>JASGLE010000025.1:15000-4815000 GCA_030179965.1 Cyperus esculentus | reverse complement strand
GTAGACAATTAGGACACTACCTGAATTCATGTCCAAATAAAAGAAAAACCCCTGTACAGCATATCAGGATGTTAGAATTAATACAAAAAGCGGAAACACAAGGATTTGTATTAAAAGACGAATATCTGACCAATTCTGAAGAAGAATATGAGTTTACCTCAGATTCTGAAGAAGAACCATATGAGTCAGAATGAATAAAAAATACCCTGATAATCCTATAGTAGGAATTCTTGCTAAAGGAATAAAGCAAGACTGGGTACAAACTTCATCAACATCTGAGCAAAACAATACTCGGGATGAAATAAATGAGTTACGTTGTAGACTCTTGTCACAGGAGGAAAGTATCAATGAACTCGAACGAAAAGTAGAATTTCTACTGGAATTTTGTCTAAAATTAAATGAAACTCCTATAGAAGAAGGTGAATGTAGTAAAGGAAAGAAAACAATAAAACTTCCTTATCCTACCACCTATATCGGTACTCAACCAATAAATGAGGAGGATGCACAGAGTAATAAAGATGATACCCACTCTGAAGATGATTCAGAATGAGTCAATACGTAGAACTCTTGTTTACATTCCCTGAATATAAACCATACAAAGTACATGCTTTGTATGACACTGGATGTTCTTTATTATTAGCCAAATATGGTGTATTTCCACCTGAAACATGGCAAAAAGGACAAACACAAATACTTTCCTATGCTAATCAACAGCAGCAGAAAGTAAGCAGCATAGCTAAAAATGTAATGTTTCAACTGGGTAGTCAAACATACACAGCTACCTTTACATTACATGATCCCATGAAATATGATATAATGTTAGGAAATAAATTCTGGCTTACTCTTGCAAGAGATTATTTGTTCTTAACAGAAACACAAGGAAGAACAAGGAGTAATGTGTTTAGTTTCCACTATACATATTATCCTATGGAACTTCAACCATGGCACCATCAAACTGCAAAAACGCGAAAGTGTGGTGATATGGCAACTGTAGCTACAAACCCCAAACCCTGAACCCCGAACCCTAAACCCCGAACCCCAAACCCTAAACCCTGAACCTTGAACCTTGAACCCTGAACCCTAAACCCTGAACCCTCAACCCGAAACCCTGAACCCGAAACCCGAAACCCGAAACCCCGAAACCCCCAACCCGAAACCCCGAAACCCTCAACCCCTCAACCCCGAAACTCGCAACCCCGAACCCCCGAACCCCGAAACCCTCAACCCCGAAACCCTCAACCCCAAACCACCGAACCCCTCAACCCCTCAACCCTCAACCCCTCAACCCTCAACCCGAACCCCGAAACCCCGAACCCCGAAACCCCGAAACCCTCAACCCGAACCCCGATACCCCAAACCCCGAGACCCCGAACCCCGAACCCAACACCAACAAACCTGAACCCCGAGACCAGCAACCCCAAGACCCCGAAACCCCGAACCCCCAAACCCGAAAACCCCGAAACCCCGAACCCCGAAACCCCGAAACCCCGAACCCGAAACCCGAAACCCCGAAACCCGAAACCCCAAAACCCCCAACCCGAAACCCCGAAACCCGAAACCCCTCAACCCCTCAACCCACAACCCCGAACCCCCGAACCCCGAAACCCTCAACCCCGAAACCCTCAACCCCGAAACCCTCAACCCGAACCCCGAAACCCCGAACCCCTCAACCCCGAAACCCTCAACCCGAAACCCTCAACCCCGAACCCCCGAACCCCGGAACCCTCAACCCCTCAACCCTCAACCCCGAACCACCGAACCCCTCAACCCCGAAACCCTCAACCCCGAAACCCTCAACCCCGAAACCCTCAACCCGAACCCCGAAACCCCAAACCCCTCAACCCCGAAACCCTCAACCCGATCCCTGAGACCCCGAACCCCGAGACCCCGAACCCCGAACCCGAAACCAGCAAACCTGAACCCCGAGACCAGCAACCACGAGACCCCAAAACCCTGAAACCCCAAACCCCCGAACCCGGAAACCCCGAAACCCCGAACCCCGAAACCCCGAAACCCCGAACCCCCAAA
Source organism: Cyperus esculentus (assembly GCA_030179965.1). Lineage (NCBI taxonomy): Eukaryota > Viridiplantae > Streptophyta > Magnoliopsida > Poales > Cyperaceae > Cyperus > Cyperus esculentus. The sequence continues at coordinate 4,812,972 of JASGLE010000025.1, read as the reverse complement.
CCCGAAACCCCGAACCCCTGAACCCCGAACCCCCAAACCCGAAACCCCGAACCCGAATCCCGAAACCCCGAACCCGAACCCCGAACCCCGCAAACCGGAACCCCGCAAAACCCGAACCCAGCAAACCCGAACCCCGAAACCCGCAACCCCGAAACCCCGAAACCCCGAAACCCCGAACCCCGAAACCCCGAAACCCCGAACCCCCGAACCCGAAACCCCGAACCGCCGAACCCCCGAACCCCGAACCCCCGAACCCCGAACCCCGAACCCCCGAAACCCCGAACCCCCGAAACCCCGAACCCCCAACCCGAACCCCCGAACCCCGAAACCCCGAACCCGAAACCCGAAACCCCGAAACCCGAAACCCCGAACCCGAAACCTGAAAACCCAAACCCTAAACCCTAAACCCTAAACCTTAAAGCAGCAACGGCATATACTTATAGATGGGGCGGGGCGCTGAAGCTGAACGGAAGCGACTGTGGGACTAATGAGCCACTTGTGCATTGAGTTAGTATCCGGATTCGAATTATGCTTTGTACTACCTCCGTCCACAATTAAATGAATTTATACCCTTTAGAACTTGTCCATAATTAAATGAACTTTACCGATTTGAATTTATTTTTCTATTCACTTGTTTGAATCCACTTGTTTCTCCAATATTATGATTACTCTTTTATCTATATTATTTAATTGGAACAATTATTATGTAATTTCATTTTCCACTAATTCATTTGACTTTTCCTAAAAAAGCATTTATTAATGGACGGAGGTTGTATTTTTTAAGAACTCATATGTCGCATTCACTTTTTCAAATTTTCTGTTTCTCCAATGTTATTATTACCCTTTTATCTATATTGTTTAATTGGAACAATTATTATGTAATTTCATTTTTCCACTAATTCATTTGACTTTTCCTAAAAATTTATTTATTCATGGACGAAGGTTGTAGTTTGTACAATTGTACATTATGAAGTATGGGCTTTTGTAGGCCTGCTTCGACAATCAAACATCCTTGGACCAATCTTCGTTAGTACAATTAACATCCTCTGTGCACTTCTTCTTTTTTTTGATGCTGTCCTTCGTGCTCTTCGTTTTCTTGAAAAAGAAAGCTGACAGTCCAGCATAAATACATCTTGTTTATCAAGAACAGCCATATAAATTATTGGTTATGTTGTTTGCGGGTTAACAAAATTCAAGTCCACTCCTAATTCTCTTGGTATACTTACTTTAGTTGGTGAGATTAGTTGTACGTTCCCTCTTTTTTTCACCCGAAATGAATATTTGTAATGTAGTTGAAATTAGGGTCCGCTTTTGAAACTCTTTGTATAGGTGATGATTTTTATTTTTTCCCGTATTATTATAAAACTGACTTTGTCCAAATATTCACATTATGTTTTCTTTTTGTGTTGTTATAAATTGCCACAAGTACTTACCACTGTGCAGTGACATAGTACAATCTACTTTAGAGCGAGCTGCTAGACCCCATATTTTTTTTCAATAATAACACGCACAATACTAAATTGATTTATTATGCAGTCGAGTCAATTAGTGATTTTAGATGGCAAAACACCAAACGCCAAACGCTAAATGCCAAATGTCAAACGCCAAAACCCAAACGCCAAATACCAAACCCCAACCCCAATCCAAATCCCGAAACCCGAACACCAAACCCCAAACGTCAAACCCCATACCCCGAACACCAAACGCGAACTCCAAATGTCCAACGCCAAACCCCAAACCCCAAACCACAAACGCCCAACCCCCATCCCGAAACCCGAACACCAAACTCCAAACCCCAAACCCCAAATGCCCAACGCCAAACCCTAATCCCCAAACCCCAAATGCCAGATGCCAAACCCCAAACCCCAAACGCCCAACCCCCATCCCGAAACCCGAACACCAAACCCCAAACCCCAAATGCCAAATGCCAAACCCCAAACCCCAAACGCCCAACCCCCATCTCCAAACCCGAACCCCAAAACCAAACCCCAGACCTCAGACGACAAACAAACCCCCATTCCGAAAACCGAACAACAAACCCCAAACCCCAAACCCCAAACTCTAATCCCTAAACCCCAAAAGCCAAACACGAATGCCAAACACCAAACCGCAAATCCCAAACGCCAAACGCCATATCCCGAACCCCGAACCCCAAACGCCAAACACCAAAACCCCATCGCGAAACCCAAACCCCAAACCTCAAACGCGAAACCCATACCCTTGTTTGAAAGTTGAAATTTGTGCGGACAAGACTGTCTCAAGTGGTTAAATCTATCCCAAGCATCGCTCAATGATTCATCATACCCTTGTTTGAAAGTTGAAATTTGTGCTCTAACTTTAGCAATTCTCCTAACTGGGTAGTATTTTTCAAGAAATTGAGTAGATAATTCGGCCCAGGTACCAATTGAGCCTGTGGGAAGAGAATTAAACCATGTTCGTGCTCTGTCTCATAGGGAGAACGGAAATAGAGCCAGTCTGACGTAGTCTGAGCTTGCCATGATGTTCTTCACGGTTCGGCAACATTGGAGAAAGTTGTTGATGTGATCATGTGGGTTCTCCAATTCCAAGCCGTGAAAACAACTCTGTTGGATGAGGTTGACTACCCCAGAGCCAAAGTTGGGAGGATCCCCAACTATGTCAGGAAGTAAGATGGGTCCTTGTGCATCATCAGCTCAAGGGATGTGGTAATCTCTGAGAGTACGTGGCTCATGACGTCGAGCTTCAGCCTCGGCGTCTCTCCTTCGAGCTTCGGCCTCCACTGCTAGCCTTAGTTCCTCGACTTCTGCTCGAAGCCTTTGCTTCTCGGTTTCCGCCTCTTCCAACGCAATCCTTGCTGCTTCGTTGTCCATGTTGGATGAGGTGGAAGATTCTTCTGAATCAGATTTTAATGTGCTAACCTTCATGTGCGGAGATGTGAGTATGGGATCTCGTAGTCCGCTTCTCAACCAGTAGTCACCTACCGGAGGGAATTGGTCTAGCTTCAATCACCTGAAACAAAAGAAAAGGATAGAAGAAGAAGAAGGTTTGAACTAGAAAAGAGAATATAGTAAAGTTTAAAAATAAAGGTTGCCGTCCCCGGCAACGGCGCCAAAAAGCTTGACCTCTGTAAAGTGTATAGGCTTTTAATACCCTAAATAATGCCTTCAATCGCAAGCGTACGATCTATTGCAATATAGGCGGGATCGAATCCACAGGGACGGAATTACTTCTAAACTATGCTTTAAACTCTATCCTAATCCTAATTAGAATATTTTTGGTGTTTTTGTATAAAAGTGGGGGGCTTTTGTTTCAAGATTGGTTTCAGGTGCAATAAAGTAAATAACAGTAAATAAAGACTCTAAACAGATGCTAAATAGGCGTCCCCAGGGTTTTCATAATCAGTTTGCTGTTTGGATCAATTGCCTGCGGTCCGCACTTGCTAGGTACAGTCCGCAGGGTATACAATTTCGCCTCTCTTTCAGTTACCAGCTTATTGGTCTGCAGTGGTTAACTGCAGTACGCAGATAACTGTCTGAGAGATAAATTTTCTGTCAGTTACTTGGGAGTGCGATCCACAGTCTGTCACACAGCGGTCCGCAAGGAACAAACAGAGAACAGTTTTGGTTCGGATCAGATAGATTGACTAAAGTTACCGACTTTTAACTAATCCTAAGCAATTACAAGTCCCTCAACTCTCGTTTGTTGGCACTTTTAACACTTTTAGATCAATTAGAAATCTTTAGGATTATTTCTAACCTAAATTCAATTTACTTTCGTTCTAGGGTCCGGTTTAACTCTCGTTAAAACCGTAATTTCACTTTTCAGTTACTTTTGGACAACTACCCAATTAGCACAAGTATCGACTCTTGATCAATTTGACGTTATATTAACCAAGTAGACCTGGCCACAATCTACAGGCTCTTACCAAACAATCAAGAAACAATTCAAGCACAATTATTATTAAGCACAAAGCAAATTGAAAATAACTTTAATTCATAAACATGATAAACGAGTATTCAATTAATCCATACAAACAAACATCATCTTAAACCCTAAGAACAAAGACAACTACTCAGACATAACTAAAGAAAACATGATTTAAAGAAAAAGTAAATAACATAAAGAAGAAAGCACTGATTATTGATGATGACGTTGAAACTTTGACAGCGCAATGACCATCTTCTCCGTGTAATCTCCCTCTTCTTATCAACTCTCTAAACTAAACTAAACTCTCAAAATAAAAGACTCTCGACTGACTCTCAAAAACTAAGACTAAGACAATGACTATGACTATGACTCGATGATTACTAAGACTCGATGATTAAACCTCTTCAAAGATGATGATTATATAGGCTTGGAAAGTTCCCAGAAATATGCATCCTTCCTCTGGAACCGACCTCTAATTCTTGGAGCAAAGAACATAATTAGATACCTTCAATTGAAACTGCTCTAGAAAATAGAGGTCCAGTCAGTTTTTGGCCTTCTTGCGTTCTGGACTTCGGTCGATGCGAACCGCACTCCCAAGGAAATAGGGAGTCAGCTGCTCCAAAAGCGGATTTTCGGCGGTTGTGCTCCGTCCAGATTTAGATGCTCCAGTTTTGATCTGAGTGCGAACCACACACTCGAGATTGCGGTCCGCACTCCTTGTCTTCTGCGTGCTTCTTCGCCTAACTTTGCTCATCTTCTCCAAATTGGATCCCAAAAACTTAATGGACTCAATTTTACACATCTAACTAACTAAATGCTACTAAATCTAAAAATCCTAAGGAAAAAATAAAGGTAAAAATCCTAAAAATAAGTATATACAAATGCGATGCATCAACGCCAAATACGAACTTTAGATGCCCAACGCCAAACCCCAAACCCCAAACCCCAAACGCTAAACCTCAAACTCCAGACCCCAAATCCAAACCCTAAACCCGAACACCAAATCCAAACGGCAACGCCAAACGAGAATGCCAAACGCGAAATCGTACCTAATACCCAAATCCAAAACACCAAACACCAAATGCGATTGCCAAATGCCAAACAGCAAACTGCAAAATCAAAACACCAAACCCCAAACGGCAAACCCCGAACCCCAAACTCCAAACACGAACGCCAAACACCAAACCGCAAATCCCAAACGCCATACCCCCAACTCCAAACGCCAAACGCAAACGCCAAACCCCAAACACCAAATGCTAAATATCAAATGCCAAACCCAAAATGCCAAACACCAAACCCCCATCCCGAAACCCGAACCCCTAACCTCAAACGCGAAACCCCACACCCCGAACGCCAAATGCGAACTTCAAATGCCCAACGCCAAACCCCAAACGCTAAACCCCATACCCCGAATCCCAAACGCCAAACCCCAAACGCCAAACACGAAACCCCAAACACCAAATGCCAAAGGCTACACCCCAAGCCAGAAACGCCAAATACGAATCCCAAACCCCAAACCCCAAACTCCAAACCCCAAACAACAAACGGTAACACAAAACGCGAAACCACAAACCCCAATCCCCAAACCCTAAACGCCAAACATCAAATGCGAATGCCAAACGCCAAACCGCAAACCGCAGAACCCAAACACCAAACCCCAAACGGCAAACCCCAAAACCTAAACGGCAAACGCGAATGCCAAACCCTGAACCCCGAACCCCGAAACCCAAACCCTAAAACCTAAACGCCAAACCGTGAACCCCAAACGCCAAACCGTAAACGCCAAACGCCAAACCCCAATCGCCAAACTGATGTCCCAAAACGTATAGGCTTTTAAATTTGTTACTCGAAGCAGAACACTCGATCGCAAACGTACGATCTCGTGTAGTACAATCGAGGTCGAACCACAAGGATGGGAAAGGTTTTTGAAATAAAGTGGGGGTTTTTGAAAGGTTGGTTTAAACAGTAGCAGATGCAAACAGTAAACAACAAGTAAATACTGGAAAACAACTAATTAAAAAAGGCGTCCTCAGGGTTTTCTAAATCTGTTTGGTCTCTGGATTAACTTCTTGCGGCCCGTAGGAAGGTCTCTTGCGGCCCGCAGGAAGGTCTCTTGCGGGTCGCAGGGTGGTTAGAGATTCCAAAACTACCTGTTACCCACATAATGGCTCCTGTGAATCACAAACAGTTTTGTAATCTCTGTCTTACACTTTCTGCAGATCCTTGCGGCCCGCAGGATATCTCTTGCGGTCCGCAGGAAATCTGACAGAGAGCAGTTCTGGTTCTGGTTCAATGTTCGACTCACGTTATCAATTCTGAATCAAACCAGCAACAGTACAAGTCCTCAACTTTCGTATTTTGGTTCTTCTAACAATACCGGTTCAACAGAAATTCGTGGATCTATTTCTAAACCTACGTTCAAGTTACTTTTATATCTAGGATTTGGTTCCACTCTCGTAAGAACCGCAATTTTACCGTTCGGTTACTCTTGGACAACAAGTTATCAATCCAAACAGTGTAAATAACAATTCTTGCAAATATGATACTCTATTGACCAACTAAACCTTGTGCCTAATCTACAGGTTTACCATACAACAAGCATTATATTCTATTAACCAACTAGATTTTGCTCGCAATCTACAGATCTATCACATCAACAAGTCAAGTCAAACACACATAATCATGAAAATCGCAAGTAACATGAAAATAACGTAAGTCTCACAATAAGAAGTCAATCCATTAACACAAACTTCATCATCTATCATAAGAACTAAAAGACTACTTGCTCATGGTGAGGGAAAACAAAGAAAGCAAAACAAAGAAGAAGTTCATGATACTAAAGAACCGAAGAAGAACTAGCGTGGCTTCAATCTTCAACGTCTCCAAGAAGTCCTCTCGAAATCTCCTCGAAAGATGGTGAAGATCGACTCCGAAACACGCCCTCCTCTGGTCCCTGGCGGCTAGGGTGGAAGAGACAGAAAGTAAGATGGCAACGGCGCTGGTACTGTAGCGCCGTACTGTAGCGCGGGTTTGGTGGCTAGGGTTTTGAGAGAGATCGTAAAAATGCCAAAAACGTCCCAAGGAAAGAGTTTAAATAACCTAGGGCAGCCAAAACAGAATCTGCTCCGCACCTTCCTGCGGCCCCGCAGGAGAGTCCTGCGGCCCATAGGGCCTTGTCTGCTGCCAGCAGACAGCGCGTTCCAATGCCAAATCACGTCCAAATGGCTCCAAAAGCCCAATTTACCTTAAATTTGGACAAATGCGATGAAGTAACTAGAATCTAAACATACTAACACCTAAATGCATATGAACTTAGGAATTTTAGGTCAAAAACAAGGTGCAGGTCTGATAAAATGCAGATATGAATGCGGTGCATCAAATCTCCCCAAGCTTAAAGTCTTGCTTGTCCTCAAGCAAAACCTAGAACCTAAGAGATAAACCGTACCTAGACCTAAATCTCCAAGTAGATCTAAATGCAAAGAAAAACTTTGGGAAGATGCTAAACTGAGAACACATGGGCAGGTTTGAATTTTGAATTGTAAATAATTGTGCATGATAATTCCACAAAACATGGGCTAAGGCACAGAAAATCAAGACGAGCGACTCTTGTTCCATGAAACGCAACCTAAATTGCAAGTAAGACTATCGTACTTGTCGGACCCTAGATCTTTCAATCAAACTACAAAGTTGGTATCTCAGTTGCGTTTAAAACTCACAGTGAACATCTTTCTCATCCTTTCAAATCTATGGACCTTGAAATGCTTTAATCCGATTATGAAGAAATGGAGCCTGAATCAGTCGGATAAAGAAAATAAAAGTGCATACGTCCTGCCTGATCGCGACTCCACCCAAACACCAACTCCAAACCCTAAAAGCCAAACACAAAAAACCCCAAACACAAAACGCCAAATGCGAACACTAAACTCCAAAGCCCAAACCCCAATCCCCAAACCATATATGCCAAACACCATACCCCAATCTCCAAACCCCAAAAGCCAAGCCCCCAACCACAAACCCCTATCCCAAAACACGAACCCCAAACCCCAAACGTTAAACACCAAACGCCAAACAACAAACCCCAAACGCCAAACCCAAATCTCAAACGCCAAACCAAACCCCAAACCCCATAAGCTAAACGCCAAACCCCAAACCCCATCTCGAAACTCAGACCATAAACCCCAACGCCAAATGGGAACACCAAACGCGAAACCGCAAACCCCAATACCCAAATCCGAAACCCCAAACGCCAAACTGCAAACCGCAAAATCAAAACACCAAACCCCAAACCCTAAATGCCAAACCCCGAACCTCAAACCCCAAACGCCAAACCCCAAACCCCAAACTCCTATTCTAAAAATGGAACGACAAACCCCAAACGCCAAACACGAACGCAAACGCCAAACCCCAAACTCTAATCTCTAAACCCCAAAATCCAAACACCAAACACGAATGCCAAACATCACACCGCAAATCCCAAACGCCATACCCCGAACCCCAAACGCAAACGCCAAACCCCAAACTCCAAACCCTAAACCCCAAACCCCAAATGCTAACTGCTAAACCCCAAATGCCAAACACCAAAACCCCATCCCGAAACCCAAACCCCTAACCTCAAACGCGAAACCCCATACCCCGAGCACCAAATGCGAACTTCAAATGCCCAACGCCAAACCCTAAACGCCAAATGCCAAACGCCAAACGCCAAACTCCAATCCCCAATCCCCAAACTCTAAGCCCGAACACCAAAACCCAAACCCTATGCCCGAACACCAAACCCCAAACACCAAATGCCAAACGCTAAACCCCAAACCCCAAACGCCAAATGCCAAATGCGAACGCCAAACACCAAACCCCAAACCCCAAACCCCAAACCTCAAACCCCAAATGCCAATCGGGAACACCGCAAACCCCAATCCCCAAACCCTAAACGCCAAACGTCAAATGCGAATGCCAAACGCTAAACCGCAAACCGCAGAACCCAAACACCAAACCCCAAACGGCAAACCCCAAAACCCAAAACCTAAACCCCAAACGCCAAACCGTAAATCCCAAACACCAAACGCCAACTCCAAACCCCAAAAGGCAAACACAAAACCCCAAACACGAAACGCCAATTGCAAACACCAAGATCCAAAACCCAAACCCCAATCCCCAAACCCTATACGCCAAACGCCATACCCCAATCCCCAAACCCCAAACGCCAAACCCCCAACCGCAGATACCCATCCCGAACCCCAAACCCCAAACCCCAAACCCCAAACGTCAAATACCAAATCTTAAACGCCAAACAACAAACCCCAAACGCCAAACCCCAAATCTCAAACACCAAACCAAAAACCCAAACCCCAAACACCATATGCTAAACGCCAAACCCCGAACCCCATCTCGAAAAATCGAACCCTAAACCCCAACGCCAAATGGGAACGCCAAACGGAAACGCCTAACGTGAAACCGCAAACCCCAATATCCAAATCCGAAACGCCAAACGCCAAATGCGAATGCCAAACGCCAAACTGCAAACCCTAAACCCAAAATGCCAAACCCCGAACCCCAAACCCCAAACGCCAAACCCTAAACACAGATTCCGAAAACCAAACACAAACCCTAAACGCCAAATACGAACGCAAACGCCAAACCCCAAACTCTAATCCCTAAACCCCAAAAGCCAAACACCAACCACGAAGGTTGGTTTGAATAGTAGCAGATGCAAACAGTAACCAACAAGTAAATACTGGAAAACAACTAATTAAAAAAGGCATCCTCAGGGTTTTCTGAATCTGTTTGGTCTCTGGATTAACTTCTTGCGGCCCGCAGGAAGGTCTCTTGCGGGTCGCAGGGGTTGGTTAGAGATTCCAAAACTACCTGTTACCCACATAATGGCTCCTGTGAATCACAAACAGTTTTGTAATCTCTGTCTTACACTTTCTGCAGATCCTTGCGGCCCGCAGGATATCTCTTGCGGTCCGCAGGAAATCTGACAAAGAGCAGTTCTGGTTCTGGTTCAATGTTCGACTCACGTTATCAATTCTGAATCAAACCAGCAACAGTACAAGTCCTCAACTTTCGTATTTTGGTTCTTCTAACAATACCGGTTCAACAGAAATTCGTGGATCTATTTCTAAATCTACGTTCAAGTTACTTTTATATCTAGGATTTGGTTCCACTCTCGTAAGAACCGCAATTTTACCGTTCGGTTACTCTTGGACAACAAGTTATCAATCCAAACAGTGTAAATAACAATTCTTGCAAATATGATACTCTATTGACCAACTAAACCTTGTGCCTAATCTACAGGTTTACCATACAACAAGCATGATATTCTATTAACCAACTAGATTTTGCTCGCAATCTACAGGTCTATCACATCAACAAGTCAAGTCAAACACACATAATCATGAAAATCGCAAGTAACATGAAAATAACGTAAGTCTCACAATAAGAAGTCAATCCATTAACACAAACTTCATCATCTATCATAAGAACTAAAAGACTACTTGCTCATGGTGAGGGAAAACAAAGAAAGCAAAACAAAGAAGAAGTTCATGATACTAAAGAACCGAAGAAGAACTAGCGTGGCTTCAATCTTCAACGTCTCCAAGAAGTTCTCTCGAAATCTCCTTGAAAAAGATGGTGAAGATCGACTCCAAACACGCCTTCCTAGGGTCTCCTGGCGGCTAGGGTGGAGAAGACAGAAAGTAAGATGCCAGAACCGTCCAAAAGGATGGTTTAAATGGCCAAAAAGGCGGTAGAAACAGAAGCAGCGTTGCCGCGGGTCTTGCGGCCCGCAAGAAGTAGGTCTTGCGGCCCGCAGAAAGTGAGTTCCAGTGTAGACTTGCTCTCCAGGGCTTCAAATCGTGTCCAAGTGGCTCCAAAAGCCCAATTTACCTGAAACATGGACAGAATTGAACAAGTAATTGGAATCTAAGAATTCTAAAACTAAAATGCAATTAAACTCGGGATTTTAGGTCGAAAACAAGGTACAAGTCTGGTAAAATGCATATATGAATGCGGTGCATCAACCACAAACACCAAAACCCAAACCACAAACCCGAAACCTCAAACCCCAAACCCCACACCTCAAACCCTAAACACCAAACGGGAACACCAAACGCGAAACCGCAAACCCCAATCCCCAAACCTTAAACGCCAACTGTCAAATGCGAATGCCAAACGCCAAATCGCAAACTGCAGAACCCAAACGGCAAACCCCAAAACCTAAACGGCAAACACGAACGCCAAACTCCGAACCCCAAACCGTAAGCCACAAACGCCAAACGCCAAACTGTAAACCACAAACGCCAAACCCCAAACCCCAAACCCCAATCGCCAAACAGAAAACCCCAAACGCCAAACGCCAACTCCAAACCCGAAAAGCCAAATACAAAACCCAAACCTGAAACGCCAAATGCGAACACCAAACCCCAATGGCCAAACCCTATTTGCCAAACGCCATACCCCAATCCCCAAACCCCAAACACCAAGCCCCCAACCGCAAACCCTATCCCGAAACGCGAACCCCAAACCCCAAACGTTAAACACCAAACCCAAAACGCCAAACAACAAACCCCAAACGCCAACCCCAAACCTCAAACGCCAAACCCCAAACCTCAAACCCCAAACACCATATGCTAAACGCCAAACCCCAAACCCCATCTCGAAACTCGAACCCTAAACCCCAACGCAAAATGGAACGCCAAACCGGAACGCCAAAGCGAAACCGCAAACCCCAATACCCAAATCTGAAATGCCAAACGCCAAATGCGAATGCCAAACTTCAAACTGCAAACCGCAAGATGAAAACACCAAACCAAAACCCCAAACGGCAAACCCCAAACCCCAAACGTCAAACCCCAAACCCCAAACACCCATTCCGAAAACGGAACTACAAACCCCAAATGCCAAACACGATTGCAAACGCCAAAGCCCAAACTCTAATCCCTAAACCCCAAAAGCCAATAACCAAACAGGCAAACACGAACGCCAAACACCACACCGCAAATCCCAAACACCAAACACCATACCCCGAACCCCAAACGCCAAACGCAAACGCCAAACCCATACTCCAAACGCTAAATGTCAAATGCCAAACCCCAAACGCCAAACACCAAACCCCCATTCCGAAAACCGAACCACAAACCCCAAACGCCAAACCCCAAACTCTAATCCCTAAACCCCAAAAGCCAAACGCCAAACATGAACGCCAAACACCAAACCGCAAATCCCAAATGCCAAACGCCCAAACCCCAAACGCCAAACGCAAACGCCAAACCCCAAACCCTAAACACCAAACGCTAAATATCAAGTGCCAAACCCCAAACGCCAAATACCAAACCCCAATCCTAAAACCCGAACCCCTAACCTCAAATGCGAAACCTCATACCCAAACGCCAAATTCGAACTTAAAATGCCAGTAACCGGAATCTAGACATTATACTACCTAAATTCACATGAACTTAAGAATTTTAGGTCAAATAAAGGTACAAATCTGGTAAAAATGCAGATATAAATGCGATGCATCAGTAAACCCAAAAGCCAAATGCCAAACCCCAATTGCCAAACCAAAAACTCCAAACCCCAAACGCCAAACACCAACTCCAAACCCCAAAAGCCAAACACAAAACCGCAAACACGAAACACCAAATGCGAATACCAAACTCCAAAACCCAAACCCCCAATCCTCAAACCCTATATGCCAAATGCCATACCCCAATCCCCAAACCCCAAACGCCAAGCCCACAACCGCAAAGCCCTATCCCAAAACTCGAACCCCAAACCCCAATTGTTAAACACTAAACCCCAAACGCCAAAACCCAAATGTCAAACGCCAAACCAAAAACCCCAAACCCCATATGCTAAACGCCAAACCCCAAACCCCATCTCGAAACTCAAACCCTAAACCCCAACACCAAATGGGAACGCCAAACGGGAACGCCAAACGTGAACGCCAAACGTGAAACCACAAACCCCAATACCCAAATTCGGCACGCCAAACGCCAAATGCGAATGCCAAACGCCAAACTACAAACCACAAAATCAAAACACCAGACCCCAAAAGACAAACCCCAAACCCTAAATGCCAAACACCTAACCGCAAACCCCAAGCCCCAAACCCCAAACGCCAAACGCCAAACCCCAAACTTCCGAAAACGAAACCACAAATCCCAAACGCCAAACATGAACGCAAACGCCAAACATCAAATGCCAAACGCGAAACCCCAAACCCCAAATGCCAAATACCAAACCCCAAACCACAAACGCCCAACCGCCATCTCGAAACCCAATCCCCAATACCAAACCCCAAACCTCATACGACAAACAAACCCCCATTCCGAAAACCGAACCACAAACCCTAAACGCCAAACATGAATGCAAACGCCAAACCACAAACTCTAATCCCTAAACCCCAAAAGCCAAACACCAAACGCCAAACACCAAACTGCAAATCCCAAACGCCAAACGCCATATCCCAAACCCCAAACACCAAACGCAAACGCCAAACCCCAAATCCTAAACGCCAAACGCTAAATATCAAATGTCAAACCCCAAACGCCAAACACCAAACTGAAAGGATTGTGTGTTTTGAAAGTTAATATATTTCATATATTTTGTTCATAAGTTTGAATGTTATTATTTTGTTTATATACATTCTTGTTGCTTGATTTAAATGTTAAATTGCATGCTATATATTCTCACTTTACCAAGGGACCCAGTAATATCATAACTCATTTGAGTGACAATGATAATATTGATATATGAATTTCTCCCACACAAGTTATATATATGAACTATCACCTTTCAGCTAAATTATTTGCTTAGAAATGATAATCACAATATGCACTTCTTATGTGAGAAATTCACATATCTCATATCTTAGATTCTGAAGACACGATAAGATATTAATGACACAAAACACAAATCCATATAATGTCTCATCAGTTCAGGTCATTGTTCAATATGCGCCTGTTTCTACATATTCATGTTATTAAATGACAACCTTTGTCCAACATTTATAGAACTACAACATACTTTTAGTAACATGACAATCTTAACTTGGTGATTAGAGTTCCATATTTAGAGTTATGTCATCATTTTGTGAGTTCTATGATTCAAGACCAAGAGCAACTTTTGAACACTTCACAAATTTAACATTTAACCCAAGGAACAAGAATGTATAAACAAAATAATAACATTCAAACTTATGAACAAAATATATGAAATATATTTTTAACTTTCAATACACACAATCCTTTAAGTTTGGTGTTAGGCGTTTGGGGTTTGGCATTTGATATTTAGCGTTTGGCGTTTAGGGTTTGGGGTTTGGTGTTTGCATTTGGTGTTTGGGGTTTGGGATATGGCGTTTGGCATTTGGCGTTTGGGATTTGCGGATTGGTGTTTGGCATTCGTGTTTGGTGTTTGGCTTTTGGGGTTTAGGGATTAGAGTTTGGGGTTTGGCGTTTGCGTTCGTGTTTGGCGTTTGGGGTTTGTGGTTCAGTTTTCGGAATGGGGGTTTGTTTGTCATATGAGGTTTGGGGTTTGGTATTGGGGATCGGGTTCGGGTTTTGAGATGAGGGTTGGGCGTTTGTGGGTTTGGGTTTGGTATTTAGCATTTGGAGTTTGGGGTTTGGGGTTTCACGTTTGGCGTTTGGGGTTTGACGTTTGCGTTCGTGTTTGGCGTTTGGGGTTTGTGGTTCCGTTTTCGTAATGGGAGTTTGGGGTTTAGGGTTTGGGGTTCGGTGTTTGGCGTTTTGGGTTTGGGGTTTGGGGTTTGGGGTTTGGCGTTTGGGGTTTGGTGTTTTGATTTTGCGGTTTGCAGTTTGGCGTTTGGCATTCGTATTTGGCGTTTGGCGTTTCGGATTTGGGTATTGGGGTTTGCGGTTTCGCGTTTGGCGTTCCCATTTGGCATTGTGGTTTAGGGTTCGAGTTTCAAGCAGCGGTTTAGGGTTTGGCGTTTAGCATATGGGGTTTGGGGTTTGGGGCTTTTGGTTTGGTGTTTGAGATTTGGGTTTTGGCGTTTGGGGTTTGATGTTTAACAATTGGGGTTTGGGGTTCGGACTTCGGGATAGGGGTTTGCGGTTGGGGGCTTCGCATTTGGGGTTTGGGGATTGGGGTATGGCATTTGGCATATAGGGTTTGGGGATTGGGGTTTGGGTTTTGGAGTTTGGTATTCGCATTTGGTGTTTCGTGTTTGCGGTTTTGTATTTGGCTTTTGGGGTTTGGAGTTTGGTGTCCTAAAACGTATAGGCTTTTAAATTTATACCCTAAGTAAACACTCGATCGCAAGCGTATGATCTTCGTGTAGTACGGTTGGGGTCGAACCACAGGGACGGTATCAAAACCAGACTTAACCTAATTTCAATTCAAGTTCTAACAGCAGTATTTTTGGTCTTTTTCTATAAAATGGGGGTTTTGTCAAGTTGTTTGTAGGAACAGTAAACAAGAAAACAGTAAACAGCAATGAACAAGTATTTTTGGCGTTTTCGTTTGGCGTTTGGGGTTTGGGGTATGGCGTTTGGCGTTTGGGATTTGCAGTTTGGTGTTTGGCGTTCGTGTTTGGTGTTTGGCTTTTGGGGTTTAGGGATTAGAGTTTGGGGTTTGACGTTTGCGTCCGCGTTTGGCGTTTGGGGTTTGGCATTTGACATTTAGCGTTTGGGGTATGGGTTTGGCGTTTTGGGTTCGGGGTATGGCGTTTAGTGTTTGGGATTTGCGGTGTGGTGTTTGGCGTTCATGTTTGCCTGTTTGGTGTTTGGCTTTTGGGGTTTAGGGATTAGAGTTTGGGCTTTGGCGTTTGCATTCGTGTTTGGCATTTGGGGTTTGTAGTTCCGTTTTCAGAAAGGGTGTTTGGGGTTTGGGGTTTGGCGTTTGGCGTTTGGTGTTTAGGGTTTGGGGTTTGCCGTTTGGGGTTTGGGGTTTGGGTTTGGTGTTTTCATTTTGCGGTTTGCCGTTTGGCGTTTGGCATTCGCATTTGGCGTTTGGCGTTTCGGATTTGGGTATTGGGGTTTGCGGTTTCGCGTTTGGCGTTCCGGTTTGGCGTTGGGGTTTAGGGTTCAAGTTTCGAGATGGGGTTTAGGGTTTGGCGTTTAGCATATGGTGTTTGGGGTTTGGCGTTTGGCGTTTGAGGTTTGGGGTTTGGCGTTTGGGGTTTGTTGTTTGGCGTTTTGGGTTTAATGTTTAACGTTTGGGGTTTGGGGTTTGCGGTTGGGGGCTTGGTGTTTTGGGTTTGGGGATTGGGGTACGGCGTTTGGTATATAGGGTTTGGCCATTGGGGTTTGGGTTTTCGAGTTTGGTGTTCGCATTTGGCATTTCGTGTTGGGGGTTTTGTGTTTGGCTTTTGGGGTTTGGAGTTGGCGTTTGGGGTTTACAGTTTGGCGTTTGGCGTTTACAGTTTGGGGTTCAGGGTTTGGCGTTCGCGTTTGCCGTTTAGATTTTGGGGTTTGCCGTTTGGGGTTTGGTGTTTGGATTCTGCAGTTTGCGGTTTGGCGTTTGGCATTCACATTTGACGGTTGGCGTTTAGGGTTTGGGGATTGGGGTTTGCGGTTTCGCGTTTGGTGTTCCTGTTTGGTGTTTGGGGTTTGGGGTTTGGGGTTTGGGGTTTGTGGTTTGGAGTTTGGTGTTTGTGGTTTGGGGTTTAGCGTTTGGAATTTGGAATTTGGTGTTTGGGGTTTGGGGTTTCGTGTTTGGCGTTTTGTGTTCTGGTTTAGGGCTTGGATTTGGGGTTTGTGGTTTGGCGTTTGCGTTTGGCGTTTGGGTATGGTGTTTGGCGTTTGGGATTTGGGATTTGCGGCTTGGTGTTTGGCGTTTGTGTTTGGTGTTTGGCTTTTGGGTTTAGGGATTAGAGTTTGGGGTTTGGCGTTTGCGTTCGTATTTGGCGTTTAGGGTTTGTGGTTCGGTTTTCGGAATCTGTGTTTAGGGTTTGGAGTTGGGGGTTTGGGGTTCGGGGTTTGGGGTTTGCCGTTTGAGGTTTGGGTTTGGTGTTTTTCATTTTGCGGTTTGCAGTTTGGCGTTTGGCATTCGCATTTGGCGATTCGGATTTGGGTATTGGGGTTTGCGGTTTCACGTTAGGCGTTCCCGTTTGGCGTTCCCATTTGGCGTTGGGGTTTAGGGTTTGAGTTTCGAGATGGGGTTCGGGGTTTGGCGTTTAGCATATGAGGTTTGGGGTTTTGGGTTTTGGGTTTTTGGTTTGGCATTTGAGATTTAGGGTTTGGCGTTTGGGGTTTGTTGTTTGGCGTTTAGGGTTTGGTGTTTGACGTTTGGGGTTTGGGGTTTGGGGTTTGGTGTTTGGGTTTCGGGATGGGTGTCTGCGGTTGGGGGTTTGGCGTTTGGGGTTTGGGGATTGGGGTATGGCGTTTGGCGTATAGGGTTTGGGGATTGGGGTTTGGGTTTTGGAGCTTGGTGTTTGCAATTGGCGTTTCGTGTTTGGGGTTTTGTGTTTGGCTTTTGGGGTTTGGAGTTGGCGTTTGGCGTTTGGGATTTACGGTTTGGCGTTTGGGGTTTTAGGTTTTGGGTTTTGAGGTTTGCCATTGGGGGTTTGGTGTTTGGGTTCTGCGGTTAGCGGTTTAGCGTTTGGCATTCGCATTTGACGTTTGGCGTTCAGGGTTTGGGGATTAGGGTTTGAGGTTTCGCGTTTGGTCTTCCCGATTGGCGTTTGGGGTTTGAGGTATGGGGTTTGGGGTTTGGCATTCGCATTTGGCATTTGGCGTTTGGGGTTTGGGGTTGGTGTTTGGCGTTTGGCATTTAGTGTTTGGCGTTTGGCGTTTAGGGTTTGGCGTTGGGCATTTGAAGTTCGCATTTGGCGTTCGGGGTATGGGGTTTCGCGTTCGGGGTATGGGGTTTCGCGTTTGAGGTTAGGGGTTCGGTTTCGGGATGGGGGTTTGGTGTTTGGCATTTGGGGTTTGGGGTTTGGGGTTTGACATTTAGCATTTGGGGTTTGGGGTTTGGCGTTTGCGTTTGGCGTTTGGCGTTTGGGATTTGCAGTGTGATGTTTGGCGTTCGTGTTTGGTGTTTGGATTTTGGGGTTTAGGGATTAGAATTTGGGGTTTGGCGTTTGCATTCATGTTTGGCGTTTGGGTTTTGTCGTTCCGTTTCTAGAATGGGAGTTTGGGGTTTGGCGTTTGGCATTTGGGGTTTGGGGTTTGGGGTTCTGGGTTTGGCGTTTAGGGTTTGGGGTTTGGTGTTTTGATTTTGCGGTTTGCAGTTTGGCGTTTGGCGTTTTGGATTTGGGTATTGGGGTTTGCGGTTTCGCGTTTGGTGTTCCCATTTGGCGTTGGGGTTTATGGTCCGACTTTCGAGATGGGGTTTGGGGTTTTTGGTTTGGCGTTTGAGATTTGGGGTTTGGCGTTTAGGGTTTGTTGTTTGGCGTTTAGGGTTTGGTGTTTAACGTTTGGGGTTTCGGGTTTGTGTTTCGGGATAGGGGTTTGTGGTTGGGGGCTTGACGTTTGGGGTTTGGGGATTGGGGTATGGCGTTTGGCATATATGGTTTGGGGATTGGGGTTTGGGCTTTGGAGTTTGGTGTTCGCATTTGGCGTTTCGTATTTGGGGTTTTGTGTTTGGTTTTTGGGGTTTTGTGTTTGGTGTTAGGATCTTTTTATTGAAACGTTTAATTTAAAATGTTTCGGGGTGATCCTTCCAAATACATCCTATATGAAGGATTTTATTTGATATGGGATTCGTATTCTTCCGACAGGCGCAAGCCCCTGCCGTTAATTACCCTAAATATTTTCAGGAACCTCCGATTAAGAGACTCTATGAATTTGCAGCATATTTTTTTGAAATACTCGATCAAGCTTCTATATCGCATGATCGGTATCATTATATGGATTTTAGGGGACTAGTCGAGCTTCATGTATGACCCGACCGATTTATATATAGGATTAGTTAACATGACTAATCAATATAGATATGAGATTAGTTTCACATGACTAATCAATCTGAGATGAGATTAGTATCAAATGACTAATCAATACAGATATGAGATTAGTTTCACATGACTAATCATATTTGATATGGGAGTTCAATTTGGTATTAGTTTCACATGACTAATCATATTTGAATATGAGATTAGTAGCGAATGACTAATCAATATAGATATGAGATTAGTTTAATATTACTAATCATATTTGATCATATTGGATATGAGATTAGTTTAACATGACTAATCAATATAGATATGAGATCAGTTTAATATTACTAATCATATTGTATATGAGATATCAATTTAGATATGAGATTAGTTCCACATGACTAATCAATATAGATATGAGATTTCCACTTAAATGTGAGATTATCTTTATATCAACTTTGTTACTTTATGATTATCAAAGTATGAATGCGCGGCTAGGCCGACGCAAGGATATTAACGTGCGGCGAGGCCGACTCAAGGATATGAACGCGCGGCACCGCCGACGCAAGGATATGTGTCATAAGAGCATGATTATTATCATCTCTCGACGCGACGGCACCGCCGATTGCAAAGATATGAACGCGCGGCACCGCCGACGCAAGGATATGTGTCATAAGAGCATGATTATTATCATCTCTCGACGCGACGGCACCGCCGATCGCAAAATATGTGTCTTAAGAGCAACAATTGTCATCTCTCGACGCGATGGCACCGCCGATCGCAAAATATGTGTCATAAGAGATGATTATTATCATCTCTCGACGCGACGGCATTGCCGATCGCAAGAAGAATAGAGGAATGAGAAGGTGATATCGTCGACGAGACAGCCAGACCTTCAGGCGGTTTTGATGTCGGTTTGGTAGGTTTTCGGATGATTTTTCATGCAAATTTGATATGGTTGGACAGAGGACTCCGAGATCTATCTTCTGACCAAGTTTGGTAGCCATTGGATGAGTTTTGGTTGGAGAAATCGGCCATGGAGTTCATCGGTTATTTTCTGGACGGACAGATCTTGACATTGGTTTATTTCATTGTTTTGGATGGGCAAACCTTTGAGTTTTCCGGCATATGATGGCTTGTTGGAAAGCTTATGATGTCTAGAATAAGGTTATGGAAGAGCTTAACAGAGTTTCATGGATTTTGGTTTTGGAAATTGACATAGAAAAGGCGGACCTCTGTCTGTTTCTGCTTTTCGTTTTCTGCCGGGCAGTTTCCTCTCTATTCTTTTTTTTTTTGAAAGTGTGGTAGTAGCTACCACTTTTTAATTGAAAACATGAACAAATGTACAGATATATACACACATACATGCATAGACCCAGACAGCGCCTCAGTTAGCTAGCTAAATTATTACTCATACTAACTACTGAATAACACTTCCACACGATTCACCCCCTGACTAGCTAACTAAACTAAACTGCTCTTGTTGTATGTTGTTTCCTCTCTATTCTCTATTCTCTTTATTCTCTCTATTTTGTGAAAGGTTTCTCTCTATCTCTTGTTGTATGTTGTTTTTTCTCTTTCTTGACAGGACTATTGGGATCTTTATATAGTCATGAGAAGCAAACTTCTCTGAAGAAAAACGCCCAAGAGATCATGCACAAACATGGGTGTAGTGGGTAACTGCCCACTACTCATAATGGCTGCTCAGTTGTGGGATTTTTTGTATGTTATCCGTCCTGAATTGAAACCAACTCAAAACATAAAAGTTCTAGAACTTTCTTTTATCTTTCTAATGAATTTTGTTTCATTCAATTCCGAATTAGGATGTAGGAGTTATACCCAAAATACTAACTGTTCGCTGGTCCATATCTGTCCAAGTGATTTATTGATCGACAGTTCGTGTGAGCTTTTGAGAGATGATCCATTCCGAATTGGAAGAATCATAAAACATAAAAGTTATAGATTTCTTTCTTAGCTTTTAATGTAGCTTTTATTCAACTCAATCGGACATCATATGATCAAGTTATACCTAAAATACTGACATGTGTCAGGTTTGACTGGCATATTCAATAATGTGCAATGAAATATATTTTTTCTCCATGACACATTCTGAATATATGATTAATTATAGGCCATTTCTATATTTGCTTTAAGACCACCCTCCATCATCAATTATTTTGAATCTATTAAACACCATTAATTATTTTTTGGTGTCAACATTTGGCTTTTGGGGTTTGGGGTTTGGGGTTTTCGGTTTGGCGATTGGGGTTCACGGTTTGGCGTTTAGGTTTTAGGGTTTGGGGTTCGGGGTTTGGGGTTCAGGGTTTGGCGTGCGCGATTGCCGTTTAGGTTTTGGGGTTTGTCATTTGGGGTTTGGTGTTTGGGTTCTGCGGTTTGCGGTTTGGAGTTTGGCATTCACATTTGACGTTTGGCGTTTAGGGTTTGGGGATTGGGGTTTGCGGTTTCGTGTTTTGTGTTACCGTTTGCTGTTTAGGGTTTGGGGTTTGGCGTTCGCATTTGGTGTTTGTGGCTTGGGGTTTAACGTTTGGCATTTGGTGTTTGGGGTTTCGTGTTTGGGGTTTGGTGTTCGTGTTTAGGGTTTGGGATTTGGGGTATGGGGTTTGGGGTTTAGCGTTTGGGGTTCGGGGTTTGGCGTTGGGCATTTGAAGTTCGCATTTGGCGTTTGGGGTGTGGGGTTTCGTGTTTGAGGTTAGGGGTTCGGGTTTCGGGATGGGGGTTTGGTGTTTGACGTTTGGGGTTTGGGGTTTGGTATTTGATATTTAGCATTTGGCGTTTGGGGTTTGGCGTTTGCGTTTGGCGTTTGGAGTTTGGGGTATGGCGTTTGGGATTTGCGATTTGGTGTTTGGCATTCGTATTTGGTGTTTGGCTTTTGGGGTTTAGGGATTAGAGTTTGGCGTTTGGCATTTGTGTTCGTGTTTGGCGTTTGGGGTTTGTGGTTCAGTTTTTGGAATGGGTGTTTGGGGTTTGGCGTTTGGGGTTCGGGGTTTGGGGTTCGGGGTTTGGGGTTTGGTGTTTTGATTTTGGGGTTTGCAGTTTGGCGTTTCGGATTTGGGTATTGGGTGCGGTTTCGCGTTTGGCATTCTCGTTTGGCGTTCCCATTTAGGTTTGGTGTTCGAGTTTAGGGTTTGGATTTGGGGTCTGGGGTTTGGGGTTTAGCGTTTGGGGTTTGGGGTTTGGCGTTGGGCATTTGAAGTTCGTATTTGGCATTCGGGGTACGGGGTTTCGCGTTTGAGGTTTGGGGTTTTGGTTTCGCGATGGGGTTTTGGTGTTTGGCGTTTGGGGTTTGGGGTTTGGTGTTCGGGGTTCGGCATTTGGCGTTTGGGATTTGCGGTTTGGTGTTTGGTGTTTGGCGTTCGTGTTTGGCTTTTGGGGTTTAGGGATTAGAGTTTGGGGTTTGGCGTTTGCGGTTTGTGGTTCGGTTTTCGAATGGGGATTTGTTTGTCGTCTGAGGTTTGGGGTTTGGTTTTGGGGTTCGGGTTTCGAGATGGGGGTTGGGCGTTTGTGGTTTGGGATTTAGCATTTGGGGTTTGGAGTTTGGTGTTCGGGTTTCGGGATGGGGGTTGGGCGTTTGGGGTTTGGGGTTTGGCATCTAGCATTTGGGGTTTGGGGATTAGGGTTTGGCGTTGGGCATTTGGGGTTTGTGGTTTGGTGTTCGGATTTCGGGATGGGGGTTGGGCATTTGTGGTTTGGGGTTTGGGGTTTGGGATTTGGAGTCTGGCATTTGGGGTTTGGGTATTAGGGTTTGGCGTTGGGCATTTGGAGTTCGCGTTTGGTGTTCGGGGTATGGGGTTTGACGTTTGGGGTTTGGTGTTCGGGTTTCGGGATTTGGATTGGGGTTGGGGTTTGGTATTTGGCGTTTGGGTTTTGGGTTTTGGCGTTTGACATTTGGCGTTTAGCGTTTGGCGTTTGACGTTTTGCCATCTAAAATCACTAATTGACTCGACTGCATAATAAATCAATTTAGTATTGTGCATGTTATTATTGAAAAAAAATATGGGGTCTAGCAGCTCGCTCTAAAGTAGATTGTACTATGTCACTGCACAGTGGTAAGTACTTGTGGCAATTTATAACAACACAAAAAGAAAACATAATGTGAATATTTGGACAAAGTCAGTTTTATAATAATACGGGAAAAAATAAAAATTATCACCTATACAAAGAGTTTCAAAAGCGGACCCTTATTTCAACTACATTACAAATATTCATTTCGGGTGAAAAAAAGAGGGAACGTACAACTAATCTCACCAACTAAAGTAAGTATACCAAGAGAATTAGGAGTGGACTTGAATTTTGTTAACCCGCAAACAACATAACCAATAATTTATATGGCTGTTCTTGATAAACAAGATGTATTTATGCTGGACTGTCAGCTTTCTTTTTCAAGAAAACGAAGAGCACGAAGGACAGCATCAAAAAAAAGAAGAAGTGCACAGAGGATGTTAATTGTACTAACGAAGATTGATCCAAGGATGTTTGATTGTCGAAGCAGGCCTACAAAAGCCCATACTTCATAATGTACAATTGTACAAACTACAACCTTCGTCCATGAATAAATAAATTTTTAGGAAAAGTCAAATGAATTAGTGGAAAAATGAAATTACATAATAATTGTTCCAATTAAACAATATAGATAAAAGGGTAATAATAACATTGGAGAAACAGAAAATTTGAAAAAGTGAATGCGACATATGAGTTCTTAAAAAATACAACCTCCGTCCATTAATAAATGCTTTTTTAGGAAAAGTCAAATGAATTAGTAGAAAATGAAATTACATAATAATTGTTCCAATTAAATAATATAGATAAAAGAGTAATCATAATATTGGAGAAACAAGTGGATTCAAACAAGTGAATAGAAAAATAAATTCAAATCGGTAAAGTTCATTTAATTATGGACAAGTTCTAAAGGGTATAAATTCATTTAATTGTGGACGGAGGTAGTACAAAGCATAATTCGCATCCGGATACTAACTCAATGCACAAGCGGCTCATTAGTCCCACAGTCGCTTCCGTTCAGCTTCAGTGCTCCGTCCCATCCATAAATATATGCCGTTGCTGCTTCTTGAAGGCATGGAGCTGCATGGTGAGCACAGAGTGAACTATTCTTTCGCCTTTTAGGCTTTTACTAAAGAACTAGTATAGTGCCCACACGTTGCAGTGGGGTATAAATATTTTTTATTTGTATCTATTTAAATTATTGAATAAAAAATTAAAAGAACATCTAACCTCCTAAGTCTTAATATATCACAATGACATAATGAAGAACTTAAATCAATATTTTGCCTAATTTTTAATATGTGTAATGATTTAAAAGATGTGACAAATTTCATGAATTTGAAGTTGAATTCATAGAGGCCCAAATAAATTGCAATAAAAAATCTCATGTATACAGTGAAATGAAAGTTATGCAAGTGTATAGCAATTTGCTATATCTCATTTCTTTATATAAAAGTGCAGGAGGGACAATTAAAAATATCACGAACAGTTTCAAGCATTTTAATTTCTTGCAATTGCAACGCTTGCATGCATCTCCATCGCTGTTTTCTACCTTCTTCCTGCAATATAGAAGAGTTAATTCATCCGGTTAAATGATAATAAGAAAGAACAGCTTTTCTTGCATCCTGTCATCTACATTCTCTCGTGGGGTGTCAACACAATAATTCTGTGTTCTCTGATAAAAATGGGCAATTCATTCAGAAAAGAAAATATATGGCAATATATAGCAGGTACCTCGTCTTCTTGGGGCTGTTATGGGTTCCTAAACCATCAACTGGTACAATTGCAAGAGATGACTCGTCTCCCAGTAAATTGGTCTCTTGTGCTGCACCAGTTGTACCCTCCAAATTGTCACAAGGAGCCAATAATTTTGTTTGGCCTTTGAGAACAGACATGTTGCCAACACTCTACATTTAAAGATCAGAATCAGTTAGAAAGATGTTGACCAAATGCCAGCAAGCTAATACAAGTATTCCACCACCTTGGATTAGCCTTTTCATTTATATCATCATTTACTATTTACATTACGATCATTAAACTTGCAAGTACAGGAAGTTGTCCCTCCTTTATAATGAAATCCTAAATGATGCAAGTAGTTATCACAGGCATAGAAAATTCAAATCCCTTGATTTAAACCTGTACCTTTCAACCGAAAAATGATGCTCTCTGACTATTTTTCCACCCTGAGAGCATCCAAGGCACGCCATACATTTGTCCACATACCTAGTGCAAATCCAGAGCTACGCAATGTCGGTGACAACTTGAGAACCAGGCTCTTAACTCCTTTCCTGCACATTAATTTCTTTTATATATTAAAGATAAAAGCAGTGGAAAGTGGAAACTCATACCCAAACAATTATAATCTGGTCATATTGGCTCAATTAGAGATGATAACCAGGTACAGAACCAGCCAATTAACCAGACAAACCAGGTACAGAACCAGCAGCACATTAATTTCCAAAAAGTACCAAGCTTTACAAAGAATTAGCAAAGGAAATAGAGAAGATAACCAAACTTGTGCAAGTTCATACCGCTTCTTTTGAGATATTGGCATCTGCACCCATTATCCTCAGCCATGAATTTGCAATTTTTACTGTATATATCATATCAATTAGTCATTGACACATGATGCCAAGTACAGGCATATGCTTCTTCTTGCTTGATTTTGGGTTGGTGCTGATCATTAAGGTTTTGCTCAATTTTATTTTAATTGTTCTAGTATATATATATATACCAATATCTTTAGTCATGTTTGATGCTTGTTGCAAGCCTTTAAAATTGGTGAGCATTACAGATCTCTGTACAGGTCTTTAACCCCTTAGTATGATGTGTGGTTGCTGTATTATACCCTTGGTATACTGGTATCAACTGGTACCAGTGAGTTCAGTGTAACCGTGTGATTCTGGTATGGCTCTTGTTTATAATGGGACTGATAATAAATGGAATTTCTACATTAGTTGAGCTTATTACTTACTAACTTAGGAATAATTATACAAGATGAAGTTTGATTAACAATGAGCTTTCTGGTGTTCCTTAGTTATTATCAGTAGAACTTACAGCACAGTTATGTATATGACAAACTCGTATGTTCCTTCCAAGTAGAGAACTAAATCAAGCATTACAAAAATCACAAATAAAGTTTACTGGTAAACAAACCTATATGTTCCTTCACCAATCTGCATAGCTTCTGGAAGCAATCATTGCTTCGAGATCCCCATGGTGGGACTCCTGATCCTATATTTACATTCATTTTACGAAAAAATAATAGAAAACCTAAATCTCATTTAATAGTTTAAAAATGCATGGAAAGATATTAATTCTAACCTCTTAAAGGATCTTGGGTACCAACAAAGATGTGCTCTGAATACTTACCAAGTAATGAATGGATGCACAGTTGGTGCCACACACCCTTTTCATGTTCAAACCTGAAGCAATTTATATTTTCATGGTAGCAACCAATACTAAACTTTCACATCATTCTCTTAACAGGGGGAAAACACACAATTCATTATTAATAGAGGTCACCATTACCCTTTTGTATATAACCAAACATTTCACTTTTGTTGTTAAAATACATGTCACCTAATTTTTTGAAGGAGGCTTAAAAGCAGACAAGATGAGCTATGCGACATATCTCATCACATCCCATTGGTTACAGATTGTGTCCGCTCTGCAAGATCAAAACTCCAAAGCCAGTTCCCTTTTGTTTATTCCATGTTTTACAGTTCACAGCTATTTGCATATAAGGTCCGAAAAAATATATATTGCTACTTAATTATGAAGTTGTCGGAGACTCTTTCACCATGGCACGATTGATTCCCCGCTACATAAAAAAAGTACAGAATAGGAAAACGTACCTAGCAACCATGAGTTGCTTAGCAGTTTCCAAAGTGTCGGATGGTCGGAGATTTCTAAACTCTGCCCCACACCAGCAAGGCACTTGAGCACAAAACCTAAGCCAATCAGTTGTTCTATTTTCTCCCCAATTTATTTCGTGTAACTGAAAGATGGAAAAAGGAGACCAACTCAACTCGGTGGTGAAGAGGTGGCAACAGGTGTCGAGAGACCGTGAGCGTGAGAGAGGAGGTGGTGTGCCAGAATTTCATCAAGCAAGACCTTCTTATGGTTCCCGGAACCCGAAACAGGCTAAGCAGGAGCACACTGCTCAGTGCTTTGCGAGGTGAAGCAGAGTCAAGAGGAGAGACCAAGGATCGTGCCGGGTGTGGTGGGTGGGGGGGTGTTGGGGATTATCGAGACGGGAACGAGTCGGGGGGCGGGCGTCGCGCAGATGGAAGGGCCGAGAGAAAGACAACATCGGATCGCTCGAGCAGTAAATGCAACGATTGGGTTTGGGAGAGACAACCCGAAGAACGCGTAGTAAATGCAGAGCAGAACTTGGATTTGGGAGAGACGACCAAAAGAACGGATCGGTAAATTAATTGTACGTAGACGGTTGAGTTGAGATTATCTGATCAAATATTACTTCTAGGTCTCAAAAATAAGTCCTCCTTTTATAATTACTAGTATATTGCCCACACTTTGCTGTGGATAATATTATATATATATATATATATAAACTCCGAAATGCTAACGGTTCAAATTATATTTTGTCATGTCCGAAATTTTGATTTATGATTCTCAATAAATTTATTATATAAGAATACTTGGGCATACAAAAGTATTTCATTTTTAGATCTTTTTAAGTAATTGTTTTAGATTTTTTTAAAATAACTCTAAAATATTAATAAAATAATGCTTTATTGTACATTAATTTTAAAAATCCAAAATAAATACTTATATCAAAGATTTGTTTGAGATAGTTTTGAGATAGGGATAGTTTTGAGATTTGTTTGAAAGAGGAATAGTATTAAGATTTGTTTTTATTTTAGGGATAAACAAAAAAAAATTTCAAATGTATTCACATCAGTTCTTCTAATTCATATCCTCTACAGCGCAGTAGTTTACTACGCAGTACTTCAATCGTTGGATCTGCTTTGAGATTCGTGCTATCCAATCTCAAAAAACCTACTCTATAATCCACATCGTTGATCCACTGTGCAGGACAATATTGCGCAACAGAGGATAAGCAAGCAAATTTTATTCTCTGTGACGCGTTTTGAGGCAAAACAAAACCCCCCTATTATCAACAAAATAACAAAATTGCCACCCAAGTACATATTGAGTTGTTGGCTAACACAACATACAATGGCAATCTATGTAATATCTCTAAACTTGAAGGGTTTTTGGGGGAGAGAGGAGAGCAGTCCAAAACAATCCAAAGAGCGGATTGCTATGTAAATTTCGCGCGGACGGTTCAGATGTCTGGATTTGCTCCGATCGAACGGTCAGAAATAGTTTTGGACAGAGACTCCTTTCTTGTCTAAAGAAACTCCTCCTTTTATTATTAGTAGGGATAAAAGTCCTCCTTTTATAATTATAAAAGTCCTCCTTTTATAATTAAATATAACCTATGGACACTATGAGCAGTTTTTCTATGGACGCTAGGTATTACTCTTATATAAACATGTTCATCACAAATTATTATCATATTCTAAATTCTTAAAAAAGAGAGATAACTACTTGTTCAATGAACAGCACAAGTTAGTTTGAAATAAGATATTTGAGGCAACTAAATATATTACTTTTTAAAAATTTTTGTATTGCAACTATATATCGACTTAAGTAATTTCGAGGAAAAGTATTCACACCTTAGAGGACAGAAACATGTTGAAGTGCTAATGATGTTCAACTCACCTGTTTGATACAATGACACTTGTATATATTTCCTTCAAAACTCCCATCTTTCTTATCAAAAAAAAAATATATATATATTTCCTTCAAAATTTCCAACTGGTTATGACGTGGTTGTTGAACTATGTTTTCACAACTTCTTAGTTTGCCTATTTTGCAAAATCACTTAATTGTGATTCTAACATGTCTTGTGAGATTATCAATGTAGGGAATATAGGTTGCAAGTTTAAAAGAGCTACGACATAGTAGATGAAAGCATGTGATATCATGTTCATGTTATAGAGCTTGTTTCAAGCTTTCCAATGAGCTTTGAATCATCCAATTTGGAGTTGAAAAGTTATACCCAAAACAGTAACATGGACAGAGGAACCGTCAGACAGTTCAGCGAAGCGTCTGACGGCCTGCACTGCTTGAGCCGCACTCAAGACTCGGGCAGATTTGAAATGGCACCAAATTTGAAAGGCGCCAGATTTGGGATGGCAGCAACGGTCATGTATTAAAGAGGAGATCTCCAAGATTAGAAGATATCAGTCAATCATTATGATGATTGATTTGGAATTCAAAGAAGTGACATATTATTTAAGGAGGTGGTTTCTTCTCCAAGGCAACTATTCTATTCACCTCTAAACCTAGCCGCCATCTCCCTCCTTACTGCTGTCATTCCTCTTGAAAACACTTGTTCTACTTGCTAAATATTTTACAAGTTTTCTAGTTTGTTTTTCTGTGATCCGTTGTGATCGCCGTATTCTGCCGTCCTTGTGATCATCATGTTTCTTTTGTTCTTCATTCCTAGTCATTCAACATTGGTGTGTAAGGAGGCTAGAGTATTGTAAGAACTTGTGTGTTAGTGAATTGGCGCAACCCGTTTGACGGGTGGTTGCGAGTCCCGGAGAGTAGGCAGAAAAGCCAAACTCCGTTAAATCGGCGTGTCTTCGCTTCTCTCTTTCTCTACTCTCTTTATCTTTTTCGGATTTATTTTTTAGTAGATAAATAATCTTGTGTGCTATCTAGTTTTTAAGTTGGTTGAATCTTTAAATTGTTTACTAAGGATATATTTAGACTTAACCAACGTTCATCAGTAGTCAAATAGTCTTATAAATTATTTTTTTATTCATTTTGAAGTAAACAAATGTAAATCAAGTTATATACAATATTGTATGTTATTTTTGTGTATGAGACTATTTGTCAGTTATTTCAATTAAAATAATACCAAAAAATCAATTCTGTCTTGGACTAAAGCTCAAACTCCCAAATAGTCCGAATTTACCCTTTTTTTGCCATCAAAAAGCCCCAATTGACTCTACTGCATAATAAATCTATTATGCGGAGTAGAATTATTGCGAAAACATTTGCAATTCGCTGCGAAATACTAACGGTCCAAATTATACTTTGTCACGTCCAAAATTTTGATTTATAGTTCCCATTAAATTCATCATATGAAAATATTAGGAGATACAAAAATTTTCCATTTTTGAGTTTTTTAAGTATCTATTTCGGATTTTTAAAATTTCATGTGTAAACAAGCATTATTTTATTAATATTTTAGAGTCATTTTAAAAATCCGAAATAAATACTTTAAAAACTCCAAAAATGAAAATTTTTTGTATTCCCTAGTATTTTCATATGATGAATTTAATGGGAACCATAAATCGAAATTTCGGACGTGACAAAGTATAATTTGGACTGTTAGCATTTCGTAGCGAAATGCAAACGTTTTCACAATAGCCTAACTCCTATTATGCGTGTCACTATTGAAAAAATATGGGGTGTAACAAGGATCAGGATCACCTACTTTTCTTGATCCGACGGCTGAGAAACACCGAAGTACGTTGAGATTAGTACTAAAAACATCAAAGTATTTTGAGATCGATGCAGCAACCGATTCTGACCGTCCGATTGGAAAAGCAGACTCTGCTTTTCTTTTTCAGAAAAGCGACTCTGCTTTTCTGAATTCTAATCCGTGTAACAGCTAGCTCTAAGTAGATTGTACTACGTCACTGCACAGTGGTAGGTACTAGGTACTCATGGTGATTTATAACAAGAAAAAACAATGTGAATATTTGAATGCAAAGGACAAGCCAGTTTACAATAATATGGAAAAGAAAAAAAAAATTTATCACCTATACAAAAAGTTTCAAAAGCGAAACCTTATTGCAACTACATTACAAATACACATTTCAGGTGAAAAAAAGAATGTACAACTAATCTTTCTGTTAACCCCGTTTAAACACACCACAAAATTTTCACGAAAGTCGAAAGACAAACAATGGAACCAATAATTTATATGGCATCTCTTTTTTTTACCCCTTTTCTTTAGGGTACATTCAACCTTCCTACCATCTACCAGATCTCCATTCTAGAAGTCCAAGCATGACATGCTCACATCTTTGCACCAAATATCATTGCAGCAAGTCGAAAAGGGGTGCTTGATCTGATGTGGACTTGGCGTTACCAACTGGCCGTGTGGCTCTGGAGAGTGCTGATTGGCCCTGGTTTCTGCCTCTACCTCTCCCAACCGAACTTGACTGAGGGGGTGGTGCTAATCTAGGAGTGGATCCAATGCTGCTTGCTGAACCCGGTTTAGACCCGATTGGGTTCTGACCCAAACCAGATGATCCAAACAGATCTTGACTTGGATTTGACACAACTGGTTTTGCGGCATAATTCATACTGAAAAGGGAGTTATCCTGGTTAAACATACTAGATGAATTTAAACTCGTACTAGAATTTGAACTTGAATTGAAGTTCTGAGCAGGCTTCAGCTGTCCTGTAGGATTACTCTGCTTTGGCAGGGGCCAGTTTGCAAAAGGGTCTAAATCATCAAACCCACCATTCGATGAAGCTGCACCAATATCTGAACTTCCCAAGGTTCCACTAATACTAATATCTTGCTTACTGATATTCTTATTACTATTTAAGAAGTCAGAAGATGTGCTTGGAGGCCACTCCAGATCAACAGGCGTACATGATACAGCAGTTGACCCTGTAACTTGCGGTCCCAGGTTGATTTCAATAGGTTGAAACGATGTTCCCATGCTAGGATTAGGGTTACGAGGATGGTTGACTGGTTGCTTCGGTTTAGCAGAAGAGGATGCAGATGGGCCCCAGTCCTCATCCCAAGCCGGTGGTGTATTATTCTTTTTTGATGCATTTTGCGTGGTAGCAGTTTTCTGCGGTAGCTGGTCTACTGAGTGGAGACCATTAGATAATGCAGCCGGTGCTTTGACTTCCTGTGCCCCAGCCTCAGTGATTGACACACCTCGTTTTTCTTCAATCTTTCTGTAATAAATGACAAAGTTCAACAAAGAAAGACACTATTTCAGCCATGTCACTGCCAATTATCAGCTGCTGCCAAACTATGGATCAAATCCAAATAAAAGTATGGGTTGATCAATTTAATATTAGCATACTAGAAACAATTTAATACAGCATACTAGAATCAAGTAAAACTATGGGTTCAAAACAAAGCAGCCTGATAGGGCTGTGATGCTAGCCTATTTCAGTCAAAGTACACATCCACCATAAGGTCTCAAACTACTACTGATACAATGACGACAAGAAATATGACATCAGCACCAGATATTTCTATCAAACTAACAACAAACATCGGCACTTAGCCCTTACTACTGCTGTCAAGCTGAGATACCTCCAAACCATGGAACAGATCTTATGATTGTACAAGGGCGCAAACTCTGGGGGAAATGGTTGGCATACCAATTTAGAGCAACAGCCATTTAATAGAACTAGCTAAGACCTCAAATCAATAAAAAAGAATAATGTACCTAACGACATCTTTGATAAACAGCATGTATTTCGCAAATTGCTGTACCGTCAGCTGCTGGGCTGTAAGCAAAGGGAATAGAAGTGGGACCACATGCTCTGATGTGTACTCCACACCATACTGGAAAAGGAAAAAAAAATGTACAGCTTTGTTTAGATAGTAAATCATGCAAGCAAAATAAATATAGTCAAATAGTTTAAACATGGAGACAGCTGCCAACTTTGTTATATTTTAGTCCTACATAACAATAGCAGCTTAACCAGTAACTTCAACAGCAACACTGTAATAAAAATACTGCAATATAAGCAATCTCTGATCAAATGGCTCAACCGAGCAAAACCACCATCACAAATATTAATAGCTAAGCTGCTTCTGCAAAATGCAACAATGGAATGGACTACAAGTATGGTATCCAAAAAAAATACCAGAACAATCAAGGTATTGCCTTAATGATGTCTATCAAATCTGTGTATAAAAAACTACTAACGCTGCTCAATAAATGACCAATCAGCTTTCAAATTGCACTAAATTTAAGGTATAGCCTATCTACATTAAAAAAAAATTGATTTCTGTAGATATTACGGTAATTGTAGTTTTCAATTAAATTTTGTTCTAATCACAATATCAAACCGAACTTAAACAACTCCAGGGAACTAATTATTCAAGCTGTTGTGTTGAAGGCCGTAATAAAAAAATAAAAAATTCAGCACGCTATGATTTTTGCATGCATCAGATGCAGAAGTTATTTTTTGAACATATAAATTTAGAGGTCTAAACTACTACCTGATTGGAGATGGAATTGGCGACTCCCAAAGTGCACATGAGAGTCGGGGCTGAGTGGTCAACAGCAGTGCAGCGACGCAGTGTTTGAAGAATTTCTGTCACAGCTGGCTTATCGAGCGAGGGTACAAGATCTCCTAGGCACTTCAGTGCATTCACCCGCACCTATCATGTTCAAACTTTCACATCATATCTATAGATGAGCACATCCAGTAAAAAAATTATTTATATGAAAACAAAATTATAAGATTAATGATAATAACAATAAGAAATCAGTTTAGAGAAAGGAAACACTCGACTAAAACAAAGTTGTGCTATACACATATCTATAGATGGAACATATGTATGGAAATTCAAGAAATGTAAGGGCAGTACATGTAATGCAATTGAGTATTCTGTTACTACTGCATACATGTTTCAACTTAAATGTTCTTCATGAAGATTTTCACACCAAACAAATGAACCAACAATAGACCGATAACAATAATAAAGTTAGTCAGCTAGTCATATAAAAATAACAATAATATTGATAATAATGCACATACTGCAGCAACTGTGGTCTTCAGAGCCAAGCCATGCACTCGTGGCAAGATTGCTTGCTTCACTAACTGTATAAGGATATTCAAAATATTAATATTACATTAGAATGAAGATAGATATATCCTTTGGACTCCCAATTATAAATTTGATCCAGGATTTGTTAGTGTGCTAAATTAGTGCATGAAGCCGCTAGTCCATAAGTGATGTTTGGACAGCATAATTAAAATAGGGTCAATCCTAATAGAGCTCAATGCGTTATTCTGAGGCTATTTTGAAGCACTTGCTTTGCAGATGCTTATGTATTGTGGTGCCATTCTGAGGATAGTGCCATCCTCCCTGATCCAACAGGAAATGAAATGAATGCAAGGATCCAACACACCAATTCCAGATAGAAATTGTATAGGACGCACAGAACTAACAGAAGTTTTCGAAAAAGAACTCGCAATATCTCTTCCCGATTGAAGAAAACAACAATTCTAGAATCAGTATGACTCTCCATGGTAAACTTATATTCTTGGTCATGTACAATTTCGTCAAATTAGTAAAGATACGTTGCAACTATACAAGCCAATAAATTAGTAGTAACCCTTACAAGGAATATATATTCAAAAACACAACTAGCTTCTACCTGAGTATCAAGTTTCCTTGCAAGGGGCACAGTTCTTCGCAAAACCTCTTCTTGTATGCGCGGGTCCGTGTCATCGTATGCTCTCACGAGCATAGGTAGGATACTGCTTACCAAGTCATCATGTGCTGCCTGGTCATTAAAAAAAGAGTACATCGATTAGAGAATGATAAGAGATGAGAATTCATATTGTCATACTGCTGTGCCACATTTGGGTTTTTTACTGAAATGCCATGTAAGGTCATCAAGCACACAAATATGCTTGGTTAGCAGTCAGATAAAAATTCTTTATGCATACTTTACATATTCTAATAACTTGAAAAGGGTCAATTAAACTATCAAGGAAAATAAAGACAAACTGCACAATTATGGGACAGCTTAGGCTTTAATTGCAGAATTTATGCCTACAGTTTTACAACAGGACTTGAATTGAAATAAATTCTTAAAGATGGTCACAACATCGAGCAACAGTGTCAAATAAGATAGTTTTACATGAACAAATCATGTCCTGGTCTGCCAGTTCTACAGGATTTAAACTAAACAACACCTTGTTAATAATCAGGTCGGCGTGTTTCACAAGCAGGAGAAGAGTTTCACCAGAAGCCGAATTAAACACTGGAACAAGAGCAGGTAGCGTTGAAATTTCAAAATCGCCCTTGTCTTGAGATTCAGCAATTGTCAAAACCATTGGCAAAATCATAGGCTGCAAGACCAAGTTTCTTAGTTCTGCACAGAGTGGTGGGAGAACCTGTCTCAGAAAACATGAATAAGAACTTTAACAACACATGTTATTCAAATTATACATCTAAAGCAATATTCAGAAGTACCATTCCACAGTTGGCTTACAAGAAAGGACTACATAAGAAAACAGATTTATAAGTTATAACACTTCCTAGAACCTTTTGGGTTTTCACAAATATCAACTCCTAAAAATCCTTGGATTTTGATACTGATCGAACATTTAGTCATTAAGTCTCTTAAAAATAAAGTGGTCACATCAATATGCACAGGAAAGTCACCAGGTGTTACATGCAAATGGCACAAATAAATTTTATTGGAAAAAGAATCAATTTTCACAAGAACTGTAAAGAAGACCACCAAAAACTTTTTTTTTTTATTCAAGCGGTAAATTTTAGGGAAAATCTTATACTTCATAATGTACAATAATTTAGAATACCAAAATTAACAGTAGAACAACCAACCTTATATCGAAGCACACGGCTGTCAAAATCTTTCCACATGTTAGAGAGAGCTTTAAGAAATTCTGTCTTCTGCATGTTATCTCTTTCCTGAAACAAGCAGTTAAAAGTAGTTTTCAGATTTCATGACAATAAAAATAGAATATATTTAATGAGCAATGGGATTAGCGCACATACAAGTAAATGATCAAGAAAACGAAGAGCACGCAACCTAGTATCATCACGGAAAAATGGGGAAGCTGAAAAATTAAATAAAGCACAAGTCACATCAACATACAATAAACAGGGATACAAGGGATGCAAAAGAACTAATATTAACCAAAGATATTACCAATATGTATATTACATGGCATGCAGTTGATAGATAAAAATTTCTAGCTCAGCTTGTACACAAACTTTCGAGTGGTAGTTTCTAAAATTTTCTGGCAAAGTTAAGCTACTTAGGTTAATGCATTGGAGCTATAAAAGTGAGCAGAAAATGACAAGCTGAGAGAAGCCTAAAATGATTAAAGCCAAAAGATGATTCTACCTAGGTCAACACCCAGCACTTTGTACTTCTCAACTAAAACCAAAAGATAATTTGGCCAACGGGAGCTCATTATCTAGATCTAGGAGGCTACTTTCCATTCTAAAAGAAAGTCACCCGATATAAATTATAGTACATTACAGAAATAAATCAAGTCAAGTTAAGTACTTGTGAAGTCAGAAGCACTAGGCCTTGACGTCTCTTCCATGGAAAGCATCCTTTGCAAATCTAGAACCAAGTCGGTTGGAACACCCGAGAAGGCATCACTTGACAGGTATGTGAGCGTATTGGTGTACTACATACACAAACATGCAACAAAGAAAGAAAATAACTATCATAGTGCATGATTATAAACATCACTTAAAAAAATATTAATTATGGCCATCCGCATGCCAAGGGAACGGTTTCAAAATTCTTCTTTAACGATCGTATGCCTAAGTTGTATAACAGCCATAAATTTGTTAACCCATCTTCTGCACTCTTTTTTTTCTCTACAAAGGAAGTTCCAAAGAAAAACTAGCTTTTCCTAAATACTGCTGATGGGATGCTGGTTAATGCAAGATGATGATATATTGCATCGTTTTCTTATCAGACAAACAATAAGATGGCTCTGAGACAAGAAGAAAACACACAATGCATCAATGCAATTGCATCCTACACAATAAATTAAGCCAAGGAGAAGCTCAAATACCATTTTGACATTGTTATGGCAGTCCAAAAGAGGCTTCTTAGCTACAAGGTGGTATGCAAGACACCCGAAACTGAACATGTCAGACGAAGAAGTGATGGTTGAGCCCCTGTTGCGTACCATCTCTGGAGCTGTATAGTTCAGTGATGGCTGGAGAGGTAGAACCGCATCCTCCACATCATACTCCTACACCAAATTTGACAAATACAAAATTTAAGTCTACCATTGGTTTAGTTTAAATTTTGGAGCAAAGCCAAATTTCTGTAAATTAGTATGTAGATTATTGTAATTACTTCTGGCTTTTACAAAGATATTTCATGCCTATGTCCTTTTTGGTAGTTTAACCACAGTTGTTCCCTGATCCCTACACCCAACCCTCGAAATAGTAAAAATAATCTAAAGTAGTAAAAAAAATAAAAATAAATAAAAGAAACACACACCCAGTAGCTGAGATCTCCTTAGTTAACACCATGAGCAAAATTAATGCAAAATAAACATTAAACAGCAATTGCGGAATATTTCTGCAGTATTATATTGGCTTTTACATCAACATATGAACCATTGGTAGAACTCTCTGGGTTATAATTCACTGTTTACACATTCATGTGTACAACGGAGCCACAGAAAGAATAGAATAGAATAGAATAGAAAATGGACAATGTGTTCCACCACTAACACCATACAAGCTTCATAGGTACTAACCGAATAATGAAATTGCTGTGCGGATGTGAGGCCAGCCGATGCTTGGTCTTGGTTTATTGAAAACCCAAATCCACCAAATTTCCATGCCCCACTTGATGTGATAAAGACAGTCTGAAATTGAAAAAAAGAATATAATGAAATAAAAGCACAATGTATAGATCTGCAGGTAGTGATAGTGGGTGTGAGAAAGAAAACCTCTGGGGAAATAGCTCTATGAATAAGCCGAGCATTGTTGTGGAGAAAATCTAACGTCTCGGATAGCTGAAGCAATCCATGTTTCACCTCAAGTATTCCCATGTCCTGGCAGAAAAATATGAGCACAAACATTAAATATACACTTCACAATAATATAATATTACTGACCCTAATTCTGGAAACAGTTCTGATAACACAAACTGGCACAACATTGTCAAGTAACAGTTACATCCATACCAATTCTAAAGCCACACTTTATCCAGATCCATCTATCTACGGATCCTAATTTCCCAGATCCAGCACAATTTACAGAAGAAGGAATCAACAGTCCATACCATCCCCTTGAGCTCCTTCGGCACCTTCACAATGTTCTCGCAATTGCCAAGCGCATTGGCCACGGACGCGAACAGGGGCTCGGTGGCCATGGCCATGGCGTTCTTGCTCTCATCCAGGGCCTGGACGACATGCACCACGCCAGGATGGCGGATCCGCACCAGTCGGGCCGCATCAGCGCGAATCAGATCTAGGAAGGCGTCCTCGACGGCCTTGGAGAGGCCGGCCTTGACCCGGACCTCGGAGAGCGCGCGCTTGTCAAGGACCCAGACGGAGACGAGCGGGTACTGCGTGGAGGGGGCGGAGGCGCGGGGGCGGGCGGGGAAGATCTTCCAGACGAGACCGGGGCCGGCGGAGGCGGACTGGTCGAGCAGGTCGTAGTCCTGGAGGGGGCGCGGACCGGTGACTTCCTGCACCGTGGTCTGGACGGTCTTCTCGATGACGGCGGCGGTCTTGGCGAGGGCCTGGGTTAGGGTTTGGAGGTTCAAAGACATGGCGGGCGTTAAGGGCGTTAGGGGGAGAGGAGAAGAGGGCACCGACGGGGCGAGGGAGACTGGTAGAGGGTCTCTCTCTCTTTTTCTTTTCTTTTCTTTTCTTTTCTTTTCTTTTCTTTTGGTTCGGAAGGAAGGGAAAATAAGAGAGAAGAAACTAGTTGGTTGCTTCCTTCGTGGACAACTGCGTGGTTAGTTGGGTTGCTTGTTATATTATGTGATTCATTGTTGATTTCGGGTAGATTGTGAGGGCAAAATGTTATAGACACAAGAAAAAAAATAAAAATAAAAAACAGAGACTAGAATCAATACAGGGTATTGTTATTCATATTAAAAGATATATTATTCAATTAATGTTTTTTACTATGCTGGTTATTTTTATATTATATGGAGTAAAACTATGGTGCCCCTAGAAGTACGGAGGTCTCCCGTGTTTCTAACTCAAAAATTATACTTCAAGATGGTTTAGTATGATTTTTGAGTTAGGAGCACGGGAGGCCTCCGTACTCCTAGGAGCACGCTAGATTTTGATATTTTATATGAATATTAAAATAATCCGTATCGATTTATATGAGTTAATATGAATATTGACTTGTTTTATATGAATATTAACATAATCAGTATAAATTTTGATATTTTTTAGTACATATGTATCAGTTCCCATTTTTGTGAAGCGATTATGAATTTATGATTGATGACCTTTTTTAATTGTTGGTGATTTCTTGGGGATGGTGGTGGCAGTGCCGGATCTAGTAACAGAAAAGAAGGGACATTAGCCCCCATATTTTTATGAAGCAAGAGTAGTTTTTATTTAACTTTCTATTATAATTCATAAGTTTTATTTTATGTACACACAAATGAACCCCATAAATTTTGATCAAGTGTACACTAGTGAACCCCCATCCCTTGAAAAATAATAGTTGGGTACACTTTGTATTTACTTTCCAATAAAGTAAGAACCATCCACCATACATTCTTTTTTTAATAGAGAAAAAAAAAAAAAAAAGAACCGTGCATTCATACATTTACTTCCCAGTAATTAGTAGATGAAAGGTCTTGAGATTAAAAAATATAATTTTATAATGTATATCCTCCAAAATATCTTTTGGCTTTTACTGTCCTTTGACTCCTTTCTTCTTCCAAATGCATAGGCAGCATAGCCATAAAAATTCTTGATTCACCCCTCTTCCCTCAGGTTAACACAATTTTTTTTTCTTTTATGCTAAAAGAATTGTTGGTGGTCTTAAGAATGAACATTTTATTAGTGTTACTCTATTCTAGGTTAATCTAACCTTCCAATTTTATCAAGTTTTATTTTTATGCTAAGTGCAATGTCCAAACGGCCAAACCAAATTTCCATTAAAGATGTGAAACATCATTGAAATTGGAACATAATTTAGTTGTTGCCTTTAAATTGATTCATAGAGTGATTCTTTTTATTGTAATCATTTTGTATGATGTTAGTCTAAAATTAAATTCTAGTTATTTCAACAAATAAAAAAAACGTCTCCTATATGTAATAGTAAAATTACAGTGAAAGATACTATCTATTTTGTTTTAAATTTTATTATGTTTCAAAACATGAGACCTTCGGAGAGTTCAATTGGAAGACATTTGAGATTAATTTTTTGTAACTTTTTGTTTAGATTAGTATTTGTAATATTTTGGTTTGTAAAATGAATATATATATGAGTAAAACTATGGTGCTCTTAAGCTCACGGGGCCTCCCGTGAGCTTAACACCAAAAATGTATTAAACTATGTCCAAATTTTGATTTATATGGCTCAATAAATTCTTTATATCAAAATCACGTGCCATGCAAAAATTTTCCATTTTTAGAGATTTTTTAAGTATTTATTTCAGATTTTTTAAAAGTTATATATAAAACATAGATTATTTTATTAATATCGCATGGTTGCTATTAAAAAATCCGAAAATAAATACTTAAAAATCTCCAAAAATGAAAATTTTTTGCATGCCATAAGATTTTGATATAAAGAATTTATTGAGCCATATAAATCAAAATTTAGATATGGTTTGAAACGGTTTTAGTATTAAGCTCATGGGAGGCCCTCGTGAGCTTAAGAGCACCATAATTTTACTCTATATATATATATATACTGGAGTGAGACTATTGTGCTTTGCAAAGCGCACTGACTGGTGCGCTTCGGCCTCATAATTTCTCAACCGTAATTCGAAAGACCAATCCAAGTTGTTCACCATAATCTTGATATTAAAACCTAGTTCCATACCATAATATTCTATTTTTTAGAGTTTTCTAACTATTTTTTTTGAATTTTTGAAAAATGACTCATTTTATATACAAAATTTTGTGCATTTTCTATACAATTTTCTAAAATCTAAAAAAATAGTTAGAAAACTCTAAAAATGGAAAAATTCGGTAATTTACAGGATTTCAATATGTAGATTGTGTTGGGCAACTTGGATTGCCCATTCGAGCTACAATTTTAAAATATAAGGCCAAAGCGTAATAGCCTCACTTTATATAGTGTGTAAAAAGATATATATGGATATGTAATGGTGTATCAGTATTTTTGAATTTAATACAATATTATATATTTAAAGTTAGTGAACCCCATATGATAATTTTCTGGCTCCGCCACTGGGTGGTGGCAGTCATGTTGATTTTTGTTTGTCATTTTTGTGTTAATGCAGGGTAGTCGAGTAGAGGTCAGCTTCTTATATCATACCATTTTGTTGCTTGGGTAATTAATTACTTTCTAATTATGAGTTTTATTTGCATAATTGCAATGCCATCATTACTTGAATACTTGATTGTTGTAAAAAAAAAAAAAAAGGTAATTAATAACTTATTTGGTTTTACGGTTCTGGGTGTGCAAGATTTACATAGCTGATATATGAGAAACATCTTGCGTCCATTGAAATACCATCTATACATTCATAGATATGTACGAAATATAATAAATACATCCCGAAATATAATATATACACCATAAAATATAACTTATGGACACCGTTGACACTATGTATTACTCCTGATATACTGCTATCTACCGGTCGAGTCAATGAAAAATAAATCAGGGAAAATCGCGGATATTCTAATTTCACATGGCAGGTACATAATTAAATGCATACATGTAGGTTGACTTGCCAATACAAAAAAGCTAATAAAGAGTTCTACG
This sequence comes from Cyperus esculentus, assembly GCA_030179965.1. NCBI lineage: Eukaryota > Viridiplantae > Streptophyta > Magnoliopsida > Poales > Cyperaceae > Cyperus > Cyperus esculentus. The sequence goes on along the minus strand of JASGLE010000025.1, from coordinate 4,771,438 downwards.
GGTCTATTTGAAAATCAAAGATGCTACAAAAATGCTTTCTCAAGTTCATTTCCTAGTAGATGGAGTGGCATATAAATTAATGATTCTTATTACTAATGAATTTTAATATATTTTTCCTCTTGTAGTAAAAGTAAATAGTATTTCCGGATCGCTGATTCGCGATCGATTTGGCAAACATCGCCGGCCAGGGATGCAAAGAGCGGTGATGCGTGGTTGGGGCGGAGATTGTATTGTGCATGTTGCCACCATGGTGCGCGCCGAGGGATTGGCCTGCATGCATGCTTTGTAGCTTGCCAGTGCCTCCATCCTCCTCCCCATGACTCTCAAGTAGAGCTGTGGAAATTAAGTATTTTTCCCTTTTTTATTCCCATTCCCAGATAGATCACCCTAATAGAAAGTAGTGCTGCCATTGCTTGCTGGGGGTTTCATTGGATTTTTCGGATCCCTCGCACTGTTATTTTTTTTTCTGAATACAAGTGTACTTGGTTTTGTTTTGCTGGCAGCTGCAGCATGCTCCTCATACGGGTTGTCAACCATCTCTGATTCAGCAGTTCTTCCACAGCAACCCAAACAATTTCATTGATACCGGAGGTGGTGTCATGGGATGCCGGGGGTTTCACTCAAGTTTCCGTACGATGCAGAGCGGTCTCTCTGAGAACCAACCAGACCTGTATGCAGAGAGCCACCACTCTCCATAGTGCAGAAACCTGAATGGAGGAAGGTTTGCATACAAGTTGTACTGGATTGACATGATTATATAGCACTGACTGGTAAAAGAATTAGCACAATTTGAGGTATATATCTGTTAAATGGTTTGAGGGGATATGTGTCACCAGAATAATATTTGGTACTAAGAGTTGTGAAATCTTTATCTGCAATGACGAATTGGATATTATAATTGAAGCTGAAAATTGAGAGTTAGCTACAAATCAAGAAGAAAGGAGCAAGGTGGAGGCTCTGATGCTTGACAAGGATAAAAAATTGAGCTTGAGCAAGTCGGTTGAAGGTATGTATGTATATGTGAGGCAACACTGTTGAAACTAAATGGGTTGTATCAACTTACAGAATGCAAATATAATTGAAAATTAGTGTCAGCAATTGATACAAGCTGTAGCAGCAAATTATTGCCAACATCTGTATATTTCGTTCTTAGTTGACTTTTTTTCCTTAGAAAGAGATTCTAAAATAAACTAGCTTATATATGGATCATGGACTGGTACGACCTTTGGACAGGATAACTGGGTATATCGTGTTGAGAAGTAGCTTATATCTTATGTGTGACGTGTATCAGCAAGTCCAATTTTCTACTTCGGAAGGACAGGCATGAAGTTTATTTGTTACGAATTTGTAATCTACCTAGGTCTGGTCAGATCCTAATTTGAACAAAAAATCAAATGGTTACACTATATGAGGTTAACTTCATTTTATGCACAGCTCAGACTGCATCTCAGCAAAAGAAGGTTGCAAAGGTCAGGTGAGGAGATTGTGAAATCAAGAAAGACTGGTATAAGAAGTCTTGAATTGAATAGGTTTTAGACTTTTCTAATTGCCGATTTTAAGTCAGTTTCTATAGATTTTGCATATGTTCCTTACTGGTGCGGATGGTGGTCCCTGCATTTGCTGGATCTGGCATGAATTTTTGATGAAGTTCATTGTCCATCTGCATCGTTAAATAATCAAGAACAACACTATAAAATAATCTTTTGATGAAGTTTATATTGTCCAGCATTTTGTCCAGTATATGTACTGTTGAAAATCTATTGCTCTGTTTTTTGTTAGGTTGGGATAAAGCTCATCTCGACAGAGCTGTTATATGCAAGAGGATTTAGTCAATCTGCATGGTTTACCAATATTTATTTGATTATTATAAACTACTGACGGTATGATATTGTATTTGTTTGCAGAGGCAGTAAATTTATTTCTGATTCTTCCAGAATAAATTTTGTATACAATAATTTCCATGCAAAGAAATCCATAGTTAATTAGTTATGCACCTGCCAAAAAACTAACTATTTGAAGGTTGTCACTGCTATAGGCTGGAACTCAGAACTATGAAAAATTAGCCATTCCGCTGTTTTTTTTTTTTTTTTTTTTGTGATTAATGGCAAAATACACGCCAAAACGAAAAACGACCTAGCAGAAAACAAAAGAAAGCCAAACAATATGTGAACACCCTACCGCGAAGCGCGGGTGTGGAACCTAGTATTATATAACCGTGTGGAACCTAGTATTATATAAGTCTTTCGTAAATATGAATAAGATTAATGGTTTTGGTTTTAAAATGAGACGCAAAATATTGAATATATTTAAAAATAAAGTTGGTGGCATCTTGTAAGATAACAAATATTTGTGGCATTGGAACCCCAAATTAAGAAATAGCACCAGCAGGTGGCATCAGGAACCCCAAAAACAAAATTTTTATTTTAAAATGGTGCTCCATCCATTTAATGAAAAAATCGATCTCTGTAGCCATTAAAGATGTATATCTTTTATCCAGAACAAAAGTATGCAAAGTCTATACAAGTAACTGACCAATACTCGTACTCTGAAGTCTCAACAAGCATTTATATTACAAGCATTAATCATACTAGGTATTCACCCACGCTCCGCGGCGGAGTAAATATATTTTAACCAAATATCCAAAACAATTTTTTTAGTGACTATCTTTTTAGAGAATGTTGTTTATATGATATTTATATGGCAATATAAAGTGTAATATCTTAACTAATATAATATATTAAGTAGATATAGTGGTAGTTTGTATAATTATTATTTATTAATTCATAATATATATGTAATAGTGGTAACAAAATGAATAATACTCATATATTAATTTTAAGTAATTGAATTATGACTCACTCATTTTATAAGAATATCTTTTTATTTTCTTTTGGCTCAATATAAAAGAAATTGTATGATGATTTATGTTGTTTATATGTAATGAGTAGTATATAAATATAGAGTTTGACTATTGTACTAACGTTAGCATTTCAGACTGAAATGCTAACGCCTCAAATTTTATGTTATCGTGTCCGAAATCATGATTTATGGTGCCCAATAAATTCTTTATATAGAAATAGTGGGGAATACAAAAATTTTTCATTTTTAGAGTTTTCTAAGTATTTGTTTTGAATTTTAGAAAAGAGCTCATAAATATGAATAAAATATTGATGTTTGTACATGCTATTTTAAAAAATGCAAAACAAATACTTAGAAAACTTTAAAAATGGAAAATTTCTGTATTCCCCAATATTTTCATATAAAAAATTTATTGAGCACCATAAATCGTGATTTCAGACACGATAACAACAATTTTGAGGCGTTAGCATTTCAGTCCGAAATGCTAACGTTAGTATAATAGTCTAGCTCTATAAATATATATGTATATTGACATACAAAGATCCTAAATAATGGACATAGAATATCATAACAATGCTTTTTGACAATTAATGTACAAAAAACAACTAAACTAATGTACATTTTTTATTGCATGGCATGAACTCAGTAGACAAACGTACAATCGTAGGATCAATATCGGATGTCTCTAATAATATCTAAATTTAGAATATGTACAGAGTAAGTTGTATAGAAACAAATAGCGTGAAAACACCTATACAATTAATCAAATTTTAGACGAACAAAATATAAATAACATCCTTACATTGCAAGCCTTTAAAATATCAATAATAATAGAAAGAAATCTTAAGTTTTTATATAAAATCTGGAGCATTAGATCTACACATCCAACGGCTCTTAGCTCCAAATGAAGGAGTGAGCTCTATTCTTCCCCCTCTTTAAAGGGGTATATCTCAGTAAAGCAGTTGAGCAAAAAAGCGAAGTATCAGAAAATTTTAACATGCTAGTTTCTTTGGTGTGACATCACAAGCAATGAAGCACTACTATTTCTTAAATAGAAGTACAATCCCAGCCCAAAAAATAATATAAAAGACATAATCAGCCCATTACATTATATATGGCCTAAGAGATAAGCACACTTTGATATTAATTAAGGAGAAAATAAACAAACTTATTCAACGAGAAAAGAAACATGCACCGAATTCAAATATTAAAAAATAAATAAGACTAAAGTAGTCTTATGACAATGAGATTATATATATATATATATATATATATATAATTAGATTAGATCGATGTTCCTATATATCTTGCATATTAACTGGCCTGGCCAGAAGGAAGTTTAAGAGCACCTCATTGAAACTGGTTGGATCTTCAAATTGTGCTAGATGGGATGTATTCTTCAATACCTTCAATTTAGCCTTCTCTCCCAACCACCTGCAATTTTTCTGTCTAAGTGTTAATTTCTACAATCAAGTAATTCTGAATTTTATATGGGGAGACAGAGGGCTTACTTCTGCATCTGATGTGCTTTTTCTACAAGAAGCATTTGATCATGCTCTCCCCAAATTAGCAGAACCTCCTGTATATATATTCAAATGACTAATTTCATGAAATATTAATAGTAATAGTAATAGGTACGTAGAGTCCACCTTCATCCATTGTCTTTCACTCAACAAATATAATTATTAATTATTCAGTTAACAGGATATACCTTTCCGAATAATAGATATTATTTTTCAGTTAAAAGGTATATTACTGTTTTTAGTTAAAAGATATACAATATATATATATATAGGGACATGTTATGGTGCTTTGCAAAGTTGGGGCTTTTTTTGCTTTGCGTTTTCAAAATCTCACTAACGAAAACTCGAACGTCAAATCTAATTGAACCAATACATTATAAACCTTCAAATATGATGGGATACCAAATTTTACTATTTTTAGAATTTTCTAACTATTTTTTATGATTTTTAGAAAGATGACCCAGAAATAATAATAAAATAATGATGTAAAAAAGTGTCAATCTTTCAAAAATCCAAAAAAATAGCTAAAAAATTCTAAAAATTGTAAAATTTGGTATTTTACATGTTTTCAATATGTAGATTATGTTTAGCAAATTAGATTGGCCATTTGACTTTTGGAATATGAGATTTGAGTGCAAAGCAAAAAACGGCCCAACTTTGCAAAGCACCATAATTATATTATATATATATATATATATATATATAATATGCACATGAGTGCATGTAGGTGTGTCGGAGGTAAATGTGGTCAGTTTTATTGGTGAACTATGCATATTTTCTAAATATTAATTGTTTCCATCAATCTTAAATTTGGACGTTCGATGATAGTATTGTTTTAATTATTAATTAATTAATTAATGTAGAAAGCCACAATAGCAACTTTAATTAATCCCCGCCCTCTCGATCGATGATTTATGAGTTGGGGATGAGTGATCAGTTTTAATTTTTATATGACTTATGCATGACTGATGGTTGATGGTCCAATGGAGGGACAATCTCCAAGCCCACCCATATATGATATATTCTTAATCAAGAACTTGAGTGTGCGTGGATCAGGATGATTATTTAGGAAAGTACCTGTTGCAGTGGAGTTGGGGGGAGCTCATCTTTGTTACGAAGATAAATTCCCTTTAGAAGCTCCTTCTTTTGTTCAATATTGTCACCGTACATAACCTGAAAGAAAAAATATATATATATAGTAAAATACAAATTACATGGGCATGCATGCATGGCAATATATATAAATTAAATTAATGTTATCGACTATCGAGCAATTGCATGCCTGACGCGATTCAAAATGCATGTTATCCCCACACCAAACATATATGCAATTAGAAACAATAATTAATGTGAGCAGAAGACGCTAGCCAACTTTTTTATCCACACATCCATACAATATCAAATTTTATAATCCATATATACCTCAAATTTTGTAATAATGTGGTTGATGCATGAACACATTTTTTTGAGAACACTAAGAGTACAACTACGGTGTTCTTAAGCTCACAGGGGGTCTTCCGTGACCTTAACACTAAAAACATATCAAATCATCCAAATTTTTATTTATATGGCTAAATAAATTCTTTATATCAAAATGATGTGTCATGAAAAAAAAAAATTCATTTTTGCAGATTTTTAAGTATTTAATTTGGAATATTTAATAGCAATTATGCAATATTAATAAAATAATCAATGTTACATATGTAGCTTTTAAAAATCCGAAACAAATACTTAAGAATCTCCAAAATTAGAAAATTTTTGCATGCCAAGTGATTTTGTTATAAAGAATTTATTGAGCCATATAAATTAAAATTTGGATATGATTTGATATGTTTTCAGTGTTGAACTCACGGAAGATCTCCATGAGCTTAAAAACACTATAGATTTACTCAAACACTAGATATATATGACCCTTTCTTCAATTCTTCTAGTACTGATGTGAGGTATAAGAGCCTTGGGTTTAATTTAGCGATAGATAATTAGAGAGTAAAGTTATTAATTAAGGAAAAAATTATTCTAGTCCTTTTAAAAATCCTTTTTATTATCCCCTAAGAATATTCTTTCATTCCAAGTGTTTATTTTTTATGACATATATCTTTTGCAGTTTACATGTCTAGTACAATCGCATTTCAAACTTATGGAAATGAAATATATTGATATAACTACTACTAAAATTTTGTATTAATACTTTTGTATCTGATATACTCACAAATAACAATTAGTATAATCAATTGGGACTAAAATTTTGTCTAAATACTTTTTATATTACATACTCAAAAACAATTAATATTTTTGTAAAGGATTATTCAATTTTAAAATTTTTAGTTGTGAAGATAAAATAGTTGTGATATGATCTCTTCCCAAACTTATTTACCTTGATAGCATCGCGTAGCACAAAATTTGGAAGAAAAGTTAGCGGGTGGTGAAATGCTAGTTTCATAAGAAGCGAAGCATTAGAGGGTTCTTTGGGTATAAGCAGATCTGAGAGATTATTCACCCCTGCTTGCTCCAACAAGGCTTCGAAATCAGGCTTTGTTTTAAGCAGATCAGAACCGGCTATAACAACCTTTTTAATCCGATCTTCGCCAAGCAACCTAGCCACATGGTATCCGACGAATCCCCCATAGCTAAAACCCACCAAATTGATCATTTTGTTCCTAATTTCTCCTGCACCGAGTGCACCGAGGAGCTTCACGATGGATTGTGCTTGGAAGAGTTCGGATCGAGCAGGTGATGTAGTGGTTGATCCACCAAAGAAGATGAGGTGTGGCACTATGAGGTCGAAATGTTTGGATAAGGGCCGCACCTGGTAATACCATTGCCAAATAGGTAGAGGTCCAAAACCATGAAGGAGGATGAGGAGAGGACGACGTCGTTTGGTGTGTGATTTCTTCTTATTATGAGATGGAGGAGAAAGAGAGGAGGAAAGCCAGCAATCCATAGTAGTAACTGAGTCTATACTGACAGTGTGAAAACGGAGGCCGGCACAGCTGAAACATAGTCGTAGGTAGAATTCAGCCAATGAGACAAGACTCAATTTCATGATATGTGGTTTAATTGCTAGTTATGTTGTGTGTATTTGAGTGAATGAGAGTATGAGACTGTGTGTGTTTGTTGATAGCTGCAATCAACTTAATTTTCGCAAAAAAAGATTGTGTGTAGTGTGACAGTGTGAAAGAGAGAGAGATATATATATAGTTTGTATGGGAATGCTAGAACGCATGTATATATATATATATATATATATATGTAGAGTATTAAATGGAGATCCCTTAATTTTGTTGAGGTTTCAATTTTTGTACTTTTTGCTGATTCCACATGAATGTTGCCCTTGGAACTTCAAAGTTTTTGTTATACGGTTGGAATAATATATAGTTCCTTAAAAGTGGATAAAAAAAGCACAAAACAAATTAATTAAAGGGACGGTTGGAATATAGTTTAGGAATCGACAAAATCACAATATATTTAATTTTTGCTATACCCATCAAAACTTGCTAAATAGCTAATATCCCCATCAAACACTCTTAATAGCTAATATACCCATCAAAATTCATTTTTCTTACTTCCATCTCATTTTATTTATTAAACCATCTATTGATATGTTATAAAATACTAAAATTACACTTTTACCCTTCATTTGAAGTGGAGATGTCCATTTAAGTGTTTTAGATGATAAATTGTGCTTCTCTTTTTGACCTCCTGTAATGGTTATTAAGCACCGGGATTTTGTCAATGTTGGAAAATATAGAGGAAAACCGATTGAAAGAAAACCAATTTTAGCATTAAACGTTACAAACTCTTAGTCCCGGTATAAATACGATTTTGTGTACCAATATATGTATAAAGCATGGTACAGAGATAATGAGAAAAATGAAAGAATTCTAAGAGAATAAATTTTGAAAAAAAAAAATTTCAGCGTAAGAAATGAACTCAAGTCAAGAATTCTAAGGAAGCTCACCATTTAATAAAAAGAGTATAATGATCCATTCAAATTTGATATTAGTTAAATGATATGTTAAATAAATAAAAAAGGGATAGAAATAAAAAAAAATGAATTTTGATGGGGATATTGGCTATTTAACAAGTTTTAAAAGGGGATAGAAGTAATAAAAATGAAGTTTGATGGATATATTAGCTATTAGGAGTGTTTGATAGATATATTGGCTATTTAGCAAATTTTGATGGACATAGCAAAAATTAAGCCTAATACTATATATATGTCTGTTCCAGTATCAAATCAGATATATAATTAGCACGCAGACCTACTTCCGTGCACATCATCGATCGTTGTGCTTGTAATCTTGTTCACTATCAAATCAAATAATCAGTAGTACTGCACTCTACTCTACAGGGATATGCCATCTCTTCTCTTCTATACTACAGCAGTATAGGTTTATATTAGGAAAACATGCAGAGTCCATCTATAAAGTAAACTACTTATTCACTCCTCTCTCATAATATGAGACACCCATGTGCTTATCACAGTTACATAAATGTTTATTGAAAACCGTAGTATATCTGTTTACTAGAAAATGATATATCATGTTGATCGGAAATATATAAATACTTAATGAAAAATAATATTTATTCATAAAAAATACAATAAACAGGTGGATATATAAAATGTGGTCACTCCTGCGACTCTTTATATTATGCACAACAACCTTGCGAACTCCTATTGCGAATCCTATGTACGTACAATTCTAAATCATGCGCGCACAACCATATCCCATGTGCCATGCATGTGTAGTAATTAAAGCGTTAAATTATAATTAGTTCCATTATTTTGGACATATCAACCGAACACGTACGTTCTCCTTTAGTATATATATATAATCGTCGGCTAAAAGGAACATACGTACACAAGAGAGTAAATATAAGGTCAGCCCGGTGAGCTAGCTCAAAACATATCAAACAATTTCTAATTAAATTATGTTTTATATGATTTATTATGAGTTGGATTACGGTGTTATGCCAAAATGACATTGGTCATACTATATATTCATATCTCAACAAATGTAACTCCTATGGCCGATCCGATTCGACCGGTATATTCTCTATATCGAAATTTCATAGGATGCAAAATCTTATATGTTTTGGAGATTGCCTACTATTTTTAACGATTTTTGAAAGATGACCAAAAACAATAAAAAAAAATCTATTTGAAAGTCAAATTCAGAGTAGTTTTTTCAAAAATAAAAAACTTCTCTCCTAAGGAAACTTATTATTTTTGTTATTTTTATATGTTAAAATAAAATTAATTCTTTGATTTTCTTATTGATTCATACATTGTTTTGCGCATACTAGCTAGCTTGTGTGAACTAAGTACCTGTTAAATTACTAATCTGCCTGGCTGCAAGATTACATGTATCTCTAATGCTACAGTCAATAAAAAATAAATCAGGGAAAATCGCCGATATTCTAACTTCACATGGCAGATATACATTATTAAATGACTAGTGAAAAGCTCACATCTTGTTTTGAACTAAAATTATTATTTCTTATAATAAATTTTTAAGATAGTATGTAATGAGTCTTAAATTGAGATAATTTATATGGGCCTTTAATTTTAATGGGCTGAGAACGTCAACGGGCATTAATGTACATCAACGGTTCTAATCTATTCAAAAAAATGATCAACGACTCAGGTTTCTTATTTGGATAAGATATCCCTTTCATATCATCTTTTCCAATATGCTTTTTTATATAAGTAAGGATGCATGTAGTTTGACTTCGCAATATAATTAAATAAAGTGTTCTATGAGTCTATCTGTATCTGAAAATCAAGGGGATTCCAAATCGAATCCTCGAATTCCACTTTATTTATGCTACATATTTAATTACTTTCTTATTTTATATATCAAAACTTTGTATTCATGAATAATGTATATATCTAAAATTTCGTGGCTTTTGAAGTTCATTTCCTACTTAGATCAAGTGACATAAAAATTAACGATTCTTATTATTAATTAATTTTAGTATATCTATCTTTACAAGACCACTTGATGAAGTGTACGTGAAATGAACTCAGAAAAGTCATAAAATATATTATATAAATCTTTTATGAATATAAATAAGATTAATAGTTTTTATTTTAAATTGGTATGCAAAATATTGAAGTATATTTAAAAAATAAAGTTGGTGGCATTAATTGGAAACCCAAATTGAGAAATAGCGCCGGGTGGCATTGGAATAACAAAGATAGAATGTTAATAGAATGGCATAATTTGAAAGAGTCAAAACAAAAATTTTATTTTAAAATGGTGCTCCATCCATTCAATGGAGAATCGATCTCTGTAGAGCTAAAAGATAAAAATTTTATATTTTCTTTTTTAGTCCAGATATTCGGATACCACTAAGGATATCGTCGGAGATACCATGATCTTTGACCAATTCAACTAAACCTAAATATTCACCTTAACCTCCTAAATATTCAACTTAACACATTTTGCTTGACAACCAATAAAAACTCCACATAATAAAAACCTAATTGCAGCATTACAATTAACACATTTTGCTTCACAGCCAATACAAACTACTCTTAATTTAACTTGCAGCATTACACTTCCTAACTATTCAGCTTATCCTCCTAAATATTTACCTTAACCTCCTAAATATTCAGCTTACACTACCACAAAAAAGGGCATTAGCAACTCCACCTTAATAATGGTTTGTATAAACCAATGTTACTAAAAGGGTCATGTGGCAATCTTGAAATTTTACTGAAAATATTTAATGACGGTTGTTCCATAAGAACCGTTATTAAAGAGCGTATTAAAAATTAAAAGATATGAGAAAAGCATTAATAACGGTTTCAAAAACAAAACTGTTACTAATAGTTCCTACAATTAATGACGGTTTCTACAATAAAACAGTCACTAAGTTGGTAGAGAGCATCAATAACGGTTTTTCAAGAGAAACCGTTATTGATTCTTATGGAGGGAATTCATACAACAAGCACATCGTCTCTCCCAAAATAAAAATCCCTTAGACTATTTTTCAGTTTTCCCTCCCACAAACCCTTGTCCCTCCCAAACCAACCTCGCTTATAGCAACAGAGCTGCCTCCGTGTCACCGCCAAGTCTTTTCGTTTCCGCGTGATAACACCCAAATATACACTTTTACCTAGGGAAATACCTTCAAAACTAATCAAAATCATGAGCATTGCATGCCTATTAATTGTAGTTTTGCATCCATTCATTAAAGTTTTGCATCTTTGGCCATTTCTCTCATAGTTTCTAGATATCTTCCATTCTTCTGCTATTTTCTCTTGTTTTCAGGCACTTTATGAAGATGTGGATAATTGGATGTGATCTGTCTCGAAAAGACGAAGAAAACGAGCCCTGGAACGTCGAAAATCTCCACCCGGATTGTCCGGAAAGCTGAAAACACTGTTCACTGTGCAGAGACTATTAGAAAATATTAAGCCTAATTAAAAAAAATTAAATAAATAAATAAAGTTAGAAAGATCAAACAGAGATTTGAAGAACTTGTCGGTTGCACAATAGCTCATAGAAACTATTCTATATATATTTATTTATGAAATTCTCAAATATATATTTTGTGGAGCATAACTTGTATACTATCAACTTGTTGATTTCTTTCTCATTTTTCGGATACACATCCTAATTCCAAACATATATATATATAGTGATTTTGGACCGAGTAAAATCAATGCAATTAAAACCAGTTACCGCGTATAAGAAATAAAGCAAGATGTTAATTTCATTATGCGTTTCTATCCGTTAATCACAAAACCACAAGATCATATAACGTTTAAATAATTATTTGTATTCACGGTAAGATTTAAAGCGGTCATCAAGATAATAAAACGGGTGGCCAGCCCATCATACATATTACTCTCATAATAAATTGATGCACAATATTAGTAACCGACAAAGTGTTAATAAAATTCAATTATAAAATCTTAAAATATATTTAAATTAATTATTTCTAATTAATTTTTCTAACAGAGACTGTAACCCTTACGGACCGTAAGGTCCAGAACTGGAAAGTTGTGCAGAATTGGCAGATTTGGCTGAGGGTTTCTAGGTCAGTTTGGGTGCTTATATACTTAACTTTGGCCGCTGTTTTGAGACGTTCTACCACAGATTACAGCTGCCTATTGAGAGGTTTTGGAGAGGTTTCTTGGGAGAGAAGCCGAGCCTAGAAGAGGGAAGCCGTCAGGACTTAGCGGGGATGAGCAGACCAAACGACGAGCGAGACACGCACGTGCAACCATTGGAGCCGATCTTCACATTAGTTTTTTTTCTCTTTACTCTTCCTTGTGATTGATTGTGCGTTGTTAGTTGTACGATGACTTGTTTTACTCGTTGTACTTGTTTGTTTGTTGTTGTTTCGGCCATGTCTGGCTAAACCCTCAGTTTCTAGGATTAGGATGATGTTATAACTTGGTTTTTGGTTTTTATGAAGTTTCTCGGCTATCTTTTATTTCAGTTCTCTGTGTACTGTGTATGAATTGATATTGCATTCTATGCTTGGGTTGGGTGTTCGAACAGGTAACCAGTAGGTATCGGCCGGTACCCTAGGTTTTAAGCCTTAGTATGCATGTGACCGGGCCTAGTTTTTATTTAGAGTGGGTTAGAGATCCGAGAGGGCAACCAGACAAAACGCGAGAGCTGAGTCTTACGCTACCCGAGAGGGAGGTACACTTTGGGGCACCGGTACCGGGACTTAGGTTGGGTTTACAAGTGAGAGCTGCGATCTATACCCTTGGTGGTTAGAATTGTGTTAGGAATTAGGCCAACGAGTGAGAGCTGAGGTTTGGTGCCTGATATTGTTTTAACCAGAACTAAACGTGTCATAAAATACCAATTTACTTGTGTTGCGCACCAGTTGTACGCGAGAGCGACGACTGGTACACTTCGATCTGATAGACGCATGAGCGCAGTTCAGTAGTTGTGTTGATCGTACGTGACAGGTACGGTTAGCGTGGGCCGAGGCCAAGTGACAACTAGTTCGAAGTCCTAGAAACACCTTGTATCTTAGAAGACTTGAAGAGATGATTATGAAGACCGGTCAAGGTGTTGCACGTGCGAACGGCAGGGCGCTCAAACGACGATCAATATGACACCAATCGAAGCGGCGGCCGGCGATCGAAGCGGCGGACGCCTAATCGACAATATTATATCAAGGTGCGTGGCCCGATTGAAATGATTTTTTACCAAGTTTTACTGTTGTTTCATAAATTATGTTTATATGGTTTTTGATTCGATTGAAAACGGTGTTCCTGTTGATTGATCTAAGTAATTTATAAGTATTTTATCTTTTATATGTGAGTATACTCTTATGAATTTGAATCATCCCAATAATTTAAATTGGCAACAGGTTTAAAGAGTTTGGTTATTAGATCATGAAGATGATATAACAAGTAGATTCTACAAGATGACAACTTCGCATCTGGTATGACATACCAATTTTGTCGTATTATCTTATACAATTTTTTTTGTGATAACAAAAGCTGACTTTACACTTTTTTTTTTTAACAGACTACTGAGCCTTCAAAGTATTCTTTAAGTGATCTTGACGAGGTACAAAACACAGTTGTTGAATATTTGTTTACTGGAAACTCTGTAACTGTGACCTATATTGTTGTTTGATGTCCTAAAACGTATAGACTTTTAAATTTATAACCCAATGCAAACACTCGATTGCAAGCGTACGATCTCGTGTAGTACAGTCGGGGTCGAACCACAGGGACGGAGTTAACCCTAAACCAGACTTTATCGCAATTCAAATCCTAATCGAGTAAAACTGGGGGGAATTTGTAAAAGGTTTGGTTTAAAACAGTAAAAGGTGCAAAACAGTAAATGGCAGTAAGTAAAACTCGGAAACAGATAATAAAAGGGCGTTCCTAGGGTTTTCAGATTCAGTTTAGCCTCTGGATTAATTGTCTGCGCCCTGCAGGATGTCTCTGCGGGTCACAAGGGGTTGGTTAGAGATATCGACACTGTCAGTTAACCACATAATGTCTCCTATGTTAATAAACAGTGTCGAAAACTCTGTCTTACACTTTCTGTAACTTTTTGCGACCCCGCAGGATGTCTCTGCGGGTCGCAGACAGTCGGCAGAAAGCAGATTCAGTTCTGGTTCAAATTTCGACTCACGTTATCAATTTCTATTCGAATCAGATTCAATACAAGTACCGCAACCGTCGTATTTTGGTCCTTCTAGTAATTCTAGTTCAATAGAAATTCATAGATCTATGTCTAAACCTATGTTCCAGTTACTTTTATTCACAGGTTCGGTTCAACTTTCGTCGAAACCGCAATCAACCTTTCGGTATTTCTTGGAAAGCAAGCAAACAACCCAACTAATGCAAATAACAAGTTTTGGTCATGAGATATTCTATTAACCACACCGGATTTGGCCTAATCCGTGGGTTTACCACACAAGCAAATCAAGTCAAGAACATATAATCATTAAAGCACAAGTAACTGTGAAAACAACGTGAATCAAAACATAGTACAATCAATCCATAAGCATAAACATCGTCATCAACCCTAGAAACTACAAGTCTACTCGCTCATGGCGAGGGAAAACAAACAAAACAAATAAAAGAGAGAGTTTATGATACTAAAGAGAAGGGGAAAAACAAGAAGGGCTTCGATCTTCGGTTTCTCCAAGGAAATCTCGCGAATCCGTCGAAGAAATCGATGCACAAAGTCTCCTCTTCTTCTCCTCTGGCAGCTAGGGTGAAAGAGGGTGAAAAGATATGAAGTAAGATATATATGGAGAGATGGCAGAGGCGAGGTACTGTAGCGCGGTACTGTAGCGAGGGTACTGTAGCACTCGGGTTTGGTGGCTATGGTTTTGAGAGAGATGGTAAGATGCTAAAAACATCTCAAGGAAAGAGTTTAAATAGCCTAGGGCGGCTAAAACAGAAACTGCTCCGCACTGCCCTGTAACCCCGCAGGAGAATCCTGCGGCCCGCAGGGCCTTGTCTGCTGCCAGCAGACAGCGCGTTCCAGTGCCAAATCACGTCCAAATGGCTCCAAAAGCCCAATTTACCTGAAATTTGGACAAATGCAAAGAAGTAACTAGAATTTAAACATACTAACACCTAAATGCATATGAACTTAGGAATTTTAGGTCAAAAACAAGGTGTAGGTCTGGTAAAATGCAGATATGAATGCGGTGCATCATTGTTATGAGATTTTGAGATATTATGAGCATTTTAGTTTTGTGTATTGAAATTGTTAATTATTACCATTTTTTGTGTAATTGCTAATTATTACTATTTTTTGTTTTGTATAATTATGATATGGCGTCATATGGCTAATATTGACTAGCAAGGATTGGGCTAGTCACAGAAAATCGGCAGAATTAAAAAAAAATATGGATTTGCTAACGGTTTTTACATAGAAACCGTTATAAAGCATAGCTTTACTAACTGTTTTATAATAAAAACCGTTAGTAATGCTTTCTACATATTAACCGTTAGTATTGCCCAAGGCCTTTAATAACTGTTAAAACCGAAACCGTTATTGAGCTTTAGTGACCCCTCGTATATTGACGCTTCCATAACCGTTAGTAGGGGGGCCTAAAAAACAGTTAGTATTGCCATTTTTTGTGGTAGTGTTATCACATTTTTTATTGGCAGTCAATGTTTAATGGTATCCCGACGGTATCTTTTGTGGTATCCCCATAGCATTTTTCCTTTCTTTTTATATCCAGAACAAAAGTATGCTACAAGTAGAAGTAAGAAAAACATCGATCTAGAGTTCACCCCCACTTTCTAGGTCACCCATCCACTCCCCTCATAGTTCTGACACACCACGTGCACTTATGTGCTTACTACAGTAGCATAAATATTTATTAAATCAGTGTATCTGTTCACTGGAAAACGATATTTATTGATCGGAATGATATAAATGTTTACTGATATTTGTTAATTAAAAATAGAATAGATCGGTGGAAGGCCTGGGCATATTAATCGGCGGCTGGCCTGGGCAGAAGGAAGTTTAATTAAGGGGAGCGGGGGCATTCTGATGCCCATCGGACCAGACCCTGTTCGATGGGTAGTTTCTACCGTCCAATCTATATCTTGAGGGTATCTTGATGAGATCTAATTGATTAGCAGATTTAAATAAAACTCTGATTTCAAACCCGTTTAACCATTGACCCCTTTCTCTATCTGAGTAAACCCTCCTCTTCCTTTTTCATTCTGCTTGCCACTCGCCGGTGTCGCCACTATTCTCTCGCTCAGGTCCCGACCGATCTTCCACTCTTGCTTCCATTACCGACGAGGCGACGAGACGATCTGTGCTTGAGGCGGGCAAAGAGAGAGCCAGGGGGGTGGGTGGGGGAGGGGGGTGGGCGCGAGGCGAAGCCGGAGCGAGGGGGCGGGAGCGGGGGCGGGGGCGATGGCGAGCAGATCGAGAGAGATGAGAGACGATCAGACGGAGGGAATGAGCGAGGGTTTGGGTTTGGGTGAGGAAGATAAAAGTGAAGGTTTAGAAGGGTAAACGAGTTTAAAACTGTATTATATTTCCGATCCGTTAATCTGATTGATCTGATTGAAAATCTAATCGGATGGTGCAGACTGCCCATCGGACAGGGTTTGGTCCGATGTGCGTCGGACCGCCCCTTCTCCCTTAATTAAGAGCACCTCATTAAAAGTGGTTGGATCCTCAAATTTTGACAGATGGGATGTATTCTTCAGTACCTTCATTTAGCCTTCTCTCCCAACCACCTCAACCTGCATGCGCTTTTCTTTCCAAGTGTTAATTCATTTCTACAATCAAATCAAATATATATATATATACTAGCAAACCAAATTTTCTAATTTTTAAAAATTTTTTACTATTTTTATTGATGGGGAGAAAATGACTACATCCAAGGGATCTGGTTTATACAAAAATAGTGATATTGCCCCCATCATTAAAAATAGCAAAAAAATTCTAAAAATTATAAAATTTGGTTTGCTAGTATATTTTGATATAAAGATTAAGTTGAGCGGTTCGGATCGACTATTTGGACACCAAAAACGGAGATACGGACCGCATAGCACGGTAAAACCGTGATATGCATATTATTGTAGCCTAACTCTATATATATATATTCATGTAATTATTAATTGTCGTTCCTGAAATTTAATTTTATATATATATATATATGGAGACACAGAGAGCTAGAGGGCTTACTTCTTTCTTTTTTTTTTTCTTTTCTTTTTTTTTTTTTTGAGTAAAGAGGGCTTACTTCTGCATCTGATATGCTTTTTGCAAAGGCAGCATTGGATCCTGCTCTCCCCAAATTAGCAGAACCTCCTATATATATATATATATATTCAAATTACTTAAAACAATATTAATTATCAATTTTCATGAAATATTAAACAGTGATGGAAAGTAATTAATGTTATTCTATCATAAATTTGGACGTTCGTTCTATGATAATATTTATATAGAGAGAGAGAGTAAAACTATCGTTCTCTTAAGCTCACAGAGGCCTTCCGTAAGCTTAACACAAAAAATATATCAAATCACATCCAAATCTTGATTTATATGGGTCAATAAATTCGTTATATCAAAATCTTATAGCATGCAAAAATTTTCCATTTTTAGAGATTTTTAAGTATTTATTTCAGATTTTTTGTTAGCAACTATACAATATTAATAAAATAATCAATGTTTCATATGTAACTTTTAAAAAATCTGAAATAAATACTTACAAATCTGTAAAAAATAGAAAAATTTTGCATGCCACATGATTTTGATATAAAGAATTTATTGAGCCATATAAATAAAAATTTGGATATGGTTTGATACGTTTTTGGCGTTAAGCTCACGGGAGGCTCCCGTGAGCTTAAGAACACAGTAGTTTTACTCTCTCTCTCTATATATATATATATATATTGTTTTATAATTAATTAATGTAGCTAGAGAGTACCTGTGGCAGCGGAGTTGGGTGGAGCTCGTCTTTCTTAATTACGAAGATAAATTCCCTTTAGAAGCTCCTACTTTTGTTCAATATTATCACTGTATATAACCTGAAAGAATTAATAGTAAGCAAAAATGACGTTAATTAATTGCAATATATATTATATATATAGAGTCCGGCTACAATAATATGCATATCATGGTTTTACCGTGCTATGCGGTCCGTATCTCTGTTTCGGTGTCCAAATAGTTGATCCGAACTTCTCAACTTAATCTTTATATCAAAATATACTAGCAAACCAAATTTTATAATTTTTAGAAATTTTTTTGCTATTTTTAATAATAGGGGAGAATATCACTATTTTTTTTTTTGCATTAGCTTGAAGATGGATTAATTGCATGCGCCTGGAAGAGTTCAGAGCGGGCAGGTGAGTGGTTGATCCACCGAAGAAGATGAGCTAGCTAGGTGGGGCACTATGAGGTGGAAATGTTTGGATAAGGGCCGCATGCACCTGGTAATGCCATTGCCAAATATATAGGTAGAGGTCCAAAACCATGGAGGAGGATAAGGAGAGGTGATGTCATTGTCTTGTTGAGATGTGAAAACGGAGAAAGAGAGGGGGAAAGCCAGCAATTGATGGTAGTAACTGAGTCTATATATATATATTGACAGTGTGAAATATAATGGAGGCCGGCATACCACCTGAAACATAGTCTAGTCGTAGATAGAATTCAGCCAACGAGACAAGGTGAATTTCATCATGTGCATGCATGGCTTGCTGCTTAATTTTGACTTAATTTTGAGTGTGCATGTACCGATGTACGTGCTAGCTAGCTATATATCTTTGAATGAATCCAGAGTTCAGAGATATATCTATATATATAGTATTAGTATGTATGGAGCTATGGGAACTGCTCAAACACAAGTTCCTTTGAGATGATCGAAGATATTTTTCTATCCAAACGAAACGATTGCTAGAGTAAATTTACACAAGCTTGTTCAACGGTTCCAGAAATACAATTACAATTGCAATTTCTATCGTAAAATAAAATAATATTGTCATCTACGTACACAATATGTAATTTGTGGTGAATTTAAAAGATCTAAAAAAATACATATGCAAAGATTTACTTTCTCTACTTTGCTTGCCTAATGCGAGCATGTTTGCTAAATGCATTTACTGCTCATCACATCCATGTTAAAAATATAGGTTTACCTAGAAAACCAATGTATATACAAAGTTGAGATCTAGCAATACTAAGCAGCAAGCTAAACATAATGAAGCATTTTCAAAATTGCCAAAAAAAAAAAAAAAAAAAATCAGGTAGACCCCCAAACAAATTATTTCTGGCAGTAAAACATCCAAAGTGTACTAATCACTGGACCGAGTTGTCTGATGTTCAGTTAATCTTCTGTATACCAGATTCCAGCTGTAATACATTGTCGTACCAGCCATGATGCAGAGTAGGGGCAAGCCTATGTTGCAACCCCCAGGCACAAGGTTGATCAGTGTCTGTAATTTATGAAAACAGAAGTAATATTAGCCTACATTTCTAAAACCCTCAAGGTGTATCTATACATCCTCCATCTTGTCAAACACGATAAATAAATATAAAATAACAACATCACCTCCTCTCAATTTCTTCAGAAAAGTAATAATAATTACTATTTAAGTTGAAAAAAAAGATGATAAAAAAGGTACAATTGAAGAGACTGTAATAAGAAGAGTACCAATTTTTTCAGAGACATAGGGCACAACTAATATTGAAACTTTGCCTCAAGTGTATTCTCCATATTCGTTTGATTTTTAGAGCCAATATAAAAGTTGGTATTTTCTAAATAGAGAAAAAATAAACAAAAACTTACTAGCAAAGAAGCAATGAGGTGAACAAATGGAACAAAAATCTGGTCAGTTCTCTTCCCTTCATTGTATCCGTCAAATGCAATAACCATTGAAAAGGTGTGGATTATCACAAATCCAAGAGCAATAAGAGCTGTTAGCCAGGAGAGAAGTTAGAGCTTACAAGTTGCATGTCATCAAAGATATGCAATCTAATATAAACTGAGGCATCTTTTATGATTGAGAAGTGCAGAAACAAAGAACTAAAATTAAAGGGAGAGTCTATATTATGTTGGTTTGAAAGGCAAAAACTACATTACATACTTACAGTGGACAAAGGACCCTCAGATTTACTAAAGTGCATCCTAGAATTACTAAGCAACCCTCTTCCCTGGTAGTTGTATAATTGACATTGTATATCCAATAAAACTGGCAGTTATATAATCTGTGCTTCTGTACTCCTAGTCACCTACAATCTATTTTTTTACTTTTTATTTGGTTATTTCTCCCCCTTTTATTGAGCATATTTAGTTAACTGAAACTACAATAGCCTAAGTTAATAATATGATTACCCTCCTTTTCCCAAACCAACAAAATCTCTCTGAGCTGAAGTTTTCAGCACTAGCTCTTCAATTATCCTAAATTCAAAACAACATAGATTATCCCCTTGCATGAAAAAATGCTGTTTTTTAAGCATTCTATTCTACATTTAGGTTTATTTGCAATTCGCACAAGCTCTCAGAGCTCAGAGGTTTTACTAGGACGGACCTTATGATATAAAATTAAGCAAGCATTACAGAGACAGAGACAGTATATCTAAGCAAGAAGGTTGCATAGCATAGCATAGCATAGCATACCAGAAACAAGGAAGAAGGGAATGTTGGAGCACTTGTCGACATAGAACGTGGCTGGACCAAACGCGGGCGTGAGCAGGCTCAAGCAGAAGAACACGGCGTGCGCGACTCCATGGCCCAGTCCCCCGGCTGAAACAAACCAAATTAATCAGCAACATCAAATTCATGAGGAGGTTGGCAATGGTAACATATACGTAGTTAGTGAATGAATTAATGATTGAATCCATTGACATGACATATGATATATAGGTACCGAGGGCGAGCAGCATCTTGTCAGTCAAGAAAAGGCGGGGTTTAGAAACCCTATCGGCAAAGGCATTGAGCATGTGCTCCATTTTGGTGCCGAAGAGCCTCCAGAAGGCGAGGACCCTGAGGGCCTCCTGGAAGGCGACGGAGGAGAGGAGGAGGAGGGGGAGGAGGGTGGGGGCATGGAGAGGTAAAAAGGCCCGCCAGGCTCCAGCGAGGAGGATGAGAGTGATGAGCCAGAAGAGGGTGCTGGCGAGGAGAGTGAGGATGAGGAAGGGCTTACGGGCGATGACGGAGAAGAAGAGGGAGATGGCCGGGCCCAGGGCGATGAGGACGTAGCCGGCACCCGAGACGGCAGTCATCGGATCGGAAGGATATTGGGATCTGCCGCTCCAATATGCAACAGCAACGGAGGAGAGAAAGTCTTCGTTCTTCTAGTTCTAGTTCTAGACTTCTAGTTCTAGACATCTAGTTGAGTTGTAAATGAATTAATTCCAAAGAGGCTGAGATGTGCCGAGCCTGAGCCTGAGCCTGAGCCTGAGCCTGAGAGACAGATTGCTGAATGAATATTGGATTTGGTTTTGGACTGGACTCTAAGCGGGCCTAAAACTTAGTTAGCTAGCTCCTAGTTTTTTATCCTTGGACCGCGTAGGCATAGGCCCAAAGGGACACAATTCCAAATTATTACCACAATCTATTATCTATCAACGCTGCATTAGCATTACATTATGTACTTAAAACTGTAATTTCTATATATCAGATAAATTTCTCTTATATGAAAATTTCACTATTTATTTGAGTGAGTGTAGTGTGCAAATGAAATATAATTAAGCAAACCAAAATATTTAGTACAACATTTTAGGCTGGATTCTCTGAATCAGGTGAAATCAGGTGAGTAGATTTTGTTATGCCAGCCCAGTTAAAAAAACATCTGGCGTTTTATATATATTATGGTCACACATGTGGAGTGAAATTAACTTACGTGACCAAAAATAATTTAAACGTTCTACAAATTATGATGTTGAGAACAATCTACAAAAACTAGGAAAGAAAACGAATTATTTTATTAAATTAGATTAAGACTGTCATCACTCATCAGAAAGAATCTAAAATTTCATCCCTCCATCTGTCCATCACTTGGATCATTTGTTCTTTTCTTTTATATGTTTAATTCCCATCTCAATATATCATCATATCATCATTTGTAATTAAATATTCCACCAGCCACACCACAAGAATAAGATTGCCCACAAAAATCTCAACCAATGGAGACCAATTTTAAGATTTTTTAGATGTAGAGGCCCAACTCACCCAGTTTCTAAGGCCAGAATCAGAACCTCTCTTGCCTTATCTAAATTTCCTTCAACGTGTTGCAATCTCACTGGCTCCTCAGATTCAGCATTCATCTCAGAAGCATTCAACACATACCAGAGACAGATTTCCTGGGACCCAGTCACCAATACTTGCTGTCCATATTTGTTTCATACAAGCAACTGATTGATAATCACACACACACACACACACACTGTTTTCAAGTTGGTACCCAGAACACACCCCAGAGGAACCAAGAAATGGCAACAAAGGCTATTCTTTCATCAGTGGAGACTGGAAGGCAGCTGCTGTGCAGCAGGCCTCTGATTTCTAGCTCCAGAATCAGAAGGGTCTCTTTTGTTGTCAGGGCTGCCTCTACACCTCCTGTCAAGGTTCAACCTTTCTTACCACTACTCTTTCGTTGCTTTTCACTAAATATTGTTTATATATATATATATATATATATTGCAATTAATTTGCTGATATTAATATTTATAGCATGGTATCAGTACCAAACCTTATGTTTATCTAGCTAGGATGTTATAATTCCTTAAAAGTCTGCTAGAAGGATGCAACAATTAATTCCTTGTGTACTGACTACTGACCAATTGATAGAAAAATTTAGCCATATTGTTTTTCACAATAACAACTGTAAGATTGGATTTTGTTTCAGCAAGATGCAAACAGGCAGCTATGGTTCGCATCAAAGCAGTCTCTGTCTTACCTAGATGGAAGGTAACATAGACAAAAACAACAATCTAATTCAAATACAACTCAATTCCTTCCTACGTACTGAACAAACTTGATTACTCACACCCATACAATTACAGCCTGCCAGGTGATTACGGGTTTGACCCACTTGGCCTTTCGGACCCAGAGGGTACCGGAGGTTTCATCGAGCCCAAATGGCTGGCATATGGTGAAATCATCAACGGTCGGTACGCTATGCTCGGTGTTGTCGGTTGCCTTGCCCCAGAAATCCTCGGCAAAGCTGGCCTAATCCCTGAAGAAACTGCCTTGCCCTGGTTCAAGACCGGTGTCTTCCCACCTGCTGGCACATACAGCTACTGGGCTGACCCATACACACTCTTTGTCTTTGAACTGGCTCTCATGGGTTTCGCCGAACACAGACGGTTCCAGGACTGGGCCAAGCCGGGCTCCATGGGAAAACAATACTTCCTAGGCTTTGAGAAGTTCTTGGGTGGTTCCGGCGAACCTGCATACCCTGGTGGTCCCCTCTTTAACCCGCTAGGTTTCGGTAAGGATGAGAAGTCCTTGAAGGAGTTGAAGCTGAAGGAAGTGAAGAATGGCAGACTTGCTATGTTGGCAATCCTGGGTTTCTTTATTCAAGCTATCTTTACTGGTGTCGGGCCATACCAGAATCTGCTCGACCACTTGGCCGACCCTTACAACAACAACGTACTGACCAACCTCAACTTCCACTGGGGTTAGGGATTCTGGTATGAAAATAATTTGACAGTTCTCGCTGAGTCTTTCGATTCGTTGTACTGGTAATGAATCATACATGTGATTGCAGAGAGAAATTCTCAGGAGATGATGTAATCTTGGCAGACTTCTTCTTATGTTAATATAATGTACTATTAAATCAACAATTTTCAGCTTAAACATTAATTTTGCTTGATCATACTTAAATACCCCAACTCCCAGAGGCTCCAATTGATTCATCTCCCGCTCTAGCTAGTTGCACAGAGATGTACGCACTCGCTAACAAGTAATCTTCCTCAAAACATATCAGACAATACCAGCAAATGCAACATTAATTCATCCATGTTTATAAGGGTCAGAATCGGAAACTGACAGATTTGGTAGGAGCGCAGAATCGATTTTGGAGGGTTTATATCTCCATTGCAGCTGCCTTTTCTTTGAGACTTTTTAAAACTTACATATAATATAAAATAATCAATCATTCATGTGGTGCGATAATTGTTTATTTTTCTGTTCTGAAACAAAATGAAATTGCAAACAGATTCTAACATTGAATCACATTTCAACCAATATTAGAGAGAAGCAACGCTTCATTAACCATTAACGCATTCACACCAAACATTAGAAATATTAATTATGTAAGCACATTTTTCTGGCATCGACATGTTGAAAAACTGCATGAGTTTTGTTTATCCCATATTAATTGACCGGCCACCATCAACATAGATTACTTGGCCAGTAACAAAAGAAGCAGAAGGCATACAAAGAAATGCAACAACAGCTGCCACTTCTTCTGGTTCTCCAAACCGTTTTAGAGGAATTTTCTCTGCAAATTGTGCTGACAGTTCTTCGTTATCTGTTAGCTATAAGAAATAACATTATAAGATTGATTAGATTACTTATAGAAGAATATGTAAATCACATATTTACAATTGCATCTTTGTTTTTGGATGTTAAGACATGCAAATCAATGCCAATTTTTCACTCAAAGCACCTTACCCACTGTGCCATAGGAGTTTTTATGATCCCAGGTGCAACGCAATTGACACGAATCATATCCTTTGCCCACTCGCAAGCCAGAGTTTTTGTGAGCTGATTCATAGCTCCTTTTATTTTAAAGAAAAAACGAGCATGAAAACAAAGAATAGAGTGCTAGATAATATTCTTATGGCAAAGAAATTACACAAGTTTTATACACCTTGTTTACAACAGATTACCTCAAAAAGAAAGTTCCAAGATAGTACTTGTTTGTTGACATTAATATTTTTCAATCAAATTATACTATTTTGTAATTTCAAAACAGATTAAAAGAATTAATTGATGTTGGCATCTATAATAGATTCTGTATGTCAAGATAAAAGTTTACCTTTGGCAGAGGAATAGACTGCAAGACCAGGTGAACCACCGGCGCTAGCAACAGATGAGATGGAAACAATATTACCTTTTCCTGATGCCTTTAAGAGAGGATATGCAAGCTGACTCAAATGGAAGCATGAATCAAAATTAAATGCCATCCATGAGTGATATTCTTCAGTTGTGATTTCTATTGCTGGTTTAATGTCGCCGCCTCCCGCATTATTTACCTTAAAATTTGAAGATCATTTATATTGTGTTATGACCATATAATTATAATTATGTCATTGTTTACATTGAAAATATAATAATAATTTGATCTAATATGAAGTTAAATCCATACTATACGTACCAAGTATAATTACATACATTCATGAGCCTGATTTAGTGACAAAGATACCGCTTTTGTACGGAAGGTTGCATATTAATTCAAAATTAGATGATGCCTTTTATAAATATTTGATTCTAAATGGCTTGACCCTCCTTATTTATTCCCTCAACAAAAAAAATAAATAAATAAATAAAAAGATTTAACATACATACCAAAATGTCTAGCTTCCCTTCAAAAAGTGAGCTAACTTCCTCCATTAGTTTCTCTCTATCGGTTTGGTTTGAGACATCACAAATTGAGCCGGTCACTTGCAAATTCATCATTCGGCAGTGTTCCAAAAAAGTGTTCAAATTTTGCTGATTTCTTGCGCATGTGTGAACTCTAACCCCAAATCCAGCCAACTCTTCAACTATTCCACGACTAGAAAAGGTAGGTACGTGAGACAACAAACAAATTTACCTCAAAGAAGACATAACAAACACAATTGGATGAACAAATTTTCTGATTTGCTTACTGTCCAAATTTTCAGATTGAGTTGAGTTGTTGATAATTGGAAGACCTTTTTACTAATTTCTTAATTTATGGAAAGAAAGAGAGCATATAATATTTTGGTGGAATTACTATATATACCCAATTCCTTTGCTGCCACCGGTGACCAAGGCGGTGCATCCTTCCAAACTCCACCGTTCCTTCTTTCTTGCGCTCTCCATGCTCACTCCGCTCCCGCACTGATTGTGTATTTGTGTGTACTCTGTTGTTAATTTGGAACAAACATCTAGTCATATATGGCAACTTTGTCAAAGAGAGGAAAAGGACGCCTATGTCTACAATAAGAAAAAGAAAAGGACACTATCATTATTGAATTGATAAGGTTAATGATGCTTTTTAACCACAGCCCATTTTTTTTATATCGTCACATTACCTTTAATGGCGTCTAAATGCTATCAAAATAATTGATGGTTTATCTGCCACCGTTAACTTGTACGTCACTTATTACTAATACTAGTCAAGTGGCCCTGCATTGAAGTGGGAAAATAAGAATAGTTATATATAACATTCAATAAATATTATTAGCAAATAATTTTAAGATATATCTCAAAAGTTATAAATACGACATATCAACAAATGAAAAGATATCACAAATATAATATTAAGAGAAACAGGTAGCTACAAAAAATAATATCATATTCATAGCTTGATTAGCAAAGATATAGTTTTTGTTTATTCATTGTTATAAAATTATTTGTCTTTTCTTTCTTATTGAAAAAAATCTAGTCCAAACATTATTTGCCTTTTCTTTCTTATTGCCATTATTGTTGCCATTGGGAGAAGGCGACTGCAATTAAGGTGGATATGCGTCTAAGAGTGGAGGCAATTTAATTGACACTCTTATCTCTTGGGCATTTTGTGAAAATCGAAAGTCCAGATTGATTCATGAACCGACATGATTGAGCTAATTTTTTTTATCTAACGGCTCAAAATTAGTTTGGATAGATGGTCTTTTCAGTTCTTAAACCAACTCCTCATTTTATAAGGAGTAGAGATTAGCATCAACTTCATTTGTGAAATATACAGGTCATATGCCAAACACATATATAATAAAAATAATAAAATAAAAAATAAATAAAAATAGCAGGTATTATCAAACATCAGCAAACGTATATATGAATTAATATTGAGAAGGGATCTGATGCACGAACGGTACGGAGACGACAATCGGAAGAACACGAGAGATTTGAGAATTCACATAGAATTCTAGGTTTTCTTGATAACTTTGATAAAAGACAACTAGTTATGCCCAAAGGGCTTGAGTTTGCTTATATAATAAAACAGAAATAAAAACCCTCTCTAAAACACACAGCCAAAAATTAACAAAAACAGTCTACAAACGCAAAGCAAATTCCAAAAGACGCAACTTGACCCGTCTAGGGGTGGACCGCCCAGCATTGGGGGCGGACTGCCCGCCAAACAGTGAGCAACTCCATCACTGGGGCGGACCGCTCTCTGGCAGTTTGCTACTATCTGTTGCTGCTGGGGTCTGCTGCTTCAGCGCATCAGGATTCGATGCCACTACATCTCAATCATTCGATGTGAATACTTGATTGAGATTTATAGTTGAGATTTAGTCTTTTTGAGCTTTATATTATTAACTCACTTTCTCCACCAATGTTTTAATTAAAGTATTGAGACTAGAAAATAATGGTAAAAAAAATGTAGTACTGGTGGAGAAAGAGAGTTAATAAGATAAAAACTCAAAAAAACTAAATCTCTAACGTAAATATCAATCACGTATTCATATCGGATGATTGAGATGTAGTGGCATCGGATCTCTTCTCATTAATATTAACATGTATTGTTTACAAAGATCTGGTAAGCAAATCCCAATTAAGCATGTAATGTTGAGTACATACATCTTAAGCAGAAAAATACTTTAACTAATGCCACAATTAAAATTAAACATTAAGACTATTATCTATTGAGGACCGAGGGATCCATTGACAATGCTTATTTTGAGAATCTTGATAATAGTACTTTTGAAAATTTTGAAACAATTCATAAGAAAAGCTTAGAAATGAAAAAGAGACTACGGATGTATTATTAAGTGAACTTATAGATTGATGGTGTTTAAAATTTAAATCAATTTGAATATTGTTTGATGGCTTATCAAAATTATATATATTTTTTAATAATTGTAATTTTAATGGGTTTTTGAAGAGCTATTAGACATCATAATCGGGGATAGGTTTTTGGAAGCAACATCCAACATTAACGCCCCCGTTCGTTTAATTTGTAGCCCCACCATGGGATATGAGTTTTGTTACTCAAAAGTGAAAACTTTTTGAAGCCTGTTCGGTAACATCCTGCGAACGAAAATCGTGCGTAGCTTGCAGATTGGAACAAATTTTGTGTACAAATTGACCAGAAATATAATCGATGCTCAAACTTGATAATTTTTAATTTTCCCACACACTCTCTCTTCATTGGGAAATGGGAACTCACCAATCTGTATTAATGGAACCCTCACCCACGTACGTAATTATTTACCCACCTTACGAGTGTACTCCGAACATGATCTAACAATCAACACATACCCAACACACATTACATAAACACATTTTCAAAAAGTTCATGTACTAAATTTGTTTATCCAAAATTAATTGATCTGCCACCATCAACGTATATAACTTGGCCAGTAACAAAAGAAGCACAAGGCATGCAAAGAAATGCCACAACAGCTGCCACTTCTTCTGGTTCTCCGAAACGTTTCAGAGGAATTTTCTCTGCAAATTGTGCTGACAGGTCTTCATTATCTAATATCTATAAGAAAATCACATTATAAGATTGATTAGATAATTACTTATAGAAGACTAAAGACATCACATATATATTTACTATTGCATCTATATATGTTTTTGGATGTTAAAACATGCAAATTAATTAATGTCAATTTTTCAATCAAAACACCTTACCCACTGTGTCAAAGGAGTTTTCATAGCCCCGGGAGCGACGCAATTCACACGAATCATATCCTTTGCCCACTCGCAAGCCAGAGTTTTTGTGACTTGATTCATAGCTCCTTTTTTTAAAGAAAAAAATAATAATAAACGAGCATGAAAACAAAGAATAAACTGCTATTTTGAGAAACAAATTACACAACTTTCTACACCTTTTCACAACTTGTTTCTTGACATTACTTTTCAATCAAATTATACTATTTTGTAATTTCAAAGCTAATAAGAAGAATTATAAATAATTATGTATGTGAAGATAAAGTTTTATTTTACCTTTGGCAGAGGAATAGACTGCAAGACCAGGTGAACCACCAACACTAGCAACAGAAGAGATGGAAACAATATTGCCTTTTCCTGATGCCTTTAAAAGAGGGTGTGCAAGCTGGCTCAAATGGAAGCATGAATCAAAATTAAATGCCATCAATGAGTGATATTCTTCAATTGTGAATTCTATTGCTGGTTTGAAGTTGCCACCTCCCGCATTATTTACCTAGATTAATTTGAAGATCATTATATAAAGTTTCATAAACTATTTTGGTTTAGTGACAAAGATAACACTTAATTTCCATATGGAAGATTGCATGTTCATAATTTAGATGATATCTTTTATAGATATTTGATTTTGAGTTGCTTGACCAATATTATTTTTTTTCCCTCAAAAAAATAAAACAAAATAAAAAATGTAACATATATACATACCAAAATGTTTAGCTTCCCTTCAAAAAGTGAGCTAACTTCCTCCATTAGTTTCTTTCTATCGGTTTGGTTTGAGACATCACAAATTGAACCAGTCACTTGCAAATTCATCATTCGGCAGTGTTCCAAAAAAGTGTTCAAATTTTGCTGATTTCTTGCACATGTGTGAACTCTGACTCCAAATCCAGCCAACTCTTCAACTATTCCACGACTAGAAAAGGTAAAGACAACAAACAATTTCATCTCAAAAAAGACAACAAACAAAATTGATGAGCAAGGCCATTGGAAAAGAAAACCAAAACAAATAGCAACTGCCAATTATTAATTATATACCTTATAATCTTTCCGTGAGCTTAAGCTCAAAATCATATCAAATCACTTCCAAATTTGAATTTATATGTCTTATTATATTCTTTACATCAAAATCTTATGGAATATAAAAATTTTCCATTTTTGGAGATTTTTAAGTATTTGTTTTGAATTTTGAAAAATTGACTATACAATATTAATAAAATATTCAATGTTTATGCAT
The DNA here is from genome assembly GCA_030179965.1 of Cyperus esculentus. Classification (NCBI taxonomy): domain Eukaryota; kingdom Viridiplantae; phylum Streptophyta; class Magnoliopsida; order Poales; family Cyperaceae; genus Cyperus; species Cyperus esculentus. Next base: position 4,741,033 of record JASGLE010000025.1, on the reverse strand, counting down.
TAATTTTACAAAATTCAAAACAAATACTTTAAAATCTCCAAAAATGGAAAATTTTTGTATTCCACAAGATTTTGATATAAAGAATATAATGAGCCATATAAACCCAAATTTGAAAGTGATTTGATATGATTTTAAGCTTAAGCTCACGGTATATTTGCTCGTATATTTTTTTGTCACATTTGCTAATTGTTCAAATTTACAGAATGAGTTGAGTTGTTGATAATTGGAAGACCTTTTTATGATTTATTAATTTATAAGAAAAAAAAGAAGAGCTTTTTAGTGGAAGTACCCAATTCCTTGGCTGCCACCAGTGACCAAGGCTGTGTATCCTTCCAAACTCCACCTTTCCTTCTTTCTTGCGCTCTCCATGCTCACTTCTTAGTTCTTTCTAGCACTGAATCCGATTGTATATATGTTTTCTGTTGTGAAGGGTTAATTTTGACAACACTTTTAGAATAATTAGCTGGTATTATATAGTAACCTTGTCACACTTTGAAAATTATAATTAAACCAGAGCAATCAATAGACTAAGCTGAAGTAAAGAGAGGAGCATTATGCCATGGTGGGGTAGTTTATGTTAAATAAATATTTAAGAGAGAAAATGACGCCTATGTCAAAAAAAAAAAAGAAAGAAAAAAAAAAAGAAAAGAAAAGGAAAAAGAAAAAGAAAAAGAAAGGACAACATCATTATCAAAGTGATAAGGTTAATAATGCTTCTTAACCACACCCCATTTTTTTTTTAAATATCTTCATATTACCTTAATGGCGTCCAAATGTTATCAAAATAATTGATGGTTTCCATCGTTAACTTGTACGTCATTTAGTATTAACATCAACGTCAACGTTAAATATACAGGTCGCGTGCACCAAAAAATAAAAAAAAAAAAAACAAAAGAAAAGATACCATGTATTGTCAAATATTAACAAATGTGTATATGAATTAATATTAAGCAGAAGATCGATAAAGCAACTTCAGTAAATGCATTATGAATTAGGTGAGATTTTAGGAACATGAGATATCTGCCGTCAGTTGCTTCTATTGTCTGACAATTGACATCAACCAGCCAAAGTAAATGGTGATTAATATGTTTTAATGAGGGACCTTAATTTACCTTCTCTTCCAAACCAATTCCACTAATCTTATAATACATATCATAAGGTGCTACATCCTAGACTGTTAATACATATCATAAGGTGCTACATCCTAGACTGTTAATACATATCATAAGGTACTACATCCTAGACTGTTAAACAAATTTGTCCCTATTCATGCATGATCCGGATGTGGCTTTAATTTGTCCCTATGGCCTATGCGCCAGCCCAAGCTAAGCCCAGGCACAGTGGCCATGACCATGAGATACTCATAATGGACTAAAATTATACAAGTTCTAAGGAAAAATAAATAAAAACATACACCCTATTTGGTGATTAATTGATGGGAAAACAGCAGAGCAGAACAGGGTAATTGATTTATTAAGCATAGGAAAGTTTTTTTCTTGGGGGTGTAGATTTAATTGATTGTCGGGTGTTCCATCTTAGGTTAATCGGGCTCTCAATTTTTACCTCTAAAGGGATTTGATTGTTCTCTATGTTACCACTGCTACTTTTTTACCTCCCAATTTTTGCATTAATATCTTTCTACAAAACAAACCCATATATTACAAATGATTTGTCCACTGAGAATCTGAAAAATATAAAATTTAACATCCACTAAGATCCTTTTAACTATATCCTTACTACTTATAAAAGGAGGAGTTGATGTGAGATTCAAAAAAAGTATTTGTCCAGAACCAATATGGACCGTTGGATCAATTAATTTTATGTAATCTTAACCGTTGATGAAAAATTTCTGCTCTTTCAATCTTCATGGCCCAATAGATGGACATGAAATACCCATTAATGCACATGCTTTCTATGGTCTCAATTCTTAATAACGCACACGCAACCCGAGTCACATCTTTAATATATATATGCATGTCATTTTCAATCTCATTATTTTATGACAATTCAATCATAATATAAAAACAGAAAAAGAAAAAAGAATAGCGCAATGAATTATTTATACATAAATCATTTACGTAATATGATATAGTATTATTTTTTGATTTATAAATAAATCACGTGATATAGTCAATCCCGCTGCAACGCGTGGACACTATACTAATAATTAATAAGCGTATCAATTTGATGCAGCTTACATTCAGCATGATACTAGGTAGCTATGTCTTTCAACCTCAGTTACTAATCATGAGAACAATTACGCAAGATTTCATATCAGCTTAAATTTTCTTATTGCAAAACCAAGATAGCATAATTATTTAACCTCAGTTACACACCAACAAAGTTTTACTACCTCCAGGATTAACTTATTCACTCACAACACTCTGATAGTCCATTACACAAACATAATAACAAAAAAAACCCTTCTAACTAATCTCTATACTACATGGCTCAGTTACCTGACTGCCTGAGCTCTGGCCTGACGAAATCTGCATCAGGTGGGACAGAGATATCAACGGTCGGTCTCAGCTCAGCACACACCTCAATTGCACTGTGCACAGGGTCTGATTGGAAATTGCTCAAAAGATCCTGGTTGAGAGGGGCGTTATTGTCCACAGAGACGAAGGCCTGCTGAGTCAGGATGTAGTCGAAGCGTGGAGCCCACTTCCGGGACCCAAGCCGGGCTGTGGTGGAGCAATTGTCGACCATGAAGGAAACTCCACGTGCATGCATAAATGGATTCAATGAATCCACCGACTCAATCACACTCTCATTTATTATCTCTGAGTATGAGTGCCCCTTCTTGCGAAGCACCTCAATCTGCAACGCAAGAATAGAAAGTAGAATTTAGCACTTCCTTACAAATTATTGTTATGGAGAAGTTTTACAACACAATGCGGAGCTAAATTACCGATAAAAGTCCTAATCCTGAGCCAGGAAATAAAACAATTCCCATTAATCTAAAGCTAATAGAAAATGCTACTTCTTGAGTTACGGGCGGGAAATTATACCCAAATGCAAAAAATGATACAAGCTGGGCAAATCTGGTCAATAAAAAACTTCTAATCAAAATGATGGAGTACAATTGCACAGTACCTGGGCCATCATAAGAGCCACATACACACCGGCAGTAAATGGGTGTAACGGGCCCAAGTCATCGGCTGGCCGAGTAGCACGAACTCTCTCACCTACTTTCCACATGCGTGTTTGGTCAATCTTCCCCATTGGGAATGCCGGGAGACCCTCTTTCTCCTGTGCATTACAAAAAATTTAAGTTTCAACTCCTAGTAGCCAAGAACATATAGTCAGGTTTGGACTGTATAATATTAAGTTATAAAACCTGATCTGAAAATATCAAACCAGTAGGTGGTTTAATTACCATTTCATGATGCATTGTTATTTGTTCAAGGTCTACTGGTGAAACTGAATCTAAATTGAGATAATTAACGCACATCAACTGAGGTCTACCACTTAATTATGCAAGTAATGGTATCCGAGAATTGAAATTCTCTACACCAACACAGGCCACAGAATATTTGATTGATTAAGCAACAAAACAGCAATACCATTCAAAGGCCAATGTTCCACTTCTTTTAAAAAAAATATGCATATACGGCGAGTCGGCGACTGAGGAGAAAAGAAGCATAGAAATAATAAAAGAGCAGCAGATAAAGGCTTACATAGAATCGCCGACCGGCCAAGACAACACTGCGGATCTCACTACCACATGCCACATCCTCGTAGCACTCGTACAATATATCCATACAAGGGTAGTATGATGCACTATAGGCAGCATCAAATTCCTTCTTACCCTCCTCTGACAGCGAGTTGTACACAGCCAACATCCCCTATCATTAGATTCTTTCAGTCATACTCATACATGACATATTTCACATGTCGTATGAAAAAAAAATTCCGACAGTTCCTTTGTAATGTGCACAATAGGTTATAGCTGTACATTTCAAGTCATTTTGTGTGTGAATGCAGGCTTATTTAACATTTAGAGGGTTTGGAAGAGAACAAAACTATATTTTTGAACCATTGTACTAAAAAACGACTAATACAATCGATTAAACAGATGTACAGTTGGAAATGAAGCCCAAACCATTCCGAATACAAATGAATGGAAGTGATTTCATTGAGCTATACTACAAAACACTATTTTGTGTCTGATATTTTATCCATACATGGGCCAACTCCCAATATCAAGTATTTAATTCACACATAGTCTCGTAATTAGGTGATCTAATCTTATTACATGATAGTTTGGAACTCTAAGCGTGTATTATTTTCCACAAGTAACTTACAATTTTTGTTGGCAATGCTCTTAAGCTTTAGTAAATTATTTTTTATTGCCATGTATACATATTATTTTGAACAATCAATAATGTTATCATCCTATATGCTATAGAAATGTAAACAAATTACTTATTTGGAATTAAATATAGATATTCATACATGCATATATAAAACGTCAAATTGTCTGCCAAGATCTGATTAATCGGCTGTATAGCGATTGATCGCTTAGCGGTAGACCATCCATAGAAAGCAAACCGTTTCTTTAAACACTGATTTGAACCCATACCTGAGTTGAGATAGTTCTAGAAATAATTCCAGTGATGCATTCAACTGTGTTCTTGTAAGCCAGCTCCTCGCTCATGCCATTTTCAGTATATCTCCTAAATAGGGCCTCCACTATTCCGTGTACCGCACCAAGTAAAATGCCTAAGAGCAGACAAAATGCAACAACTCATGAGAAACTGCAAGGTGGAAATATAACCTGCCTTGACAGAGTTAGTGTTACTTACCCCTTTCTCCAAAAATGTCACTCTTATATTCCTGCTCGAGGGTAGTTGCAAAAGTAAAAGGAGAACCAAGTGCAACAGACCAACCAAGTGCCACATCAGTAGCTTTTCCATCCACGTCCTACTCGAAGAAACAACAATATTTGAGATAAGAACTCATGCAGCACCTAAACAAAACAACCGAAAAGACCTGCATTGCATATCATCTAATACTTCACTAGATCTAAACTAAATCAACATATATCAATTTTCTTGATTGTATGTACAAAGCATCAGAGCAAAACCAGGGAAGCATATTTGCACCCAACCTGGACAAGGTGGCTCTGCCAATAATTATAATAATTTTTTGTATTTAAAACACATATGTTACACCACAATTTGACCATGACAAGTTAAAAACAAATTGCAATTCGCATATTAAACTCTTTTGTAACCTTATCCAATATTCATGACCAAACAATATACCTGATGAACAGCAAAGCTGGAGTTGATGCCTGCCCCGTTAATCTCTTTCCCTTGGACATAGAGCCTCCTGACAGATGGGCCCATCCCCTTGGGACAAACAGCGATCACACTGATATTTTTGGGGAAGTCCAGTCCAAGGGATTGCAAGTGGCCTAACAGGAACCCATGAGAGAGGCCCAAGATGCTGTTGGGTTTCATGTGGGAGAATATCTTCTCATAGTTGTCCGCCTAAATGACACAGAAAGGAGATACATAATTGGAAGTTAGTCCTTGCTGATTAGTATGTAACCAAAATTGTTCAGAGTTCTCAGTGCACACCCATACTGTGTATATGCCAGCATTAAGCTACCAGTAGTTTCGTGGATACGAAATTACTACCAGCCAAAGTGGTTGGGTCTACCCGGAGATTATGGTGGATTGCTTTGAAACAACAACCAAAAGAACTGGCACTCTCAAAATAAACTGAAAATTATAGAAACAAAAAATAGAAACCTGAGCAGCATCAGAGATGAGGAGAAGAACAAGATCACTGCCGGAAATTGTCTCATAAATATCACCCAAAGTCCCATTGTCCTCTGTGAAGCCAGCAACGCGAGCCTCTTGAAAGGACTTTGATCCTTTCCTCAGCCCAATCTGCATGTAGGATTCAAAATAGTAAGGAGAAAACACTTGAATTGGATTGATTGATTGATTGAACGATTATAGTGTTACTTATGAATTAGTACCTTGACAAGGATATCAGATTTGGCTTCTGCAAGAGAGTCCCTCAAGTTCTGAGCTTGCGCTGGACCCTGTAAAAAGCAGCAGGAAGCGTAGAATGAATGAGTGATGGAATTGGAAAAGCAACATATATATAAGATAAGAAATGGGTTGGGTTGGTTACCTGAGAGCCCCAACCAATGACACCGATTTGTTTAATCCCTTGGAATGCATCTGGCAACAAATGGAAGAGATCCCTTCCTCCTCTGACAATGTACTCATCATGTCCAGCGAGGGAGATCTTCTCCTTGTTAAAGACCTTGGTCTCGAAATCCAGAGACAGGAGGGGTTTGCCGATGGAGGTGGCGGAGACCATCTGGGCAGCAAAGGCACTCCCAGCGCATCGGCGCCGTCCATGGACGCGGATGGGGACGCACTTGGCGGAAGAGAGGAAGGTGACTCGGCGCGGGGGGGTTGGGGGAGCGGAGGAGGTGAGGGTGGTTTTGGGAGCGTGGGAAATGGAGGATGCCGCCGCCGCCGCCGCCGCCGCCGCCGCCATAATTGATAACTGATGGATATTGAGATAAGAAGGGGAGGATAATGAATTTATGATTAATGATGAATGGGGTATATACTTAATAAGAAGGGTTTTTGTTTTGTTTTGGTTTGGTTTGATTTGATGTATCTTTGTTTTGTACGTGATAAACTGATAATGGAAAGGAAATGTCACCAGGTTATAATCTTTCAGGGATTTCTCTGATGCCTACATTTCGATTTTCTGGCTTCTTACGAAAACTTTATATGATTTTTTTTCTTAACAAAAAAAATAATAAATGTAGGGAAGATTTGATTTGGAAGCATGTAACATTTTTTTATATATTTTTGTATATCATGACCTTCAAATAATGTGGTATCGTTGCACTTAACATTTGGCTTTCGTTTGCTGTAGAAGCCTAAAACTCCATGTGATTCACAAAAAAATCCAAGCACAAAATTTCAAATTAAATGCAAATGAAAAAAGAAAAATTTAAACATATATTTGTAACTTATTATTTTTTTATAGGGGTAATGACCCCAGACCCCCCTGAACTTTCGGGTTTTGACAACTTGGCCCCCGAACTTTTAATTTGGACAAATGCCCCCCCGAACTACCGATTTGTGACAAATCGCCCCCCGGATGTTAATTAGCCATCTAATACTCCATTTACAAGTACGAAAAGACCAAAATACCCTTATGTATATCTTCATGATATTTTAAATATAAATAAGTTCAAAAAAATATTTAATTAAAAATCACTAGATATTAAAAATATATAAGAAATTATTACATATTTTTTAAATACAAAAATCTATACAAAATATTTATCGTTTACTTTTTGTTCTTTTATTTCATCAACGTAATATTTACATATATGTAACTAATTTTAATGAAAAAATCAATTACCATTTTAAATGATTTAAAATTTTCAATCAAATTTGAAGTTAACAATTTTTTTTATCATCATTAATGTATTAGTTCGTAATTTCTCATATTAAAAGAATTATTATGTATCATAAATATCTATCTTTGAAAAAAACAATATACAAATTCAAGCAAAATAAAATAAAATAAAAATAGTAAGGCGTAAAAATTTAGTTATATACAATAAAATAAAAAAATAATATACAAATATTTAGTTATATACCAGTACTATTAATAATTAATTCAGATTTAATATTCATGAGGCATAAAAATTTTTAAAACTGAATTTAATCTATTTATATTTAAAATATCATGAATATATACATAAGGGTATTTTGGTCTTTTCATACTTTTTAATGGAGTATTAGATGGCTAATTAATAGCCGGGGGGCGATTTGTCACAAATCGGTAGTTCGGGGGGGCATTTGTCCAAATTAAAAGTTCGGGGGCCAAGTTGTCAAAACCCGAAAGTTCGGGGGGGTCTGGCGTCATTACCCCTTTTTTATAATATACAAGTTCTGCTCGGTGTATGCACACTAAATAGTTTGTTGCATTTTGCAGTAGTAGTTCCGTTCCATTGTAAGACTCTTTCTATGGATTCAACTAAATTGGAATATTGAATATAACACGATAAATGAAATGGAATAATGTTGCATCATTTAAATGAAATGCCAACTCATCGTAGAGTGGTGGGGCATTGTAAGTGCTAAGATATCTTTTTCCTATATTGTTTCTTTTGAAGGGGGCATGCGTAGTGATTAGTGAATATTTAAATGGGAGGGAACGACTCCCAATGCATATTTTAACAATCTTGACAATAGATATTTAAATAAATTTAAATAAAATCTTAACAATAGAAAAAAGTTTATGAGGGCCTTCTTGAATTTGTAGATTGATAGTGTTTTAAATTTCATTCAATTTGAAAGTCGTTTCATAACTAATCAAAAGTTTGTACAAAATTCAACGGTTCTACGTGCAATAATATTTAATGAAATATAAAATATAACTAAAATCGCTTCAAATTTAAAACATACTCAATCGATATATTTCACAATATAAAAATTTTCCTATTATTACGATTTCTAAGATATGTTTTTTTTTTTTTCCAATTTATTGAAAATATATATTGTCAAAGTTGTTAAGATAATCATTGTCATTATAAAGCCAAGCCAGTTAAAATTAGGCCAGAACGCACAGGTTTAGTACCGGCCCATAAAGAAATGGGAAGAACAACAGTGGATCGGTTATTTCAGGTACTATAATAAGAGCTAGACTATTATACTAATGTTAGCATTTCAGACCGAAATACTAACGCCTCAAATTTTATGTTATCGTGTCCAAAATCACGATTTATGGTGCTCAATAAATTCTTTACATGAAAATATTAGAGAATACAAAAATTTTTTATTTTTAGAGTTTTCTAAGTATTTGTTTTGCATTTTTGAAAATAGCATATACAAACATCAATATTTTATTAATATTTATGACCATTTTTCTAAAATTCAAAAGAAATACTTAGAAAACTCTAAAAATGAAAAATTTTTGTATTCCCTAATATTTTCATGTAAAGAATTTATTGAGCACCATAAATCGTGATTTCGGACACGATAACATAAAATTTGAGGTGTTAGCATTTCGGTCCGAAATGCTAACGTTAGTATAATAGTCTAGCTCCTATAATAATATAATAAGTTTGTATAACAGTGAGTATGCTGCCATAACTGGGCCGTCTGATGGATTCCAACGGTCCCAATGTACGTAGATTCCATCTCCATCATTTCATTTGTGCCTGGCTTGGCCCAATGGCCCTCATCCAACTCCAAGACGGCGTTCTCGACTTCAAGTCGTATTATTCCGAAGACTTCAAGTCCCCTCCCCAGTCCCTACACTACTGACTACTGACTACTGACTGCTGACTACTGACTACTGTTTCTGTTTGTTGGCGACTTGACTTCGCCTGGACTTTATTGTGGTAGTGTGACTCAAACTCAAGTAAATCAACGTTAATTAATTACTTGACTAGATCTGGTTTCCAAGTCCAACTAACTTAATTCTTCATTAACATCCTCCATGATCCATCCCATGAGTTACGCCCAAATTCCAAATACAAATCATTCATTAATTCAATGCAAGTCATCAGTCCGGTCTCTAAGTCATTTCCCGCTGGACTGCTAGCTCAACATCAATTATAGCTAGTTCTCCATGCACAAGTTCTAATGAATCCTCCATGCACGTGTCATGCGATCGCTTCTCTTTAAATTAAAATGTAGAATTTAATTTGTTACAAAATACCAAATTTTGTTTGATAAAGAGATTAAAGAAGTTGCTACTTCATTCAGCCGTGTATATGATCGTTCAAAGAAAATCCCAAATTGAAAAGTGTGCTTTAGTATTAGCACTGCTTCTTTCAAAATATGGCTTTGATCGCTTCATTTTATATTAAACAATAATCCGTGTGGTTATAGCAACAGGAAAAAAATAATTTGTTAACAACCATTAGAAAATTAATTAATTAATTAATTAATTGTGTAGTTGGCGTGTGGCACTACAACTTGAAAAAAAAAAAAATTTAGTGCGGTCAACAATAATCCTGTGTGCATGTACCTCGCAGTCGCAGCAATTCCAATTATAAATAGATCGATCTCTCATCGCAAGAGAATAACAGATCATTACACTCATGACAAAAATCATGGAACTTGCTCATCACTTCCTCACTATTTACTTCCTCTTAATTAGTTTTTCATCCTGTCCTCTTGCTGCTGCTCAGCCTCAGGCAATCAATAGTAATGATCTAGCAGCACTCCTCTCCTTCAAGTCCCAAATATACGCCGACCCGTTGGGAGTCTTTTCCTCGTGGAACGAGTCGACTCATTATTGTCGATGGCAAGGTGTTCAGTGCGGTCGACACCATCCGGACAGAGTTACAGGTCTTACTCTCGACTCCAAACAACTGTCAGGTTATATATCACCTTCCTTAGCAAACCTTACGTTTCTCCGAAACATTAGTCTCTCTAAGAACAACCTTATTGGAAGCATACCTTCAGAACTTGGATACTTGGGTAGGCTACAATATATTGATTTGGGCAAGAACTTTCTTGATGGTATCATCCCATCTACTCTTGCTAACTGTTCTAAACTACAAGTCATTTCCTTGAGAAATAATCACCTCTATGGAACTATCCCCTCTAATCTAGCACAATGCAAACAGCTCCTAGTAATTTATCTTGCATATAACTTCCTCACCGGTGGCATACCTCCAGAGTTTGGCCTTATCCCCAATCTCCAAATCTTAGGACTATATGGGACTAATCTGACAGGATCCATACCCTCCACCTTAGGCAATCTTAGTAGTCTAAATTATCTTTATCTTCACCAGAATAACTTAGGTGGTTCTATTCCTGATAGTCTAGGCAAACTCGGTAACTTATCAGAACTCTAGCTTTATGGAAATTACTCAGTGCTTCAATTCCACTCACCTTTGGTAATCTGATTAAGCTGTCTTACCTTTATCTTGACCAAAATAGCCTCAGTGGTCATATTCCACACTCCTTAGGCAACCTCACTAACTTACTAAAACTTACTCTTTACCAGAATAGATTAACTGGCACCATCCCCTCTAGCTTGGGTACTCTCAACAATCTACGAGTATTACATCTTTACCAAAATGGGTTGAGTGGTTTTATTCCTAGTGAACTTGGGAAGCTTGAAAACCTTCAGTCTTTTAACATTTATGGTAACAACATTTCGGGTGAAATACCACACTCCCTTTATAATATATCAGCAATGGTTGATTTAGAACTAGGTAATAATCTGCTCCAAGGAACTCTCATTTTTGGTATGTGTGATGCTTTTCCAAATCTACAAAATTTGTACCTTTTTGAAAATCAACTCAATGGACATATCCCACCATCCATATCCAATTGTTCAGCTCTAACAGATGTCGAACTGCGTTCAAATTATTTAAGTGGCACAATCCCATCTACTATCGGAAAATTAAAAAATCTTAGTACTTTTAGTGTCGGTTATAATCAATTGGAGGCTGAAAAATCTACCGATTGGAGTTTCATTGATTCTTTAACCAATTGTACATATTTACAACGGCTAGGTCTTGGAAGTAACCAACTCCGAGGAGCGATACCTAGTTCTATAACAAACCTTTCTATTAACCTCCTTGAGCTCTCAATATCTCATAATCCAATTTATGGAACTATACCAATAGAGCTAGAAAAGCTTACTAATTTGACTAACCTTGAATTCAGCCACATGCTTCTAAACGGAACCCTTTCAGAAAGAATTGGGAATCTTTTCAACTTGGAACATTTGGACATGTCCAACAACATGATTTATGGTCAAATCCCATCAACTTTTGGTAATTTCACTAAGATGACCCAATTATTTTTAAATGATAATGCATTTGAGGGGAGTATACCGCCAGAGTTAATTAACATGCATGTTCTTGAGCTCTTAAATTTATCGAACAACCGGATCACAGGTAAAATTCCAAAAGAAATTATGGGCCTATCGACTCTTTCTATCAGTTTAGACTTGTCACATAATAATCTAACTGATATTTTGCCACCAGAAATTGGTAACTTAAAGAACCTACAAACAATCCGCCTCTCGAACAATAAATTATTTGGAGAGCTTCCTAGCACAATTGGTGGATGTCAGGAACTTCAGGCCCTTTATCTCGATAATAATCTTTTTCAAGGAACAATTCCATCCACTTTGAGTAATCTAAGAGGTCTACAAGTACTTGATATCTCTAATAATTTTTTCTTTGGTGCTATTCCTGAATTGATGAGTAAAATGAACTTGTCGTATCTAAATATTTCTTTCAACAATTTTGAGGGAGAACTACCAACAGAAGGTATTTTTAAGAAAATTAGTGGTCTTGATGTAAGAGGCAATCCTAAACTTTGTGGTGGGGTGCATGAGTTGCATTTGCCAAAATGCATTTCAAAACCTCCACCTAGGCATCATCCTCCAAAGTACATTCTCCTCATAAGTGTCATTATAGGTTCTTTTATTTGCCTGGCCATAGTTGCCTGCATGGTGGTCATTTGTTACTCTCGAAAGAGGCATCAAGACAATTTACAACCTAATAGAGCTCTCGAATACAAGATGAAGCTGGTTTCATACAATGATCTTCTTAGAGCCACTGAGAACTTTTCTTCAGCAAATCTAATTGGAATGGGCACATTTGGAAAAGTGTACAAAGCAATAATGAACTTTGAAAATACAACGACCATTGCAATAAAGGTGTTAAACCTTGAGAAAAATGGTGCTTCTAGAAGCTTTTTTTCTGAATGTAAAGCACTGAGAAATGTGAGACATCGAAATCTTATCAAAGTGCTAAGTTCATGCTCAAGCATAGACCATCACGGTAATGATTTCAAGGCTTTAGTTTTTGAGTACATGCCAAATGGTAACTTAGCATCATGGTTGCATCCAAACTCGTATAACAATCCTACAGTCGGAAACCTCAACCTTTCCCAGAGGATGAATATTGCAATTGATGTGGCAGCAGCCCTAGATTACCTTCATTCTCATGTCCCCGTGCCAATTGTGCATTGCGATCTAAAACCTAATAATATACTTTTGGATAATGATATGATTGCACATGTGGGTGATTTCGGATTGGCAAAATTTTTGGTTCAACCTGATTCCTTTCTTTCTCAATCAACGACAAGTACTAGTGGAATCAAAGGTTCTATTGGATATATTCCTCCAGGTAAATTAAGTTCAGATTATGAGGAAAAAACTATTTGTTATATTTGTTATCTTTTTAACCTTTTATATATATTTAGTTAAGTCATATTAAAACACTAGGCATTTTTTTTTTTTACTATTAATATAAAATTATACTAAAATTGTTTTGTCTTAGCTGTACTATTGAGTACCTGTGATTTGAATAAACTATTCTTGACTTAGAAAGTTATGGTCAAAGTATACAAATAAATGATTATGGATGCTTATATAATTAATTGTTTTGTCATAATACCAATTAATTTATTGTGTAGAGTACGGGATGGGGATTCATCCATCGGCACAGGGAGATTTGTATAGTTACGGTATTCTTCTGCTGGAGATGTTCACTGGAGTAAGCCCCACTGACGAGAGATTTGGAGATGGTTTGAGCCTTCACAAGCATGTTGCGATGAATTTCCCTGACAATGTCATGGACATAATTGATTCTAAATTGTTCTCACAAATCAATGGCGAAGATCATGAGAACCCGTATCCGTATGCACCTGAAAATGTCTATGATTGTTTGATTGTAGTGTTTCGATGTGGCATTTTGTGCTCCAAAGAGTCGCCAAAAGAGCGTATTATTTGTATCAAAGACGTTCTCAAGGAGCTGCACTCAGCACGGAACAAGTTGGTAAGGCTTTAATTAGAGATGTATGTACAGAGGTAATTTATACAAGCTTTAATTAATGGTTCCACACTCTTTGATTATATGTATATATAGCATTATGTTGAATTGGGTACTAAAGTTTGTGGTTATTTGTAATATTGTTGTATATTTTTTTTTTATTTTTTACTTTGCTTTAGTAATTCTGTATATGACCTATATATTTTTAGAGGAGAGAGGCCTTATTTTGACAATAATGATTTTGAGAAACTTGAAAAAATTCACAAAAAATCAAATGAATAAAAAAATATATGTATGTATCACTTAGCATAATAGATATTATATTAAGAAAATATGGAGTAAAAGTCACTCACCTCATATAGTCATATTAAAAGAAAGTGAATAATATTGTGCATTTCACGTATGGATCAGATTGGACTGCCGCAGATAAATTGGAGCATTTTTGCATCTCAATTCGATCTCAGGTTCAAATCATCTTCGGCGCAACGGTCTACGACGTGCATCGAGGAATTATGTCCGTCTGATTGTATCAAATTGCGTGCAAATTGTACAAAGAAAAAAGTAAATCGGATCTTGGAAGCTGGAAGGAAGGCTGGAATATATGGGTTCGTTTGGTAAATCAAGGAGTAGCACTAGAATAGTGTGCTATCCGATTAGTAAAATTAGATTAGTGATTGTTGAAAGAGTGAAAAGAATAGTGATGTTTAGAGTTGTTCGGAAAGTGAAAATATTGTTTGGTAAATGCCAATTGGAATAATATTTGAATAGTATTGTGATGGATCGCATAAAATATTGAATTTATATAGAAGGACAAATTTGCCCTTTAAAGGTTTGAATTATTTTTTAAACCACACCATATGCAGCTACATATATTACTTCTGCATATCGAAAATATTATTATAAGTCTATTGATTTATTGTTAGGAGAACTCCAATTAGTACATAAAATTAACATAAAAAAAGAGAGCAACAGATCTTGCATTACATCAAATAAATTCAAATAATGGAAAATATTTAATCCGTCCAACAAAGAGTACCAATGCAAATTTTGAGATTTACTGGTCCACACACAGAAAAACATGAAAATTAAACCTATCAAATTGAAAGAGAGTTTTCGTGATTCCATAACAAAAAAAAAATACAATAATAACAATGTAATATCAAATTGCTAAAATATAACAACATTCACTATGAAACTCGGTTGACCTTATTATTCTACAAAGAGAGGGGTAGGTGGGTAATTATTTTGCTATTCAGGAAATAGGATGAATAGGTATTCCGCTATTCCATGGATTAGCCCGAATAGTGGATTAGCTATTTTAGAAGCTATTATATTTTAGTGTATTATGCGTTTGGCACCCCATTTCAACTAGAATAGACTATTCTATTCCAAATTTAAAGTGTCAAACGGACCTACAATTATGGAATTACAAAACTTCGGGCTGCTGCTACGTAGTATATATATATATATATATAGTATTACTAGCTCTTTTTTGTTATCAATGTTATGACCTCAAACTAAACTAAACTTATGTGCAGAATGCTTATTTAGTAGACAATAAATACACATGTTCACTGGAGTATACAGTCTTTCCTCACAGAGCTGCCACAAAGAATCCAAGAATTGTTGCTTCTGGACGCTGTCATTGACTCGTTGGGTTGCATTGAGTTGAGGAGACTTTTGTGCTTCTGTGGCTTACCGTGTGTGGTCCAAAGTACAAAGTTCAATCCTACATGCTTTTTTGGTTTATTTTTTCTCGTGGCGCTTTGACTTGTAACAGCGAAATTGTGTCCAATTTTTTATTCTATGCTACAAATTTTTGTACTTAATACTTCCACACACGATCATTTTTTTGTAAATTAATTATCTACTAGAGTAATACATCGCGTTGCTTTTCGGCTGTGTTGATTGGGATTAGTTAAATAAATTCCGAATGATATATTATTTTTGATGGCCTTACATTATATTTTTTCAATTATATATGAGTAAATCTAGCGTGCTCATAAGAGTACGGAGGCCTCCCGTACTCCTAACTCAAAAATCATATTAAACCATCATGAAATTTTGATTTATCATTCTCATTAAATTCTTTATATCAAAATCTCTTAGGATACAAAAATTTTTCATTTTTTGAGTTCTTAAGTATATGTTTTGGAATTTTTTAGAATGACCTCAAAATAATAATAAAATAATGTATAAACCTATGTCATCTTTAAAAAATACAAAACAAATACTTAAAAATCTCAAAAAATGGAAAGTTTTTGTATCCTATGATATTTTGATATAAAGAATTTAATGAGACCCATAAATCAAAATTTCGAAATGGTTTAGTATAATTTTTGAGTTAGGAGCACGGAGGCCTCCGTGCTCCTAGGAGCACCATAGTTTTACTCATTATATATATATATTTTGAATTATTGTTAAATTTACAAAATTTGTAAAGTTCTCCATCCGTATTTGAATTATATACAATTATATACCTTTAATATTTTAGTTTGATACGTTGATCTTGCATCTTGATAATTTTTGTCTCCATTTAATTAAATAATTCCACCGTGAATTTTAATGTAATCGAGTGGTTCATAAATCTATAGTAAAATTTGAAGACAACTACGTGTAGCACCCAAACTATCGTATGTATAATATAATCAAATTACATTAATTTTATTAAATTGTTAGTTCATATGACTGAATTTATCTTTTTTAATGATATTTAGTGGGAAATGTGTAACATGAATTTAATTTTCAATAGCTTGCATTCAGGAAGTTATGACAGGAAGATTAACTAAACTTATTAAAGAAACAAATAGAAGTGTTTAAAATTCATTGCATACAATTGAATTTATTAGTGATATTATCTTAAATTTTTTCTTGTCTTATGTCGGATTAAAATAAATCATGAAATATGTGATTCCATATCATAAATAATTATCAATTATAGAAACTTCATGTTATTTACGCAATTCGTCATAACTAATATAATAATGATTTTTATTTTTATTTTTATTTTTTTGTTTTGAACTTACAACCCGTAGACAACATACATTAGATCCATTTTTTTATTGTTGTTATTGGGTGGTACGAACAATCCCGCATCCATGTATCTGAATATTGTCATTTGGTTGTGTGCGAACTGGATCACTGGAAGATTGGATATCAAATGGTATTCCTCTCTTTAAAAAAAATATATATATATATTCATAGTACTGTTCCTTACATTGTAGCTACAGTATAAGGAACAGTGCTCCACCCTGTTCAAAATTATATAACTATAAAAGGATTTCTTCGAAGTTTTTATTTTTTATAATTAAATATTTCTTTTACATAAATGACTCGCATACTTAACCATGTTATATATTGTAAGTTCCTTTTTTTTTTCTTCTTCTTCTTCTTGAGTTCTATGATGAAGAGAATTTGAAGGACTCTGAGCCAAAATTTCGGGATACAGTTGGTTTATATATTTAAAGAAAAAGGTCATACATTTTTTGTTTTTTTTTTAAATTTTTTGTAAGCAATTTGTGACTTGCAACATATTTTACAAAATTTGATGTGTATTTTCTGATTAATAATTGTAATAAGGTATATATAATACAACCATTCAAAATTACCAGTACTAGTGAGTCTGCGCTATAAAATTTTCTAGACTCAACCCACAATTAATTTCATAGATTCCAGGATATTAACAAATTAAGTTTCTCATTATGAAACGTCTTTGATTCCCTGATATGAAATTACACGATAGTAAGGTCAGGTCAGAAGATTAACATGTTCAATAATCAGAAAACACAATTTCTGAGACAATTAATTAAGTATTTCATAACTACAAAATATAAATCATAAATGAATGAATAAAATTCCTTGTCGACATGACTTGAATATATATTTTCCTTAATATATCGTTACGCGCGTAATGACAATAATAAACATAGATAAGATACAAAAATAAAAATAAAGTTATCTCAACAAATTAAAGGCACTCATATCAAAAGTTACCAAAAAAAAATCAGAAATAAAAATCTATGCAATTTATCTTTGAACCCCTTTAATTTGCATTTGCTCGATCTACCTCCTCATCTTTTTGCACTTGAACCAGAGAAACAGAAAACAGAGCACTCTGTATCCAACAATGAACCCCAACATCACCCAAATGTTGCTCCATCTCTCTGCCTCTTTCAATCCATACTGCTCCACAAACATACCCCCGGTCACGACGCACCCCGACTCCTCCATTTCCAGGCACTCCCTCCTCCCCTTCTCCCCACCGTACTCGTTCAAGACAAACGCCTCGAACGGGTACTTGAACAGGCTCAGATAGTGCATGAAGATCCAGTACTTGGGTATGTTGTCTTTCGAGATGAAGTAGCCGGAGAACAGAAAGAACGACCCCATCAGGCCGGAGATTACCGAATTCCCCATAATGAAGTTCGGCACGATGGCGCTGAAACATGCGACGAATGAGTTTGCCATTAGTATGACCATCCATACGACCAGAGAGAAATAGAGGAATCGGTCGATTTCTGTTCTGAGGCCAACCAGCCAGTATACCGGTACAGTGTACAGAAGTGCACCGGCTAGTAAGAAAGGTAGAAATATCAGTGCATTCGCTATCACATATGAAGAGACTCTGTATGCACCTCTAGATGTCTCCCTTTGTAAGATCCTCTTCTCTTGCAGATACACCGGCAACCCCTCGGTCGTCGAAGAGAGGAGGAATGTTAGACTGAAAGCGAAAAAACCAAGCCGAGCTTGGATGTTTGTAACATTAATGAATATCGTACCGAGCCCAATACCGGCTAACAGGGATTGTACCATCCTAGCCATGAACAACTGCCTTGTTCTTAGCACATTCTTAAAGAATCTCTCGGCAAGAATTAGTACCTCGCCGACATGAGAATTTGCGTATAGGACCCGATCATGATCGGCATTGACATGCTTTGAGATTTGGGTGTCATGCTTTTTTCCCACATTTTCCTCCAATTCCATAATTTTGGTACCTGACATTGTATCCATGGCGAATTCGAGCACATTGACATGTGTCGGTATGACATGACCCAACTCGACCATTCGGGCCTCCATTGACCCAATGGAGCCTTGGTGCCGCACCGTACCATCACAAATTAATATGATTTGATCAATCAACTCGAGGATTCTGTAGCCAGGTTGATGTATTGTCAGAACAATCGTTTTGCCATGCGCTAAGGCCATGGATTTCAGCATCTTAACAATTTGCAATGCCGAGACCGAATCCAAACCTGAAGTTGGTTCATCAAGCAATAGCACTGCCGGGTCATGTACCATGTCAACCCCAATTGATACACGCCGCTTCTCTCCGCCCGAGATACCACCATTGGCGCCACTAATAGTAGAGCCTGCCACATGGGACAACCCCAATTCAGCGATTAGTTCACTCACCCGGTTCACTGCCTCGCTCTTCGTGGCCTTGAGCCTTAGCCGTGCACTGTACATCAAAGACTCCTCAGGAGTTAGCAACGGAAAGAGCGCATCATCTTGGGTCACATGGCCTGAGATACGTCGGTACCGAGAGACCTCCATCGGGCTTCCATTGACCAGAATTGCACCGGAGACATTGCAAGGATGAATAGCGCCGGCAAGAATAGACAACAATGTGGTTTTGCCGGCTCCGCTCGGACCCACAATCGCAACCAATTGGCCCGGCGGTGCATTGCACGTCACATTCTTGAGGATCGCGGGACGTCGTGCGGGGGCACTAGGGGCACAATACGAGATTGACTTGGTCTCGATTCGGTACTGGGTTTTCCAAGGTTTCATTGGATGTGGAGGAGGAGGAGTATCCATTGGTAGATTGTCTGTCTACTTTGCAAAGGGGGATGAAGAGGAGGTGTGTTGAGGGTATGTAGTAAGGAAGGTTGAAAAAAATGAAGGGATGGTGAGAAAAGATGGAAAAGAGGAAGAGAGGATGAGCTAACACACCAAACAACACAAACCAATTAAGCTTCCCTTTGTGTGTGAGAGTGCTACATGGCGCTCTGTTGTGGGAAGTTGGAATCAAATAGGGGGAGGGGGAGGGGGAGGGGGTGTGACTTGGGAGCTTTGCTTCTCTAACCAACACAATTATAATACTGGTAATTCATAATTGGGTTGTTAATTTGTTGAGTAATTTAATTAATAATTTGCTGTACGTTTTAGTTGTAGTGTATATATATATATATATTCAAGTTTTAGTGGCATTGCTGAATCTGTTACTGTCGGGGGTCCCTTCCCTTCCCTTGCATTGCATATTTGCATTAGATTAGAGTTCTGACACTGTTTCCAGTTAATTACTATACTAATACCAGTATACCGGGTTAATTAATTTAATAAGAAAATTAGATACTGGTATTTTATTTTCAACTATATATGGTGTTGAGGTGGATTACATATATAATTAATGGAGTTTACTGACCTCATTTCTGGACCCAAATTTAAAAGGGCAATTAATTAAGAGAACAGAAGAAAATCTTTTCTAGTTCTCTTCTCTGGCATATACTATGCGGTTTCAGATCATCTGTGGCTCATGTTGATACCGTTTGAAGACCATTTTTTCATTGTGTTGTGTAGGACTTCCTCCAAAGAGTAATCTAATAAAAAATCCCCCTTTAAATGATTTGTGTTCTTAAGCTTTACTAAAATAGTTTGATTTGCATTAGTAGTGTTTCAGGATAGACAAAAGACACAAATATCATGTTGCAAAATTTCCAATCCGTAAAAGAAATAAATTTCCTTCAAATTCTCAATTTAACGTGTAACTTTGATCTAACACATGATAGGCTGTTTTTTTTTTTTTTTTCATTTTTTTTTGTTCTTGTCACTGTCCAAATTAAATTAAAATACCAGTACCAGATTGATTGTGCTGGAACTGAAAATCAGTTTTGTTAATCAATTAAGTCACCATCATCTCTCCATAAACACTAATCACCCCCATCCAATAATAAATGATAAATTAATCCTAGTAAAAAAAAAATTGAGAAATTCCCAAAGGATCAAATGGTAAAATTAATTATGGTTGGTGTGATTTGGCTTGTGAGATGGTCACAAGACGATATAAAAGTATGGTGCAACCAATTTCAATTTGCTGATGAACTTTCCTCAAAAATAAAAAAATAAATAAAAAAATTGCTGATGAACTACGACCAAACATTGACCAATGTAATATTGGGGAATTGAATTTGGGTTGGTTGGTTGGTTTGTGGCCTAACCCTTATCTATCATGTGTCTCACTCGCAATGACCAATTCTGTTTCTGTAATTAACTGGGTGTTATATATATATATATATATATAGACCAAGTACAATTCCTTCAGTTTACAAATATATATGCGCATATATACCTATATATATAGATAATAGATACTAAATTTATTTGATTGTATGTAACATGCAATTAATTTTTTATGAGATGACGTGATAGTGCCCTTTTGCAAGAACACAGTAGTGGCTGTAATAACAACAACACAGTAATAATATTAATAATAATAAAATTTAAGATTAGTAAAATAATAGTTGGATTCATTGGCAATGGTAACTTGGCAACCGTCACAATAAATTTTCAAATTAATTTATAGGCTGATTAGGTTATACATTTTATATAATTTAATTAATCCATCTTCTATCAAAATAACTACAATATCATAAAATTCTATTACGATTAAATAATGTATATTTTTTTATTTTATAATTTATAGCAAAAGATGAGGGTCTGGCCCCCAAATTTCAATAATTAAAAAGTAAAGGTGTTTTTTGAATTCCAAAAAAAATATTAATTTCACATTCGTTAA
The DNA here is from genome assembly GCA_030179965.1 of Cyperus esculentus. Taxonomy (NCBI): domain Eukaryota; kingdom Viridiplantae; phylum Streptophyta; class Magnoliopsida; order Poales; family Cyperaceae; genus Cyperus; species Cyperus esculentus. Next base: position 4,719,428 of record JASGLE010000025.1, on the reverse strand, counting down.
AAGAGTTGAATCAAAACTGGATGCTATGCACAAATGTGGACTGCATTTAGATATTTATTTAGGAAGAGTCGCTAACCAATAACCATGCCCCGTGGGATTGTAGAGTTTTAATGTTGCAACCAACCCAAATCTAAGATGAGGTAATTTTTTAAATAATTTCACTGATCGAACCAATGTCTTTAATTCGAGTTTGGATATATTAAGCTCGATCAATCTTGTAACTTGTTTTGAAGAACGCAACTTAATCATTATTTTATTTTATTTTATTTTATTTGGATGGGACTAGACTAACTAATTAACAAGGTTAATTTATCCATGCTTTTGGCAACAGTTAATCTCGTATCAACTTAAATATCTAATAAGTTTTGAGTGTTTCTAGTTTGCATACCAATGATGATTTGCACACCGATGAATTGAACATGTATTTCTATAATTTGAGATATTTTTAATTTGCATAGTATAACCATATTAATTACAAATCTATCAATAAACACAAATAGATGTAGAACTACTAACTTTGTGAAATTTCAGCAGATCGATTAATTAATTTGTTTCCAACCTCCACAGAAATAAAATCAAAATGAAAATATAACGAAGAGTACAATTGATGAAGTGAGATACAAGAACAATTCAAACAACAGCAAACCTTTGTTTAACAATTACTAAGAAATATATATGTTTAATCAAAGTCTTGTTAGGGTCTCATAAAAGATATGTCCTCTGTTGTCCCTAAAACCAATTTTGTTCCGTAAGAAAATATATGCCTCTTGGTTGATTCATTTTTCTTGAAAGAAAGTGTTACTTAGATGAAACAAAATTAATTTGGTGGTTACATCTCTCTTATTATCTTCTGAAAAGAAAAAAAAAATAGCTTGTATCTTTGCTTACAAGATTAATCAGTGAATACCAACCTCCAAATTAATTAGAGCTATGAGTTACTGCTACTTACAATTTAAAATTCTATGATTAGTAGGATTGGCTGAGAAGTGGAAGCCTGTTCTGTAATAACATGACCAATAAATCTATTTTAGTTTACCCAAACTTATTGCTCAGTGTTTTGTCTGGTGAAGAAGTGCATATGTTACATATATGTTGTATATATGCATCCTCCAAGTGACTTTAATTTCAAGAAAAGATATTGCCATTAAACTATGCAAAAAAATCATCTTTAGGTAATTAATCCCTTTTACCTAGAACTACAAGGTATTGTAATTGTAGCTGAGCTCTATTTTCAAAATTAAACTAAATGACAAGGTTTTTATCACTGAAAGTCGTTTTTGTTAAAGCAGGATATCGTCGTTGCTCCCATCATAGCCAGAGATGGCAATGGGCCGGGTAGGCGGGCTAAAGCCTATCCTGTGGTCCGACCCGTCTCCCATATAGTCTGACCCGTCTTGTCATGTCCGTACCAATGGGCCATACTAGCCCGGCCCATCCTACCCGCGGGCCAACCCGCCCCGCCCACGGGCCAACCTGTGGCACACAACAAAATAATATAGAAATAATTTCTCTATTGGAGTCTGAACTCTAGACCTCAACAATAAGTTTCAAATATCTTAACAACTAGACCAAGTCAATCCTTGTGATTTTATAATGTTTTATTTGATTATATTACATATTAATTGAATGTCATAATGATAATTCTATTTATTTTGATTTTTGAACATATTTTATTCAATATAATTATTGTCATCAAAATAATATAAGTAACATTATGTTAAGATTTCAAAATATACAATGACTTAATCCAATACTGTTACATACATTATACTATCTAATACAATATATATGTATATAATGATACTCCAAGCCGGACAGGCGGACCAAACCCGAAACCCGTTTCTGTCCCGACCCGTAGGGTGGCACGGCCCGTCCACCCTCCGGGCCGGATGGGTTTTGGTCTTCGGGCCGGACGGGTCCGGGCGGATATTAACTAGAAAATAAAAGGAAAACCATCTAAAATAACTGACATTCGAATTTATTAGCTTGGAACACATGAAATGAAAACAGCCCAATAATAACAATTGATATAGGAGTGATATTGGGCTAAGTATTTTTGGGCTGGAAATATTGGATTTGGTATGTGGTTGATTATTGGGTGTCTGAAAGCTCAACAATGTTTAGGGGAATTTTTTCTTTTCTTTTCTTTTTTTTTTTTTTTTAATTTGTCTGAAGTAGCATATTGGTCAATGCAATAATTAACATAATTAACTTTTTTATTTTTTTTATTTTGAAGGCTATCCATTCCTTTTCAACAAGGATATCCCATTCAGCAACAATTATCACACTTTATTTAAATCATAATTTACTTAATATATTATATTAATTAAGCATGCTGCATGCACTTGCTGCCTGCCCGTCAACCTCAAATATATAAAGGCCCATTAGGAGACCAAAGTTGACAAGATAAACCCCATTACGTTGTCCTAGTAAATACTCTCTCTCCTTGATCATATAGTTCAATACATTCATCTTTTTTCAAAACAAAAGTTACAAAAAGTTTATGGTGAATTCTTCTGTATATCAAAACAAAAATGGACCTTTCATTTTTCTGAATCAGATAGTCACGATATATTCTTTGAGCGCAAATAAAAAAAAATTGTTTGCCCTGTAAAATTTGAACGGCTCTTTAAAAATGAATGGTTGTCGATGGGAGAACACCTCAAAATTAATTACTAAAGCAAAGTTATCTAATAAAAAAATTCTTTTGGAAGCACTCAAAGTGAAATGAATTGACCTTGGTTTTAAACTTTTAATCTCAAAAAGTAGTTGCACTTGAAAGCGCACACGTCCGTAACCATTTGGGGGCGTATATACAATCAATAGTTTGAATTTGTGATGAGAAGGTTTCAACTTAATTGACTAAACCCATTCAGCTGGAAATTATTGTTTCATTTTGTATTAGGCACTCTAAAGTGGCTGACATAACTAATTAATAAAGAAAATTAACATTATCTCTATATATGTTTAATTTCAGGATCTGAGCCGCCCCATCATTGATTCATTGTTAAAAAAAAAAATGGTTAAATATCAATTTGCAGTGGGCAATTGTGTAATGTCAACATCTAAGGTATTATATTTGGTGCCAGGTTTTATAAAAGTCAAGAACTTGAGGAAGAAATTAGAGAGCAAAGGCATATCGATCAGTGAGTAGCTTTTTACTGATTAGATTAGATTGTGGAAAAAATTCTCCCACTATAAATAGCACTTGAGTGAGAACTGAAAAGTCATTTAGTGCATGTGGTAGAAGAATTTGATGCACGAGCATGGGCTAGCTAGGAGACAATGCCTAATTATATAATTTCATGATCAAGTTTTGTTAATTTGTTTCATGCTCATGTACATCTTAGATGTAACAAATTAATCATAATGATATATGAAGTACAAACTATTAATTAATTAATTACCTGCAAATCTCCATGATTGAACATCAAATAAGCCACTGCATGTTTTAATTTAATTGAACACATAATCTTTTAATGAATTACCTAAACATTTTTTTCTTTTATCTTATTGCCTCCATTGAAATTATTATTGGCTTCTTATTAAAAAAATGACCAATTTAATTAATTACACCTCTATCTATATATACCAATAATAAGTTGTTGCATTTGCAATATAGCTTAAAAACCAAAGAAAAAACGCTCCTAAAATTAATTATAAGTGTGTTGAAATTAAACTGGTTGGAGAGAAACATGTGTTAGAAATGGAACATAGCTAGCTAGCTAAGCTAGGCTTCAACAGTTCAACTCCATGACTGATCGATGACTCAATGTTGATCTCACCTCGACGCATCCAATTAATTTGTGCAGTCGAATATAATCGACTTGCTTTCATTTTTGAAGAGGTTTTCTGCTTTTATTATTGGATTGCGCGCGACAGTGATATATATATAATAAGCTAGCTTACAAAGTCATATACTTCATAATTAATAATTCCCAAAAGAAGTGGCAATATATATATATATATATAGAGTAAAAGTACGGTGCTCCTAGGAGCACGGAGGCCTCCCGTGCTCCTAACTCAAAAATTATACTAAACCATCTCAAAATTTTGATTTATGGGTCTCATTAAATTCTTTATATCAAAATATCATAGGATACAAAAATTTTTCATTTTTTGAGATTTTTAAGTATTTGTTTTGTATTTTTTAAAGATGTCATAGTTTTATACATTATTTTAATATTATTTTGATGTCATTCTAAAAAATTCCAAAACATATACTTAAGAAACTCAAAAAATGGAAAATTTTTGTATTCTAAGATATTTTGATATAAGGAATTTAATGAAAATGATAAACCAAAATTTCATGATGGTTTAGTATGATTTTTGAGTTAGGAGCACGGGAGGCCTCAGTGCTCCTAGGAGCACGCTAGATTTACTATATATATATATATATATATATCGAGTTAGAGAAATACCTTCTGTCCATAGATGGACATCCATAGCACTCACAAGAGTCACGTGGTGGGGCCCACTGTCTCACTCTCTTGTGAGTGCTATGGACGGTCCATATATGGACACGAGGTCCCACTCATTGAGTTAGGCTACAATAATATGCATATCACGGATTTACAGTGCTATGCCATCCGTACCTCTGTTTCTTGTGTCCAAATAGTCTATCCGAACCGTTCAATGTGATCTCTATATCAAAATATACTAGGAAACCAAATTTTACAATTTTTAGAATTTGTTTGCTATTTTTAGTGATGGGAAGAAAATCGTTATTTTGTATGAACTAGAATCCTTGAATCTAGCCATTTTCTCTCCATCATTAAAAATAGCAAAAAATTCTAAAAATTGTAAAATTTGGTTTGCTAGTATATTTTGATATAAAGATTAAGTTGAGCATTTCGGATCGACTATTTGGACACCGCAAACTGAGATACGAACCGCATAGCACGGTAAAACCGTGATATGCATATTATTGTAGCCGGACTCTATATATATATTATCGTTTTTGTTTAGATTTCTCTATGGATGGATATATCATATATACTGCATGCGTGCATGATTTTTTTTTACAGGTGGTTTAGTAATCAATTCTTCGATTGGAACTTAATTGTATTCAACGAAAAAGTTTCATTACAAAGTAAATAAATAAATATTGAATACATCAATAAAACTATCAATTCTTACCTCCTATTTTTATTTTCCTTTTTTTTTTGTGTTTTCAAATATCACAGAAAATCTCTGCTATTTAAAGAACCGTGCAAGTGATGTTCTGGGACCTGGTAGCAATAGCATGCTCCTTCAAATCTAGCCCTCAAATATACTTGTGTACATATATAGTGTTTTTTATCAAAAGAATTAAAACATACACACACATATACGATAGTGCTACTGCTATCGGTCGAACAAATCCTCCTAATTAATTTGCACCTAATTAATTAAGTTGGAATAGCAATGATAAATCTCTAAATTAATTTCCATTCTATTCAATATTCATGGTGTCGAAACATTTTTGTGAGTATCGTTCTCTCTGTTAATTTCATGTGGACCATGTACATAACGTGCTGTCTAATCGCTAGTTAATTAACATTCATTTAGACCATTGAAAAAAAAAACAAACAATCAAATCATTATCGAAATAAACCTTATCCTCCCGAGTGCCGTCGCATCATCACGCAAACAATATATATATATATATATTATATATATATATATACTAGAAGCGTACCCGCACATCCCGGCGGGTAAATTTCAATTTTTATTCAAGCTAACAATGTAATGATCCAAAAAAGTTCATACCATAAAAAAAATGTGGATGAGTCGGAAAATTAGAAAAATAAAATTATCTTGCCCTTGAGATCTGAATATTCATCTTATCCGGAACAGTGACTATTCAACCATGACAGCGTGTAGTTTAAAGCAGTGGTTATTTGAGTACTAAGAGGAAAATTTTCTCCATTTGATGAATTGTATCGTGACCAAATGGATAGATCCGGTCCTTACGTGTTTTTTTTATAATAGTATAGATATAGTATATGAGTCCATATCTTCAAATTTAAATTTTACAAGACTCATCTAAACCGCTTAACTCGATCTTAATTCACATACAACATATTTTTGTAGAAAAAAATTTTAATTTTTTCTATTTTCTTCACTTTCATTTCAGTTATAAAAAATCACTTGATTTAGATATTATATATGAACCAAGCAAGGTGCCTTTTCTATTCATCAAAGTCCCCCACGCCACGAGGATAAAGACTTGTAAGTAATATGGACCAATCCGTATACGCATATCATATATATAGTACTGTACATGTAGGCATGTAGCCTCACTTGATTAAGTGGACATCGCATCACCTCACCGTAAAACACAACCCTCTAGGCTCTAGGCTCTAGGCTCTAGGCTCTAGCTAGCCAGTATTTTGGTATTTTGGGGACTCTTATTTTTTATTTTTTATTTTTTTTTGATAGAAAGGCATCAGGGCCCGTTTTTATTAATGGAAAACTACTGCCTCCGTCTACAATTAAATGAATTTATACATTTAGAGCTTGTCCATAATTAAATGAACTTTACCAATTTGAATTTATTTTTCTATTTAGTTGTTTGAATCCACTTGTTTCTCCAATATTATGATTACCCTTTTATCTATATTATTTAATTGGAACAATTATTATGTAATTTCATTTTTCCACTAATTCATTTGACTTTTCCTAAACATTCATTTATTCATGGACGGAGGTTGTAGTATTTATAAACAAACCGATCTGCTATAGTATAAGTATTTTACCACTATACTGCCTAAACAAAATCAATAAACACCAATTTAGGGGTACCAGTATAGACCCCTGTATACTAGTATACTCTTGTCTATGTATAACTATACTTATTACCGGTACCAGACTAAAACTCCATCAAACAACTCTTAACTGACATATCATCTTAATTTTTTACTAAAAAACATAACTACATCAGTTATTGGCAAAGTCACATATCTAACACTTTTTGTGAGTACAGACAGCTCAGCTGCACTCAGTTTCTACTATTTTGTTGACTCTCCTTAGCCCTGTATTGCTAGCACAACTTGCACCATCTGTAATGGAACCTCATCCATGTTAGCTGGTAGCCACCTTGCAACTAGTCCCCTCACCTCAGCCTTCATCAAACCTGTCCAAGATTGAACCAAGGAAGTTATCAGTATGATTATATTTCTGTTAGATGGTATATGGTACAATTTGAATATACTATTATTCCTGGTTCTCCATACTACCCAGCAAACTGCACTAACTACCAGCAAAAAAGCTTTTCTTTCTTGCCAGACAATGATTGAGCATATTCCACTATATCAGAAAAAGAGTCTCAATGTTGTGACAGCATTTGACATAATCCCATCCAAAACCATACTTTTTTTGCAAAATGACACTGAATCATGAGATGTGGCACTTTTTTTCTATTAGTACAAAAGATGCAAGTTTCTGGACCTCCCCATCCCCTTTTAATCAAATTATCTTTTGTTTTAATCCTATGCCTGCTAACTAACCACATAAAAATTTTGATTTTAAGGGGTACAGATAGCCAGTACAGGGGCTTCCCACCATATAATATGTTGTGAGTGAACTCACTCCCCTAAAGATTAACCAGTTATACACAGATTGAGTTGAAAATTGACCATCTGCTTTCCATACCCATTGCAATTTATCAGAATCAGTATGTAATGTCACATCTTGTATAGAACAATGTAATGTATTAAAATCAATCCACAATCTTCCTGTCAGCCGTCTAGAGAATTGCAATCTAGCACCTGAACTCACTACTTCTGACAATGTAATTGTGGGATTCATACAAATTTCAAAAAGGGCTGGGTATTGGATACTTAAGGTACAATCTCCTATCTAGTGATCAAGCCAGAATCTGATACTTTGACCATTTCCAACTATCATTCTACATCCTAATTCTCCTATTTGAACTAATTTATCTATGCATTTCCAAATATCTGACATTCTTGATCTATTGGTATGCTTATGATATTTCACTTGCACTAAGTATTTCTAGATGCTAGTATAAGATGGGTCTTTCAATTTCCACCACCACTTGAGAAGAAAGGATATATTCATACTTTCTAAGTGTAACACACCTAAACCTCCTAATTCCTTACCAAAAAAATCTTATCCTAACTCTATCAATTTTTTTTCTAATTGTTACTAGAATTCTATACAGAGATAACATACATAGAGGTACCTACGACAAGACTGAATTAGTAAGGGTTAGTCTACCCCCTGCTGATAGCATTGATCCTTTCCAATTAGGTAACTTGTTTACAACCATATTCTACATAAAACCCCAATCTGCTAAGCTTAATTTTCTATTATGTAATGGGACTCCTAAGTATTTGATTGGCAATGAGGTAACCTGACAGCCTAGTATTGATGCTAACTCATCAGCTTGCACTCTAGATATATTTAATGGAACTAGCTCAGTTTTACTTTTATTAACTTTGACACCAGACAGTTGTTCAAAAGCATTCATTGTCCACAAATAAGACTGTAACCTGTGTTTGATGTGCTTCAAGGAACATAAGTGAATCATAAGCATATTTGCACTACAACTATTTGGTAGTTTTGGTCCTAGCCCTTTCAGTAGCCCTGCAACCCTGACCCCTACTGATCATCTGACATAAGGCATCTGTTACCAAATGAACAAAAGCATTCATTGTCCACAAATAAGACTGTAACCTGTGTTTGATGTGCTTCAAGGAACATAAGTGTAAGCATATTTGCACTATAACCATTTGGTAGTTTTGGTCTTAGCCCTTTCAGTAGCCCTGCAACCTGACCCCTACTGATCATCTGACATAAGACATCTGTTACCAAATCAAATAAGAAGGTGGAAAGATATATAGCCACTAATATAGTTTTGGGGACTCTTATTTATAGGGCAATTAAAATTTACTCATCGGAATAAACATATATATTACAATCGTACTATATATATATCTCCCATTTTATTTTATAACATCATCATATTTTATTTCTATGATCTACATAAATTATATTACTTTTTTTTTATTCTGCTTAATTTCTTAACACAACCATATTAATTTGTAACCCGATGCTCTAACAACCTCAGATGTAAACCCCTGTCGGCAGTGATTAATTATATATAACATCTTGATGTAATTTTCGTTAATTAAGCATATTTCAAATTAATTAAAGATATACACTTCATAATTTTTTTATGGCATAGAACCATGATACGTGATGTATAATATATAGATGGGGTGTCTTGTCTTAATTGTATATATGTCAATGCATTTTAATTACATTTTCGATTATAACTGACAGTAGCAGCAGTAGTAATATATATATAGTAACAGCAATTACTAATCACCACCAACCATTGATTTGATCGGCTTGTCTATGAATTATGATAATAATAACGACTAATTACCAAACATCGTCTAATTATGTATATTATATTACAAGCTAGATATATAGCCACTCATTTGATACAATTTTTTTTTTCTTTTATTGGAGATTGCTAACTATTTTTAACGATTTTTGAAAGATGACAATAAAGTAATAATAAATTAATCCATTTGAAATTCAAATTCAGGGTCGTTTTTTTTTCAAAAATCATTAAAAATAGTTAGGAATCTCTAAAAATAGAAAAAGTTTGTATCCAATAATTTTTCGATATATAAAATGTACAGGTCGAATCGGATCGGCCATCCAAGTTACGGTTGTTGAGATATGAGTGCATAACAAAATAAAACGCCGTTTTGTTATGCATAACACGTACCATAACCAACTCTATACATATCTATATTCTATGCGTAATAATAATAACCGTTAATTGCGACAACCATTGTCTCTAGTCATGATCATTTAATTGTATTGGGCGTTATTATATAATTCGATCGCTACATTCATAAAGGCATATATAGGTGCTAATTATCTCTAGCTAAGACATCAAGTCAGACAATATGGTTGATGTAGAGGTGACAAATATATATAAATGTTGACTGCAAGTTCAGAAATCTGAGCAATATTAATTAACGTATTCTATATTTGAATAGAGATATATAATTGATCTAGTTGTAATGAGAATTATGTGTTTAAAAAATCTCAAGTTTTACCTAAATAAATAAAGACTCTTTTTTAAATATTTAAATCTGAGTAGCTTAGTTCTTCGTTTTACTAAGGGAAGAAAAAAAAAGAAGTTCATCTACTAAACCTGTTAAAACTTCAAGCTATATATCTTTAGTATCGTTTTATTTGTTAAACATGGTCATGATCAGTGCTTCCAAATTAATATACTTAATTCACACATACGCACGCTCTTCAGTTGGAGTAAATTAATATTGCTCTTAATTTAGTTGGCCCTCTATAAATTACCAACGAATTCAAAATTTTATTTTTACAATTACAACAGAATATTGGAGAGATGCCACGTTGTTACAACATACGTTTAGAGAAAAAAAAAATCACAAAGTACGTCGAAAACTTGTATCGGACAATCAATATTATATATATTCTATCAATTAGAAATGATCGATATTAATTTGTATTAATTATATATGTTCTTCTGAAACTAAATGTCTTCATCGATCCTAGTCTTTCAATTACAATTAAAGCAGCAGCCAGCAATATATATGTACCTTCCTCCTTAATTAAGAAATAACAACACATGAAATCATGTTACATGCATGTAAATGCTAAAAAAAAATGTAAGGAACATATATACATTAAATTTGCTATATATATTAATTGCCTTTTGTGTGTGGTGTTAAATCCTCTTAATTCCCATCATCCATGACAGTCTTAAATCCTTGATGGTTGATATATATAGCATCACATCAATTAAGGTCAAGGAATATCAATCTGATTGCAGCTTCAAGTTTGAACAGTGTCCAAAGTGATCAGATCGATCAGTCTGTGTTCTTACCAAACCCCCAGACAGCAAGGGCAGGGCAACACGAGCAATTAAAACAGAGACAAAGAAAGATGAAATAATTAATATAATAGAGCTTGATAGATTATCATATATATATATATATATATATATATATATATATATTAACGTCCCATTAATCCCATTCCCTATATATGCGGCTAGCTTGCAAATTGCAATGCCTGTTAGATTAGATGGAAAATGTGCTCATTTATACATATTGTGAGAAATTAATCTAGCTATTATCTTATTTAATTTGTTCTCTACAAAATTAATTAATAGTCTTATCATAGGATGCTTAATTACCAAATTATCTTTAGCTGCTGGCACAGAGTACCGGTACCAAATTTTTTCTGGACTCGGTAAAAAGAGCCTTTATTATTAATTTATTATTATCACTATTATTACCATATTCTAATTAGTGTATTCTATTTCTGGGTCATTATCACATTAATGACCAGTCACTATCTCATGATGTTCCCTCTTCTTAATGTTCATTGACACTTTATTAAGTATATGTTCACACTTTATTTAATTATTATATATGTTCATTGCATGTTTGCAAAGCACATATCACCTTAAAATCCTAAACGTAATAAAAAATGTGAATAATACTTTTCTGGAATTGTATCATCTTACAATTGCATGAAGCAGCATATTGTGAAATGGAATTTCAATAATTATTTAAGAATCCGAAGAATGAAGATGTACCAAATTTTAAATTAGTATGCATCTTGAGATGGGGATTTAGATAAAATTGAATTGAAAAAGAGAACCCCATTACGAGTTACAACAAAGGTTTAATTAGCTCCTATACCAAGATAACAAATTAAAAAATAGAATCAGTCAATTAATAAGTTCGTGAACTTGTTCAGATTTTTTCAGGGCGATACAACAATTTTAATTCATGAAATATTATTACAATTATTTTAATCATTCTGTTAATTTACAGGTTATATATTTTGGCAATTTAACATAAACAAATTGCACTCCCTAGCATTGACACAAAAATATATAATATACTACGTTGAGCTCGAGGTTCCTTATGTATCTAACTCCACCAAGGTGAATGTGTGTCGTCACATCAAAAAATTTGGTATTCTGAAAGCGATTCAAGAAACGATAATATATATGTATATGGTCAATTGACAAGAAGCATATATATATGTTTACAATTGCATTACGCGTAAACTTTAATCTCATTTTGTAATAATGAAAATGCATAACATGAAGATGTATATCATGCATGAAATATTATAAAGACCGATCGAGATATGAAATTTCTTGGAAGTTTTGGCTCCACAATGTTTAAAATAACTTACATGAAGGTACTATGCATGCGCGTATCTGTAATGTTGCACTTACTGTATATATATCTTCAAAACAGGGGGTGCTTTTTGGAGATGTATATATATATGCACTTGATCTTCCTTTTCTTATATGTAAATCTTGAAGCAGATGAATATATAACACGCTAGCTGCTGCATGCTACAAGTACAACACAACATATATAAACTACAAATAAAAAATAGCTACATGAATATAATTAATTCTTGGGGGGATTGTTTCTGGAAAAAAAAAAAAAGTACCAAAAATTATAGTACTAGTGCTCACATTCAATAATTAAAATTAAAATATGTAAATATTCTAAAAACTGTCATAACAATACATCTTAATTTTCTAACTTTTACATTCTTATAAATATTCTTTTGGCATGGTCAAATATTTAAGGCATTAATTAGTCTATTCGACCGTGTAATCAAGAGTCAAAATATATGATTTATTATGAAACAAAATGTACATTAGAGAGGTATAAACCCACATTCTTTTCGATCATATATGTCATTGCTAAATCAAATATTGACCATATTATCGTCTTAATTATTAGTTATTAACTTATTATTAATGACCTTTCCTACCTAAAGCCATATATATAAACCCACCACCACTGTATATATAATTTCTATGCACTCATACTATATATATATAGAAGTGAGTACACCATATATTAATTCATCATTCCACTATCCCCTAAAGATAAACAAGCTCAACGCTAGCTGACTGAGAATCCATGGCTATACAAACCGTTACAAAATCACCCGCGGTTCGGGTCCCGCCTGCCTCGGCCACCCCGACCGGCACCCTCCCGCTCTCATCCATCGACCGCTGCACCCCGGGTAGCATGTCGATCGATTACATCACAGTTTACACGCATGGTGTGAAGCCAGCTGCATGCATCAGGGATGCATTCGCCAAAGCACTCGTGTACTATTACCCGATCGCAGGAAAAATCACTGAGAACAAGCCGGTATATATGTTAACAATTTTCAATTTTTAGAATATATATATGTAGAATAATTTTGAAATTACTTACTTTGTGTATTGTGTTAGCATCTTTAATTTATATATATTTATTACTTATCAGTCAATATATTACTAAATTAATTTAAAAACTATAAATATGCTTATGAGCTTAATTATCCTTAAAATACAAATAAACTGTTTCATAATATATATTAACTCTAATATATATGTTGCGAGCTCCAGTTATTCTGATGCTCAAGTTAATTTCAGAACTAAATTACTGTTGGCAAACATTAATTAGTAACACAACTCAGAGAATTAATCTGGAAAGAGAGGATGTACAAAAAAGATGAATAAATATATACATGTTTATAGACTAATTAAGTTTACTGGCATTTCATACATACATATATATATGACAGGGTGAACCTGAGGTGAATTGCACTGGTGAAGGAATCTGGTTCGTCGAAGCGAATGCGAATTGCACCCTTGAGGATGTGAATTATCTCGAAAGGCCGCTGATGATTCCGAAAGAGCAGTTGTTGCCGCTGGCCGGATCCGAGCTGAAAGATGAAATTGCCATGTTTCAGGTGAGTTTTTAGCCTTTTTCTTTGGCTCTCTTTACGCTATTTGATTTTATTTTCTTGTGCAATGGGGCTTCTATCTATATGTTCTGAATTTCAGGTCACTACATTTACCTGTGGTGGATTCACGCTCGGCGTACGCTCGAGCCACATGATGACTGACGGCCTCGGTTTCGCGCAATTCTTAAAGGCGGTTGGTGAGATGGCCCATGGCCTATCCGAGCCGACTGTGAAGCCGGTGTGGTACCGGGAAAAAATCCCCGACCCACCTAAGGCGCCGCTTAATGGACCCCCTCCAACCTTCACCGTTTTCAATCTCGCCACTTCAGTGGTCGACATCTCTTTAGACAGCATCAATCGAATTAAGGAACTATACATGGTGGAGACGGGGAAAAGGAGCTCCAGTTTTGAAGTCGTGACGGCCATGATCTTGAAAAGTCGTGCACGGGCAATTAATCTGGCACCTGATGCTGAGGTCCGGCTAGGATTCGCTGCTAACACGAGGCATTTGCTACACAATGTGATACCCTCCGTCGAAGGGTATTATGGCAATTGCCTGTACCCGATGTCTCTTACTATGTCTAGTGAGGAGATCAGCAATGCTTCTCTTTTAGAAGTCATGAACGTTATAAAAAATGCGAAAGATTCGGTATCGACTAAGTTCCAAAATTGGATGTATGGTCATTCGGAGTCGTACCACAACTTGCCACTGGATTACGGAACGATGGTACTGACCGACTGGAGCAGGATTGGCCTCAATGAGGTCGACTTCGGGTGGGGCCAGTCGAAGTGTGTTTTCCCTCTGAACGATGATCTCGGCATCGTCGCGTCGGTGATTTATCTGAAGCCACCTTTGCCCAAAAAAGGGATCAGGCTGATATTGCATTGTGTCAAGGAAGAACACTCGGCAGTGTTCTTAGAAGAATTGGAGAAGTTGGCATAGATCCATGATGCATATATATTCTATTGTGCAACTATAAAGCATTGTGATACTTATTTTACTGTAAACAGATAAATTATTCTGTGTGATCTGATATTAATTGTACAAAAAAGTAAAGCTACCTTCTCAAGAAGGCAACTGAGTTTATTTTGTTGATATTTGTATTTCAATGTAAAATTCGATAATACTATCCCTGACAGGGAGTCAGGGATCATGCTGTGTTACTCTGTATACTTGTTGAATGAAAATTGTTTTCAAAATTTATTCTTAGCAAAAACTTATTTTTAATTGAATATCTAGGGCTTTATACGCACTTATATTTGGTATTTTGATTGGCATTGTGTACTCGTGTAAAACTTTTATTTAATGTTGGTTTTGTCAGTAACATCTAGTCAAGGTTAGACCATAAGCTAAATATAAGATCTCAAAACGACCCAAAGCTTTCCTAGTCTGGAAATTAGTAGGCAATTCTGCCTGAAGTTTATATCGAGCATTAAAATTACTGTCGCATTGAAGCATCAATTATTTGAGTTGTCAATACTTCAATCGAATATTTTCAAATTTTTCTATCAAAAATAATTTTCAAAAGTATATACTTATACAGCAACTACATTTGGATCGCCACATTTACAGAAACTCTTAACCCGCTCAATGGCTCAAGCCCACTACTTCAAAAATAAGCCTCAAGCCCATCGCAGTATGTTCTTCTCCAACAATTGTTCTTGTCAGTTAATATTAATACATATAGCATTCTGGGCTGCTATCAATATCATGACTGTTCCTTTCAAGAGAAGAATACGATCAGATATGAAAGGAAATAGCAACAGGGCTAACAATATTTTTGGTTGACATGATGCCAGACAGATTTCAGAGCATCACAGAGTACTGCTGTACAAGGAATTGACCGGATAGAATTAATAAAGTTAATGAATAGACACCATTCGCCGTTCATTTACAATATCAGAAATCATCAATTTCCTGATCATTTTCTGCATCATCATCAATCCAATCCAATTTGCATTCGCCAACTGAATTCTTTAGTTCTGTTAATCCCGTTAGGTCCTCTAGATATGTCGGCTGATTAATGGCTTGCAAAACAAACTCCAGTCCTCTCTGCCTGTACTCTGTCACGACCTGAGAAAAACACAAGTTCGTATATAGTACACATGAGTTTCCTTTTTTTTATAATGATAAGCTTTCATCAAAGATGAAAGAGAAATATCACCAATGAAATTTGATTACATGGAAAATGGCAATATATCTTATCTACTTATGGCCGAAATCAAATGGTACATGTTATTGTGAATAATCTGTACTGGGGTATTTCGGCCATGTTTTCTTTTGGCCAAGATATAACTTAATCAAGTCTACAGGACTAGAGATGGTATTTTGACCATTTGCAGTGGCACAATGTATTTTTTCCCATTAAAAAGTGGAAGTAGCTTACAGCTTGAGAACAAGCAGTGCAGCTATCAGAACAATGGCCAAGAAGTGTCAGTTGAGAGGACTGCGAGAGAGAGCCACGTATTTGGTGAGGCAGTATGCCAAGTGGTTGTTCCTCATTGTTGCTTACAATAGAACCAGCAATCTCTCCTTTAGCATTTATCCTACAAAACAAATGTGCATGATGCATCAAACAATTAGCATGTTATTCTTAGCTGATGCAGAAATAATACAATTACATGAATAAACTTCAAAATATAAAGCAATACTAGGAGATTTCAAATTATTTTTTTAACAATAAGACTCCTGGGAATCTGACAAGAGGGGTTATTCTCACATATCCATTTCCACTGTTATACACATTAGCAAGGAGTTTCATATGATCATCATCAAAATAAATGCAGAAACTAATAGAGATACAATATTGTTTTTACCTATCTGGATGATGTAAAAGACTGACCAGTAACTCAACAGCCAGAGAAGAGGCAATCGGAGCAAGCCCAGGCCGTGTAACAGTGCATTGTTGATCCAATGTGCGGTTAGAGACAGACTAAACCAAATAAACCCCAATTATATTAAATTTATACAAATCAAGGATATATCAAGGCCTCATATGACCAAATCTAGAAAATTTTGCAACATACAGGTAAAATGAAAGGCCAGACAATATTAGGTATCCTTAGCTTTCGAATAATTTTTTCTTAACATCTCCTCTATACTTAGGAAGCATTTACTAGAGCAATAATTTTAACATCAACAAATTCTAGCTTTTAAGGGCAATTATATTCTGTGGATTTTGAGAAGCCTATAAGTAAAGCCGGAAAAGAAGCCAAAAATCAGTATTAAAAATTTACATCAATTGGAGCAACAACATCATTGCAGAAGTAGCATCCCAATCGTGGACCAGTGGACCCGTCAATTGCTGTGCCACAGGGACTTGAAGCAGCTTCCATAGGTCCTGCCCCATGCCGCATCACAAGATAACTATCAAATCCTAGCGCAGCTGTTATAGCTATCTGCAAAGGAACCAATTCCATCAATATTGGGAAGCCTCTAACTCAATTATGTTATGAATATCAGATATCCCAGAAAACTTGTTCATCATGTCACATCCTAGAAAAAGTACCTTGTTTTTACTTGAGCAGATAAGAGTCGGGAGCCACCGGCTCTCTCGCGTGTCAGTTAATAAAAAGGTCACATCATGAGACTCAATCAAATCTTCAAGCCGCTTGCATGACTCAAGTACAGTGTCTGTTTCCTTGGCTAAAATAGGATGCCCAGGCATGGCTATTGGCATCACTATCCCCTCTGCTTCCTATACAAAAGAAAAGAAAAAAGTCACAGGAATGCTGCAAAACAACTACAAAATACCAACTTCAATATTTTGTACCACCCTTCCAAAGATCTCGAATACCAATTGGCCCTGTACAATAACCATGGGTATTATGTATTCCTAACTGCCCTCTTTCTTTTACAAAAATACCATGGTTTCATCTTGTCTCTATGTAAAGAAGAAACGATGTTTTGTATAATTTTTAACAGAACACAAAATTAGCTTGGCCTAGTTAACCATTGCCAATAATTCATGAGATAGAGATTGGACCTGCACTAGATTCTTAACTCACCACTGCTGGGAATATCTGCTTCAAATTTCTAGCAGCCGCATTTGCCTTGAATTCGCCACCATTAAGGCAGTCTTGAAATGTGTAAAGCGATTGCCGCACTGGATTAGACATGGCAACTCTCCCGCTATCAATCAGAGTCATTTTTCGAACACCCCAAGCCTGAATAAGAAACTTTCATTACTGCAAAGTTGAAGATGGTGTTTCTTTTCTTCTTCATGGTATCATATAATGGTGAAGATATTATGCTAAGCCAAAATTATGTCCTGGGTTCTGTTACCGATTATGCCAGATGCAGTATCCGCGAGTGGTAACTGCTTGGTTTAAGAGCCACCCCTACCACTGGCAGATGCATTTTTTTTTTTTTCCACTTTTGATAAATTGACTGCAGATCTAATACTTGCTCAATTAAATTTGTGTTGTCAATGCACTAGTTAGGACTAGTTGCAGAAAGTAATACCAATATGCTATACACAGAGAATTTATTCATGATGTACAATTATTTAGAATACTGACCATGAGAATGCGTGCAACCTCACAACCAAGTGTACCAACCCCTAGTAGTAGACACCTTACACCAGACAACATATCTAGATCAAGAGAAGGTAAGGTACGCCATCTCATGAGCTTCAAGTTGAGCTCAGCAGCTGCCACAGCCAATCTACAAAAATGATGAGACTTCTACAATAAGATACTTCATTTCCCTATTGTTAATTACTTTTTAGCAGAAATATACCTTGAATCCTTGATCAGTATTGATTTTGGCACCAGTATTCTAATGTGTAGATTTTTTACCACTTATTAGTATATTTAGTTATGTGTAAATTGCCATCCAGCTTCAAATCATTAATCATACAAGTGAGAGCAATTCAAAGCCAAGATTTGACTGAAGCGAAATGAATTAAATTGTGGCTTAATCATGCAACAAGATTATATTAGCCAAAACACAAAAAGTAAACCTATGGTATGGTGCACAGAAATCACAAATAGAGAAACAAAGGCCACACAGTATACCTTTCAGGATCCATTGATTCCGCAAGGCTTACAAATCGAGGAACGAGCTTTCCTCCTTTTGGCTCCCATCCGACAGCTTTAGGTATGCATTGTGGATCTCTCCATGCTGTGGAAACAAAAATAAAGGTCAACAATAACAACACAAAAATAAAAATAAGGTTTCAGCCACTATAAAGTATATAGAACCAATGGTGTTGCACCTCAAGTGTGTATATAAATCTTGCTACAACAAAGAGTTAGCCACTAAACCTCAACAGAACGAGTAAGATTCCTGGTCGTCAATTGACCATTGAACAAGCTAAGCAAAGAACAAGATGAAAATTAACACAACATAAAAAGTAGTTGTATTACTTGAACAGAAACCAACATAACAACAAATATTTCTTTTATTACCAAAGATAATTTTCATACCACTTGGGGGAGATACCAAAGCTTCACCGACTAGGGAAAGCTTCATGTCAGCTGCTCCCTGTTTCTCTCTATAACAAAAGAAATTTATCCTCTCTACATTCCACCTCAAGCTAATAAATGCAAGGAAGTTCCTAAGTGGCCATCCTGGATTTGTTGGCAGATGGCAGGGGTCATAAAACCCAAATAAAACCTACAAAATAGAATTTGATTGAACTTAAATACATAAAAGCTGGCAAAACATAATTTGTTAAACCAGAAAAAATTACACAGGTTCCCTCTAAGATGATATCATTGACCCCCCCCCCCCCCCCCCCCAAATCAAGCTGTTATATGAACGTTTGTCTAATAAATTTGAAAAACAAAGACATGCAGCTGCATAGCATAGTAAGGTCTAAGGTGTAGAAAATTATTTAGGAGAAGTAATATTGGGGTGTCAGCACATGTTCGCCTATCAAGAAGCCTAAACTATATTACGTATGCGGTATGCCTCTGGAAAAAATAAGAAGTATCATTTCTTAATATCTAGAATAAGCCAAACTTATCCCATTCTTTAACTATCATTGCATGCTCACAAAGAATGCAACCTCTATTTACATAATAATAAGTTGAATATCTAAAATAATAATGAAAAACTAAAACCTTTTGACCTTCGCCTTTGCAAAGTTCCCAATCTTTCAATGGTCTAATATTCGCACCAGCATTTGAAGTTATGCTCACGAGAAAGAATGGTACATCTGTACATTAACCCGTTTACTTGATAAGCAAAGTTGATGAGGCATTGATTGTTGTTTAATGTTTATGAAAGAAGAAAAATAAAAAATAGTAACCTGTTGTTACACTAGAATTTCTCCACTCATTGCAAGCTGCCGCAAGAGAAATCACCTGAAAGATCAAATAGAGAGTAAATTCCAAAGTTGTAACCATCTAATACCAATCGGCATAAGTATCCTACAGTAAGTCACCAATTACTAGGTCTCTTCTTGGGCTTACACAGTGGCATATCAACTAGGCCATATCAGTATCAAAAGGGCATCTGCAGCAGTCAAAAAGTATTCTTGCTTTCCCGAACTTATCCAGTTAGTCTCCAATTTTCCCCATTCCTTTAATTTTATGATTAGATACCAATGAAAGCCAAATCGGATATTCATCTGTTCAAATAAGCCTCAAACGCGAGTAATCCCTCATTGTACCAACAAGCCTCTTTCCTTAACCTAACTACATCACACTTGCACTATGAAACAAAACCTTAGAAATTAGCTGCAATTATAGCTCTCAATTGTGCTACCAAACTTCGCTGATAACAGTATCTCAATCCTGGAATAATATAACAGCAACTCAACTGGCTGGTTAATATCAAAAATCAAAATATACAAACAAAAACCCTTCATGATTCCATACAAAATATAGAATACGATCAATAAAGTTAACCAAAATAGACAAATAAAAAACCTCATCAGAACTGAAAGCCTCTGCAGCTGGTTTAAGGTCGACCAAAGTTGCGGGAGGATCGAGAACCAGGGCAGGAAATGCGCACCAGTAATAGAAGCCCCATTTCTTGAGATCAGCAAAGGATATGACAAGGAATCTGAGGAGAACCGACGGATCCTCCTCCACCTTTCCAGAACAAATATCCTCCAATATCTGTTGCAGATCAAACAAGAATTATTCGATTCAATTAGATAAAAATCACTATAATATATGTAAAAAATTGGTACAAGTACATGCCCGTTTGGCCTGGGCTTTGATCAAAGACTCTCTGTCTAAAGATCGGAAGCTGTCGAGAGTGTTGGTGTTGAGTAGAGTCCCGGGGATCGGGCATTTGTTCCGGTTCCCCCTGCCGGGCCGTAACGACAGAGCCCGCGTGGCGTCGGAATCGGATGGCAGCGAGTCGTGCAGAAGGGTCAAATAGTTGGACACGGCCGAGCGGGAGCAGGGCGCGAAGAAGCCCGACACGGGGATCGGCGACTGGTCGACACGCAGCGTGTCGAGCTTGAGGGCGGAGAAACGGCGCCAGAAGCCGTCGTCCACGATGCTCTGGAAGGGCGCGAACTGCAGGATCCGACCAGCCTCACTCGACGGAGCCGGAGATGCTGCCATTGAGTTTGTTTGTGTTGTTTGATCTGTCGCCCGCGTTAGTTAATCAACTACCGATTGATTGATTTTTCTTTCTTTTTTTTGAGTCGTCTGAGTCTCTTTTTTAAGTTTGCTTGGCGTGCTTGCTTGCTCAGCCTCAGTTGCTTGCTTGCAGTATTGTATTCTTTTTTTTCTTTTTGTTTTTTTCTTTTTAGAGTTTAGTTTCTATTTTAGAGTTTTATTCTCTTGTTTTAGACTTCTAGTGCTTGGTTTCTTATTTATTTTTAGAAAATTTCTAATGGAGGAAATATATTATAGGTTATGGTTTATCTCACATAAGCTTAATTTGATGATCCTACGTGTATGCTAGATTTAAAATTTTCAACTATATAATTTTAATTTGAGTAGTGCCGCTTGACAATTGAAAATTTAATAATTCAGATAAATTATTAAAATATCAAAAAAAAATACAAATGTACGCATTCAGAAACTTATTAATTGAGAATATTCTGAATTTCAAACAATTTTAATATTGTTTGAAATTGATGATATAATTCATTCAAAAGTTACATATATAATTTTTAACGAATCTAATTTTAGCAATCATTGACTCATTGTTGAACTTTTATTAGGAATTCTTATTTGAAGAATGTCTTAAGAATACAATTGATAAATCATCATTTTAGAATTCTTACTACAGGAATGTCTTAAAAAAATAATTGCTCCTGTATATAATAATTCCGAGCATGATCGGTCGTCTTGCCACTTTCTGTCTCACATTAGCATACACACACAACACCGACACACATGCATAACATAATATATACACATTAATCACAAACAAATCTATACACACGTACAGCTAGGGGTGTCAAACGGACGCAATTTTGCGTTTTTGCGTTTCGTTGCGTTTGCACGAATCACAAAACGCAAGAAATTTTGCTACCGTTTGATAGACGCAACGGTAGACGGAAGAATTGTTGGTGCCGTTGGATTGACGCAACGGAAGACGCAAATGATCCGTGACGTTTCGTTTAAGTTGCGTATTTCGTTTAATCTGAGTTGTTATATGTTATTTATTTGTGTTGTTAGCCTGTTGGTTATGTATTAAGTATGAAATTAGTTGTGACTTGTGAACATTATTTTTATGTTTTTTTCATGCTGTCATTGCCTTGTTATTGACTTATTGGCTATGTTATATCATGCTATAGTGTGAAAAATATATGGAGGTTTGAAAAAATTAGTGTAACTTGACTGTTGGAGGGTGTTTTACGGTTATTATGATTTTTATGTATTTATTTCTATTTTATATACAATAATATGCAAGTTTAGGCAACCATTTAAAAAACTGTACATAAATTTGCGTCTTTGAACGCAATTGCGTTTCGTTTCGTTAAAAAAAACGCAACAGTAGACGCAACGAATTTTGGTTTCGTGTACTTGACGCAACGCAAGGCGCAAACAATTTTACCTGCGTCTTATAAGCGCAACGAAAGACGCAACAAGGTATTTGCGTGATCGTTTCGTCCGTTTGACAGGTCTACGTACAGCTAGCTTTGGCAGCCATGGCCGAAGCAAGTACTGTTTCACAGGCAAGCCGCATGGCACCGCACCCTTCTCATCATATTTACGTAAGTCATGTATTTAATTATGCAAGTCTTTTAATAGTTATCATATCATATCATGGCTTCTCTTCTCTTCGTCAACCATTAACTATGCCTCTTGCCATTTATTTTCTTCATTTTTATTTATATTAGGGGTGTAACGATCGAGGTCATTGTAGTTAGCTTATACAAAATTCAATACATAACTAACCAATTAATAAACAAAACCATTCATAAATAACCAACTATAATAAAAATCATTCAATTCAATTAGGATTTCAATTCTGATGATGGGTTTTACGGTTTAATTAGCAAGTTTCAATTTAAGATATCTATTGTACAAAAATTTTAATTGAAACTAAGCCATACAAAAAAATTACAATGGAAAAATCAATACAAGTAGACCTAAAAATATGTTTCTATCATAAATTTTAAACATAACAAAAAAAAAGGATTGCATTTCTTTGATTAATAATAGTGGGATTTTACTTGGAACAAAATAAATAATTTCAAAAAATTTTAATACACATCGTGTCGAATGAATCGGGTTTTACTCAACATCTTTTACAAAGTCCGTAACCAAGTTTCAATTATCGGATTACTCAAAATCGAATCCATACCTAACCAAGTAAAAATCTAATCCGCATCTTTTTGAGTCAGGTAAGTGGGTCGGTTAAGTTAGTCGGGTTGAATAGATTGGACTTACACCCCCTAAAGATAGTTCTATCTTGATAATTTTAAAAGTGATAATGACTTCAGAGGCCCCCGAACTTTCACCTTGTGACAAGTTGGCCCCTGAACTTTTATTTTAGACAAATAGCCCCCTAAACTATGATTTTATGACAATTTGCCCCCTCAACCATTAATTAGCTATATAATAATTCATTTGAAATATGAAATGACCAAAGTACCCTTGTATATTTATTGGATACATTATTTTTATTATTACAACATATAGTTACATAAATAATTAAATTAATAATTTAAATAGTTATATAACTTATTAAAATTAATAAATTTTGTTTATTTGATTGTGATGATTGTAAATAATTTATGAAAAAAAAACTAATTTAATATTTGAAATTGTATTACATATACAAATTTTTTTTATCGCTCTTAACTTTGTCTATAAATACATAATCATGATAAAGATTAAATCATTATAAAAATAAAAAATATAACATATAAAATAAAAGGTGACAATGTATTATATAACATAAATTTTTAATTAGGTACTTATATGATTGAATAGTTATTATCTCTTTATAAATTATATATTAATGAACCATGAGCATTTTAAATATTATCTTACAAATATATAAGGGTATTGTGGTCATTTCATATTTCAATTGAATTATTATATAGCTAATTAATGGTTGAGGGGGCAAATTGTCACAAAATCATAGTTTAGGGGGCTATTTGTCTAAAATAAAAGTTCGGGGGCCAACTTGTCACAAGGTGAAAGTTCGGGGCCTATGGGGTCATATTCCCATTTTAAAAATATGCATGAGACAGTAATTAACTAATAAAATTCTTGTGTGTAAACTTAATTGTCATACAAACAGGGAGATAGATTTATCCCGTTTAGAGGTAGTCTAATGAACATGAGAATGGCACAGGGTCTCCTCACAATTCCTACCAAACAGAACCGGAATTCTGAAATAGTGTCGCCGGAGAAGGAAGCCTACAGAAAGCTTCTCGCCGGCACCTTGCTGGAGGGTCGAACACGCATTCTCTCTTTTCATAAGCAGCCTTCCAGTACTTCCTGTCATTCTATCTCTGCTCTTCCTTGCTCAACTGATCCGGCCCAGCTGGTAAAGAAAGTCAGACGCATTCCTAAGGTACTTAATTTCTTTTTTATCTGACATATATACTTGTTGTATGTTAATTTAATTAATGTGCCAGGGAATTTAGATTAGTAACCGATCAGACGCATTCCTGAGGTACTTAACCATATGTTCCTTCCTTCCTTGTTGAATTCTTCAGGAACCGGTGGAAATATTCACTGTGCCTGATATATCAAGCCACCATGTGCACCAGCTCAACTTGTTTGACTGGGGAAGCAATAACATAATAGCGGTCGCTATTGATGACACTGTCCACTTGTGCAATGCCACGGATTGGTCTCTTATCGAACTGCTGACAGTCACCAGTGTCAGCTGGTCCCCTGATTGCCGCCGCATTGCCGTTGGCCTCAAGAACTCTAACATAATTGTGTATGATACAGTTAACTGCATACCGGTATGTGTTCAATCGATTTTATTGGTTATAATGTAATATCATGCAATCCTTGATGCCTTGATAGAATTCATTAACTGTTTTCCACTAGGAACTTTGTTAATTCTAAATTGGTTTGTAACTTAACAGGAAAGAACGATTTCTGGGATCCACAAGTGCCTGGTGGGATCACTTGCTTGGAAGAATGGCTGCATCCTGACAACCGGTGGAGCTGATTGTACAATAGTTAACAACGATATCAGAATCAGGTCTCATGAAGTCAGTAGGTATAAGGGTCATACTCAGTCAATTTCTAGTCTGAAGTGGTCGCCATCCGGAATACCTTGCAAGCGGTGGATCCCACAATCTAGTCCATCTATGGGACGTTTCGAAATCCACTTCTCTCCACCGGTTCAACAACCACACCACTAATGTACGGGCGCTCGCATGGTGTCCATACGAGAGCAACATACTGGCATCTGGTGGGGGCGACTGTGACCATAGCATTAAATTCTGGAATGTTATGACTGGTACATGCCTGGACTCAATTGACACCGGATTGGAAGTATGCTGCTTGCTGTTTAACAACAACGCAAGAGAATTGCTGTTCTCATGGGCATGCAAAGAACCGGCTGGCACTTTGGAGGTACCCTTCTATGGTTCAGATGGCAGAGATTACTGGTCACACGGACCCTGTACTGTACCTGGCTGCGGTACGTAGATGACTGAAATGAAAATTACCAATTGTTTCCCTGTATATAACTATATATATTTCAGTTGTCTCAGAATCAAGGCTTATTGCTGTTTTGCAACTTTTAGGGTCCCGATGGATGCAGAGTGGCATCTCTATCAGAAGATGATACCATGAAGATTTGGGAAATTTTTGAAAAAAAACCAGAAAAAGAATGTAGACCTCAGACCACACATTCATTTGGGCCATGCAACATGTACAGCCAGATAAGATGATCAATCAGGTATTTAACTATTACCTGGTTGTTATATTTCGGTAGTAACAAAGGGAAGCATCGGGTTTTTATTATTAGGTGAAGTATGTGTGGTTCAAGTTCAACTCTGGTTTCTTCAAAACAGCATCAGGTTTTTTGTCAAAACAAAAATGGGTGTTACAGAGGGATTTTTTTATTAATAAAAAAATAAAAAATCAAAATTACAAAAGTGAAAAATAGTTTTGAAAAATTGCAGAAATAGAAAAACCGCGACCTGAGGTCGCGGCCTAGTCCCAGACTAAGCCGCTACCTCAGGCCGCGGCCTAGTCCCAGACTAAGCCGCTACCTCAGGCCGCGGCCTAGTCCCAGACTAAGCCGCTACCTCAGGTCGCGGCTTAGTCCGGGACTAAGCCGCGACCTGAGGTAGCGGCTTAGTCTGGGGGCACATATCTCCCCTTTCTTTCTTTCTTTCTCTCTTGTCTTCTCTTCTTTCTTTTCTTCTCTTCTTTCTTTCTTTCCTCCTTTCTGTCCGACCCAGCCCCCCCCCAGCGCCCCCACCTCCCCCCCCAGCGCCCCCCAGCCCCCCCCGGCGCCCCCCTGCCGGACCCCGCAGCCCCCCGCCCTACGCCCCCCCGGACCCCGCAGCCCCCGACCCGTCTTCTCGGAGTAGCGGTGAGATTATTGTCTTGTTTTGTAGTTTTATTTTAGGAAATGTATGTTGACATGTTCAATTAGTTGAAAATTGTTGTAGAATTGGTGATTGAATTGTTGAATTGTCGTGAATTTGGATTTAAATTATTGAAGGGTTGTTCACTTGTAAAATTTGTAGGAAATCATAAAAATTCCCGAAAAATGTGAAATCTTGTCGGGAGCACCCAAACATTATAGAAAACATGCTCGCGATCTTAGACTTGTGTGTTATATTCAAAATTTGGGAAAAAAAAATCAATTTCCGCTGCTGCTGGTACCGGCAGCACCGGTATCACAGAAAGTTCGAGAGAGGAATCAGTCCGGCGTTTAAAATTTTTGTTAAAAACAGTTCAATTTTATTTGACGAGCATTTGGAGAGGTGTTTTGGGAACACTTCTCATGTATAACATTTTTCGATTTGGTGCATTTTTAATGTACTTTTAATCCAATTTCATCGGGAGGGTAGTTCTGGAAACTGTTTTGCAATTTGCTTAAAACATTTAATTGGAAGACTTAGACTTGGAGTTTTTCAATAAAATTTTTTGTACAAGCACTACTCGATGTGTACTTCAAGAATATAAAATAAAATGTGGTAGTCCAATGCATAGATTTGTACAGTTTTTCATTTCTTTCTCTGCGTACCAGTATTGTAACAGTAAGGACCGGTATCGGTTTTCTGGTTTGAATTCGGAAATTCATAACAATTCACAGAAAATTCCAAAAATAGTAAAATTTTGACAGGACGTTTTTTTGTGTGTTATTTACATGTAATAAAAATCTGAGAATTTTTAGACAACCAGAACCACATGTTTTCATTTTTTTTGTGAGTGATGGTCATAAGTAGTGGTGCTGGAAACAGTGCTGCCGGTTTATTAAAATATTTATTTGGGGGCCTTAGACTTGGAATTTTTCGGTGCAAATTTTTGTAGAAGCAAAACTTGATGTTTATTACAAGAATATAAAAAAAAATGGGGCAGTCCAATTTACGGAATAGAGCAGTTTTTTCATTTGAAAAAGAAGCAAAACTTGACGGTTTGGTTTTCTGGTTGTCATTTGAAAAATCGTATTAATTCACAGAAAAATCAGAAAAATGTAAAATTTGGTCGGGACCTTCATTTAGGTGTTATTCACATGTCCTGAAAGTTTGAGAATTTTTCGACCACCAGAGTTGCTGTTTTCCATTTTTGTGTGCACCATGCGCAAAATGGTGTTGTTTTTTTTAAGTTTGATATCTTTTTGGATTTTTGCGACTAAATTTGAAGTTACTAATCAAATAATGGCAACAGATGTCGACTGGCAGAGGCCACGATGGTGCTGGACCGTCAAATGCACCAACAACAGGTACATTGTTGCAGGTACCCGAGGAATGTCACCGCATGCGTGACATCGCCAATGAGGTAATTCCCTTTATTTCTTATGAAATGTTAAATTTTGACAAGTAATAACCTGACACTCCCCATATATTGCATGCGTTGTAGGATATTAAACCCCTCTCCATGAGGCAGTCCCGACGAAGAATCCCGCACCACGACTACTTTGATGACAAGCTAGTTCAGATGGGGTTGTATCAGGTCGACCAGATGGAAACGTTCGACCTCGATTGGGCATTAATCACAGCCCTTGTGCAGAGGTGGCATCCTGAGACGCATTCATTTCATATGCCAACGGGCGAAATCACTATCACGTTACAGGTATAAACGACATACCAACTTGTGTAGCCCTATTTCTTTGTTAATGGATGTGCAACACCATTTTCATTATGCCGATTAAATATTATGAATACATTGCAGGATGTAGCTATTCTGTGGGGATTGCCGATTAAAGGTGAGCCCGTGACCGGAGTGACGGACATAAACTGGACACACTCTCTCGAGAGTGTGTTCGGCCCGGGGGTCGGGGACGATGCATTCAAGCGCAAGAAGGTCACGAGGAAGGACGGTTCGTCTTATTATAGAGTGTCCAAGTACCATCTCAGGTAGTTTCACTAATTAATTTCCAATTGTACACGTTCATATGTTTTGGTGTCGTGTTGTTTATATGGGTTCATTAAAATGATTTTAGGTTGCGTTGGTTGGCCGAGAGATTTGCCGAACTTCCAGAGAACGAGGATCTGTTGCATCAGAACCTGGCGGGGTACATCATGGAGTTGATTGGAACCGTTCTCCTACCCGACGGCTCAGGTGACTGCATGCCGTCGATGTATTGCCAGTTCCTCCAAAATTTGGACCAGCCGGTCGTGTACAATTGGGGAGCGGCTGTCCTGGCATGCCTGTATCGGAACCTCTGCCGGGCTTCGTGGGCAAATGCGACGTCCATCGCCGGACCGCTAGGTTTTCTCCAGAAGTGGGCGTGGACTCATTTTTATATGGGTAGACCGGAGGTCGTGTCCGATTATTTTCTCGGAGGTCCGGATCCGGAGAGACGGCACGCGTACGGGATCGTATGGTGCGGCAGCAGAAAGTTCAACGACAACCCGCACGGCAAGGTCAGTTTCTATGTAAAAGCCATAGAAGAATTGCGGGAAGGTGATGTCAACTGGGAGCCTTATACAGAGTTGCTGGACGAGGATGGTGTCGAGTTATTGCCTACGCGAGTGCTCGAGGAGTCCGACGCGTGGTGGGCTAGGATCCACTTGGTCCATTTTTGGATGGTCGAGTGCCATTACCCGGATCGGGTCATGCGACAGCTAGGTGCAAAACAGCCATCACCCCCGCCGGCTCCAGAGCCGTGGGAAAAAACTTGCAGGCTTCATGTTCTTGATCACGGCCCGCAAGATCATCTGCGCCCGCCAAGATGGGAGGATGTTCACGACACTTACATCAAAGAATGGGACGAGATCGACCGATATGTTGTTGACCACTCTGAGGTGTACGATCCGAGCGATTACCGTGACTACATGATATGGTTTTCACGAAACGGGTGTATCACCGTGCACACGCGAGAGAGGATCCTAGCGAGATTTTCCGAGCCGCTGCCGTTGCCTTCCCAGCCAGTGAGTTCGATGCCTGTCCCGCCTAGACATGATGTTACCCCGTGCTTGGTACGCATTCTCTGTTGACCTTTTTTTTTTTGGTGTTCAAATTAAGAATATCGCTTATCCAGTTGTTATGCAGGTTCAGCGCATGCTTAGGCAAGCAGCGTACGGACTGAGATTGATGGTCTCCAAGACATCCAAGAAGGTGGGAAAGTTCATGTTAAGTACGTGTCGCGGAAGTCTAGATGACGTTGGGCAGGGGTATCGCTTGGACGAGTTACTACAGGCACGTGGACTCCCTATGGACATTGACAGTCGGCAGTCAAGCGGAGAAGATGACCAGTCGTCGGACCCGACGCCGGACCCGCCAACAATGGAGGACATGGAAAACTTTTACGCGGATTACCTTCCATGTTCCGGAGGACGTGGTGACGACACGCCCGTTGATGTCGGACCGAGTGACGATGCCGGTACTTCGGCATCTGCCGATGTCGTTTTCGGTCCGGGTGCGGAGTCGACACCGATGCCAGTCACCCAGGCGGCTCAAACACATCGTCGCCCTTATGTGGTTGGATCGACCACCCAGCGTATGTGTAGCTGTTGTACCAATCGGATTTCGTACATATAAATTATTTACTCTTTAATTTCGTTGATTTTCCGTTTTTGCATATAAATTGCGTGCCAATCGAATTTGAAATGAATTCTTTGCTCTTTAACAGGTAGAATAGAGGAAAGACGTACTCGACCGAACCGTGGGGAGCCACCAGAGAGATACAGAGACTTTGTATAATGCTTGACTTTGTTTAACTGTTGTAAACTTGTTCTAAATTGATCTCGCTCGTGCGAACTTATTTAGTGGACTTGGCTAATTTAGTGGACATTTTATTTTTCTTCCATTTGTATGGTTTGCTTGCTTGGCTTGCTTAGTCTCGGTTTTTTTTTTGTTTTATTATTACTGTTGTTATTATTATTATTATCATAAATTGTCTCATATATCTCATAGAAAATACAATCACACTTAATATCTAATACAATATCGATAATACGTATAATCATAAGTAACATCTCACATACATTTTCCAAAAAGTACACTCACACTTAATTTCTCATACAATAGTTCAATAATACATTACGCATGATACATTTTCGGATTGTCAGATAAATGCTACACAAGCCGGCTAAACCACCTCTTCACCCCTGCAAGTGTCTTTTTGCTGACCTTTGTCTTTCCTTGACGTGTACTCCCTACAAAAATAAATAAAATGCGATAAGATAATAAATATGGATATATGTAAGAACGGTTTACAAATTATACTACGTACCCTGACTTGGTTCTTGTTGTGGATTGTCCTGTGTAGGTAAGTCTGTTGGTCTCGGAATGCCACTCACCGAGTGACGTCCGCTCTGCCTGCGGCTTGGTTCAGGTTCCACACTATCTCTTGTCGGTGGTCTCGGAACGCCACTCACCGAGTGACGTCCGCTCTGCCTGCGACTTGATTCTGGTTCCATACTGTCTGTTGTCGAAGGTCTTCTAACGCCACTAGTCGAGCGACGTCCGCTCTCCCGCCCTGATTGATATGAAATTGTAGCGGTACTGATTAGTACTAAATTTAGATAGTTGTTGTGACTGCAGGAATGAAAGGAAAAATAATTACCCGGAAGAAATTCGTTCAATATATGGGCATTTGCAGGCCTTGAACGTGGTGCGGATTGGTCGGTCTCATGGGCAGAAGGTGCCCGACATTTCCTTTTATTATGACCTAGGGCGCCACATCTGGAACACTTGTTCTTTCGCTTGTTTACCTGCTTCTGCATTTCATCCATAGTCATTGGAATTCGGTGATGTTTTCTCCTACCTTGCTTCACCTTGCTCGGGTCTGGGACAAATTGCACACCGTTGTATATTGGCCACGCCTCAATTGTTCCAGCTGGTTCGAACAAAGGCTGCCATGTTCTGAAAAGATATTCCGCACTGTAATATGGAGAGACATAATCCTTTATGTCGAGATTCCGTTCGCTCAAAACTGCAATCACGTGCCCACAAGGAATCCCTGTAAGATTTGGTTTCTGGCATTGACATGTCGAACCATTAGGCGGCAAGAGCTGGACCTGATAGGCGTACCATTTTTGATTTCCTTTCTTACCCTCCTTTGCCCTCACCTCATACATATACCTGGACCAACTCTTTGTTCTTATCTCCATTGCATGAGACTTCATTGTTCGATTTTCAATTTTGGCGTGCACTTTCGGTGCCCAAGGTTTGCTCAAATTCATATTTTGTCGAGCAAGTTCTCTTCGATCGGCAAACCACTGCATTGATTTGTAAAAGGTTACCTCCACCAGAGCAGTAACAGGCAAGGCACGTGCGTCCTTGTACACCATGTTTAGAGACTCTACGCCGTTAGTTGTCATGATTCCCCACCTGTGCTTGCCACCGTCGTGACTAAGAGCCCATAGATCCGTTCGTGGGGGTTGCTCTGCCCTCCGTTCTCTGTTACCGGTTTTTCCTATATTCATTATGTAGTCCCATGCTTCGCTATGCAACTCCTTTAAATTTTTCATTGGATCGTCGTATTTTCTCATCTTACTGGCATATGCGGCTGCGTCGAAGAGTGTAAGCACACCCGCATTATTGAATGTCTTGTGTATGTTTTCTTTAATATGGCGACCACAAAAACGATGTTTGCACTCCCCTTTCGCCTCAGACCATCCTGAATCAACGCGCAAAAAAACATTTCGGATGGCAGGATGTCGGTCAGAAATGACGGTGTATGTTTCCGCTCCGGGTGGTATTACTTCTTTCCGCACCCACTTCATCCACCAGTTCCATGCATCACCGTCCTCCTTATCCACCAAGCCATAAGCAAAAGGAAACAACTGGTTGTCTGCATCGTATGCCGTGGCAACAAGGAGTCTACCTTCGTACCGACCGCTAAGAAAGGTGGCGTCGATGCCAAACACCGGCCGGAGGTACCTCAATGCTCTTCGGCAAGGACCAAACGACCATGCAGCTCTTTTGAATACTTTAATACCGTCGCGATCTCCGGGCTCTCCTTCGATTTGTATCTTTGTCCCCGGATTTTTTTGACGATACGCTTCCAGTAATCGGGGAAGAATGGAATAAGACCCAGACCAACTGCCCCACTCTGCACCGATGGCCTTCTCTTTAGCACGCCACAATTTACTATATGACGGTTCCTGATGAAAGACCTTACGAACCACGTTGCGCAGGTCCTTCATGGAAACAGCTGGATTGTCTTTTACCGCTTGGCCGATCTCGTCTGCGATAAGTGACGCAGTTAACTGTTTATGATCACGCCTTGCTATTTCAACCGTACATGAGTGGTCCAATGGGTTTGTTTTGATAGTAAATGATGACCCATCCTTACTTGCGGCATACAATCGCCATTTACATGTCACGTACTGCTCACATCTTGCAACGTATTGTACTTTATTGCTGCTCACAACCTCAATTTGTCGGTTCTTTTCGAGGTGCCACTTTCCAACTGCCTTTGTTAATTCATATTTCGAAGCGAAGGTACGACCGACCGCTAAGGGATGATGGAAAACTTTCTTACCACCAACCGTCCACGAGTCGGCTTCTATTGCAGTCGGACATTGGTTAAATGTGCGCACTGGGTGCTCGGGTCCCCGATCAGCAAAAACGTGTGGCTTCCAAAAATGTTTGCCATAAGTGGTTTCGGAAGCCGGTTTGTAACCACTGTTCTCATTGGCATCGCTACTATCGCTACTACCGCTGCTATCGCTATCGCTGTCATCCTCTTCTGCTGCCATTGCTTCTTCGTCGTCATCTTCGCTATCATCATCTTCCTCATCTTCATCTTCATCTTCGATATCGTTAACTTCGATATCGTTGTCTACTGTCGTTGCTTCTTCGGCCTCGGTATCATTATCCTCACCTTCCTGTATACACGACGGGGAAGAGTATTGTGGTTGGTACCGCGGGGGGGACTGCGGTTGGTACGGAGTGGGCGACTCAGGCTGAAATTGCGGCTGGTAACGCGGGGGGGACTGCGGTTGGTACGGAGTGGGCGACTGAGGCGGAAATTGCGGCTGGTACCGCGAGAGGGACTGCGGCTGGTAATGGGGGGGGGACTGCGGCTGGTACTGCGGGGGGGACTGCGGCTGGTACTGCGGGAGGGACTGCGGCTGGTAATGCGGGGGGTATTGCGGGGGGGACTGCGGTTGGTACTGCGGCTGGTAATGCGGGGGGTATTGCGGGGGGAACTGCGGTTGGTATTGCGGGGGGGACTGCGGTTGATACGGCGGCCGGTACTCTGAGGTGTTCCAATATGTTTGGGAACTGCTACCCGGTAAATTGTCACCCGTCGGCACATATGCATCACCGGAGTGGTGTGGGACAATTTCCACGAATAACTCAACCATCGACAAAAACGGACACCTTATGGTCTGTGCAATTGCAGCTTGCAATCTACGATCATCATAAATCTGAACTGGGCTGAAGAAGAAACTGCCACGGTCCGCTGTATTCATTTTGCCCTGAATATTTAGTGCGAATTCGTTTTCCATCAATCCCAAATGCCGGTATATCATTCGTTTTAAATTCTCGAATGACACATTGGCCTCTGATGAAAACACAAATCTTGGTGGTTGGTTATAACATACACCCATCGGGCCAACAAATATGCAACCACCGACATGAACACCGAATGACACGGAAGTCATTGAACTAGACCTACATATGTACAGTACATTTAAAAAACTGTTTCAATATCTCACAAATCTTTAAGAATAATAATAAATTGATTTAAATTTTTCCCAGAATAATTTATAAGTGGAATCTTAAATTAGTGGATGGTGTTTAAAATAAGTCTGAACAGTGTTTCATAATATATTCAGAAATTAAATATATAAGTCCTAATTTTTTTTTGGATTTAAACAACTGTTTCATATACCGTACAATTGGTGGATGGTGTCTAAAATAGGTCAACGGAATCTTTAATTAATATGGTACCAATAGTATCCTGCATAAATTAATTAACAGGGTTATATTTTTTATTAGCAATCCGGTTAAACTATTATATTAGCAACCAAATTAAAATGTAGAACAATTTTAAGGGTAATATAAATCCTTAACATGGTAATATTTTTTATAATAAGATAATGTATTACTTGACAATATCTAACCTTCGGCGAACATGACAGATTAGCGGAATATAACAAAGCAGCAGCAGCAGGCCATAGCGGTGCCAGCGAGTACCAAAGGGGAGCTTCTACCTCAATATAACAAAGCAGCAGAGCTTCTACCTCAATATATAGCGAAGTGAAACCAGAGCTGCCTGGTAGCTCCACCAATCCTTCAGCGCTACCAGAGATTCAGCGCTACCAGAGCTTCAGCGCATGTGAAACAGGAATACTAAGCCGCTACCTGAGGTCGCGGCTTAGTCTGGGACTAGGCCGCTACCTGAGGTCGCGGCTTAGTCTGGGACTAGGCCGCTACCTCAGGTCGCGGCTTAGTCTCGGACTAGGCCGCTACCTCAGGTCGCGGTTTTTCTATTTCTGCAATTTTTCAAAACTATTTTCAACTTTTGTAATTTTGATTTTTTATTTTTTTATTAATAAAAAATTCCCTGTTACAGAACTTTGTTTCTGTTAAATTTGTTGGGTCCTGATTTACTGGTTATTTATGATTAGTGGGTGATTAACTGATTATAGAACTGGTACCGTGGTACAGTGGTGGTATGGCTATATTATACTCTCTGAAATCTGACAATTATGCTGGTATTTCTTGGCAGAACAGGCTAGCACGTGCATGGCGAACAGCCGGTGCTGAGTTGAAAAAAAGGAAACAGAACAATGAAGTGCACAGGAGGAAGGAAAGCAAATTTCACAGGGATAATTCATGCGAATTAATTACTGTGAAGTTAGAAATGTAATGAAATGCCAAATATGGATTTCTAAACAAAGAGACCGTTGCTGTTACATTTGAGGTGCAGGGGGGAGTGTGAGCAAATGTATGTTAAACTGTTATGGTCTCGTTGATTAGTGTCAAACTGTTAATTAAAGCATGCATCACAGTTTAATTATAAGTAACAATTATTGTAACTATTTAATTCGTTATCATACAGAGGGTAACACAATTGCAAACTGGAATAGTATAAGGAAAACTAACAATAGCCTATTTTAGATAAAGAAGATATTCTGCTTGCTTGCCGTTGTGAATCGTTGTTCTATGCCATATATAATTGCAGTGTACTAAAATTAATTTAGCAGGAGCAGTGACATGCAAAGTATACTAAAATTGACTCTCCTTGCGGTAACGCACTGTTATTGGTTTTGTTAGTTACGCTGATGATATTAAAGTCAATTCGACGGCAAATTAACGTTTAGAAGTTTAATCTTACAACGTCGACATTTGCCCAACTCAAATAAGTACTTCAAGTTAAAATCAAACTACTAGAATTTCATGTTTATTACTGATATCTTATTATTTTCAATTGCGTTGAACTTATTAAGACTACTTATTGAAGCAATGGAAAACAAAAGCTTTGTAAAGTCATGCACTTTGTGTTGTCATCAAGCTCCTAAATTAAATCATATGATTAATCTTCTTTAAAATAAATAAATTGGCTAATGTTCTGCACAGTACAGAGATAATACTACAAGCAATTGAATTTTGACATGCATCAAGTTGATTTTTACACATAACACAAATGTAGCGGGTCAAATGAGAAAGATTTAATAAAAGTTTCCTCGTACAACAATTCAAATAACATCAATAAAAACATACATAGCCACAAACTCATGAGATCTATGTCCCACATTGAACGATACCCACTGCAAAAGATGTGGAATACTAAACTGTAAATATAAAAGAAATAGGAGGGGAAAAAAATAAAAATTCTGTGGAAACTCAACAATCAAACTATTTGGTGATATCTTTGGTGAATCTAAAACTTGAGCAACTCGTCACAGAATTCTGCGGAGTGCTCTTCTTCAACACACCGCAACATCAGTCTGATTCCCTGCTTCGGTGTTGGTGGCTTAAGATAAATCACTGACCCAACTATGTTCACATCATCGTTCAATGTAAAAACGTATTTTGGTTCGCCCCATCCGTAATCCACCTCATTGAACCCAACTCTGCTCCAGTCTGAAACTGTCACTGTGCCATAGTCCAACGGCACATTGTAGTGAGTGTCTGAGCTGCCATTCATCCAATCAACAAACTTTGTTGATAGAGAATCCTTTGCATCTTTTATCAGGGTTATGGTCTCCACAATAGATGCATTGTTGATCTCCTCGGTTGTTTTGGTAATCCCAACAGGGTAGACACAATTACCATAATACCCCTCCACTGTTGGCAAAACTCCGTGGAGTAAATGGCGGGTGCTAGCTGCAAATCCTAACCGGACCTCGGCAGTATTGGCCAGTTTAATAGCTTTTGCACGGGATTTGAAGATCATGGCAGTTATAACATCAAAGGTGGAGCACTTCTTCTCAGTTTCAGCAGTGAATTTTTCCTTGATTTGGTTGATGCTGTCAAGAGATATCTCAATCACAGAGGTGACAAAATTGAAGGCCGTGAAGGAAGGAGGAGGCCCACCACGTGGTACCTTTGGTGGGTCCGGTATGGCTTCTCGAGACCACACTGGCTTAACAGTTGGCTCTGGAAGCCCTCGTGCCATGTCACCGACAGCTTTGAGGAATTGCGCTGCACCTTGGCCATCAAAGATTAGGTGGCTGAAGCAAATGCCCACAGCAAATCCACCACATGTAAATTGAGTAATCTGAAATCAATTAAAAAAAGGTCTATCATTTCGGTAGCTAAATAAGTAAACCTGACTTTATAGCAGAGAATAGTAGCAAATAACAGTGAATCAATGGTGTTATAATTGTTAAATTTAAACCAGCATAGTGAAAGTGGCATGATTTTTTCCATGGAATTTTATATTGTAATCACAGAACTTTTAATATTATAGGAAAAAGAGCACATCTAGTGGTTAGTACTCGGTACCAACTAACATGCACTTGTAACTAACAAAAGGGACTTGTAAAGCAAGTTAGGTAGGTGCATTATGAGGAATATTGTTCTCCCATAATCAGTCCATGATAGTTCATATTTAATTATTGCTCAAAAGTTTCTTATTTCTTTTATCTTTTTCAAAGGAATGAGCAGCTCAACAAATCAAATACTAGTCTGTTAGTAAGATGTCTACGTCACCTGCAATCCAATCAAAAAATCCCATCCAAACTAATATTTCTTTCTTTCCTATTTTAACATGTGCAGTGATCTTGATTGCTCACCAAAACATTACCTAGTCAAAATTAAATTTAGTTACTATTTTCTTACTGTTACTTCAAAATAGATGGCTTAAAAAAGATTAACAAACAAACCAAACTCACTAATTTTCACTGATCACTAACCTGCTGATTTACTCCAGATCTGCCATCAACACAAAAGGCAAAATGTTATCAAAAGATTACCTGAGCCATGAGGATCTGATCCTCAAGGGGACAACCTGCTGGTGGCCGGGGTAGCATCTCCTCCTTGGGGATTTTCAATGGCCTTTCGAGATAGTTCACATCTTCCAGACTGCAGTTAGCCGTCGCCTCTACATACCTGCAATCAAAATAACCCAAATTTCAGGGGCACATTCCTAATTTCCAGTCCTTATATTAGATCAAAATGCATCAACTTAAATTTGACCAACATGAGTACATGATTTTCAGATCAGAGATCAACCCAAATTTCTCGATCTAATGAAACAAAATCGAAACTTTTGGCTGAGAAGATAAACAGGAAGATGCAGAATAATAAATTATATATATCCATACCAGATGCCCTCTCCAGTGCAGTCAACGACTGGAACACCGGGAGTGGGTTCGACGATCCTCCCGGCGACAGGGTAGTACGGCACCAGCGCCTTGGCGAAGGCCTCCTTGATCCGCTCGGCGGGCTGCTCCCCGTGCGAGAAGACCGAGATGAAGTCGACGGAGACGCGCACTGCCGCGGTGCGGTCAATGGAGGAGAGCGGGAGGGTGCCGGAGGGCGTGGCCGCCGCCGGAGGGACCAGCACGGGGGCCGACTTGGTCACGGCGTAGCTCATTATTGTGAAGAGAAGAAGAAGAACTCGATCGGTTGGTGGAATGGAAAGAGAGACTGAGAAGAAGAAGTGTATTAGTAGACCAGTGGATGCACATCCGCTGCTATAGTTCGTCGTATTGCAGCAAATTGTTATTGTTTGTTGTGTGTATGCAGGTGGGACCCGGAATGGAAAGTAGCTCAATGTGTGGAATATGAGCCGTTTAGATTGAATCGACGGGCCCGGTTGAGTATGGTAATATGCTGCCATATTTTTACTATAGCAGGAGATTGGGAGTTGGGACCCCTAGAGTAGTAGTACTGCGCTGACTCTGTTATACAGCTTTGTATCCTCTGCTGTATTTGGAAGGGTATATAGAGTGACTGCCCGTGTATCTGGGACGTTGATTATGGACCGCGGGCAGAGATATCCAACGATGTGACTGTAGATGGACGGGAGGATGTGACATTAGGGGCAGTTGATGGGTAGGCTGATGATGCAGGGGATTTGAGGTTCCGTGCTTCCGGTTAGTTAGTGAGGAAGGTGGAAGAGCATTAACTAAGTGAAATCATTGAGGTAAGCTATCTCCGTTTTAAAGTTACTGGATTCTCAAGTCCTCGTTGTTGTTGCATGGTTATCCTCTTGCGGAACTTGAAGAAGGGAGATGAAGGGAGGTTAAAGTCCGATTATTATTGGGTTGGATGAAGCTGGCAGTTGATGCTTCTCCTTCTTCAGAGTTCAGACCGAGTCAATGTTAAGTTGTGAACGTTCTTGATTGGATTGGCCGATTGGGTTAGCTCTTAGTTAGTTGTGAATTGTTGCTTTTGACTTTTGACTTCTACATCATAATTTTTAACTTATATCCTGTCATTCTAATCTTTATCTTTATCTAAATTTTAGGAAAGAGTAGTTTAATAACACTATGATTATAAGGCACAATCTATTTCAAATTACAATCTTTATCTTTTTTTTTTTTTTCTATTTGAAGGCTCATTTAATTTATTTGAATTTTATTGTGAAGAAAATAAAATAGCAATTTTCCTCTTCATGTATTATGAATGGCATGGGGCTAGTGGTCATCTTACAATCTTGACAAAGGGTTCTGCAATAAATTTAAAAAACATCTCAAATGATTGCATATAAACAAATAATAGCTGATAACTTCTTTTCCATTTTTTTCTTTCTCTTGAATTTAGCAAAAAAAAAAGAAAAAAAAAAAGAATATGGGCCTTCCACTTCCAGTCAAATTTGATTTCATCCTGTTAATGGCCGAGAGGAGCTGAGTCCCGCCTTGATCCAACAATCCCCTCAAGAGATCTGGACCGTGTCTTTCTGCAGCATACATCATAGGCCGTCCAACCTACCATCCCTCTCACAATATATATATATATATATATATATATATATAGTATAGTATCAATGTAGCTGATCTCTTCTTTACTGTTCTGTTCCCTCTTCAGTCTTCAGTCTTCAGTCTTCAATGCTTAATTCCTCTTACCACCAAAATTAAGAATATTCAAGACTATCAAGATTGCTAGCTCGATCTTCTTCCCTCATCCTCATACCCACAACCATCCATCCATCAATCATTCGATCTGGACCAGATGTCGATGGACCATATACTCCTCATCAGGCCGCACCCGGGACACGTCCGTCTGCACGACACGCCGGACGGGGGTGCATTGTTCACCACCAGGGCACTCCAACCCGGCGACATTGTCATGCTCGACAACCCCGTTGCGCTCTACCCGTCCTCCCTCCACTGCCTCCGTATCTTCTGCAGCTACTGCTTCCGCGTGCTCCCGTCCGAGCCCCTACTCTGCCCGCATTGCAACGAGGCGTGTTTCTGCTCTGAGCAGTGTTTGGTGCACTCACATCCTGACCTTATTTGCCACGCTCTGCCTACTCTTGTCTCCGGCAAGGCCCTTTGGTTGGATGATATCCTCTTCCTCCTTGCCGCGTATTCACTGAGATTCAGTAAGATCTTCCGCTTGCTTCCCCTTGATTTGAGTTCAGTAGTTCCGGATGCGCCGATGGAAAGACTTCATTCCGAGCTTGCTTCTCTTTGCACTTGCACCGGTAAAAAGATGCCCTCGCATTTCAAGCCCGAATTCACCTACGGTCTTTTATCCATGAAAAGAAAGACTTGCATTGCACTGAAAACCCCCAGGGATCCAAAGTATGAATCTTGCGGAGTTGATGGGGCTCGTGGGTATGGACTCTACCTGTGGTCTTCTATGCTCAATCATAGTTGTATCCCGAATGTATGCCGGTTTGACCATGTTGATGTCCCGGGCATACAAAATAACACTAGCTTTCAATTTAGAGCTGTGCATGCGATAAAAGACGGCGTTGAGATAACTACCAGTTATGTCGATGTGGCATGGGGATACAGAGAGAGGCAGGATAGGCTCATTGCGGATTACGGGCTTAAATGCGATTGCCGGAGGTGTAAAACTGAGAGTCAATGGAAGGAGAACAAAGAAAAAGAGGCTGAAAATAACAACGAAGAAGGGATTGATATTGAAGAAATGAATGAAGAAGAGGAAGAAATGAATGAAGAAGGGGAAGTACTGGATGTGAGGGGTGATCAAGAGCTGGAGATGTCGGAGGGAAGTGACGACAATTCTTGGTTCTTGATTAATGAATACATCAGGAGGCACATATGTGATTGTGGTGGGTTCCTGGCACCGACGCCGCCAGTACAAATGGTACCGGGTTTCATAAAGATGGAGTGCAACGGTTGTCGTGAGTTCAGCAACTACGAGCCCGACGATCCTTGGGATGATGCTATTTAGTCATAAGCTTGTAATTAAGCCCTCCTTACTAATTAATTAACCATATTTGTTATATATAGGTTTTGTATGTTCATTGCTCAGTACCAGAATCTGGTACCGCTGGTGTACTGCAGGTAGGTATATATGGTGTAGTCAAACGGTATGTATTTGGGTTTTATGATCAATATATAGCATTGACAGTTGCAGAACTTTAATTAATAATATCCTTTTCTATGCACATTTTCCATTTGTTAATTTTATTATTTCTGTTTCTTACAGGCAATATGAAAATTGGTGGTGGCATGAGAATGAGAGGGAGGAAATTTTGTTTTAAGGTCAATATCAGTAGATGAACATTGATGACTGACTGACTCGTTTAGAGTTCAAGTTCTGTTCTTGTTTCTTTCTTTTTTTTCTTTCTTGAAAGTTTGGCAGATTCTCTATTGTTCTTTGTAGGATATGGTCTGTTGATAATGGGTATGCTTGTATATATTTTCTCTTTTTTTTAAAAAATTTTGGTTATTGTGATAGCTTCTGTTTAGAAATCTTTAGGTTTCAGATAAATCATACTATGAGTATGAATATGAATAGCTAATTTGGCAGTAAAATCAAAACGTTGGAGCTGTTTTACATTTGTTTGGCAATCTTTAATTTTGTTTTTACTCTTATAATGAGATGAATTCTAGTTAAATAATTTTGACATGCGTGTTAATGTTATACACCCATGACATGTTCCTTAAGTTTTGTAAATAGGGTCATGTGGTCCTGGTCCTGGAGGACATTTGATTTGAGTTATATTAATAGAAATTCTAGTCAAGTTTTAATTGGCAGATACTCTTAGTATCGTTTCGTTTTGTCTAATTTACATGTTTCAGTTTAATTGTACATTTAAATTAATCAAAAGCCCATCCTAAATTCCCAATCAGAGAATGGGTGAAAAGAAAACCGACAGCAAACATTTAGGCCCAAACATTTTGACGCCACATATTGTCATGTGATATTAAAGATGTGAGTTGCAAAATATCATCCAACATAATAAGAATTCGCAAAATTATAGATATCTTTATTTGTCCTTACTCCTAATAAAATTCAGAGATTGAATTTTTTGACATGAAAGTTCTATCTTCTTCAGAAAAGAAACCTCAGTCGTTGATTGTTTACTTAGATTAATCACCATCGTTGACGTACATTAATGTCCTGGCCCATTAAAATTTAAGGCCCATATTAGTTTCCTCATAAGGGATGCACTTTTGACCATTTATTATAAGATATAATAATTTCAGGCTAAAGCAAGGTGTGAGCTCTTTACTAGTATTAATAAAACAGAAACTCTATCCGTCCATTGAGTCAATGGCTCCATATCTCCATAGTTGACCTGCGTTTGTTGTGGCAACGACACATCAGAACGTCGCGACACGCTGGACGGACCTCTGCTGGCTCCTCATCACCCCCAATCGCATCATTACCCCTACTTCCTATAGCTCTCTTTCCTCCACGCCATTAATTCGCGTCAAATAGTCATAAATGGCCACCCCGTCGAGTTAAAATTACCCAGTGTTTCATCTTTTTTTTTATTTAAGCTACTTGTTGTTGTTTTTTTTATGGAAACTACTTGTTGGTTTTGTTACAACTTCATTTTTCACATGTTAACTCTTCCTTTTGTTTTTGTTACAACTTAATTTGTCAAATGTTACTTCTTTCTTTAAGATGCATGCAGTGTGTTTGATTACTGATACTTTATACTCAGGTTACACATGACTTATGTGTTTGTTACAGCCAACGTACAGGTTGTTACAATTAATGTGCAACATTCTATACAGTAATAGTTATCTTTATATTGATATGAAATTTCTTCTTAGTTACTATTTTCAAAACATCTGTTACATTTGTACCAAATATCGTTACACAAATTCAGAAGTACATTACATGCATTTGTTATTCAAACAAACTAATGTGATTTGGGGGGAGGGTGGGGCTCCAGTTAAAGAGTATGAATTCGGACTGGATATGGGTTTTAAAAACCAATAATACAATTTTTAAGTTAAATAGGGAACTCGGGTACACCCAAAAAAAAAAAATTTGGTTTACCGATAAAACGGGATTGATTTGACGTACATTTGCAGCAGCTACCGGGTGAGGAAAAAAAAATAAAAAACGTAGACATTACGTGGAGCGCTCTACATGCTGACGCGTTAAATCACTTCGCTAGCGCACAATGCCACCGGGACTCTATAGATATATGGACGCTTTCTTGATGGACAGTAGGTCTCACTCTTAATAAAACTAAGCTTGTGAAAGTTAATATATGAAGCAAGTAACAGAACAAGGACAGAACGTTTAATTTAAGACAACAACTAAGCAGCCTACTAATTAATCAAATAGCAAAATAAGAGAAGCTTATTAATCATGCATCCAGATTGACATTATCCAAAGAAACATGCATATTGCAGCTAAGATATCCAGGAAAGCACTGATAGATTAATTCATGATCAGCATATATATATTATCATCGATAATATTAATATCATGATCAGTTGCTTCTTCTGCTTTGGGTGCTTCCAGAACGGGTTAGATGATCAATATCAGCTTTCTGAATCAGCTGGATGTAGCTTCAGCTGTACAGCATTCAGTAGTAGAGCATGAGCTGTTATTCTCCACAAATTTAGACACGATATC
Source organism: Cyperus esculentus (assembly GCA_030179965.1). Lineage (NCBI taxonomy): Eukaryota > Viridiplantae > Streptophyta > Magnoliopsida > Poales > Cyperaceae > Cyperus > Cyperus esculentus. The sequence goes on along the minus strand of JASGLE010000025.1, from coordinate 4,675,187 downwards.
TGAGAGGATAAATTAAAGATAATATTTATTCATCGTTGCAGTTGTACCTATCGAGAAGCAAAAAATCGAGAAAAATACAGAGAAAAAACAAGTAAACCATTTAACAAAAAACAGATAGTAATTGCATTAATGCAAGATCAGCCAGGAATGATTGCTAAATGGGAAATTGAGCGCTACGTTTTTCCTTCTCCTTGATATGTATACGAAATACATTTATAAGATACATACATTAATCAAAAGTAGTATTCTATTTTGAGGAATTGGCAATTCTTAACGTTTTTCATGATCGGAACACTCCTTCATAACTGTCTCATGTCGGCTACATGTGTTGTGTGATGTGCCTGTCCGATAACAAAAACAAATATTATTTATCGAAGAGTTCAACGTTTTGACATTTGAGTGATGTGACATTTGTTGATTAATTATTAATAAAAATTATTATATATATATGTTAGCTTGCCGAATTAAGCCCACTTTCTCACGTGTAAAGCGTGAATACGTTACTGTTTCTTTTAAATGATGACTAAAGTTATATATATATAAAACATTCATTATTTTTTTAATATTGTTATTGTATAATCATGTTTAGAAAATTTCAAACAAATATTTCAAAATAAAAATTGTATCTTCTATGATTTTGATATAACTAACTAACAAATTTATATAGTGAGCAATGCATATAAATCAAAATTTGGAGACCGAAACTTAGAGGAGACCAAAACTTAGAGGTGAATATTATTTGATATATTTTTAGATGTTTTCTTACGGAAATTAAGACTCTGTAGTCTGTAAGCTTAAGTTTATCATGATATCCTCTACTCTGATGAATATACCACATTAGCACCGTAGAAATGCCTGTGCTAATTTTGAGCTCCCGCGCGGTTAAGTATACAGCTGAATTTATATTAACAAGAAATTATATATATATATATATATGCAATTTATACAGTGATATTGAAAACGTTTTGACATCATAGCTAAATAGCTAGGTCGCATCTTGGTCCATATATATAATGCACAAACTTTACTAGGATTATTATATATATTTCCTTAAGAAGTTTTGTATTTAATCCAACAAAATGGAAATACGTCGTCGATCGTTATCATTATATGCCAATTCTCAACGTGCTTTTGTTTAATTTCATGATTAAGTAAACACTCTGGAACACAAAACGCCCTGGTAAGTAGAGGTGACAGATTGTCGGGTCAGGTCGGGTCGGGTTCGAGTCAATCTCACTTTTCCTGGACACGGGTTGGGTTGGATCAGTTTGATTTTCTCCTGAAACTCGGGTTGAGTCGGGTTTCAAGTCGAATAGGTTTTTCGGGTCGGGTCAAATTTTGCCACCTCTACTGGTAAGTCTGCGATAGCACTAGTATTTCATATATCATATCAATTATAATTTAATTATATATCATGTATTATATTGGCCTGGCTATGTATCTCGCGTATCCCCGGCCCTGTGTACCAAAGAACAAGAACCGGAATATTAAACTAAATATTAAAATTATGAAAAATATAACATAATTATATATCATAACCGTCCGTTAATCCTGTGATAAGATAAATGATAATATAAATCAAAAAATATTATACAAGTAACCTTATGCAAATAATATATCATATAATTCAATCTCACCATCGACAAGATAAATTAAGGTAACAAAGATAACAATAATGAATAATTAATTAATGATAATGGTATATATACTAAGTTTGTATATATGGTTAAATATGCACTTAATTAATATATATCTTCAGAATATTATATGCTATTATAGGGTAACAATATGCATGGTAATGGCCTCCCAATTATCACGCCCAAAATGAATTAATATATTTACCAAATGTGGGTGCTTTTTCCATGCTTTCATTGAAATTTAATATGAAATAATTCTGGCTCTGACTTAGGATCCCTAACTAATTGAGAAATCATTGAGGACAGAACAACATGAAATAATGTAATCCAAAATAAAAAAAATAATAATAATCTGGAATGAGCAATTCGAAATTCAACCTGCTCAACAAATGATATAAATTTCGACAATATATAATAATTAATTTAAATCCAAACTGATCATCACCAGAAACAACATATAATTTTCTGGTTTTTCTTTCATACGGACAACTTGTATAAATTATTACGCATACGGCAAACTTCCTTATTTGTGCCGCATGCATTACTTAATTGTCAAAACTCAAAACATATATATATATAACTATACGCTTGAATAAACTCTATATAAACAGCTGTGCCTCATGAAGCCTCACCAATTATATACTTGAACTTGAGAAATATATAACATATGGAGCTCCTCTCTTACTATTTCCTCACATTTGCATTCCTCATTGCCACCATTCTTCCCTTTCTCAAATCCAAAGTCTTTCCTGCCAAGCCCGGCGACTCCTTACAGCTGCTGCCCGGCCCCTGGCAGCTCCCGATTGTCGGAAGCATACACCACCTCGTTGTTGCCGGGTCGCTACCGCACCAGGCCTTACGTGACATGTCCAGGAAGTATGGCCCGCTCATGCTGTTAAAACTCGGGGAAACTCCAACTGTCGTCGCTTCCTCCGTTGAAACAGTCAAGGAGGTCATGCAAACTCAGGTTAATTGCTAATCACAGAAATTAAGCACTGTAGTTTTAAAATACAAACAAAATATGATAGGAAATAACTTGTTTTCAGAAACCTCAATGTATATAATTGGCTTATTAATTGTGCATGTTTACCCCAACAACACTTTCATTTGCATAGAACAAAATATGATTCAGTAAAAATAAATTTTGAAATGTTGTCTTTTATCAAAAAATTTTTTGAAATGTTGTCAACACAATTAATTAAGTGCCTAATTAATGTAGTTGTGTAAATGCAGGACACCACCTTTCCAACCAGGCCTCTTAGTGTCACACTCAATACACTGAGCTGGGGAGGCCGAGACATGATCTTCGCTCCGTACGGCGACTACTGGAGGCAGATGCGCAAGGTCTGCATCACAAAGCTCTTCACTCCAAAGAGAATCCAGGGATTCCGGTCCATCCAAGAAGAGGAGGTGAAGAAACTCATGTGCAACATCACCAGTGCCATGGAATCATCGCCTCTTGTCGATCTGAGTGAGTTGATGACAGCATTTATCAGCAATGTAATTGTGAGAGCCATCACTGGTACGACACATAATAAGGAACTACCCGAGTTTCTTCATGCTTGGGGTAAGTCAATAGAATTGGCTGCCGGAACTAACTTGGCCGACCTTTTCCCCTCGAAGCGGTGGCTCACTGACATAGTCAGTGGCGCCTCGTACGAGGCCAAGAGATGCAGCTGTATAATTGGGTGCCTGCTTGACAACATCATCAAGATGAAGAAAGAGAGGAATGCTATTACTGATACTATTAATGCTGAAGATGAGGATTTGCTCGATGCGCTTTTAAAGATGCACGAGGGTGATGGACTGACGACTCCGCTCGAGTTGGAAAACATCAAAGGTGTTATACTGGTAAGCTCTTTGTATCATCTATTGTTTCAGTTTCCTTTTCCATTCATAATTTCCCAGTTATTTCCACCCTTTTTGAATTCTTTGTTGATGTTTGGTTCATTATATGCATATTTGGAACTCAATTCATATAGGACCTTTTTGGAGCCGGAATCGAGACTTCAGCAACGACCTTAGACTGGGTCATGTCAGAGCTATTGCGGCACCCAAACACTCTCGAGATCGCACAGGCAGAGGTCCGTTCCGTCCTGAAAGGAAAGCCAACAGTAACCAATGAGGATGCCAACAAACTACCATACATTCAAAATGTAATCAGAGAGACCTTGCGCCTTCATCCTCCATTGCCGCTCATCCCGCGGGTGTCCCATGCCGAATGCAGTGTTGCTGGCTACAGCATTCCGAAAATACAAAGTTTATAGTAAATGCCTGGGCCTTAGGCAGAGACCCGAAGTACTGGGACGACGCGGATTCTTTCAGACCAGAAAGGTTCGAAGCGCATGCAGTCAGCTACAAGGGAACTGATAAGCTTGAATACATCCCGTTCGGAGCTGGGCGTCGGCAATGTCCCGGTACCTCGTTCGGGGTTGCAAGTGTGGAGTTGTGTCTCGCCAATTTGCTGTATCATTTCGACTGGAAGCTGCCTCACGGCATGAGGCCGGATGAAGTAGATATGTCGGAGTTGTTCGGAGTCACCATACGCAAGAGAAAACACCTGTATGTATGCCCCACCTTGCGTATCCCCTGCCCTGATGTCTAAACCTTTGTAAATATTTGTTATTATTTGTGATCTTGTATATTGTTTTGTCAGTAAATATATTTATTAATTTAATGATATATTAAAGTAGGCTTATAACCTGCTTACCTAAAAAAAATGAAAAAGAAAAAAGGTTCACAGAGGTTATAGTTCCTGAGCTGTTTATTTTACTGTTATTAATGTGTATCTTACTACATCTCTTCTTTTAGTTTCTAGTTATTATTAAGCTAAATAAGTACCTCACGTGTAATCTTTTTTCTGAAATTAATTCCACAGTTCTTTTATACCACATTCGTAATACTGAGAGTATGCAGTGACTTTTTGACAAATAGTATACGTTTATAGTGGTCAAATGGCATGTTAATGGGACTGTGGCACTCATTTCACTTATTTAATGGAAGATATATTATCCATGAGATATGGATATATAGAAATATAGAAAACAAAGAACTTTAATGAATGGCATGAATGATAAATCACAATTTAGAAATGGTAGTATGCATTTCAATTAAGCTCACTAATCAAAGTGTTTGATGAGTTTAAATTCACATAATAGCATCACTCAATCTTTATTGATGTTGTTTGATATTTCAATTGAAATGGTACATGAAAACTGAAAGCACAATTTAGTGGACAGTTTTTCCGTTCATATGAATTCTTTGCATGTTACATTTCCATTGTACGGTAAGGATATATTGACAATCAACTTATTCGGTAACTTTGAAAACTAACTTCAAAAAAAAAAAAGAGTACTTGTTTTTCTTGGATATAAGAGCAGACGTATATTAAGAAGTGAAATACATAGAGATATTTACACCATGGAGAAGAGAGGCGATGTCGGAATGAAGTTTATCTATCGACTCATCTGGAAAACTTGGACTGAATCAAGGGAGAGCAACTGCAAGAGCTCACTGTCTTAGAGGGAATAGGAGGCAAGGAGGAAGAGGATACCGTCAGGCAAGTGCGCATGTTCACGAAAAGTCCAGGCATGGTGTGGCTGATAAGACGAGGGTGGGACCGCTGCAGGCATTGGGTAGAACAGAAACACGCCTCGTATGTAGCAATTATGGAAGCAATGGGGTGGATTGGATGGTAGCATGCCAAAGCAACAGCAGCAGAATTTACTGACGCAGTCAAGAGAAGAGGGGAGGGGAGGAGAGGGGTAGATCAGATTATAGGGGTGTCGACCAGTACAACCTGGCCCGGTTTGAGTGGAGTGAGCGGTGCACAAGGCTCTGCCTCCACCCGCCTTCTACGGAGAAGTCCAGAATCTCCAAATGATGATTGGTACGACGACATTTGATCGATCCAGGTTGATGGTTGTCACTTGTCAGTCTGAGGGAAGAAGAGCAATCTTGATAGACGGCCTATGATGTATGCTGGAGAAAGGCACGCTCCAGATCTCTTGATGCTATTGTTGGGTATTGGCGGGATTCAAGCACTCTTCGCCAAGAACAGCACAAGATCAAATTTAATTGGGCAACCCATATACTAAATTTTTTTAAGAAAAATGAGTATGGAAAAGAACTTTTCGCCCCTTTGTTTTCAGTAATTATTATTTTCAGAAATAGAGATGATATATGTTGCATGGTTGCCAAAGTTGTCAAACAGCTAAAATGTCAATAGATCACTTCCCTATTATCATAGCTACAGTTCTATTGTGCATAAATACTGAAATTATGGACCAAGTATTGGTTTACTGAAGCCACACAAATACTGAACACTTGACATTTTGTAGCTACAAAAAACCTCACTCCCTATGTTGCAGGAATAAATAGTTAGATCTTTTCTTTTTTCATTTTTTCACAGAAATTTCAACAGTAGGCCCCTAAAAATTTTTGTTTTCCTAAAGAAAATCCTCTGCCAACTTCATAAAGGAACCCCCATTCTTCAGATGTACTAAACTACAGTAAGCATTACGTTTACACTTTACAATAAATCATAATTATGATTTCATCTACTTCAAGTAATAAAATCATGATTTCATAATGTACCCATTATAACAAAATAAGAAAAGAAAAATCCATTTGCCTCTTTTCATTTAATTTTGGAGCCTTTCAAATATTTCTTCCATTATTGACCAACTGAAGCTGATCCAATAGAGCAATGCCAGTTTCTAGCCTCTCCTTTGAAGTTTCTATATCCCATTCATCACCATTGTCTGGAACTATTTCTTTTGAATCGCTGGCTGTTTCCAGTCGTTTTTTCCATCGATGAAGCTGAAGTACAAAATTAAACATAATTTATTACAATTTTGTGAACCTTGCTGAAGGCAACTTAGAATTTTTGCTTTTTACTACAGGTGAGGCTAGACCAATATATGCAGGTAATTGTACCCTCTATCATAGCTCTAGATACAGGATTGTAAGAAAAAGAATAGACAATCAACACAATTACCTTGGTCAGACGCTGCTTAACAAAACGGATACTTCTAGCAGGTATTTTTATAGCCTTGACATCTTTCTGTCTCCTCTTTTCTGATCTTTCTGCTGCCATTTTCTTTTTTATTATTTTAAAAATTTTCTTCAGCTCCCTCTCCTCCTCCCTCTCCTTCCTTCTCCTCTCCTTCTCCTTCTTCTCCTCCTCCTGCTTCCTTTTCCTCTCAAGTTTCTCCTTCTCCATCTCCTTCTTTTTCTCCTCCATCTCCTTTTCCCAATCGAGCTCCCTTTCACCATAGCCACCTATTCTGGCGGCAGCTGCAATAATCTCTGCCCAATTCCTATGTAACTGGTCCTGGTAAGGTTTCCGCTTGTGACGCTCATGCCAGATCAGTTTATGCTTGGCGCTCAAATGCTCTCTTGTTTTTTTGCTGAAATAGTAAGAAAATGGTGCATGAAATACAGTCTATAACCATCATCACACGTGCAACCCACAAAACAAGACTCCCATTTTTTTTTAGATTTATTGAGTTTTTATATGTACCTGTGGGTACCTTGCATTCCTTTCATCTTTTTCCTAACCTAAAAACAGGAAATAGAAAAGATGTAAGATTTGAAACTACAACAAAAGAACAGTAAATTACATAATTGAATATAAATATCTTACATGTCATCACCTTGGGGTCACTCAAAGCTTCAAGCGTCCTCTCTCTGATTCGTTGGATAGTCTCTGAGAGATGAAAGAAATACAATAATTAGTACAGGAAACATCTGCAACTCCTTTTCTTTAAACGCCCTTTTGGATAAGAGAACCAACCTTATATCATACATGCGAAGCATTAACTAGACAAGACTAAACTGAAACCCCTAACATCAGTATCTACCAAAAAAAGAAAGATATAATTGATTTGGTAGGGTGAACTGTATTGTATAAATTTCAGCAAATGTTGGGAACAGTGTTGATCAGAATAGCAACTGTTGTCCAAGGAAAAAAAAAAAAAAAACTGACAATGTGTATTAGTTTGAGTGATTTATATCACAAGTAGAATATGTTGTAGGGATAAGCAAGAAACCACACAATGAACTAAACACAAAAGAAGAAAATTATGGTTTCTCAATCCATATGCTTTGATCATAATGTCGTAAGCACCAAATGCAATGATATGTTACAGAATATATGGTCTATGTTCCAGGATATATGCCTTGACCATAATTTAAGTAACTTAGTAAGAAAAAGACCTTCTGAATGCTTTCTCCCTTTGTTCCAAGGTGTGGTGCCCTTTTTGCTCTCTGAAATTTTGCGCCTTCTCTCTATCTCCTTAATTGTCAAGGGATCGCCATTCTTGCTGACCAATTCATTACCCACATCAAGCCCGATCTCAGTATGGTCTTGACATGGATCTGTTACACTCATCAGCTGGTAAATTTTGGGCAGTCTGGGTTTCGTAATGAGTAGCAAATCGCGGGTACTGGTCAGAAATGTAATTGTCATGGCATGCTTTCTGAAATAACAAAATTACATAGCATTTAGATAGAGTATCAAAATATAAAATATTATGGATTTTTGTGTAAAAACAAACCTTATATCTCCAAAGATAAGATATTATGAATTGAGAAATATACTGTTCGCATGCTCTCAATTAGTTTGATCATAATTCGAACATCAAAATTAGCAGCTGGTAATTGACCAGAACCGTTTCTTTCATACCAGTACAGTACAATACTGTGGAAACTATTAAAAACTTAATATTGCATGAGCTGTGTGCACTAGCTAAAACAATAGTAATAGAAAAGTAGAGAAAGTAAAGACATGTGGTATAAAATTGAGGATAGGGAAATGAACATGCATGGGAAAAGAGAAGGGGAGGGGGGCAGAAGAAAAGATGTACCGTGGGAAGAATGGAGGAGAGATGCGGGGAAGAGGAGTGGAGCGGGAGAGAGCTACGGAGTCCATAGCGTCATTGGCTGCCCTGCCCTGCCCTGCCGTGCCGTGCGAGCGAGCGAGTGAGAGGTGGGAGGCCGGGCAGCGGAATGAGATGCTCGGTGGATGGATAGAGAGACTACACTACTACAGACAGAGCGAGCGAGGAGAAAATTAATTAATTTGTATATTTTATTTACGACAATGGTCCGCAACAAACCCAAATATACGGGACTAGTCCCTCCAGTCCTGTCCTCGACAGGCCCACAGCCTCATTTCTTATCACTTGTATTTTTCTGTTTTTGCCAAATCCATTGCGGCTCCGCGCTAATATATATATGTTAAGAAAATCTTCACTAAAACATATAATGCAAGCATTTTCAAACACTTCATGTGAGATCTATTCCTTCATCTTTTTTCTTATTTAAACTACTCTCCATCGGTGAATTCTTATGCGAATGGCTAGCTAAATTTCTTAGGCCCTGGATAGTCTGTGGTTACAACAAATCACAGAACAATGATTTCATATAAACGAAAAGCTTATTGCATTATAACATACAACTCTTGCACATCAATTGCTTATTGCTAACATAACAACTCACTTTGCGCCAAGGAGCCACCAACAGAATCACAAAAGGGACAGCAAAATATGCAATATAACATTCTACAAACCAAAAAGAGAACTAACATACACTTTTAATCATAAAAGAATTTCGTACACACATATGACCACTCAAAAGTGCTATCTCAAACTCAATCAGCAACCTGGAAATCCCCAAAATCATCATCTTCAGTGGCGCTGGTGTCCTTACTACTACTGTCTTCTCCAGTTGAGTCGGAGCTGGTGTTGGTACTATATCGGGGGGTTAGAGACAAGCTCTGAGTAGGTGATGGTGGAGGGGGCAATTTTAGTGACAAAGTGGAGCTATCTTTCGTGCCTGTTGTTTTGTCATCAGCCAATGAGAGTTTGTTTAAGCCTTGCTCAAAAAATGCTGATCTGGCCCGTTTACCACCCTCTTTCTGTACAGAGATTATCATTTCATGTTAAAACTCTCATCTTATAAGATTTTTAATTATCGCACCAGTAGAATCAAATAAATATTAAAGAACTTCAATTGCAGTAACAACAAAAGGACTCTTTATCAACATGATTCAATTATGCCTCAATTTGACTTGTTATCAAACTGAGTTGGAACCACTCAGTCCCAGTTTGTGCAAATAAAATACTGAGCCACAATAAAAGAGACTACAGGACAAGAAACACCACTAATTTGGTCAGGTATCAAACACTTTTGTATCAGTGGATTCTGTATGAACTTCAAAAAATTAGGTATTACCTTCCTTTTGGTATTACACTAATTAAGACTAAAAATGCTGCAAAATTTCAGAAAATTGTTCTTTCCCAATTCAGATAAATAAGGAGCAAACATTTTACATTTTTAAGTTGTAGAACTATCGTTTCACCTTCCTTGAGACTGTAATCAACTGATGATGTATTTTGGTATTGTTGTTCCATCTCTTCAGCAGTTTTCTTTTTGTTCAGATACCTTGTTTGAGGTCAAGGAAAGAAAAGGCCACATTAAAAATTAAAACAAAAATTAAGCTTTCTTGTTCTTTTATGGCATTCAGTTTCCTTGCTGCTAGGTAATATCATGCCTTACCAAGAATAGAAACAAGAAAAACAATATTACAGTAATTAAATAAACACTTACTTCATGTGGTCATGAAGAGCAGCTTGGAAGTCATAAGCTTGAGGTCTTTCACGAAAACCGATACCAATAAAAGCATGCCGCTGACGGCCACCTGCATCTCATTTTGTTAATATTCTTAAACCCAATTTAATTCTATGAAAGCGAATCAATATTCTTAGAATATCATTGTTTTTTTATAAAAAAAGAAAAGAAAACAACATATTCCTTATTGACAATTGGGAATGTAATGAATAATTCTTCAAATTTTCACACAGTTGATTACCTATGTTCTCTTCAATCCGAAGCACAAAATATCTGAACAAGAAGGAAAAATAACAATATTAAACAAAAAGCTAAACGATAATTTATGCAAAAAAAAAATGGTCCAATGTTATTTAACAAATCAAGTTCAGCATACATCTATACCAGGAGGGTATATACAAACCTGCTACTGTCAATCACAGGTTCAACTGGATGAGGTTCACCTTCTCTCAAAAGTGCACTAGCATACAACTCTCCTGGTAAATAAACAAATTATAAGTACTGTAAAAAGAGTTTTTTCATTTTTATATATTGCTTGTTTCTTATTTCAAAAGAGAAGACCTGAGAGGTAACACCTGCAAGCCCCTATTTCATAAAAACAATTCAAACAACCCCACATTTTTCCTAAATTTATGGAAAAAAGTAAGGATGATGAAGCTGCCTGGCTATTGTAGGATGACAAACAACAAGCAAAGTGCATAATAAAAAAGTTCTTCAAAAGTTATTTAAAGTAGGTTTACATAAATTGCCTTAGTTATTTTTCCAAATTTCATAGGAGAAAGGAGGGTATTAATGAAACCGTACTAGGCCTTAATACAAAGTTACAAACATTTTCATTTTTATATTAAAGCAATCAGGGGTACCACTGGCACCATACCAGGCCTTGATACAGACAGATTTATGTTTAAATAAAATGGTTTCTTTGATACAGCTTGATGCTCTATTTAGGGTATTACTGGTACGGTGGTACCATACCAGAACTTGAAACAAACCTGTTTTATTATCTTCAAGACGTATAATGCATTCCTCTCCCTTGCTTATAACTTTAAGCATGCCTTCCCAAACCCACTTGTTCACATCCCATTCATCAGCTCTGAGATTGCAAAGATTTATTTAGTTAGCATATCAAAACTTTACTTGTGAAACCCCCGGATGATACCCTCGCAACAAGGAAAAGAAAAACCAGTAAAATTAATTTCCAAAATGTGCATTTCCTGATAGTTGGATCGCAAAGGGGAGATCTTTCTGTTTTCTAATTGATTTGATTGGTATTAGTTAAACAATTGAGAGAAATCAACGTTAATTCAGGGTCAATTGAGTAGAACTGCAGTTTGATTATACAATATAGGATCACCAGAAATTCAATTGTAAATTGAGGTATAGCAGAACTAAATCAAGTAACAGAACAATGGAGAATAGAGTACCTATAAGAAGCTGCAGTCTTTCTTGGAGGTATCTGCACCAGAAGAAAAAGAAAAAGAAATCAAAGCATTAAAACCCAAAGGGATATGAAATTACCAGTACCGAATCAAACAGAGTAGGTCATAGAAGTGTACCAAGTAGACGTAGCACTCGGGGACTTGGAAGAGAACGAGCTCGAGCGCCTCCTCCTGGCTCTCCTCTTCGACCGCCTTGCCTTTCTCTTCGTTCGTCTCTTTATCCATGAAGAAACCAACTTGCGGATTCAGAATTGGATTAGTCGAATAAGAACTGGGAGAGAAGGGAAGGGAGAGAGAGAGGTGGGATCGCGCGAGGTGCGACGTCTGGTGTTGGTGGTGGAGGGAGGGGGCTGAAAAAGAGAAGGAACTGTGTAGAAGAAAACCGATGTGAACGCAAGAGAGAGAGAGAGAGGGGATGGTAGTAGAGTTAGGCAGTTACCAGAGCTGCCAGAATAAGCTGTTGCAGCAGCCTGTTGCTTTGTAAAAGAGAAGACGACCCGAAAGGATTTTACTTGTTTACGACTTGGGTGGGTGGGAAAGAGATAAAAAATGAAGTTCATTATATGCACCAGCCGGGAATCGAACCCGGGTCTGTACCGTGGCAGGGTACTATTCTACCACTAGACCACTGGTGCTTTTTTGCTCTCTCTTTTGATCATGTTCGGATCAACTAATACGTCTACATTTCTGATCAACTGTTCGAGATCATGTTCACCATCCATACAGTTGATTAAGGGTTATTTAAACCAGAGAAGAGTTCAACAAGGGAAACAGTAGCGACTTTTGAATTTTTATTTCATGTGATCGTACGTGAGCCAAATTGCAATTCCTTGCTTTTCTTTTGGCATATTACACTGCTAAAGAAAACATGTAGCCTACAGGCAAAGAAGCAGAGGAATGGTTTTTTTGTCCGGATTCACTTTATTATAAATAAGATTTGCGTTTTGTACTAAAATAAATAAAAAGTTGTGTTCAAGCTTGCAGATCATATTTTCTACCACTAGCCCCTAAAATTAGACTTAATCCAGCTAAACATGATATGAAGTAATACATTTGTTTTCCTCATTGGCTGAACGCAAGCCGTGTAAGAATGTAGACACTGATTAAACATATTGCTTTATCAGTTACAAATACAAATCAAAATCGGAAATGCCTTTTTTTTCATTTTTTTTTTTTTTTTTTGGCAATTACCAGGCTCCAGGGAAAGACATAAATGTGAAAGATCTATTTTTCATTGAAGTTGCTTATACAGGTTACAACAATCATGTTGAATTGTAATAACAATTAGCAGCAGAAAAGAAGGGAAAATCCATTGCCTGTACACCAATGATAAAACTCTCATCCCCACTGCCATTTGATCCACATACTGAACTTTGATCCACATACTGAACTACACAGGCATCTAATCATCCATTCTGTCGCATAGCCTGTGATTCCACTACCTTTGAACTTGTATACAATAAAAAAATCTACATGCACTCTGGCCTCTAGAGATTGAACACTTATCAAAATTCAAGTAACAGTCTGTCTCAGAGCTCTTTCAGATATTTTCATCAGTAGCATAATAACACAGGAATAAAAATGATCTGGTTCTCTTCCTTGAAACTTCTTGACAAAAGAACACCAGGTATCATACTAACTAAACGATGCATTTCAATTGTACAAAGATCCCTGTGAAACTGCTAGCATCACAATCCCATGGGAAGAGACAAATGAATGTGGTGAATCAACAAACCTAAACATAACTCTGTTCAAATGGGGATTATTAAATAGGATTAAGACAAATGAACTGATAATCACATCAAAATGACAAACACGCATGCAAAAGAAAAAAAGGAAAAGTAAAAACAAAGCTACTACGAAATTGTACAATTGCTAATAATTGTGCTGTGATAATGACAAAGGCTTCGGTAATTAAGGTGGAGCATGAGAGGTACAGCTGCAGATATTTTTTTTCTTTATACAACAAAAAAAAAAGCAATAAAAAAGCACCAACTAACAACAACAGAGCAGAAAAAAAAAAAAAGTGTTCACTAATATGAAACTTGAATTCAGAGAATGGACTGTTCAGAGAATAATAAAATAATAATTTGAAGCTTTCAACAGATGAGGAAACCCCAAACATACCCATATCTTGTTAGAGTCGGTCTAGATAAGAATTAATCAACATCCCAAATTAAGCTCCACAATCACAGCAATTTGAGCATGAACAGGAAATACACAATTGATAATCACAAATGCAACTGAGGGCTTAGCCATTACATTGCTTTTCATCTTCCAATAAGTACATAAAATGAAAGGCAACATAACCATCATTTCTAGCTTCAGTGCTATGCTTAAACTCTTATTGTTCCTGTAGCTTCTAAATGCAATGACATTTGGAAAAAAAATTGTGAGATCAATTTATCCTCAAAATAAGCAAATGTATAACCCATAACAATCCAGTCGTTGCCTATATTTGACATGAGGAAACACTAAAAATTGTACCAAGGCTTGTGAACATAACCAACAGAGAAGAACCCAGAACCACACCAGAAGCAAACACAACCACACATTATAAGCAAATACAGGTACAGCAAAGAAAACATTCATGTTCTTCCAACAAAAATTAACTAAGCGTGAACCAAACAAGATGGACTATCATGTAACTTAATTGAAGATTTTCCATTTCATCCTTTCATTTTATTAATAAAACATAAGGTTAAAGGTTGATTAAAGCCAGCATCTCTTTTTTTTTGTTCCTTATTTCTTATACTAGATCATAGTTCCCCAAGTATGTCTTAACACCACATAACAAAAAGTTAAATGTTATCAAAAGATAACCAAAAGAACAATGCACATCTTTAGCATCAAATAAGATAAGTGACAATACAGCCAGAAAAGTAAATCTACATCCAATATCTAAAGCTAGAGAACATATCATGCAATGAGCATGCACATACTAATACAATTTACTATGACATAACTGCTACAAGATTGCACACAATAGTTCAAGGGATAAACACGATTTGTGTGATTATCCTCTTAAAACCTAATAGTTCAAACTTCTATTACTTATGAAACCATCTGATCCATGAAAGCAGAGACACTTCACAAACTCCAAGAGATTGCATTTAATATACCTGAATCAAGCGAGGCATTACAAAGATTTAAAATCACACAGCTGTTTTAAAATAAAATAAAATTTTATTTTGTTATAGATACAATGATTTCCTTTATTTATTTTCCTCGAGATTTATTTACAGCTATAAGGTGAACTCTAAAAAACCAAAATTTGTGCAAATGAAGTCATTGTTGTATAACACAACCAAAATTACAATCAGATAAGATGGAATAATTGTAGCAGGATAAATTAACAGACTACATTTCCAAACAATTATTTTGAGTGAAAAGGGTTTCCCTATTGCAAATCATCTCGGGAACCCTCATTGTGGCTGGGAGGTTTCTAATATTTGCTGAATCTATTTCAAAAGATAAAAGTTCTTTTACTAATAAAAATGTAAAATAAGACAGTTCTTCTTTGGTGTTCCTAAGCTATTGATATAGGTGGTAAATTTTCATTTTTTTTTTTTCAGTAGGATAAAGTACAATTTTACACAATAATGATAACAGCAGAATGATGACCATGGTAATAAAAGAATTTTAATCAAGTACAACAAAAGTATTAAACAAAGTCAAGTTAGTGAAATCTAACCCTGTCATTAAATATGCACTTCATAAAGCCTTTTTACAACAAATTCCAAGTATATTTGTGCACTATAATAGAATACACTGAAAATAAAAGGAACTTTTTGCGTCTTGGGGTCTATTATCAAACTGGGGATATGAAACATGTTTTACTAGGAATCAATATTATTTTTATGTTCAACTATATGCAACAAACGCACTTGCTGATATTGTCAGTGTTCGACTTCCAAAGTACCAAGTTTCTAATTCATATCGAAAAATAAAATATACTTATTTTCATGGCATCCAAATACAAAAGGTTCACCGCACATATCAACATGTTCCCCGATTCAAAAAAAAATACTCTGATATCTATATAGTATTATAGTTCTTTATTATTTCCAAAACCAATTGCATGCAGGAATGAAGCAACGATTATTAACTATTTGACCAACAATTTGACCAACGATTCTAAATTAGGATAAACCAACTAGGAGAGTTCCTAGCTGTTAAGGAGCACTATGCTCTTGTTAAGCAGAGGTTCGTCAGCAGAAGCAAGGATCAAGGCATTTGATGTGCTTATCATTTCTTGATACTTACAGACTGATGATAATCAGGTGAAGGTACATTTGACGTTACATGGTGAAGACTACCTCCACAGGTGGGCCCAAGTATCGACATTGGCCCAGGTTTTCTGGTCAGGACGTATATGCTTATTACGTACATGAGGAGCTAACCCTCAGTAGAGCTCTTAAATTAGTTCTAACCAAAGTTTGAAGAATGCCAATGTGCATTTCTGCTATATTAGTGTGCAATGGCTCTCCCTTCTGTTTTTTTTTTTTTTTTTTGATATTTTAGTAAGCTTGTCATAGATATTATCAATCCTAAGTCTGTTTGGGATATTAATAAAGTTGTATCCAAGGTAGTTGTTTAATAAATGCATTAACTGGTGTGGGTTTAACTGACATAGAAACCAGGATTAAAATAGGTGCTAGCAACTACTGAGGTCCACTAATACAAGCTGGTAGCATTTTATTTTGTTCTCTAGACTATTAAAAATGGTTTATAACTTTAAATACATCTCAAGAAAACAAGTG
The DNA here is from genome assembly GCA_030179965.1 of Cyperus esculentus. Lineage (NCBI taxonomy): Eukaryota > Viridiplantae > Streptophyta > Magnoliopsida > Poales > Cyperaceae > Cyperus > Cyperus esculentus. The sequence continues at coordinate 4,658,714 of JASGLE010000025.1, read as the reverse complement.
GTATGCTGATTGTTTTCAACTAAAAAACAAAGTCATTAAACAAACACAAAGCTACTAGGTAACACCAATGGTCTTATAGAGAAGAGACATAATGCAAAACAAAGTGTGCCCTAAGATTTTATGAAGCGGAGCAGTAATGTAGCTATCAACAGTTTTTATAGCGAGTTTTGGAATATACATACAAAAACTAATCTACGTTAAAGACATCACATTCAAGCGAGACACAACTCGATAACAGCAAAATCCAATATGCATAGAAAAGGCACAGCAGAAACAGTAGGCATAGAAGGAACCCCTTAAAATGTGCACAAAAGTGCGAAGTACCCTAGATGTATTCTGTAGATTCTGTTTATCGTCTTATTTGTAAATATTGTTGCTTCATAAGGAAAAAAAAAGGCCTCTACAAGTTTTTCACAATGACAGAGTTCCTCTACGAGTTTCTCTCATTTATTACAAGGCCTGTACTTAGGCTGTGCTCCGGAGTTAGAAAGGGAAGGGAAGGGAGGAGAAAGGATGGGAAGAGGGGAGGTTTAGTTTTGTAACCTCCAAATCGGAAGGGGAAAGATTTTGAGAAAATTGAATAGAAGGATTCTCCCCATTAACCCCCATACACCTCCATCAAGCCCTTAAAAAGAAACAGCTTTAAAATCCTCTACATAGCGACTGAAATACCTAAATGCTTCCTTTGGAGTATTGCTCAGTTGTTAATTGCAAAGCAGTAGATTAGTTAAAAAGGTCAAAGATGAATATTTATCAACCAAATTTTAAGATTTTAGCAGGACAACACACATGATATGAAATGCTTTTGAACGATAAATATTGTATGGAACAAAATGGGGATATATATTATTCAGTTCAGCTGATTACCTCAGTAATATGGAGGCAAGTTAGGATTTACACCTGGCCCACGCGGCATTCTAGCTGAAGCACCTGCCGGGAGTCCCACGCCCACTTGCATCTGGCCATCAGGTCCCCGAAACGATGCATCCAGAAAGCCTCCGCCCATACCTACACCCACACCTGGATTCACACGAAGCAGAGCTGACGTAGAACTGTTCCAATTTCCCAACCCCATTTTAGCAAGCATGCCTGAACCTGGGTTTAACCCTGAACCCGAGCTCAGACCCATACCCGTGACACCCCCATATTGTGCACCAGGCCCAAGAGCTCCAAGACCAAGCCCAGCGGCCGTGCCAGAAGGATTTAGAGAAGCAACATGAGCTGCAGGACCAGGATTACCAGGTAATGAACCTGGCAAGGGGAAACGGTCATAAGAAGCAGCCCCTGTAATAGTTCCAGTACCGGCATAAGAAGACAAACCAGTACCAGAACCACCATAGGAGGACAATCCAGTACCAGGACCACCATAAGAAGATAACCCGGCACTGAGACCACCATACTGTCCAGGATGTGAGAAACCTACACCAGCCCCACCAACATCAGAGTTGAGCACACCCGCTTGACTCTGTACACTTGTTTGACTGAGACCAGTGGGGCCAACTGGCCCTAATTCTGATGCCCCACCAGCTTTTCCTTTCTTACCTTCTCCGGCAAGCTTACAAACAAGCGTGTGCCCATCGAAAACCTTGTTTGGATTAGCTAACGCCGCCTGGGCGCCACTGGCAGTCTTATACACAAACAAAGTAAAGCCCCTAAACTTCCCTGTCTGTTTATCAAACCCTAGAGGACCCTCTTCTATCTCCCCATAGGTCGCGAAATGTGACAGGAGCCTCTCTGACGACATGTCAGGCAGCACATTCCCCACAAATATCTTGCGCAGCGCCAAGTCAGCTGCTTTCTGGGCAGAATTCGGAGCTGATTTCTCCGAAAGACCAGCTGACGCGAGCTGCACGACAGTGATCCGGCCGTCGATCTTCTTAGACGGATCCTTCAACGCGAGAATCGCACCATCAATGTAGCGAAACGTGATAAAACCGTACCCCTTGCTCTTCCCCGTATTCTTGTCAGTGATAACAACAGCCTCCTCCAATTCCCCGTACGGAGAAAACACCTCCCTCAGAGATTCCTGCGTGGTATCCCATCCAAGCCCCCGAACGAAGAGCTTACGCTGCGCCTGGTCGCGGCCGCAGAGCGATCGGACCATATCGAGCGCGCCGCCGTGGCACGCGGCCGAGGCGACTATATCGGCCAACTGATCGCGGGAAAGCGGCTCGATGAGGCGCAGCACATCGTCCTTGGTGAGGAGAGGAGGCGGAGGAGTGGTCGAGACGGCCGAGTAAGGCGGAGGGCCGATGGTGACGGCGGTTGGAGCGAGGTCGTCGTTGGGCCTCCGTTTCTTGGTGTAAGGCTCCATTTTTGAGCGGGGAGGGTGAAGAGTGACTGAGTGAGGAGGGAGGTACTGAGAGCTGAAACCCTAAGCCGTTTGTTTACCAGTAACCAGGGAGAACTGGAGAAGAGAAGAATGGGGAATAATTAGAGGTGGCAAAACCCGTGCGGACCCGACAAACCCGCCCGAACCCAACCCGATCCGACCCGAACCCAATCCGATTTTTCAAATAGTCAAACTTACCCAAACCCGACCTGACCCGACCCGGCTTGACCCGATACCCGACTTGAACGGCAGTTAGACAACCCGAAACCCGACCCGACCCGAGACCTGACTTGAACGACAGGTAGGCAACCCGAAACCCAACCCGACCCAAGACAACCCGAGACCCGATATTATTCTAGATTACAGACCCGAAACCCAATCCGGACCCGACCTAAACCCGAATTACCCGAGCCCTAGACAACTTAAAATTGGATGACCTGAAACGGCGAAATCCGACCCGACCTAAAATAGTAGGGTCAACCCCACATAACACAATCCAAACACTCCGACCCGATGTGACCCGACTCGACCCGATCTGATATTAAAGTAACTGCTCAGTTATCTTGTATATGTGCCTTGAAAAAATTGAATTGCAAACTTGTCCAAACGGTTTTGAATTGTAAAATTTGTATACTCTAGGTCTTTGACAAACAACAATAGTTAGAACCACAGATGACTCGAGAGGTCAAGACTAGATCAGATGACCTGAAAAGCTAACCCAAATCGAAACTCGACTTAACCCGACCCCACTTAACTCTTGCCCGACAAAAGGCGACACTTGTCGACTCGAGACCCGACTCGACCGAACCCGAACCGACCCGTGACCCAATCAAAATATGGTCTTGCTGACCCGAAAACCCGACCCGCCCTAACCCGACTCGACCCGTGACTTGATAAATGGCGGGTATTGCTCACCCAAAACCCCGACCGCGCTGACCCGACCCAACCCGTGACCCGATAAATGGCGACTACTGCTGATCCGAAACCCGACCCGCGCTGACCCGACCCAACCCGTAACCTAAATTTTGCCTAGTCAAACTAACCCGCACCCGACCCGAACCCGCCCGACCCGACCCGATTGCCACCTCTAGGAATAATGATAATGGAACTGTTGAGAGCTCCAAGCAAAGAAGGGATGAATGTGGGCAGGGGGCCGTGCGTGTGCTCACTGCGAAGTGCGAACCAAATAGTGCTTAAAAGCGGGGCTGTAAATGAGCCCAGCTAGATTAAGAATGAGGTACACACAGCCCAATGGAGTTTTAGTTAGTTATGTCAGCACTCAGGATTTCTACCTGCTTCAGTTATCACAAAAAAAATAAAAAGGATTAAAAACAAATTTGATGTTCATTTTGATATTATTTATATAAATCAGCTCCCTACAAACTCAATAATGAATCATGTGTTTTGATAAGGTTCTGAATCGCGATTATAGGGTCATCGCGATAAGGTTGTGGAAAAGCTATCGCTGCTATAGTACGCTATAACGAAAACTATCGTACGTAGCATATCCAATAATTTCATAATTAATATTATTTATAATTTTATAATTAATTTAATATTATCATAAGTTTCATAGAGCAAATAAGCAACACAAAATTACTTATAGAACTATAATATTAACATTAAACCGGTACAAAATCCAAATTGCAATTCATAATTTACCTAATACATTATATCTTTTTTCTATTTAAAAATATCTAAGTCATTACAAACTATGTCATTTTGTGTAAAAAGAATGTGATAAGTACTAACTAAGTTATTTCTTAAAAAAAAAATCATTTTGAGCACAAAATATATACTACAGCACGTTATTAGTATTTACACACTATAGCGCTATACGCCATAGCGTCCACTATTTCTACTATAGCGGCGATAACGTAACTTGTATAGGATTGGCCAATAACATGGCGTTTGCGCCAAAAATTACTCGTCCTATGTTTTTAATTTAGTTTAGATATTCAGTGACATGATGATCTAAAGAAAAAAAGAGAGATATGGCAATTGGCAAATGAGGAAAATGCAAAAGAAAGAAAAAAGATTGCCACTTGTCCGAGATGTCGTTCCAATCTGAATCTCTGAATTGGGATCGTCTGCTTTAACACACACCATCTATCAGTCCCTCCTGCATCTCAACCATTCACTACCCCATCTCTCGTATCGGTAACAACAATCCAACAGTCCAGATTAGTTTTCTCAACTCCCGCACGCTGTACAGTATCTATCAAGCATGAGGAGAGGAAGTGAAGTGCGTATTCAAAAGGCGTACTTAATAATTAACCAACTAATAATTAATTAACCGTCCACCGGAAATGGCGCACGGATTCTCCCCCACTCTCTCTTTCCTTCCCGATTCTCCTCCCCCTCTCCGTCTCCGCTTCCTCTCCTCCTCCTCCCTCGCCAGATCTTCCCTCTCCCGATCCAAGCTCAGATCCCTCATGGCCTCCTCGGCGCATTGCCACGACACTGCTGCGCCCTGCTCCTCCTCCCCCTCCCCCTCTCTGCTCGTCTTCTCCGGTAACTAATTACTAAACAAATACCACCTGGATTGTATTCAATGGCGTGATGTGTTTAATTTGGGGGACCGTTGGTTTGACAGGTGGAACGGCATTCAATGGCGTGGTGGAAGAGCTGAAAAAGGTTACGACTAGAGTTGCGCATGTGTTGCCTGTTTCTGATGATGGCGGGAGTACGGCGGAGATTGTTCGGGTGCTCGGTAAATTCAAGTCCTCTTTCATGATTAACTGTTAACTGTATAATCTGCTGAACGTGTCATGAATAAATCAATTACATTTCTGTAGTTAGGATTGGGGTTTCAGTTCAGCCAAATTGTGATAAGTTTTCACTGGGAATTTGTGATATCTGGTGTAGAAGATAGTGTCTGGTACACTCTGGTACATGCTGATATCAGTATACGGGCAGAAATCTTGTATGACCAAGTTGTAGCCTCTCTGAAATCAAAAGTACAAAAAAGTGTAACATGTAGAACACAAAATAACTCATCAAAACTGTATTACCTCTGACTGGTAACAATCATTGAAATCTATGACTCTATGCTACTATATTTTCCAGGCGACCTGACAGGATCCTACTATAATTATAAGCCCTCCATTTTGCTCGCATAGCCCCGGCATAAGACTTGCAATTATAGTTTTGAGTATATATGATTTTCTATTGACTGCATGACCTGACAGGTGGGCCCGCCGTGGGAGACATACGGTCAAGATGCTTAAGGCTGTCAGATGAAAGCACATCAGAAGCTTTAGCTGTCAAGAAGTTGCTCGGCCATCGTTTGCCCCTTGATCCATCGAAAGCCAAATCACAGTGGTAGGCTTCCAATGTCTGTACTGAATCAGTAACAGCATGTACAACCTCCGTCCACAATTAAATGAATTTATACCCTTTACAGCTTGTCCCCAATTAAATGAACTTTTTACCGATTCAATATTATCTTTCAAATCGTCTCTTAGTTGTCGCCCGGCTTTCATCGAAGTTTTCGCCGGGCATAAATTGAGGGCATAAAAGTAATTTCACTTTTCCACTAATTCCTTTGACTTTTCCTAAAAATTCATTTATTCATGGACAGAGGTTGTAATAAACTAGTATGTGTTCAATTTTTTTTTTTTCACATCTTAGGTCCCTTCTACTATACTTAATTGGGATTTTAACAAATTAAGCTTAGTGGAGGTACAAAAATGAACTGTGTCAGTGCAACAGCAGTTGTTTAAGTTCAATTTTTTTCTGGATAGGCACAAGATCGTGGAAGGCGAAGACCCTTTATGGGATGGTGTCTCACGGCCTTATAGAGAGACTATTCGTGCATTTCTCGTGTATTTTCAAAACCAGGTTTTTTCGTACTCATTGATTATTCCTTCAATTTCTTGTCAGTAGTCTGCTTTTACCAATAGTCCTTTTGTAACTTTTCTGGTGCGCATTAGGATAGTTTCAGAAAACTAAAATCCTTTAGATAAAATATTTTATTTTGCCTTTGTAATTGTGTACTAAATAGTTATGCATGTTTGGTTTAATATGGATATATTTCTTTTCAGATCCTGAGAAAATCTGATGAATCGTTTTGCTTCAGCAATGGCAGGTGATTCTTCCTAAGGTGAATAGAAAAACCTTAGTTTAATACATCATCTGCTAATTACTTCTCAAAATTGTATCCATATTATCACAATTGTTTTTGTTGAAGCATTATAGGTTTGTACTTGTACCTACAATTAACTTTCTTCTGAGCAGGATTGGACTTATGGTGATTTAACACTTTTGCCTTCTCATTTTTCAAATCTACCATGACACATTTTGTATCACTTTTTATACAGTATTGGGAACTTCTTCTTTGCTGGGGCTCGTATATTTTTTCAGTCACTGGATGCTGCCATATTTTTATTTTCTCGTGTGTCGCAAATTCCCACAGAAAGTCTCGTTCTGCCAGTAATTTCTACCAATGACAGACTCACACTGGGGTGTGACTTGTGGGTATGTTGGCTACTTGTACATTTATATATCATGTTTTACTCCGAATTTTTTATCAATGAGCCCCATATGGAGCCTAGTTTGAACTCTAAGCTCCCAATAGCAGTCTTTTTACAAATAAGCTGGACGCCAGGGAAGAGCACCGTCCAGCCCCATGTACATGGACGCTGTCATACCTGTGCGTCCCTCAGGTTGTCTGGACTCATCAATACCAAAGCGTCCTCAGTCTCTCTCCAACTGTATTTCGTCATTTTCCCCCTATTTCCTTCTCCATCATGTCCTTCTCCTTCTTGCACAATGCTTTCTGAAGCTGGACGCTCTAATGTTATGGCGTCCATATGGGCGTTCCAGTTGTAGGGCCTCCCACCTGAGAAGGAAGGACGTCGCGGTACCGAAGCGTCCGGCTTATTTTTCAAAAAGACGCTGCCATGGGCTTATAGATCAAACTTGTAGCAGCACGGAGCTTATTGATAAAAAAATCGGTGTTTTACTTGTTTTGGGAGGAATATGGATAGGGATTTTCTTGGCACTAATTCTTGAATCAGTCCAGTATGAGCAAAAATTTAAAATATATTCGAAGGTACATTAGATATATAGATAGCTTACCAACAAAATACCATGCAATTTGAGCACCATTTATTCCAACATTAAGGGCCTTCAATTCACACTGAAATTTTAAATTACTTAATGAATCGTAAAGTATGAATTAGAATCTCATACATGAGAAATTCACCAATATGTGCCTGTATGGATTTCAGAAAAAAAATTTAATTTCTCGTGTATTTCTCTCTATGACAAAGTTAGCTTCTAATGAGCATCTTTGCAGTCTTGTCTGACAACGTGTTTTACTATATGTTGATATTTCTAGGATGGGACCATCATACGCGGTCAAAATGAAATTTCTCATCCTACTAATGGCCGTGCCGAGCAGATTAATAAGGTACTTTGCTCATATAAAATTTAAGAATCCCTCATATCAATCATGCAGTATTAAGTCTTCTATATTTGTCCGTTTGAAGCTTCTCATTGTGTATGATTTTGATTTGAAGGATTACACTTCTTGTTCTGCATTGCCGTCAAGAATTAAACGTGTCTTTTACATGTCAAGTGAGGGGAGCAATTTGTTACATGAGGTCAGTGCTATTTAGATGCTTCTATTGGGACATGGTATTATAATTATGGGTCGTTAGGTACAAGCAGCTCTTTACAGTTACTGGCTTAATTATAGATTGGATCACTTATGGCTGCTTTTGCTCCTTTTTTTTTTATTGTTACTAGCTGAGATCAATATTGGCTGCTCCCAATTTCTTATTGCGAGGGAAGGGAAGAACATTATTTGTAATCGTGAATTCAGAGGGAACAAAAAAGGGGGTAAAATTTAGGAAAACCAGTGTTTATGTGAGAAAAATGTAATGTATATTGACACTATATTTACAGATCTGAGGTTTGTTATGCATTTAATCATATTATATAAGTCAGCATCAGTGTTTATATGTATTTATTAATTGTAAGTACTGCCTTTTATGATTTAGGTATTCCCAACTGCTAATCCCATGGTACTGGAGCAGCTAACCAAGGTTGATTGTATTGTATATGGCATGGGATCTCTTTTTACTTCTATTTGTCCATCACTGGTACATACTTTATCAACATTTTTACTATGCTGATACTAAATTACTTAATTAGGCTAATTTGGGTAACCTTGGGCTTAGTGGAGGCATAAGCTTCAGGATACACCATCAAATGACTTAGAAAAAAAGGTTTTACAAAGCCATAATGTTTAGTGGCTAAAATACACAATATTTTTTTTTCTAAACTACGTATAGGTTGTATTAATAATAATAGAGGATCTGTAGGTATTACAAGGCATTGGGGAGATCATCTCTTCAAGATCCATTCCCAAGGTACAAAATGTCATTGATCTTTCTTACTTACAAAGAAAAAAGAAGAATTATAGATACTGACACTAATAATAGAACATACACTAACTTCTTTAATTTTGTGTAAAAGGTACTTCTGTTGAACGGTACACATGATAGGGAAACAGCAGGCTTATCTGCTTCTGGGTTTGTTACTGCAATTACAGACTCACTGAACCGGACGTATGGAGCTCGTCACAAGAGCCTAATTAATATTGTAAGTTGAAATAAGAATAAATTTATTTCCTCACACATTTCTTTTGTTTTGTTTGGAAATTTTTTGGGCCTGGTAAATGTATTGAAGTTCTATTTGTTGCTCACATTTTGTTTTCAATCTATCTAAAGTCTGATTTTTTGCCCTTTGACTATTGTACTTGATTAAACTAGGACGTTAAATTGCTTTGGGTTAAATTAGTCTCCAAACTATTGCAATTGGTTCAATTAGCCTTTCCATCATTTACTGATACGATCATGCGACACTTTTGGGATGATGTTTTGACATTGGTGATAAAGAAAAACTGTCTTACCAAGTTCAAAGGGCTAAATGCAGAGTTTACTTTTATTATTTTACTTTCTTAAGCTTTTGTGTTGTGTTCATCTCTGAATGTGACATAGCTGATGGTTATTTGAGTCTCGAGTTGAGGCATCATTGCAAAATATAGTGTTGAATTAGGTTTCACTGTAATAGCCAATGTTTTAGTTTATGTTCAAGAGCTTTACTGTTTGGAATTTTGGGACCGGTACCAGTATAAATATTGCTAATTGTTTCTACTGGTACAATTTTCTGTGAGGACCAATACTTTCTGGAGAGATTTTGACCTGTGGTCCTTATTTTAGACAATATAATCAAACTCTGCTTGGTGTAATTCTTTACTTTTATCCCTGATATCCTCTTTTTTTTGTTTTTATTTAATTCTTACCCAGCCTAGTGACTACATAAATGCTATATTAGTTCCTCGAGATGGTCAAGTTCTTGTGGATAGTGATGTATTAGCTTCTCAAGGAATCTTTCGTGTGGTATGTAAATTTTCCTCTTATTTTTTATTTATTGGTTCAATTGCACCTCATACCATTTTGCCTCTATATTTTACTAGTAGTCCTGATTTTTGTTGAATCTGCAGTTGTTCATCTGTTTTGGTAAATTTCTTTACAGGTTTCTGTTGATTCAATCCATGACCGCAATGTTGGGGTTATATTTGACCCGAAATCTTTAATTAAGTCCTTGACTGATTTGATATGTGAAACCACCTCCTCACCTGTTAAGCATCCTGAAGCTCTCATCAGCACTTCAGAAACTTAATTTAAAAGGGTACTTTTTGGTAACTTTCTGTGTTTCTACCATTCCAGCTAATTCATGTTTATGGCTAACAGTTGTTTAGTGACAGTTTTGGTTCAATAGTAGATTCATATGTTGGTAGCTTATTCTGTAGATCTTATATTGGCCAATTTGTCAAATTTTTTTTAATAAAGTAGTTTCAAAAGCCGAATTATATTTGTTCACATTTCATACTTCATGATTGTCTGTTTCTTGCATTGGATCATCATATACGCCACCTTTGATGTATGATGTTTTATGTTCCATTGCTATTAACCAAAGTACTATAATTCTGGAATGGAATAATCATCTACAAAATATGATTAGTGGGTCAGGGATTCACCAAGTTTCCTTGCCACTTGCTTTTCCTTAGTCAAGTCAAATAATTGAGGGTTTCATGCACTGTGCTAAAATATGTTTTGACATCAACATAATTCTCAGAGGGAATGATTGTGCCAATTGTAGCAAAAACACAAAGAAAAAACCAAAAATAAAAGAAAAAAAAAGGTTGCGACGTCATGAATGAGACAATGAGCATGTCAATGTCGTGATAGTCATTTTCTTCATAGAGACCTTTTTGTTATTATATGAGACAAGCATGCTTGTGGTGCAAAGATATTCATCTAATAAGATAATAGGTTGGGATTCCTGCTTGTATGTAAGGGAATCCTCGGTTTGGTTCCCCAAGCAAAAAGATAAAACGATAACTACCCAAATGGTCCCAGAATAGATAATGGAGATAATAATGGATCCGTTGGATCTTCGGAGATGATGGAGATACAAGTTATGGCGCTGCCTTTTCAGTTTGCAACTGATATGCATACATGGATACCGAGTATGTTAGTATTCATCTTAAACATATGCTACTGATATTAAAGCATTCAATTTATTTGTATAATATCTCATTATACTGTACAAATAAGTTGGGTAATGAAACCAATAATTTGAATATATATCTATTTAATATGAATTAACACATGGAATCAATCTTGGTATTATTTTAGTATCTCTGTAACATTTTCTTTTGAGTTTTGAGGGTCTGGTCCCTCTGGATATCTGAATCATTATTATGAGATGTGATCCTCTGTAGTCAATTTCCTGTTCATACGTTGTCACCACAGATTGAAATTTAGGATAGTGCCTGCCATTTTGACATCTCAATTATTAGGGATAATTCAGCTATATTTTGCAGAAAGGGTCCTTTCATATTAATAGTATTATTTAAAAAGAGAATAGGAGATACATAGCAAGTGTATTTATTTCATAGCTTCCCTAGCTAAACACGTGAATTATTTTCCCGCAATTTCAATTTTTAAGCATTAATTAGCACGGTTCTGAGGTATCAAATGTCCCCAAAAAAAAAAAAAAAAAAGCTATTAAGTGATGTGGCGCATCAGAGAAATTACTCAAAAGCTCGCGCTTAATTTGGAAAAGTTCGTATAATTTATGGATAATTTGCTTTCTGTTAAGAAAAATTAAGAATAATTTGCCTATTATTCGAATGATTCAGGAAGTTAATCGCAATTTGTTAGTTTGATGCTTAGATTCAAATTAAGTATATTATTCGTGAGTCTTAGTTTTTACAATTCATATCCTCTACTGCGTAATAAACTACTGCGTAGTACTCCAATCGTTGGATCTTCTTTGAGATTCATGCAACTCAATCTCAAAAGGCCCCCTTAATCCACATCGTTGATTCCCTGCGACTGTGCAGCAGAGGATAGGCACGCTTGTTTTTTATGGTGCATGCAGTCTACTTGCTTAATGCTTAGTAAAATACAATAACAAAAAGTTAGTATGAAAAAAAGGTAAGAAATATAATAATGAGATGTTGAGAGCGAATAATATGTTTTCATATGGGGGCAGCCACACTGATGGTTACTTTTGTGGCAATAAATCAGGGTTCGTTAAACAGGTCGTGCTCACATAATTTATTGCAAAAGGCTGGATATATATGTTTTGGAAGCTTAATTGGGATCCATCTTTCTCATCAAGCAACAAAGAGAATTACTAGTTTGAAATGAATTCGTTTCAAAATTATTTATTTTATACATGTCTTTTACTATTCAGGTTAAATAAGTATCACTAACATGATTAATAACTTGTTTAAGTTGAATAAAGAGCTTCTGCATAAAAATATATTGAGAGGGATCGAATATTCTTTGACAATTTTTTTCAATTGAAATGTATAAACACATACAATACTGTGTTTAGCTTTGCACTATATTACATTGCTATAATTTGTTAAATTTGTGTGGGTTGTGAGAATGACATTTTTGACGTGTTGTGGAGAACTTAGAAGAAGCCTGCAAGTCATGGACTCCGGAAAGAAAAATCAACATAATTAAGACCGGTTGATCATTTCACTTGAATTGAGAGTCTTAAAATTTGGACTCACAAAGACGTCTCTTATCCTCTACGGCATCTGTATCTTCTTTATAAATAAATAATTGCAGTTCCAAATCCATGGTTTAATTTGGCATTGATTAAGCAACAAGTAATAATAATTTAAGTCTGTTGTGCATGTGGTTCAAAAATAATACTCTTTATCCATTTTTTTCAGGTTTATTCACAGAATAAAAATTTCCTCTAATTGTTGCCACGTTGAATCAAAATAAATATGTTGTGTGTGGTCTTTCGAAGTCTGTAATAAGTTGAAGAGAAGTCCAACTCGCATGAATTTTTTTCAGAAAGCGACTTGATATTTGAGTAGCAATTTGTTTTTGAAACAATACATAAGTGAAATGTGGTTGAAGGTCTCCCTTTTGGATGTATACATGCCATCTTTTTAGAATGTAGACCCCTGATAGAGAAATTTTGGTTTATAAATTAAGGGATTTCCTGTAAGATCAGTCGGAAAAGTTTTCAGCTTTCATACGGAGTAACTATTTTTATTGTATGAGTATATATTTCTCTTGAAATGAATAAGCCTGTTGTTTAATTTTATGGCTCATTCATTTCACTTTTATATGAAAACTTGGAAAAGCATTAACAAAAGATATCTTGTGGTGAAGGCCACAGATATTATAGGACATGAATTTTAGTGAGCTACATTAACTTCATAAGAATGATGATAGATATTATTTTGGTTCAAGCCAAATACAAAAGGCCGTAATGCTGTGTAGTTATAATACTTCTGTTCACGTCATTATAATCCTCCCAGTTTGCACTGAGATACCATTAATCATATAATTGTCCCTGATCTTATAGTTTCATTACTCCTATATATACACCATATATACCAGTTGTTGCATATATGACTACACCAAACACCTTAACCTGAGCTACAAGCAAAAGCCAACCATGTCTTTCACTTCCCAAACTCTATGGCTAGCAATACTAGTCGCCTCAGTTACCTTGACCGTTGCCATTGACTTGTCTGCCGTTGACATGCCCATGACGGCGCGACACGAGAAATGGATGACCCAGCATGGGCGTGTATATAAAGATGCTGAAGAGAAGGCACGGCGCTTTGAAGTATTCAAGGCTAATGCTGAGTATGTGCAATCTGTCAACCATGCCGGAAACCGCACGTACCGACTTGGCCTGAACCGGTTTGCTGATTTCACCAATGAAGAGTTCAAGGCCTCCTTCCTTGGTTTTAAGCCACATCCTCTGGCGGTAAATGAGGTGTTTTTTTCATTTTATTTCTACTTTCTAATTGATAAGCATTCTGCTATTTCTATAGTTGACAAAATAGAAGTATTAGAGTACCACTTTCTGCTGCTTCAACCAACTAAACACTGTTACATGATAACAGTTGACACTGCTCTTATGCAAGAACAAAGAATTTGAAATAGCTAGAACAACTTATAATATTTGATTTTGCTTAATTAACAGGAAGAAGATGTGGAAAAACCATTTAGGTATGCAAATCTAGCTTATGTGCCGGGTAGCATGGACTGGAGAGCTCGTGGAGCAGTTACTGGGGTGAAGGATCAAGACCCTTGTGGTATGTGCAAGACTAGATTTAGACATGTCAGTTAACAACTAGTCTTTTGTATTGCTTAACAACTATACTGATACCATCTATTTTAGAATGGTTGGTATGTATTGTGACAGCATAAAATAAATGTAAACAAACAATTCTACTGGAACATATACATACTATTACTGAAAATGACTCGGATACAGCAGAAATGTGGTTATACCCACAGCCTGATTATTAGACAGTATTATGTTTATCCAACTCTGAAGTGGCAAGATAGCATCCAGTCGGTATCGAACTAATAGGAGTGGCTGTATTAATAATAACATCATAATCCAACATGGAAAATCTCAATTAAAACAATTGAATTTATTTGATGCTTCCAAAGGATGTTGCTGGGCATTCTCAGCAGTGGCAGCAATGGAGGGCATTGTGAAGTTAAGAACAGGCCAGCTGATGTCCTTGTCAGAACAGGAGGTTTTGGATTGCACTGCGAATGGCATGTCATGTGATGGGGGCACCATGGAGGCCGCCTACAGCTTTGTAATCAGAAATAGAGGCCTCACAACTGAAAGAAACTACCCTTATACCAGAAACCAAGGGTACTGTAATTCTAGAAAGAAGTCTTCTTCTGCTGCCACTATCAGGTCCGAAGCAATTAATTTCTCCAACTCAAACACCTTAGTTATATATTACTTATATATAATAATTGTACTCACTTGTTAATTTTTTTATTTTTGTGGCAAAAAAATGTTAGGGGCTATGAGGAAGTACCGAGGAGCGAGGCAGCATTGCTAAATGCAGTGGCAAACCAGCCAGTCTCGGCAGGGGTAGAGGGTTCAGGAATAGACTTCCAATTCTATAGTCGTGGAGTCTTTACAGGGTACTGCGGAACTGACTTAGACCATGCTGTCACAGTTGTTGGCTACGGCGCATCTGCTGGTACCAAGTACTGGCTGGTCAAGAATTCATGGGGCACAGGCTGGGGTGAGGGAGGATATATGCGTATGCAGCGCGATATCGGTTCATCTGGAGGTTTATGTGGCATTACATTGCAAGCATCATATCCAACTGCATGATTCGATAAATGGTTGAAGAAAGTGTGTCTGCAGATCTTAATTTAGGACTTCATGTATGTTAATGTAAATGCCAGTAGTACAAGTTTAATTGTCAATGTTAATGCAAATGCTACATACTACCGTCTACACTTGATATCTCAGTGACCAACTAGCAGATGTTTTATAGGTATAGTCTTGTAAGTTGTCCATCTTATAAGCTTTTATAAGGTCATATAAAGTTTTAAGTGTAGTTCATTTTGGGGAATGGCTGATACTATAATCTTATTTGCACTCTGTCAATGGGAATAAATGATACTACAATCTTGTATGAGGTCCATCTTATAAGCTTTCGGATGGCCATATATTACATTTTAATTTCTCTTTCCACTTTAGGAATAACTGGTACTAGTATCAGATGTCAAGGTAAACATAAACTTGACATCAAACTATGATGGGAATTCTCTAATGGGAACTTATAACTACCTTTGTTTAGTAGCATCAATTGAAAAGTTATAAGCCATCTTTTGACAAGTAACAACATTTCTTTTACCAAGCATATAGCACCAACTTTTTTTCCCTGACAACAACTGGATCTATAACATACCCTCAAAGAACAGTACAACATACATTTTTTTTTTTTTCCTTTAGACAATGCAACAGTTAGCCAAATTCAGTTTCTAAAGGAATTTTACATGTCAATTTCTGCTTTAGTATATCAGAAAAAGCAACCTATTTCTAATATTCCAATATTAATTAAACACCAAAATCTGCAGAGATGATAATAAAGTTATTTTTATTCATAAATCAATGTACAGATATGCTTACAAGCCTGCACTAGGAAACTATCTATTCTAGTGCCAACTGCCACGATAACATAAAACAAGCAAGAAAATCACAAAAATGCTGAAGATACGCTAATAACCGACATAAATGGCAGCATTTACAATATAACAGTCGTCATTTTTATCTCCCATCGCTTCAATGCATGTGCCACTTGAACAAATCATTCCCCCATCCACCACTTCAAAGCTGACAATCTCACCACTTTAAGAAAGAAGTTCAAGCGATAGTTGCATTAAATGCCATAATAACTGTTTCTAATTTTGTTATACAGATATATCAAAGGCAAATATGAGGTCAGCTATCTAACATTATGAAAGAGAGATTTATGAACCATGAAAATTGTACTTTAGTGCAAAAAAAAACACAGAGGAAATTTATTGAAAATTATCACGAAATCTTTCCAGCAATATAATGGGGTTGGTTCAGTACAGAAAGTCAGGCAGATGTGGTACAGTTTGCACTGCTCATGTTCCAATACCCTTGGACTATTTACACCAATGTGCAATCACCTAGGCATTTAGTTTGATTATCCTTCCAATTAGTTTACCTTTTTTACTAATGATTTGCTATATTCCACATAATCTCAAGGTATACAACCATATCAATCAGATATTTTAATTATTAAAGGCAAGAGCATAAAGAAAAATCTTACTAGGGGAAAACAGATTTAACTCTGTTAGCATCAAGCAAGTGCTGGGTCGACCGAGGGACACCCAGTTGAATCTTAAGCTTCATCTGGTCAGAATTCACACCTGGTATTGCCCCTGAAATGCACACACAACAAATGAACAATCATTTCCAGTTACAGTACAGCCGGTACGAACCTCAATTAGGCAGTTGCAGTACAAACAGAAATTGCTGATACCGTGATATTCATCCAATACACACTAACACCCAAATCTATAATTGATCAGTATATTAGCAACCTCAATTTGCAATCGACAAAAGACACATTGATTGATCTCCATTAATTTTGTCAGCAACTGTACCAACCAACAATTTCAAAACAACAATTGAAGTAAGTACCTTGTCTAAATGCGGGGATGGAGTTGGAAGAGATCGCATCCTTGCATGCTCGCATCGCCGCCACTGTTATATCCTGTCTGTTCTCAGACAATAAAACATAACAAATCAATATACATTTAATCAAAGCCCTTGACTTTTGACCTCAGACAGAGAGCAAAAGAAAGAAAGAGAGATAGAGATAGATATATACAGACCCATGCTGATCATAGCCAACACCCATTTCAACAAACAGGAGGTGGAAGGTCTCCCCTCCCTCTACAGCTGCTGGTCTCTCTCTAGGCTCCATGGCAACCCGAGAGGCAGATATTGGCTGGAAACGGGCAGAGCCAACACTGAGCTTAAAGTACCCACTTCTTGTTCTTGCTGTTCTTGTAGTGGCAGTGTGATGAGGGAGGAGAAGGAAGTTGGGGATCTGAGAGCCTACCAGCATCTCTCTTTTTTTTCTCTCAGGTTTTCTTGTTCTTTGTTTCTCTTCTCTAATTAGTAATTTCTATCATGGCAGTTGTATTTCGGTAGATTTGTTGCTGGGTTTAGAGTTTGGGCTTGAGCCCAGAATAAAGGAGTAAAAAGGGTAAAAAGGCTTTGTTGAAGAATAGAAAGGGCATAAAAGGCCCAAGTTGTCATGAAACTGGATACTCATATGGGGCTGAAATCTTGTGCATTTCAGGTCCAGAAAGATGTGTTAGATTATATAACTAAAGTTAACATCATTCATACTTGATTGCTCTACAGTTTGGTTTCAACATAGTTACTTGCAGCTCGTTTTGGATAAATGACAATGGAACATATATATATATATATATATAGCATGTAACTGCAACTATTGTAATGCTACACAGATTGATAGATCAACAATGTGCTACTATTTATTAACAATGAGTTATGATTTTTTTTTTCCCCTGATGATTGCATTTGATTTATTCCCGAAAAGAAATGAGAATTGGTGAATAAAATCACTTTATTCAAGAGAATTGCGTTTGATTTGAAAAAATAAAAAATAAAACTGCAGTCTCATGTTACTCGATTGCTCAGTTTGATTGATGTTTTGTACACAAAAGATCCAACTGATTTCATTTGTCTCTGAAGATCCTATATATGATACTACACATCACACATGTAATGTAATCGGTCTTTATTGAATTGTGTGTGAGGTGTAAATGGTTCGTGAATCAAAACATTACGGATTACTTGTAGACTCTTCTACACTGACTTTTATTCTAAGATGCATTTCATTTTCATGTCAGCAATTCAATTTTGTATTTACTCACTTCCATTATGCATTTAAATGCAATAACTCTCGAAAAATAATGTTCATTGTCATGATAAGTCGAAATATTAATAGATTAATGACAACGTACACCGACTTTATCCAGAAAACATTATATAAATCAACAGTTCAGATATATATATATATGCCTGTTTCTATAATTTTCTTGTCAACAAATTCAATGGAGGAGGAGAAAATTTTTGTTATCAATAAATTCACCACCTCTCTAATTGGGTATCACTTTGATACATAGTTGTTATTGTGAATTATGATTGTCAAATTCAATAAAAAGTGTTATTCACCCATTTTTGCACATTAAGTCACAAATTCTCATAACCCAAGTTGATCCAATCCTGCCTGAGGCCTATGCCAGAAGCCCAAGAACTTGGCCCAATCAAGTTGACCCAATTCTCGTAACCTAAAGCACATTAAAATAAGGATAGTGACAACCATTCTTTGTGACAACCATGACAACGGATCAGTTAGAGGTGGCAGTTTGTCGGATCGGGTCAGGTTTTGATCTGGTTTGGGTCGGGTATCGAGTTGACGACCGTCGACATTTTTTCGGGTCAGGTTGGGCGTTGGGTTGAAGGTTGTTAGCATTTGTTTTGGGTCTTCGGTCATTTCGGATCGGGTTGCCGGTAATTTTGAGTATCGGATCATTTCAGGTCGGGTATCAGGTTTGGTGACACTTAGGTCATGTCAAGTTTTGGGTTGTTCGGGGTCTCGATCGCGTTGTTCAAGTCTAGATTGTGTCGAACCACGTAAAAATCGGGAGTTTTCTTCTTTTTCTCTACTCTTTACTTTACTTTTGTGCATCTTGATTTGAGTAGTCTTGTGATTTGTGATCTCTCATGAATATTGTGAATTGAACTGTTAAACTGTGAATTGTGTGAATCGTGAGATCAAGTAATTGTCATTTTGTGTGAAATTGAATTGAAATCTAAATCTGCAACTATGTTCCGCAATCTGCGACTATTTAAAATTTCAACTAATTTGAGTATCGTTTGATACTACATCGAAACTCATCAAAATTTCTTAATATTTACAATAGTTCAAACTTCAAAACATTATGAGTTCTGATATAGTATCAACGACACTCAAATTAGTTGAAATTTGAAACACAATCAATCTATGAGTTTCATAATATATATGTTTATATAAAATTTTCTATTTTAGAGAATTTATTTATATTTATTTATATTTTAGAGAATTTATTTATATTTATTTGAAAATCTGTTGTCGTCGTTGTAAAGAATGGTTGTCACCCAATGCCCACCCTTAAAATAATTCTAAAAATAGATCATGAATTTCAAAAATTCCAAATCAATTTTGAAATTCATTTTTACAATTTTTAGGATATTTTTATTTAAAACATTATATTTATCAGAATTTGAATTTTCAAATTTAAATTTGAATTTGAATTCAAAAATGACAAAAACATCAAAAATTCAAAAGAAAAAAAATTCAAATTGCTTGTAAATATATTCTCTTGTTTGATATTTACATAAACATTTAATATTTTTATGCTTATTTGAGTATATTCTCAATTTATATTTAAAAAAATAACAAAACAATATATGTTTTTTTTTTTTAAATAAAAGTTAAAAATGTATGCATGTTAACATTGTAATAAGTTAAGTCTCTTTGTGAACACTTGTACATATTTTCAGGTTCTTCATAGAATCAAAGTTTCTCAAAAACCAAAAAATGTCAAACCAAATGAAGTCAGTTCACAGATTTTTATGTTTGACAACCTGAATTAGGGTACCAGCTTCCATTTTAGAAGCAAAAGTGATACACCAATCTTAATGAGATAGGGTACCATGCTGAAACAGCGATGCATAAATTCATAAATGTATCAGCTTCTTAGAACCAAATGGTACCCTATTTCATGGCCAATAACGGGAATAGTTAGTGTATCACTGTATCAGCTTCCATTTTAGAAGACACCCAAAAAACACAGCAGACAGCATTACAGAAATAACTGACCAATTTATGCATCAACTGATTAGCGAAAGCATCTACTTACAGAGGAAAAATATCTTTTAATGAGATCCTAAATCGGGGGTATGCACTCTTTTGTGCAGCCCCAAAGCTTTTCATGAGGCACAAAAAATGAGCCAAATACATATATGCCCTTAATTTCCTATGCAGATATTTTGATGATTCTTTCTATATGTATATATATAATATTAACTGCTAAAAAATCGAAGGTAAGACAGTAAACAGCATAATGTCTCTTTATATACTGCTAAATGGGTCAGAAAACGGTAGCTTAACTGTTCCAGTCTTCCGTTTGAAATTGGTACAAGTTTTAATCAAAGGAGGGGAGGCATTAGGCCCCTCCAAAATGCCTTCGGCTACTAGCTTGTAACTAGCTTCTGTAAGGTGGAGCCCATCCCATGAGGTATAAGCCGACGGGTCCTTGCAAACAGACGAACCAGGGGTACCGCATAGTATTGATGGTGTGCAGTTGTAAGGTGCATCACTGCCACAACATGCATTTAACGGCACTTCAAATCCTACAGAGAGTTGAAAGTTTTAAAATATAAGCCAAACTAGGCAATTTGAAGCCTCTTTAGAAGGCAAACAAAGAAAGAGAAGGACATTTAAATGCTTTAGAACCAATATTGCATCTGACTGCAATAATTTCAAGTGCATCTGAATTTTCAGAGTCATTAAATTGCAAGTTGGCTAGCAGAAAACAGAACCAAATAATTGGTATCACATGAATTAAGCCCCTTCAACCTTGTAATTGCATTTATATTCCTCAGTTCTCCAACTAAGACTGAAGTTCTACCTGTACTAAATATAAATTTTATCAAGGCAGACAAACTCACCAAATTGGAGAGGAGATCGAAATATGTTCATGGAAGTCTCATAATAATCAGCATAGATTATGGTGACATTAGGATAGCTCTGTCTTAAGCTATTTATCTTGTTAACAATCATTCCGTTATGGAACTCGGCGAATTCATTCAGCCAATTAATACATCCTGTCTTCGGATCATAATACTCTTCATTCTCGCTATGATAGACCACGAGGTACAGTGGTACACAACCAATCGGAAAATTTCCCGGTACAACCAGTGTCTTAGCACCAAGCTGGATCAATTCCTACAAATTTAATAAATAGCAACAGCAATTAAATAAAATTATGAAAGTGACAAAGTTACATTCAGAGAGCTCTTTCAACCTCAGATGGCCATAATATAGGGTACCATGCTTTTCACTTCGCTACAAGATTAAGATTAGCTAAATCTCATATTGTTCTTTGCACTGTGTATCGGCTAAGGTATCAGAGGAAAAAGAAGACACAGCTACCGGTAATCAATTTACATTTGGAGTAATTCATGGAACTTTGGGATTACCTTAGCAGCATGACCTATGGCATCGGCAACATCAGGCACAATAGCACGGACCTCATCTAAGGTTTTCTTTCGGATGAATAGGTGGTTGTAGTCATTTCCACCAATCTCTCCAACAAAGAACAGTGAATTCCTCATCAAGTCTTCTTGTTCTATAAGTGAAGATAGAAATTGGATGTTAGAATTATGATAGCAGACTAACGAGAGCAAATTGAAGATTGTTCTATTGTGCTCACGGTGCTGGCACAAATACATACATTAATGGTACTAAGCTTATGCTTAATTTCATCATCAGATGGTTTGTATCTTTTTTCCTGTTGTTAGTCCCCTCTTAGATTCTTTGGTTGGTTCAGATCCTATCTATAGAGGAGATCTTTATTTCTTGGTTTGCTCAAAATTCAGAATTGACAACTAAAAAAAAAAATGTCAAAAAGAAAAGACTAAACATCTGCACTTTAAACTCATCCACACTGTACTCAGACCTGATATGACAGAATGAAGCCTTACAACCTAATATTCCACAAAGATTAGTACAGTACAACTTGCTGCTATTTGGTATTAGTTTCCTCAACAAATCAGGATTGGGTTTCACCATTGAGCCCAGTACACAAAGTTGTACAAATCTGTGTGCGTACCTTTCTGACTGGACAGCAGACGCAGCAGTTGCTTGAACCAGCGAATCTGCTCGTCTAAGGAGTGCTCAGTCCAATTGGGATCCACATCTCTCTTCCTGAAATAGTCATTGTTTAGAGCAGTGGCCCCACCCACTGCAAAATTTGCACCATACTTGAAATCCTCTGCAGTGCTACCCGCAAGATACGGCATTGTATATGGCAAACCAAATGCCTCAGCTACAAAATACAAAATATTTGACTTAGGTATTGAAGTTGCGAAATTAGTAATGAATGATCCCGTAGTATTTTCTATCACTAATCTTATTTCTCCTTTTTCATTATGGCTGTACAATCTAGCTTGATGTTAGATTTAATCTATTGATGTTCAAAATCACTAATAAAATATGCTGATTGTGGTCGTTACAATTTATTTTTAAGAAAGTCTAAAATATCCATCAAAAAGCTCAATTTTCAGCTTGACCTCCTATTTAACTATATTGAATAAAATAAAGTTCTGATAAAGTCATCAGGATTTTTGTGCCAGCAAAACTTTCCAGAATAAACAACTTCAGAATTTGAAATAATATTTCCCGCAAACTTAATATGCGAAACCAGTATCATACAGAAATATTTCCTAAATCAGCAATAGCAAGATGCTAGCTTTAGACTTCTCAGGAGATGAACGGATGCAAATGGTGCTTATTTAGGGAATTTATTTGAACGACAGATCTTTTATAATCTATGAATTAGTTTTTGTAAAAAATGCTCTTGATGCATCCATAGCAGAGAAAGTGAATGTCTAAAACAACTGGAGATAACTAAAAGCAAATCATAATGATCTAATATAACTCAATCCGACTCAAAGAAGTTGGCCATGGCATTAAATTACTATATACTCAAGAAAATGACCCAAAAGACAAAAACCTAAATTTCATGGAGATCTAGACTAATGAACCCCCACACCAAAAAAAAAAAAATAGTGCATTATTTTTATGGGTTAACCATAAATTCCCATGTTACTAAAATTAAAGAACCTAAATTTCATCTACCCTATTACTCTAATTCCATGCAAACTAATCGCTTAGCAACACAATCTTTCTGAAAAGGAGAACACAATAAGATAAGACAAAGTTAGATGAACTGATAGGAACTGACATACTACGAAAGCAACAGCACCACCCATTACTTTCAAGTGCCAACAATTCCATTGACTTTTGAAGAAATCATTTCATTTGTTTACCAATTTGATCAGCTCATTTCAAACTTAAGAAATTCCATCCAAATGCATCGAACTTTGATCAGCCCAATCAAAACCCTCCCATGATAAAAGGATCAGAAAGGACTAAGAAGATGACATATACAACATGTTCATCAAGAAAACAACAAATATACAAACACAATTAAGCAAAGAACACAGTTTGCCAACCAACAAGCTTAAAAGAAGCAGCCTCAGGGATGATGAACAAGGTATCAATTGCAACTGAGATAGACTGCTAATTAAGCAGTAAGTTAACACTTGAGAGACAAAATGAAACCAGCTGAAGGATTCCATCCCAATCTGCCAAAACACCAACAAAATGGAAGTACAACAATAGAACAGAACAAAAAAGAAAAATCCATGAACAGCCAACAACCAACAGAGAACTTTCAGACAATCATAATTGAAAACTTGAGGGACCAAATTGAAATGAACAAAAACTACTAACTGAAAAAACTAAAAAGCCTAAAACAAACAAAGCATGAAAGCAGGATGCATTTATTGCGGGCAGACAGAGAGCCACGACTGTTAATAAATAACCTGTCAATTTGTCATAATATAAATTCTCAGGGACCAAACCGAAAACAGTTGTCTCCTCTCGTCTAACTCTTTTCTAATACTAAAATAAAGGGAAAAAAATATAATAAAAGAAGGAGGAATTAAAGAGAGAGGGTGCGGAGGTGATGGATGGGATGGGATGGGATGAGATGGAGAACGAACCGATGAAGTCAACGATGACCCGGCCGTCGCTGAACCTCCCCGTGGGGCGGCCGAAGAAGGTCTGGCCGTAGGGCAGCTGCGCCACGGGGTCGTCCGTCTGGTCGCCGATCGAGTGGAGGAAGTTGCCGGTGTCCGTGAGCGAGTCGCCGAATGCGAAGAGTCGCGTGTAGCATGCCGACGCGGGGGAAGCGAGGAGTAGGAGCCCCAGCGCGATGAGAGAGATCATAGCCGATGCTGATGCCGCCGTCGCCATGGGAGGGTTTGGGAATGTGCGCGGCTTTTGATGCGCAGACACGAGATTTGAGATTTCTTCCCGTTGGGAGGAAGGAAGGAAAGAAGAGGAAGAGAGTTTATAACTTTAAGGCGAGGTTTTTTTTGTGCCCTCAAGCAAATCTCGTGCCAAGCTTCTCTCTTCATCAGATTTCGGAATGTCATCCAATCACTTGTTACTCTCTATCTGAAAGTACTGCTCTACTGTGCTCATCTAGACCGTTGTATTACAGATGTACGGTTGACATTGTTTAGGAGTTCTTTGCATCTAATTGAGCGGATAATTTAGCCCGTCCCTTTTGATCTAACGGTTGGAATAGAATAGTAGGGTTTTGTTCTGGGGATAGAGTAGCGGATATATATAGGAGTTGGAGTTTGGACCGGCAAAACTTTTCTCCGGGATCTGCTTTCGATTTGTGGGGTCATCGTGTCAGTGGGTCAATACAGAGATGTCTCCTGGTTATGTTTCGCAGGGGATCCGGGGTGTTTAGAGATTAAATGGGGAATAGGAAAATTGGATTGGCAAGTCAACAGGAATATATTCCTTCCCTTCCAGTATTATGTCATTTAATTGTTTATCTTATGTTAATATGTGTTACTATTCTAACATTCCTGCTTGTATTGACTGTGCATTGAGTATTTGAGTATGATATGTTACTCAGGCCTACATGTAACTTATTTATTTATTGGGTTTTAAACTTTTAGTTGAATTTTTTATCTCTTCAGAAGAAATCAATATATGTAATTTGACCCCGTGTAAATGCCGTCAAATCAATATCAATGTCTAATTTAACACAAGCATTTAATTCGAATTTATTGCAAGAGTTATAAATGATATAACTTGTTAATACATGTGCATCAGAAAAGAAAATTAAAGTCTATTCACATATGAACATCATGAGAAATTGGTCCTTTTTCCGGGACGACTTTGATAGCTTTCACTCACTATTGAAGGTTCTCCGAGTAGCAGCTAGAATCATAAATAATTAAATTAAATATGGTACACATCACTAGTTCGCAATAAATTTACAATTTTCGAACTAATAAATAGATGCCATCTCATTTGATCATTCGCCAATGAAGAAATAAAACTGTTGTTGCTAATTTTGATAATTTTAATGATGATTGAACCATCATGAGATGAGAGGTCAAACCAATGGAAAAATATATATTACGCTTTACATTGCTAAGTACCATACGATGACATAGCAAATATTTATAAAAATATCTTTTTTCAAACAAATTTATAGAAATATCCTTTTTCCAAAGAATATTTACAAAATTGACCACATCTTAAAACTATTTACAAAAATGACCCTAAAAATTTTATAAAAATGACCTTTCGACCCTAAAAATTTTACAAAAATGACCCATCCGACCCACATGCCACATCATCATAGAGTTGTAGGGGCAAAGTTTGTGGCATGGTATCATTGTCCCAAACCAATTATAAAACCATGAAAATGGTACTTTCTATATAGTGTCTAAAAATAATAATTGGATCAAATGTTGGGGCCGAAGATATATATTCCCAAGAAAAAGAAATGGTGGGGCTTTTGAGAAGTGGTGGGTTTGCGTGACAAGTGACGAGAATGTGGCTCGGCTCACCCGGAGACTCCAATAAATCATCATTTTTTTTTTCATTTATTAAACAAAATAGACTATTTTATGTAAAAATTAAAGATTGTAGGAAACTTTACGACCCAGAAAATATTCATAGAGAAAAAGTTTTGAGATACGACTATATGAGCAATATAAAATTGAAGATAATAGATATATATATATTTTTATTTCATAAGTGTGTTACGACGATGTGTCAAACTCAAACCAATTTCCCAATTAGGTATTGTATTTATCTTAGTTTATAAATTATATACCTACGGAAGGAACCATTTTATATACCTAAGCAAGTTCCTACCTCCATTTGGCATTACTTATTTAGTGGCACAATTAATTAAAGAACCAGAACCTGTTATGTTATGTTCTGTTCTGTTCTGATGTTAATGCACCATGGCTAAACGCGTGCAACATTGTACACCACGGCATCGACCAAAACCTACCTGCATTTCCCAAATTAATTGGCATACCTATATAATCTCTAATATATTCTGATATATATATATTCATCCGATATATACATTATCAGCTCCGAATCTGTAATAATAATATTCATTCAGCTGTTCGTTGGTACTTCTGTTTTATCGCCGCGTGGACTCATTATTAATGTCTGAAAAAAAAGGCAATGTTGGTTTTGTCGCGTCGTTGTCAACTGATATGCCAAATTCCGGTCGACAATTTTGCTATTAATTTCTTCAATATTTATTTGTTGACAACTAAATATATATGACTGTTTACATCACATTTTCATATAAATAAAAAAAATAATTCCAATTGAGACTATAGATTTATAATTGTGTTTCAATTTCATAAAATTTGAATACTATTTGATACTCTTGCAAATTTTAAACAATTGCAAATGTATATTAATTTTAATTTTTTTTTTGAAGTATCAAGTGACGTTCAAATTTCATAGGCTACAGAGCTTGTGAGTAAAAGATTTTTATTATATAATTCTTTTCATACTTATTGTAGTTATCAATGTTATCACAATATTAGCTGTACAAAATACTAATAAAATAGACTGAGATTGATAACTGTCACTCATTCAAATATTTTTAGAGGAAAATAGATTCGTCCAATTTAATTTATAGCTATTATTATTATGTTTAATTCATAACATATGCCACACCCATTAAATTTATGTGTACCAAATGTATGCATAAGTAATTATCAGACCAATACAATCAAGAAAAAAAAACAATTGTCACTTCATCCTCCATTTAGCTATCTTCATTTTTCTGAGCAAGTTCGATAGCTTAATTTTCGCTTCATCCAACTATCTTGAATAAAACCAAACTTGTGATAAATCCATCAGGGCTTTCGTGCTAGCAAAAATACATCACAGAATATAACAACTTGAGAACATTATTTGGAACAATATCTTTTTCACGCAAAGTTTATATGCGAAACCATCATACACAAATATCTCCTAAATCGGCTAATAACTAAGATGCGATTTAGATTTTTTTTTCAGAAGACTAGCGAGAAACCCGCCCGTAAAATGGGCGTTTTAAATTTTTATCTCATACTGTGTAATACATATAACATGCTTTTAGTTTTTGACTAATTATTTACCATTTAAATTCTATATTTACACTAAATTAACTCATTGAATGTTAGAATATATAACATTAATTCCTCATTAATATAAATTCTAATCAATATTGATGTCATCCATACCAATATTGATATCTTTCCATTTTTGTAAAAACCAAAATGGAGAGGAAGTTGTTTAATTAGAGAACACCATTTTGTTTTTTCAGTTTTCAGTTATATATGCTGTCACTGTTTCTTTTTCTATTTCTTGTCCTTGACTATTTTACATGTATTTTTCCATTTTGTTTTCAGATCATTTTTGGTGATCTGACTTTGTAATTGTTTTTGCATATTAGTAAAATTTGGGAGCATGACTCCCATCTTTTTATCCAAAAAAAAAAAAAATGTATTTTGATTTGTGACATTGATTAAGAGGTAGAATGAGAAATAAAGAAATTTGAAGAAGGAAAAATAATGGAGACGTCCAATACTTACGTGCTTTATAATATAGTATAGATAGTATAGATAAATGAAGGCAAAATGATAGTAAATATGAAACTTTTAAATGTACTATAAAAATTGTTTCTTTGTCGAAACGTTGAATTTCTTATCCGGCCTGCTTGACGTGGAAGAAGTTAACTCATATATATGTACGGTACCGATCAAGTATACTTTCGGTGCAATATGTATATCTAAAAATCTATTTCCAATTTTTTAACATATATAGTTTGCTAGTCAAAAGAAGACATGAGCAAAATCGACAAAGTATATAGTGATGTCTTCTTCTTTTTGTTGTTTTGAAATTATATTGGAGGTCCGTTGCTTGCTTTACCCGATCGAGTGAGATATGTCGACAAAATGCACCAATTAAAATGTGCGGTCCCTAAATCAATTTCATTGGGTGGGTCAAATCAAATGCAGTGAAATGCTGATTCTTATTTCTCAAAAAAAAAAAAAAAAAAAAAAAAGAGATCTCTGTCATTATTTTTTATTTTTGAGATAACTAAATTTGAGAATATTATTCTCCGTCTTTCTTTTCTTTTGCATAGAAACATATATGCTCCATTTTATTTTATTTTCATGCATGATCCTTTTCGGTGGTTCTCACTGAATCGCTAATCGAGTGCTCCATGGGCACTATTACTGAGTCACTAGGAACAGGACTTGGTTTGTTGAAGTGTCAGTTGGATAATCCGATAAAGAATTAAAAAAAAAAGAGTAAATAATTGATATTGAGAGATATATAATATTTTTTTTATATTTATGAGTATTAATTATATGTTAATACTTATCTAATTGATTTAATTGTATGATATTTTATTATTTGATTTTGATGAGTGATCGTTCCGAGTTGTGGTTTATCAGATGAATAATTAATAGATACTATACGAATAAGGGAATAATAAATTATTAATCTAAATAATAAGTATGACTTAATAGTGAATACGATTATAAGAACGCTGGACAATTTTAATGATGATATTTCCATGGCATTGTTTACAAAAACTTCTAATAATGTTCAAGATTCATAATGTTTTACTTCGTGAGAAATTGGTCATTAACATTTCATTTTGATAAATGTATTCTTTTGATTTATATTTTATAATTAGTGAATAGTGATGATGATTTACCTTCCCTCAGGCCTCGATATTTAATTTGCTATATTCAATATCAACGAAATTTCTTTTCGTCTCAAACGAGTTGAGGTAGCCATGCAGAAATGAAGCCCAAACAAGGGTCCCAAAAAGAATTAAGACACATTTTCAAATCTGAAAGACGGAATGCTAATTTGTCTCAAAAGCAAAAGTTTGAAAACCTAAAACCTATCATTACTTAATTAGAAAATTTACGTCACGATTCAAAAATAGTACAAGGCAATCTGCAATGAAGCGGGACATGGACCATAAGAAAATGAGGAGGGATCCAATGACACCCAAAAATTTGACACAACTCTTACACTAAATCATATAAATTCATAAAAAATCTTAAAAATGGAAAATCTTTTATAAACATATTCATTTACTTATAGATCGATTGTGTTTCAAATTTCATTCAATTTGAGTGTCATTTGATACTCCATCAACGACCATCAAGTTTATATAGAAATTAGAACGGTCTAAATTTAATAATTCTTGATGGAGTCTCAAATGACACTCAAATTGAATGAAACTTGAAACACGATCGATCATAAGTAAATGAATATGTTTATAAAAGATTTTCCATTTTTAAGATTTTTTTATAAATTTATATGATTTAGTGTAAGAGTTGTGTCAAAATATAAGTGTGTCATTTGATCCCTCCTCTAAGAAAATAATCCAATAATAATTAATAATACAGTTGATAGTGACATACCTTCCATTACATTATTTACATGACAGTGAAGAATTTTTCCCTTTTTTTATCACTCGTTTTATCCTTCCAGTTCCAGACAATCTTTCTGAGAAAACACACATGCCCACCTTTTTGATGTTAGCCCAAGGAATTTGAACTTAATAAACTCAGCAAATTTATTGTCTCTTTGTGGTTAGAAATTTTGTTTATAAAGAAGGCCTCGTGTTTTTATCTTATTTTGTCCTTTTTTTATACTCTAAATAAAATTACTGTTTTTTGTTTTACATTATATATGTATAATTAATCTCACAAATTTCTCAATTTGGGAACATATGACAACATTTGTTTTTTTTTTTTTTTTTAATATATATTTACCGTGTATTGGTAAGCATCTGTGATATCGATTAATTCCTCCTTTGACCTTTTATAACATACGATATGCTGCTTGGAATTAAGATGTAAGGTCATTATTTTTTGTTTTCAATCTTAACTAAGAACTAAATATATTGGACTTAATTTGTGATTATTGCAAGTGACAATATATAGTGTGCAGAGTTTGGACAAGAATCTAAGTGCGATTGCCGATTATTGTTGGAAGTTGACTTGAGACAGCTTTCTCATTATTAGAAATGTTTTGGTTGTCCTGTTTCTGTTTGGAGATCAAATCAAGACATATATATATAGAGTTAGACTATTATACTAACGTTAGCATTTCAGACCGAAATGCTAACGGCTCAAAATTTATGTTATCGTGTCCAAAATCATGATTTATGGTGCTCAATAAATTCTTTATATAAAAATATTGGGGGATACAAAAATTTTTCATTTTTAGAGTTTTCTAAGTATTTATTTTGAATTTTAGAAAAATGCTCATAAATATTAATAAAATATTGATGTGTGTACATGCTATTTTCAAAAATGCAAAACAAATACTTAGAAAACTCTAAAAATGAAAAATTTTTGTATTTCCCAATATTTTCATATAAAGAATTTATTGAGTACCATAAATTAAAATTTCGAACACGATAACATAAATTTTGAGCCGTTAGTATTTCAGTCCGAAATGCTAACGTTAGTATAATAGTCTAACTCTATATATATATATATATAGTTAGTACATGGATCATATAAATATTGTCACGATTGGCAATGGAAGACTGATGGTCCCTCAAATTGCATTTTGAAATTTGAAGACGGTGGGTTTCAATTTCATAATGATATTGATAGGATGAGGCCCACGATCGACCAATGAAGCATATAAATTTGGTGGGTTTATAAAAAGAGGACGGATCAAATAATCATGTTTTTGCTGACCGATCAGTGACCAATGGCGAAGCCAGGAGGGGTTGGGGGGGCGGGGGGGCCATGGCCCCCTCTTGACCAACAAAAATATGTTCTCCAATATATTTTTGCCCCCTTAATCTTTAATCCAATTGGCCAATTGGTTTTTTTAGTACTTCAAAATTGTGAAAAAGTGTGATAATACAGTTCATTTATTAAAAATCTAATTTATTTAACAAAATACATTTTTTATGTTATATAATTGCTAAAAAATTTTAATTATGGACTAATTTTAGTGAATTTTATTGAAATACTATACTAATTTTCATTTGTCAGATACTACCAAATTTAATTTACAATTGAAATCATGTATCTAATTTTTTTTTTTAAAATTTACTTCATCTATTTTGGCCCCTGCTTATAATTCGTCCTGGCTTCGCCACTGTCGGTGACTGTGAAATTAAATCTGAAATAACTACAATTTAAACTGTTAAATGACAAAACTAATTGATAGAATGTGTTGTATATATCATGTTCTATGTGTACACAAAAAATTATATCATTTTGATTTTATTTACATATGCATCAAGCATTAACAAAAATCGACGGTTCAAATTTTATGATTTTTTTTCTCTCTCGATGACTATTGAAATGATGTTAAAACTTTATCATTTTTTGTATATATATTATTTAGATGATTAAGAATACATCTAACGGTTTATATTTGTCAATTTATATATAAATAGTGAAATAGTCACCACAGTCACCAAAAATCATGGTTATTGGATCCCTCCTCTTATAAAAATGGATGGACATTGAACGATAAAAAATAAGATGTAAGAGAAGAAAGACAAAATGGACGGCAATTACAGGAAGGGAAACGGAATTGTTTCTTGTTTGATTAGTTGATGGAGAGGAGCTAGCTACTCTGTTATTAGTTTAGAATGCCAATATATACACCGATAAAATAAGCTAATATATTTAAGGGAGTTAATAACTTCACCCCTTAAAAAACCTCCTTAACCGCACTCTATTACATTTTTAGTTAATAATTCTTTTTCAAATACAACTAGTCAATTTTATCGGTTGCAATTTAC
The DNA here is from genome assembly GCA_030179965.1 of Cyperus esculentus. Taxonomy (NCBI): domain Eukaryota; kingdom Viridiplantae; phylum Streptophyta; class Magnoliopsida; order Poales; family Cyperaceae; genus Cyperus; species Cyperus esculentus. Next base: position 4,626,452 of record JASGLE010000025.1, on the reverse strand, counting down.
ATCCTCAATCGAACAAAACACTTATATATATACAATAGAAATATCAAGAATAAAAAAATTCACTCAAAATTTATGAGAGTATGAAAAAGAAAAATAAATTATTACCAATTTAGTTTGGAAAATGGATAAGGGGTGTAGTTAAGGGCAAACGAGATCGTCTACCGCACTGTACATTCGGCAGCGCGGATCCGACTGTGCAGCTTACGTCGGGATCCGTGAAAAGTAATGAGTCCGGATCCCGACATAAGCTGCACCGTCGGATCCGCGCTGCCGAATATTGCAGTGCGGTAGACGATCCTTACTCAGTTAAGGAGGGCAAAGATAATTTCTCTATATTTAAAAGACAAAATATTTTTTGTTTGGTCTAGCGGCTAATGACAACGCTCTCTATATAGGAGAGGTTGTGGGTTCAAAACTCGAACAGATTTATAGACATTTAAATTTGAGTGGGTAGTGGGCTTGACCCTCATCTTTTAACTAAGTCCTTAATGTCAAGAATAATTTATTTAACTTGCAATGTAGAGAAACAGAGATTTCATATATATATATAGCGATGCTATATAAACATAATGGATGGATTATGAATTAATAAGCGTGCTTTAAATTGTACGGTTCTTTTCTCCGGTACAATTATATTTTTCGTTAGAAAGCTGAAAATTCTGATGCTCAGATTTACAACAAAATATAATTAAAATTTGTCCTTTCCTCTACGAAATACTACCTCTGTCCCAAAATAAATGGATTTTTTGTAGTTCAAATGAACTACAAAAAATCCATTTATTTTGGGACAGAGGTAGTATATTTTTTTTTGTCCTGATCATTACTTTCAGTTTCGCCGTGGGGCCATGGGGTACTTAAAATGACATTAATTAATTAAAAAGAACACACAATTGAATTAAATTATTGATTGGAGCCTGAACATGTGTAGAACGCACAATAAATAAATCAATAATGTCTTGTCTCTTGTCGTTGTTTATGTAATTCTTGGCAGTTTGTATATATATATATTGTTATAACATTTCACACTTCACAGAGATACTCGCTGAGAGTTGCCAATTTTGAACAATCATTTCTCTACCGTTTTTTTTATTATTATTAATTTTCTTTGAGAAAAAAACATGCGTCGAGTTCTAGTATTTTAAAATCAATCAATCAATCAATCAAGCAAGCATTTGAAATTTTGAATGGATACGGAAGGTATCGGAGATATTGCTTCTAGCATGCATGCGACATTTATATATGTCCCACTCGGAAATATATAACTTGTTTTTTGCATCTGGATCAACCAAATTTTAATTTGTTAATTTCGACTAGCCAAGTATCAGCAAAATTTATTTTTATAAACAGTCTTTTGTTGTTTTTTTTTTTTTTTTTTTTGAATAATCATACATCTGATATTCTCAAGCAAGCGCATCATACTGATATAAAGAAAGCATTATACATTTTAATATTTATACATATCAATATATGTCCACAGTGTTCAACCTTAATTATCCTTATTGTTCACTAGCTACTGTATAAATAATTATGTCATGGATATATATATATTGATATATGGAATAATTAATTTAGACAAATTAATTCCAGAAATGTAATATTTCAGCCAAACTTTTTTTCTATTCTTATTACAATTATAAAACCTACCATTTATTATTTTTTTTCAATTACAAATCTTTAATAGATGTGATTTCATTGAACAGATAGGGGAAAAAAATGTACGATGCTGCACTGTTTATCAATTGATCGGGGAAACTATATATACTTACAATTCAAAAAATTTTATTACGATAATTAAATGATGAGAGTTGAAGCTATCCAATTTTAAAATGTCTAAATGATATGGCCGGTTGGAACTTGGAACCAAGTAACCAACAACCTCTTATACACGGATAATATTTTTCTTTTGCTACTAGACTAAATTCAATCTTTTCTAACAAATCACTATTTTCAAATATATTGTCCAAATTAAGAATGTGAATGGAAGTTAATTAATTTACACTTGTGATGTATCGATCGATCATAGATTGATAGATAGAGGTAATATGCGTATGTGCATCATCATGAATTTATGATTCATGGACGTAACAGTCCACTTTTTTTTTTTTTTTTTGAGAAAAACAATCCACTATATATATATAGTATTAGTAACTTAGTATAGCCTCTATTCCCAAACAAAAGGCTAATTTTGTAGTATCATATAATATAATTAAAATGAGCATCGTGAGATCGAGCTGGTTGTATGTCAGGACTCCTATTTCCAATCTCATTCTATTTCACATAACTAATTTTATCTTCTTATACATAAATTAAGAATAATTAATTTAGTATATATATATGTCTATTTATACATTTAAATTTAACAAAAAATAATTAAAGGAAATCAATCTGAATAATTACATTCAAAATAAATGTTACTTAGTAATACTGCCTCTGATCTGTGGGCCTACAAATTAATACTGCCTTAATTTTACCCTGAAAAATGAAAACAATAAATAAAACTCGTATTCGTATATATATACGTGCCATATATGATATGTATGTGGTTACCATATGATAATAGAACGTGACCACATAATAATTCCTGGTCCACACTGGACACACGAATCAGAAATCAAAATCAGACAGTGCCCAGGATGAACTCATTCTGAGCCGTTGATTGTTTGTTCTGATGGGTGTTTAATTTATCGGGATCAACGGAAGATAGATCAGATGGATGGGATGGGATGGGATGGGATGGGATGGGATGGGATCTTATCTCGTTGTCGATAGTCCCACGCCACCACTCAAGTATGACTGCATTATCTCATTATCAGATTAGCAGTATTTTATATGTTGAAACATGATATATTGCTTTAGGCCTTTAGCAAAAGCCGAAAGGAACTGTTTGAAAATAGTAAACCCAGCACTGCACCAATGTACAACAGTCAACTCAACACCGATGGGGATGGATTGATCCATCATCCATCTCATCCTTCAATACTCAATAGAGATTTTTTTTATTCTCAAGTTCTGCAGCAAAAAAGTCTTTGAAAAATAATTTCATACAGGGATTTATGTGAACTGTTTGTTATATGCAAGAAAAACAAAACAAAATACTGCACATTGACAATTAACAGTGCGATTGTGCGAAGCAACAAAAGGAAAGTATAAATATTTTTAATTATTTAAATCACTCGAACCCCAATCCCATTTCTAAATATGTATGATGTATCTAGGCTCACTTGAGCCCATTGAAGCCCAATACCAGAAAAAAAAATATATAATGGCAAATATCATCTTTACGTATGAATCTAAGTCTAAGACCACTTGAGCCCAACCACAAGTCAATTCCAATTCTTGTTCTCTCCCACTAAAGCCCACTAAAGACCACTAAAGCCCATTAAAGCCCACTAAGGCCCACTATAGCCTCGTCTCTTCTCTTCTCAGTTTATTCAGAGTGTGTGACAAAATTGAGTGCGATCATCATCATCATCATCAAATCAAATCGGAGAGCGAAACCTCTGGAACGGATCGGAGTCGGGGGTTGGAGATGGCGAGAGCTAGTACCAACGATGCGCAGCTCCTCATCCAGTCCCTTCGCAAGGCTTACGCTGCCACTCCCACATCCCTCAAGGCACAACAATTCTGCAAATCTAGTTTTTCTGATTTTGACACTCTTTGTCAGTTTTGCTATCTTAATGTATGATATATTGAATTGGGTTCTTTCTACTGGCACTCATTCTGTTGTAAATTGTGCAGATTATTGATCTCTATGTGGTGTATGCTATCATGACGGCTCTAATTCAGGTACATTGCTGATACACTATATACTGGTCTGGCAATTGCTTAATGGTTATCTTGCATTTTAGTTGAGACAAATGGAATTGCAATTCAAGAAAGAAGAGGAAGTTATACTGACAAAATTGTTGAGATTAGGTGTATGTGTTGCTTGTGTTCCTTTTAGTGAGTGATTTACTGATGTGTTTGTTTTCTTCGGAAAATTTAGAGATTTATTGGCCAAAGAAGCTTGTGAACATGCTTCCAAGTACCTAGTTCAGATTAATACCTATCATGGCACATAGAAAATGGAGAAAATACATAGGATATACATGCACATCATTCTATATCACATTTTTAACCAAAAAGTTGTATGCCAGGTAGGTTACATGGCGATAGTGGGATCATTTCCCTTTAACTCTTTCTTGTCTGGCGTCCTTTCTTGTGTTGGCACTGCTGTATTAGCTGGTATGTTATCTTTGCTTTTTTTGTTCTTCCTTGCATCACACTCTAAGATTTGACATTTTAATTTACTAAGCAATTTCTTCAAGCAAATGTATCTATAGCTGTAATGGTGTGTGGTTGCATCACTATTGAACTTGTGTTTTTCTCCTCCTTTGACAGTTTGTCTCCGCATTCAAGTCAACAAAGATAACAAGGAATTTAAGGTGCCATGATTATTTGCTTAATATTTCGTACAGTTATATATCACTTACATTTATGCCTAATCTTGTAGGGTTTAGATTTCTATCTATGTGTGCCTATTTGTCAATTTATATGTTTAACTTGATGCCTCTTTGTGCTTGGGTGACACCATTGAAATACTAACAAGACGTCTTACCTAAATTAGCTTTGCCAAAGTGTACTTTTTATTTTTTGTAATCTTTCTGCGATTTATTGCATCCAACAAAAAGATGTCAGTCTAATTGCAATTGGTGTTCCGAACTTTCCTGTGTCATCTCCGTCTAGTCAATTTGCTAATATTGAATGTTTAGTCATTCCATTTGCTCATTTAATTTGACCATGTGTGACAATTTCGGAGTCCTGTTGTGTTATTGCTTCATGCTAATTGGAATGGCAAAACCCACAGGTATAGAAATAGTAAAGTACTGACTGAGAGCTTAGAGCTGGTCTGTTTGCATGTTGTTCCGGCATGTGGTGTGGTCTGAAAAATGTCGAATCTGGAAGAATTTAATCGGATTATGCTCGTCTTAGTTAAAGACGTCCTACTGGGATTATTTGACATACGTTCTACTGGGCTAATTTGACATTTAGCCATTGTTTTATTTTGCCTCGTGATAAAAGTAAAGTGCAACTGATTAGGTCTGGGTTGGACCTGACTGGATCTATCAGCTGCTTTTGAAGTCCTGACATGAATCTGAACCATTTATCAGATCAGGTCAACAATTTTTATGTGGATGTCAACTGGGTGTACTAAGCTCTATGCATTGTCCTTCTATTCTTTTTTTTTTTTTTTGGCAGAGAAGGATGCAAATTTTAATGAACTTTTCATTTATCTTTTACTCAAGTGCTACATGATCATTGTATTGCAGGATCTACCACCAGAACGTGCTTTTGCTGATTTCGTGCTGTGCAATCTGGTGCTCCATCTAGTTATTATGAACTTCCTTGGTTGATTCTCTCCTTTATATCCCAGACGGGTGGTAAATTGTATTTCAGATGTTGAGACACTTGGATACGTAGTTTGGTGATTTTAAATTTTGGTATACAAACTTTGAAGAGTAAATATTGTCTTAATAAATATTCATTGTGTTGCACTTTTGCCTTCTCAAAAATTGTCACTTGCCAGCCATCAAAGCATAAAATTTGTTCTTGTTCTGACTAATTAAGGCTTAATTGAGCTACCAAAATAATTCTCAGCCCAAAACTCGATTGGAAGGCAAATATTGGGCCTTTAGTCTTCTCTAGTCTGCCAAATATATATTTTTGAGGTGAGCAAACTTTTAGCAAATATATGCCTTGCTTGATATCGACGTGCTTATAATTATACATATAATTGGAGATAGTTTAATGGCGTTAAATCGCTAACCACACTGATGTGTGAATCGTGCATAATGCTGTGCATTGTATACGGCGGTGACAATCTTGTACATTACGCCGTTCCTTCTTTTCATTTGTTTATTTTCTGAGAAACCCCTTTTCTTGTCGTACTATTTTATTTTAGTTCACACAAGATAAGATCTTTTATGATAAGATGGTTTATGAAAAAATGAGTCATGTTTACATGGTAACATATATTGGTGGTGGTCATATTTCGGTGAAATTAAATGAATACGTGTTAATGAGAATTGAAAACTTTACTTTCTTCCTACGTGCTCATAAAAAAATCCAATGAAGAAAAAAAAATTTGGAAATACTAAATCCAAAATGTTTGGGATTCTGGGTTGATAATAAAAATAGTGAATTAGTGATACATATCAAGAATCACAATTCACAAGTGCAATTATTTATTAATTATGATCATTAACTGTCATATTGCTTTGCTTCAAGCACGACAACCATAGACCCTGAAAGCGTGGTGGGGATGATACCTCAAGCTGGATAATCTAGACCTCAATTCTTTCTTTTGTTGGAATTTTTATAATAGGCTAATTCTCTTATGGATCGGATGAAATATGGCCTGTTTATTTTTAAGAATCGGACGGTCACGATATGTCTTTTAGATACAATTAAAGAAAAATGCTTGATAATAACCGTTCAATTCAAAATGAAAAGGTTGCTTAACCGATCAATAGCAGAACAACTCTTTATAATAATTATGAAGTTATTTTAAATTTTAAATATTTGGTCTATTTTTGTAGTAAATAGTCCAGTTTTTGTAGATAGTGCGGATACTTTATCACATACATTCAGCCTAAATTATCGGTTAAGCCTCTCTAGAGCTGAACATACTTTTTAATAAAAAAGGCGGTAGTGGTCATTTTCGATGTGCAATAGACATCTAATTCATTTTTTCATGTTCATTTTTATTATAAGGTTTTGGATTTTGAAGTCCCTATGGAGTATGGACAATATGGTTTTTCTTTTTAAGGAAATAAATGGAGGAAGATGTTAGATGAAATTGTAAAAAAAAAAAAACTATATTTACATTCAGCATCTACCATACTACATATATTTGGAAGTTGCTTTCATGTTCACACCCAGATAATTTTATCGGTTACAAATGAATCTTATAATGGATAATATTCATTTATAATCATTAGATCGAAAACAAGTTTTTTTGGTAGAAGTATTGGAGTAAAATTCTATATATTTTTGTGGAGCACGTTCACGACGTCCCGGTGGTACCTTTTCTTGGATTTCAGATCCTCTGACATATGACACGGTGCACCCCCCACAATGTCCCAGTGGTACCTCTTCTTGGATTTCAGATCCTCTAACATATGACACGGTGCACCCCACAACGTCCCGGTGGTACCTCTTTATGGTTCTTGCCTATTCCTTTCTGACACAGTCACACAGATGATCTGAATAGGTATCAACAGAAAATAATTTATTTATTTTTTTATTACTATGACAACTCTCCCCTTTGAATTCGTCTCATTTACTAAAAAATGGTTGGGCTGCCTAAAAGAAATATTTGCAAGTATATGTCTAAGTCTGACTTGTTTTTTTGTTGGAAACATGATCAGTTTATGTTTTTCTTAATAGGAACTGATATGAGGGTACCTAAATGATACCGAAACCGACATCGACTATATTAGTATCTAAGCTAAATAAGTCAGTATTCATTGTATCTCATAAAATATTCAAATTATACATACACTATACGAAACAAATAATATGGTAAAATCATTAATCTGAAAATTTTTCATTAATATGAATGTTAACACATCGGTTATCAATTTTGATATAAATTTCAATATCTCTATAACATTTTTTTTTTTCTATAGGTACCAAAATCTTCATAAAATTTTCGGTCAAAGTAGTTGTAATTTGGACAGTATTTGTTTTCTTGACCATATGTACCAATTTGTCATAAATTTACTTCAAATTGATCAAATTTAAATTCATATAACCTGGTTGCACTTGCAAAGAAACTGCTTCAAGCAGCTTACACCGGAATTAAAGGAAAAGAAAACTAATATTCAATTTGCAAAGTCGATCAAAGGTTCCTTCAAATCAAAGAAATTCCTAACCCCCAAAGTCATTAGTCATACCAGCACACCAATTCATTAATTACTATTTATGAAATTTCACTTATAATATGGAAGATTGGAAGTACATAAACTACATATTTATAATGAAATATTGTTATTATTACTGTACATAAATACCTTCTGAAAACCTCATATCATTTAATACCTTAAGAAAAAAAAAACTATTTACTCGTTATTTTAATTTTTTTTTTTTGGCTAATAACACATATCATCCAGCACATCATGCTTATCTTCAGCATTTTGATTTGTCGTTGCTCCAAATTGTTCTAATTTCATTCAAATTCCCCCCGAATTCTCTTCGATTGCTACATACATGTAATAACAAGCAAAACTAGGGCAGTATCATGATCTTGAAGTGAAATTAAATAAAATCTAACTACAATTGATTGAGTTTTAGAATAATTCGTATATAACAAGTATAAAATACCGACTTATCACTAGCCCCTAAAGACGATAACAGCATGAACATGAGAGCATGAGAAGTTACTCGGCAAATACAATTCACCCATGTCCTACCACTATTCCACTACTAATAATGAGAATGAACCTAAGCCACCAAAATTCATCAGCCAAGTCAGCATCCCAATTTATTATTTTCACAACTTTTACTTTATAATAATTAATAATACCATCAACAATTAAAATTATATAATAAAAATAAACAACAATTATTATAATATAAAATTATAAATCCATGATGTACTCATCATCACATCATCACATGATAAATGCCTTTCTTAATTTCTTTTTACATAATAATAATTCAAAATCAATCCCACCTTCCTCTCTCTTTCCTTTTCAGAACATTTCCCCTTCTTCTCTTCCACTCCCTTCCTTCCTCGTTGCTTCTCGGCTGGAAGGAACCTCAATCCACTCCCTGCGCCGGCCCCGACCTCAATTCCACCCTCTTTCAGCCACCATCTATCCTCAATTCGGTAAAGCTCCTCTCAATTGGGTCCCTCTCTCTCTCGTTAGCTCAAGAACGGCAATTCTTGCCAAAAAGTCAAATTCCGTCATGGGTGCTTAATCTGTGTGTAATTGAGGGAAATTTTTGAAATTTCAGCTCAAAAACTGGATTTGTTGTTTGTTTGTGTGTTACCTTTTTTAGTAATAATCTGACAGTTTTGTGCTGAGTTCAGTTCCCCCCTTTTGAACTTTCTAAATATGTGCAACTTTACCAAATTGAAGGTCATAAACTTAGAGTTGGTGTTCTTATTTGAAAATCAAAGAACTTTACCAACAATAATTTAATCTTAAGAAAATCAAAGAGTGACTAAAGGCATGCAATTTTGGACTGATTTCCTAACCAAGAATTTCAGAAGTAATTGTAAATTTTGTTCTGTAGTCGTTTTCATTTCAAACTACTGTTAACAATTTTTTTTTATATCTCATTACTGGTTTTCTTTGGATATTTCTTTAGATGGGTAGTGGTAATTATTATTATTATTATTATAATAATAATTATTATTTTTATCATTTTATTTTATTATTATTTTTTGGATTCGTTGAGGAGGATTAATTTATCCAACCCAAAAACAGTTGGCAGTTGCAATCATTTTTTGATATAATAAAATGTCTATTGTGTTGAACCTTCTCTATCTACACAAAATTTTACTCACGGGAAACAAGGTGTGAGTTATTCTAGAATGAGTGAATACAGTTGGCCTTTATTATTTAGTTTTGTTGGTATTTCTTTTAGGGGTACTGACCCCGGACCCCCCGAACTTTCGGGTTTTGACAACTTGCCCCCGAACTTTTAATTTGGACAAATGCCTCCCCGAACTACCGATTTGTGACAGATTGCCCCCCGGGCTATTAATTAGCCATCTAATACTCCATTTACAAGTATGAAAAGACCAAAATACCCTTATGTATATATGCATGATATTTTAAAATTTTTAAATCATTTAAAACGTAAATAATTTTTTCTTGGTCTTTTCATATAAACCGGAGAGTTCAAAAAAATATTTTAAATATAAACAGGTTCAAAAAAATATTTAATTAAAAACCATTATATATTAAAAATATATAAAAAGTTATCAAATATTTTGTAAATACAACATTTATACAAAATATTTATCGTTTACTTTTTATTATTTTATTTTATGAACATAATATCTATATTCATGTAACTAATTTTTATGGAAAAAAAATTATTTACGTTTTAAATGATTTAAAATTTTCAATGAAATTTGAAATTAACAAATCGGTAAAGCCAGAAAGCGTTTTATATGCATGATATTTATATATACATAAGGGTGTTTTGTCTTTTCATACTTGTAAATGGAGTATTAGATGGCTAATTAATAGCTCGGGGGGCAATTTGTCACAAATCAGTAGTTCGGGGGGGCATTTGTCCAAATTAAAAGTTCGGGGGCCAAGTTGTCAAAACCCGAAAGTTCGGGGGGGTCCGGGGTCATTACCCCCCTTTCTTTTATAAAGGCAAAAATCAATTCTGAAGGCAAGTTTAGTTGGTTATGAACAATAATGATAAGAAAATATGAAGTAAAGATGAAGCAAGATATAGATGGGGCGAAACAAAAATTATTTTCAAGTATTGTTTGCCATGAAAACTAGTGTTAGTCTATTAGGTGTAAACATGTTATTTTGCTTTACCTTTCGTAGCAATTCCTAAATTTGAACTATCTCTAACCGATAATGATCTTCGGATTCGTCCAGAGGAAATGCCCTCCTCTTGCGCCGGCAACACTGACCCCACTTCTGTATTATCATTTCAGACCCCAAAGGGCATTTACGTAGCATCTGTTGCAACTATTCCCTCAAGTAAACATGCCGAAGGAGACGCAGAACCGCACCCATGCTCACTTTTCGCCATACACCCCCTCCACTTCAGCCAGGAGACGAGCTAGCTCTCCTATAAAATCTAAGGATTCTGAAGAGTGGGACCAGGTGCGATGTCCCGTGTGCATGGACCATCCGCACAATGCTGTGCTTCTGCTATGTTCATCGCACAAGAACGGCTGCCGGCCTTTTATCTGCAACACCAGCAACCACCTCTCCAATTGTCTTGATCAATACTGCAAGTCATTCGCTGAGCATGGGTCTGACTTATCAGAATCAACCAAGACCACCACTATGTTTCCATGTCCTCTATGCCGGGGTCTCGTGTCGAAGTGGATTGTTGATGACCCAGCAAGACGGTACATGGATTTGAAGGAGAGGAGCTGTTCAGTTGAGTCATGCGAGTTTTCAGGTGTGTATAGCGAATTGAGAAGGCATGCCAAGGCTGAGCACCCGACGGCCCGCCCCTCAGATGTGGACCCCGACCGTCAGAGAAAATGGCGCACCATGGAACGACAGAGAGACTTGGGGGACCTATTTAGCATGCTAAATTCGGAGGTGGATATTGCGGGAGGTAATGAAACTAGCTTAGATGCGGGTATGGATATAAGCTTGGGCCCAAGTCGAGGTGCTGGCTCACTCATGGTATTCTTTGTTGGGCAGAGCACAGTAAGCCACATGCTGTTGCGTCATAGAAGGAGCTTCAGCCAATCAATGATGCAATTCACAACGGAACCCCGGGCAATCGTCATGTGGGGGGAGCGGTACTCAGAAGGCAGGAGCATCACTGATAATGGCGCGACCAATGGTGAGAACAATGTCGTTGCTGCCACTAATAGCAGTAACACTGAGCTGACAGATGTGGTTGGGGATATTCCAGTGCAGGACCAGTCACCACCGCCGCTTCAAGATAATGAATTTTCGGATGATTAGTTTTGGATTGGTATCGGACGAATCGGGCATATTATCTCCAATGCTATGCATTGCTGCAGCAATTCCCGAATAGTTGCAAATTCCGTGCAACTGATGGTTCTCGAAGAATCAAAAAACACATACTCGAAAAGTGTAGATTGCTCTATATTGTTCTTAATTCGATTCCAATTAGGAAGCAATAAATATATTGAAAACATAACATTTTTATGGTATCATTCTTGGGTTGTATTTGTAATTTTTGATATTCAGTAATTTTTGTTCTTTTTCTTTTTTTTTTTTCATCTTTTGCAAACCAGCATTGTAAATTTGGGCTGGTACAAAATATCTGTTATTTACCGTTGCTATGGTAGTAAACTGCTGAGTCCTAGATTTAATTGTACATTGTGCGGTTCAAGCCTGACGAGCTATCCCAATCTGGTAATCATGCTATAAAACCCCACTGCTTAGTTGGTAAATAGGCCTAATTTATAATATATCAATACATGTGTTTTCCAGTTATTCATGCAACAATGTTAAACCTAGTATGGTACAATTTTTATATCTATACTCAAAATTTCTTTTCTGTGAATGAGAGGGGGGTCCTTTTGTTAGGTTAATAGGTGAAATTAAGCTCATTTATGCATTCTCGAGGGGGAAAAAAAACCCGTGTTTAAATATGATACTATCTGTAAAAGATATCTGATGCCACACCACATATGTGCTGGACATAGTTATTATTATAAAGTGATTGTACTAGAGCATTGCTGTTGTCTGACAGTTGGCATTGTTTGAAGAAAGAGGGAAAGTACTAATTCATAGTAGAGAATTAATGGAGTATTGGACATGCAAAGCTCATAATAAAATAGAAACATAATACCAGTAATAATCATGTCAAAATACACATCAACAAAGATAACCATTTCACAGTGCCTCAAGCTATCTTTGATGAACAATACATACATACATACATAAGAACTGCTCTCTCTATATATAGGAGGACCATCATCCCCAAAAAACTGAGAAATATGATATGATTATCAAACAAACTACTACATTACCACAACAGTACAAAAATCAACCTTCTTATTGATTTGTTTCCAGAATTCTTTTTGCACTCATTATCCTTGTCATCATCACTTGTATGTTGCTTCAGTAAAACTTCTAGCAGATATATATAATGAAGGTATTTTGTACACTCAGGCTAGCTTATGCATGCAATTGCTCGGGCTTAACGCGATCGTTCAAGGCCTAGCCATGCGCCAAGCCATTTGCAAACATCATCCATCTCTTCTGGAATCGTGTAGTGTCCCAATCTATGATGCAATTGGAAAAAATACATACAGTAAGTAAAATCAGTAAATTGGTTAATTAGCAAGAAAAAGAAAGAAAATAAAGATCTATTGCTAGTTAGCCGTACCCGTTGTAAGGTTTGAAAGTGACATTGGAGAACCCAGAACACCTTAGTATATCAGCCGATCGCTCGCCATGTCTGTAGAGAACCACCTCATCACCTGCCCAGTTTATAGAAAGCTCATTGAGAATAAGATCATTCAAATTTATGTATGTATACAATTTTCAGCATCTTAAACATCTCTTGTCATTTCAAGTGAATACCTCTTCCATGGCAGTGAAGAAGTGGCAAGTTTGCAGCTCTTCTTATGGCACCTTGAGAGGTTTCCATTCTGTTCCTTAAGGTCCTGAACACACAACATCCGATATTGGTTATTTACACAATATTTTTCTGGTTCTTTTATTTTGTAACGATACGAGGACTCATGATGATAGTTCTTTATTTTAGTAAAATGAAATGAGGGTTGATTTTTGGGGATTAACTATGAGGAAAACTGTTAATGTAGAAGAACTAATCAAATTAAGTTATGCAACCAACTTAGCTTATTAACAAGAATCTAAAACTAAATTGAAAAAAAAGTTTCTTCTACAATGACAGTTTAATTTACGGTTCGTCCACACACACATATATATATAGTTAACATCTTCATTGAGGATAAAATGAAAACATAATGATAGATAATAAAGAAATTAACCTAGAACAAGGGAGCCATCCGCTTAAACTAATAACTGTACTAAGGTAGATCGGGTATTGATTGCCACCCCAGAACTTCCCTTGTGCGTAACAAGACGCCGAGTACAGTGCTGCTGCTGCTCCCATGCTAAACCCACCGATACCGAGTTTGACTGAAATAATATATAAATCCAAAAATTTGTTAGATACATACAAATATACAGTATTCTCATTGAAGTCGATATATGATTGCCGATCCAACTGTTGCAACTTTTAGCTTAAAATCATATGTCAAAGGTGTGCCATTGCTTGAAATTCACTTGTTAGCTTACCATCTGGAGGCTCAGCAGAGAGGAGATTTGCAATATGTGCAGCAGATGCATCAAGTCCCTCGAGGTCATCTCGACCATCCAATGAAGTATCCTCCACATTGAACCCTGATCAATGGTGCAGTTAATTAATAATTACATAATAACATTAATGTCAGTCTTACTTGTAAATTGCATTATTTTATCGTCATAACCGGGCATTCTTTCTTTCGACATATAATATTCAGATATTCTAAAATTGAAAGTAAAGCTTTAATTAAGCAGTATCTTTTTTTCCTGGATCGAACAACTCACAAGCAGTACAAGGAAAGCCTCCAAAAGCCGTGACAGGTCTTGTTGGTGCCGTGGGGCAAATCCACTTAATCTATATTATAATACAAATGTAAACAAATGATTAGCAAATATTGCTGTTGATATATGAGCCATACATATTAATTTAGGTAAGACAAGAACTATACTCATCACTTACATTTGGAAGTGGAAGCGAATCCAGAAGCTGGGACCAGCTGAAATTAAGAAATTTACGCAACTGTTATTAATTTCATCGGCAACTTTTGTATTCTTCACTAATAGAACAGTAAAAAATAAGAGCGCGTGTGACACCCGGATTAGTTACTCATTGCAACAATACCTTTCGAGTTCTTAGCAACCTCATCTTAGTTTCTTCTTAGTTAATTAAAAAATCAGAGGGAAATAAGTAATAAAGATGGTTTATTCTCTTATCGATGAACCCTTAAATGATGTGAACAGAAGGAGACAGAAAGGAAAAACATGCATGAAGCATCTTGCCAGAAAGGGACAAAAGCAAGATATATACCATACTGATCTATATCCATCTACAATATTAAAATGTAAATGACATGTAGTTCTAATCATCATGTCCATAATGGTGGTGCATAGAGACCCCACCAAATGGTGAGAATATATAACATGTAGGAAATTAATGCTAGACTATAGTTAGCTTTGACATTCTCCATGCTCTTCCATCCCTTCTTTTTGAATCAAATTAAAAGAGAGATTAAACTTCTCAGTACAGTACACATGATGAGGCAGGGAATAGACAGGCAGTGGTAAAGCTATACTAGGAATAAGTGCATGGAAATGAAAGCTGAAGCTCCGCTAGCCGTTTCGATCCTTTTATCTTGATAAGGGAATATATACTGACTTTGCACACAAGCAAGAACCCCTTCATTTGAACAATATATTGATTTCTGCTATGTATATGGTTCTATATATGAAATACATGAAAGCACTTCCACCTTGAACTTCTCAATATGAATTATATATATGAACATCCACTTGAAATCATACTTAATGTATATATCATGTAATGGAAATTGGGGGCATGCGCGGAGTAAAGAAGAATTACAAAAAGAACAAGGAAAAAAAAAATGAAGTTACTCATGAATTAAATAGGCATACCTTGATCCATTGTCTCCGAGGCCATGAAGCCACACGATAGTGGCTTGGTGTCTCCCCTTTGGCCTCACCACATAGGTTCTCCCGTACTCGACCCTTCTTGCTGCTCCTCTAGCACCTACATTAGTCAATTGATGTAAGAAAATATACATTCTCATCTATAAGGATATCTTAATTAATTAGAATCTTGACACATTCCACCTCCAAAAAAAAAAAAAAAAATAGAATCTTGACATATTTCCCTGTGTAATGTGTGATCATACACAAAGCAGATGTTTTTTTGGGTATCTTGGTAAATCTTCTTTCCATGTACTCTTGAATAATTTTCGGCAAAAAGAACAGAAACAAGGAAAAAGTTGCAGAAGAAATTAAGGGGACATTGTACTAACCAGAAGAGCTGCTTCCGTAATTCATGTTGTCGTCTGAACGAGATTATTGATCTGACGCACTATACAAGAAACAGACAATTGCAATTATTGGAAGATATAACCCTCAGAAAGAAGCGAGTTCGTTGTATGATTGAGAAACAAGTGAATTGACCTCTATTTATAGTGACATAAGGCAATGGGAATAAGCCAAAAAATGAATCAGAATAGAATCCCACAATAGTGGAGCTTGCACCAAGTGTCAACGCGAAACCATTAGCTGGAATACACACCTTATAGAATTAAAATAATGTGCCTTAGATAGTAGAATTAGGCTGCAGAGAACAGACAGCATCAACTAGGAGAGGTAAAGAACCAGTAAAAATGGCAGCAAAAGCACTGCCCTTTTTATTCAAGGGAAAGGAATAATCTTTTTGCACACCATATATAATTATATATATAAACATATGCAAACAAGGTCTGTGCATATTTCTATAATTTTAATATGGGTGGGAGTTACATGGTAGAAGCAAAGTTTGATACAAATTAACTTTAATCGTACTTGATCAGCACACCTATATCTGCATACTAAGTTTTCAATAAGATCCTGAGATTCTTATCAAATACACCCATCATATATCAACCTATACCTAGCTATAAGCTATGTGCAAAACAGAATGAAAGTTTTATTCCTTTCTTCGTACTTCGGACTTGTTTCGCAGTAATAACTATGATATCTGTTTCTGTATACAAATTATGTCAACATTTACATCTGTTATTTATTTACAGTTTTTGTGAACTTTTGCACAAATATTCAGCAGAGGGACAATTAATTGTCAATACATTTGAGGGCTGTATTGACAAGAATATCAGGTGACGAAATCCATATGATAACCTATTTAAAACTTAGATAAATACCTTGTGTCCATCCGATGGACATCCATCACGCTCACAAAGAGTCACGTGGTGGGCCCACTGTGTCACACTCTTGTGTGAGTGTGATGGACCGTCCACGGATGGACGGTAGGTCACACTCTAAAACTTATTATTACTACTGCCGTTCCTTGTGTCAGATATTATGATGGAGAATTCAGGGGGGACAAATTAGAGTAGTCATTAAAGATAATCGACATGCAATGACAGCATCAGGAACGCATAAAGGTTCTGTGAGCTGTGATTTGAGACCATAATAAGCTGGATGTGATCAAAACATAGCAGAGTGATAGATACAAAGATTTGGTGTTAGTAAGAACAAAATGTTAATTTACATAGTATTTTATGAAACTAGGAACATATATAGTAAACAACATGAAATTATATATTCTATTTGTTGCCACTTTGAATGGAGAGGAACGGGAGGCAGTTGATCCTAGGGACCGAGCCCTTGCCGTAAATTCTTTTCTAGTCGGATATACCACCATAGAATTTGGTGCAGTAACCAATATTTAAATATGTCCACATTATATTCTTCCTTCTTCAAAACTGTAGCATATATGTAGCCGTAAAGTTCTAATCGGGACTAGCCTATAATAAGAAAATTGTGCCTTGGAAGCAACTTTCAAACAGTGAGGCATTTACTTTTAGTTAGTGCAGGAACCAACTATAGCTTCTTAGGAAGCTCAAGTTGATGGAATAGGTTTTTCCTCATTTCTTCTTATTTTATTCCCCATTCGGTCTGGCTTATTTTCAACTGACAAATCCTGTCCAAAATACAAAGTGTTATAACCTGAATTTTAATCAAGTTTGTAGATCTTAGTCACACACAATGTTGCACTGAAAAGGTTTCATCAATGAATCCAACTGAGATTGTAAAAGATAATAAGTATATATGGAGCAGTACGCACACCACCGTTAAAGATAACACTGTGTAAACACCCCTATTAATTTGGGGTCATATCTAAAACAGAATAGGAAATAAAAGTTGGAAAAAGAATGATAAAAGGGCCTTTTTCACTATGACAAAGATAGAGAATAGAATATATGCATCTTTTGCAGTGGAGGGAGAACCAGCTTCAAAAATCTAAAAAAAAAAACGATTTTATGTGACTACTTTAATCTGTTTGTTTGTACTTGTGTTCTATGTGTCATAAAAATAACAGTTAGATACAAAATATTTCAATGCCCTAACGTTTGTATCAATCTCTGCAGAGTATATATATTTGAAAGCTAAAATTTGAATTTATGGGTTTTTATACTGAAAATAATGCCTGTACTGGTAAAAAGAAGATAAGAAATAAACTACTATGCTAATTGTAAGTAGTACTAAAATTTAGTTTCTCTGAGGTCTGTAATAGTTCCTTATAATCTGTTTTTTGCATGATGCGGGACATGTTGCATGTTTATTTTTGCTAACTGTTATATTAATTAAAGAAAAACTCAATGATATCTGGCGACTCGATCACTGCACTAAGACGATGTTCCGTTTCGTGCAAAGAATTAAGCAACTTCTTATACTTATCTCTTTTCATATCAAAACCACAGAAGGTTTCCTGTTTTAGTGTTGCCATTTGGAATCCCAAGTATAAGACTCCACTAAGTATAACCTTTGCTAATTACAAACAAGAACCTTTTTAATTCCCCCCCACAGAATTTCTAGTTTATTATATGCAAAGGTAGGTTTTGTGGGCAATGAGGCTATTCCTTAAAATATTTCCTAATTTTTTAGATTGTTATGGCCGCATGGGCTGTCATTTTAAAATTGTGTAGTGCTTCTTATCCCTTTTCTTTTGTTATATATTTTGTAATTCTTCCTGTCTACCTGATAAATATATTACATATTGTGCTAGAGGATGAATGAATTATTCTCACTTTTGAAAAAAGAAAAAACTTGTATTTTCCATCATATAGAAAAGTCGTGTGATATGTGTAGCTGATTATGTCCAACTGAATTTCTCATCATATGAGCTAATTTCTTAACAGAAATCATTCAAAAAACACCAAAACAAATTTCTTAAAGCGCACATATTTGTGAAATACATATGAAATGGGAATATTCTTGTTGTAATATCAGAAATCAACTTATTGGAATCTTAAATTTGAAGATTAACATAAATGATCATCGATGTAAAATAACAGAATGAAGACTTTTCTCAGTGTGGCATGAATCAGAGCAAATTTCTACGGATGTGTTGTGAATGATTACATAGAAAGTGGGTTTCTTCATTTTCATAGAATTTTCATTGAAAAAGAAATGATCTTGACATGCCGTTGACATAAATCCAAGTTGTTTTCATGGAAATAATAACATGTGGTTGATGGCATAAATGAACTGAGAAAAATATTATATCTCATACCAGCTGCTCTTTATAAAGTTATTCTCAACTCAGGGTGATTCTATTGTCTTTATTTTTTTCCTTTATTCTTTAAAATGCATGAATTTTTTTTCCTGGTCAATAGAATTAGTACATATATAGATGGCATTCCAATTCCAATTCCTTAAGGTGGTTCACAGTATCCACCCCCCCCCCCCCCCCCCTCCAACTTCTGATTTGTTTTCTAATTTTCAGGAGGGTACACCTGCAAGTGGTTTCGAGTCAAACTGTTCGTTATATTGAATTCTGTTGCTCCAATAGAAGGAATATATCTGCTGTATGTATAATTGAATTGAAGGATAACTAGCTCTTCAGATGTACTACATATAATCACGTATATTATGTTATGTTTTGTTTCATATAAATATGTTGTACCAGCAGTAATCATATATATTCTTTATATGCATACATGAACAAGAATCCAAGTAATTATCCTTCGAGTCATTAAGTCTGAATTGATCCTCTTATTATGAGACAAAAAACCAAAAGTGCATCCATCATATATACTATCCCATCCCCTGTTTTGTAAAAGAAAACCGATACGATGATAAAAAAGTTAAAAAACATATATAGAAAGGTTCCAAAAGGACAGCCAAGTTTTCGAAGAAATGGAAACTGGTACATAAATGATTTAAAATTTTAAATCCATGTAACAAATATCGTTGGCATCGGATCCCTAGGAAGTTAAGACAGCACTTGCGTTATCTTCTTGAACAAACAATAGCACTTTACCATTTATGTTTAACAGATTTGATTTTGATCCCCAAATCAGCATATCAGATAACTGTCAGTGTATTCTTTCTGCCTAATTAAGTGCATAGCTTGATTTGCTCATTGTTCATAAGTTACCTTCTTAATACTTAGTTATGCACTTCTTAATTAAGTTTGTAAAATTTCGGTCGTCGATCTTTATCTGCCCCCATTAATTATTTTGTAGTTCTTTCAAGTGAAATCTCTCTTCAGAGAAGCTTCTGCTCTAGGATAGCTTGCTAAGAAAGGGAGATAGCTTTTCCAAATTCTCCCTTTTAAATAATTGCTTGGCATACAGATACAGACATGCAACTAATTAATGGATCCCTCCTCAACGATGCATATTTAAAATGAAATATAAAAACATGAGCAAAGAGAGTCAAACCTAAGCCATCATCTAATTTCTTTAGGTAGAATAATGGAAGGCAATGCGTGCAATTGTTCATGCAGCTGAGAGAATCTATGCAAACCCACCTTTTGTTTTCTTAATTGTAAGGGAGCAAGTGTGGGAGGCAGCTCAACAAAAACAAATATAATGCAAGATGTAAAGTATCTCTCTCTTTTCTTAGATCAAGCTGTATATGTAGGATAGTAAAGAAATGATATAGGGGATATATGTCCTGGACTGGTTCTTACTTCCTACCCTGTAATATTTCTGCAGTCCCAAACATAAAATTTCTTAACATTTTGTGCAAATGGGAAGTCAGAGTTAATATTTTTTAAGTTTGATCCATGTGACAGTGTAGTAGTAATATATTTGCTAGAGTAAAAATGATTTCTGGTTGCAATTCTTTAATGTATCAGAAAGGCAAGTTTGCATTTTGGCCATACAAATTCTATGAAACTGACCTCACAATATAACTGGCATCTTTACTAAAGTTAGAATTTTACAAGACATTCAAGTCAAACTTATGTTCCTTATGATATCTGTGCTAGTTTTATTTTGTGAAACCTGACATTTTCATAATTTCAGATTTCAGATAACTTAATTTTAAACTATGCAATAAAGATATATAGCAGAAGCCAAGGATCTTCATAGATTTTTAAATAAGCATCTTACTGCCCCGTCTTAGCTACTAATAGAGCGGGTAGGGTGCTTTATAGAGGACAGAAAGCTAATGCTGTTCCCTTTGAGGAAATTTAACCAAATAATTTGGTCATCCTATACCAGGTTTGCTGTCTAAATCTTTAATTATCTGTGTGTTAATTGATAATTAAATCCAGGTTGTTGTTATTAGTTGCGACAATTCACCTTTCGAATTGGCAACACACACTTTGCTGTTCTTCTTAATTCAAACTAGTAGATCTTGTTCCACACTATGGTATCTATATCATAATAGAATGTTTTTTTTTTTTCTTAAATTGAACCTTTTCTAATATAATACCAAAAGGGTGCAATAATCGACACACTGAATTTGATCTGATTTGAAACCAAGTTTTTAAATAATTCTTTTTCTTGTTATCACGCATGATTATGCAGGATTCTCTATTTTACCCATTTTTTCAATTAACTTTTTGTGGACAATAATCTCCTGGTTTATTTTTTTTACACCAATAATTGTGTTCTAAATTTAAACCTCAAAGATGTTTATCTCCACCAATAGTGGTACGAAACTTGTCAGATTAGAACTTCTGTCATGTGTAGATACTGATTTCACCCAATTGCTCACTTGATCCAACAAATCACCAATTTATCGAGTTAATTGGCTTCTGTTTTCAATTTTGTCTCTTAATGTTAGACTCTGGTACATATCAGGATGGTACCCTCTTCCATTTCCAATTCTATATTTACATATAAGGACAGGAATCTGTGGATAATATTCTGCATTTTAATTTAAAATTCACCACAAAAAGATATTCTTATATGTTTGTTAACTATATCGACGATATCAAATGGACCCATCCTAACTTGTCTTTTTTCTCATGAGAGTATTCATCTTTTGCATTTGGATACATGGTTCACGAACGACTGAAAATGGTTACAAGATATTCAGATTCTCGAGAGGATAATGATAATATGGACATAAAGCGAGCACGGATCAATAAATGGGGATGCCTTTTTCCATGTTCCAGAACAACAAAAATATTGTGGCTGTTCCCTGTATTAAAAGGTTAGGTAGGTAAAGGCCAAGCTCTGAGGCATCCTGCAAGCACATATCTTTCCACTGAAACACGGTTTAATCAGTACCAGCAACCAATCGCTCTTATTATTTGATGAGTAAAAAGATAAATATTCGCAAGTTTTTATTTTTTATTTTTAAAGCAGTATAGGAACAGAGATTTACTCGAATAGAAAGATCTGGAAGACACAGATGCTAGTTGGTGAACCAACCCTGTCAGAACAAGTGCTGATATCTGCCAAAGAACAATTCCTATTGTCAGAATGAGCTCTGCCAAAAGCTGGATAATATTGCAACACAATTTAACATTATATATTCGGGAATTTTCTCGTAATTTTTTTAGTGCTAATTCCAATGGCTCGTTTGACAATGGAGACTGGTACCAGTATGATACCGGTATCTGACAAGGGCTAGTTTTAACTTGTATCATGAGACTTCTGTCAAGTAGGATTTGGCACTTGGAAGTAACACAAGTACATAACTTACATAATTTTTTTTAATAAGAAATGGATATAATGATTTTATCACAAACAGCCAGCAACAATGGCAACACTACAGCTTGTTAGACCCTCTCCACATATATATCATAGATATAAAAGATTTGGAGGGGAATAATGAAGTAACAAAACAAATAAATATCATTGGCAGACACAGCCATAGTGGCTTGATACAACTTGTACAACAAAGTATTACATTCTTTTGGGAGTTGATGAGATGGTGGTGGTGGTGGGGGGTGTTTTCCAATGAGTTCAATAACAAAGATATATTCTGGATATATAAAAACGGGTGAGGATCGATTGACTTACTATGTTTGTAGTGGTTCACCAATCTGTAACAAAGAAAGATACGTCTCTAATTTTTTTTTTTTAGAGAGGCTAAATAATTAGTTGCTACTAGATTTCTGCCTTTTGAATTTGTTAGCCTGATAACAAGAACATTGTAAATTTTATTTCATTTTTTTTTTGTCAAAATTTGAAAAAATAAAACGTACAATGATTATCCCTTTGGTGCTATAGTTTTGGAGAAAATAAGTATCAATACATGATATATATATATATATATGAGTAAATCTAGCGTGCTCTTAGAAGCACAGAGGCGTCCCGTGCTCCTAACTCAAAAATTATACTAAATCATCATGAAATTTTGATTTATCATTCTCATTAAATTCTTTATATCAAAATCTCTTAGGATACAAAAATTTTCTATTTTTTGAGTTTCTTAAGTATATGTTTTGGAATTTTTTAGAATGACCTCAAAATAATAATAAAATAATGTATAAAACTATGTCATCTTTAAAAAATACAAAACAAATACTTAAAAATCTCAAAAAATGAAAAATTTTTGTATCCTATGATATTTTGATATAAAGAATTTAATGAGACCCATAAATCAAAATTTCGAGATGGTTTAGTATGATTTTTGAGTTAGGAGCACGGGAGGCCTCCGTGCTCCTAGGAGCACCATAGTTTTTTACTCGTATATATATAGTAAATCTAGCGTGCTGTTAAGCTCACGGGAGCCTCCCGTGAGCTTAACTCCAAAAACGTATCAAACAATATCCAAATTTTGATTTATATGGCTCAATAAATTCTTTATATCAAAATCATGTGGTATGTAAAAATTTTCCATTTTTAGAGATTTTTAAGTATTTATTTCGGATTTTTTTAAAGTTACATATAAAACTTTGATTATTTTATTAATATTGTATAGTTACTATTTAAAAATCCGAAATAAATACTTAAAAATCTCCAAAAATGAAAAAATTTTACATGCTATAAGATTTTGATATAACGAATTTATTGAGCCATATAAATCAAAATTTGGATGTGATTTGATACGTTTTTTGTGTTAAGCTCACGGGAGACCCCCGTGAGCTTAAGAACACGGTAGTTTTACTATATATATATATAAAGCAAACGTTGTAAACCATGAATTGATTTGATTTGATTTGATGATGTCAAGCAGAGGCAGAGCATAATTTCCAGAGAACTTGATACATCAGTATGTAACAACTGAGACATTTTGGATGCCTGAAAATGACAAGCACATGTTTTCATGACGAGACCAGAAACAAGACAGAGATCTCGAATCAACATAAGTGTACTCAAAAGTACAGACGCAAAATAAAACAGCAAAGGAACTAGAGTTTAAAATAAGTGTAGATCTTGCAGGGAACATATACGTAGTTAAAAGCTAAACTAGGACCACGCTACATCTATCTAGACCTACCAATGGAATTTTGGTTGTTAGGTCACTGGAAAAAATGTAGTACTTTATGTATCCTAGTAGACTTTGGTTTTTTATCGAGTTGTTGTAAGAATAAAGAGAAGTTAAACTGGGCTGAGAGAAGTATGAGATATGGTCTGTGCTATCGTATTCAGGAAGTTTCTGAACATCACATATGATCAAATTACAAACCAGAGTCCAGATATAACACTTGAAAGCTAGGGCCACATATATGACATGCGGAAGAATACAACATTTTCAACATAAAAGTAGCAATTGCATACTTGAGCTTCAAAAGTGTTTTCTAAAACAGAGAAGAAAAAACAGTCCGGTTGCTTTAATTGAGCTTCTAGATAATCCATTGTACCAATTGAACATGGTCATTATTGAAGTCAGACCGAGACTATTGCTGTTTAATAATGCATTGAACAAAAAATCAACAATCAAACAACAAAACAAGAAAAAAGTAAGAAATTAATCCTGCTTACATAAACCAAAATCTCAGAAATCCTCAGTTGGAGAGATTTAAAAACAAAAACAGATTCAGCGTAGTAGCAGATCCCCTGCCTCACTATCTTTTCTTTTATTTTCACGGTTTGATCCGACAGAAATTCATCTAATGATGGCCATGCTCATCCTCATCATCATCATGCCCATCTGGGTCACCTCCCTCACCTATCACCTTAAGCTGCACACACAAAGTTACAAAAGAATTTGAGTCCTACATAATTACTTTGTAAAGGAATGAGCAATGCTCATCGCCTCTGATACATTGAAAAACTTAATTCCTGAACTCATGCGTAGTAACACCAGTTAACTTTTCAATTAAGCCCCTCAAACTGTAGCACTTTGCTTGATAAGACTATTCACATTTGGTTTTAATTGGTCGCACAATCAAATTAACCATCCAATGTTTGAATTTAGATAGTGAGGTTTCTGGATTTCCTCAAACATAAAAACAAATTTGCACCATTGTTAAGAAATGTAACAAATATTAACTATTAAATTAGCCCAAAAAATCATGGGTTATAAACCCAAATAATTTAAATCCAGGGCTAATTGTATAGGATTTAAATCATATCAGAGCACAGGTAAAATGACACATGCTACACATATTATTGAATTTACTAGAAACTAAAAAAAAATAAAAAAAAATACCACCGATTGATCCAAGATAGGGATATATTGCATGTATAAAATAGACTATATTAGTTCCACAAAATTGTTTGTGTTATACATTCCATTAGTGTTCAGCTTGATTTTCAGGGCATGGGTTAATTTTTGGTTAGGGTTACCAGATGGTACCAGGCATGGTGCAAAATAGCAATTAAGCCTAACTTAATTACTATAACTAGTACCGTTTTGAGCCTTTTATGAAATAGAAACCAGCAGAATGACAATGCAACTATTTTCCATAAAATAACTTACCACAAAGTACTGAGAGCACACAGGGCACTCATGCGGCTTGTCTTTTTCCAACCAAAACCAGATAACATCATGCTCTTCCTCTGTTAAGTATTATAAACAGGAAGTCAAGTACAAAGCAATTTCTTCCCACAAACTTAAGTTCATGGATACATGCAATACACCAGGAATCCAACATTCTCTCATATGCTTGTGTTTGCCACAGAATGCTATCATATGTACCAGTTAAATAAGTTGACAATTTATGCATTTGTATTTTTTTTTTTCATCAATTTGCACGATACAAGCAAGTTGAGGCTTGAATTTGTAATCAAGTGTCATTGAGGTTGACTAAATTATGACTCTGCAGGGATCTGCAGCCCCCAGCAGTCCAGAACCTTTCATGCAAGTACCATCACCAATATGGAGCATTTGAAATATCAACACAATTGAAAAAAATCCTTGATGTAAACAATTACATCTATATAAATCTACAAAACTAAAATACACAATGAATATGCATGTGGCTAAGGAAGGGATGTACCTCCTTCACCACCAGGACAACCTACTAGTCTCTTGTTAAAGTAGGATTCTACAACAGCTGGGGCCTCCTACAGAATAGACAAAATCACACTAAATAAAGTTAATCAACATACCAAGAAGTTAAAATTGTACATATTTACGAAAATAAATAAATAGGTACACACTACACAGAAATGTCTGTGCTGATTTAATGAAACTACATCTCCCAGATTTGGATACGCCATTGAATAATGAATATAATGTACATCAAGTGAACACAAACATATCCAAAGTTTGTATAAACCCTAAAGGAAATACATGTAAAAAGAAAGGC
Organism: Cyperus esculentus; assembly: GCA_030179965.1. NCBI lineage: Eukaryota > Viridiplantae > Streptophyta > Magnoliopsida > Poales > Cyperaceae > Cyperus > Cyperus esculentus. Next base: position 4,599,998 of record JASGLE010000025.1, on the reverse strand, counting down.
AAATGAAATGTAAATATAAGAATTTTTTTTTTTTCTATGGATGTGCATAGATTGAGGCATCAAGAAAACTCCACAATACTAGCTACCTCTTATTTTTGAATATCATTCGGAAATTTTATTTCCTAGTTGCCTATATAGTTGAGCATAGCAAAAGTCAAAACCCACGTGTGACAGCAATTCGTAACCACTACATCTTAAATTTATCAAAACCTACATCTCAAAAGTTCTAAATATTTTTGTTTTGATAAGATAATACAAGCACACTCCATTGTGCAAATAATAATAATAATAACACTAATAAGAGCAGAACATGACTATATTCAAGTAACAAGATGAACATTTAACATTAAATATTTGTTCCACTGAAAGTTACTTAAAGTCTCTGCGAGACTAATATATCCTAGCTTACACAAGTAAAACCTTTTTTTATATAACACCAAACATTCAGTAATATTTACCTCTTCAAAAGGACTAAAATACATGCACAAACATTTCACACTAATATTAAAAGGCATTCCCTATCTAATACCAAAGGTAAAAGATCCAAAGATAGGCCTGGTAATAGTATGATCCTTAAGCTAATGAATCGCACATATCTAAGAACATCCTTTCGTAATTATATGATAAACTGAGCAGAAAACAATGTTCCACTTATAAAACAACATGTTCACATAATAAAGCAGTTTGATTGAGGATAAGAGAAGTTCAGATCAATGCACTTTGATTTCTAAATTGCTAGAAAGAGATGATCTTTGGACAGAGTTTTTGCACAGGCCAAGAGACCAACCGACACAACATAGAAATCTCAAGATTGATGATAAATTGACCATTGCATCAACTACTTACCACCAATTGACTATGCACAGAAATGAGGTCAAATTACAGATACCATACTAACCTTAGTTCCAAAAGGACCAACTGGAGGCTCCGTCTCGAAACGCTTCATTCCCTGATAAATGACAAAAAAAAAATTGAAGAGAAAAGGAGTTAGCAAGCAAGTCAATATATCAACATTTTAGCTGAAAATATGAGGGGAAAAAAGTCAGATCGAGCTGATTCAAACCTGGAGCTCGGCCTCGATCTCCTCCCTTTCAAGCCCGGTGGCGATCGGCAACACGTCCTCCACTCTCTTCGTCGCGGGCGTGCTCCCTAAAACCCCCGACAAGGGAAAACAAACAAAACAAATCCGATCACATGACATCACATGACATCTGAGCAGATAACAGCATAAAGAGAGAGAGATCTAGATCGAGATCGGGATGGAGAAGCGTACCGGCGGCATCAGAGAAGAAGAGAGGGGAGGTGCGGCGGAAGGCGGAGGCAGAGAATAGATCGGCGCGGGTGTGGGTTAGGGTGCGGGAGACGCCGCCGGCCCCGGTGGCGTGGCGGAGGAGGGAGAGGGAGGCGCGCCGCCACATGGAGATGTTGTTCTCAGGTCGCCGCCTTGGAAGCGCTCTTGAGATTCGGGAGAGAATGAATGAAAGGGAAAGAGGGGAGAGGAAAAGGGTGGCTTTCTTTGTATAGGTTTTGTATTGACTATTGATTGACTGACTGGGGAGAGAATATGAGGGGGAGTGTGTTGGAGAGATGAAGCGAAGCTGCCTGCCTGCCTCCTCTTCGCTGAAAGATTTATCTCGAGATTCGTGCTAGATTGGATCTCAAGACCATCAAACGGTTTACATCATAAGCTGCAAGATGCAGCAAGTTTTAGAGGATAGGCGCTCGGAAGTCGAAACCGTGAGCGGTAAATAGTGAACGGTGAAAACTGAAATACCCTTGCCTTGAAGGATGAAGGGCGTGCGGCGCACGTGCTGACGGCGTCAGATGGATACTGCTTAATGTCAATGCTGACCCTTGCGAATTGCGATCGCTGGCTGAACAATGAACGTAACAGGGAGGTGATCTGATATGTTAATGTCAGTGAACTGACTGCTCTGAGTCCACCCTTGATAGTTGATAGATAGGGTGATCGATCTGAGTTGTCTATAGACTATAGTTATCACTTAGTTATCACAGCAAGCTTTGTCAGGTCATTGCTCCTAAAAAATTCAACAATACATATAGTAGTCATATTAATGGAATCGGTAGTCTGAAAAAGACTACTTTTTTCAAAAAAAAAAAAAAAAATGGACAATAAATATATAATGAATTGAGCAATAATCTGACAAAGCTTGCTGATTGGAATGTTTAGCCGTCATTTAGCCATTGTTTAGATTAAGATAAAAAGAATCAAAAACAACAAAAAAAAAGCAGAAATTGAACAATAAATATATAGGCAACCAATGAAACAAAATGATCTAAAATTAATGAAATTGTACAATTTCTATTCACTAATAAATAGGAAAATTTCATACAAATACACTAGTCGCGTCATGTGACAGCTACAAGTCCAGTTATATTATATATATCTTATTGACTCGAATGAGAAAATAAATACTGCAGTAAGGGCCCCACCACCGCAATACTCAGGCTATTTCCCAGTAGAGCATACCTACAAAACAAACAAACAAATTTTTATGCACCACAAAATAGATAGAATTGCACGATCGTCCTCAAGTGCAGTGTGCTTGATAGACAATCAATGATAATTAGCTCAATTACAAAGAGAAAAAAAAATGTTTTGATAAATAACATCGGAGTATAAAAGAAAGCATGAAAACGATAACATGTTACTCACTGCTGTTTAAGGGTAATGTGGTCAGGGAAGTTAAAATCTGGGGGAAATGAATGCAAATTTGCAACCTGAAACAGGTAAGAAAAACATTTAGTTGATTAACCTTTTAAAACAATAATGAGAAACAAAGTATATGCATCAAAAGACAAAATGCCCCAACCATGCCTCCATTCATTTCCAATGGTAATGAACCACCGATTTGCTGCAACTTGGCAATTGAAGAAATGCCATGCATAAATTTTACAAACTAAACCTTGCTCTCTAATTGATTTCCTGTCAAATGTGCACTTGGCACCCAGTTGAATCCCAATTCTCTAAATTGTGACATAAAAAAAAATCAGTACCTCTTGAGGTGTGAAATACCGCAAACCCATTTCCTTCAATGAGGCAGCTTTATCTGTTTCTTCACCTATGGGTTTCATCTTCTAGTGTTTTTATATCAAAACAGAACATTTATACATTGTCAGCAATCATTCAGCAATGGTGATACCACATTATGTTATCAGTATTGTAGAAACTGCAAAATAAAGCCAGAAAATTGCTTTAAAGATTCAGAAGCAGTGTGCACAAAGATGATCAGTCCAAAACTCCAAATAAGTGGCAATATTCAACTATTTTATTTACAACATGCCAGTGCAACAATGTGAGGGTAAACTATAAGGATTGAATAGAAATGCATCGTGCGAGAAGGATTGTACCAGTGAAGTGGCTAGTAAGGAGCCAGTACCCTTCACGTACCGGTAGTAGCTCTTTGTAAAGCAACAACACCTAGTTGACTCCGGATAAACAACATCTAGCAGAAAATCAAGGGTTTAAATAGTGTAACAAAATAGTGTTGTCCAACGTTAGCCACTATAAACATAGTACCAGATGCAAGAATATACCCAGTGCAACTGTCGGTTATTTATGCTTTTGGTACTGTATGTGTTCAACTAGTGTAATTCAAGTTGTACACCAAGCCAATCAAATATTTAAGGCTAGTTACATATTTCAGCAAGTATAGGTTGATTCAATTGGATTATACAAATTCTGATAGATCAACAAAGGCCTAAGCAACAAGGAACAGGTTAAGTAAAAACCAATCCAGTCAGGAACCCAAATAAATGAACAGCAAAACAATCCTAACTTGAATGCACTCGCCGAAGCAAAAAAAAATCCAAAACAGAACCACACAGTTTAATTAAACACACAAGATGATGAGGCTACTAGCATTTTTCGCAAATAAATTGAACAAATTCAACTGTGCAATGTAGCAAAGAATAACTAAGGTAAAAAGGATACCCATAGCATTTCCCCATCTCTCTATCAAACTTTCGGGGACAGTAAGTTGGCCTGTACAACAGCTTATCTCTCTGGGCTCTTCTTTACTCCTGCACAGGAATTTTTACTATCATATGTTTTCCCAGTGCCAAGTTATTTATCAAACAAAAGATTGAGACAATTTGCAGAAAACAAAAGGGAGATGTCTGCAAGCCATATAACCCTCAATTTTGCAATTCAACCAAAATTCAGCCTCTTTTTATATTTCCCATTATCAAGCAGCACTATACGATCAATTAAAATTGAGACTGAATATACACAAACCAACACGACAATTGCAAGGCTACAATCTGTAATAGAACTTATTGGCATTTTATCATAGTATAGCATGTTCATGCTTTCAAAAAACCACCTATGAGGAGGTATTTGACTTACAAATTAAAGTGCTGTGGTTCGAGGAAGCTTGCTATTTGCTTGCATGAGGGCTGCATTTCCTGATTTTCAACGTCAAGTGGAGGTCTATATATCAACTTGTTATCATTGGATGGATTGAGAAATGGTAAAGATTTTCTTTTTGCCTGGCAAGGAAAAAAAGTACTTCCATTTAATTTTATCAAAAGAAGAAAACATAATTAACCTTTGTTATATGCTATTCCAATTTCCAAGATAGCAGTTGTATACCTAATTTGATGTAAGCATGATCAGTTTAACTCAGATTGCAAAGAGAAGCTAATTGTAAACATTTTAAAAAGGCATATCAACTATTGCATGCACCAGAGTGTTCAGAATCTCCAAACCACTATTTTATGGGTCTAATATGTAATATACTTCGAGGATGGTCAGACTGTAGACTGTCCTGACTACTGAGTACCATTTTCATCAACAAATAGTTATATAGCCAACAGTAAACTGGACTAATCTGGGCCAGTGCAGATGAATGTATGATTGGGAATATGAATTTCTCATGATATGCATTGATAACCCTGGCTAAGTGTGCTTCAATGGAAGCTTAAAAGCTAAAATATCTCACAGAAAAAGATAGGAACCCAAACAGATTCATTAATCATACCAAAAACAGGTTTAACTTTTTTCATACCAGACAAAAGTACCGGGGTCTAGAATATGGCACACCAAACTGTATTGGGCTTAGGATGAATTCTTGTGTAACAAAGCCAAGTCCAGTAAGAACATCTATCAGTTGCTCGTGAGTATCAGATACCTGTGACATAGATCTAAAACTTTTTAGATTTACTAATTTGTGGCAATATTTCACAAACTTGTCAACCTGAGTGCAGTGACACTTTCTCCAACAAATTATACCAGAATAATAAAACACATATTTAACTTGGCTCCAATATTGACAGATCTACTTGAAACATGTACACATCAACACAGAAATATATAGTGACTTCTTTATGTTCCTTTATGTTCTGAAGTATAATCGACACTTCTGTAGAAAATTACTATATTCAACTACAGTTAAAATAACCCACCAAAGGCTCATATTATATTAAGTTTACCCATTTGTGACTTGAATACATACCTCGAATCCTACTACATTTTCAACAAACAGCATCTTTGGTGGCCAGCACATGTCTTGTATGACCTCTAGGATTTTGATAAATGAAGATGCCCGAGCATCGCCTGAATGTTTCTGCAGACCTAAAAGCTACGTAAAGTTAAGATTAACAAATTCATACAAGTTCGGATTTCAAGGTCATCGGAAGGCATTGCAGCATGTTCATCAGATTTATTACTACAATCCAAATGTCTGGGACAGAAAAGACGAACCTTGTCGAGTGTAAGGTTGACAAGGAGGAGAGAGAAGCCATGCATACGCCCTGTACTTGTCCAGATCTTTAGCTGTCAAAGTCTGGATGTTCCCCTGCACGAATGCAACAAGGTAACTTGCTAAAACCCTAACCCCCTCAGTCACTCACTCACTCCCCAGCGAAGTTAGCACGCAGACTAGAGCAAACAAAGATGTACCTGACAAGGCCGGTGGCCGAAGTTATGCTCGTAGACATCGTTAGCGCGATCGTTGATGTCGAAGGCCTCCACCACCTCAGCTCCGACCGCAGCCTTCATCAGCGAGTACCTCTGCCAAATTAAATAAATAAAAAGAGAAGATTAGAGAAGGAAGGGAAGGCTGTAAGAGTTCGGTAGAGGGGAGGGAGGTAGGGGGTGGCGTATGAACCATGCCGCCGATGCCGCTGTAGAACTCGAGCACTCGGCATGGCGACGGTGACGGCGGCTCCATGCCCGCGACTGCGACTGCGACTGCGATCGCGATTGGGGTTGGGACCGTTGGGTCTGATTTGGGTCCGGTAGGATGCACCGGGGCGGTCTGATTTGGGTTCGATCTGATTTCTGATTTCGGACAAGTTTCTTGAATGGGTGCCGCGTAGCTACAGATAGCATCCGTCACTAGTGGTGTCACCATAGCATTTACCATTTGCCTTCTTCAATAACCTTGAAAAAAAAATAATAAATAAACAAAGTTGTTTTAGAGATAGATATCAAAACAAATACCAAATTGTAATATAAAATAATAAAATATATCTAAATGGAAATATTAAAATCTTATTTTGAAATGTTCACAAATTAATTTGAAACACTATAGTATTAAGTCAAATTAATTTTAAAGTTGCCGAGAGAATATGTGAGACCATGGAGAAGTGAAAGAGCAACGTACAAAAGAGAAATTAATGTCATTTTTGTTTTATTTTAATATTATTAAATTTCATATTAACTTTACAGTGTATTGATCGCAGTATGTCTGAAATTAACGCTACATTAATTTTATATGATGGTATATATTTTTGTATTGATTGCAATATCTCCTAGACGTATCTCTTTTAAGAAACCCCAGGTGTGAACCCAGCTCACATCTCAGAAACATTTTTTTTTTAAAGAAAGCAAAAATGCAGTATACGGCATATGAGACATTTTGACCTCTTGGCCATAATCCATTAGATAAGTTGTTAATTATAGTTGTTTAAAAAGTTTGTCCCCTGATTTCCACTTCCCACCGATTTAGTCAAGTCGGTCCAATTTCCCAACCTACTGAATGCTAATATGTGTCCTACACAATATTTATCTATGCTTGTGTATATGTGTTACTTTTTGTTTAAGAGGTAGATTTACTCAAGAGAGGTTTGTAATCAAGATTATGATCAAAAGGTGCTTCCTGGAAAATCCAGTTTCTTCGTGTTTCTAATTAATAGTACACTTTTAACTTATTTGATTTGATTTCAATTCATGCTAGTAATTCCATTTTTTTTTCTTTTTGTAAAAAGTCTGGTAGAATATTAAATTCTTTTAAATAAAGTTGACTCCAAAATAATTATCAATTTGTATGTATCTGGTAATAAGTCATTATCAAAAATGAGAAATAAGTGGCTACATTTGAATTGGGTAGTAGGGACTTGTAATATATATATATATATAGTCACATTTTGTATAATATAGTCATTCAGGTCATATCGTGATGCAATTTATTCACAACTAGATATATATTATTCACCAAGTTTAATTTAGGGGATTAATTATTATTATCTTATTATTTAGTAGCTAGGTGTATCATTTGAGAAAAGGGACAAACATATTTGTAATTACAACTTGAGTTGAGGAGTGCATACGACCACTCTTTTATTATTATTTTTTTTTTTTTGAGGTGTGATGTCCATTTCTCTTGAAGGGGTCTCAGCCTCTCGGTCTCAGGAACGTTGCAATTACATCATCTTATCGGTGAATTTACAGGGTGCGTTTGGATGGTGCAAGGATTAGTGCACGAGTAGTAATATTTGGGTTAGTGATTGAGAGTAGTGTGAGGTTAGTAATAATCCGGAAAACGTGTGAATAGAAATAACCTTTTACTATCCGGGTTAGTAGAGAATTCACATCACCTGCAGTACTTCACCGCATGAAGTGCCCGTATGGATAATTTTTAAAGCGCCCTGTGATTCAAATCCCTCATCGTCTCAACTGCCCCCTGACCGTTTTACTCATCCAATAGTTAAGATCTTTAGGGCAGTTACTACACAAGGTGCAGTACCGCAGAGGATACACACTCGTTAGTAGAAATGTTATTTGGATAGTAACTTTTGAGTAGTGATTGAGAGAATGAATAAAAAAAATGAATTATATCATTTTTTTCTTTTCAAGTAACTCATAATTTTTATTATGGTCCGTTACATTTATTGTGCAACACATTTTGCATGTGTTCTATCTTATTCTAGTATTAATCTAGTGACATTGCACTATGGGAATTTTTTTTTTAAAACATGTTACACAGTGTAATTTATCACAAAGGGCGTGGATTCGATTGACAAAGGACGCCACAATTTTTCCTTAAGAGAGGCACTATCACGAGGAGAAAGAAGAACAAGAAATTGAATTAAAAAAACGAAGGTAGAATATATTATTATTTGTACTATCCTCAGAAATTAGCTGCTCCATTAAACCAACATTTTTTTGATTTCGCCGACTAGTTTTACACAGCAGCTAATCCAAAAAGCTATTTTATATTTGGATGCCATCAAGTGTTGGGTTAGTGGTACTACCCTAAAAGTAGAACTAATCTTGAGAATCCAAACACATCCGTAACGGTATCTTTTTTTTTTTAGAAAAGCAAACCCTGCTTTTCTAAAATCCGACGGTTGAGAAACACCGAAGTACTTTGAGATCCGTGCAGTAAAAACCGAAGTACTTTGAGATCGGTGCAGCAACCGATCCCGACCATCCGATTGGAAAAGCAGGGTATCCCCGTAAACATCTAAAGCCGGATGCTCTCAAATCTATGGAGTACGTACCAATGCTTTCGGCAGCCTCTCCATCTTCCGCCTTTTTATGATTGATGATGATGATTGTTTATCACTCTGTGACTGTGACTGTGACTAGCTTAGTATAATATTAACACTTTACAGTGCATATTAATTGTCATTAGGATAGGATATTATTCATTCTTTAGATTAGAGTGAACGAGGGTTTTGTAATTGTAGTTTTGGTCCACTTTCTGGGCCAATATATATTTGGGCCCAGTTTATTAATTAATTCCTTCCTTCATTATTCATTGTAGTTCTCTTTGATTAATTATTATTAAGCGTGTATAGTTGAATGAAGATTCTTAATGTAAGTTTCTATTTCCTTAGCACAAGAACCATTATATTTATATATATGCCTATGGGCTATGGTTTCCGGTTTCATCTTTATAGAATTACATTACGTTACTAGATACCACAAATTAATAAATTCATCAAGATAACTACAAGGGGGGAAAAAACTAAAAAGTAGAAGAGGCCCGCCTAATTCTAGTGGCAGAAAAGAAAAGGGGCATGATGATAAAATGAGCTACAAAGATGCAATCAGGGTTTTGGAGGAATAACCTGAAAATAAAAAGGGGCAACTGGACTCAAAAGCCCATTTGGCCATGTGTCTCCAAAGAGGTTATCCATCAGGAAGGTTCATGGGTCATGGCAAATGGTACATCCAGTGATAAAAGCGGGTGCATGGCTTAAATCCTTTCTGGAACCCTGGATGCTTATGCTTATGCTTTGCTTTGACCTTTGAGTATACTATACTGTCTGTCTCATACCTTTAATTTCTTCTAGCCAAGCCAAACAAGTAGTAATGATGATATATATGCACTGTAACATATGATAAATGGATCTAATAAGAAACTCTTATTAGAGATCAGATTGAACTCTTTATCCTCAATTTGTAGCTAGTGTCTGATAGCTTTCGTGCTAACCACATTTGAAACAATTAATAATATGCAATAGAAGCTATTAGGCTCCATTAACTAATTAATTTGCTAGCAGCACTAAGAAGCACAGAATTATATTGCATTACCAAATATGTATTATTAATGAGTCAAGATACAGTGCACCACAAAAAAATTGAACGGCTAATATTACTTTGATCAAGCGGCTGAAATTTAATATGAAACATTAAATGTTAAAAGTTTGAAGGGGAGTTGAGTAATTTTATTGCTCAATACATCTGTCAAACCAGAAGGATACCGAAATTCACGGAAGTGATAATTTCGAATTCGCAAGAGAACTAAATGTCATGAGAACTAAATGTCATGCGAATTAAATGTCATGCATGCGGCACACTTTTTAAAGTCGACCAGCAAAAGTAATATGAACATAACCCCCTAAATTAATGAAGTTAATTTAAATTTTGACTGGATGCGGCACACTAAAGCTGTATCTTGATCCAATATATAATTTAGGGGTAATGACCCCGGACCCCCCCGAACTTTCGGGTTTTGACAACTTGGCCCCCGAACTTTTATTTTGGACAAATGCCCCCCCGAACTACCGATTTGTGACAAATTGCCCCCCGGTTGTTAATTAGCCATCTAATACTCCATTTACAAGTATGAAAAGACCAAAATACCCTTATGTATATATAAATATCATGTATATAAAACGTTTTCTGACTTTACCGATTTGTTAACTTCAAATTGGATTGAAAATTTTAAATCATTTAAAATGTAAAATTTTTTTTCCATAAAAATTAGTTACATGAATATAAATATTATGTTCATAAAATAAAATAATAAAAAGTAAACGATAAATATTCTGTATTACAAATTTTGTATTTGCAAAATATTTAATAACTTTTTATATATTTTTAATATATAATGGTTTTTAATTAAATATTTTTTTAAACTTATTTATATTTAAAATATTTTTTTGAACTCTCCGATTTGTATGAAAAGACCAAGAAAAAATTATTTACGTTTTAAATGATTTAAAATTTTAAAATATCATGCATATATACATAAGGGTATTTTGGTCTTTTCATACTTGTAAATGGAGTATTAGATGGCTAATTAACAGTCCGGGGGGCAATTTGTCACAAATTGGTAGTTCGGGGGGGCATTTGTCCAAATTAAAAGTTCGGGGGCCAAGTTGTCAAAACCCGAAAGTTCGGGGGGGTCTGGGGTCATTACCCCTATAATTTAAATTTAGGCATGGCAAAAGCTGACCCGACCGAAATAGTCTGCCCGATAAACCTGATATCCGACCCGACTTGGATATGTTAAACTTGTGAAAACTAAAGCAACCGAACCCATAATTGATCGAAACCGAAAAAATTCAGATCCTAAATAACCCACAAATATTAAGTATCTGAATATAAATTATTCAAACCGATGCAATCCATTATCCAATAAAAACTTGAACCCGAAACAATCCGAAATCATGTTGCACCTGAACCGACAATACCCAAATCTTAATCAACCTGAATTGAGAGTGACCGATGCCCGAGATGTGATATTCGTAGAGCGTAGCTTACAAATATGATATTAACCCTATATGGTTCTTGTAATCATTTATAAATTATAATACTAGTAAAGAGCCCACACCTTGCTTTGGGTTAAAATGTTATTTTTTGTAATAAATTTTTAAGATAATATGTAATAGGTCTTATATTGAGAAAATTGATATGGGCCTTAAATTTTAATGGCTGAGACATTAATGTCAACGGGCATTAACGTAAATCAACGGTTCTGGTCTATCCAAAAAAATGATCAACGGCTCAGGTTTTTTACTTGGGGAAGATAGCTATTTCATGTCATTTTTTCCAATATGCCTTTATATATGGTAAGGATTTGTTAGTACCTAGTCTAATTGTTTCACCCAATGAGACCATAAAAGGTATTGTTTGAATTAGGGAATTGATAAAAATGTTCGACACACAAACATGCACGCTTTAACATGTAAGCACGCAAGTGTTTATGTCCAGACGTGTCTGTACGTAGCGTGTTCGCGTGACTTACTTTTAAGTGTGGCGTGTTCAATCTTTATTTAATTTCAACACGTTCGAACACGCGTTTAAACACGCGAGCAAGAACACGTACGTAAAACACGTATACAAATGTACTTTTGTGATACATAATAATGCATCAATTTCCTTATTGTATTATCCATTTTTATTTTTCAAATTTTTTTTTAAAAAATAATACAAACAAATTTTTTTGAAGCGTTTTTCAGATTTTATGATATATTTAGACTTTTTTATTATTTTTTTCCGAATATTATCATTCTTATAAGTCTTCTAAAGTAAGTTCCTGATGCATGTTAATAAGTGTTGGCACATGATAATACAAACACGCGTAACACGGCATATTACACGTGTCGCGTGCTTTATCCGAACTTAACCGATCCAACATACTTCGAAGTCCGAACCTAATACCTATCTTAATCTTAGTTTATCCGACCTGCCTGATTTTCCAGGTTTAAATTTAATAAAGATCTGTTGAGATGAACATATATGTGGTGCACTATATATATGTCGATTCAACAATTTACAGAAGAAAATTAATTTCTATTGGGTAAATTTTCTGGGAGGTTACTGAACTTTGCTTCAAATTTATAATTAGTCACTGAACTTCTATTTATCCTTTTTGGCCACTAAATTTGATGTTTATCTAAATTTGGTCACTCCGTTAGTTTTTCTATTCAACTTAATGGAATAGTTGACATGACATTAATTTTATGGTTTGGACATATATTTTTTAAAGTTAAAAAATATAAGAATATAAAGAAAGTTTTATTTATTATTTTCCTATTATGAAAATAAAATACTTTCACATTTTTAGATATGTTATAGATTATATAGTTTATATGAAAAAATAAAAAAATAAAAATTATGGAAAAAAAATAATTTATGAAAGAAAATAAATAAAGAATTTTAATTTGTCTTACATTCTAACATGTTGTATACTTCTATACGAAAAAATAATTTCCAAAGTTTAAATTTAGATTTATATTAATTATTACATTGAGTTTGATGGAAAAACTAACGGAGTGACCAAATATGGACAAATATCAAAGTTCAGCGACCAAAATCAAATAAATGAAAGTATGGATTTGAGGTAAAGTTCAGTGACCTTTAAGAAAATTTATCCATTTTTATTTACGAAGAATTTGTTTCGGATATATCAAAATGACTTGTTTTCTTAAGTCTACATTATAGTATTATCATTTTAAAATTCGTGTGCAAATATGCACTGTTGATAGTGGCATTGACTCTCTATGTGGAGAAAACCCCGGGTGGGCGAATTAAGTAGGGTGTATAGTGTGTGCACGCCTACCGGCCTACGGACTGTAATAAAAAAAAAATTTTAAAAATATGCTTTGTATTACTATTACTATTACTACTACTACTAGTATTATATTAAATATTATTATTATTATTTCTACTAGTACTACTACTACTAGTAAAACTACACTGCTCTTAAGTTCACGGAGGCCTTCGGTGAACTTAAAACAAAAAAGTATCAAACCATGTCCAAGTTTTGTTCTTAAAAAAATGTAATAGTTAATAATTAAAATTTCAACTTTAATTAAAGTATCATTAGAACGGCATATCATGATTTTAGTTTTTTAATACCTACAAAAATAATGAAGATATCATCAAGAACAAAACTTAATTAAATTTATCTCAAAACGATGTAATCATATAAATCTAGCTTCTGCCATATTTGGATGAATTATTTATTAATATGAAATGCAACAATAGTCCAGCATTAATTTGACTTCTGACTTCGATACATATGGCACTTTGTTGTTCTTTTTATATTAAATCAATATATAAGATAAAAAAAATTATTGAATTAATATTCTAGTTAGTAATTTAGTATGTTGTTTCTCGAACAAAACAAAAAAAAGGAAAAAAGAAAATACAAAACGAAACCTTCAGAAAATATACTTTCGCTAAACTTGTATATTGAAAACCCGTCCAACATTTCCTCAAAAGAAAAAAAAAAAAAAAACGAACAACAATAAATATGTGAGCCAAACTTGAATGCTAATTAATGAATGTGCAGCCAATATATTGTGAGTTCCCCAAATACCCTTATTAAATCCGACGGCTCACTTAAATTTCAAGTTTTTGTTAAGAAATTTATGGTGCACTGTATCTTAACTCATTATTAATAAGTCAATACAACCAAATCTTACCTCGCAAAATTATACGTCCATTCAAATACCCGTCCATACATTTATGAAGCATAAATAAAGACTAAAAACTAAAGACCAAGCGATGCCGTGACTTTAATTGAGAGCCCATATACCAAAATAAATATCAAAATTATAATGTAAAATTTATCGCTAATTAAAACACTATCAAGTTAATTTGAAAATATTAACATGTTTATATGATATACTATGATATTAAATTGAATAACACAAACATTAAATTAAGTCATATACTATTAAATCACATAAATACAATACTACTTTATAAAGTAGTACAAAGAACATGTAAGAACAAAAACGAGTGAGAGAGAGAGAGTATAAGAGAAGTTAATATCACTAGGGCTGGAATTCCGGGCTTTGCCCGGAGGCTCCGGACAAATAGTAATATATGATAATAAGAATTTGAATTCCTGAATAAGATTTAAAAAAAAATAAATTGCTTATTTTCATAGACAATTAAATATGTTTATTATGGCATTATAAAATTTTTGCAAGCATAAACACTTAATAAATCTTTAAAATAGAAAATTGATATGTAGAATAGTGTGATGTTGTGAACTTGTATTGTATGTGACATGATTAATTAATTTTATAGCTATTATTTGTGTAACTACTCAAGTTGATAAGAAAATATTCAAAATATATATAAGTGACAACTATTTTAAATCCTTACAGTATAAAACATGCTTACAATTAATTATAATCATTAATGTGACATAATTTTTTTTTTGTGCTAGAAAGTAAAATAGAAAACTTGTAACACATAATTACATGGAAGTTTTCTATAAGAGATCACCAATTATAATCTATACCTTTTGGAATTCTAGTGAAGAGAGCAAAATAAATTTAGCCATTAGATTGATAGTTAACAATAGATCTAATGGCTAAGAGGATTGATGATGTGGCATGGCTTAGAAGCTTTGAAACTCATCAATCTTTCTAGTTTATAGATTTGTATTTCAATCTTACTTTGGGCTGAAATTGTTATTTTTTATAATAAATTTTTAAATAATATGTAATGGACTTTAAATTGAGAAAATTGATATGAGCCTTAAGTTTTAATGGGTTGAGACATTAAAGTACGTCAACGGTGGTGATCAATCCAAGTAAACAATCAATGCTGAGATTTATTCTTTAGGGTAGATAGAACTTTCATATCAAAAAAATCAAATCTCCTTTTATTAGGAGTAAGGATTTAATCATATATCAGATTAATTTATAGCGTTTCATCTTTATCACGTTTCAAATTAATTTTATAGTTTTTTTCTTTTGTTTTGGTTTTTGTATCTTTAACAATTTCCTTTGAAAGGGTTGGAGTCAACCTCGATAGACAACAAACAGGTCAATTATTTTGGTGGTGATTAACCATTATTAAAATTAAAAATACATAAATTGCCCGTTATTCGTCGAGGAAAAGAAAATAGAAAAAGAACCTGCGCGTAGTGTAGTTGTAAACTTGTGATGAGCATGGAATTAGTACACAGTACACGGTAACACACGCATCGATATGGTATGATATGATATGATAGTTTGATACATAAGCCTCTACAATTACATACCTTTCTTATTTGGGAACAACAGCTGCATGCCAACTATATATTTTTTTTTTTATTTCAGATAAAAATGAAATATCCCTAAAGTAAGTATACTTTTTTCGAAAGGTTGACAGTGGCTACCAATATAAAGTATACTTGGGTTGGATTTTATATCTACAACTCCACATCAAGAACATTATCCTTTTCACTAAGAACTACAAACCTACAATAATATTAATTGTTCATAATATTACTTTCCTGACTTCAGCCGCCGCATCATTTCTCCATTCTTTCTAGCCTAGAGAGAGGGTCCCTCTCATTGATCATAAAGATTATGACAAAACATTCTGCCATTTATTAAGATACTTGACAAACTGAGAGTTTAGACTTTTAATAATGTTAGTCACAATTGCAATGCCATTATGCCAAATTGCCATTTAACCAGAACCCCCCCAAATGTTAGATCCATGATCATTATTCAAGCAAGAGCAGTGGACAAAACAAGTGAAGTTAGAGTACCCGATATGATTGAGCAACAAGTAATAATAGAAGATGCTCATTGCAATATAACAAAACGATCAGGAGACAGTAATTTACTAGTAATTCTAGAGAGGTTTGGTATAGCTCTTTCTTTCATCTATTTGTCACATTTATAATAATATAGTCACAACAATATAGCTACACTAATTTCATTTTTTTTTTTCATATCACCAGCACCTACAAGTTATTTTGGCATACTAAAAGGTCTCCAAAAATGAATTAATGAAATAATGTTGTCCCCAGGCTGCAGTTATGACTTACTGCCACTCCCTACAGTTGCCACATTTCCAATTGCTGGTCTGAAAAGACTCCTCACTTTCCATCCAAGGAGAACAATAATTGTGAATATGCAAGTTGCAGATCTCACATGTCATGTCAGGAGCCGGGTCATGGCCCTTACACTTGTCACACACCACCATCTCACTTTCAAACAGTGGTTGATGCTGGGGCTCGGCCTCAGGCCAAAATCCAGATCCAGACTGTTCTTGTCCTGAGTTTGCTAGCAATTCATCAAAGGTAACTCCAATCTGCTGATTTTCCTCTAGTAGGCTGTTATCCTCGGGTGCCAATAACTCGGTGAATGAGAAGTACGTCTGTGGTTCAAAGCTATCGTCATCCTCGCCGTCAACACCCTCACCTTTATCAATGCTTTCATGGTTGGCATCTGTCCAAGCAAAATTAGAGTTATCATCAGGTACTGCATTGCCAAAAGAGCCATCTCCTTGAGAATAATCCCACTCCAATGCAGGAGATAATAACTCTGAAGATACGCTCACATCATTCAAATCCTCCGAATCAGTAGCTTGTGAGGCAGCACCAACAGCAGGTGTTTCATTGTTTGTCAGAAGATCTGATTCGTTCTTTGTCTGAGCCCTTCTCACAGACAACTTCTGATTGCTTTTCAAGAGCAGATTAGCATCCTGTTGAGTGGCATCGGAAGTTTGATTCTGAATTTGCTCTACTGGCTCAACTTTTCCGTATGAAGAAAGGAGTGGATCATGAAATAACATAAGATCATCATCACTCGAGTGGAAAGGCTGAACAGGAAGCTGCTGAGTTGGATAATTTTTCTGTGTAGTTGATACCGGAGGTCGGATGGCATGCGCTTTATTGCTTTTGACTTTCTTTAAGCTCTGCTCCACAAATGGGCATTTGGGTTGAACTTTCCTACGGCATTTACCACACTTGAAGCCTACCAGCTCATCTACCTGTGATTCCTGCAGCTCTACTGAGACTGCATGAAACCAAGCTGAAAATATAACAATTTGGTACTTAGCCTTTGGCAAAAATTGAGTTTTCGATATTAATAATAAAAGCTACAATGTCAATAATTGACATGATTCTGAAGAATAAATTGAAAAGGAGGTACATACTCAAGCACTTCTCGCAGCGGATATACATGTGGTCAGGATCGTATGGCTTATTGCATAGAGAGCATACTGGATGCCTCAACATGTCTGATCCTTGCTTGCACTTCAGGACAAGATGTTCTCTTCTGAATTCCATCCCTGTATCTGATTTACCCTCTCTCCTCCATCTAAGACCATAACAAATAGGCTCTCCAGTTGGTGGGGATGGTTTTTTACGTTTTTGTCCAGACTTGGACTCTGATTCAGCTGCAGTATTGGTGACTGCCTGAACAACTTGGCTAAGGGTAGACCCTGTGCCTCCAACTTCGAACTTGACCTTAGTAGCGCTGCCCGCTACCTGCACAGCTTCTTTCACTTTTTTTATTTCTTGAGGTGGCAAAGGCATTGGCCGCCTTATCTGCATGACCTTGGGGACAACAGGCTGTGACACACGTTTTGCATGGCATGATTTGCAAATGACAACAGATGAGGACAACACCATGCACTCCGCGTGACAGTCACCTGTATTATTTTTCACAATTAAATTTAAAAGGCTGGATTTTGTGGTAACTGGTTAAGTAAAACTTATCAAGTCAACATACCTTGACAACATATGCATCTGACAACATCTCTGAAATGGTAAAAGAAGAAATACAACAGTAAGTTAACATTTTGTTCCACTGAAAAAGGATTAATGCACAAAGAATTGACAAATACTGAGCACTTGTAGCACCTGAGCAGAACTTGTTGCTTGCACGAGGCACAAGGAGGCTTCAGATCTTTGTGAACCCTGTCAGAAAGATAAGCAAAGATATCTTTGTAGTACGCTTGGAAGCGCTTTCTTTGCTTGACTGGTATGCCACTAGGAGCCACTGTATTAGGACCAATCAAGGGTTTTGTCTTGGCCCTTTCTTCATATGCTTTGATGAGGTACAATGGTATATGGTTTTCAGAAAACCACAACTTGCCACTCAAACCATCACTTTCCTCCATTTCCAGAATATTTTTCGTCACACGAACAGGAAGATGCTTCTGATTTGTAAATTTCAGAGCATAAAGTATCTTGTTTTCCTGCATTTTCTTATCACAGATGACTGCATTTCTGAATACAGCTGCATCAGCTTCAGCTGCTTTTCCTTCTGTACTGATTTGATCAGGAGGTACAAGATCTTTCCACTTGATGTGGGAATTCAGATACCTGACCTGATGAAATTATAGCTGCATGTCACAAAGGATTTCTACTTTCTAATGCACAATACATACACGAAATCGTCAATATCATACAAGCATAAGAGAAGAAGAGTACCTGAAGGGCGAGCTGAGCTGTGCTCTTACTCGTCTGTACAGACATCCTCCAAGCAAATTGGCGGCTTCTGCGTGGATACTCTGAGCTTTCATAATAGGAGATTCCAGGTATTTTCTTCACACCACCTGGCATAAATAAAAAAAAAATGTTTGTAATATGCAATAAATCAATTAATATCTGTCTGGAAATATGTAAATTCCCTTGCAAAGTAAATTTAATTATCTAAGATGTAAGTTCTTTCACTGCTGAGAAGACCGGGGATGAAGAAAGAGAAATCAACTGGTTGAAGTTCTCATAAGAAATCAACAGAGCGGAAGTTAAATGAATTGATGCCTTCATTTTTCAACAGTTTTTGGGTCTCCAAAACTTGTTTACAAAAACTCAGCAAACAGAACTGCAACTGCGACATCAATGCCTGGCTCATGAAGTGTATCGAAAACAAAAACCTTACCGATATGTCAGTTTTTTAAAAAAATAAAAATAAAATGACATCGGTCACTAATATGTCATCTCAAAATCAATCCGATTATCCTAAGTAAACCTCACAGAATATAAAGAAAGTACCCGCAAATAGGTAACAGCACAATACCTTGGCGAGCAGCCCTTTTTGCAGACTTCTTAGGAAGCAGACATCTCTGGAAAACAGCATCTGAAAGTTTCCCTCCGCGCCGCCAGTGTACCTCTTTCCAGCTATCATCAGAAGCACCCGAAGTGGACTCTGAAGCACCAGAGCGCTTCTTACCTCTCCTCCCTGCACCAGTGCCACCCCGTCTTTGGTTAGAACTGATGCGTGATGTAGCTCCCCCAGTGAAAGAGACCTCAAGGAACCACTCATCCAACAGTCTGAACCACCCACTTGAGAGAGCAACTCCTCTTATGCATTTCTCCAACTGTATAAAATCAATTAATGTGATGAATAATCAATCTGGACAAACTCACAAATTATAAATATAAAAAGAAAAAAAGATACTAACCTCAAGCAAAAGGAATTTCAGTACATTGCAATCATTTGCTTCCTTAATCTTATTCCTCCACCAATCCCTGTATTTTGCATCAAGCAAAGCCCCATCTATCAGACCTTGTAAGCTCTCCTCCATGCTTGCAATGTAAGTTGCAACACTAGGTATGTTGCTCTCCTCAGTCCTGTAAATGGGTCTTAGGCTGCTCAAACTCCTAGCTGAGCCCTTAATGGCATTACTTGCAGCCCAATTGAGCAAACAACCCTTTTTATTAACACTAGAACCCTTACAAGACATACACCAGCCACACCTATCTCTTGGCACCTCCATCAGTCGCCTGTCAGCGCTGGGCCACACAAACTGTGAAGTCGCTTGGGAGAACGCTTTCATTTGAATCACCATCATCTGATGCACCACTTTCCGAGGGTTTGAGACATCTGATGCCTTCAAACTACTTTCTTCAGCTGATAGAATTGCAAATGTTGCAGCTGCTGTTGCAGCAATATCACCATGCATGTACTGGTTGAGGTACAAATAGGGTTTAAAGGCTGGCCCAGGCCGGACAGAACTTTTGGCAACTACACTCCTTGCTGTTTCAGTGGGCACACCGTGCACATTTAAGTTTCTACCAGCAGTGGCATAAGGTGGGGTGGAAGTAACAAGTCCAGATGAACTGTTTAGGGCTTTAAGATTAGTTGGGGTGGCATAAGGTGGGGTGGAAGTAATAAGTCCAGATGAACTGTTTAGGGCTTTAAGATTAGTTGGAGTGGCATAAGGGGATGGGCAAGCTGCACGTGTAGACAAATTGGTCTGAACATTTAGGTTAGGTGGAGTGACATAAGGGATGGTGCAAGCTGCTAGTCCAGACAAATTGTTTTGAACACGTAGATTAACTGGTGTAGCACCATTACATTTCGCATCCTCATTACGGCTCACTACTGAAGTAACATTGATTCCAGATAAAACTCCATCCCAGTACATGGAAATGCCCCTAGAGATGTCAGAATAGTGGGCTGCAATTTCGTCTGTGGCAGAGAGTACACAAAACACCTTGGCGACATCAGATCTATTGTAGTACCGGTTGTACGGTTCTGCATCAGGCAACGACCTTGTCCTGTTGATAAATTACTATAATTACTTGACATTCAAGTCAATGGATCTGATAAGCAATTTTGAACTTAAAATTTTGATATGAGGATAAATAAACAACAGACATTCTAATGCTTGCATGCAACATAAATACCATTCTTCTGTTAATTTCTATTTCATTACATTATTTATGTTCATTCATATATATTGGTTCATAAGAGGTTCATGGATAAAACAAAACATTTCCAAAGTTATCCTTTCTCTCTGAGACCTCTGTCCTGCCGTGAATACTAGTAAATGGCAGTTTTAGTCAGTGTAGTAGCTGGTGTGTGCCACCAATACTGTGGTATTGACATACTCTAACACAAGTATAATCAACTTGAATCTGCAATTTCAGAAGTTAATCATGATGACATGCTTTTTTAATCTATAACGAAAATCAAGAAATAAACTTGAAAGACGAGAGGGAGCTCCTTACACAATCAAATAATCACAGGTTCCAACAAATTGACGTCCAGCAGCATCAATGCCAAAAAAACATGCTCCTCTTGCACCCCTTTCGATGCGAGCAGATGTGGGCCCAAGCTTGTTAATAGTGCATTCATGGCAAAACCATTGGCCTTGGGGCAAAGAGGCCTTGGTGAGCCCAATACATCTTGAATGGTATGCCCACGGACAACCATCACAGCAAATAAGCATCCCATCCATCCCACAAATTCTACAATCATCACTGTTCCCATCTTGGCCCACATCCAGCGAACCTGAAGCTTCTTTTTCAGCGGCTGATTCTTCTTGTGATTCTTTTAAGGTGGTAGTGGTCTTTAAAACCCTTGATCGGCCTCTTCTGGTGGTAGGCACTATGAGGGTGGCATTATCAATACCATCAGAATCATATTCTACGTCTTCTGAGTACTCTTCCCTCTTCTCTAGTTCACTCTTCACCTCAGTTGAACACATAACTTCATCACATAGTATTTGCAATACCTTCAACTTTACAGAGACCGGCAGCCCATAATATTCACCACTGGATAAGCTAAGACCGAATCCCCGGCCCCCAAGTTCCCGGACCAAACCCCTTAAGTATAGAAACTCCAGCAAAAACACAGGCCACGTCAATGTATCTAACAGACTCCAATCTTGGTACCTGTAATTGTAAACACAACAATTATAATCAACCAATTATTACTTTTCTTTATATTCTTTCTTTCTTTGCAATAAACCGATTGCATTTCAACCCTAGAACTAGAAACAAATTCTTCAATAATAACAAAATAGATTAGCTCACATGTCGATACCTAAGACATTTGGAAGCAAAGTGCGATCCATCGGACATAAGAGATTCAAGATGGCGTCTCAACGCCTTCATGAGAGATAAATGCACAGCATCGGCCAGATAATTCTTAACAGTACAGTTGAGTGAACCCACAAAGTCAGCCAGTGTAAAGGGGCTGAGAAACAGATGCACACTGAAGGATCGCAGGAACGTGTACACAGAAAAGAGATGGCCGATGGAGTCCTCGGGGACTGCTATGTCGCCGGACGAGGGCGGCAACTCAGGCAGCTGTTGTATCTCTAACACTTGCTCCGGCGAATCCAGATTCTTTCCGGAAGATTCACAGGAATTGCTGGACGAATCGGAATCGTCAGATACAGCCGAACCCTGGGAGGCACTGGACATCTCCTCAGAGGGTTTAATCTTATAGGAATCCTGCGGCGGCGCAGTGGACACCTCAGAGGCATCCCCCACAGAAATTGGGGGTGGAGACTGGAAGAGCGCATCCGATGATGCGGCCTGCATCTCCATGGAATCAAAATCGGAAACCCGATCGATCGATTATACCCAAATTAATCCCTCGCGCGGCGTCTCAGTCTCAGAGGACGTCGGCAGTCGCCATGGATCTCCTAGGGTATTACGATTGATTTACGGAAGGAAAAGAGAGAGAGAGAGAACAGATTTAGTGCGGCTTACACCGCGCGCGCGTGCACTGAACCGACCGGTCTACTTGAACCGGGTGCACAACGCCGGGACCAGGCGCTTGCGGGGGTTTTCGGCTCAATGAATGAATATCTTCTTTTTTTATTTATTTATTATTTCGGGGTTGGTTTTATTTTGCTACAGGAAACTGCAAAGCGACCCCTAAAATTTTCCATGTGTCCTCATTTTAACTATTTATATGTCTACACGTACATAAAATTTGTAACCTTTATCTGAAATTTTACAACTTTTAACTCAAATTTTATAACAATACGGACATGTGGACACTAATTCTGAGGACATTAGATATGACCCATCTTTCCTTTATGCTACATCTTATGTACTAGGGTCTTTTGTATTATTTAATGAAATTCATGTAGTGACTCTTCGGCTACTACTTGAAAATGAAAAAAATAAAAAATTATCAAGTTGGTTATTAAATTTCAACTGTTTAAAATAGTTCAAAATTTTGATGATTATCTACCAAATGATATTCAAATTGATTAAAATTTGAAACACTATCCATCTATATATTAAATAATACATCTGTAAACTTTTTTCAATTTTTAAACATTTTTGTGAAACTTATGAAATGTGTCATTGTCAAAATTGTGAAGATGAGCATTGTGAAAGGAAGGATCCCTCCTCTAACTTAATTTAGAAGCTACGCGTAACTATGCATGTCTATAAATATCTTATTAATTTTACTAATTAAGCTAAAATTATATTCCAAATAGTAAAGAAGATATTCTCCTGTACTGTTTAAGTCGCATCTTTTACTTATATGTTGGTTCAATAACACGTAGGACTGAACAATAGTTGGAAGAATTAATTAAGTATGTGCAGAAGGAATTATTTGGAAAATAAGAAAAGAAAAGAACAGACATCAGTTAAATAGATAGATATTGTTATCTTAGCTAGGTTAACTGGAACTATATATATATCTGTAACTTGTTAATCCATGAATTGTTCTCATTTTTTAGAAATATGAGGATAGGATAGATAGCTTGCTTTTATTTTATTTTATTTATGCTTTTATTTATACTCATTGGGTACAATTTGAAGGACGCAAAGACAATGTCAATGAGAGATACAGGAACAGCTCTCTGAACTCTCAACTCTCCGCTGCACATGAATATGATATGAACTAAAGTATTGTACTTTTCTATATTGTTTGACCAATCCAAAAGGAACCAAACGAGTAGAGTAGAGGTAGAGGCGCTAGCTACTAGTTTCCTTCCGGTCCACGCCGTATTAAACCCAGATGAACTCAGAGCAGAGCACTCCTTGAACTTGAACTTGAACTGACAGATATATATTTGAGTTCGCTCAACAATCAGACCAAATCAAAATACGATTGATGCTCATCATAGATAATTCAAATTTAATTGTGAGAGATGGAATTGGAGGGAACCAACGGTAACTCTAGCTAACTCGTGTTGGACTTGGACGCACAATGAACATACATACCCGCCATTGCCAAGCCCTTTTTTATTATTGGCACGAGCCACACACACTTGTGTACTGTGTTACCTATTGCGCGCGCGCTGCTTTTTAATATTTGTCTATGGTTTATTAGTTTGGCTCTTGTTTGTTTGTTACGTCTCCAGCTAGCTTTGGCATACATGACTTGTTCTTAATTTCTTATATGCAAATGTTGTGTTTCTAGCTAGACTAGATATGTGATAGCGCTCCGCACGATAACAGATATATTATAACTAAGATTCTCAGTGTAGAATTTTTTTCTTTTTTTTCCTATTATTTTATAGGACAAACTACATTGTTTTAAAGAAATCTGGCTAATAGTGCATTTTCTTTTTTTTTTTTTTGGTGAAATAAACCATAATCATAGTTGGAGATCAACCTAAAAAAGCTTTCTTAAAAGTTTAATTAATGTCCTTATATTAGTTCAATGGAGTCGTATAATTTTTCAATCTGTTCAAATATGATATAACAAAAATCAGATTTAAACAGATTAAGAATTTTGCATTCCAAGATACGATACCGTATATCTGGTAAAAATTTAGAAATATACAATTGTTGCTATCATGCAGATAAAGGAAAAAAAAATTATCCATGTACTGCTCTTTATTATAACTAACTGCAAAAGCTGCAGTTTTACGGTCGTTCTTCGGTACTGGATAAATGCATCCTATAATCCTATTCCTATATAACCCTGTCTCAGGATGTTTTTATTTCGAGTTAATTGATGTGAGAAAATGTTATTTCAAACACAGGCTTAACGAATAAAGAAATCTCTCAATAAAATGAAAACATCTGCATGTACAGAAGTTGAATAACATATAGAACATACATATGCAGAAGTTATGTAAGAGACATTAATAGATATCAGTAGCCAAATATATTGAGATAAAATCCAAGCCAACATTGCCAACACTAAAAATTAGCTAACAAATAAATCCTCAAACAGAAACGCACAACTCAAAAGTGAATGCTGGATCACTAAACTAAAAGTCAATTTAGCAGCTAACATTTTGCAAATCATTCCCCAAAATCAAATTCTCACCTAGGTTTTTACTGAACACTAAAAATCAGAGTAAAAAGAGAAATCATTTTGTTGCTTACTACCAACCCCGAATAGTCAGCTGTGGTTAAATAGTGACTAAGATACAAAGAACACTTAAGTTTGGTCTCTCTATATAAATATACATAATAACTTTTTTAGCCCCAAAAATTCCCCTGAACACATATGGCTCAAAAATCCCCAAATTTGCATTGATATACCATGCAAAGAAATGGTAAATTAATTTCATGACACACAGAACCATTATAGTTTATATACCTCTTTTATACTTTAAATTGACCAATCTTGCCTGTGTATCTACCTATATGGTTATATAATAAGTAAGAGTAGTATTATTATGCAAACTTTAGCATTTCGGAGTAAAATGCTAACAGCTCAAATTATATTTTTTATATCCGAAATTTTGATTTATGTTTCTCATTAAATTCATTATATAAAAATACTTGGGCATACAATTTTTAAGTAATTATTTTGTATTTTTCAAAATGACTCTGAAATATTGATAAGATAATGCTTGTTTGTATATGAATTTTTAAAAATACGAAATAAATACTTAAAAGCTCCAAAAATGGAAAATTTTTGTATCTCTAAGTATATTAATATGATGAATTTAATGGGAACCATAAATCAAAATTTTGGGTATGACAAAATATAATTTAAACTGTTAGCATTTCACTCCGAAATGCTAATGTTTGCACAACAGTTTTACTCAAAATAAATTACAAAACAAAAAGCCACAAAAAGTAGGGCATGGGAAAGAAGGCTAATTAGTTACCCATAGATAATCCATGCGATGGTAAATTTATTTCGAGCCATTTGTGTAATTTAATCAAAATCATACCGGCCTTCTTCTTGAGTTCTGTATCCCATCATCCATGCGAGCTTAATATGCAGAACTCAAGGTCGGCCCAACTGAGCAAGAATGAACGGTTAAGATTTATCCAATCAAAGGCAAGCAACGGGTTAGATGAAAAAATTTAACTATTCCTTCACACTGTGGAACATACAGTAAAAAGGCACTCCAGACCTTATCTATTTCTTATGTCACACGAAATCTAAAATATATAGTGAATCTGTAAGGATATTTATATATGATATATGGCTTGGAATTCACAATCTTTGTTACGTTGTTCTTGGTAAGTATACATTAAGGTATATATTAATTGTAGCATACTATATAGCTATTGCCTAGCTAGAATTAATTATCTCATTTTATATGCATATTAATTTGTACTTTAAATGCCTCCATAATACTTGTACTTACATGATATATATATAAATCGTTTTTGCTAGTAAATCATGTCAAGTGTGTGGAATGAAATATATATATAGCCTAATAACGAATATATAGTTTGCCACTCGATCGATCGATGTGTCGATGTACCCGACTACGCAAGCTCGTCGTGCTAGCTGCTTGTTTATTATGTGAATGATCCAGAAATTACACCAGTAAGAAATCTGGTTGCCCATCTAATTAATCTCAATTATGCATATGATTTTTTGGCTATTTTTGAAGTTATTTTATATATGCAGAAATACCTTAATGATTAATCGGTACGTAGCCCATGAGACCCGATTTTTTTTAATAATACTAAAATAAATAATCAGAAATTAAATATTTAGATAAATGTTAACTGAAATTCGGAATTTAAAATTTAGGAATGTTTCGTTTCAAAATCGCGTCCCAAACCACGAACAGTAAAAAAATGTCAAAAAATGTTAGAGATTCGAAAAAAAAACTATATTTTATATACGAACGCGGATAAGATACGAAAATGAAACGAGTGGCTGCATATTTAATATGCAACCGTTCCTCCAGAGATGGTTATGGGACGAGTGGCTGCATATTCAATTAGTGACCCAATGGTTTGCATGTCAAAAACGCATCCCAAGAGAAGGGTCACGGATTGAAAATGCAAACCCATAAAAAAGATAAAAAAAAAGCTGGGCACGCGCAAATTATTGGTATGAGACGTGGATTTGAAACGAAACCTTCATAAATCTTGAATTTCAGTTAATATTTACCTAAATATTTAATTCCGATTATTTATTTAATTATTATTAAAAAAACCGGCCATGAGACTACTACTTTTCAAAAAAAAAAAATCATTAATTTTATTATTATTATTATTATTATTATTATTATTATTTATTTGTTGATTTATTTATTTATGGTATTTTTTTGTTGATATTGATGTATATTTAGTAATTTCTTTTATTCTTTTTATTAGTATTGTAAACTTATGTCTTAGTCTCGAAAAGTCAATCGCCAAATTATATTGGGTTCGTGTACTTTCTCATCCTTGCCAATTTCAATCTCTACTCCTTTGCATTTGTAATATTACAATATTACAGAGACTGTTTTTTAGAGGTGTTGTTGTCAAGTTTATATTATTCTCTATCATATATATAATATTGCAACAAGATGATGACGTTTTATTTGACATGCGAAATCTATCCGAGATTACGATATATATATGATTAATTTTTTTTTTTTTTTTTTTTTTTTTTTGTAGAATGGTTTCTATTTCCGTGTAAATTGCAATTGTATAATTAGAAAACTCACGGTTGAATAGAAAAGTCCAAATTGAGTGACTAAAATTATATGAAAGACAATTTTTACGAATATAGTTATATAATAGAATTCAAGCGCATACATTAATTCAGACAAGTGATATTTCAAAATATCTTAAGAAATAGTAAAAAAAAATTCTAAAAAATATAAAATTTGGTTTACAAGTAAATTGTATATAAAGATCATAATGAGCGATTTGGATCGACTATTAATATTTTGAAATTGGAGATATGAGCCAATAATACGGCTCAATTTGTACTACTATTAATAGTACCACTATAGCCCCACTCACTCTTAATTATATTATTTAAGTGTTTTTTTTTTGTTCGAATTTTAAAATTAAGTTGCACCCATCTTTAAATGCAACTTACATTATTTTATTGTTGCTTAAAGGTTATATTAGAAAATCCTATTTAGTTGACATTCTCAATTGATACAGTTAAACAATTTAAATGTGGCGACAATAATTAATTCATGTGATCGCTTCATTGTTATTAAAAGATGACATTGACATAGTCCCCACTGCCAATTCAAGGTTACATATATATATATATATATGTTTTGAGTTTTGACTTATATATTATATTAATTTATATTTATATTTATACAATGGTTTCCTCTTCCTTAAATATCTTGCTGTTCTCTGTTCATATATGCATGCTTGTAATTCCATGTACTTCTTCAAAAGAAGGCAGTAAAAGAATATATAAATCAGGCAAAGAAATTAAGAAAGCCATAATTAAGCATATATGGGCATGAAGTTTCCCCTAATAACCTCACTTCCCGGAGACCGTCCGAAGTACGATACTGCCGCCTCCGACCTCGACGGGACGCTCGTGGTCAGCGACGACTCCTTTATGTACTTCGTGCTTGTTTCGCAGGAAGTCGGCTCCCTGCTCCGCACTGTGCTGCTGTTTCTGCTGGTGCCGGTCATATACGTCGTGTACCATTTGATTTCGGAGTCGGCCGGATCTCAGATTTTGATTTACGCCTCCCTCGCTGGACTCAGGGAAGACGATGTTCGGAAGGCCGCCCGAGACGTGCTGACAAGGTAACTTTAGTATGATGAGTACATCAAGTAAATATTGTACATGAACTCATATATAACAAGTACATCCCTCCAGTAAGTACGCTGCACGCGTGCGGCGAGACAGTTGGGAGCTGTTCACGGAGGGCTCGGGGAAGAGGGTGGTGGTGACGGCATCACCCACGGTGGTAGTCGAAGATTTCGTCAAGCGGTACCTCGGTGCAGAATGTCTCGGGACGCAACTCGTGGTCAACAGTAAGACCGGTAGGTTCACCGGGCGAGTTGAAGGCGGCGTGCTCCTGACGCACAGGAAGAGAGACGCCGTGAAGCGGGCGTTCGGAACGAGCCGTCCCGATTTGGGTCTCGGGGATAGAGACACTGATCATGAGTTCATGGAAATCTGTCAGGTATATACATTATCTAATGTTATTTACATCACTTGTATAATTTCTTTTTATTTCATTTTGAATCGAACGGTTGTTATCAAATATTTCTCTTTAATTGTATCTAAAAGACGCAATGTGACTGTCTGATTCTGAAAAATGAATTGAATGACCTATATTTCATCCGATCCATACAGAATTAGCCATCTTTGTAACTTGGTCAGCAGAAAATGTACATCAGTAGTTCTTTGTATAACATAAATAAAGGAGATTATATATCTTACAAATAAACTTGACTGAAAATATAAAAACAAAATACCATCAAATTTTCTATATTCATGAAAGTGTTGTCTTATATAACAGCAAGCATATATGGTACCAGTAGACAAGCATGCCCCAAGAGTCTCAGAAGCAGAGCAACTGGCACGCGTATCAGCAATATCGTAGCAGCTAGAACAGCTTAAACAAATCTTTCCATTTAATTTCTTCTTAATTTGTTCATTAATTTTTACTGTATCAGTTCAAAAAGAGATGCCCGTAATATTTGCAAAATATTGTGTTTGAATTTAGTTTGATGATTTTCTTCTTTGTTCATATTCTGTGAACATTTTACTCAGTCAACACTGATCAACAGATTATAAATGGAAAGCACTTCTTTTTTTTTCCCCTTTTTATTTTTTTGAAGAAAATATGAAGGTCGACCCTCCAAATTTCATTCAAGTCACACAAGCAGTGCAACCTTTGTTTAAAAAAAAAAAAAAAAAAAAACAATGAATAGTAATCCAAAAAGCAAGAGGAGAAAAATAAAAAATAAAAGTACATTTTGATGAATTGATTTCCCCTTCGTTGAATTTGATTTTGATTTTAGTTCCTCATGGAAAGCACTTCTTGTGATCATTTTTTTTTTTTTTTGATAAATTGTAGAATATATTAATTGAGAGAACGATGCAACATGAATAAATATTTTTTTTTGAAGTAGAACAATTAATTGTATTTTTTTTTCAGAAGCATCTTATTTTTTTAATCACACGGTTGAAATTTATTAAGCCTTTTTTTGATAAAAAAAAAAAAAATTGGCATACTGTATATATATATGGGACCTTTCTTCGGAGGAAATATATAGATTTAGAGGATATTAATAGAATATGTTGCTGTGTGTCTTCTCATGTTACAGAATTATGGACGGAAAAGAACTTCACACACAGATATTTATTTAGTAGTATACAATTAAATAGTCATTCTCTTGCATAATTGCATGTCTTTTTTTAACAGGAGATGAAAACATGTTACTTCCCAAAAAAAAAAAAAAAAAAATTTGAAAATTGTTGGGTCCCTTACTCATTCCTCTTTGTATTTTCTATTGTTGTTTGTAATTATTTATTTTCATAGGATCTAATTTGTAAAAGTTGTAAAAACACTAATAAACTCAGAAAATGGAAAATTGGGAATCAGATCTTCCTGACAAAACTTTCTCTTATGCCTCTTTACCAATGTTATCAGAACCGGACCGGACATCGACTCGGTAAAGCTCCGGGTTAATGGTTTACTGGTCGGATCGGTGAGTCAACCGGTCCAACCGTTGGTTTTTTATAATAAGTATTTCAATGTTCATGGGACGTGAGAATTGTATTAATAACAAACTTAATTTTATTTTTATACGTATAAGGGAAATTTATTTATGTACATTCAAAACTATAGTTTTGAATATACTTATATGTAAATCTAAAGTATCTCTTTACGTAACAAAATGAATATTCATGTATAAGAAATAATATTTTGCTGGTGGAGAGAAAAGCAAGATAACATTTTTAATGTTTTGATTAAGCTCGTAATTATCAATCAGATTAGTTTTTAATAATTAATAACAATATAGGTACCATATCATGAATTCTCTTCAGAATTAAAAAAAATAACTCACATAATTAAGAGTCATTAATAACAAATTAACAATGCAAAATATTATTTAAAATAATATGCTGAATTGTGCATAGGTCATAACTTCAATTCATGCATGCATACTCGTCTTTTCACCATTTATAAACGATGCAAGGTCTTTTGTGTAAATTTATAAAGAAATGAATTTGTACCATCTTTCAAGATGAAAAGGCTATGCTATACTATAGGCTGAGGCCATGTAGTATGTAGTCTAGTGATGTCTACACAGTATACACTCATTTAATATTCCGCTTCGGGAGTTGCAAACCAACCTTTTAGTAACTAAGCACGGACACGGTTTTCACAGCGAACCGCTTCAGAAACCGGATCTTTTACGGTTCATTTACATAAGCGATCTGACTATTGAATCTGACCGGAAAGGAGTCCGGTTCCGATTTTTTTCGGCCGAACCGTCTGGTTCGGTCCGGTTCTAATAACACTGCTCTTTACTGTTTTCTCAAAACTCTAGCAAATCTCAACAACTGGTATCAGAGTCGTTGTTGCCGGTGCCGGTGCTGTCGCTGCTGCTGTCTTGCTCGCCGATCGCTGGACGTTGGATCGCAGTCGCTGTCACTGCCGTTGCCGCTGCCACTGCCTTACTCTCGAATCACGGTGGTCGTTGTCGCGGCTGCTGCAGAGTCGTGCCTGGTGCTGCCTTTGTTTCCGCTGCGCTGCTGTCTGTTGAGTCGCCCTTTTGTTTCCGCTGCGCCTTGCTGGGTCGCGCACGGATTTGGGGACTTTTGGTGTGCAGCGCCAAGCAGACCAGGAGATGGAGTAGTCAGCTGCTTGAATTTGGCTTCTTCAAATCTGTGTGAGCCGTTGCCATCTCATTTGGTCATTGAGTTAAATAATTAACCTGACACAATTTGGATTCGGCTTATTAGCCATATATTACAAAACTCCAAACTGTCTGCTGCTGTTGCTTTTACACACTGTCATGTCTCAATTGGGATTTAGTTTGGATCAAATTTTTTTGCTAAATTCCAAATTTGTGGGAGACTATTGGTGTTTGTTAACTGTATTTGGTGGTTTTGATTAGTCGGGTGTCGGGTGATTTGATCAATTTGGAGATTTATACTCTGATCGGAATGGATCGTAGCAAGAAATGATTTCAATTGAGTAGAAAAGAATAGAATTGATTTGGATTTAGAATTGAAATATCATGATCGGCTTGGCTCTTTGGGTAAAAAGAATTCAATTCTCCTTATATAAGAATGACCTTGAAGTTCCCCAAAATTACAAAAAGTGCCATTAAGCCTTTCTGTTAGGGTATGCCAAACGGAGAGGAAAAGGGCCAGAAAAAACGAAAAAGAAATACAATCGAAGAAGAAGGAGAGAGAGGAGCTTATTAAAACCAATGGCGGTCGTCGGTAGTCAGTATTTAGAGCTTCCAAGGCTGCTACGTTGAACGGAGACGAAAGCAAAGGAGGGTCGGAAGGTCATTACAGACCCAACCAGTGAATTCTCACCAAATACCTCCAATTTTCCGGTGATTTCAAAACACGATTTGGAGCCCTTCAAATCCCGTCAATTCCAAATCGCAGGGCGTCCCTATTCCGTTCCGATCACGAACACGATTTCTATTTCCAATTCCAATTCGCATTTAGGCGACTTGACTCCATTCCGATCACAGTATAACTATTTGGGTGTTTGTGGATTAAAATGGAGGAAGGTAGTAGTAGTGGTACCATGATTAAATTAACCTCATTCAATTTATAGTATTTGGAAGTCTCGTATGGAAGACTTGTTGTATTGTAAGGATGCTTATGGACCCCTTTCCGGTACCAAACCCGCCGATACCTCCGACGATGCTTGGAAAGTGTCTAATCGAAAGACGATAGCCTTGATTAGACAATGGGTTGATGATTCTGTATTCCACCATATCTCAACCGAAACCGATGCCAAAACCTTGTTGGAGAAACTTGAGAGTTTGTATGAGCGCAAGACCGCTCAAAACAAGGTGTTTCTCATTAGAAAGTTGGTAAACATGAAATACCAAGAGGGTTCATCGGTGTCAGATCACTTGAGCCGATTCCAAGATTGTGTAAATCGTTTGTCAACCATGAAAATGGTTTTGGATGAGGAGTTGCAAGCTTTAATTTTGTTGAGTTCTCTACCCGATAGTTGGGAAACTTTGGTGGTGACCTTGAGCAATTCGGCACCGAATGGTGTTGTGACCTTAGCCATGGTGAATGATAGCATGCTCAATGAGGAGTTGAGACGTAAGGAGCTAGGTGTCACTGGTGAGTCTTCAGCTCTAGTCACGGAAAATCGGGGTAGGAGTTCTCATAGAAACTCCCATAATGATGACAAACGAAATAAATCGAGGGGAAGATCAAAGTCAAGAAAGGGGATTGTTTGTCATTATTGTAAGAAACCCGACCATATGAAGCATGAATGCCGGAGGTTGAAAGCCAAGAATGATGGCATCAAGAGAAGTCAATCTAAAGAGAGAGGCGGTGATTGTGAGAATGAAAACACCACCGCTCTTGCTTCCGATGGAGAAGTATTTATAGCCTATGATGAAAGGCTTTGTGAATTACACTAGTCAAGATTCCAATTGGATCATAGACTCCGCGGCTTCTTTCCATGTCACATCTAAACGTGACTTGTTCACTTCCTACAAGGAAGGTGATCATGGTGTTGTAAGATTGGGAGATAACGGAGTTTGCAAAATTGTCGGAATTAGAGAAATATGTGTGGAGACTAGTTTGAGAAGCAAGCTTGTTCTCAAGAATATTCGGCATGTGCCGGATATGCGACTTCACTTGATTTCGGTTGGTGTTCTTGATGATGAAGGGTACAAAAGTTGCTTTTCTGGAGGAAAATGGAAATTGTCGAGAGGGCAATTGGTTATTGCTCGTGGTTTGAAATCGGGTTCACTTTATGTGACCCAAGTCAAAGTGTGTAGTGAGGTGAATGTTTCGGAATGTAACTCGACTGATTTGTGGCACTTGCGGTTGGGTCACATGAGCCAAAAAGGTATTGAAATTCTCTCTAAAAAGAATTATGTGCCTTGTGATGGTACCTCTCTCACCTCTTGTACACATTGTTTGGCGGGCAAACAACCTTGTGTGGCCTTCAAGAGAACTCCAAATAGTAAGAAACCGAGTTTGTTGGACTTGGTTCATATCGATCTTTGTTTTATGGGAGATAGAAGTATCGGTGGTGCTCTTTACTTTGTGACTTTTGTAGATGACCATTCGAGAAAATTGTGGGCATACTCTCTTAAGTCGAAAGATCAAGTGTTGGATGTGTTCAAGAAGTGGGCTGTGGAGGTTGAAAGAGAAACCGGAAAGAAAGTGATGTGTATCCGGTTCGATAACGGAGGAGAATACCGTGGTCCTTTCGAGTCATTTTGCAAGACCATCGGTATTAAACTTGAGAAGACCGTTCCAAAAACTCTACAACAAAATGGTGTAGCCGAGAGGATGAACCGCACCATTTGTGAGAGAATTCGTTGCATGCTCTCTCATTCTAAGCTCTCAAAAGGTTTTTGGGGTGAAGCCTTGAACACGGCGGTCCACTTGATCAATCGTTCCCCTTAACATGCGTTGGATGGTGACATTCCGGAAACGGTTTGGAAAGGTAAAGATGTTTCCTATGATCATCTTAGAGTGTTTCGTTGTAGGGCCTTTGTGCATATACCAAAAGATGAAATGTCAAAACTTGATAGTAAGACCAAAGAATGTATTTTCTTAGGGTATGGAGATTGTGAATTTGGATATCGATTGTGGGATCCGATTGAAAAGAAGGTAGTTAGAAGTCAAGATGTGGTGTTCTTTGAAGAAGAGAACATTGAAAATTTGTAAAAACTCGACAAAGCGAAAACCTCTTCGAGTAGCCTTGTTGATCTAACTCCTCTTTCAAACACTAACCCAAATTCCCAAACAACTCAACCAAACCCAAGCCAACCAACCGAAACTAATGACCCTCAAGAGGAGAGTGAATCTCAAACCGAAACCTCTTCAAATGTGGTCCATCAAACACAAGAATTGAGGCGGGCTAATACAAGGTATTCTACTAATGATTTTGTTTTGTTAGTAGATGATAGTGAGCCCGAATGCTTTGATGAAGCTATGGAGTCGGAGCACAAGAACAAGTGGTTGGAAGCCATGCAAGATGAGATGAAATCTTTGCATGAGAACAACACTTTAGAATTGGTGGAATTGCTGATTGGCAAGAAGGTGCTAAAAAATAAATGGGTGTATCGGGTTAAATCGGAGGGTCAAGAAGCAAAGCCGAGATACAAAGCTCGGTTAGTAGTGAAGGGATTTGATCAAAAGAATGGAGTTGATTTTGAAGAAATCTTTTCTCCCGTTGTCAAGATGTCCTCGATTCAGGTAGTGCTCGGTTTGGCCGCTAGTTTGAATTTGGAGACTGAACAACTAGATGTCAAGACCGCATTCCTTCATAGTGATTTGGAGGAGGAGCCTTTATGGCTTGAAGCAAGCGCACTTGGTGTGCAAATTGAGGAGGAGCCTCTATGGCTTGAAGCAAGCGCCACGAAATTGGTATAAAAAGGTTTGAATCTTTCATGTGTGACAACAATTTTTTGAAAACTAATTCCGATAATTGTGTCTTTGTAAAAAGGTATTATAGTAGTGATTTCATTATTCTCTTGCTTTATGTTGACGACATGTTGGTTGTTGGAAGTGATTTGAATAAAATTAAAGCATTGAAAGAGAAACTTGGTAGTGAATTTGTCATGAAAGACTTGGGTGCGGCAAGGCAAATTCTTGGAATGAGAATCACTAGAAACCAGAAAGATCGAAAAATCTGGTTGTCACAAGAGAAGTACATCGAGAAGGTACTTGAAAGATTCAACATGGCCAAGTGTAAACCGGTAACCACTCCTCTTGCTAGTCACTTTAAATTGTCTCATGATAGCTGTCCTAAAGATGACAAGGAGAATGCGGAGATGAAAAATGTGCCATATGCCTCGGTTGTAGGCTCGTTGATGTATGAGCAATGGTGTGCACAAGACCGGATATTGCTCATGCCATTGGCGTGCTAAGTCGTTTTCTCTCTAATCCGAGTAAGGCGCATTGGAATGCCACTAAGTGGATTCTTAGGTACTTGAGGGGTATAACCAATCATTGCATTTGTTTTGGGGGCACATCCAAACCGGTGTTGGAGGCATATACGGATGCTGATTGGGCCGGTGACATAGACTCAAGGAAGTCAACATCCGGTTATTTGGTTTGTTTTGGAAACGGAGCCGTGTCATGGCAATCGAAATTGCAAAAGTGTGTTGCACTCTCAACTATCGAAGCTGAGTACATAGCCATTACGAAGGCGTGCAAAGAAATCATTTGGATGAAGAAGTTCTTGCACGAGTTGGGTGTTCGGCAAGAAATGTATGTTTTGTTTTGTGATAGTCAAAGTGTAATTCACTTGAGCAAAAATCCGATGTTTCACTCTCGCTCCAAGCACATCGATTTGAGGTACCATTGGATTCGAGATGTGCTTGAGAAGAAGGAATTATTGTTGGAGAAAATCCATACGAGTGAAAATTGTTCGGATATGTTGACAAAGCCGATACCGCCATTGAAGCTTGAAACTTGTTGTGAGAAGGCGGGTTTGGTGGGAGGACACGCTCCATGAGTCGGGAGGAGGAGTATTGTTGGGTCCCTTACTCATTCCTCTTTGTATTTTCTATTTTCCATTGTTGTTTGTAATTATTTGTTTTCATAGGGTCTAATTTGTAAAAGTTGTAAAAAGACCAATAAACTCAGAAAATGGAAAATTGGGAATCAGATCTTCCCGACAAAACTTTCTCTTCTGCCTCTTTACTGTTTTCTCAAAACCCTAGCAAATCTCAACAAAAATAGTAACCAATTAAGTCCCAATAAATACTGAATTCCCCCACTTGAACAGTTCATCTCTAAGCTCCAAATTAAACCCTAATCATGAGCACCAATTTTATACATCAGATAATCTCTTTAATTGAGTCAGTTTTTCCTCTATCTGTAGTGAAAATTGACGACGATTTTACCTGCAACGACGTCAAACATGTCGTGCTGTTCACATCAGATGGCTTGCCTGAACTTCGCAGGACACTTTCCGACGCATTAGAAGTTGGCAAGGAGCAGATTGTTCCGTTCTTCGAGAACGACAAAAGAGAAATAGTTCGGATAGATGAGCATACAGACTTGAGCTAGAACTTGCGGAGCCATTCGATTGCAAGCAGTTGTCTTGATCGTCCCGGAGGTGTGCAAAGAGTGCAAGAAGGTCTTCAGTTGTGGTGCAGCTCCAGAATTCCATTGTTGTGTCAGGGGTAAGATTGTTCCCGGGTTCTCTAAATCGTCAGCATGCATGGGGGCCAATTGAAAGGCCGAAATCATCTGACATGTCCATAGAAGAATTGGTGCGGAATTGGTACGCCACCCTGACGTGTTACGACAAGCCGTGGTTGCTTCTAGAGTGCCAGCAGGGCTGATTGGAAGATCGAAATCTGACTCGGTCCCTGGAGATTAATTTGGAGAAGGATTGCGTGCTACACCGATCGATAAATACCGTTCGCTCGCGTTTTTAATCATTATCAGATATTACTCTTAGATCCTCATTAAAATGCATCCTAATTAATTACCGCATTATATATCTTTTTCATTTTATCACACTTTATATGTTTCTTTGAGACATATGTATCTGCAAATACTTGCTTAGTTTATGATTTTTTAATTTAACTGTTTGATTCAATAATGTGTTTGGTCGTTGAGTAAATAAACAAGAACACATTATATATGTAAGATAAATTACACAATAATCAAATGAAAAAAAATGTTCAGAAAAAACTGAAGTCCCACGAGTATATGGAGCTTCACTGAAAACAGAACCAAAAGTTACCAGACGAAGAAGAAAAATTACAACTTAGTAAAAAAAAAAAAAATCCATTTAACTCCATTATATTTAAAAAAAATGACTCAGAAATGCAACTATATATTTGCACATAACCCTTTGTTAATTGATGACGTCTAGCTAGAACCAACATATGCGGCGGCATGCACTCCCTTAACAAACGACGGTCCAGATTTGTTTTCACTGGAACTTCCAGTACTGATTCAGCTGGACAAATTAACTGTATCTGATTGTAAGGGATTTCAAGACTCATGACAGAAACTTTCGAATCCGCACAAAAGTGACCAATATTCTTTGAACAAATTTAGCGCATTATATATGTACCAGCAGCAGTCCAACTGTCCAGTCCTGGAACATGCTAGTGGAAGCAATATATATATATACTTGATTGAAATGCATAATGTCTCATTTTTTTTTTTCTTTCACGTAATTGCTGTTGCCTTTTCCCTTGACTTTCATATATCAGGATCATTATTACGAATTGGTAAAATCACTTGACGGAAATGATCACTCATGGCCGGATTATATATTGGCTTGCATCAGGCACTACAGCAAAATGGAGTAAGTGCGTCCACTTCTGCTACCAAAAGACGCCGGACGCAGGGCCAGCCCATTTGATTTACTGAGCCCGTTGAAATTTGGCCTGTTTTTACATTTCAGAATTTTCAATTTTGACCTAAGTACCAAACCCTAATTCACTACTCATCTCTATCCTCCCAAATCAAACTGACAAACCCTAAACCGACAAACCCTCCGATCGACGCTTTCGGTCGCCGATTTCCGATCAACTCTTTCGACCGTCGACTCTCCGATCTGTGAGAGAAGGGGAAGTCGCAGCCGCCGGCAGCAGCAGCAGCAGCAGCCATGAGGCGCTGGCTCTTGGAACGGAGCAAGAGCTCCTGTTCGAGCGCGGCAGCGCTGTCGTCGGGCAAGCCGTGCACGACCCTGCAGCTAGTGCCGTTCTTGCAGTAGCCTCTGGCGTAGTAGAGGCGGGGTTTCCAGCCGAGAGCGTCGCCAGCTCCTCTTCCTCCGGAGAAGCAGATGTCACTAACAGAGCAGCTCCTGCGGTGGTGCGCGGCGCCGGCAGCGGCAGCGGCAGCGGCAGCGGCGCAGTCCATGAAGTCGGTAGCAGCGGCGGCGGCATAGTCCAAGGGGTTGACGTTGGAGTGGGTGTTGGAGGCGGGGCTGAAGAGGTCGTCGGTGAGAAGAGGCGCGGTGGCGTTGCAGCTGTGGGAGCATCTCCTTGTCGCTGTGGTCCTGCAGTCGTACCTGGTGCTCGACGATGAGATCTCCATGTCCAAGAGCCAGTTCCTGGACAAGTACGGCGAGAACATACGCCGCGAGGTCCTCACCATCAACAAAGTTACCAAGAACAGTGAACGGGTACGCATACAATCAGCAATTGAGTATTTTCTGTACCAGTAGAAACTGGCATTGGTATTTACTGTTAATTTTGTTAAATATTGATATGGTATTACCCAATGCTGTAATTTAGTCATGAACTGTGGATTAGGTCTTTCAATAATTGCTTGCTTCCAACCGTTACCTTCATTTTCAGGAGGGTGAACTTGTAGTTAATATAAAAGATCATGTGCTTGTTCCCGAGCACCAGCTGTTGACCACTGAGGAGAAGAAGACTTTACTCAAAGCGGTACACTGTGAAAGAAACACAGGTACGCTCGTTCATATCTGGATGGATTCCTTTCTCATTTCATTGTATCTATTGACATGCTAGTATGGTATGGAAAATATGTTATCCTTACCAGTTCCGAAATGGATCGATCTCTAGATGTCTTGCACGTTGTTTCCAAGTATATATCCCAAAATAATTAACCACTAATTTCGATCTTTGCTATCTGTGCGTGTAATAAGAACTTGGTTTATTGTTTTAAGCTACCAGAACTTGGTTCCCAATAATTCCTATTGATAAAACTCTTGTTTTATGCATTATCTTTCAGGTAATGTGGATGTCTCATTGGTTTGTGGTACTTGCTATTGTCATGATTCAATTTCTACTTAATTATATCCCACTCACTCTTCATAAACTGTAAGCTCCTTGTTTTAATCCCTAGACACTAACTAGATATCACTTAACTGTTATTACAGTAATTGATTTTGTGTTAATTGAACAACGTATTCTCATTTTGTTGAATTTGCATAACTATGGATTTTCTTGAGAAATTTTTGCTAAATACTGATAAGTTTCTTTGATCATGTAGGGCTTCAGCTATATATGCTAGTCGCTTCCTTTAATTACTGTGGGAAGAGGAGAACATTATATTGCAGTAGGTAACTCTTATTGCTAGAATTCAAACTCTACAAGTAATACTTGTCACTTCTTTTACTTATTGTTTTTTTAAGCAATTTATTTGTTTCTCCATTTTGGCTAATTTGATTCGTCCAAATGGTTGTCTGTGTACAGAAGGAGCAGAGGGATCAGCAGTCTGTAGACATAGTTGAGGTGATAATAATACATATCTTTCATTACTACAAACATTCCTTATGCATGTGCAAAAATTCAAGTCAGGTAGTCACTCACCCTCTCTCCCTCATGTTAGCTATCTACTAAACCGGGTGACCAAGATTGATGATGATATTTTTCTTATGTATCAGGACATTTCTGGTGCAAGTATCCATCTCACAGCAAGCAGGGTTAGCAGCTCTGGACCTGAAAGTCTGTCGGTGCTGAAGCTGTTGCACCTATAGTTAAGGGTTTCCAACTTTACATCTTGATTTCAGAACCTTAGATAAAATTTTATGTTATAGATTGTAGAATTGCTACAATGAAGTTTAACTACTGAGGATGATTATCTTATTTCTGATTGCTAAGTACCACTGCTGAAAAGTATTAAAGGAAATAAGCAGGTGCTTAAATGTTGTGAATTCATTTGATAAAAGGTGTCATAACCACTTTTCTATTCTGAGATTTTCTTTAGTTATATATATTCCTTACAACTTGCAATGATTCATTTTTGTCAGTAAGACATTAAAGGAGACATGGATCTATGGTATGTTTCTTGGTACCTTTGCCGGCATAGTTGCTTTGGTTGACAAACTCTCGTTCCTGCAGTTCGGTGGTATAAAAGGTAAACATTTAATTTATTTTTGCCCATTCTCATATCTTAAATTTAGGACTTATTAGCACATTAAACTAAAATTTAACTTGGGTGTGCAGAGATTACTGCTGAAAGTTTCTGAAATTCGTTTAGCTATTAATTTCTGGATAATAATTTGAAGCTCGATTGACAGTTTTGTAGTCATTGCTACTAGAAGTGTTTTAAAGAGAACTTGTTTATGACATATAGGTTGCTCTGGTTTCCATGCAGGAGCATAATTCTCCTGGGAAAAGGTACTAAAATAAATACATTTCAAATTTTACTTTTAAATTATCGATTATAGAGAAGAGTAATCATAAAGATATTAATAGTACTATTTGTTTACCCCTTTTTGCAAACTAGTTGTACAAAAGTGTAGTTATACAGGTGCTTCTGTTTCCTTCTTTGTGCTGCTTTGCACAATTTCCTGTGTAATTTTAAAATTGGTTAGGTCACTTACCATGAATGTTTTCAAATAATAGGTGGGTTCTTTCTGTCGACGCCATGGACAAGATAACAAGTGTTGAGACAAGTTTGGATGAAGATTCAATTATATCTGATGAATTTGATTCAGATTCCGGCTCATGTTTGCATGTGAATCTAAATCTGTTTTATAGTTCATATGAATGCCCCAAGGAGCTCTACCTATCTGATTTATTTAGATTAGATGTTGAGTTGTACTAGATTTTTATTAGGAAAAGAAAAGGTTGAACTTCTCATTTTTGGTGTATTCTTTTAGTAATAAATGTATTTGTATGAGCTGAATTGAATTGAATATATAAGTTCTATAAATTCAAATTTATTTGTCCTGGATGTATGAAATCATCTGTCTTGTTAATTAATAAATCTGTGTCAATTTAAAATTTTGCAACAGCTGAATAAAATAAAAAAAAATAGTAGCAATAGCTCTCGAAGTGACAGACAGAGAAACTAGCTGCGACCACATCTGCGACCGTTTTCTGGTCGCAAAAGCCCTTTTCAGCGACCGGTGCTGACGTCATCATTGGTAGCAGAGAGTATCTGCTACGGGCTTACTGCGACCAAGGCATCTGCTGCCATAATCCGTCGTTGATAGGTATCTGCGTCCGGCGCCCCCACTTTCTGCGACGAAAAAATCTGTTGCAGAAAGTCAATTTTGCTGTAGTGAGGATCAGCATAATTACAGAAAATTTGTATTATCTTTTGCTAATTATGTGCTACGCTACACTGAAAATTGTCTTATTGTTCGAGAAGGTGGCAATGTTAAAGAGAGATGACGCTATTGTGAAGGGTTTACAACAAAAGATGCATCGTCGACTGTCCTGGTCTGAGTAAACTAGATGTGTTTAGTTTTGTTCTTCCTCAGAAGTGTTCCAGTTATCGATTTTCTGAGCTATTTGGAGCTAACTGTATCATTTGATCATCTTTATATGTTCTATATAATTAATGTGCTTCTGTTAATTAATAAAATTCTCTTTGTATTAATTTGTCTGTCATTACAGTTATGTCTATCAAGTTGTTTTTTGTGTGTGCGCGCGCGGCGTGTGTTAAATTAATAGTACTTGATGTTTAAGAGGCTGAACTGTTTTATTATATAGCACTTGATGTTTGGGGGGGGGGGGGGGGGGGGGGGGGGGGTGGCGCTTTTGCTAGGATCTAAATTTCTCCAATGCAAAAATAGAATTAGATTAATGATACAATGTTAAAGTGTATTTTAGCTTTCTTTTTTTAACAATTAGTTCAGTCAAATTTGAACATGAGCGTTTCAGTCTTTCAGTAAAAATATTGGTACTTGCACCTAAAAATTAGTACTTGAGACGTACGTCAGTTTTACAGCAAGTACTTCATATAATTGAAAATATTTTATCAGCATGTTATTAATAAGAAATTAAGTGTTTCCGCACATTTTCAACTTTACAAACTTCCAAAGTAACAATGCCCTGCCTGCGTTAATTTCATTTTTGAAGATTAAAAACCCTTAAAATTAAGAGGAAATCTGATAATGACTAAAAGTAATTACATTAACTGATTTTCCCAAAGAAATATATATAGTGTGATAACATGAAAAAGATAATGCGCGCGGTATATATATAGTTAGGATGCATTGATTTTCATGCAATCCAGTAATGAGAATCTTAAAGTAATTTGATAATGATTAAAACCGCGAGCGAACGATTATCGGTGTATCAATCCTCTTCCAAATCTCCGGGGACCAAGCCTGATTTCGGTTGTTCAATTGGCTCTGCTGGCAGTCTAGTTGCAAGCAACTCTCGTGGTAACGTTTCAGGCTGGCAAACAAATCCTGCACCAATCCTCTTAGGAACATGTCAGATGATTTCGGCCTTTCGATTGGCCCCCATGCCGACGACTTAGAAACCCGGGAACAATTTTGTCCCTGACACAACAATGGAATTCTGGAGCCACACCACAACTGAAGGCCTTCTTGCACTCCTTGCACACCTCCGGGACGATCCCTACAACCGCTCGCAATCGAATGGCTCCACAAGTTCTCAAGTCTGTATGCTCATCAATCCGAACTCTTTCTCCTTTGTCGTTCTCGAAGAACAGAACAATCTGCTCCTTGCCAACCTCTAATGCGTCCGAAAGTGTCTCGAGAAGTTCAGGCAAGCCATCTGATGTGAACAACACGACATGTTCGACGTCGTTGCAGGTAAAATCATCGTCAACGTTCACTACAGACAGAGGAAGAACTGACTCTATTAAAGAAATTATCTGATCCATATAATCAGTGCTCATGATTAGGGTTTAATTATGAGTGCTAATAGGGAGAATAACACCAGT
This sequence comes from Cyperus esculentus, assembly GCA_030179965.1. Taxonomy (NCBI): domain Eukaryota; kingdom Viridiplantae; phylum Streptophyta; class Magnoliopsida; order Poales; family Cyperaceae; genus Cyperus; species Cyperus esculentus. The sequence continues at coordinate 4,556,114 of JASGLE010000025.1, read as the reverse complement.
ATTTATAGTAACTTAATTAGTTACTATTTTCAGGTTTTCTATTCTTTTTTGGAACTAACAATTTTTTATCTCCTGTTAAAAAGAGACAAAGCAAGAAAAAGACTACTTATTTGTAGACTACTAATTAAGAAAGGCTGACGCAAAGAAAAATTGTAGAAACGATAATTTTGTATGGAGGCTTTAATTAGAAGGTATTTGTCCAGCTGCATAATTAGAAAGTAACCAGTGCTAATTTATAAGAACGTGTATATTATAGGAACTCGTCTCTAATTAAATTAAGAAATGGCCCAATAATATACTTAATTATTGCGCGCATTTTCATTTTAATTTGGTTTCATTTTGTCATCACTATATATTTCTTTGAGACAATTAGTTAATTTTATCATTATACTTGGATCCTTTGTTATATATATTTCTATCTTTTTATTCTCTTTCATATGTACCTAAGCAGATGTTCGAATATTACGCTCATGTTCTAATTTGTCTCAATTAATTGTCAAAAAAAAAAAATGAAAGCTCGAATAACCCGAAACCCCGACATACCTCTTATCTTGTTTCCTGTATCGGAACATCTGCGCAGTGATAGCCAATTCCATACCCATTATAACGGTCAAAACCACCTTTGAACCTCTTAAACATCGATTTATGCTTCCTTACAACAGTTTAGCCTGAGTTTTACCTCATTAATTACACTTAGTATCTCCTCCTATGTGCAATTCAACAAAAACCAATTGAGGGAAAGGATGGGAAACTCGACACCATAGCAGTAATGCCAGACCATACAAAGATAATGTTTATTAATTAACAAAAGTGCATTATATCGAACATTTAAACATGAACAAGCGATACAGTGGCTCCAAATAGCCCCGGAAACAAAAACCAGAACACTACAAGAGGAAGAACAAAACTAAACACTTCTGGTTTGCTCAAAACCTGGAAGACAATCAGTGCATCTTTTGTTGTAAACCCTTCACAATAGAGTCGCCTCTCTTTAGTAAGCTCTCGAGCATTGCCACCTTCTCCAGCAATAATTGTACATTGGAATCAGCCGAGGCAATCAATTTATCAGCAATTTTCAGTGTAGCGCATAACTGCCAAAAGATAAATAAAAACACAAATTATCATTATGGAGTGTAGAATTTGTAACTTAAAATAAAAGTCTTTCCCTTTACACATATCGCAGACTGTTTCAACTTGAGTTCGAAAAGTACTTGTACTGTGTCTGTATGCTGCTTGAGGCCTCTATGATGAACATAATATTTGCATTATTTAAGCCATAAAAAGTCACCATTTTGCAAAGAAACTTGTCCCAAGTTAAAATCATTGACAGCTTTATCGCAACTTAGAAAACAATTCACAAGAAATGACCCATGAGTAAAATCTATATCAGTTATGCCATTACATGTACATTTTAATTTCAAATGTACAATATAGCAAACATGTTCTCATTTCACAGAATCAAAGATAGAGATATGCAGCCAGAAAGGGAGTATAAAGCTACCTTCAGTATCAAATCGGGCCATGATTGATCATTTCCATCAAGTGCTTTTATCAATTCGTTATAATGATCCTGATACAAGCAAATGGAAAAAAGCCAACAACAATTTAATCAGAGAAAAAAGTACAATGAAACATAACATTTCAATCAAGTATGCATTTTTGTTCCTCGATCAGTTCCTAGCATGTTCCAGGACTCAACAGTTGATCTGCTGGTACATAATGCCGGACCGGATTGATTTATTACCATACCATTCAGAACCAACAAAGTGAACTTAATCTTTCCATAGTGAAATTACATTGAGGCTTACACAAAGAAACATACTACAGATCGGACTTCAATTGGGTAAAATCAAGCTAAATCAATTAAATAAACTTTGTGAGTAAGTAACTAAATAACGAATTGATCTAGAAACAAATCGGCTACCTCGAAGAGCCGGTTGAGATCGGAGGGAGAGGGCAGCTCCGACTCGGAAGGAGGAGAAACAGACGAGGGAGAGGAGGGGATCTGCTGACTGTCACCGGCGGCATCAACGCCGTCGTCATCGGCGACGTCGCAGAGGAGATCGCCGACGCAGAGGAGCGGGCCGCCGACTCCTCCTCGCATGCTGTTTGATCTTCTCTCTCTTTTCTTCCTCCGCCTTCCCTTCGAGCGCGATCAGCAGTTGACTCACTGACAGGTGGGACCCGAACTGCAGGAGACGCATCCGCTGGTATGTATGTACTCACGATGTAGAGTGCAGCTGTTCTCCCGATGACAGGTGGGACCTAAGAGTAAGTATTTAAAGGTTGCTCCTCTGTTATTAAATCTGGTCCGTTGAGGAATATTCGACGGTTGGGATCAGAGTATGTTCTTCCAAGCGATGGAGCAGATACGAACACCCATGGGCCTTATTGTTTTTACTGTTTTTACCGTTTTAACTGTAACTCAGCCCATGGGCCTCATTGCTTTTACCGTTTTAACTGTAACTCAGCCCGTGGGCTTTTCAGTTTATACCTTTTACCGTTCGAAGATGAATGAAACCCGAAACCCTTCTTCCTCTCCATTTCTCCTCCTCCTCTAAACCCTACACTCACCTCCTCCTCTCTTGTGCTGTACCACCTACGCCATGAGGAGAGCTCTATCCAGGACCACTTCAAACCTCTCCCCATGGCTCGCCCGCTCTCTGTGCGCCTCCAGGTTGATCGGCAATGATGCCGGTTCCCTGTTTGATCCGGGGAAGACGGTCTCGGAGGAGGCTATCGTCGGGCAATTGCTGTCCAATCGGACCGATCCCAGTGCCGCTCTGAGGTACTTCAGATTGGTGCGGAAGTGCGCTGGGTTTGTTGGAATCGATCCCATCTGTGTCATGGTTGACATACTGATTAAGTCCGGGTCAGGGTCAAAGTACGGCACACTGAATGATGTGCTTGACCGGTTGGTTCTATCCGACGCACGGTTTCGGCCGGATGTTGTGGTGGATCGGGTTGTTGATGCGTCTAGGAAGTACGGCCTTGGTGATTATTTACCGGCTTGTTTGTTGCATTCTTACCTCCATTGCGGTATGGTTAAAGAGGCATCGGAGGTTTTCGGTTTGATGGCTGAGAGAGGTTTAGTTGTGGGTCTGCCGACCAGAAATAAGTTGTTGGTACAGCTCGTGCGGTCGAACTTGTTCCCGATTGCACACGATCTGTACACATTGATGAAATCGAAAGGTCTGGTTTTTGATGCTTACACATATACTGTAATGGTTGGCAGTTGTTTGAATTCGGGCAGGTTAGATGAAGTTGAGATGTACCTGAAGGATTTTGCACAGTCGGGCGAAAAGCCTAATAGAAACTTGTATGGTCAATTTGTGAGATATGCATGCAGTAAAAGGGACTTGGTGCAAGCTTTTGGGTTCACAGATGAGTTGAAGAAGGCCGATTTGGTACCGAGTCAATTCATTTATACCACTTTGATTGGTGCATGTGTGAAGGAGGGAGAGCTTGAAAAGGCATTGGATTTGAAAAATGAAATGATGTCTTATGGTATACCACTTAACTTGGTTGCTGTGACTAGTCTGATGAAAGGGTTTTGTTTGAAGGGAGAATTAAATAACGCATTGAATTTGTTCTCTATGATTTTCAAATATGGCAATTTGCCGGATCATTTTGCCTTCTCAGTTTTGATTGAGGGTTGTTTCATATCAGGGAATGCTGAAAAAGCCCATGAGCTTTATTTGAAGATGAAACAGGTTGGTATAAGACCTTCTGTTTTCAATCTCAATACCGTCATGAGGTGCTTGTTGAAAAAAGATAAATTTAATGAGGCAATGGGTATTTTTGATGAAGCGGTGCAGGGTGGTATTCCTAATGTAGTATCTTTTGACATTTTGCTTCATTGGCTGTGTCAAAAGGGTGAAGTGGAAGAAGCTAGTAAATTATGGGCTAAGATGCAAAGTTGCAATTTGAAACCTAGCATTGTCTCTTACAATACCTTGATTTATGGTCATTGTAACAAGGGAGATATAAATGCAGCCAGGGATTTGTATTCTGAAATGTGCCAGAAAGGAATAACACCAAATGCCATAACTTTCAGCAGTCTCATGAATTATTATGTAAAGAAAAATGAGTTTCATAATGCCCAAAGCCTGTTTGATGAATTGCAAAGGTTAGGCATACCTTGTAATGAGTTCATATGCAACTCTGTTATCAATGGGCTCTCCAAAACTGGCCGCATTTTTGAGGCAAATGAGATGTTATCTAAGTTTGTGAAAGATGGTTTTGTCCCCAGTTGTATGACTTACAACAGTATCATAAACGGATTTGTGAAGGTTGGCAACATGGCTTCTGCCATCTCCACATATCGTGAAATGTGTGAGCGAGGCATTAAGCCCGATATTATCACTTATACAAGCTTTATTGATGGTTACTGTAAGTCTGGCTGCAGTGACTTGGCATTGAAGTTTCTTAATGAGGTGAAAAGGAGGGGTTTACAAATAGATACTCACTGTCATAATATACTCATTGTAGGGTTCTGCAAAGAAGGAAATATGGAAGCTGCACAGCAGCTGTACCATGATCTGCAGCAACATGGGTTATATCCAACTGCAGTTATATACAACAGTCTCATAGCTGGCTACAAGGACTTGAGGGAAATGGAACTTGCACTCAAGCTGTTTGACAAAATGTCTGCCCAAGGAATCCCAGGTGACAGGGTCTTGTACACTACTCTAATAGATGGGTTACTGAAATCAGGTGATGTACAGTTGGCATCAGAGCTGTACACTGATATGGTTAAGAAAGGGATTTTACCAGATAAAATTACCTTTACTGTCTTGACCCACGGGCTGTGCAGGAACGGAGAAAGGAAAAGTGCCAAAAAGATTCTAGGAGAAATGGATAGATTGCATGTGAAACCCAATGCTTCTATTTACAACATGTTGATAAATGCACATTTTCGGGAAGGGGAGTTTCAGGAAGCCTTTTCATTGCATGATGAGATGCTTGAAAAGGGAATTATACCTGATGATTATACGTATGATATACTTGTGGGTACAAGGCCACCAGCAGTCGAGGAAAGAGTTGTAGAAAGGGAATGTCAAGGTTAGGGTATGTTAGCTTGAGGTTTGTTGTCCTTGTAAGTTCAAAGTAATTATGGAACTGAAGGTGGGCAGGTATTGTAAATAGTGATTTTGAGCTATCAGCTGCAATTTTGAGGGTTTCAGTATGGTGATGCTAGATTAAGGTTTTAATACCATCTTAATAGAAGAGTAATTGATTAATCGAATATATATATCTTATTCTTTCGTATTCCATCTGCTAAGGGGTTCTTGATCGACTATTACCCGGCAAACTTTCTTTTTAATTGATGTTGTATTCTTCCTTTGATGAACTTGTAGGTGGTCTAAGTTTGTACATCTATATTGTTGATCTATAAAGCACATACTGATTCGCGCAGTATTACCTAGATCAAATTATTTGTATCATGTAGTTTTAATGTTTTGACGGTATAGTGCAAGCAATGCAGTTTCCTTATGCTTGTTTGCAATGAACATTGGAATTGAACGCTGATATATGCCAAAAATATGTACAATTTATTTATTTCATTCGACATAGTTATTTCATGTGCACGAACATTTTTATAAATAAAGATGGTGTCCATAAAAATAATAATAATGCTAAGGAAATAAAAGCTAAAACCTGATTTAACAAATCTCCATTTGCACTCGTTCATGAATAATGGTGCTTTGAAATGGTTTGATCATCTATTTCTTTATTCAAGAACTAGCCAGCAATCAACCGAAGCGCGAATCTAAATGTTTTTCCTTGAAGTTGAAAAGTTAAGTTGAATAATGCAAGTGAGTCTCATTCATTCGTAGTAGTACATAAAATCGCCTAAAATCTCGCAGTGGCCGGTGACTTTGTTAGTTCCATGTAGCTGCTCAAGTACGCAAAGTTTGCGACTCGAATCGAATCCCCTCCTCCCAAAGCTAACTCAGATTTCTCTATCTCGATCTTCTGTTTCCACTTTCCGATGGCAATGTGGTTAATCACTTAATCTAGTTTGGGGTTACAGACTTCCCAATTGTCATACATAATATCATAAATCATTAAGTTACTCGTTTTATATAATGCCAAAATCATAAGGTTACTTATTTATTTTTTTTTTTTGAAGAAAGTGGAATACTCCACCGGTTTTATTGAAACTTTTTATTTGTGCCTATAGAGGATTGAACCCATGACCTCTTAAAAGTCATTCTAGTTAGCTACTACTTAAGCTACTAGGCCATTTGCTTTATAAGATTACTTATTATTATTTTTATTTATTGCATTATTTTTGTGCACCCAAAGAACAAATTGTATTGACCAAATAAATGTACAACATTATCAGTGGCGAAACCATTACGAATTATAAGCAGGGGCAAAAAAAAAAATTAGATACATGGTTTCAATTGCAAATTGTATTTGATAGTGTCTTACAAATAAAAATTAGTACAACATTTCAATGAAATTCATTAAAATTGTGTCTATCATTTAAGTTTCTTAGCAATTATATAACATAAAAACATGTATTTCGTTAAATTAATTAGATTTTTAATAAATGAACTATATTATCTCACTTTTTCACAATTTTGAAGTATTAAAAAACCATTTAGTCAATTAGACGACATATTATGACAAGCTTATATTATAGAATATAATGCACGAACAGTAGAGAGAACATATGGAAAAATGCAAGAACACAAGAGATTTTTGAGAATTCACACAGAATTCGTTTTTCTTGATAACTTGATAAACAAATAACAACCTCTTGTTCTGCCCAAAGGGCATGACACTACTTAAATAGAAAAACAAAAACAGAACCCTAAGAGACAACATAAAGCAACAATTACAAAAATAACCTTAAAAAACGTAAAGAACAACTCAAAAACGCACAACAGAACCGTTTGGGGCAGACTGCTAAAATTTCGGACCAAAATGAATAATTTCGGGCCGAATTATGGCACTGTTTCAAAACACAAAAATTCGGTCCGAAATTATTCCTGCCATAATGACCATGCTGTATTAATTTGCCATTTCGAGTTGGATGCCTTACTATTATGAGAAAACTCAAAACATGAAAAGTTGTAGCTAATTTCTTTATCTTTCTATAGAATTTTGAATCACCTCATTTCGACCTGTATTGAGAAAGTTATGGTCAAAATACCACAGCATATCAATCTGACCAATTCCGGGGCAGCCCGTCGTCTGTCTGCATCAGAATACAGGATCCTCAACCTTTTTTTTATTTTTTTAATCCAAACAGATCAGTTTACATTAGCTAATCATTAACTTAACGAAAAGAATCGTTCATTCATACATCAATACATCATTTCAAATGCACGAAATGCTACCACTTGGGCGCCACTGAAGATCCATCTCCCTCCAAACCTTCCATGAATCAATCTCGGCGCAACCGGACCACGACATGTACCGGTTTACGCCAACCCCTTTGACTCCACTCTAAAAGCCAAAAACCACGCATCCATACTCCTCCCGGTCCACGCTCTCCACGTGGCCCAGTTCTTTCCATTTATAGCCCGCAACCGAAAGCACCCAATTTATAACCGCCAGAATTCAACAGAATCATCACAAAATTCACAGAAAAAAATTCAGAAAAAATAAACAAGAACAGAAATTCAGAGAATTCAGAGGATTTGAGGAATTGGGTAAGCTGAGAGGATGCAGAGGTCTTCGAGCCTGGTGAACCTGGCGAACGGGTCGAAGCTGAGCGAGCTCCCGATGTGGGACCCTCTGTCGGATACCGCCAAGAAGGAGATTGCCCGGGACCGCCTCGCCGCGTCCCTTGTTCATCTTGTCCCGGTTGTCATCATCCTCTGCGCCGTTCTTCTCTGGTTCTTCTCGTATCCCGGTACGCGCGGTTTCTTGATGTCTTGAGCTCGATTTGAAATGCTGGTACGGTTTCTTGGTATTGTGCCGTTTGTTTGGGTTAATTCGTGCGGTTCTTGTGCCGGAGTTTCTGGTTCTTGGTATCCTGACAGCAATTAGCAAACCGGTACAGGCTAAGAAATTTAAGTATGGTACTGTTGTTTTGTACTGGTAATGTTACGAGTTCAGTTCAGAACATTGTTTTTCGTGGTTGTTTTAGTGTTCTTCGGAGCAGCACGTGTTCATGTTAATTAATTTTCTCTGGTATGCAATGCGGTTTTCTACCTGCTATAGAGTTTTACAATTAACAGCTACTGGTTTATAAGTTTAAATCTTGATTCTCTTTGGATCAAATCTATACCTGTACCTGTTCAGCTGTTCAGTAAAAGTTCTGTTAGTTTTGTTTATTCCTCGTTGGTGACAAGCTTTAGTTTGGTATTCCACTTAAAATTACAAAAAAAAAAAAAAAAAAAAAAAAAAAAAAATGCTTTGGTTTGGTACTGGTCGAACCAGTAATAATGCTTGATGTAAGTTAAGTTCTCCAATGTTACCCCAATTTCTGAGAATTTCCTGAACTTTCTTGGGTTATTTTAATTGTTTTATTGTAGTTTGCCAATGATCTTACTTTCCAATGAAATTTGGCACAAGTTCCATATTACCGATTTCAATTTTTCTTGAACAGGTTCAAAATCCTTGGAGTTCTTTCTGATCTTGTTTAGGTTCAGTTCAACATTAAAGAAAAAATGAACATATTTTTTTCATTTCAAATGCATGAATAACTAGGAGAATACTGGATGTTTAATTATGGCACCAAGATTGCTGCAAAAATTAAACTTATTTTGTATTTGGCTTGTTATACAGAGATCAGGACAGCTGAATCTGGCAGGCGGGCGATGACGAGTAATGTCACAGCATTTCGGCACTGAAATGGTGCAAGGCCATGAACACAGAAGTGCATGACTAGAAAAAGAGACCTTACAAGTTACAGTCATGAAGTAGAGAGAAAATTCTGCATAGGAGATTTTGTTCTTTTTACTATGTTCTTTTGTGAGTTTTGTAGGATAGGTAATGAAACAGTCAGAAAAGAGAAATAATTCTTTTATGAAGTGCTCAGTTTTGTGTGTAGATAAATCAGAAATATACTTGGTTGCTAAATGTTGCATACATAGATAAGAAATCAATGGCATGGTTTTCTTTAGATCAGTCAATTGAAGCCTGATCTGGTAATAACCCATATACTGATGAGTCTCCATTTGGATTATGCAAATTGCCCAAACAACTCCAAAACTCATGTCTTTTGTGTTTGCAAATTACAAAGCTTTGAAACATTCTCTTTTTGATATTGTCAGGTCCAAAAGTTGGGTAATTTTCCAACATAATTTGGTCAATTTGGAAAATGGTTCCTTTGACTAATTTTGGCAGACAGCACAATAGCTGACAAGTCAATGCAATTGCCAAGTTCTGTCCTCTCATACCGGGTCAAAACGTTCTCCACAATTCAGACCCGATGATCCAATACCGGTACCGGTATACAGGAACAGAATTTGATTATTATACAATCGAGGGGGATAGATACAGAACTAATTGCTTCTTTTTACAGTTGCAGACAAGAATTTGCCAGTCACAATAAAATGCACTTTTCTTCTAAAAAGAAATAGGAGACGGTGAAAAATATCCACTTAAATATATAAAAAAAAAAGAATAAAATGCACTTGTAACTGAAAACTTAGCAGTTTGGGCCTAAGAGAAAGTTTATGAAATTGGACTCAACTGGGCCTACGAGAGTATAAACTATACTATGATATATTATAGGCCTATTATCATGTCACTGCATAAATGGGGTAATTAAACCAAAAATAAAGCTAAGTGGAAGAAAAGGTTCACCAATACAGAGAACAAGCAAATTTTTTTTATAAAACAAAATTGAAAAAAGTTTTTACTGAAATTAGTAAGATTACCCCAAAATTATACCCCATAGATCGAATTGGGTGTACTTTTTGGTTCCTTTTGAAGGAACCGAAAATTAAATTCGGTAGGGAATCTTTGTTTTTTTTTTTGTTTTTTTTTTTTGTTTTTTTTTTTTTGTTCCACCCGGCCACAAATAATTAAGGATATGTGTGCATAGTTACCTTCATAATTACCTTCATATTGAACTTGGTAATATGATCATAGTTACCTTCATAATTAAAATATATGGTTTAATGTAATTATATATAGATATTAATGTAATTAAGATGTTTATTTACTATATATTTCAGTACTTATGTGGTTAATCACAGTTTTGCCACTCCAAAGATTATTTGTGGCCGGGTGGAACAAAAAAAAAAACCAAAGATTCCCTACCGAATTTAATTTTCGGTTCCTTTTGCCGAAAAGTACACCCGGTTTTATCTATAGGGTGTAATTTTGGGGGTAATCTTTCTAGTTTCAGTAAAAAATATTTTTTAATTTGGTTTTATAAAAAAAATTTGGAGAACAAGCCCAAATGTATAAAACCCATGTTCTTATGAAACTCACAGTAACCTTGTCAGTATTGGAATATATACCTCAATTTTTTTATTTAAGCCCCGAAAAATACAATATCGCCATTTTTGGCTCCGTTGTACGCAATTTTGAATTTTAGGACGGACGCTAGCATCCAATGGGGACGTTGGGGTACCGCAGCGTCCCACAGCATTACTGGGACGCTGCTGAATCTCAGCATCCTTGCCACGTCTCGTCTGTTTGTCCTAAGTGGGACGCTACAGTACCGTAGCGTCCTCCTATAGGTGGGACGCTACACTTGACGTGTGTCAAGAGCTAATAAAATATGTGCCCTAAATACACTAAAAATGTAGATTTACAAGTGCATAAACCTACAATTGTAGTATAGAATAGGGGTCGATCCACAGGGACAGCTTTTATGCTAATGATTTTCAGGTTTCAATTATCTAGACAATCAAGTTTGGAGTTTGAAGAAATTAAAAAACTAAATTAACTAAACCAACTAAATTAAACAAAGACAAGTTCATATACTAAGAAATGTAGGGTTGTCCGGACATAAACAAGATACTAATTCTAATTAGCTTAATCTAATGGTTCAATTTTCAAGTTGAAGTAATTGAGAGTTTCTAATCCAATTTAGAACATGCCCATTGGTCCTGGTGCAGTCCTTATCTAAGGTAGGATCCATTTTGCGGCTTGCAACACATTAAATTATATGATTAGACTAATCGTCAATCAAGCCACTAAATTTCTCTAATGGTCTCGGATCAAACTACGTCTCCCTGTAGTTACTAAGAACCCTCTAAGCAATAAGCATACGAGTTCTTATCCCTAAGTCTATGTTTGGGTCCGGTTGTCAACTTCATCTTTCAGTCCTTGATCTCTAACCTAGATTTTTGCAATTAGATTTATTCATGGCATATTTCCTACAATAGCTCAAGTGTGATCAAGACCTAAACAAGCAAGCAAAATACCATACAACAATTCTAGTCACAACAATAAATTGCAAAACATAAATCAAATCAACAACCATCATTAAAAAGAACCGACTAAAGAGAACAAAGTATCATGTTTACATGCTGTACAAACCCTAAGTTTCTACTCTTCCATGGAGGAGAGAGAATTCAACAAGAATGATGAAAACATCAAAGAGAAAAAGAGAAAAGAAGAGAGAAAACTTGGAAGAAGAACACAACCCTAAGTCAGACTTGTCTCCTTATTTTTGTGGGTTTCTTCTCCTTAAAGTCTTCCAAGTCCTTTTCCAACAGGTTCTCCTTGAAAAGAGCTTTTCACAGGATCAAACGGTTCTAAATTTGGAGTTGAAATGAGATCTGAGGGCCCAAAATAGTCAAAGGTGCGCAAAAGCAGTCTGGAAACCACCCTGGAATTCAGGCCGCGCGCGGGGTGGTCGGGAAGTGGAGACTTGTTCTGGAAACGTCGGGGGCGCCAAATCAGGACGCACGCGGGGTGATCACACCGCGCGCGAGGTGAATTATCGTTGGGTCCTTCAATGCTTGTTTTGCTCCGTTCTCCTCCATCCTTGCTCCGATTTGAGTCACGTTTGTTGCGTTGGCTTCGTCTCTTCATTCTCTACACATTGAAACACAAAGAACAGCAGTAACATGATCTTTGACAAAACCTTAAGTAATTTAAAGCATTTCGGTCCGGTATTCTAAGTAACATCCTATCAATTTCAATAAAAAATGCATATATGTTTGGCGCTTATCAACACTACCGTAGCGTCCTCCTATTATCCCTTGAATAAACACCATGTTTGGTTAAGGAATAAAGTTAAAGAGGTATAACTCTCTATGTCAAGTTATGACACCATAAAATATTCTTATTTGGTTGAGCAAATGGAGGAATAAGAAGAGAATACTCATTATTTTATTGTTATATTAACTATAATATTCTTTTTGTTATTATTTTATTGTTAATAATAATATTATTATAATTATAATTATAATAATTATAATAGTATTATAATTAATTATATCATCAGTATTTAAAAATTAATAACATTACTTTTTTGTTATGATAATTGTATACTATTATTAAGTTTATTGCTATTACTATTTTAAAAATATTATTATTATTATTATTATTAAAATTATTATTATTATTATTATTATTATTTTATTATTATAATTATTAACATGATATTTTTATTGTTAATTTTGTTATTAGTGTCATTATCATTATTATTTTATTGTTATATTAATTATATATTATTATTTTATTTTGAAATTTATATTATAATTATATTGATATTACTTTTATTATTTTCTTAATTTTATGCTCATATTTTTAGTATTATAATTATGATTATTAATATTATTATTTAATAAATTATTACTATTATATTAAGCATTATATTATTTTTTTCATTATATATAATATTTATTTTTATCTATAAATAATAAAATAAAAAAAATAAAATAATAAAAATATTATTATTATTAACATTATTATATTATTTTATTATAATTACTATCGCTATTATATTATTAAAGTGGGTGATAAGATTAATTAGAAATATTTTTTAGTAAATGTTTATGCCTCATATTGCTTAAAAAGGGGGAATAACTTATACCACCTATTTTTGTTTCTTTATTTAAGGAGCCAAGATTCCATGCTATTCTTTTGTATGCATGAGCTACTTATCCATATTTAGCTCCTTAAATGAGGTATAAAGATGTTATTCCTCATTTATTTCCTAACCAAACACGATGAAAAAGCAGATACGCACTCCATCGAGTATTAGTTTAAGAGTAGAGGAGTGGAGCATGGCTGTCCTTGTGTAATAATGGGTAAAGTAAACATAATTGCAAGTACTGTGAGCGTGACTGTCTTTTTTTTTTTTTCTTTCTTTTTTTGAAACCGTGTCAGTGTGACTGTCATAGTGTCATGGTGTCTGTCTTTGTTTTTTTTTTTCTTTTTTGATTGAACTTGTGTCGTCTTTTTTTTTGAGAGAACTTGTGTCGTCCACTCCACTCATTCCTTTTTTGACAATTTATGTGATATCAGTAGGAGAGTGAGAGTGAGAGAGTGAGAGAGAGGAAAAAGAACTATAGCAGAGATGCTGTGGGACGTTGTGGTACCCCAACGTCCTCATTGGACAGATTAAAATTCAAAATTGCGTACAACGGAGTCGAAAATGGTGATTTTATATTTTTTGGGGCTTAAAAAAAATTTGAGAGAATATATATGTCCAATTGTACACAGATATATGAAATTCCAGTCGCTCCGAAACCTCGCAAATCATAATTTAGAAATAAAATTCTTTAATTATAATAAACATGATTTCAACAATTACTTTTAAAGTTTTAATTAATGTTTACAACATTCAAATACGCTTGTATAAGTACATGATCTCTAAATTTAAGACGTTATATAACTCGACGGCTAAAATCAAATAAAAGAATATAACGTACTTAAAACTACAATAACATACAAATCAATTGTTTTTATAAACTTTTTACCAACTTATAGCATAATATATTGAACAGAATAGTCCTTCCAGTCATATGAAATCGAATAATTTTAATTTCACTTGACAAAAAAATCATTTGTTAATAGACTCAGCTCAATTTAAGTTTTTAACCTTTAGATTGTATCTGGAAATCAGTACCCTTCTCTGGAGACCTAATTATATGTTTAGAAAAAGAGGAAAGTCTAGTTTTGCCCCCCCAACTATCACATTTGGTTTAAATTGCCTCTCAAACTTTTTTTTTGGTTCAAATTGCCCCCCAAATTATATGATTTGGTTCAAATTGCACCCTGTTGCCCACCACTGTTAACTTATACATTATTTTGGTTTGTTCCCAATATCATTCCTTGGGGTGTCAAACGGACGAAACGATCACGCAAATAGACTCTTGCATCTTCCGTTGCGTTTAACCGACGCAAATAAAATTCTTTGCGCGTTGCATTGCGTTAATTAAACGAAAACAAAATTTCTTGCGTCTTCTGTTGCGTTATATTAAACGAAACGAAACGCAATTGCGTTCAAAGACGCAAATTTTTGTACAGTTTTTTTGAGGCAAACTTGCATATTATTGTATGAAAAATAGAAATAAATACATAAAAATCATAATAACAATCGACTTGCACTAAATTTTCAAACCTACATATATTTTTCACACCATATAACATGATACAACACGAATCAAATCGCTAACTAGTCAAATTACAACTTACTTTACATGTTTCAAGTTTACAACACCATCTCTAACACAAAATTACATAGCCAATAACATAGCATGAAAAAATCATAAAATCACATGTTCGCAAGTCACAACTAATTTCATGCTTAACATATAGCCAACAAGCCAACAACACAAATAAATAACAGATAACAACTTAACTAAGTGTCAACCTAGTTAATCAAAACCTCCCAATGCTCCTCTGCAATCTGCTATATAGCAGATATGTAGAATTTGCATGAAATACGCAACATAAACGAAGCGACACTGACCAATTGCGTCTTCCGTTGCGTTTAACAGACGCAAATAAAATTTCTTGCGTCTACCGTTGCGTTGATCAAACGACACATAAAATTCTTGCGTTTTGCGCAAACGAAATGTAACGCAAATACGCAAATTTTCGTGCGTTTGACACCCCTAATCTTCTCCATTTTTGCTTCTTCCTAAAATATGTATAGGGGAAAAAGACAAAAACATGAAAAAAATCAAGGAAAGAAAGAAAAGCATATAATGGATATTATTTTCTGTCCGTTTTATGAATTCGAAAAGCAACGATAAGCAGCTGGATCCCAACTTCCAGCATCCAAATCAAATCCAAGCATCGTTGTGATTGATTGTTCATGGTATTGTAGCTGCTGCAATGACAGGGTCAAGTTGGATACATCCTGCGTGCAATCATGCCCAAATAGTGATTATACAATGACCTAGGATTGGCTCGCTGGAACTGTTATTAATCCACAAAACTAACCACACTGATCCAAGTAGAGGTCCTTTCATTTGGCCGATCTGCACATGTCGCACGGAGGCACCAAATACAATTCTTTCGCGAAGAAGCAAAGTTAGGAAAGAAGAGACATAATATGCTCTTTGACGGATTAGTTAACAGCAAGTGACGGTAGGGGGCAATTTGAACTAAATCAAATAGTTTGGGGCGTAATTTGAACTAAAAAAAGTTTTAAGGGGCAATTTAAACCAAATGTGATAGTTGATGGGGCAAAACTAGACTTTCCTCAAAAAAAATCAGGTAATCCAGAATGTAATTTTTTTTTGTTTTTCTATAGAGAGATACATCATGCTTAATTTAAACACCACAAAAAGTTCCCTTCAGATCCACCACAAATTCATCTGTGGTTTCAATCTCTTGCATATACACGACAACAAAGTTATTTTCAATCAATCAAACAATCAAACATTTGTTTGTTGGTACAGAGGAAACAAACAAATTTTTCTATTTTTAAAAGGCATGATTTCCAATCAAACAAATTACAATCCTTCCATTCCAAATGTTGAATGCTCCACAGGTAAAATATCTTGGTGCAGAGGAGAAGAATTTGTTCTTATATAGAGTGAAGAACTGTGATCCGACGAGAAGATGGCACGCGAGACTCTGCAATTCAGTGATCCCGGTGCTACACGGATTCAGATCGGGCAGTTCAGTCAGGAAGCTTGAAGCTGTACGTGCTGTAATGTCGAAGACCACACCGGTAAGAAACGTAATCACTAACAAGTATCAACTTCCCTAATTAAGCAAATGCATTATCAATTTCATATACCTAATTAATTAGCAAACTGATGATCATTGTTGCCATTAGTTCCAGTTTTTACATAAATCTTTTGAAAACAGATGAACCATGAAACTGAAACCTTGAAATTAACATGCATAAAATTTGGACTGAAACCTTGAAAAGAGTTATTTGAAGTGTAGAACAAATAAAAAAGAAAAAGGAAAGAATAGAAAAAACCAACTGATCCAAAGGAGCCATATCGGATTTTTACTATTATCAAGAGTACATTTTCTTTCTGTAGCCACTGAGAACTCAAATTTCAAATACAGGATTTAAATGCAAGAGTTCTCAATCAGAGGGAGGAGATGTTGGCTAACTATGTCCCTGTCTATGTTATGCTTCCGGTATGTTTTTTTCATAGTAAATTTGCGTTCACGCCCATGAAAACATGTTAATTCTTAGTGAATCATATATATTATTCTCAGGTGGAATTGAATTTTAAAAGATTTTATCTTAAATTCAAAACTTCTATATAAAAGTCTCATCAAAATAAATTACTTTTGTATGTGAAATTTCAAAAAAAGAACCAACCTTTTGTTAATTTTCTGGTGCCTGTAACTAAATGTAATCTGCAGTTAGATGTGATCAGTACTGAGAACCAACTTCAAAAGCCAGAAGAGTTAAGGAAAAATCTCAGAATGCTAAAGAGCGCCGATGTAGATGGCGTCATGCTCGATGTGTGGTGGGGCATAGTAGAAAATGAAGGCCCCAAAATGTACAACTGGAGCGCGTACCGACAGTTATTTGAACTTATTAAAGAGGAAGGGCTCAAACTGCAAGCTATCATGTCATTCCATCAATGCGGCGGCAACATTGGAGACGATGTGTTCATCCCCATTCCGAAATGGGTTCGAGAAATTGGGGAATCCAATCCGGATATATTTTACACCAACAGGAAGGGCACTAGGAACAAAGAATGTTTGAGTCTCGGAGTTGATGATCAGCCTTTGTTTCATGGTCGTACCGCAATCCAGGTACATCTGATGCTATATTTACTGATTCTCGGTTGGTACAAAATAGGAAATATGTTCAGAAAGATGTTATCAGCTTGAGTTTAAGCAACATTGGTTTGGCTTTTATTGGGGGTGGCAGATGTACCGAGATTACATGAAGAGCTTTAGAGAGAAAATGGAGGATTTATTAGATGAAGGCCTGATTTCAGATATAGAAGTCGGGTTGGGTCCGGCGGGAGAGATGAGATACCCGTCGTACACGGAGAGCCAGGGTTGGGTTTATCCTGGAATTGGAGAATTTCAGGTAAAGATTCATTTTTGTAAAATGTTTATATTTTGAGAATCATTTTTCTGTACTCAATTTTAGAAGTATGTATGCTATGTAAAAATCCTAATAATAAGAAGTAATACAAGTAAAAAGAGATAAATGATGATATAAATAGAGATGAACTCTTCAGAAAGGAGATGATTGATAGAAGAAAATAAGTAAAAAATATATATTTTCAAATAAACATATAAATAAGCAAAATTAGATATGAAAAGAAGGGAGATACACGACCAAACTATTAACAGGCCTTATTATCTAGGTCTAACCAAATGATCAGTTAACTTATTTCAGTGCTATGATAAGTATCTCCAAGAGGATTTCAAGGTGGCAAAAGCCGAGGCAGGCCATCCTGAATGGGAGCTGCCGGGTGAGGATGCGGGCGAGTACAATGATACACCCGAATCCGCAAAGTTTTTCAGGAAGGATGGAACATACCTCACTGAAGAAGGGAAGTTCTTTCTTACATGGTACTCGAACAAACTTATAGTTCATGCGGATCGGATCCTCAACGAGGCAAATAAGGTTTTCTTGGGTTGCAAGGTGAAACTCGCTGCTAAGGTTAGTACTTAGTACAGATGAAACATATCAACCTAAAATACTGTGTAGGCAGGGAACACCTCAGCATTTACAAATCTTACATTCTTACCTGGTAAAGAAGTAGTGTTTACTGAACTGGCATTTTTTCAGAACTCAATATTAATTAATTTAAACTTTAAACGTATATGTAATATTTGATAGTGTGTCCGAAGACTCCAAACATTGTAACTTTGTAAGCCCCATCTTTCATTCAAACATTGAAAGTTTTCATTTATGACATAACTTAGAGCTAGTGATAAAAAGGATCAAATGCTGTTCTTTAGAAAATGACAGAAAGACCCTTGGTAAATATATGCTCTAACAAAGTGGAAGTTTTAAGATGTATTTAAATATAGTATTAGAAAACCCTACACAAGCTATATATTAGGCATGGAGAATTCAATAATTTAAATTGAGATCATTCAAAATTGACTATGATAATTTCTGTTAGGTGGCGGGCATCCATTGGTGGTACTTTCATCCAAGCCATGCGGCTGAGCTGGCCTCCGGATACTACAACTTAACTGACAGAGATGGATACAGACCAATAGCTCGCATGCTATCAAGGCATAATGCCATTTTCAATTTCACATGTGTCGAGATGCGAAATTCTGAGCATCCAAGAAAGGCCAGAAGTGGGCCTGAAGAACTCGTCCAGCAGGTATAAGGAAACTCAAACATTCATCTTTGATTAAAAGGTGGTTCCAATTCTGATACAGACTGTCTACACCCCCTAAACACAGTTGTCCATATTTACCACCATCAGAAATGGCCTACTATGTATTTGATACTGGATATGGTAATAAAAAATGTTAGCCAATTTGGCATTTTGTACATAGTAGTCATTAGTACGCAGGCAGGTACCGGGAGTGATTTCACATGCCAGCAGGTATGTATAGTAATGTAGTATCCAGATTTAAACCTACTAAGAGTGAAAAAAAAAATTCTTTGCACTAGTAAATCTGGCAAATAGACCCAACTTGAGATCTCTCAAAATGTTAGAGTTCTTTACTTTAATCCAAAAGAAAAAGTCTGGAAAGTCAAATATCATGAAACCAACCGAAAGTAACTTCAATCAATACCCTAATTGAGGCAAATTAACATGATACCAAGCCTTCTCACATATTTTGCAGCAGTAGGCAAGATGTCTTAGTATCTTGTACTGGTTATTGCTGGTAGTGAAACTGATAATGTTCTCTTTCTTTTCTTGCCCAAAATTTATGCCAGCATTAACATCTAGATAGTTAAATGTTAACAGAAATAAAAATTGTAACTTTATTAGTTCATGTATGTAGGTGCTGAGTGCAGGATGGAGAGAGGGAATCCAGGTTGCATGTGAAAATGCACTCAGCCGATACGACAGTTACGCATACAACCAGATATTGAAAAGCGCACGGCCTAATGGAGTCAACAAGTCAGGCCCACCGAAACGGAGAATCTTTGCCATGACCTATCTCAGACTGTCAAACAAGCTACTCAAAGAAAGCAATTTTAGCATTTTCAAAATTTTTGTCAGGAAAATGCATGCTGATATGGTACTACACTCATTCTTTAAATTTAACTTTCATAATATGTGATTCACCGAAAGTACCTTCTATAAAAAAAATTCACAGAACCCTAGTTTCTGGCTATTCCTTTTGGTAGTAGCAGATTCTATCAGTCCTGATCTGGTTGTTATGGCATGCAACAGACTGGTACTAGAAATAGAGGTTTTTGAGTCTACCTATATTAAAAAATAATTATCTCTATATCAGTCCGGTAATTATAAATTCATTACGTGGTAAAAAAAGTGAAATATATACATATGTGAGAATTAAGATAGTTCTTTCCTATTTCTTTAATTCAAAACAATTTTGCAGGACTACTTGCCCGATTCAGATAAGTACTTTGTGCCAATAGAGAGGATGGCAAGATCCAAGCCAGAAATACCAATAGAAGCAATATTAGAAGCAACAAAACCAGAGAAGCCTTATCCATTTGATCTTGAGACCGATATGCCTGTTGTCACAGACAACTTGCTTGATGCTCTCTTTGATATGCTTGGAAAACTAAAATCACTTTTTATGTGAGATGTTCCCATATAAGTAAATCTAGTTGGGTCTGATGTTCAGATTCTCAGAAGTTAAATTGAAATATTAGCTTAGGGTAATATTAGAGTCTTGCGCACACGTATTTTGAGCAAGGTGGATACAAATTGCCAGCAAAGAACAAATGCAGTTTCTGTTCAGTTTAGTTGTAAGTATTTCAATCAGGAGGGTATAATGCATAGGATAAAGAATAATTAAAGCTTTCTAGCTAAAGAAAAAAGTTTGTTTGCTAACAATGTTTTTCAATCTTGTTTTGGGATGTTAATTATTTTATCATGAGTATTGCACCGAGGCCAGTAGATTAGTAGAATGTAAAAAACTCCTTCAAGGCAGGTTTAAAAATTCAGTATTCTCAGTAAATAAACACACTTGTCTGTATACGGAAAAAGTAAAAGATACCAAAAATCCCCATGTACTTGGAACTGACATGAACAATCCTGAAACTCAGACAAAAACTATCTTGGTCCTAGCAAAAGGGTTTCTAATCTACACATACCGTTAATAAAGCTTCGTACTGGGGTTACGAACAGATAACAGAACAACATCATCAACAACTGGCCCACATAGGGACCCATCAAATTTCATGTGGTAGTACGAGCTGAGGAAGACGATGCGGGTTCTAGTTTTTGTTGCCACAAACTTCAGGACGGCCTTCTTGAACCCACCTTTTCCTTTCGACTCATAGGATACATCCACCATTCCTCGCGCTGCATAGGCCTCAACCATCATCGAACCAACGCAACCGTTGCCCCCATCACCAACCAAGAATGTCAGAGCATATGTTTTTCCAGGAATAGTTCGAACAACCTGCAAGTATTCAGTAAAGGACTGGTTGGATTTTTGGGATCTCTCCAACTTTCTTTAAGAATTAATGAGTTCCATTGTTCATCAGGAGTAGGTTCTATTGGCTGAAAATGCAATCTTAATTTTACCCATTTTATATAGAGAGGATATTAAAACTTTACAGACCTGTGCCAGGGCACTCTCTCTTCCAGCAACAAGCTCAACCGCACGCTTTCCTTGGGGCACTGAGTAGTGGTTACAGTCAATGTACTTAACAGCCTTTAGTGACTCCGACATCCATGCAGGCAGCGGCGAGTGATCATCATCAATTATGGGTGGAATCAGCATACCGCTCGAGCTATTTGCAAATAACCAAGGACCTTCCTCAAAATCGCCATTCTTAACAAGGTTATCTGCAATGGCGTATAAGTAAATTTAACCAAGAATGAGAAGATAGATATTGAAATACCGTCAAATTCTGGCAGCATAAAGAAGTCCTTGGACACAAAATAATTTAATTTGGCGTCAAATGTCTGTCATAATTGACCTTATTCAATAAAATTGGCAATTAAAATAGAAACCAAAATCTGTCACGACTCGTGATTATTAAGAAAACACAAGTTAAGAAATGAAGTATGCATAAGAAATCATGATATTTACATTTTGGGAGGCGGGGAGGATTGATAGTCCGGATCGCAACCGAGTCAATGAGGGGCCCACAAGCAGGGTCATCATCAACTCCAGGGTTATGGAGCACAAGGTCAACCTCAGAACGCTTTGCCTGGAAGCCCCATGCATAGGAATCCCAGCCGTTGCTGCTGAATATGGTCTGCATTGGCATGATGCTCCACTCAGGTGAGACCGACACATTCAATTTCTCGTCTTGTGCACAGGTGCGAACAGCACTGAAACTGATTGCGTAATAGTTCCCCTTCGTCAACTGTTCGGAAAGTAAAATACAATTAGCGCGTAACAGAAGTCGTGTGTGTTGAATCTCGGAATCTGATTGAGCACAACAGTGCATTCAAATGCCATACGACAATATTACAACTATTTTCGGCGTTCAGCATGAGGATAGATGCATGCCGGTATATTACTAAGAATATGTCAGAGCCAACATATTTTCATCAGCTTAAATTATGTAACAAAAAGTTATCATCTAACACTTACATTCAAGCGTTGCTTTATCGAGGCCTCGTTGCCGAGACGAACTGCATAGGTGCCCTCCGGGATGACCAGGAGCATGTCTTTCTGTTTGTGGCCAGATTCAATGTACTCCACAAATCCTGAGATCTCCCACTGAGGCAGCGCAAACTTGCCTACTATCACAGTGCCGTTCAGGCTGCCCAGCTTGGGGGAATGCTCGAAGTCACCATTCGGTAACAAGCCTGCATGAGAATTTCATTTTCACAGCATGAAAATGGAAAAATTAAGATATTTATCATCTTAGTTTGGTTTTTGGTTTTTAAGATATCTGCCTCACATTTACCAGCCTTTTCCTGTTGATACATGGAAATAAACCGAATACCACCCTGCCCAACTTTTTGACAAAAATCCTTGCTTTTTATTTGGATTGAAACACCTAATTTTCCCCTTTAGATATATTGTAATCCTGTAAAGATACATTTTTGTTTTCTTTGAATATCCAGCAAAGTTTTCACTTCAGCATTTTATCAAACACATTCAGTGCATGAGTGATGTCGTCATGAACAAGAAATCACTCTAAAGTCCAAACTGTTATTCCCACTACAAACCACAGTTTTACCATCTTGAATTCCAAATTTCAACATGAATGCTTCAGGCTTCCCCATGCAGCCTGTACCCAACCCAACTATTCTGTACCGGTTCTCCACCAATTTGTCAGTAAGATAAAACCCACTAAAATATACTGTGACTTAATGGGCCAAACTTGGCCCAATAGTTCAAAATTCAATTCTAAGTCTCTGAGACTCTTTGACTGTGCCAAACTTCCCCCAAATTATTATTCTTTGAGAAAACCTCCACAACCTTCTTGATAATCCTTGAGTAATAACTTGAGTAATAAATACTTAGCGTCTATAAAATATCCGTCCATAGTGTTCATAGGTTGCCAAAATTAGATATATTTATCTGTTACAAAATCGGATGTACCTATTACATTACTGGTATGTCTATGAACATATGGACGGCTTTTCAATGGACGCAAGATGTTTCTCATAATCCTATACTAACATGGAAAGAGTGTGTCAGATTCTTTCTTAGCTTGGTTTCATAATGATGCTTCCGAAAAATGACAATGGATTCATTACTCATTACTGCTGTCATTAATAACGCCTTGGATACTGGTAACTGAGATACCGGGAAACGAAGAAACCCAACACCACGTTCAACACAAAATTTAAAACATGGTTTTTTTTTTATTTTGTATGCTACCAAGAATCTAATCTGGCTCTTAATTAAACTATTTGCAATAGGCAATTATATGCATGGAATGGCATGCAATTGTTTTCTCATAAGTACTACATTGACACTTTCTCAGTTTCTCTTTTATTTACCGTGGAGTAGTTGTATTATGTATATATTTTACAAAATTATAACAGGAGTACTTTGTCTTCATTTTAATGAATATTCAGAAATGCATAAATAAAGAATGCAAGTTTCTCAATTAATGATTGGCATTTTTCAAAAAATAACCTGCTGAAATATCTGACCTCATGCTATCCTATCAATATCATGCAGGTGCATGCCAAAGCCAAATCTCTGGAAATTTTTTTAATATAATATGCTCTAAAATTAGCATCAGTTGACTTTGGAGCAGATCTATGGAATCTGAACAAATCTCAAAACTTAACTAAAGGGAACTAAATATTAAAGAGAGATGCAAAGCAGAAGGTACCATGTGGAATGTGTCAACCACATCAATTGTTTGAAATTCAAATAATATAACTGTAGATGGCATCAGAGATCTATCTGGCGAATCAGACCGACAACCGACTATCGTGCATTTCGCTCGTTTAACTGAAGAAACTATTAATCAATACTAATAGAGAGGTAGAATTTTACAATGTAGCTCTGGTACTCGAGTACTGCCGATGGGAGGCTAAAATAGTGCGACATGGCAACTCGAGATGAGTACCGAGGGTCACTGTTCTCGATATGTAATGTTTCGAAGCATCGCAATTTAGAAAATGGATAATGAGGTTTGTGTATTACATATCATGCTCTGCATGCGTGATACGTCACTGAATATTGGACCGATCAGCAATATATACTTGTATTAAATCATTCATATAAAATGGAAATGTTACCAAAGCATGTCAGAAAGAACAGGATGTAAGCTTACCTCTATTCACTAGACATGAATGTTCAGCAAGTATTTTAAGACATTAGCAAGCTTGGTTAGAAAATTGTTATGGAAAAAGGCTTAATACTCTAAGTCTGAATAGTACTAATTAACATGGAAGAAAATAATTGTGAGAAATAATACATACCGTCAGTAAGAGCTAACGAAGTTCGAAAAGCACCGCATATCAGCATGAACAATGCACCATAGAGCAGCATTGTTAGTTTCAGTGAGCAATTGATAGAGGGAAAAAGGAGCAAGACAAATGTGGGATTGGATTGATAAGAGGTAAGCAAATTTATAATAAAGATGTACTATAATTAATTAGAAGCTAACTGGGCTAGGTGTTGACTGGCAAGCTTAACTAAATAACTCTAGCAAAATCAGTATCAGTACTTGTAATTAACACATGGAGACATTAACATGATAACATCGATAGATCGAACTGGATCAGATCGATCGAATGGAACTGGCTCGATGGAATAATTGCACAAGCATTGCATCACAAAATGGCAGCACATGCCGGAATTTGTGTTAAGAATAAAGCCATTCATTAAGTAGTTTGCAGAGGTCAAACCTTTTCGATTGATAAAAATATTTTCTTCTAAAGAAGGATGACAGCGGCCGTCCTTTTCGATCAATTATTCCTACATTATAAGTTAAATTGATGCCCTTTGAAGCTTTTATGTTGTTCTTACATTAGAAAGTAAAATAAATTCAAGCCGTCCTGAAATCTCCTAACAGACACGAAAATATCCAGAGACCGGTACAATCTAATTCCAAAACAACATCAGGGAGAGGACTTGCAGTTACAGGAGGTGCATGATGTGCAAAATAGTAATTCGTTAATTCGAAATAACCAAGATTTCGACAGCTTAAAAAAAAAAAAAAGAATTCACACAGAAAGGCTAAACAGAAAAAAAAAAAATCTTGTTAATAGTCTGATTTGACAGGTCCGTAAAATGCTAAATAGCTTTTAGTTTAGAATTAGTTCACAGTAATGAACTCCTGACTGATCCTTCTGTAGGAGAAAACCAACCATAAAAATAACAACAAAATCCTCCGATTTATCTATTTTTCATGAATTCTGAGTAAAAAATTTCATCAACCAAGTGGATTTTTGGTTGCAATTATGCCTCAAAATGATCGTCCTACCACAGCGCACGCAATGTACATGGAAATCGGAACAGACATCACGATTCATTTTCTGACTAATTTAATTTTACTCAACGAAGCATGCTTCTAGGATTCCGAACGCTTAACAGCAAGACATCGTCAATAACCGGACCACACAGAGACCCATCGAATTTCATGTGGTAGTTTGAGCTGAGGAAGGCAATGCGGGTTCTGGTTTTAGTAGCCACAAAGCTTAACATGGCCTTCTTGAACCCTCCTGTTCCATTCGACTCGTAAGTCACCTTTAATGTTTGTCCGGCTGCGTAGGCATCGACCATCATAGAACCGATGCAGCTGTCAGCAGCATCACCGACTGAGAAAGTCAGAACGTATGTTTTCCCAGGAATAGTTCGAACAATCTGCAAACAGTCAATTAAACCCGCAAGAAATCAATTTTGAAACAAGGAGAGATTACAGATTTCTCGAGCTTTATATAGATGAAAAATGTATGTTTAAATTGGTAAGTTATGCTTAGAGTGTTCTAGAGGCCAAGCAATCACACTGGCATTTACCGACCTGCGATAAGGCGCTCTCTCTTCCGGCGACAAGCTCAACTGCACGCTTTCCATGGGGCACTGAGTAGTGGTCAGAGTCAATGTACTTTACAGCCTTCAGCGACTCCACGATCCAGGCCGGCAGAGGCGAGTGAACATCTTCGATCATTGGCGGAATCAGCACACCCCATGGCACACTGGCAAATAGGTACGGACCCTCCTCGAAATCGCCGTTCTTCATGATGTTATCTGTAATAGTTCAACCAGATCCAGATTTATTTTTTCTTTGATTATAAAACAAGATATACGAAACCAGGCTAATGTAACTTGCTTAAGAGCAGAAAACAATAATCTATCTTTCAAAAATATAAATCATTTTACCTGCTATATATTGAACTCCTTTCTGTGATTTATGCATATTATTTTGTGTTCTTAATTAATTTTGAACTCAAATAAATGGTTAAGGGGAAAAACTAATACAAAATTTACCGACAAAACAATTCTACAATAGTAGTAAAGAAGGGGAAAAAAAAAGCATGATCATTACATTTGGTGAGTGAAGGTGGGTAAAGAGTCTCGATCGCAACAGCGTCGACGAGGGGCCCACATGCAGGGTCCTCCTCAGCAAAAGGGTTATGGATCACAAGCTCGGCCTTGTGACGCTTTGCCTGGAAACCCCAAGCATACGAGTCCCACCCACTGCTGCTGTATGTTGTCTGCATTGGCACCAGACTGAACTCGGGGGCGACCGTTACGTTTAGCTCCTCATTTTGCGCACACGTGCGAACAGCACTGAAAGTGATTGCGTAGTAGCTTCCCGTCGATAACTTCAAAAAAAAAAAAAAATGCTCATAATTAATTCGATGTTTATTTAAGCTTTTAAAGTGACTACTTACCTGATACCACCTATCTGCTAATTTGAGTTTCGGACCTCTCGGCTTCTCGAACAAAGTCGAGTTAGAAATTCTTCACCAATATTGTTTCTAATTAGATAACAAAACTTGATTCATGAATTATATTCATCAATTTCTCCTGGTGGCATTAAAGAACATCAAAGAGCTTAATGATGAACAAGTACACGCAAGCGTTGTTTTATCGTGGCGCCATTGCCTAGACGAACCCCGGCTGCCCCCTCCGGGACGGGTATGTGCATATCACCTTGCTTGTGTCCGGCTTGAATGTACTCGATGAAGCCCGATATCTCCCACTCAGGCAGTGCAAAGCTGCCTCCAATCACATGCGTGCCGTTCAGATCAGTTGGCTTCAGGCTCTGTTTGAAGTCACCATTGGGCAACAAACCTGCACAGAAAATTCAAAATCAACAAACAAGAATTGGTTTTAATTTCAGAAAAATATTGCATATCAGTCTGTAATATAATAATTTTCAAATATGATACACTAAAAAACATTTTGAAGCTAGACAGCATGTATTGTACATTAGTACTTTACTGAATTATAAGAACCAGCCTTTGGTCTAGTGGCTAAAGGTAACGCTCTCCATGTGGGATGTCACGGATTCGAAACCCGGATGGAAAGTTTTTTATAGACAATTAAATTTGAGTGGCTTGACCCTCATCTTTATCTAAAAAAAATTACTTTACTGAATTATTAGAATTGTAATCCTAGAATAAATTGGGCCGTTATGGGCCGGCCCAGTAAAATAGAGAATCAAACAGCCACCGAGTCAGAATCCTAATATCGTAGCACTTAGATTAATTAATGGTCCTTGCTAATATCGTAGCACTTAGATTAATGATTATTATTATGAAGTACAACACAAGTCACCGAGTCAGAATTCCCAGCAATTGATAAATGATAACTATATATAGGACAATGAGCTGCATGAGCTACTTGGTAAATTATAGAAAAAGTAGTGTTTTAATTTTTGATCTTTTTAATCTATAGGTGGGGGGTGGGGGCAACCATGCTTGCATTTCTCCTAGCTAGGAGTTTGTTTAGAGAGTATATATAGGATTTGTTGTCCTCCAACATTTCTACTTTTAGCATGTACGAAATTAAGTCAAATTTCTTATATTATTTGTTGCAATGTAATAGTACACAAATTGCGTAACTTTTTAATTATATATGTATTAGAAAGCATGCAGGGATGCCATAATTATATATATATTTTTCAAACAAAACAATGAGGGTGGTAACTGGTAAACTAGCAAATTTGTAGTACAGAATTTAAGCATAATATCTGGAATTTGCCTCGTGCAAGTGTCAAAGCCAAATCCATAAGACTTCAAAAGATCAAATGGTAAACATTTAATTTATAATAACTTCAGTGCTAGTTGACTTGGTGTTTTGAACTTTAATTTGATGGTAGAGACTTCACAGCAAGATATATATATATATAATTAGGCTACAGTGATATGCATATCACGGTTTTACCGTGCTATGCGGTCAATACCTGCATTTTCAGTATCCAAATAGTCTATCCAAACCGCTCAATGTGATCTCTATATCAAAATATACTAGGAAACCAAATTTTTTTGCTATTTTTAATGATGGGGAGAAAATCGTTGTTTTGTATGAACCAGAATCCTTGGATCTAGCCATTTTCTTCCCATCATTAAAAATAGCAAAAAAATTCTAAAAATTATAAAATTTGGTTTGCTAGCATATTTTGATGTAGAGATTACGTTGAGCGGTTTGGATCGACTATTTGCACACCGAAAACAAAGATACGGACCGCATAGCACGGTAAAACCGTGATATGCATATTATTGTAGCCGGACTCTATATATATATATATATGTATGAATTCTGACAAAGTGAAAATATCTTCTTATTTACTTAAAAACAAGTGTTACTTAAAGAATGATGGACAACAAACAGAATTTAAAAAAAATAATCAAATTGCATCGAAAATTATATAAAAATACTGTAATTAACAGTTGGCATATGGCGAGATTCTGTTTGTCCGTTTTGACCATTATATTTTTTTTAGCAATTAAATGATTCAACTAATTAATTAAGTGATTGAAACCAGATCATATTTTCACAATTACTGAAGAGGTGCTTATATATTTTCACAACGCAGTTGGAAAATTAGTATATATATCTGATAAATCATATATAATATCACGCTGATACTTTGGGGAGGGCTAATATATACTTGTTTTAAGGAAAGTGATAACGAAACATGTCGATTAATTACTAGTGAACTTTCTTAAAAGTTAAATCAACATCTTCATTTTCTCGCAAGCACTACAAAACTCTATATATCATTAGAAAAGAAGGAAAAAATTGCAAAATCATCAAATTAAATGTGAATAACTTAATTAAGATGTGTAAGCAAAAGGTGAAAAATGGGCATATATATATAGTACTGCATATTAAAATGTCAAAATGTTTCTTATAGACTGGGGGCATCTTATTGAAAATTAAAGGCACCGCAAAGTAATAAGCTTGCAAATGTTTATCTTACATTACATATTTGACCCAAAATACAATTAAGTAACCATCTAAAAGAAAGAACAGATATAAGGAGAGGGAAAGAATTAAGAACATACCGTCAGTAACAGCCGACGAAATCTGTAAACCGGCGCATATCATCAGCAGGAAAATTGCAGTACCGTATTGCCACATTGATATATTTGTATCTCCTTCTCCTTGTATGAAGTAAAATGAGCAACCGGTAGGGTTAACTAAATGCCTAAAACAAACTGTGGAATTACTAATAAGAGATTAGAGGTGAGCTTAAAAGCTATTTATAATAAGGGGGAACTAGAAAAGAGAAGCTAATTAAGTTGAAGGAGTTGACTGATGATCACTGGCTAACGTAAGGTTATTTTATGGAGCTTCCAAATCAACAACAACAACAACACTCTTTGATGAAAGCTGTTTTATGTCTGACTCCAGATTTAATTACCGCCTTGTGCGCTCTAATTATATATCTGATTAAATGCATGGGTTATTGAAATCTGAGCTAGCTGTTTACTGAAATCTGAAATCTGTCAGAGGATGGATTTTAAAAAAAATAAACGAGATCTATATGTAGTTAATTAATCAGATGGTGTAGATTAAATTGATTCTGGGTTGCATCGTAAGGATGGCAGGGCATGAGATGCTTGTGGAATTTTGCGTTTATTTGAAGAAAAGAGAAGTATATTGTTAATGGTATATAATTTGCAAAAATCAATATTTTGAATCCAAATATTGTTGTCATGAGAATACAATAGGATGCATCAGAGGAAATTTCAAATACTCTTTCAAGAGCATTCTTTTCCTTTTTCTTGTTGAAAATTGGCAGTAGCTGCCTACCAATGTTTATTGAACTCTTTAGATGCTTTCAAGTTTCAATATTCATAAAAGAGAGCTAAATTTTAAATTCTGCCTTTCATATTTTTAAATGAATATATATAAGTTCCGAGAAACCAGTGTTAAGGCAGTCCAAACCAGCTGATATTACCCATCTAAAATATAATCCAAATCTGGTACCATGGAAGTGATTCTGACAGAAATATAAATGAATCTGATTTGACTTGTCAGCAAAACACTGAATCACTCCAAGTTCATAATTAGTTCAAAGTAAAACCAAAATAAAAAACAAAAAAAACAAAAAACAAAAAAAGAAAAAAAGGCTGCTCCATTTGCAGACCAAAAAAAAATAAAAAATGCTCTTAAAAACCTTGAATTAATATTCACTAGTGTTTTCTGATATATCAAGTAAAATTTCCACAAGCACCTTTGCCAGCACTTGTGCAGAAAACAATCATCCAAACCACTGCACCTATTGTACTGAATCCGAAACACGTATATCAAATATCCTTTTCTCGTCGAGTCGCTCAAAGAATCCGTCTTTTAGAACTGCGAACACTCAACAGCGAAACATCATCGATAACGGGTCCGCACAGGGACCCGTCGAACTTCATGTGGTAGTTCGAGCTGAGGAAGGTAACACGGGTGCTGTTCTCAGTTGCCACAAACTTCAAAGTGGCCTTCTTGGATCCGCCTGTTCCGTTCGACTGGTAACTCACCTGCAGAGTTCTTCGGCCTGCGTAGGCATCGACCATCATGAAGCCAGCGCAGTTGTCAGCAGCATCGCCGACTGAGAACGTCAACGAGTATGTCTTCCCTGGAGTAGTCCGAACAACCTGTGACAAGGCGCTTTCTCTGCCGGCAACGAGTTCGACTGCACGCTTCCCCTGGGGCACCAAGTAGTGACCGGAGTCGATGTACTTGACTGCTTTGAGCGATTCCACTGTCCACGCCGGCAGAGGCGAGTGTTCATCCTCTACTTTCGGTGGAATCAGCACGCCATACGGCAAGTTTGCGAAGAGGTAAGGGCCCTCCTCAAAATCACCATTTTTCAGCAAATTCTCTGCAATTTTTCAAATTATTCAATTATAAAAAGGAACTGAATTTGTTTATGTTATCCGATAAATGCCAAATAAATATATTGTAAATTTGTAATGATTACTTTTGAAACGAGGAGCGGGAAGAGCCTCGACTGCGACCAAGTCGATGAGAGGTCCGCATGCCGGGTCCTCCTCGGCCCAGGGGTTATGGATCACCAATTCAACATTCGAAAGCTTTGCTTGGAAGCCCCATGCATACGAATCCCACCCGTTGCTGCTGTACACAGTCTGCATCGGTACGAGGCTCGACTCGGGAGAGACCGATATGTTCAGTTCCTCGGCTGGTGCGCACGTGCGAACGGCACTGAAACTGATTGCGTAGTAGCTCCCCTTTGACACCTTCAAAAACCAAAAAAAATGCTGATGTATTAATTTAAATTTTCAAACTAATTCAGATTGACATATTGATACCATTCAAAATACTATTAAAAGTATTTAAGAGCTTGATAATTGACAATTACATGTAACCATTGTTTTATTGTAGCGCCGTTGCCCAGACGAACCGCAGCTTCACCCTCTGGGACCGGCAGGTGCATGTCGCCTTGCTTGTGGCCGGCCTTAATGTACTCGATGAAGCCCGATATCTCCCATTTTGGCAGTGCAAATCTGCCTCCGATCACATGGGTACCGTTCAGCTCGTACGGTTTCGGGCTGCGCTTGAAGTTGCCATTGGGTAGTAACCCTGCGCACAAAATTTTTTTAAACACTTATTTTATTTTTACAGTAAGCAAATTGATGTAACAGATTATATCAATGTTTGCATCCTATGACTTCAGTGCTGATATATTATCTTTTAGATGCAATTAGGCAGAAGATGATATTATTATCTACATTGCGAGATACTAACATTGTTTTTTTTTTTTTTTTTTTTCACTTTTCCATCTGATTATCAGAAGGACACATGAATATCCGACGAAAACACCACTTTGGCATTTTATCGAACACCTGGTGCACACAGTATAATATAGTGTCTTGTTGGGTTCGGATCGTCTCCTTTGTCATTTTACTTTCCTATGATGTGAAGTTGGGAACGAAACCGTGCCGTTTAGACTCTATACCTCTCCATGTTGTCCGCTAATTTGTACTTTTCTAACACAATTTTATAATGAGAAAATGAATCTCTAACACAAATGTAATTTTTCATATGTATGTGGAACAACACACGTTTATAACTACTTTGATTTTGGATTAGGGTCTTATATTTATGCATATTCACTTGTCTGACCAAAAACTACATGTTTAGGGGTATTATACATTTATACTTGCGTGTTTTAAATTATTAAAAAAATGAAACATCAATGGGACTGGCAGACCAGTTTAACTATAAACTGGTTCCTTCACTTTTATTTAATAAAGTGAAACATAGGATAATCCGAAACATTGATACTACATTAGTATTCGTATGTACTGCACCAAATACTGTTCAAAATAAAGTACTGCACTAAATTTTTTTTTTTTTTTAACGAGGGGAATTTAGATATAGATTTTTTTTTCTTTTTAAAAAAAAGGCATCAAATTTGTGCTTCACACATTTGACTTTTTTTTTTTATAAAATAATACGTTGAATCTCGAATCTCGGGCAGGTGATCGAGAGTGTGCGACAGAGAAGCCCCTATATTTTAATTTTTATGTAATTAGCATTTAAAAGTTGACTTAGGAATTCCGATAATCAGATGCAAGATCAAGATCTAAAGAACTTGACACCCACCTAATTTAATTGGAAAAAGATATAATTTAAAGAAAAATGTTATAGAGATACCAAAATCGATAGTAAATATTTTAGTATTCATATTAAATAGATATTAAATAGTTACTTCATACTAACACGCTCAGTATTGATTTTGTTGTCATTTTTTGTTTCTATGTATCAGCTTCCTAATTTAAAAAGGGGTGAACATCAGAAGGGATTAAATATACAATTAAATTATATGGCCTCATTTATATAAAATTCAAGTTAATATAAATAAAGGCACTGTAGTTACTAGTTATTAATTTGGCATCAAGAGATTATGTCGACACATTTAAATCGACAAGGATATAGCAAGTACATTACATATACTAAAATAAATGAGAAACCATTAGTATACTTCATCACCAATTCACCGTTCTTTTCAACAATGAAATTTATACCAATTACCATTACTTACAAGAGACTACAGAGAACTCTTTGTGCTAATAAAGGATGTATATGTCAAGCATTACGAGATAAAAAAAACTCCCTCTGTTACACATATGGCACCTTACATATATACAAAAGCACAATGGGTCAGGTAGAATCATAATATTCATAATTCATAATACGGCTCCCCGAAGAAAAAGAAAAAGAAAAAAAAAAAATGTAAAAACCAGTTTTTGTATATTTTGGTTTGATCTAGTGCTTAAGAGCAACACTTTCTTTATAAAAGACCGTAGATTTGAAACACAAAGGACATTCAAATTTTAAGTGGTCTAATTCTCATAATATCTAAAAAAGAAAAAGACTATAGAAATATGGATATATGGAAGGACAAATAGAGGAGAGAACTAGAACATACCGTCAGTAACAGCCGAAGCTCGAAAAGCAGCGCAAATAAGCAGGAAAGATACACCATAATATCGCAACATTAGTTACTCTTCGTTTGAATGAGCAACTATAAACAGAAAGAGGTAAATTAAACTAAACTAAAGGAGGAGAGATGGGAAATGGAAGCTTGAGAAAAGAAGAAGGGGCACCAATTTATAATATTACAACAAACTTTCTTTTTTATTCGAATAATGAATATTATTATATTAATTAGATTAAACTTGAGATAAACTAATTTCGAGGAGTTGACTGTTTAATATTAATTAAGCTGATTAATTAATTAGCTGCTAACACAAGCAAATCAATGACACTCCTCAACAAGGTGCTTATCCTCTAACATATGGCACGGTGCCATACCGCACATGGACCATTGGATCGCCTCAAGATTCGGACCTGCACAAATCTTGAGGAGATCCAACGGTCCATGTGTGGCATGGCACGTGCCATATGTTAAGAGGATGTGAAATCCTCAAGAACTCGCAAATCTATAAGACACCAAAAAGCTTTTACACGGTATATACGTACGCATATATGACATGCTAAAATTACGCTGACTTGACAATTAAAATATGTTAATTTGCGTTGTCTCAAATTTACGTTTGCTCAATTATTACTCAGTTACCTGATTTTGAATAATGCTCCTTTATACCCGATTTATTAGAAATTTGCCACTCTAAAACCAGAGCTGATTTATACAGTGGGAGTGAGTGATGTATTCCTAGCTAATAGATAAAAGAGAGAGGCTACAGTACTATTAATAGTACAAAGTGTCTCGTACTACGGCTTCATATTATCATTTTTAAAAGTTCAATTGATCGATCTAAGCTGCTTAATGTGATTTTCATATATAAATGTTATTGCAGACCAAATTTTATATTTTTTGTGCTTTTTTACTATTATTTTAAATTATTAAAAAATGACTTGTTGTAAACTTTATAGACCATTCAAAAATGTTGTTTTTTTGTATATCAAAATATATAGTTAAAAAATTTTAAAAAATATAAAACTTGGTCTAGAACAACATTACATATGGAGATCACATTGAACGGTTTGGATCGATCAATTGAACTTTAAAAATCATAATATTAAGCCGTAGTATGGGCTATTTTGTACTATTAATAGTACCGTAGCCTAACTCTAGATAAAATTAGATTTAGGGTGGCATTATTCTTAAGCATAATTAATTTTGAAGGGAGCATACATTTAATTTAATTTTTCTCTATTACATTTAGTATTTTTTGGTATTAAACATGAAGAAAAGGAAATTGTATTTTTATAGACTTGAAGATGCATGTATAGTATTAGTATATATAGCCCGTTTGCATAAAAGTGAAACTAGAGGTGGCAATCAGGTCGGGTCAGGGCGGGTCGGGTTTTCGGGTCAGCAAGACCATGTTTTGATCGGGTCACGGGTCGAGTCAGGTCAGGGCGGGTCGGGTTTTCGGGTCACGGGTCGGTTCGGGTCCGGCCGGGTCGGGTCTCGGGTTGACAGGTGTCGCCTTTTGTCGCGTCAAGGGTTAAGTCGGGTCAGGTCAAGTCGGATTTCGATTCGGGTCAGCTTTCGGGTCATCTGATCTAGTCTTGACCTCTCGAGTCATCTCTGGTTCTAACTACTGCTGTTTGTCCAAGACCTAGAGCATACAAATTTTACAATTCAAAACCGTTTGATATGAGTTAATACATGCCATTTTCAATTCTAGCTTAATCAAATTTGAATGCTCTTAAGATCAGATTGGGTCGAGTCGGATCGCATCGGGTCGGATTGTTTGGGTTGTGTTATATGGGTTGAACCTACTATTTCAGGTCGGGTCAGGTTTCGGGCCATCCAATTTTGAGTTGCCTAGGGCTCGGGTAATTCAGGTTTAGGTCGGGTCTGGATCGGGTTTCGGGTCTGTAATCTAGAATAATATCGGGTCTCGGGTCGTCTCGGGTCGAGTCGGGTCGGGTTTCAGGTTGCCTAACTGTCATTCAAGTCGGGTCTCGGGTCGGGTTTCGGGTTGCCTAACTGCTGTTCAAGTCGGGTATCGGGTCAAGCCGGGTCGGGTCGGGTTCGGGTAAGTTTGACTATCTGAAAAATCGGGTCGGGTTCGGATAAGTTTGACTATCTGAAAAATCGGATCGGGTTCGGATTGGGTCGGATCGGGTTCGGGCGGGTTTGTCGGGTCGGGTCGGGTTTTGCCACCTGTAAGTGAAACGAGTTACCCACATGTCAAACATATATTTTGTCTTGCACTCACTCAATCACAAGTCGCAAATACAGAAGATCCAACCCTTGAGGGTGAGGGGTCTCTCTCTGTTTCTTCATTGAGGAATGACTAATGAGGATGAGCTTTGATTGTTTGAGCTTCCTCTCCTCTCCTCTCCTCTGCTCTCTTCTCTCTAAAAACTGCCATGCACTCCATTCAATTGTGACTTGTAAGATAAGATTAAGATGGGGTTGACGTTTCCTGAGGATTCGCTTTTTCTGGGCTTCGACAGCTCCACACAGTAAGTGCAATTCATCTCTCATCTCATTCTCTTTATCATCCTGAGCCTAGAATCTTACAGACTTCTCTTTAATGTTGTAAAATTAGTTATGGGCTTTTGGGGTACTCTACTCTTACGAGGGAGGAATCTGTCCCGATATATCACTGTGAATTAATTGTACTGACTGCTAGCTGTTAGTTTGAGGAGAATAAGATCCTCTCAAGTCTCAATATATACTGTTGATCTGGTCTCAGAACCAAAATGTCCTCCCTTGACTTCTCAAATACGAAAATTGTTTTCACTTGCACATAATTTGGAGCTCCACTAATATGAAAACGTTTGCATTTCGCTCCGAAATGCTAACGCTCCAAATTATATTTTGCCAAATCCGAAATTTCAATTTATGCTTTCCATTAAATTTATCATATGAAAATATTAGGGGATACAAAAATTTTCCATTTTTGGAGTTTTTTAAGTATTTGTTTTGAATTTTTCAAAATGACTCTAAAATATTAATAAAATAGTGATTGTTTGTATATGAATTTTAAAAAATCCGGAATACATATTTAAAAAACTCCAAAAATGGAAAATTTTTGTATTTCCTAGTATTTTCATATGATCAATCTAACAGGAACCATAAATCAAATTTTCGGACGTAACAAAGCATAATTTGAACCGTTAGTATTTCAGAGCGAAATGTTAACGTTTTCACAGTAGTTCTACTCCATAATTTGATCTAAAATGCAATTCAATATGGGTGTATCTTCTTTGAACATGCAGGTCTCTGAAGGCCACAATACTAGATGGTAATCTAACCCTTGTTGCGTCAGAGAGTGTGCACTTTGACTCTGAATTATCTCATTACAAGACGAAAGACGGCGTCTATAGAGACCCTCAAGAGGATGGCCGTATTGTGTCTCCAACCCTCATGTGGGTGGAGGCCCTGGACCTCCTGCTCGAAAAGCTCATGAAGTCCAGGATTGATTTTACAAAAATAGTTGCCATCTCAGGCAGTGGCCAACAGCACGGGAGTGTTTACTGGAAAAGGGGTAGTGAAGCGACAGTACTGTCTTCTCTGAACCATAAGGAAAAATTGGCACCTCAGCTGAAACATGATGCATTTTCAATACTGGAGTCTCCTATATGGATGGATAGTAGCACCACTAAGCAATGTAGAGAAATAGAGAATGCTTTCGGAAGTGTGATTGAGCTGGCCAGGGTTACTGGGTCGCGCGCGCATGGGAGGTATACTGGGCCTCAGATTAAGAAGATTTTTGATACTCAGAGGGCTGTCTATGAAGATACAGACAGGATCTCTCTTGTGAGTTCTTTCATGGCCTCAATCTTAATTGGAAAATATGCAAGCATAGATCAGACTGACGGAGCTGGAATGAACTTGATGGATATTCAAACTCGCCAATGGTCTAAAATTGCTTTAGAGGTTGGTTGGTTTTGTAATTTGTATGTCTGTTATATCATCTTTTTTCCCCTTTTAAACAAGATATTCATTCTGACAACATAGATATTCATTCTTTTGATGACAAGAATTGAAGAATATGATCTTAATTCTGTCTTATTTTTGTTTAAATAGGCAACAGCTCCAGGTCTAGAAGAAAAGCTTGGAAAGTTGGCACCAGCTCATGCTGTTGCTGGTACAATCGCTCCTTATTTTGTTAATAGGTACACTTGCTAATTGACTTTAAGATTCTGTTAATACTTAATAATGCAATTTAATTTCTAAAAATCTGGACTTTTTATGATTTTGTCATTGCACTTCAGATATAACTTCAACAAGAATTGTCTGGTCATTCAATGGTCAGGAGATAACCCTAACAGCCTTGCTGGTACGGCTTTTTTGTATTTATTTTTTTTTACCCTTTTTTTCTTATCTATCTTCGATTCTTAGTCTTTTCTAATCCTCGGATTAGAGAACTAGTTATAACTCAAAATTGGTACAGGTTTAACTCTTAACTCTCCTGGCGACCTCGCAATTAGTCTTGGTACAAGTGATACAGTGAGTTTAAATATTTTAATTATTTTTTCAATTCACATTGTTCAAGGATTCCTTTTTTCAGATTTATAATAAGATTATCATCAAGGAAAACTATTTCAGTTGTGCAGGAGGATGAATGATTCAAGGCTGTGTTTCGTTTGCTGTATTTATATTAAGAGGTCTTCACATAAGCATAAACATATTTCAAATATGCATTTCAATCTTACAATGCTAT
This sequence comes from Cyperus esculentus, assembly GCA_030179965.1. Classification (NCBI taxonomy): domain Eukaryota; kingdom Viridiplantae; phylum Streptophyta; class Magnoliopsida; order Poales; family Cyperaceae; genus Cyperus; species Cyperus esculentus. The sequence goes on along the minus strand of JASGLE010000025.1, from coordinate 4,517,628 downwards.
TTGCTGCTTTCAGGTGTTCGGTAACACTGATGAGGCTAAACCCAGACTAGAGGGGCATGTTTTCCCTAACCCGGTAGACCCAAGCTGTTACATGGTTATGCTTGTTTACAAAAATGGTTCTCTAATGCGAGAAGGTAGTTATCTCTGTTATTCTCATTACATCCACTTCTTTTCAAAATTGCGGTCTCAATACATTTGTTAATTTTGCTAACTTGTGTATCTTGTCAATGTTTTCAGATTTAAGGAACAAGTATGCTGATAAATCTTGGGATGTGTTCAACCAACATTTGGAGAACGTAGCGCCATTAAATGGTACTGAAAGCATAAATTAAAAGAATAAAAGTGAAATAAAACACTCCACTCAATGTTGTACACAAAATTTGTTTATTCATATATAATCCATAATATGCAAATTCAAAAAGAATATTTTCTACTCCTAATGCTAGGCGGGAAACTTGGTTTCTACTACAAAGATCATGAAATTTTGCCGCCTCTGCCAGGTAACCAGAAACTAATTAATTCCTCTCCCTGCTTTTTATTTTTTAAATTATGTACTTTTCTGCCCTCAATCATGTTGCTAACAAAATTTTCAAAAAAAAAAATGTACTTTGAAGTTGGTTACCGCAGGTATGTATTAGATAAATGGAATGAAGGTTCATTGTATGAGATGAAAGAGCATGAAGTAGAGGAATTTGATCCTCCCTCTGAGGTCAGTATTTTTCTTCTATACATGCCAGTTCTATTAACATAATGGCTTTTAGTCTATTTGCCACCTTAATTAGTGTCACTTGGCAAATTCTGAAGTTAAACTGTAGTATGTCACCGCCTAAAAATTGACAAGTAATAGAAATTGTCAGTGGTTAGAGTATAATAGATTGGATTGATTGTCATTTATACAATTTGGCATTCAATCTTTGGTATCTTGATCTTGTACTGAAATAACAACAAACAATGTTAGTAAGGTGATGGAACCATATAGATTCATTGTGGGTGTTAGATTTTTTTTTTTTTTTTTGATAGACAGATGCGAGTCTAGCTCCTCAAATTTCATTTTGTGCTCATGGAGGATTGAACCTATGACCTCTTGGAAGTCATCCTAGTTAGCTACCACTTGAACTACTAGGCCATTTTGCTTGGGTGTTAGATTTTAAATCGCTAATCAGAAGGAGCATCAGAAAGTTAGGGCACAAGGAAACTCCTTCCATGGATTTATGATCTTATGATATTTTCAAAAACATACTCTAACTGGTAAAGCCATCTTCAGAACTTTATAATTATATATTGTTTACTGGTACCAATAGGTGCGTGCTATTATAGAAGGTCAATTTTTATCTATGAGAGGCCATGCTGAGAGATTTAGCATGCCCAGCCCTCCTAATAGGATCATAGCCACTGGTGGTGCATCTGCTAATGCTAGCATTCTCAAATCGATTGCACAAATTTTTGGTTCTTCTGTCTATACTGTTCAGAGACCAGGTATTAATTTACTGTTGGAACTGTGTTTTTATGATTGCAAAATAACCCTCCCTGTAATCAATTGCAATCAAAAAGATGTTTCGCAAATTAAAGTTGCACATATATGAACTATTCTTCCATGACTTTAGTACATTACAAAGTGTTGTTGTTGTTGTCTACCTATATATGTTTTTGTAATAAAAGACCTTACTTACTTTCCAGATTCGGCGTCTCTTGGTGCTGCAGTGAGAGCAGCCCATGGTTGGTTGTGCAACAAAGAAGGCAAATTTGTACCGATTTCTCAGATGTATGAAGGAAGAAGCCTAGATAAAACAGCTTTAAGCTCAAAGCTTGCAGTACCAGTTGGTGAATCCGAAGCTGATAAAGTGTTACTTGAGAAGTACACTCTCTTGATGAAGAAGAGGCTAGATATTGAAAGAGGCCTTGTTGAGAAATTTGGGCGTGTTTAGATTACTATTGATCCCAGAATTAATAAAAGAAAAGCAATAATTAAGATGTCATTAGCTAGCTTATTGTCATGTGTAGTAGCCTAGTGCAGTATGATGAGGAGCATCGATCGATCTCTTTCGGTTTTGTAATTCTTTGTGAAACACTGAAATTTGAATGGTAAACCATTTGCATAGCTAGACGAATCCACATTCATAAATTGTTTTCACATAATGATATCCACTTAAAGTTTTCAAACGCAAACAAAAACAAAAAAAGATAAGATTAACCAACTCCCTTCTTGCTTCTTTTGTCCATTCAAAATATTTATTAATATTTATGAGCTTTATTTTAAAATTCAAAATAAATACATAGAAAATTCTAAAAATGAAAAATTTGTTTATCCATAATATTTTCATATAAAGAATTTATTGAGCATCATAAATCATAATTTCGGACACAATAACATAAATTTTGAAGCATTAGTATTCCAATCCGAAATGCTAACGTTAGTATAATAGTCTAAAACAATATAAAATCAACTGCACAAACTAAAATTTCTTGTCCATGCAAAGAGATATATTGGGCTGAGATAGTAGGCTTAGTACCCATTTCAAATTCAAGTTTGGCCCAATAAGTTCTCAAAGATAATAGAAAAATGATGTACAAGGAATCTATGAGATTTGATTCAAATCAACATAATTTAATTATATCTCATATTGCTGATATTTCAAAAATGGCGTCTGGCTGGACAAACATGGGAAACCAAATATCCAGAAACAATTCAAACACATTTACAAGAACATCTGTGAAGACCCAGAATCAGACCAGAAGAAATAAAGCTTGCCTGACAAGAGTAAACCATGATTATACAAAATGGAGCATATTGTTTGGAAAACTTTGATGAAAACTTTAGATAATTTTTAACCAAATTTAACCAGTCTGATAAGACAGTGTAGATGAATAATTAACAAGAATATAACTATATTAGCTCACAGTAAACAAAAACTAACATCCCATTTTATCAATGGAAAAATAAAAGAGTAATTCCTAAAAACCTCCATTTCTATCTAGTTCTTCAACTAAAATTTCATAGACATTTCGATCTCCGGTTAATCCGAATCCATACATCCTAGACATAATGCATCTGTAGGTCGAAACACGTACGTCGCAGTATCTGTATCGGTCGAAAAGTGACTCAAAGGAGCTTCCTGCTATACTGGTATGCACTGACGAGAACAATATCATCGATGATCGGCCCGCACAGGGTACCGTCGTACTTCATATGGTAATTTGAGCTCAGGAATGTGATGTGGCTTTCGTATTCGGTTGCTGAGAACTCCAAGACGGCTTTTGTGAATCCACCATTGCCGTTCGACTCGTAGGGTACCTGGAGAATTCTTTGACCGGCATAGACCTCGACCAACATGTAACCGTAGCATCCGTCGGCAGCATCACCAACTGCGAATGTCAGGGAATAGTTTTGCCCAGGAGTCGTCGATACAATCTGCATATACAGTCAAGGTACATGTATTAAGATTATAAAGTTATTCATAACAACTGCAAAACACAAACTGATAATAATTTCATGAGAATTTGAAAGCAGAAATGTGGTTCCAGTTTCCAAACCTGTGCCAAGGCGGTTTCCCGGCCTCCAATAAGCTGAACTGCGCGCTTGCCCTGAGGCACCGAGTAGTGTTGGGAGTCAATGTACTTGACGGCTTTCAGCGACTCCACTATCCATCCCGGCAGGGGTGAGTGCAGATCTTCCGTCATCGGCGGAATCAGCACGCCCCACGATGTGTTCGCGAAGAGGTACGGGCCCTCCTCAAAGTCGCCATTCTTTATCATATTATCTGCAACATTTTATATCAGTTATTAATAATAAGAAAGAATTTATTAATAAAACATTGCAATTAATACTAATTAATTCGACGAAAGATATAGAAACAATTACTTTTGGTCAGAGGTGGCGGGTAGAGAATCTGGATCGCGATCGAGTCGACGAGGGGCCCGCACGCCGGGTCCTCCTCGACCCCATTGTTATGGATCACAAGCTCCACCCAGGATGCCTTTGCCTGGAAGCCCCACGCATACGAGTCCCACCCGTTGCTGCTGTACACCGTCTGTATCGATATCAGGCTCCATTCGGGCGAGATGGATATGTTCAGTTGCTCATCTTGCGAACACGTGCGGACGGCGGTAAGAGTGATCGCGTAGAAGCTTCCCTGCGACAACTATTAAGAACAAACCGGTAATTAATTAAGCAATCCTCTTTTTTTAAACAAATTTCGGAAATGGTGGTCATGTCAACAGTAATCAACACTTAATTACATGTAAGCATTGTTTGATGAAAGCGTCGTTGCCCAGACGAACTGCGTAGGCACCCTCGGGGACGGGCAGCTGCATGTCACCTTGCTTGTGCCCATAAGGAATGTACTCGACAAAACCCGATATCTCCCAATTGGGTATCGCGTATTGGCCGAGCACTTCCGTCCCGTTCAGCTCGAACGGCTTGGGGCCATCTCTGAAGTCGCCATTCGGTAACAAGCCTGTGTGAAATTGAAACAGATGAACCAAAATATATAAACTTGTTTTGCTCAAAAGGGATAAGTTTTTAACCTAAAGAAGAACCCTACAATGATGTCGAATGGATGTGCCGGTAAGTAGTAACCGGCCAAATGTCTCACAAGATTAGTCACTTTGACATGTTAAAGTCTCTTTTAAAAAAGTTTTCATGATTTAATTTCAAGAGTATATATTTCATGAATCTCACAGTCACAGATCATAATTGGGTCCAAGTTCCTCACAACAGAAGTCACTTCGGCATTCCGTCGAATACCTTGTGTGCATAAGAACACACGGACAATTCGAAACCATCGTCATCCTTAGTTACTTACAATAGCAGCACAAAGAGATGTTCCACCACCATTCACGATTCAATATATTGACTGATGAGATTATGGAGTTGGGATCAAACATTCAAATGTTTAGAAGTTTGTACATCAAATAATGGTTTTTCTTTTCTTTTTCTTTTTTTTTTTTTCAATTTTGCATAGTCGAATGATAACTTTACAATACTAAACATAACATAAACATATGCAGTTTATATAAAAACAGACTTTGTCTGTGCTATGTGTACAAACTTTTTACTAGTTCACTTCAGAAATACTTTATTCAGATTTGAGTCGCACAATCCTTTCTGGTGCAGGTGACATCCCAAATTAATCATGAATCATGATTATTCATATATTATAATAATAAAAAGTAAACACTATATTTTATCAATTAATACAGTGGCTAATTAGATATCTTTGACTTAATTTAGGATCGACAGTTGTCAGTTGAGGTTCTTTCCACAGCGAGTTGCATGGGATCTGAATCATATCATATCGATCTAAAAATTTTATTGTAACAGAAGTAAACATGTCATGTCTTTCATAAAAAAAATGCAAATTGTTTATACTTTACAATGCAGCGCGGCGACATGCCGAGTTGCCGACAGTGGAGTTCACGCTACTAATTATTAATTAACAATACTTAATACTGTAATTCTATAAACTAATAACAATCTTAAAAAAAATTATAATAAATTAATTAAAATGCTAACACCGATTTTTTTTTTTTTCCCAACCAATACGCCAACAGGAATTCTACTAAAGCAACAATAAATCGATAGTCCTATACTACTATGCTAATGTATTCTTTTTTCTTCACCCTCCCACTTTTCTGGAAGATTATTCAGCTTTGTTATTTTTTTATTTTGTTTAGACAAGGGAGATCCATCCCTTAATTCTAATGCCTGACTTATGATATTATATGTCTAAATTATTATTACAAGTTAACAACAATTCAATTCTTTGTATAATTCTTGTATAAATTGCAAGTTATTATTTTTACTCAAAAGAAAAGAAGAAATTACTCTATAATTTTATTGTTTATTGCTTGAGAAGTTATGTTGAAGTTTACTTTATATATGTTTTTTTTTTTTAAATAAACACATAACTTGCATTCAAAGACATACTTTGTTGCATGCAACAGTATAATTAACATATAACTAAACTACCCAACAAATGTGGTCGAAGAATACATATGCCATATAAGGAGAAAAAAAAAATTCAGCCAAAACCATATGCAATATTTAATTTTCTTATAGTTATGGAACTGACAATCATATTAAATGAAACCAATTGTGTGATAATTAAATATTAAATTATTAATTATTAAGGTTCCAAACTCCAAAGTATTCCATGATCAATCGAGTCCTAATAAGCGAGCATCACGGCGCTCATGATTAATTAACAATTATATTGGTACGCATACATATATAATTAATGTAAATTATACGTAAAATTCAAAACTTTACTGTGAACTCTTAAATATATAATTAGCAATTCTTTCATATTAACTACATGTATTGCTAACTTCTCAATGTATAGCTGATGCAATTAAATTAGATGAAAGGACAAATAAAGGCGCATAAGAATAATTATGATTCCTCGAGCAAAAGCTTCAGCTTGAGAAGTAATTAGAAATAAATGTAATAACTAATAACATATTAACATCTAAAAACAATCAAATGAGATTAATTGGCAAGAACAGAGTCAGAATGGGGGATCATACCGTCAGCCACAGCCCATGAAGTATGAAAACCGGTGCTTAATAGCATGAACAATGCAGCATATGCTATCATCTTCTCTGAATTAATTAGCAACCCACCAGCCGGAGAGAATGAATTAAATCGGATGGTATATGACAATATGTATAAGTATAATTGTGTATATATACTTCTTAATATAATCAAACAGTAGTGAGAGCTGATCGATCAGCTCGATATATAGGAAGAAGAAGTGAGAGAGGTGATCAGTGAGTGAGTGAGTGTAAAGCTACTTATATATATCATTAATTAGGAGATGATGGTAGTTAATTAATTAGCAAAATAATATAATACGCAATTAATATAATATATATAGTGTTGTTGAAGCATATAATTAATTGGTGTTTTGCCGCTTCACCATCCGTTGACACTTGGCATGATATCGATCAATCTATATCCAGGTGATTTTTTTTTTTTTTTGAACATTCAAGACAACTAATTTCATTCACTTAAAAGGTTACATCCACGAGAAATAAAATAAAATTGTTTCTCAATCTAAATCCAAAAAACATAAAATATCAACCAACACCTTTTACAATAATTATATAATTAATTTTGTCCTGATTAACTAACATAGAGAGACAAATTTTGAAGAAGCGCATAATTCATTTTGAAATTACCGTCTTGGTTGTGATGAATTCATCGTCTTTGGAATGATTGAAAAACTTGCTACGCACTCTACAAATCTTCATTTCTTGAAACACCATTTTCCCTATTTGTTGAAGTAGGAGCAAAATCCATTCTCGAGTGATTTATGACATAACTCTCTTAAATGAAGAACAACAAAAGATCCTTCTTAGAATAAAAAGGGCGACGAAAAGACGGACGAAGAAATGAACAAAGTATTGACGAACCAACAAAGCTTGAAGGAAATCAATAAAGAAAGAAGTAAAATAGAAGAGATGTGGCAGGGGAGAGGCGGTGTGCCTCTCCCCACCGAAGAATTTACTATTGGAACGGCTAGGGTGTCAAGAGAAGAAAGAGTTGCTCTCTCACATATATATATAGGTGATTTCTTTTCTTTTATTTTTTTCTTGTACAAAAACATTAGAAGAAGCTTCATGGTAATTAATTAAGCAATTAAAACGCTGCCTTTAATTAATTACCACATGCATTGAAATGTTGTGATTTGGAGCAGTAACTATTCGGGGTAAAATTTTTGGGTGCCAGTGCTGATTGCTGCTGCTGTTGCTGCTGGAATCTAAACAGGAGACAGATTTTTTTTTTGAACACACAAAGCCCGTAGGCAGGAGACAGAGATCTGACGAGATGTGTGTAGTAGTTTAGAGCTAACTGGCAGCTTCGATCTCGCATGAATTAATTAGGAGAACAGTACTTAATTATTATTACCTTCAAGTGATAATTTATAATATGTAATCTTTGGATCTAATTAATTAACTATAATGTGCTTTCTGTAAATCGGAGAGCAATTAGGTAACTTTTTATCTATTTTATATAAGCATACTTAATTGAATTGGGATCTAGCTAATGCCCCTTAGTCATTTCATGCAATTCAAAAATTGCATCGTTCATAATATGTTTCGAAATTGCATCTTTTATAATATTTTTCTCTTTTATATAAGTTAAGATTGTAGTTAGAATACAATGAATTTGAATAATAACTTAATTAAGATAAATTGAAAATTGTTCTACAAAATAAATAGCGTAACAATGTCGCTAGTATGCCTGGATAAGAAAGTACGAGGTGCATGCGATCAAATGACCACAACTTTAAGTGGCAAATCGGTTACTACAAAATTAAATATCAAATAACTACATTTTAGATTCTTACATTACAAACTAATCGATGAAATATTTTGTATATATCATGTTTATGCATACACAAAAAATTATATTATTTTGATTTATTTATATATGTATCAAACATTGACAAAAATCAACGATTCAAACTTTATGATGTTTTCATCTCTCTCGATGGCTATCGAAAAGATATTAACTTTTTATCATTTTATATGTATATGTTGTTGAGATAATTTAGAATATATTTAACGATTTAAATTGGTCAATTTATATATAAATAATAATGCGGTCAACCAGAACATAAAGTTGGATCCCTCTAATTTCTCTGTTCTTGTTGTTTAAGTATCAGATGGCGTTAATACAGTCACATATTGGTCGATGTTGACATGCACGAATACATGATTCAAATTTTAAACATTTATAAATAAAACTCTTCACATACCAAAATGTTCTGTTTCGAATTTCGGAACAGGTAACATTCGGGGTAAATTTTATTGGGTGCCACAGCACTGGAATCTACTGATAGTCAGATCAAGAAATGTGTGCAGCTTAATTAATGTTAACAAGCAGCACCATAAATACTAACCGGCCGGAATGTGCACCTGAATTAAGATTAAGAAGACGAGGTACTTGTAATTAATTAATCTTCAAAAGATTATTAGAATGATTTAATTAATTAGGGTAATAAATTTGCTTTGTGTAAATCTAAGCGCAAATTAATTTCGATGTTTTTGTCTAATGGGAAAAAATTTTACATTTGTGTTTACATTAACATAAACGTAGAAAAAAAGATAGAGTCTTTGGTCTAGTGGTTAAGAGCAATACTCTCTGTGTGGGAGGTCACGGGTTCTAAACCCGGATGGGGGGTCATTTAAATTTGAGTTGCTTGACCCTCGTCTTTATCTAAAAAAAAAACATAAACGTAGAAAAGATACATAAATACAAAAAAGATACCAAAATTGATACCGACTATATTAGTATTCATATTAAGTCAATATTCGAATCAATAAGCATGTTCTTATTGCTCCTTAAACGTTAAAATTCGATTAAAATTTCAAAACAGCTATGCACTTTTAATTTAAACGGATCATATTTGTTGATAAAAAAAAGTTTTTATGTTCAATAAATTTGAAAGTAATCAAGGATGTGAAATTATCTCAACCAGAATTACTAATTCTCTCAGAACAAAAACTATTGTTTGTTCTGCTTACAAAACCAGCAATCAACAAAATCCTCTCATTCATTTTTGTGCTTGGATTCAAATTCAAATATAAACCAACATTTTCATTGCATTCCCGCCACCACTTATGCCGGAACCGATCGAGCCGGTACGTTGGTCCGGCCATAGGGCACCTACTATACATACACACAACCCGAAAATTAATTAAACATCTGACATTTGTTTGTTTTTTTTTTTTTTTTGTTTGGTCGAAACGAGCCGATCGATCAGAACAGTTTCCTGCCGGGGTTACGAACGCTCAGCAGCAGGACATCGTCGACGACCGGCCCGCACATGGACCCGTCGGTCTTCATGTGGTAGAACGTGCTGAGGAATACGACACGTGTTCTGACACCAGTCGCCACGAAACGCAGGATGCCCTTCTTGAACCCCCCGGTGCCCTTTGAGTCGTACGGGACCTTCACGGTTCCTCGCGATGCAAAGGCCTCCACGACCATCGGACCCATGCATCCGTCGCCCGCGTCGCCTACCAGGAAGGTCAGAGAGTATGTCTTTCCAGGAACTGTTCTCACAACCTGAGCCAAGGCACTCTCCTTGCCAGCCACAAGCTCGACCGCGCGCTTCCCCTTCGGCACCTTGTAATGGTCGGAGTCGATGTACTTGACCGCCTTGAGCGACTCCACCATCCATGCCGGAAGCGGCGAGTGAACATCCTCGATCATTGGCGGGATCAGTGTGCCCCACGATGTGTTCGGAAAGATGTACGGGCCTTCCTCAAAGTCGCCGTTCTTTAGCAGGTTATCTGCAATTGTCGTACCAGTAAATATGTTACTCGCATAATTAGGTACACCGTACACAGAACAGATGTCAGTTACCAGTACAGGACTTAAGAGCAGAATGGATGTTACATTTGGTGATGCGAGGCGGGTAGAGATTGCGAATTGCGACCGAGTCGATAAGGGGCCCGCACGCAGGGTCCTCCTCGGCGCCGGGGTTATGGATCACAAGATCAACATCAGAAACCTTCGCCTGGAAGCCCCATGCGTACGAGTCCCACCCGTTGCTGCTGTACATTGTCTGCATTGGCAGCACGCCAAACTCGGGTGAGGCTGACACATTCAACTGTTCGGCTTGTGCGCAGGTGCGAGCGGCGCTAAAACTGATTGCATAATAGCTTCCCTTAGTGACCTGTTAAAAAGAAAAAACAAACAATTTGTCTAATTTAGTTACCACAAAATTAGAATTCAAGAGCAACTTAATTAATTAGTTTAACAACATTGAGATTTAATTTAATGTTTTAAGTTCTTTATTGGTAGTTAAAAATTCAGGACCATGGCTAATGATATCTTAATTTTAAATCTCATTTGGTACCTTTTCAACTATTACTGTTCTTGATACTTAAATCACAAAAATTAATGCTAAAATTTGCCCATAATTATATGTTTGCAATAATAAAATGAAATTTATAAACACTTAATATAGGATTAAACTTAATAACATATTAGTAGGTGAACAATTACATTCAAGCGTTGTTTGATCGAGGCCTCGTTCCCTAGACGAACCGCATAGGCACCCTCAGGGACAGGGAGGAGCATGTCGCCCTGCTTGTGACCAGACTCAATATACTCGACAAAACCGGAAATCTCCCATTTAGGCAGCGCAAACTTGCCGATCATCTCAGTGCCCTTCAGATCGGTCGGCTTGGGTCCCTGCTCGAAGTTTCCATTCGGCAACAAGCCTACATCAAAATTGTTTTGCCAGTACTTGAGCAACATTCTTTACTAGTAAAGCAAAAATAACATCAATTTTGAGTTTTTGATTGTTTTGCCAGAGTAATTTCCTGATGGACAGTAAAATTAACCTCACTAAACTCCATGACTGTCTCCAGACTTTCATCCATTCAATTTACCAGTAGAAGTACTGTGTATCAGATAACAGTCTTCAGTTCATAATTAGTGTACCTGACACTAATTAATCAACACACAAGAGAACTGACAGAAGAAATCCAAAAAATCTGTAACATCCATGTGCTGTGTAACTGTGCTGTGTATGTCATATGTCATATGTACCAGTGACTCAGTCAGCTGCTGGTAATGTATGCAGCAGCAGCATGCAAGATAAGATTAGGTTTGGGCTGAATCTGACATGCATATGTATGGTACCAGTAACCAGCATGGCCTGTTTTTCCAACAGCAGCTGTGATGAATTCTGGGCCCACAAAGCAGTGATGGTACAATCAGTGTCATAACTCTTTAACAAATCCAGTCCAGCCATTTTTATTATGCCTCTTTTTTAAACTGGAGCTGATGCATTGAATGAGTCTAAGTACCAAACAAACTTGGCAAACGCCTAACACATGGTTGTACTTGTACTTGAGCTATGTCAAGTAAAATAAAATAAATAATAGTAATAGTAATAGTAATAAGTAATAAGTAATAAAGAAAAAGAAATAGTGACTATACCCAAAAAAAAATGACACCTAATTTCGTAAAGAGGAGTGACCTTTTTTTTTTTATAAATAATTATATACAGCACAGAGCTTGCACAACTCACACTTTTTTTTTAAGATATATTTTCCTGTATTATTTATCACTTAAAATTATCCGAAGCATGTGCAGAATATATCAAATTGATTCAAGTGCATTTTAGATGCTCTTGGTGCTTTAATAAAGAAACCATGGGATCTTCAAATTACAAAGCTTCAGTTAAATAAGTATTACATATTTCATTCTTTTCATAAAGGTTTTGTTAAAAAAAAAAAAAAAAATAGGGTCACTATGTATATTATTATATATCATGGAAATTAGAATATTCCTTTATTTCCTTCTATACTCTGTGAGGAACTTGATAAAATTAAATAAAGATACATACTATACGAGATTAAAATACGGCCAACAGAATTAAAAAGACAGAGCTAAATTATGTAATGAAAATTTAATGCCTCTGTACCGGTTCAAATTATTTTGGTTGTTTTGTATTGTAAATTTATAACCAATAGACAGTAGTTCTGCATAAATGCAGTATTCCAATCTGGAATATGCTACCAGAACATTTCATGATCGTCCATCACTTGCATAATACAAAACGGTAAATTAAAAAAATTTTATATAATAAAAGAAATTAGAAAAAAGGAACTGTCTTTATTTCAATAAATTCTCCACCAAACAGTTCAAATTAAAGACATTCAGAGAAGTAAATGCTCAGCTTCAGAGCAAGCAAGTGAGAATTTATTGTGGGTGCCTTTGGAGCTGCTCAATTTTGAATTTTGACCAGACTAAAAGAATCTATATTTGAAAACTACTGTTGTTCCTGTTTTTTTTTTTTCTGATTATTGTTAGGAAAATGTTACGGTGATACAAAAATGATATTAAAATATTACCGACGGTCATAATATTCATATTAAATAAGTACGCTTACAAATTAATGATTTCATTATGTAACTTACTTTGTGCAACATACAGAGATATATTATACTTATATACAATTAAGTTGAATATTTTAGTTAGTTAATTACATATTGACATATCTATTATTAATACTAACACTACTGTATCGATTTTGGTATCATTTTCGGTATCTAATTTGTTATTACATCTTGGGTGTTACCTCATACCGTGACAATCTAAAATTTAAATTACACCGATAGCAGTTTTAAATATTTCAATTCTGTGGGCTCCACCCGCTAGTGACACACGAAGTAGTGTCAAATTCAATTTTCATTCCCGACCCACAAAATCATCGGTTACAATAATAACTTCTTAAGAAATATAAAATGTTCTATGTAAAGCAGAGCTTACTTTTAAATACCGGTGAAGTTATACTACTACATATGTAACGTGTGTCGCTGTAAAAGGTAATCATGTTCGAATTAAATTCTGCTCCGCTCATTCTTATTTCATTTGTTCCACCAAAACTCTATTTTAATCCAGATTTAAATTATTTATTACATTGATACCGTTTATCTGGCAATAACTTTTATATATAATAATTATATATAATATACTTTGTCAAAAATAGTAAAATAAAAAAAAAAAAATTTAGTTGACACCCAAGATACCTGCCGGCTGCCGAGGAATTGCATTTGATTTTACCTAGTAACATTTTACAACATACCAACCAACCAAATATCATTTGTACAAAACATATACATCTTTGCTTAGATAACCAAACCAAAACATATCTCAAACAATTTACAAAACAAAAGGGATGAAATTTATAACTAAGTAACAGAGAAGAAGCAAAATGAGATGAGCATACATACCATCAGGAATGGCAAGTGAAGTTTGGGGAGTGGCACAGAAAAGCAGTAGAAAGAACGCAGCACAACATGACATGTTCTTCATTCGAAGAGCCATTGGAACAGACAGACAAAGGGATACGAAATACGAATCTGATGGAATGTGAAGTCGATGAGGATGAGAGTGAAAGGGAAGCCAGTTAAGTTATAAAGGGGATGTCATGTGATGTGCGGGGAAGAGGCCAAGAAGGGACTTGGTTGTGGAGATAATGGCTGAAATGCCACTATTCTGTATATATAAGTTATAAGTAGAGTAATACCTAGCGTCTATAAAAAAACCGTCCATAGATTACGTTTCGGAATGTATTTGTTCTATTTTGTATATATTTATAGATGTATGGACGGTTTTTTGATGGACGCAAGATGTTTCTCATATAAGTATATGTGAACATGAGTGACATGCATGTATTAATTGCATGTGAAGTGGCCATGTGTAGAGTTCCCCAATTTATTATTATGGGTGTTGCTAATCATCCATATCTTGTTCACACAGATTGGGAAGGTTCTGTTTAAATTATGTATTTGGTTGTTGTGGAATTGTTTTTATTTTTATTTTTTAAAATAAAATAGGTTGGAAATATTATTGATTTGAATATTATAATAATGGAAGAGGAATTAATCTTCTTATGTCCTACAAAATAATTATTAGACAAATTATAATTGAATATTTAAAGTTCGATCATGTTCGTGAAAGAAAAATCAATATGGATGATAGATCGCAATCCGCCTTTTCCACGAACATAATGTATTTTTCACTGAGTCTGTCTTTGTTATTGATTTTTAATCACGAATGTGTTAAGGTCTCATTACTAAAGAAAAAAAACTCAAAATGCAATCTAAATATTTTCACATTTCATATCCAAGTAACACTCAATTCCAAATTTCCTAAAAATAAAATCATGAACTGACTAACAACGCTTTCTAGCAATTTTGTTTCCTTGGTGTTCTTCCTTGGGAGACAACTTGGGTGCATGCAATGGTAGAAAACTCAAAACTTCACTAGAAAATTCAAAATCAGGAGTGTTTGGGTCTGCTGAAAATCAGGTGGAACTTCCCCCGGATACACGCCAGTTTCTCTTCCTCGGTGATTGAATTTGAAGCAACAACAAAAAACACAATCAAATGACTGACTGAAATACAAGAATGAATGAATGAATGAATGGGAAAATTTTCACGGATGCTCCAAGAAACAAATTTATCTCTACCAATATCTAAACTACTAACTTAATTTCATGGATACCCAAAATATGGGGTGTGACTTGTACTTACGCCCTATAGAAGAAAGAAAAACAAAGGAGTTTGAGAGCTAAGGAAGGGAAAAAGGTTTAATGAAGGGGTAGGATTGTAAGGCGCGAATTCAACTCACGCCTTACAAATCCTGCTTTCAATGACAAGTGGGAGGGACCCTGTTATACTTTTATTTAGAAAAATGGTTATAGGGTGTAGGTTCTTATCACGCTCCATATCTTAGAAATTCGTAAAATTAAGTTAGTGATTTTGAGATAGATAAGTTGATTTATGAAATTTTTCCGAATGAATGAGTTGAGCCAAATATGAAATAAATAAAGTAACGACAAATATATACAAGCTAGGGTATATAATAGCAGTATACGGCTGTGGAGGGAATGACGGATGTGCCCCTGCCTGTGGCTGTGCAGAAAGCGAGACAGAGCTCGCCTGACAGCACGTGGGTCGGACAGACCCGGCTGCCCTTTTTTTCATCCGGATTCTTTGTTTCATTCATGAACCATTAGCCAAAAACAAGGCTTCTATATTTCTTTTCATATTTTGGATGGTTGTAGGTTGTAGGTTGTAGGTGAGTGAGTGGAGAGCTTTAAGATTCGTGCTTCTATTATATTTTAATATTTTTATAACCGTTCATGAGAAAGAAAATCCACTCCACTTTGATATATTTGTTTTTTCATAAAATACAATTTATTTATTAGTTGAAATATTTTTTAATTGAATTTTACCCCTCAATCTCCACCGAGTCTGCTGCATTGTTATTAGTTATTAGTTATTACACACCAAAAAGGAAAAAAAAAATTAGGACTGTCAATGGTCGTAAATCTAATGTGACTTTGTATGAATGAAATCACTTCTATAGATTCTAAGTATATTAATGAACTATTAAATATGCATTTCAATTTAGATAATTAATTGATTTACTCATCGAGTCATATTTCAGTTCGAGGAGCGATCCATTGATAATTAAAAGAATCATCAAGAATTCTCAAAAATAAAAAATCTAAGTATTGTTTACCTTATAGATTGAATATATTTTTGATAATATTCGATGTAGGTGTCGTTTAATAGCTCTTCAAAGGCTCATTAAATTACAGCCGTTAAACTATATATAAAATTTTGATAAGTCATCAAAAAATGTTCAAAATGATTGAAATTTGAAATATTATCAATCTATACATTATATAATACATTTTTTTTTAAGATTTTTTATGGGTTTGAAAAAAAAAATCAAAATTTCTATTTTTAGGATTGTCAAAATAAGTATTGTGATCAATGATCCCTCCTCTTTAAATTTATTAAATACATTTAAAATCTGCCAAGAGTTAATCAGTCAAGTGAACAAATACTAACTACTATTAAGAAAGTTAGTCAAAGATATCAGGCATAAATAGAAAATCATATCATGAGGCATGCATTTTATCTCTAGTACTTCGCTGTCATATAATTGAGGATGATGATAAAAAACGGATTCTCCTTCTTATCTATACAAATACAATTTCTGAGGAAAGTTTCAATTTTACATATTCGAAATCTGCCAAGACTTATTTCAAATTATTATTATCAAAATACAATTTCATGCGTTGGCCTTGATTTCCATGTCTGAGCAAAGGCAATATGCCAATATTTATATGAGAAAACAAACAAACAGAGGTTGTGCTTTCGTTAAGTAACATGTTATATATATGCCTCCTCAACCTCAAGTTGCTTATGATCTGCCCAATGTTAGAAGAAGTATTAAATTAGTATAATTAATCATTCTAATTAATTATGTATGCGATTTGTACCATCATGATGAATTGTTAAGATCTGCAACTGCAAGCATTATTATTATTTTTATTTGTCGCTAGCTAGTGAATGTGAGTTGCTTCCCATGTGCCATTCTATCTGATTTATAATGTTCTCATTTTTCATTTACACATATATATTTGAAGAACAATTTTGCCCCAATTCGCTCAATTCCTTTCGCGTACGGCAAAATCATGTTTGAAATGTGATTTTTGTTTTTTTTTTAATAGTTGTAGGACAAATTCAAAATCTATTACACATTTTAATGTCAATGTATAGCTCTTTCTTTTTCAGTAAAAAGAATAAAAAAAAAAATCTCAGTTTTTTCACCGCATTATGTTTGTTAAAATTAAAATCACATTATTCTTAAAACTAAACAATAATCCTCTAGAATATAATCACCGCATTATGTTCATCTAATATAATTAATCATCTTCAATTAATAATCCCCCATCCAATCATGCATCCTCTAGAATTCTTGATCTGCAACAAAGAATAATATCGCATCTGCAATGTTCTGCAACTTAATTAATTCCATAATAAATAATATATTGGTAATTTTTGTCGGACTTGTCTAGAATAATTTCGGTGCGATCCTGTAAAAGGTCACAAACTTAATTTGTCCATTTGTTTAATTGGACTCTGTTTGGAACAGAACATAAAGTACAATATATATATGGCCAGTTGGCCACCATTTCTGATCACTGTTTATTAGTTGTTCATGTATTTTTTGGAGCTATAGAGAGATTATTCGTTTTGGGATAATCTTGAGATCGTGTAAAAAAAAAATCATGGCGTCGAGGTAACGACAATATTGGAGATAGTCGTCTCATAACAAATTGAGCAATTTCAGGAAAATAATGGCCAAATATTTTTGAAGGGATCGACAAGTACATTGTTGTATATTTCTATTTTTTTTTTTTTTTTTTTTTTTTTTTTTTTTTTTACTTCAATGTACTGGCGTTGAGAGAACCCAGAAATGATTTCTATAATTAAATCATATAATTTTCTCGGTTTAAAATATTTAGCTTATTCATAAAAATAATGAATATTTTGTCGAACTCATATGAAAAATTATTAATTTATCAACTATTACATAATGACGCCATGGTTCTATTAATAGCATAAGCTAGTTGGCATGCATAATTTTTTAACCTAATAGCAAATGCAATACTCTCTGTACAGATGGTTGCAAGTTCAAAACCCGTAGAAATTATTTTTTATTAACATTCTAATTTAAGCGACCCCAATACATTAAAAATAATAAAATGTCCAATACCAATAGTGTGTAAATTATCGAAGCCAAGGATGTATTAGTCCGTCACCCTGTATATACCATATATACTAAAGAGTAATATCTAGTGTCCATAGAAAAACCGTCTATAGCGTTTATAGGTCTTATTTTGGAATGCATCTGTTACATTTGGGGATGTACTGTTACGTTCTGTACACGTCTTCAGACATATGGACAGCTTTTCAATGGACGCAAGATGTTTCTCATATACTAGCATGAGCTACAACACATTTTACATAGATGCAATTAGCTCATAATATAACCACAGACAACACAGGTTCAATGAAACAAAGACTGGAAACTACTATAGAGTTGGTGAGTCTATCAGTCTGATAAGGGACAGAGCTGGGTTGCAGAAGAAGGGCCGGCGGGTAGGGGACGGGCGGGCCCATCAAAATCTTGTGTGCAACGTGTGTGGTGTATATTGATTGATTTTTCATTACTAAGAATCTAGCGGGCGGTGGGCGGTGGGCCTCTCTTGCATGTGGCTTTGGGCTTAACTAATCAATCTCAATCAGACTGTTAACTGTAATGCTGGCATGCTGCAGTTTTCCACTCAAATTACCTTTTTCATCTGTTCTCCTCTTCAGAATCTTGTAATTGTAATATCTGTATGTATATATATATATATAGAGCAAATATACTGTGAGCTTAACCTCCAAAAACCTATCAAATCATCTTCAAATTTCGATTTATATGGCTCAATAAATTCTTTATATCAAAACCTTACATGATACAAAAATTTTTTATTTTTGAAAATTTTTAAGTATTTGTTTCAGATTTTTTAAAAGCAATACATAAAACTTGATTATTTTATTAATATTGTATAGTCATTTTTAAAAATCTCAAACAAATACTTATATAAAGAATATATTGAGCCATATAAATTGAAATTTGGAGGTGATTTGATAGGTTTTTGGAGGTTAAGCTCACAGTATATTTGCTCACATATATACATATATACATACATATATATATATACATACATACATATATATATATACATACATACATATATATATATATACATACATACATATATATATATATATATATTTATATTTAGTTTGAGGAGGGTTCAAGTGCCTCAAATATTGGTGCTGCAAGTGTGCTTCAAAATCTGAACCGTACATCATCAGATAAATTAACGGACCGATTTAATTATTGAAAAGACTCTCATCTCCTATCAACTTTGTCTCTTCCCCTCTTTTCTTGTCAGAGGTCCTTTTTTCCCAACTTGCTTTGTACTCTTATCTCAACAGAGTTAAAAAATTAAAACCCTTGTTCCACTCTAATTTATTTTCGATGGAGAAATCTGTATAATTTCTCTTTAATCGATCATTCTATTAGGACTTCTCCTTAATTTTATTGTAAAATTTTTCGTTGCTGCTGCTTCTTATTCTTTTCTTTTTTGTTCTCCATCTTCTTTTCTTTCCAAAGCACAAGTCAATAATGGGATTGGAAGAGGGAAAATGGAAGACAGTGACGAGGTGAGCAGTGTGGGTGGGGGGCGCACTGGGCTGGGGGGATGGCGGGTTGCGGGGGACGAAGGGGAGCCGGGTGTAGGGACGGTGCGGCAAGGGGGTGGCAGAACGCAGAGACGGTGCCGGGCGCGGCAAGGAGACAGCAGCAACGGCCGGGCGTGGGGTGGTGCCAGGCGCTAGGAGGAAAATGAAAATTTGAGTTTAGATTGGGATAATGAAAATTTGAAAGGAACTTTGGTGTCAGTCTTGAGTTCTAACTAGAGAGCAAAGACAAGTACGTGGGAGGGGAAGAGGCAGTTAGGGACAAAAAACTTTTACTAAAATCAAATCAGGTTCATTGATTTGTTTTGTAATGTACGGCTCAGATTTTGAAGTACACTTACAGCACCAATATTTGAGGCAACTGAACCCTCCTCAGTTAGTTTTACTATTAGCAACTATTAAAATGAGGCATGCAGTCAGTCTCGGTGTCGGCGAGTACTACCTACATGGCTGAATGAATTTAATCGGTGGAGCGAGTTGAAGGGATGAGAAAATCTTTCATCTTTCCTAAATGTATGCATGTATCACATTAGAGAGAGTTCGATACACTATTCTTTTTTCTTATTACAATAATTGAACTGGTAGATCTGTATATCTGCTAAGTTACATTCAACACTCATGAAACTTATCCATCAATCGATACAATTCTCTCTGAAACATAATATTTTTTGGTGAAATTAAAAGTCTAAATTGTCATTTATGCATTCATCTTTTCTTTTCTTTTTTTTTTTTTTGTTAAAAAAAAGGAATATGATACTTGAGGACGGGCTAAAAAAGAATATGATTTCTCAATTGGTTCCATAATCACACATACTAATTTGGAAATCTTATTTCATGATAACGTCTCATAAAGCCTATATCAATTTCCATTGACACATATGTATTTCTGTTCTCTGCTATGGAAAATTTCTTCTAATAACATTCCTCCTTGGCTCCTTCCATTAGTTTGAAACTTTTAATCATACATCTAAAAGTGTAGCATTAGTATTACATTATTAATTACATCATCACCCCCCCAAGCCCAAAACATGACAATTAAATAATTAATGGATTAAATTAAAGAGTTCAAAAATGGACATGGAGAGAGAGAGAGGAAGGATGGATGGAAGGAAGGATGGTAATTAAGAAGAGACAGAGGCGAGATGATCAGATGAGCACTTGAGCAGCGCATGTGGGTCAAAAGAAACCTGATCCTGATCCTGAGCCCCAATCACCGGACGGACCCAAATGAGTGAGTGAATGACCCAGTCTCAGTCTCTCTATTTGTCACTATCTGCCCTGCCCTGCCGACTCACTTCCGCATGGCCTCGAGTCATCACAAATTCACAACACATGCAAGCAAATCTAACTTTTAGATTCTCTGCATCCATCTCCCTCCCTCCCCGTAAACCAAACCACCACACGTCAATCACAGTAAGTTTTCTATCAAAAAAAAAAAAAAAAAAATCACAGTAAGTTAAGTTACTCAGTATCAGTATCAGTGTTATTACTTATTAGTTATTACCAGTCAGTCTACAACAGTGTATCTGTATCTGTATCGGCTCTGCTTGTCGGATTCGGCGCTTTATTTATGGCATCGGAAGGAGATTGAATTGAGATTATTGGCTACAGTGAGAGACGATTTTTGCCTTTATGCGCTTGCTTTTTAATTTTTTGGGGTGCTTATAGTCGACACGTATATATGTTTCACGTTTGCTAGCTTATATATTATGGCTTGTATTTTAGTGTATGGATACGCTGTATCATTTAATTGCCTAGCTATCAACTTCTTTTTTATGATGATATACAAAGATTGATTAATTACCTGCAAAAGGAGAAAATTAAACGTATACAAAACTATGTATGATACTGAAAATGAAAATTTACAATATTGGATCGATCATCGATCGATGTGTATGTTATGGACATTGGACTTGGTCGACGTCTACTCGATTCAACCACATGTGACATGTCGTCGTCCATAGTTAAGATTAATCGATCGATCCCTACTAGTATTTTATATGAAAAAAATACGCAACAACAATCTATTTTTTTTTTTTTATGATAAATGATAAATACCAAGCTGATTAAAAGCCCAACTTCTACCCGCCTATGATTAGGGCACCGACAATTAATGGAAGTAATTTGCCTATATATATGCTAGCATGGATAATTAAACTGGAAAGAGCAAAAAAACATTGTTTGAATATTGCACTATATATCGATTGTGTTTTTTTAATTAAAGCATACAAAATAGTTGAACAACAGTTTGAAACTTATTTTAACACTAATTAATAATTAACTTGGGATAATTTATATAAGTAAATAAACAACATCAAATCTTTATCGATAATTTTATCGGCATGCAAGATATATATAACGTTTCGTGATTGTGAGTACTGATACGCACATAATTAATTTCTGCAAGAAAAGCAAGTACATATCCGAATTATATGCAGTGTTAAACTCTATATAGATGTACTTAACAACTGTAGTAAATTAAAACAGATATTGTGCCGACACGATTAATTGTCAATCAATCATGGTCTTTATTCTCTTCACTTCCTTGGACCACACATTTTTTTTTTTTTCATTCTTTTCATTATATTTTTTAAAAAGAAATGTTATATATGTATGTTTGTTCTTTTCTTTGATATGATGGCACATGCATGGGATTTAATTGCAGACATGAGTTTATTATGAATCCAACGACTTGTTATGGATAACATAATTCCAATCCTATAATTGAGCGACCGACTGTTTTGGATGTTTCTTAGGGGATTTCATTGGACCATCAGATCAGATGATATATCATATATTAGAGGGTGTTGCTCTTATGATCGCATCCAAACAATTATATGGGTTACAGATGAATTGCTCAAGAATTTTAAATAGTGGAAAACATCTTCCGTTCATCCATGAACTATCCATAAAGTCACATGTGTGATACAAGTTGTTACATTGGGGTCTACATGAGTTCTATTTGTCATACAACTTTGTGTCTTCTATGAATTTTGTCTATAGATGGACGGTAGATACAACTCTTAAATAGTTACATCATTAAAGTAAAATTTTAAATTAAATTGAAGAGGTGTTTGTACTATGGCAGCTATTATTTTATCATAACAGACTTATATGGAAAAGGGCTAAAAAAATTCAGTAGTCTTAAGAAATAGTATTTTCGTTTATCATTGTTGATGCATCATTTTTGTTTGTGAAAAGAGAAACATGCAATATGGGCTTAGTAAGCAAAATAAATGCAGTATGGGTTTATATGATGATCCATTGATGTAGGAAAGATTAATTTAGCCATTATAACAATATATATATAGTTTGATGAAATATATTATCTTCTACTTATGACTAAAATTCTGAATCGGTCCAGATATTCGGATACCACAAAGGATACCGTCGGGATACCATGATCTTTGACCAATTTAACTAAACCTAAATATTCACCTTAACCTCCAAAATATTCAACTTAACACATTTTGCTTGACAACCAATAAAAACTCCACATAATAAAAACATAATTGCAGCATTACACTTAACACATTTTTATTTACAGCTAATAAAAACTACTCTTAATTTAACTTGCAGCATTACACTTCCTAACTATTCAGTTTATCCTCCTAAATATTCACCTTAACCTTCTAAATATTCACCTTATCACATTTTTTATTGGCAGTTAATATTTAGTGGTATCCCCGACAGTATCTTTTGCGGTATCTCCATTGCATTTTCCATTCTGAATTACATTACATTATGTTATTTTTAGTTTTTACAGAAGGAAGTTTGAACAAGCTTTAGTAATATCAGTATTTCACGTACTGTTTCGGTTCTTAGTAGATGGCTAGGTCAAACATAATAACATATGGTTATTTGCATTTCTTCGTGACGTAAAAGTGTAGCTTTTCACATTTAACGATCTCTAATTAAATATCACAGCACATTGTAATTATGTGAAATTGATATGCGTTTCCAAGGCCGCATAAAAGAGGAACGTTCTGATAAATTTGGCTAAGCCATCATAAAAATCTGACCTTTTTAAAATAAAACCAAACAGGCTCCATTTCTATGCTACCCAACTTGTTTTGGGGATAAAAAATCTTTGAAGAAAGAAGATTTAATTATACGATATTAAAAACAGCATTAGTGTGTAAATTCACCCACATCTACGTGTTTTTTCTATTAGTTAGTGTTGCCACATTTGTAGTTACCAGTTTACCATTGTAAATATGTAGTCGCAGAATCAGGTTCCGCCTCTTTAACTCACAATTGATATAAAATTAGGGAAATCCTGTATCGATACGGATCGCACTCCCGTCATCGATACGACGTTTTTTTTTTTTTTTTTTTTTTTGGCGCATTTTATGCAATGAAAGCCCTTAATTATGCAACGAAAGCTGATAATTATGCATCAAAAAATGATAATTATGTATGAAAACTTAACTCGTCAGATTAAATCTCTCTTTTAATAACCAAGCTGTGGTTCAATATTCGGTTCAACAAATTTCAACTGGTTCATGACCACTTCGTCCAGTGTTCGCTGTAGCATCTTCCCCTTTTCTTTTCACCTTCAAGCTTTTGTCATGTACACACTATATGACTTATTATGCACACAATATGGTTTATTATGCATACTATATGACTTATTATGCATACTATATAGTTTATTATGCACACAATATGGTTTATTATGCATACTATATGACTTATTATGCATACTATATAGTTTATTATGCAAACTAATGCAATTATTATGTGGTTCATTTAGTATGCATTTTGTTGGTTGTAGATTACATATTAGTAGCTATCTTTTTATTTATGCAACGAAAGTTGTTTATTATGCACACTGATTTATTTAGTATGCAGTATATTGATGCACACAAATTTATTTAGTATGCAATATATTAGTTGTAGAATGCATGTTATCATATTTTTTATGCAAGAAAAATATTTAGTATGCAAGATGTTTAATATTTTATAGTTCGACAAGTGATTTTACATGCATAATAAATAACTTTCGTTGCATAATAAACAAGTTTACATGCATAATTCAGGAGTATAGAGCAAGTTTGACCAGTCAAACCATCTGTATCCACGACGGGAGCTACAACGGTATCCCTATACCAGCTCCCATAAAATTATTCTGTTTGCCTCCAAGAAGTCCAAGTCCACCGGACTTCCAACAGAAAATAAGAATGGCTTCCAACAAAGATAGGACTAGTGTTGTGACAAACGGGCGGGTAAGGATCCCACGGGTGAAGGGTCCGGCGGGCGACGGGTCCGACGGGCGAGGGGAAAAACCCTCGCCCTTACCCGCCCATCGCCCTTCGGGCGAGAACGGGCACGGGCGGGCAAGGGCAGGCGGGGGGCAGGTGGGGGGCGAGGCGGGTCGTGTCGGCTTCAGGCGGATCGCTGGCGGTTTCCGACATTTTCCGGCATTTTTGAGCGGATTCCAGCGTATTTTTTTTTTACATTTTTTTAGGAAATATTTAAATATTTTTTTTTAAAACATAATAGTTTAAAAAAAAAAACGAAATAAATTTTTAAAACAAAGTTTTTTTTTAGAATCCGAACTCTGAAGAATGTTTAAAACCCGAAACTTTAAATGTATGGGTGTATTTATAGGTGTGAATTGGTGGGGAAGAAATTAAAAAAAAAACTAGCCATTCAGCTGGGGGGGAAATTTTTCAAAATATAAGTTTCAGACGGGTCCGACAGGTCGGCTCAGGCGGGTCATTCGGGTCGGCCGGGATTGGGGGGTCAGTGGGGGCAGGTGCGGCGGGTCAAACGGGTCGGGGGGGCGGGTGCAGTGGGTCGAACGGGCACGGGTCTGACGGGTCCGAAGGGCGGGCAACGGGTACGGGCGGGCACGAGTTTAGACGGGCGGGCGGGTTAGGGGGGGCGAGGTCCAAAACCCGGACTCTTACCCGCCCCTTACCCTTGACCCGTCCGACCCGGCCGACCCGTCCGAACCCCGCACGGGCGGGTAAGGGCGGGCGACGGGCACGGGTCGCCCGGGCGGGTCACGGGTCCAACGGGTTTTGTCACAACACTAGATAGGACATAATCAACATTGTCTAAATATAATCCTGTCAAAAACTACTTCTCCATACTAAACCAAAAGTAGCAGAAACACAACAGAAACTAGGTAACACTAAAATGACTGCTGTTTACATTAAAAGTCCAAAATAAATAATTCTACAACAAATTAATAGTTCATAACATGGAGTAAACAAGTACTCTTAAAGAGAGGCACAAGGTACAGCTGCGACTTCTGCATCATCTGCTGCGAGCAGGTGACAAGTCAGCAGATCTTGAACGGGATCTATATGGGGGCGACCTGTCAGCATAACATAGTGGTTTTATCAACACAGAATTTCTAAATGAATATTTCTAAAGCAGCAGAAAATTCAAGCCTAAAAATGTATTTATTATGAGGCAAAATTCGTTAAAAGTTCAAAGCAAATTCCAACCTTTCAACCCTTCTTTTGTCATGCTTATCACGTGGCGAGACGGAATAATCCTCTTTACGCCTCGGGGCAGGAGAATAAGACCGACTACATCGAAGCGAAAGGTTCAATTTGATGATGCATATCAGGACATGCATTGCAAGTTTGCAACGAATCAAACAATCTAAAATAATAAGTGAAACAGAAATGAAAAAACAGAGGATACCTAGAGCGTCGATCCCGATAACGAGGAGAAGGGGAACGTGAGTATGACCGGGAACGTGACCGCCGTCCTGCAAGTGTTATGACAATTTGAAATATTAAAAGTTAATTACAGACAAACTTGCATGTACACCTTCACAAAATATATTCTCAAAATTTGTTCAAATGATATCCATGAGGTCACATAAAACAACAGTGTTGCCATTGTACTTACCATAGTATGTACCACGGCTTTCATATCCAGAACCGCCCCGACTGAAACATATAGTCAAAACTTTCAGTTAAAGCAATGAAATGAACACAGAATAACCACCAACAAACTCAAAAGTGATTTGCATTATTCCAAAAAGACTCAGAGAACAATAAAATTTTAAAAATTAGTCAACAGAGTAAATACTAAAAAAAGACATGATAAATAATGTTTTATTATACATAAGTATATCAATACAAGCTCTCACATTCTCTGTACTAATCTGTTTCTGAACCAAAACTATCCATGTAAACAATGTTTCTGCTTAATATGCTCATTTTCTTGCACTTCACATCATCACAATAATAAAAAATAATAATAATAAAAACAAACCTAGACACAGTACGTCTCCTCATGTCCTCAGGACGTTTCCTTGACTCAGCAGCAAGAACAACAGTGATTTCACGGCCACCAAAGATCTGACGATTCATGCGATATTGTGCTTCTGACGCATCATAAGCTTCTAGGAACTCTACAAATGCAAACCCACGGGGCTCTCTGTTTGCATTGAAAAATGACAAGGAATAGGCAAAAAATTAAGACAAAATCAGATACTATGTTTTCAAGCACAGCCCTTCAAAACAAGAAGCATCTTCTGTTTGATTCTAAAACATGTTTTTGAGAGGAAAAAAATCTAATGATCACCAACACTAATGATCAACTCGAAAATATTATGAGCTTATCGTTTGGCCTTTTGCATTCTCAACAACATATTTTAAACCAGATGTCCTATTTATTGAGGAGAGGTGATAAAGAGAATTTAAGGCATTTCCATTCCAAAATAATACTATCTAATAGTGTTAAAATAAATATATCTAATATCTGATGAAAATCCACACAAACATTTGCAAGAGAATTAAAAAATACATAAACTTTCATGTGACTCAAATTAATGGTCAATCAAGAATGCGAAAGGCTTTGTCAATTTTTGGTTGAACAGAGAGTTACTTACTAAGAAACCTTTTCTTCTACAATTACTCCTCACAAAAACAATTGCTTCTAATTCTCCAAACCATTTGAAAAATCACAAAGCGCTTCAAAAAATCTTGTCCCGTTCAAGTTAGCTTCTCATTGAGATTGACATCCCACAGGTTGAATTATATCTTGTAAAATCTCCCTCTTCTCACCTCACCCACAATGTATATCTTGTAAACTTGTTACCCTCAAAACCAATCTTGTGAGGCAAATCGACTTCCTATAAACGAGTATGTGTATATTCTTGATAAAACAAGCAGCTTGTCTTGAGAAGGTACAGATCCAAGTCTTGTACTTTCTTGAATAAAGGCTTGTAAAAATCCTTGGAACCAACTATTACACATCCCATGTGAATCTTTCTTTTCAATAACCAACTCATCTGAAAATAAGCATGATTTTAAGAAGGAAATATTGGGAAATACATACAGTTTACCCAACTAACAATATTGTACACAAGTACAATTGTCAGACGTATCCGAAGAAAGGTAAACACTAACCCGGTGTAATAGTCCTTGGGCAAGTAAACATCCCTCACCGGACCAAATCTTTCGAAAGGCACTCTCAGGTCCTCAGCTCTGCAACATAAACATCATCAAATATTTAAACAACACGTACACAGCCATATATCATACTAAGTTCTGTTAAACAGTGTGTGATTATCATTATTTCAGCTGTAATCTACTAATCTGCATCTGTCTACCCATTATAGCAATTAGTATTGGGTTCTATCATAAAGGATAATTGCTTAACCCTACAAACAATTAATTAGTTTAATCACATACAATCCACAAATTAAACCCTAAGCAGGCAACAAGTCAGTAACTTTCTTTCTTCCAAAGAACAAAATTTAAAAAAGGGGGAAGGGATGAAAGAAGTTAAACCGAGTGCTCAAGGGGATATTGCGAACGAGGAGACTGCAGGTGGAGTTATCCCTGCGAGACCCTCCTCCTCCTCCACCGCCGCCGCCGCGGCCTCCATAGCCCCTTCTGGGGGGACTGCGGTAGCCCCGGCGCGGGGGGCTGCGGTACCTGTCTCCTCCTCCGTCGGGACTGTACCTCCTCATCGCCGCCGTCCGCAGTCGTCGAAATCCTTGAATTGGAATCAATTGGGTGCGATCGGAAAGTGGGGAGAAGAGAAATTAGGACGGGGTAAAAGGGGAAATCTAATTAGGTCAGCGGGCGGGCGGCAGAGTGGAGTTGGGCCGTGGAGTCAAAAGGCCCAACAGTAACTAGAGTTGGGCCGTAAGGGGAAAGGTTTTTGGGCCTTATGCGACAGCGCCAACGGCCCATCTGGTCCAGGCCCGGCCCGGCCCTGGATTCAAATAACCATGATATTAATTGATGTGAGAACAATGAAGGTTCATTAATCTTAATTAGGAAACTATTGTTTGTTTGACGATGAAGGTCAACCAACTTTTTTGATTTAAGAACAGTGTTTTGCACATTCTTAATCTTGATGAAATTATTTCTTTAGTTAAAGTATCGTATGAAAGATTTAAACCAATAACCATGTTCATGCACGATTAATTTATCAAAAGAAGTGCTGTTACCAGAGAATGCGTCAATAATAATATGACCATTACCTACGTACACACATGTAGGCACTGTCACATATAAATATCTAATTCATATGACAAATATTTAAGCATACTCCAAATTAACCTCGTACTCAAATGGCTGCAAGTTTCTAACACATCTATACATATATTTTCAGTGAAAAATGGCAGCAACCTGGATCAGTTTCATTGACCTTCCATGTCCGCCGGCACGACGCAATGCTAGTCCCTCCGGCTGATCGAGAAGACCCCTTATGAGTTTATAAGCGTCTATATCTCTGACATAGACGACCAATTGGGATTGCGCGAGTACATGCCGGCCCATTACCCAGTTCTACCAGCACTGTCCATCCATGGAAGGTCAAGACATCGCTAGAGTACGTCATCCGGCACGCCCTGGCAAAGGCACTGGTCCCGTACTACCCGATATATAGCTGGCTGGCCGGCTAAGGGAAGTGCAAGATGGCTCGACGAGGCTAGTTGTCGAGTGCACTGATCGATGAACGTGCTTTCTTCATTGAAGCCGGCGCTGATGTATATATGCATTGATCGAGCAGCTCGGTGATTTGATGTATGCATGCTTGTGGAAATGTCGCACCATCGCTCTGTCCCCTTAACCCGAACGAGGAGATGCACATGATATTTGCCGTCACCGCTCGATCGGGCACCTAAGAGGGGCCTGCCTCAACCTCCCAAAGGGCCGGCTAGGCTACTACGGCAATGCATTTGCTTTCACAGCAGCCTAGAGAAGTATCATGTCGACACCTTAATTACAGTCTGATACATAATAATGGCTACTGTTTAATTTGAATGATTCCGGTTACATTTAGTTATGTATATAGATCGTTTGATATTCCGGTTGCATTCAAACTTCTATATATGAATATTAATTGTCGTTATGTTTGCTGCAAATTAACGTGAGGAATTTTATTCTTTGATATATCATATATGTAATTTGTTTTGTTTCCTAATTTGTTATATATGGACTGATGGACATATATATATATGGTACTTTGGGAGAGAAAATAATGCAAGTTTTAATTAATTAATTAATTAATTAATTTCTTGAAGACGCCTCAATTTATGACGTGGAAGGTGACAAGGAAATTAATATATGTTGCGCACATCATCACACACACATATATATTGTTGTAGTTTCGAGTTTTATTTACTTCTGTGCGTATTATTGCAAAAATAGTAGAATTAATATATACTAGTTTTAATATTAATTTTGATTATGCATGTATATTTTTAATCAACTTTTGGATTGAGGTCGCCAGATGATCTTTTATAGACATTTAAATTTGAGTAACTTGATCCTCATTTTATCCGAAGAGAAAAAAAATCAAATTTTCAATTGGAGAAATTCGTTTTATACTTATTATTTCTTTTTCTTAATTGGATGCTACATTTCTGGCAAAACAAAAATAGCTGCAGAATGTGGATGTATACTTTTTGGTTACTATTTCTTGAGAGGCCGCAGAATAGGGTAATTTAACAATTTGTCCTCTTTCAAAATTTGTTAAACAAATTGCCATTCTCTTAAAAAATTTAACAAAATGCCCTTGTATTACCCTTCATTCCCCTCATTTTCCTTAACAAATGTTAATCTCTTTTATCTTCCCTCAACAATGTCAATAAAAAAATATATAATTCTTATACTTATTTTGATATACACTCTCAAATTTTTATATAAGAAAATTTTGTATAATATAAATCATAGGTATTATATTCTTAAAAACTCAAAATATTCTTCTTCAAATTTAGAATGATATGTCATACAAAATATTTGTAAACATAATTCATTTAATTAATGATAATGAGGCTATGGATATAAGATTTATATTATTGTAAATATAGTAAAAAAAAAGATAGTATTTTTTACAATATTATATTCACTATATTTACAAGATTATCAATATTATTGTTTTTATTAGTAGCAAATTAAAATTTAATAAGAGGTAAATTTTATTTATTATTATTTTTTTAACAAAGCCAACCGAATATTGGCTGAAAATGAGGATTGCGAAATTCAGAATTTTAATAAAAAATTTATGTCATACATCATGAAAACTTGAATATGTAAATGAAAAAATTAAAAAGAAATAATAAAGAAAAATATATATTGCTATTTTTATAGGGGAGGTAAAAGAAAGTTGATATAAGTGAAGGAGAATGGAGGTGAATGAAGGGTAGTACAAGGACATTTTGTTGAATTTTTTGAGGAAAGGGCAATTTGTTTAACAAATTTTGAAAGTTGGGCAAATTGTTAAATTGCCCTGCAGAATATCTCAAAATATCAGATACTAATTAACCATACTACCAGAAAACCCTAATTTTAGTAGATGATGCATATAATTAGTTCTGCTTTTGACCATGTGGAGGGCTAAATTTTGCAAATTTAATTGAATTTTGTAAATCAGGAATGTAAAAAAATTAACTTGAAACAAATTTGAGCCTGGAAAATCTCTCAAAGAGAGCCCAGACTAATAAAGAGATATAAATAAGGAAATTTGATCATTAAGCTTGATATATAAGAAGTCTAAAATAGAAAGCCATTTTTTTCACCCAGAACGAGTATATTTATATGAACAAAGTTTTTCTCATCTTCTCCACCGTACTTGCAAAAGTATCTATCTTTTCTTCGTTGTCAGGTTTGCTCTTCTCACCTCCCAATTGCTACAATTTTTCAGCTCTCAGAAACTTTATTTGTACAGTTTCATATACAGTAGAAGTTTTAATTCTACTTACTCAAAAAGATTTTTTTTTTTTTTGTTTTAGAAACAGGAAAACGTTTAGATTATAAATTGTTTCACCATAAAACAATGAAAAAACAAGTACAAGTTTCTTATTTATCTTGTTTTGAATTTTTTTTTGCAGATTCCAGTAGATGCCTTTTGAAGCCGTACCGGTCTCGAGAGCCCTTTACCGACTTCTACGTAAATTTGCAGAGAATTAAGCTTGATCAATGGATGACAATGACATGTACGAGTATTTAAATTACAACGTTAACAGCGACCGCTATTTGTTCCTACTGACCCGCTCCTTGACGTCGAGTAATGCCCATCTCCCGCTTGTTGGATCGGGATCCATCAATTCCGGCTCGAACCGGATGTCCACTATCCCGGAGGATCGCACCTTGGTGATAGACACAAGGCGCCTCAACCACACTACGTCAGTAAACAACTCGAGGCCTAAAGAAAAGAAAGGGACTCTGATATCGATATGCGACAAGTTCAAAGAGGTGAGGAGCTGCATCAAGAAGAAAACCACAACCTGTTTGAGAGAGAAGAAAAACAGTTGTAGCTGGATGAAGTGTTTTCACCCCGATGTACAAGTACAGGGCGAACCGAGCGAAAGCCAAGTGGCTCCAGTACAGGATGAACCGAGAGAAACTGGCTGGGTGCCGGACGTGAATGAGCTTCGGCAATGGAAGGAGATGGCTGACAGGGTCCGCTGCCCGTTGATTCGAGCGCAAAGTAGAAGGGTTCGCCAGTCTGATGATCATGAAGACTGAAATTAATGTGAATATATGTGGCTCATTCTTGATTAGTTTACTCCTTAATTATAATTTCATTATGTTAATTACTAATTTTGATCATTAGTCAGAATTTGGTTAAGGAACACTTTAACTTCTGCACAAGTCAAGCAGCGGGGTTGTGGTGTCAATTTTCCTTCTAGTTAATTATTTAATTATATAATAATACAAACTTGCATTTTTTTTAATGAGTTATTTAACTGAAGCATTTCTTTTTCTGCGATAATATGAAATTTTCATAAGAATTTAGTTGTGGTGAAATGGTTTGTGAATATATTGGCACTACCAGCTGGCGATATGATAATGATATGATATAAATTTAACTGAAGCATTTACTTGTACTTGCTTTTGAACTTGTTAACTCTGTTGAAATGTTGGCATCAAGTGAGATACCAGTTCCCATAAAACTCAGGTGAAATGGTTTATTGAAGTACCGGCTCTTACAGATTTTGCATCTCAGTTTGTAATATTGCTACTAGATCTGATTCCAACATTGTCAAATCAAAGGGATCAACATATCAGTTTGCACATGTCAGGAAATGGCAGGTGTTACTTGGAAAAGATGGACAATAAAATAAAGGTAGAATGATTTATTATTGATTGAACAAAAATATATTACATAAAAATGAAGGTAAAATAATTTATTTTTTGTTCTATATATATAAGGATAGTTATTTGTTTGAGTGAGACCTACCGTCCACTCAATGGTTCTCCACAGAAGATACAAAGTGTGTAACAAGTGGGACCCGCATATGTAACAAAGTGTCTGCTATGGAGAAGTACCATAGAGTGGACGCAAGTGGTTTCCGTATTTGTTTTACAACTCTTTTGTGCACTCGATTCCGCTGCGATCCAAACCCGATCTCAGGACCCTGAGATCGGGATCCGACAGTGCTTACCGACTCCGAGATTCGGACTCGGGACCCAGATCGTCCTCACACCGTCGGATCACCGATCTCAGGGTCCTGAGATCGGTTTTGGATCTCAGCAGATACGGACCCACTCTTTTGTATGACGATACTGTGCACTTACTGGTGGATATATTGGACATTTGGACCCCTTGGATTGGATGCAGTAGTAGTGTGTAGCATCCGGGGTCCCCTCCTCTGAGATTCTAGTTGTTTTCTCTTTTTTTAGTTTACATTCTGAACAATCTTTATGTATTAGGAATATTTAAGGTGTCTAATGAAATCGGTGGGATGTATAAGCCCACTTTTCTCAAAAAAAAAAAAAAATGTATCACTATCGATTCCTGAAGCCCAACATACATGTTGTTCTTGCATGCTTCGCAACGTCTAATTGTTCCATGATACTTTTAGAATAATCGCAGAATCACAATTTGTAATGTTCAGGAGCTTTAGAGTGATGGGGGTGGCTGAACAAGCAGGCAGGGCGAGTACATCAAGACCTAGCGGCGCCGGTGGTTCGTGCTCAAGCAGGGCAATACGTCAAGGGCGCTGAGGATGTGCTCAGTTGCCAGTTCGCCTTCGAGCTCTCCACGTGCAGGGACACCATGTACTTCCTAGTCCCGGTACCTACCCTTTTTGTTTTCAATAGTAGTCTTTCTTGTCTCTCCCGGTTTGCCCCCAACATCCGGTGCCCGGTGCCCGGTGCCCGGTGCCCGCACCTACAGGGCCCTTGCCTTCAGAACCCCAACCTCACCACTGTAGACGTTCTTCATCAAGGTTGTCTTCGAGCACCGCCGCCTTCCCCACTGCCGCCTCCGAATAGGTATGCTTGGCTCTCTCCATTTTACTTTTTTGGTTTTTTCCATACTTGATTTGTGCTTAACTGCAAACTTCTTTCTTGCTCAAAAATACAAAGGAATTTGTAGATTAACAAGGTAGGTACATTGTGTGATGGAATATTGTATAACGCTTATCTAATGAAGTGAAAACTAAATCTTACAGATATGAATATACAAACTTTCTAGTATAAATCATAATAAAATTGACAAGTCAGGGTGACAGGGTCAATAAGATTGATGCCCCCAAAGAAGTAAAAAAAAAAAAAAAAAAAAAAAACACTTATGGTGTACCACGATTTAATCAATAGTTGTGAACTTAAACAAGCTAGAAATGTGCCCAAACTTGATATCTACATGTACAATAATTGTGAATGTATCTTATAATTTACTTATTAAACAACTGTGCAATTGTCGGGATCGGGGGCTTAATTACTATTCTGACATAGTCACATTTAGCTTCACGCCTAAATTCTTTTCTTTGCTTATTCATTTTCTTCATCGAAATATCAATTGTAATTTGATTGTAAATAAACAATTGAGTGTATGAATAAATTCAATTACATTTACATTTGAAGGAGATGATTGAAACACATAAGAAGAATGACAAAAAGTCAAAACACTATACTTAAATTCTTACCAAGTATTATCACAGCTTGCTTGAAT
The DNA here is from genome assembly GCA_030179965.1 of Cyperus esculentus. Taxonomy (NCBI): domain Eukaryota; kingdom Viridiplantae; phylum Streptophyta; class Magnoliopsida; order Poales; family Cyperaceae; genus Cyperus; species Cyperus esculentus. Next base: position 4,482,591 of record JASGLE010000025.1, on the reverse strand, counting down.
TTTGTGTTTCAAAATAAACTACTTTGCTATCGCTAAGTCATCAAATTGTGGCAGGGCAAGCGATTCTATGAGGTTTACTAGCCTCTCAGTTGTTAACCAGATGTCAGGATTTCTAATTAGCATATCTCCACACATTGAAATTAACATAAACATGCCACCAGGTTGGAGCCTCAAAATTATGATATACTTTTGTTCCCCCCCCCCCCCCCCCCCCCCCCCCCCCACAACTATTGTAGTATATAAATGACTTAATTACTTGAGATAAAATTTCATTTTATTTCGAGAGGAACTGACTTCCTTGGCTTGCTGAAAAGCATATGAGATTGATGCTCTATCTTCTGGCTAAGGGGAAAAAAAGAAAGAAAAGAAAGACCAAATTGTCCCACTGTAAAACTGCAAGTCTGTTTGATTGCAACTCAAAGAGAGCATTTTTATTAATATTCTATCAAAAATCTATACTTACTATTTTATTTTATTTTCAGATGAGCATTTTTATATATCAACATCAAACTATTTTCAAGTCGAGTATGCTTTCTTTTGATGTGTTCACTGGCACAATCATTGCATATATCAGCGAAAAAAAAAAAAAATTCATCTGTGTGGGTGCATTGCCTTTGCTGTTGCAATCTGTCAATAACAAAGTTTTGTTATCTTCGTCCATCTTTTCCCTTGTCTTCGTATGCAGTATGATGGAAATCAGCTATACAAGTGGGGACAATAAACTTTTTATTACTTCCTTTTGTTCAAATTAAGTGTTGTAAAGACAACATCCTAGCAGTAAAAATTTTGCTGATACCCATAACTATTTCTTTTCATGTATGTTATGAGGTTGATTTTGGTATTTAACATGATTCTTGTCATACCAACTTGGAGCTCTTGTCAGATATATTGTGTCCCAGTTAAATAAATGCACTCCTGATTGTGATTTTCCTTTTTTTGCAGATTAAGAACATTTCCCTTTTGTTGTGGTGGTGGTGAAAGTTGTATAGGATCGAACGTCTCTATGGAAAATAGTAATCATGCAAATATATTCCAATTGCATGTGGACTGAAGTGTGGATTAAAAATGGCATCCTTTTTCGGAGGCAATTACTGCATAGGAAATACTATTTCAACCGGTCAACTACTTGGCAGGTGAATGGTTGCACCATTGTTTCTTTCTTATTTGACTCATGGGCAAAGACTAACGCTATGTGGTATTTTTTATTTATAAGCGTACTATTTCACTCAAGGGTCTTGTCATGGTGAAGCATTGTTAGATCGGACATATATAGTATGTCATTTGATATTTGTATGTTTTTTTGTTTGCTGTTTCTATTTCATTTCAGGAAAATTTTACTGAGCTCAATAGCTGCTAAAAGTTGCCTTCGGAGCTCATTTGGTATTGTTTTAGTGATTTCGTAAATGTTGATAGACTGTCAACCCTCTGAGCAAAACTGCAAGCTTTACTTATCTTCTACTTGCGTACAGGAAAATGCAAGTGAGATTAGTATAGGTGTAGTTGACTTAGACATTTTGAACTGTTTTGGTTACATACTACATTATTTCTCTCCAGCCAATTGATTGTTTTAGTTAGATACAACATTAGTTTGTAACTTTGTATTAACTACTCTTATAGTTTCTTTAGGCAAATACCAAAAGCTTGCATCAAATATATCCAGTCCTCAGTTATGTAGTTTTCTTTTCTTTCATTGTGGACCTGTTTTTATGTTTAATTTAGTTCAACAATCATGAATTGATAAAAAGAAGATCAATTTTTTAGTGTCCAATCTAAACTATATTATGCGGCAGGGAATGGCTTGTGTTTCCCCTGCATATGAAAACATGATATTGATTTATTATTTATTATTCATTTTCCTAGCCGCATCAGGAACTAAAAAATATATAAAACGATACTGATTAGTTTAAGAAAGGTAATTAAACAATCTGAAATTTTGTCAACTAATAATACAAACTTCTTAAGAAAAAAATCTGGAAAAGTACAACTGAATTACAGATAGAGACATCAATACTCAATATTTTAGTTTAACATTACCTAATAAAAAACAGTTAAGCAAAGCCTACCATAACGTGACCTTTTTCCTAAAAGCTTTAATGGAATTCACTCCTTCCAATCCCCCGGCGAAGGGGCATCCGAGGGAGCATACGAGATGACCCGAAACACTGACACAACGGAGGCATCCTGGCGTACTACCTGCCATCGTGAGTTCGCGAGATGAAACGTCGCCAGCTTGTTGCTGTACCGACCCGCCTCTGAGCTCGGTAGCGAAGTACCGGTTTAGACGCCCATCGTACGGTCGATCTTCGTCCCACTTGAGAATAATCGGCGAAGAGAATTTTCAAGTCCAAGTTTCCGACGAGAAAACATTGAATTGAAGAGTTTAAATCTTGTTGTCGTCTTCTGGCTGAAGCGTAACGGGAACTAGGACATGGAAGTCCGTCGACAGAGCCAGGTAGAAGGACAACAATGTCGCACCGGCAAAGCGGTACTGTTCCGCTTCATTCTCCGGGTCTTCCTCTTCTCCTTCCACCGGTTCTCCCTCTGCTGCTTCTTCCGCCGGTTCTCCCCCGGCTTCTCTTGCCGGTTCTCCCTCTACTTCTCCTTCCGGTTCTATCAAAGGCAGGACGAGTTTCGGAATCTCCGCCCAGAAGGACGTGACAGGATTGCCGACCAATAAATCTTCGTCGCCGCGAAGACAAAGCAGCCCGTTATTTGATGCCAGAACCTTGAACTTCTTCAACAACAGCTGGTCGATGGCGCCGCTCGGCACGCTGTTTTTCTTCTGGTGCACGGGCACAACCTCCTGAATCTTATCTATCACCGACGGTTCGGAGGTTATCATGAAGAACGCGGCGTACGGAACATCAGAATACGCAGGTTGCATGAAGTACTGCTCGGTGATGAGCTTCAGCCAGGTTCGACACACAACCGAGCACCGGATTGTGTCCCGGGCCGAGAGCAAGGAAAAGATCATCGTGATTATTTCCTCCGGTATTTTGAACTCTTGAGTCTCTGTTGTTGTATGATGATAATTGTGGTTTGGAAAGGGGTTCAATGGGTGTTATATATATATATATAAATATATATGCAGATTTGAAGTATTTACAAAGATATATAGGAAGCTACTTGACATGCTTAGCATTTTTGAGGTGATAATTTGGTTACAATTCCAAAATTATGCTTCTCTTTTAAAAAATAACTGGATTGGATATATAGTTTTTGTATTCTATTATTTTTTGAGATACTAATTTTGTAATTGGATAAAATAATTGGACCCAAAATTAAAATGCACCCCTATTTCTAAGAATTCACATCCGCAGTTATCCTTAACCGGGCCCTGTTATTCTAATATGGGCCGTTAGATCACAATAAACTTATGAGATTAATTTCAAAAAGACCCCTATAATCTAAATTGAGTCGATCGGCTCCGTCCATTTAAATTTAACAGTCCATATCAGAATAACAAGACCTATTATTCTCAAAGAATTACAGCATATTCTAACTCTATTTCTAAAACATCAGCAGTTTAGAATAATCCAATGACCGTAAAAACTTGTTTTATATTCATTTGTAACAGTAAATTGTTTAGGTGTGATCATAGGAGCAACACTCTTAAGAACTACCAATAGTGTCCCATTTTCTCTTCTACCTTTATTCTCTCGAGTTCGATAAAAATTGTCTTCATTTCCCTCAAATTCGAGACTACTCTAGATAGTAGTGTTTTTTGAAACTCTAGATGGTACCTTTGCCCGAATAATTTTAACAAGGAATCATGAAGTAGCATTATTGGCACCAAAACAACAAATTGTAGAGGTATCCCACTTACATAACGCCACTCATAAAATCTATTTTGCAAAATAGCATTTGAGAAGAACGATACTACCACTTGCCAGAAGAGTTAGCACCTTGGGCAAAGAAAATTGTTCCAAAAATGTGGTGGTCTTCCTCTTGCTCTTTTATCCATGGGAGGCCTTATGGCATGTAAGAAACAAGAGGAAAGTGAATGGTACAAAATGTGGGAAGGCTTAGAGCGTGAACTTGCAAGTAATCCCCACATTAAGCATGTAAACCAAATTTTAACTAAGCTTTGTGGATTTTTCATGGAATCTAAAAAATTGTTTGTTTTATTGGAGCATGTATCCAGAGGATTATGTGATTTCAGCAACTACGCAAATCAGACAGTGGGTTTTAGAGGGATTTGTTGAGATCTGTGAAAACATATTACCATAAGAAGTTGGGGAAAGCTACCTGAATGAACTTGTTAGTCAGTGTTTATTGCAAGTATTTGAGAGGGGAACATGGAAAAGTAGAAATTTGCGGAATGCATGATATTATACACAGCATGGTTGTTTCAATAGCGAAGGAGGAAGAATTCTCAATGGTCCTTACTACTTAGCAATCCAACCAGGCTACTTGGAAATAGAGTGCGCCGTGTTTCGATTCAAACCAATCTTGAATCTGAAAGAAAAGGTGATTCATCTCTCCGTTCATTGATGAGCTATTATAGCAAAACCAATCATCCATCACTATGCACAATGATAAGAACTTCCAGATTCTTGCGTGTTTTAGATTTATTTCGCATCTCTTTGGAGAGAGTACCAAAAGAGGTTTTTAATTTATTCAACTTGCAATATTTGGGGTTGAATGACATTGGTATTAAAGAGATCCCAAAAGGAATTGGAAGATTGGAAAATTTGATGTACCTGGAGGCTGTTGGAACTAAAATTGTAACTTTCAAATGAATTAGCAAACCTAAAGAGGCTTAGAGCAATTGAGGTGCATCCTAATGATCCTACCAGACTTGGTTGATTTTTTTAGGAGTAATGACACCCAAAAGGATCTGGAAGCTATCGAATTTACAAGTCCTAGTTATTATCAGAGAAACTGACGACTTTTTTCAAGTAATGACACCCAAGAGGATCTAGATTTCTTAAGTTTCTATTTTTAATATTTTGAACAAAAACAGCGAATAGGAAAATTGGGAATGTTCAATTTTTTTGCAATCTTACAAATTTAGAAATGTTGTGTAGCTTAGCTATTCTATAGGAAGTACATATAGAGTGTTCGTCCTAATTAAAAACTAATTGACCGATACAACATACAATTTGGGAGCTAAAATTAATTATTTGTTTACTTATTTCTTATGATGCGATATTCCAGTACCTCAGTCGTATCCGCTCGTACGCATAACAGTGAAGCAACCTTTTTACCCTTTTGAATCGGCAAAAGAGAAGAATGTTAATTACTATCATCAATCTTTAATGAAAGGGAACAAGTAATGCAATAGTAAGCAGGGATATACGTTCATATAAAAAATAAAAAAATATATATGTCAGTGTCTTCGATCCTTATAATAAAGGTTTTGTTAAAATTAAACTGCCCAAGTTGTTATTTTTTCTCCAATGTGATTTACTTCATATAGGACATTATACAACCGCGCTAAAATCTGCTACGATCCAAAATTGGATCGTAGGACCCTCCAATCTAACTTTCAATGGTTGAAATTATTTCAAAAAATCCCCCCTTAAAACCACAACCATCGGATATGGATTGTTGGTTCCTCCAATCCGATTTGGATCGTAGCAGATACGGACTCTTATACAACCCCGGTTAATAGATCAGAGCTACTTCAACATTGAAAGATTTCAAACACCCGAACTGGAATTGCAATATTGCGACACCAACAAGCAATTAAGATAGATTTAAAAGAAAACCAAATCATTAACATAAACTTTGCAAAAATGCAAGACGTTGCATTACAACTGGAACTTCAAATTTATATCACCATATAGACCATCACCTTTATGGAAAATTATAAAGCACTTGCATCTGTCAAAATCTTCAGAAATTAGCAGTCCATCCAATGGGCCCCAGCTGATGGTTCTGCTGAAAGGCCCCAGCTGGACCCACAACACCTACACCCATATTTGGACCCAAACCTGACGGTGGTACTTGTTGGTGTACCATGTTGTGGGGTCCAGGTGCCATGAGAGCCATAGAAGCAGGCTGACCTGGGTGGTGCATCGACGGGTACTGCACATGTGGCGGCTGTGGGGCTGCATTAAATGTTGCAGACCCATTGTGGGTCGGTAGATATGCTGTGGCATGTGCAGTCGCTGGTTGAGCAGGTACATTGTAAAATGGACCTGACGGCATATTCGGTAATTCTCTTGGGTTTTGAACCCAGATATCTGAGGCCTCCACCTGCAGCGATAGATATAAAATCAACAAAACTTCACCAAATGATGGAGCTAGCTTACTTTATATAAGTTTGCCTTTTCAGGTAATTGCACCATCTAGGTCATAAATGGAACTTATCTCATGGGGAGTAAAATCCAAAATAAAAAAGCATTGAAGATCAAAAGGAAGAGGAAAAAGTAATCCTGCAATTCAAGCTAATTATTCCTTATGAATTCCATGTGGCCTCATTTCTCCCCAAAATACAAACACTAAGAAGAATGAGTTAAGGCTTAGATCATTTTCATATACACTTGGGAAATAACGATGCTCTCTTTATTCTCAAGGGTCGAACATGAGGTTTCTCCAGTTCTACTGTACAACCATAAAAGGCAATCTCAACAATTCTGGTCCGATACGTTACACATGACAATGCAGATTATAGTATACTAACTAAAGCATAGATATTTCACACCAGCTGAAACACATACCTGTTGACTAGGCATGTAGAGATTATTATCCTTGAATTTGACTCGGTTAGAATCATCAAATGTGCCAACAGGCCCGATCACACCAGGTGTTACTGGGTAGCCATTGCTTGGATTTGTATAATTCCCATAGCCATTACCTGTAAATGATGGTTTGTACTGATTTGCACTATACTTCAACCCACCAGCTGTTACCTGTGTAGGACTAGTGGCAGGCATCACAAGATAGCTGTTGCCATGTGTGGGGTGCGGATATGCAGCAGTATTTGAGTAATTTTGCACTGCCATTTGTGGTGGCACATACATAGGAGGGAAGACATGTCGGTAAGGCATATAGTTGGGGTACGCCGAGAGCTGCATTTGTTGGTACATTTGAGGCACCTGTTGGTGCTGTTGGTTTTGTAGAGCATTTTGTTGCTGCTGCACTGTTACAGGATGAGTCAACATCTGGCTTGAGCTGGCAGCTGGTGAGCCCATTGCCTGAATCCAATAAATAGTAGGTCAGTTATAGATTTATAACATAAAAGAATACAGGCAACCATATATAGTTTGTTTGATATCATGCATATTAATTTGTATAATTAATTTATCATTGCTCATTGCCTGTTCGAACAACATTCCAGTATTAATTTGTATTATTCAATTAATTATCTGTTTGGTCCATCACAAAAATAGAAACTTCAAATAAATAAGACAGATACCAGGTTGTTTACCTCAGTTGATATCACTGTCACATCCTCGCTAGCTACACCACCAGCACCAACCGAACTGAGAAACTGCATGTCATATCTTGAATGTGGGTCATACTCCTGAGTTCAGGCATATATAGGGGCGAAGTCCATTAGTATAACAACTAAACTACCTCAACAAATCTTCCAAACATAAAAAAAAAGGGATATATGATAATACATACCTGGAAGTTTTGAATATCAGAAGTGTTTTCTTGGAGATCATGGGGAAGAGTAGATTCATACTGTGAGACACTTTCTGAAGCAGGATCAGGTATACTTTGTGGGCCCTCATCAGAGAGTCTCTGCAAATTTGAATCTGCTCCTAGCTGGACTTCATTAACAGCAGTCTGCTCAATGTCGGATTTTACCATTGCACTTGGTGGTTCCAGGGCACTGCCACAAATTAATAATAAAAAATTAAGAAAACAGGAGGCATATTGTGTGCAAGGAGAATATAGCAGAAAATTCCTGTTATCCAATATTAATACAAAGTTCATATTACAGAAGGAACATTGTTTACCATGATTCTTCAACAAAGCATGTAAATTAAATGACTAAAAGAAAAAAATCTTCTGCTTCTAGGTGATTTTATACCAGTATAAAAAATCTAGACAGTAGATGTAGCCTATTTCTTATCATAAAAATAAAATTGAGCAAGAAAAAATTAATACCCCAAGGAAGGCTGATTGTTAGTCTCCTTTGAGCCTTTAACTGCATCAAAACTGCCAAAGACAAGGTTTGTTTTCTCAGTGTCAGGGACACGCAAATGCTCAGGGATGATAACATGCTGATCCTCAGAAATACTGGACTTAGCAAGACTTTCGGATAATATAGCCACCTCTGTCGTCTGAGTTTGCTTGGTTAAAGAATCATTGACTCGGGAGCTTTGGCTTGATTTCGGTCTCCATTCCATGTTGGGCTGCTGAGCTGCAGTCATATATCGACGTAAATTATTGAAGAAACAAATAAATTAGATTCACCATCCATAACCTAGCATTACTATCAATCATGCAAGGTCAATGCAGCGCCTTAAGAAGGCAACTATCAGTTAACACAACAAAAAATTATCTGAAAGATGGTGTGTATAAACTTATTGTGCGCATTATAAGTCAGAAAAAGAAGGTAGTCTTTAGTGGAAACATACATTGTCATTAATGTAATCATCATCACCGAGGGAATAAAAAACACTTCCAAGTCCCACGTCCAAAGAGAAAATAAGGTAAATACAACAAAGAAAGAACACATTAATAGTTCTAGTAAGGACCTTTCTGATGTGAAGCAGATTGCTGAAAGACCTTCCCATTATGCTGGCCCACATGTACTGATCTGGTACCATTCTCTGAAGCAAGAGGTTGAGGGGGACGATTGCCTCTTGAATTAGGCCTAGCATGTCTATGGCTCTCATTTGTAAAACTCCTATTACCATTTGAAATCAAAGTTGAATTTCTAGAGTCGTAAACAGCATTGGGTTTGCGCAATCCAACTACCCCAACTTCGCGGCGCCTCAAACCCACATTAATGTGGATTGGATCAGCTGAAGAGCAAATTTCAGCGCGGTTTTCTTTTCTCGGCAAGGACGTAGCATGCTGAGAATTGAGTTTAGAAGACTCCTTGTCTGCTACTGAGGGTGCTGAGGTGGCAGGTAGAGGAGAGAGCTTTTGATTGATGGATTCTTCCTTGGATCTGGAGATCAATTGTTTTAATCAAATTGGAAAACTCAACTGAATGAATCTCAGTAAAACATCTTCAGGTTTAAATGTGCAGTTAAACACATGAATTTCTTTATTATTCTATTTTGGAAGCTTTCTAGCTAAGAACCGGTACATGTCACCCACTACTAATATACAATGACCCTGCATCTGATTGGAAATATAACGAATGAATCTTGGTGAAATATGTTCAGCAGTTCAGATTTATATGTGCACTTCAACACTTACAATTTTCTTTCATTATTTTATTTTGTAAGCATTCTAAATAAGCCAGCAAAGGACCAGTATGTTACCCACTACTAGCATACAATGACCCTTACATATAATTTTGTATAGAAACTTTTACTCCGATTAGCTACGCCCCGAATAGCTTTAAAGAACCTTGTGAAAAGCACATAAAAGACTTTTCAACTGTGCCATGTTAAAAAAGACGTATTGACTGCTGGTAGATTCCTACTCATTCTAAACATGACCTAACTTCATGATAAATCTGCACACCAGACAAGCAAGGAAACAAATAGTTTTTTTTTTCTGAAATTAATGAAACATTTCATTAGAAATTGTACCTTTCATCCTCAATGCCTGTTGCAACTTTGCCGTTATATAAACTAGAGGTCTGACCATTTGCTGGCGTTACATCCTCATCATCTTTTTGTTTGATTCTATTGTCTCTCACCACTCGGAATTCCTTTACAGGCCCTGATAGTAAATAAAGTAAATTCTTCAATGAAGCATTTACTATCCAATTTAATATTTTAATTTTAAGATAAATAAAAGAAAAGATCATATTTAGCAATCCAATCAGCAGAATTCTCGTGAGGACTCCAACAAAAAAAGATAGGGCCATTCACTACACCAACCAAACTTGTGTCATAGTTCAACGTTTCCCAAGATAATAAGATATACGCAACCAGATAAACATGATACGCCTCATTCCAGTTTAACCACTAGTTTATTATGCATATAACGAAAGAAACACTAGTTTATTATGCATATTACGAAAGAAAGCAGTAATACCAGGAAGTGTAGGTCTAGAATAACCCCCTCTACCAGGTCTAGTATAACCACCTCTTCCCACTCTACCATTGCGGTCAAATGACAGATCTGGTTGTAGAGTACGGTCAAATGACCAATCTTGTTGTAGAGTGCGGTCAAATGATCGATCTGGTTTTTTCCATTCTGTTCTTACTTCCTGGACTCTTGTGTCATCAGCACCATTGTTCTGAGAATTGCAACAACACGTGAAATAGAGTTCAAGATATTTTATGATTATGTAACCATATTAACTCTAGACTGGTGGCACATGGTAACTACCAACATGTCCAAATGGCACAGCTTATACTATCAAATGGAAAATCTTAACTTGACCGGTCATGTTACAGCTGCATGAAGTTATGTAACTGGTACCATGTATCACAGAAATGAAGACTAAAAAGTTGTACCTCTTTCTTCCTCTCTCTTCTCCTCCTAACCTCATGAAACGGATCTGCATGACAAAACATAACACCAAATATGTCAAAGATGAAATATGCCAACTAGTAACTAGTAAAGAGCAATTTCAAGGCCAATCCTAGACAGACTGCTACATAAACAACCTCGGTAAACAACATGTTAATGCATCTAATTAGGAACAAAAACCCAATAACAAAACCCAGAATCCTAACCCAAAAACGTAATAACTAAACCCTAACCTTCCCATCCCCCCAATTCCTCTCCAACTAAACCAAATCCATACCGATACCATCCTCGAATCCAGCCAAAGCAAACCAGTCCTAAAACCTAAGGGAAACCAAACCAAGCGCACAACACCTTGATTGAGCAGCTTCTGCGCAGCCTCGTCGGGATCCATGTTGGTCTCCCTTAGGGCGGCGTATATATCGGACTCGGAGTGGTCGCCGACGACCTCCTTGATGGACTTGACGGCGCTACGGAGCTTGGACGAGATCGGCATGGCGTCGCCGCTCTCGGCCTTAGAACCCGCGACCATCAGTCAGTCGCCCGTAGACTAAACCCTCCGACGACGACGGCGATGACGCAAGCGAGACCCGACGGAAGGATGGATGGATGGATGGATGGATGTTGGAGAAGGGGGGAACTAGGGTTTTGCAATATCGGGAAGGGAATGGGGAGGGGAGTAGTAAAGGGAGAGAGAGGAACGAAAGGAAAGGAGGGTTTGGATTCTCTCTTGATGGTTTTGTTTTATTTTGTCAATTTTAATTGTGAATTTATGAATTATGATTATGGAAATTGTTGTTATTACAGAGATGACGATTACTGTTTAGGTTAATATTCGTATTACACAAGTTGTTATTTACATTTGAATAATAATAATTTAAGAATTTTACTCTAATAATCCTACTTACCTACCATATAAAGTTTCTTTCAATCCAACGATTACAAATAAATATTACCTCATATTATATGAGGAAGGATCAAATAACCATGTTTAAAACATGACCGACCGGTGACTATGAAATTAAATCTTAAATAACTATATTTTTAAATTCTTACATAATAAAATTAATTGATAGAATATGTTGTATATATCATATTTTATATGTATATAAGAAATTATATTATTTTGATTTTATTTACATGTGCATCAAGCATTAACAAAAATCAACAGTTCAAGTATTATGATTTTTTTCTCCTCTCTTGATGACTATCAAAACAATGTTAAAACTTTATCATTTTTTATGTATATGTTATTGAGATAATATAGAATACATCTAATAGTTTAGATTTTTCAATTTATGCATAAATAAAAAAAAAATGGTCACCATATTCATTGGTGTCCATGGTTATTGGATCCCTCCTCATATTATATTCATCTGCAACTAATAAAATTGTTCGGGTGTGATTATTACAGAGAGAACAATAGATTAATATTCAAAAGTTGGTATCTACATTAATTAATAATTGAAGAATTTACTCTAATAATCCTACTGTATAAAAATATACTTTCAATCCAATGATTATAAATAAATATTACCCAATATTATATTTATTTGTAACCAGTAAAATTGTCTGGGTGTAATTATAAGAGCGACACCCATAATCGAAATATGCTAACTCAGTTTGTATATTTTATATTGTATACAAAATAATTTACATTTTAGAAATGAGAATTTATACTCATTTAAAATGAATATTAGCATAGATTGTATCAATTTTGATATTTTTGTTTCTACGTACAGCCCACCCTTACAATATTACTATACTTATTTCATAGATTTCTAATTGATTTTTGGTGTTTAAATAAAACTTTTAATAAATGTATGTATAAAGTAGGGAATTATTAAAGCGGGCGAACCGGGATATGCGAACCGGGGTCGGGTTTTAGTAATGGGCTGCAAATAAATACATACAATCTGAGGCTCTGTCAGCTGAACTGAAATGTGTATAGTCGAGTCCATTGGTTCATTGTTTCAGTGCTTCAGTTATATTTATATGAACCGGTCCAATTGGTTTATATATCCGCGTACAATCTTCAGTACCGTCCGATCAAACTGAACGGCTCAGATCAACACCGGAGTTCAGCTTTTAAAGTGAGGGAGAGTTCTGTCAAATAAACCTGATTCGTTCATTTTTCATCCAACGATCATGATTAGGATAGTAGGGTCCTGTTATCCCAAATTAGAATAACAGCAGATATGGTTCCCAATCTTGCTACTCTGCATGAATGATATATTGATAATTTGATATGGAAGCGCTATTAACGTTAAAAAAAAATGTACTAAGCAGTAATCACACTTACTATATATATTTTTAAAACATTGAAACATTATGACCCTTCTAATTGACTTACCAGTATTATATGCTTTTCAATTGCTATTATTTTTTACATTAATATATTTGAATATAATATATCAACTAATTGGTGATAATATAACAATTCAATAAAAATAATTGCAAAGCTATCGTGAGCCTTTTTTGTGAGTGCATTTTCAAAAAAATATCAAATCACCTTCAAATTTCGATTCATATGACTCAATAAGTTTCTTGTACCTTATGGGATACAAATGTTTTCCATTTTTGGATATTTTTAAGTACTTGTTTGAGATTTTTTAAAAATGACTATACAATATTAATAAAATAATCAAGTTTATGTATCACTTTTAAAAAATCTCAATTTTTTTTAAAATAGTAAATTTTATATATCATAAGATCTTGCTATAAAAAACTCTTTGAGTCATATAAATCGAAATTTCGAAAGTGATTTGTTAACATATAGTCATCCCGCCAAACTTGGAAGATTAGTGAGACTGGCAATTTTATAAATTAAAAGAACTTCTCTCCTTTTTTTTTGCACACATCTCATCTTATTCAAGAAAAAAAAGGCTGTTTAAGCTCAAAGTTGGCATAGTAACTAACTAACTAGCTCAATTTATTAGGCATGGGTGATGCTTTTCAAATACACAAAAACTTTGCAAAAGGTTTTGATATCAAATAAATTGAAACGAAAACAATAATATAAACTATAAAGCATGTTGACAACACTCCTATTCTTGAAGTCCAGACCTTCTCTAATACTCTGTTTCATACTAAAATCTATGATTAATTAACAAAAATGATCCTCATAATTAACATGCCATATGACCTATTATTATATTGTAATTAATGCCGGCAATACGCATTACACCAAGCTAAGTAAGCAGCATCCAATAGGAAATTTTCAATTGCCCTTAGTTCAAGTGTCCATATGTCCACACAAACACAAATTCTGTAACTCATACGTCAAATTTTGTAACAATGTAGTGTACAAATATGACCCCATCCAATAATATGGGCACCACTTCCGTTGCTCTTGCCACATTTCTTTATTTATCTTGCCATTGGATTAAACCCTCTGTATTCATCCAATGGCGAGATAATTAAGAACATATTTCTGGTCTTGACATTTAAGGTCTTGACATTTAAGAGCAGTAGATTTTTACCCAATACTATGGACTATGGTAATGGAACGTCCCTTTTCAATATTAATTTTATTGATTGGTCTGCTCCAATATCTCGTAAGAGCCCCCCAAAAAAAAAAAAAAAAAAAAATACGAACTAGACTAGATAGTTCGATCGATCATGAGATTCAATTTATCTATCATGGATCGATCCCAATTTCCTAATCCAATACAATACACGAAGAAGTCGCTTGAAATATATATATGTTATTTCTGAAAGTATATATAATGCATGAGAGGTGTAATTAATTAAGTGGCTATATATATATGCGCACACGTACATAACCAGTTTGTTCACAAAATTCTAATTGCTTGTTAGTTAGATCATTCCACAAGTGATGAAGATCATAATTAAACAAAATTTGGAATTTGCATGCCAAGGTTCAATTTACATGAGTACACTAGACATGCATGCATAATTAAGGGAAAGTTAACCACTTGTAGCATTGTTGGCTAAGGCATCACATAAATTTGCGTATATATATACGGCTGAGTTTAAAACATAATTAATTACGTATTAATTTGTACGAGCATTATTACCATCTTTAAAATTTCTGCTGATAATTATGTTATACGTAATAATCCTTTGTCTTATTTATTACCTTTTAATTTTTATGCGATTATAAAATTAAATCATATTTTTATTTCGGGTCAAGACCGCTTAGCAACTGTTAACTACTACAAATAGGCTACTAATGTACTTTTGCTTTAAATTCTTAAACTAGAAAGTGGGTGGGTTTCAAAGCTTCTAAGGCATGCCATATCATCAATTTTTTTAGCCATTGGATCTATTGTTAACTATCAATCTAATGGCTAAATTTATTTTACTCTCTTCATTAGAATTCTAAAAGACATAGATACATTAAGTGTAATTAAGTATTATTACTAAATAATTGGTGATCTCTTGTAAACTTCCATATAATTATGTGTTACAAATTTTTTTTTATAACTTTCTAGCACCAAAAAAAATATGCCACATTAATGATTATAATTAATTATAAGCATATTTTATACTATAAGGATTTCAAATAGTTGTCACTTATGTATATTTTGATTATTTTCTTATCAACTTGAGTAGCTACACAAATAATAGCTATAAAAATTAATTAATCTCATCACACATGCAATACAAGTTCACAACATCACATTGTTCTATATATCGATTTTCTATTTTAAAGATTTACTAAATGTTTATACTTGCAAAAATTTTATAAGACTATAATAAACAAAATTAATTGTTTGTAAAAACAAAAGGTTATCTTTTTAAATCTTATTCAGGAATTCAAATATTTATTTTCATATATTACTTCGCCCGGAATTCCAACCCTAGTTGCATTGATAAGCATAAGCTCCGGTGATTTAAAACGATAGTTTAAGAAGAATAATAAAAAAAAAAGTATCTCTTATTTAGTAATTTAGTACCAACCCGGAAATCTGTAATATCTATTTACAGTGATGGTGCATTAAACAAGTGTATCAAATAATCATGGCTCGTCGACGAGCCAGCATCACAGGATAAATGAGTTCTCATAGGAATGACTAAGCTGGTCAATATCCCTAAATATTGTTGGCATGGTTATGAAGTGCATGGTACGAAAGCAACGTAGCAACGCCTCTTGTACATTTGTCTTGACATCTCTCAGTTGCAGCTCCTCATACTTACTGGTACAACACAGGTGGGCTATCTTGCATTGGGTTCGCTCCAATATTTCATAGCAAAAAAACAATGTAGATTAATTAAACAGTCACAAATTTGTATACCCAATCTAATATATTACATGAGATGATGAGAAATATGAAGTATGTAATAATATATGTCAAGTGCTTATATATAGACACACAAATACACAATAATTCAGTGTTGTTCACAAAATGTGACTGACTTAATTGTTAGGTTAGTCTCATTCGAGAAGTAAAGCAAATCATCAAGGACGTCATGTGAACTGCTCAAGTTCTCATATAATGCTTAACTCTAGGGGTGTACAACGGGCGGGTTAACTCTATTTTATCAAAATTTGAACCCAACCCGATTATACCGGGTTATAAAATATTGTTACTCAACCCACCCGTAACCCAACCCAACCCGACTACTTTTTTACGTACGGGTTTTTGCGGGTTGTACGGGTTACGCGGGTTAAACGGGTTGTAGTTTCGGTTAAATTATTAATCATATGATTTTTATTTTTTTATAATATTGACCATGTTAATGGTGATTTATAACTTGATGATAATATATTTTGGATAACTTAAGTAATATAAAGATAATTTAATGTTAAACATAAATTAGGAATTATATATAGAGTACTCGTTATATATTTATTAACTAAATTTCATATTAGAAACATAGAACGAGCATATAAAGTTGCAAAAAAAATAGTTAGACATAATAAGCATTAACCAAAAACATCATAAAAATTTTATATCGATCTTAAATAAGAACTTAATTCTTAAATTATTGTCTCATTATTTATCTTTTTAATAGATTGTATATATAAGTTTGTATAAAATTATAATTGATAACTAGTTGCGGGCGGGTCCGGGTTAGACGGGTTTCTAAATGCTCAATTCGTAACCCAACCCGGCATAACGGGTTAGTCAAAATTAAAACCCGACCCAACCCGATAATGTCTCTAACCCTGTAAAAAACGGGTTGGGTCGGGTGGGTCGGACGGGTCGGCCGGGTTGACGGGTTTTTTGTACACCCCTACTTAACTCCCAATGAAAGGAAGAAAAGGAAATTAGGAAAGAAAAGAAATTGCCTTTCTTGTTTGTTATGATTTCATTTTGTTTAGTATAATCCAATTTGTGCAGTAATAAACATAAACATCAAGAAATTAAAAGAACCAATGAAATGATTAATTCGATATTAATTTCCATCACCCCGTTCTATTATATATCTCTAATTGGTTTTTTTGTGAGTTTTTCTTTTTGGGATTTTTGGTGCAAAAATGAGAAAAAAATGCTAAAAAAGAAAAAAAAAACTTAAATATGATTTTTTTTTAAATTTCAGAAAACTTATATGCATAAGACGTTGTGAATATTGTGTGAAACTGCCAGAATCAATACAATTTAAATGCACTTTAGTATTAACTTTTTTTACCGAATAAATATACAAACATAATATGAGACACTTTGCTACTCATGTATAATTCTAGAAAATGCTACAAAATTCATAAAATCTTTCTTGCCTTGCATCCTGAATTCCTTCCTGATCCAAGCTGGATCATTGCAACTTGTAACAGTTCATAGGATTTTATATTAGGCTGCGCTTGATTGCTGGGCTGGGCTTCTTCTCAGAGTAAGATTTCAACATGACAAAATTCCAGATACAAAACATGCCCATAACAATTTTGTACTTTCTTTCAATACATAAGCCCAGTATGAAACTATGAATAGCTAAATACGGCCTAAGGTAAGTTTGTAACCATGCCAGTCCGCTCCAACTCAGGTGTCTATGGACTATGGAACTGCATGCAATGCATATTCCACATTCATAAATCATAATAATATCAGGGGATAGATTCCATGCTCGGAAGGCAAACCCTGATATAGTGATATGGATTATTGAATTGAAACAACTATATATTTAAGCTTAGATGTACATTTGATCAATCTTTTATACAAGGTCGACGAGATGGATATCCGTTTCAAAACGTTACACGATTTCATCCACAAAGATCGTGCATTCGTGCTGCTGCTATATATCCAGATTCCAGAACTTTGCCTACGGGCATGATGGGCTTTGGTGTTCGGGTGCTGAATACTGAAGACCAACTATATTACAGTTCTGTGAATATAGTAAGGTGTTTAGTGTCTATCCTATATGCTTAAGTTTCAACCCCTACTAAGTGTCCAAATGCTCCTTTTATAGGCTAGAGTTAGGCCTTCATATGACAAGAAAGGGGAAGGCCCAAATAAGGAAAGAGATCTATGATAGGAGGCAATCACGGAGCTCCTTCCTCTTAGGGCATCGGCATGCTATTTGGGCTGATCTGCCTGTGGCCCAGAAGACACAGGTTCTGCTTTGGGCCCACAGACCGGCGTATTGGACCCTATCAGGACATGTGGTGAATAAAAAAAAAAAAAGCAGTAGAGAACTAGATATCTTGTACTCCTGTGCAAGTGCAACAGATGAACAGAATGAACTAAAAATAGACTATCATTCCTGGAAGCATAAGAATCGGAGAGTGCGATAATATTGCAGTATAGTATTGCTTTCACAATTTCACACTAGTAGGTTTTCTATCCATCACAAAGTCACACACATGAGTCGGATCGGATTGGAATATCGAATCAGGTCGGACGAACTTTTCAGGTCAGATCAGATTTTGCCACCTTTATGTATGTATGTAACTTAGATGTTTGTTCAACTCGTACAGTGGTGCTGATGTATTTGGAACAATGGGAAGGACTGGTTGGCAGCTGTCTAATCTATCATTTATCTGTTCATCAATAATATATATATTGATTATGCATTCATCATGGGACCAAACTTGTTCATCCCATTCTCATATCACTGCCATCTCTCTCTTATTATTAAATTTTTGTAGTGTCCTCATTTTAACTATCCATATGTCCACATACAGGGACGAAGTCAGGATTTCATTATAGGGGGCCAAAAAGGTGGTGCCGCAAAAATATTTTTTAAAATTAAAATGGTTCTATATTAATTATTACATAGTCAAAACTATTACTTTTTATTACAAATACAATCAACATAAGTGAAGTCATTATATTTATGATTCCATTATTGAGCGATCTATTCGATGATAATATACAACTAATATAAAAAATAATATTAAAAGTGAAAAAAAAATTACATAACTGTAACAAATATAAGAACTCGTCAGCGAAGGATGAGTTGAACACGTCTAGTTTTTATCTTTGCAAAATCATCTATTATATCTTTAGATCGAATATGTTTAGCAATTTCTTTCTCAATATAAGCACAGAGATAGTTGTTTAAGAAATCATCTTTCATTCTGTTATGCAGTCTAGTCTTCACATTTTTCATTGCTGAAATGCACGCTCTGTAGTTGTTGTAGAAACTGGAAGTGTTAAAACGTATTAGCCTGTCAACTAGATAGAAAATTTTTAATTTTCCAGTTCTTACCAGTCGTTGGCACAACTCACTCAGAGTTTTCAAGTCTTGAAACTCACAATGATTTAGCACATCAATTTGATAACATTGCAATTGATATCTTAGATGAAGAAGTTCATTATATGGAAAATCGGTCGGATAGAATTTTTCAACTAGTGTGCATACAACATCAATATTGAACAACTTGAAAGATTATGTAGGATCTAAAGATGCACTTAATTTATGTTATTGAAATGTTGTTTAACTGTGAAGCTATTTTTTTTTTAGCAATCCGAAATTATAATTAGATAGCACAACATAATTATAGAAATATCTATTACACATTGATGAAAAGCAAGCTCATATATTATATTATTTACATTTAAGAAGGACCTATATTTAATATCTCAATATATTAACCTAATATAGTATACTAAATTTTTTTTTTCAAAAATCATGGGGGGGCCATGGCCCCCCTAGCCCCCCTCTGTCTCCGTCTCTGTATGTCCCCTTATTATTCCCCCTCTCTGAAGTCCAAGCTCTTAGCAGCCTCAGTTTTAATTTCCTGGTCTCTACATTTAATTTCACAAAAGTCATCCCTCTCAATTTCTCCTTCTATCAGTTAATTAATTTCTTGATTCAACATTGAGCCACATATTTTCAATATTTTACTTTTAATTAAGCTATCAATTGCAAATTGCAACGAAAAATAGCAAGTTTGTTAACCAACGCTGATGAATTAGAAAATGATATACAAAGTAAAACATAAAAAGGGCAATATTAAGAAAATATGGTGAAATAATTTGAAATCTAACCACAAGGTGATGGTAACATCTTGAAATTTAAGATTAACCAGTATTTTAATAATTAAGAAACAGTATAAACACTATGTAACGATGTTCTTCAATTCAACATTTTATTAACGGTCATATCTGGTGTCTTCAACATTAGTATCTACATTTCCACATTATTATAAAAATTTGAGTTCAGAGTTACAAAATTTGAAATAAAAGTTACAAATGTTATATATGTGTAGACATATGAATAGTTAAAATAAGGACACATAAAAAAATTCCTATTATTAATGGAATCATTGCGAGTAAACCCATATTGTAGAATTGCCAATATTCATCCCTATGACCGTATCGAATTACAAATATATGTAATTTCCCTTTCAAAACTTTAAAATCATTTCTTTATCCCCTTTCTGTAGTTAATTGACTACAAACTATGTATTAAATATTGAAAATTTGATATAACCCAATTGGTTCTCTTTAATCAACTTTTCAGCACAAACAAAACTGATAAATAAAACGGTGTAGGGTTTAGATTCTCTACATTCTACATTCTACAAACACATTAAATCGGTAGATAGTTTGAAATGACCACTATATTGTGATCTCTTAGTCCTTCCTTGTTCTATTATATCGTATTTCTCTTATTTTCATTAAAATGTTTCATGTAATATTCAAGAATAACTTATATCTTTAAAAAAAAAAAAAATTGATGGATTAGGAAGTGGCTTTTTACGAAATACAAATTAAAATCGAAATACCTAGTGTTATGCCAATGGGGGCGGGCAGGCCCCGGCAGGCGACGGGCGACGGCGGGCACGGACGGACGGGTTACGGGGGGTTTTGTCCCGAGGGGGGACCCTTGCTCGCCCCTTTGCCCATCGGGCTTGGCGGGCAAGGGCGGGCGATGGGCGGGGTGAGGGGTTTGGTTGGGCGGCCACGGAGCGCGGGCGGTGGGGCGAGTTGCCGATCGGTTAGGGCGAATTCCAGCGGGTTAGAGCGGATTTCGGCGGGTTATAGCCGATTACGGCGGTTTTTCATTTACTATATTTTATAAGTTTGAATAAGTTTCATTTTTTTTTAAAAATTCAAAACTTCTTTGCACATTCTTTGCAAACTTTTGTAATTTTGAATAAGTTTTATGTTTTTCTATTTTGATATATTAAAAGAAATGAAGTAAACTATAATTTTAGAAACTAAGAACTTGTAAGGGCGGGCGCGGGGGGCGGGCGGGTTTCAGGGAGGCGACAACAAATATCCAGACCCTTGCCCTTCGAGACCCGCTCGCCCGGACCCTAGACGGGTGGGCAAGAATTGTGGGTCGGGGCGGGCACGGGCGGGCGGCCCAGAACGGGTGGGGAGCACAACACTAGAAATACCAATCCAAAACTACTGAAGGGGAGAAGGGTAGGTCCGATGGGCATCGGACCTATCTCTGTCCGATGAGCACTCATGACCACATGATCTGATCTCTCCAAATTGCTCTATTGATTATCGCATCAGCATCCGTTAAACACTTAACAGTCCAAAACCCAACAACCCTTTCTCTTTTCTGGTCTATCTCTCTCTAATCTGCTCTCTCGATCGTTTTCTTCTGGCTCCGCACCACCGTCCCGCTGGCTCCTTACCGCCCGCCTCGACTCAGCACCACCCCCCACCCCCCGCCCCGGCTCCGCACCGCCACCCCGACTCAGCCGCGCAATCAAAATAGAGGGATTTCTAAAGCACAATAGTGAGGTCTTGAGAGACAGGAGAGTGGGCAAGGCATGGTCTTGTGGGGCCAGGGTGCGGAGTTGGGGTGGGTGCGACTGAGTCGGGGTGGCGGTGCGGAGCCGGGGTGGGCGCGGCTGAGTCGGGGTGGCGGTGCGGAGCCGGCGGGACGGTGGTGCGGAGCCAGAAGAAAACGATCGAGAGAGCAGATTAGAGAGAGATAGACCAGAAAAGAGAAAGGGTTGTTGGGTTTTGGACTGTTAAGTGTTTAACCGATGCAGATCCGATAATCAATAGAGCAATTTGGAGAGATCAGATCATGCGGTCATGAGTACTCATCGGACAGAGATAGGTCCGATGCCCATCGGACCTACCCTCATCCCCTAGTGAAGAACCAAATTATTTCCCTTGTTAGCTATTAGATTGGTACCATACCACCGAGTCCATCTTAATCGAACCAAAAGGAATCATTTAAGCCAACAGTTTTTAAGTAAAATTCTAGGTTAAAATTTCTAGTGGACGTGCAGGGTGCTTTACTGCTTTATAGCAAGGCAACGGCCGTCAACAGGTCAACGAATAAAAATAAGGTACGTAGGGGTGTACAAAAAACCCGTCAACCCGGCCGACCCGTCCGACCCACCCGACCCAACCCGTTTTTTACCGGGTTAGAGACATTACCGGGTTGGGTCGGGTTTTAATTTTGACTAACCCGTTATGCCGGGTTGGGTTACGAATTGAGCATTTAGAAACCCGTCTAACCCGGACCCGCTCGCAACTAGTTATAAATTATAATTTTATACAAACTTATATATACAATCTATTAAAAAGATAAATAATGAGACAATAATTTAAGAATTAAGTTCTTATTTAAGATCGATATAAAATTTTTATGATGTTTTTGGTTAATGCTTATTATGGCTAACTATTTTTTTTGCAACTTTATATGCTCGTTCTATGTTTCTAATATGAAATCTAGTTAATAAATATATAACGAGTACTCTATATATAATTCCTAATTTATGTTTAACATTAAATTATCTTTATATTACTTAAGTTATCTAAAATATATTATCATCAAGTTATAAATCACCATTAACATGGTCAATATTATAAAAAAATAAAAATCATATGATTAATAATTTAACCGAAACTACAACCCGTTTAACCCGCGTAACCCGTACAACCCGCAAAAACCCGTACGTAAAAAAGTAGTCGGGTTGGGTTGGGTTACGGGTGGGTTGAGTAACAATATTTTATAACCCGGTATAATCGGGTTGGGTTCAAATTTTGATAAAATAGAGTTAACCCGCCCGTTGTACACCCCTAAAGGTACGTACCCACTATAGCATCGGTATCCGCTGAGATCCAAAACCGATCTCAGGGTCCTGAGATCCCGATCCGACGGTTCTTAGGGACTCTGAGATTCGGACTCAACAGATATAGACCCTAAGAACCGTCGGATCGGAATCTCAGAGCCCTGAGATCGGTTTTGGATCTCAGCAGCCCCCACTATAAAGAATAAATAGACCCTAAAAACCGTCAGATCGGAATCTCAGAGCCCTGAGATCGGTTTTGGATCTCAGCAGCCCCCACTATAAAGAATAAAGTATAAACCGTCAGTGAATGCCCTTTGTTTGCAGTACTTGATCGATGTGCACAAAAAATAATATTCCCTTTCTGGGAAGATACCGTAATGAACCAATCAGTGAATGCCCCTGTCTAAGTGTCTATCAACAAGCTGTATTTGCATATGAAGTTGTCATTTTCTCAAAAAAAATATATATATATATATATTAAGTTGTCCTTATAATTTTATTTTCTAATCTTTTTAAAGTTGAGCAGTAGATAGATAAATTTTTTTTATTTTTAAGATTTTTATGAATTTTTACAAATTTTTAAAATATCTCATTGTCAAGCTTGTCAAAGATAAGTATATTTAATGGACAACTATTCTTTATGACAACTACGACAACGGATCCTCAAATAAATATAAACTAAATCTTTAAAATACAAAATTTTGTAAAAAAATACTATAAAGCTCATAAATTGATTGTGTTTCAAATTTCAATTAATTTGCGTGTCATTTGGTACTCCATTAGGACATGTCTTAATATATACAATGGTTCAAAAAATCATGAGTTTTGATATAGAATCAAACGATACTCAAATTAGTTGAAATCTGAAGTACAAATCAATCTATGAGTTTGATAATATGTTTGTACAAAGTTTTTAATTTTAAAGATTTTATTTATATCTATTGGAGAATCCGCGGTTGTCATATAAAATGGTTGTCACCCCGATCCCCATAGAAAAACCGGTCTCAGTTTTATCTTCTTGGGGGCAGGTCGAAGGATAGTCCGGTCAATATCCGTCAAGACTAAAATTGCAAAAACAAATTCGTGTGGGTCTGTGTAGAATTAGATTGGAAATTAAATTCGAATATGTACAATAAGTCATTTCTTGGTCAACATCAATCTGCAGATACATACATACAACCTCAAGTATGCATGCATAGGCATATATAGCATTAGCAGCATATTTATGAGGAGGGATCCATTGACAATGCTTATCTTGACAATCTTGACAATGAGGATTTTGAAAAATTTGTAAAAATAGTTAAAAATTCTAAAAAATAGAAAAAAGTTTATAGACATATTATTTAACTTATAGATTGATTATGTTTAAAATTATATTCAATTTAAGTGATGTTTGATAGCTTTTTAAAGCTCGTTAAATTTCAACCGTTAAAAAATGTATAAAATTTTGATAAACCATCAAACGATGTTCAAATTGATTGAAATTTAAAACACTATTAATTTATAAGTTAAAGAATGCATCCATAAAAGTTTTTTCATTTTTAAGATTTTTTATGAATTATTATAAAAATTTTTAAATCTCAATTGTCAAAATTGTCATTATAAGCATTGTCAATGGATCCCTCCTCTTATATACATATATATAGTTGCATCCATTATTTAAGCTAGACTTCTGTACATGTACAAGGGCTACTGGGCTAGCTAAATTAATATCTTTCAAGTAGAGAAACATCATGCGTCCATTGAAAAGCCGCCCATTTGTCAATAGACGTACAAATAATGTAACAGATATCGATACGCTCCGAATTAATGTAACAGATACATCCCGAAATGTAACATATTCATCCCGGAACCGGAATGTAATCTAATTAAGGACGCTAGCTATGAATAGTTTTTCTATGGACGCTAGCTAGGCATCACTCTTTCAAGTATTCCTGAGATTTTGTCTTCAATATATACATTGCACAGCACATTAACATGCAATCATCTATCTAGTTGACTCAACATCATGACTAGTAATTACATGAAGATTCCATTATAATTATCTATTAACTTTATGCTGAAAGTTGAATACAACATCTCCTAATTACTTAAACAAAACTCTCATATATAATATACCAGATGAATCAACACCAGATAATTAACTAGTTCTTAATTTGCTAGTTAGATATGGATGCTACTTCATTAGTAACAGTATTGATAATGATATCTATTCGATTCTATGTCGCGTCCGGCGACCCGCAAACAACCTTACTACTCACTGGTTGTAGCCAGTACAATGCGACTCCGGCGAGTACCTTCGCCGCAACACTCAACTCGGCTTTGGCCGACATCAATGCCTCCTTCTCCCTTTCGAATTTCTCCAATTTTGCCACTGCCTCCATACCTCAGTCTGCCACTGCGGTCTATGCGCTCTTCATGTGCCGCAGTTACCTCTCCACAGCTGACTGCAAGACATGTTTTTCTGCTGCGGTTAATGGAATTCACTCGTGCGGCGCGGTGAATGGAGCAAGGGTATTGTATGACGGGTGCATGTTGAGGTATGAAGCCACGAGCTTCTTTGACGTGGCGTCGGGTCCAGGTGATACCCAATTATGCAACGGCAGTACAAATGGTGTCGCAGGGTCTAGAACTGAGGTTATATCTATGGTCACGGAACTAGCCACTGCAGTGCCTAAAATAAGCGGTTATGCAGCAGCGGTGGAGAGCGACGGTTTGTATGGCTATGCGGATTGCGTCAAGACGGCTACGAAAAGCAATTGTCAGCAGTGTCTTCAGGTATGTGTATGCAGCAGGTGGGAAAGTTGTATTGATTCTTTTGAAGATTTGGACACACAAACAAACATATGAAATATTCTCAATGACCAGCACAAATTTTTGTGGTAGATTGTTTAAAAATTATGTATGTTAAGTTGTTAACATATAAATTGAAGTATATTTAAGTGCTTACCAGACAGGAATTTTGTTATCCTTCAGCTAGCTTTAGGAAACATTCAGAGATGCCTTCCAAGTGCCGTTGGTCGAGGGATTGATGCAGGGTGCTTCCTGAAGTATTCAAATGCGAGATTCTTCGGAGCCAATCAAACTACTGATCTCACCCCTTATCTGAAATCAGGTAAAATCAATAAATTATAGATGAAACTTCTGATTCAAAACAGATGCTGATATATACCAATGCATGATTCAGCCGCTTATATGCCAGCAAATTAAGTAAGCTGATCACAATTTGATATTTCTAGTATATTTTGGTTCTATTACCTCTCTAGCTACCAATAATGTGTAGATATACATATATATGGACCGCCGCCTTAAATGGGGTTAAACCGTTAAAGCCGGCCTGTCAGCACTTATTATTCTCTTATGAATTTAAAATTTTGTTCTTGGAAGATTTTTTTTTATTTGTAATAAAACTGACATTATTAGCGAGTTCAACAAAGAAGAAAGCTATCATTGGAGGAGTGGCCGGAGGAGTTGGCTTTTTGGTGCTGCTTGCGATATTTTTGCTGCTGATCAGAAGATCTAAAAGTTCCCAAAAGAATCCAAGAGGTAAATGAATCGACTGCATTACTATGGAAATTACTTCATTTTAATAAATTATGATCATTTCTTCGAGTACACTATCTGTTGCGACTTGCGAGTCACCTATAAAAGTAACCAAACAGATGCTTAAGCGGCTTAAAGAAGGCATGACGACTAATGAAAGGGCTGATACACAAAGCTCTAATTAAGTTGCAATCAAATTCATATACTGATACACACAGCTCTTTCCTTTAGCAGATTTATCCGATGTGACAGAACTACAAGGTCCCCTAAAATTCCGCTACAGAGATCTTAAAACTGCAACCAAGGATTTCAGTGAACAAAACAAGCTTGGAGCCGGCGGTTTTGGAGATGTCTACAGAGTATACAAGTTTTAACATAATTTTAATTTCAGTTGCAGTATCATTATCATATATTCATATTGCATATATGTTTTTGTTGATTTGGCAGGCAAAACTTAAGAATGGTAATGTTGTGGCTGTCAAGAGACTAGCATTATTAGACAACAGTCAAGTTAGAGCTAATTTTGAGAGTGAGGTGAAGTTAATAAGTAACGTGCACCACCGTAATCTGATCAGACTTCTCGGCTGCTCTACTAAAGGCCACAATCTCTTGCTTGTTTACGAGTACATGGCAAATAGTAGCCTCGACAAGTTTTTGTTCGGTACGTTTTTTTTTTTTATGTCATATTGAATGATGATGTAAGTCCAAGACATGGGTTCTAGTATTATACTCCAACTTGTTTTGACACATAAATTTATCAGATAAGAAATCAATATATAGAAAAAAACAAGAAAAAATACTAATGGAAATAAAGGCAATACAGGAAGGGAATTGTGGATAATAAGGAAATTACTAATAAGTATTCTCAAAAATTGATAACTTACATCTACTGATTTTTGCTTACTAATTAGTATTCTCTGAGAGCTGTGTAATGGTTATGAAGAAATGCTGCCTGGTCCAAATTGTCTTGTTTTACTTGTGTCACAAAAAAAAAAAAAAAAAAAAGCCGTGATGATAACACTTTGCTTTAGCAGCAAAATTAGATTATTGATAGCAATACAAATGCTAACTTCTCATATATGATTAGGGGAGAAGCAAGGCAGCCTTAACTGGAAGCAGAGATTAAACATAATAGTTGGGACAGCTCGGGGCCTTGCTTACCTGCACCAGGAGTTCCACGTTTGCATCATACATCGTGATATTAAGACGAACAACATACTGCTCGATGACCAATTCGAGCCGAAAATAGGTGACTTCGGTCTTGCGCGGCTTTTGCCCAACGACCTCAGCCATCTCAGTACCCGGTTCGCTGGAACCCTGTAAGCCCACTTCCTGACATAAATTTGAACATACTAGATTTTCAATGAAGAGGTCTTAACTCAGGAATAAGAATCAGAATTGTCAGATTGGGCCATGAATAAGAACAATTCAAATTATTGGTGAGAATCAATCAGAGTGGTGTAAACATGAGGTTTCAACTTAAATTAGTCCTAATTTGTAATGCATGCTACAAACACAAATTACCAAGAAGTGAAATAAAACATGATGGATGATATATTTATTTTTGCTTGATAGGGGTTACACAGCTCCAGAATATGCTATTCATGGGAGCCTTTCTGAGAAAGTTGATACATACAGCTACGGTATTGTTGTTCTGGAGATAATAAGTGGTCGCAAGAGCAATGATCCGAAGCTCGAACAACATGCACAATACCTCCTAGAATGGGTTAACTCTTTTTCATACTTGCATCTTTTTTTTTTTACATAGAAAAATAAGGTCTAGGCCCTAATTTTAAATACACCTATGAATTCATAACTTCCATGTAAGCTCATACAGTCCAATGTACATGTAGAAAATGCATCAGAAAACAAATGGAGATGCTAAGACTGTACACATTCTTGCACATATACATAAATATACAAAGCTAGCTTATCCATAAATATGATAGTGTACTTTTTCTTACATATGTACTACCAAACGACGTATCGACTGGTTTTAGAGATGCTTAAACTCATTTGAATTTTTCTTTTTATATGACAAGATTTGCATATCTGACCCTTTTTTCTATTAAATAAAATAAATAATGTAACAACAATATCACTGTTCAAATCAACAGGCATGGAAATTATATGAAAGCAATGAGTTAATAGCTCTGCTGGATAGATCATTGTACATCGATGAATACGATAAAGAAGAGGCGGAAAAGATAATCAAGATCGCATTAATGTGTACACAGTCTGCTGTTACTGCTAGGCCTACAATGTCAGAAGTTGTTGCAATGCTGGTAAGCAAAGGCAGTTCTCTTATCTCAGAGCCAACAAGGCCTATATTCGTAGATGCAGCACACCGGGTTGATGGTTCCTCTTCTTCGGCATCGGGTTCTAATGCAAATCTTTCTAATTCAGAAATTACAGGCAGATAATTAATGTGATAAATATATATTAATTATGTTTGCGTATTCTGGGCTGGATTAATTTGTCTAGAATAAGAAGAAAGGCTCACAAATAGGAATAAGATACCGTTTATATAAGTCAGGGAATATTTGGTCATAACTTTTCATTACTGCATTGAGAAGAGCATATTGAACTATAGATCACTTGGATTTTACATATTCAGGATGCTTGATTACTGTGTGGTGTAAGCATAAATTAAATGTTGGTGATGGTTAGATTGATCTATTACTGATATTTATAGTACTGATACAAATCTGTTGCAGCCAGTTCTTATTTTATGGTGTTTGGAACAATATCTTTATAGTTTACCAATGATATGACACATTAGTTTGAGTTGTATAACATGTAAGAATCATGTTGAAGAATTTTATTCCACTCAGTTTATTAACGAAACAATAAACTTGATGATATCTTATTATTAGAAAAGAAAAAGGTTATGCAAGATAGAGAAAGTAGTAGTTGGAAGGCTCAAATAACTTGTCAGAAGGCTCAAATCACTTGTTGGTCAATGAGTCAGTTGCAAAAACCAAAAGCCTAATTTTTACTGGCAGTACCATTTAATCGGTGCATGTTGACACTAAACCCGATTATTCAATTTTGCAATGAGGACTTCATTTGTCAAGGGGGAGTAATTAAAAAGCTAGTAGTCATGCATGTTAAAAGTGGGTGAATTTAACAATTTTACCTTCCCAACTCTGATCATGATGTTCAATATATATGTTTCTCAAACTTTGATTCAGTCCAAACCAACTTCAGTAAATCATAATCAAGACTCGACGCAACTACACATCAGCTAGGCACATCAGTAGATCTTAATTAGGGATACTGGTTTGATGGTCTTGCAGGATTGTTTTTCTTCATACCGATATTTGGATTGTCATAGAGTGAAAGCAGGCAGCGGGTGGACCAAGATTAAAGTGGCTGAAAATAAGGGACAGTTTAAGAAAGAGCAACTGTACCTTAACAAAGTCAGTATCAGAAGTTCCAGCTTTAAAGAAGACAGAAAGATAGCAAACATTCCCTTGTACAGGGAGATATGCTAGAACTGCATGTTACAATTAACAAATCCAGTGCCATCCCTGTACCAAATTTTCATCACATGGTAAGCTCTTGTATAACAACATTTCCCTTTTAGGAGAGAACATGACTTGTGCTTTGCTTAATTAAGGTATAACTAATTATTGCAAGCCAATACCAATGGTGAAATGAAGGAGTGTGAGAGAACTCGGTTGCGATAGGACCTTAATCCGAAAGGGAGAAGCGTGTACCCAGATAGATAATTAGAATTGCTTCCTTTTCCAGCATTCTGTCTCGGGCGCCAATTTATTTAATCGGGTTGCTTAGGCATGATTTTGATACTTGATTTCAGATGAACATACAGTAGTAACAATACAGAAAGATATGCAAGTATTACTAAAGGCTTCACCCATCAGTGATCAAACATGCCTTCCATTTTAACTTTTACAGGGCAAGCATTCGGTACCGGTACGATTTGTGTCCTTGATCATGAAAATCCGTACCAGTTGGCAAAAGCTGGTACCGATGGCAAAATACCCTTGTAAAGTGTAAACCCACTATGCCTCTCAAAAACGCACAATTCAAAATCATCACTCGAGTTCTTCCTAAACAAAACTTATCACTCATTTCCTACTAAACATCTTTCATATACTTAACGAGTATGGTACTTAATGACTATGGTGTTATGGTATTTTTTTTTTTTTTTTACCCAACAAAATGACACGTATATATCATGTTTGGCTCCATAATTAGATAAGATTTATAAGTAGGATTTGGATATGGAGATACGGTAGTTGATACTATACTTGATACCGAGATTCTTGATTGGTGTATTTATCCAATGTTATATTTATATGTAACCAATAAAATTGTTTGGTGTGATTATGTAAGCAGCACCCAAAATCTAAATGAGGGATCCAATAACCATGGGCATTGGTGCCGTAGTGACCATTTTTTTTATTTATG
This sequence comes from Cyperus esculentus, assembly GCA_030179965.1. Taxonomy (NCBI): domain Eukaryota; kingdom Viridiplantae; phylum Streptophyta; class Magnoliopsida; order Poales; family Cyperaceae; genus Cyperus; species Cyperus esculentus. The sequence goes on along the minus strand of JASGLE010000025.1, from coordinate 4,451,651 downwards.
CATAAATTGAAAATCTAAACCGTCAGATGTATTCTATATTATCTCAATAACATATATATATAAAATGATAAAGTTTTAACATTGTTTTGATAGTCATCAAGAGAGGAGAAAAAAATCATAAAACTTAAACTGTTGATTTTTGTTAATGCTTGATATATATACGTGTAAATAAAATCAAAGTGATATAACCTTTTGTATACACATAAAATATGATATATACAATATATTTTATCAATTATTTTTGTTATTTATGAATTTAAGATGTAGTTATTTGAGATTTAATTTCATAGTCACCTATCGGTCACAAAAAACATGGTTATTTGATCCCTCCTCAATCTAAATATGGTAACTCAATTTGTATATTTTATATTGTATACAAAATCTTTCCGAAAAGCAATGGGAAGTGATGAATGAAAAATTCACTTATTTCAAAAAAAAAATTGTATACAAAATAATTTACATTTTAGAAATGAGAATTTATACTCATTTAAAATGAATATTAGCATAGATTGTCTCAATTTTGATATTTTGTTTTTATGTATACTAGAAGGAACCCGCCCGTTGTGCGGCCAAAAGCAATAAGCATAGTAGTTGGTGGAGGCAATTACGGATGGAAAGGTTGGGTTTGGGAGGGGCAGCAAAGAGATGCTGCCGAGAGCGGGAGGGTTGGGTTTGGAAGAGGCGAAGGTTTGATGAGAAAAGTTGTGAAAGAGGCTAAGAGTCGGTGCTTAAGACTCAGGACACGGTTATGAAGGAGGAATTGATGAGTTTATTATTGGAAGATCGAGCCAGCGAAAGAGAATAAACTGGAGAAGAGAAACTAATCAAAGTCAACCTATCTCATTCGTCTATTTTATTGATCGTATAACAATTATCATTCGATCAGTCCAAGTCAACTACATCAAATAGTGAACAAATGGATGAATCTATTCCTTACACTCTTTATAAAATTGTATAGATATCGGTAACCTTACGATATAAATCCACTTCTTTATTTAATAGATTTCTGATTGACTTTTTGGTGTTTAAAACTTTTAAATTTACAAAGTAGGGAATTATTAAAGCAATGGGCTGCAAATAAATACATACAATTCTGCTGAATTGTAAAGTCGAGTCCATTGGTTCAGTGCTTCAGTTATGAACCCGCCCAATTGGCTTGTCCACGTACAAATCTTGCTAATCTGCATGATACATTAATTTTGTACTCGTCTCTTTTCCTTCTGCCAAAAAAAAAGAGGGGGCGAATAAAATCACTTTTTTTTAAAAAAAAAAAAAATCTATATTTTGAAAACATTATGACCCTTCTAATTAAATTAGTTTTTTGAGGTGATAGGTAAAAAACCTATCAAAATTTTCATTAAACAAATAAAAGAGTACAATGGATTTACACATGGAGGAAGTCAAAAAAAAAAAAAAAATTGAAGAAGAAAGAAAGAAGCTAGAAGCTGCGGCAGCCGATAAAACACTAAGCATATGTGTACCGGGTTGCCTCAATGCGGTATATCAATTCTCATCATAAAGGCAAGAGGCAAGCTTTGACGATGAGAAAAAAAAAAAATTTTTTAAAAAAAAGATTGCGATAAGAAAAACTAAGCATATGACGAATATCTTGGATTGGTGGCGTTGTTATGAAGTGCATGGTGCGTGAGCAACGAGTGCTCATCCTCTGTAGCGCTGCAAACATAGCAATTCCTAATCCTCTTACACATTGGTCTTGACATCTCTCAATTGCAGCTTCTCATACTTACCGATACAACACAGGTGGTCTCTCTTGTATTGGGTTTGCTCCAATATTTCATAGGAAAAAACCGATGTAAATTAATTAAACAGTCACTAATTAATTTGTAAATCCACTATGTTCCCAACCTAATATATACTACATGAGATGATGAGAAAGATTTTTCTCCAAGTATACAATACATATGTCAAGTGCTTATATATATAGACACACAAATACACATCAGTTGTTCACAAAATGTGACTCATGACTTGTTAGTTTAGTCATTCGAGATGTAATGCAAATCACCAAGGACGTCATGTGAAATGCACAAAGGTGAATTATATGATTAATCATATTGGGAGTTAAAAACCTAGTACATACTACATAAGTACGTAGTGCATGATATACAAGCTTAATATAAATAGCAAAAAGAATATATATGTATTACTTGATTAAAAAAAAAACTATGAAGGGTAAATTAGTAATAATTAATAATTAGATTTGTAAGAAACATATTCATACCATGAGGGGACACTGCTCAAGTGCTCATATAATGCTTAACTCCCAATGAAAGAATGAAAATGATAGGAAAGAAATTGCCTTTTCTCATTTGTTGTGATTTCATTTTCTTCAGTATAATCCAATTTGTGAAGTAAAAAAAAAAAACATAAACTTCAAAAAATTTGTAATTAAAAGAATTAATAAAATGATTAATTTGATAATTTCCATCACCCCGTTCTATTACATCTCTTAAAAAAAAAAAAAAACTAAAAAGAATGTAAAAAAATCTGGACAAAAAAACATGAGAGGAGCATCAACCATCAATCATCCTTTGCTTCAATTCAATATCAAAAGCAGTAGTAGATCCATCCTGCTGAACTGCATGGTACAGCTTTTGCTGTTATCACACACTATCCGTTGGATCGTCTTGAGATCCAAGTCTACACACATCTTGAGAAAATCCAACGGCTGAGGTGATGAACTGTTATATGCAGTACTGCAGGGGATAACCTTGACTGTGTTTGTTGTTAGGCACCCTTCATTCAGCATCAAAGAAAGGAGACGAAAGGAATTCATATCCTCTACTGCCCAGTAAGTTACTTCGTAGAGTCCTGATCGTTTGATCTGCTTTGAGATTCGTGTTACCGAATCTTAAAAAACCCTGTAATCCACATCGTCGATTCGCTGCGCAGTATTCTACTACTCACCGTGTTGCTGCGCAGTGATCCGACGGACGCGACTTATAGGATCATCTCGAGATTGTGTTGCACGCATCGTGATGCGGATCGGACGGACAGAAAGCTGCGAAGCGGGTGGTAAAGACTGGGAAAGAAAGATCTCTCCTTTTCATCAAGGAAAGGAGTACACTCACAGTCACCGACACATCAAAGAACAAGAAAGGGAGGAGAGGAGAGGAGAGGAGAGTGGAGATGTCAGGGCGCCTCCTCCCCGCCTTTCTCTTCTCTTACTACATTCTCTGCCTCCTCTGCGGTTCTGCCTCCGGTACTTCTCCCGCCACTGGTACTGTTTCCTATCTTTTTTGGGTTCTGTTTATTTCAGATTGTATACTGATAAATAATAATAATAACATGTATGGGTGAGTGGTAATTAATTGGTAAACATCACGAATTCCGTTTTGGGTATGGCAAAGATTCCATCTTTTTGTAATTTAGGAACATATTTTGCATTATTCATTAATTCTAGAAAATTCCCATTAGTCCAAGAAATGTACCAAGAACAATGTGGAAAAGATATAATTTTTTTTTTTTTTGCAATTTTATTTACATTGGTGAATGGTGATTGATGTTTATGGCTCACCAATCACATAACATACCTTTCTAAGTGTCTATAGAACCAAATTAAGCAAATTAATCAGCAAGCAACGTATGAAAGAAATTGAATTTGGGGAAATTACTTAGGTCGAGGTATAATGCAGGATGTTATTGGAGTGCATGCCAGAGCAAATGGTTGGGAGGATGTGGGACCGGGCACATCTCCGCCGACCAATCGGATGACTGCAACGGTGTCTGTGATACTGACCCGCCTTGCCTCCCTTTCCACTCCCATTTTTACTGCTGCGTACCTGGTCTGCTCTCTCTCTTTTTCTCATACATGCCCTTGTGAATGTTGTCTTGTTATTACATTTCTTTTTCTAGAATGGTCTGGCATAGTAGTTACATGCTGAACTTCTGAGTAACAAAGGGGGGCAGAAACTGGCAAGGAAATAATCTATGTATAGTATGGTTGTGTTTTATCAAGAATTGTTTTACTTAATGTAATCAGAACAGATATTATTATCTCAAATGAGAGTACAAGAAGATTAACATAATTACTTCCGAGAGACTGGAAAAAAAAAGTGTTGTTTGCAACCCACATTCTCCCTCTAATAACCTCAAAATCATACGAATGGTGGTGTTCTTAACTATTACTTTGTATAACAATATATATATATTTATTTTTACATAATTTTATCTGTACTAGTTTATTCTTAGAAATTTTCGAATAACTATTCTCATTCGTTCCATTTTTAAATAATTATATATATCATTAACTGTCAAATGAATAAAAGTACACAGAAAATGAAGTTTTAAGTAGTGGGTACTTTACGTAGACTGTTGAATTTAGGACTAGTTCTATATGGAGCTTTCAAATACCTATGGTTACCAGGGTGTGGTACTGAAATATTATAATTTCATAATGAGACAGGTAGGTTACCTATTTTCTGTCAAAAAAAAAATTCTGAATTGTTCTTCTGACTGAGATTTAGATATGCATATATGTTATAAGCACAGAAACTCCAAGAGTGACGAATAAGTGCACCCAATGCAAGAGCAAGGTGGATTTTGGCAAAGAATACATATGCTGTGCTGATTGCTCCGAACCGACTATCATACATAAAGAAACGAAGTTAGGTTATTGCAAAACTGGTGCAGGCTTTGGTATGCAGTTAAAACCGCAAGGTAAGCAGCTTTATCACTGCATTCACAGAAGAACTTGTTTGTGTGGGCTGGGGAAAGGAAAGTTGCAAGTTCTCTTTTATTTACACATTATACTCTTGCTGTTGGGGACCAATTGAATTAAATTGAGACTGTTTTAGATAATTGAGGTAAACTTGGGTTGGTTTAAGATCTGAGCAAGAAGGGGTTATTAAGATTTATTTTTTACATAAGATTCGGGAATTGGAAAACCCTAACACATGGAGGACTTGTACCACCAGCAAGTACGGCTTAAAGTGCGAATCACTCCATCTGTTTCCATATTCGCAGAGACATTTAAGTGGGTTGTCGGTCCATGGATGGAGTGTTCTTCGCCATGTGATGGTGGGGTTCGCTACCGTGACGTAGCTTGCTATGGAGGCACTTCTGATACATCAATCGAGCATTATCCCGTGGATGATAGCAGTTGCTCTTCACATGATATGGTACTTTTAGAATATAAGGCTTTATAGCCACATTTGTCATGCAACTGCTAAAATATGAACCCCACTTTTGTTCTTAATATGTGTGTTCCCTGTAACTCCAGAATTTGAAATCTTAGATACAACATTGCACAATATGTCAACAATAATGTGTAGACAAAAGTTCAAGTTTATGAGCTTTCTAATTGCATTGGATGAATAAAAAGGATGAAACCAGAAAAGATAATGCATGTTTTGTTCTTGGCATATAGTGACTGTATTTTTTTTTTTTTTTCTGCAGCCTGCTAGACAAGAAGCTTGCAACACACAACGATGCAACGAACTTGTTTCGACTGTGCTGTCAAATAAAAGCAGGAAGGCTACTGGCATGTCAGGTTGGCTTGTAGCACTATTAGTTCTTCTGGGTCTTGCGGCTGCTGGAGGAATTGCATTTGTTGGCTACACATACTACCAGAGGTAGTAAAACTATAGGAACCTTGTGCCTTTCTCTAATTTACGAACAAAATTACCAACAGAATGTATCTCTCCCAAATTAACAGAAAAGAGAGGAAATATATTAAGTTATCACACACAAAAACTCATGCAAAGGCATGCTTTAAAAGGAAAAGCAACATCATTTACAAAATGGGCGAAATTGCATACGCTTTCTGAACCGAAAATGGCTTTGAATTTATGATTTCCAGAGAGATTGTTGAGTAGCCCGATCTTTTTATAATCAGTGTAGTTCTGATTACCTTATATATTGTGATGCTTATTGTTTTCTGAAACTTGGTAACATCCAACTCACCTCTACTGACACTCTGACAGGAGAACGGGTTCTTCAAACGGCTTTGTTTATATCATGATGGAGGGTTACTAGTGGAGCGCGATTATCTGAATTTGAAGATGGTATTGAATATTGATTGTTTTCTTCTTTGGTTATTCTTTTCAAAAGGTAACATGGGATTTGTATTATTTTTCTTTCAAAAATGACATGCGGATTGTCTTTGTAAATCAAATCATTAACTGTATCAAAACTTAATAAAGTTCACTATTGTTCTCAAGATAAATTCATAATTGATGCAACTTGAACATGATATTGCATGATTAGGAATCCATGAAATAGTCAAATATTCCGAATTTAATCTCTTGGACTTTGGATGCCAAAGCATGTCATTGCCATTATGAACCCTTGATTATGGGGATATCTTGCTATCTTCCAAGGCTACAAAATCTACAAATAGTAATTAACTAGTTACTAGTTAAGTACCTCAATTTGCAAGTACTGGAGTTGTCCCTTTTTTTCTGTAGCTCTTTTCCTAGCCTATTTTCAGAGAAATGGAGATACCAGTACAACATGAACATCCAACCCCAAAAAAGAAGAGCAATACTTAGCATCCATAGAAATGTCATTAATAGCGTTCACATTTTACATTTCGGAATATATCTGTTACATATTTTGGGATGAATCTGTTATATTTTTTGTACGTTTATGGATGTATGGACGGTTTTTCCATGGACGCAGGATGTTTCTCAAGAAGGAATATCACAACATGGGGTGTTGGTTTTGAGCAAGGCCAACAACAAAATCCTCCATTGACTGTTTGGTACCTGTTGTTGTTATAAATAAATGTACACAAAAGTCATCAATTTAGGCATAGAAAATGCATGGGAATGAGGTGAGAATCCTTATTCACATATTTGGGGGCACCGTTGGCGCCGTCTTGTATGGGCGAATTCGGCGTCGCTGTTTGTTTTTTGCGTTTAACGGTTTACTTAAGAAAATTGTGGGATTGATGATTTGAATGATATCCACCCACAAATTAAGCATCACTAGAGGTGTTATATTACGTAATTAAAAAAAATAATCAATCCTTACTACTAACAAAAGCATATTAGATTTTTTGACTTCAAAGATTTATCTTCATTAAGGAATAAATCTCAGCCGTTGATTGTTTACTTAGATTGATCACCACAGTTAACGTATGTTAATGCCTGTTGACGTTCTCAGCCCATTAAAATTAAAGGCATGTATAAATTATCTCAATTTAAGACCCATTACATATTATCTTAAAAAGTTATTATAAAAAATAATAATTTCAGGCTTTTCAGCCTAAAACGGGCTTTTTACTAGTACCAAATAAAAAAAAGTTTGTATTTCTATTATAAATGCCTTCTATAATTATATTGCACAATAATCACGTTGCACTTTTGAGCCATCATTGGAAACCTTTTTGCATCCATTATGAAAATATAGTTAGGTGTTTTTTATAAACTATAAAGGACAAAATAAAAGACAAAGTTGAGCTAACTGACCCAACATTTTTTTTCATATAAATTTTTTTTTTTTTAAAACCGACCCATCTCATAGTTTTGCAGGCATTGTGAAACTTTTATATTGGTGCTACAAAAGGCCAAACAAAATGTCCTATTAAATATGCAATTAATCTCCCTTAACAAAAACACATTTTTTAGTTGGAGCTGTTTAATTAGCACGACCCATATATAACTCGGCACCCAGTTGGCAAGGCAAGTCGAAGACCTCAGAAATAAAATAGAACTTTCAATGGTTGACCTGTCAACACTGGTACAGATCTCATCTCTCTGTTCATCCTCTGCCTTAAGGTAAAGTACTGTATGGCACGTAGACTGTTAAATTACTTCAAAATTCATGTAGGCTCGAATCTCGAGGCGATCCAACAGTCTACGTGCCATGCAGCACTTCACCTTAAGGCAGACGATGTGAAATCCAGTGCCCATGATATTGATATTGATATGTATCTACATCCTTCTAGCTGACTCACTGAGAGAGCGATTGACTTGCATAATTACATTCCCTTAAATGTGTTAGATATTAGATAATTTGTGTTTTGCTTGGTAACACCAGATGTTGCCACAGCCACACTAATAATAATCAGAACATTGGTACTAATTAATGATGTAGATTTACCAATGAACAAATTGGGGAATTGTGAGTTAGGTAAATATTAATATATGATTTTTATGAATTAGGATTTTATTTGTGATTCATTTGCATTATTTTTTTTTTCCATGAATAAAATAATTATTTTTGAATTTATTGTTTGTAGTTTGTTTTTGAATAATTTGCTTTGAGTGGTTAACATTTAAAAGCAGTGTTATTATTCAAAAGGTGTTATTATTCAAAAGGGAAATTAAGCACTCGAAGATATTGCAGTACTTATCCCCCAAAAAAAAAAAAATTGAAGAAGAAGATAACTGATCTAGTGATAATTTGGTTCATCAGATAAATTTATAAAACATTAATTATTAAACAAATTTATGCATCTTTACTAATTAATATACCTCAAAATACTTGTAAGTCAAATTTCTCCCTTGGAATTAAAAAAGTATATATACATACCCCTCTAACTTTGATAAATAGACAGTGTAATTAATTATATATACTACTCTACTTTCAGAAATCAGAATCCTAGTATATATTTTAATGAAAACAAGGTTCCATATATAATATATTGTATCTCCAGAGGATCACTGAATTCACTTAGTTTTGGAGACCCACAGGAGAAGACTCTCTTGCAGTCTTGCTGTGCAACCTACTCCATTATTCCATTATTCCATTATTCTCTTCTTCTTGATTTTCCTTCTCACTCACTTGTGCTCAGCCTCAGCTCTACCCATGTGTACTGCTTGTGCTTCTCCATGTCTCCACCTCTTCCTATCTCTTCTGTTCTCTCTACTCTTCCTCACCTCCGCCGACCTCGGCACCGCCTCCTCCTACGGCCCTCCTTATCTCCGTACGCCCTCCTCTCTACTCCCCTCTTACATTCAACTTCTCAACTCAATTTCTGCTCATTTCTTTCACTTGTAACTTTTCATGCATTTACATGATTTTAATTAGTTGCTCATCACAAATTGAAAGAGAAATGAAACATCTTGCGTCCATTCAGAAACCGTCCATACATTCATAAACGTATATATACGGAATGTAACAGATACATCCGAAATGTAACTTATTGACGGTTTTTCTATGGACGCTAGGTGCATGTTACTCGAATTGAAATTACTTCATTTGTGATTTTGTACAAAATTAATTAAATTATCAAATGAGTTTTTTCTTCATGTTACATAAAATCATGTTTCAGCAACAGCATGCCACGGCAGTGATCAAGACCAGTTCCCGCCGGACGACCTGTTCGCGGCGGCGGGCGACGCGATATGGGACAACAGCGCATCGTGTGGCCGGCAGTATCTAGTCAGGTGCCTCAGCTCGGCCACGCCCGGTGCCTGTATCGCCGGGCAAAGAGTGCAGGTGACGATTGTCGACCACGCCACGGCACTGAACTCGGTGCCCTCGAAGAACGGCACGACGCTGGTGCTCGCGAGCCGCGCGTTCGCCAACATCGCGAAACTGCCGGCTGCTTCCATCAACATTGAATTTACACAGTGAGTGATATATATCTTCCTCTCTTTATATATTTTTATTTATATATATATATATATAGAGTAAAACTATGGTGCTCCTAGGAGCACGGAGGCCTCCCGTGCTCCTAACTCAAAAATCATACTAAACTATCTCGAAATTTCGATTTATGGGTCTCATTAAATTCTTTATATCAAAATATCATAGGATACAAAAATTTTCCATTTTTTGAGAATTTTAAGTATTTGTTTTGTATTTTTTAAAGATTACATAGTTTTATACGTTATTTTATTAATATTTTGATGTCATTCTAAAAAATTCCAAAAAATATACTTAAGAAACTCAAAAAAGGGAAAATTTTTGTATCCTATGATATTTTGATATAAAGAATTTAATGAGACCCATAAATCGAAATTTCGAGATGGTTTAGTATGATTTTTGAGTTAGGAGCACGGGAGGCCTCCGTGCTCCTAGGAGCACACTAGATTTACTCTATATATATATATATATATATATATTTTTTTTTTTTTGATTTCTCCTTTTTTTTCACAAAAAAAAGAATTCATTATTTTATGTTAATGACGATTATAGCTTCACTAATTAAATAGCTATTTTTCTAACCAAGATAATATATAGAAAAAAAGAAGGAAAGAAATTACAAATAATCTAACAAAATTGATGCATGCATTTATTGTTCTTATCATGTATTAAATTAGCATCACATCTTGAAACATGTAATAATGTAGATTAAAAGCGAAATTTCTCAGAACTAGAGCTGTAACTCGGGTTTCGCCCCGAAAAGTGGTATAAAAGAAAATAAAAATTTTATATATTTATATTAAACAAAGCTTGAACAAAATTTTTAAATATTTAATGTAATTAAATAATAATAATAATTAAAAATAATAATATTGCAATAATTAATAAATAAGAATATATATAAATGCTTGACCATTTTAAGGGTTAAAATTTTTTTGAGACATATCACATTCATCTTATTTAATGAGGAGAGAGAAAAAAAATAAGCCATTGGATCAAAGTAGATGAAGAGTTTCAAATAAAATCAATGGTTAATAATAGTGATGATGTGGCATAATTGAGGTATTTGGAAATCTAGTCCTCTTTATGAGTATGGATTGTGTCTCATAAATCGTTGTCACAATCATTCCTCCTTTTTTTTTTTTTTTTTTGATAAGTTGATAATAGCTGTCAACAACACAACCATTCCTCATGAGAAACTCTTTGATGGTTATGGGCTTGCCACCTGTATTTTTTTTTTATTAATTGGCCGATTATGATGAATATAACTATTGTGAAAACGTTTGCATTACGCTACGAAATGTTAACGGCCCAATTTTATTTTGTCCCGTCCGAAATTATGATTATGGTTCACATTAAATTTGTCATATAATAATATTAGGAGATACACAAATTTTCTGTTTTTGGAGTTTTTTTATGTATTTATTTCGGATTTTTTAAAAACCATGTACAAACAAGCACTATTTTATTAATATTTTAGAGTCATTTTGAAAAATCCAAACAAATACATAAAAACTTCAAAAATTGAAAATTTTTGTTTTCCATAGTACTTTCATATGATGAATTTAATGGGAACCATAAATCAAAATTTTGGACATGACAAAGTATAATTTGGACCGTTAATATTTCATAGCGAAATGTAAACATTTTCACATTAGTCCAGCTCAATTATAATATATTAAACTAGGTACCATCAATGTATTAAAATATCAATAATTCAACATTAATATGAGTGTGAAATCCGGAGTCGAAGAAAAGAAGCATCATTGCATTTAAAAAAAAAAGAAAAACAAGAATTAAACATTAATATGAGTGCTAAACCGAAGTCAATGTACTATTAATAGTACAAACAATTTGTACTATTAACCATAGCTCAACTCAAAATGTAATATATACTCTAGGGCTGTCAAACGTTCAAAATATTCACGGAAATTGGTTGTTCCGTTTCTGTTCCGTTATAATGGACGGAACCAAAATCCGTTCCGTTGAATGTTCCGTTATAACGGAACGAAACGGAACAACGGAAATACGTGTTTAGGGCGGAAATAGATTGTTCTGTTTCCGTTCCGTTATAACGGACGGAACCAAAATCCGTTCCGTTATAACGGAACGGAACGGAATAACGGAAAAACTTGTTCCATTGACACCACTAAATTACTCTATTATTTTCTGAAAAATAAATACTTTTTTCTTCTCCCACGTGCAGGGTTTGACTTGATGGCAAATTTTTCCAGAGGGCCAGCTAGCTGTGAATGTGATGAACAGTTTTCATTAATTTTTTTTTCTTCCCATTTTGCATTTCCCATTTTTTATCAATCATTATTTCAGTGTGAACAACTGCATTTCTTTGATTGTTAGTTATCAAATTTGGCTGATTGGCAGCTACCAACATGTCATTTATTAGTTTGACTATGACCTGACAATGCTACTCCAGAGTCAACGAGGTCTTATCTTCTTGGAGTTTCCTGAGGAAAGAAGAAAACAAGGAATAATCGAATGAAGTGTAATATTTCCAATTAATTGAAGTAAGATTTTTTCAATTTTAAATTTTTCATTTTTAGATGTTTTTTTTTTCTTTGAAGAGAAAAGAGTGTTTTTTTTTTTTATTTATTTTGGTACCTTTTGACTGAAAAGCCCAGGTTAATTAATAAAAGAAATCCAAACACATAAGAGTCGATCGAGTTAACAACTCAGGTTCGTTCATTCATGCATTTCACAGGAAGAAAAATATCACAAATACATCACTATAAAAGTATAATTAAATGCAAACAAAAAGAGAAATCAGGATTTGAAACGTTATTATCGTGGATGGGTACGTACCAGTAAGTACCATTAATCTTGCTCCTTATCGGTAGGTGTGACTTGTTGTGAGTGTGACTTCACTGTTACTATTATTATGCCTTATCGTGACAAATTAATGGGCCATATGCGAGAGGACGTGTATTGAAACAAGGTATTATATATGAGGAGGGATCCCTTCACAATGCTAAAATTGACAATTATGACAAAGGGATACATAATAAATTCGAAAAAAATATTTGAAAAACCTTAAAAATAGAAAAAAGTTTATATACGTGTTGTTAAACTTATAGATTGATTATATTCTTAACAACATTCAATTTAAGTGTTGTCTAATAGTCTATCAAAATCTCTTTAAATTACAACCGTTCAAAAGAGTACAAAATTTTGATAAGCTATCAAACGATACTCAAATTGATTGAAATTTGAAACACTATCGATCCATATACTAAATATTACATTTATAAGCTTTTTTCCATTTTTAAGATTTTTTCAAATTTTTTTCAAATTTATTAAACTCCCCATTGTCATGATTGTCAAAAAATAAATTGTCAAGGGATCCCTCCTCATTATATATTTGTATATTTGTGTATGTATATATAATATATATGAGGAGGGATCCCTTGACAATGCTAACTTTGACAATCTTAACAATTTACCATTTTAAAAATTTATAAAAATTCATAAAAAATCTTAAAATTGAAAAAAGATTTATGGATGCATTTGTTAACTTGTAGATCGATAGTGTTCCAAATTTCAATCAATTTGAACATCGTTTGATGGCTTATCAAAATTTTGTGTATTTTTTAACGGTTGTAATTTAACGGATCCTTGAAGGGCTATCAAATATAACTTAAATTGAATATAATCGGAAACATAATCAATCTATAAGTCAAGAAATGATTCCGTGAACTTTTTTCTATTTTTGAGAATTTATATGATTTTTTACAATTTTTTGAAATATCAAATTGTCAAGATTGTTAAGTTAACAATTGTCAATAGATCCCTCCTCATATATTACATTCAAGCTTGTGCAAGAGATGAAAAGAGCATGGACTGTATTTTGAATTACTGCTTTACTCTTCGTCTTATTACTCTTACTAGAGCTAGAACTCGGGCTTCCCCCGAAATATGATATCAAATAAATAATAAAGCTTATAAATTCAAACTATTTATTTTAAGAAAATGAACAACATATTTAAATTTTTGATGTGATTAATAACTATAATAATAATGTAAAAATTTATAAATAATAGCACATAAATGTATGACCATTTTAAGGGTTAAATTTCGTCTTAGATATATTACATTCATCTTATTAAATGGGGAGAGAGAATACATAAGTAGATGAAGAGATTTAAACAAAATCAATAGTTAATAATGTTGATGATGTGGCATAGTTGAAGTGCTTGGAGTGCTACCCCTCTTTCTAGAGTATAGATTATAAAATGCGTCAATGCTTGGTCTGTATGAGGGCTGTCAAACGGACGAAACGTTCACGCAAATAGACTCTTGCGTCTTCCGTTGCGTTTAACAGACGTAAATAAAATACATTGCGTGTTGCGTTGCATTAACTAAACAAAAACAAAATTCCTTGCATCTTCTGTTGTGTTATATTAAACGAAACGAAACGTAATTGTGTTCAAAGACGCAAATTTTTGTACAGTTTTTTTTTTTTTGAGGCAAACTTGCATATTATTGTATGAAAAATGGAAATAAATACATAAAAATCATAATAATAGTCGAGTTGCACTAGATTTTCAAACCTGCATATATTTTTCACACCATATAACATGATATAACATAAATCAAATAGCTAACTAGTCAAGTTACAACTTACCTTACACGTTTCAAGTTTACAACACCATCTCTAACACAAAATTACATAGCCAATAACATAGTCTTGTTCGCAACACGCTATATAGCAGATATGCAGAATTTGCACGAAATACGCAACATAAACGAAACGACACTGACCAATTGCGTCTACCGTTTCGTTAATCCAACGGCACCAAAAAATCTTGCGTCTTCCGTTGCGTTGATCAAACGGCACAAAAAATCTTTGCGTTTTGCATTTTGCGCAAATGAAACGCAACGCAAAAACGCAAATTTGCGTTCGTTTGATACCCCTAGTCTGTATATTAAAGGCAAACGACTCACAGGTTCGATTTGGGCCTAAATGCTAGAGTTCGCATTTGGGCCATCTTGAAGGCCGTAGATTGATGCATATATTCATTGTTATTTGGGTCAGTGTGCATCCATTCTAATAGTGTGCTCTTAATCCATCAATTCAATACAAATGCTATTGAACCATATATCTTGTGACTTAGCAAAGTCACTATTTATCTTGTATACACAAGAACCTCATGCTTGATCACAATCTTGTTCCTCCGGTTATTTACAATGCTAAGTTGCATACTAACATGCAATAAATATAATACGTTTTGTAGCATTGTTTTGGTCTATATATGCGAGCAAAAATGTAGCCATACTAAAATAAGGAGAATATTAGGTATCTTTTAAAATATTGGATGAAGCTAAATTCTAAATAATGCATCTAACATAAATGAGTAGTATCATAACATTATAGTTTTCATTCTTGAAGTGTCAGTTGGTCTTGCACTAGGGTGCAGTTTAGGTCGTGCAATTGAAAAGATTACATATATTCATCCTCTTATTAGCTTATTTTCGAACTTTTTTCTTCCGAGTTGAACGGATAGCGTGGTTTTGTGTTTTATTAATGTTAGAAAAGATCAATCATTATAATTTCAATCGTATTGTGATGTTATTAATTGGACATTAATTATACATGTGTAAAACTTTGGCAAATGATTGTTCATCTTTTGTTACATTTTTCTTTGTACGAATGTGAGTTTGCTCATTTTTTTTTTTTTTTTTTTTGGAAAATAAATTACCAAATGACTCACTAATTGAGCAAACAAAACTTGTATAATTCTTACAACAATTTGATCAAGCCTTTTCGATAATCAAATTCGTATGAATTACAACAATTTTATGATGAATTTTCCAAGATAATTATATGGATGGTAAAACTCATAAGTGAATAAAAAAACTTTAAGTATTCATCAGAAACAACAACATGTAGTAATCAAATTATGTGATAACTACAAAAGAAGCTGCTGACAGAGTTCCAACAAATTTATGACAATGGCGTTCATTGTGATAGTCAGGCATACAAAATAACTAATAAAAACATTTAACACAAATAATACACCAAGACAACAAAGTTAATAATAATGAACAAGAAATAAATAGTAAAACACAGTAAAACTGCAATTTCATACTTTAATATGAAGAGATTAATCATTGAAGTTGAGAGAAGTTTTGTGATTTGTTTTTATCACTTTGTTATAATTATCCAAGTCACATGCTTCATTATTCAATATATAAATCTCTGTTGGAGAGTTAATTTGTTAGACTTGGGAGAAATATTAATTAGTAAAAATATTCTGGACGAGTCAAAGTATTACAAATGAATTTGGTACCAACGATTATTTCATTGTAATTATTTAGAATTAAATTGGATTGATATTTTTTTTCTCCAATTTAATAATAACATAAACTATTTTCCCTCAAAACAATAACGGAGCAAGAAGTTTCAAATAAGGTTCCACCATCATAATAAATGTTAACATCTGTTTAATTACAACTTTGAACTTTACAATGGTAAAATAAAAAATAAAAACTTTATAAGTCTTATCTAATTATGGATCCAAATTAATTAATAAAACGGGCACTATGGCCTTTTTATCAAAAAAAAATAATAATAATAAAATAAATTATGGATCCAAACATGATATTGATACGTGTCATTTTGTTGAAAAAAACAAACTACCATAACACCATAGTCATTAGTCTCATTAAGTACCATCGGTACCAGTTGGCAACAGCTAGTACCGATTTTCATGATCAAGGACACAAACCGTACCGGTACAGTACCGAATGCTTGCCACGTAAAAAATTAAAATGGAAGGCATGTCTGATTACTAATCTGTGAATCCTTTAGTAATACTTGCTGCTCCAATAAATCAGTTCTGGTACAGGCCAGGTATGCTAATTACACTATTTGCATCTCTTTCTGAACTGTATATATGTTCATCTGAAATTAATTATCAAAATCACGCCTAAGGATTGTACCTTTATAAAACAAGGCACACGTCTTGTTCTCTCCTGAAAGGCAAATATTGGGATAAAAGAGCTTACCGTGTGCAAAAATTTTGTACAGGGACAGCACTGGATTTGTCAATTGTGATATGTAGCTCTCGCATTTCTCCGTGTACAAGGGAATGTTTGCTATCTTTCTGTCTGCTTTAAAGCTGGAGCTTCTGATACTGACCTTGTTCAGGTTATCAGGTACGTTAACCGTTTCTTGTTGCCGTATATGTTGAAACACTTTTATCTTGGTCCACCCGCTGCGTGCTTTCAACCCTACGGCAATCCAAATATCGATAGTAAGAAAAAAATCCTGCAAGCCCATCAGACCAGTATGCCGTTAAAGATTTACTGGGTTGGTGTTTGTAATCATGGTTTCATTCACTACAATTTCTGGCAATTCGTAGACCAAGTTATTACTTTCGATTATGCGCCTAGCTGATGTGTGCTTACTACTTTCAGGGAGTAAAGCTATCAGTGAGCACAACACCTGTTGGAGTTGTGTCAAGTCTTGATTATGATTTGCTGAAGTTGGTTTGGACTGAATAAAAGTATGAGAAACATATTGAACATCATTCATCAGAGTTGGGAAGGTAAATTTGTTGTTTTCACCCGCTTTTAACATGACTGCTAGCCTTTTAGTTACTCCCGCTTGACGAATTAAGTTTTCATTGCAAAATTGAATAATCGGGTTCAGTGTCAGCGTGCACTGATAAAATGGTACTTCCAGTAAATTGCATATCCTTTTTTTTTTCTAACAATAAGATATCATCAAGTTTATTATTTCGTTAATAAACTGAGTGGAATAAAATTCTTCAGCATGATTCTTACATGTTATACAACTCAAACTAATGTGTCTTATCATTGGTAAACTACAAAGATATTGTTCCAAACACCATAAAATAAGAACTGGCAGCAACAAATTTGTATCAGCACTACAAATATCAGTAATAGATCAATCTAACCATCACCAGCATCTAATTTATGCTTACATCACACAGTAATCAAGCATCCTGAATATGTAACATCCAAGTGATCCATAGTTCAATATGCTCTTCTCAATGCAATAACAAAAAGTTCATGACCAATTATTCCTTGACTTGTATCGACAACATCTTATTACTATTTAGTAAGTCTTTCCTCTTATGCCAGACAAAATAATCCAGCCCAGGAATATGCCTATATAATTTCTATTTATCAATAAATTATCTGCCTGTAACTTGTGAAGTAGAAAGATGTGCATTAGAACCCGAAGCCGAAGAAGAGGAACCGTCGACCCGGTTTGTTGCATCTACAAATGTAGGCCTTGTTGGCTCTGACATAAGAGAGCCACCTTTGCTCACCAGCATTGCTACTACTTCTGACATTGTAGGCCTCGCGGTAACAGTTGACTGCGTACACATTAGTGCTATCTTGATTATCTTTTCCACCTCTTCTTTATCGTATTCGTCGATGTACAATGATGTATCCAGCAGCGCTATTAACTCATTGCTTTCGTATAATTTCCAAGCCTGTTGATTTGAACAGTGATATTGCTGTTACGTTATTTGTTTTATTTAATAGAAAAAAGGGTCAGATATGCAAATCTTGTCATATAAAAAGAAAAATTCAAATGAGTTCAAGCATCTCTAATTACATTCAAGTTATGAATTCACAGATGTATTTAAAATTAGGTCCTAGACCTTATTTTTCTATATATAAAAAAAAAAAATATAAGTATGAACAAGAGTTAACCCATTCTAGGAGGTACTGTGCATGTTGTTCGAGCTTCGGATCATTGCTCTTGCGACCACTTATTATCTCTAGAACAACAATACCGTAGCTATATGTATCAACTTTCTCAGAAAGGCTCCCATGAATAGCATATTCTGGAGCTGTGTAACCCCTATCAAGCAAAAATAAATACATTACCCGTCATGTTTTATTTCACTTCTTGGTAATTTGTGGTTGCAGCATGCATTACAAATTAGGACTAATTTAAGTTGATTCAGCCGAATCGAATTCAATTCAGATGTCAGATACAAGTGAAAGTGAAGGGCGAGTTCATAAACCGCTCTTGAATCCTCATGTTTACAAATTTAAACAACCTGATTGATTTTCACCAATAATATGAGTTGTTTAATTCTTATTCATGCAACTGACCTCTTAATTAAATCTATTATGTTCAAATTTATGTCAGGAAGTGGGCTTACAGGGTTCCAGCGAACCGGGTACTGAGATGGCTGAGGTCGTTGGGCAAAAGCCGCGCAAGACCAAAGTCACTTATTTTCGCCTCGAATTGGTCATCGAGCAGTATGTTGTTCGTCTTAATATCACGATGTATGATGCACACGTGGAACTCCTGGTGCAGGTAAGCAAGGCCCCGAGCTGTCCCAACTATTATGTTTAATCTCTGCTTCCAGTTAAGGCTGCCTTGCTTCTCCCCTAATCGTATATGCGAAGTTAACATTTGTATTGCCATCAATAATCTAATTTTTGCTGCTAAAGCAAAGTGTTGTCATCACAGCATTTTTTTTTTTTTTTTTTTTGGTGACACAAGTAAAACAAGACAATTTGGACCAGGCAGAATTTCTTCATACTCATTACACAGAGCTGTATGTACCGGCTCTCAGAGTTTACTATGTAATAATAAGCAAAAATCAGTAGATGTAAGTTATCAATTTTTGAGAATACTTATTAGTAATTTCCTTATTAGCCACAATTCCGTTCCTGTATTGCCTTTATTTCCATTAGTATTTTTTCTTGTTTTTTTTGTATATATTGATTTCTTATCTGATAAATTTTTAAATGTGTCAAAAACAAAATTGGAGTATAAAACTAGAACCCATGTTTTGGACTTACATCATCATTCAATATGACATAAACGGAAAAAAAAAAAAAAAAAAACGTACCGAACAAAAACTTGTCGAGGCTACTATTTGCCATGTACTCGTAAACAAGCAAGAGATTGTGGCCTTTAGTAGAGCAGCCGAGAAGTCTGATCAGATTACGGTGGTGCACGTTACTTATTAACTTCACCTCACTCTCAAAATTAGCTCTAACTTGACTGTTGTCTAATAATGCTAGTCTCTTGACAGCCACAACATTACCATTCTTAAGTTTTGCCTGCCAAATCAACAAAAAACATATTCTGCAATATGAATATATGATAATGATACTACTACTGAAATTAAAATTATGTTAAAACTTGTATACTCTGTAGACATCTCCAAAACCGCCGGCTCCAAGCTTGTTTTGTTCGCTGAAATCCTTGGTTGCGGTTTTAAGGTCTCTGTAGCGGAATTTTAGGGGACCTTGTAGTTCTGTCACATCGGATAAATCTGCTAAAGGAAAGAGCTGTGTGTATCAGTGTACTAATTTGGTTGCAACTTAATTAGAGCTTTGTGTATCAGCCCTTTCATTAGTCGCCACACCTTCTTTAAGCTACTTAAACATCGGTTTGGTTACTTCTATAGGTGACTCGCAACAGATAGTTTACTCGAAGAAATGATAACAATCTATTACAATGAAGTAATTTCCATAGTAATGCAGTCGATTCAGTTACCTCTTGGATTCTTCTGGGAACTTTTAGATCTTCTGATCAGCAGCAACAATATCGCGAACAGCACCAGAAAGCCAACTCCTCCGGCCACTCCCCCAATGATAGCTTTCTTCTTTGTTGAACTCGCTAATAATTTCAGTTTTATTACAAATAAAAAAAATCTTCCAAGAACAAAATTTTAAATTCATAAGAGAATAATAAGTGCCGACAGGCCGGCTTTAACGGTTTAACCCCATTTAAGGCGGCGGTCCATATATATGTATATCTACACATTATTGTGTAGCTATAGAGGTAATAGAACCATATAATACACCAAAAGTTTCAAATTGTGATCAGCTTAATTTTCTGGCATATAATTAAGCGGCTGAATCATGCATTGACATCAGCACCTGTTTCAAATCAGAAGTTTAATCTATAATTTATTGATTTTTACCTGATTTCAGATAAGGGGTGAGATCAGTAGTTTGATTGGCTCCGAAGAATCTCGCGTTTGAATACTTCAGGAAGCACCCTGCATCAATCCCTCGACCAACGGCACTTGGAAGGCATCTCTGAATGTTTCCTAAAGCTAGCTGAAATATAACAAAGTTCCTGTCTGGTAAGCACTTAAATATACTTCAATTTATATGTTAACAACTTAACATATATAATTTTTAAACAATCTACCACAAAAATTTGTGCTGGTCATTGAGAATATTGCATTATTTGTTTGTGTGTCCAAACTTTTCAAAAGAATTAATACCTGAAGACATTGTTCACAATTGCTTTTCGTAGCCGTCTTGACGCAATCCGCATAGCCATACAAACCGTCGCTCTCCACCGCTGCTGCATAACCGCTTATTTTAGGCACTGCCGTGGCTAGTTCCGTGACCATAGATATAACCTCAGTTCTAGACCCTGCGACACCATTTGTACTGCCGTTGCATAACTGGGTATCACCTGGACCCGAGGCCACGTCAAAGAAGCTGGTAGCTTCATACCTCAACATACACCCGTCATACAACACCCTTGCTCCATTCACCGCGCCGCACGAGTGAATTCTGTTAACCGCAGCAGAAAAACATGTCTTGCAATCAGCAGCAGAAAGGTAACTGCGGCACATGAAGAGTGCGTAGACGGCAGTGGCAGACTGAGGTATGGAGGCGGTGGCAAAATTGGAGAAATTTGAAAAGGAGAAGGAGGTGTTGATGTCGGCTAAAGCAGAGTTGAGTGTTGCAGTGAAGGTACTTGCCGGAGTCGCATTGTACTGGCTACAACCGGTGAGTAGTAAGGTTGTTTGCGGGTCGCCGGACGCGACATAGAATCGAATAGATATCATTACTAATACTGTTACTAATGAAGTAGCATCCATATATATCTAACTGGCAAATTAATTAAGAACTAGTTATCTTATCTGGTGTTGATTCATCTGGTATAATATGAGAGTTTGGTTTAAGTAAGGAGATGTTGTATTCAACTTTCAGCATAAAATTAATATATAGATAATTATAATGGAATCTTCTATGTTAGAGGATAAGCACTCTAAGGCACTAGCAAAGTTTTCATCAGGAAAGTAAATAAATATGATTTCATCCATTCAACCATTAAGTAGTGATCCACTGATCCTGACGTCCCCCAAAATTGTTACCAGAAATCAACTAGGCTGCGCCGTCATATACACGATCTTTTCTAAAAGAATAACATGTAGAGTCCATCCTATCAAGTAGTAGGCTATCCATCCACTCTCCTCACAGTTCTAACACACCACGTGCACTTGCATTACCACGTACAATTGCATAAATGTTCATTGAAAATCGTAGTATATATGTTCACTGCAAAATGATATCTAGCTAATTAATCAGAAAGATATATATATATATATATAAATGTTTACTAAAAAATGATATTTATTCAATAAAATTACGGTAGATAAGTAAAGGGGTGGACGCTACCTACCACTCTTTCAGAAATTCAACTCATTTTAGTAAGGACAGATAGAACTCATTTGGCAATCGTCATCAATCATCTAGTGATATCAGTCTGACAGTATCACCAAAAGAAACAGAAAGATCCGGTATTTTGTAACTGTTTGCATTATATATATTTATACCTGCCATGCAACGGAACGGATGGTAACTACTAGTCAATGTTTAGTCAACTAGATGATTGCATGCTTATTCACTATGTCTATATGTTATGTGCAATAATGCTGCTATGCCTATGTATCTGCAGATTGATGTGATGTTGACCAAGAAATGACATATTGTACATATTCGAATTTTCCAATCCATGGAGACCCACAGGAATTTGTATTTGCAATTTTAGTCTCGAGCGTTGACGGATATTGACCGGACTACCCTTCGAGTCTTCCACCTGCCCCAACCCTACGTACCTGTAGGCTGTACCTTGTAGTCTTGTAACCAAAAAAAATAGAAACATCTTGCGTCCATAAAAAAGCTGTCCATACATATACGGAGTGTAACAAATATAATCCGAAATGTAACAGATATATCCCGAAATGTAATATATGGACGGTTTTTCTATGAACATTAGGTATAACTCAAAAAAAATAAATAAATTAGGACTTGTTTTTCTATGGGTGGGATCAGGTGACAACCAATATTTTATATGACAACCGCGACAACAGATCCTTCAATAAATATAAATAAAACCTTCCAAATAGAAAACTTTGTATACACATATTATAAAACTCATAGATTTATTGTGTTTCAAATTTTAACTAATTTGAGTATCGTTTGATACTATATCAAAACTCATGATTGTTTGAACCATTGTAAATATTAAGAAACTTTGAGGAGTCCCGATGGAGTACCAAACAACACACATATTAATTGAAATTTGAAACACAATCAATTTATGAGCTTTATAATATTTTTGTACAAAATTTTCTATTTCAAAGATTCTATTTATATTTATTTGAGGATCTGTTGTCGCGGTTGTCATAAAGAATAGTTGTCCATTAATAATACTTATCTTGACAATCTTGACAATGAGATATTTTAAAAATTTGTAAAAATTTATAAAAAATCTTAAAAATAAAAAAAAAAGTTTATAGACTTATTACTCAACTTTACAAAGGTTAGGAAAAAAAATAATAAGGACAACTTAATATTTTTTATTTAAGAAAGGACAACTTCATAATGCATTTACAGCTTGTTGATAGACACTTAGACAGGGGCATTCACTGATTGGTTCATTACAGTAGCTTCCCAGAAAGGGGATATTATTTTTTGTGCACATCGATCAAGTACTGCAAAAGTGCAAATGGACTATCTTTTCTTTTTAGTGACAAATGAATCGTTTAAAGTGTAAACTTTATAGTGGGTACCTTATCTTTATTCGTTGACCCGTTGACGTTCGTTGTCTTGCTATAAAGTATAAACTACCCTGCACGGCTGCACCAGCACTTCCACTAGAATTGTATCCTGGAATTTTACTTAAAACTGTTGGCTTAAATGATTCCTTTTGGTTCGATTAAAATGGATTCGATGGTATGGTACCAATCTAATAGCTTTTTTTTTTTTTTTTGAGATAAAGATGGGGTCAAGCCACTCAAATTTAAATATCTATAAAAAATCTCCATCCGGGTTTCAAACCCGCGACCTCCTATATAGAAAGCGTTACCCTTAGCCACCAATTTAATAGCTAACAAGGAAAATAATTTGGTTCTTCACTAGTTTTCGATTGGTATTTTGAATTTAATTTGTAATTCGTAAAGAACACTTCCTAACCCATCAAAAAAAATTTTTTTTTTTACCCTATAAACTTCATATTTTTTTTTTTTGAAGATACAAGTTATTCTTGAATATTACATGAAACATTTTAATGAGCATAAGAGAAATACGATATAATAGAACAGGGAAGGACTAAGAGATCACAATATAGTGGTCATTTCAAACTATCTACCGATTTAATGTGTTTGTAGAATGTAGAGAATCTAAACCCTACAACGTTTTATCAGTTTTGTTTGTGCTGAAAAGTTGATTAAGGAGAACCAATTGGGTCATTTCAAAATTTCAATATTTAATACAAAGTTTGTAGTCAATTAATTAAATACAGAAAGGGGATAAAGAAATGATGTTAAAGTTTTGAAAGGGAAATTAGATGTGTTTGTAATAAGATAGGATGAATATTGGCAATTCTAAAACTACATGGGTTTACTCGCAATTATTCCATAAATAATAGGAATTTTCCATGTGTCCTCATTTTAACTATCCATATACAAATTTGTAATTCTTATCTCAAATGTTGTAACCCTTAACTCAAATTTGCAATAACGTGGATATGTGAACACTAATATTGAAGACACCAGATATGATATGACCGTTAATAATATGCTGAATTGAAGAACATCATTACATAGCGTTTATACTGGTTCTTAATTAGTAAAATACTGGTTAATCTTAAATTTCAAGATGTTATCATCATGAAGATTTGAGGTGATTAGAATTCAATTTTTTTCACCATATTTTCTTGAAATTGCCCTTTTTTTATGTTTTACTTTGTATATCATTTTCTAATTTCATCATCGTTGGTAAACAAACTTGGCTATTTTTTCGTTGCAATTTGCAATTGATAGCTTAATTTAAAGTAAAATATTGAAAAGATGCAGCTCGAGAAATTAATTAACCGATAGAAAGAGAAATTGAGAGGGATGACTTTTGTGAAATTAAATGTAGAGACCAGGAAATTAAAACTGAGGCTGCTAAGAGTTTGGACTTTAGAGAGGGGAAATAATAAGGGGTCATATCTAGTTTCCTCAATATGAATTATCCACGTATTTATGTTGTTACAAAATTTAAGTTCAGAGTTAAAAAAATTGTGTAAGAATTACAAAACTTGTGTATGTGCGAACATATAGATAGTTAAAACGTGAACACTTGAAAAAAAAAAAGTTTTAATAATAAGAGAGAGATGGCAGTGTCAGATATGAGAATGGGATGAACAAGTTTGGTCCCATGCATGCATGATGAATGCATAATCAATATATATATTATTGATGAACAGATAAATGATAGATGAGACAGCTGCCAACCAGTCCTTCCCATTGTGCCAGATATGAAATCTAACCTGACCCGAAAAACTCGTCCGACCCGGTTGCAGTTACAGAGTCTGCTACATATTATTTTGATGCTAAAGATTCTGGAATCTGGATAGCAGCAGCCCGAATGCACGATCTTTGTGGCTCCTCATTTTTCTTACTTCCGCGGGACTTTGCCTCAGTGCAGCAATTCAAATTGGTTAATAGACAAACCCGTATGTGTTATAAAATAGTTAGTAGTGTAAAAAAGAATCCGATTTTAATGTAAGTGTTGTGTTGTTTTGTTCAATTCTGTGACGTTCTTAATCAACTGATTTGAATCGGACTGGTATAGTTGCAATTAATTTCACAGGGAGGAGCAACAGTTGTATTTTGTATTTGGGCCGGAGTTTGCTATTCATACTGGGCTTATATTACAGTACATGCAATTATGTATTGAAAAGTAATTGCTATTGAAATTTTTTTGTATCTGGGATTCTGTCAAGTAGAAATCTAACTATGAGAAGAAGCCCAGCCCAACAATCAAGCGCAGTGTTTTCTAATATAAAATCCTATAAATTGTTACAAGTTGCAATAATCCAGCTTGGATCAGGAATTCAGAATGGGGGCAACCTACCGTCCATAGTATGGACATCCATAAGATATAACAATATCACTTACAAATGGGACCAAGTGGACTCCATTTGTAACAACCATAGTCAGTATGGAGGGGCAAACTCAATGGACCCAAGAAAGATTTATGAATTTTTTAGCATTTTCTGGAATTAGTCAATTGGAAATTTAGAATTAGATGCTTTGGAAACGAACACCACGTTTAAATTACGAGGCCCCAAAAGCCGGAGGGAAGTAATCCATTTCGAGATGAATGCATTCTGGCAGTTTCATGCCCAATAAGTGGCACATCTATTTAATATATTCCGCAGCTGAATGCAAATCTTATAACCTTTATAAGTTGAGGAGGGATCAAATAACCATGTTTTTGATGACTGATCGGTGACCGTAAAATTAAATCTTAATAACTACATTTTAAATTCTTAAATAACAAAACTAATTGATAGAATATGTTGTATGCATCATATTTTACGTGTATACAAAAAATTATATCATTTTGATTTTATTTACATGTGCATCAAGCATTAACAAAAATCAACGGTTCAAGTTTTATGATTTTTCTCATCTCTTGATAACTATTGAAACAATGTTAAAACTTTATCATTTTTATGTATATGTTATTAAGATAATATAGAATACATCTAATGATTTAGATTTTTTCAAAGTATGCAAAAATAAAAAAAATGGTCACCATAATCACTAATGCCCATGGTTATTGGATCCCTCTCTTTTTAGTTTCTGTCATATTACAATTACACATGAGCAGGAAATGTCTCAAAATTATGTATATATATTTATCCGGTAAAAAAAATATTATTGAATGCATTTAAATCGTATTGAAATAAAAAAAATAGAATATATTAAAGTCCCAAGTTTCCTTTAAAAAGGAAATGAGTTTCCTCAAAAAAAAAAAGGGAAATGACTAATGAGTTATGAGTTATGACGTAAATTGTGCTTAATTAGATATTAAAATATTTTATTGGGGTCCCAAGTCCCAACTCAAGTTCCCTTAAACTCGAATCAATCCTCTCCTCATTCATCTATTCTGACCTTCTCAGCCCCAACTCTCAAATTCCCCTATATCCAAGGTCCCTTCCACAAAACGGATAAAATTCTGCTGCTTTTCTGAGCAGAAAAGCACGCCCTGCTTGCCTGATCGGATGGTCGGGACCGGACATCGCACCAAAGTATTTTAATTGCACTGATCTCAAAGTATTTCGGTGTTTCTCAACCGTTAGATCAAGAAAAGCAGGTCCTACTCTTCTTTTTAGAAAAGCAGGTGATCCAATCCCCGCAGAACCAATTTACATCCTCTAAAGCGCAGTATCCTACTGCCCAGTAACCTATCCGTCAGATCTGCTTTAATATTCGTGCAACTCAATCTCGGAATATCCTATAATCTACATCGTTGATTCGCTGCGCAGTAGAATACTGCGCAGCAGAGGATAAGCACGCCCCACAGAACTCCTCTCCATAATGAGTGCTCATCCTCTGTAGCGCTGCATTGTGTAGCGTGAAACGTGAACCGTTCGATGTTCGATCAAGCACAGACTCAAGATGATCTAACGGTTTAAATTCCCCGCTGCACAATGCAGCGCTACAGAGGATATGGAATCCTCCATAATCTCCATAACAATCATTTGACTCGTCTCGTCATTCATTTAGTACTGAATTTTCTGAACCTTTTATTCCCGTGTTGCAAGATTTCGCAAAGACTCGATTAATCGATCCATCGATCGATCGATTGATCGGAGATGCAGACGGAGGCGCCAATGGCAATGGGCATGTCGATCGTCGACCGGCCCGACGACGACGACCATCCCAACCCCAAGGACTCCGACCCGCTCCTCGCCAAGGATGCCGCCTCCTCCTCCTCGTCCTCGTCTCTTGGAGCGGCGGCGACGGCGACGGCGGCGACGAGCGAGATCACGACGGACGAGGAGATCGAGTCCTCCTCCGCCGCCTGCTGCCGCATCTGCCTCGAGTACGACTCCGAGCCAGGTAGTATTGACTTTTCTTCCTTCTTCTTTCTGATTCTTTTAGGTTTTCATGATGATGTGCTGTAATACATTTGCTCCTTAGTATTTGTTATCTGATTATCTGAAACATGCTGAGCTAGCTAGGGTTGTTGTGGTGCATGATTATGGTTCCATGATTAACTGGCATGTAATGTCTTCAATCAGCCATTTAAGCTGCCAGTTTGACCGCATGATTGACCAATTGAGGTTATTCCTGCTTTGTTTTGTCTGTATTGGCTATTTGGCTTGCTTGTGGCTTGATTGAATGATTGAGTTGACTTGGCTGGGGGCAATAAATCGGGGCTGATTTCGGCGCGTGGCTAGTAGGTAACGGGTAGGTATTGGGGTTAATTACAACTAATGGGGATGAATTAAGTGCTTTGATTGCTATGTATTAGATGGAAGGAAACAGCATTCAGTTTTAGGCCTCGGAATTAATGTGCATAAATATCTCTTTGATGCAGGTGATGAATTGATTTCACCATGCATGTGCAAAGGTACTCAACAGTTTGTTCATCGGTCATGTCTTGACCACTGGCGGTCAGTTAAGGTAATTCATTCAATTTCTATAGTACTTAGTAGATTTCAAGAATTTACAATTAGATATAGTTGTCTGTGTAGGCTGTGTTGTCTTTATTGTGCAAGTAGAGTTCTCCGATTTCCTTTCTTGGTTTGTCTTGATGCCTTGTTACAGTTTTGAGTTCAATGACTCAAGATTAACTCAATTTACTGATGCAGGAAGGGTTTGCATTCTCGCATTGCACGACATGCAAGGCACAATTTCACCTGCGTGTAGAGTTTCTCGAAGACTATTCCTGGCGTAAAATTAAGTTTCGCCTATTCGTGACCCGTGATGTCATCCTTGTATTCCTCTTTGTGCAGACTGTAAGAATGAACCACTTCTTTCTCATCATTTATTGGAATCACAATACCATTAAAAGGTCAAATATCATTCAATTATGTACCTGCCTTCTTTGGATTCTTTCAGCATCTGTGTTCCTTCATTGCTCCCAATGGTGGAGCTACCTTTGTTATAATGATTATCACCACTCAATTTTGTAAATTTTCATTTAAATATATAATGTTTAATTGTACTTTGACAAATTTGACTCAAAATACATGTATTGACCCTCCTTCCTCTGCCACTGATTGCCCTTCAAAATGATTAATTGACGATGCATAGATGTTGAGGTTTGATTGGATTGTTATTTAGGATTAAAAGTTGTATGGAGGTAATAATTCCTTTATTACCACAAGATTATGTACTACTGGCTGAATTTTTTAAATCTTGAATTCATGGTTCTTCATGAATGCAAAAGTTTGACCAATGACATGGTATTTTCAATATTAATTCATTTGTATTTCTGGTATAATATTTTTGTCATGTCAGATCATTGCCTGCCTTGGAGGCCTTGTATATTTCTTAGACCGTGATGGAGACTTCAGGAATAGTTTCAGTGACAGCTGGGATCGGTTTCTCTCAAAGCATCCAGTCCCCTTCTACTATTGCATAGGTTATTACAGTTTTACTTTCTGTGATTAATATATCACCCATGAACAATTAGGTTATTACACTTCAGAGATGCTAATTACTAATTTTGGCACTCTAAATTTATAGGTGTGCTGCTCTTTTTCGTGCTTTTGGGATTCTTTGGGTTGATACTGCACTGTTCATCATTCAACAACAATGACCCATGCTTAGCAGGCTGCCGCAACTGCTGCTATGGCTGGGGCATCCTTGACTGCTTCCCCGCCTCCATGGAGGCGTGCTTTGCTCTTGTAGTCATCTTTGTAGTTGTCTTTGCCATTCTGGGGATTGCATACGGGTTTCTGGCCGCAACCATGGCTGTCCAGAGAATCTGGCAGAGTCACTATCATATTCTTACAAAACGTGAGCTTACTAAGGTAAATATACTGTCATGTGACTCTATCTGTCTATTTTGTCTATTTTGAAAGAGAGGATGTGAAAATATGCCTGGAAGCATAGAATAGTAGTTCAATATACCTGTGGAAAATATTTTCTTATGTGAGCGTGTCGTGTATGGATGGTGGCGGCTTCCTGCCATAAACAGGTATGGCTGCAGATACCAATTTCCTTGGGGGAAAACTTATAGCAGTTTGATAACATTGAGGTACCTAGTGATGAAACTCTTGCAACTTGCTGCCATTTTTCCTTTGTGTTTCCTCTGGCACACACAAGTGCCAAGAACTCAAATGTACTTCAGATTGGTTGAGCAAATGTCCTGATACAGGTGTCAGCATCGTGTTCATTGTTATGTGGCTGTATTACTTATTATTGTTGTCATATGTGTGATATTTTGTGATGTCAACAGGAGTATGTGGTTGAAGATCTTCGGGGCAGCTACTCACCTCCAAAAATGGACCCAGAGCACGAGCGGCGCTTGAAGATGCTTCAGCTTTTATAATTTCTTTTGCTTTTGGTCAATACTTTTAAAGCCATAAATAACATATTAGTATATTCTTCTCTGTATAGTAGAGAATGATTAATTTTAAAAAGGAAAGCAAGAAAAATCTCAAATAGCTCACTGAGAAGCGTTTTTACTTTTGAATCTTTGTTATCCAAATTGATATGAGTAGATAACCCTGGTCGGTTGTGTGCATGTACATAGAATAAATGGGCTCACTAAAATTCTTGGTTTGCTTGTTACTTGTTTGTTTCATCTTTTTTAAAGTCGCTTAAGATGAAAAATTGAAAATCATCTTCAATGTAACAAGTTCACTCATAACTGGCATGCTGCAATTCCCTTTCCTTTTTGTGTCCATTTTTATGTGTTTCTTTCGCATTTCTCTGGTCGCTGGAATAGGAAACTGAACTGAGAGGTTATATTGCTAGGGATCTTTCTAGTGCCTCAAGTTCTGTAAGTTTTCTGTGAGTGCAAATCAAAAATCCCAATCATCAGATCTTTAGGCAGTGAGTACATGCCTCTTTCTTTTTTAATGTATTCAACGGAAGTTAACACGATTAACTTGCCTATGTTTACTGTGTCTGTGTGAGCCCGCATGAAACGATTTTTGATTAAAACCTGAGCAAAATCTGGCTCACTTCTTAGTTAATTGGCAGTTCGCATTAAATAATAACGAAGTGGAGTATTGAATTGGAAATGATATTGATGTAAGATATTGAAATTTTGCGAACGCAACTATATAGAAGGCCAGACAATCACGGGAGAAATCCTGTTTATAATTATATTTTAGCTTATCTTCAACAAAGTACAATAATACATGATTATGAAATCCTTTGATTAATAAGTTATCACCGAAAAGAACAAAACCGATAAATCCTTATTATATATAAAAGCATATCGAAAAAAAAAATATAAAATGGCTATTTTTCTCAAATAAGAGAAACCTGAATCGTTGATTATTTTTTTGGATAGATAATAACCGTTGATTTACGTTAATGTCCATTGACGTCAATGTCTCAGCCCATTAAAATTTAAGGTCAATATCAAATTCCTCAATATAAGACCCATTACGTATTATCTTAAAAATTTATTATAAAAAATAACAATTTCAGCCCAAACAACGAGTGCCTCTTTACCAGTACGGTGTTAAAACTCTGTAGCAGTAACAGTGGTGGAGTATACTAGTCTGGTATGACTGCATTAATTTGATGCATTATGTTGTTCACCAAAAAAATCCTGAGATCGTCCAAGGTCAACTCCAAATATAATTACGCCCCCATTAGTAGTCAACCAGTCATCCAATCCAAATACGCCGCTACAGCAACTGTTACAAACAAGTCGCAACAACGAATCATCCCCCGTCCCCCGCATAACCGCTCGGGGCGGGGCGGGCGCTCGCCGCCATTTCCATCACCGCTCAGTTCAGTTAGCGGCTTAGCGCCAACAAAGTCACAGACTTTCGAGTAATCGAGTCCACACTCCATTCGCCGCGGCGCTCTCCCTTCTCAGTTCTCACACATGCACTTCTCCTCCTCTCCTCCCTCACATGCGCCTCTCCTTCCTCTTCTTCTTCCCATCCTCCTCCTTCTCCATGTCTTCTAATCCCGCCTTCAGAGTACCATCATCAATCTATCAATCTATCTATTCGTTCATTCATTCTATCTATCTACTGATTCTGTGATCTCACTTTCTCAATTCACAGCTTTGATTTAAAACCCTTACTCCTTTTCAGGGTCGAGGGAGAGGTACCGCCAGGTGGCAAAGGCCTTTCAGTGACCGCCCCGCTGCGGCAACTCAGCAACCTCCACCTCTGACAGGTGGGGACCCCAATGCTGCCTCCTCTGGATCACACTCTCACCCCCGCCGGGATGGTCCCCGGGGACCCCGTCCGTTCCCCGGGCATTATAGTCATCCGTCGCGGGGGCGTGGTCCGGCGTACTCCCATAGACCACCGCCCCCCGTTGGTCATCCGGCACCGGGGTTAGGGTATGGTAATCAGAGGCCAGGTCAGTTCCATGGGCAAGGTTTACCGTATACGGGGTTGGAACCTCAGGGTTATATGCAGCAGAACTACAACCAGCACCTGCCGCCGCAGTCGTATAGGGCGGTTCCACCGAATGGAATATATGGACAGATGAATGTGCTGCAACATACAGAGAGGCCGAGACAGTCTGTCAGGCCGAATAAATTGGCGCTGTATATGAGGAGATGGAAGTTTGCTCCTTGCACAGTCCCGCCGCAATGTGGTAATTGCATAGTTAGTTGTTAAGATGATGTCGATGTATCTGTAGTACATGGTTTTTCTGATTACTCAAAAAGATGTTAACTTGAATGTTCTTGTACTGTGCTTATAAGTGTAATTATGGTAGATTGGTACTGGTATGGTTTCACTTGAAGTTGGTCCGGAATAGCACGGTACCTGTGGTATGACAGATTGTACAGTAGTAGCCAGCAAGATACACAGCACAAAGTTGGTATTGGTATAAGAATATGCTCCTGACATGTTTGAGCTTTGCCCAATACGGCCTTTGATGCCACAACTACTGCAGTTCATATATATATAATATCGGAGGAAAGTTTTGTAGAAAAAACGTAGATGGTGCTAATCCCTTAGTGCACTTATTTGCGTACTTTGAAATTTTCTTCCATTGCGACTGAATGTTTGTTTTTTTAGAGAGGTTCCGGCTGCTTTCATACAACATCCTTGCTGACTACCTAGCCATACAGCACTCGTCACTTTACTTACATGTGCCAACTCATATACGAAGCTGGCATTGGCGCATGAACAAATTACTTTTCGAATTTCAGCTGTGGTCTCCTGATGTTTTGTGCCTCCAGGTACTTTTATTTGTATTTTAATTGCTAAGTCTTACGTTCAAGAAATGCAATTCTCATTGGAATATCTATTTGTAATTTATACATGTATTTACTTGAGAGAATTTTTCTGGGTCACATTCTCAAGATTGGTTTAATAAGCCTTTAACTTGTGTTCCTAACTGGAAAAATGCTGAAGCAAGGAAAAATGCTATTGTGAAATGGCAGAAAATTTCTAGTTTGGCCAGTCAAGTCGATGAATAGATCTAATGTTTGAAACTGACTGTCTCAGTAATAATGGGGAGTGGTGCATATACTTCGCAGATAGTAACTAAAATGATAGGTTATTGATATTCAACTTGCATTATAATAGTCTGATTGTCAGTGTTAAATTTAGACGGATTACTTGAAGTTTGTGATTTCAAGAAGTTTGACTTCATGTGTCCATTATATATTACAGGAAGTTGATAGATTCCCTGATTTGCAATTCGAGTTGGAAAGTCAAGGGTATAGTGGTATCTGGAAGGTAAGGCTTATTTGTAGTACATCTTACTCCTGAATAAATTGATGCACACCCAATAGATACATCTTAACAATTGAAAATTGAGGCATACCATATAACTTCTTATCCCCTGTGTATAAAGGATAGACAAATTTTAGTAATTTACTGGTCAGATTTGATCCAAAAAGAACCAGATTATGACAATAGTGGGGCAAAACTGATATTTCTCTCATAATATGGGCTCAAGTGGTATTAAAATGCATGATCAAGGGTTCATCATATGAATGAAAGATTAACTGAACCTTGATAGAACTTTAATTGATTGTTGAAATTCAGGGAATATTTTTGTATAAATGCCATCTGACTAAATATTGCAGAACTTGCAAAACCACCCGGCATAGCAATAATAGGTTATGTATATGCCTACTTTCAGGTACATGTTACATCCAGATGTCTAATCACTCTAATGTAATTTACTTGCAGATTCGCACTGGTAATGCCATTGATGGATGTGCAATCTTCTGGAGAACAAAGAGGTTTTTATCCATTATTTCCTTCATTTGAGCTTACAAAGTTTAACCAATGCAATTGGGCCATGTAAATTGTTCATGTGCTCCCATGTCACAGCTACAATTCTACTTTTCTTCTGAACCTGTCGAGAAAAGTATGCTTTGATTCATGGAAACCTTTAGGCCTTGTTACAGAACTCATTTTATACTATTTCTTCTTTTTTTTTCAAACATTATACAGGTTCAAGTTGCTGCATCATGAGCACATTGAGTTTAGCCAATTAGGGCTGAAAGATAATGTTGCTCAAATTTGTGTTTTGGAGGTACTTCAGATTGACTTGATCAGACTAATTTACAATATTCAGTATCTTAGTGCTTTTGGTTCAGTTTGTACTATTCATACATGAACATTTTTTTTCTTGTTTAGGGGACTGCTTTCTAGTTTTCTCCCTATTATCATATTCTTCATATGTTTCCTTTTTGTGAGCAGTCAGTAGTCCAGAGAACACCTGAAAATGATTCCTCTTCAGCAAAAACTAGGTATTGTAGTCTTTTGGTACTTCATTTGCTTTATAAGTATCTCCTTTCATCACCATGCATTTCTGGCAATACTCGTTTGATTGTTTTTTGCTTTCCTCCTCACCTTGGCTGTGTACACTTAGCAAATATGTTGGCAGTAAATTGGGGCTGTGTACTTATTCAAGGCTGATCAAGGAAAACTGATTGAAAAGCCATAGGTTCAAAATGATGGTTAATTCTGGCTAATATCCATGAGAAATCGAATTTTATCTTAGAATGGTTGCCCAGTCATGGCTGATTAAGATAAGATCCACCAAGTTTTGTTCATGATGCAGAAGACTAATGGAGGCGTTATTTGGTCATAAATATTCTTATAG
Source organism: Cyperus esculentus (assembly GCA_030179965.1). Classification (NCBI taxonomy): domain Eukaryota; kingdom Viridiplantae; phylum Streptophyta; class Magnoliopsida; order Poales; family Cyperaceae; genus Cyperus; species Cyperus esculentus. The sequence goes on along the minus strand of JASGLE010000025.1, from coordinate 4,416,762 downwards.
TTTTACGATATTTGCTACTGAATGCTACTATAACTCCTTTCTAGCTCCAATCGCATTGTGGTTTGCAACATTCATGTTCTCTTCAATCCAAAGAGAGGAGATATCAAGATTGGCCAGGTATAATATCTTTCTCAACTAAATTGCAAGCAACAATGAAACATCTAGATTTTTTGAATCAAATCTTCTTACTGTAAATGATACACACTGTTAATTTTGTTCTTTGTGTCAGGTTCGAACCCTCATTCACCAAGCAGTTGCTGTTTCAAAGAGCTGGGATGATGCTCCGATTGTTCTTTGCGGAGATTTTAACTCTACACCAGGTGTAAGTTCTTTTTTCTTTGTTTGGACTTGTTTGACTGTTCAACCAGGCTTAGTTCGTAACATTCATAACTAACAGCAAATCTTTTGGTTGTTGGCTAATGGCACCAAGTTATCTCATCTCCAAGTAAGTCAGATAGTGAATACATGTTCCTGATTTTTCATGCTAGTTTATGAAATTTGCTCCACAAGCAGTTTATCCAGATCCCCAATTTGTCAATGATTGCATGCAATGCCCATGTTAGTTGTCAGATCATGAGAATACATAACAAGAAATTGATTTAACATTGACAGTAAATGTACTAACTTCTTTTTTTTTTTTTTTTTTAATGCAGAGCCCACTATATAAATTCATATTGGAGAGAAAGGTATGACATATCTGGCTGATGTATATATTTGATAATTCTGGGTCCATTTTGTAAGGAATTAATTTAGCACTAATTTGTCTTATTTAATTTGTCAAATATGCACAGCTGGATCTGTCAGAACTCGCTCGAAGTGAGATATCTGGTCAAAAAGCCAGTAATGCATTATCAAGTGCTCCAGGCAACAATACATTTCCCAGGTAACCTTTTAACTAGTAAGCCTATGCTGCGCATACAACAAGGACTACAGTTTTGTCCCCAAAATTTGCCAAAATGTTAGTTAACCCAACTTTTTTATGTTGGTTCATTTGACAAAGATTTTATCATATGGGCTTCATTTTTTACATTTCAGCTCATGTATCTGGCCTGTTTGAACTCGTTTGAGCCTTCTTTGCCCTTAATTGTGTAAAAAGCACAATACAAACCATAAGAACAGTAATTGTCATCAGACTTGTTGCGCAAGTGTACTGTACCAGTTTATTCAGGAATGATGCAATACTTGGTACAATCCCAAGAAATTCCTGATTTGGCAGATCTTTGAACTGCAGGTCAACTTCTTCCATGGGTACCATGAATGTGAACAGAGAGATCACAGAACGACATGCTGATACTAGCATTGGTCCTTGCACCACCTTGAGTCCTCCAATTCATGCGAAAGATCCAGAAGATGCTCAGTCAAATGAGAATAAAGGCTTAAATCTAAGCACAGTATCAGATGTGACAGAAATTTCAGATTTGATAGGAGAAGATCATGTCGCTGAAACTATACAAAAAGAAAATGTACCTCAGAGCATAGATTCTGCTGCAGCTCAAGGATTGCAAGAATTGGACGATGGTAGCAGTGATGTAATTTCTTCTAATAATGATGTTCCTCTAATTGAGAAGTTAGATCTTGGAGAAGTCAGCCAATTTGAATCCTTGGTAGAAGATGATAATGTCAAGAATGATTTTGTTGATTTTAATGATTCTACGGCTATGATTGTGAGACAGCCTGAGGAAACCCATGAATCGCAACAATCTAATTATGCTGCAACCTCCAATTCAGATGCTGTAAAACTCAGCCAGGCTGAAACCTTGGGAGTTAATAATGAGATTTTAAAGGGAAATTGTGTAACTGATGGTGCTGATGAGGAGAATTCTGACCCCAATTTCCTGAGCGAGCTTCAGGGAACCCAGAGTGAGTTTGGGTTCAACTGGACCCAGGATAGCTATGATCCATACAAATGGACCCCAGATGAGCTAAAATCTGCCACTGGAAGTGAAGACTGCACTTATGTTGAGCACGACCTAAAACTAAGAAGTGTTTATACGGATGTGGAGGCATGTTGTTCTCCTTTTTCTTTTTGTATGTTTAGCTTCATAACATATAAGCTCTCCGTGTTAATAAAAATACATAATCTGTACAGGATAATGATGGAACAAAAGGACCCCATGGAGAACCAGAAGCCACGTCTTACCATCGCAATTTTCTTGGGACAGTTGATTATATATGGTACCTTTTATTATCTGATGCCACAATGTTTTTTTCTTTTTTTTTTAAAAAATCATGTCAATGGAACCCTCAAGCTGGAGCTTGTGTTTGGCCCACTGCGACCTTTTATTTATTTTCTTTGTTTGGCAGTTAGCTTGGTTTGTGTACCATTGTTGACCTGAAAATAAAGGGTAACTAAATATGATGAAGTTTTGGGTGCACTGTGTCCTTCAATCTGGCTGAATTGCACTACTGTAGTTACATGGTGCAATCTGAGTAAACTTAGAATTGCACAATATTTGGGGCGGATTAGAAAGATTTCAGCACGTCCACTGTACTCTGGGGATGCTTCTGTCAAATGGGAAGCAGAATTACTTGTTTGAACCTTGATGAATACAATTTGCTTCAAAATTTTGTAGGAGATCCGAAGGCCTCAAGACAGTGAAGGTGTTAGATACAATACCTAAACATATTTTACAAGAGACAGAAGGATTTCCGACAAAGGTACTGATTGATACCTTTGCACGAAACATCTCTCATGTTCCAAAACAACTCTGCATCATTCTTCAAGTGAATATTTAAGTTTGTTTGCATCGGATATGAAAATTACATGCTAAGTGGTTTCCTCGTCTTTGCAGAAATGGGGCAGTGATCACATTGCCTTGGTTTGTGAATTAGCATTTAGAGATGAGTAGTTATGATACTGATGGCTGGAGGTTTCTCAGCTGCGCAATTTTCATCAGACTCTGCAAATTAGTTATTATATGAATCTTTTCATGGATGCTCTGAGGATAATCTGGTCCTCAGGTTGATTCGATCTTTGCTGTGCAATATCAATCGAATGCTCGTGTATGGCATGGTGCTGCCAATAGGGTGCTACAACTGGATAAAACTGATGATTTGGCAAAATCTCTTTGTGATAGATATATTTTTAAATTAATGTATTTTTACTTGGAACATTTAAATAAGGAAATGGTTATTTGTTCCATTGCAGTATTGTTCTTCTAACAAATTCGTTAAGCTGCTGGTAATCACAAGTTTCACAGCTACAAGTTCTTTGTTGTTGTTTTCCTGGTAATATTACAATCAGCCCAAAGTAGAGCTGCAAGCGCCAAAAACTATACTGATCCTAGCCTAGATTAATGTTGAAAAATAAATTAAAATCAGTAAGAACTAAGAAATAGGAACGATCATCAATTTGCTCGCTAATAAGGTGTCATGTAATGTCCCATTTCCTACTCAAAATTGAGTTAATACATGGGAAAATGCTATGGCATACTGCAAAAGATACCGTCGGGGATTCTTTTGCTGTCGGGATATCATTAAACATTGACTACCAATAAAAAATGTGATAAGTTGAATATTTAGGAGGTTAAGGTGAATATTTAGGAGGATAAGTTGAATAGTTAGGAAATGTAATGCTGTAATTAAGAGTAGTTTTTATTGGTTGTAAAGCAAAATGTGTTAAGTGTAATGTTGCAATTAGGTTTTTATTATGTGGAGTTTTTATTGGCTTGGGCTCTTTAATAAGTGAAAGTGATACTTGCATAGTTGCATCGTGCCGGCCAGATTCGTGCGAAGTGCTTATCCTCCAACGTGCATATTCATGACGCTGGTTGTTGGATCATCTCGAGATGTAATCTAGCACGAATCTCGAGACAATCCAACAGCCAGCATCATAAACTGCATATCGATTCGTGCGACAAATGATGCTGTTAAGACTCGATCCATTTTGGTATCTGGGATCCGATTCCAGATCCGCATATTTGACATTTCGGTCGGGTCAATTCAACTCGGTCATAACCGCAGTACAGAAGTCAGCTATACTGCCGCTGCATACAATCCCGATCGATTGGACTTCCGAGGAGAGGACCCTTCCCTTCTTTCTTCCCTCTCGCGCCCTCTTTCCTTCCTTTCCTCCATCTCTTCTCTTCGTCGCTAAGTTCCGGCCGCGATCAGTCAGTCAGTCAGTCGCGATGATGTCCGGTACCGGTGGCGGCTACACCTCTATCGACAACCAGAAGGTCTCCGGATCCGGATCCGTGCCCGTAATCCCATCCCCCCTTTCCCTTCCTCAGTCCCTCTTCTCCCTTTTCAACCTCTTGCTGTTTCCTTTTATGTCTGTCTGTTTGACTACTGCTGCTCTTTTTTGTATCTTTGTACGTAGGCTGCTTCCGGTTCCGATCACCCTCCGGTCCAGTTCGCAGGTGAGACTTACATACGATTAGGTTTGATCTGAGCTTTCTCTTTCTTTTTATTTATTATATTTGTGCATTGTTTGCGCTGATTTTGCTTATTTGCAAATGATCATCTCTCAATTGGCCGAGTCTACCTTATGCAATCAGAGTTGTTGCATGTTAGTGTTCGATAGTTGATACTTGATTGGACTGGTAATAATATTCTGTTTATCTCATTCTGAGCTCAGCTTGTCATATGCAATTAATTAAGTTAATAACAAAAGGAACAAAATCTAGACCTAATTGCGAAATGTCAGAACTGATAATGAGCAGAAATGATGAAAAGAGAAGATCATGTTGTTCAATGCAAAGTTTCTGAGAGGATCTGGACTGTTTCTGTTTTACTTGTCTTGATTTCTGTTTATTTTGTGTAATTCTGCAGCCTCAAACCTTCAAACCTTCCCGCCGTCTGAGGCCAAGGGGAAAATCTCTGGTGGTTACCAGCCTCCAAGAGATGCTGATGGTACTATTAATTCTTGTATTATGCTTATTTACGGTTACTTTGAGTTGAATATGCATTAACCAAATTTATAACCGGTACTGTACTGTATCATCTCAGCATGTGTACTGCATATTTAAAATATTAAATTTTACTTCTGTCTTGGCTGCATCATGGATGGCTAATCAGCAACGAAGTGGATATAATCTCAGTTGCTCAGGCATTATTTGGATATTAATTGACTTTACATTAGTGGATAACCAATGCAGAAATTCAGTGTACTAAATTTTCTAGTTTTGTGTATATTTCCTTCAATACCTGCTAGTGTCAGTACATCATTAATTTGTATGGGGGTTTTTTTGTCAATTTTTCAGATACGTTTTCAAGGACGGGAGGTGGTAACAGCCCTGATGAGTCCCAGAACAATGGATGGTTTCGGTTCGTCCAAGTTGAGAACTACAGACCCTACTTTGATGTTGACACATCTGATGTACTGGAAAGAATCAGAGAATCACTTTTTCCTTTCAAAGGGAGCTTCCAAGAGAAAACAGCTGAGAATCCTGATTTGTAATTTACTAATATCCCTCCTTGTAGAAGTTGATAGGTGTTCTATCCTTTCATTTTAACTTCGCCAGTTGCATTGATGGAGTTGGTCAACTCTCCTGTATTTAATTAAACAAACACAAACATAAAAGCAAATCAAGTTTTCCATTCAAATTTTTATTGAGAAAGCAAAAAACAGAGTTAATGGATTAATACTTAATCCCTATGGTGAAGCACAGAATTTGGCTTGCTTTTATACTAGGACAGAAGAAATGCCTGTTACAGGAGGAGAATAGATGTCAGAAGAAATTCTGAGCTATGCCCTTTTCATTTCAATGACTCCTATGTTTCTGCTTGCTCTTTGTCTGTGAAAACAGGTACGGACCATTCTGGATATGCACAACCTTGATTTTTGTGGCAGCAGCAATAGGTGCATTTGTGACGTATCTGGAACGCAAGTGGCACAAGAAAGACTGGAGCTATGACATCAACTTGGTCAATTGGTCCTTTGGATTGTTCTATGGCTATGTTCTGCTGGTTCCTCTCGGCTTGTATCTCATTCTCAAGTACTTCTCAGCACCATCTGGACTCGTACAGCTCTGGTGCCTTTACGGATACTCACTCTTTGTCTTCATTCCTGCCACGGTATGGAACTTTATCAAGGCTGGGTTCTTTTTTTACATAGTGGTGCATGCCATACTTGTTTAGATAGATCAAGTCCTTATGGCTGCGATATGGGATTGCAGTTTCTACCTTGTTCTTAAGGATTCCTTTGCACAGAATTTGCTCGTGTATGTCTTGCCCATGTTAGCCTTTTCAATGTTTTCATCCTCATCTTAGATTATGCTTCCTGAAAAGTGATAACAGATATTTAGATTTGTGGACCATGCTGATATTGATGTGATCAGGCCTAGTTTTGACATTGCCTGTCGATAGTCTGATATGCTCCTTACGCTGGTTTCTGTTCTATTATTTTTGCTGATATTTCCTTCTCCTTGGTTTGTTTAATCATTTGTGCAAAGTGAATTAATTTAGTATTGAGGGAAATAAACTTCTAATAAAAGTTTTTTCATGTCGTAACTTGAGAGTTATTGTATAAGTGGGGTCTTAGTTTGGCTGCTTTGAGGATTGCTGGCACAATTGGATCTTAATAGTAGCGTACGTTGGTTATGCTGAAAATTTGAAATCTTGGCTCACTTCCTCGAAGTTATGACCTAAATCTATATTACACCATCTCATGGTTGCTCACTAGCCGGAATTGAAAGCTTAGATATAGTACATATAGTAGATGAAGCTATTGGTTATTTTTTTCTGACTTGAGTATGATTTGAGCAGTGCCTCTCGATAATACCACTGGAGCTCTTCAGGTGGCTGGTGATAGGTATTGCTGGGTTCATGTCAGCCACATTTATATCTGTTAACATGCGAGCCCACATTGTATCTTCAGCTGGCGAGAGATGGTTTCTTATTGTTGCCGGAATATTTCTTCTTCAGCTGGCTTTAGCCGTAATTTTGAAGCTTTACTTCTTTACTGTTACTGTGAGTTCATAAACCTGTTGAGTTTGTTCAGGAAGAGGGTTTAGGAGGTAAAAAGAATTGGAAGCTTTCTTTTTTTTTTTTCTTTTTTTTTTTGTATTCACTAATCACTAGGCATGATTACAGGATTTTTGTCGGTTCTTTTTATATGCATGAAAATGTGTAGAAAAGAGATTTTATGTTAATATCTGCAAATATTAATCTTAAATCTTCCAAGCCTTGATTGTTGTTTGAATCGTTCTGACAATATAGCAAGTTCTTTTCTGTGTTTGTGCTTCTTTGTCATCTTTTCTTGTAAAGAGGGAATGGATGCCCAGTTCTCTCTTGGGCCCATCCCAGAAAAAGAAGAGAAAAGAGAGAAACAAAGGAAGGCCAACTTGGCCCAGTAAAGGAAAAGAAGAGAAGGAAAGGATATGGCCCAATCCGAATTTGGTCAAATTGTTTGTGATTTTTCAAAGCAAAATGACCCTTTGACACATCATTATTTCAAATCCAAATTTCACAAAACATGTTCCGCAAGATTACAACTTTCAAATCAAATTTTATGAAACACAAAAATCAAATTTTGGGAATTTAAAAGTTTGAATTCAGATTTAAAACCAAAATGTACATCTTTTGAACAACATTGACTTTAATTTTAAAACTTGTTTTGTTGCATGGAAAATCTTCCAATATACACTTCATGCAATGAAATAAATTTTAAAATTAATTTGGGACAAAAAACATGTCCAAACAACAAATCAAATTTGAATTTTAAATTTGAAGTAACATGTTGGTCATTAATTAGCCTCTGATGCTATTAAATATGTAACTGATGGAAGTGTAACGCATTTACAATTCATACATGTTCCAAATTATGGAAACTAGGGCTAAACCCCGCGCTTCGCGACGGGTGGTACTACTTTGATGACGCTGATCGTTGTTTGAATGGATGCTCTGATGTACATTATAGCATCCAATCTATAACTGACCTTTTTTTTCTGAACATTCAAGGTCCGTAGGTAACTAATTTCATTCACTTAAATCTATAACTGACCTGACAAAAAAGAAGAAAAAAACATTAGTTGTATCAAACATAGAAACTCCGCTTGCTTGCTAGCAATTAATCAAAAACACTATGTTTGTACGTCGACCCATTTGCCATTACGGCAAAGATGTAAATTCATTTTCGATGATATAATTTTATCTACCTCTCAAAGGTCTGTTTAATCTTGTCATGCCAAAACAAAATTAACTAATAAAAACTGTGAAGCTAAGCACTCTTTTTTAATTTGCTGCCGCTCTTTTTTTTTTTTTTTTTGAGTAAAAGATGGGGGTCAAGCCCCAAATTTCATTAATTAAAGAACATCACTGATAGGTGATCAAAATTTACAACATAAGAATGAAAAAGAAATAAAATTTAAAAGAGGCAAAGATGAAAGAATAAATGCACACATCAAAATTATTTTAACCAGCTCCTCCACTCTTGCTGTATTTCTTGGACCAAATTAAGACCATGTAGCTCTTTATCAGTGAATATTTGGAAATGATGGCATGGAGATTTGACTATGCAGTGGCAACATTGCTTCTATGTATGCTCTCAGATATAAAGTTTCTCCAGCCGAAAGGTGTTTGGCAGTGGGAATTTGGTAGCACAGGATATCACGATCGGGGAATGGTCAAAAATAGTTGACATAGAAGGATGTTGCATTATGTTTGGGAAAGGTTGATTCCAGGTTGGAGACATGAGGAAAACAATCAAGTCGAGCAAAGGATGGATTGTCTATGTCATTTGTCCAAGTATATTGCCTTCCATAAAGCGGGATATCAGTAAGTCCTAATGTGTCGATCACATGCTGAAAACCGTGTCTTGCTGTGTATGTACTAGTGACCAATCCGGAATGTGTAATGTCTGGTTGAAGTCTCAACAGAGTTTGATGATTGAGCTTAGTAAAGAGTGAAGATTTCCAAACCAATGAGAAGCCTCTTGCTGTCCCGTTTACCAGAATATATATGAATACTAGAATCAAAGTCTTTTCCCAATATTTCTTGCACAAGAGAATCTATTACTGAACTAAGTTCCGTCTCCTAAATACAAGCTAAGTCCAGAATTTCAGATAATTAAACTAATTTAACCACTTAAGATAACTCAGAAATGCGAAGCACAGATTGGACCTTACTTGAAAGCTTAGTCCCCATTAATGTCTTGTTCTTCAAAAGGTTGCAACGGCACTGAGTCATGAACATGTGTGAGAGGTGGCGGAGGTATGTCTGTCTTAGCAAAGGTTTCATTAACTGCTTGTACTACTGATTTGTTCAGCTTGAGTCCCGATGCTTGCAGCAATGCCAAAGTCTGGTCAGGAAGCAATTGCGTTTCCTGGTCATGCAGTGGGAAAGGCAAGCCATGATTCTTATTGTCACTTGCTGCAATTGTCGCACGTCTCGTTTTGACAGGAATTGGGCGTGGTTTGAGAGCAGCCTTGGCTTGCAGCCTGGGGTTTCTTCTTGGCAAAATTGGCTGTATAATTTGTTGAACAGGCAATGTTTGTACCGGAGGACCCAATTCAGGTGCATTATTTTCATTTAACATTTCGCACTGCATAAGGCCCAAAATGAGAGAGTTTGGTGGAGCAAGCCCATTACCATCCTTTGGGCCTTGCTGGACATTAACAAGGGCACTTTGTGCTGGTTTGTGTGTCTTTTCCTGAGAATTCGTGTCTTTGTTCAGTAATGACCCATAACAGGCTCCTCCTTTTCCTTGGGATAAGAGCATGAAAAAGGTTGCAGCTCTTATGTCCAGTAAGCTATCCCTGACAACTTTACTTAACTGGATAATCACAAGGCTCGAGAAGGGGTTTTGCTTAGGTGAGGTGACTAGGCCAGTTGTGATGGTGAAAGAACGTGTTCCCTTGACAATGACAGTGATTAAAGTCTCCCTTGCAGCGGACTGGTTGTAGCCGTTTGAAATTATAACGGTCGGTTGTAAGGCCAGGCTGTCCCCCAGATTTTCTGTAGCAATCTTTGCAATCTGTGGTGTCTTTTTTGGCTGCCACGGCTGTTTGAATTGGGTGGTTTTCACCTTCGGAACCCAAATCTGATGGCCTCTACCCCGATTTACTGTGGGTGGTGGCGACGGTGGCCAAGTTAGAGGATCAGAATTTTGATTGGACAACTTTGGCGAAGTGTTGCTGGAAGAGGAGAGTTGAGTCTGATAGGTAGACTGCCATTCTCGTGTGTTTGAAGGGAGGAGAGGAGAGCGGGGTTGATAGAAGGGAAGTTGTGAAGCTGCCTTAGCGTATGTAACACCAGGACGTAAGAAAGCATGATTGAATGGTGCTGGTTGAGCTTGCTTTTTGAAGACATGTTTGCAGAATTTCATCGGATGTCCAAATTTACTACATCTAAAGCATTTTAATGGATCCCTGCAGTTATTTCTCTTGTGCCCTTTACCTAGGCATCGAAAACAGAGGCCGTCCCTAGCTGCCAATTGAAGGATTTTGGATTTTGGGTACCTGGCGTGTAGGTCCTCCCTGTTGCTGTGCTTGTTTCTGATTCGTTTGCACCTTCCTTTTCCTTCTTTGTACCTGTTGCCAACCTTCTTCATCTTGGCTGTCTTCCTTAGTGAGGTCGTCGGGGGGTTTTCCTAGAATTGATGGGTGAGGGGGGTTAGCAAATCTTTTTCTCTCTGAGAAAAATCGTGTGTGGAGAGTGTGGGCAAGGTCATCAATGGCTGGTGGAAGAGAAGTTTTCGTAATTTGTGGTAGTTGTCCTTGCTCTGAGTTCTTCTTCGATTGCTCCAGGATCGCCCTTTTTAGAGCGGAAGTAACATTTGCTCCCCCCATATAAATCTTCGAAGAAACTCTGATTTGCATCTGCTCAATTTGCTGCCACTTTTAGACACTTGTACATTCTTAGAATCTAATTATTATCAATTAAAAGGACTTTCAAAGTACCAAAGATTTACCTGACATGAAGGTTTCTCAGAGTTTTCAGAAATATGAAGATAGTTTAGCAAAAGATCGATGACCAAGCGCTGAAAGTAAGTACCAACTGTATCCTACGATTTCATAATGCTCCAGTTAATGTATGGGAAAGGCTTTTTGATGAGAACTGAAATTGGTGACTTAGCAAAGAGCACCAAACAGAGAGAAAGCTACTAAGAAAAAATGATAACTAAATCACAAATAAAAGATGTGCTACAATACACTTCATCCATCCACCAAAAGAAAAGATTGCCTCTGGAGATATTCTGATAGAGTTGATACTGATAAATTACAAGCAATTGAAGATGCAATGGGACAATTTACTACTGAAGTTAGATTGTTGGAAGGTGAATGTGGAAGGCAGGGAAACAAATTGAAAGTAGGAGTACAATTTTCTCATATTTTGTTATTGTAAATTCTCTGTATATATGGAATTACATTCCAAATCAGTTGAGTGAGTAGTAGAGAGTAGAGTGTACCTCACTGGTTTGATGGCATGCTTTTATTTTGCTGATATCAGATGTGGTAGAGCTATTCTCTCCATTATTTGATTTGTTAGACATTGAACATAGGGACTGATTTGTAATATTTAAGATTCTAATAGAATCGGTAGGACATATGAGCCTGCTTTTTTCAAAAAAAAAAAAACAAAGAAAGAAAGAAAGAAAAGAATTACTATTAATTCCAAGTAATTATTTCACTTCATCCTAAAACACAAAAAGATGTCCTATAACATGCAATCGAACAAACTATAGAAAAACACAAAAAGATATCCTATGAACACCACGGGGCTGTTCGGCAGGGCCTCCTCAAGGCTCCTCAAGGCTCCTCAATGCATTGATCCTCCTTGATCCGTCCGAATACGTGCTCCTTAATGCGGATCAAGAACCCCTCCTTAAGCCTCCTCTGTTGCCCGGCTTGATCCCCTGCCCGGATTTTTAAGGAAGGGGAACCCATGACTCAAGCCTCCTCAACACTTTTGTATGGATCAAGGCATCCGAACGTGAACTCCTTAGTGCAGATCAAATTTTGATCCTCGTTGGATTGCCGAACGAGCCCCACATGATCATGACCCAGGTGCTTCAAAGGGACCCATGAGTGCCCGGCTTTCTCCGGGTGCTGCATTCCGGTCTCGGTCCTGTACTCCTCAAAGTACCCACCATCATCCTTTACCGACTTGTAAGCCGATTATCCACTTATTACTCAGATCTTGCACATCAATTTTTTTTATAAAACGAAATTAAAAAATACTTTTTTTTACTGAAACTAGAAAGATTACCCCCAAAATTACACCCTATAGATAAAACCGCGTGTACTTTTCGGTTCATTCAAAAGGAACCGAAGATTAAATTCGGTAGGGAATCTTTGTTTTTTTTTTTTTTTTTTTTCCACCCAGCCACAAATAATTAAGGATATGTGTGTATATATATAGTTACCTTCATATTGAACTTGGTAATATGATCATAGTTACCTTCATAATTAAAATATATGGTTTAATGTAATTATATCTAGATATTAATGTAATTAAGTTGTTTATTTACTATATATTTCAGTACTTATATGGTTAATCATAGTCATAATAGAATATTTATTTTTTTAATGTATTTATTTTGAATTTTAAAAAAGAGCTCATAAATATTAATAAAATATTAATGTTTGTACGTGCAATTTTCAAAAATGCAAAACAAATACTTAGAAAACTTTAAAAATGAAAATTTTTTGTATTTCCCAATATTTTAATATGAAGAATTAATTGAGCACTATAAATAATGATTTCATGCACGATAACATAAATTTTGAGGCGTTAGCATTTCGATCTGAAATGCTAACGTTAGTATAGTAGTCTAACTCTATATCATATTATAACTATGATTAACTGCATAAATACTGAAATATATAGTAAATAAACATCTTAATTACATTAATATCTAGATATAATTACATTAAAACATATATTTTAATTATGAAGGAACTATGATCATATTACCAAGTTCAATATATGAAGGCAAAAGGAACCGAAAAGTACACCCGGTTCTATCTATAGACTGTAATTTTGGGGGTAATCTTACTAGTTCCAGTAAAAAACTTTTTTCAATTTCGTTTTATAAAAAAATTTGGAGACTGCATCGATCCACTGGTAGGTCGAGCCTTGCAATGATGTTGTCCAGAACATCAACCGGCAGTTGCGACCATGAACCTATCAGAATTCTGCCAGACAGATTGATTTACAAGAAAACAATTGAGATAATAAGGTTAACAAAGGGCAAGCTAGATTCAACCTACATCGATCTTCCATGGGACAAAGAATCCTTGATTCCTAGCTTGCATCTAATAGTAACACCAGCAGTAAATAAAAGTGTGCCTGTAATTACTTTGAATACTTGAATTTTGATATACAGTATGGGTTATGCTATGTATGGTGGTAAAACAAAGATTCTGGCGGAAATCAGAGCAACCGCATCGACCGCCCGATTGGCCACCTCTAACAGTAGGGGAAAGAAATAAACAAAGACAGGCAAATTTCATTTGAATTCAGTTAAACTGAGATCATTTGTGCTTTTGTAAAGGAGATTAGATCTATTAACTTTATTATCTCCTGTTGGGCTCACTGAATGGAGTGTGTCCTGCCTGCTTGAATCTATTCGTTGAGCTGACGTCTGAAGCCATTGAAAGTCTGCAACTTTCAATCCTTCTAGGTCTTTATTAAGGATAAAGTTACGTAAACAATACATAGCTCTGGACCTATATTCTGTATTCTACAAGTCATCCATCTCCACAGATCATGAATGATCTGATAATTAATTAATATGAGAAAGTCCTAGATATAAATCATTAAAAACTTGTGAATTAATTATTGTCTCCTTTGCTTCTTCTTTTTTTTTTTTTCATAAAACCGAATTAATTGTTTCTTTAGTTTTCTTCTTCTTCTTTTTTTTATTCACAGAATGGTACTGGCAAACATCACACAGAAGTTACAAACAATCACAGAAGCATAATTACATGAATAACACTTTTTTTTTAGAATAATTACATGAATAACACTTATTATTAGGGATTGGGCTTTATTTTTGAAGTGTACAAATAACCGGACTAATTACATTACATGAAATAACGAGCTCTTCTTCCATGTGGACAAGAGCTTTCCTACCATACAAAGGATAAAAGAGTAATTGTTGATATTTACCGGTTAACATCCCAATACAAACGCTGCACCATAATTCCGTTTCCGATATGCTCTCCAGTATCATTCCTCTCTGTTTTGTCTTTTACCTTCATTGCCCGAAAAGGCAGGAAGGCAAGAGTGGTATACATTTTCCAATGTTGGTCTTGAGTGGAAACCCTTAATTAGGCAGAAATACTACTCTCCTCTTACCATCATTAAGGAAGCAAATGAGAAATATTTTTGGTATCATTATCAAATGAGGATAGTTGTGTTAATATTTTTATAAACCCTTGTTAATTATTAATTGCCCCAACATATTCATATGGGAATGTAAACAAAGGCTCACCATACACTATTATGCGATTTACCTTTTCCTCTCAGACGTGTTAGTTAGTTTGAATATTTATCGTCTATTATTAAAAAATGAAAATAAAATTGTCCTCAATATGATATTGAAAAATTTACATGTACGGAAATTGTAATTATCAGTTATGCAGTTTCCATTCAAAATGGATAATTAAGAATTATCTGCTATCCAAATTTTTTTATAATCCTTTCATTCTGGACGACTAAGAATAGTAAGTTCTATGGAGTTAGACTATTATACTAACATTAGCATTTCGGTCTGAAATGCTAACGCTTCAAAATTTATGTTATTGTGTCTGAAATTACGATTTATGGAGCTTAATAAATTCTCTATATGAAAATATTAGGGAATACAAAAATTTTTCATTTTTAGAGTTTTGCAAGTATTTGTTTTGTATTTTTGAAAATAGCATGTACATACATCAATATTTTATTCATATTTATGAGCCATTTTCTAAAATTCAAAATTAATACTTAGAAAGCCATTTTCTAAAATTCAAAATTAATACTTAGAAAACTCCAATAATGAAAAAAATTAGTATTCCCCAATATTTTCATATAAAGAATTTATTGAGTACCATAAATCGTGATTTCGGATACGATAACATAAATTTTGAGGTGTTAGTATTTTCTGTCCGAAATGTTAATGTTATTATAATAGTCTAACTCGTTATATTCTAT
The DNA here is from genome assembly GCA_030179965.1 of Cyperus esculentus. NCBI lineage: Eukaryota > Viridiplantae > Streptophyta > Magnoliopsida > Poales > Cyperaceae > Cyperus > Cyperus esculentus. Next base: position 4,401,681 of record JASGLE010000025.1, on the reverse strand, counting down.
ATTTTTTCCAATTCTTCATATTATATAAGATTTAACGAGTGATACTATATATTTTACCGTACCATTTGGTGAGCATAACTCAAAAACATAATATAAGTGTTTTTTTTTTTTTTTGAATTTTGTAAGATGGATATAAAATAAGGGAGCTGATATAGTGATGCACCGCATTCATATCTGCATTTTACCAGACCTGCACCTTGTTTTTGACCTAAAATTCCTAAGTTCATATGGATTTAGGTGCTAGTATGTTTAGATTATAGTTACTTCTTTGCATTTGTCCAAATTTCAGGTAAATTGGGCTTTTGGAGCCATTTGGACGTGATTTGGCACTGGAACGCGCTGTCTGCTGGCAGCAGACAAGGCCCTGCGGGCCACAGGACGGTGCGGAGCAGATTCTGTTTTGGCCGCCCTAGGTTATTTAAACTATTTCCTTAGGACGTTTTTGGCATCTTACCATCTCTCTCAAAATCCTAGCCACCAAACCCAAGTGCTACAGTACCAGCGCTACAGTACGCACCTCTGCCATCTCTCCATATATATCTTACTTCATATCTTTTCACCCTCTTGGACCCTAGCCGCCTTGGAGAGGAAGGAAGTTCGGTTTTCATTGTGTTCATCGATTTCTTCGACGAATTCGCGAGACTTCCTTGGAGAAACCGAAGATTGAAGCCCTTCTTGCTCTTCTCCATCTCTTTAGTATCATGAACTCTTTCTTTTATTTGTTTTGTTTGTTTTCCCTCGCCATGAGCGAGTAGACTTGTAGTTTCTAGGGTAGATGATGATGTTTATGCTTATGGATTGATTGTACTATGTTTTGATTCACGTTGTTTTCATGGTTACTTGCGCTTTAATGATTATATGTTCTTGACTTGATTTGTTTGTGTGGTAAACCCGCGGGTTAGGCCAAATCCGGTGCGGTTAATAGAATATCTCATGACCAAAACTTGTTATTTGCATTAGTTGGGTTGTTTGCTTGCTTTCCAAGAAATACCGAAAGGTTGATTGCGGTTTCGACGAAAGTCGAACCGAACCCGTGAATAAAAGTAACTTGAACGTAGGTTTAGACATTGATCTATGAATTTCTTTTGAACTAGAATTGCTAGAAGGACCAAAATACGACAGTTGCGGTACTTGTATTAAATCTGATTCGAACAGAAATTGATAACGTGAGTCGAAACTTGAACCAGAACTGAATCTGCTTTCTGCCGACTGTCTGCGACCCGCAGAGACATCCTGCGGGGCCGCAAAAAGTTACAGAAAGTGTAAGACAGAGTTTTCGACACTGTTTATTAACACAGGAGACATTCTGTTGTTAACGAACAGTGTCGGTATCTCTAACCAACCCCCTGCGACCCGCAGAGACATCCTGCGGGGCGCAGACAATTAATCCAAAGGCTAAACTGAATCTGAAAACCCTAGGAACGCCCTTTTATTATCTGTTTCTGAGTTTTACTTACTGCCATTTACTGTTTTGCACTTTGAACTGTTTGAAACCAAACCTTTTACAAATTCCCCCCCAGTTTTACTCGATTAGGATTTGAATTGCGATAAAGTCTGGTTTAGGGTTAACTCCGTCCTTGTGGTTCGACCCCGACTATACTACACGAGATCGTACGCTTGCGATCGAGTGTTTGCATAGGGATATAAATTTAAAAGCCTATACGTTTTAGGACATCATATAGAAATACCATTGTACCTACTCTTATTGATACGGATAGTTTGACCAGTCAAACCTGTTAATTGTTTTGATAACCGTTTGCTAGTAATATTTCATGTGATTTAATTGTACCATTTAGACAAATGAAATATATAATATAACAGGAAGAAATGCAATTATTATGTTGAACAAAGGAATATTTTATTGAAATTGTGATTTTTGTTCCAATTTTTTGTAATAATAAAATTAATATAAGATAAATAAAAATAATAATTTTGAATAAAATATTTAATTTTGGGACGAATTTCATAAATATTTAAAACTTTAGGGACCAAAACGATATGTTATTGAAATTTTAGGGACCAAAATGGTACATCTCAAACTTTAGGGACCAAATTGGTAGCAATCAATACTTTAATGACCAAACTGGTACTTTTGAAACTTTAAGGACCAATTTGGTAAAAGAGTGATACTTTATGGACCATTGGCGTAATTTACTCTTCTTTAAAAGATAAAAAAATGGATCTATTTTTGCCTAACACCTTTCATTTATCTATTTCTCCGTTGGTCTGACTTGTCTTGCACAATTAATCTGCATGTTTTTCGTAACTTATCATTCATGTATTGCATACTTCCAATTATTTCATCTCCGATCTCATTTGTTTCATCAATTATTTACTTTCCATATTGTCATGTAGTTTTAAACTATATATTCAGGCTTGATTGTGCAATAAATATTATCTAATCAATATACAACTTAAATTATTTTCAACTAAATAAAATTTACAGCTAAATTGTAAAGCACTTACAAATGCACACTCGACTTACCCTAGTTGATATAATTAATAATATATTAGAGGAAGGATCAATTGACAATGCTTATATTGACAATCTTGACTATAAGGATTTAAAAAAAATTATAAAAAAAAAGTTAAAAAATCTTAAAAATATAAAAAAATTTATAAAAATATTGTTTAACAATATATTGATTATGTTTTCAATTTTATTCAATTTAAATGATGTTTGATAGTTCTTCAAAGACTCATTAAATTACAACCGTTAAAAACTATATAAAATTTTGATAAATCATCAAATGATATTCAAATTGATTGAAATTTGAAACACTATTAATCTACAAATTAAAAATACATCCATAATTTTTTTTTTCATTTTTAAAATATTTTATGAAATTTTACCTCAGTACATTATAGTTTTGTAACATCAGTCACTAAGCTTTATTACATGAGTAACAAAAAAATGTCCAGCTCCCTTATATTAAAATTTAGAAAATAAACTTTACATATATTCACAATTCTCTAGATATTTGTGGAAAATTTTGAAACTTTTTAGTTTTTACCATATAGTATAGTCGAGTTAATTTGAAAGTTTCGGGCTTAAAGGAAAAAAACAAGGGAAGAAGTAGAAGAAATTAAAATGGTACAATTAAATGAAGAATGAGAAGTTGAGAACAAGACAAGGCCAGCTAAAAAAAAAAAAACAAAACAAAATAACAAACAAACGGAATCCGGATGACATTCCCCTGCCGTTGGATCAAAATGGACGTGCTCTTCCCGCGCCGTTGGCTGCCTTGGTAGGAAACGGAGAGGATGAGTACTGGAGAAGCCAGAAACAAATTCTGCTCTCCGTCTACTCGTCTTGTTGCTCCAGTAACCGTCTCAGTCTGAGTATCCCAATCCGCTGCCCTATTTATTTTATGGCAAGTTTCTGCTACAGAATCTGGACGGCCCATTTTCATCTTGACGGTCCAGATTGTGTCTACTTGGGGAGTTCTTTTCTGTGGGACCGAGCTGTCATTCAGATGGTAACTATCATACTATGGCAGCGGATATGAATCCCTCAGCCTCAGTGTGAGACTGTGATTCCAGACTCAGGGTGGCATTCCAGATTAAATTTTTTGTCTATCTCTAAAAAAAATAACAAATTTTAAAACTATTTCTCTTTTGAAACAAATCTTAAAACTATCCCTATTTTACTATGGTCACGGCCACGGTTCATTCTGGCCGCAGCGGTCAGAAGAGTAAGAACTTATCAAATTTGTAAAAAATTCGCGTCTGACCGCAGAGTCTGACAGCAGCGGTCAGACAAAGTGTCTGGCCGCAGCGGTCAGATATTTTAAGATTTTTATTAATGACATCATGTAGGTCTCATCGTTAGCTTTCCATCGATAGGTCATATGCCCAAATCAGAGTTTCCTATCATAAGTTATGAGTGTTTGAATGTGCATTCTGACATTGTGTCTGTATACAGACACAACTCTCTTGATAGAAAATTGTAACTCTGTATTCAGTCGTTATGAGTATATACACATTCAAATACTCATAACTTTTGATAGGAAACTCCGATTTGGACATATGAACTATCCATGGAAAGATAACGACGAGACCTACATGATGTCATTAATAAAAATCTTAAAATATCTGCCCACTGCGGTCAGACTATGCGGTCAAATCTGCGTTCAGACGCAAATTTTTTTACAAATCTGATAAGTTTTTATTCTTTTGACCGCTGCGGCTAGAATGAACTGTGGCCGTGACCGCAATAAAATAGGAATAGTGTTTTAAGATTTGTTTCGAAAGAGGGATAGTTTTAAAATTTGTTATTTTTTAGACAAAAAAATTTTTCGGCACTCCACGCCACAAACTCATATCCCCTGCTATTCCGCATCATGCAGTGCACGCTACAGACCGTCAGATTATATGACGATCCGTGCCAGCTTGGATCTCAAGACGATCCAACAGCCAGCGTTACTTACTGCATAATACAGTACTGCGAGGGATAAGCAGTTAAGCACTGGATCGGCATGCCAAACCCTCGAGTGCTCATCCCCTGACTTACTGCACTGTGCAGTTCACAACATCAGCCGTTGGATCGTCTCAAGATCCGAGCTGGCATAAATCTCGAGACAATCCAGTGGCCAGCGTCATGAACTGCATAGTACAGTACAGCAGGGGATATGAATGTGTCTCAGACGTCGAGTCTCCCGCTCCTCCTCTCTTCTCTTTCCCTCTCTCACTCTCAGTGAGTCCTCTCCTCTTTCGCTTCTCTTCTCCTCTCTTCATCTCCGCCGTGGTCCGCTATGGATATTGATGCTGCGGACCTCCCCTACGAAATGGCGGTCCAGCGGGATCCGTACAGCCTGAGGGCATGGTGGTCATACCTCTCTTCCCCGCGCGCATCGTCCACGCCCTTCCAACGCCGCTCCGTTCTCTACGAGCGCGCCTTGCGAGCGCTGCCGGGCAGCTACAAGCTGTGGCACGCCTACTTATCGGAGGCGCTCGCTGCCGTGGCCGTGAAACCATTCCCTGATAGATCGTACGACTCTGTCAATGCAACCTTCGAGAGGGCGCTCGGCACCATGCACCGGATGCCGAGGATCTGGATCATGTACCTGACGTCACTGACTGACGATCAGCGGGTGCTGACGACGGCGAGACGCACGTTCGACAGGGCCTTGCGCGCGTTGCCGGTCACGCAGCACGACCGCATCTGGCCTCTGTACTTGAAGCTGGTCTCTCTGCCCGGTGTCCCCCGTGAGACCTCCTCTCGTGTCCACCGCCGCTACCTCGCTTTCGATCCCTCTCATGTTGAGGACTTCATCGCCTTTCTCCTCCGGTCGAGAAACTGGCAGGAGGCTGCTCATAACCTCACTTCCGTCCTTAACGACGGTACATTTTGTTCCGTCAAGGGGAAGACCAGGCACCAGCTCTGGTTAGAGCTCTGCGACTTGCTGGCCAAGCATGCCGCCGACATATCCGGTCTCGACGCGGACGCGATCATCCGTGCTGGAATCCATGAGTTCTCTGATGAGGTCGGATGCCTCTGGACCTCTCTCACCGAGTACTACATCAGAAGGGGTTTGCTCGGGAAGGCCCGCGACGTCTTTGAGGAAGGCGTCGCCTCTGTTCTCACGGCCCAGGACTTTGGTGTCGTTTTCGATGCGTATGCTGAATTCGAGCAGACCGCAATGGCAGCCAAATTGGATGCGCCGGAGGACTCTTCGAAGGAACTAGCAGCAGAGGACCTCGGCGCCCTCCTTGAAGCTGGCTGCTGGTTGAACGATGACGACGACACTGATCTGGCCCTGGCACGGCTCGAGAAGCTCATTGATAGGAGGAATTTGATGCACAATAGTGTTCTCTTGAGGCAGAACCCCCATAATGTGCAACATTGGCACAGGTTCTTATGCCTTTCTTCGCAGTTTACATGCATTGACAACTTAATTAATTCCCTTTATTGTTTAATTATTCATAGACATGCTAAGTACCCTGTAATTGTATAATCTGTCAGTTAAATTGCAACCAAACAGTTTCTGGTTATGATGGTCTTAATATATTAGTACCAGGCAGCACTTGCATTCCATTTACTAATAGAGGAATATATCGAACAATGTTGGATTCCTTTGGTACCCGACCAGTGAATCAACCAAATTAATTATCCCATCACTGGTATCGCCATTACTGCTGATTTCTACTCTTGCGCGGCAGTTTTCTAACAGCACTATAAATGACAGGCGTGTCAAGTTGTTTGAAGGTGATCCTGCTCGTCAGGTCTCAATCTATGTGGAAGCGGTCAAGACCGTGGACCCTGCAAAGGCGGTGGGTAAGCCGCACACACTTTGGATTGCCTTGGCTAAGATGTACGAGGAGCATAACCGGCTGGACAGTGCGCAGGAAGTTTTCAGGAGGGCTACTCAGGTGAGTTACAGAGCAGTGGAGCATCTTGCAACAGTTTGGTCTGAGTATGTGGAGATGGAATTGAGGCATAAGAACTTCACAAAGGCTATGGAGTTGGTGCAGCTGGCAACTGCCGAGCCATCAGCTGAGGTCAAATATAAAGGTAGTCTATTATCTCAGATCCGTCCTCTTTATGAAGAGTTCTACGTGTTGCCTAGCATACTATTTAATTAATTATTCTGTGATTATTTATGTTGCCTAGCATACTATTTAATTAATTATTCTGTGATTATTTAGCTGCAGCTGAAGGAAATGAGCCGGTGCAGATGAAATTGCACAAATCACTGAGACTCTGGAGCCTCTATGTAGATTTAGAGGAGAGCGTCGGCACATTAGAGTCAACTTGTGCAGTTTATGAGAGGATTATTGATCTGAGAATCGCCACTCCGCAAATTGTTCTGAACTATGCTTCCTTTCTTGAGGTACCCTGAAGTTCAAGATCCGTTGTAATTTGTCTGGACACAATTTATTGTATTGTTACAGGATCATCACCACATTGATAGTGACACTATAATAACAGGGGAAGAGCTGTGCTGTTTTGCATCTTAATATCATTTAATGAAACTGTATGATTGGCACCTGGGCATGAAAATATTAACCTGGGTGTCTCATCAAAAGTTATATCTTGCAAGATAGTTAAGATCAATAAACAGGGTATGCAAAGGGGAACACTGATTCGCGCTCGCACTTTGTATGGAATTTCCCATTTCTTGCTAACATATGCTTTTGTATCAACAGGAGAATGAAAGCTTTGAGAATGCATTCAAAGTATATGAGAGAGGGGTGAAAATGTTTGAGTACCCACACGTAACGGACATATGGATTACATACATTTCAAAGTTTGTGAAGAGATATGGGAGGTCGAAGCTGGATCATGCTAGGGAGCTGTTTGAACAGGCAATTGGACATGCCAGTAATTTTTGTATAAAATTTTCAACTACCTTTTGAGGCATTCTCAATTAGTCATAACATTTGTTTCAGAATGGAACATTCAGAAATTGCAATTAGTGAAAATAAAAAGGATTCTCAAGGGATAAATTCAAGCTACATTAGTGTGGCACTGGCAATGCATAACTTGCATACTTTTCTTGCATTCTGCATTTACTTAGCCGAATACCTACGTTAATTTTATACAAACATCTATGTTTGGTACAAAATATTATGCCAATTTCTGAAATTGTGTTTGTCTGCATCTTGTACTACTCTGTAACTTCCTTGGACCTTATTCTTGAAGTGAACTTTCTGATATCAACAATATTAAATACTAAGCTGCTGGTGAGTATGAAAGTATATTGAAAGGAGCATTGTGTTTCTGTTGAAAATGGTTTAATTTTTTCCACACTTTTCTCAGACCCCCGCCCAGGATGTCAAAGCACTATACCTTCAGTATGCAAAACTTGAAGAAGATTACGGACTCGCGGAGCGCGCAATGAATGTCTATGACCAGGCTCTGAAGGAAGTTGTCAACAGTGAGAAGTTCAGTGTGTATAAGATATATATCGCACGGGCAGCAGAGTGCTCCCAAAGCTAGACAGATTTTTGAGGTAACCGTCTGTGGCATGTGAATGTTATTGTTATATATTCAGTTTTTAGTTTGCAACTATTTCAGGAGTTGAAAACATAACTTATGTCAGTTTCATAGTTGTTTGACATTTCCTGCATTGGTAAACAATGATTATTCAGAGTTTACTTTCCAATCCAAACACCAGGTCACAACAATAGAAGTACGAAGAGCAAGATAACCAAAAGTTTGTAAATGCTAAATATATATTTTATGGTAACTTTTCCCAAAACTGTGAAGTACGTAATAGGCATCAGGATTCTAAATATTTTAGGAATGGTTGGTAGTGGTTTCAAATAATCGTCCCAGTGAACTAACTTATATTATGCATTATGCCCCTTCTGTTTTTTCACCTCCAACAGAAAGTAATGGAGTCTGATATGCTTCCAAAGGAAGTGAAAGCTATATGCTTAAGTGCCGTAGATCTAGAGATGAGTCTTGGGGAGACAGAACGAGCCCGTGCAATATTTAAGGTTGCATCAAATTATGAGGACGCAAGATCTGACCCTGACTTTTGGAAGAGGTAGAAAGATTTTGAGATACATTATGGGAATGAGAACACGTTTAGAGATTTCTTAGGCATCAGCCGTAGTGTCCTTACAGGCAGTAGTGAGGTAATACTTGCGATTTGTCATTTTTTATGGCATATCAGGTGCTTCGTTAGTGTGAAGTAACTTAAGTGATATAGGAGGCTTAGGTATTTTAGATTTAGAATTGATGAACATAGCCTTACTATTGAAATGGTGGTGGAAATTCAAGGATCCGCATTACAATAATATTTGGAAACAGATAATTAAAGCCAAATATAATGATAACACTCATTTTAGATATATATCTCCATTATGGAAAGAGATACATCAAGTCGGGTACATTGGTCAAATAGGGAGTTCTATGTGTGTGGGTAATGGTAGAGACACTAATTTCCGGTTAGATAGATGGTATGGTGAAAATACCCTTGCAGATCAGTATTATAATTTGTTTTCAGTGTGTTCAAATACCAACTTGACAGTGTCCGAAGTAGTTCTCTCTAGAGGGCAATCTCTCATTTTTAAAAGATAATTATCTGGAGTTCTGTTTCTTGAATTCAATGAAAGTTGTAATATCATTGCAAGTACTCAATTAAAACTGACAAATGATATCTTGTTATGGAGATGGACACATAAAGGGGAATATACCTCACATTCAGCTTATGAGTGGCTGGTTTTTAGAGGAATAGTTGATACAAATAGTCAGCAATGGTGGGGTTTGCATGTTCCCCTCAAAATCAAAAATATTTATGTGGCAGGTCAGTAGGAAAAGAATTCTCACGAGAGATCAAATGGTAGAACGAGGTTGGCCAGGTGATAGTAGTTGTGCTTTTTGTCAACAGGTGGAAAGTGTTGATCACTTGTTTTTGCATTGTTCTGTGGCCAAACAAGTATGGTTTTGGATGGGAGACTGTCAAAATATGTTTATTCATTGGACAAATCTGGAAAATGTGATAGAGTTTGCTATGTGTCTACCAAAATTAGAAAAAGAAGCATTTTTAACCATGTTATGTGTTTTCTGTTGGAGTATATGGGGGGTTAGAAATGAAGTAATTTTCCAAAATGCCCCTTTGAAGTCAATTAGAAATATAGTATTACTGATTAAATCTTTGTTGACTTATTGGTCAGGTGGCATACCTCAAGGAGTGCAGAGGCATTTGAGGAGGTGGCAACCATATGATCTTGAGGAGATTCCACTTCAAGTAATACAACCAATGCATCATCCGACTCTTTGAAGTGACCAAATGGAAGATGAAGATAGTTTCTGTTGATAGTTGTTTCTAGTTCCAAAAGGAGAAATTAATGAGAGCATTTGACTTGCTAAAAAAGTTTTTGTTGGTAGTTGTTTCTAATTCCAAAGTTTTGATATATTTGCTTGTTAAGTAATAATCTGTGGAGTTAGGCAGAGATGTTAAATGTCTTTTTTTTCGAAGAGTTGATAGCAGAGATGTTAAATGTCGGGAAACGTTTATTTGGTTTGTGTTGGGATGGGGTATGGTACTTGAGGAAGGGCAGAAGAGGAGGGGTTGCGCTGAAGGTGACAGTATGAAGTTTGGAGAGCAGTTTTCCTTTCTCATTGTTTCTGGCTGTTCTTGCAGTTTGATTTTGGTTTTTAATTGTTTCAGTTGTGCTGGGTCGGATCAGTTGAGAGTTTTGAGGTAGGATAGTGTTTTTCTTAGAATAAATGAAGTTTTGTTTTCTAGTAGTTTTTTATTACTGGATATAATGTGTGGTTGAGTCATTGTGTAATTAAAGTTTCAGTCAATGAAACGGGCCTAAGTGCCTTTTATCCAAAAAAAAAAACTCAAGTGATCCTTCTTTTACCATTGACATAAGCTGCCAATATATATGTAAAAAGCAATACCAAACACCAGCATCCAAACTGAAAGAACAGCAAACCCAGAATAAAAACTAGAACCTAGCCCATATATAACCTTGCAACATAGAAGCACATAAGCATACATCCCTGACATGGCAGTCTTTTCACATCTCATTTTCCACTGGGAAGTAATGTTATTAAATTGTGTTCACTCTCTGCAATAGCCAATTGGATAATGGTCTTGCTAAACACAAAGCAAAATTAGATGTTCAGAGAACCAAATTAGCAGATCTACCACTTACCTATTATCTAAAGGTCTGCATATACTATTTCAGGCATTAATTTTTTTCCTGTCTTCCCCTGCTCTTAATTACAGAATTTCATTCTAGGAGCATCTCTTGACTAGTTGAAACTGCCACATGTGCTTAATGATAGGGGAATGTACAGAGATTCTCAATGCAAAATTGCATACATGTTTACATACACTTTCTTTGTCATGAACTGTATCTTTTAATTAGTGTAACACTTTCTTTTCAACTAGTGCTTGCACTAGACTAATTAATTAGTGTAACACTACTTGTAAATTAATTTTTTATCAATTCATATTTAGCTGATCATTTATCAGCTATCTCAAAAAAAAAAAAAAAAAACTGTATCTTTTAATTTTTGTTATATTAACTTTTTTGTGATATGTGATGTGTATTTTTGTGTTGCTTTTAATTGCCCTAAAATATGCTAAAATCATGTAGCAAGTGCACAGCAATTGTAGTAAGTGTAGGGTGTCGAACACACGGACGGATAATTAATAGATTTAATTCTAATAAACTAATTAAAGAAACAAATGCTTCCAAGTAAATTAAACCTAATTAAAAACTAAATAACAAGTTAAAACTACCTCTGGATGTTCTCACCCCTGATTGCTTACGTACATGCCACTGCACTGGACAACCAATTCTCTCTTTTTCAAGATATTACGTGGATAATTTGGAAACCGAGAAACAAGGCTATCTTTGAAGGAAAATGAACCGAGTGAAATCAGAGAATTGATCGAGCACAACCGAGTGAAATTAGTATTCCTTTGACCACAAACACTATATCCCCAATAGATGCTTCTATCGGGCTCAAGGTACTCACAGTACCATCCAACACATCAGCAGGATATATATATATACAACGTTGCTCACACAGTTTTGGCATTACCGTACCACTCGAGAAGAACTGGCATAGGGTTCAGGGGGCCTACATACAAACTAGGATTAAATTAACTTCTTTCATATATCCTTCTGTTAGTTAGCAACTCTCTGTTTTAAATTTCAAATTAATTCAGTGTAAACTCTATATAACGAGCTCTTCTTCCATGAGGACCAGAGCTTCCCAAATAAAAAAAAAGGACTAAAAAGTAATTGCATATTTTAACCGGTTAATATGTTTCCATTTTTACTGACGTCTCATCAAGCGGATTTTTATTTTTCATATGCTCTCCAGTTGTGTCCATATCCTTCCTCTGTTTTTCACTGTTGCCTAGAAAAGTAAAAACAGATAAATTTGGTAAATCGTCTTCACGCTATTAACGGATAATGAGGAATTTGTTCGGCACCATTAATAGGGACGTTTTGTATTAATGTTGGAAAACATTAAAATCATCAATATACATCTGTTATGCCTACGTAAGTAAATTTATATACAAAATCATATAAATTTGTTTTTCGTTTGAGTATCGCCTCTAGCTTAGATGTTAAAATGATAAATTAAATATCTGAAAGCTCATATAAACAAAATATTCTTATACGTAATATATAAAAAAAAATGGTGCAAAACATGTCCTTATTGTTTTTTCTTGTTTGAATAGTTTTATTTCATAGAATGATTATCGTGAGTATCCAACGATTTATTTCAATGATATTTTATTATTTAGTAGCTTTTATTTTTTTTATTTTTTTTTAAGAAAGGGAGGAATCCAATGAGCACAATTTTGGACGCCCTTAATGACCACAATATTATTTATACATAATTTGACAAATGTAAACTTTTGGATATATTATAGATCATCCCAATAATATATACGTAAAAAATGATGAAAATTTAACTTCGTTTTGATATCCATCAAGAGGAGAAAAAATCATAAAATTTGAACCATTCATTTTTGTTAATGCTTGATGTATACTGATAACTATGAAAACGATGTTAACACTTTATCATTTTTTGTGTATATATGTAATTACTGATTTAGAATACATCTAACAGTTTAGGTTTGTCAATTTATATATAAATAATGAAATGGTCATCACAGACACCTGTGCTCATGATTATTGGACCCCTTCTCATCAAGAGAAGGGATCAAATAACCATATTTTTTGTGGCCAATTGGTGACCATGAAATTTAGTCTGAAATAACTATATTTAAACTATTGTATAACAAAACTAATTGATAGAACGTGTTTTATATACCATGTTTTGTGTACATAAAAATTATATCATTTTGATTTCATTTACATATGCATTAAGTATAAACAAAAATTGACGATTCAAATTTTATGATTTTTTTCTCATCTCTTAATGACTATGGAGACGATGTTAAAACTTTATCTTTTTTGTATATATGTTATTGAGTTGATTTAAAGTACATCTAACAGTTTAGATTTGTCAATTTATATATAAATAATGAAATGGTCACCATGGACACCCAAGCTTATGGTTATTGGATCCCTCCTCTTATGTCTATTAGTTTTGTTTTTAGGAGCTTAAAATGTAGTTATTAGAGATTTAATTTTGTAGTTACCGATGGAGTCACCAAAATTTGTGGTCATTTTTTTTTGCGTTTATGCTATTGAGATGATTTACAACATATCTAACGGTTCATATTTGTCACTTTATATATATATAATTTTGTCCAAAATTTGTGGTCATTGGATCCCTCCTCGTATTTTATATATAATAATAATAATAGTAATAATAATAGTAATAATAATAGTAATAATAATAGTAATAATACAAAGTTAATTTTTTTATCTTCTCTCCAGTACACCCCCCTCCCCCGCCCAATCAGTCGCCCGAACAGAACTCTTCGCAGTTCGTTCGCTCTTCCCCGCTGAGCTCGATTGGGCTTCCCTCACAAGGTATCCACCCGTGCTCTCCTTCCTCTCTTTCTCAGATCTCTCCACATCTCCGCTCGGCCCCCAAATCTCGCCGACTGCTCGGTTCAACTTCTAAACCCTTCTCTAATTTTAGTTTTTCCCCCAATTCGCGTTCCCGCTGCTGCACACTCTCTCCAATTTCCTTTCCCGCCTTAAGTTTCTTTTTGCCACAATTTTCACTTTTGCCGCCTACAGTGAGCCCCTCTCTGATTCTCTCTTTCACTTCTCCCTCCATCCCTCGCTCCAGTTCACTCGCGGGAGGGGGAATCCCACTCCGGCCTTGTCCTCCGAAGTCTTAGCAGTCCGAGTTAGGGTTTCGTGTCTCTTTGTATTCTGTACTTCACGATTTTGTTCAAACCCTAAGGAGGATTTGTTTTGTTTTGTGTGATTTGTGTTCGTGCAGGCTTTTATGGTGCGTTCTGTGCCGTGATTAGCTTGTAGAAGATGTACATCAAGAAGGTATACAAAACTTTAAAGCTCTTGAGTGTAAATTTGTAGCCCCACTTTGTTGTGATTTTGATGATCTGTCTGCTCTTGTAACGTTCCCTTTTCGGTTGTTGTTGTGGTGAAGGTTATCATAGAAGGGTTTAAGAGCTACAAGGAGGAAGTTTCTACTGATCCCTTCAGCCCCAAAGTTAATGTAGTAGGTAATAGTTTCTCTCTATTTTTGGTTATATCTGTGTTGGCTAAACAAAGTTTTGTATCACTATGTGTACTGTCCATCACCTAAAAGTTACCTCTTTTACTTATTTCAATGTATGACTATATCCTCTTTACTGATTGGTTGGTTGTTTATTGTGAGAAATGCCCCAAAATGAACCTGTACTGTGCAAGTGCAACACTGACATCACACCAATTGGGTAATATTATGTGTGTAAACTGGTAGTTGCCCTTAGGCACGAAATATGTTGATGAATGTTTTGTTCCTTTTGTCAGTCGGCGCTAATGGATCTGATGGTTTATATGTATATCCTCTTTTACTTTATCTCAATTTATATCCTCTTTACCGATAACTAATTGGTTGCTTATATACTGAACAATGCCCAAAATAAACCTGTGGAACACTGACATCGCACCAATTGGATAGTGTTATATGTGTAAGCTGGTAGTTGCCCTTAGGCACGAAATATGTTGATGAATCTTTTGTTCCTTTTGTCAGTTGGCGCTAATGGATCCGGGAAGTCAAATTTTTTCCATGGTAAGCTTACTAAATTTGAGTTCTTAATCATTATCTGTTATTTTTGTTAAAAAATTATTGTGCTGATTTTCTGTACTTATTTGCATCTACAGCAATACGGTTTGTGCTCAGTGACCTCTTCCAGAACCTTCGAGCGGAGGATAGACATGCTTTGCTCCATGTATATATTCTTTCTTTTTTTTGGGCCTAATTATATATTTTCTGTGGGGCAAATTCACATTGCTTATGAATAAGCCATGATGCTTATTAGAGTCTGGTTACTTACCGGTGATCATAGCCCTGACAATGAAGATCTTGAAACAAATTTAGGGGTGTATCATCCACACCTTAAGTCTTTCTATTTATGTAAGATAGCCATGCGTATTTTTCCCTTAATAACAAAGTGGAACGAAGAACCTGGTCTTTGGGTACATTTTGAAGATCAAAATGGTGCTTCCCATGTGCTGTAGGCTTTGAAGAACCATTCTCATTTTGCAGGAATTACATGATTCTCAGGGTTTTATGGGAATGTTGAAGACCCCTCCTGCTTCCCCCTCTAATTATATTCTGTTTTCATCTGATTAATAGGAAGGGGCTGGCCATCAAGTTGTATCTGCTTTTGTTGAGATAGTGTTTGACAACTCTGACAATCGTATCCCGGTAATTTATGTTGTTTGAATTCCATCTGGCATCTGTTCCTTATTTCTATGTCTCAGTTTTAGTCTTGAGCTTCAGTTATGCCTCAAAAGTGCAGAAGAACTCTCCATTTTGTTGTCTTGTTTGGACAAAATTATGAGTAGCCTTGTCCATTCAATTATTAATGCTTTTGATTTGACATCTTGTAATTGACCTGAGGTTTGAGTACTGCTTTGGTTGTTCTGTTAATTAATCAAGTGAGGATTGAAGCAAAAATTTGGACCCGTTTGTGCTAGCACGTAATCAATTGTGCATGTATGTCCAGATTGATAAAGAGGAGGTGAGGTTGCGAAGAACTGTTGCTTTGAAGAAGGATGAGTATTTTCTCGATGGAAAGCATGTCAGGTAGTAGGATTTGATAATTGAAGAATAAAATTACAAGTATATTACATTTGTCTTTATGTAATACTTGTTTTGTGTTTATTTGCTTCAGTAAAACTGAGGTGATGAACTTATTAGAGAGTGCTGGCTTCTCGCGGTCAAACCCATACTATGTTGTTCAGCAGGGGAAGGTTAGTTTCGTTATAGAAAATTTGTGCATTGACCTTGCAACGGATGTAATTACATCAATTATTTTGTTAGTGTTTGGATAGCAAGGTTTCTGAAATTATATTTTTGTGCCGTTAATTTATGCACAGATATATTTGAAGGCAATTTTTATTTTCATTTTGTGGTTGCATTGTCAACTTGCTATATCCATAACCCCATTCTAATATTGTTGAAACATGTTTTAAATGAGCATTGTAATTTGCAATTAATTTATAAACATTTGCTACTGCATGCATGCGAGAAACTGATTTTAACTTCAATTGATAAAGTTTGAAGGTGAGCAGTTAAGGAACATGGCCATTTCTTGTTTCTATTAACAACCTTAGAATGGCTTCTGCAGATTTCATCTCTGACCTTAATGAAAGATTCAGAGCGCTTAGATCTGTTGAAGGAGATTGGTGGGACTCGTGTCTATGAAGAGAGAAGGCGTGAGAGCTTGAAAATAATGCAGGAAACAGGCTAGTTATTCTCAACACTATTAATATTCATATAATGTAGGCAACTTGCTTAATAATTGTTGGTTGATGTGGGCTTGACCAGTATAACGACCAGCACCCCATTTGAGCCTTCTTTTTCTGCAATTAAAAAGTTAATTCTGTAAGATAACCGAGAAAATTAACCCTTGTTGCTGCAATTAGTTCAACTGTCCAAATCTGGCTTTGGCTAAATTTAAAATTTTTATCACGTTAAGCCTCTCTTGACAATTGTTGAGCTCCTTTGGTCATGGCCTTAAGTGACCTAAATTAATTTTACTGGTTTTAAACTATAAATGATGATAAAACTCTAGTGACCTGTGTTTAAATAGAGCAATAACAGAATTTTCACATGAAACAAGCCTCACCTAGTACTCAATATGTCAAAAATAATGTGAGAGAATTGCTGAAATAAAGATGGTTTCATTTGATCAAAACTGATGCTGTCACTGTCAGCTTGATGCACTAAAAGTATGCTCTTTAAGTAGCAAGCCTTTGCCCATCTGGGATTAGAATTTTCTGTCAAAACCATTTTGGCACCCAACTTACGTTCATTGATTATTAATCAAACACCAATTAAGAGGACAAGTATAAGCAGAAGAGGCTTACACCATGAATTTAATTCAATGGAACTGTGTTTCTTTTCAGGAAATAAAAGGAAGCAGATAGATCAGGTAGTTCGCTACCTGGAAGAGAGACTGAGGGAACTGGATGAAGAGAAAGAAGAGCTGAGAGAGTACCAGAAACTGGACAAGCAAAGGAGAGCCCTTGAGTATACCATTTTAGACCATGAACTTAATGATGCCAGAAATTCACTATCACTGGTGAGCTCACTAAATTATTTCAAGGACTACTATATCAGTGGAGTAAAATATGATTTTCTCTCAATTCTTCTACTGTGTATTTTTTTTTTTTTATTTTATTCTCTTCCCTTTTCTCAGTTAGGGTTCATCTTAAACCCTAATGTATGACAAAAAACAGAAGTTACCAATAACCAGTTTTAAGTATATGCTATTCGGATTTTTTTTGTTTAAATTATGTATACAGATCATGTAGCTCAAACTCTCTGTTTTTGCAGATAGAGGAGCACCGTAAGAAAGCTAGTGCAGACATGGTTATTGCTGAAAACAAATTGGCAGAAACACATCAGAAGGCCAAGGAATTGGAAAGGGAGTCCAAAGCCTTATCAAATAATATGAGTGAGTTGGAAAAGAGCAAGAAAGGAATTGAGAAGAACAAAACTCAAGCACTCAAGGCCCATGCAGAAATTGAGATGGACCTAAAAGAGCTTGAAGAGAGGATTATGGCTGAAATTCGTTCAAAGGTTAGCCCATGCTCTCTTATACAAAAAAAAAAAAAAAAGTTTTGCAGTTTCTATGATTTGCACACACCACACTCAGAACTTGACATTTACTTTGTTGTAGTTTTGATTATTTGTATGCTATTTTTCCCAGCTTGTTAGAAATTGGTATGTTGATATTCTTGCAAGTTCTCTTTATTTTACTGTTTGAGCTGACCATGCTGTATATTTTGTCTAAAGATTCTACGCACTTAAGTATAATATAGAAGCAAGCTGCAAGCGTATATTCCAAAATGTCTTATTGCTAAAGATTTGAACATAGTTGTTTCTTATCGCACATATGACATATCTACTGTTGGGTTTCTTCAGGATTATATCTAAACAGTTCTTTTGTTATGCACAACAAATTAATTTATTCCTCTGCAAAATTCATCAATTTGCACTTTTCATATATTTTCTGTAAATTGTAGGAAGACGCAACGAGGCAACTAGCAAGTCTAAGGGAAGAAATTCAAAAATCAAGGGATGATCTTAACAAAATCAAGCCTTTGCACCAGTCTAAAGTAGCTGACGAGGAAGAAATCTCCAAGAGGTTTGTGAAGTTTCTATTATTTTTACATTTACCTGGTTCATGAAGTCTGTTGTCTACAAGTTTTAGCATATGTGGGTCTTGTTATAAATTACCTTCATCAAAGGACGCCTGTATATTGCAATTGTGCTTGTAGAGTACTTGAGCACCTGAAAACACTCTCTAGGGAACTTGCGGAAAATAGCTTGTATCTGTCATAGTCTCTTATGTCTGAAAGGGTAGAATTCAAGCTAATTTCCCCTTAAAAGAGAAATATGGTGCAAGAGGTAACCACAAATATAAGTTTTTAAAGTAATATGCAATAAAGCTACCTTACCTTTCACAAAAGCTGTGTGGTGCACTGACTGATACTTTTTTGTTCCCAGTAAAGTATGTCTGAAGTTTGTGTAATATCATGTCAATTATTTCATTAAATCAGTTCTTTGTCTTCAGAGTTGTTATTTTGCTAAACCTGTCATTTATGTCGTATTTCTTGGGGGATGACTATAAATAGGATAATGGAAAAGGAGAAACAGCTGAGCATCCTCTACCAGAAGCAAGGGAGAGCGACCCAATTTGGCGATAAAGCACACAGAGACAAGTGGCTACAGAAGGAAATTGATGACCTGGAGCGTGTGCTTTCTTCAAATCAAAAGCAGGTTATAACTTTCTCCTGAAACATGCAAATGGGTGATGATAATGCTCACCATTTGCTTTTAAATATGATTATCTATTGACTAAACAAGTGAGCAAATATGTTTCTTACTAATTTGTATTTTATGGCAAATTTGGTCAAAATGGAACATGTGCCAACTTTTTTCTTAATTCAGTTAAACAGCAATTAACTAAGGTTACATTCAACACTGTCAATGACCCAAAATGCTTCTTAGCATTTAAATGTTTTATTTTATTTTATTAGTCATTACATTTTTTTGCTGATTGTTGTGCCTTACTTGTTAACTTGGTACTATTTTTTAGCTTTTGTGGCATATACTTTCATATTTCGTTCTTTTATAAAGACCTGTTCTTAAACGCATGGACCACATGCTGATAGTTTGTTGGTTCAATCCTTGCATTCTTTCAGGAGAGTGTAATTCAGGGTGAAATAAAAAAGCTTAAAGATGAGCTTGTTGCTTTAGAAGCACACATAAAGGAAAGGGATGGTGAACTGAAGTCGCTTCAGGAGCTTGTTGGAAGCAATAAATATGATCACACTAGCCTAACAGAGGAGAGAGATGCGCTACAAGATAAGAGGAAGTACGTTATAAACTCATTTAGATTGAAAATTTCACAAAAATTATGGAAAAACCTTGAAGTATCACCTGTTTCATGGTTTTGTTGCAGTTGGAAATATTCCAATTATACCTTAAGTCTATCTTGTCCTTAATTCATACAGTACAGTTGGAATGCTGATGTATGTGTTCCCATTTTTGACATAAATATGTGCCACCAAAGTTGTGAATTCCATTCTAAATGTCATTTAGCATATCTATTAAGTTTTGTTTTACTTGTTGATCAAGAGATGGATAATAGGGACATCATAAATATATTAAGATTCAAGTGGTTAGAACAACAGTGGTTAGGGTCATTGATCATTATAAGTTACTATTATTTTTCTCCTAAAAAGAAATGGGAGAGGGTGAATGAAATTTCACTTTGTCCGAAAAGAAAAAAAGTTTCTATTGTTTTTTTATATTACTATTATTACTATGACTACTATTTCACTATTATTACTATTATTATTACTATTATTATTATTACTACTATTATTATTATTAGTATTATTACTACTACCACTATTACTACTATGTAGTATCATCATTATTATCATTCATATTAGTATTATGTAGTATCATACTCATCATCACTATCATTCATATTAGGACTAGTTTTTCACTATTACCATTGTTATTACTGTTCTTTCTTTATTTATCTATTTTATCTTTCTTACGATCATGATCATCATTGGGTTTTACTTGGTTTCATTTCTAGCCTACCCCAACTTGTTTGGGACTAAAGGCTTGGTTGTTGTTGTTTTTTATGTAGAAGTTGACAGCATTTTTTTGGGGAAAACCTTTGTCTTCTGGACTGGCTTTAAATTTGAGATGCACAAATGTGTTCATAAGAGGGAAAAACTTAACTCTTTTGGTTGTTATTGTTGGAGGAAATTCACATAATCGATACTGGGAATTCTATTTGTAAACATTTGACTCTGCAAATGAGTCTCTTGCTTTTTTTTTTTTTTTTTTTGCTCTCTTTTATGCTTCTAAATTGCATTTTCTATTTGTTAAGATTTAGCTGTTGCCATTAACCATTGTTATGATGTGTCAACTTGTAAATTAAGTACACAATGAAACTATAGAATGGATGACTTAATTGGATTGAAATCAATATGTCAAATGTGCCTCAATGAATCATATACTGGATTCAGGTCACTTTGGAAGAAAGAGACAGAACTTAAAAATGAAATAGATAGGCTGGACTCTGAAATTGTGAAAGCGCAGAAGAATCTTGACATGGCTCAACCTGGGGTTAGTTTTATTTCTATCTGCAGTGATGTAGACACACATATTTATTTGTTTAGAAGTACTATTATTGTTAAATATGGAAGCATTGATGCAGCAATTTAATTCTATGACAGAGGGACATTAGTATGACCAGTATATACTCATTACTTGACATCCCAAAGCTTGAAATGTGCCCCTCGTCTCTAGTTACTCTGCTACACCTAGGCCCCACTCCCTTACACCTTCGTTTGGAGGCTTTACTCAAAACCACCACTCATGCCTTTGATACTAGTAGATTGAACTGTTTAGGATTCATATTGGATGAAACCTGGTACTCTAAAAAACAATTAGATAATTCTCAATTGGAAAAAAAATAATTAGGCCATGCCCAAAATATCCCTGGATTTCAATAGGTCAAAATAATAATAGAATAAAGTTTTACCATACAGAGATTTGATAATTCAACTTAATGTGAGCTGTCAGATAGTTTACTGAAATGACTTTTTCCACTGTACCTCTTGTCAGGATACCAGAAGGGGGTTGCATTCTGTTAATAGGATTGTTGATAATTATAACATAGATGGAGTGTATGGCCCAATTTTAGAGCTGATTGACTGTGAGGAGAAATTTTTCACAGCTGTTGAGGTCACTGCTGGAAACAGGTACATTTTTTTATTAAAATTTAATTAAAGTTGTGGTAAAATTGATTTATAGATAGTACATTATCATTCTGAATGGAATCTATGATTTACCTTTATGCTCTTATATGGGATTCCAGCTGAGCTGAATAGACATTAGTGTGAAATTTCTGAATGCTGAAATAGTGCACAGTCAAGTCCAAAAAAGGAAAGCAAAAATGAAATAGTGTAAAATGAAAAGAGGATAACAAATGTCCAAATGTTCTGGGAGCCTTATGGCCCACAAGGCTAATAAGGCCCTGAAGTTTGAAAGATCTGTAGTGGGCTGGGCATTCCCCAGACTATATAGGCCTATCACCAGCATACCTCTATGGCCAATTTAGCAGTTGAGACATCCGGAATGGTTACGAGTACCCTAATCGTGAGTGACCTAATATTCCCTCATCAATGATAGTGTCCTTTGAGGCCTGTTAGACAGTTACAAATAAAGGCCTACACAAGACATATAGATGAAAAGGGGATTTCTCCTTCCTACTTCAGGCTTATACTTGTACACATTCTTAACTGGTGTGTGGCCTAGACCATATGAGGATGTATCATTCTCTAAAATGATATGAATGTATTCAGATTTTGCAACTAATAAACAACCAAAGTGTTATATGTTGTATTACCTGGCTTTAATTAATTTATATATTTGATGTGTTCTATTCACAAAATTCGTAACATTTTTTTCTTTATCAGTCTATTCCATGTAGTAGTTGAGTCGGACGACATTTCCACACAGATAATTAGACACTTGACCTCAGAAAAGGGTGGCCGTGTGACTTTTATACCCTTGAACCGTGTGAAGGTGTCGGATACAAACTATCCCCAAAGCCCTGATGTTGTGCCTCTTTTGAAGAAGCTGAAGTACAGGACTGAGTATTCCCCTGCCTTTAAGCAGGTAACTCTCTCATCCAGGATTCATACAGTTTCATTACTGGTACAATAATATCTCATCCAGGAGAAAACGTTTAAGATTATTACTCTGCTAAAGCAAGTTTTGTTTAAATTCTTAGCTGAAAGAGTAGGTGGTTTGTTTAAGAACATGTTATTTAAATACTTTTCATTGTTCATTTTCTTAATAAAATCAAAAGCTTAAACTTGAATATTGTAATATCTTGGTAGGTGTTTGGGAGAACTGTCATATGCCGTGACTTGGATACTGCAACCAGAGTTGCGCGTAGCAATAACCTTGATTGCATTACTTTGGAAGGTATGTTTAATTTTTCATGAGTTATGACATACTGAAGTTATATCTGTGGTTCAGTGATAATAACTTCATTGCTCTAGATTCTATTGTAGAGCATTTTTCCAACTTCAGCCTTTATCATTCTAATAGGAGTTTTTTTTTTTTTTTTTAACTTTGGTAACTTTTTAATTAATTCAGGGGATCAAGTAAACAAAAAAGGAGGCATGACAGGTGGATATTATGACTACAGAAAGTCAAAGTTGAAATTTGTAAAAACTATTAGGGAGAATAAGACGATGATCAAAAAGAAGGAACTTGAACTGAAAGATATTGAAGCGAAGCTCAAAGATATCCTTTGCTTAGTGCCAATCTAAGTTTCTTATTTCTATAAACGAAATAGCATTTAATGATCCTTGTATGAATGAAGATTCTTTAAATCCCGAATCTTGAAGGCTCAGCTTTAAATAGAACATAATAACTGGCAATATTCCCCTATTTGTTTTCAATTAACTCTTGCATACAGATAGACCAGGAAATTACGCAATTGGTTACAAGGCAACAGCAAATGAATGCTGACAGGGATCATGTGAGAACACAAATTGATCAGATCAGAAGTGACATGACTTTAGCCAACAGGCAGAAAATAACAATTACTAAATCACTTGAAAAGAAGGTTTATATTCTTTTTTTCTGTTTGTTATGAATTCTTTTGTATTTGGATTTGATTGGCTCAAATGGGAGCTTTGTTGCAGATGTATGGAATCTCTTTATCGGCTGTCATGCCACAGTTTTGGACTGTGTTGACCCAGTATTAATAATCCGGTTGAGTCTCAGCTAGCTAATCACAGGCTAACCTCTGGTTGTAAGGTGTATCTAGGTGCCCCAAGTTTTACCAAGTAGTGAATTCACCTGAAACATGTAACTAAGCTCTGAACATGTAGGATTGAGGAAAGATAGAATGTTTTCTCAGTCTTGTAAAACTTACCAATACAACCTCATCCTTTAAAGTGCACCTTACTGAAAGCATTGCTGTGGAACCTTCTCTCTTGGTGATCTTGTTTGCAAAAGGCATTGGTATGGGATGCTTCCCATCTTCGCCCCTTTCTAAATGTTTATTGTTTTTTCCTCTCTGCAGCAAAAGTCATTGACTAATATTCACAACCAAATTGAACAAATTCAAGCTGGCATTGCAATGAAACAAGCTGAGATGGGGACAGAGCTCATTGATCAATTAACCCCTGAAGAGAAGCATATGCTTTCAACGCTCAATCCTGAAATCAGTGACCTCAAGGAGAGGCTTCTCAAATGCAAAACAAACAGAATTGATGTAAGTTATAACTTGGCAGGAAATTTGTATAATTCTGGCCATCAGCCATAGTTAAGTTGTGATTGCTACACAATTTTAGCCATCCATAGTATGGAACCTGAATATGTAAAGAACTCGGGAGCAAAATGATTTACCTTGACATGTATCTTTCTGAAATTGAATATCATCCTGTTAGGTTGTAAATAACAATGTGTTTCTTTATTTTTAAAAAAAAAAAATTATAGCTTGAAACAAGGAAGGAGGAACTTGAGACAAATCTTTCAACCAATCTTGTACGACGAGAACAGGAGCTGGATGCAATCATAAAATCTGCTGATTCTGATACGCTTCGAATTGAAGTGAGATCAAAAAAACAGGAAGTCGTCATTTCAAAGAAAAATGTTGATGATCTGACTCGTCAACTCAAAGGCATGTTATATATTTATCTTCCCTCTCTTGATTTCTGTCAAATTTTATCTGTTTCAGAAATAACTGAATCTGTTAAAATAGCTAGTTTGATACCTTGATTGACAAATTGACTTAAATTTTTTGGACCGAAATTGTTGTGCTAAAATATTGGGCTTAATTGAATCCTTAAACATTATATTGCAATTGTGGTAATGGATGTGCTAAGATGCGGTTTCTGTATGAGATATCACTGCACCACCCAGTATGGTACCACAGCAGCTGGTGACCACATCCTCTGAAAATAGCTGTGCAACTTGAGCATTATTTGTCTTATTTTGTGTGCTGTAGTATGCATTTGGCTCTTTTTGGTGCCGCTGCTAATTGAGTAACATTCTTTGTACAGATATTATTGAGGAGATTAAAGAGGAAGCTAAGAAGACTGAAGAATGCAGAAGGAAAAAAGAAAAACTGAAGGTAGGGAATCAAGGAGGGAGATATTATTCATTTAAGCTAATGACCGAAGCACTATTGAATTGAGTACTTGTTGCAATTGTGGTTTTGTTTGATTCAGTTTAGCCTTTCAGATGTAGATTTACAATTTCACAGTCAATTTAACACAAATATCATTGTAATTTAGAATTGAGTACAGACAAGACACAAAGCAGAGATGGGTAAATCCTTGTAAAGCATGTAAAAATATGGGCTAGTTGACCTGACCAACTTACATTCTACGATTGAGATAAAGAGTATGACTCGTAATTTTGTTATTAATGCAGTCAGATGAAGCGAAATATGAGCAGACACTTGAAAATGGAAAACAAGACTTAGAGCGGTTTATTATCGATAGGAAAACACACCTTGCTAAGCAAGAGGAGTGCATGAAAAAGATACGTGACTTGGGCTCCTTGCCATCTGATGCTTTTGATACGTAAGTTTTCTTCTGTATCGTCTCTCTGATTGAATTGATATATCTTTTTCCCGTAAAGTACATGCTGGTTCTTGAACTTCTTGATAGTTTTGCTCTTTTACTTTTTTTAATAAAAAGGAAATCCTTTGTCTTGGAAATAAAATTTTTTAAACTATTCCGTAGTCCATGTAGTCAATAGAAATAATAGGCATAGGCATGAAAGGAACATGCACCTGTGTTTCCCTTTGAGAGCATTACAAAATGTTTATGAAGCGGGATAATTTGTGCTTATTTGTTTTTGTGGAAATAAAAGAGGTTAAATAATAAGAATATACATTTTTATCTTTATAAAAAATGGTGAAAATCCCAATATTAACAGCGTTACATTTCTTACTGGGTTGGGACACTATCTTCTATTAGAATAGATATGTATGGCTTCCGCTGCTATCAATGCTGTGATCTTCTTTTTGATATCTTAAATTTTTAGTGTCTGCATTGGTACTTAGATATGACTATTGATTAAATTATGGCACCATTCAGTACATTGTAAAGATCATAGGATGACTATATGGGCCTCTGCAGTATTAATTGTTAAGTGGGGTCGCGGAACTTATCATTTAATTTAGTTGATACTGGCTGTATACCGTAATACTGGTGTTTGATCCAACTTTTTTATGACAGGAAGAATGTTTAGAGCATGATTGCAGTGATTTTAGTTAGAAATTTACATTATACTGATTTATCTCTAGGTGAAGAAGTATTTGATTGTTTAGCAACAGTGGTGTTTAATCTTTCATATATGTCAAATGCTCTGTTCTCTTGTCAGCTGCATTTAGGCTGAATTATTAAAGTAGAGTCATATATGCAGGTACAAAAAGAAGAACAAAAAGCAATTAACACAGATGCTTTACAAATGCAATGAAGATTTGAAGAAATTTAGCCATGTCAACAAAAAGGCTCTAGATCAATATGTTAGCTTTCTGGAACAACGTGAACAATTGCAACAAAGGCGTGCTGAGCTGGATTCTGGTGATGATGTATGACAACCTTCTTTTTCTTCTTGTTGTTGTTTTTTTTTTTTTGGTTTTGCAGGGAACGGACTGCTGTTTGATTGAGGCTTGGTCTCGTTGACAGGCACAAGCTGGTTTTTTTGGGGGCTCATTTATAATTTTGAGGGTTCATTAGAGACGGCAATTAATTGCGCAGAATATATGGCTAGTTTTGATTAAGCTATTATTTATGTGTGAGGATTAAATATATATATCATTATTTTTGCACACAGACCGAAATTCTATATGAAAAAGATTAGAGACGGTGGCCACTGGTTAGGAAAACACTGAACTTAACATATCATAGAAATTTTATATATGGTTAAAGTCTAGCAGAGCATTGAGTTGATATTTTATTGTATACTGCAGAAAATTAGGGAGCTTATAACCGTCTTGGACCAAAGGAAAGATGAGTCAATTGAGCGAACATTCAAGGGTGTTGCAAGACATTTTCGGGAAGTTTTTGGTGAGCTTGTACAAGGTGGACATGGGTATCTTGTCATGATGAAGAAAAAAGTGAGCTTGCACTATCATTTTGGATTTGTTTGGTTAGATATGGGTGTCTACTGATAGTAATGCCCAATGGCATTAATACAATTTGCGTAGATCATGGCTGTCCAATGACTTAACTAATTCATGTTTAGCATGAATTAAAAACTTCTCACTTGTATGTTAACACAATACCAAATAAATCATGCTTTACAATAAGTCTGTAAATGTGGATGGCAACTCATTGCAAGAAATGTCACATTGCAATTTCAAATTTGAACCGATTCAGTGCAGCCCCTATAAATGATCTACATTGCTTATTAAGTAATTTAATTAATAATATTTTAATGATTTTTATTTTATTTGTCTTGTAGGATGGTGAGACCCCTGATGACCTTGATGATGATGATGTTCGGGACACTGATCCTGAAAGGAGAATGGAGAAGTATATCGGCGTTAAAGTGAAGGTAGTTCAGAATTTGTTTTCTAGGTTTTTGTTCAATCAAGAAGTCCTTATCTGTAATGAGCACACTGAAAAACCAGGAAAACAATTAATAAAATATAGTTTTATGGAAAAGGGATCTGGCCAATGCTAGAGGTTCATGATTAGACAGTTGTACCAAGAAAAAGAATTGAATAATATATTGATGATATTGTGGAGATAATGTATGTTTCCCATCCTAGTTAGAAGTAAAAGTATTGGTGCATCTCCTGAAATGTCATCCCACTATACCCTTAGTCTGAAAACCATATAAGAAAATACTGATATTCAATTTTATTTTTCGAATGTTAGTTGGCACAGAGTAAAATGACAAATTCATTTAGTTAGAAAAATTTACATCTGCAATTCTGTAAATTGGAATAGACACGAAAAGATGACACGGACATCTTGCTTTTGTAAATAACCAGTTTTAAATCCCCTTCTGTATTTATAATAACAAAAGGCATTCTAAAACCCTTTCAGGTGTCATTCACGGGCCAAGGAGAAACCCAGTCAATGAAGCAACTATCAGGTGGACAAAAAACAGTAGTGGCACTCACACTAATATTTGCCATTCAAAGATGTGACCCTGCACCCTTCTATCTCTTTGATGAGATTGATGCCGCACTTGATCCTCAGTACAGAACAGCTGTTGGCAGTATCCTTTAAAAAGTTAATTTTGTACCCCTGTTAAAATTGATCGGCTTGTTAAATATCTCCATGCAATTAAATTGCCCTATCTACCTTGCAAACTGGACCCTGCTTTGTTTATTTGTTTTTGTTTAAAGATTACCCAAACTATCCTTCGTTGCTGCACTTTGTTGTATTCTTTAATGTGTGTTAGATATGGTACGCCGTATGGCTGACACAGCAAGTACACAGTTCATAACCACGACCTTCAGGCCAGAGCTGGTGAAGGTGGCTGACAAGATATATGGTGTGATCCACAAAAATAGAGTCAGCCACGTCAATGTCGTCTCCTTAGAAGAGGCTCTTGATTTTATTGAGCGTGATCAGGCCCAAAATGCATAGTAAACTTGTCAGTTATTTCTTATTCCCATTTCTTGTTTGCTACATATATATTTTTTAATCTCTGTTGCAAGTCCTTGGAATTGCATGATTTGAGGGTCGAGTTTGTTTTGGCCTTTTACTGTTCCTGTAATCTCTGTAAATTCTGCATATTCCCCAGGACAGAAAACTGCCATATACAGAATGCATCTTTGCATGCCTGGTTTTGACTAAAAACAAATTTATGAAATATCTAAAGTTGTTTTAGTACTATTATCTGTGCCCCCAGATAGCCCTTTTCTTTTTGTTATTCTGTTCTAACTCTTGTTTATGAACTTCTTAGGTGGCGTCATTTTGGCCATGCTTTGCCATACGACTTCGCTGCTGGCTGCATATCATGACAGATATTATTAATAAATGTAATGTTGGATATTCTGTAAATATTGTTAGTTAGAAGTAGTCATAGTGGTATCTAGTTTGTCTTGCTCACCTTAGTTAACAGTGGATTGTGGGATATTAACTATACTGTTCTGATTGATGTCGCTGTAGTGACTTATCTCAGCTCTCATTTCACAGCCATATTTAATGTCATCGTAGTTTAAACTACATACTGGATTTGCGTCCTGATCTATTGAATTGTTATTTCTTTTCTCCGTGTAATAGGTGAAGTAACAAAATCACAAAAATAGTTCCAACTTCAGCAATTTATTGTATAAACCAAGTCTGATATAGTTAGTTATAGATGGCTGGTATTAATTTCAAATATATGCTTTCCGCTGCACAGCAAGAGAGTATCGAGCTATATCGATTCATTAGCTGGCTATTTTTTTTTTAGGGAGAAGATATTTTCTTCAAATACAAATCCTCAAGTAAAATCTTTAAATTTGATCAACCCACCGTCAACGTCCAGATGGAAAAGTATAAATAGTTAGTACATGATTTTCATTGATATAATTAAGATTGTGGGTGACCTTTGCATTTAGCATCTGAATGAAACCATTTTGTCGTCTCCTATTTATGCTCCAATTACTTGGGTTTCATAGCACTAGATGCTTCGTTGTTGCTGCTTCACAGCAACCAAACATATTTGGAAAGAATTAAATAATGGTTCCGTAAATAGACGACAAAGATGTTCATTTGAGAGGACATGAAAGCCAATGAGTAATATTTAGCGTCCATAGATCCATAGATTACGTTCCGAAATGTATCTGTTACATTTCGGAATATATCTATTACATTATATACTCTATGGATGTATGGACGGTTTTTCAGTGGACGCAAGATGTTTCTCAAAGCCAATTAATGTAGAGGAGGGATCCTTGACAATGTATATTGTCAATTGATAATCTTGACAATAGTACATTTGATAAATCTAAAAAAAATATTTAAAAAATCTTAAAAATTAAAAAAATTTCATAGATGTTTTCTTTAATATATGGATTGATAGTGTTTGAAATTTCAATCAATTTGAGTATCGTTTGATAGCTCATCATAATTTTGAGCTCTTTCTAACGGTTGTAATTTAAAGTGATTTTGATGGACAAACGGTTATATTAAATATTGTTGAAAATATAATCAATCTATAAATTTAACATTGCAACTATAAACTTTTTTCCATTCTTAAGATTTTTTTTAAAAGTTTTTATTCAAATTATCAAATATGATATTGTCAAGATTATCAATATAAACATTATCAAATATTAATAAAATTATCAATACTAATAAAATAACCAAGTTTTATGTATCACTTTTAAAAAATTTTCAAAAATGGAAAATTTTTGTATCCCGTAAGGTTTTGATATAAAGAATTTATTGAGCCATATAAATCAAAATTTGGAAGTGATTTGATAGGTTTTTGGAGGTTAAGCTCACGGTATATTTGCTATATATATATATATATATATATATATAGCTAGACTATTATACTAATGTTAGCATTTCGGGACCGAAATGCTAACGCCTCAAAATTGTTGTAATTGTGTCCGAAATCACGATTTATGGTGTTCAATAAATTCTTTATATGAAAATATTGGGGAATACAAAAATTTTCTATTTTTAAAGTTTTCTAAGCATTTGTTTTGTATTTTTGAAAACAGCATGTACAAACATCAATATTTTATTAATATTTTTGAGCTTTTTTCTAAAATTTAAAACAAATACTTAGAAAACTCTAAAAATGAAAACTTTTTGTATTCCCTGATATTTTCATATAAAGAACTTATTGAGCACCATAAATCGTGATTTTGGATACGATAACAACAATTTTGAGCCGTTAGCATTTCGGTCTGAAATGCTAACGTTAGTATAATAGTCAAACTCTATATATATATATATATAGGAGGGATCCATTGACAATGGATAATTTGACAATCTTGACAATCTCACTTTTTAAAAATTTATAAAAAATCATAAAAATTCTTAAAAATAGAAAAACGTTTACGGAAGTGTTGCTTAACTTATAGATTGATTATGTATCCGATTATATTCAATTTAAACAACGTTTGATAACTCTTTAAAGATCCGTTAAATTATAACCGTTGAAAAGTGCACAAAAACTTGATAAGTCATTAAACGAAGTTCAAATTGATTGAAATTTGAAACACTATTAATCTATAAGTCAAGTAATACATCTATAAGTCAAGTAATACATCTATAAATCATTTTTCATTTTTAAGATTTTTTATGGTTTTTTATAAATTTTTTAAAAGAGGCATTGTCAAGATTGCCAAGTTATCCATTGTCAATGAATCACTCCTCATATATATATATATGATTTGCATTTGAAAATGAGAAGCTGCCAAGAACTTGGATAAAAAAAAAATTTTAGAGCGGTTACCATTAAATGTTCACCTGGGGAGGAGAGTAAAAATAAATGTTCACCAGGAAAGGAGAGTAAAAAGCCAGGATGACATCAGCCTACCTCAGCAGAAAGAAGGGGAACCGCTGGATTTTGATCGGACGGCCCAAACCATGTGCGCTACTGTTCATTCAAGCAGGTCACTGGTATCCCGGCTTCACTATCTTTAATGTGGTCCGGATGATATTTTGGTACGAACCAGCTTTAGTTTGGTATTTATGCAACCGATTATAGAACCAAAAAGTTATATGAACAGGCACCGTGTGCTCATGTTTTTTCTTGATTAACAGGGATTATTCAAAGATTGAATAATTAAGATGCAATTCGTTTTAGGTTTTTTTGCATGAGAACTAGAATCGCCTTAGTTCACTTTCGTATATTATTGCATGATACTGATTGATACAAAATTCTCATTCTGGTCTATCGTCCAGGATGAGATTAATTTAGGTGTGCTTCCAAGTCAGAAAATTGAGGTGAAGAGGGAAAGTGAAGGGAGAACCAAAAGGGTGATACCTAGTGTCCACAATGAATTTTCTATAGATATTAAATGTTACACATTATGTATAATTGTTATATCTAAAATATAACTGTTACACCTCTTTATGCTTTACAAACTTGTGGTCGGGTATTCCAATGGATGCATGATGTTTCCAAAACCAAAATACAACTTGCTCCTAAGTTTTATAAGAGGGTTAATGCATGGGGAACTTTTTAGTTTTTAGTAAATCTTCACAAAACTTTTCACCTTCAAGTTTAAGGATACATACATATTCTAACCTCTCAATCCTTTCCTATTATCTCCCTTCCCTTCTTTTATTAACTTCAGGGTTAATGCTTGAACTTACTGAATTGTACAATCAGCAGAAAATTTTCTCAGATCTAATTTAATTTACACACAAATATAAGTCAGAAAATTTGGTTGTAATGAGCTCGTCAACCATCAAACTGGAAAGGAATGGAACTATATTGATATGCCTCGTAGCTAGCCTATGTCACGTTGCAAGCTCGGCTCCACTCCCTCAACAAGGGGCACCGCCGAATTTCAACTTCACATGATTCAACACAAAGGAGCTCATTACCCAGAAATTGCAACTCAGGGCACCTTCCAATCTGCAACCTTCTGAGTGAAGTCGAGACGAACGATGACTCATTTGTACACAGAGAAAGTTCTACATAAGGTTCAGCACCAAACTTCACTGACAACAGGTTCCTGCAATATTTGCTATGGAAAGTTCTACCAATGAATTCAGCTTTTGAATTCCATCCACAGATATTAGCTCTCTGCATCCGTCGATATGTAACACTTCACAAGGGCCAGGGGAATTGACTCCGCACTTACGCTCCGTAAATTATCACAGCCACATACACTCAAGTACTTTATCCTATTGTGTCACATCTGATACTCACTTCTAGCTTTTGGATTCCTAAAATTGTACTCATGCTAGGCGGTAGAGAACTGACAGCACGGCAACTAATTTGCAGGATTTGAAGATTTGCAAGGCTTCCCATATCACTAGGAAGCTCTTTAAGTTTGTCGCAGTACGAAAGAATGAATTAATTCCCTCAATGCCTTAAGATGACATAGAGATCGAATCAGGCAACGCCCTAAGGTCAGAACAAAATGAGATAATTAATTAGTTTTTCTAGGCTGATTAATTAGGTTTCCTATGCCAGTTGGTAACTCACATATATAACAATCCATTAGTTTCAGATTTCGCAAGTTGGGAAGATAGCATATCCATTCAGGTAGCCTTTCACCACTGAAATTACAGAGTGAAAGATAACGAAGATGCTTTAAATAACCGGCTGAGCAAATGAATTTTAGTTCAGGGTGATACTGCCCTTCTATTTCTAGGACTCTTAATTTTGGTGTCATTGAAAGGTCAAAAGTACCAAAACTATTTTCAACACCCTTGATGATCAGTGTACGCAGAATTTTGAACTTGTCAAAGGGTATCGGTTCTATTGGTTCTTTATGACCAACCTCGATGTATAAATGACGTAGCCCTTTAGAAAGAAACATTCATTTTTTGAATTAAGTCGCGCTAAATCATGAACCATATCATGCACAACTTAAACTGATCCCAATTATCCCACTCGTTTCCTCTGCGTTCAAAAAAAGATCTTTGCCAAAGTTGCTTTCCATATTCCAAACCAATTTTTGTTGCACTCTTCTTTCCTCTGGACTCTATATATATAGCCCTGAGAAATCCATAATTCCACCAAATTCTCTATGTTATACTCGTAATCTTTAGGAAACATTGAACAAAATATTAAACAAGGCTTCAAGTGTGTGGGAAGGTGTGAATAGCTTAATTGAAGAGAAGGAAATATTCCGTTGCTGGCATCAGTTTCCCATAGCTCACTATGGAGGATTTCTCTCCAGCTCTGTTCATCCAGTTCATGCCTCAAAAGGCTAGCAATTGACTTCACAGCCAAGAGTAACATTCCGCACTTCTTCATAATTTTCTCTCCAATTTCTACAAAATTTGAACCTACTATGCTTTGACTGGCACCAGCAAACGCGTAATGCTTGAAAAGTCGCCAACATTGTTCTTTTGACAGATAACCAAGGTTAAAAGTTGGCATGGTTTGCATGATTTGTGCCACATGTTTATTTCTCGTGGTCACCGGGATTTTTGTGAATGATGCCGATTTAAAAGGAGAATGAAATGAATCCCAAAGATTTATATTCTCATTCCATATATCATCAAGAACGAGAAGTACTTTCTTTCCTCTAATCATCCGAATAATTCTCTCTTGCAGTTCAGCCAGATTTGTGAGATTCGGTATATTATCTCCAAAAGACTCCACTGATTCTTTGGTGAGTCTTTGAACATCAAAATTATCTGATACACAAATCCACCCGAATTTATCGAACTTTTGTCTGGCTTTTTGGTCGTTGTAGGCAAGTTGTGTGAGGGTTGTTTTACCAAGGCCCCCCACCGGTCCAGCAACTGCCACCACCGAAATAACACTATCGATAATCATGAGATTTAGTGAGCAACAAATCAATCAATTTCTCCTTTTCTCTCTCTCGACCAAAGATACCTGACTTTATAATGTGGCTTGTTGGAGCTATCTGTGATTCAATATTGTCACGCCTGGTGCCATCTTCCTCTGACAATCGAAGTGCTACTCGATGGTTCTCAATCTCAGTAAAGTCTGCCCTAATTTGCTGGATTTGATCCAACATGCCATCAGCTGGAATCTGAAGAATTAAAGTTGTCACTAATTAAGTCCAGATATTAAATAAGTCAGTTAGAAAACAATTATTTCGGGTTCTGAGTTATGTTTAGTTCTAACTTCTAACAAATCAGTATGCTTGATGCTTCAGTTCAGTGGCTAAATTAATAAAGACCTAATTAGAAATTGGATTGGAATTAGCAACCCAACGAGTTGTCTGATTAGGCTAGATCACTGCAATTATTTATTAAGAATCGACTAATCTGAACATGTCATGTTTGTGACACAAATTACAGGCTCAGTGCAATTGCAATAACACTAAAGGTCATATGTTTTCTGTTTCTTTTATTTTATAGACTATATATATATGTAATATATAGCAAAAAGTAAAAACTAGAAATGAGAAAATAAAATTATGAAAAAAAAAAGAATTACTAGTTATTTGTCTCCCCTGTTCACTCCTCTTGCATATATTTCATATTTCAATTTGCATCGGATGGTTTTCCACAATCCCAACAATTATACGTACCCATTACTGAATGTTTATTCGGGACTAGTGAAATAAAATAAAAAGTAAAGTATTTCAATCTAATTAACTAGTTAAAATTTTTCACTATCATGTATATAATTTGACTATATGAGTGAACATATATATATCAATACTTTGTAATTTTATATTTTAGCAAAAATACATGAGACGTTTCTCAGAAAAATATATATATTAACTATCGATTAACAACCTGAATAAGCTTCCTTTTACGAGTAACTGGCTGGAGGGGAGATGCACCATTTGTTTCCACCTGTGCCCATAAAACCTCGCTGTGGTACGCATCCAGTATATCCTCAGCATCCTCATCAATTTCTCCAACTCCGCCTCGAGTTTCTGGTTTTGATCTGCAGGAGGAGATGATGAGGAAGATGATGATGATGCTGAAGCATGTAATGGAGAGTAGTCTTGAACAGCGGGACGCAATTTGGCTCCCAAAGAGAGGAGGTCGGAAATCACGCTGCCTAGCACCATGTCGCTTGTTGTTTAGAGCGATCGTTAGCAAGTTTATTTTGGTTGATTAAGGAATTCAAAGAGAGTAAAGTGCATACAAATGATAGGATAGCAAATAGAAGACTTGACTTGGAGTCAGCTCTCAGCTGCTTTTTTCTTTAATTTTGATCATTTTCACCTTCCATTTATCTTCTTCACTCTTCCTTTTGTCATTGGAGCATCTTTGTTCAGGGAATAAAAGAGTATTACAGCACATATATATATACAGGAGGTGCCAAAACACAGAGTTGGAATATACAAGGACCTAAACTAGAGTTGAGAAAAAGCAAAAATAAAAGTTCCACTTTACATCTGTTAGAAACTTGATTAGAATTATGATATGTACTCTAAACTCGTAACGCTCCGCTGCCGGTTGCATACTTGCA
The DNA here is from genome assembly GCA_030179965.1 of Cyperus esculentus. Taxonomy (NCBI): domain Eukaryota; kingdom Viridiplantae; phylum Streptophyta; class Magnoliopsida; order Poales; family Cyperaceae; genus Cyperus; species Cyperus esculentus. The sequence continues at coordinate 4,365,974 of JASGLE010000025.1, read as the reverse complement.
TTCACAGCAGATGTTATCATGAAACGTGATGCTGGATATTGTGTAAATATTTTTAGTTAGAACTTAGATGTAGTCGTAGTGCTATCTAATTTCATCTTGCTCGCTTGTAGTTGTGGATTGTGGGATAATAACCATATCTATCTGAACTTCTTATAGATATCGTTGTAGTTGATTCGATCACCTCAACCATATTTAACGTCGTTGCTTCTAAATACATATGAATTCGCACTCTGTACTGTACCAACGTTTCATAGATTTATCGACTTGTTATATTCGTTTTTCCGAGTAAATAGGTGAAGTAACGAAAACGTTAACAAAACAAAATTAAACTTATTTCGAGCCCAATAAACATGTCATATATTTTATCAAATGGATACTATTATCAGAGCATATAAATATGCCGATGCTGTGCAGCAAGCCAGCAAGAGACTCGATTCTTCAGCTGGCTGTTATTTTCAAATTTTATGTAACACCTTTTCCGATTGGCAAAATCCAGACATCAGGTGCCTGAAAAGCACTGATATGTTAACGCAAGCCCACAGGTGATGCAAATTTGGAAGGCAAAATGTTACCTTATTCAATTCTTTGGCCTCTTATTTCATATCACTTGTACACAAATTGTTATGATTATTCTCGACACCATTTGGTTCGTATCTAGAGGAACAAGGTATGAAAATATCAAATTTATAGACATATAGATAACTTCAAAAGAAAAGTTGTAACAACTTAAAATGAATTTATTTTTTCAATACAAGGTATGTTAAACCTGTAATCATCATTCATCAAGTATAAAATGTTTTCCTGAAATTAGAACACATTTTATCATTATTTATTTAACATAAGAAAGAAAAATAGTTCTAACTGTTGCTCCGTAGAACTGATGAAACTAAAGTGCATCTTTGAAATCCAGTTTTTCATTAAGCTGGTCAATAAAAGAGGAGTCCGGATCGTCCAACCCACTGCAAATTCGGCAGCACGGATCCGACGGTACAGCATACGTCGAGATCCGGACCCATTACTTTTCATGGATCCCGACGTAAGCTACACCGTCGGATCTGCGCTGCCGAATTTGCAGTGCATTAGATGATCCCGAGTTATAAAAGAGAGAGAGCTGCCTGTATGAAATTGCTTCTCAAAAAAATTTGAGAAAGCACGTGCCATGTCATTCACTTGGCTCAGATTTGAGGATCATTCTGAAATTAAAGAGTCAAAACCCAGAAACATAATAATTCACATAGGTTCATAATTAAGAGAACTAACAAATAATCAAGCATAAGTTCGATTTAAATAATTTCCAAGAAAGAAAAATCTAAAACAATATCGGTTAAGACTTCACCACAGGCCAAAAGGGATCTTTTCTCATAGATCTGAAGAAATAAATAGAGCATCTTATGATCATTTCTTGGCCCCGGTACCAGAAATAACCTTAGTAAGAACATAGCAATCGGGTGGTGTAATGTTCACATAGTAATTTTGTATTGTCTCGGTTATTTCAAACCCAAACTTCTTATAAAAAGCAATGGCATCGTCATTGTTTGTTTGCACGTGAAGGTATATCTCTGATATATTTTGCTTTGCACACAAGTCTAATACATGTGTCAGCAATTTTGTCCCTGAAAAAAAAAATACAAATGGTGTATTAATCACCAGGAGAAACAAAAAATGAATCATCTGTTATTGCCTACCCCCATCATAAAAAATGCAAACAACAAAGGCTATAAAATTAAGATTACACAGAAGATCATAACCCTGTTTCATTCTGATCCACTTCCAATGACAGAAAAACGTAAAAGTAAAATAAAGATATATGGGCACATATAAAAACAGAAATTGAAAAATTACGATATCATTTAGATACCACTCAAGAAAAATACTACTATATCGTTATGTGTGCTGCTAAATTTGATTATGCTCAACTGAGGCTGTATAATTTGAGACTCAACTGAGGCTGCCATTAATTGGGACTTAACAACAGATTGAAATACATGTACAAAGTATCAGATAAAACTCACCGATTCCTAGCCCACGGTACGGCGCCAAAACACCTAATGTCATGATGTAAGCCCGAACAGCACCTCCTTCGACTTTCTCGAGGCGGCATGCTATTGATCCAACACAAATGTCACTGTAGTACGCTGCACAAAAAGCACAAAAAGCACAAAAATTGTAAAATTCAATCACTAGAAGAGCAGATAATTATGCCATTAGTCTCATCTTGTTTCTTCTGGTAGTAATTAGCACAGCATGTTAGCACCGTACGAATTAAACATGCTATACTGCTTGTTTCGTACAGCTTTCAGAAATACATACAAAACTATACTTGTAAGTTGTAACACAACACAAGTATCGCATTCACCCGACTCCAAATCATTTTCCTTGCTGTCAATTTCGCGTAGTTTCTTTTGGTAAAAAAGGTACATTTTGGCAGATTTTGAGGATCAAATTGAATACCAACCAACAGCGAATGCACACTATGATCCTAAACAAACATCACAATATAATGATTCCCAATCAACAGATATTACAGTCCTATTTTGGAGTCCTAAACAAACAGATCGAATTAAAGAGTCATAGCAAAAGGAAGAGGAGAAGAAAGAAGAAGAGGAAAAGAAAACCTAGTTTGGAGAAGTCGCCGGAGACGAGGGCGTCGGAGTAGTACTTGTCGTTGTAGCGGACGGGGAAGATGGCGGTGTTGAGCTTCTTGAGCTGCATCAGGTTCTTGTCCCGCACGCCGTCCAGCGACACCTCCATCTCTCGCCCCGCCCCCATTCTCTCCCCCTCTCTCTCTGTCGACTCCGTAGTAAAGAAAAGTAAAAGCAAAGCAAAACCCTCCCTTTTCTTTCTTTTTCGCGGTATGTATGTGATGTTTCTTGTCCATGGGCCGAGAGACTCTTTCGGAAAGAGAATAGGAGGAGGGCGGGCCTTAAGATGGGCTATTTTGGGCTGAGTTAAGTATTTATGGGCCGGAAGAGGATGGAAGAAGTGGGCTGGGTAAAGCCCAATGATTTATTCATATGTAGACAGGTGCGTCGGCCCATGATGGTGGTTTGTGAGGTGGAGATTTGGTGAGTGAGAATTTTTAAAGCAAAGCTTGTTTGGATGTACTTTGCTTTTGTTTATTATTATGTTTTCTTATTTAATTATTGTTTTCTCGTAAACTCAAAATATGCTGTGAACAAAAAAGGAGCTGTATTGTTTGTGAGGCCCAAGATAGGATATAGAGAGAAAAATGATATAGAGATACAGCGGTGGTCGTCTGGTCCAAAAATCGTCGAATTAATGATGAAAAATAAGCACCTAACTTCAACTAATTAACAGTACATTCACAATGTATGATGTTTCCGAAATAAAAATAAATAAATAATAAGTCTCAACAAAGGGGCATCATGTGAACATGATTGTTTTGATATAACATATGATGAAGTAGCTACGTAAATTTAACATATGGCAATGTTATTCAACACAAACAAATTGATTTTAATATGTGCCAGTTTGAGTGAATGTCCTACATGGAAAAAAGAGGAAATTTTCGTAGAAAAAAAAATAAATATATTAACTTGAAAGCAAGATTTGAAATTGGATACTTGATTATAGATGCTTTGTATCCTATATATAGTACAAGTTCTTAATTTTTTTTTTTTTTTTTTTTTTTGATGCGGCTGGTAGAACCTGCCGACATTTTCCTTATAAAATAACCAAAAATATTTACATATTTTGTACAGAGGAAAATAAAAGAAGATAATAGAATAGGAATTAGGTGGAGAGAAAAATGAAAAATTTTAAAAATCCCCTAAACTAAAGCTGCTGGAACTGTAACCAAGATGGTTCCAATTCGGCCTGGGTAAGGTTATGGCCTAGTACAAGTTCTTAATTAAACTAGAACACCATGTGTTAATTTATTTAACAAGTACAATTTCATTTTAACATTTATCAATAAGAACACCATCTGTACATGATTGTTAAAATATATAAAGCAATTATTTTTCATATTAAATTTGAAACCATAATTGAAAATTGAATACTTGGTTTTAATTTTATACATTATATTACATTTCCTAAATTAACTAACGAACAATACAAAGTGTTAACATTGTTACTAATTAACGATAACTAAAATATATTGGATTGCATAAAACAATGACTTGGACATTTGTCACATGATATTTCTATTGAAAAAATACCTTCAGTTTGACAAAATGAAGTAAGTTAAAATGAAGTAAACATTAAACTACCTTAAAATAGTAATGTTTGGTGGTAATAAAGTAAATAGATGAAATAAAGTGTATGTAAATGTGTAAAAGACGTGAAATGTTGGTGATTTAGTTTGAAACACTTTTATAGATGCACTAATTTACTATATCTTAATTTTTAAATCACTTCCATTTAATGACATATACGTCTTAAAATAATCTTAAATAATTTTTACAATGCTCTTACCATGTTGCCAAACAGGGAATAGCATTTTGTATAGAGATGTGCTAATAGTACCCCAGCATCCGTACCCCAGATAGTACCCCGGAATTAATGCACTGCAAAATTGTATGCGCTGCAAAAATGCGCCTTCCATTTCTAGCCACCCGCGCCTATCATCCAAACCCAACTCATGCGTATCAGCAGCCCATATCGCTCGCCTATCCATTTCCATTTCCAACCCAACCCATATCGAACGCAGCTATATCATCCAAACTGTCAACTAATATTCGCGCACCAAACAGTTATAAAGCCCACTAACTAATGAAACTGTTTATATTTCGCGTCCGAGTGTTTATATTTCGCGTACGAGTATTTATATTTCGCGTACGAGTGTTTATATTTCGTGTCCGAGTGTTTATATTTCTCGTCCGACTACTCGCGATGCGGGTGTTTATATTTCTCGTCCGAGTGTTTATATTTCTCGTCCGACTACTCGCGATGCAGGTGTTTATATTTCTCGACGGAGTATTTATATTTCTTGCCCGAGTGGTTGTATTTTACAATCAACATAAATCCAGAATGATAACAAAAATCAGTATTTTGAAAACACAGTTGTACATCAACTATGATTATGACTCCAGCATACTACATTGTCATCTATTTCTAAACGTCAACCAAATGTAACACATTTGTACATCAGTATTTTGGAAACAAAACGACTTTGCACTATTTAAGAGGTATCATCCTCAGATTTTCAGTATCAGTCAGCACCTTGTATGCTAGGACAGCTCGATCTCTTTTCGCAACATGCTACAAAAAAAAAATGGTAAATTATTATTCCTACAACAAATAGATGAAATATAAAATTAGTTGATAAACAAAATCAGATTTAAACAGTACCTTATTTACATAAATAAATAAATCAGATATTAAACTTACAATGCAATATGGCTTGATGAAAAACTAGGGATTGGTAACAGGCTCTGAAGTATATGAAGCAAAACACCCACAATCTACATAAATTGAAAATTATAGTTGAGTTGGGTTGAAACGATGCTCCCTTGATCCGCAAAAGCCCGGGGTATGCGTGCGGGGTACAGGATTTCAGGTATCATAAGATTTTCTCTTTTATATAACACTAGTATCTTGCCCGTGCATTGCAACGGATCTTATTTAATAAAATTTCTTGATATTAATATTTTCAATATTGTTATAACTAAATAAAATTACTCATAACAAAATGTTATTTTAGTTATGATTTGAAGTAATTTTGTTTATTATTTTTTTAATAAGTTAAAATTTATGAACAATGTTTACTGAGAAGAAACAAAAAAATATATACAACATTAAAATGATATTGTGACATATGACACCTTTATTTTATTTTATTTTATTTTATTTTTCTGAATTAATTAATTTAGTAACAAAATCTAAAATAAGATTTGTGCTATTTTGAGAACTTATATAATTTTTGATATATGTTATATGAATAACGGGCACCTAAAAATGTTAATCCATAATCAAACGTCTAAGTGAATAATTATTAGAGACATATGATTATCAAGTAATATAGTTTCCTAATTATGAACTTCTGATTTTAATTAAAACCAACCACACAGGTCACGTTGTCCTAGGTGACTAAAAACTAAAAATCAATTTAATTCAACCTTGACACGCGTTTTTTTTTTTTTTTTTTTTTGGGAAAAGACAATGCATTTATTTGGTGGACAATTTTTATATATAAAAAATAAAAAAAATCTTTTTTTTAATTTTCGAAAATAAAACAACTTATTTTGAAAAATAGTAAATCTGGGTTCTCAGAACCCGGCCTTACTGTTGGTAGGCCTGTTCCTGGGAACCCGGCCTACCAATTTTTTTTTTTTTTGATATATTTTCAGATATATCTCGTTGTTAGCTTTCCGTAGCCACGAAGTTTGCTCCGATCGGAGTTTCTTATTAAAAGTTATGCCCGTTTGAATGTTGAGTGCCCGAAATATAGGATAAGATTCTGTGTAAAATTCAAAAAGGAATTCAGAAATGTTTCCAATGAATAATGTTATAAATAAATATTAAGTATCACAAATAATATTAGAAAAAAAGATATAAAGAAATAATTTAAATTTATTGCATGATAATTATGCCCGTTTGAATGTTGAGTACCCAAAATTTAAGATACAACTCAGTATAAAAGTCAGTACGAAATTTAGTACATGACTGTTATTTACACAATAAATTTTTAATAAATACTAGAACTTTTTGCTCATTTCAAATAAAATAAAATGATTTCTTTATATCATTTTTCTAAAATTATTTGTGATACTTAAAATTTATTTATAATATTATTCATTGGAAACATTTCTTAATTCCGTTCTGAATTTTATACTGAATCTTATCCTATATATCGGGCACTCAACATTCACGATAGCAGTCATGTACTAAATGAGCAAACGGTCATTTATTTGAAATGAGTAAAAAGTTCTAGGATTTATTAAAAATTTATTGTGTAAATAACAGTCATGTATTAAATTTCGTACTGAATTTTATATTGAGTCGTATCTTAAATTTTGGATACTCAACATTCAAACGGCCATAATAATCATACAATAAATTTAAATTATTTCTTTATATTTTTTTCTAATATTATTTGTGATACTTAATATTTATTTATAATATTATTCATTGGAGACATTTCTGAATACCGTTCTGAATTTTATACAGAATCTTATCCTATATTTCGGGCACTCAACATTCAAACGGGCATAACTTTTGATAGGAAACTCCGATCGGAGCAAACTTCGTGGCTACGGAAAGCTAACAACGAGATATATCTGAAAATATATCAAAAAAAAAAAAATTGTTAGGCCGGGTTCCCAGGAACCGGCCTACCAACAGTAAGGTCGGGTTCTGGGAACCCGGATTTACTATTTTTCAAAATAAGTTGTTTTATTTTCGAAAATTAAAAATAAGATTTTTTTTATTTTTTATATATAAAAATTGTCCTTATTTGGTTTGGTTTTTGGTTGGAGATTGAATCATCAAAATAGATGATCAACGACTCTGGTTAATTTAGATTGATGCATTCAACGACTGAAAATGCTTCTGAACATATAGCCATTTCAATATTCAAATAAACTCCTCGTTTTATTATTAGTAAGGATGAACAGGTTCGTTTTTACTTTTTAACAATTAAGAGAGTCAACGTGGATGAACGCCACGTTTCGATAAAACAACACCGCGTGAACACGATTATATTTTGATTTTACACAAATAAAGCTGATTTTAAAATGTGCCAACGATATTTTAATATTGACAAATGTCACAGAGGATTTTGGTTCTTTTCTTTTTTTTTATTAGATTTAAGTGGATATTTTCCACCATCTCCCATTTCTTTATAGGAGATATTTGTGTCTATGGAGGATTGAACCCATGACCTCTTAGAAGTCATCTTAGTTAGCTACCACTTAAGCTACTAGGCCATTTGCTTTTGGTTCCTTTTTTGGTTCTTTTTTTTTTGTTCCTTTTTTTTTTTGGTTCCTTTTGATAAATAAAAAAACATTAAAGAGTGAGGCTATTAGTTTTTTTTTTTTGAGAGAGGCTATTAATAGTCGATTCAACTCAAGATGATCTTCCTAGGAAGATCTATTTTAGATCTTCTTAGAAAGATCTATTTTGATAAATAATTTTTTGTAAATATTATATTAAGCGAGTTAGATTAACTAATAAGATTATTTAGATGGAGATATGGATTCACAATACTAAAAACAGAAAATTGTATGGATTCAAAATGACCGCCATACAATACTAACTGCAGCAAATAGTAACGTAGATAGAAAAATTCAAACCAAATATATAAAAAACGTCCTTTTGAGTGCGGGTGGTCCCGCTGATGCTCCTGCATCAAGGTAACTTGACAAAGTCCATTTGCCATGGATAGAAAAAGTCAAACCAACTATATAAAAACTAGGGAGAATTTTTTATATGCCCTCCAAGACTCTTCTAATTTCCTATTTACCCCTCAACAGTTCTATTTATCCAATTTAACATTCAACTCTTACTTCTCTTTCCATTTTACCCATTGCGTTGCAACATGGGTGTTAACTGTGATTAATTTCTATGAGATTGTTGGTTTATCACTACTTAAAAAACTAAAAGACAGAACTATCCTTTTCGATTTTATTTTTTTTACGGAAGTTAGATTGGTCACAGCTCCCAAGCATTTGTTACTTACATTACATATCATTCTTTGTTGTCCCAGACTTTTGCTCCTTCAACCAAAATCATGAGCATGTCTTCTTGCTCTCCTCCCCTCCTATTATTTCTGTTGTAAATAGACTCCACATCTCCCACTCTCTAAACAAAACTATATCAAAGTTTTAGTTTAAAATTATGTTGTATACTTTACGGAATGTTTTGCAAAAGAGTGGAAATTTGTGGCCTGAATATGGATCATTTGTTCTCTTGTGCAAAAGGGCATGGAAATTTGTGGCCTGAATATGGATCATTTGCTCTCTTGTGCAAAATAGCCATTTGTTCTGTTTTGTAAAAGAGCATGGAAATTTGTGGCCTGAATATGGATCATTTGACTCTCATAAAGCCTCTCGTCAATACTAAAACTTGCTCTACATGGACATGCTCTATCAAATGGCTCAATTTAAGTGCGTTTACTTATCGGACCGAGCTCGATTTATAAGTACTTTGTGTTTCAAAAAAAGACGTTAGACATGGATATCAGCACTGACCTTCTGGAGGGAGCAAGAGAGGAGTAAAGATTTAGTATTTGATTATTAAAGAGAGAACAAAAGATGAAGGGTATAATGGGAAAAATAAAATCTTGACAAAATTAAATGTAGATAATCAACTCTATGGTTAAAAAAGAAAAGATAAGCAGAGCTAAGAGGTATATTAGATATAATGAAGAGTACAAGGGTAAATAGGAAACTAAAGGACTTTTGAAGGGCAAATAGAAAATTTAGCCTAAAAACTATTCTCTTCTCACTCGTATCAACTGATCCTGTTAATCTGTTATAGACTGATTGAACTTGGTATGGTTTTTGTACGCTTTTGTATGCTTCCGAAATGAAATGAACTTGGTATGGTTTTTGACTTTTTTGTATCCCTAAACTTTTGGAGTGCACATCCATTAGAATGGTCAGATTACCTCAAATTATGGAGTGGTCAGAAATTGTATTGGAAATAATATGTACTACTGTAGCAGACAGCTTCAAAAACCGCGCAGAGTAGCTTTTTAGGGGGGTTTTTGACCATTCCGCTTTGAAATACCCTAGAGAATTTCAATTCGAACTTTTGTATGCTTCCGAAATGAAATGAAAATGGGCCCCATTGACGGCGTGATTGTCCTCTACTGCGCAGTACGCAACGACGACCTTTAGATTGATAGGGGGGTTTTGAGATTGTAGTCAGCACGAATCTTTAAGCAATCGGACTGCTCACCTACTGCACCGTAAGGTACTAGGTGATAGAAATCCCCATTGACGCCCATTGTTTTGGGTGCTGTTCTTTTTCAAAAAAAAAAAAATTATACAAATCTGAAGGATAAAATTTAAGATAAAAAGTTAGAAACTTCCACCAATCCACCCCATGATCAGTGGCGGAGCCAGAAAATATTCGTATGGGGTTCAAATATTATTCACATAGTAATATTAATATTATGAACAAATTAGGAGCATAAATTATTGTTATGGGGTTAGTGCTTTGTCATAATTTATGGGGTTCAAATATTAATTTTCTTAAGAAAACTACAAAAATACAACAAAAAATGCACTATAAGTGCACAAATTCTTAAAAAATATGGGGGACATTGTCCCCCTTCTCTGTATTTGGATCCGCCACTGCCCATGATATTTCAAATTTCGCTCCATGGTAGCTATAACTATGATTTTGGAAGTAATGAGTTCAAACCTTCATGAACACAAAAAATACAATTTTTCGATACCAATGATTACCTTTCTAAATATTATAGTTTGAGGAGGGATCCATTGACAATGCTTAATTTGACAATCTTGACAATGGGACTTTTAAAAAATTTGTAAAAATTCACAAAAAACCTTAAAAATGAAAAATGGTTTATGGATGTGTTATTTAACTTATAGATTGATAGTATTTCAAATTTCAATCAATTTGAACATCGTTTGATGCCTTATCAAAATTTTGTATATTTTTTAACGGTTATAATTTAACGGATCATTAAAGAGCAATCAAAGATCGCTCAAATTAAATATAATCGGAAACATAATCAATCTATAAGTTAAATAATACTTCTGTAGGCTTTTTTCTATTTTTAAGATTTTTTATGAATTTTTATAAAATTTTGAAAGATATGATTGTCAATATTGTCAAAAAAACCCATTGTCAATGGATCCCTCCTCTTATAGTTTTTTTAAATATAAATCGGGTACCAATGATTTTGTAACTAGTGAGAATATATATTTTAGAACCATTGTTAGTCTTATGTTTCGTAGTTTCGTCTGTTCGTTCGTCGTTTCGTTGCTCCTGTTCTAAACAAGAGACTTTCGTTCTTCTTCATTTGAGATCTTCTACCATTACTATGAGAAACTTGAGACAACAGATTTGCTTCGGCTTAAACAAATCATATGATGCTTTAGAAATTGGAGCCTTATGGAGCACTTGACAAGTTTCTGATCCATACTATATCAAAGACGATGATGTTCATCAAACAGTTAATTTGGAAAAATGATGTTATGCTTTCAAATTTGTCTCTTGTATTAGAGATAAATCAATTAGATTGTGTTGGTCACCAAAGTCCATGTTATGATCCCTACTCTTGTTAAAATAGGTTGGTTTGGTGATAGATTTATTTGCTATTGTGTTATTAGTTTTGGATTAGAAAAAATTTCTATTATTTTTATGAATGTAATGATATCTTTTGAATGAAATTTGTTGTCTACGGGCCTTTGATGTTCAAAAAAAAAAATATTAATATCGGTTAATGTGAAAAAAAAGAAGCGCAAACCCATTATTATTTTAGATGTATATAGAAATTGATATTGATAAATGACTAAAGGTGTTATAAATTTATAAATAAATGTATTAATTAGAAATAAAAAGAGACGCACTGATCCTAAATAATATAAAGAAATTGATTCAACTTTCAACATTCGAAAAAAAGAAATTGATTCAAGTTTCGGTGGATTCAAACGGTTGAAGTGAATTGAAATGTGAAATATTTGATTAAACAAGCACCCATGGATCATGGTCACGGCGTATCATGAAGGAAGCACCCACGGCCATGGATTCACGTATTAAGACGGAACAGTGCATCCCTTTCACAGCAATAAATGCTACATAGTAAATAAATCGGAAAAACATAAAAAAAATAAATCAATAGTAGTTCTTTGGGCTTGGGCACAATTTTTTTTGAGAATATCTTCTTGTCCCCCTTAAATGTCCCCCATAAAGATTTTATGAAGATTCAGATTCACACTAATTACATACTTATTTTGACTCTAAAAGTCGGGTCCCACCACTTAGTAGTTAAATTTGTTGGATCATAGCGTTATGATAAATAACTGTCTGCGCAAATCTGGTGTTCATACCTATCTGTTGGGGTGTTCATACCTCCTACATAAGGTGTTAATAGTTGACATAATTGGTGTTCATACTTACGCATCGAAGATTCTGCATGGGTCGTCCAAGATTCCATGTTCTTGTGAATAACCTTCCGACCTAACTTGAGTGTTCATATAATGTATTGACGGGTGTTCATATTTGTTATATTGGGGTGTTCATACCTTATGTACAAGATGGTGTACTGATGGGGGACATTTAAGGGGGATTTTTCTTAGGGGATAGCTAGCATACCCCATTTTTTTTTTATCTATGCCTAAAAATTGTGAAAGATCTGAAGAGTGTCGACATGAATCTAAGTAAATTATGTATTTGATGCATCCAAATAAATTTTTTATTGGATATATACAACACGCTTGATAAATGAAAGTGAAACAGAATAACTCTCTTGGTCCAATAAAGAAGAGCTCTCTTGCCCACGGGCATGTCACAATTAAAAAAAAAAAAAAAAAAAAAAAAAAAAGGAAAAACTTACTTGTACTATTGGGTTAGCCCTTCTTCTAATTTAGCTACTTGTATAGAATAATAGACGGCATTTTGGTTTCTACATTGTCAAAACTCAAAATTGAAAATTTTGCGTTCTCAACCGATCTTCCCCATATGTTAATATGTGCTTATATTAAAGTTGTCTTAAGGCATTTGACTGTCAAAAATAAATATAATAAATAAGGGGCCAATTGTTTACTTGATTCCTTGTAACCAAGTTTGTGTGTAAAAGAATATATCATAGACCGGTTAAGGTGCATCAGTAAGCTGTAAGCTTACTCAATTCAACTCGTAGAAAAACAATCGCATGTTTTATTATGCTTTTTCAACCGGAATGAGCAAGATCCGACGGCTCAAAAATATCCATATGGGATTAAAACTATCGAGTTAGACTATTATACTAACGTTAGCTAACGTCTTAAAATTTATGTTATCGTGTCTGAAATCATGATTTATGGTATTCAATAAATTCTTTATATGAAAATATTGGGGAATACAAAAAATTTTCATTTTTAGAGTTTTCTAAATATTTGTTTTGCATTTTTTAAAATAGCATATACAAACATCAATATTTTATTAATATTTGTGTGCTCTTTTCTAAAATTCAAAACAAATACTTAGAAAATTTTTAAAATGAAAAGTTTTTGTATACCCCAATATTTTCATATAAAGACTTTATTGAGCACCATAAATCGTAATTTTGGACATGATAACATAAATTTTGAGGCGTTAACATTTCGGTCCGAAATGCTAACGTTAGTATAATAGTCTAACTCTAAAAATAAAATTAGAAGTATTATTATGGATGGATTCACTGTCTATTCGTTAACAACCCAAAAACAAATTAAATGACAATTATTCGCAAATTATTTGAGAATCATTTCACTATGCTTATGGCAACTCCTCATCAAATCATATACCAGTGCTTTTATTTCGTAATATTGCGTCTTTTCTTGAATATAACATTTTTTTTTTGGGGGTAATGACCTCAAACCCCCCCGAACTTTCGGGTTGTGACAAGTTGGCCCCCGAACTTTTAATTTGGACAAATGTCCCCCCGAACTTCCAATTTGTGTCAAATTGGCCCCCAATTATTAATTAGCCATCTAATACTTCATTTAGAAGTATAAAAAGACCAAAATACCCTTATTTATATGTACATGATATATATTTTTAAAATTTTTATGCCTTATGGATATTTTATTTGAATTAGTTTTATTTAACTAAATATTCACAATTTTTTCTATTTTAATTCTATTTTATTGTCTTAAATTTGTATTAATTATGATACAAAATAATTTTCTTAATTGCAAACTGACAGACTACATAGCCATAAAAAGTTTACTAACGTTAAATTTATTTAAAAAATTTAAATCATTTAAAACGATAATATTTTTTTCCATTATGATTATTTACATAAATATAATAAAATTATGTTCATGACATAAAAAATAAAAAGTAAAGAATAAATATTTTGTATAAATTTTGTGCTTACAAAATATGAATAACTTTCTGTAACTTTTTAATATCTAATAATTTTTTAACTAAATATTTTTTAAACATATTTATATTTAAAATATCATATATATATATATATATATACCCATAAGGGCATTTTGGTCTTTTCATACTTCTAAATGGTGTATTAGATGGCTAATTAATAGTTGGGGGGCAGTTTGTCACAAATCAGTAGTTCGGGGGGTATTTGTCCAAATTAAAAGTTCGGAGGCCAAGTTGTCAAAACCCGAAAATTCAGGAGGGGTCTCGGGTCATTGTCCCTTTTTTTTATTAAAACGTGTCAGTGCAAGTTTTGGAGTCTTTTACAAATCTCCTGTGGTTGTAGAGAATCCCTGATGAGAAGCTTTGCAGCGCTATCTGGCCCATCCTATTATAGGATATTAATCTCGGTCGGGATTTGGTACTGTAGCTAGCACTGTTCTTCGAACTGTAGCTAGCTACAGTACTCTTTTTTTTTTCCCCTTTGGAAAACCATAAAAATTTTTTAAGATATTTTCTTTTCCAATGCCAAATAATTATTGAATGCAATAAATCTATATCTAAGACCAACTTGCTAACCAAAGAAATTGCGCCAACATTGAAGAAATTTCTACAACACAAATTAAACATGTAATTTACCAATTTGTATGATGATAAGCTTGAGTATTTTCTTAGACATTTTTTCATCTAATTGTTATACACAAGCTTTTACTCAATTTTCATATCCAATTTAGAGCGAGGCTATGGTACTATTAATAGTACATAATGGTCTGTACTACGATTTCATTTTTTTATTTTTAAAGTTCTTTGACTGATTTAAACCGTTCAATGTGACATCCATATGTTAATATAGTTGTGGACCCAAAATTATATTAAATTTTACTATTTTTTTAAATAGATTAAAAAACCATATTTTTTAATTGTATATAATGTTTACATTAAGTCATTTTCTAATTATCTAAAAAAATAGTAAAAATGTACAAAAAATTTATAAAATTTGATCTACAATGACATTTATGTATGGAGATCACATTGAATAGTTCGGACCTATCATTTGAACTTTAAAATTGATAATATAGAGTCATAATATGGATCATTCTGTACTATTAATAGTACATAGCCTCACTCTCTAATTTATATATAAATCGTAAAAATAATATATTGAGAGTCAGAGACAAATCATCACTTGACTTATTATATTTAACTTAAAAAAATTCATAATATTTATTCAAATTGTAATATGATATCCACTTTTCAAACCGTAACTTAACGCTTAATGATCAGTTAATTTCTTTGAACTTCTTGGATCCAACTTTTGACTAAATGAATAGAGGGGATCCATTGACAATACTTATTCTTTATTAAGTTTTAATAAATTTGAATATTATTTGAAGACTTAACAAAAATTTATGCACTTTTAATGGCATTAATTCAATGAGTTTTTTTTAATAGCTATTAGATTTCACTTAAATTGAATATAATTAAAAACATATAAATTTATAGGGTTAAACAATATACATCTACACACTTTTATATATTCTTAAAAACTTGAGGAGGGATCCATTGACAATGTTTATAATGACAATCTTGACAATGGAGATTTTAAAAAATTTATAATAATTCATAAAAAATCTTAAAAATGAAAAAACTTTTATGGATGCATTCTTTAACTTATAGATTAATAGTGTTTCAAATTTCAATCAATTTGAATATTGTTTGATAGTTTATCAAAATTTTACACATTTTTTAACGGTTGAAATTTAACGAGCTTTAAAGAGCTATCAAACGTCACATAAATTGAATATAATTTGAAATATAATCAATCTATAAGTTAAACAATATCTCTATAAACTCTTTTCTATTTTTTAAATTTTTAACTATTTTTACAAATTTTTCAAAATCCTCATTGTCAAGATTATCATTATAAGCATTGTCAATGGATCCCTCCTCTAAAAACTTCTACTGATTTTTTTTCAAGTTTATTGAAGTTCCTATTGTCTAGACATTATATGTCCTGAATTCCAAGTTTCACATCACTTTAATTACACCTGTATTTGACCACACATGCCATTTTTTTGTTATTTCTTCTTCTTCAATCGGTATATCATTATTTACATACATTATTTGAGAACACATTTTTTTTTTTTCAAACTCATAGCGCTCTAAGAATATATTCATAGAGGAAAAATTGACACCTTTCGGTAATTAGTCGATTGTTAAGTTAGTCTTTCATAGATAACACTTGAATTTGTTGATAAATGAATGTATACGATAACCATAAATTTAATATAACTGGCAATTATATTGTCCAAATTTGTTTTTAATATTGCCGGAGCAAAGCTAGGCGTTCTTCTAGTTTTTTTAATATTGCCTCATTGCCTCAATATCGACTTCTTGTTTTTTAATCTTCTAGTTAAACCTAAAACACCAGCTCCCCGTAAAATTCTATCACTGACAACAGGGGCCCACTCATTCTGTCTCCTTCCAAACCGTCCTCCCGAACCTCTGCTACACATTCCCCCTTTCACATCACTCGAGAAGCCTGGTTGTCTCAATATCGACTTCTTCAAACCGTTTCTCGTGCTTCTTTTCCTCGTATAGTGCTCGCAAACCTCCTGTCGGATAAACTCAAGATCCGGTTCAAACCGAATCTCTGTCCAATCCAACGGTCTCACTCTCCCTATACTACACCACTCATTGCAGAGGATATAGAGCGCCACTGAACCGACGCGTCTCCCGTCTTTCCTATTTTCGTGGACTGAAATTCCATAAATGCCCATTTCATCCCCATCTACTCCGTCTCTTGTTTTATTATCTAAGGAAGAACGAGATGCCCCCCCGGCCCCGGAAACCTACGATGCACTGACAAATAACTACAAAATATCCCTTTTTTAAAAAAATTACAGAAATATTCCCTTATGCAAAGAAATTTTACAAAATTAACCCTACCTTGAAAAATATTTATGTAAATATACTTTAAACATTTTACAAAAATATACCTCCAACCAAAAATAATTTACAAAAATGATCCACCACCATATATGTCACATCATCTCATCACACCACCCTATATGTCACATCATTACAGGGATATGGACCTTGTGTTTGTGGTGGGTAAAGTTTGTAAACGTTGGAATTATATATATACACCAATAACAGTATACGACTTACAGTCTCAACTCTCAAGCTATCTTCTCCTGTCTTTCTATTCAATACTCATCAACTACGCAGCCTAGCTCGCTCTTAAACAACAACAACAACAACAACAAAGAGCACGCATGGCGAGATCAATGGATGTTATCTCAGCTCAAAGTGGAGGAGGTCTCAACCTTTCAAACACACTAGGCACCGTTGAGGATGTTTCGAGTTTTCAAGCACACATACTCAACATTTCTGATAACAATGGAGGACCAGAGGAGCCTGCAGAAAAGTGTAGCGGATGGCTCCCTTTTGCTGTTGAGTTCATCTTAGGCCCGACGAACCGGTCAAATCCGGTTTGGCGACTAAGGCTCGTTGCTATCTTCTGCCTGGTCCTTACAGTAGTTGCAAGTGCGTTTTGGCTCCCCGGCGACCTCCATGCGGCACACACCGTTTATCAGGTGAAAGTCTTGCTCTCCTCTATTTTGAACTTGGGAGTTGGGAATATTTTTGCCCCGGGATATACAAATATTAAATATGTAGAAAAATAAAAATTAAAGGTCTGTCATTAGAAACGTAAAATATATAAATGAAGCGAATTTATTTCATAGATTTGAAAGTTGCTTACAATATTGTGTATTTGAATATAATATTATATACATGAAAATATCAAAATAATAAAATGACATTATTTTGCTTATAAAATATGATTTTGAATGCATAGAAGAATTTCATAAGTAGACTCTTTGGATATAAAATAAAAAATGTACTAACTATGATTATAAAAGTAAGTAAATGAAAATGTTACCTGAAAGACAATGTTAAATTAAAAAAAAAAAGATTCAAAACTCTTTGTTAAGAGAATCAACAAAGATGAAAGTCTACATATAAGTAGCAAACAAATAATTCATTGGATGATTTTGCAAACCCAATAACTCCTATCCAGTGGCGGACCTTCAATCAAATATAAGGGGGGCCAAAAAAGTCTAATTTATACTCAGTCTAACAAAAAACCGAAGTCCATAATTAAGGATTATTAGCACTAATTTGAGTTAATCATTGTTCTTAATTTTTGAAAAATCGTATTGAGCTTCAATTAAAAAAAAAGAGGCAAAATTGGTGTTTTCATTATAAGATTCTAACCAAAATAGTACCATATAATATGTTGTTGCCTTCCTAATCCTCATAAAAGAACAAAAATCAAAGAAAAAATGAGAAACAACTGGCCCATAATAATTTCAAAAAGAGAAGGCCCAAAAGAAATTGCATTGCAACACGTAGAATTAACTGCTGGGTCCCACTCATGATACTTTCCTCCTCCAATTTCAATTGGAAACTATATCTAGATTCTTATTATCATCCAAGAAGAGAAGGCGGCCTGACGAAAGGGGGGGCCATTTGGTCTTCAGAAGTAATTCAACGGTGAAAATTAGAAGATCGCTAAGAACTTCTTTAATTTTAGGGGGGGCCAATGCGGGTCCGTATCTGCTGAGATCCAAAACCGATCGGTGATCCGACGGTGTGAGGACGATTTGGGTCCCGAGTGCGAATCTCAGGGTCAGTAAGAACCGTCGGATCCCGATCTCAGGGTCCTGAGATCGGGTTTGGATCGCAGCGGAATCGAGCGCGGGCCAATGCCCCGGTTGGCATCTGAGAAGGTCCGCCACTGCTCCTATCAAAGCACCTTTTCAGCTCCTTAGTCTGCAGTTTTTGTTTTTTGTTTTTTTTTTAATTAAAGACTATTTAGATATAATATTTCGCCGACAAACCAATGTCTATTAAATAAACCTTGAATAAAATGTTGTGCACAAAGCGTCCGTTAAAATAATCAATACAATAAGAAATCAAGAGATTTTTAACAAATGTGACGTGGTACTGAATGAGCAGGAATCTACCCTCACTCCTTTCTGGGTTTAGCCGTGTAGATTTTTAGAAACGTGTCACATTTGTCATGTCAAGCCAATATGCCATGGAGTCAGTATCGGCTACGATCCAAATCGGATCGGAGACCCTCCAATCCCAGATCCGATGGTGGTAGATTTTAGGGGGGTTTTTTTGAAATAATCCCAACCATCCATTCAGGATTGGAGGGCCCTCCGATCCGATTTGGATCGTAGCTGATTTCAGCGCATATGCCATCATACTTTAACTTTTTTTTCTTTCCATTAATTAAAAAATTGCAGAGAGTGATCTTCATTGCAAACTTCGGAGCTCCGGTTGCTGTGGCGACGGGCAGTCTTGTTTTAAGCTTTTGGATGGCCCCTAACCCTAATGAATGGGCTGATTGGGCTACATGGCTCTCTGTGGCCAACGCGGGCACTACTGCTGGTGCCCTGATACTTTACGTTGCACGTCTTCATGTGAAATAGCAAATAGGAGGCGACGGAGCCTCCAATGTGCGCATTGTATACAATTAATTAATTACTTGTTCTTGTACATAAATAAGATAATAGTTTGCCTACGGGTTGTGAATGTGATATTAAAAAAAAAAAAAGTTTCTTTATCCTCTTTTATTTTTGGGGTTGTAATTGTATCTCATCTTTTTTTTTTTTTTTTTTTCTTCATCTGTAAATTTTTCTATTTAATAAGATAGATTCAAGTATATAGGCTTTGAATCTTGATCTTCATTGACTTACCTCAAGCAATAGTTGTATAGGTTATCTTAGATTCCGTGTACATGATTTATATACATACCGTCGTTTATTCGTTTATATATATACCCAAGCAACAAATATGCACTCCTGTGTGTATTATACCTCAAGCAATAGCTGGATCATATTATTCATTTATAGTTCATTAGTTGTTGATGTCTCCATCATTCATATGCACTCCTCTGTGTATTATACCCAAGCAACAAATATAAGAAAACTGCTTAATTCGTAGGCTCAAATAAAAAATACAAATAAAATCTAGTTTAACCCATTTCCTAGTGAAATAAAAGGAAACGTAGATTCATCTCGGCCCAGTAAGAAATGAGCAATAAAGAAGTCGAAAAAGAGGCCTGTATTAGGCCCAAGATAGGATGGGGGAAATAAGGATAAACCCATAAAGAGGCCCTACAAGTCTACAACGAAACTGGTCTAAAAATCGTGACATTAATGAAGTAAATTAAACACCTAACTACAAGTAAATAATTAACACATCCCAAAATTCAAAGTGCACAATTTTTGTCTTTTCAAATTTATGTATGTGTTTCATTTAAAATTCTTTTCTGTAACTAATCACTCTATATTTCTATTTTTTTTTTCAAAAAAATGTACTTTACACATTTTTCACTCATATTTTCATCCAATTCAACTTTATTTCATATATGCAAAACGATACCATCAATATTATATTGCATTATATAAATTTATATATTGAGTGCTATAATTGTAACTCCTTTATAATGACAAAATTAAATGTTAAAATGACAAATTTATGTAGAAGCTTTTATTGCCTTCATAAAAGCTGAACTTCATTTAATTTTGATAGCTAATAAATAGCCTATCATTCTAACACAAACATTTCAAGGAAAGACTGGTTATATAACTTTATGATTGGCAGAGATTAATTTTGTTCGTTATTTACATTGTTGCTTCGGTTAGAAGCGCAAGTACCTTATAGTTGTTTTGTTACATTAGTCTTTCGGAATAAAATTAGGTGTAATTTTGTTTGATCAGATGTGATCCACATGTTTAGTCATACATTTTTTCAATAGCATCGTAATAACAATCTTCATACAAAGCTCAAAGTTCCATCAAATGATAATATTCTAATAATAACGTACAATAAACAAGCATAAATGCTTATATAAAGATAAAAATTGTTCAAATTCCTTACATTTTCCTTTTTTGTCAAATGAACATAGAGAAAAGAAAAGAATTTTTCTTTTCCTTTACATTTTCCTTTCCTTACATATAAACACATGGAAAAGAAACTTCACTTTTTTTCCTTACAAATGAACATAAGAAATTGAATTTACTTTTCCTTATGGAAATTACTTTTCATGGAATACAACTTTCCTTTTCTTTTAATGACAAATGAACAGACCCTTAATCATCAATTTTCCCCTCGCAGTAAAACCTTTATTACCCTAGTATACTACTCTGAGCAGACGTAGAGATTCGGGTTCCTATAATGAGTAATGAGGTTACCGGTCGTTTTCTTTCAGACCGTTCTGGAACGATTTGAAACCCGCGACGGAACCTTCTCTTTCGGGCAAGGCCTACCTACGATCGCCAAGCCATTAAACGACTGACCTGCAGGACCGGACCCAACGCGATCAAAGATTCAAAATGGAAACCATATTGGCCGACTCTAAACCAGGTCTAACCATCAGCCACACATACGATTTCCCAAAAAGAAATAAACGACAATCTAACTTCCCTGCTGCCCGGAACTTCTTTCCGTAGACCCGGTCCAGCGCTCGAAGGTGGTTAGCACACGAGTCCCGCACGGTTCCGGGTCCGTCGTTACGTCCTATAATTTCACCAATCTTTACTGTCTACTGCGCAATAGCTTTACCTTACTGCCCAGCGCTTCCAGCTTCTCCGTCTGATATGCATCAAGATTCGCGCTATCCAATCTCAGAAACCCCCTCATCAATCAATACCGTTGAATTTCTGCCCAGCAAATGCGGCGCAGCAGGGGATGAGCACGACTCAGTTCACTCACCAGTCACCAATACGGGGCGAGTGCTTATCCTCTGCTGTGCAGTAAAATACTGCGCAGCGAATCAACGATGAGGATTATAGGGGTGCTTTTCTTAGATTGAATTGCACGAATCTTAAAGCAGATCGAACAGTTGAATCTCTGCGCAGTAGAGGATATGAATTGTACGGGGCACCGTATCATTATTCAGTCATTTATTCATTCATTCCTCTTCCTTCCTAAAGCCCCCGCGCTGAAAGAAGAAAAGAAAAGAAAAGCCCTCGCAGAATCGCCATTATCGCACTCTCTTCCTCTCAGAGCTTCGTTCGCTCGCTCGCTCTCTCGCTCTCTCGCCCACTCGACAGTGGAGAGGGTGCTCTGTTCGTTCTCCGTGTATCTCTTCCTCGCACTGTGAATTCGGACCAGTAAGCATCCCCTTTCTCTTATTTCGCTTCGGAACTCGCTATTGCTGTAACCTCGCCCGAATATTCCGGATTATCGGAGAAGTTCTTCTGTTCCTGCGTCAAATTGTGGTTTATTCGGGATGGATTTGTGTCATCTTAGGCTACCCTGACGAGTTCTTTGTATCCTGTGACCTAGGTGTCGGAATTGCTGTCAGCTCCAAGTCGGATGGTATGGTAGCACTGTGAGCACCTTCCTTCTTTAGGAAGTGAGGTGTTTTACATGTCATCATCTCCTTCCTGTGTTGCGTCGAGTGAGTGAGTGAGTGAGAGCATCTCCTGCTCAGGCGTTGTCTCGTCTCTCCTGTCCCTGGCAGCTTCCTTCTTCTCCAAAACATCATCCACTGGATAGAAGTTCCAGTGCTCAGATCTGAAGGTAATAACATGCCTGTATTATTAGAGCACACTATATATGTTTATGGTTTATGCCTTGTAAATTTATATGGTTCGGAGACCACTTTCTGCTATTCTGAAAGTGGGTACTAGTTAGGGTCTGTAGTATAGGTAACAGCTTCCAATAAGAGGCTAATGCTGACAACGAATTCGCTACTCTGGCATTAGAAACTTTAATATTTGTTGTGGACAATCGGACATGCATAGACTGGTATGCATGCATTAGATGGGTGCGAAGATTTTTCGAGATGGAGCCTTTTGACATTGATCATTTAGTGTTATGATTGGTTTTGTTTTATGAGCTTTCTATGCGTTTGGATTTACTTTGACATGGAAATCTCAAAGTGACCATGTTGATTTTGCTCTCTATCCTGTTCTAAATTCTGTCATGCAAACAGCATGAAACACTTCAAAGAAATCGTAGGTTTAGAATTTATAAATCATCTCTATGGAATTACAATAACTGTTCATTCTATAAAGAAAAAGAACTCCCTTGGTGATATTTTAGAGGGTCACAGTTGGTTGCACATCAAATGAGCTGACTATGTAAGTATGTGTAGAATATTCCTTGACAATTGGAGTGAGCCTTATTGGTTTGTTGTAACTTTCGTGTGACCATCTGGAACCAAGATCAAACATCTCTAGTGGATCCAAAACTTGTAAAACATACTGAAAATATAGAAGGATTTTGTTTTTCTTTTTTGCTGTTTTTGCAATGTCAATTATAAAACAGCAGTGAGCATGACTTTTGAAGGGTAATAAGAGCAGGCATACAAGATGTTTGGTTGATATACATAGTTAAGGACCTGAGCTAGATAATAGTGTCTCCCTAATTGGATATTCCCTTTTCTGATATCACTCTTAACTCCAATTAGTGCTTGCTTGTTCAAGTAGTCCTTTAACACATATATGGTATATCCGAAATCATCTTATTTTGATTTTAACCTTATCAATTATTGATTCATAAAGAAGTCTAAATTGATGCTTTTATTGTTCCACAATTGATTTATTCCTCAGGCTTAATATAAGGTGGTCTCAGTTTCCATTTTTCCCTTCTTCTTTATCTTTCTTTTGGGTGTTTAAGAGAGTGGAGGGAGGGGAGGGGTTACATAGATGGTTAGTCTATCGTTATTACTTATTAGAGAGGATATCTTATTATTATAGCTGATCAAGATGTTGATTTCTTTAATGTTACCCATATCGGATGGTGACATTTGATTTGTGCAAAGCAAGGTTACAATCCAGTATCATCTAGGTGACAAAAAGTTGATGCCACAATATTCCTTGCGGAGTGGTATTTAATTAAAACAAGGCCAATTGTTTGCTATTGGCTTACGATAGCCATATCAGTTCAATGATATGGAATCGATATTATTACTACTTCCTAAGTATCTTCAACTTATGGGACCATATTCTCATAAGTTCCTTAGCAAGGTTTGTATAATCTATATGAAGGTGAGATATGGTGTGCCACTACAATTAATACTCTTTGAGAGTCTAATGCATGCCAAACTTTGGTTAACTTTATTAAATTTTACTTCCAAGGGATTGAAGGAACTACTCCTCGCTAGAATGTGGGTGCATTATCCAAGATTTTCATTACTTGGAAACTCATGTTTGATTAATGAACTTGGGATATGCATAGTACTTGTATGGATTGATGTGAAGTTATCTTAATATGGGTTAGTTGTGATCATGCCTTGTCAAATTGTGCTAGCTTGGAGGCTTCTTATTCTCTAATGAACATTTTTCTATACTAGGAGCATTATTGTGATGGAGGACGGCATTTCTTTTGCATGGGGTGACAAAAGAGGGACCGATAGCAAGAAAAAGTTCCAATTTTATAATAGTTTCAAGTATGATGAGATCACATACAATTTATTCGACAATGTCTACCTCTTCAAAGATGGCGATCCTGAGCCCTATATTGGTAAGATTGTGAAACTTTGGGCCCAAGTTCATGATGGTGCCAACAAGAACGTAAAGATTGTTTGGTTCCTTCATCCATTAGAGATTAAGGAGCACTTGGGAAGCTATCAACCGTTAGAGAATGAGGTTTTCCTTGCTTGCGGGGATAATGAACCTGGCGTGGCGGATATCAATCCATTGGTAATCACTTCGTTCTTAATATTTCTTCACCAATATAAGCTCAACCTTTTCAAGTTTAATCACATTTTTTGGTGATATATTAGGATATGTTTGGATTGTGCATGGATAGTTCATGAACAAAAGCAATTGATGAGAATAGTGGCAATATTGCTATTTTTCAAGTTGTGTAGAAGTAGATATGTGGTGCTATCCCTCTTAGTGCAATATTGTTTGGTTTTTACATTTGGATAAGGTGGGGCTTCCATTTTGCTCTTTCTTCGCTTGTGAGATTAGTCGTCATTCAATTATTTATGAGGAACAATTAAATCACTTTATAGATACTTATTGAATTGAAAAATGGATATTTTGATTGATATTTGAGTAACAATAGTAGTATAGATGCTATCCTTGCATTATCCAAACATACTCTTAAGACCATGCTCAAGTACTCAGATTGGGTTCATCATGATAACTATTTATCTTAACAACCATTACAACAACTCTCAAATAAATTCATAAATAAACTTATAAATAAAAAATCTTTTACACATATTCATACATTCATAGATTGATTGTGCTTCAAGTTTCATTCAACTAAAGTGCCATTTGATACTCCATCAAGGAACTTCAAATTGTATGATAATTACAACGGTCTAAATCTAATCATTCTTGATGGAGCATCAAACGCCACTTAAATTGGATGGAATTTGAAACACAATCAATTTATGAGTATATGAACATGTTTGTAAAAAATTTTCTATTTTTAAGATTTTTTATTAATTTATTTTAGAGTGGTTGTCATGATTGCCAAAATTAATAGGAGTCATGTGATCTCTTCCCATTTAAATAACCCTCTTTACCTAAGGTTTTACGTAATGTAGTTTGTATCTTATCTAGGTTTATAGAGCTTGACTATTATACTAACGTTAGCATTTCGGAATCGAAATGCTTACGCCTCAAAATTGTTGTTATTGTGTCTGAAATCACGATTTATGGTGCTCAATAAATTTTTTATATGAAAATATTGGGGAATACAAATACTTAAGAAACTCTAAAAATGGAAAATTTTTGTATCTCCCAATATTTTCATATAACGAATTTATTGAGCACCATAAATCGTGATTTCAGACACAATAACAACAATTTTGAGGCGTTAGCATTTCGGTCCGAAATGCTAACGTTAGTATAATAGTCAACCGAAATGCTAACGTTAGTATAATAGTCTAGCTCAGGTTTATATATTTGTATATAATTATGACTTTGGATATTCAAATTGGGTCATTATTTGATCATTACATCGTTTAACCTAACTCGACACGGATCAATACTACTAAACTTAGATCCAACTTGACCAAGTCTCGAGTTGATGAGATTTGCTTGTATTATTAATGATAATTTACACATAATTAATATTATTGTGTAAGATAATAATTAATTAATTTTAACAACTCTTCGCCAATAAATTTATATATGTCCATGGGCCAAGTATGGTTGGGTTTGTGTTGCTCGAATGCAATCCTTTTTATACATTCTTGGAGCATAAGTAGAGAGGGATGTTAGATTTGTAAAATTCGAGCTGCTTGATTTAAAATGAATGGTTGTCCATAGGAGAATACCTCTTTAATAGTTGTATGTACAACTTTAATATAGTTATGTACTTAAATAAGGCTTGCCTTTGAGCATCACAAAATCCAACCATTCTTGGCCCATTGACATATATAAATCTATTAGTGAAGAGTTGTTAGAATGATTAAATATTATCTTACACAATAATATTAATTATGTATAAAAAATAATTATCCATGTCGAGTTAGGTCAAATGATGTAATAATGAAATAATGACCCAATTTGAATCTCCAAGGTCATAAAGATATCCAAATGTATAAACCTAGATAGGATACAAATTATTTTACGTAGAACCTTAGGGAAGGAGGGTTATTTTAATGGTGAATTCTTCTACGGATCGAAAGACATATGGACCATTCATTTTCCTGTATCGGATGATTACAATATATCTTGGGAAACAATTAAAGAGAGATGCTTTATCTGTAAAATTTGAACCGCTTGATTTAAAATGAAGGGTTGTCCATAGGAGTACCTCTTTATTTATAATATGATAGGATAGGGTCGGATTGTTGCTGGTCCCATGTCCGACTTGTTTGGGCCGAGCTTAGGGTAAAGCCAAATGGGCTATGGGCTTTTTTGTCATCCGTAAACAAGACATGTCTAAAAAGGTTAGCCTTAACCCCAAATTAACCCAAGATGTAAAAGTGAAAGGTGTACCCCTTTTTTTCATGGGTTCATATGGGGTTGGGCCAATAATTGACAGCTTGGGTGAAACTGCAGACTTTGTATTGTTGTTTGTTTCATTTTATGTTGATTCTTGTTCATAGGAACTCTGATTCTGTTGTTTTTTCACACCATAGTAACAAGATTGTACAATAGAAAAACGAGATAGCCCTCTTCCAACATTCTAAGAATAGCTTAAATAGCAAAAGATATGAGAGAGAATATGACAAAATACTCTTATGATACTACTGTGAAAATCACCAGAAGTGATAGGAATAGTACTCGAATGGTGCTATTCTAAAAAATACCAAATATTATTTTCAATTTTCCAATGAATACCCTTCAATTCACTCTTCGAGATGTCATTATTCGATCAAGATTCTAGTTTTGTTATTCAGCTTATTTTAATGTATTATTTGATTGGCCAAATGAACATTTAGTGAAAATAATGCAGAATTGTAAATCTTGATATGCATGAAGTCTTAAAAATTTCAAATCCTACTATGGTTAGATAGAACCGAAAGCAAAAGGATGGTTCATGTTCCTTTTATAGGCAGAAGATTGCAAAAGGTTCTTCAGACGTCCAATTAAGAAACAAATTCAAGTTTAAAAAAAAAAAAAATTAGAAAAGAAGCCACAATGCTGAAAAATAATTTTGAAAAGAAGCCATAGGGATTTCCATGATTTTTACATTAGAAAAAAATAATTCTGAATGAAATCTTGTGTAGTTTAGTATGGGGCACTTGGTCATCAGTACTGGGTTTGGATTTTGATTAGATCTGACAACCAATAATGCAATATACTGTATAATTGGATTTTGTGGCCGAGTTGAAGCTTCACAATGCTGCAACTGCTCCGATTGTGAATCAATCTAGCAATTCTTGATTTCTGAAATATAGAGGTCCTCAAGGCAGAATACTGTAAAATTCGAAAAGAAATAAGAATTTTTCATTTAATTTTCAACTTAGTAATTTCAGCAATGTTCCTATTAATATTTTTTGTATAACACTTGTAACTTATCTGCAAAAATGAACAGGAGGCAATTGCTGGGAAATGTAGTGTCATTTGTACATTGAAGGATAAAAGAAACTTGCAGCCAAATCAAGCAGACATCGAAAGAGCTGACTTTGTCTTTTCTAGATTATTTGATGTCAAGAGGCTTACTCTCTCTGATGAGCTCCCACCTAAAATTGCTTCGGTCAAAGGTGTTCTTTTTATGTACTCTTTGCCATGTCATTTTCCATTTTAGGCATCATTAAGTAATACAAACTAACTGTACTAGTTCATACTACTGTATCTTGGTACCCTCGAGGGACACCACTCAGCAATGCTGTATTGAGTCAGAATATGGTAATTTTTGCAGACAAAAATATGTAGCCATAGACATTTATTGTTTGCATTCCAATGTTTTGTGGAATGTCTGTGAATAGTACCCAGTATTTAAGCCAAATTTTTAATAACTTGAAAAGCAATTCTGGTGTGATCTCTATTTGATCGGCTGCATCTAGAACCTATCACAATATCAACTTTATAACAGTACTTCATTTGTAATTCGGAAAGTTATATTAATTAACAGGATAGGAATGTTAATGCTAAGACGTGTGTTCTTAATCATATTAATCTAATTTTCTTTTTCTTCTTATCTTACATTGATTGAATGTCAATTCCCTGATAAGACTTGTCGGGTGTTTATCTCTTAAGTATTAGAAAGTGTTGTTGTAATGAACTGAAAGCCCTATAAATGATTGCCGTCATTATCTATAGGGTCTTTCTCTGGCATATAACCTGGCACTGTCTCAACAGGCGAATGAACAAAAGATTCTGTTATGTTAGTTAATTTTGATAGCATTGCAAGTCGCTTGTGAAATTAACTTGTACCCAACTACACTTTATTTTATATTTGTTCTGAAAGCATAGATTGGAATTCTGTTGTGCACTCTAATGTAAGATATTTTTCTTTTTATCCTAAAACAGCTGAATTGTTTTTGAATAAGAAAGAGGATCTTCTTCCTGAAGTAGTACCACCTGCTATCAATGGCGATGCAAATGATGAAAGAAGACATGTAGGTACATTGAATGAGGATAAGGCTGCCAAGAGAGTCAAGCATTCTGATGAGGCATTGGGGGTATCAAGAGAGAACAAAGTCAGAAAGCCATGGGCTGAGAATAAGGTGTTGCACAGTATGCCTATTGTTAAACCACCTTCACCTGGTAGAAAGGGTGGTGCTAATGGAGTGCTCGAAGCTGAAAAGAAGCCAGTTGTTGGGACAAGAACATTGAAAAATGGGAACAAAATAGATGAAGAGAAGCCTAAAAAGAGAGATCCTGATGGAAATTTCAAAAAGCCTGTTGTCTCAACTGGTTGTTCGAAACTGGAGAAGAAGGCAAACCAAGTTGAAGAGGTGTCTACAAAACCTGTTGAACCTGTAAGATTAATATTTGTCTAGTAAAATTTACATGTATTGCTAGTTTATGTGGAATCTGCAAGGGCATTTTGACAAAGATTATGGAAGGGTATTTTGACTGAATATATATATATATATTTTTTGGAAAGAATAGTAATCTATAAAATTGCCCATAATGTTAGTATCAACTCTGAATTATATGCACATGACTTGGTTTGGAGCTTGGTTGGGAGGCATTGGTATACTGTGTGACGCTGTTGACAATGGCTTGTACAGACACAATTGCATGTAACTGTTCCTGATAATGCAAAATAGTTGACCAGTAATGTTAGCAATTTAAGTTTCTGATGTTTATTTTGTTATTTTTCTTAGACCTTCTAGGAAATGGGAATCGGTGAATGAAGTTGCTTTTTTTTTTTTAAAAAAAAAATATGTATATATTGTGCTCTACTGTGGTGCGCATTTATGCTGGTTGTGATGGAATTGTTTTGGGGACAATACTCCTTTCTTGTCATGTTCTGCCTGCATAGGCATTATTATACTGTCCATTTTAGTATCATCATTTTTTTAAAATCTCTGACGCATCTCTATTTCATATTTAATTTTTTTCTTTAGGACCGGAGCAAATGGTTTGACTACAGTGGTTTGGTGAGCAAAGTCTCTATTTATTGTTATCCTCCTTGGCTTTTAAATGGTTATTCATGGCAAGGATGTAGTTTAGGGAATTATTAAATGCCACATTGATTTGAAGCTAAACTAAAATCATACAATACTTCTTTTTCAAGCCTTGTTTGAACTGGAGCAAATTGAATAATTATCTCCTACACATTTTTTTTTTCAGACTTGGTTCCAAAAGTTTAAAATAGATAACCAGGAAGGAAAGGTTGTTCTACTACAAAACTTTGATGCATCCTTAACTGCTTCCGAAATTCAGGTTGCCTTTTATGCATATTTATATTTCTCAAGATTGAAATGTGATTCCCTTGTACTTTTTCGGATTTTTGGGCCAATGAAAGGAAAACTTACTTTAAGTTGTTCTCTTGGCTTCTTTGGCAATTTTAGAACTAATCCATTCGGAGCTAACTATAATTGTGTGGGAAAGAAGTATTCAATTTCTGTTAATTTGATGTCTAAAATTTCACAATTATTGTTTTAATCTGTGTGATTTGACTGAGATGTGAATTCTGCTGCATCGTGTTGTTAGGCTCTATACTAGTTGGCCAAATACGACAAGAACAATATTAGATTTAGTGTTTATCTCATAGCATTGTTGGTATATTATAATGGAATTACAGTTGTAGGTAGGTATTTACATTTGTTCCATGTAAATCTTCAGGATTTAATCTTTCGTGCCACCGAGTATCGTTGCTCAGTGAGGCTGGTGACGAATTACTCGTATGGGGATTACACTTATGGTATGTCATTTTATGCCTTAATCATCTTGCTTTCCTAGTTACTGGCACAAAGGCTACGTTGTCACCAGGTTAAGCACAAGCACAAACCAGAATGTATCTGCCTTCGGGTTGGTGGGATAAAAACTATGCTTAGTCATGCTTTTGACTTTTTTATTGTTGTTTGAGTTGCATGATCTGAGGATATCAAGGTCTGTTTCCATAATTTCAGGTTGAATGTTGCAAATTGTAGTATCTTACATGCTATGAACCAATGAGGCTTAAATTTTAGTTGAGAATAGCATCAAATAGATCTGATAGCAGACCAATCAACTGTGCTATTAGTGCACTATTTGGTGTTTTATTAAATTAATAAATGCTGCAGTCATATATAATTATATATGTCTTTCGGAATAGGGATGGCATATGCTACTTTCAAAACCAAGGAAGCAGCTAACCAGGTGGTCACAAAGTTGAAACAAAAATATCTTGTTCTCCCTGATGGAAGGTATTCTATTTGGCTTTTATTGTTAAAATGCTGACTTGTGTACACATTTACATATCTACTTTTGAGGCAAATGTCAACCAGTAAAGTACTTTATGTGATTTTTAGTTAGTGAGGCAATGTTTGACATTATTTTATCATACTAATAAAAAATACTGGGTAAATAAAGCTCTTGGCTTGGCTTATTTTAAATTTTCTTTTGTTTTCTAGGCCACTTCTCTGCAGTAAAGGGGCACTAAAGATTCCTGAACAATCCACTTCTTTCATGGGTCATTTAGCAATTGAGAAGTTGAAGAAGAAACTAACATCAGAAGAATCGGTATTTTTCGGATATATCAAAGATTTACTCAAAATAGTTAAAGAAAATGGTTGTATTCCAAAACAATTCCAAAAATACAGTACAATGCTTCTGATGATGGTAAAACCTTGTATTCTACAAAATTTTGATATTGAGAATGCAGTGAGTGGCTTGGATGGGCCAAGTTTGGTACCATAGCCATACAGCTATTGTCCAAATTATCCCACTGAAATCATATTTTGAACAATTCGATCAAGGTTTAGGGTCCAGATTTACTCCTGAGCTGAAACCTTGGATTTTGAATATTTGCTGTTGACCCTTTATTTTACTTTTCAGAAAAAGGCAGTGTCAACTGCACACTGTTCCCAGTCCAACACCATTGAGTTTGAGATGGCCATCGAATGGATTGCTGCTGAAGAGAAGTTTAGGAAAGCTTGCAGAAAGCTCTCTGAGGTACTTTATTGTTTAACTATTTTGCTCTGTTTCTCTGACAATTTTCAAGGAGGTTCTGTATTAAATGGTGCTTAAGCAATGCAGAAATCTGCCGAGTAAAATAGAAAGAAAGCGTATTAGTTGCAAAATAGCAGATTTGATTTAGAAAGACATGTTGTGGAAAAGGAATGTAAATGATAAAAGAAAGTCAGGTTAATATCAAAAGTAGATCACTGCTTTTGAGACTCCCATTTGTGTGTATGTGTGTGTGTGTATATTTTTGTGAGCTCATAAACCACATTTAGTAACATATATCTTATTGTGTTTTTAACAGCTTCATAGGAAGGAGAGGGAACGCGCGATAACAAAATAAGATAACTCTTTGCAAAGATTTTTTGTTGCATAGTCCAGCATTGAATTGCTACTACTACCAGCCGCTTTGTGACCTCTGCTATCTTTCGAGCATGTAGGTCTGTCTGCCAGAGTTAGCTTTAGTTTTGGTAAATATCCTGGTTAGGCTAGGCAAATTTTGTAGGCAGTTTATAATTGTTAATAGCTAGCGTCTTTTCTTCTTTTGGATGACTTCCTGAATGCTAATTGATAGTTATCACTAATCCAGTTAAAAATAGTAAAGGTGGTGTTTGAACTGCTGGCTTTTTGAGGTTCAACTTGGTTAGGAAATGTTTGCTTGCAGATTCAAAATCCTCATTACTGGGTTTTAAGGTTACTTTCAACTCTCAATGGAGTTGCCAAGAGTAGTATTTTAAATCGCATCTAATTTCTAAAAGGGCTTGCGTGACCTTTTCAGCCAGGAATGATGTTTTGAACTTGTTTGCAATACGCAAGGCATGAGGATAAATGTATATGGTAAAGGATATGTAAATATTTATTCAATGAGTTAACAAATTCAATAGCTATTATATGACACAAGCGGATCAAATTGAAGACATTAGTTTGAACTTATAATCTTATTTGAAGTGGTTATGTAACACGCACTCAGAATCTAGTTGGAACGTTCGAATGTTATCACCCTAGTCTGATTTTTGAAGACCATGCATCTTCTTTCAGCAACTCAAACCAGAATAATTCCATTCCTATTCTTTTCAGAGTATAGGTAGGTAGCTCTTATAGTTCGATAAGAAACGCATTGTGCAAACTGATGATAAAGCCCGTTGATAGAAGGCCAGCGCTCTTCAATGTTGCCAGATTGCAAACTGTTCTGTTGTATTAGCCGATGAGTAGAAGCGAAAGAAAATCAAATTAAGAGATTATTATATTTGGAGAACCTTCTTTTAGAAATTAGATGCGATTTAAAATACTACCCTTGGCAACTCCATTGAGAGTTGAAAGTAACCTTAGCACCAAGTTACAAAAAATTGTAATTCCAACCCAATGGAAAAATGCCAAAACCTCTTCATTTATTGTGTACAAGTAAGATTATAAACTTGACAATATATAAGAATGAGAAATATCATATATTACTTGAGAGAGAAAAAAAAGGGAGAATCCCAGCATCATATATAAATTATACAAGAGCATTGGTCATCGGTTACCAGAGATTGTGCACATTTATTTGGAAAGTAGAACCAATGGGGCAAAATCACAGCGCTCCTAAACTCTAGGAAGAAAAAGATAGCCAAACAATACAAATTTGAACCAAGAAATAACACTCATTTTCTACAGATGGGGTGTTTTTGATTCGTTCACGTGAAAAAGTAACGACGGTTCAAAAGCATTAACCCTTATGCAGCCTGTGATGGCCATGATGCTTGAGCTGACATGATGATGCCAACAATCACACCAAAAAGTCCCAAAGCACTGCCAAAAATTTCAATGACCAAGATTTTGACGAACAGGGAAGAATTCTGAGCGTCAGACAAGGCACAACTGCTTCCGATTATCCCAACACAGAGCCTATGAATCAAAAAACATACTAATGAGCACCGCATTTAACAAATGGACTAAAAGTCATAGTATATTTTTAACAAAATGGTTCATATTTTGATCCTTAGCCTTTCAGTAGGATATCACATATACAATTTCAATACAACAAAATAGCGACTTAAAGTTTTAATTCAGTTATTTAAAAATCTGCATTTAAGTTGTGTACTGGTCAGGTCTCTGACTGCACATTTCTACCCTACACCAATATTCTCAGGTGACTTCTAGTGAGTTGCCTACTTTTCTTTGAACTTGTGGGCTTTCTTGGTGCTTAATTGCAAAACACAGGTACTGAGAATAAACTGGATTGGACTATATTAAGGGCATAAGTGGGGTCAATTAATAAATCATGTCAATATTTTCACTTGGGAAATTGATCTTCACCATCCCTTTAAAGACATACACACAAATCACCAAATACAGCTCAGTCGTTCATTCAGAAAAATGTTACTAGCATCCTCCTATTTTGAAGTGTCATCCTAGTGGGATGTTGGTGTTATTTCACAAATTTAAGGGTTTGTAACATATAGCTTTTTAGATACACATTGGAGAATCATCCAAAAGAAAAACAAGGAAACCCGGTGAGTTTGTTACTTACCCACAGACCAGATTAGCAAAGCCCACAATAATGCCAGAGGCAAAAATAGCATATCCAGCCCTGAGAGACTCGGGGGCATATATCAGAGATGATGGCACACTCTCCAGCTTTGTCTGCAGAATAATGGCCACAATCACACCATATATTGCCACCGCCTCACAAAATATAACACTGCTTAAAAAAAGAACCCACTTTAGTTATCAAGCAATTAAAAGAGATGACTAAAGGTTGGAGTCCTAATTGCAAAAGATCTCCTACGGCACTATTCATTACTTGATCTGTGCTTTACATTACAGGAAGCTAAGAAGCATAATGTTTTAAAATGTTTTCTCTGTGTATCACTTCAAAGTGCAGGAAACAAAATTCTATACTTCAGCTCATAGTAAAATTCATGGTATGTATCATGTGACTCCATTAAGAACGAAGAATCTATGTGGGTAGGTCAATCACTGCCAGAACACTTATATAAACTAAAATAAACGGTAAGTAGAAATGTTGTAGCGCCTCAAAGAATCCTTTATGATCATGAAAGACCCCCAATCATGCATTATCTGAACAAGCCTCAATTCAGATTTAGTTTAAACGGAAGTAGCACCAATTTAGGCCAAACTAAGTTCTACTGGTAGACAGTAACAGAGACCAAATTTGACTTTCTAGACGACATTTTTAACCAAACCTAGCACGCTTCAATCATTATATCAACCTCATAAGTTTTAACTAATATACTAGGTTAATCATCCGTAACTCCAGAACAAAATAGATCACTGCAAATAATCCCTCATTGTGTATGAGAAGAAATCAAGCTTTTCATGCTGGTTCCCTGTAGAAACCCCATGCTAAAATTTGGCAAGATTGGCACTTTAACAACTTAGATTAAGTTACAACAAGTGAGGGGTAACTGCAAGGTTGACCAACAGTGAATAACAAAGGCCATGGGTGCTATCGGCAAAATCCGACATGATATTCAATTGAAGCATCACAGATCCAATTCCAACTGTTCTAATCTGTTCTTACCATTAAAACTGGACAATAATGGACACCTGATGAAGTCAAACGCAATTGAAGAACAGAAGTACTCTTTTTGGAGAAGGTAAAAGGAATAACAAACAACCTGATTAGGTTCTTGGATGTGATTCTCGGCGCCTTGATCGCCGCGCCGATCAGACTGCTTCCAGTTATGTAAATCCCCCTGAATCACAACAAATCAGGTACGATTAGAAACCAAAATTTACAAGCAAGAGGTAAGGTGTTGTTGTTGTTGCGGCAGTGGGGGTACCAGGCGGCGCCGAGGACGGAGACGCCGATGGAGATGGCGATGCCGATGGCGGAGAAGGTGTAGGGAGAGATCTGCACCAGCGCGTGCGCCCAGGAGGAGGAGGACGAGGAGGAGGAGCTCGATCCCGACATCTTCTTCCGATGCGGTGAAGTTTGGGATCCGATGGGGATTTGATTTGATTAAAGAGGAATCAGAGGATTGGAGAAGGTACGACTAATCGAAGGGGCGGAGAAGGAAATTGTGATCGGGAAAATTGATCTGAGGGAAAAAAGAAAAAAAAAAAAGAAAAGAAAAAAAATTGGTTTTTTTATGGGTTCGAGGATTTTCTGGGAAGGTTATTTCTAGGAAAATATGTGGCTGGTCATGATGGATGTTTATTTAGGGAGTTAATTGTGCTGATTTTCTTATAGATCGTGAACCTTTTTATTTTATTTTTATTTTGTTGTAAAAAAAAAAAACCTTTTTATTTTTTTTTGTAAAATAGGCTTTGGCTGTTCTGTTTTTATAACTTTTTATTTTTATTTATAAAAGGGGAAAATTGCTTATTTGCCACTCCAAAACTTTAAAGTTGCCAAAATGTCATTCCAAAACTTTGGATTGCATAAATGTCACTCCAAAACTCATCTAGTTACTAAAATGCCACTACGCCATATTTGTGACTCAAAATTAAGTAATTTCTCTGAAGAGTCGAAAATGCCCTTCATAACCTTTTTCTTATCAACCTTAGAACCTAGTATCTTCCCCTGCCCGATTCTTCAATTCTCTCCCTGCTAGACGCCACCACCTCACCTAGCTAGTTCGCTCTACCATCTACTCAAGCAGCCATCCCCTTTCACTTCTCCTCGATAAAGTTAGCCGTCCTCCGCCAAGGCGCCAATCGCTCGTGGGTTGCTCTGATGAAGTCGCCTTCCACCTCTCGGTTCCGCCCATCTCCTCCGCCTTTCACTTTACCCAACCCCTCATCTCACCTTTCTCCTCTCAGTAAGGCAAATTTCTTTACTTTCTTACGAGGTGCTTGCTATATAGACATGTGACCACTTGTTTGTTGCTTGCCCGATTGCGACTATATTATGGCTAGCTATTTTAAGAATTTTCAGTTTTCTGGTACTTGCATAGATGATTTCTGGTTGATAGATTATGTCATTCCTTTGAAAAATGATAAATAAGTTTCAGCCGTTAGTGGGGCAACGCTTTGGGTTATTTAATTAGAAGGGAATAGTATTACTTTTAACTGTAGCTTTGATTTTTTTTTTTTTTTTAAGTATCCCTTACCTTCCTCAACGAAAAGTTTAATTGATCAATTAATTGACCTAGATAGAGCTCTAATTTACTAATTTATTTCACTGACATGAGATCAACATGACGCATTAATTGATTTTTCAATTTACTGGCATGAGTTACGGTATGAGGCTTTAATTGGTCACTTAATGGTATCAGCTTATTCTGCAATTGGATATTTTTTGGTACTTGGGATATGCAAATGTCCTTTTTGGTAATACATTTCCTTCATATTATGCTTTGTAGAGACAAACAAAAAGTATAAGCTGGATTCAAGACTTGCAGCAAGTGCACGAGGCATGCGAGATCAGCGGGCATTGGAGGGGATGATGTCAAGCCAATGCCGTACTATATATGCCAAGACTTGTATTGATGAACCATTATAAAATAAGCGTTGTTGTTACTTCTCTTTGTTAATTGTATGCATTGCAATTTGTGATTAATTGTAATTAGATTATCAGTTGTCGTTTCTATGTGCTTGTAGTCTAGGTTGTTAGAAGTTCTAGGTTGTGTGTGATGACTTATGATATAAGTATGATTAGTGTTGTTATAAGTATGTGCTTGTAGTCTCTAGTTTAATTTGAATCTCTGTAAATTGATGTAAATGAGCTTCCCTTGAGTGCTCGGAATTGTAATTAGATTATTCATGAAAATTCTATCTCTCATTCCAAATATTATAACAGAAGGCAATGCATTCGTTTCCAAAATTTATGGTCTCCTTGAAGCAGCAATTCCTTATAATCTCTCCTCAGGAATTAAATAGTTGGCTCTTGCCGCATTTGAATAATCAGTAGATTTTTAGTTGTGTTCGTATATGAGCATTGTGAGAAGGGATGCTGAGACGATTCTTCAGCCAGTCTACAAAAATGAATGATGAAGTGAGATATACAAATGTGTATAAAATAGAGAGAATAAGATATACATAACTAAATAAAGCCATATTTTCATATCTCTTCAATATGACTAAAACAGAAGTGGATAAACATGACAAATGTACTAAACAAATACATGAACTTGACATCCCTCTCCAAGTGTACAACATGTATTTGCATTAAAACTAACAACTTGAAACACAAAAAAGAAACACATACAACCATATTCCCGAAAGCAATTTATAATCAAAACAAAGTTAACTAATGCTCCCAATAAGTTTCAAATTTACTGAATGATTCTTCACTAATGACATCTTCATTGGCTCTCTCCTAGCCTTTGCCTGTATACCATGTTCAAAGAATTACATAGATTAAAATAATAATACATAGCTTAATTTCAAAACATCCACTGAATTTATATTACTGGCTCTTTCATAAAAATGGTCCAAAACACAGGAATGCTTATTGGTACCAGTATACCATGCATAAGAGAGAAAGGAATAACAAACACCCATTATATAACAGGAGGTTTCAAGGACGATTATTAACTCACAACCAACACCCAACAACAAGACACCCGGTCTTAAGCTTGTACCAGCAATCCGAAGCCTAATGGTACCAATTCAAACCCACAACAAGCAATAACAACAAGACCGATATAGACTTGACAAAGTACCAAAACTCAGTTTTTCTTCCTCTCTGTGTCAGCAAAACAAAAGCTTAAACTGAGCACAACAAGACACCCGGTACAAAACCAAATAGAAACTTATAATCCATGGAACCGTACTATAATTATCTGTACCAATAAAATGAGACAAGAGGTGCGTAATAGAAAAATTGCATGCACCATATC
This sequence comes from Cyperus esculentus, assembly GCA_030179965.1. Lineage (NCBI taxonomy): Eukaryota > Viridiplantae > Streptophyta > Magnoliopsida > Poales > Cyperaceae > Cyperus > Cyperus esculentus. The sequence continues at coordinate 4,327,123 of JASGLE010000025.1, read as the reverse complement.
ACAATCCTAGAAAAGAGAGAAGAAGCAATACCTTTATGTTATTGTTTGGGTGCTTGTAGAAAACCTTTCCCGGATTCAACACTGATTTGTGCGACATCAGTGAGAGACGGAGTGACCGAGTGTGGGTTGTGTGGACTCGGCTTGCCTTGGAGGAGATCGAGTGTGAGCGATGTTGGAGGTGCTCATCTGAGCGATCGAGTGTGGACTGTGGAGGAGGTGCTCCGGCTGGAGGAGGTGCTGCGGCCCTTTAACAGATTGGAAATGAAATGAAGAGGAAAGAGCATAAGAGTAAGGGCAAAAAGGGAAATACGGAAATACAAATTTAATAACAATTCGATCTGAATTTTTTTTAATTAAATATATGCAAAAATATGGTGATAGTGGCAATTTGGCAACAAAATTAGTTTTGGAGTGTCATTTTAGCAAGTGAGAACTTTAGAGTGGCATTTTGGCAACTTTGAAGTTTTGGAGTGGCAAATAGACAATTTTCCCTTATAAAAGTGGTAGGGAAACTGCTCACTTATTTTCTTAAATTTTAGCTTTACTTTATCAAAGTTCTAATATTACTCTCAATTCTTATTATTCCCTTTTTCTTATTTATTCATATTTATTTAAGTAACTAAGAAGTAGGGATGACAAAAATGTTCGTAGCCCGTAATTCGCTCGAGTTCGATTCGTTTAAAATTCGTAAGTAATTTGATTCAATATTAGTTCGATTTAATTTTGAATCAAATTGGCTCGATTCAATTAAATATGAATCAAATAACTCACTGGAGCAGCTTGATTTGATTGGCTTGCGAGCTATTTTTGACTCGAATCTTGATTAAATCCTAACCGTTCGATCACGATACAAGAGGAAGGTAAAAACCTAGCTCTGAGTCTCACTCAATCCGCCTTCATCCTCTCCTCATTCCTCACTCGACCCACCTCCATTCTCTCCTCAGACTCTCACAGACAAGATGAACTCTAGATCTGCCTCCGCCTCCACCATCTGTGTTCTTCGCCGTCACCCGTCGGCGTCAATTGCCGAAACCAAGCAACGACTCACCTCGCCTCGCCTCTCCTCGGCCTTGACTCGCCTCAACCACGACTCGCCTCCGCCTTGACACGCCTCAGCCGTGACTCGCCTTGGTCGCTGTCCTTATCTTGGCCTCGACTTGTCTCGGTTGCTGTCCTTATCCCGTGCGACTCCCCTCAGCAACCAAAGTTACCAAACCGCGACTCCACTTGGTGATTTGGCCTTGGTCCCCTAGTTTCGTGACTCCCTTGATTTGATACTGAGTTGCTGACCAGAGTTTCAAGCTCATTCGAATCGAAGCGAATACCTCACTACCCCTCAAACTCGAAACTGGCTTCCTATTTCGAGCCGGCTCGATTCGAACTTGAATCGATTCGTTGTCACCCCTACTAAGAAGTAAGAAAAAGGAAAAAAAAATGCACAATTTTGTCGATATAATTACTATCAAAAGTTAATGTGGGATTTAAACAGATACTTCCATACTTATTTAAAAATAAAATCACATTATCATTATATTTATGTTTTAATTTTTCATGTTCCCCGCCACCATACTCCATAACTTCATAATCCATATCTTGATTATCTTCGTGTATCACGAGAGCAACCACTTCAATGAAAGCGTTACAGAGAATCCTGATAGCAGAGGCTTTCCATATTGCACGTGACTGGCACGTGTCGTCGAGGATGATAAACTGGCTGCCTTTATTATTGTGGTCCGTGAGCTTCGTTATACTGAGCTGCCAATGAATTATGATTTATGAATAAGACCATTTTCGTGATTCACTCTCTTTATTTTTATTTTTTCTTAACAAAATATCACTTTACCATCACCATCAGCTTAATATGTATGCCTTATTCGAACCAAAATATTTATTGAACTGTGCCTCAATGAAGAAAATTACTACGAAACTCCAATTAAAGGGTACGTATGTGGCCTTCAAACTTAAAAGATCATGTTCTCACACTATAATCAATCATTATTTTGTTTAGGAAAATTAGACATGGAATATATCGTTGTCTTCAGGATCACTCGAAATTTTGCACAATATATTTTTTACATCAGGATTATAATTGTTTTTTCAATAAGGATGCATATAGAGCATCTTGTCCGTTCTTTTCAGATGCAAACCTGGAAAACAAACATTAGAAAGGTGATAAATAAATGTTACTACACATTACAAACTAAACGGTATAGCATGGTAAATATTTTATATTTTGCATCAAAAGATTAAGATACAAAATAATAAAATAAAAACAACAGTAAAGGATCTAAATCCTACAATTGGGCCTAAATTAAGCCCTGAATTGAATTTGAGCCCCAAATAAATCCAAATTCAAGTGAATTAGCACCAAGAAGTAAAGCTACGCTAGTTTAAGATCTACTTTAGCCTCAAAAGATGAATTTAACCTCAATCTGAAATAACATACCCAGTTTACATATAAAATAATCCCAAATGAAACATCCAAAAGATAGCAATGCCAAGTCCTCTAACACCATCATCAATGGAGATTGAAAAGGAGAAGGTGGTACCTCATCAATGGATTTTGGGGGTTAAGAAGTATTGTGGGTCCCTGAAGAATCTAAAAATCCTTTCAGCTTTATCTGAGGAAAGATCAGTACTTTGTAAAATGGATCCTGCTGATGCTTTTGCTATTGCTTCGATCGAGCCAAAAGCCTGGGCAAGCTGCACAAATAATAAAGCATGACAAGAAAGTATGTTTATCCTGAAAGCATTTCTTTGTAGTGCACCGAGTCAGACTATATAAGAGGATGCAATGGGAGTCTTGCAGCACTGATAGGAATGTTACAAGACATGTCTTTGCCAGCTACCCTGATAATGCTAAAATGACCCGATTAATCACAAGCTAATAGATATTTGGGAAATTAAACCCTGATTTGACTCAGAACACTGCCTTAAATAACAAATTTTGCTATCAACTTAACCTAGTCTGGAAAAAATCTCTAATGAGTGGCTCAGTACTTTAATTATGAACGGAAACTATCAGAAATGGTATAAAGATAGAAGAATTTCACATAACTAGATAGTAAACAATGACCCATGTGTATATATCTGTGTGTAGGTGTGCATTTGTGTATTTGTGAGAGGGAGAGAGGGGTTGGGGGAGTACTGCATTAGCATCATGGTTGTCGATCCCCGGGATGGCAGTAGCTACTTGCAGAAATGCGTCCAAGCACTGAATTGCACGCTCCCGCTAATTTTTAATGAAGAATTTATACAAGAATTGCTATCAATGAACAATGCTTTTTATTAATAAATATAAGGTAGACTTTTTATATTGCTGACCTCAGTTTTCATCATTGAGATGGCATCTCTTTGCTTACATGCTGACAGGCAACATAAGAATAGTAGCAATGAGTAGCAATTACAAGCAAAAGTTACCTTCTTTTGTCGAGCTTCTAAGTTTAGATCTAAATGTTATTTCTAGGTTTAGACAATATTATCTATTCATTAATGTTTAACAGCATTGGCAGTTTTCAATGTATGTATGCTCACTTCTCATTTCTCCATCCTGCTTAATCAAGGATGTTTGTGATTTAACTTCACAGATAGAGAATCAATTATATCAACATATGAAAAATCAGGAAAGGATCTAAAAGAAGTTAATGCCAATACTGATCTTGACGAGAAGAAAAAAGAAAAGGTGACGTAAAACAAAACTTACCATCATAAAAAAAAATGAAAGTATGAAATGCATATCAGGAGTGGAAGAGAAAAATTACCTCCCCGAGCATGAGAAATGTTGACAATCTTCTCAAATCCCATCTCAGGATCACGAACTGGCACGAAAGTTGGTCTCCCAAGCTCAAAATTGTATCTTTATATTGAGCCATATGCAAAGCAACACACATGTCAAAATGAAGGACACTATAAAATTAACATTGTTGGTCATTGAGGGTCACCACACAGTGGGAAATTGACCGTTCCTTAATTGAACTGTACAGAATGCAGATAGCTGCAGCTAGCCAGGCAGTTAGGAACAATTGCACATTTATATAGAATAGTTTTGATGAGATTTAACTGTTAGAACTTAGCTTGAATTCAATAATGTGCAGGTGAAACTGAAATGAATCCCTTTTACTGGTACTTCAATTATACCCTTGCAAAACTAGAGACATAATATCTATTCCAGCAGTCCAGCTGCAGATATGCCCAAAGTACCCCTCTAATAAGCTTTGTGTGTATACCTGTATAGGTTTGTGCGCGTTTCCTTTTCATGTGTTACGGGAAGGTGTTAAGTATTAGAGGAAGAAGGTATTAGTGATTTAAAAGTGAAAAGATTCAAGACATAAGCAAGAGATTGAATGAATCACTAATCAGATATTTGCAAGGAAGGGCATTAAAAAGAAACAAAATAATAAAGAGTGTTGAAAGAAGCTATATAGTTGGATACATTTGATGTAGTTTCATGAACAAATTTTCACACTCAAATGACAGGGTTTACACGATATATTGCTCATTTTAGTAGGGAATTCTGATATTTTGGTGATTTTATCGTATTAACCCATGATATTTCCTTTTTCTAGGGCTATGCATGACTCTGAGGTTTTTCAATGCAGAAATGAAATATCTCCTTTTTCAATTTTGCCACTTACGCAAGGTAAGATTGGTTGAAGGAATCATTTTGTTCTCTTGTAGGAACAGCTGCAACAACATAGAGATGCTTGAACTGTGCCTTCAGCTTTTCTACTCTGAAATACCAAAGCACTTGCAAAATGAGGATATACAAGTGCCAAAGTATACCACTAGCAAATCTTAGATTAAATAATAAACGTCAAATAAAGTTATATTCCTTTGATGTAATACGTATCATATTAGCTGCTACTTCCTAATTCAGGTTAGTAACTCTACATGCATGACGACACTGAGAAATGATGGTACAAGGACCTCTAACTGGTACAAGCATCAGTAATGCGGCTCATACTAACAGTACTAGAATGCCATGATCAGTAAAATAATTGATAATTTGTTCCAATTAATCATTTCTGGAAAGAAGATAAAAACGGTTAAATCAGGGAGAGTTAAACTACTATCCTTGATTAAGAGGTATAATATGGTGATATAGTTGTTACAGTACCTGGCAAGTACAGATGCCCCCTTTTCACAGTCCCAGCACGTCTCGAAGACGAATGCAACTGATATGCCTCCGTTGTTGAAAATAAAGTCCTACAAAGATGACATAATTAACTTCTAAAATTACAAATAGTCCCATTAAATTGTGCATAATGCTTCTTCAGTCCTATTTTTGTTCAGACATTATAATTTCAAAGAAAATGCCATATAACTGCTACACCGGAACTACATATTAAGAAATATCTAGAAATTTAGTAACAACGCCGAACAAAATTAATGAAAGAAGGAAGTTAACCGGGGCTATGGGGAGAAAGTTGAGGCGGTTGGAGTTGGCCGCGAGAAAGGACGAGACGTAGGAGATGAAGGAAGGATGCTGCTTCTCCCTCCAGGACATGCTCATCATACAAACTCCCGAACCTACAGACATTCACACATTCACACATTTGCAGCAGTAAAATAAAATCAGATCATTCACACATTCATACATTCTTGCTATTCGATTTGGTTTTATGTTGAATTTTGATCTAAAAATGGCTAAGTAATAATGCAACACAGGCATCAATCCATCAATCAGATGTTATCTTCCGAAGAAGGAAATCAGTGGGAAAACAGTAATACTTTTGGCAGGTAGAGAAGCAGCCTCCATCAGAATTCAGCAGCTCCAAGCGAGATCGAACTGTGAGTGATGATGGATCGGAAGAAGCGAATACAATCCTGAATCGAAATTCAATCGAAATTCGAAACTAAAAGCGCGAAAGAATTGTTTTTTTATATCCTATTTCGCGACGAGCGGCCTTTCGCGCATTTAGAATCAAGATCGGGCCGTCGAATGTGTGACCGCTCCGATCGGACGGTCAGAAGTCAGATTTCACATCGTCTGCTTAAGGCACCGTGCCATGAAACACGTAAACCGTTGGATCGCCTTGATTTCGAGATTGCACGAATCTTGAAGCGTCCAACTGTCCAACTGCCTCATGGCACGGTACTTAAGGCAGAGGATAAGCACTCAGCTTACCAACTGTTTACTGTTGTGATGTTATTGGGCCGAAGAATTTCTTGGTGGTGGGCTGCAATTCAATAAGGTGCTGGGCCTGGGCTGCTATAGTTTGTATTCTTTTATGAGCTATTTTCTAAAATTCAAAATAAATACTAAGAAAATTTTAAAGATAAAAAAATTTTGTATCACTCATACTTTCATATAAAGAATTTACTGAGCACCATAAATCATGATTTCAGATACGATAACATAAATTTTGAAGCGTTAGTATGTTGGTCCGAAATGCTGACGTTAGTATAATATTCTAACTCCTATTTTGCTGATTTGCGGCGAAGTCAATTGAACAAGTTGACACGGTTTAGTTTTTTTTTTTTTTTTTTTTTTTAAAAAAAAATAAGAAAAATGGGAGTTTGACTCTTTGATGTTGCACAATGGTTATTACTTTAGTAATGGTATTTGAATAAGTATGAAAATATTTTATAAATAAAGAACTATTATAGTACTTTCGAGCTAAGTTTGACAGGATTTCAAATTTTACGCAACTTTTAATAATGTTTGATAGTCTATCAAAGATAAATCAATATTTTATACAATTTGAAAAGGTGTTAATTAGTTTAGTAGATTTTTATGGACCAAGTTGCAAACGAAACGAAGACTAAGTTGCAATAAAATTTGAAACACCCATCGATCCATAACATAAATAACTAGCATATCAGTAAAGGTCTATTATCGTTAAGTCCTTTATTTTATTTTTCTTTTTTGTAAATTTGTTGCAAATTTATTAATTGAAGCTTCATTATCAAAATTGTCAAAATATCAATAAAGGTCTATTATTTGTTTCAAATATCGTGTGATGGCTCATTTAAAGTTAATTTGGCAACTTTTAAGTTTTTTTAACAATATTTGCTGGAATATCAAACATTGAAATTAAAAAAAAAAAAGAACATAGTCAATATTCAGCAACAATTCCGTACATGTTTACAATTTTAAGTTTTTAAAAATCTTTTAATTTTTGATTTTTTTTTCTCCAACTTTTCTAAAAAAACCCATGGATTTTCAAGATAAGCATGCATTGTCTAGTGACTAGTGAAGTAGTGATCCCTCCTGGCTGTGAAATGGTGTCTGCGTGAACATATTCACTGCGGAAAGTACAAGAACGTACAGAGGAATAATCCCAACATGGAAATTTTTATTCAACATCCTTCCAATGTGTGTGGACTTGAGATCGTTCCAAAAACTTTTCGTCACAATGACAGCAAAATTTTACTTGCATCACCACTAAACAAACCAATATATATAATTTATTTGTTCCCAACGGCTCCATTAATTCTGCAGCCCCTAAAGAAAGCAGCTCTATTATCAATTAATCTATTGAAAAGTAATTTCCGTATAATTAATTTAGGGTAAAGTCTAAGCTATGTCATCAATGATTCAAACTGAATGTTAATATATATATATATATATATATATATATATATATATATATAGTTATGCTACCGTCAGTCATGACTCACGGAGCAGCTCCTGAGTCACGGTCCAAAAACATATCAAATCACCTCCAAATTTTGATTTATATAGCTCAATAAATTCTTCATATCAAAATCTTATAGCGTGCAAAAAAATTTCATTTTTGGAAATTTTTAAGTATTTGTTTTAGATTTTTTAAAACGATACATAAAACATTGATTATTTTATTATTGCATAGTCACTTTTAAAAAATCTCAAACAAATACTTAAAAATCTCCAAAAATGAAAATTTTTTGTGTGCTATAAGATTTTGATATAAAGAATTTATTGAGCCATTTAAATTGAAATCTGGAGGTGATTTGATATGTTTTTGGACCGTGACTCACGGAGCAGCCCGTGAGTCATGACTAACGGTAGCAAAATTCTATATATATATATATAGAGTTAGGCTACAGTAATATACATATCACGGTTTTACCGTGCTATGCGGTCGGTACCTGCATTTCTGGTGTCCAAATAGTCGGTCCGAACCGTTCAATGTGATATTTTGTATCAAATTATACTAGGAAAACAAATTTTATAATTTTTATAATTTTTTTGCTATTTTTAATGATGGGGAGAAAATCGTTGTTTTGTATGAACCAGAATCCTTGGATCTAGCCATTTTCTCCCCATCATTAAAAATAACAAAAAAATTCTAAAAATTATAAAATTTGGTTTGCTAGCATATTTTGATGTAGAGATTACGTTGAGCGGTTTGGATCAACTATTTGGACACCAAAAACGGAGATTCGGACCGCATAGCACGGTAAAACCGTGATATGCATATTATTGTAGCGGGACTCTATATATATATATATATATGAGAAGAAATCCATTGAGAATGCATATTTTGACAATCTTGACAATGGTCATCTTTAAAAATTTGTAAAAAATCATAAAAAATCTTAAAAATGAAAAAAGTTTATGGAAGTTATGCTTAACTTATAGATTGATTATGTTTCCGATTATATTCAATTTAAGTGATATTTGAGAGCTCTTTAAAGATCTTTTAATTACAACCGTTAAAAAATGTACAAAATTTTGATAAGGCATCAAATGATGTTCAAATTGATTGAAATTTGAAACACTATCAATCTATAAGTTAAATAATGCATCCATAAAACTTTTTTCATTTTAAAGATTTTTTATGATTTCTTACAAATTTTTAAAGATGACCATTGTCAAGATTGTCAAAATATGCATTGTCAATGGATCCCTCCTCTCTCTCTCTCTCTCTCTCTATATATATATATATATATATATATATATATATATAGAGTTAAACTATTATACTAATGTTAGCATTTCAGATCGAAAATGCTAACGGCTCAAAATTTATGTTATCGTGTTCGAAATTTTAATTTATGGTGCTCAATAAATTCTTTACATGAAAATATTGGGAAAAACACAAATTTTTCATTTTTAGAGTTTTCCAAGTATTTGTTTTGCATTTTTGAAAATAGCATGTACAAACATCAATATTTTATTAACATTTATGAGCATTTTTCTAAAATTCAAAATAAATACTTAGAAAACTCTAAAAATGAAAAATTTTTGTATCCCCCAATATTTTTGTATAAAGAATTTATTGAGCACCATAAACCATGATTTCGGACACGATAACATAAATTTTGAACCGTTAGCATTTCGGTCTGAAATGCTAACGTTAGTATAATAGTCTAACTCTATATATATATATGAGCTATTAGAGGTGACAAAATCTGACCCGACCCGAAAAACCCGCCCGACCCGAAACCCTACCCAACCCGAGTTTCAGGAAAAGTCAAACTGACCCGAACCTGACCTGACTCGAACTCGACCTGACCCGTGTTCCAGAGAAAGTGAGACTGACCCGAACCTGACCCGACCCGTGTTCCAGAGAAAGTGAGACTGACCTGAACCCGACCCGAACCCGACCTGACCTGACCCGGGAATAGAGGTGCAAAATCTGATAAAAAACGATCAAAAACGAAAAACCCGCCCGACCCGACCCGAAAAATGCCGACATACGTCAACCCGATACACCCGAATCCGACCCAACCCGACTCGGGAATCTGCCACCCCGATGAGCTATAGCCTCTAGATCAATTTTGTAATATAAATGAAGATGCACATAACTTTCGAGATGACTTCATTGCTGCATTATTTCATTTACATGTCATAATCTCATATAAGTAAATAAATAAATAAATCAATTAAATAAATCAATTAAATAAATAAAGGTTCACTGTCTGTGTTATATATATATAGATATAAATATAAAGATAAACAAAAGAACAAGAAATTGTATGCTTCAGGTCAGTGGGTTAAATTACATGACGAACTTTTTAATTACAAATTAAAATGAAATTATCATAATACAAAGATGACAATAGGTTAAAAGAGATGTCGGATCTAGCAATGACTCAAATCAAGAATATGAATTTGAGTAAAACTGCGGTGAGCGCACTTCAAAAAAAAAAAAAAATATGAAATCACCGATTTATATGGCTCAATAAATTTTTTATATCAAAATTTTATGATACCAAATTTTTCAATTTTTAAAATTTTTTTATTTATTTGTTTGAGATTTTATGAACATCTTTAAAATTCCTTAATATTAATATTGATGAAAATATTTGTGTTGAGCCATCCAACCAGTGATCAATATTATACAATTTTTTTTTTATTTGAACAATATTATACATTTAAGTACAACTTTATGGGGGTAAACAGGAACTTTCCTAATGCTCTAATACTCTAATTCTCTCTATATATGCGGCTAATTAAAAGAAGCTCTATATATCTATTGGTTAATTAAATAAATAGCTACACATATATATAGCAGCAGTTCTATATGTCCTAACTTTGCTCTAGCTATATATTATTAATGTGTACTAAATAATTAAATTACTAATGGCTGTCTTTATCCACACGGTCAAGCTAGCACATGTCCCTTTTAATCCATTGGCCCTCAGTTTCTGGAGTGTAACTACTATGGCATAAAAAAAATGTATTAATCTTAATAAAAAGCAACAGGGAAAATATTATATTGAGCTGTATGTATCATGATTCATGATTAAGAACCTTTCCGATTAAAAATTGAATAACAGGTAGAGTCCACCCTATTAAATAGGTCACCCATCCATTCCTCTCACAGTTCTGACACATCATGTGCTTAGCACACAGTTACATAAATGTTTACTGGTAACCGTTATATATCTGTTCACTGAAAGTGGAAATGATATCTACTCAATAGAAAGATATAAATGTTCATTGAAAAATTATATTTGTTCATTACAAAAACGATAAACCGGTGGATAAGTGAAAATGATGGATACTACCTACTCATTAAAAATCCATGCGTAGACGCAGTTGCCAACGCAGGACGAAAACCTGCATGCGTTTGGAATTTAAGTATGTACAAATAAAAAGAGTAACACCTAGTGTCTATAGATGGATGTTCCATAACAGACACAAAGTTACCACGTGGTGGGCCCCACTTGTTACAACTTGTGTCTGTGATGGTTACATCCATCTATGGACGCAAGAGGTTTCTCAAATAAAAACAATCGAGTGCAGTTAGTTAAAGTGGTATAAACCAAAATTTACTACGTCTCTCGATTCCATTTTTGAAAATGAGACACAGATATACATGGGCAGTATAAACAATATTCAATTTGTTGAACCGCATCAATGGGAATTGTGTAATTTTTTGATGGCTTAGTTAGGAACTTTTTGAAGAACTTTTCCATTGTGATATTTGAGGAATAAAAGGTGGGAGGAAAACGTTGCAAAGATTTGAGAGATGGGTGTTGGGATGAAAAGAAAAGGAAAATATGTGTAGTTCAATCTTATAAGTAGGTCAACCATTAAATCTTCTCTCACGGCCTGACACACTTACATGCACTCATGTGTTTCACACAGTTGCATAAATATTTAGTAGAAATCGTAGTGTATCTGTTCATTGAAAAATGATATCTATTAATCGAAAAGATATAAATATTTACTGAAAATGATATTTGTTAACTAAAATACGTTGGACGGTTGGATAAGTGAAAACATTGGACACTACCTACTACTGAAAGGAAAATGTAAAACTTTCAATTCATGGACCTCTAATTAATTGTTATACTTGTTTGACTAATTTTGATTCTTAATTAATAATAATTCTTGATTTTTTAAGTAAGTGGCTATTATTTTTTTGAACGAATTACGTAATAGATGCATTAATATCTCTTTGTGATAAGGGCATCCTCATATAATAAAGTTGTTTTCAACAATATGTCGACCAATGACCGTCATTAATAAGAAGGGAATTATCCATTTGCTATTGACTATTGCTATTATTTATATATTGCCTCCAATTAAGAAACATATTTGACCAGCTCGCCTTCAATTTCATGCTGCAGTAAAGCTTTCTATATTTTTACAAACCAACAAAATATATTTAGAGGACAATCCAACAAGTCAGCAACTTATAATTTATTTACTTTTTTTTTTTTGTGTCTTTTGCGCCAGGAGCAAGATATATATGAACATATATTCTTTTTCCTGTAGTAATTAATTTGTTCCTTTTCTTCGTTTGTTCGTTTTATTTATTGATGTATTTATTTACTTATCTATTTATTTATTTATTATTTTTTTCTTTTGATGTGTGTGTTTGACACAACCATGAGCGAAATCTTGCTCTTGATATAAAGACTGTTTGGAAGATTTTTTTTTTTTTTTTTCAATTACGTGCATATACATTTGCATTAGCACTATATATGCCACTGCTCAATACTTACCCAACAAAAAACAATGTCTTCTTTTACCTTCTTGCCATCCTAGCTCAAAATAAAATATTTCTAAGATTGATCCTAAAAAAGATACGTTTTTAATATAAAAAGATTCAGAAATGAAATTTCTTAATTAAAGCTTTATCAATTTATATACAAATTATGAGCTGGTGGTGCTGAATATTATCTAGTTTTTGTCTATGCTTCCCTGTAAAAAACCTAATGAAAAAAAAAAAAAAATGCTGAATTCATATATACAGCACCTCTGCGTTTCTGATCATGCTGGCTTAATTTACCCCAACAACTAATATTGATACAATAAAAAATTCAAGTTTGTTAACACTTAACATTTAACACTCTCCTTGACACATAATTAAGAAGTACAAAGTCAAAGCTTCGAGCTGCTTGAAGCTCCAAATCCCGTCTAATTGTGAACCGTTAGATCATCTCGAGATTCGAGCTGGCACAGAGCCTGAGATGATCTAGCGGTTCACATCCTGCGCTACACAGTGCAGCGCTACATGCAGAGGATATGAAATAATTTCATATCGTCTACTTGTGTCTTTATATAATGCCAACTTCCATTGATTCAACCCCTCACATGATCATGATCAATCCACCCCTATAATCCACTTGAATGAAGAACAAATGCCAAATTAATTAAGAGAGGCAGCATAATTAAAGTGTTCGATAGATCGGCTGATTGCCGGAGAAGAAAATGGCGGAGTTAGGGGAGATCCATCACATCGGGAGCTTCAGCATGAGGCGGAACGGCTCGTCGTTGTGGAGCCGGAGCGGGGAGGACGTCGTGTTCTCGAAGTCGTCAAGGGAGGAGAACGATGATGAGGAGGCTTTAAAGTGGGCTGCACTGGAGAAGCTGCCGACGTTCAGCCGGCTGCACATGGGCATCCTGCCCTCGCCCGAGGGCCAGCCCACGGAGGTCGACATCGACCACCTCGGGCCAAAGCAGGAGAAGGAGCTGCTGGATCGACTGCTGCATGTCGCCGAGGAGGACCACGAGCGGTTCCTGCACAAGCTGCGGGATCGCATCGAAAGGTAAAAACAGAGAAGGAAATTGTAATGTTTTAAACTTGCAATTAGCAATTTCAATTGTTATTAATTATAGTTTTATTTCTGAACTGAACTTAAATTTGAGTGACTTGACCCTCATATCTCCAAAAAAAAAAAAAAAAAAAAGAATTGTTCTTTGGAAAACGAAGAGCAAACTTATTGTTGGATCCTATTTTTTTTCATTTTCTCTATTGTGATAACAGTACATATTATGATTGTCATAATTCAGATAGTGTTCCTCTCTGGCATACCTCTCAATAAAATACTGATAATCCTTTGGTTTCAGATTAAATTTTCATAATTTGAGCACTACAAAAATGTGTATACATATATATTTGAAACATTCTGACGAGCTATATATAATCTCTTTTCTTGCATATACAGAGTTGGAATTGATCTACCACAGATAGAAGTGCGATTCGAGAATCTTAATATAGAGGCCGAGGCTTATGTCGGGAGCAGGGGATTGCCTACGCTCATAAATTCAACCATGAACACAATTGAGGTACTTGACCATAATATAGAAGAAATCCTTGCTCGTTAATTTGCAAAAATTGACAATGGATCTTCGATCTGACCCACTTTATTGGTATTTATATTAAAGAACATTTAAGGGTCCAGCCCCCCTATTATATTTAGATTAGAGTGGTGCTGCTATGGATCAACCATGGCATAATTAGCCTATATTAATTAATTAAAACTAAAGTACAATAATAAAATGAGAATGCGGAAATTCATTACAATTAAGTTACTGTAAATGTTAAAAAAAAAAAAAAAAAGAAACATCAAGACAAACTGACAAAGTCATACTAAAGCAGCCCAAAAAAACAAAAAAAAGAATGAAACAAAGCTACTAAATAGTGAACAACATTGTTTTTTCAATACTGATTCTGCGCCAGTATATGGGGTGGGTTTTCCCAACTTAGAGCCGGCCCAAATAAGAAGGCCCAGCCCAAACAAACGGCCCAGCCCAAATAAAAAGGCCCAGCCCAAATAAAAAGGCCCAGCCCAAACGTGGTTTAATTTAAATTTAAAAGAGGCGCGCTGCCTCTCTTCGTATAGAAGTAGAACACACAGAAAGGCGCCATCTTTGCTCTTTTTTTTTTTTTGCAAAATCCATCTTTGCTCCTGGTTCTGCACTGATGCCTGGGATGCGCACCCGCCAGCCAAGAGAGAGGTAGAGAGGTGGGGCAACCTCCCGTACCTCTTGTTGAATCTGCCGGCCTCGGGAATGAGTGTAAATAGCTTCTATGGAGTATAGGAAGAGTGTGTTTGGGAATTCTTTGTGAGATGGAAAGAGGTATGTGACTCGATCTATCGAGTTGCGGTTGAGCCTCCGGTCGGAGGTGACATGGGGGAATCCTGTTGTATAAGGATGAGGGTATCATGATTTGAGGCTTTTCTGCATCTCGGTTTCCTCGTAAACTAAAAATCGGTTTGTTTCTCTCTTTTTATTAGTATGCACGCAAGGTGTTTGATGAAATGCTTGAATAAAGCTTTTACTTGTTTATCGACTTCCCAACGAGGTGTTGCTCCTCCTTAAGTGCACTAAATATTTCTTGATCCTCATACCTATTGTTATTCTTTTATTAGTCCATCGCAAATGCCCTCCATATAATACCAAGCAGGAAAAGGTCAATGCCCATCCTCAACAATGTCAGTGGAATCATTAAACCACGGAGGTAATTCTTTCTTCTTTTGTTTCTCACCTTCTGTTTCTTGATTATGCCGTAGGAGTTTGAATAGTTTTTATGTGTACATGTAAACAAGCTCAAATTATCAAACGTTAATCCGAACCCAAAGGATTATCGGTTACTATAAACATTATCTTTTACTTCATTTCCATGTGAGCTTCTTCTTACTGTATAGATGTATTGTATTTAGGATGACTTTGCTCCTGGGCCCCCCTGGTGCCGGCAAGACTACTCTGCTGCTTGCCTTAGCTGGAAAACTAGATTCTGACCTAAAGGTAGTTTCAGTTTAAACCATTCTTTCTTAATCAATATTGTCCTGTGCTGAAACAAAGGCAATTTGGGTTTCTGGGAATAACGAACAGGTGTCGGGTAAAGTGACCTACAATGGACATGAAATGAATGAGTTTGTACCAGAGAGAACAGCTGCATACATCAGTCAGCATGATCTCCACATCGGGGAGATGACTGTCAGAGAGACTCTGGAGTTCTCTGCTCGCTGCCAGGGAGTTGGTAGCAGATATGGTGGGAACATGCATTTCTTGGAAAAAAAAAAATGTCTATATCATTAAATTTTGTGTAAAAAATAATTTTTCTAAAATGCTGAGTAATTTCATCATAAACTTGTAGATATGATAACTGAGCTGACACGAAGAGAAAAAGAAGCAAATATCAAGCCAGATGCTGATATTGATGTCTTTATGAAGGTAGTTTAGTTCACAAGATAACTTCAATTACGAATCTGATTTTCGTGTAACTTTAATTATCTAACTTATAGGCAGTTTCCATGGGGGGACACAAAACAAGTGTAATGACTGATTACATTATCAAGGTATGATATAATAATTTTTTACAGAAAAAATATAATTCCGTATCTAAAAAGTTATGATCTTCCATGTTTTCTTGACACTTATTACCACATTACGTTACATTTTTAGTTATTGGGACTAGAAGTTTGTGCTGATACCATGGTTGGAAATGAAATGATAAGAGGTATTTCAGGCGGTCAAAGGAAGCGTGTCACTACTGGTATGTCATACTGATATCAATTCCTCTTCGTATATCTCATGAAATCATGTAAAATCTTACTAATAAATTCATACATAATCACTGTCTTTAATATAGGCGAGATGCTGGTGGGAGCCTCAAGAGTGTTATTCATGGATGAGATATCGACAGGGCTAGACAGTTCAACCACATACCAGATAGTAAATTCGCTCGCAAGAGCAATTCACATACTCCAAGGGACGGCTGTGGTTTCTCTTCTCCAGCCGGCCCCAGAGACAAATGACCTGTTTGACGATATAATCCTGATATCTGATGGGATGATTGTATACCAAGGCCCTCGTGAGCATGTGCTGGAGTTCTTTGAATCAATGGGGTTTAAGTGCCCTGAGAGAAAGGGTGTTGCCGACTTCTTACAGGAGGTATAAATAAGATCACAAAAATTTACTCACACTGTTGTTGCGGTTCTTGTATAATAAATACTGATAGAAGGTTGATGCATGCCACAGATTGCTACAAGTTTTAGACCTTTAGCCATTCTATACTATTATTGTTTCCCATAACCTAATTCACACGGTAAGCTATTTCTATATTTCGTTCTAACTTGAATAGGTTACTTCAAGGAAAGATCAACAGCAATACTGGGCACGAAATGACGAGCCATACCAGTATGTACCAGTGAAGATATTCGCAGAGGCATTCAATTCTTTTCATATAGGCCGGAATATAGCCAACGAACTCTCTGTCCCTTTTGATAAGAGCACATGCCATCCAGCAGCTCTGACTACGTCAAAATATGGAGTTAGCAAGAAAGAACTATTAATGGCCAATGTTGAAAGAGAAATTTTGCTTATGAAGAGGAATTCCTTTGTTTA
The DNA here is from genome assembly GCA_030179965.1 of Cyperus esculentus. NCBI lineage: Eukaryota > Viridiplantae > Streptophyta > Magnoliopsida > Poales > Cyperaceae > Cyperus > Cyperus esculentus. The sequence goes on along the minus strand of JASGLE010000025.1, from coordinate 4,310,103 downwards.
CATCTTCAAATCATGTCAAGTGAGTTTACCTAGTTGGAAATTTGCTTGTAATGGATTAGTGTTAACAGCTAATATTACCATGGTCATATATTGTGAAGCACATTAAATAAACAAAATGAATTATGTATATTAGAACTATTAACCTCTGGTCTGTTTTACTTGTAAGCAGTTAATTATAGTGGCATTCATAGCCAGCACGGTATTCCTCCGCACAGAAATGCACCACGATTCAGTAGCTGATGGAGGAATCTACATGGGAGCACTCTTCTTCTCAATAGTCATGATCATGTTTAATGGATTCTCTGAGCTTGCAATGACTATCATTAAACTCCCAGTTTTTTTCAAGCAAAGGGACCTCCTCTTCTACCCTTCATGGGCTTACACTCTTCCTTCATGGATTCTCAAGGTGCCCATCTCATTTATTGAGGTTGGAGTTTGGGTTTTCACTGTTTATTACGTCATTGGGTTTGATCCAAATGTTGCAAGGTGAGAAATGAGAACACATCACAATCTTGGTTTATGATTTTTTTGGATTATTTGATGCACCTCGTTAGAAGGCTTCAGTTAATTTTTCCTTTTACCCTTTTCTTATTTTTATATATCAGGCTCTTCAAGCAGTTTCTAATCCTCCTGTCAGTAAATCAGATGTCATCTGGTCTTTTCCGCTTAATCGGTGGGTTGGCCAGAAATATGATTGTAGCAAATACATTCGGATCATTTGTACTCTTGATCTTCATGACATTGGGCGGCTTTATTCTTTCAAGAGGTAGATGTTTCTATTTGAGTACATGAGATTTCTTAAAATCCACATAAAGGATAAAGGATAATAAATATATATCGGCCTTACTCATGTTAATTAATCCTCAATTGTAATGAGCCTTTTTATGATTGCCTGCCAAAACAAAAATTAATTGATACAAGAAGATAATGAATAAGAGAAAAGTAACTGCTACAATGAACAGAATGCTCCATTGATGTTAAAAAATTCAGATCTTAGGATAGAATGCTCCAAAATCTGATGAGATGTCAACTTTCAACTAAACAATGTTCTTTGGATGACAGACAATATCAAGAAGTGGTGGAAATGGGGCTACTGGATCTCTCCATTGATGTACGCACAGAATGGCATCTCAACTAACGAATTCCTTGGACATAGTTGGAATAAGGTACATGGATGGAATCATTTGATAAATGAAACACAAGTACTACTCGTAACATGAGAAAAGAAACATTTTAAGAGTTCTGATCTTTATGATGTAGATACTTGCCGAGTCGAATGAGACCTTAGGTGTGCAAGTGCTGAGATCTCGTGGAATCTTTCCCGAAGCAAAATGGTACTGGATCGGGGTGGGTGCACTGATTGGATTTGTATTGCTCTTCAATGCTCTATACACATTGGCCCTTTCATATCTTAAGCGTAAGATTTGAGATAAATATATCCCTGTTTCATACAATAACTGTACACATCTCTTTGTTTCTGCCTTTTGTTCTTTCTTCATATCGTGCAATTATTTTCTACATAAATATGGTCATATTATGACACATGAAGGTAGAGAGTATGGATTATGGAAAGTCAACCAATTAGGCTAATTAATGCTGGTATGGCTAAAATATCAGACTAATTTTTGTTCATTAATTTTCCCTTTGAGAATTATTAGAAACTTAGGTTAAGTGTTTCAGAACTTCTTAGGTGCAACTGGACCTTGTGATCATGAAAAAATCTTTCTGATGAAATATTAAAGGAAAGACAGAGTATATGAAAAAACAGTCTATTTTATCTGATGAAACATCAGTCTATTTCATCCGATGAAATATTAAAAAAACTTAATATTAATTCCCATATGCAGCATTTGAAAAAGTGCAGTCTACTGTATCTGATGAAACATTAAAGGAAAGACGCGCTAATCTAACTGGCGAGATAACAGAAGGATCATCGAGAGGAAGATCTGATTCAACATTCCAAAGAGGAGATGCACTTGAACAGAGTTCATCAATTTCTACTCAGAATGTGGCAGATCTAGGTCAAAGCAAGAAAGGCATGGTCCTTCCATTTAAGCCACTTGCTCTCACCTTTGACAACGTCAGATACTCTGTTGACATGCCCACGGTAAGCCTTCAAATAAGCAAGATCAAATTACAGTTATAAAAATGAAAAAAAAAAAAAAACATGAATGTCCCTGAAAGGCTGAAACACCTCGATGAATCATGTCTAACTCTGCGAAATAAGAATAATAATAGAAGAGGAAAATAAATACGCAGCTTTCATTTATTGTTTAGTTAATCTAACCAGGAAATGAAAGGACAAGGAGTGGAAGAAGACCGGTTGGTTCTCTTAAAGGGAGTTAGCGGTTCTTTCCGACCTGGAGTTCTGACAGCGCTGATGGGTGTCAGTGGGGCCGGAAAGACTACTCTAATGGATGTACTGGCTGGAAGGAAAACTGGAGGCTACATAGAGGGATCTATTATGATATCTGGATATCCCAAAAAGCAAGAGACGTTTGCTCGTATTTCAGGATATTGTGAGCAGAATGACATACATTCACCTCATCTGACGGTGTCCGAGTCCCTTGTATTCTCCGCATGGTTGCGGCTTTCATCTGACGTGGACTTGGAAACTCGAGGGGTGAGATACAATATAATTTATTTTATTCTCTATAATAAGCTATCCTAAGTGCACAACAAGAATAAGTCTATTTAAAAGGGAGAAACATTTCAGTATACAGTGTACTGAAATTGATATGTTGAAATACAAAATATTACATAAATTTAAAGATGTCTTGTATTAACAGAGGTTTGTAGAAGAAGTAATGGAGCTTGTGGAGCTCAACTCTTTGCGGGATTCATTGGTTGGTCTACCCGGTGTGAATGGTTTGTCAACTGAGCAACGGAAGAGGCTAACCATTGCGGTTGAACTTGTTGCCAATCCGTCAATAATTTTCATGGATGAACCAACCTCGGGGCTAGATGCACGTGCGGCAGCCATTGTCATGAGAGCAGTGAGGAACACCGTGGATACTGGCAGGACCGTTGTTTGTACCATCCATCAACCTAGCATTGATATCTTTGAAGCGTTCGATGAGGTGAATTATGGCTTTTATACTTCCTTCTAAATTAGAATATGAAGTTTTGGCTAGTAAAAATTTATTAATTGCCTCAAAGACATGATTTACTAAACTATATTGTGATACTTTCTTCAGCTGTTTTTAATGAAGAGAGGAGGAGAAGAGATCTATGTTGGCCCGCTAGGTCGCCACTCTTCACAATTAATCCAGTACTTTGAGGTGATCACTTGCACAATGTTATTTGTAATTTGTAATTAGTTTATTGGTTTCTGTAACGGCATTTTTTAAATACATTCTATCTATTACAGAGTATTGAGGGTGTGCACAAGATTAAAGATGGTTATAATCCTGCAACATGGATGTTAGAGGTGACTACATCAGCACAAGAAGAGGCACTTGGGGTCAACTTCAGTGAAGTGTACAAAACCTCAGAGCTGTACCGGTGAGTACCGACAACGATTAAATGCCTCATCTGGTTTCCATGTTGTTTGATTATGTGACTTACACACTTATTTACATATGTATTCAGAAGAAACAAGGGTTTGATTGAGGATCTAAGCACACCACCCCCCGATTCAAGCGACTTACATTTCAAAACCAAGTACTCGCAACCTTTCTTCATGCAATGCCTGGCTTGCTTATGGAAGCAGAGACTGTCATACTGGCGAAATCCTCCTTATACGGCTGTTCGGTTCTTCTTTACCACGGCAATAGCCTTGCTGTTCGGAACTATATTTTGGGACCTCGGTTCAAGGACGTATGTTTTATTAAATTTTTTTTTTCTTTCATATATATTAGGAAATATTATATGAAATTTCATCATTTTAAAGTTATCATGTGGTTTACTGAAGCAAAATGTAAGGAGTGCTCTACATATACAGGAAAAGGAGCCAAGATCTTTTCAACGCAATGGGTTCAATGTATGCTTCAGTTCTATTCATCGGAGTGCAAAATGCATCGTCAGTTCAGCCAGTTGTGTCGATTGAGCGAACCGTCTTTTATAGAGAAAAAGCGGCCGGCATGTACTCTGCTTTGCCGTATGCATTTGGACAGGTAAATAACTCTCATTTAGCAAAAAGAATGAAATTTATATATACATATATCAAGAAAAGTGGTCTGCCATTATGAACTAAATATGTTTTTCACTTTTTTCATTTTTAGGTTATGATCGAGATTCCATACATATTTGTACAAGCTGTAACTTACGGCATTATCGTCTATGCCATGATTGGATTTGAATGGACAGCTGCCAAGTTCTTCTGGTACGTCTTCTTCATGTACTTCACACTTCTATACTTCACGTTCTACGGCATGATGACAGTCGGGTTAACGCCAAATTATCAAGTCGCCTCTATCGTCTCCGCTTCATTCTATACTTTATGGAACCTTTTCTCCGGGTTTCTAATCCCCCGACCTGTAAGTATCATCATCTCTATATCCTCTTTTTTTTTTTCTTGTTATATCCTTGTTATCACTTATTTTCTGTGCATAAAACTTGCTTTGGCATCTAATTAATGCAGCTAATTCCGGTCTGGTGGAGATGGTACGTGTGGATATGCCCTGTCGCATGGACGCTGTACGGTTTAGTCAGTTCACAATTTGGAGATGTGCAGAACACCATCGAGGGCGGTCAGACTGTAGCTGATTTTGTGAGAAGTTATTTTGGGTTTCACCATGATTTTCTGGGCGTCGTTGCTGTCGTGGTGGTAGCTTTCGCCGTGCTCTTTGCGTTCTTGTTCGGATTTGCAATTCAGAAGTTTAACTTCCAGAAGAGATAGAAATTAAAAACCTGAACAAGGCATCTTATGGATGAACTGAGCAGGTTTTGTACATATTATTCATCGATAGTACTTGCAGAAGGCATTTGGTAGTTGCATTTTGTCATATATTTGCCCATCATTACCACTTCAATTGTAAAATAAATAAATATATGCTTTGCATTTTTTTTTTTTTTTTTTGATGAACTCTATGTGTGATTGTAAAGAAATTTGGGGGTGTCCTGTTCCTGTTACACTGTTATGGGTTTGTTTAATGTCATCTGGCGTTGTTTTTTTTTTTTTTTTTAAGAAAGTGGAATACTCCACCAGTTTCATCGAAACTTTTTATTTGCGCCCATGGAGGATTGAACCCATGACCTCTTGGAGGTCATCCTAGTTAGCTACCACTTGAGCTACTAGGCCATTTGCTCATCCGGCGTTGTTACATTCGTATATATCTCTTGGAGGTCATCCTAGTTAGCTACCATTTGAGCTACTAGGCCATTTGCTCATCTGGCGTTGTTACATCCGTGTGTATATATATATATATATATGTCAATCTCAATTTCTCAAGTAATTAAACTACCAGTGTGCTCTGAATAAACAACACTACAACTTCAAAAGTAGTGAAAAAGGCAGTAGTTAGAAAACTTGGCAATATTCACTTTCACAATAAAGTTTTAAAAAATTTATAGAGGTATCGGTTGACAACATTTACTTTGAAAATCTTGGCAAGAAAGTTTTCAATAACTTGAAATAGTTGCTTAAAAATCTTAAAGTTTGCTGTAATCACCGAAGTTCTTAATTTTAATTAATATAAATTTATAGAAGTAACGTTAATATATGCAACGCTGAAAGAACCAATTTGATATAACTTAAGTTAGATGAATAATTTAACATTTTTTTTATAAAAAAAAATATCCAACAATCTAAAGTTGCTCTTTAATTTATTAATATTTTGGAGAAAAGATGGAGGTCTGAGCAAAGTTGATCTTTTATTAGGGCTGCATAACGTTGAAAACGCAACGGAAATCACCCGTTGCGTTTGGCGTTCCGTTTAGGGTGATGCAACGGATGCGTGTGGCGTGTTGCGTTTCGTTGAGGCAACGGAAATTTTTTTTTTTTGCGTTTGCGTTTCCGTTTTATTTAACGAAACGAAACGATAGAACGTTACAAATTTATTCTGTTTTTTTATCTGAAATACCAATTAAAACACTTATTGATTGATATAATTACAATTACATCAAATAGAAAACAAGAAATGCAATTACAAATTACAAATTTCAAATTAACCTCAAATACAAACCAATAAACCATTTACAATTTAAGTTGCATAATTACTTGAATTACCTTCAAATACAAACCATAACCAGCCAAGCAATCAAGCAACAGTTCATGCAATCAGTTCAAGCACCATTTCAAGCAATCAAGTGCCAGTTGAAGCACCAGTCAAGCAATCAAGTTCAGTTCAAGCAATCAGTTCAAGCAAATCAGTTCAAGCAATCAGTTCAACTATTAATAAGTTCAAGCAATCAAATTACCAGTTCCAAAACCTAATAGCTAAATACCCTATGCTGCTGCCCCTACCTATGACTCATCAGTCATCAAAATACACAGACCAACCTACCCTAATCCCTATCCCTAACAAGATGAAGACCTAGACCATTATCTCAAGCTCTCTTCTCAGATACCATTCTCAGCCAATTGCTTGGAATAAAAGTATTGAAAACATGTAAACACATTTATCATCATTGAAGCATCATCGCTTGAGATTTTGGGAGCCAAAGAGATAATCTCCAGGCTTCACCAACCAGACACGGGGGCACAAAATATTAATTATCCTACATTAACATGGTAGGGGCAACTCCTCAAAACAAAGCAGCAACAAGGGCATTCAAAAGGTAACATACTCAGCCACAAACAGAGGCCTCTGATCTTGCCTCTTCATCAGGGCACCATACTGGATCCCCAACTTGGCATCCTTTTTCTGCATTTCAAGGAACAATGAAAAGACAAACATTAATTCAATTGAACAAAATATAACTTGATCAATTATAACTTAAACAAAAATTCAACATTTGAGCTACAAAGTAGTCTTACCAATCACAGAAGCACGCAACCAGTCCTGAGCACACATGAGAGCTTCAATGCTCTCATCACTCAAAGAGCCCCTGACAGGAGACAGTGTTCTCCCACCTCCACTGAATGCTGACTCTGATGCAACTGTTGATATCGGGACAGCCAAGACATCCCGAGCCAATCGAGCTAGGACAGGGAACTTAGGGGCATTAACCTTCCACCATCCTAGGATGTCAAAATCCTCATCCAAGCTGGCATCATCAGGATCATCAACTAGGTATTGATCAAGCTCAGTCATCTTTGGGGCAGTACTCTTCTTTCCCTTCATGTAAACCTTCAACCCAGCCTTTGTGTTAGTGTTACTGACTGGGGCTGAGGAGCTTGTAGCTTGACTATTAGAACAAAGAAAACAGTGTAATTAGAAAACCAGAACAAGAAACAGTTTTAGTTGATATAATTTAGTGAAATGAGATAATGAAGAGGAGTTTGTACCTCACACTGCTGCTGCCTTGTGTCTGGTTTGACTTGGAGTGTTCCTCCAAGTATTCTTTGTACAAACTACCCATACAATTTTTCAAGTTTGTTACTAGTCTCTCAGAGTCAGTAGGGTACAACTCACCTAAATAGTACTCTATAGGTCCTAACCTGCATCTTGGGTCTAGGACACAAGCAATTGCCAAAAGTAAATTACCACTGGTCCAATACTTATCCCACTTGGGAAGCATTTCTCTACCCATCAAAACAATAAAGGGATAGCTACTATTGGCCATAGACTTAACGGACAGAAAAACCTCACAGAATACTGGAAAGAAGAGATTCAGTGTGGGGTACTTGGTGCCACTCAACTTCAATGTGGCTCTATAAAAAATTTTCAAGTAACCAGCCAAAACCTCCATTGCCTCCCATTCTTCATCAGATAAGTTGAGGTTGTACCTCTTATCGAGAGTAGCATACCTCTTGATGGCTGGTTTGAGCTCCAAGGCAAGCTCTAACATGAGGTAAGTTGAATTCCAACGTGTTGGAACATCCCAAGCAGGTTTTTTGTATGGAATTTGAGCCTGAAAAGGCAATAGATCAGTGCCAGTTTAAGCAACAAATCATGCAACAGTTCAGGCAATCAAGTGCCAGTTCAAGCAACTTAAATCTCAAGCAACAGTTCAGTTCAGGCAATCAAGTGCCAGTTCAAGCAACAGTTCAGTTCAGGCAATCAAGTGCCAGTTCAAGCAACAGTTCAGGCAATCAAGTGCCAGTTCAAGCAATCAAGTGCCAGTTCAAGCAACAGTTCAGGCAACAGTTCATGCAACAAGTGCCAGTTCAAGCAATCAAGTGCCAGTTCAAGCAATCAAGTGCCAGTTCAAGCAACAGTTCAGTTCAAGCAACAGTTGAAGCATTCAAGTGCCAGTTCAAGCAATCAAGTGCCAGTTCAAGCATCAGTTCAGTTCAAGCAACAGTTGAAGCAATCAAGTGCCAGTTCAAGCAATCAAGTGCCAACTCAAGCATCGGTTCAGTTCAAGCAACAGTTGAAGCAATCAAGTGCCAGTTCAATATCATTAAAAAACAGAATTAAAAACATTAAAAACAGACAACCTGAGCTGCTGCCAACTTAAATCTCTCCATTCTGGATTGAGAATGGCGAATGTACTTCATCGTCTCCCTGATTTTATCAATATCATCATCCAGCACAGCTAGGCCATCCTTCACAATTAAGTTTAAGATGTGGCAGCCACATCTTTGATGAAAGATGGAGCCCTTTACAGGAAGTGATTTGGCCTGCAAAAAAATAGAACAAATTAGTACATAATTCATGACAAAGTAGTATATAAATAAGTTTTAAAAAAAAATTACCATATCAGTTCTCAACAGCCCTCTAATGCATGCATCATTGGAGGATGCATTGTCCAATGTGAGGTATAAAACATTTTTCTCGAGGCTCCACATGACCAACCTATCAAAGATAGCCTCAGCAATACGATCCCCAGTGTGTGGGGAAGGCAAATTGGCAAAGGCGATGAGTCTCTTCCTTAGGACCCAACCCTCATCAATGTAATGACATGTGAGTGACATGAAACCTCTATCTCTACTGTCACTTGTCCACAAGTCACTAGTTAAACTAACTCTACAACCAAGATTGCTAAGTTGTTCATACAAACGACTCCTTTCTTCTTGATAGACCTTAATACAATCACTCCTAACAGTCATCCTATTCTTTAAGATGAACCGGGGCTAGACATCAGCTAGAAATAGTTTCATGAAATGGTGAGTTGCACAATTAAAAGGGTATTCATGAACTATGACCATTATGGCAAAGCTTTTCCTGCATCTAGCTTGATCAAATTCCCAAACTGCAGGATTTGTGTCACCTAAAAACAGATAAACAATTAAGAGTTGCCCTTTCCAACTGTTGGGAAGAAGAAAAAAAATAGCCCTAGTGTTATAACTTACCCTCTGGTGTGGGCCTTTCCAGCAGCTTTTGCAAGGGACTAGGCCTGTTCCTATGATTGGAAGGGATGTTCTTATATCCCCTCACAATATGGTGCTTCATGGAGCTTGTGCTCCTTTGGTTTCCCATCTTAAATGTCCCTTCTTTACAATACTTGCACTGAGCATCATATGTTCCATCCCCTTTTTCAGGCCCCCTTGTAAAATGCTCCCACACTTTTGAGGTCAATTTCCTCTTCTGAGGGGGTGGAGCATCTGCCTGAGGTGCTGCTGCAGTGCCAGTTGCAGCAGCGTCTCGAGCTTCTTCAGCTGCCACAACCCTCTCAATTTCTTGTGAGGTGTACAAAGGATCTAACCCCATGCTGATAAACATTCCAACAAATAGAACATTAGTTTCTACAAACATGTCATTCAGTATTTGTCTCAAGCATTCTTGTCAGGTTAGTACCAATTTAAAGCCTTCTTCTCAGAATTTTGTATGAGATACAAATGTATCAAGATTCAAGGACATCATCATCGAAGACTTGGGCTTAAGAGTGGTACAAACCTAGACAGATACCTTGAAACAGTAAACAAGCATTCTACCCAGATTGTACTTGGCAGAACTGGCACTTGATTGTACTGAACTGTTGCTTGAACTGGCCCATTGATATGTCATTAAGTTCATGTCTCAAGCATTCCCGTCAGGTTTGCACCACTCAAAAGCCTTCTTCTCTGAATTTTGTATGAGATACAAGTGTATCAAGATATTAGGATAGCATCATCGAAGATTGGGGCTTAAGAATGGTACAACCTAGACAGATACCTTGAAACAGTAAACAAGCATTCTACCCAGATTGTACTTGGCAGAACTGGCACTTGATTGCACTGAATTGTTGCTTGAACTGGCCCATTGATATGTCATTAAGTTCATGTCTCAAGCATTCCCGTCAGGTTTGCACCACTCAAAAGCCTTCTTCTCAGAATTTTGTATGAGATACAAGTGTATCAAGATATTAGGATAGCATCATCGAAGATTGGGGCTTAAGAGTGGTACAACCTAGACAGATACCTTGAAACAGTAAACAAGTGCAACCGTTCAGGCCAATTCAAGCAACAATTCAGGCAATCAAGTGCCAGTTCAGGCAGTTCAGGCAACAGTTCAAGCATCAGTTCCAGCAACAGTTCATGCAACAAGTGCCAGTTCTGCCAGTTCAGGCAACAGATCAAGCAACAGTTCAGTGCCATTTCAAGCAACAGTTCATGCAACAAGTGCCAGTTCTGCCAGTTCAGGCAACAGATCAAGCAATCAAGTGTCAGTTCTGCCAATTCAGGCAACAGATCAAGCAATCAAGTGCCAGTTTAGGCAACAGATCAAGCAACAGTTCAGTGCCATTTCAAGCAACAGTTCATGCAACAAGTGCCAGTTCTGCTAGTTCAAGCAACAGATCAAGCAACAGTTCAGTGCCATTTCAAGCAACAGTTCATGCAACAAGTGCCAGTTCTGCCAGTTCAAGCAACAGATCAAGCAACAGATCAAGCAACAGTTCAGGCAACAGTTCAGTGCCATTTCAAGCAACAGTTCATGCAACAAGTGCCAGTTCAAGCAACAGATCAAGCAATTCAAGCAACAGTTCAGGCAATCAAGTGCCAGTCCAGGCAATTCAGGCAACAGTTCAGGCAATCAAGTGCCAGTTCTGCCATTTCAAAAAGAAGTTCATGCAACAAGTGCCAGTTCTGCCAGTTCAAGCAACAGATCAAGCAACAGTTCAGTGACAGTTCAGGTAACAGTTCAGTGCCATTTCTAGCAACAGTTCATGCAACAAGTGCCAGTTCTGCCAGTTCTGCCAGTTCAAGCAACAGATCAAGAAATTCAAGCAACAGTTCAGGCAATCAAGTGCCAGTTCAGCCAGTTCAGGCAACAGATCAAGCAATCAAGTGCCAGTTCTGCCATTTCAAAAAAAAGTTCATGCAACAAGTGCCAGTTGTGCCAGTTCAAGCAACAGATCAAGCAATAGTTCAGTGACAGTTCAGGCAACAGTTCAGGTAATAAAGTGTCAATTCAGCCATTTCAAGCAACAGATCATGCAACAAGTGCCAGTTATGCCAGTTCAAGCAACAGTTAAAGAAAAAATTCTGCCAGTTCAAGAAAAAATTCTGCCAGTTCAAGCAAATATATTTCTAAATAAACAACTTAGCAAGCAATCTGCCTGAATTAGAGAAAGCAGATATTCTTACTCGTCTGTTGAGTAATCAGGTTCAGGTTCAGCCTCAACCTCATCTGCACCTTCAGACACAGAATCATCCTGCAGCTGCTGCCTCTCTAAATCACACATTATCACACAGCCACGAAGAAACAAAGAAGAAATGACCAAACTTGCCTGCATGCAAAGACCAAAATGAAAATAAGAACTAACAGAAAAAAAAAACAAATAGAAAACTAAAATAAGTAAAACAGTTTTACCTATTGCTGTAACCACTAATCAGTATCACTCTCCTGAGTTCTGACTCCTCTATTTCTTTTTTATTTCAAGTGATACCAGCAAAACATACTGATAGAGTACCAGTAAGGCATAAACCAAAGAAATCAGGAAAACAACCCTCTCTTTTAACTTTTGTCTTTCTTTTCTCTAGAACACAAAGACAGAAATGAGAATACCAGAGGACTGGTAAGAGTGGTACTGGGGATTATATATAGCAAGTGCCAAAAATCCAACAAAAAGATGCAATCATTTTTCACTGCTGCACGAACAAAGTACATGTAATCGAGTACCTGTCTCAGCCTGAGGGCGACCCAACACACCAGCTTCTCAGCATGCAGAGCCATCAAAGTCAGACTTGTGGGTGTGTGTAGTATCTAGTTCTCGGGGTCTGGAGTTTGAACTCTGGGCTCTGCCTCTGGAAGCGTGGTGATATGGATCGTCGCAACAGGGGGACAAAACCTCGTCAGATCTAGGGTTTAGGAAGAGACATGGCTTGGGAGCATGCAACAGAGGGAAAGAGAGGGATCTAGAGAAGATCGACTGAAGACAAGGTCTGACGGAGGGTTGAAACCCAGCCACGGCCATCAAATCAGCCGTGCAAGGCGTGCGAGAGGTAGCTCAGAGAGCTCAGAGAGCTCAGAAAGAAGAGGGGACAAAACGAAGGAAGGAGAAAACGAGGGAATGAGTGAGCGGCTAGGGTTACAGTCGGCGCCGCTGAGTCGCTGACTCATTTTATATGGCAGCCCATTCCCCTTCCCCTGCAATAACCAAATTGCAGCCGTATGCAATTTCGACCCAAAACGAAACGGAATTAAAACGTTACGAAAATTCGACCTGCCGTTTCCGTTTCGTTTTGGGCCACGAAACTGGACCCAGTGGCGTCTGCCGTTCTGTTCGGCCCAACGCAAGCCCGGCCCGTTGCGTTAACCGTTCTGTTCCAACGAAACAGAACAGAATAACGCAAACGGGCCTTGCGTTTGCAGCCCTATCTTTTATAAATCGAATGAATTCTAAAAGAGTGCATGCATGAGCTTTTGTCTCCTTAAAAGTTTGAATTGCCAACAGGCTGGCACAATTAACGGGGCAAAAAAAAAAACTCTTTTCTTTTTCTTATAGTTGGAAAAAAAAAAAAAAACTGAGAAGAAAAGTCCAAACGGCGACGGCTGTGGTGCAGTCGTCATGAGTGACAAAACCAGTACACCATAGAAACTGCCATTATTATGGCTCAGACTGACTGAAACTTGGCGGCTGCCAATTGCCGCGAATTTATTTATTTATTTTTTTGTGTCTATGCCTATAAAAAATAAAAATTTAAGAGATATGCCTCTTTCTAAACAAATGTTAGGATTATGCCTACTTTTTTAAACGCCGGCGTTCACAAGTCAATTTGAACTCCGGCAGTCACAGGATAAGGAATCTGTGAAGTATGAATGTTAAGTGCCAAATTTATTTCTGAACGCCAGCGTCCAAACCGGAGCGTCCAGATCGCTGGCGTTTAGAAAAAAACCAAAAATTATGTTTGATAGCACATCTGACAAAGATTTATAAACGAGCGGTGCAAATTGAACTGAATAAAAACGAGCGGTGCTCTATGAGAAGGTAAAAGCCAAAAGGAGAAGAATAATTTAATATGTTTCAACTCCCATTATATCCAATACATAAATATTATAATATAAAAGATGCAAAAGCACTTGCCTAAATCTTTAGTTTGTGAGTATATGGATAGTTGAATTTCTGAATGTGATAACTAATAACTAAAAAGGTACAAAAGCAGTTAAGTCCTTTTTTTTATTACAAAATTTTCACAGTACAATGTTAATACATATTTTTGCTGTATATAGAATATATATTATGAGTCCGGTTATGGTGCTTTCATAAGCATTTCGAACCGAAATGCTTACGATCCAATTTTAAAAATCCATCGTCCAAAATTTTGATCAAAATAGCTCATAATAATATTGAGATAATTAACTTGTAGAATCCTAATATTTTTTATTTTATGAAAATTTTAGCTATTTTAAATGATTTTTTAAATATTAGCATGCAAAATTGATTTATTTTTAATTATTTTAAGAGCTATATTTCAAAAAATCATTAAAAATAGTAATAAAGTTCCTAAAATGGTAAAGTTGGCATCATCCAACTTAATTATGCCAAGATTATTATAAACAATTTTTATTAAAATTTTTGATGACGAATTTTCGAATTCAAACCGTAAGCGTTTCGGTCCGATATACTTACGGAAGCACCGTAGCCGGAATCTATATATTATTCCAAAACTTTAAAAATATAGAAAAAGCATAAACTATCATATAGAAAAGAATCTGGAATCGTTTCCAACTCCATTTTTTTCTTGTTAATTCCCTCTGTATTTTTTTTAAGTAATGAACCACCAACCTAAATTAATTGAAGTACATGACAAGACTTTAGCTTTCATTAAGCCCCAGGAGTTATACACCAGTACAATGAATTTTTAGAGAACAGTATACAAGTTCCTTTTATTATGCATTGAGAGTTGGAGATAACAAATAGGAAATGTAATACATTGCAAGCTTAGATCACATGCGTAACATACTAACAACCAAATGAGATGGGACCAATTCACTTCAGCCATTGAAATAGAAAAGCACAAGGATCGGAAAAGAATGTAATTAACTTATATTTATGTCTGAACGCCAGCGCCCAACCGCTGGCTTCTATAAGTTGGCGTTCAGATTTTTGATTTTTCTGATTTTGTTATTTGTGAACGCCGGCGTTTAAAAAGTAGGCATAGTCCTAACATTTATTTAGAAAGAAGCATATCTCTTACATTTTTATTTTTTATAGGCATAGACAAAAAAAAAAAAAAAAATTCCAATTGCCTGCTTCGGCTTGGGCTTAGCATTTGTTGAGGAAACAATTAGTCCCGCAAGACAAGACAGACAACTGAGACAAGACACCAACTCGCAATTTGTTGTTTCCCTTTTTCTTTCTCTTTAATTTGTTGCGGTGTGGGGACTGCGACAGATCAATTATGAACGAACTTTTCGTGGTGATTGGATCACCTCACCATGATTGGAAGTTGGAAGTTGGAACTAGGAAGTGAGAGGACAACTTACGTACGTCAACTTTGTGCAAAAACGTAGTTACCATAAAATTAAATTCATTCCATATATATTAATTGTTCCTATAGCAATGTTTAACTTTGTTTATTTATATATTAATTATTATTATTATTATTATTATTTTTATTTTATTACATTGTTGTTGCTCTTCTTATTCTTTTTGTGTCAATGAAAAAAAATATCATATGATAATATAATGATATTTAAATATGAAATTAAGAATTTTGGGGATTTGATGGAAGTGTGATTTGACTAACACAAGACGAGAATGAATGTTTTGACCGGTATGTTTGGATTGGTACCTGGTTGCCGATTTCTTCGAGATTAGCGGGTCGTTAGACGTAACGACAGTCGGTTCCTTCAAGTTGTTACAGATAACGTATTTTCACTTTAGCAGGTGAGAATGTCACTCTTAGTGTGAAGGAGTACAAGTTGGTATAACTCACTAGTTCCTTACAAAGAGAAAGTTTTAACTGACCATAGAGTTGGAAATGAAAGCACCACTAGAACATGACTTTATCACCTTATACACGGCTGGCTATGATTTTCCTACTACACCTATATCATAGGAATGGTCTAAGGACACCAATCAATAAATACAAACATGTTCAGAGTCCGGTTCCATTTCATAGTGTGGTAAATTGGATGTTTTGATGATACTAATCTCCATAGAAAGGATATAAAAAGAAAAAGAAAGAATAAATGTGATATTTTGAGAATTTAATGTGTTCATATCTCATAGAAAGAAACTAAGAAATAATAAAAAGCGTGAATTTGAATATTATAAGAATCGATTGGATTTTAATATCGATAATTTAAATTTTGAATGTTCATTTAACATTTATATTTCTGTTTGATATTTTGGTGCGATTGGCTTCCAGAGGTTGGAAGTTGTGGTTGTTCCTACTGAGTTGAAAATACTCACCCCTCCATCGTTTATTTTTTTACATATGGTCAACAGGATTGATTTTTTCAAAACCATTAGGTGAAGTCATTTGGGAGAAGCTTATTTAGCAACTTATTTTATGTTCAAGTATGTTTGAGAACAATAATGAGATAATTTATTATTGATGTATTAGTGTATTTTCCGCTGTGAGGTCTTAGATTTTATAGCTAGGTTTGGATGAATCCATTTTGTATTTGAGATGTTGTAATAATTTGACTTTGCTACTTTATTTAATGCTGAAGATTTTGAGTTGGACATTCTAGTATAGAAAAATGTATATATATTTGCCACTCAGGTGTGACGCTTTCTTTTGAGACTACATAACAAATTAACAACACATGCGCAAATTAAATAGGACTCTGGTGTCATACTAATTGACAACAGAAATACAAATCTCATCTGTTGTCAACTTGTCATATATACTTGCTTCTCAATGCCAATTTCAACCGTCCGATTCCTATCTGATACGTCAAATAGTCTTTTATTCATTCGCCGGTTATATATAGAGTAGTAGGTAGCGTTCACATTTTTCACTTATCTACCGGTTCATCGTATTTTCAATAACAAATATTATTTTCAGTGAACATTTATATCTTTCTCATGAATATATATCATTTTCCAGTGAACAAATACATAACGGTTTCAGTAAACATTTATGCAACTGTGCTATGCACATGTGTGCACGTAGTGCGTTAGAACTGTGTGAGAGATGGTGGATGGGTGACCTACTATATATATAGGATAAACTTTATATGTTTCTTTTATATACAAGTAATGCAAGCTTGATTTGACTAATATTTTATTCAATACCTTCGCACACAGAAACAACTGCAGATCGAATGGTAGATTTGAATTTAGCATATACTCAAAAGATTGTGTGTTAAATATGTGCTTACGTATAATTTCAGGCAGAGGTCATCCATGACAAATAAATAGTTCTATTTGTGAGGTAAGCAAGAACTAAAAAGCGGCAATAATAGTTTTGTTTCTTCTTGCCACCTCTTCCATTAAATTGAGGACATTGATGATCATTAACAAATTAAAAAAAAAAAAAAAAACATACAGCACTGCACAATCTAGAAGCAAATTAATTATATTTCTTGGATTTGGTAATTATAATTTTGAGGTGCCTACAGGTTGACTGTGTTTCATTTACATTTACTTATAGGTTAATTGTATTTCAAATTTTATTTAATGTGAGTACACTACAATTTGATACTTCATTAAGAACTATCAAGTTTGTATGATAATTATAAAGGTCTATAAGTAAATGAATAATTGAATATATTTGTAAAAGATTTTCTATTTTTAAGATTTTTTTTTGAATTTATAAAGGCGCCACCTGTCAAAACGTGTTGACCAGTCAAATCTGGAAAACGCATCGCTATCGAAATTCGTGTCGCTCCCCGTCACGCCTAGCGCAATACCCCTACATGTCACTGCAGGTGTTTATATATCAAAATCAGGTGTTTATATTTCAAATCCAAGTGTTCTATTTCTCATGTGTTAATATTTCAAAGCCAAGTAGTTATATTTCAAAACATATACTTATATTTCACATACAATTATTTTATCTTCCACATGTTAATATTTTCAAGCCAAATGGCTATATTTCACATCTAAGTGTTTATCTAAAAATCAAGTATTTATATTTTAAAGCCATGTGTTTATCTCAAAACCAAGTATTCATAAGTCAGATAGTTATATCTCATATATGGGTGATTATATTTCAGAGTTAGGCGTTTATAATTCAAATAGAGTCGATCCTGTATAGATAAAAGGGGATAAACTACATTTTTTTTTCATTCCCAGATAAGATATATACACAAAGTTTTATGAGAAGGATAAATATAACTTGCCACACACAATGCCCCAGAACACCCCAATGCGCTTGGAAAAAATTTACAAAAATATCTCTCTTTTCAGAAAATTTTATAGAAATATCCTTTATTTCTAAGGAAATTTACAAAATTACCTTACCATGATTTTTTTTAAATAACACAAGGGGGACGCTGCGGTTTTGAAGTGTCCCGGCTAAACGCTGGTGTACCTTGATGTCCAGCACGGGACGTCAGGGTACCGTGGTGTCCAGCATAGGGGGATGGGACGCTGGGGTTCCGTAGTGTCCAACTGGGATGCTAGCGTCTGTTCTAAATATGAAAAATGTGTGTTACGGGGCCGAAACTCGTGAATTTTGTGTTTTTCAAGGCTTATTTAAAAAAATTGAGGGTGAAAGACTTGACTCAATGGGTCGGGGGACGCGCCCGAGGGACGAACGTTCGGGGAAATTGAGATTTTTTTTTTATATAACTACAAACATTTTTTTATTATACAACATTTTTAGTTTTTTTCCTTATTTTTCTAAATTGTACCTATAATTTAATACTAGTAAAAAGCCCACGCCTTGCTCTGGGCAAAATTGTTATTTCTTATAATAAACTTTTAAGATAACATATGTAATGAGCCTTAAATTGAAATAATTTATATGAGCCTTTAATTTTAATGGGCTGAGAATGTCAACGGGCATCAACGTACATCAACGGTTATGACCTATCCAATAAAATAATCAACGGCTCAGGTTTCTTATTTGGGGAAGATAGCCCTTTCATGTCATTTTTTCCAATATGCTTTTATATATAGTAAGGATTTGCATGTGATAGCACAAATACGTGTAACACAACGTGTTACACATGTCGCGTGCTTTAAGCGTGCATGTTCAAGATTTTTAAAAATCTAGCAAGCATGCATAAATTACATCTAAGCACACGAACACGTAGAATGTCCAACATGTGATATGTATGCATTTTATTTATTATATTATTATATATGAGTCTATATATCCGGCACAACATTTGGATTGATCTGATGCATATATATATGATTTCAACAGTACCATTTATTAACTAACTACTAGCTAGTCTACTACTGGCAGTCTTTCTTCTTGCACTCGCAATACATCTTGAGGAACCATGCGCATCTGGAGTAGTCGTAACCTTCCGAGGTGCATGCCGACCTGCAATGCGCCTTTTTGCATGCTGCGAACCACTTGGGCTCATACGTTTTGCAGGCCTTCCAACACTTCCAGTTGTCCGCCGCTTCCACGCCCCAAATCCCACCTATATTATATATCACAATCAAATTGATTAATTCAGCAGATTCGTTTTATAATCAAGCAGATATATATTAACTAGAGCTGTAACTCCGGCTTCGCCCGAAATATGATAACAAAAAAATAATAAAGCTTATAAAATGAAAATATTTATTTTAAAAAAATGAAACAAAATTTTAAAATTTTAATAATGATGATGTATAATTTATAAATATTAGTGCATAAATATTGGACCACTTTAAGGATTAAAGTTTGTCTTAGACATATCATATCGTCTTATTAAATGGGGAGAGAGAATAAATATAGACCATTGGATCAAAGTAGATGAAGAGATTTAAACAAAATAAATGGTTAATAATATTGATGATGTGCATATATAGTTGAGGTGCTTGGAGAACTATCCCTCTTTCTAGTTTATAGATTATCCGATTTTTAAAGCACAAAGCAAAGCTTTCCAATCATATTGATAAATTACATGAGAAGTGATGCCATCCAATTATCTCGGTCTAGTAGGTTGTATTCTATCGGTGGCGAAAGGCAAAAAATAAAAAATAGAAAATTTGTTGGTGGCATGGGGATTGTCATAAAGATAAAAAAAGTTTTACCATAAGAAGAGA
This sequence comes from Cyperus esculentus, assembly GCA_030179965.1. NCBI lineage: Eukaryota > Viridiplantae > Streptophyta > Magnoliopsida > Poales > Cyperaceae > Cyperus > Cyperus esculentus. The sequence goes on along the minus strand of JASGLE010000025.1, from coordinate 4,290,528 downwards.
GCAGCAGGAGGAGAAGCACGCAGCACACAATTTTCTTTGTACTCTCCATTAAAACCAAATCGAAAGTTGCTAATAAGAAATTCAACAGTTTTACACTTTACTGAACAAAGAAATTAATGAGGGTTGATATGATATGAGGCCTTTATAGTCGCAGCAGCTCGTAGAAACAGAGATTTATGTTGATATTAATTTGCTGAAAAAAGGAAATGAGTTAATTTACTTAAATTTTACTCCTACAATATGCTATTCAATGAAATGAGTTAATTTATGGGGACTGCTATTTTGAGGGCAACTTTTACTATTTTGAGGGCTCATAAATTTGAGTGCTCATCCTCTGTAGCGTTGCATTGTGTAGCGCAGGATGTGAACTGTTAGATCATCTCGAGATTCAAGCCGACAACACTGGAGTGCGCACCCTCAGTACCAATTTTGCCCCAGCCCCTTTTTCTCTAAATAAAGTCAGAATAGCTCACAATTAATTATAAATTCAAGTAAAAAAAAAAAAAACTCAAAATTAATGAAGAACTAAGCCATTCAATTTAGAAATCCACTTTACGAGAGAAATACAGCTCGACAATGAAACCATCTTTTGGCTAGTTCACTCCTCCGATATCATTGACCTTTTTTCTCTTAACAATTTTAAATCCCTGATCAAATTTCATTGAAGAAACGTTAATTTTGTTATATTATTGTTCTTTAAGATTTCAAATTACTTATTAATTGATTTCCTCAGTTGCTAAGTAGTATTATTTTATTATTCTTTTGTAGTTCGGCTTTCAAGGAGAAGATTCATTTTCTTCCGATGTATAATTAAGTTCTATAAAAAAAAAAGTGTAATTAAGGCTTGCAAACTCGGAATCGGAACTGAAATATACCAGTGGACTATGGACTCGGAATCAGCCGATGGTCCACTCGGATTGGAAACTCGGATTTTGCAAAAAAAAAAAAAATAATAAATAAATAAATAAATAATTTAAATAAATGTAACATCCTGCCAAGCAGGAGGAACAGTAGATGTGTTGATAAACACAAAGCTATAAAATATGCAACAATATACTTTACCAATAACAAATATATAGCCACATGCAATTCCCAAATATCCAACCTCCCAGGTCCCAAACCCTTTATATACAGTGGAAACAAGTAATATAATGAAATCCTGTGAAATCCTCCGTGGCAATTTCCGCAATCCTTTGCCTCACTTCAAGTCGTCCTTTCATCGCAAACCTGTAATCTGGAACCCACGAAAAATGGAACGGGTGAGAGTCTGAAACACTCTTAGTGCGATATTTAATTCCAGCCAATGATATTTATCAAATCTACTAGCGAAACTGAATACCACTAGGTAATCCCCACCACTCACTAACTAGACAAGACAACTCGCATTCTCCTTTTTTCTCTTTTATTTATTGATGCGGTGTGGGGACTGCGACAGATGAATTACTAACGAGCTTTTTCGTCGTCATTGGATCACCTCACCATGTTTGGAACTAGGAAGTGAGAGGACAATGTATGTCAACTTAGTGGAAAAAACTTAACTAAGTTTCTTTTTTTCTGAAGTATAAGTAGGTTAAAGTTGACTTAAGTTTCATTCCATATATTGTTCGTAATGTTTAGCTTCGTTTATTTATTATTATTATTTATTTATTTATTTACATATAAAACTAGTGTTAGTGAAAATATATAATACTACCAGGATACATTCTTAAGAAATTTTATGAGTTCCGACAAAGTATCAAACGACACTCAAATTAGTTAAAATTTAAAACACGATCAATCTATATTATATCAAACGACACTCAAATTAGTTAAAATTTAAATCACAATCGATCTATAAACTTCATAATATGCTTGTACAAAATTTTCTATTTTAGAGATTTTATTTATATTTATTTATGAATCAATGGTTGTTGTTATCACAAAGATTGGTTGTCAACCGATCACTACCATATCTTATACTATATCTTATACAAGAGACAAATTGACTTTTCGGCTGCGATGTCAATGTGCCATGAATGCTTCACCTGAAAGGATAAAATTCAGAACATTAAAAATTGGAGTCCGCATCTGCTATGATCCGAATAGGATTGGAGGAACCAACGATCCACATCTGACGACTGTAGTTTTTAGGGAGATTTTTAAAAATAATCTCAACCGTTCAAGGGTGGATCGGTGGTTCCTACGATCAAATTTGGATATTTCAGCGCTTAAAAATTGGGCCTTGAGGTTCACATGCTTCTGAATTTATATTGTCTTATTTTTTTTTTCTCTTATCTTGTAGTTGTAGATCACTTCCTTTCAATTTGTTATACTGGTACACTTTCTATTATAACTACAAAATAACTTAGAAAATATATATTTAATACATTTTGAATGAGATTACATTAGTACTTAAGAAATTATTTTTGTTCATCGAGACTATTTATCAAACAGCTCGCACACGTGTATATATAGAAAACATTAATAATACCTCGAGAATCATGTAAAGCTTTAGCCAAACTCTTCCTTTACCGTTTTATAATTTTAGCCCAACTATTCAAACGATGGGAAGTGAGTTATAAGTCCAAAATATATGGCCATCTCTCAGGCAATTTATCAAACACGTTCTAGGTATACTAAATAGAGGAGACATAACCATTAATGGTTAAGAAAGATTAACAATTGTGGGCTACAAAGTATGAATGTTTGAAAACAATTACAGGTACTATAACAATTCAAATTGTATATGTAAGAAAAACGTAAGGATTGATAGGTAAAAGTTTGTGCCTTTACTACTTTATTTAAAAAAAAAAAGAAGAAATTTTCAGTTGCATATACCGACGTGGAAAAGAGGAATATATTTTTGTCACTCGGGTGTGACAATTTCTTTTGAGACTACATAACAACACATGCGCAAATATATATATATATATTTTAAAAAAAGCATTGGCCCATTCATTAATTAACCTCATCCATACAACCAAACTACCACATAACACTGTCTCACAACAGACCCTGAAATACTACTCATCTAACCTTACTTTCAATTCAAAGATCTATCTTGCACAAAGAGTTCATTTATTTCTACACTTAATACTCAGATTCAAGGAAACATAACACCTCAGTTTTGACATAAGCTAAACAACTAATTTTTTATCAGTAAGAGATTTGAAGGATAGGAGGAACACTACACCAAAAAAGGCATATCATAACTACTACAATTGTTGGGAAAGGCTCCTATTTGTTGCGATAACCCTTATTACCACAAACTTAAATTGTTACGAGATTGTTGCGGTAACTGCTGTGGTAATAGCTTATTGCAACAAAATCCCACTTGTTGGATATCAATTTATTACAACAATCCGTTTTGACGTTTTACAGCAATACGACAACATCTAAATTTGTTGCCATAAAATGCTATTACCACAATTCTGCTGTTGGCAGACTCTGCTCTTGCCACAAATTTTTTGGTTGAAATTACATTTTTGGTGACGCTTCATTTGTGGCAACAGATTATTTCACCACAATTGAGATTGTTGCGATAACATATATAGAATATTAAAAAAAAATAAAATAGAAATTCCATTCACGTCAATAGTACAGTCATGTGGGGAAATTAAACGATTAATGAATATTAATTCATACAATATTGAGATTACATTGAACATGAAGATTTACATTATACACATTATTAATGATCAAACAAATAAAAATAATAATAATTTTCCTTCGCACTAATTTCAATTTGACAGTAAAGATAATATATATATATTTTATCTTAACAAAAAGACCTCAAACTGGTAATGAAATGCTCAATATGCCTCCTATTTGGTGTAGAGTCAGCTTCTACTGCCTCCCACTGTACAACTAAGAAGTATGACCAAAGTGATACAATCAACACAAAATTCATTGTTGTACCGTAAATATGCTGCTTTCTCAGTAAGTTCTTTTATATTGTTTCTTGAACTGTACATACAATTTGTGAATAGACTATTGAAAAACAAAGAGTTTTTCTATAATTTCCTAGCTTTTTCCTTCACCTTCTTGGCTAATAAAGCTACATTGACTACTATTATTAAAAAACAACTACAGTTATGCATCTGCAACACATGGACTACCGTTTTTAAAAATAGAATAAGAACCTTCTTAGCATTCAGGTCCAGTATCTTCACTTCAAAACTGTCTCTATAAGTGGAAAATAAAGTTGAAGATGGATTAATAAATTCATTGATAAAAAAAGTGACAAAAAGTGTGTACCTCTCAACATCCTCCTATTTCTGTAGCAAAAATCTGTGAAATTAATTAGTGTAGCATACAGTAGAGGCATTAGAATCAGAAAGTACCTGAATAAAACCACGTACACATGATAAGAACTCGATCTCATGTCTAAACCTTTTTAAGCAAAACAAGATTGTATGCCTACACAAATCAGTGAAAAATATTTTTCCTTAGAACTATTCTGCATTTTATTAATTTTGGGTAGTATAGCTTGATACTTTCTTACCTATACAGTCTCAACCATTACAGTGCAGGAACTATAATTACTAGCAAAACATTCAACGAAACAACAAAGATGATTCAAAAATAACAAAAAGAGTGGACACAGAACTTGTGCAACAACTTAAATACTATCGAAGTGTATTCCCATTAACAGATAACTTATTAGTTAAGTGCTGACCAGCTGGTTGCTCAAAATCCCACCAGGTTGCTCAAACTCGCAACTGCTCCATTCAAGTTCGAGACCACCGGGTTTCACAATCGCAACCTGTACCATAGACACGGGTTAACTTGATTAGTTTTTGTCAAAGCTGAAGCTCATGCAAATCATCACTAGAGATATAAATGCACCTTAAAACTCATATTTCTTCACTAGAGATATAATTGAACCAAATAGGAAATCATTTTTACGTTTCTCTTGATTCTTATTGAATATTTATGCTTCAATAATTTTAATTTCTAGACTTTGTGACTCACATCTTTGAGGTCTGTCCTTTCAAATAAAACCACACAGCCACCGCACCGCAATCTCCAGCTGCAAAATGAATCCCAGATTTATTAAATTCTATAGCAGAAATTATGCCCATTGAAAAAAGGACATAATGTTAGAACATGAACATATTTGCCATTAAATATAATAACAACAAAAACAGGATGATAGTGGATTCCAACATTGGCACCATTAGAGTGAAATCTTGCTCTCAAATACAAGTATAGGATGGTTGGAAAGGTTTGGATCTCCTGTAATATATAAATTGAGCTACCCAAGAAAAAAGATGAAACATGTTTAGTAAATTAAAGTCTCATAAGCACTCAGTACATGTAACATCTAGGTTTATCCAATGACTGATTGGATTGTTGTCAAAATATAACCATCTACAAAACGATAAAGAGAGACATACAATGTACATACTTGCTTTGGCATTTTTAACTTTGTATGTTGTTAGTCTTCTTAAAACTGTTCTCCAAATTACACTAAGATGTTAGTTAACCTGCAGACTACACCAAATTGTTTATCATTTTTAAAAGGAAACACCTAGAGTTTCTTGTACATAAAGCTAGACAACTTTAATTTGAAAAATTGCAACAAGGAAAGGAGGGAGTACCTTGACCACTATGGCTGCATTGAATGCATCAGAATCGTCAACTTTCTTAGTTGTATAGTTCTTTACAGATCCAAAATCAAAACAGTGTTTGTTTCTATCCATTTGGTAAAAGGGGGAGAACTCACCAACACTAAATATTAAACAAGAACCACAAAAATATTAGTAAAAGAAGTGAAAAAAGAACACAAAAAAATGAAAATGTAATAAATGAGAGAGATTGAAAACTAAGCGTACAGCATGAATCCCATTTGAAAGATAAAATTTTACTTTGTTATTATCTTCTTGTCAAATTGCAATCCTCCCAGGAAATCATCGGGAATCAAACAAAAGCTGAACAGAAGAAAGAGTTCATGTTTCCCTCGAACTATGCGGAGGAAGAGATGAGCAAGAAATAAAAAAATGAGACAATTTCAAGGATAGCCTGATATGACTCATGAAAAATAAGAGGGGCAGCAGGGGTATAAAGCAAGAAACTCACCCACATGTCATCCGGGTGCTTAACTGCTACCTGCTTGAAGACATTGTGCCAATGGGTCAAGAAAAGTGGGTCTTCCCACAGTACATCCCCTTCCCGGTAGATGCTTGGGCACTGGTCATGTGTTCTATTACCCCATCACTTTTATGAAATACATATAGAAATCATTCAACATATATAGTTATATACATACATTTGATTAACGATCATATATATATATAGAGACCAAACATAGCAATAATTATAACAATACAACTACATTAGTTTGTACTAAACTTCAAAGCCAATGATAATAATGAACTCTGAACTCAGAAAGCAGAACTTAATTATCAGCATGAGACATGCAGGTCTTACATCAGACTACATGAGAAGATGATACGCACCTATTGTTGTTTTTTTTCTTTGATAAAATGTATACTCTTCGAGCTCCCTACATGTTGAGACTAGTGAAAGTATCTCAAATCTTATGGCAATCCTTAGGTTCCCTGAACTTCAACTTAACTTGGAAACAAACTATCTACTTTACTGCTAATGGTACACTCTAATAGGATCAACTAACCTTGCATGATTTAGAACAAAACCTATGTCAATCGGATCAGACTTTGACTCTATATTAGTTTAACTCTCTGATTAAACTTAGACAATGAATTCTAAGGGCAACTTGGAACTTACATTGGCCTGATGTGTAACCACACATCACTCACCACTACCAAAGTACCAGAATAACAATTCCGAACCACAAAATGCAGAAAACAAAAATCTTAGCAATTCATAGCAGGTACAAGGATCCACTCCTAATAAACCTCATACATACACAACAAAACACAGAAGTTACACACAATAATATGTAAAAGAGAGTGAGATGATGAATGAGCTCATTACGGTGTCGGACGGCTGGACGCAGATCTCGAAATGGGTGCCCTTGAGCATCTTCACGGTGAGCTTCATGGCGTCCGTCTACGGCGGTCGGACTGGGAGAGGCCGCTGGTGGCGGTGGCACGGGGTGACGGGGTTCTCTCTTCTAGCTTGGAGAGGAAGAAGGCAAGACCCTAGTAGCGAGAGAGAAAGGGTGAGGAGAGCCGATCGGATCGGTGAGACGAGCTGTGGTATGATTGATGTTGGAGTATGCAGCGAGGTAGACTTCGGAGCAGGTGGCACAATGTCGGAGCAAGTGGCAGGATCGATGGCGGAGCAGGCGGCGAGGATCGATTGTCGGAGCAGGCGGTGACGATCGATTGCCGGAGCCGATGCCGGAGCAGGCGGCGACGATCGAGGCCGGAGCAGGCACGCGATCGATGTTGGATCAGCACGACGTTGGAGCAAGCGGCGGGATCGATGGCGGAGCAGGCGGCGACGATCGATGGCGGAGCAGGCGGCACGACTGCGGGTTAGGGAAAAATGAGGAGTAGGCAAGCTGAGGCGTTATGGCTTAAGGAGTCGAGCCTCTTCTCCGTTACTCATGGACCGGTATGAACTTGAGCAAAAGACCGAAACACACAAGTTTTACTCTCCATATTTTAGTTGGCACATCGTAGAACAGTAGCAGATAAAATTGGCATCTTAACTGGGCTATTACCACAATTTCATTTTGTCAAGTTGCGTTGAGTTATTACAACAATTCATTTTGTTTAATTATTGTACTTTGACAACAAATTATTTTGTTAATTGAGTTGGACTATTGCAACAAATTATTTTTGACATATTTGATTGATAATACAACAAAAATTTTATTACAATATTATTTATTTTATCAACAATATAATTTGTTAGCAAAACTTCTATTACTACTAATAATTTGTTGTAATTACAATTTTTAATACTTCAAACTATTTTGTTGAGATAAATTTGCTTATTTCAACAATCTCTTTATTTGTGGTAATAATTTGTGTTATTACCACTAAGTGGTCATTTGTTGAAATAGTTTTGTGGTAATACCCCATTTTTGGTGTAGTGGAAGCATCATCAATGAAATCTCATTCATGTCTTTGGGCAGCCACCTCTTGATATTCTTCTTCACTTCATCATTCATCAAACCTGACTAATAATTCAACAAAGACACAATTAGCATTATCATATTTCTACCAGTTGGAAGTTGAAAGTTTCGAAAGATAATATCATTTCTAGTATTCCAGATAGTCCAACATATAGCACTAAATACAGTCAAAAAGGCCTCCCTTTCACTTTTGGCTGGCATTCAGCAAATACACATGCGCAAATATGGTGTCATACTATTTGACAACAGAAATACAAATCTCTGTTGTCAACTTGTCATAAATATATATACTTGTCAATGCCAATTTCAACCGTCCGATTCCTATCTGATACGTCAAATAGTCTTTTATTCACTCGCTGGTTAATTATATATTAAGTAATGCAAGCTTGATTAATTTGACTAATATTTTATGCAATACCTTTGCAGGCAGAAAGTACAACTAGAGATCGAATCATAGAGATTTGAATTTAGCATATACTTACAAAAGATTGTGTGTTAAATATGTGCTTACGTATAATTTCAGGCAGACGTCATCCATGACACATAAATACTATATTTGTGAGTTAAGAAAGAAAAATAAAACGGCTATAATAGTTTTGTTTTTCCTTGCCACCTCTTCCATTAAATTAAGGGCATCGATGAATAACAAATAATAAAAAAAGGGTGTTGATAACTGTACCCCTTAAAAAACCTCTTAACCGCACTCAATACATTTTTAGTTAAAAATTCTTTTTCAAGTATAACATTTACTGGTTGCAATTCACATCTTCAATCGAACAAAACACTTATATATATACAATAGAAATATCAAGAGTAAAAAAAAAATTCACTCAAAATTTATGAGAGTATAAGAAAGAAAGAGAAAATATTACTAATTTAGTTTGGAGAATGGATAACGGGAAAAGTTATTAAGGGGGCAAATATAATTTCTCTAAAAAAATACAGCACTGCACCATCCAGAAGCAAAATAACTATATTTCTTGGATTTGGTAATTATATGAGTAAAAAGAGCTGGCGTCATCACCCTTTTTACTTATCCATTGGTCCACCGTATTTTCAATGAGCAAATATCATTTTGCAGTAAACATTTATATCTTTTCGATCAATAGACATTGTTTTCAAGTGAATACATTACGGTTTCTAGCTAGTTAACTTTTATGCGACTGTAGTAAGTACATGGGTGCACGTGATGTGTCAGAATTGTAAGAGAGGTGGATGGATGACGACCTACTATATAGGGGTGGACTCTACGTACGTGTTTTTCTTATAATCATTCTATGCCTCCTATTAATTGGCTCTATACTTAGTTAATTAGCTTTCTTGTCAAGTATGTCTTTTTTTTTCGAAATCTTTGCAGCAGCTGCAAAGTTGCATGGGCGGGTATCGAACTCTCGACCTTTAGGTAAACAACAGCCCTAAGACTTCTCTCCTAACCAACTGAGCTACCACCCGTTTCCTTCTTGTCAAGTATGTCACAGCTAGCTAGGCTCCGTATCTCACTTTCGAGAAGGTCAAAATCATCTCCCCGTGATGTGATCCCCCTCTCATTTTGGATTTGTGTTCCGTATTAAACATTTTTTGAGTGTTTATTTGTGAGGCTATTATTAAAGTTTCTATATATCCAAAACGCTCATGCTCTCAAACTCTCAATTAATTAAACCACTTCCAAAATTTCAATTTTGCCTGTAGTTTTTTTTTTTTTTTTTGGGTACCAAAATTTACCATTTGCACCAAATTGGTTTTAAACTTTTAAACTGGTCAGTTAATTAAATTTTTTTTTAAAAATTAGTCTGTTTGTGTATCTTTTGTTGACATGGATTATATTGTTTTGCTACATGGACTATAATATGCCGCCTAAATCATGAATTATATGTTCAATGGTTCATTGTATCCCGTCTAAATCTCTCCAAGTTATTATCTTGAAAAAACCAAATTTATTTGTTTAGCACTTAATTACATTGAACACACGGTGAGTTAAAATTTTAATTGGCATGCAATCTACAAATCTACGTAACTAAAAAATATAATTCATTTTGGTGTAAAATTTCAAGGACCAACTTAATTTTTGAGAAGTATTTAAATATCAAATAATAAATTTGCCCACAAATTTAAGAGGGAAATATTGTACATCTTATATATTTAATTTTAGCGCCAAAATGTATGTTAAATCTGTATGTATATATATACGCAAAATTGAACACGCTAAAACAATTCTAAAAGTTAAATGTCAAAGTAAACTTGTAGTAGTTGCAATTAAAACTCAAAATCCCAAAACAATTCTGAAAGTGATATGTACGTCAAAGCTTGTAATTACAAAACTCAAAATCCTAGAACTAACTATCCTAAAACAACAAATTAACAAAGTCAAATATATTAATTAAAGCTTGTAGTTGCAGAACTCAAAATGCCCTCTGCTTGCCACTCATCTGACTTTTATTTACTCTCTCTGTTATAGGGCTGTAAACGGAACACTGTTTTCCGTTATTTCGTTAAACGATTTTTCGTTCCATTAAACGAAACGAAACGATTAACGGAACAATCTATTCAAATTCGTTTTCCATTTTGACAGAAAATACTACTGTTGAACGATTATTTTCGTTCTTTCGTTTCATTTCGTCCCAAACGAAACTGCTCGTTTTCGTGGTTGTTTGTCACGTTATGCAGGTCTATCTCTCTATATATATAACAGCTACTTCCATTCAATCAACCCTTCACCATCAAGTAATCAATTCCCTCACAGAATCTACTTGGATAATAAAGAAAAAGGATCAAAAAAGAGAAGCTCACAAATTAAAGAGATACCAACAGCTAGAGACACCACACTCACCACTCACCAGTGCTTCATCATCTATTGCTTTAATCACCATTATCGATCGATATTTCGATACAGACGTAATTAAGGAAAGGAGTAGCTAGCGGATTGACGACGAGGTGCCCGTGAGCGTATATGGCGGAGCCAGGGGAGATACACAAGATCGGGAGCTTCAGCCTGAGGCGGAGCAGCTCGATATGGAGCAGGGGGGCAGAGGAGCACGTGTTCTCGAGGTCGTCGAGGGACGAGGACGACGAGGAGGCGCTGAAGTGGGCTGCACTGGAGAAGCTACCAACGTTCAACCGGCTGCAGAAGGGAATCCTCTTGTCAACCGAGGGACAGCCCACCGAGGTCGATATAGAGAAGCTCGGACCGCATGAGGAGAAGGCGCTGTTGGATAGGCTCCTGCATGTCACCGAGGAGGATCACGAGCGATTCCTGCACAAGCTGAGAGACCGCATCGACAGGTATGTATGGTTTGAGGATTGAATTTCGATCCTTTTTGCTTATCCTTGAATTTGTAAGAAAGAAAGGAAAAAAAATAAGCAATTTTTTTCTTTTGTGACAAGTATATGAAACTTCTGATTTGATCCTTCTTCATAACTTTATCCTATTTTTTGTAGTAATTAGGAGATATAATTAATTATCTGGTTGAATTGTTTTCCAGTGTAGTTTTTTTTCTTTTACTTTGCTTCGAAATTTACTGAGATCGATGTACGAGTAATTATTAGGAAAAAAAATCTGATAGTCTTCTTCTGCACAATTGAAGAGTCGGAATTGATCTGCCGTCAATAGAAGTGCGGTTCGAGAAGCTCAGTGTAGAGGCCGAGGCGTACGTCGGGAGCAGGGGATTACCTACACTCATAAACTCCACCATGAACACAATTGAGGTACATGACAAGTTTAAAAAAAAAATAAAAATAGGAAAATTCTATGTGGATACCATGTTTGATACTATAGTTGATACCATAAAACCGGATACGGTTTTTTTCCGGTTTAACGTTGGTTCAATGAAATTTAAAATCAATCAAATCAAATCGCGAACTTCTCGTCTCCGATCTCCTTCTCCTCTAATCTTTTTCTCTCCGATCTCATCCTCTTTGATCTCCTCTCCGGTTTATTTCCCCTCCCGTCGTCATCCTCTCATGGCGCAAACTTCTCCTCTCTGATCTCCTTCCTTTAATTCTCCCACTCATCCTCTATGATATTCTTCTTTGTTATCTTCTTCTCACTTCGTTCTCCGACTTCTCCTCTCTGGTCTTCTTCTCTCTATCAATTCTCGGTTCGCTTGCAATTGGTCGGTGTTCAAGTTAGACCAATTGGTATTCAAGTTATACCAATGAGTATTCAGGTTATACCAATAGGTATTCAGGTTATACCAATAGGTATTCAGGTTATACCAAATAGGTATTCAGGTAATACCAATAGGTATTGAAGTTATACTAATGAGAATTCAAGTTATACCAATTAGAATTCAAGTTATAGCAATGAGAATTCAAGTTATGTCAGTATTCAAGTTTTAGTAGTAAATATTCAAGTTATACCAATAGGTATTCAAGTTATACCAATGAGAATTCAAGTTATGTCAGTATTCAAGTTATAGCAATGAGTGTTCAAGCTGAAAAATATGTTAGTATTCAAGTTTCAGCAGTAAATATTTAAGTTATACCAATGAGAATTCAAGTTATGTCAGTATTCAAGTTTCAGCAGTAAATATTCAAGTTATATCAATGAGAATTCAAGTTATGTCAGTATTCAAGTTATAGCAACGAGTGTTCAAGTTATACTAATGAGTATTCAAGTTATACCATTGAGAATTCTCAAATAAATGTTCCTTGTTAAATATTTGACCAGTCAACTATCTTGGTATCAACTATGGTATCAACTATGGTATCACCATATCCGGACCCATAAAAATATATACTTACTGACAATTATTTAGGAAAATTGACAATGCACGACTCTCCTGGCCATAAAAAACTTTAAGAAAGCGTCCTTTTCAAAGAAAGGAGAAATATAAAATGACCCAATACAGCTCATACATCAATCTGGCACATTTACACAGGAAGGGAAGAAAAAAATAATGAAAATATAAAAAAAATGGTTTCTTTTGAGTTTTGAGGGTACACGCACTAGTAAAATGGATTTTGTTTTTTGGTGTACCTACTCTAATTGCTCTGAAGATTCCTTTAACACATGCATATCATTAACTAATTGATCTCTAAAGATATATTACAAAAAAAATTGATCTCTCTGTTTTTTGCTTTTAGTCCTTTGCAAATGCCCTCCACATAATCCCGAGCAGGAAACGGCCCCTGCCGATCCTCCACAACGTCAGCGGAATCATTAAACCGCGAAGGTAATATATTCTATTTTGCTTTCTATTTTGCCGGTTTTTTCTTGTGATGTGGGAGGTTGGAAACAAACTCATACTATCAAATGTTAATATACAGGCTTAATTTTTTATATACCCCTCGACTCGTACTCAACTTCTTATTTCTCCCTGTACTCTTCAATATTTCTTATTTCTCCCTCAAGTGTTATAACTAATTTTTTATTTGCCCATCATATTAGTACTACCATTTAAACATAGTTGTAATGCATATTCAGAATGATTGTTTATTATCTTTTGAGTACTGTAAACATCATCTTTTGATGCATTTATATCGATCTAGGATGACGTTGCTACTGGGGCCGCCTGGTTCTGGCAAGACTACTTTGCTGCTTGCATTAGCAGGAAAACTGGATTCTGATCTCAAGGTTCATACTCCATTTCTCCCTATTTTAATTCTTTTAAACCATTAATTCTTTCTTGGTTCAATTATGTTCTCGTGAGTTAACAGAAGGGTGATTGCGGTAACTTTTTGAACAAATGACAATCAGGTATCAGGTAAGGTGACCTACAATGGACATGAAATGAACGAGTTTGTGCCGGAGCGAACAGCTACGTACATCAGTCAGCATGATCTCCACTTGGGGGAGATGACTGTGAGAGAGACTTTGGAGTACTCTGCCCGGTGTCAGGGCGTCGGTGCCAGATACGGTACGAAGGATTTCTTGGAAAAAGTTTTTATCACTCATGTTGATGTATTTTTTTTTCCTGAAGTGTTTGAGTGCATTTACATCGTAAATTTGTAGAGATAATAACTGAACTGGCACGACGAGAAAAGGAAGCAAACATCAAGCCAGACCCTGATATTGATGTCTTTATGAAGGTAACGTAAAGCTCATGCTAAATTTAAGTATGACTGATTTTATATACATCAGATTTTCATGTGGCCATTTATATTTCATCAATTTTTATAGGCAATTTCCATGGGAGGACATAAAGCAAGTATAGTAACAGATTACATTATCAAGGTACTCATTCTTGTTAAATTCAAGTATTCAACACATAATAATTTAGTTCTTCATCAAATATAATGCTCTTAAAGGTTGTTTAACATGTATTACCGGTTTGCTTTAACCTGTTTATAATTAGCTCTTGGGACTAGAGGTTTGTGCCGATACCATGGTTGGAAACGAGATGATAAGAGGTATTTCTGGCGGTCAAAAGAAGCGTGTAACTACAGGTACTTCATCCTAATTAATTTCATTTATTGTGTGCATATCTTGTGTAATAACGTAATGTCAAATCATACATCATACAAATAAATTGTTAAATTTTGCTGTCTTTTTTCTTAGGTGAGATGCTCGTGGGTCCATCGAGAGTGTTATTCATGGATGAGATATCGACTGGTCTAGACAGCTCAACCACGTACCAGATAGTGAACGCACTAGGAAGATCAATCCACATACTCCAAGGGACGGCTGTCGTCTCCCTTCTCCAGCCAGCCCCAGAGACATATGACCTGTTCGATGATATAATCCTGATCTCCGATGGGCAGATTGTGTACCAGGGCCCTCGCGAGCATGTGCTCGAGTTCTTTGAGTCAATGGGGTTTAAGTGCCCCAAGAGGAAGGGTGTTGCTGACTTCTTACAGGAGGTAGATAAGATCACAAAATTTACATCTCAAATGTTGCGCAAACTGCGAACTTATTTCGTACATTAATCTAAATTTACAATATTTCTCTATTTAATTAATAGGTAACATCAAGGAAAGATCAACAACAGTACTGGGCACGAGATGACGAGCCATATCGATATGTACCCGTCAAGGCCTTTGCAGAGGCATTCAATTCCTTCCATATCGGCAGAAACATAGCAAATGAACTCTCGGTTCCTTTCGATAAGAGCACAGGCCATCCAGCAGCTCTGACAACCTCAAAGTATGGAGTCAGCAAGAAGGAGCTATTGGTCGCCAACATCGAAAGGGAAATGCTGCTTATGAAGAGGAACTCTTTTGTCTACATCTTCAAATCTTGCCAAGTAAATCTATTTAATTCAATTTTTACTTAAAGATCAGAAACTAAACAAAAATGAATTTACTATATATTTAGTACTTTAGTTTTATAGAATATAAAGGAAGAAATTAATATTGACAACAGTCACATGTTTTTTTTTATCTTTTGATCTTCTCTTCGCCTAATATTTTAAGATTTGTTTTTATATGCACTTTAAATTCTCTGTTTTTTTTTTTTTTTACTGTTAAACAGCTGATCATAATGGCATTCGTGGCCAGTACAGTATTCCTCCGCACAAACATGCAGAGGGATTCTGTCACCGATGGAGGAATCTACATGGGGGCACTTTTCTTCTCGATCCTCATGATCATGTTCAACGGATTTTCTGAGCTCGCGATGACAATCACTAAACTCCCGGTTTTCTTCAAGCAACGGGACCTCCTCTTCTACCCTGCGTGGACTTACACTCTTCCTTCGTGGATTCTCAAGATCCCCATCTCGTTCATTGAAGTTGGAGTCTGGGTATTCACTGTCTATTATGCCATTGGATTTGATCCGAATGTTGCGAGGTATGAAGCGACAACAGATCAAAGTGCCGATAAATTTTGATCATTCTATATATGCAACTCTGTGGAAGAATTTACTTCCTTTTGTTATACTGAATTGTTTTTGTTTTGATATTACAGGCTTTTCAAACAATATCTAATTTTCCTGGCGGTCAATCAGATGTCATCGGGTCTTTTCCGTCTAATTGGCGGCTTGGCCAGAAACATGATTGTAGCAAACACATTTGGGTCTTTTGCTCTCTTGATTATGTTGGCATTGGGAGGCTTTATTCTTTCAAGAGGTAAAGTTTCTCAGATAGATAAGCTAATAGCATGTTGACATTATATGCATTTAGTCCTTTGTTTAAGGGCATTTGTCTATGCACACATGGTAACTAGCTATATATATCCGTTTTCATAAATAGGGGAAAAAATTACTAAGGATATAGTTGAAAAATAAATAAAACACAGAACTAATCTTTTTTTTTTTTGAATAGATAATATTAAAAAGTGGTGGAAATGGGGTTACTGGATCTCTCCCTTGATGTACGCACAAAACAGCATCTCAACTAACGAGTTTCTTGGCCATAGCTGGGATAAGGTAAAAATCCGGAACCGTTTTATAAAATGAACACAAGTACTACTTGTAATATAAGAAATGGATCAGTAATTTTAGATCTTCGACTTGATGTAGATACTTCCCGGGTCGAATGAGACACTGGGTGTGCAAGTGTTGGAATCTCGCGGTGTCTTTCCCAAAGCAAAATGGTACTGGATAGGGGTCGGCGCATTGTTTGGATTTGTATTTCTCTTCAATGCTCTCTACACATTGGCGCTTACATATCTTAAACGTAAGATTTTAAATACATATATATTTCTATTTCACACATCAGTTTGATCTTTCATAAATCATAACCATGTATATTATGCTTTTTGAGGATTAATATATACTAAGATTCAGTGTTTTAGATGTAGAACCTTGCTTTGGTCATATTAAGTTTTGTATTTTACTGACTAAAAATTTCCATATGCAGCATTCGGAAAATCTCAACCGATCGTATCTGAAGAAACGTTAAAGGAAAAGCATGCAAACCTAACCGGTCAGGTTGTAGAAGGGTCATCGAGGGGAAGATCCTATTCGACATCCGGAAGAGGAGATGCGCACAATGCATCAGTTCCTGGAACTGATACCGAAGATTTAGACCAGAGCAAGAAAGGCATGGTCCTCCCATTTAAGCCGCTCTCTCTAACTTTCGACAATATCAGATACTCTGTCGACATGCCAGCAGTAAGCATCTAATTAAACAAGCAACATTGTATAAAAAGAAAAAGTTATATCATGATTGCCCCTGAAACAATCATGTAAATTAAGAGAAAAAAGTAGAAAAAAGGAACAGTTTTGGACATATTTAATTAGTTGAA
The DNA here is from genome assembly GCA_030179965.1 of Cyperus esculentus. NCBI lineage: Eukaryota > Viridiplantae > Streptophyta > Magnoliopsida > Poales > Cyperaceae > Cyperus > Cyperus esculentus. Next base: position 4,273,355 of record JASGLE010000025.1, on the reverse strand, counting down.
TATTTCATTAACTTCACTAGGAAATGAAAGCACAAGGAATCGAAGAAGACCGGTTGGTTCTCTTGAAGGGGGTTAGCGGTTCTTTCAGACCCAGAGTTCTGACAGCGCTGATGGGTGTCAGTGGAGCGGGGAAGACAACGCTGATGGATGTACTGGCTGGAAGGAAGACGGGAGGCTACATAGAGGGTTCTATCATGATATCTGGATATCCCAAAAAACAAGAGACGTTTGCTCGTGTTTCAGGATACTGTGAGCAAAATGACATACATTCGCCTCATCTGACGGTTTATGAGTCGCTTGTTTTCTCTGTGTGGTTACGGCTTTCATCTGACATTGACTTGGAGACAAGAGAGGTAAAGCTCTAGAGTTTGTACACATATATATGCACAATATATAATAATTAATAACTCATACTAAAAGCACAAAGCCAAGAATTAGCCAAATTTACAAAGCTTTCTGAGAAAAAATATGGATTGCTTAAAATTACAAGTCTATATAAGTTGTTCTACTATTCAAGAAATTAGAACATGTCAAGTTTAAAATGTTTTGTATAAATAGAGGTTCGTAGAAGAAGTGATGGAGCTCGTGGAGCTCAACTCTTTGAGAGACTCATTGGTTGGTCTGCCCGGCGTAAATGGTTTGTCAACTGAGCAACGGAAGAGGCTAACCATTGCGGTTGAACTTGTCGCCAATCCTTCGATAATTTTCATGGATGAACCAACCTCTGGGCTCGATGCACGTGCTGCGGCCATCGTCATGAGAGCTGTGAGAAACACCGTGGATACTGGCAGGACTGTTGTTTGTACCATTCACCAACCTAGCATTGATATCTTTGAAGCTTTCGATGAGGTGAGATATGTCCTATTTACCTTAGATCAAAAAAGTTTTTAGCTGTGAAACAATTGAGAAAAAAGAAATGTGATTTCCTCTTTTCAGTTATTTTTGATGAAGAGAGGAGGAGAAGAGATCTATGTGGGTCCACTTGGTCACCATTCATCACAATTGATCCAATACTTTGAGGTACCTTAGATGCACAATTCTTACATTTCTAATTCTTTTATTCAGAATTATTTAATGTGTTTTAATGGTATTTATGTTGTCTATATATATATATATGATTCTTTATTACAGAGTATTGAGGGTGTGCATAAGATTAAGGATGGTTATAATCCTGCTACTTGGATGTTAGAGGTGACTACTTTGGCACAAGAAGAGGCACTTGGGGTCAACTTTTCTGAAGTGTACAGAAACTCCGAGCTGTACCGGTGAATACCTAAACCGACCTAATTCCTCCTCTGATTCCACGCTGTCGGTAATATATACTTAGCATGCCACCATCGACAATATTATGATAATCATTGTCATTTTGTTCGTTTCAGGAGAAACAAAGCTTTGATTGAGGAGCTGAGCACACCGCCCCCTGATTCAAGTGATCTACATTTCAAAACCATGTACTCTCAACCGTTTTTCAGACAATGCCTGGCTTGCTTGTGGAAGCAGAGACTGTCGTACTGGAGAAATCCTCCTTATACGGCTGTTCGGTTCTTTTTTACCACCACAATAGCGTTGCTGTTCGGAACTATATTCTGGGACCTTGGTTCGAAGACGTATGTTAAATAAATATTTCATTTCACTTTTAGAAAGGAATTTATATTTTTTTTCTTATTAAGTTTGTTCCAGTTGCTTAATTACAGCACGATAACAATAACTAGTGATGTTGTTGTACAGGGGAAAGAGACAAGACCTTTTCAATGCCATGGGTTCGATGTATGCTTCGGTTCTATTCATCGGAGTGCAAAATGCGTCATCAGTTCAGCCAGTCGTGTCGATTGAGCGAACTGTTTTTTACAGAGAAAAGGCAGCGGGCATGTACTCCGCTTTGCCATATGCATTCGGACAGGTACTTAATCACTAAAAAAAAAAAACTGAAAATATTGCATCAGATGAGAGGTCTGCCGACAACGTCTAATCATATATGTTACATTTCCTTTTCATGTTAAGGTCGTGATCGAGGTTCCATATATTCTGGTACAAACTCTGGTTTACGGCGTCATAGTGTATGCCATGATCGGATTTGAATGGACAGCTGCCAAGTTCTTCTGGTACATCTTCTTCATGTACTTCACACTGTTGTACTACACTTTCTATGGGATGATGGCAGTCGGATTGACACCAAATTACCAAGTTGCCTCGATCGTCTCGGCCTCATTCTATAGTTTCTGGAACATCTTTTCCGGCTTTCTCATTCCCCGACCCGTAAGTGTCATCTTTATTTCCTCTCTATTCCATTGTTACACTATAAATTTGATAAATTCAGGTACTTTTTTTTTTTTTTTTACTATTTTTTGTGGTAAACTTTCTTCTGTATGATGCAGCAAGTTCCAGTCTGGTGGAGATGGTACGTGTGGATATGCCCCGTCGCATGGACGCTATACGGTTTAGTCAGTTCACAATTCGGGGACGTGCAGAATACGATCGAAGGTGGACAGACCGTAGCTGATTTTGTGAGGAGCTATTTCGGGTTCCACCATGATCTTCTGGGGGTCGTCGCTGCCGTGGTGGCAGCTTTCGCGCTGCTCTTCGCGTTTTTGTTTGGGTTTGCGATTCAGAGGTTTAACTTCCAGAAGAGATAAGTACGTGAAAACGGCATTCCGTAGACAAATTGTACAGTGAATTTCTTCTCTATTATATCTAGTTTGATTCTTGTAAATATTGTTGATAGTATATATGTTCTTAACTTGTATTCTGCAGCGTTACATAATCATCAATTATATACATTCTGTAAGGAAATATGATTCAGAGTTGATTAACAAAGATCAAACTTTCAATAGATGAATGATTTTTTGTAAAATTTTATGTTTAGAAGTACATATAAAAAGAACTTGAATTATTTTCGAATATTCAATAGAAGTCATAAGAAAAATAAATATAAATAAATACGTTTTACACTTATGTCTCTGAGCTTTCATCTGACTCTTTTAAGAACATATCCTGGAAATCCTGAATAAATTAATTTTGGACGAATTTTCAGCTAATGAAAATTTTGGTAAGGTGACTGAAAACCAGAGATAACATGTCGAAAAACAGGGCTTGTTCAATTTATTCTGTAGGAAACAAATGAATCAGACTAGAAAATCATTGATTTCAAGTAGAAACCAACCTTAAAACTCAATTGACACTGAATACAGTGATTATAGACTCATAGTTAGCTGCAACTTGCGAGCACATATTTAGTGCTCTGATTCTGAACTAAACTGCTTAGGCCATTGATCAGAACGTTCATAATTTCAAGAGGTGGCAAATCGGGTGGGAGGGTGGGGTTCGGGTCGGGCGGGTTTGGTCAGTTTGACCTTCTATCTAGCTAGAATATCTTGGGTCGGGTGATGGGTGGGTTGGGTCGGGTCAGGTCAATTTTAATATCAACTTTTTTGGATCGTATGTTGATTTGAATTGGATTAAATGCTATTTGATATTGGGTCGGATCGGTTTCGGATCAGGTCGGGTAGGGTCCGGTCAGTTTGACTTTCTGGAAAATGTCGGGTCGGGTTGGGTCGGATTCTGCCACCTCTAATAATTTCATAGGGAAATGGCATCAAAGCTTGGTATACATTCATACCTCTATATAGCCATGGCATCAAACAGGAAGACCCATTTTCTTTCCCTTCATATGTTTCGTTTGTGAGTGCTGAGTAGTGATGTAAGGATTCATGAGAGCAATTTGCCTCGCATCTTATATATTGTTTTGTCAAGGTTCTCATGTGATTAACAACTTTGCATATGTATTGAGTTGAAAATGAAAGATAGAGAGGTGGCATAATTGGGCACTATGAGTTGCTGCCAAAAGGAATTTTAGGCTTTTTAGCTCCCAGATTGTTGCCCAAAAATATGCTAATAAGACCTAATAAGGACTGAGCACTGCTGTTTGTCTCTGGCTTTTATGGATTTTTTGTGGCACATTGCATCCTACAGATACTGATCTCCCAAGTTAAAAAAATAATAATAATAAATAAAATAAAAGTACCTTTTTTGGTTTGAAAATAAATGCATCTTTATCTTTTCCAAGTTTTTTGGATGTTTTTTAAAAATATATATAATTGAAGTGTAACTACACAGAGCAAGTGTTTTTGGTACCAAGATAGAAATTTAATTCCAGTAGTGAGAGTAGAGAATCTTAGATTTTGATATTAGAATATATTAAAATGCTGTTGAATGTGTAGTGTAGGCAGACGTCAGCCATGACAAACAAAAGGAGATGACCAGAAATGGTGGAAGCTAACTGCAAACATAATCATTGTATATATATCTACCATTTGGTAGTATATAAATTACATGATTATATATGAGAGGCGGCTAAAGAAATGTTGAATGCATCTGATCAAGTGCACTTTTAATTATAAAAGTAATAATAATGTGTTAGTTGTCAATTATGTGTTAGTTGTTAATTAATTGTGGTTTCTTGTCGAGTTTGTTAATTAATTGTAGAGACAATTTTTCAAGTTCCGAGTATATAAAAAGGGACCATAATAATTTTAAATTTTCTCAACACTAAGTTCCAATTCATTCATTTGATATAAAACACAAAATACATGACTTAAACAGTCCTTTTCCCAATTATATAAAAAAAGAGAAAAATTGTGCAGATATTTCATGTCTAAATTCCAGCCATAAAATTGTATACTAATTAAATCCATATGCACACCAAACCTATAATTAATACAAACAAAAGTCAAAGCTTATAGCTACTTCCAAAATTCAAAATCCCTTTTACTTGGAAAGACAGAAAAGAGACACAACTAGAGACACCACTGTTACCAGTGCTTCATCCACTGTCTTATTTACCAGTATCCACCTTTCACTGATCATGATCCTCAATCACTTGTCAATATAAACATAATTATATAAGGAAGGAAAAGCAAAGTAGCAAACAAGCTCACTGACAAGGTGTTTTTTTTTTTTTTTTTTTCTTTGATGTAGCAGGCGATTGCCTACTATAATTCTTCATTAACACTGACAAGGTGTTTAATTGGCTAATTTTTTTCTGAGAGAGTCTTAGAGAATGGCAGAGCCAGGGGAGGTTCATAATTTTGAGAGTTTCAGCCTGAGGCGGAACGGATCGGTGTGGAGCCGGGGTGGCGCCGAAGACGCCTTCTCAAGGTCGTCGAGGGATGTGGACGACGAGGACGCTCTGCGGTGGGCTGCGCTGGAGAAGCTGCCCACGTACCACCGGCTCCACAAGGGCGTCCTCCTGTCCCCCGAGGGCCGGCTCAACGAAGTGGACATTGATAACCTCGCGCCGCACGAGGAGAAGGCGCTGTTGGATAGGCTGTTGCATGTCGCCGAGGAGGATCACGAGCGGTTCCTGCGCAAGCTCAGGGACCGCATCGACAGGTATATAACGCTTTTTCGAGGCTTGTTTTTTTTCTTTCGTAATTATCTTTCGAAAGAATAAAATTGTGATCTTTTTTAATGATTTTATAGTTTGTAGGAATTAGGAAACATAATTGTCATGTCACATTATTTTCCATTGCAATTCAATTTACTCAACTAATTCACTTCAAATTAAACTTGATAAGATGTATATATATATATGAGTAATTAGTAGAAATTCTCTGATGATCTTCATTTGCATACAGAGTTGGAATTGATCTACCGGCAATAGAAGTACGGTTCGAGAACCTCAATGTCGAGGCGGAGGCTAACGTCGGAAACAGGGGATTACCTACATTCATAAATTCCACCATGAATACAATCAAGGTACTTGATAAGAAATAAATACCCACCAAAATTATCTACAAAAAAATGAAAGAATTGATAATGACTCTCCTGACAGTGGAAAATTTTAAGCAAAATGGTCCTTTTTCAAAACACAGGGAAAGAATAAAAAATTGCCCAATACAGCCCGCATCATTCTGTGGAGAGAATCAAAAAGTTAACATAGATTGTCCTTCTTTGAGGGTAGAAATGTTACAAATATTATTTTTTTGTGTAATTATCTTCTAATTTCCTTAATTAATCTATATGCATATTGATAACTAATTGATCTCTCTCTATTTTTTTTTTTTTTTTTTTGCTTGCTATATATTAGTCCTTTGCAAATACCCTCCATATATTACCAAGCAGGAAAAAGTCCATGACTGTCCTCCACAATGTCAGTGGAATCATAAAACCATGGAGGTAATCCTTTTTGTTTGTTTTTTTTTTTTTTTACCTTATTTCTCTTTTTATTGAAATGGAAAATTGGAAAAAGTTTTTATACAAAAATGCATAACAAACTTAAAAATTATCATTTGTTAATCTGAACTCAGATAATTATCACATAATATATTGTATCTTTTTTATATCCCTATGACCTTATTATTACTCTTTAATGTATCGTACTTAATTAGAACGACATTGCTACTGGGACCTCCCGGTTGCGGAAAGACTACTTTGTTGCTTGCACTAGCAGGAAAACTAGATTCTGATCTGAAGGTTCACAATCTGTTTCTCTCAGTTTCTAAACCATTATTTCTAAGTTCAATTTTCCTGTTCTTAATTACAAAAGGGTAATTCGGTGTTTTTCGGATTATGACGTACAATCAGGTATCAGGTAAAGTGACCTACAACGGACATGAGATGAAGGAGTTCATACCAGAACGAACGGCTACGTACATCAGTAAGCAGGATCTCCACTTGGGGGAGATGACTGTGAGAGAAACCTTGGAGTTCTCTGCCCGGTGTCAGGGAGTCGGTACTAGATACGGTATATACAATCTCTTCGAAAAAAAGTTTATACCACTCATTTTGATATAAGAAAATGAAGGTTTTTCCTAAAGTTCTGACAGAATTCTTATCGCGAATTTGTAGATATGATAACGGAATTGGCACGACGAGAAAAAGAAGCAAACATCAAGCCAGACCCTGATATTGATGTCTTTATGAAGGTAACTAATTGGTGCATATGATAAATTCAGTCATAAATGATTTTTTATACATAACCATGGGGTTTCATGTTGCCATATTTCATCGAACTCTATAGGCGTTTTCAGCGGGAGGACACAAAACAAGTGTAGTCACAGAGTACATCATTAAGGTACAATATTCTTGTTCCTATTAAATTTCACACATTTTAATTTAGTTCTTTCTAAAAAACAATGTTTTCCCTTTTTTTTTAATTTAATTACTAATTTTCTTTTACCTTTTTAGTTACTGGGGTTAGATGTTTGTGCCGACACCATGGTAGGGAATGCAATGATAAGAGGTATATCGAGCGGTCAAAAGAAGCGCGTAACTTTAGGTACTTCATACTAATCTCAAGTCTTACGTGAACACCTCTGTAACGTAATGCAAAATTATACAAAAGAAGTGCTTAAATTAATTTGCACCTTATTTTTCACTAGGCGAGATGCTCGTGGGTCCCTCAAGAGTGTTATTCATGGACGAGATATCGACCGGTCTTGACAGTTCGACCACATACCAGATTGTGAATGCGCTGAGTCGAACAATTCACATACTCCAGGGGACAGCCGTGTTTTCCCTTATCCAACCTGCCCAAGAGACGTATGATCTGTTCGACGATATAATCCTGCTCTCCGATGGGCAGATTGCGTATCAGGGTCCGCGTGAGTGTGTGCTCGAATTCTTTGAGTCAATGGGGTTTAAGTGCCCCAAGAGGAAGAGCGTTTCCGATTTTTTACAGGAGGTGTACATAAAATCACAAAACTTTACAGATGTCGTATTATCTGTGTTTAAAACTAATTCAAACATTCATGTATTTCTATATTATTTCACAATTTTAATAGGTAATATCAAGGAAAGATCAACAACAATACTGGGCACGAAAGGACGAGCTTTACCAGTACATACCCGTGAAGGCATTTGCAGAGGCATTCAAATCCTTCCATGTCGGCCAGAACATAGCAAATGAACTTGCTGTTCCTTTCGATAGGAGCATGAGCCATCCAGCCGCTCTTACGACCTCGAAGTACGGCGTAAGTAAGAAAGAGCTACTGCTGGCCAACATTGAGAGGGAAATGCTGCTTATGAAGCGGAATTCCTTTTTCTACGTCTTCAAGTCATGCCAAGTGAGTTTTATCTAATCTAATTTTTCCCAAAAAGAAGATGGCACCAAAAACTTATAATCGGCATGTCGGTTTACTATTTATGCACGTAAAATGAAAATAAATTAAGTACCTAACAAGCCTCTTTCGGGGTTGCAACAGGGAGCTGCTTAATTTGGGCAGCAGTTGATTTACTTGGAACGCTTAACAAATTTTAATCGGATTATAATATGACTTCTCGGTTTCTTTTCACTGTTAAACAGTTGATCATATTGGCATTTGTGGCGAGTACAACATTCCTCCGCACAAACATGCACCGGGATTCTGTAACCGATGGAGGAGTCTATATGGGAGCACTTTTCTACTCGCTCCTAATTATCATGTTCAATGGATTTACCGAGCTCGCGACGACTTTCATTAAACTACCAGTTTTCTTCAAGCAACGGGACGTTCTTTTCTACCCTGCATGGACTTACACTCTTCCTTCATGGATTCTCAAGATTCCCATCTCATTTATTGATGTCGGAGTTTGGGTATTCACCGTTTATTATGTCATTGGGTTTGATCCGAGTGTTGCCAGGTACGAAGTAACAACAGATCAACATCCGTAGAAGGATTGATTCCTTTATCTGACGTTAAAGTAATTGAGATATACTGAGTTTTTTTTTTTGGCTTTTTTATATATATTTCAGGCTCTTCAAACAATATCTAATTTTCGTGGCCCTCAACCAGATGTCTTTAGGTCTCTTCCGCTTGATTGGCGGGTTATCCAGAAATATGATCGTAGCAAATACATTCGGATCATTTGCTCTCTTGATTCCATTGGGATTGGGAGGCTTTATTCTTTCAGGAGGTAAGTTTCTCCATATTTTTGTACATGAACTTTCTTAACTACAGAATATATAAGATATGATCAGTCGTAAGGTCATATATTTAATGCACAACTGGTAATTGCATATGTTTACAATTAGAAAAATAGTAAGGAAATGATAAATAGATAAAAGACGGAACCAATCTGTGCTTGTTTATTGTGCATTTCAGAAAATATCAAAAGATGGTGGAAATGGGGCTATTGGATCTCGCCCCTGATGTACGCACAAAATGGCATCTCAACTAACGAGTTTCTTGGACATAGCTGGAATAAGGTAAGAGATGGAGTCATTTAAAATTTAATAAAGCAAACACAACTACTTGTAATAAAGAAAAGAAAAGGTTTCAGAATTATGATCTTTGTGATGTAGATACTTCCCGGGTCGAACGAAACATTAGGTGTGCGAGTGCTGAAGTCTCGCGGGATCTTTCCCGAAGCAAAATGGTACTGGATTGGGATCAGTGCTCTGATTGGATTTGCATTCCTCTTCAACGCTCTATACACGCTGGCCCTTACATATCTTGAATGTAATATTTGAGATACAAATTCCTATATCATGCATAAAATCTCTTTTAACCTTACATGTTTACCGACTATTTCTATGATTTCCCTTTTTTCCATGGTATTTTACTATTTTCAGATTATTGACTTTAAAATGTAAAACCTTGCTTTGCTAACATTAAATTTACTGAGGAAAAGTTTGCATATGCAGCATGTAGAAAATATCACCCTATTGTATCTGAAGATACATTGAAGGAAAAGCATGCGGAACTAACTGGCGAGATGGTCGAAGATTCTTCTAGGGACCGAAGATCCGATGCAACACCCCAAAAAGGAGATGCTCTCAAACACAGGCCATCAGTTTCTGTAAATGACATCACAGATTTAGGCGAGAGAAAGAAAGGCATGGTGCTTCCATTTAAGCCACTCTTTCTCACCTTCGACAATCTCAGATACTCTGTCGACATGCCAGCAGTAAGCATTTTAACAAGAAAGATTCAGTTACATAAATAAAAAGGGGAAAAAAAAAAGACTGCCCCTAAAACATCTCAACAAATGATGTGCAACCCTATAAATTAAAAGACAATAAAAAAAGGAAAAAAGCTTTGAAGTTGAACAATTTTTTTAAATATATAGTTCATCAATTTAATCAGGTAATGAAAGCCCAAGGAATCGAGGAAGACCGATTAGTTCTCTTAAAAGGGGTTAGCGGTTCTTTTAGGCCCGGAGTTCTGACTGCCTTGATGGGTGTTAGCGGGGCCGGAAAGACAACTCTAATGGATGTACTGGCGGGACGGAAAACAGGAGGCTACATAGAGGGTTCTATCATGATATCGGGATATCCCAAGAAACAAGAGACGTTTGCTCGTATTTCAGGGTACTGCGAGCAAAATGACATCCATTCGCCTCATCTGACAGTTCATGAGTCGCTTGTGTTCTCTGCGTGGTTGCGGCTATCACCTGACATTGACTTCGAGACAAGAGAGGTAGGCTCAAGAATTATTAGTACATATCTAATCACTATAAGCACAAAACCAACAATAAGACTTTTCTTATATATAGCATTCGGAAAACACGAGTAATGCTAAAATTGCAAGTTCTTATTGTGCTACTTATTAAGAAAATATGTGCAGTGCTGAAATTCCATGTGTATGTTGTGTACAATTTAGAGGTTTGTAGAAGAAGTAATGGAGCTCGTGGAGCTCAATTCCTTCAGAGACTCATTGGTCGGTCTGCCTGGCGTAAATGGTTTGTCAACGGAGCAGCGGAAGAGGCTAACAATTGCAGTTGAACTTGTTTCCAATCCTTCGATAATTTTCATGGATGAACCAACCTCCGGGCTTGATGCGCGTGCTGCGGCGATTGTCATGAGAGCTGTGAGGAGCACTGTGGATACCGGAAGGACTGTCATGTGTACCATTCACCAACCTAGCATTGATATCTTTGAAGCTTTCGATGAGGTGAGAATGGCTTATGTACTTTAGAACAAAGAAGTTTTAGCTGTCAAACAATTGATGAAGAACTCAACTAATCAGAAAAAGATATCTCGATTCCCTTTTTCAGTTATTTTTGATGAAGAGAGGAGGAGAAGAGATCTACGTGGGTCCACTCGGTCACCATTCTTCACAATTGATCCAGTACTTTGAGGTAGTTTAAATGCAAAATTCTTATGTATCTAATTCTGTTAATTCGAATTGATTAACGGATTTTAACGCTATGTTGTATATATGTATAACTTCTTAATTTCTTACAGAGAATTGAGGGTGTACCTAAGATAAAAGATGGTTACAATCCCGCGACATGGATGCTATGTGTGACTACACTGGCACAGGAAGAGGCACTTGGGGTTAACTTTAGTGAAGTGTACAGAAACTCCGATCTGTACCAGTAACTACATATCCCGATTATTTTCTTCATATGATTACTTCTTTTCAGAATATGATATGCCGTATTTACTTTGGCCCTCATCATTATATTATCATCTTCTTTTTCATTATTATGGTGAAGATTTATCGATTTTTATTTTAGGAGTAACAAGGCTTTGATTGAGGAGCTGAGCAGACCACCCGCTGATTCTGGCGACTTACATTTCAAAACCAAGTACTCTCTATCGTTTTTCAGACAATGCTTGGCTTGCTTGTGGAAGCAGAGATTGTCATACTGGAGAAACCCTCCATATACGGCTGTTCGGTTCTTCTTCACCACGGCGGTGGCGTTGCTGTTAGGAACGATATTTTGGGACCTCGGTTCAAGGATGTACGTTTAGTAGTTAAATATTTTTACTTTTTTTCTAAAAAGCGATTATATATATTTTCCTTTATTAATTTGCATTTATTTTTGCTTTGTAACTGCAATTGATAATGAAAGATCTAATGTTCACAGACGAAGGAGGCAAGATCTCTTCAATGCGATGGGATCGATGTACGCTGCCGTTCTGTTCATCGGTATACAAAATGCATCATCGGTTCAGGCAGTCATTTCCATTGAGCGAACCGTCTTCTGCAGAGAAAAAGCGGCCGGAATGTACTCTGCTTCGGCATTTGCATTTGGACAGGTAATTAACTGGTTAGTAAAAAAATAAAAATCTAGTATCAGAAGAGAGATCATCTAATTTTTTTTTTTTTTTTACATTTTAAGGTTGCAATTGAGATTCCATACATATTCGTACAAGCTGCGGTTTACAGCATCATTGTCTACGCTATGATCGGATTCGAATGGACGGCTGCCAAGTTCTTCTGGTACATCTTCTTCATGTACTTCACACTGTTGTACTACACTTTCTACGGGATGATGGCAGCCGGGTTGAAGTCGAATCACCCCGCCGCCTCCATATTCTCGGCCTTGTTCTATAGTGTATGGAACCTCTTCTCCGGATTTCTCATTCCTCGACCCGTAAGTATCATCTTGGATATATTATTTACAAATTATTTTGTATAATCACCACACATTCTACATATAAGATATTTACACATGCTAATTGGACGCTCGCTAGCTAATTTTCGCGCACATTGCAGAAAATCCCGGTATGGTGGAGATGGTACGTGTGGGTATGCCCGGTTACATGGACGCTATACGGTTTAGTCAGTTCGCAGTTCGGGGATGTGCAGAGTACCATCGAAGGCGATCAGACTGTCGCTGAATTCGTGAGGAGTTATTTCGGGTTCAACCATGAATTTCTCGGAGTAGTGGCAGTGATGGTGGCATCTTTCACAGTGTTGTTTGCATTGTTGTTTGGATTGGCAATTCAGAAGTTCTAACCTACCAGAAGGGATATCAGTAACAGAATTATAAGGCATTTTTTAGATGAATTGAAGTGAGCAAATAATGCCCATATATAGAAGTCTTGTAAATATATATAAATATATATATACACTATAGTGTTGTACCCATACAAATGCACAAAGCTTGAATAATATTATTTCTTAATTAGGAATTGTGAGAATAGAAACTTTTTTGAAGGGCATACCGGCAATTAACCAATTCATTTGAGTGGTTATGCTATGGATCGGTTATACAACCCTTCATTTTGAATCGAACGGTTCTTATCAAATATATATCTCTGTAATTGTATCTAAAAGTCATATCGTGACCATCTGGTTATGAAAAATGAACGGCTCATGTTTCATTTGATCCATTACTAAATTAGCCCATTTTTATCTATTAAACCCAATGAGCACTTTTGATGGGCCTTTTTCACCACCTACTGTATTGTGCTTTGTTTTCACTTAAAACAAAAACTACATTTGTGTCTGTTATGTTATCTACCAATTTCATTTTTAATAAAAGAATGCGGTTGTTTTATGGCCCAAAAAAAAGGCCGGAAGACCCAAAAAAAAAAATCAAAATCTGACATAAGATCACATATCTAGTTTATATCAGAATTCATGTTATTGGGCTGAGAATACATTGAGCCAGGGTTTTTATATTACAGAGGTAATTATATAGTTTGATCAATTTGGGCTGCACAAAATAAAACCAGCTGGAACAAAAATATCAGACCTCTCTGCAAAACAGTCGTTCATGACTTCATGTAACAAGAGAAGTGAAATCAAGTGATACTTTCTAGTTTCTCCCAACTACTTTTTACTGTTTCATTATTTCATTATTATTATGTCATTTATACTATACACTAGTAAATAGCCCATGCGTTGCTTTGGGCTGAAACTGTTATTTTTTTTAATAAAATATTAAGATAATATGTAATGGGTCTTATATTGAGAAAATTGATATGGGCCTTAAATTTTAATGGGCTGAAACATTAACGTCAACCGGCATTAACGTAAATCAACGGTTCTGATCTATCCAAAAAAATTATCAACGGCTCAGATTTCTTACGTGGGGAAGATAGTATTTTCATGTCATTTTTTTTAGATATGCTTTTATATACAGTACATGATCATTTTCCATGCATATGTCATATCATAACTCATATAAGTCTGTGCTGGAATTCACATTCAGGATAACAGGACTCCGTTATCTTAATACAAACCGTCGGATTAAAAAATGAACGGACCGGATTAATTATAAAAAAAAAGCCCTTATAGTCGAAATTGGATCGATCTGATCCGTCCGTTCAGATCTAACGGTTCGGATTATAACAGCAGGTGCTGGTACGGCATGTTTGACTCTTGTTCGTTGTTCGTTGTCGTATTTTATTTTCCGTGCTTTGATTTTTCCGGTGGTTGGAAATTAACTCGATCGGATCATAAGTCCATATATAACTACCTCATTTTTTTTTAATCGGATATATAATCTTTCGAGACCGAGAACTCATAAAGAGGATATTCTTGACCAAACTTTGCTACTTGTGAGTTCGCACCAATATGTGTATGATGTAACAACTTTATACATAACAACTTTGTACCGAGGTACCGGGACCCGACCCGGAGTACCAGGGCAACCCGGGTAATAACCCGAGGTAACCCGACTTGGTTCCAACTTTTCCCGCCTATGTTAGCAACTAATATAATATTGTTTAAATTTTATTTTTCAAGAAGAATTTTTGTTTTACAACAAATATAATTATTAAAATTTTTTTCTGATTTCCTATGTTAATTTTTCGGTATAAATAATATTATTTTAAATTTTTTTCATTTTTAATATAAAAATACTATTTTCCTAACTTTTAATTGTATAATATAATATATATATCTGATTAAAACAAATAATTTAATTTTTAATTATTTTTCATTTTTTTAAGTATATTTTTCGATTTTTTGTATAAAATAGGTGTATTATATTTTTTTATAAATTTTTTTGTTTTGTTTTCTTATTTTTTTTGACATATAACTTCGGGACCGAGCAACCCGAACTGGGAAACCCGGGCAACCCGGGAGGGACGGTCCTAAGCTAGGTCCAATCTCTTTCCCCCCAAAATTTTTTCGAGGTTTCCCGAACCGAAAAAACCCGTGGACCGAGAAAATCCGTGGACCGGGACGGATTTGGACTGACCCAGACCTACCCAGACCGTTTTTAAATCACTAGTAGTATCAGTGTTACACAGTGGCGAAGCTTGACCAAGTTTGAAACAGGGGCCAAAATTTTCAGCTTAATTGTAAGAAATATTAACCCATCATATTTATTATCTAACCCAATTATTTTTGGAGGAAAACATTAATTAAAAAGGTTTGAACCATCAATTAAAATTATAATAATTACCACCAAACGAAAACTAAAATAAAGAGGGAAAATTAAATATGTTAATCATAGTTACAACAAAAAGAATTTGGCCAATTAAGAGGGGGCCAAGGTCCTTCCAAATGGATGTACTTTGAGATTAGTGCAACAAACACCGAAGTACTTTGAGATCAGTGCGGCGGCAACTGATCCCGACCGTCCGAGCAGACCCTGCTTTCCTTTTTCAGATAAGCATCCCTTCCAAATACCCGTGTGGCTGCCAGTGTATATGGAGACGCCATTGATCGATATAATCAAAATCATAGATAGTTTTGGCTTTGACTTTGTCAGACTCTCGTCGTAGAAAAACTGATATTAACTAGTGCAAAATATGGTCGTGTACATTGTTTAATTTAATGATATAATTAAGCATGCAGCATGCATGTTACTTCATAGAAAGTTCCTCACGGCGGAATTGAAAAACATGATAACAAAATATAAAGGGAAGGCATTAATTATCAAGGATCACTTATATTTACAACCTTAGGAATAGATTTTTGATAAACTCGTAAAAATAAAAAGAAAAAAATTATATGAACATCTTCGTAAATTTATAGATTCATATTTAAATGATGTATTGATTTTTTTTTTTTATTAAAGTGGATCAAACGTCCACTTTCTTCCATTTCTTTTAAGGAGAAATAACTAAGTACAACAAGTCTATTACATCTAAATCCACATAATCAGAATCCACACAAGGAAACTGATGCAAGTACCAAAATGTATATCTAAACAGAAAATTAGATACCTGCACACAAACTTAATCCTGTGTAGGCACATACAAACAGTATTATAATTTTCTACACAAAATATGGATCAATTCAGATAACAGTAGAAGCCTCCATTGGAGCTTCACTGACATCTTCACTGTCAGCTTCAACCACAATCAGTGCTTCATCAGTTTGAAGCAAATTTTTCAATCCACTATTTTCCCCTGTCCAATCATTGAAAAGAGTTAGAATTTTGAATACAATTGAATTAAAACTTGGCAATATTTTATTCTCAAAAATTGTCATATTCCTACAATTCCAAATTACCGAAAATGCAATACAAATAATGCATTGAGCATATTTTCTTCTACCCTTATCCAATCCTAAAGTCCCATTCCACATACCATCAACAGAAGAAAGATCCAACTTGATATCTTTCAAATTCTTTTGATTGAAGGCATTCCAAAAACTCAACATAACAGGACAATTGATAAACAGATGGTTAGAATCTTCTATGTCCATACAGAATTCACAGTGAAAATCACCATTCCAACCCTTGAAGAATAAATTAACCTCTGTCATAACCTTATCCTGTAATGCCAACCATACAAAAGCCTTTACCTTTAGAGGAATATGCAATTTCCAAATAGAGCCTTGTAAACTAGTCCTAATACCCCTAAAATTGAGGCACATATAAAAAGAATGTACAGTATATAATCCTATTGATTCCAGTTTCCATTGTGCTGAATCTTCACCAGATAAATCAAGAGAATTAACTATGTTCAGCACAATTGTTTTTTCTACTCTCAATTGTAAGCTAGCTCCAATTAAAAGAGGAATTTTTGGAACCCCCTTATTCCAAACTTGAGCTAATGTAGTTTTTTCTGAAAATTTAGCCTTGGCAAATAAATTTGGGAATTGAATATATAAAGGACTATCCCCATACCAAATATCAAACCAAAATAGAATAGAATCTCCTGACCCCACAATCCTATGTATCAATTTTCTAAACAAATGATGAACATTAATTACTGATTTCCAGAAATAAGAAAATTGGCCTGTCAATTTAAATCCATATTTAAAAATGATCAAATCTTTTCAAAACCCTTTTTGTCCATAATATAATAACTTCCAATACCAGTTAGCAGCTAGGGCTATATTCATTTGATACAGATCTAAAAGTCCATGCCCACCATGTTCCCTATGTAAACACAACTTTTGCCACTTAAGTAAAGGAATTTTTCTTTTTCTACCAGCTTCCACCCCAAACCATAGAAATTGTCTTCTAATTTTATCAATTCTATGAATTACCTATTTGGGAGCAATAAACAAAGAGAGATAATATAAGGGAATTGAACTCAAAACATACTCCAATAATATAATTCTACCACCTAAGGACAGGAAGACTCCTTTCCAAACCTGAAGTCTGTTCTGGATCCTATTTATGAGTTCTAGCCAAATTTCCTTTGAAGGCTTCCTCCAATGCAAATACATACCTAAATATATGATTGGTAATTTTCCCACCTTACAATTCAACATCTGAGCTAGGAACTTGGTTTCATGATTTGAAATGTTAAGACCAATCATTTCAGATTTTGCAAAGTTCACTCTAAGACCAGAATACCCTCAAAGCTAAGTAACAACCATTTAAATTTTTCAATCATCAGTTTATCTGCTTTTAGGAATATAATGGTATCATCTGCATACTGTAGGTTTACAATGGCTCTATCATTAACAAATTTTGGACCAATACCTTGTAAATGATTTTTCAGAATACCCTGTTCAATCATTTTATTGAACCCATCTGCAGCCAAAATAAAAGGATATGGTGATAAAGGGTCCCCTTGTCTTACACGTCTCCTACATTTTAAGTATTATGTGACAACTCCATTTATTTGAATGTTAATTATACTTCTCCATATCATTTTAGACATCCAATGAATCCAAATTTCGTTAAAACCTCTTTGTCTAAAGGAATCAAGTATATATGACTAGTTCACACAATCAAATGCCTTTTGAAAATCAACTTTAATTAAGACCCCTTTCTCTTTATTCAGGTTTACATAATGTAAAATCTCATGTGTCATTACCACACTGTCTAAAATATATCTATCCTTCAAAAAAGCACATTGAGACTGACTTATAATTTTATTCAGGACAGACTGCAACCTGTTGGCCAATACCTTTGAGAATATTTTATAACTACAGTTGAGCAAACTAATAGGCCTAAATTCTGAAATTAAAGTAGCATTTTTTACTTTAGGTATTAGGCATATAGTTGCTCTGTTTATTTTGGAAATATCCAAATTGCCTTTATAAAACTCCTCAAAAAGTGATAACAAGTCATGTTTAACAATGTTCCAATATTTTTGATAAAATCCTATTGAAAAACCATCAGATCCAAGTGATTTATCTGAACCCATACTCATAATTGCCAAATAAACTTCCTCCTCAGAAAAATGATTTGTAAGAAAAACATTGTCTGATTCAGAAACTTTCTCAGAGTCCCCCCATACATCTGGTGAAATCTTACCACAAGTAATTCCACATTTTCCAAATAATTCTTTATAATAATAAAAAAACATGATCCCTAATCCTTACCTGATCTGTGCCCTCCTCCCCCCTCTATAATTAATCTAGAAATGATTTGTTTTTTTAAATTTGCAGTTGAAACCCTATGAAAATACTTAGTATTTGCATCTCCAAACTTTATCCATCTATCTTTTACTCTTTGAGCCCATTTAATAGATTCATCTTTGTAAATATCATATAAATCCTTTTTATTGGAACACATAATATCCCATTCATCATCACTTAAAACTCTAATATCTTGGATATCTTCAAATTTTTTAATTGAGAGCTGTAAAGAATCCTTCTTTTTCCTAACCTCACTGTTGATATTCAAACTCCATCCTCTCATTTTCTTTTGTAAATCTTTAATTTTCAATTTCCAGCCCTCAATTTTATTATATCCAAGACTAGATGAATTCCATAAAAGGCCATCGAAATTGTATGACAATTCCATGAATAATGTATTGATATTTTGTATAATATGAGTGTCTTTTGATATTCCATAAAAGGTCATTGAAATTGTATGACAATTGTATACGATCGTCGATGCTCTTGATTAGTTGGCTTTGATCCAAGATCAAGTACCGCTCAAATTTCATGCAAATTCAAATTAAAGAAAATGTAATTTATAAGTTGTAGAATATGTTTGTAAATTTTTTTCTTATTTTTAAGATTTTTGATGATTTTATGTAAGATCTGTTGCCAATGATCTCTTCCCTAATTAATAAATAGAATATTCGGAAAAATGGAGGTTGTGAAGTATTTTTTTTTTCTTTTTCCAAAAAAAATAAAAACGTTCCAGACAAGAAATTATTTATTTCTTCATCCTCAATGCTTAATTACATTAATCTCCGGAATAAAAATTGTGAACTAATTTTAAAAATTATTTCGGGAAATTATTTTCTCCTAATAACTAACTCTAAATTTTGAAAACTTGTGTGCATTATAAGAAATAGTTCCTTACAATAAAAAAAATTTAGATTCTTACACTCAAATTTAAAATTTTTAGACTTCATTGATCGGAATACAATTTCAAAATTTATAGGATTACCTATTTTTTAACAGATAAAGAGGTCTGTAGAGATAAAATAATGCTCTGTCTGTGAGAAACATAGATATCGAAAGTTAAGGCAAAAATATGCTTTGCCCCCAACATTTTGTCATCCAATTGCTCCCACTTGTACGGGTCATATTTAGTGTCTATGATATGTTATTACAAAATTTGAGTTAAGTATTATATAATTTGAGATCGGAGTTATAAATTTTGTGTATACGTAGGCGTGTAGATAGTTAAAATGAAGACGCTTGGAAGATTCCTTTTCGGGACTCCATAAAAAGTCAAGTTCATGGGACCCATATTTGTATAATAGAAGTCGGGAAATTGGAAGGACAATATGGAGACATTGTATTATTCTCCGTAAGTTAAATAATTATAAGAAGTTATGTATGAAGTTCATTTAATTATACACATATAATATCTTTTGACACAGAGGCATCTAATTCTCTTCGAATATATCTCAACCCAGTCCCGTTTCTAGAAACCTTGGAATTTTTAATTTCAAAAAGCAAGATCTAATGACAGCTATAATAATGTTTAATTATACAAGCTGAACAGATCATATATAATAAATTAATCTATTCTTGCTTCTATGGCTTTCCTGGCCTATATATACTACCAATGCTTAATTAATTAATTAATTACATTAATATTTTCTTAGTGAATAGATAATGATGATCTGATCAAGTTCTTTACACTATTTTATTTTTTGAATAACATGTAGAGTCCACCCCTATCAAGTAGGCCATCCGTCCACCTCTCACAGTTCACACCACGTGCACCACGTGCTTACCACAGTTGCATAAATGTTCACTGGAAATCGTAGTATATTAATTTGTTAACAGGAAAATGATATCTATTAATTGGAAATATATAAATGTTTACTAAAAAAAAATGATATTTGTTCATTAAAAATACGGTAGACCGGTAGATAAGTAAAAGGGATGAACGGTACCTACTATTATTTTTTTCTTACTGATATGAGCTTCTTATTAATTTCCACGGAGTTGACTGTTGACGACGTGCAAATTATTGCGTCTCAAATTCGCCCGAGTTAATTAACACTTAATAAATAGTTAACACCTGATTAATTAATTTTCAAGGGTCAACACACATCATATTTTCTTGGAGCTTTTTAGACACGTGGACGGCGCAGATTTATTCATCAAAAAGGAAAGAATAATATTGACGCAGCCTCAGTACCCTTGGAAATTAAAATTTTTCTTTGTTATGACAAGGTAATTGTGGATTGACCCGGAAGAAGACCAAAATGGATTCTCTGTTTCAATTTTGACAAAAGTGGGCACAAATTGTGAATTTATTTTATGTTATAAATGAATTGATGAGTTTGAATAAATTTGAATTTGATGAATGATGTTAGACGCCACTCTTTATCTTTATTTAATTTAATGTAAATGAATATCAATTTGATGAAATAAAGTTCAAGACATTATGATATAAATGGTTTAAATGGATATTTTAGAAACTTGAATGAACATGTCAGAAATTATTCCTTAACTAACATTAACACAATTTTATTCCCAGCATATCTTTGGCTTCACGTCAGGAAGAAAACAAAGGTGCACTTTTGATATAAAAGAAAAGGTTTGCACTTTTTAATTTCTCCTTAATCCTTTTTTTAGTTTTTAGGCTTTTTTAAGGCAGTGCGGGCTATGTACGGTGTTCATTTTTCTTTTTGCTTTTTATTTTTTAATTGATGCAAGATTAAAAAGTCGACAAATTAATTACTTTTCTAAGATTATTTCCTAGATGTCCGGAACCATATCCCTGAGAGAGATTATAGCTAATATAATCTCATATTAAAAAAAATAAATAAATAAAGCACAATTGTATATCCACCCAAAAATTGTTATTTATTAAAAAACCTCATGTGTCCACTCTATGGATGACCACAGTCCACAGAAGACACATTATGGATTTCACTTATCACATTTTTTGTGTTTTCTTAAGGTCAGAAATTTTAAAATATCCAGATAAACACATAAACACATAAACCTGTTTATTCTGAAACCCAATCCAACACCATCAGAACCTGGCTCATAACCCAACATTCTCCCCTATTCAAACTCATTAAGCCCGACTCGCCCTCGTAATTTGCCACCTCTACTCTAATAGTGTCATGCATGGACTAATATCATCAATGCCATTTATAACTCAGCACATGCAAATTTATTAATTTGCAACTGAAATTTATCATGGAACAATAATGTAACAAAACACTCACTATTCGTACAAAAATTTGTCAAGTCGAGTCGGGTTTTGCGCCCAAATTCATTTTGAAAACCTTGCTATCCCTACAAAATTTCTCAACTTTGGAGGGTAAAAATTGCGCCCAGATTCATGAAATTTTCGTACTATGCCTTGAACAAATTGAATTGCAAACTTTGCCCAAACGGTTTTGAATTGTAAAATTTGTATACTCTAGGTCTTGGACAAACAATAGTAGTTAGAACCAGAGATGACTCGAGAGGTCAGGACTAGATCAGATGACCCGAATCGAAACCCAACTTAACCTGACCTGACTTAACCTTTGACCCGACAAAAGGCAATACTTGTCGACCCGAGACCCAACCTGGCTGGACCTGAACCGACCCGTGACCCGATCAAAAGATGGTCTTGCTGACCCGAAAACCCGACCCGCCCTGACCCGACTCGACCCGTGACCCAATCAAAAGATGGTCTTGCGAACTTGAAAACCCGACCCGCCCTAACCCGACTCAACCCGTGACCCGATAAATGGTGGCTACTGCTCACCCGAAACCAGACCCGCGCTGACCCAATCCGACCCGTAACCCGAATTTTGCTTGGTCAAACTAATTCGAACCCGACCCGACCCTACTCGATTCCCACCTCTAGGTTCTGCCACCTCTACTCATAGCTCAAAATTAGAGGTGGCAATTGGGTCGGGTCGGGCGGGTTCGGTTCGGGTCGGGTTGGGTTCGGGTTAGTTTGACCAGGCAAAATTCGGGTTACGGGTCCGGTCAGGTCACCACTGGTCGGGTTTCGGGTGAGCAGTAGTCGCCATTTATCGAGTCACGGGTCGAGTCGGGTTAGGGCGGGTCGGGTTTTCAAGTCAGCAAGACCATGTTTTGATCGGGTCACAGGCCGAGTGGGGTCAGGGCGGGTCGGGTTTTCGAGTCAGCAAGACCATCTTTTGATCGAGTCACAGATCGGTTCGGGTCCGGCCGGGTCGGGTTTTCGAGTCAGCAAGACCATCTTTTGATCGGGTCATGGGTCGGTTCGGGTCCGGCCGGGTCGGGTTTTTGAGTCAACAATACCATCTTTTGATTGGGTCACAGGTTGGCTCGGGTCCGGCCGGGTCGGGTCTCAGGTCAACAGGTGTCGCCTTTTGTCGCGTCAAGGGTTAAGTCGGGTCGGGTCAAGTCAGATTTCGCGATTCGGGTCAGCTTTCGGGTCATCTGATCTAGTCTTGACCTCTCGAGTCATCTCTGGTTCTCACTACTGCTGT
The DNA here is from genome assembly GCA_030179965.1 of Cyperus esculentus. NCBI lineage: Eukaryota > Viridiplantae > Streptophyta > Magnoliopsida > Poales > Cyperaceae > Cyperus > Cyperus esculentus. The sequence continues at coordinate 4,250,440 of JASGLE010000025.1, read as the reverse complement.
TTGTCCAAGACCTAGAGCATACAAATTTTACAATTCAAAACCGTTTGATATGAGTTAATACATGCCATTTTCAATTCTAGCTTAATCAAATTTGAATGCTCTTAAGATCAGATCGGGTCGAGTCGGATCGCATCGGGTCGGACTGTTTGGGTTGTGTTATATGGGGTTGAACCTATTGTTTCAAGTCGGGTCGGGTTTCGGGTCATCCAATTTTGAGTTGTCTAGGGCTCGGGTAATTCGGGTTTAGGTTGGGTGCGGATTAGGTTCAGGTCTGTAATCTAGAATAATATTGGGTCTCAGGTTGTCTCGGGTCGGGTCGGGTTGGATTTCGGGTTGCCTAACTACCGTTCAAGTTGGGTCACGGGTCGTCTCGGGTCGGGTTGGGTTTCGGGTTGCCTAACTGCCGTTCAAGTCGGGTATCGGGTCAAGCCCGGTCTGGTTGGGTTCACACGAGTTTGTCGGGTCGGGTCGGGTTTTGCCACCTCTACTCAAAATCACCATCTGACTTGACTTTGAAACGCTTCAAGACAACGACACTTAATGAAATTAAACACTTGTGGGCTATGTAGCACGAGTGCAGGTGCGGGTGCGGCGATACGGTAATTCTTAAAAAACTAGGATACGGGAGTAGTTGTATTAATAATATAATAATAATTATTTATATAAAAACTAATGAAAATATGACAAAAAAAGTTTGGGAAGAATGGTTTGTTTGGTTTAATAATATATATAAGGACAATGCGTAATGACAAGGAGTAAGAATTGGCGCAGTGGTTAAGGCTGTCGATGATTATTGCTCTGACCTGGGTTCGATTCTCCCTGCGATACGCCAGCTGGAGTATCGGGTGCGAATCGCACACGTATCGCATGAGAATCCGTGTCAGATACGTATCCGATACGCGGTGCGGCGTGTCTGGGACGTATCTGAGTAGCGTAGCTTGTGGGCAATGTTTTTGATATAGCAGGCGAAAAGCCTACTATAATTTTTCATTAAATAAAACTGAAAAATAGTTGATACATAGTGAAAAAGGAAAAGAAACAGAAATTACAAAATTTGAAATACAAGCATCACCATGATAACCCGATAAACCCTAAGTGGGCAATGTTTGTTTTGAGGATAAAAGTAGAGATAAAGAGAGAACTCTTATAACCACTGTTACAGGTGATAAGAGTGGCGATCAAAAAGGGCCTTGGTTGGAAATCAAACAAGCGAGATAAACAAGTTTCATCACGAGTGGTAATACCAATCCCCACCGTTCAGTATAATCCAGCAGAGTAGACTAAATGACTAATCAACCAAATACTGGCTGAGTGCATTTAATTCGTCCTGTTGTATAATTTCCAAACTGATTTGATTTGACTATTGTTATTTAAACATCTCAAAACTGGCGGCTTTCTCCTCCACCAGCCAATCACTCATCAAATCAAATTACCTTCGTTTTGTTGGTTGATTTTTATTTACACTATCATACATTTTTTTTTTTTTTTAAATTGATTGACAAAGTTATAAAAATAATTTTTCAAAAACTCCCTACCCATGTATAAATTATGACAACACAACTAAAATTCTGTTTTTTCTGTCTCATTTAAGATTACTTAAAAGTTCAAAAAGATGTATGCAAAATGTGTAAACAAAGTTTCGGGACTTCAGATTTGGAAGTCATTTCATGGTCATGAGTCGTGACCTTTCCCAAGCCAAAAGAAGATTCACTACACACATGCAAGAAGAAAGAACACGTAATAATACACCCTTTTTAATTTTTATATCAGAAAGACAAATGAGATCTGCTGAATTAAACTTCCAGATTGATATTGACATGTTGTTTACGAAAATCAATTTCTCAGATTTCAGACGGTCAAAAAAGAGTAGCCAGCCAGGTCCAAAATTCCAAGAACAAGAGAGAACATGTAATAAAAAAATAAAAGTATAAAAAAGAAAAAACAAGAAGGAACAATTGTGTATTATTGGTTTAATATAAAAGGAATATCCATTCCTTCCTTCTCCAAAAAGGCACCTATATAAAAACACACAATTTAAGTTCGAATTAATTAACAAAAGTATACACGAAGGATCGATCACCTAAATAAAAATACACAATTTATGTTATATTATGTTATCGAATAGTATTTTATTTTATTTCTCAAACGAGACAGTATTCATGATGAATTAAGATAAAATACATCCATCTAGAAGTCCCATTCAAACAGTAGACAGAAAATACAATTAAACTAGCGAAATGGACGCCACAAACAAGAGAACTGTACTGATCTTCTGCTACACCATCTATATTGTAAAGCATGTAGTAACTCTCTGCACAAACATCCAATTGAAGTGGAATTGAGATATTCTAAGTTAACTTAAAAATTGAGTTTGCCCGTACAATGATTTTATAAAGAGCCCTATAAATTTTAAACACTGACCGTCTTAACCATCCTGACCAAGATCTAAAACCAGGCTCAGATTTGTTCACGAGTAAACTCAAATTTTGAGTTAACTTAGAAGATACCGACTCAGAGCGCATGCTACAGCCAAAAATGTGATATTTTCTTTTGTGAAATGAAATCCTTTTCAAGGGGGATGGAATCCAAACGAGATGAGCAGTCTTTTTGAAATGCGTTTTTTAAATTAGAGTAATTTACACCTATGTGTTTAAAGTATCACACTTTTATAAAATTGGTCCTTAAAATTTCAAATATACCAATTTGGTTCTTAAAGTATTGATTTGCTACTAATTTGGTATCTTAAGTTTCGGATGTACCATTTTGGTCCTTAAAGTTTCACTGGCATATCGTTTTGGTCCCTAAAGTTTTAAATATTTATCAAATTGATCCTAAAATTAAGTACATTAAGGACCAAAACATTATTGAAACTTTAAGGACTAAAATGGTACATAACAAATTTTAATGACTAAATCGGTAGCAAATCAATACTTTAAGGACTTAATTGGTAATCTTTAAACATTAATGACCAATTTAGTAAAATGGTGATACTTTAAGGACCGTGTAATTTATTCTTTAAATTGTACTAGTAAAAAGCCCACTCCTTGCTTTGGGCTGAAATTATTATTTCTTATGATAAATTTTTAAGATAATATGTAATGGGCTTTAATTTGAGATAATTTATATGGACCTTAATTTTAATAGGCTGAGAACGTCAACGGGCATTAACGTACATCAACAGTTCTGATATATCGAAGAAAATGGTCAACGGCTCAGTGTGAGGATAGCCCTTTCATGTTATTTTTTCCAATATTCTTTTATTATTAGTAAGGATTATATATATATAACAGTGTCAAGCGTCAACACCATTGATTTTTCAATTTTCCCCAAATAGGACACCTATATATGGCGGTCTTCACTGTGTGTGCAGCCAGATTTGAATTGAATTGATTTTCAAACTTGGTTTCTAGAAGGTCAGGTCAAGTGATCATCATCCGTCCAGCATGTTGCTTCGTTTGTTTTCTTCCTTGAATTTCTTTTGTTTTTGTTCTGACAAAATTTAGTCCAAAGTCCAACACTATGAAATGTAAGTGCTAACAAGATGAGATTGAGAGCAACGGTAACTATTAGAAGTAGTTAGGTAACATAGATAATGTAAAACTCCAACAAGACTTTTATTTCATTTTTATTTTGTTTATTTTTGCATATGTAAGCTGATGTACACCGTCAAAATTTATTATTTATATGGTAAAATTTTTTTCTTCTAATTATTGCCAGATTGGTCATATTCTTATATTCTTATATGTTTCTATCGTACATTTCTCAGAACCTTTTATTGGATAATATCATAACACCAGCATCATGTTTTTTTGTTCCTGTTTGATTTGAGTATTTAGTCCGGTGTATATATAGAGAGTTCAAATGATTAAACCCTGAAAAAAAAAATCACTATATTCATATGTTGTACTTCATGAATATCTCTGTTTTTAACTTTGTATTTATTATTTCAAAATGTGTTTTTCTCTGGGAGAAATTTTTCAAAAAAAATAATAAAAAAAGAAGTTGGAACTAAGATTTGAAGAATCTCTTTAACAAAGTTGTTTCACATCATTTGAAACAATGTCAAGTTAAGAATGATCCATGACACATTGTTAGAAAGTTATATATCAAGGTCAGATAATTCCCAAATATTGCATTTGCAAATTCCAGATTACCAATTCAAAATTCCAAATCATTAGTTAATTCCTTGGGAGAATTTTATTTTCAGAAATACTGATAATACAGTATATATATATATTCTGGGTTCTTATCCTTCCATTTGAATCAAATATAAAAATAAATCCCAAAAAAAAAAAAAAAATTGGATGAGTGTCATCTGCATTCTAGAAGCAAACAAGTTAACAAATGTCTAATTAAACTAAGTTGAAGCCTTTAATGCAAATTCATACATGTGCACGAATACAAAAATATTATGAATTTCAAGTCTCAACTGGATTGATTAACAATAGAAAATTATCAATTATAAAAAAAAAACAAAATGAAATGAGATGAGCTATTTGATGGAATCATCATCAATCATGGAAGCTTCCATTTGTCTTACATGCTCCAGTGCTCTCTCCTTATCACCGCCAGTACCAACTCGTACGGCGGGTCGGTTCCTCCAACAGGCCAGTAACCCACCACACATACAGCCGCACCGAGAAAACCACACAGAATTAAAATTTAAAACTCTCTCAAGTCACAATTGCGAAAAGATTCCATATCCTCTGTAGCGCTGTATTGTGTGGCGCAGGATGTGAACCGTTAGATCATCTCGAGATTCAAGCTAGCACAGATCTCGAGATGATCTAACGGTTCAAATTCCGCGCTACACAATGCAGCGCTACAGAGGATATGGAATCGGGAAACAGTTGCGCAAGCAAGCAGCAAACAATTTGCCTTGGAAATACAGCAAGGCATTAATTGGGCACATCAACTCTGACCCATTTTTTTTTTCCACGTCTTCTTCAACACCTTAAACAGTACTTAATTTTTTTTTTTTTTTATTTGTTCCCCTCTCATATCGTTTCCACTTTCCATTCAAAGTTTCAAAATCAAACCCTTGTTGTCTAGGAGTTCTAGACCATAATTCCAATCTATTTATCAATATAATATTCCACCTGATATCTAATTTTCTGCCCACAATTCCACAAATTTGACATTATATTATATTATTATTCCAAGTATTCTTTCAACCTAACTACCTCTCTATCCTAGCTCTTATAAGCTCCTTTATATTCAACTACATATACATCCGCCTCCTCTGAGCAACTTTTATCATTAATTTCCCTCCTCTTTTTTTCTCATCCCCTGACACTGATCAAGCTCGGAGGAGAAGAATAACAGTTAGTTAATTTGTCGGCGTCGTAATGGATCCCTCGGCGGGAGGGCTGGTGAAGATAGGCAGTCTCAGGCGGGACAGTTCGATATGGCGGCGGGGGGAGGACGTGTTCTCGCAGTCGTCGAGGGATGAGGATGATGAAGAGGCGTTGCGCTGGGCGGCGCTGGAGAAGCTGCCGACGTACAACCGTGTGAGGCGGGGGATCCTCGCGTCGCCCTCAGGCGGTCTGAAGGAGGTCGACGTGGAGAACCTGGGCGTGCACGAGAAGAAGCAGCTGCTCGAGCGCCTCGTCCGCGTCGCCGAGGAGGACAACGAGCGGTTCCTCCTCAAGCTCAAGGACCGCGTTGAACGGTACGCATATAATTTACGTCTGAATAGAATCGGTAGGACTCAGAGCCTACTTTTTTCAAAAAAAAAAATGTAATTAAAGACGTACATAGATACATAATTTTTTTTTTTTTTGGTGTTTTTTTTATGCTTACTTGAAAATTTGAATGTTTAAAGTATATTTGTTTTGTTTTGATTTATTTAAGTGTTTTTTTCAAGACTCCAAATCTGCAAATAGTGTTAAGAATTCAGCTGGGTGGGTTTAGGTGCAAACAACTTGCGGATTTTCATTGTTTTTGTATTGCCACTGTTTTGTTGGCGCTTTGCTAAAAGACATCAAATGACATTAAAAAAAAAAAAAAATAGAGTTCTGGACATCATGAGCAGTATAGGTAGTTGAGGCAGGATTCTAGGGATTTTTTTTGCTGAAATGTTGCTAGAGTTATTAGATACTTGTTTAAAGTTGTTTTAGTTAATAATATGAAACTTGATTTTGCAAAATTATATAGTGTCTATACTATACATAAGCCATATATGTACTTTATGAGTTTTTTTTTTTAATTGGTTAAAAAAATAATGTTATGAAATATAAATATAATTTTACAACTGTTATTATATATTTTCAACTTCTTTGTATATATCAAAGTAAATAAGATTTTACAAAATAATTTATGTTATTGAATATAAAATACATATTTTATACATTTGATTTTATAACATGTGTATAACTGAACTGGTAAATATTATGGATAATTTCGGTCACCCACTTTTATCCATAACTTTTTGTAAAACTATAATTAAGAACCTAATTAATTGATACTGAAAGAATAGAAATGTTGTTGATTTTTGCAACTATGCGACAGTGTATATATACAGTTTAGTGAGCAAGACGAGACATAACGAAAAAGCTTCCTTGGACTTGTGTTGCATCCCTCATATATTGATTTCTCTATTTATCCGTTGATTAAACTTGACACTCATTCTGTGAAAGCGACCATTGATTAATTATGCCCAAGATTAAATTTCACCAGTTAAGTAATTAGTAGTAACCAATCAATGATCCTGCTGGGTGCTTTAATACGGCATTTTTTTTTATAAAGTTGCACATTAGTTTAAATCATTTGAGTTAAGAGTTAATTAGTATTACGAGGAAAGAATATAATAATAAATTTTGCCATTTTGACAACTTATTTAATACCCCTTATCCTTTATCTTATATGCTTAATTTTAAATTATATATATGTTTTTTCTCTTCAATTAAATATACTCAGATTAAAATATTTCATAGCATTTAACTTCTATTGGTTTCACATAGCAATTTTCATAATATAATATCTTGAGCAGTACAGTCTGATCTTAGCATCTAATCTAATCTCGATCTCTTTCATTAACAACTCAAGCAAGGTTCCTGATTGATCCCTCTTCAACCACGTCGTTCCTTCAACCTTTAATTAGGCTTCCGGTCAAATTAAGCCAACTATTTATCACGTCATCACACAACTTTTAAACTTTTAAAAAGTATTCATCTTGTCTTGTGTTTAACTTACCCCTCTGCACAAGTTTAGCACAAACAAAAGCATCTCTCAAAATAAGGCCCAATAAAGCCCAATTAGGCCCAAAAATATATGAAGCGAGTAAAATTCTTTTCGGCCCAATAAGGCCCAAAAAGTTTCTAACCAAAAGGCCCAATAATAAACAGAAGGATCACTGATACACTGTTGCTTCTACTTCACACGCCAATGGAGAATGAGGATTGAGAGGGAGAGAGGGAGGGAGGGAGCGGTGATGGGGAAGGGAACGAAGGGTAAAGAGAGGCGGTGGCCGGAACTCGGAAGGCCAGTTCGGGCTTCGGAGTGTGTCCATGGTTATTGTGGTTTGGCATTGTGTGCATGCACGCAATGTGTTTGACGAAATGCCTGAGTTGTTATACTGCCATTGTATGTGTGTTTAGGATTTGGGGGCTAATTTTGGTTATGTTATTTGAAACAAATGTGGTTTATGTTTGATATTCGATTTGGCAGTTTGGTGATATTATGCTTGATTGTTGACAACTCTGCTTTATGTATCGTTAGTTGTGTGTTTTGCTTGATGTTATACTGATTGTTATTTTTTATAATTTCTTTTTGTAGAGTTGGAATTGATATCCCAACAATAGAAGTGAGATATGAGAACCTGACCATTGGCGCGGAGGCTCATGTGGGCAACAGAGGGTTGCCAACTATCCTCAATTCCACCATAAATGTACTTGAGGTACTACTCCACACGAACCATAATCATAGTATTAAGACTAATATTTTTCCCTTTAGGGTTTTCCCATATTTGACTAATTATTTTCCAAATTTTGTGGTGTAGTCATTAGCAAATGGACTGCACATTCTGCCAAGTAGGAAAACGCAAATGCCAGTTTTGCATGATGTCAGTGGCATCATCAAACCACGCAGGTACACTCCAAATTTTTAATATAGTCAATGTGTATATAACTTTTTGTTTTTACACAATCATGTTATCTTCAAGTTAAATATAGTTGCACTACTTTGTAGATGTTGTCAATGCTATGTTTGTTATAATCAGTTTAGTTGTCATACTGCTTTATGACAGTTCATTATACTGTACCAGACTGGCTTTGGTGACATGAAGCCAATGCATGGCACAAATTCATACAATAACTTCTTAATATTTATTCCGTTAAATTAACGATCTGTTCATTTTCAGAATGACATTGCTCTTAGGTCCCCCTGGATCTGGTAAGACCACTATGTTGTTGGCCTTGGCAGGAAAGCTAGACTCCGAACTAAAGGTTTAGATACTAAACTATTAAATTTATAAATGTTGAATTATGTCATTTTAAGTATTAAATCTAATTACAAAACTGAAAACATTATTTACAGGTTTCAGGGAAGGTGACATACAATGGGCATGATATGAATGAGTTCGTACCTGAAAGAACAGCTGCTTACATCAGCCAACATGACAACCACATAGGAGAGATGACTGTCAGAGAAACTCTTGCCTTCTCTGCTCGATGCCAAGGAGTTGGTACCAGATATGGTACAATCATTTCTTTTTTTTATTTTTATTCTAGCATACTATACAATTTGTGTAACTTAATATCAACATCAATTTAATTTGGATGATTAGTAATGAAAGTTTGTATCATTCAATTTCAGATATGCTAACTGAATTATCAAGAAGGGAGAAGATAGCTAACATCAAGCCTGACCCTGATATTGATATGTACATGAAGGTTGTATTTAATTTCGTGTCTGAACCATTTAATCTGTTTAAAAACTATATTCAAATAGGTATACACAAAATTGTCAATACTAATAAATAAATTTATTAAAAAATAATCTTCTTCTTACTTAAATATAGGCATCTGCGATGGGAGGCCAAGAAGCTAATGTAGTCACAGATTACATTATCAAGGTACTTTCTATTTAAGCAACAGTTCTTGTTCTTGTTCTTTTCTTTCATGTTGTTACTCAAGGGCTGCTGACCAACTTTTTATGTTCAAATTCAGATACTAGGATTGGAGGTTTGTGCTGATACCATGGTTGGAAATGAAATGATTAGAGGTATCTCTGGTGGTCAAAGGAAACGTGTCACAACAGGTACATTGAGAAAATACGCTCAAAGCCTATGCGTTTCATTTCTTAATCGAAATCCTTTTCTGTTTATAACAATAATGATACATGCAACTTGTTCCTTTTATAGGCGAGATGCTAGTGGGTCCTGCTAAGGCTCTATTCATGGATGAAATATCGACTGGGCTTGACAGCTCAACTACATACCAGATTGTGAATTCCATTAGGCAATCAATCCACATCCTCCAAGGGACAGCTGTGATTTCACTTCTCCAGCCAGCACCAGAGACTTATGATTTATTTGATGATATTATCCTCATCTCTGATGGCCAGATTGTTTACCATGGTCCCCGTGATAATGTGTTAGAGTTCTTCGAGTCCATGGGATTCAGATGTCCCGAGAGGAAGGGTGTTGCTGACTTCTTGCAAGAGGTAGATAACTCGAACACTCGCTCTGGAAGTTCTTGATTAAACATATGCATGAGCTTTTAGTGTATACGTTCTTATTACTTGATAATAATGCAAAATTATGACATTAAATCTATTGTGATCCAAAATTAAGGTTACATCGAGAAAGGATCAAGAACAATATTGGGTACGAAATGATGAGCCGTACAGATATGTTCCTGTGAAGAAGTTCGCAGATGCTTTCAAGTCCTTCCATGTTGGTAAGGCCATGTTGAATGAGCTTGCTGTCCCCTTCGACAAGAGCAAGAGCCATCCAGCAGCTTTGACAACCTCGAAGTATGGAGTCAGCACAATGGAATTATTGAAGGCCCAAATTGACAGGGAAATTTTGCTAATGAAACGGAACTCATTTGTCTACATCTTCAAGGCTGTTCAGGTTAGGATTGCAAAAAAGCTTTGGCATATGTCTTGCACTGCATTTAATTGCACCCATGGACATGAATTTTACCCTAATAAAATTTTGGCCTTTTTTACAGCTGACAATAATAGCATTCATCTTTATGACGCTGTTCTTGCGCACTAGGATGCATCATGATACAACAAGTGATGGAAATGTTTTCCTGGGTGCAATCTTCTTTGGAATAGTTCAGCTTTTGTTCAACGGTTTTGCTGAGTTGGCCATGACTATTGCTAAGCTGCCAGTTTTCTTTAAGCAACGTGATCTCCTCTTCTTCCCTGCATGGACTTACACCTTGCCAGGATGGATACTCAAGATTCCAATCACATTTGGCGAAGTAGCTATTTGGGTTTTTACCTCTTACTATGTCGTTGGTTTTGACCCAGATGTTGGAAGGTAATTGAACATTTCTAGGTCATACAATGATTGCAACAATTTTGGTATTCCTATCATGTTTTGGAGCTGGACCTTACTTGCAATAGTTAACCACTCAATTAGCCAGAGCCGAATATAAGAAAAACTTATGTACCGATATTAATTATCAGAAAGTATTAAAATAATGTAATAAAAAAAGATAAAACACTACAAATATAATATTGATAGAATGGCAATCAATTTGTATTAGGTTGCTTTAACTGAAAGTATGGCCAACATATGGGTCCAGAAATATCGAAGTACTGAAGTTTATGTCAGTATGTGGATACTGAAATCTGTTTCAGAGTGCTGTAAAAAACCAGTGCAAACTGCAAACCGAACTTAGCAAAATTTTGTTTTTATTAAGATAAAGGTGTATTATGTTATAATATATTTCTTATGTTCCTGTCTTTTATCTTGATATAGGCTGTTTAAGCAATACTTAGCATACATCGCCGTCAATCAAATGGCTGGTGCTCTTTTTCGTTTCATGGGTGGACTTGCTAGAAACATGGTCATTGCAAACACATTTGGTTCATTTGCATTACTAATTTTTATGGTTTTGGGTGGATTTCTTCTTACAAGAGGTACAATGACATAATCTTTAAATTTTTCTGTCAGTAGTACAATGTTTAAGTCTATATTAAATTGTTAATACATATAAACAATTATTTCACTTTCTTCTGCAGTAAATATCAAACATTGGTGGATATGGGGCTACTGGATCTCTCCGTTGATGTATGCACAAAATGCACTGTCTGTAAATGAGTTTTTGGGCCACAAGTGGGATAAGGTAAAGACTTAAATAATGGTTATTTTTAGATCATAGCTAATGCAAGACCTAATTTTATATTCTGGCTGCTTGCTATTCCAATGATTGTGTTGCTCATACATAATATTCCATTAGATACGAATTTGCCTATAACTCATGCCGGGAAGGTTTTAAGTTAACTGCACTTGTTGTACATCCGTTCAGTCAAGACTCAAGAGTATTGGGTTATGAGATCTATAGGGTTATTTGAAACTTTGTAGCCATGCAACCAAATTATCTTGGCTTATGCGAAAAAAAATTAAAATATGTTAATATCTCTTCGGATTTTTTGTGTTTCAGATGGTTAATGGAACAAGACTTGGTACCACCATCTTGAACAGCCGTGGAATTTTTGCTGAAGCAAAATGGTACTGGATTGGTGTTGGCGCCTTGATTGGGTTCATAATTCTCTTCAATTTATGCTACACATTTTGCCTCACCTTCCTCAAGCGTGAGTTTATCTATACCACTGCAGCAATATCTTAGTCTATAAGTTTATTTTTAACACTAGGACCGTGTCTCTGCACAAAATTAAGATTAAAAAATAGCAGAGGAGGAGAAGACGAGATGGGTAATGTGTTTTTATGTAGGGAATTGCTCTATATACTTTGACTGAATTGATATTTTGTTGAATGCAGCATTTGGCAAGGACCAGCCTAGTTTGTCTCAAGAGGCACTTGCAGAAAAGCATGCAAATCTAACTGGTGAGATATTAGAAGGATCATCCAGAGGAAAGAGATCCACATCGCGACATGGCCGTTCACTTAGAAACAATAGCACTCTTGCAAAATCAGCACGTGAAATCCTTGGATCTGACAAGAAAGGCATGGTTCTTCCATTTACACAATTCTCCCTCACTTTCGACGATGTCAAATACTCTGTTGACATGCCAGCGGTACATATGCCTCTATATATCTTTGTTTTATCAGTTTTTGTACAGCGAATTTACTGGCATACTAACATTCCAGTTTCAAAATATGCATCATGTTACCTTACTAGATCACTATTTACTGCTGCTGATGTGAAAAGCACACATGCTTGGGCACTATAAATTTTATAAACTTGCACAATTTACTAATATTTTTATTAATTTATGAAAACATTATGATTTTTAATTTAAATTCTGAATCTTATTATGTCTTTTTACAACTTAAATGAAAATTTTTAGGAAATGAAAGCACAAGGTATTGCTGAAGATCGATTGGTCCTCCTGAAGGGTGTAAGTGGTTCCTTTAGGCCAGGAGTCTTGACAGCACTGATGGGGGTTAGTGGAGCTGGTAAAACAACACTCATGGATGTGTTGGCTGGGAGAAAGACTGGAGGATACATTGAAGGAGCTATCACTATATCGGGCTACCCAAAGAAACAAGAAACTTTTGCCCGTATTTCGGGGTACTGCGAGCAGTTCGATATCCACTCCCCTCAAGTGACTGTCTATGAATCTCTTGTGTTCTCAGCATGGCTTCGGCTGGCTCCTGATGTTGATTCTGACACAAGAATGGTAAAGTATTATCTATAGTACTAACATAGCTTACTATATTTGGTGCTGGCAATACTGAACTTCAGCTGAGGATGTTTTTGCCGAGTTGTTGTCACATCCTTAAAAAAACAAGCATATGTGTACTCAAAGAAACACAAATCAAAGAAAATTTTGCTTACATTTCTCTACAGCGGAGGAGCTACCCTTGTGATTAAGGGTGCTAATTACAGCACAAGTTTCCCAAATTCCCTTCAAATGTATATATATTGATTGATATTTTCTCAAAACCTAACGCAAAATTATATGCTTTGAAGTTTGAACCCACTTAGTACCTGTGTTCCCTCTGCCACTAATTCCTTATTAAAATTGTTATAAACATTGAGTTCTTGCATTTTCCATTTCACTGTAGATGTTCATTGAAGAAGTGATGGAGCTTGTTGAGCTCAAACCCCTCAGAGACTCACTTGTGGGTCTACCAGGTGTGAATGGTTTATCAACTGAGCAAAGGAAGAGGCTAACTATTGCTGTTGAGCTTGTTGCGAACCCTTCTATCATTTTTATGGATGAACCAACCTCAGGGCTTGATGCTCGTGCTGCAGCCATTGTCATGAGAACAGTTAGAAATACTGTCAACACAGGAAGGACTGTTGTATGCACAATTCACCAACCTAGCATTGATATCTTCGAAGCTTTTGATGAGGTACTTGATTATGGTATCTTTGTTTGCAATTTCTTTTTGTTTCTATTTTAGATGCATACTATGTTATCGGTTGATGATCATTAAACTGTATGTATATATTTTTTCACAGCTTTTCCTATTGAAGAGAGGAGGTGAAGAAATCTACGTAGGTCCTTTGGGACATCATTCTACAGAATTGATCCAGTATTTTGAGGTAATAATTACCTAATAACTCAAGTAACTCCTATTATTTTAATTAAATTTAGCACACAAATAACTAATATGTTATTAATATCAATACATGATCTTTGTTAGGCGATTCCTGGTGTAGCAAAGATAAAAGATGGCTACAACCCAGCGACGTGGATGTTGGAGGTGTCTACAATTGCACAGGAAGAAGCACTTGGTGTCGACTTTGCTCAATTGTACAAGAACTCTGAACTATACAGGTGATTATTCACTTCAGAAAAATAGAGCTTTTAATTTTATGATTAACCTTTCTCGGTATGTTTGGTAACTGATTAGTAATTGTCAGCAGTTCTAACTAGAAACACTGCAAAATTTCATCAGAAAGGAACACCGAAGAGAAATATTTTTATAGAAAATGAATTTGATTGGTCAATTTTAGGAGAAACAAGGCTTTGATCAAGGATCTAAGTGTCCCGCCACCTGGCTCGAGTGACCTCTACTTCGAGGCTCAGTACGCACAAACTTTTGGGACACAATGCATGGCTTGCTTATGGAAGCAACACTTATCTTACTGGAGGAACCCTCCTTATACTGCTGTTCGCTTCTTCTTCACTCTTGTCGTGGCTTTGTTGTTGGGGAGTATATTCTGGCAACTAGGCTCTAAAAGGTAAACCAACAATTTTTATTATAGAGTATTACTTGTAAATCTAAGTAAGATGAATAGTAGCTGCATAGTAATAATACCATGTAAAATTTAATATCTGGTATAGATCTGTAGTATAACACTCTGGCTCTTGGTAAACTCTTTTTTTCTCTTTCAATTATTGGCCACCTGTCTGCTAGAGATAGTTGATGCACATATCGTACTGATTTTAAATTTTTTATGCCATCCTCCTTGTCAATATTTTCAACTATACAACTGCTTCAGAGTCTTGACATCTATATGCTTGATTGCCTTGTAATAAATTATTTATGTTTTTTTTTTTCAGATTTAAACAACAAGATCTAATCAATTCCATGGGTGCTCTGTATGCTGCTACGATGTTACTTGGTGTGCAAAATTCAACATCAGTCATGCCTGTTGTATCTATTGAAAGAACTGTCTTTTATAGAGAAAGAGCTGCAGGAATGTACTCAGCTTTGCCATATGCATTTGCACAGGTATATAGTGGCTAAATGTTGATATTTAATTTACAATTTTTTATACATTAATGCCATATTTATGTAAGTTGCATCTTGTCTTCTTTTCTCAAACTCCATGCAATTTACATGCCAATGTTCTTCCGAAACTTAGATGATGACAACCATCTTTTTTTGACATTTTATGTAGGTTCTCGTTGAAATACCGTACATCTTAATTCAAGCTGTGGTGTATTGTTCGATAGTCTATTCCATGATCGGCTTTGAATGGACAGCCGCAAAGTTCTTTTGGTACCTGTTCTTTGCTTACTTCACATTGCTTTACTTCACCTTCTACGGCATGATGTGCGTTGGTTTGACACCAAACTATGACGTGGCTGCAATCGCCTCAGCAGCGTTTTATGGCATATGGAATCTTTTCTCAGGCTTTCTTATCACAAAACCGGTACGTATATGCTCGCCAAAATTGTCTTCATTATTTGTGTCAACTCTTTCAGTAACATAACCATGTTCAACTCAGTGAATTTTTTTTTTTAACTTAACATAAGTTCTTAAAATGTTTTCAATAATTTTAATATTAATCTTCATTTTTTTGTCTGTTTAATTATATAATTAATATGGTTTGTGTATTGCTACAATCAACAGAGAATTGCCGGGTGGTGGATCTGGTATTACTATTTATGTCCAGTTGCCTGGACCTTATACGGATTGATAGTGTCGCAGTTCGGAGACATAACAGAACATATGGAGGATGGTACATCTGTGAAGCAGTTTGTAGATGATTACTTTGGATTCAAGCATGACTTTTTGCCGGTGGTTGCAGTCGTCGTGGTCGGATTTGGTTTGCTCTTTGCATTCTGCTTCGGTTTCTCAATCCAGAAGCTCAACTTCCAAAACAGATAAGAGAATAGAATTTTACATTGTTATACAATTATTCAATGTTACGGATTTTTGGTACAATACGTATATAGTTTTGTATACTTGTCACAATTTATTAGTTGTTGTCACTAAGTCTATTTGAGGACAATTCCTTGATGGTATGTAATTTTTTTTTTTTTTGGTTTTTTTAAAAAAATGTCCCTGAAATGATGGATGTGATGTAATATTGTAGTTCAGCTGTTATATAGGTTTTTGTATAAGATCTTGCTTGTAAAAAAAGAAAAAAAATGAAAATGGAGTTTTCGTGTTGAATTTTGTTCATAAACTATATAAAAGTACGTCACATGTTAAACTATAAAAAAGTGTTGATGTTTTGGTATTCATTTTTTTTTTCTTTCCCTTAAATTTATTCTACAAATTAAGAGCAAAGATGAAAAAAAGTAAAAATAAAAATATAGTAGACACGGCAATTTTGTGTGCTAGTTCCCGATGATCACCAGTTAAACACGGATATCTCAACTGTTAAACCTGGAAAAAAAGGGTCCAAATTCACTCCACTTAATAGTTATCTCAATTACCAACAGTTTTTACGGGGTAAAAGCTTGCAAGATTGAGCTTCTTCTTGGCGAGAAATGTGACGAATAACCATATTACTTTATGGTCATTTTAATTTGTTGTACATAAAAAAAGTTGCAAATTTTGACATTTCTTCAACTTCGATCTGATTTAACAGGGTAAATTTTTTAGATGGTCACTAAACTTTACTCTCAATCCATAATTGGTCACTGAACTTCCATTAATCCATTTTCGGTCACTGAAGTTGGATGTCTATCCAAATTTGGTCACTCCATTAGTTTTTCCATCCAACTTAACGGAACAATTAATATTAATTCAATTTTAAGCCTTAGATATATATTTTTTCCATATAAAATATATACAATATGTGAGAATGTAAGAAACAAATTAAAATTTTGTTTATTATATTTCAAAAAAACTATTTTTTAAACTAATTTTTCAAATCATTTTTAATTAATATTCTCATGTAAATTCAATTTTTAACACATTTAAAAATATGAAATATTTTATTGTAATATAAAAAAATAATAATTTGTGTCTTTATATTCTCACTTTTTAAGTTTTACATTGAAAAAATATGTCTAAACTCTAAAATTGATATCATGTTAACTTTTCCGTTAAGTTGGATGGAAAAACTAACAGAGTGACCAAATTTGGATAAACATCAAAGTTGAGTGACAAAAAATGAATAAATACAAGTTAAGTGACCAATTATGGATTTGGAGTAAAGTTCAGTGACCTCCCAAAAAATTTACCCGATTTAATATTTGTTTGATTACTTATAAAAATAACTTGGAACTCCAACAGCATAATTTTATTCATTCCATTAAATAACAGAAAATATAATAAAGTAATTCAATTTTTTTCTTTTTAATAATGTATTCAAAGAAATAAAATCTTCTATTTTATAAAAAAAAAGGAAGTCCCTAGTATTACTCTTACTGTCATACCTTACATGTAACAACTTAATCAAAAGCTTTCAACATGGAACACAAGGATGCCTTCATATATTTTTAGAAAGGCTTCAATGGAAACCTGTATACATGTGTGAGCTTGATATAACTTTGAAGTTCAATTCACTATTTTTTTCTAAAACAAATTCAATTTGTAACTAATGCTTGATAGAAAATGAATGTGGATTTAATCATAGCTTTTAAAACAAATACAATTCAACTAAACATCACTACAATCATCTCTATTAAATGTTCATATGAAAAGCAGTAACAAAATGTTCCAGCACAAATTATAACAAATACAATGTAAGAAACACTAATTATTGCCATAAATTATCACAAGTTCACAACAATTCAAAACACAAATGCTCAAGATAATCCATCATGTTTTTCATACTCAACAGATCATCATCACCTCTTATCTCTTCTGGAAGTTCAACTTCTGGATCGCGAAACCAAACAGAAAAGCAAAGAGCACGGTAAATGCTAGCACGACAACAGCAACCACCGGTAGGAAGTCGTGTTTGAATCCAAAGTATGAATGCACATAGTCCTTCACCGGCTGATGCGTACCATCTTGCATGTGGTCAGTGATATCTCCGTACTGCGCTGCTACCAATCCATACAAGGACCATGCTACGGGACTTATCCAGTAGTACCATATCCACCATCCCGGTATTTGCTGAAAAACAATACGAGTCAGTAACTAAATTATTGGCAAAATAGAAAGTCAATTTCTGCAGCCAAAACATCTTACAATTCTTATTAATTAGAAAACAAAAAAACAATTATCCTATCTACAGTTCATGAAGTGAAGGCAAAAAAAAGTACGTACAGTTCTGGTAATTAGATAGCCAGAGAAGATATTCCATAAGCCATAGAAGGCGGCTGAGACTATCGACGCGACGTTATAATTCGGGGTCACGCCAACACACATCATGCCGTAGTATGTGAAGTAAAGGAATGTGAGAGAGCTGAAGTATAGGTACCAGAGAACCTTGGTCGCCGTCCATTCGTAGCCAATCATGGCGTACACAACCAAACCGTATGCCAATCCTTGACCCAAAACATAAGGTATTTCGATAACAGCCTACACGATCAAGAGATTCACGTTTACTGGTAGCCTTATCTTTATGAGAAATCAAAAACACATAATAAACGATAAATTAATCTGGATGTGCATTTTGATAACGCGGTGACAAACTAATTGATTAGTTGATCATATACCTGGCCAATAGCATAGGGTAAAGCGGAGTACATTCCAGCAGCTCTTTCTCTGTAAAAGACAGTCCGCTCAATCGACACTACCGGCATGACTGTTTGCGAATTCTGTATTCCGATCAAAAGAGTAGCAAGATACATTGAACCCATGGAATTAAGCAGATCTACTTGTGTTTGCCTGCCATCACGATACAAAGTACAATTTACTTTTGCATGAAACTCTTGTAGATACTGATGGATTAGCAAATGATGCTGGCATTGATTTTATATCTTTATTATTTTTCCACTGGAATGCCTCAACTATATGTTCAGCTAGCAGTCAGAAACTAAATTGTTTTGGCATATGGTATCAATTCATAAGCACAATTTAAATCATTCAAAAAAAAAAAATCATTTGTGTTCCTTTTTCATAAGAAGGCATCATTATAAGGACTATATATATATATGGATAACTATTGGAATGAAACTTTGGCCTAATTAGTCTCCGTAACGTTAAATTAGAACAGCATAACGACGAACGTAATCCATTTTTTATCACCATTATGACAAGCATATGAACTTGTGAGAAAAGTAATAGTTCCAAGTACATTTTTTTTCCGAGCTGCCAGAATATTGACCCCATCAGTAGAGCACAAACAAGAGTGAAGAAGAAGCGAATAGCCGTATACGAAGGATTTCTCCAGTATGACAAGTGTTGTTTCCATAAACAAGCCATGCATTGTGTGAAGAAAGATTGAGAGTACTGCGTCGGGAAATAGAGATCACTTGATCCTGGCGGCGGGACACTAAGATCCCTGATCAAAGCCTTGTTTCTCCTGCAAAAGAACTTACATTTTAAAAAAGAATACACTCCTGTTCAATTTTTTGTAATTCTAATCCAAAACAAGTAATATAAAAGATCTTTAAGATCAGCCACTATTTTGGACAAATAAAGCAGAAAAAAAATTTACTCGGAGAGAACAATTGTTTACTTATATAACTCCGAGTTCTTGTATAATTGACAGAAGTCAACCCCAAGAGCCTGCTCTTGTGCAGCAGTAGTCACCTCCAACATCCATGTCGCGGGGTTATAGCCATCTTTGATCTTTGTTACCCCGGGGACCGCCTTATGAATATAAACATATATAGATCAGTGAGGATTTATATAGATTTAATTCAAATTACTAGGACCCAGAAAGTACTGTGTCACAGATTTGTAATTACCTCAAAGTAGTTGATCAGTTCAGAAGAATTACGCCCCAAGGGACCGACATAGATCTCTTCTCCTCCCCTTTTCAAAAGGAAAAGCTGTAATTGACCATAATTAAATCAGTATAACAGTAAGAACTAGTACAGGTTTACTAAGAACTAAATATTTAGCAAGGAAAGTGAAGAAAAATGTCATACTTCATCAAAAGCTTCGAAGATATCGATGCTAGGTTGGTGAATCGTGCAAACTACAGTCCTACCAGTGTTAACAGTATTTCTGACAGTTCTCATAACAATGGCTGCAGCACGAGCATCCAGCCCGGAAGTCGGTTCATCCATGAAAATTATAGAAGGATTTGCTACGAGCTCGACGGCAATTGTTAGCCTCTTTCTTTGCTCAGTGGACAAACCATTTACACCAGGCAGCCCAACAAGCGAGTCCCTAAGGGGTACGAGCTCCACAAGCTCCATCACTTCTTCAACAAACATCTGTATATAATTTAATATAAATTGTAAGAAACTGGAACATAAAAATATCCTTATTTAACTGTTTCCTTATTAATGTTCTTTGTTTTCTTCCCTCTAAACTCCAGTATGCAAATTTAAATAATTTGGGTTCATTTCTACAATTCTACTACTAGACTTTTTATGCATAGCAAAAAGCATTGAATCAACGATTCTCCTAACATTTTAGCATCCAAAAACATCAAGGTTCTTCGATTAGTACATAATTTAATTTACCTCTCTTGTCTCGGCAACAACATCTGGAGATAGACGGAGCCATGCGGAGAACATAAGGGACTCATGGACCGTCACTTGAGGGGAGTGGATGTCGAACTGCTCACAGTATCCAGAAATGCGTGCGAAGGTCTCTTGTTTCTTTGGATAACCTGATATGCTGATAGATCCTTCGATGTATCCTCCTGTCTTTCTCCCAGCCAAAACATCCATCAGTGTTGTCTTGCCGGCTCCACTAACGCCCATCAATGCCGTCAGGACCCCCGGCCTAAAGGATCCGCTTACGTTCTTGAGGAGGACCAAGCGGTCTTCATCCATGCCTTGTGCTTTCATTTCCTGCATATTTTTATGTCAAAGCTTGAAAAGTGATGGACATATTGCACAACTGCAATAATCACAATTAAAACCGATGCTCGAGAAATGTAATGAGTGAAACATAATATACTGCATTTTTAAATATGAATTATGTTTGCGAAGAAAAATGCATGAAATGAGGTGTCAGTGTTCAAACTCTATTCCATATTAGCGTACACACACCACACACACGCGCACGCACCTGCGGCATGTCGACCGAGTATTTCACATCATCGAAAGTGAGGGAGAGCGGTGTAAATGGAAGAACCATGCCTTTCTTGTCCGAACCAATGATCTCACGTGCCGACTTAACTGAAGTGTTGTTTCTTCCAATCGAACTGCCGTGCCTGGAACCATGATGCTGGGACGACGATCTCTTCCCTCGAGATGGTTCTTCTAAAATATCACCAGTGAGATTCGCATGCTTTTCTTTTAGTGTCTCTTCTGATACAGTGCCCTGGTCTTTCCCATATGCTGCATATAATGAAGGAACTCAGTGCATAACATTTCTTATAAAATGATGGATAAGAGAAAAAAAAATCTGCTACACCTCATTTATGTTTTACTTTTGAATATTCTTTCAAATGTTTATTTTGTTATGATAGGTTTGCCTTGATGTATATTACACCAACTTGTAGAATAAATATAAGCTATAGAAAAAATAAAAAGAAAACTATATACTTGGATTTGTTTCATACAATTGTAAGGGATGCACTGTTATGGAATAGAGGGTTGTAAAGTAATATTAGTTTTCATACATTTTTATCCTATCTTATACCATAAACTATATCTTGTTCTATCAATAAAAATGGGAAAAAAAAAATCATGTTTGCCTATTCTATTATGTTTACTGTTTCAAAGTTTAAGCAATGAGCAATTCCGAGAAGTAATACGCACGCTCGAGGAAGGTGAGAGCCAGGGTATAACAAAAATTGAAGAGAAGGGTAAACCCGATCAAGGCACCAAAGCCGATCCAGTACCATCTTGATTCAGCAAAGATTCCGCGGCTGTTCAAAAATGTCGTCCCAATTCGTTCTCCATTAACAATCTGGAAAATTCAGGACATACATATTATTTTGTTGTTCTTTTCTACACTTCAGTTCCAGCGAGGTACATTTCTTTGAGAAGAATTTTGTAGAATATATGCAAAAGAGATGATATCACGAGAAAGGGACTATCGTTATGTATACTTATAGGAGTTGAAAACCATTTTTATTTTTTAAAATCACACTTTTATGTGCTGATTGAGTTTACATTAACTTACTTTGTCTTCAATTGCTTTGCCTAGCCTTGGTTCAGGCAAATACTAGTATTGGTGAGTACACTGAAGACCAACATGATTTGAATTATAAAATCTACAAAGCTCTGGCTATGGACTGATTGATGTCTTTACCTTGTCCCAACTGTGTCCCATGAACTCGTTGACGGATATGGCATTTTGCACATACGTGAGTGGAGATATCCAGTAGCCCCATTTCCACCATTTCTTGATGCTTTCTGTAAAACATAAATAAAAGATGTTCATAAACATATATATATATATATATATATATATGAGAAGGGATCTATTGACAATGCATATTTTGACAATCTTGATGATGGTCATCTTTAAAAATTTGTAAAAAATCATAAAAAATCTTACAAATGAAAAAAGTTTTATGGATGCATTATTTAACTTATAGATTGATAGTGTTTCAAATTTCAATCAATTTGAACATCATTTGATGCCTTATCACAATTTTGTACATTTTTTAACGGTTGTAATTAACAGATCTTTAAAAATCTATCAAATATCGCTTAAATTGAATATAATCATAAACATAATCAATCTATAAGTTAAGCATAACTTCCATAAACTTTTTTTCATTTTTAAGATTTTTACGATTTTTTATAAATTTTTAAAGATGACCATTGTCAACATTGTCAATAGATCCCTCCTATATATATATATAACTGCTAAAGTGCTGGTAGAACTACCAGCACTGAGCTCACATAATAGATAACTTTATTTGTACCTCTGGTAAGAATAAAGCCACCCAAACTCAACATAATCAACAAACCAAATGCGCCAAAGGTATTCGCAATGACCATGTTTCTTCCTAGTCCACCCAAGAGTCGGAAAAGACCACCGGCCATTTGGTTAGTCAACATAAAAAGAAGATACTGCTTAAAAAGCCTACAAATTATTCAAAAAGTCAATTATTCAAAAACCACTGTCAGTATGTACAAGAACAAAATGACAAAATGCAACAATAAAATTAACATAAAAAATAATATCCTACGTACCTTCCAACATTCGGATCAAACCCTATGACATAATACGACATGAAAACCCAAGAAAACACTTCAAGGGACGCAGCTGGGATCTTGACGATCCACCCTGGGATAGTATATGTCCATGCAGGGAAGAAGAGCAGGTCGCGTTGCTTAAAAAAAACTGGCAGCCTCATGATGGTCATGGCTAGCTCAGAAAATCCATTGATCATAATCATAATTGCTGCAAAGAAAAGTGCACCAATGTATTTGTTTCCATCAGTTGAGTCATCACGATGCATCCTGGTCCGAAAGAATGTCGTCATCGAGATGAATGCTAAAAGTGACAACTGAAAATTGCAAATACATAAATAAGAACAAATCAACAAACCACCAATCAAATATATTCATAATTTTAACTAGACGTGGGGGCGTTAGAACTTAAGGCGAATGGAAGAGCGAAACCCTCCAAGGCGACTCACAAGACGATTTCCTCGCCATAACCCTAGGAGCTCCCACCTCATCCACGGCGTCGACGGATGGAAGACGATCCCACCAAGGCACGGCGCGGCACACAGGAGAGCGAAACCCCGGGCAACGGCGACCACCAGTCCTCACACGAGACCAAACCCTCACTCTTTTCTCTTCACTCAACCAAGGGGTATGACATTGAACCGTGACCATAAGGGAATTTGAAAAAAAGTGGGCTTGAACCGAGCTTATTTGGGTTTTCAAAAAGGACGACCAGTCCTTCTATATGAGAAATCAGCACTGTTTACTCACCCTCCTCACAGACACACTATCTCTAATACTGTCTCTCTCTCTCCAAGGTCGAGACCTCAGCATCAACAGATTTCTTTCGGTTTGGAAGAACTTTTTTATCTTAACTTAATAAGAACTTTCTTCAACGGGCCAGCGTGCGCTTGATGATGCCGTATCCGACCTAAAGAAAGACACACTCCGGCTCTCTCAAAACATGTCTCAATCCTCCGCTCTCAACAACTGTGCACGCCACCACCGTCTCCCTCCTCCTTAGCCACCTCAGGCCACCAGACCTAACCACCACTCATCCTCTTCTCGCTCAACACCTTGGTACAAGCAATACCCAAGCCAGTGTTGGTCCTTCCAACCGCCCAAACCGTCATACCACAGTCAACCCCCACCCCCCACTAACCACAACCAAACTACTCTCCCCAACCAGTCAAACACCCACATCCAGTCTAAACCACAACCAAACACTACTACCGTCACAACCTTCAAAATCATCCCGCAATCCACTCCATAGCTACAACCTGCCCCACCACCAAGAAAGAGAACCCAACCAGCCAACCCTCTGGCACTCCAACTGACACCTAACGAGATTGAGAACTCCTCAAATACGCTCCTCTCCCACCGGACCCAAACCACCCGGCATGGGAGGGTAGAATATGTTTGAATTGTTTCGTCTACAGCCACTTAACGGACGCTTGTGAGGAGGGGAGACCGTGTGCCTCAACTGCTTCTCATGGGCACTCTTCCTCATACTGTCCACATAGACATTCATTACTAAAACCCCCTCCCAACGATTCCTTAGTACTATGGGGAACATCAACTTTGGAAAACTACTCGCCTCGCAAACCACTTCCACGCACTTTTATTCATCAGAACCCAGAGATCAGGGCTGCACTTGATAACCTCAGAGACTCATTTATTATTGATACTCGTTTCCATGCAGAATGTTCCTCAAATTTCATCTCTTTAGATCTCAATAAAATATTCTCCTGGAAAACAAGATTTAAGTTGACCAAATTGGTTGCCGCAAAATTTCTGTTATGCCTACCCACTGACTACCCGGTAGAGGAGCTTAGAGATCGTCACTAGTTCAAACTTCACAAATTGGGCTACGTCCTTTATCCCCGGTCACCATCGGTAGGGGCCAAAGAACATGGAACATGTACTTACACACAAAGTATGGCTAGACCTCATTGAACTCCCCCCCCCCCCCCCAAACACCTATGGTCTCTTCCACTCATACTTACTATCACGGCTTCTATGGGGCTTATCTTAGACCATTCCCCATTAACCCACATGCTCTCTTATGAGAAGCTTAGACTTCTCATTGCCACCGATGATCTCTCCACCATTCCGCCGTCGCTCAAGTTCTTTGTAGATGGGATACCATATTTTGTACCCATACACATTAAGAGTTGGGTGCAAGAAACCACTCCATTCATCTTTCCACTAGATACCACACCTCCCGATCAGTTGTTTCAGGATGTGGTGGCTGCATTCTACATGAATGAACCATCTCCTGACCAATCGGACTCACGAATCGGTCCCTCAATACAGCACAAACTGGAACAGTCTCAGCATGTCACGGGTGCCACATCAACCCACTGTGTCATCGATAAAAACCTCCTCAAATCTCTTATTGAGAAAACAACCGACCAGAAAATGAAAAATAACATCTTGGAAATTCTCAATAAGGGAACCCACCTCAACCCAACCGCCGCTAACCTATTCTCAGGTGGCTGCCAACTCCATGGGAGACCGGCCGGCCTCTCCAACCTCACCAAAAACACACCTGCACACCTCCAGTCCTGGGCCCAATGGAGAGCCGGTTCAAAACACAAACGGTTCTCAACTCCCTCCACTAACTCAAACTACACAAGCCTCCAACGTGAATCAAATAACCAGGAGGGCTGACTACAAACATAGTAATCAACTTTCTATCAATCCTATTATGCCAGATATCGCTTTCACTAAAATGGCATCCAACAGCGCTCCCCCAGAAAAAACTTTCACTAGAGACTCTAGCCTGCCCCCTATAAAAGATCTCTATGCTTCCACACAGCCCAAGCTAAAGCTCAGAACCTCTGACAATCCCAGTTGCCTCCCTAATAAGACAAATTTAACAAGGGACAGAAGAGGAAAAGCCCCCATCTCAAACCAACAAAAGTCAGCCTTGACCACCAAAAATCACCCAACCCCAAAAATACCCAAGGTTACGAACCCCACACACTCCACTGCTGCAAGCTGACCCAAACGTTAACTTCAGATCCACTAATTGAAGATAGCATTAACGGGCCGGCCCAACAACAAAGTAACTTAGGGAAAACTTTAACTCCAAAAAAAAACTTTGGAGGGGCCCAAGCTTTGGAAGGGGCAACTGCGGAAGGGGCCTCTCAGTATTAACTCAAAACCGAACTAGGCCTCACCGGCGCAAAGGCCCAATGAGCCGCCGCAACCTCAAATTTCCATGGGCTCCATTGGCGTGACAACACAGCCCTCCTCTTCTCACATGTTATCACTTACAGCTGCTCCAGAAAAACCCATACAAAGCCGACACAGAATCCACCGACCTTGAAAACCCATTATCTCAGCTCCGCATACCACCCGTACCACTAAAAAAAAGACCCGTATCCAACCAGTGAAACCAGGAAAAGGATTGAAGAATACCCTCAAAGATAAACTGGCGGTAGCTCGCAACATCATTGAGTCCCTCTAACTAGACTCCGACAGCCCAAAAACTTTATCTCCAACAGCAATTAACCAGATTGACGGCTTGTGTGGAACCCTTCCTATGACTAAGATGAACCAGACAACGTTGTTGCCCAGGCTGCATCTGCCCAGCCCCTGTGCGCTAATGGCATAACCATTCATTTGGAAGTCCTCAATTACTTCACTGCACCACCCATTCCACCGGTGGAGACCAACGATGACCTGGATCTTTTTGCAAGTGAAAATGAGGGTGAATGCTCCCCGCAGGCAACAAACGGGGAGGACATGGACACTAACTGAGGTGACTCCAATTTATCTGGGTAGTTAGGAAATTTTCTTGTATTAAGGAATTAGGGAATTTTCTTGTATTAATTATGACGATATTACAAAATCAAGAAATTATTTCTTAAAATGTAAGGGGACTAGGAGATTTACGAAAATGTAAGGTTGTTAAGAATCACATTAGGGACACAAAATGTAAGCTTGTATGTTTGCAAGAAACAAAATGGTCCGATCATTCAAACTTCAGGGTTTTTTTAGTTTGCCCGGGTTATCTATCAAATGCATCCTTTAATGACGCTATAGGTTCAGCAGGGGGTACGCTAACAGCATGGTCTAATAGCTATACCACCCCCATTAACTTTCTCTCATAGATTTACAAATACCACCATTCTCGTAGATAACACAGGGTTTAATTTCATGTTAACAAACGTTTATGCACCCACTCAAGATTCTGAAAAGAATCAATTCATGCAAGAATTGGGGATTATCCGAACATCAAACGACCTACCATGGATTATCATGGGTGACTTTAACATGATACGGCCGCAATCAGAATCAACGGGTAATAACCACACTGCAGAGTCAATTAGTCTGTTCAACGAAACCATAGAACATTTGGCACTAAAAGAAATACCTCTGCTAGGGCGTCAATACACTTGGTCTAACAAGAGACCGATTCCCTCATTTTCTAAATTAGGCACGGCATTCATTTCACACTACTGGGATCTCGATCCATTACACTTGTTAATTCCATTGTTGACTGATCTAATAGCAACTACATCAGACCACACTCCCATCACATCAACAGGGGTGCATATTCCGTTACGAGAGATACTGGCACAAACATCATGACCTACAAGCACAAATACAATTCGCATGGGACACAACTTATCCATCCAACCTCTCAACCAAACATTTCTTAAATAAATTGGGTAATACTAGGAAGATACTCAAAAATTGGACACACAACACCTTCAACAACAACGACTCACATCTCACCTACTCAAAGATGTTTCTCCAAGTACTGGACATAATAGAAGAGAAACGCATATTGATACCAGGGAACAAGCATTACGAATCAGATTGAGGGAACAAATTTACAGAATATCAGCATACATAGAAATGAAATGACAACAACGTACTTTGGCATGTTGGCTAGCCAATGGGGATAACAACACAAATACTTCCACACCCTAGTAAATGCACATTGTAAAAACAATTACATCTCATCTCTTTAGGCTGACAACTTAACCCTCACAAACCCATATAAGATATGTAACCACCTTACACTACATTACCAACGGATACACTTGCACCGCAGTCACGACGTCGCCTATCACTACACACTGTGTTAACAAACAATACGGACTTATCTACGTTAGATTCCCCTTTCACGGTTGCAGAAATTAAATATGCGGTTCAAAATTTGGCAAGAGATAAAGCGGTTGTACCAGAGATGGGTTCCCGACGGAATTTCACCAAAATAACTGGGAAATTATCAAGGAAGATTTAATTGCAATCTTCGAGGATTTCTACAACAACAGGGTAGACTTATGGAGATTTAACTCGGCTAATATTACACTAGTACCAAAAAAAAGGCCAAATTTTTGGTATACCCATCAAAACTTGCTAAATAGCTAATATCCCCATCAAAGTACTCTAATAGTTTATATCCCCATCAAAATTTAAATTTCTTTCTTCTATCCCCTTTTATTTATAAAACCCATTATTAATATGTTAACTAATTTGAAATTACTGTTTTATCCTTTATTTAAATTTTAGTGGAGCTGTTCATAAGTTGGTTACAGTACATAGAATAGGACTCCTTGTCTCGTCCGTCACTTCTAATTTCAGGTCTGAAGAACTGCCCCTGGCCATTCTTTTTTTTTTTTTTTGATGAAAGCCCCTGGCCATTCTCACCCTGATTGCTCATGTACATGCCATGTGTCAGAATACTCATTGCATAATTACAGAATGTTCCGTGTTCTACATACTTCATGAGAGTATCGATATACTCAAGTCAAAAAAAAAAAAAGTATCGATATACATACTATAATTAAGATAACAAATCTGACCATCGTAATACCAGATAGAAATTTGAATATTTTGACATACCTAGGTTCTAAAAGGATAGAGATAGTAAACTAAATAAGGACTTTGATTGTACTTAATAATGCCAGTATATCAAAACATTTGCATATAAAATGTGCGCACTCACATAGGTCAAAATGAAAGAGAGGACTAGATGTATCAATGAATCTTAAATGACGAGTATTTTGGTTTTCAATGCATGTATCGTTTGGGATGGACGGTCCTCGTTATCCATTTTCCATCTAAGAAAGGGGTTCTGTAAAGATTATGAATGAAAAAGGTTCAACCGAAAAAAAAAAAAAAAACATCAAGATGCAAAAGAATGTGAAAGTTTGTTCCTATTATTATCTCCATCCTGCCAGCAAATCAAAGGGAGTCTCCATTTTAGACAAAGGGTATAATGGTCTATTTAAATTTTATATAAGTTAAATAATGGCTTTTACAAATAAAAGGGGATGGAAGAAAGAAATTTAAATTTTGATGGGGATATAAGCTATTAAAGTGCTTTGATGGTGATATTGGCTATTTAGTAATTTTTTATGGGTATACCAAAAATTTGGCCCAAAAAAAAAGGAGCACATAGAATCGAAGACTCCCGTCCGATTAGTGTCATCAACACACTGTCAAAAATCATCACTTCAGTTCTGGCAAATCGACTGAAACCTTATCTAGGAGAGTTGATACACAACAACCAAACAACTTTCATTAAAGGAAGTCATCTCATGCAGTCTTTTGGGTTGGCAAGGGAAATAATCTCACTCTCACAAAACAAAGATGCTCATAGTTCTTTTTAAAATTGATTTTACAAAAACATTTGACACGCTATCATGGGCGACCCTCTATCACCACTCATTTTCATACTGGAAACTGATGCCCTCCAGTCCATGATCAACAAAGCGGAGCCACTTCTACACCACACATCACAACTGTCTACACATATCCCACAATTTGCCGATGACACTCTAATCATAACTCCAGCACACCCAACCAATCTCCAAATCATTCGTCAAATACTAAAAATTTTTTCAGAAATGTCCGGGTTGCAAATTAACTTCTCAAAGAGCGGATGGGCCCCAATAGCTATTCCACATCATTTACATGATTATATCACTCAAACGTTGAGTTGTCCGCAGTTACAATTCCCAATTACATACTTGGGGCTACCACTATCTTTCAAAAAATTGGCCGTTACACAATACGATCAACTCATCCAAAATACACAAAGACGTTTAGGGGGTTGGAAGGGGTGATCTCTGACAAGAGGGGGCCGTACCACACTGGTTAGAGCGGTACTGACTGCTATGCCTTACATTACATGCAAGCGCTTAAGCTACCACAAGAGGTTCTTTCTCAGCTAGATAAAATCATCAAAAGATTCCTATGGAGAGGGGAGGAAGAATTAAAGGGAAATCATTGTCTGGTACGCTGGGACAAGATAACAATGCCAAAAGAATACGGGTGAATGGGAGTGATTCACCTTAAAACACAAAATGAAGCTCTCCTTTTAAAATGGCACTGGACCCTATCTAACTCACCTACCTCACCATGGGCATCATATGTCATCTCCACATACGGCATCCACTCAATACCATCACCTTCCCCATATAATTCTCATCTCTCAACTTTCATCACAGATCTATCGTCACTGACACATATATTTAAAGCCAGCACTACAATGCAGCTACAAAATGGAACATTAGTTGACTTCTGGGGAGATACATGGCTGGGAATCACGTCGCTACAGTACACGTTTCAAGACTTATATAATCTATCCCCACAAAAGAGTGCAACAGTTGCGGAAACAATATCCGGTCCCCGCTTACACATACCTCACCAAATTAACCTGAATCATCAACAACAACTAAAACTCCTAATTGCAATGGTTCAGGGAACCCGACTTTTAAGTGACTCGGATATCACTATATGGAGATGGGACCATGCAGGGGTATACACCGCAAAATCAGCCTACATGTTTCTCATGAACCCGGGGATTACCGCCAGGCAGCAATCAGTCCCTGGAAAATAAAGGCTCCCCTCAAGGCCAAAATTTTCCTCTAAATACTGCTACAAGGGAAACTGCAGACGGCAGACAACTAGATTAAGCACCACTGCCCAGCTCCATCTCACTGCATATGCTGTGGACGGAAACTTCTGGAAGACATGCACCACCTGTTTCTCAACTGTCCTTTCGCCCAAGCAATTTGGTACGGCCTGATACCTAGCCTGACGGTCAACCTCGCCACACTATTGGACCCCTACACCCTGTGGAACACATCGCGCATCACTACGACAATCGGCCAAACAAGATTGGGACGCACTATTCACGGCTACACTTTGGCACATATGGAAGGAAAGAAACAACCGCATATTCCGATCTAGGAACTCAACGGGTATACTAGTTCAGAGGGATATCATCACAACTAAGGATTCTTGGGTAGCAAATTGTAAATAGGGTTTTATATTACCGTGAGATATTCCGCACAATATGTAACATGTAACTTGTAACTCCTTTTTCTTCTTTTTAACGAAAATTTTGGTCGGCTTTTGGCCGACCACATAAAAAAAATATATATATATATTCATAATTTTAGATCATATGGATCAACAAAAATACCTTTTTTATATATATATTTGATAATTTTGAAAAACTAGTGCTGGTTTATAATCGTACTGTGCTTAATAAACTACATGAAGAAAGTTTTGAGTGATTTTCAGCTTCGGGGCCTATATTACAACCTTTTTGTGAATTTTAATATAACTTACTTGGAAAAGCATATAGACGTAGACGAAATAGTTTCTTTTCATCAGCAAAATTTCCCTATCGACCTGAGCTTTGAGCAACTCCTTTGTGCTGACACCATATTTTGATGTTGTCAGAGCTGCAGGGTGGCTCTTACTCTTATCGAAAGGGACTGCTAACTCATTCGCCATGGCCTGCCCAATATGGAAGGACTTGAAAGCCTCCGCAAACTTATTTACAGATACATACCGGTACGGCTCATCGCTCATCCAATATTGTTGCTGGTCCTTCCTTGATGTGACCTTAATTTGAATCAAAATAGAACCATTGTTACACACTTTGTAACCTACTAACTTTGTATTGATTTGAAGATATGATTATTCTTTTTCATTTAAATAGTCAAAGTGCATGCGCTATGTGTCGTACCTCTTGCAGGAAGTCGGCAATGCCCTTTCTCTCAGGACACTTAAACCCCATGGACTCGAAGAACTCCAGCACGTTGTCGCGTGGGCCATGGTAAACAACTTGGCCATCGGAGATCAGTATTATGTCATCAAACAAATCGTACGTCTCCGGAGCTGGCTGGAGAAGCGAGATGATAGCTGTACCTTGGAGGATGTGGATGGATTGCCGGATCGAGTTCACTATCTGAAACGTGGTCGAGCTGTCGAGCCCCGTCGATATCTCGTCCATGAATAGAGCTTTTGCAGGACCCACTAGCATCTCACCTGTGTAAATTACAAAAACGCAGAATTATTTTACCGCCCGTCGTCATTACCTACTGATCTACAAAACAGATGTGTACTCAATAGTTGGGATAATATAGTGTGGAACTTTGGTAGCAACTTTGGTACCTGTAGTAACACGCTTTCGTTGGCCGCCAGAGATTCCTCTGATCATGTCATTCCCTACCATGATATCTGCACATATGTCCAATCCTAGTATCTACAATTGTACAAGCAAACCATTGCAAAGAAAGATACTGAAAACATATATAGACACCACCAAGTGCTATAATTGTTCTTTTTTTTTTTTTTGTAAGAAAAAACAGCTTTCCTAAATTACAGTACCTTGATTATGTAATCTGTGACTACAGTGGCTTCTTGGCCTCCCATTGCTGATGCCTGGCAAGGATTGAAACCAGTGTAAAGAATGAAAAAATTGCCTCTTTTACTTGTATTATCATTGTCATTTTAAGACATGTGAGAAGAGATCGACAGTTCATTGGTTTTGATTCTGGAACTAAATATAATAATAACCTTCATCATTAAATCGATGTCGGGGTCAGGCTTGATATTAGCCGCTTTCTCCCTCCTCGACAACTCAGTTAGCATATCTGAATTTGCAATGAAAAATGTAAGCACAAACACGGCAATTCGGTTACTTCCCGAAAAGTTTATTTACAAGGAGGTACACAGAGAGAAATCAATGTACCATATCTCGAACCGACTCCTTGGCACCGAGCAGAAAACGCAAGGGTTTCTCTGACAGTCAACTCCCCGATGTGCAGATCGTGTTGGCTGATGTAAGCAGCTGTTCTCTCTGGTACGAACTCGTTCATCCCGTGCCCGTTGTACGTCACTCTCCCTGAAACCTGCATTTTGCGCTCAAATGTTGATCAGGTTGTTAACTTGTTATACATAATTTAATTACAAAGTTGGTTGATAAATTTGCAAAATATATAAGAAGCATTAATTTACTATTCGTAACCTTGAGATCTGAACCCAGCTTTCCGGCCAATGCTAACAATAAGGTGGTCTTGCCGGATCCCGGGGGACCCAAGAGCAATGTCATCCTATCCTCAAACATTGTAATTGTAATTAATTAAAAGACCAATATAGTTAAGATATTATTTATTGCTTTGATGTTATATTTTTGTTTCTTTTATTTAATTTTATGATCACTTAGAACAATTCTTTGATTTTGAATTTTTGATCTACTCTTTTTTTTTTTTTTTTCAAAATTAAAGACGCTTAACCATGTTGCAAGAATAAAAGCAATAAGTGTAATGAACTATATATGAGCAAGGTTAAAAATTTTAAGTAACAAGTGCCTACAATTTACCTACATGCAAAGTTTCTGAATATATATTTTCTTATATAACAGTTTAGTACCTGCAGGGTTTGATGACACCACTGACATTATGCAGTACCGGCATCTTCGACTTCCTGCTGGGCAGAATGTGGAGAGAATTTGCTACAGACTAAATGAAAAATTACAAGGAAAATAAAATGAGTTAGTGCATAAGATAGAAGCATTATATATGTTTCAAACACAAAAATAATGATATTAGATGATTATGTTTGAACACAATTTTGAGTCATTTTGGATTTTTAAAGCACCTCAATTGTGTTCATGGTGGCATTTACAAGAGTTGGCAAGCCTCTGCTGCCCACACGAGTCTCTGCATCTATGTTCAGGTTCTCATACCTCACCTCTATGGTTGGCAGCTCAATCCCCACTCTGTCAGAAGCGTAAAACAGCAATTAACACTATGATTTCTGTTCTTTTTTCTTTCTGAAATTGTTAACTATAGCTACTAAATTTAGTGATTTAATTATTATATGAAGCCAAATCAAGACTGCAGTGTTGGTTTAGACAGACAGATCCACAAGCCATCATTTCTGTATTTCTTTGCTAATTAATCAGTAATTACTTTCCTAATCTGACTCGCCGGATGTAAACCTTAATTACTACTTGTTCATATCGTCCGTCGCCGGCTGTGCAACCGGAGGAACCAGAAAACAGAACCCTCATGATGATCACAGACAATGAATGTGACTCATGATGATGAACTCGCAGCAGAGTTTCTGCGGTCGCTACGACTGTACAACTAGGGGGGTTTCGGTCTGTGGAGTAATGAACTTAAATTTGCCTGTGTTCTTCCCCTTCTTCTAAATTTTTGAGGAATTTATATTTGTTTGGTTGGAACTGATCATTTCAAAAACAAGGAAATTACAAGTTTGTTAGTCTACAATTAGGTATGTTGTGTTAATTAAACAATTGAAATTAGTAATAAGGGTAGAACAAAATGTATAGTAAACAGGTACACACTATCTCATACTCTACAATTATATGCAGTGATTTTACAAGGAAAATTTGTATTTTTTCCCTATTTTTTATTTTATATATTTAAGAAAATACTGTCAAAGTTGATTATTATAATGAAAAATGGAAAGTGAAAGGAATGTTTTATCTAGATGCAGTGTATAGAAAATGTTCTAAGTAAATCATTGGTTTTATGGACACTAGTAAAGAGCCCATGCGTTGCCTTGGGACTGAAATTGTTATTTCTTATAATAAATTTTTAAGATAATATGTAATGGACCTTATACTGAGTAAATTGATATGAGTCTTAAATTGTAATGGGCTGAGACATTAACATCAACGGGCATTAACGTAAATCAACGGTTTTGATCTATCTAAGAAAATGATCAACGGCTGAGGTTTCTTATTTGGGAAAGATAGTCCTTTCATGTCATTTTTTCCAATATGCTTTTATATATAGTAAGGATATAATATATAATATTGGTCAAAGACAAATTAAAACAATATAATTTCTCGTCAATATCTTAGAGGAAAAATAAAGAATCAGTCAAAGCAAATAATCAGAGATAGTTAATTATGCCTAATTAGAGCACTAATTAATTGATTAGCTAATTGGCTCGGCAGCCAATAATTCCACAAATTAAGATTTTAGAAATCTTTAGGTAAATTAGTTAATAAATTAGATACCGTGTCTAATTATTTCTGAATGAAGGGTATATATATAACTAATTCCATGACATTTCTCTCCATATATATTTGTTACTAATTTAATTCCATTAATTGTCCTAATGCAGAATATTAGACAGCGGTTAAAGCACGCACTCTAGTTAATTAATTAAGTCAGTAATTGAGTACGTTGCACAGGACTTCTGTCAATGCTGATATATATATAGAATTAGGCTACGGTAATATGCATTTGACGGTTTTACCGTGGTATGTGGTTCATACCTCTATTTCTGGTGTTCAAATAGTCGATCCGAACCACTCAATGTGATCTATATATCAAAATATACTAGGAAACCAAATTTTACAATTTTTAGAATTTGTTTGCTATTTTTAGTAATGAGGAGAAAATCGTTATTTTGCATAAACCAGAATCCTTGGATCTAGTCATTTTCTCTCCATTATTAAAAATAGCAAAAAATTTCTAAAAATTATAAAATTTGGTTTGCTAGTATATTTTGATATAAAAATTAAGTTGAGTGATTTGGATCGACTATTTGGACACCGCAAACTAAGATACGGACCGCATAGTACGGTAAAACCGTGATATGCATATTATTGTAGCCGGACTCTATATATATATATATATATACTTGATAGCTATGCTTATAATTGAATTCGAGTTAGAAAATTCCAACTTAATTAGAGGAGATTAACGTAACAAGAAGAATTTCCAACGACATGACATTGACATTAGAAACCATATTTTGGAAATTTTTGGACTCCATTATTGATCACAATCACTAATTATAATTAGGACGTTGCTTCTATATTCACACCTAGATAATTTTATCGGTCACTCTCATAATGAGTTATATTCATTTATAATCATCATATTAAAAAGAAAAAAATTTTATTCACTACTACTTTATGGTTAACTCAACTGATCCAACTACTTAATTACCTTACATATATATCCATATTCATATATATTCACAGTAATTGTCTATCTATTAACAAATTACATAAATTTGTCAATATCTTTATTAATTTATTATTTTATTTGTTTATACAAATTGTATAACAGTTTAAATTACTCAATATGGAAACTAAAATTAAGGAATAATTGTGGAGAGAGCATTGATGGAAAAGTGGAATTGAAAGATAGAGAGTAATTAATAGGGAATGCATATGTTATCAAATTAATGAGTTCTAACTTGGTCTTGCAATTGGTGTGTGGAATTTTAGAGTTTTGAAAGTTCAACATTGGAAAAGTCCTTGTAGTTAAGAAAGCAGGATCTTCAGAAAGAATAAAATTTTTTTTTGAATTATTTAGCAAAATTAATTATCGACCAATCACTTTAAATTTAACAAATACTTAAAATTTTTCATAAATAAAAAATTATCGTATTCCATAAGATTTTGATATAAAAAATTTAATGAGCCGTATAAATCAAAATTTGAAGTTGATTTGATATGTTACTAGAGGTTAGAGGTAGCAAAACCCGACCCGACTCGAAAAACCTGCCCGACCCGATCCGACCCAAACTTGACACGACCCGACATTTTCAAAAAGTCAAACTGACCTAACCCAACCCGACCCGGCCCAAACCCGACCCGACCCAAGATCAAACAGCATGCATTCCAACTCAAATCAACATACGATTTAAAAAAAAACGATAT
Organism: Cyperus esculentus; assembly: GCA_030179965.1. Lineage (NCBI taxonomy): Eukaryota > Viridiplantae > Streptophyta > Magnoliopsida > Poales > Cyperaceae > Cyperus > Cyperus esculentus. Next base: position 4,213,482 of record JASGLE010000025.1, on the reverse strand, counting down.
TAAAATTAACCTGACCCACCTGTCATCCAACTTGAGCTGACCCGGGATCTTCTAGAAAGTCAAACTGACCCGACCTGCCCGACTCGAACCTGAACTGCCTGACCCAAACCCAAACCCGACCCGTCCGCCCGATTTGCCACCTCTAGTAGAGGTACACTCACGATAGTTTTACTCGCAATAATAAATAATAATAATTTAACGATGTTTGATTGCCTACAAAGCTAGCTATTAATTTGGCATCGTATAAGTCGAAATTTTAACAGTATAATAAATTATTAGTGAACCGTAACTACCATTTCTTGGTAATGCATGATTCCGTACATATATATATATATATATATATATATATATAGCTTACAACTTTTTTGGATGGGAGGGGAGTGTGTGACCAACTGACCATAAAGTGATGGACCAGTAATAACTAACATGTATAACGAATTTGTAATTGCTCATTAACCTCATTTAATCTATATATTACTTGCGTATTTAGTTAAATTTTATTAGGACCGACCGATTAACTAACATTCTAATTTTTCTATCAAAATTAATTACTAAATTAAATAAAAAAAATTTCAACTCGAAGAGCGAGCACAAAATTGACTATATATCTCGGCTTGAGATGTCAATAGTTCACTTCTTAACAGTTTATATATCGAAATTAAAAGTTGATCATATCAATTAGTTCAAACCACACTCTGATCTTTGATCTATCTAACGATTCCTTCATCAAAAAAGAAAAAGAAAAAAAGAGTCCGATCTTCATAAAAAAGATCAATTCATAGATTCTTTTGGAGAGTTAAAATATCAAGTTTTAAATTTTGTCGAGCTATATAATTAATTTTGAAGTTAAAATAAGCCAACAATTATTATTATTTTTTTTTACAGCACGGTGAATCGATCGCTTACGTACCGATCAATGCGATCCTTGAGCTTGCGCAGGTACCGTTCATTGTCCTCCTCGGCGACCTGCACCAGCCGCTCGAGCAGTTCCTTCTTCTCGAGGGCTCCGAGAGACTCCACGTCGACCTCATTGATCTTGCCGGATTGTGACGGCAGGATCCCGCGCCTGACACGGTCGTACGTCGGGAGTTTCTCTAGCGCAGCCCACCTTAACGCCTCCTCGTCGTCCTCCTCCCGCGACGACCTCGAGAAGACGTCGCCCCTCTGCCTCCATATTGAGCTGTTCCTACTCAGGCTGCCTATGTTTGATACCCCCTCTGCATTCAACATCTTCACTAAGGTAATGTTACCTGTAGTTTCCCTTAAGCTTAGAGTAGGGATATATATAATGCATTATTTGAGGGATATACAACTTTTAATTGTGTACTTTCTGTACGCAATGTATATAATTACATGAGAAACATCTTGCGTCCATTTAAAAACCGTCCATACGTCTATAGATGTACAAAAAATGTAACAGATACATCCCGAAATGTAACTTATGGACGCTATGGACAATTTTTGTATGGACACTAGGTATTGCCCTAATTATATCTATCAAGCTTTTAATAAACTTAGTTTTAACTCCGTTTAAACCATTAAACCTTTTTTTCGACCCCCTCACGTTATGTATGTGTAAAAAAACCGTTATTTGTGGAAAAACAATTTTTAACGAAGTTTAAATCTTTAAAGTTCGTTAAAAACCGTGTTTTAGAGGCGTTTAAACGCCGTTAAAATATGTTGACACGTTATTGACAGTCTAGAAGTTCGCAATAATATTTATCCTACACATATTAATAATAAAAAATTCTAAAACTCTTTATTACTATTATCTTAATTTTTTTCATTTTAATTTTGTAATATTACGATTTCTGTTACTTAAGATTTTTGACTTTTATGTACTCAATTAATTTTATAATTGTTATTTGTACTTAATAATCAAGTATAATTGTATGAGAATGTATCGTCTAGCCTTTTTAAATATAAAAAGTATATAGAAAATGAGTACCCGTTTTTTAATTTAACGGCCGTATAATTCCATTTTAACGTCAAACCGTTAAACGGTCACCTCACTGTTAAGAGCCGTCAAACATTTTTTAAAACCTTGATATCTCTATGTATATATATACTAGACTACTAATAGGGTATGAAAATCTTCAGAGATAAAAAAAAAAAAAAAAAAAAAAAAAAAAAAAAAAAGAGAGAGAGAGAGAGAGAGAGAGAGAGAAATAGGAAGGAAAGAGTGAGGTGTTTGACTGGAAAAAAATCAGGAACAAAGAAAATTCTTCATACACCTTGGCAACGTGAGAGGTAATAATTGGTTGTGTGAAAATTCATGATGATATCAAGTGTTGAATGATGGAGAATATACTAATTACTAGTCAGGAACAAAGAAAATTCTTTTGGCATTTCTCTCTGTTTTTTTGCTTTGGGTGAGAAAACTTGACAGCATTCTATTGGAAACATGCGCCAAATATATAGTGCTTCCAATTCTAATAGATAATTGGTTATTTTGTTCAAATAATCGATTAATTAACGTGCATATAATTTTTGAAATATTTATGATAAGAAATATGTAAGGTGTAGTTAATTATGTAGGAAATCCATAAAAGTGAAATTTAATTTTTGAAAACCAGAGGCTTGGCATATATGCAATCTCGTTAGAGGTGGCAAAAGTTGACCCGACCAAAATAGTCCGCCCAATAAACCCGATGACCGAACCCGACCCAGATTTGTTAACTTATGAAAATTGAATCAACCAAACCCGTAATTGACCAAATCCGAAAATATCCAAATCCGAAAAAACCTGCAAATATTAAGAATCTGAATACAAATTATCTGAACCGATGCGACCCGTTACCCTGTAAAAGCCCAAACCCGAAGCGATCCGAATTCATGTGACCCTAAACTGACAATCATCGGAATCTGAATCAACCTGAACCGAGAGTGATTAATACCCGAGATGTGATAGAAGTACGAATTAATTGTTTATTTTATTTGCATTAATTCATTTAGAAATGTTCATATGATTTTTTAAAAACTAATCCATGCATGATGCACACAAATAAAAATGTTACTTCAAATGATTGATTGGTTCACATTAAATTATAAAGTTATATTCCAACAACATAAACCCGAATAAAAACCCGATAAGACCCGAAAATGCATGATTTGAATTATATAATTTATAATATTATATGAAAAAGTTATCCGGTGATCGATAAATTAATAAGTTAACCCGAATAAAGACAAAACCCGACCCGCTCGATTTGTATCCGGAACCCGCACCTCAAATATCCGTAATCCATATAGCCCGATTAAGAAGAATCCGGCACCTGAGCCAACCCGTATCCAGATTAGCCCGAAAACCAATAAGATCCGAACCCGCAAATCCGAGCAATATAGTTGTTCCGACCCGTCTTTATACCGAACCCGAATTTAATCGATCTGACAGAGTCCGAATCTGATACATACCTGAATCTGAAAGCAAACTGAATCTTAGTTTATCTGACCCAAATACAACCCGACCCGTCCGATTTGCCAGGTCTAATCTCGTGTTCTAGAAGCTGAGAATAGAGAGTTGATAATTGAAAAACACAAATTGTACTCAATTGTCAAATCATGATTACATGTTATATGACGATATTAATTATTTTTGTTTTTCTAGACAGAAACATAAATTATGCCTTATTTTTAACAAAAATCCGGATTTGTATCCGCTGTTATTGTTGAGGAAAACAGAGCCCTCTTTCCTACTATCTCCACCGTTCAATTCAATAATTAAACGGTTCAGATTTAAAGAGGCGAAACTTCTTCTTATAATACTAACAAAAGTCAGCTCGACAGCAAAGTCAAGCAATAAATGTTGAATCTTCTCATATTTGCCTCCAAATAAAATACTGAAGAGTGAGATATTTCATATCTGGGAAGAAAATTATCAAAGAGTAGTGAGATATATATTCTGGAAGAAGAAGTATATCAAGTGTGGAATCGGTAAAAATAATAAACAAATTTGAAAATTATGTAATAAGGTGGAAGAGTTATGCCCAGAAGACTAATCTTCCACATTTTTTGGGAAGAAATTAATGTAATTGTCAAACACATTCGATATGAAATATGAATGGCAGATTTCCAAGCATTTTCTCTTCATACATTGTACATTTCTCACCATTTTCCCGTTTATCCTTATAATTTATATAATTTAGAACTAATGGCCATAACTATATCACATCATCAATATAATTTACTATTCAATTTGTTTGAATCCTTTCATTTGTTTGGTTCCAATGACTTATTAAGTTTGCCGTCTAATTTCTTCTTATTATATAAGATGAGAATGTGATATGTCGTCTAAGACAAAATTAAGCTCTTAAAATGGTCAAACATTCATATTTTTTATATTTACAAATTATTACACTATTACAGTACAGGTTTAAAATTATATATCGTAAAATTTTGTTTAATATATATATATAAATATTTTAAATTTTATATATAAAAATTCTTATTTTTTTTATTTGATATTATTTTTCAGAGCAAAGCGAAAGCCGAGTTCCAGCTAGCTCAATACCTGGGAATAACCTTCCAATTCAGGAACCATCAACTAGTATAATTATCTCTGTTGGAAAATGAGTTTCTGGATTGAAAAACCGAAGAAAAAAATCAAACACCATGACAGATACCGGCACGACTACAGCAACCACTGGTACAAGTCTTGCTCAAGTCCATTGAAATGTATATTCTTTCATGGTCAGGCCATCTTTGTCTTCCATATATATATATATGCTCAGTCAATATAGTGACACTAGCAAATACATGGCAACCCATAGTCATATTTAGTAGTAGATTAGTAGTTGATGGGTGTGGCAGTGATAGCTAGAGAAGAAGAATTAAGCTTCTAAATACATTGTTTAATTTCTGTTTTGTTTGATTGGGCAAATTAATTAACCTGTCTTAATATCTGTATGTTCATAATTAAGTGAATTTGGTTTACAACTTAATTTTTAAGTCTTGCATTAGTTTTGAAATATCAAAAGGGATAGTCAAGTGATGGGTAAATATCTGATTTTGACAATTAGATGAGAAATTTAATTTCTGAATAAGACAAATATATGTAGTTATCGATATTATTCCATTTAGTTAACGGTAAGATTAATGTACATTATATTTCATTACTATTGATGCTCTTAATTGTGTATATACATCCAATCCTCCCTACAGAGGCTGAGACTAATCTAAAAAAATCCCCTTTTAAAAGTTGCATCTGTCCATTGAGGCCCTGAGATCGGTATCGGATTGCAGCGGATATATCCCACAGGTAGAATCCATATCCTCAAAGTTATTTTGAGTTAGTTGCCCACACAATCTGGACCGTTCGTCTTAGATCTCGGTCGGAGGCAATCAAAACGGTCAGTGCTGAGATTCACGCAACTAATAAAGTACTATCAATATTAATCAATAATCATTTGCTATTTTATCAGAGCATGTGCTCCAAAATTTTGCATACTGCAGCTGCCAAGTGACTACTTTTGATCACATCGTGGTTGCCACATATAATCATTTTCAATCACAAAATAAAATTCACATTTGCACTTAAATTACTTTCCAACGGGGGCTGGGCAGGGGATAATTGGGGGTTGCCTACGGGCTTTGTTCAAAAAATAAATAAATAAAATTACTTGCAAGCTATGCTTGGTTTCTCAGCTGTGAGATCTCAACTGTTCTGACCCATTCTGAGACCTTAAAGGACCACCTCAAGGCTTTACAATTCACTCAACTCACATCCAAGCCTGACATTCTTATATTATAAGTTTATAACTGTTATGGTGTTATCACATATATACTCCATACATGAAAAAATGTTTTTCATATATGCCTCCTTCCTCTGAATTTTATAAAAAAAAAAAAAAATTTATCTTTTCTGGAAATTGAATCTTTGGATCGAGAAGCCGAAGCAAAACGCAAAGAGCACCGCAAATGCCAGAACAACAACAGCGACCACCGGTAGAAAGTCGTACTTGTATCCGAAGTACTCATGTAGGAAAACCTTCACAGCCACACCGTCTTCCAGCGTATTGTCAATGTCCCCATACTGTGACACGAGCAATCCGTACAAAGTCCAAGCAATTGGGTTTAGCCAGTAGTACCATATCCACCACCCAGGTATTTGCTGAAAATAATACAATTAATATATGTTACTTAACTAGCAATTGGATTTTTTCCAGTAAACTCCAAGATTTTGTCAGTACTCAGTACAAATAATACTTTTTTATCTTTGCCATCTTAAATTTCAGTATTTGCAGTAAACAAGAGTGTGTGAAGGACTGAGGGGTGGTAAATTTGCTAAGTTGAAGTCAAGGGTGAAGAAGTCATATAGGTGATACGTACGACACTCAGAGACCCTCTTTGTTTATTGATCAGGAAAACTGTTAATAATTATGTAATTTCTCCTCTTATTTTCCTAGCCGCTATGGCAAAAAGAAAATCTAATTTTGACATATGTGACATTTTCAGATCTTTTCGCAAAGTACAGATATATATAAAAACAAAGGAACGTCATAACTTGGATTAAATTAACTATTCCTTTGTTAGCAACTACCACAGAATAAATATTAACGGAGTAGATATTAGTACACGAGTCTAAGTAAAAGTTGAAGTGAACTTACAGCTTTGGTGATAAGAAATCCCGAGAAGAGATTCCATATGCCATAGAAGAATGCGCCAACAACGGAAGCCACATTATAGTTCGGGGTCAAACCGACGGCCATCATGCCATAATAGGTAAAATAAAGCAGTGTGAAGTAACTGAAGAACAGGTACCACAGAAACTTGACTGCCGTCCACTGGAAGCCAATCATGATGTATACAACCACACAATAGATAATGGCTTGAGCAAGCACGTGCGGTAGTTCAATGACAGCCTACAGCAAACACTGGCTTAATTCATGCAAGAACTAATATTATATGATTTAGATCGATATATAAACAACAGGCATACCATGAACAATTTACTAAAGAATGTAACAAGATCAGTATTTTCAAGTTTGATTATGCACAATATGGAAAACATGCACAATTAAACAGGTTTGTTCATGTCAATATAGAAATTAAAAAAAAACAAAGTACTTTTTAACTATGTACCTGTCCAAATGCATATGGTAAAGCAGAGTACATCCCGGCAGCTCTTTCTCTGTAAAAGACAGTTCGCTCGATGGACACTATTGGCATGACCATTGATGAATTCTGAACCCCAAGTAACAAAATTGCAACATACATTGACCCCATAGAATTAAACAAATCCTGTTGTTTGTTTCTGTAAAAAAATTGAGGCAATTAGAATACGTTCATGATATAGAACAGTTGTAAGAGCTGAAATCCAAGGGCAATTTTGAACAACGGTATCTACTTTTGCCATTTTTGCTAAGGTTTGTACCAGCTATTAGAATTTCGTAGTAACAATACACATCAATAGCCAGCAATAAGTAGCAACTAAATGGTGACTGAAACCTTGTTTCTGAAAAATTAAACCTCATTATTTGTCAGGAAATAATTTATGAATTACATTTTGGAGCCGAGCTGCCAGAATATTGAGCCCAGCAAAAGAGCCATCAAGAGAGTGAAGAAGAAACGGATAGCAGTGTAAGGAGGGTTTCTCCAGTAAGACAAGTGCTGTTTCCATAAACAAGCGAGGCACTGCGTGAAGAAGGATTGTGAGTACTGCGTCGGAAAGTGTAGCTCGCTAGATCCAGGTACAGGGATGCTTAGATCTTTGATCAAAGCCTTGTTTCTCCTGAAATAACCGACCATACTATTAGTACAAGGACCAATATCTTTTTTTCCAAGAACGCCGAGGGACCAAATCATGAGCTATCTCTTTTGAAAAACATAAATTATCTAAAAATTATATCTTGAGAAAAAAAAAATACTTGTATAATTCTGATTTCTTGTATAATTGACTGAAGTCAACTGCAAGAACCTCTTCTTGTCCCTGCGTTGTTACCTCCAACATCCATGTTGCAGGATTATAGCTGTCTTTGATCTTTGGCACACCTGGAACTGCCTTAAAAAGTTGAAACCAGGCAATGTTGAGTGGGGATTCATGCAACACAGAGTTGAAAAGGACTCTATATCGCTATATCTGGTTGTTATGTTATGTAATAAGAAAATTAAATTGTATCCCTTAAAATGAAATCAAACTACTGCAATTCATCATATACGTGAAACAACAATGATACAGAACTAATCTAATGGTTCTAACTTCGACGTTGTAAATTTAAGCGATAACAGAGTCGGCAATGTTTGGCACCAATGACCGTTGGCATTGGATGTTTCGCCTTATAATGTTATACCTCAAAGTACTTTATCAATTCCGAAGAATGGTGTCCCAGTGGACCGACATATATCTCTTCTCCTCCCCTTTTCAGCAGAAAAAGCTGTATTTCATCAAATATAAATTAGTATCACCCTATGTATATTAATAGAGATTAAGTACAGATCCTATTTTGTGTGGTACATCCAAAGATGTTATATAACCACGGGTTGAATATTATCTAAATCTAAATTATCACGGTGTCTTTGAAATTTGATCTAGTTTTGGAATTTATTCCTTAAAAAGTGTTTAAAGAAGGTGTTACATTAAGCATATCATATAGATGACAAAGAATTTCATCAACACTTTTAATTTTTTGATTGAGACACTATTAGTCAAAGGTACCAAATGGATGTATAATTGGGTGGGCATTATATATAGTCAAATGCTAAAAGACGCTATAAATAAAGAGGAGATACCGTACCTCATCAAAAGCTTCAAATATGTCAATACTTGGCTGATGAATTGTACAAACGACAGTCCTTCCTGTATTCACAGTATTCCTGACAGTTCTCATAACAATGGCTGCGGCACGAGCATCTAGCCCAGAGGTCGGTTCATCCATGAAAATTATCGAAGGGTTAGCAACAAGTTCGACAGCAATAGTTAGCCTCTTCCGTTGCTCGGTTGACAGGCCATTCGCATCTGGGAGCCCCACAATTGCATCTCTCAATGGATTGAGCTCCACAAGCTCCATCACTTCTTCGACAAACATCTGTACGAAGATAAAAATAATGTGAGATTAAAACCAAATTAAATCAATGATTGAAGTTCTGATGGCCAAATTTTACTGAGTGCAAATTTGTATTTACATTTCTTGTTTCGGAATTAACATCTGGAGATAGACGAAGCCATGCTGAGAACAAAAGGGACTCGTAGACAGTTACATGCGGGGAGTGGATATCAAACTGCTCACAATAGCCCGAGATACGTGCAAAAGTTTCCTGTTTCTTTGGATATCCTGATATGCTGATAGATCCTTCAATGTAACCTCCCGTTTTCCTCCCAGCCAACACATCCATCAGGGTTGTTTTGCCGGCTCCACTGACCCCCATCAATGCAGTCAAGACTCCAGGCCTGAAATAACCACTTACACCTTTTAAAAGAACCAATCGGTCTTCAGTCATACCTTGTACTTTCATCTCCTGCATTTTGTACACAAAATTGAAGTGTCAAAGCAAACTAGAGTATCAGTTAAAGAAAATGCTTTGGAATATGGACTATATCTGGAAATGTGATATATAACAGAATATGGACTAAATATGTATGAACGGCTATATACCGGTGGCATGTCAACAGAGTATTTGATGTCATCAAAAACGAGGGAGAGCGGCATAAACGGAAGAATCATGCCTTTCTTATCCGATCCATTGATCCCGGCAACAGATTTCGGTGAACTACCATTGCTTTTAGCTGAATTGTTTTTCCCAGAATTATGTATGGATGCCGATTTTTTTCCATTTGAAAATTCTTCTATAGTCTTTCCAGTCAAATTTGCTTGCTTCTCCTTAAGTGCCTCTTCGGAAACAATAGGATGATCTTTACCAAATGCTGAATCAAATAAGAAAATCTCAGCTTAATTATTGTCCAAAAGATTGTCGTATTTTTGTCACATTCCGTTCAATAGTCTTTTCCCATTGCTTTTTATGTAATTCCAATTGTTCTATATAGACAAATTTTTAAAGTCGGATGTATCATACCACAGGATCGAAGTTGAAGCAGTTCTATGTGCTATATTATCTGAATTTTTATGCCTAAAATATGCATTGTAAATGAGTGTAATTAGAAGGTATACGCACGCTTTAGGAAGGAGAGAGCAACAGTGTAGAAGAAGTTGAACAGAAGAGTAAATCCAATCAAGGCTCCAAAGCCAATCCAGTACCATTTTGCTTCGACGAAGATACCACGACTCTCCAAAATTTTTGTCCCTAGTCTTTCTCCATCGACAATCTGAACAATTATATTAGTTAATTCTTTGGATACAATTAATGGGAGTTATGCTTATTCTTGTTGATAAATTTTTGTCCATCGAAATTTTTGTCCCTAGTCTTTCATTAATGAGGTTTGTACAGTTGAATACCGGTTTAAATTGAATTTCAATAATCAGTATCTTAAGTTCTTAACTACAAGCAACAGCTGTTGTGTTCTTACCTTGTCCCACTGGTGTCCCAAGAATTCATTTACTGACAGAGCGTTTTGTGCGTACATTATCGGGGAGATCCAATAGCCCCATATCCACCAGCTCTTGATGTTTTCTGCCAAAAGAAAACAATAAGGACAATAAGGACAGTGAAGTTCCTCATAGACAGCCGACATGTACTGCTTATAGTTCTGGTGTAACAAGAAAAGAATATCGTGAATATTCAGTCACGCGCTTACCTCTGGTAAGAATGAACCCGCCTAATACTATCAGAACTAGTATTGAAACCGATCCGAAGGTGTTTGAAACGACCATGCTCCTGGCAATTCCAGAGACCATTCGGAAAAGAGCACCCGACATCTGGCTGGTCAGGACAAGAAGAAGATACTGCTTGAAAAGCCTACATAATAAGAAAACGGCAACGATGTTTTATTTACTGTATCACTGTATTTAGAACAAACATTAGAGTTATCAAAAAAGATATCGAGGATAAAAGAACAATAAACAAATTAAGTCAGCCTAGGATTTTTCAATGCTTTACTCCATTCTGTTTTACTTCATTTATTCATCGCTTCATTTATGTTCAGATCACGGTCGATCAATTACCAACAATTAATTCGTACTGCTCTCTGAATCTTTTGACCGTCCAAATGGCTGTAGACAACATCCGATTCCTTTATCTTTTATGTTTTTTGGTGGGTCTAACTAGAGCTACTAAAAAGTTGAAACATTTAAAAAAAAAAAAAGATGTTACATTACATTACCTGCCAACATTCGGGTCGAACCCAATAACATAGTAGGTGATGAAGACCCAGACAGCCACCTCAGCAAAGGTGATGGGGATCTTCAGGATCCACCCTGGCAGGGTGTAAGTCCAGGCGGGGAAGAAGCGGAGGTCGCGCTGCTTGAAGAACACCGGCAGCTTTGCCATCGTCATGGCCAGCTCCACGAACCCGTTGAACATGATCATCATGATCGCGAAGAAGAGCGCGCCCAGGAACTTGTTCCCACCGGCCTCGTCGTGCCGCATCCGAGTGCGCAGGAACAACGTCATCGTGATGAACGCCACCAATGTCAGCTGTAAATTGAGGTGCAAATAAAATCATGGCAATTGTATTTCAGTTATATTGGAAATGAATTTATATATACGAATTATGCTACGGTGCTATGCATATCACGATAAAACCATACTATGCAGTCAGTATCACCATTTTCGGTGTCCAAATAGTCGATCTAAACTGCTCAATGTGATCTCTATATCAAAAGATGCTAGCAAACCAAATTTTACAATTTTTTATATTTTTTTTTTGTTATTTTTAATAATGAGGAGAAGATGACTAGATCTAAGGATTCTGATTCATATAAAACAACGATTTTCTCCCCATCACTAAAAATAGAAAAAAAATTCTAAAAACTATAAAATTTGGTTTGCTAGCATATTTTTATGTAAAGATTATGTTGAGCGGTTCGGATTGACTATTTGGACACCGAAAACTGAGATACGAACCGCATAGCACAGTAAAATCGTGCTATGCATATCACCGTAGTTGGACTCTTATATATACTGTGAAATTGTAACTATTTTGAAATTTGAAATTCCAAATTTGAAATTAATATGTGTGTACTTGAACAGCCTTGAAGATGTAAACAAAAGAGTTCCTCTTCATCAGCAAAAGCTCCCTGTCAATCTGGGCCTTCAACAGCTCCATCATGCTGGCACCATATTTGGAGGTGGTCAGGGCTGCCGGGTGGCTGCGCCACTTATCAAACGGAACGGCAAGCTGATTCTCCATGGCCCGACCAACATGGAACGACTTGTATGCCTGTGCAAACTTCTTCACGGGTACATAATGGTACGGCTCGTCGGTTCTTGTCCAATATTGTTGCTGGTCCTTCCGCGATGTCACCTTTAAATTAAATCAAATATTCAGAAATCAGCATAAAAGCATTTATGGATTGCGATAGTCGAATTGATTTGTTATGAACTTATGATTTATATATACCTCTTGTAAGAAGTCGGCGACGCCCTTTCGCTCAGGGCATTTGAACCCCATCGACTCGAAGAATTCAAGCACATTGTCGCGTGGACCATGATAAACGATCTGGCCATCGGAGATGAGTATTATGTCGTCGAATAGATCGTAAGTCTCTGGTGCTGGTTGGAGAAGTGAGATGACAGCCGTCCCATGGAGAATGTGGATCGACTGCCTGATTGAGTTCACTATCTGAAACGTAGTCGAGCTGTCCAGACCGGTCGATATCTCATCCATGAATAGAGCTTTTGCGGGACCGACTAGCATTTCACCTATTGAGAAAAAAAGATTTATGAGCTGATATCAGTTGTATATATATCAAAGGCACACGGTTGTTGCGAGCTACATTGGTACGTACCTGTGGTGACACGCTTCCTTTGGCCACCGGAGATGCCTCGAATCATGTCGTTGCCTACCATTGTATCTGCACATACATCCAATCCTAAAATCTGCAATTTGCATAAAATTAGAAAAAAAAAAAGGTAAAGTGATTACAGAAGAAAAGAGAAACAGTGAGTCCTCCATTTTCCTGCAAAACTTTAAAAAGACAAGGTCAGGCTAAGAACGGCAAGGATATTATTTGGGACAGCAAAATTTTTCCATTTATAATATGATTTTCCCAGATTTCTTTCCATATAATTCAGAGATTTTGCTGTCCTAAGTAATATGATTGCTGTCCTTAGACCCAACCAAAAGACAAACTTCTTTTACATTAAGAAACCTTGATTATGTAGTCTGTAACTACATTTGCTTCTTGGCCTCCCATTGCAGTTGCCTGTCAGTTGAAACATCAAAGAACAGGTAAATTGATGCAGTTTTTTGTATAATTGTCAGATTAGTTCTTATTTTGTAAGATTGGCATAAGAAAGTTTATTGGGTATGTTTTGTAAAAACTAAATTTAACCTTCATGTACACATCGATATCGGGATCGGGCTTGATATTTAGTGTTTTCTCCCTTCTTGCCAGCTCAGTTAGCATATCTGAAATTTGTATTGAAAAATTGTATCATAACCACAGTTTGCCAATGTGAATTTTTGGGATTACCAGTATCTTTGGCTTAATTGTTGGCTGTAATTTTTTTGATATCAGCCTTGAACAAGAACCTAATTAGTTGTCAATCGCAGTTCTATCATACAATCTTTATGTATGGTTTTCTTCTGAAATCGAAAACTAGATCAATTGGTATATTGTGTGTTACATGAAAAAAAAATAAATAAAAGAAAAGAACAGAAAGCACAAAGCAGAAAAGTAAACGGTACCATATCTGGTACCGACCCCTTGGCACCGAGCAGAGAACGCAAGAGTCTCTCGGACAGTCATCTCGCCTATGTGAAGATCATGCTGGCTTATGTAGGCAGCAGTTCTCTCCGGCACGAACTCGTTCATGTCATGCCCATTATATGTCACTCTCCCTGACACCTACAATTGGTTTTTTTTTTTTTTTTTCTAAATTTGAGTCCAATTTAATTGTCTTCAATTCTTCATCAAACTGGAATTGTTTCAAAATTTGTGTAGAAAATAGTTGAGATCCTGAACCTTAAGTTCTGAGTCCAGTTTGCCTGCCAATGCTAACAGTAAGGTAGTCTTACCAGATCCTGGGGGACCCAATAGCAGTGTCATCCTATTCACAAAATCTGTATTTAGTTATATTCATTGTGATAAAAAAAAAATGTAATTAAGAACTAATCCCAGGAATGCTAATCTAGCTATCCAGTACTTAATTAACTACTAATCAGTTCAGTTTCATATGGAAACAGGACATGAATAAATGGTTCTCAGTAGAAAGAATTAATTGGATTTTTTTTTGTGTGTGAATTTCCTATAGATTTCATCAATTTCAAGCATTTTGTTAAAACAATTTTATAGGTGTGAAATTAATCTTATGAAATTATGAAATTTAATTGTTATGAAATTATCAGCTCTACTAATAATCTTATGAAATTAATTGGATTTTTTTTTTTTTTGGTGTGAACGAATTTCCTCAATAATCTTATGTAATTAATAACAAGAAATTAAAATTACCTGCAGGGTTTGATGATGCCACTGACATCATGCAATATTGGCATCTTTGTTTTCCTGCTTGGTAGAATATGGAGAGCATTTGCTATCGACTACCCAAAAAAAAAATTAAAATTACATAGTCAGGAATGAACAAAAATCAGTATAAAGGCTTTTCCATCAATTTTTAGAGTATATAATATAACTACCAGTAAAAAGACCACACCTTACTTTGGGCTGAAATTGTTATCTTTTATAATAAATTTTTAAGATAATATATAATGGACCTTAAATTGAGATAATTTATATGGGCCTTAAATTTTAATGGGTTGAGAACGTCAACGGTGGTGATCAATCTAAGTAAACAATCAACGGCTGAGGTTTATTCCTTGGGGAAGATAGACCTTTGATGTCAAAAAAATCTAATATGTTTTTATTAGTAGTAAGGATAAGGATATATACCTCAAGTATGTTCATTGTTGAATTGAGAACAGTAGGTAGCCCTCTGCTTCCAACATGAGCCTCTGCATCTACACTGAGGTTCTCATATCTCACTTCTATTGTTGGAAGCTGAATCCCTACTCTGTTTTAAATAAGGGGTAATGACGCCAGACCCCCCCGAACTTTCGGGTTTTGACAACTTGGCCCCCGAACTTTTAATTTGGACAAATGCCCCCCCGAACTACCGATTTGTGACAAATCGCCCCCCGGCTATTAATTAGCCATCTAATACTCCATTAAAAAGTATGAAAAGACCAAAATACCCTTATGTATATATTCATGATATTTTAAATATAAATAGATTAAATTCAGTTTTAAAAATTTTTATGCCTCATGAATATTAAATCTGAATTAATTATTAATAGTACTGGTATATAACTAAATATTTGTATATTATTTTTTTATTTTATTGTATATAACTAAATTTTTACGCCTTACTATTTTTATTTTATTTTATTTTGCTTGAATTTGTATATTGTTTTTTTCAAAGATAGATATTTATGATACATAATAATTCTTTTAATATGAGAAATTACGAACTAATACATTAATGATGATAAAAAAAATTGTTAACTTCAAATTTGATTGAAAATTTTAAATCATTTAAAATGGTAATTGATTTTTTCATTAAAATTAGTTACATATATGTAAATATTACGTTGATGAAATAAAAGAACAAAAAGTAAACGATAAATATTTTGTATAGATTTTTGTATTTAAAAAATATGTAATAATTTCTTATATATTTTTAATATCTAGTGATTTTTAATTAAATATTTTTTTGAACTTATTTATATTTAAAATATCATGAAGATATACATAAGGGTATTTTGGTCTTTTCGTACTTGTAAATGGAGTATTAGATGGCTAATTAACATCCGGGGGGCGATTTGTCACAAATCGGTAGTTCGGGGGGGCATTTGTCCAAATTAAAAGTTCGGGGGCCAAGTTGTCAAAACCCGAAAGTTCAGGGGGGTCTGGGGTCATTACCCCTTTAAATAAACATAAAATTATGAAAAAGGTTCATAAAAGAAAACTTAAGTTTTTATTACTTTTGAAGCATTTAGGCTGTACCTTTTTTTGTGTTTAGTGTCAAAATCAACAAATATATTATAATATACATAGTAAACATTCTGATATACTGTACTGTTTATAGAATCAGTTCATAATAAAAACTGTAAAATACATTGTTGCCATGTCAAAATATTGAATTAAGAAGTGTAGAGGTACTTATGTAATTAGGATGGCTATCAAGGTGCAAAGTTCAATATATTTTATATAGTGAAGATACAAGCATGAAAGCGAAAAATGGTTGGGGTCTAGTGTACTTAGTGATTAATACGCATAGTCTGTTAATTTAATTAAGAGATCCATTTACTAACACTCTTAAAAAATATTTTAATGTTTTAAAAAGAAATGAAAGTTCTTGTCTGAAAAAAAAAAATGTGTTTCTATATTGTAATAATTGATAAATGAATTGTGTACAGATTTTTGTTGCATGAGATACATACGCTTAATGAATAGTGTTCGCACATAGATATTCAAATTTCGTTTTGCAGATTTTAAGACTGAAAAATAAGGTCGGGTCTAAGGACAGCAGCCATATTACTTAGGAGTTAGGACAGTAAAATCTCTGAATTATATGGAAGGAAATCTGAGAAAATCATATTATAAATGGAAAAATTTTGCTGTCCCAAGCAATATCTTTGATGTTCTTAGTAATAGTTACTATTAATTTCCTAACTAAATAAGTTCAGCCAATAGAAAAACTAATTTAAAATACTGGGTAACTACTTCGGTGGTGGTTAGTGTGGGCCAGTAGTTAGTGTTGACATGTTCAGCTCCACTGTTCAAATCACATTAATTAATTTGCTTTTACATACATCTTAACAACAACAAAAATAAATAAATAAATAAATAGATTGTGAGAAAGGCTAGATTTTAAATACGCTTTTATATAATATGGCAGATATTATTTTATAAAGAATATATAAAACGGAGTGTATGCATATATAGCATCACATTAAATCTTTTGATATGCAAATTTATTAATTGCATGTTAAAACAATAAAATTCCCCAAAAAAAAAAAAAAAAAAAAAAACTTGTAAGTAAAATATATATATATATATTTTTCTGGAAAGACAAATGAATTAAATAGCTGAAGGTGATGGAGATGGTGATATATAACGAGGTCCTTTTATGTGTTAGGTAGCACCTAACAATTAATTTGTTTTTTGCCCTAATGAAAGGTACCTTATAATTGTTTGTAACTTATCATAATATCATTCCTGTTGGGTTTTTTTATCTAGTAATTAATAATTAACTCATTTTTTGGGTTGATGTAATTAATTCACGAGCCTGTTACAGACTCACATTTTTAATAACTTAATTGGTCTTATTAATTTTGATGGTACTATTTTATAAAGTTTGAAGCGACATCTCAACACCAATTTTGCTTCTTAAACTAAGATTAAAAAAAACATAAAATATACTAAATTAATTATTCTTTTTTTCCGTTGAATAAATTAAAAACCTATAACTAGATAAATTAAGGTATAGCTCATACGAGGGAACATATTTTGAAGATGCTACATATATCATATATGTGGCGCAAAATTATTTTATTTAAATATAAAATGTTTCACATATCATATCATCTCATAACCAGCAATAATAACAAGTCATTGGTAATTAGTTAACACTGCAGCAGTACTAATACTAGAGCTTAATATATGATGAACAAGTCATATATAGTAAGAAAGTAAAAAAAAAAAAATTAATATATTTGACCATCTTTGAAATATCTTATATACAATTTTATAATATCAAAATTAATTGTTTATATTAAGCGAGAGTTTAATTAATCATAAAATTTTCTTTTATTTAAGAATCATTATCCTAGCTTATGCATTTGTCAATTGTTTGGAAATTAGTTAATACCTATATATATAGCTTAATTAATTTACCAAGATATTATATCCAACAATCTAATATGCAAGTAAAATATTAATTCCTCTAATTAACAAGCCAACACTTTTTATGTAAAAAAAGTATAATATATTTTCAAAAATATTAGAATTGGAATGCAATAAAAAAGCTTAATATCATAACATAATATAACAACGAATACATATACATATACATATACATGTTATACGATTCCATATCCTCTGTAGCGCTGCATCGTGTAGCGCAGGACGTGAACCATTAGATCATCTCAACATCTGTGCTGGCTCGAATCTCAAGACGATCCAACGGTTCGCATCCTTCACTACAGAGGATGAGCACATGTTAATTATACGTACGTACCGGTCAATGCGGTCCTTGAGCTTGAGCAAGAACCGCTCGTTGTCCTCCTCGGCGGCGGTCCGGACGAGGCGGTCGAGCAGCGCCTTCCTCTCGTGCACTTCCAAATTGCCCACGTCGACCTCCTTGAGGCCGCCCGAGGCCGACACCAGTATCCCCCGCCTCACGCGGTTGTACGTGGGCAGCTTCTCCAGAGCTGCCCACCGCAGCGCCTCCTCGTCGTCCTCCGCCGCCTCCCGTGACGACCGCGAAAACACGTCGCCATTTTGCTGCCACGTAAACCCGCCGTCTTGTCTTCTGAAACTGCCTATCCTCACTAGGCCCTCCATTGATGAATCCATCCTCTCTTTCAATTTATCTCTACCTCAAAGCAAGCTTATTTTTAAAGCAGAGATGTATAGATAAGTGAAGGTATATATATATTGTACCTAGAAATTAAATAAGAGAAGAAATGCGGGCAGGAACGGCTGATTCCGGGCAGTCAATTATCTTAACAAAATGGAAGGGAATTATATATGAGGAGGGATCAAATAACCATGTTTTTTGTGACCGATCGGTGACCGTGAAATTAAATCTTAAATAAATACATATTAAACTCTTCCATAACAAAAGTAATTGATAGAATATATTGTATATATCATATTTTATGTATACACAAAAAATTATATCATTTTGATTTTATTTACGTATGCATCAAGTATTAAGAAAAATCAACGGTTCAAATTTTATGATTTTTCCTCCTCTCTTGATGACTATCGAAACGATGTTAAAAAATTATCATTTTTTGTGTATATGTTATTGAGATGATTTAGAATACATCTAACGGTTTGGATTTACCAATTTATGTTTAAATAATAAAATGGTCACCATGGTCACCAATAATCATGGTTATCGGATCCCTCCTCATTATATATAGGGAGTTGATAACTGCACCCCTTAAAAATCTCTCTTAACCGCACCCCAATACATTTTTAGTTGAAAATTATTTTCCAAATACAACAAAATCACTGTTACTGGTTCCAATTCACACCTTGAACTATGCAAAATACTCATACATGTACAATTGAAAGATAAAGAATAAAAAAAATTTACTCAAATTTTATGAGAACATGAGAGAGAAAGAGAGAATATTACAAATATAGTACGGGTGATGGATAAGGGGTGTAGTTAAGAGGATAAGAATAATTTCTATATAAGGGCAATTAAAACAAATGAAAAAATTAAATGCATTGATTATTTGGTCACAGGTTGAGTCTCAGTGATGTGAACTTGTGATGAAGTGATGGAGATGTATTGCTCTCATTAAGAGAAAAAAGAGAGAAAAAAAAAAAAAAAAAAAAAAAGATTTGTGATGGAAATTGCATGTCGAATGAGGTCGCAATTTTTTTGGATGTTTTTTTTTTTTTTTTGAAAAGTTGGTAGCAGCTGCCAGCAATTTTTTTGGATGGTAGTTTAAAATGGGATTAATCGAATGATGGTCTGTTAGCAGTATGGTCTGTTAGCAGTTGCGGTACGTTGATTAATTATATATTAATTAAGCCAAACTGAGATACCGTTTCAATATGTTGACACTTAGATCTCAAAGTTAATAGGTTAAAAGTACCTTTGATAATAAAAAATAAAAGTTCTTTTCAAAAAAAAAAAAAAAAAAAAAATGTAGGGCGTCATGACCTCAGCGCGTGCTTGTCCTCTACTGTGCAACAAGCGTGGTGCGTGATTCTCGACCTTTAGATTATCACAGGCTCTTTGAGATTAGAGTTGCATAGATCTCAGATCTGATCAAATTAACGGACAAAACGTTGCGCAGTGACTTACCGCGCAGTAGGTGATCTCATTCCAACCTCAGCTTGAGGTCACAGCAAGCAGAAAATGACGAAATCAGATTGAAATAAAATTAATGAACCAAATTAATTAAGGAAACTAATTAGTTATTACTTATTACGACAGTGCTAGTTAAATCACAAATCTTAAATCTTATAGCGATGGTCCATGTTCTTAAATAAAAGTTTTCACTTTTCAGGTTGATTTTTCCAAGTCAACAAGAGTCTTTATAAAAGGGCAATTCATCAGAAGTCACCTTCTGCATGCACTGTAATTTTATGTTTGAAAAAAAGGACAGACTACATATATAACAGTTGATATGTCTATATCCATATTTATTTAATCTAATTATGGATCAAGGTGTTTCTTGAATTGCGATGTGGATATGTCCCTAAGCCTTCGGGATCACCTGCTTTTCTAAGAAGAAAAGCGGGTCCTGCTTTTTTTTTATCCGACGGTTGAAAAATACCGAAATACTTTAAGATCGATGCGACAATTAATCCTGACCATCCGATCAGAAAAGCAAACGAACGGTCGCTATAAGTGTATAAAAATGACAGATACATATATCCTTGTTTTAATTTCTCCACTACTGCTAGTACCAAATGGACAGGAGTAGGGCTGTAAACGAATCGAATCAAATCGAATTTGATCTAAATCGAACTTGAACCGAAATGAGCTGGAGCTAAACTGAACTCGAGCTGAAATCGAACCGAGCTAAACCAAATCGAACTAGCTCGAACTCGAATCGAGCTCCATACGAGCTCACTTATTGTAATTTTATATTTATTTTTCACATTACCAAAAATAATTAGAGCTAAAATAAGTACATTATTTTGTCCTTCTTTGATAATATAAACAAAATATCTCTATTTTCACTAATTTTATAATAAACTATGATTAAAAAATTTATATTTTATTAATTTTACGATAAAATAAGTATATTATTTACAAACAATTTTAACAAAATAGTTTAAAAAATGTGCAAATTACTATATATCGAGCTATTACAAATCGAATCCGAATCGAATCGAGCTTAGACCGAATCTAACTCAGACCAAATCGAATTCGAGCGAATTACGAGCCACAAACTTTTTTGTCAGCTCTAGACTGCTAGACAGGACAGAGGCCCCTTCGGCTTTTAGTATTCCTTGTCGATTGTCAATTTCTGTCTATTAAGTGGAACAGCTCTATGACAGAGAACGAACAAAATGACAAGGAATGCCTCCAGAGCAGCATAAACAACCCCAAAATGGCCCAATTAAGAAAATTGCATTTCGGGCTTCAATTTTGTTGAGTATGAACAAGAACAATATAGCCGGGGTTATTTTTTGGGCCTGTCCGTTTTAAACCTCCGTAGCGAAGATTGGAAATTTGGAGAGGTCTTGTGTTCAGTTGAGTTTTGAATGTACTAGTAAGTAGCCCATACATTGCTTTGGGCCGGAAAATATTAACAATGTTATTTGGGCCTTAAATTAGTATGTCGCGACATTATTACAAATCAATGTTGCTGATCTGTCTGAGAAAATAATCAATGGCTGAGGTTTATTCTTTGGAGTCAAAAAATAAATAGATAAGTCTACTAACGTGCAATTAATTTTGACTATATGTTGCTGGGAAAATGTCTTAATTAATATTGTTCTCTTTATCTTCTAACAAAATGTATGAGGTGAATCCCAATGTGACGATTAAGATTTAAGAGAGAACTACATGGCTAGCATCTGTAGTTTACAGTCAGGAAAAATTCATCATATAGTCCTCAAACTATCTAAAAAAAATCATATTGGTTCCTAATATTTCATTTGCACTAAATTGGGTCCTCAAAACTTTTTCAAAAGGCACCAGATTTTCCATACTTTATATTAGTTTTTTTTTTTTTTTTTTTTCATATCAACGAGCAAGTCCCTATTTTCTTAGTTCTACTATTAATTCCACAATTTTGTATTATTCTTCATTATTTCTTCACATCCTAGTTTTATTTTTTTATTTTTTTAGTTCTTCATTGTTTCATTACCAATTCATCATCCTTTATCCTTCCTTCCTGATTAATTAACCATTGTTTATATCATTTTCAACCTTATTTTGGCGTCTTTCTCATCCTGGTCTACCCTCAGCACGCGACAGTTGTCACTTGTCAGCACTGCATGGTGCCTAGTGATCACTGATCAGGGGTCCAACTTTTTCGATAAAAAATAGTTTTATAAGTATAGATATATTTTTATAAAATTTTTAAGGTATATTTGTGCATATATTTTTCAGGGTAGGGACAATTTTGTAAATTTTCTTAAAAAATTAAGTATATTTGTAATTTTTTTCTCAAAAAAGCATATTTTCGCAAATTTTTAGAGGTATATTTTGAAAAAAAATTTTAGGGATGGACCAGTGCCCATCCCTGTACCACACTGGCTCCGCCCCTGCAAGTGATAAGCAGAGTGCAGTGGTAAGGCCGTGAGTGTGCAAGGCAAAATCTAAAGAAAGAAAGAGAGGAACAGACCCAACAGAGAGGTGTTGAATTTAACGATACGAAGCATGCATGCAGCAAGGTGACAAAAGCAACGCCAAAAATGAAATGAAATGAAATGCCCCATTGCCCCAAAGCCTGCCTGCGCCACGGATTCACATCCGCTGCCATAGTTTTTTCTATGGCACGAGTGTGCCATACTTTCTACTGTATATGACAAGTGGGACCCATTAAAAAGGGAGGCCCCCCATCTAAATCCGGGCCGTGGAAATCAATATCAACCGTCCAAAATCTATGGCAGCAATGGTGCCATAGATTTTTATGGCAGCAGGTTGGAACCCGGCACTGCCCACTGCACAGCAGCCAGCCTGTCCACCCACAGAAAAGAAAACTACCTACATGTTGCACCTAGCTACCTCAAATTTCTATTTATTATCATAGGACTAGAATTTTGTCCAAAACCATTACCAAACTGTTCGATTCAATTCAGGGACGGAGCCAATACATAACAGGGTTGGGAACTGGCCCACCCTTGAAATTTTTTTTTTCAAAAATATACCAATAAAAATATACAAAAATAGTCCCTTGTTAGAAAAATTTACAAAAATATGCTTAATTTCTAAGAAAATTGACAAAATTGGCCCTGCCCTGAAAAATATTTATACAAATATACCTCAAAAAATTTACAAAAATATACCTAACTTCTTTAATAGTTACAAAACTATATTCCATCAAAAAAATTGGACCACCCCTGTATCGAAGGCTGGCTCTGCCCCTGATTCAATTTATATGTTTATGAAATTTATACGGCGTGTGACCCCATCATTCTAAATATAACCAGCATACTATTTTTTAGCACCTACATGATCAAATATCACGGTTGATCAATACCCAACAATAATTAGATCGTACGGCTCTCCGTATCCTTTGGACCATCCAATTGGCTTTGAACAATATCCAATTCCATTATCAGTTTATCACATACCATGTTACAATTATACTACCATCCATTGGCCATTGCTTTGAAGGTCACAAGGTTGATATTAAATATCGGCATTTTGGAGGTATATCTGCAAAAAGCCCAAAAAATATTAATTATCTGCGACATGGAGATTTACGAAGCCGAGAGCGAGAATGAATGTCACAGTTCCTTTCTCCTTTTCAGATGTTGCATGTGTTTGTTTGCATTTTCAATGAGATCCTCAGTAAACAAAAAAAAAGAAAGAAAGAAAGAGGCCTCCTACGGTTGGCATTTGTTTACTGTTGATTCCACGCGCAGATCTTTGAGTATTCCAAGTCTCCAATGTTACACACTTACACGTTGTTCAAGTTATTTCTTTATACACTGAAATCTCCTAATTAAACAAACTTATTTAACTACATATAAAGTGGCAAACTTAAGGACCCAAAAATGTTTGTATATTAATGCATAGGATAAATATGTCTAACCCCTGACATTGCTCCCAGAGCTATGTGATGCGTTGGCAGATTGCTGCCCATTTAGAACGTTTTGTAAATTGGTATCTCAAGTTGACAGTTTTGCAATTTTGTAAATTGTCTTTTAGAACGTTTACAACGTTTTGTAAACTGTCTTTTAAAAGGGGGCTCATTTGCTGCCCATTTAGAACGTTTTGTAAACTGCCCACTTACTGTTCATCTCTTCCCAAGATTCATTTAGAACGTTTTGTAATATGTCTTTTAAAAATACCAGCACATCAATGGTGTGAAGGGCAATGTGTGTGGTGCCCTATCACTACCCTAATGCATATAGATGATGGGAGTATGGGACGTAGAGGAGAGATTATGACACTATTATTTGCTTAGGCCGTGTTCGGTGATACATTATTTGATGGAAACTAGTGGGAAATGGAACCCAATCTCCAATTTCTACCCAAACATGTTCGGTAGGCAATTTTTAAGTCATGGGAATGTGTAAGAAATCTCACTTTTCAACCTATTTGTGTGCAAAATAGTGGGAAAAAAAAAATTGTGTCGGGACTTAATTTTTTTCTGCCCACCGAGGATAGAAGGCATGCTCTCTCAATTTAATAATTTACTTTGTTAAACGGATCATTATTCATTAGACACATTAAAAGTACTAGAACTATAACTCGGGCTTCGCCCCGAAAAGCGGTATCAAATAAATAATTAATAATTTTATAATATTTTAAATATTTACATTAAACAAAACTTAAAAAAAAAAACAACAATAATAATATTTAATTAAAAAACTTTATAATTTTTTATGCAAGTAAATAATAATAATAACAACAACAACAACAATAATATTAATATTAATAATAATAATGATATAATAATTTATAAATAAGAACATATATAAATGTTGGACCATTTTAAGGGTTAAAATTTGTTTTAGACATGTCACATTTATCTTATTTAATTAGGAAAGAAAAAAATATAAGCCATTGGATCAAAGTAGATGAAAAGTTTCAAATAAAATCAATGGTTAGTAATAGTGATGATGTAGCATAGTTGAGGTGCTTGAAAATCTACCCCTCTTTATGGAGTATAGATTACCAGTCAATACATTCGTAAACGACTTGCTGCTTCAATTCAACCATCTCGCATTCAATCTTCTATATATTGCATTTTTTGTTAGAATCATTGCTGAAATTATTATAACACGCAAATTTTGTCAAAATTTGCACTTTTATACTGCATTTAAATGATAAGTCTTAAGCTATATAAACTTTTATACTGTTATTTTTTTTTTATTGAAATTTTGTTTACATTTATTAATAAGAAGATATTGTACATATAAAATCCATTAAAAAAATAGGGATGATATTTCTCATGATACAACCGAACACTCATTTTTGTATACCCATAATGATACCCGTAAGTATGGGTTCCCACAAATTAACTAGTGAATTCCCGTACCCATAAAATCTCATCCCACATAATTCCATAACAACCGAACACACCCTTAGTGCAAATTCATGGGCAATTAAAGCAAGAACGATTAGAACCTTCTTTGTGCATATCACAAATAAAACAAAATAATTTGTTAACGCCAATGCTATGGAATATAAGTCGTTAATTTAGCATACGTCTCGTGCGGTTTTTATTTTTTACATAAAAATAGGCCAATGAAGTTTGTATTTTGTAATTACAACAGGCATAAAAATTAGAATTTTCTTCTTTTACATATTTACGGAGTTGTAGACTTGTAGTAATATTTTCTTTGAAAATGGACTAACAGTGAGAAAAACATAATTACATACAATTAGGGGGAAAAAAATGAAGATTATTGAAACTTTGAAAGCGTGATAACTTGAATTGTGGCACATGCAACGATTCATGATTGTCATCTTATAATTTTTTAGTTCATATATGTTTTCCTATGCTTGTAGATTTTTCACAATCTTTTTTACTATGCGCGAATATTTAGACAATCCAACGGCCCACATGCTGGGAAATCAAGCTTTAGCAAGTTCCACTTGACTTGGCCTTTTTCTGCACAATCTTCATTCAGTTCTCTCATAAACCAATGAAATTCGAACCATAGACCAAAGAACAAAAGAAAACCTAAATACATCATAATAACAAACCCCCCCCACACTCCCCAAAAAATAAAAACAAGGTAAAGAAAAATGGAAGAAATGGAAGTAAAAAAAAACAATTACAATTACTGATTTTGCCTATGCAAGAATGTAGTTAACTAGAATTATTTAAAAAAATGATGCCCTCCATGAAAATTTATTATGGCGTCGGTGCAGTCGGCGGTGTGGTCCCACCGGACCGTCCTCCTCTAGATGGGTCCTCCGACGATTCCCTTACTCCTTCCTCTACCTCTGTGGGGCCCCGACTGACGATCTCTTCCATCATCCGAACAACCTCCGTCACATCCGGACGAGCATCCGGTACCGTTGCCACACACGCCATTGCAATCTGCAACAACTGTACCATTTCCTCCTCGATATTTTGGTACCGCATCAAGTCCACATCGAAAACCTCGGCTGTCCACTCCTCGCGCACCACTGACTGTACCCACCGTGGCAAATCAATGCCTTCCTCGCCTAATGATGCCTGAAAGGATTTAGTTTATCAGTAAAGCAATATTGATGTAGGGATTATTTTGTTTAAACTGCATTTTACAGACTGGTACAAGTTGCAAATAACCTCAATCTTGTATTTCTATTATTTAATTTAGAGATTCCAATATACTTTTTGGCATAAAAGGTACCAATGCATGACTCACAACATGCCCAATATACTTTTAGACCATGCTGTGGCACTAAAATAGTCCATGAATGTTACCTGGTTAGGTGCTTTGCCCGTTAGCAGCTCCAAAAGAAGAACACCAAAGCTGTACACGTCAGACTTGACTGTGGGGCGACGGGTTTCTACGACCTCAGGTGCACGGTACCCTCCAGCCGAACGGGAAGGGGGGGTTGAGTTGCCAAAGAGGGGATAGAGAGTAAAATCAGAAAGCGAGGCTGCGTCAAGTTCAGACCGTAGGAGAACATTAGATGCCTTTATGTTTCCATGAACCAGGTGTGGGCCCGTGTGTAAGTAAGCAAGGCCACGACCAGCTGCCAATGCCACCCGCATCCTGCTGTCCCAGTCTAGTGGGGTCCGTCCAGAACCGCGACCTCCTGAGTATATTAACAGATAAATACACATGAGTAATTCTAATTGAGGGTATATTTAGGGGACAAGATGCACAATATAATTCTTATTATTGAGGGAATATTAATAAATCAAACTTGAATGAAAATAGTTAAGAATTAAAATGAATATGCTAAAATTGTCTTTTCCTAATCAGTTAAGTACCCTTCTTATTATTATATATTCTATAACAGGAAAGAATGCTAGGCTTGAAATCAACAAAGAATATTAAATGGAGCACAATTGGCACTGCAATTTTCAGAACTCAACAGTCATGTTTTAAGAGAATTTAAAAATGATAAGGATTATCAGAAATCAACATTCTTATTCAATTCCATAACATCACTTCAATTGTAATTACAACACAACCCATTGCATAAGTTGCTTTAATGAAAATAGACTCTGAACAGACGGTCTTTGAATCAGACATAATTCTATTTAAATAATTCAAAAGACGAAAGCAATAGCGATTGACATTATGTAAATTGGAATCCTTAATAGAAATGTGGGGTACAAAAGAAAAGGACAAATGCACAGGTGGATGGCAACATTGCATCAGTTGTCTAAAGCACTGGAGAATAATTCATAACTTGTGAAACAATTAAGGATAATTCTAGCTTTACCAAAAAAAAAAGGATTGATAAGTTCTAACAAACAATGTGTTGTCTCTCCACTACGTCCAAATAATTTGTTCATTTGCCGATCACGGCAAAGATGACTAACTTTCTAATAGTGGATCTTTTTGTTGTGTTAAATCTTAACAGTACAGAAGAAAAAATGTGTCTTCATACCAAAAGTCTCTAAACATAAAAAGTAATCTATAAGTTGTCTAATTTAGGCCCCGCATAGTCTCTATCTGGTACTGATTTATTTTGTCCAAAGATAACACATTAATGAAACTCTTAACACATGTAACAACCCTATACAAAAACTCAGTAAGTGTAATTATGTTCAAAAACTTTTAACAGAGTTTACAGCTATCAAAGCGTATTCCCTTCGGCAACTAGTAGTTACCTTTTCAATTTCTAATGCAACTAATATCTTTGGAGAAATTTAATTCCTAATTTTGTAAATTAACCATTCTTCATTGCCTGGTTCTAGTATTAGTGCTTTATAGCAGTTTAAGTTTCTCTTCTTTCTTTTTTACTTTCATTTTTTATTGGAGAAACAAAAATGTTGTTAATATTTACAAACAACAAAACCAAAGTAGAACTAAGAAAACCACCTACCGCATTATTAGTTTCAATAGGAAAAAAACCCATTTTCTCTTTTCCAAAACAACCCAAGGGTATTTTACCCAATTGAAAGAAAGTTTACAGGGGAATGAAAAAGGTTCCCATATAGAGGCTAAATATTTGGAACCAAATTGCTTGTAGCCATTTTGAGCAAGGGGCCCATGGCACATGGAAGCCAGTGCAATAAAGCAAAAGGTGCAAGCAATCAAACCAATTCATGGAGCACTTTTAGTACATCTTGCATCATCATATACTCCTGTTAGATCTAAGGGTCAATCCAGTGGGAAAATTGTGGATTACCAACCCCTCCAGTGGTACAAAAAACAGGCATTTCCATTTGTTAATAAGGTAACTAGTAACAAATAATTAACTGCTACAGATTTGCCAAAGTAAAGGTAACTAACACTAACTACTGAAGAGTAAAGAGAAACAAACAGCCAAAGATTCCATAAATGAAGCTTGAAGCTGGAGGTAAACAACTAAAGTCTAAAGACAGACACTGATACCCCACAATTTTTTCCACAAATGAAGCAACACCGAAAGAAATGTACAAATTACAAGTCTGTCACTTGTCAAACTTGTTCAATTGGGCAGGGCATATACTATAACATATCAGCAGGCAAATCAAATACCAACAATTATCAACAATTTTTAAGGTGACAAATAATTGACTGGACCAGACCATGAACATTAAGAGGTGGCAAGTATAAGTATGAACAGTAGAGATTAGAGAACACACTACTACAACTACAAGCTTACAAGCAGAAGAAGTCTCTCATCCAAGATCCTTTATTTTGGGTGGCACCCACACTGACAGACAGCTCACTTCCTTTACTCATCTGATCATCCCTAGTCTTCTCTCCAGATCACTCCACAATTAAATTCTTTTTTCTTTCTTATTATTATTATTATTATGGCCAATCCCCCTACCCCACCCCCCACAATTTCTGTTCGGTTTTCAATGCGCAGAATGAATTTTTGACAGGAAAAAAAAAAGGAGTTGGAAGAAATAACAGGTATAAATAATGTTCCCCTGTCCTTTGAACTTTAGTTTGGTTATCATTTATCAATGCCATGATAATTAGAAATTGCGTCCAGACTGTCCAGTGGATGAACTGTGAGTCTGTGACAGAACAAATCCATTGATATAAAGTGGTTTTTAAAATAATGGTAAACAAAATGTTACTCTGATTATTTTATAATAGTGATGTTGAATATTGTAAAATCAAGTAATGTTATTAAAAAATATATTTTACAGTAACTACAAGATTTTCAGATAGTACTCGTATGTAATATATTAATTCTTTTTAGCTGTAATTATTTTCCAATTTATTGAATTGTATGAACATGCTTACTCTATATTACAAATAAAGTAAAAATAGTTATTTCAAAATATCATATGCCATAAAAAAAGAACATATTTTAAAAAAGCTCGGCCATACTACCATGGACAGTTTTATTGTGACTCACACAGCAAGACATGGACCATCATACGAAAAAGCGACAGAAAATCACAAAAACAAGGAGGAAAATAGAACATTAAATTCTCCTAATGGGATAGAAACATCAGCATCGCCATTTAATGACCACACGCGCGGCGCAACCGACGATTCGTTTGGGATCACTTCACTTCTTAACCGCTTCAGCATTTAACAATGTTCAATGCAGATACAAGATAATATTTATTCACTCATGCCAATTCTTTTTATAAAAACTCCCTCAAGAAGGTTAATTTATTTTATTTATCCTTTGTAGGAAAATACATATGCCAATATAATATTTGTAACAATGATTAAGAAATAAAATATTTGTACCAAAAACATCATTTTCTTTACTATTAGAATACGATGTTATTAATCAGCGCAATTAAAGCAGGATGACCGACAGGGATATTTTGTCACCAAGTTCCCTAGACCTATGGGAATTATTATTGTTTAAAATAGCAAAAAATAATATCAATTCCAATTAACAAAACAATCCTAATAATTTTTTTATAAATTCTTTTAAATGATCATTGAAAGCTGACTTATTAGTTACTTATTAGTTATAACTATACGGAATATATAATTGAACTGAAAAGTAAAATCAGGGGAGGAAGCAGAGACGACTGACCGTGAAGCATGGCGGAGAGGCTTCCAGCGGGCACGTAGTCGAAGACGAGCAGCTTCTCGTCCTTGGAGAAGTAGTACGCGCGGACGGGGAGGAGGTTGCGGTGTTCGACCCTGCCGAGCTCCTCCATGTGCTGCTCGAACTCGCGCCGGCTCGCCACCACGTCCTTCAGCCGCTTCACCACCACCGTCGTCCCCTCCTCCAGCACCGCCTTGTACGACGTGCCGACACTCCCTTTCCCCAGCACCTGCAGCATCATATCATTATTGTTGCATTGTTAAACACAAATTGACAAGTCAATAGAGAGCAACTGAACAAGTCTTGACTGATGATGAGTGATGTAACACTTTTTTTAGATTTATTAGATATAATTACAGGCTAACTTAAATCAATAATGCCCCACCAATCTTTTTTAGCAAGATTTGTAGCCAGAAAAAAAATATTATTGGAAACATATATATTGCAGCCAAAAAAAAAAAAAAAAAAACACTTAATTTTATTTTATTTTCACCTTGAAACTGATTTTTTTTTTTGTTTTTGTTCCTTGCTAGCTAATCATTATTATATCATCATAAATAGAAAATTAAGTATTATTATTCATAATTAATACATCATTCATAGAATCATAATAATTAGGATTTTATGTTCATACCCGATAATTTATAATTTTATCAGTTACAGATAAATCTCATAATATATAATATTTATTTATAAATCATCAGATCGAAAAGAAAAAATTTTTAGTAGGAGTACAGGAGTAAAATTCTAATAAATTATAAAAGTTTTAGTTTATTTAAATTGCAACTAATTGTTATTATAAATATTACCTCAGCAGAGGCACGCAGCAGATCCTCCAAGTCGAAAGTGTACCCGGCGCCCTTGCCGACGAACACCAGCCGGTTCTTCTCGGCCTCGGACGTGCCAGCGCCGGCCATCGCCATCTCCTCCTTCGACGACGAGGTCAGGCCGGTGTCTCCCGACCGTGCCCCGGCTCCTCCCGCCGCCGCGGCTGCAGGCGGGCCGCCGACTCCCTTGGTCTGCTGCGCCTTCCCCCGCTGCCGCTCCCTCACTCTCGGCAACACGCAGCATATCAGCAGCAGCAGCAGGAGCACCAGCAGCAATGCCACGCATCCGACGGCGATCGCCACGATGGCCCCTTTCGAGAGCTTCTTGTGCTTATTGCGGCGTGAATTATCGGCCGGGGTTTGGTCTGACGAGGGGCCGGGGGACGGCGAGGGCGGGAAGAACGTGGTGTTGCACGGCGGCAGCGGGAAGCCGCAGAGTTCAAGGTTCCCAGCGAATGCCGACTCCGGGAACCCGCTGAGCGACTTCGGTATCGAGCCGTTCAGGTTATTCCCCGACACATTGAACTGCTGCAGAGACGCAATGCTGATGCTCGGCAGGGTCCCGTTCAGCTGGTTGTTCTGCAGGTGGAGCCCCCTGAGCTCGGTGAGGTTGTTGATCGCGAACGGGATCGCGCCGGTGAGCGCATTGTTGGACAGATCGAGCCGATAGAGCCCCCCGAGGTTCGCGATCGCGGGGGGTATTTCCCCCGTGAGGGCATTCTCTTGCAGATACAAACTCCGGAGCAGCGGGAGGTTCCAGATGTCGTCGGGGATGGGGCCGGAGAGCCGGTTGGAGCGGAGGGAGAGGACCCTGAGAGAGGTGAGTCTCCCGAGCGTGTTGGAGGGAATGGGGCCGACGAGACCGACGCCGGGGAGGTGGAGCTCAGTGACCTGGGACTGAGTGGAGTCGCAGGTGACGCCCACCCAGTTGCAGGTGGGCACGGAGACGGTCCAGTTGATGCGCTGCTCGTGCGGCGTCTGGTTGTAGAAGGCCAGGAGCGATGTCCTGTCCTGCACGGGCTCTGCTTGTGCGAAGTACTGAACAGAGCAGAATAAGAAGAGGAAGAAAGGGAGGAGGAGGATTGAAGGTGAGGTTGGAGAAGGGGAAGCCATTGGAGGAGGGAGGGAGTGATTGGTGGTAGTGAGTGCTACATGAGGAGGAGGAGGAGGAGGAGAAGGAAGAGGAGAGGGGAGGAAGGAGAGTGAGTGTCACGAGAGAATGAAGAGAGAAAAAACAGAGGGAGGGAGCTAGGGAAGGAGGGGAAATCATATCCCCTGCTGTACTGCACTATGCAGTTCACAGCATCAGCCGTTGGATTGTGTTACGATTCATGTGAACGCGGATCTCGAGATGATCCAACGGTTTACGCTGTGAACTGCACAGTGCAGTGAGTCAGGGGATGAGAGCACTCGGGGGAGGGTCTGTTTGGTGTGTCTTATTCTTTTTCCCCTTTTTTGCTCTGTTTCTTTCTCTTTCTCCAATTCATATCCTCTACTACGCTACGCAGCAGTAAACCACTGCGCAAGTGCTTCAACCATTGGATATGCTTTGAGATTTGTGCAACTCGATCTCTAAGAAGCGCCTGTAAGTAATCTACATCGTTGATTCGCTGCGCAGTACAATGTTGCGCAGCAGAGGATGAGCGCGTCTCTTTTCTCTGCTTTCTCTGCTTTGGTTTCTTTTTTATATTTTATTTTATTTTATTTTGTTGGTTCCTTTTCTTTTCTTTTCTTTTCTTTTCTTTATTTGTTGTGTTTGGCTGCCGTTTTTTATTCCCGGGAAATGCTTTCAAGTGTGACTGTGTAGTCTGTGTGAGTGACTGACTGTGTGACTGTGTGACTGTGTGACTTCTTTTTTTTTTTTTGAGTAAGACTGTGTGACTGTGTGATGAATACATTCATGAGGGTTGAGAGTTATGTGGACTCCTGGATTTTACTATTGTCTACCAACAATGTTTCCATAATTCCATTCCATGGAAATATGGAACAACCAAAGGAATCTACTGTCTAGATAGATGGGCGAGGAAGAAGTTGAAATGTCTTTTTTAGTGTTTTAATCGTTGCCTCAGGACAAAGGTAAGGCAGGCTGGGCTTCATGTTCATCACTCATCCAGTCAACACAAACATTGGCAATTTGGCATACACAGAAAGAGTCATACAGACCTGTACTGTTTTTTTTTTTTCGAGGAAACAGACATATACTGTTACTGTAGCAGCACTTAATCAGCCGCAAAACATTGATATTTATTGGGTTATACTTGTGTCCACTGATGGACTGTCCATTATAGACACAGAGTGTAACAAGTGGGTCTACCACATGACACTTTGTATATGTGATAGACCGTCCATCAATGGACACAACAAGTTTCCCATATTTATTTAAAAGGGATCCATTGACAATGATTATCTTGACAATTTTGATAATTGTAACTTTAAAAAAAATTATAAAAATTAATAAAAAAATCTTAAAAATAGAAAAAATTTTATGGAAGTTATTCTTAACTTATAGATTGATTATGTTTTTTATTATATTCAATTTAAGCGATATTTGATAGCTCTTTAATGATCTTTTAATTACAACCGTTAAAAAATGTACAAAATTTTGATGAGGCATTAAATGATGTTCAAATTGATTGAAATTTGAAACACTATCAATCTATAAGTTAAATAATACATCTATAAAACTTTTTCATTTTTAAGATTTTTTTATAAATTTTTATAAATTTTTAAAAGTAACTATTGTCAAAATTGTCAAAATAAGCATTGTCAATATATCCCTCCTCATTTATTTATCTATTCTGCAAAGAGTGATACTTAGTATCCATAGAAAAGTCATCTACAATGTCTACATATTATATTTCGAAATATATCTGTTACATTCCGTACACATTTATTTATGTATTAACGATTTTCCAGTGAACGCACGGTGTTTCTCTTCTGCAAAATAGTGAACCTCATTACATTTTGACCAGCGGATATTTATTTATTAAAGGAAAAAAAATGTTTCTTTTTTATTTTAATATTGCACATTTTTACAGTCTCTGCTTTCTCGGTAAAAGTCGGCAAAAATTGGCATGCAGTCAATCAATGTGACATTAATTAAATTTGCTCAATTTTTATTAGTTAATTCATAATACCAAAAAATTAAAACCCAAGAATTATTTAATATTTTGGTTCCTTATATCAGAAAATCTGAAGAAAGTGTCTTCTCAAAGCACTGCAGCAATATTATTAGTAAAATTTCTATAAACAGATTACCAAAATATAAGTCCCAACTCAAGAAAACCAAAATAAATAACTACACAAATATTGTCATATATTATAGCTTCTTATTATCATTAGCTATGAATATGATGCACAAGTAAATCTATCACACTAATACGGAAGCACCTGCTATAATTTGGAAAAAAAAATGTGAATATTATTATACAATGGATAATTAAATAAATAAATGATGCAAGTCAGATTATAATTATTGCATGTAAAGTTCTACAGTTTTATGATGGTTACATTCTTTAATAATACACGCGGAATTTTATCTGACCAATTCCACCGAAGCAATCAAAAACAAAATCTTGAGAAAATGAAACAATTTTATAGTTTTGCCTGCCATTCGTCTCATAAAAGCAGTCACATCAAATTATGCATGACATTTTATCTGCTTTAGAGGCTAGCTCAGTCGTCGTCATAGTAACGAACCTTTGATTCGGAAAATGTTAGGCGGAGTAAAAAATTCGTCATTCAGAAATAATTCGGATATAATTTGAGAATGATATGTTTATTTTATAATTGTTAAATATTTGTTTATTAATAAGAAACAAGTTTTGATATTCTAAAAAAAATATACAAAATGTAATGTGGAGAAGTAAATAATATAATTCAAGTAATTTATATTAGTGCGATGCACAATTTGTTCATTGAAAGGATTGATTTCATCTCAATTTATATTCGATATTACCAATTATAAATAAAAAAATACGATGATTTGAGTGTAAACAAATGAAAAATAAAAAAAAAAAAAGAAGCAGGTGACACTGTGATGCATTAATAACCAATATATTCAAACTCGTTTGGCTTGTAGGGTTGTTTATGCAATAAATTATAAGAAATGAATAAAAAAATCTTGCACATCCTGTAAAACCTACACTGGAAAAGCAAAGCTACATATTGAAAAGCAAAACCTACACTAGCCTATACTACATTGGAAACAGTACATGCTCTCCTCTGGAAAAGCAAAGCTATACATTTTTGGTATGTATGACCGTGAGAGGAAAGCATTTGAAATTCTCACCTGGGAACTGGGGCGAATTATTACGAAAAAAAAACACGTTTTATACGGAAAATTCGTTAATTTCGCGAATAATTCGCGTATCAAGCGAATAATACGGGAATGTACCATAAAATTCGGGATTCATACTGAGAGTACTAAAAAAGAATTATTCGCAAATAATTCGCGGATATTGTTACTATGGTCGTCGTAGTGGGAGCTGTTCATGTTATTTGGAGCAGCTCTCCAAGATATCCCTAATAATTTATTCTCAATATGATCATATTGGGAGCTGCTCCAAATTTTTGGAATCCAAATTATACATTAAAATCTAAGAGTTTCCTAAAGATAGATCGAGTAAATTTTGTGGGAGGTCACTGAAGTTTATCTCAAATCCATAATTGATCACTGAACTTCCATTTATCCGTTTTTTGTCACTAAACTTTGATATCTATCCAAATTTGGTCACGCTGTTAGTTTTTCCATCCAACTTAACGGAATAGTTAACATGACATTAGTTTTATGATCTGAACATATATTTTTTCATGTA
This sequence comes from Cyperus esculentus, assembly GCA_030179965.1. NCBI lineage: Eukaryota > Viridiplantae > Streptophyta > Magnoliopsida > Poales > Cyperaceae > Cyperus > Cyperus esculentus. Next base: position 4,177,274 of record JASGLE010000025.1, on the reverse strand, counting down.
AAAAATATAAGAATATAAAGAAAAAAATTATTTCGTCCACAATTAAATGAATTTATGCCCTTTACAACTTGTCCACAATTAAATGAATTTATACCATTTGTTTGAATCCACTTTCTTCCTAAAAAAAAAATATATTACGAAATTCCCAAAATGTCCCTCGTCTCCTTCCAAGAATGTTCACTTTTCTACTAATTGAGAGCATAAAAGTAATTTCACTCTTCCACTATTTCCTTTGACTTTTGCTACAAATTCATTCTTTTGTGAACAGAGAAAGTATTTATTTATTTTCTTTTATGACAATACAAAACTTTCAAAATTTTAGACATGTTATAAATTAAGAGGAGGGATTCGGTGTCAACGCTCCAACGGTGCCAACAGTCAGATTTTCATATCCAAATTTTGATTTATATGGCTCAATAAATTCTTTATATCAAAATCATGTGCCATGCAAAAATTTTCCATTTTTAGAGATTTTTAAGTATTTATTTCAGATTTTCCAAAAGTTATATATGAAACATTGATTATTTTATTAATATTGTATAGTTGCTATTAGAAAATCCGAAATAAATACTTAAAAATCTCCAAAAATGAAAAATTTTTGCATGCTATAAGATTTTGATATAAAGAATGTATCGAGCCATATAAAATCAAAATTTGGATATGAAAATCTACCCGTTGGCACCGGATCCCTCCTCGTAAATTAAATACCTTACATGAAAAAATAAATAAATAATTAAATTTATGAAAGAAAATTAAATAAAAATAGTTTTATGTAAAAAAAATGATTTCTCCAAAGTTTAAAATTAGGGTCATATTAATTATTCCGTTAAATTTGATGGAAAAACTAACGGAGTGACCAAATCTGGATAAACATCTAAGTTCAGTGTCAAAAAATGGATAAATGAAAGTTCAGTGACCTACCAAAAAATTTACCCAAGATAGATCCCAATAAATTTAAAATGGGCCACGTCACTGGGCTTGGCCAATCAAAAGGTGGAGAGGGAAGGGGAGGATTATTAGGAGTGCGGAGGGAGTGCCTAAAAATAGCTAATATTGACTTCGATTTGAGGATAGCACAAAAATTGGGAAGGGTTTGGGGCTTTTGTTGGAGCCCGATTTTTGTCCTTAATTCCCAATAATTAGTTTTAGGAATAATTTAAGGATACTCTTGGAGATGCTGTAAGTACTTAGTATTATCAGCGTCAGCATCAACAAATTCTTTGCTTATTATTTTTTTTTTAGACTAGCAAGGAACCTGTCAATTTGTGGGCGTTTCAAATTCTGAGCTCATGCCGTATAATACATATAACGTGCTTTTGGTTTTTAGCTAATTATTTACCATTCAAATTTCATCTTTACACTAAATTAACTCATTGAATTTTAGAATATAAAGCATTAATTCACCATTAATGTAAATTCTAATCAAATTGATGTCTTTCATACCAAAATTGATATATTTCCATTTCTGTAAAAACCAAAATGGAGAGGAAGTTGTTTAATTGGAGAACATCAACACCTTTGAAATCAGTGCATTTTGATCTCTACCGTTGATTAAGGGGTAGAATGGGAATTAAAAATTTTGAAGGAGAAAGAAAAAAAAATGAAGACGTCCAATACTTACGTGCTTTATAATATATAGTATAGATAAATATGAGGGTTAAGTCACCCAAATTTAAATGTCTTTAAAAAACTCCCATCCGAGTTTCGAACCTGCGACCTCCTACACGCAGAGCGTTACCCTTAGCCACTAGACCAACTGCTGGTTCTCGTTCTTGCTTATTATTACCTAGGTCCAATAATTCTTGGAAATATAAGTTACTCAAAATTTTACTTTATTTTATTTTAATTTAGGAAATAGTTGCTAAAATTTTAAAGCGAAATATATATAAGCCTCCTTAAATATTACTCGTTCATCCTTACTATATATAAAAGAATATTGGAAAAAATGACATGAAAGAGCTATCTTTCTCAAATAAGAAATTTGAGCCGTTGATCATTTTTTTAGATAGATCAAAACCGTTGATTTACGTTAATGTTTGTTGATGTTAATGTTTAGCCCGTTAAAATTTAATACCCATATCAACTTTCTCAATATAAGGCCTATTATATATTATCTTAAAAATTTATTATAAGATATAACAATTTCAGGCCAAAGCAATGAATAGGCTCTTTACTAGTACAAATAAATTCATGAACTTGTGATTGTTTCACAGACATGATGTACAATCCAACTTATATATTTCGAGTTAAACAAACAACCAAAAGAAACGCAAGTAATTTTACAGGTTTGCATTGAGGGCTTTTCAACGGATTTTGGTTGGATGTGTTCATGTCTGCCACTCTGCCTTGGTTATCAAAAATGTAGCAGAACAAAACAAAGAAACATGTTAGTTGAGTACGTCTTAGTGTTGGTTAATTAGGTTATATATAATTGCTACTTAACACCAATTAAGGGCAACTAGAGCTGTGAATCGGGCTTCGCCCCGAAAAAATAATATTATATAATTAACAGATATTGAAAATAAATATATTTTATTAGATAAATATTTGACTTAATATATTTTATATAATATATTTTTAGCTATACCTCAATTTATATAAAAGAATACAAAGAGTTGCAAATATTTTGAGTCTTAAATTATTCTTTAGGTATATCATATTATCTCTTTAATGAAAAAAAAATTGAGCCATTTGATTAAGATAAATGAGGAGAGAGAAACAAAATCAATGGTTGAGATTAATATGATGTGGCATAGCTAAAAAGTTTAGAAGCTTGACCCTCTAGAAAGTATGAATTAATTAATTTGTCGATTTCACTAGGAGACAAACGAGCAAAAAACAATGTGTATATAGAATTATAGATAGATTATATAGATAGATAGATACGTGTGTCAGTGTGTGGTGTCTCAGAATATTTCGCTTTCGTGCGAATATATAATAGTTGGATTTTAATTAACAGAGAGATAGAATTTGCTAGTCGTATCTTTAACAAATTTGGGGACTTGGGAAAAAGTATGTCAAACTCATGGGGATGGTGGTTTGAATGTGCGAGATCTTGAAAAAACAAATGAAGCTATGATTCTCAAGTTAGTTTGGCAAATGGCCGAGGGGGGCAACAAATTGTGGGTTGATGTGCTTCGGGCAAAATATTGTGGAAATCACAGTTTTTGGGAAGTTGCACATGCAGTGGGTGAGACGCCGCTATGGAGGGTAATGCTTGATTTGAGAAATTTCTTTCATGATCATGTGATATGGTCACTGGGAGATGGTCAAGATGTGTCAGCGGTGGGGCAGCCTTGGTTTACTGACTGGAGTCAGGGACAGAGCTCAGCCGCAGAACATGCGCACCTCAAAGTGGCTGACTTAACGTCACCAGAAGGGTCGCAATGGAATAGGCACCAACTGGAGGGCATTTTTGGCGTCGAAATAGCGACTAAGATCGTACAGGAGGTAAAACCACCGGTGCCAGATAGCATTATTCGGGATAGGCTTATTTGGGACGGTGCGAAGTCCGGCCGTTACACAGCCAAGGAGGGGTACACATCTCTGATCAAACGGGCAGAGCATCAGCAAACCGAAAATCCAGTTTGGGCATTGATCTGGAACAAAATTCGGGTGATCCCGAAAGTTAAAACCTTTCTCTGGCGGGCATGCCATAACGGTCTTGCAACATCCCAAGTTTTGCACAGACGAATAGCAGCAATTGAGCCGAGGTGCCAAAGGTGTGGGGAGGAAAGTGAATACTTAACGCATTTGATCTTTTTTTGTGCAGGTTCTAGGGCGGTTTGGTTCGCATCTAATCTCAACTTGAGGGTGGATGACATACCAATGGAGTTCCAGGAGGCTCTTTTGTTTCTCACAACCAAAATTGATTCCGGTCAATGGCCTTTGCTGTGTAACTTGATGTGGTCGATTTGGAAGGCCCGAAACAAAGCAGTGATTGAGAGGAAAGCTTTCCAACCATTGGCTGTGGTACGACAAGCTCAAGCCATGACAATGGTGGAAGCCCCAGTGCACACGGCGCCAGCCCTTGAAGCCATTGACATCCCGCAGGGTGTCCAGGTGATCATTACGGATGCCTCATGGGATCAAACAGAAAAAGCTGGAGTGGCCTCTGTTCATTTTGATGAATGCGGGCGTCTCACGACAATCAGGTACTCATCTAGCAAGCAACCCGACCCTACTATATCTGAAGCTCGGGCAATATGGGAGGCTTTGAAGGGCTGGGATCAGGGCCCACGAAGGGGCCGCAGAGTTTGGATATTCTCTGATTGCAAAGCTATCCTGGAGGGCATTAAGACGGGTGCTGTTGAAAATCTTCCGTCATGGAGAGCAGCTCAAGTAGTGTTGGAGATAAGGAGAAAGCTGGCTGATATGGATGGAGTCTGTCAAATCCATTATGCTAGGAGGGAATTCGTAGCGCCAGCTCATGCTCTAGCAAATGTGGCGCGGCGAACAGGTCAGACTTTCAGTGGTGTACCGGTTCAAACATTTCTGGAATCACACCAAATTCAAATGAAGCTGTGTGAAGATCACTTCAAACACACAAGCTCTGCAGTTCATAGCCACTCAATTGGCTTAGGAGTAGACTAAAGTGTAACGTAGGAGCAGTGCAAGGATCACCAGTTTGCTAGGATTTGTTTCTTTTTTTCGCTTTATGTTTTTTTTTTTAAGGTAGTTTTTCGTCTTTCATGTTTTTTCCTTTTTTTTTTAGGGTAATGCTAGTTTTTCTTTTTTTAGGGTGATGGTAGTTGTTATTCCTCAAGATCCTTGCCTGTATTTTGTAAGACTTCAATTTCTGTTTTTTAATCAAATACCTACGGGTTTCCCCTCAAAAAAAAAAAAAAAAACAAATTTGGGGACCGCATTTATTTATGAATAAATTATATTGTGTATATATGTAGTATGTACTGCTCTTAACGTTTTATACTTTAAAATGAAACTTTAATTTATGGGAGTAAAATTGAAATTGTGAACATTGTATGGGCGAAAGATGTAATACTTTAGTTATAATTATTTAATGTTTATGGTTGATCCTGATTGATTAATTAGAGCATTATTGAAATTATTAAGTTACGTTGGTTTTACTTCTTTTTTTTTTTGTTAATTTAGTTTCATGTAGTTTAGAGGAAAAATTTGAACGATTAATATTCAGTTTAATAAATTTGGATAAATTTAAAAATTGCAATATATAGCTTGATTTATATATTAATAACGATTTGTTTCGAAAATTGAAATTTAGATAAATCAAACAAAAAGAAGATCTAGTCCTAGTAAATACTATATTGGTGCTGTAATTTGTAACTAAAAAGGTCGAACATAAATTTAATTTTTCCATGCTAATTTGGTATCATTAAACTAAAGTTTGACAATTCGATTTTCTTTGTAATCACTGATTTGCTTATAAATCAATTTAGTTTATATGTGTGCAAATCAAACAGAAAAAAATAAGTTGGACCATTTGCAATGCAAAGTTACTAATGAGGGAATACTATGAAAAAACTTGCTAGTTCCTAACCACAACTATTTAACTTATTAACATTTTCTTTAAAAAATAAATATCATCGACTTAGAAAAAAATAATCAAATACGCTGATTACATTTGTATGGCATGACTAATATGGTAATACGATTGTTTGGCAAAAAAAAATATATAGTAATACAATTTTAGGACAATTTGAAATTACTTTTTTAATTCGAAAAGAATAATAAAAAAAAAATTACTTCTTCCTCGTGGACTCGTGGTCTCGTCTAAAACGAAAGAAAAGGTACAAAATACTGTCCCGAGTCGTATACCTACCGTCTATACATAAAAAAATCTATTGAAGTCACAAAGTTATATGACAAATAGGACTCATGTGGACCTCAATGTAACAACTTGCGTCATATATGTAACTCTATAGACAGTCCATGTATGAACGGAAGATGTTTTGCTACTATCACCATTGACAGTCACAGATAAGCAGCGGTATATATACTACGTAACAAAAACCGGCTTAGAATATAACTTTGACGATATTAATTCATACTCTAGAAAGATGAACAAGTTTCTAAGCTTTTTTAGTTATGCCACATCATCATTAATCTCAACCATTTATTTTGTTGCTCTCTCTTCATTTATCTTAATCAAATGGCTCAAAATTTTTTTCATTAAAGAGATAATATGATGTACCTAAAGAACAATTTAAGATTCAAAATATTTGCAACTCTTTATATTCTTTTATATAAATTGAGATGTAGCTAAAAATATATTATATAAAAAATATATTAAGTCTAATATTTATCTAACAAAATATATTTATAAAAAATTTATATTTATTTTCAATATCTACTGATTCATGTAATATTAATTTTTGGGGGCGGAGCCCGATTCGCAAGCTCTAGTTAACAATAAAAAAGCTACGTACTTTCTGACTTTCTGTGCTGTGCTGTGAGCCTGTGAGAATAACAATTAACAAAGCAGGGACCTAATACGGATCCTGCTGTTCTGTCGAGTGGTATATATCGACACTGATCCTGTGCATGCATCTTTCGATGCATCGTATGACAAGCGCAACCGCTCCTTCTGCATCAAGATTCGGAAAAGAAAGAAACCCACCGAATCCTTGATATCTGATAACATGGACGGATGGCCTACGTAGTATATATTATACTGCTATACAAAAGAAAGATTGCTAGCTAGTTGTAGAGGATCATTGTATTGTACTAAAGTAACGCGTAGGGATAAGTTTATTTATTTAACAGGTATACAAATTCTCAAAGAAAACATAAAAAAAAAGAAGGAAAATTAAAGAAGTTAAACAGATACAACCTCGAATGTTTGATGTTTGGATTTCTGTTCCTTATTAAGTTATTATATATGCATCCTGATTTATGCCAATTGCCAAGGTATGTTTGTCTTTGGTTAATTAATTGGTTGTATGGATATCAAATAATATGGGTTTGTAATTTCTTATATTTTGAGTGTTGTTTATGTTCTGAAATGGACAGTATGATCGAATTTTAGGCTATCTTTTTTTTATTAGATGCAAAAAATATTGTACTTTTTAAGTTTTGAAGGTGAATGACTTTAAAATTTGCAACAAATTAATTAGAGATGGTTTTATTTTATGAGATTACTCCAGAAAATATAAAGTCGCTCATGTGTTAATGTTCTTTTTTTACTTCAAAGTAAAAAGTGTAAGAAGAAAAAGGTAAAAGGTCTCTGTTCTTTTTGTTTCCCTTTTTAACCATAGTAAAAAATAACTGGTGCCATAATTAAAGTAAATTATTTTAATTTAATTGATAAATTGATAAATTGTTTTTGTTTTTTATGTCCTGTACTCATCTCCAAGTCTCCAACCGCGTATATATGTACTTAAATATTTAGCTGTTTATATTTAGCATTATACTTAATGAGAATGCAATTTATTATCACCATTGTTTCTTCTTAAATGGTGCCATAAATTAAAGTTGAAAGTTAAAAACCTTATTTAATTAAGAAAAACAAAACTTTCGAGTTAAATATGAATACATCAAAAATGCAGATAGTTCTTTATATCTAAACAAAATAAGTCAAACGCACCAGAAAATACGCATGAAACTTTTTCAGTTACTATTGACCCATATCTATTTGAGGGTAGCTCTCGAAGCACCTCAACTATGTTACGTCATCAATATTATTAAACATTGATTTTGTTTAAGTCTCTTCATCTACTTTGATCGAATGGTTTATATGTATTTTCTCCCAATTTAATAAGATGATATGATATGTCTAAGACAAAATTTAACCCCTAAAGTGGCCTAACATTTATGTGCTATTATTTATAAATTATTATATCATCATTATTATTATAATTCACATCAAAAATTTTAAAATTATGTTAAAATTTTTTAAAATAAATATTTTTAATTTATAAGATTTATTATTTATTTGTTATCATATTTCGGGGCGAAGCCCGAGTTACAGCTCTAGTTTTTAAAATTGATGTAATCATAAGAATTGTGAGGGCAACCTGCAGAGTTCTAATTAAAGTGTTATGACACGCAAATTAGCTGGGCTATTATTATTTTTATTCGTAATAAGTAATAATCATAAAATTTGCAATTACATTTTTAGCTTTTTTTTTTTTTCTTTTTTGTTACACATGAATGACGTTGTTTTTAATATTTAATATTGCAGAATGTTTAGTGTACAATAATTAATTTTATCCTTACCATTTACATAAATAAAATTAGAAGATTTATGAAGTACAATATTTCCTCAATAAAAATGTCCCTTTGTGGGGCAAAAAAAAAGAAAAAAAAAAAAAGGTGGTGGCACTTAATTTCAATTATTGTTCAAATATATTCTCATTGAACTGTTCCTTTCCAAGATTAAATGAAACACGTTGCACTTAATGCTCGATTTTTAATAAAAATTATGTCATTGATTAGCTTTTAAAAATTTCTTGATAGTGAAGCTATGTAGCTAGCAATTAAATCTTAAACACCAAATTAAAGTTAGTTAAAAATTCAAGGCAAATACAAGAACCATAACATACACAAATTGATACTTGACCGGCTGGCACTCGTAGGTTAATTAATTATGGGACAATTTGTTGAATTGCAATCTCAGCAAAGTAAAGCACATTATCAATATTTAAAAATAGGGTCCGGATATAGGGATACCATAGTTGATACCATAGTTGATACAAGATAGTTGACCAGTCAAATATTGATATAACTTGAACACTCGTTGCTATAACTTGAATACTGACATATCTTGAATTCTCATTGGTATAACTTGAATATTTACTGCTAAAACTTGAATACTAACATATTTTTCAGCTTGTACACTCATTAATTGCTATAACTTGAATACTGACATAACTTGAATTCTCATTAGTATAATTTAAATACCTATTGGTATAACTTGAATATTTACTACTAAAACTTGAATACTCGAATACTGACATAACTTGAATTCTCATTGGTATAACTTGAATTCTCATTGGTATAACTTGAATACCTATTAGTATAACTTGAATATTTACTACTGAAACTTGAATATTGACATAACTTGAATTCTCATTGGCATAACTTGAATTCTCATTGGAATACATATTGGTATAACTTGAATACTTATTGGTATAACTTGAATACTCATAAGTATAACTTGAATTCTTATTGGTCTAACTTGAACACCGACCAATTGCAAACAAACCGAGAATTAACAGAGAGAAGAAGACACAGAGAGGAGAAGTTAGAGAATGAAGAGAGAAGAATAGAACGAAAGGAGAAGAAGATCAGAGAAGAGGAGTGGGAGAATTAAAGGAAGGAGATTGGAGGGGACAAGTTCACGTAGTAAGAGGATGACGGCGGGAGGAGAAATAAACCGGAGAGGAGATCGGAGAGGAGTTCGTATGATGAGAGGATGAGATCAGAGAGAAGAAGATTGGAGGAGAAGGAGATCGGAGACGAGAAGTTCGTGATTTGATTTGATTGATTTTAAATTTCATTGAACCGACGTTAGACCGGAAAAAAACCGCATCTAGTTTTATGGTATCAACTATGGTATCAAACATGGTATCCACCTAAAATTTTCCTTAAAAATAATCCTTTGCTTTTCCTCAAAAAAAAAAAAAAAATAGTTCTTTGCACTTTTTTTTTTCTTTAATTGATAATTCCCTTTGAGAAAATATTGCAACTACCTAATTAGAAGTTAGGTATTGCTCAAAGCTAGCAGGTTGGGGATTTGGTAGTTAATGATTTGCAACAATAATTCCATCTAGAATTCAAAGTGTTGAGTGTGTGACAGGATATAAATAAGAATAATAATAATAATAATAATAATAATAATAATAATAATATTATTATTATTATTATTATTATTATTATTATTAATGGGGTCCATTCTATATATTAAAATAAAATTTATTGGTAGCTGAAACGTAGGAAAGTACATAAATTAATTTATTAATTTATACAATAATCTGTAACACTTTTCCTGACTACATATTTGTCACTTCTTTTTGAGAAAAATAAATATAAAACGTTATCATTATCAGCAAAATTTGGGACCATATATATTCTCAGTTGAACAATCTCATAACTTGATCATAAGCTCAATTATGCCATCTATATTACTGATAATATATATTGTATTAACACGTGTGTGTATGATGTATCCAGTTAATCATAAGTGATATATGAATGATGATATTTCTCTAAAAAAGTGTAAAATAATTAATCACATATATATATATATATATATATATGCTGCATACCTGTGTTCAACTTCAACCTATTAAATAGTAAAAGGGTGCAAATCATCAGGGGCATGGGTCAAAAGGTTATTATTATTATGATAACACCATTAACAACTGAAAGTATGAATGAATGAAAGTAACAGCACAGTCTGTCTGTCAGTACCATATCCAGCATGTGCTAGGTGCAAATTGTCCCAATTATATTTCATCTTTTGGTTGGTAATGGTTGCCAAGAATATGTTGTATGTGAGACTTTTGTTTGGTCTAGAAATTATAATATGGAAAGGGGTTGTGACAGGCATTTGACTTAAGAGTTAAATGATTCTTTATAGTTGTTATAATTAATATATTTTTTAGTAAAGGTATATTATATTTTTATGATCTCTTTCTTCTCTTTTGAAGAAAACAGTTGAAAATGGCCAGTGCCAAATCTACATTTTTTAGTTATTAAGGTTCAAACATTTCTATATTTAGCAAACATTTTAATCTGATATTCTCTGTTTATTTTTATTAAACTATTGTTAGGATATATAGACTACCAGGGGTCCAAGACACAATCTTCCATTAATGAAATTAATTTTATAATTCTTTTCTCTTGCATAATGTGAATGTCCCTTTAGGGTATGCTCCAGAAGGGGGAGAGGAGGGGAGGGGAGGACTGACCAAGTTTGGAGTTACCTGCCCAAAGTCATGCTACTTGCTCCACAACTATAATTATTAGAGAGGAGAGGAGGGTAACAAGACACAAATTATAATTATGGAGCAATTAACATAACCATGAGCAGGTAACTCCAAACTTGATTAACCCTCCCCTCCCCTCCCCCTTCTAGAGCAAACCCTTAATGAAGATTATCCTTGATATAAGCAACACTAAAATAAATTGTCAACTCATTGCAAATCATTCTTATAACTATGAGAAATATATGATCTGTACTATCATGATTTGGTTTCATCATATTATCCAATTAGCAACTTGCATTTTCCATATTTATGCAGTACAATCGTACAAAACTCAACATGGAAAGAAACAAGTTACTGTAGCTGGGCTCCATCCAAATTTTAGTTGCCTGCCTCAGATAAGAGGAAAATCTTCTATTTGGGCTGGAATGGGTTTGAATTTTGCAATCTGTGCCATTATATTTGATTTGATCAGAGGCATCTTGTGTGGCTTTTAGTTTGCTTCTGTTTCTGTAAACCTAAATTCCTTTAGGGGTAATGACCCCGGACCCCCCCGAACTTTCGGGTTTTGACAACTTGGCCCCCGAACTTTTATTTTGGACAAATGCCCCCCCGAACTACCGATTTGTGACAAATTGCCCCCCGGCTGTTAATTAGCCATCTAATACTCCTTTTACAAGTATGAAAAGACCAAAATACCCTTGTGTATATATAAATATCATGCATATAAAACGCTTTCTGACTTTACCGATTTGTTAACTTCAAATTTGATTGAAAATTTTAAATCATTTAAAACGTAAAAATTTTTTTCCATAAAAATTAGTTACATGAATATAAATATTATGTTCATAAAATAAAATAATAAAAAGTAAACGATAAATATTCTGTATTACAAATTTTGTATTTGCAAAATATTTAATAACTTTTTATATATTTTTAATATATAATGGTTTTTAATTAAATATTTTTTTGAACTTATTTATATTTAAAATATTTTTTTGAACTCTCCGGTTTGTATGAAAAGACCAAGAAAAAATTATTTACGTTTTAAATGATTTAAAATTTTAAAATATCATGCATATATACATAAGGGTATTTGGTCTTTTCATACTTGTAAATGGAGTATTAGATGGCTAATTAACAGTCCGGGGGGCAATTTGTCACAAATTGGTAGTTCGGGGGGGCATTTGTCCAAATTAAAAGTTCGGGGGCCAAGTTGTCAAAACCCGAAAGTTCGGGGGGGTCTGGGGTCATTACCCCATTCCTTTATTCAGCCCACAGGCTTAATTTTTGTGTAATGCATATATCCGGGTTTGACAAACAGAAACAGAGAGAAACCTATTCCCTTTCAACTGGTTTTATTATATAGCGGAAATACATGCGGCATTTATAGTATCAAGTCACTGACAAGAAGCCCACTTTTAACTGGGAAACAGTACAATAGTACAACAAGTGAAAAACCATCCCAATTACATTTGAGTCCATATGAATCTAATTAAATACTCATGTTTTCATAACTTCCTGAACTTCATACAGAATTAATGAATAGTTCATACAAAACTTATGAATAGTTAGTATTTCTTTGTTCATGCAAGTTCACGCTCTTAACTATACATTTTCTGATTTTCTTTAATAAAAGGTGGAACAAACACTTTGCCTAGTCGAGTTGCATAATATATTTCTTTTATTTAATTTTTATTGTTGACTACAAAAATACAAAAAAAAAAAAAAAAGTTCCTTTTTGAGATGCTAGAGAAAATGAAAATCTATGCATATGCAATTGAATAAATAAACTATAGCAACTGCTCTTTTGAATGTATATTTGAGCACTGATAGAGGGATGTGTGATTTATAGATCTCGTATACGGTTTGTAACTACCAACGATACAAAATTAGGTTGGATATTGACAATGATATCTGATATTTTAGCTAGGGTATCTCATTATGTACTGAAGAAACACATTGTCTTATCTACAATTATATAATATTTACTGTTAATTTGAGAAATATTCTAACATATCGTGGATTATGAAGAGCTTTTTTTCATTCATCAATTATATTTGCGAATGGATCTTAATTAACTATTTATTATATGACACGACATGTTCTCAAAATCATTGGATCATGCTTTGAGCTACACTTGAATCGTCTCGGTGATACCGTGGAGATAGGAGTGTCAATGGTCCGGTTTGGTCATTATTATTTTATATTTTTTCTTGATTTGATCCGACCTGTTTAATTTCAAGTCAAAAGATTTGTGACTCATGCCCGACCGAATGAGTCACAATTTGATTAAGTATTTTATTGATTATTTTAATGTACTTTAAACAACTTAATATCATTTAATATATAATATTAATTAGTGTATTAAGAGACTTTAAGTTGTTGAAATTTCAAAATAACTCAAAAAACCACAATTATAGGGGTGAAGTTGGGTCACCACTCAAATACTCGATGTCTTTTGCGACACCAGATGACATGTTAGAACAATCTACGAGCAATAATAAAATAATGCAGCCTTGTAATTTGTAAGCGATATTCATTCATTCATCCTATTAAATAAGGTTTTCTCAGAAAAAAAGATAATAATAAACAGCCTACTGTGAATATGTGATCTGATAAATTTTAACATGAAAGAGCCAGTGTTCTGTAATTTTGTACTGTACTAAAACGGGGGAAAATGTCACCAATAAGCCTCATAACACTTGGGCTCTTTCTTCTTGAGTTTGCAATAACGAAGGCAATGGTGCAACCAGTCTTATTCTCTGCACAAGAAATTGAGAGACAATTTTGTTGTAAGAACCATTAGAAACAGCAAAAGTATGCATTAATCATATTATGAGTGAATACTAAACAAGAAAACGATTAAAAACTATTCTGCAACATTTTGTAATTGAAAGGTAGTTGCAATGTTCTGGTGTACGTGTACAGGGACGCATTATATAATCCTTGTAACATTTTGTAATGCATCTTGTGTACCTCGTGAGAACTGGGGTGAGAAAGAACAAGCCAGTGCGCATGAAGGTGGTACCCACAATCCCCTGGAAGCGGTTGAACTGGCTTTTCGTATCCTCTAAAATCAAGTAATAGCTAATTTCAGATTGAATTTCTCAAGGAAATCAAAACCCGGAAGCAACTTTTTATCTCAGTATACCCCATAACTGACAATCATTATAACCATTTTGTTCCATGAATTAATTTTGAGAAGAGTGAATATTGCTTGACAGCAGTACCCTTGTTTACTTGGGTACAGATCCATCGGCTTTAAATATTATATTAAAATAGATAAGTACGGGAACTACCAGTCTGCCTGAAAGGACTCCTGTAGGTATAATACCCAAAAAAAAATTTGCAATTGTAGGTTGGTATTTAAATTTCAGAAGATCGTACCCATCCTCTGCAAAAGACTCATTTGAAGAATCTGTGCTGTAGATTTTAGGCATCCCACCATTACAATAAAGAGGGTCGCCTGGTAACACATCCAATTGCACACATTAAAATCATGCCTGACAAGAAATGTTAAGAATTATAGAAAAAAGAACAATGACATTACCGAAAAGGGGATGACCGATATAGGACAAGTGGATGCGGATCTGGTGTGGCCGTCCTGATTGAATCTCGACCTACATTGTTCAAGGGAAAATATGACTAATGCACAACAACATGAAGTAAGAAAAACTTTATAGTTATGCATATTACATGCCTGCACCAGTGTTTGATTCATCTGCACATCTCTTTGAAGAACATGAACTCTGCTCATGGACGGCTTGCCTAAAACTCCACAAGTCAAAGGAAAAGAATGAGGTTCCGAATCAAGAGCTCAGCCTATACTTGACTTACCAGTACCTCATGAGAGAGAGAGAGATGACCTGTAGAAGATGCGACATAAAGGCCCTGTGCAACACCTGGATACTTGACCATCCCAATCGGCTGTGTGATTATGACCTAATTTCAAGTAAATTACAAGGAACAATTTAATGACTCTCTACTGCAATGAATAACTTACTTGAGCAAAATTAATGAATACGTTAACAAATTTACCTCATCATCTTCAATGATTCCTGTGACCAAAGCGCGATAGAATTTTGAAATTTGTCTCGACTCTGATTCAACTCTGAGAAATATGGCATTCATATTATAGAGAAGTTCAGACATAGGATGTTATTATAAGATAATAGCAGCAATAAAGTGCATACTGGGCCCACCTGTCAGTTTTAGCATTTGCTGTTCCTTCTGCAAAATAAGATGCAAGCTTAACTTTTGCTATCTTTGTCTTGGCACAAAGTAGCAAACCTGAAATCAAAGCCGCAGATAACTGTCAACAACAAAATTAATCCAAGGATACAGGAAATCATTAGAACTTGATCCTTTTGAAACAAGGCATTAGTACACCCTTTTTTTTTATTTGTTCGTGATAGAAATTCGGAGGACAATAAAACTCCCCTATTGATTAAAGTTGCCAAAATACAGCACGCAAGATAGATCATAAATGATTGCGCATGTTTTAGGCTAAAACGTGTGAAATTGTAAGCAAAGATACTTACGGCAATTTTGCCATGTCGGAAATTGATGTCCCTAACCTAACAATTACACGGCATGGAAAACCCTAGGATCAGGAACTTCGAAATTCACACAGACCTGATGTGCCTCTTCCCAAGCGGTGAACTGGTACAGGATGAACCTGATGGTCTCTTTGCTTGGTACGGGGTGCAGATGTAGTGGGCGCCACCCATTCTCTCCATTGGAGTTGGGTTAATACAGTCCGCTGCTGGAAGAGGCCTCCCGGCAGGACTTGCAAACCCGAAGGTTTATTCAACACAACCTGAGATACCATCATGATCATCAAGTTCAGGGATTTATTCTTCAGTATAAGACCATCACATTAAATATCCAAAAATGGGGAGGTACTAACAATGTCATCATCCTCATACAGAACATCGAGCAGGTACGGCGTAGACGGCTCCTTCCATGGAAGCCGATTGTATACTACTTTACAGCCTTCTCTGGAAGAAACAAGTCGCGGCAGATCAATCAATAATTAATAATCGAACTACGAAATCGCACAAATTATGCGACACGAAACAACGGTTGATAAATCGGAATCAGCACCTTAGAGTGTAATTAGGGTCTCTAACAACCTCATCATTAACAGTGATCTGCAATTAGAAGGGGTAAAAAACACTAATAAATGTCTAAAACATTATATAATTGATTAATTGAGTGATTACCTGGCCATTTTGGATTCTGTGAATCCACCTGAAACCAGAGAATCCAAACAGCAATCAATCAATCAGATATATCAATTACAACACTGACAGAGTGACAGTGAGAGTGATAAACAGTGGAGAAGTGAAGAAAGTCAGAGACTTACCCTTCGGCCGGCGCAGAGCTCGTGTAATTGGACGTGTAGAAGTCGATCAAACTCATCCCTACAATAAAAGCAAGGAAGAACATGAATGAATAAATAAACCTCTCATAGTCTGATAATTAAACTGAACAAGGGAAGAAGAAGAAGGAGCGGACCGGAGGTGGAGCGCCGGATGAGATCAGTGTAGGCAAGGCCGTCGTTGGAGTCGGGCCATGGCCGCCCGAAGGAGTACAGCGGCGGGTTCGCCGGCGGAGGCCGACGCTGCTGCATTGAAAGTTTGAAACTTTTGTCTGTCAGAATCAGAATCAGAATCAGTGCTTGGAAGTTGGAAGGCAGAGAGAGAGGCAATTCATATCCTCTACTGTTGGATCTGCTTTACGATTCGTGCAACGCAATCTCTAAATGGGGCCCCCTGTAATCCTCATCGTTGATTCTCTGCGCAGTAAAATGCTGCGCAGCAGAGGACAAGTACTAAAAGAAAGGGGGCTGTTCGATTGCCTCAATATTCGTGCGGAATCGGATCTCGAGACGATCTAACGGTGCACGTGCTTGACCGCATATTGCTGTAGGATCGAGAAAGAATTGGGCTTGTGAAATCCGGGATGGGCCTGGCCGCCTGGGAAGGAAGATGTATGGGCTTTTACAGGCCTTAACGATTTTTTAGACTTTAGTGAGTCTGATGAGCACAAAATTTAGTGAAAATAAAACTAATGACTTCTAAATTTTTCAGTTTTTATTTTTATTTTTTCAAGAAAGTAATATTTGATTGTTCTCATGATCAAATGTTGGGTGCTTGCTGCTTAAGTTAATGTTGGGTGCTTGCCATGAAATGATCTTTGGATCCATATATAGATCTATATGGTACTATAAATTATAAATTTTAATTTACAGTGGTCAACATCTCAACCATCCATATAGTTCAACGGTTCATACTTCATACAGGTTTCATTTCCTACGTTTTGAGCTCCTCTGTGAATATCTTACAAAACGATATAACAAAAAATAAAGAATCAATTTCAATTCCTATTATAGATGTCCCAGTTATTGCATTGCCATTTTATAAATGATTTACAATTAGAATGCACATGCTAATGTTATGTAAATATAGTTCACTGCCCCGGGTCTCGTCAAAGGGTAATATGATTGTGGGCCGTCAAGTGGCCATCTCTATACCGTCGGGTGATGCTGATGCCTGCTTGAAGGGGATGCACTTTGTGCATCACAAAACCACCTGCGAAGCCGAGGTGTTCGACATTGCTCGCGGCTACTTGTTTGTGATACCGCCTCTCGAAATGCATAGCTATTGCAAGGTGACATTCGTCGAGTCTGAGGAGAGATACTGAGAATTGTTAACTTGCGAATGATATATTTGCACAACCTTTATGCTTGGACTTTAGACCTATGAATGAATTAGGTTGAAGATGCAACTAGATTTAGACATATTTGGAACTGTACATATATCTGTATATATGAGGTTACAAAATTAGATGTATCTGTTACAAAATCGGAGATATTTGTTACATTCTTTATATGTTTATGGATGTATGGATGAATTTTCAATGGACGCAACATATTTCTCTATCCATATCCATATAATGTGCAACCTGGAACACAGCATATACGTACCTTTCATGTCAACTGTACTTATACCAGATGCCATCACAAACAAGCAGCTTGTACCACAAACCATTAGATAGTCGTGAAAAATGATAACTATAGCTGACTTCCTCCGCCACTGCCTCTACTAGCATTTTTTTTTTCTTTTGCTTTTGCTTCTTTGGTTTTGTTCGCCAAAACCATTTTATGTACCTTTACATTTTTATCAATCAAAATGAAGGGCACGACCCCTTTGCACCGTGCTCCAGAAGAGAGTAGAGAAGGGTAGAGAACGGAAGGGGAGGGTAGAGGCTCGTGTGACCGCCCTTACCGAGCCGTGTTACCTGCTCCAGTACACAAAAAATCGGAAGGGAACGGATGGAACAGGAGGGCAGACGAGGATAGCGACGCACGAAAATAACACTGCTGTACCCTCCAATCTCTACACCTCAATTTTGAGGGGTAGACTTCCAATTGAACCATACCCTCCCTTTCCATACCGTTCCATCCCTCACCGGTTTCTGGAGCACAGTGTTATTCTTCTAAAAAAAAAAGTAAGATTAATTACTCAACAACATAAAAAAAAAAAAATAATGCTTATCGGCCATGATTGCTAAAATTGCGGATCTATTTGAGTAATCCTATGCGAAAATGTTACAATTACAATGCATGCTAATATTTTGTGAATTTATAGATGTCCCAATTATATATATATTGCTTTGTCTTTTCTTATAAAAAAAATACAATTGTAATTTTTAATGCATGCTAATATTATGTAATTTATTTCAATGGAAACATTTGTTGTACTTAATCGCTATTTTAAGCCTGGATTACAATTAACTGATTTCAATTCATTTTTGTGGCTATATATAGAGAAGTTTTTTAGCATAACAATTCATCCTAAATTTTCTAATGTCGACCACTGCGACGACAAACCTCTCAGTGGAGCCCCTCCAAGTAAGTTCTGCTGAGGTTAACTGGACCGATTTGCCGGCAGAAATGCTCCAAAGCATCTCCAAGATGCTTCAGGACATCTGCGATTTCCTCAACTTCCGCATTGTATGTAAGAGTTGGCAAGCATCGACCCCGATCTCGAGCTTCTCTCCCGGAGTCCCTTAGCTCCTTATCAGTAATGATAACGGACGCCTATGCTTCTACTCTATCATCTCGGACAAAATCTGCACCGTTCCCTGCCCCCAGTCCTATGGGAAAGCAATATGCGGGCCGGCACACGACTATCTCTATACTGTTAAGTATGTTCCCAAAGGTCGTCGGAAACACTTTCTTTTGAATCCGATCACAAAAGATGAGGTGCCTCTTCAATTGAGGGAGAGTGCCGAGGAGCCTCGACTAATGTCCATGCCTTTGAACTTAATTGGAGATGATGATTATATGAATTTCTTAAATCTCGACCTTACTAGGATGGAATTCTACCAACCACATAGACCAGAGCAGTATTATGCCGGTAGCCGCGCTTGTCCTTTGCGGGATACAGCTGATGGGAATCTCCAAGCGGGTGATGCCTGCTTGAAGGGAATGCATTTCTTGCATCACAAAATCACATGCGAAACCGAGGTGTTCGACATTGCTCGTGGGCATTTGTTCGTGATACCGCCTCCTGAGATGCATGGTGAAAGAGACAAGGTCGCCTTCGTCGAGTCTGAGGGAAAGATACTGGAATTGTTAAGCATTGGACGAATAACAATTATCGTCTCGATCTTAAAGCATCAAACGATTACGTCTTTCACACTCTCAACTAGTTGCCGAAGAGGAAACCCGCCACCGGTATAGATGGGTAAAGATTCGCGGGATCGGCGACAATGTGCTATTCTTGGACTATTTTTGGTTAGTCTCCAGCATGTCTGCAAAGTCGTGTATCGGATTACGGGGCAATTGCATCTATGACATAGAACATCCCAATCACGACGACGATTCCGGGCGGGAGCCTGGGATATATAGGTATGACATAGAAGATGGTCGATCACAAAGAATTCCATGCCCTTGTAAGCACTTTTGGACATGGTTTGTGCCTAGTTTTGTTACGTTGCTGCCACCTAACAAGTAACAAGGATCCTATCTTAGTTGGTTATGTTATTGTTGGCCATTTTTCTCTTACTTGCAAGCTGTATACTTTTTTTTTTTTTTTTTTTAAATAAAGATGAGAGTCAAGTTACTTAAATTCAAATGTCTATAAAAGACATCCCATACGTATTTCAAACCAGAAATCTTTCACACGGGGAGCGTTCCCACTAGCCACTGGACCAAAGGCTGGTTCTTGCAAGCTGTATACTAACTAAACTATAACTCATATTGTAAGCAAGGAAAAAGTAGGTAGCTCAGTACTCGAAAAGTTATATATGATTCAAGAAGGCACTCATAAACATGTATTATTATTATTATTTTTAATTTCTAATTTTAAGATTTTATTTTTGTATTGCCAAATGAAATGAAATTGTGAAAATATGTATGGATCGAGTAGTGTTGTGAAGGGATCCTTCCGGCCCGGCCCAGCCTGGCCCTTGGATTGTCAAAGGAAAGGATACACGAGTTTGTCAAAAGAAACTAACTATTTTGTAAGTTTGTCAAGATAATAAAAAGAAAGAAAGAAAATAGGTTAAGTGATAAGTAGTTACTACTTTCTTGACTGGGATTCAAGAATTCTTGTGCCTATATGACATATGTTGATACGCGTGGAGTGTATAGGCTTTTACCCTAAATAATACAATCAATCGCAAACGTACGATATTATGCAATATAGTCGGGATCGAATCCACAGGGACGGAAACTAATTTTAGACAATTCCTTTTTCACTATCCTAATCCTAAAAGTAACCAATTCGTAACCAATTTTGGGGGGTTTTGTTTGAAGTTGTTTGTTCCTAAATTGACAGAAAGCAATAAACAGTAAAAGATGCTAAAACAATTATTAAAACACGCGTTCCCGGGGTTTCTGAATCAGTTTGATGTTTGGACTAACTGCCTGCGTTCCGCACCCGAGAGGGTGCGAACCGCAAGATGTACAAATTTGTGATTCTCTGTCTGTTCTCTGCTTGGTACGGTTCGCACCTGTCACCAATGCTAACCGCAGGGAACAGATCAGAGGCAGTTATTATTCAGTTTCTATTGTCGATCAAAGTTATCGATCCCCAACTAACCCAAAGCAATTACAAGTCCCTCAACTCTCGTTTGTTGGCACTAGTAAAGACTTTTAGATCAATTCGAAATCTTTAGATTATCTCTAACCTAAACCCAATTTGCTTTCGATCACAGGTACGGTTTAACTCACGTTATAACCACAACTTCTCCTCTCGGATACAATTGGACAACAAGTTATCTACCCAAATAGTGCAAGTATTGAATCTCTATCAATTGACGTTTAGTTTTCCAACTAGACTATGCCCAATCCACAGGTCTATCAAAATAGGGTGAACTACTACAAGCGCACTCTCATGCAATTAGCAATTCTGGCCTAAGAAGATATAAATTAACCAACTAGATACGAACATACATCCACAGGATCATATCAAAGAACAAGAAAACAATTCAAGCACAATTATGAATAAGCTCAAAGCAAATATGAAAATAACTTCAATGCGTAAACGTTAAAAGCAAGTATTCAATTAATCCATACATACAAACATCATCTTAACCCCAGAAACAAAGGCGACTACTCACGCCTTGACATGACTAAACAACAAAATAAAATAAGGGAAAAGAAAGAACCGATCGAGCTTAGGAATAGGCGAGTAACCAACTCCTTCACCTTTGCGGCGATGAACTCCTCCCTTTACAAAACTATATTCTCAACTAAACAATGACTATTGACTAAACTAATCTCAACACATGAGACCTATATAAGACAATGAGAAAGTACCCCTAGGGGTCCCTTTTATACTAGAAGATGCCTTCAGTTTTAGTCGTTCCACTTCTGGATCCTTGGGACGCAAGTATGGAAAAATAGATCGCCGGAAGTTAACGTGCAATAGAAATAGCGATTATGCTCAGTTTTAGATGTCCTGCGTTTCACACTAAATATAGTGCGGTCCGCAGTTGGAAGTTCAGAAATAGCAGGCCGCAAAAATAGGAGCGCAATCCTGTTTTTAGACTTCTTGCGTTCAGCAGAAATGGGAGCGCGGATCGTGCTATCTTTGGATATGGCGGTTGTGAGTCGGCACGTCTGAATGGGCTGCGTTTTGGGCTCATTGTGTTCCGCACCTGATGGAGTACGGTCCGCAGGCCGACTGGGCTGGGCTCCGGTGGTTGTGCTCATTGCTCCTTTGCTCTAAATCTGGCCCGTTTTAGCTCCAAAAACTCTGTTTCTCTGTAAATTGGGCCAAAAACACAGAAGTAACTAATTTCTAGGCAATCTTCTAATAAATGCTAATGAACTTAGGATTTTGGTACAAAAACTAGGTGCAAGTCTGATTAAAATGCAGATATGAAATAGGTGCATCATATGTATCCATCCAATGCCATTCCTCGCCTCATTAACATACTCTCACTCAACTCAACTCTCTCTCAAATTCAATTAATCAATTCCATCAACTTAACAATTCATTCCTTCATTCCTCCTAATATAATCCCTAAACGTCTCGATCTGTCCCCAATTACGTACCTACCATGGATAGGGCTGTAAATGGAAGAGTTTTTGGCGTTTATTCCGTTTCGTTTCGTCAAAAAGAAACGGTCAATGAAACAAAATTTTGTTGCGTTGGAACGGACGAAACAGTTAACAAAATTAAAAGTAGTTTCGTCTATTAAACGAAACGGATAACGGAAGATACCAGTTTCGTTCCGTTTAATTTTGTTTGTTTCGTTTAAAATTCTATGCTACCAGAATTGTTCGATTCAGATAATGCAAAAAGGAGTTGGGGGTTAAAAATATGAATTAAACAAGTTTCTTCACCGCTGAGGCGTTGCTTTTCCCCTCTTTTGCTCTCATTAACTCCGATCATCTACCAGATGCATCGCTGATTGGAGGCGCCACCTGTTCAACCTGACCTTGCTGATCGCCTTCCCCAACTCTGCAACTCACCAGTCGGCCCCATGCATCGCCCCTCCCTTATAGCCTCCATCCGCGCCTCTAAGCCAAGAGATTGCCTCTTCCCTCTCTGACTTCGCGAATTTACAGGTCAAAGCTCGTAAATTATCAGTGTTGTTTGCGGATTAATGGAAATCTTGCTGCTTTTCTTCGATTTTGCTGATTTTACTTGAACTTTTATAATTCTTCTCAAATTTTAGTACTGGTTTTTTGTACTCTTTGTACTGTTTTTTCGGTTTTTTGTACTGTTTTCTTTTTCTCTGATTTTGCTGTGTTTCTTGCAACTAGTAAATACAGACAAATGCTGGTAAATTATTTGCTAAATACTGGGTTTCTTGCATATTTGTTGGTTTTTTCAGTACTGTTATTCTGTACTGGTTTTTTTCTAGTTTTTCAATACTGTTTTTTTTCTGGTTTCTCGGTAAATGCCCGTAAAATTTGCACATTTACTGGTTTCACTAATTTTTCTAAATTTTTATTGATTTTAAACGTTATAATCGTTCTGATCGTTATTGTTAAACAAAACGATTAACAGAAACAAATTTCCTTTCGTTTAATTAACAAAACAGTTAATGACATGGAAAAATTTTGCATTTCCTTTAACGCAACAGTTAACGAAAATGACTTATGCCGTGATCGTTTTCAACGTTATTCACCCCTAACCATGATGATCGTCAGAACGACCCGGATCACATAATAATGGCTACACTAAAGGTGAACAACTCCGACATCCAGATGAAGCTTATGTAGCAGGAGCAGAGGGCGTAATCAGGGTCGCCGGTTACGTCCTGCAGGAGTGAAATTAAGCAAGCCCACAGATCGAGCAGGAGGTGCCGGGGGATTCATTAGCTAACTATATAGTTTGGTTAATTTAGAATATATCAGATTCTAGGCGTAATAATTAAGGGTTCTTGACTTCTTTATGTCTTTCAATTTCATTAGTTCTTTAATTATTTTCTTGGTCTGTCAACAGTTTCTTTGATTAATGTACTGTGTCGTGTCATGTGTCGACAAGATATATAAGACACTCAAGACTTGGCGCATTGGGGAGTTTTGATTGGATCTTTGATCTTTTAATTTTCCTGTAATAAATTTCAAGAAGATAATTTCATTCCGGCACTTGTTTTGGTTCAGATTAGCTACATCCATGGCAATTTAGATTCTCTTTGTTATTCTTGATTTTTGTTTTTATTCAGGAGAACTAATGTAATAAATCAGTATGTGTTTTCAGGAAAGGAAACAAGCAAACTGGGGTAGTTCTGGTTAATTGGGTTTAGATTCTGCTTCTTCTGACATTTGAATCTGTTTTGGTTTGTATGTGAGTATCTTGAATTTCTAGTGATATGATCATGTTAATAAATCAACAAACTTCCTGTTGATCATTAATAATTCTTGGGGTTTCTAATGATTACAGCTGCTTGCAGTATCTTTGATTAATTTCTATATAGTGATGATACTGGTTTGTCAATGCAGAATTTCCTGCTGGAATTAAATTTTCCGGTTGAAACTTTAATTAGTTCATCTTAGATAATCGATACAGTCTTATTTTGGGTCACATAAATACAAAGCATATTTTATTTTGGTATATTAATGAGTGTGATCTAAATGTGAAAAGCCTATGATCTCATATATATTGTACCTAAAACAATGAAATATAGACTTGATTGCTCAAATGTCGCCAAATATGTTCTGATTTTGTACCGATCTCTTTGTTTACAATGTTGCCTTTTGCACAAGCTGAGATTTAAGCTTTGCTCAGTTGTATTCTTCTGCTTTGTTTAGACCATGTTATGAACCGTGTTACAATTTTATTTGTGTAGCATTAAATCAAAGAGATAAGCAGAAAGTTCTAATTTATTTGATGTAAATGGAAACTGAGCAAGCAACATATTAATAGATAATACATAAGCTAAGCTCCACATCTGATTAATAACTTTGTTGGAGTGGTAATACCAACTTTTAATCATTATATTTTATCTGTCAATTTAAACTATTATAGTATAAAAAAACAAAAAAAAACCAACAAATAAATCATACAATCAACTTATTTAGTAATTGTTATAGAATATTTACTCAATATCATGTAAGTTATTTCAGTACATCTACGCGCGTCCCCCCAATGAAAAATGAAAATTTTACCGGTACTATGAACATGAGTTTGAAAATATGGTTTAACACAAATTATCAGTTCAAATTCATCATTCATAATTAACCCTATGATCAATTAAGAAAACACATATAAAAATTAATTTAGTTCCGAGTATCTCTTGGGAAATTGCAAGCTTCTAGGATTTAATTTAATTCCTTGACAATCATAAACTTGTTAACAATTGGATGCGCAGTGTAACTAACGGATCTGATATCCAGCATAATATCGGATGGTCACGATATGCCTTTCAGATACAATTAAAGAAATATGTTTGATAAGAAACGCTCAATTCAAAATGAAAGGTTAATTAGCCGATTCATAGCAGAACCAATCTTTTTTTCAAAGAAAGTAATCTTTGATTTTTCTCATGAAATATTGGGTGCTTGCTGCTTAAGTTAATGGTTAACCCCAATCAGTCGAGAGAATTGAGATCCTCTAAGTTAACTCAAAATTTGAGTTTGCCCGTACAATGATTTTGTAAAGGGCCCCGTGAATTCTAAGTACTGGCCGTCCTGACTGAGATCTGAAACCAACGGCCCAGATTTGTCTACGGGTTAATACAAATTTTGAGTTACCTTAGAGAGGATACGGACTCGACAGCTGTCACCATCATCTTGTTATATTTCTTTGCCATGAAATGATCTTTAAATCCATATATAGATCCATATATGTAGTGCTATAAATTATAAATCAATTTACAGTGGTCAAGATCTCAACCGTCCATACAGTTTAACGGTTCGTGCAGATTTCATTTTCCTTCTACTTTGAGCTCCTCTGTAATATTTATACAATGCGATATTTCAATTCCTATTATAGATGTCCCAATTATTGCATTGCCATTTTATATTTGATTTACAATTAGAATGCACATGCTAATATTATGTAAATACATTCCCAATTCCAATAGTTGTCTATAGTTATGATTAACCATTCGATACACTAGCGTTGTCACGGCAGACTAAAATTGCGGATCTATTTTGAGTAATCTTTTGCGAAAATGTTTCAATCATAACGCATGCTAATATTTTGTGAATTTATAGATGTCCCAATTATATATATTGCTTTGTCTTTTCTTATAAATGATAGACAATTGTAAATTTTTAATGCATGCTAATATTATGTAATTTATTTCAATGGAAACATTTTTTGTCCTTAATCGTCTATTTTAAGCCTGGATTACAATTAACTGATTTCAATTCATTTTTGTGGCTATATATATCCTTATATGAGAAGTTTTTTAGCATAACAATTCATCCCAAATTTTCCAATGTCGACCACTGCGACGACGAACCTCTCAATGGAGCCCCTCCAAGTGAGTACTGTTGAGGTTAACTGGTCCGATCTCCCGGCATAAATGCTCCAAAGCATCTCCAAGATGCTTCAGGACATCTGCGATTTCCTCAACTTCCGCATTGTATGTAAGAGTTGGCACGCATCGACCCCGATCTCGAGCTTCTCTCCCGGAGCCCCTTGGCTCCTTATCAGTAACGATAACGAACGCCTATGCTTCTACTCCATCGTCTCGGACAAGATCCGCACCGTTTGTTGCCCGCAGTTCCGTGGGAGAGCGATATGCGGGCCGGCACGCGGCTATCTCTACACTGTTGAGTATGCTCTCCAAGGCCGTTGGAAACACATGCTTCTGAATCCGATCACGAAACATGAGGTGATTCTTCGATTGAGGGAGAGTGCCGAGGAGCCTCGCCTGATGTCCATGCCTTTGAACTACATTGGAGATGACGATTATATGGCTTTCTTAAATCTCGATTTCGAGGATGGAATTCTACCAACCGCATAGACCGGATGAGCTGTATTATGTGGGTGGCCGCGCTTGCCCTTTGCGGGATACAGCTGACGGGTATCTCCTAATGGGTGATGCGTGCTTGAAGGGAATGCACTTCTTGCATCATAGAATCACGTGCGAAACCGAGGTGTTCGACATTGCTCAGCAGGAAGTTTGTTGATTTATTAACATGATCATATCACTATAAATTCAAGATACTCACATACAAACCAAAACAGATTCAAATGTCAGAAGAAGCAGAATCTAAACCCAATTAACCAGAACTACCCCAGTTTGCTTGTTTCCTTTCCTGAAAACACATACTGATTTATTACATTAATTATCCTGAATAAAAACAAAAATCAAGAATAACAAAGAGTATCTAAATTGCCATGGATGTAGCTAATCTAAATTATCTTCTTGAAATTTATTACAGGAAAATTTATTACGCCTAGAATCTGATATATTCGAAATTAACCAAACTATTGCTCGATCTGTGGGCTTGCTTAATTCACTCTTGCAGGACGGAACCGGCGACCCTGATTACGCCCTCTGCTCCTGCTGCATAATTAGCTTCATCCGGCTGTCGGAGTTGTTCAGCTAAATGGGCATATGAAGGTATGAATATCCATGGTATATAGGTAATATCCATGGTATGTTCTAGCCGAGAATATCCATGGTATATAGCTAGGTAATAATTGGGGGCAGAGACGTTTAGGGATTTAGGAGGAATGAAGGAAGGAATGAATTGTTAAGTTGATGGAATTGATTAAATGAATTTGAGAGAGAGTTGAGTTGAGTTGAGTTGAGAGAGTGTGTATGTTAGTTAATGAGGCGAGGAATGGCATTGGATTGGATGCATATGTTATATAGGCACAAGAATTCTTGATTCCCAGTCAAGAAAGTAGTAACTACTTATCACTTAATTAATCAACGGTATTGTATCACGTCCGTACCCGTACGGACGGACTTATCACTTAATTAATTTCAAGAATATATTATAAGAGGAAAAATAACTGCACACTGCATCCTGCACCCCAAAGCTGCACACCGATCCAAACCAGCCCAACGCGCTTTAATTTCGGCGCTACGTGCCAAAATTTCCATCCCGTGCGCAGAGCGCGCTAGCGCGAGCCATTTTTCGCGTGCGTCAGCCCAATTTTTTGTCAGGGCTTTGGGAATTAGGGATAGTTGCTGTGTAGTTGCTTACAGTTTACTCCGCTTTTATGGGCTGGGCTTATTATTGGGGGTGGCCCATATCTGAATTTGACACCAGGCCTTCATTATACTATTAACTGGGCCTAGCTGTTAACAACTATGAGCATTTTCTTGCCCATTTTGCAAGGGATTAGTAATTGCTTGGTTCTGGCTCTAACTACTGAATTGATAACTTTATAGGTTGATAGTAAAATATTTACTCTTTAACTTTCATAATAAATTGTGATTTGGTATATTAGCAATTGCTATGGTCTAATTGATTCCCAAAATAAAAAACGTCTGGATTGAGAAAAGTGTTTACAGAGAAAATAGAAAATGTTCCACCTAATTACTATAAACATTTACATAACCAAACACAAAAAATAACTTCTGGAGATAAACTAACCAATTGATTTTCTCAATTAAAAGTGTTTACATAGAAAATACAAAACGTTTAACCTAATCACTATGAGCATTTACAGAAGCAAGGGACCAATTTGACTTGTGGAGATATAAACTAAGAACAATTGATTATCTCAATTAAAAGTGTTTAATCACTGTGAACATTTACAGAAGCAAGGGGTCAAACGATAAACTGAGATATAAATAAACATCTTTATAACTCCTCCAAAAATGATAAAAGTGTTTACATAGAGAGTAGAAAATGTTCCACCTAATCACTGTGAACATTTACAGGAAGCACAACAAAAATGACTTGTGGAGATAAACTAAGAACCATTGATTTCTCAATTAAAAGTGTTTACACAGAGAATAAAAAATGTTCCACCTAGCCACTGTGAATAAAAGTGTTTACAGAAGCTAGGCACAACATGAGAAACAAGCATTTGAAATCTCATAACCTTGGAAATATCTATCACTTAAAAGATACAAGTTTTCAAATCAGTATGATTTGACCATTGCACCAAATTTAGGTATAAGTCAAGCTTAAATGAGATAAACTGATGAAATTGCACCATAAAAAGGTGATCACTACTTGCTGCCATCTTTAGGCTGCTCTCGTCAAGCATTGTCATTTTGCAAATGCTTTCTCGAGTTTCATTTATGTCCCCACCAGTCAATTATCAAGTTCATAACTGACATCACATGCTATGTGAGTATGTAACAAATAATTAAGCGGGAGCGAATCCACGGGTCATCAATCAACCTTTTATAGGAGTTCTTCCATCTGAGGCCAGTAAAAACCTTCGCCTTGGAGTCTCCGATAGGACCGATACAATGGCAGATCACTTTCACCGGCAGCGAGTGTGCATCTTTTCCAGTTCTTGTTTTGTTGGGCCGGCCACTATCATAAGGATTTCGGCGATACATACATTGGCCGTAAAGAAATTCATAAGCTCCAAGGCAAATTGCCATCTTTGGGAGAATATATTTGCACTGGATAAGGTCATGTGCAACATTGGTGTGCAAAAAGTGGGGTATAGCAAGAATTTCTCTATTATATAACCTTATTTTCTTTCTTTCTTTCTTTTTATTATCTTGACAAACTTACAAAATAGTTAGTTTCTACTCGTTATCCTTTGACAATCTAAGGGACGGGACAGGACGGGCCGGGCCGGGCCGAAAGGATCCCTTCACAACACTACTCGATCGATACATATTTTCACAATTTTATTTCATTTGGCCATACAAAATAAAATCTTAAGATTAGAAAAACAAAAATAATAATAATAATAATAATAAATGTTAGTGAGTGCCTTCTTTAATTTAATTCTCATTCAAAACAAATAGGTTTTGTTCTTTTATAGAGACTACTCTTGTTTTTGTTGGAATTGTACAATCAAAATAAATAGGTGATGAACATTATTTAAAAAAAAAACACTCTTACATTTCCCAAAATAATTATAATGGAGCATAAGATGTAACTAACAAAACACATACCGATCGAGAGCCTACAACTCTGCTAATTACCTTTATATATATATTTGTTCAAGAAGTTACATAAACCTTTATTTCCTGAATATAAGCTGGGGATGAAACATTTGACCAAGCGGAAGGAATCACCATATATAACTTTTCGAGTACTGAGCTAGCTACTGTTTCCTTGCTTACAATATGAGTTATAGTTTAGTTAGTATACAGCTTGCAAGAACCGGCCTTTGTTTCAGTTGCTAGCAGGAACGCTCCCCGTGTGAAAGATTGCAGGTTCAAAATACATATGAGAGGTCTTTTATAGAATTTAAATTTGAGTAACTTCACCATCATCTTTATTTAAAAAAAAAAGTATACAGCTTGCAAGTAAAAGAAAAATGGCCAGCAATAACATAACTAACTTAGATAGGATCCTTGTTAATTTGGCGGCAGCAACGAAACAAAACTAGGCGCAAACCATGTCCAAAAGTGCTTACAAGGGCATGGAATTCTATGTGATCGACCATCCTCTATGTCGTACCTATATATCCCAGGCTCCCGCCCGGAATCGTCGTCGTGATCAGGATGTTCTATGTCATAGATGCAATTGCCCCGTAATCGATAGACGACTTTGCAGACATGCCGGAGACTAACCAAAAATAGTCCAAGAATAGCACATTGTCGCCGATCCCGCGAATCTTTACCCATCTATACCGGTGGCGGGTTTCATCTTCGACAACTAGTTGATAGATATGAAAGACGTAATTGTTCGATGATTTCAGAGCGAGACGGCAATTATTCTTCTTCCAATGCTTAACAATTCTCAGTATCTTTCCCTCAGA
This sequence comes from Cyperus esculentus, assembly GCA_030179965.1. Lineage (NCBI taxonomy): Eukaryota > Viridiplantae > Streptophyta > Magnoliopsida > Poales > Cyperaceae > Cyperus > Cyperus esculentus. Next base: position 4,146,523 of record JASGLE010000025.1, on the reverse strand, counting down.
CTCGACGAATGCAACCTTGTCTCTTTCACCATGCATTTCGGGAGGCGATATCACAAACAAGTGCCCACGAGCAATGTCGAACACCTCGGTTTCGCATGTGATTCTATGATGCACGAAGTGCATTCCCTTCAAGCAGGCATCACCCTCTTGGAGATTCCCATCAGCTGTATCCCGCAAAGGACAAGAGCGACCACCGGCATAATACCACTCGAGTCTATGCGGTTGGTAGAATTCCATCCTCGTAAGGTCGAGATTTAAGAAAGCCATATAATCATCATCTCCAATAAAGTTTAAAGGCATGGACATCAGGCGAGGCTCCTCGGTGCTCTCCCTCAGTTGAAGAGGCACCTCATGTTTCGTGATCGAATTCAAAAGAATGTGCTTCTAACGACCTTTGGGAATATACTCAACGGTATAGAGATAGCCGCGTGCCGGCCCGCATATTGCTCTCCCACGAGACTCGGGGCAGCGAACGGTGCGGATTTTGTCTGAGATGATAGAGTAGAAGCATAGGCGTCCATTATCGTTACTGCTAAGGAGCCAAGGGGCTCGGGGAGAGAAGCTCGAGATCGGTGTTGATGCGTGCCAACTCTTACATACAATGCGGAAGTTGACGAAATCGCAGATGTCCTGAAGCATCTTGGAGATGCTTTGGAGCAACTCTGCCGGCAGATCGGACCAGTTAACCTCAACAAAACTTACTTCGAGGGCCTCCATTGAGAGGTTCGCCGTCGCAGTGGTTGACATTGGAAAAATTTAGGATGAATTGTTATGCTAAAAAGCTTCTCTATATATAGCAACGAAAATGAATTAAACTCGTTACATAATATTAGCATGCATTAAAAATTTACAATTGTATATCGTTTATAAACAAAAGACAAAGCAATATATATATAATTGGGATATCTATAAATTCACAAAATATTAGCACGCGTTATAATTGTAACATTTTTGCAGAGGATTACTCAAAATAGATCTGCAAATTTAGTTAGCCTTGACAATGCTAGTGCATCTAATGGTTAATCATGGCCGATAAGCATTAGTTTTTTTTTTTTTTTATGTTGTTGAGTAATTAATCTTACCTTTTTTTTCTTTTCTTTTTGTTTTTTTTTTTTTTTTTTTGAGAAGAATAAAGGGGTCGTGCCCTTCATTTTGATTGATAGATTTTCTAGTTTGCATACCGATTTTTGTTTGCATACCTTTATCATATGCAGACCATTGAATTTAATGGCTCAGATTTTAAAAAATATATTCCATTTTCAGCCATGAGAAAGGGTATAATCGTATGGAGCTTTTAATATTTAAAGGGAAACAAATATGCTGCTGCCACCGGTTCCTTCCGTAATTTAAGCAGTGATAAATGTGAGCAAGCCACCAGCATTGTTATGATATGTTGTGATTTTATGCGGATGGAACTATACTTGTGATATTGAATCGGACCAACTATTTATAATAATGTTAAGATACAATCCTTAATTAGAGTAAATATATGGCCTTCCATGAGTTTAAACTCAAAACTATATCAATACCTTCAAATTTGATTTTATATAGCTCTTAGATTCTTTATATCAAAATCTTGTAGAATGCAAAAGTTTTCAATTTTTATAAATTTTTAAATATAATTGTTTTGGATTTTGTAAACATGATACATAAAACATTAAATAATTTATTTATATTGTATAGTTACTTTTAAAAAATTCTAAACAATTACTTAGAAGTTTCTACAAATAAACTTTTTTTGTATTTCATACAATTTTGATGTAATGAATGTAATGAGCTGTATAACTCAAATTTGAAAGTGATTTGATATGATATTAAGCTTAAACTCATGAAACGCCTCATTGAGTTTAAGCTCACCATATATTTACTCCCTTAATTATTATATTAGTTAAAAAATTTAGAAATTATAGTGTGTATCTAAATACAAGGTAACATCTTACTTGAGATGACATATATATAGTTTAATGAATAAGAAACATCAAGCTGTAAAAAAATGTAGCAAAAAAAAAAATGTGGCAAGTCATCAACCATCATGCATTATTATTTATTGAAACATATAAATGATCAGAATAAAATAATGGACCAAATCACATGTTGTTTATAATTTTTTAAAGTAATATACAATATTAATAAAATATTCAATGTTCTTATGTATCATTTTTACAAAATCCAAAACAATTCTTTAAAGAGGAGGGATCATTTGACAACGATTATTTTGACAATTTTGATAATGGGATAATTAAAAAAGTTGTAAAAATTTATAATAAATCTTAAGAATTTAAAAAAGTTTATAGATGCATTATTTAACTTGTAGATTAATAATGTCCCAAATTTCAATCAATTTGAACATCGTTTGGTAGGTTATCATAATTTTGCGTATTTTTAGCGGTTGTAATTTAATAGATCTTTGAAGAGTTATCAAACGTTGCTTAAATTCAATATAATTAGAAAAATATTCAATCTACAAGTTAAATGCTACTTTCATAAACTTTTTTTTTTTTTTGAAAATTTTTAATGATATTTGAGAATTTTTGAAAAATCTCATTGTCAAAATTGTTAAAATAAGCATTGTCAATGGATCCCTCCTCTTACTTAAAAGTTTCTAAAGTTTGAAAAATTTGTTATTCCATGAGATTTTGGTATAAAGAATATAATGAGATATATAAACTCAAATTTGAAAGTATGATATAATTTTGAACTTAAGCGTATATTTACTCTAATTAAGAATTATATCGTAACATTATTAGAATAGTTGGTCCGGTTGAATATCAGAGTATGTTCCATCCGCAAAAAAATCATAACATATTATTACAACTTTGGTGGCTTAATCGCATTTATAGCTGCTTAAATTACGGAAGAACAAGGGTATATAGCTGCATATCTATTTCCTGTTTAATTAAAAGCTATATACGATTGTACCCTTTCTCATGACTGAAAAAGGAATTTTTTTTTTTTAAATCTGAGCCATTTTCTTCAATGGTATGCATATGATTTTGGTATGCAAACAAAAATTGGTATGCAAACTAGAAAAACTCAAAATATAAAGGTACATAAAATGGTTTTGGCGAACAAAAGCAAAAGAAAAAAAAATGCTAGTAGCCTCACCTTTAGGAAGCAAAGAAATTACATCTTGGGGTAGTAGATATAAGAACTTCTAATCAAGCAATGCTTCTGTTCCGGCATCATGACTGAACATCATCAAATAACTGTGTTGTATAATATAACAGCTCCCTCTTAATTTTCTGAGGTAAATAGAAAGGCATTGCTAGTCTTTCTGGCAGCACAAAGCCCCTAAATAAGAGTTGTATAGGAGATCAGATCAGAAGTGCAGCCCGGCTTCTGTACTTCGTCGAGCAGGCCAAATGCAGCGCCAGTTTTCCATTCTGCCCTTCAGCAATTGGTTGAGGACCCACAGATCGACTCTTGGCCTCTCTTCTTTGAGAAACTATATATGCAACAAGAATAGACGCCATGGGAGAAAACAGATGAACAAAGTTGTCAAAGCACCGCCAACGCCAAGTGACATCTCAGAAGCACAGAATAATTGTCATTCAAGAGTAGAAGCAGAAACAGATTCTAATACGCTGCACCTATCAGAAGGCAAATTTCCATCACAGAATAATTGTTCATGACTATCTAATGGTGTGTTTGTGATACAAGCTGCTTGTTTGTAATGGCATCTGGTACAAGTACAGTTGACATGAAAGATGGCATCTGCCATCTGATATATGCCGTGGTCCCTCCAGGTTGTGTATTGTATGGATATATGTACAGTTCCAAATAGTTCACATATATAACAGAGTTCTAAATTCCAAGCATAAAGGCTGTGCAAATATACCATTAGCAAGCTCAGAATTTGGTCACATATTTAACAGAGGGAAATCAGAGGGCATACCTGGTAGAGAGCGATCGACTACTGTCACTTTGTCAGATTGAGGGAAATCGGTAAGTCACCAAAACAAAGAAACAAAAAAGGGGAGATGAGAATGAACAGGGAAGAGAAACTGGGCTCGCGAAAATAGTAATTCTGATAGTACATCTCAGATTCCTTCTTGGCCCTGACAAAAAGATAATCATTTTCTTTGTATAATTCCAATAAAAAATAGAAGTTAAACTATTTCAAAATTTGCTCTACAACCTTTAAGTAATAGAAATAACAAAATAAACAAGATAATACAGATCTCATCGCATTGCTAAACAAATAAATTGTAAGTTGAAAGATGTCCATAATTATTGAATCCTTCTCTAGTTATATTGGATCAGTAATCAGCTTTTACCAAGACAAGATAGCCCGTTTTAAATTAACAATTTTAATCAGATGAATTAAAATAAGAAAATTTATAAAGTGGCAGCACACTGGCACATAAAAGTTGTTAAGAGTGATGGGAGAAATAAGAAAAGGAATTGAGAGGCATACAAAACTTTTTTCTCTAAGTCACAAAAACTTCAAATTAATTCCCAAAATTCACAATTTCTAATCTAAAATAATTCAAAAATTTACAAGTTATAGTCCAAAAGCGATCTGGTTGCGTCCTACTGCTGGCGCTGCCTCTTGATCCTCTCAAGGGCACCCAGCCTACTTTCACCGGCGGCACCACCCTCGTCCTCTGCTCCCTGTCCTTCAGCTGCCTTCTGCGCCAGCTCTCCAAAAACGGCGGCTGGCACGGCCTTCTGAGCAATCTCTACATTCTCTTCATCTGAGTCGCTCTCTGGCAACTCGATCTCCTCTGCATTGGCGACCGCTCTGTCGGGCTGAGGCTCAACCACCCCAGCACGGACAAAGCTAACAGAGCGAGCGGAATCCTTTGCAGGGATGGCTGATGGGTCAGCTGACAGCTGTCGTTCCAGTGCTCCCATCTGGTCCTCTGGGACACCGGCACGCTTCAACGTGTCGACGGCTTCCTCGACAGTCAGCTTCTGATCTTTCTGCATCAGGTACTCCGGAAGAATGAAGTGTGTCTGTAGTTAAAGGCAAGGTCCAAAAAAGTTAATAGGGCAGTTCAACATTGAAAATATGTAATCTTCTTTAAGTTTTGCATACTGAAGATAAAAGTGAAAAGGTACAACTTCATGTCAATTGTTCAACCATTATAGCAAATAACTACCAATCCAGCTGGAAAATCGTCAATTCAATAATAAAAGAGGATATACATAATACTTCATACACCGCTGTTATCTGCTACATAAACAGTACACTTCATAACAGACACCTAATTACATTACCTGAGAGTAGCTTGCAGACACACTACGGCTGATGCGTAGCATTTCCCTGAAGGTGTCCTCATTACCGTGCTGAATCTCAAAATCCTTCCACTTCTTCCAGAAGTCCGGGTCAGATCTTGGGTCTGCATAATTCGACGCAAACACAAATATAGCACGAGCTCGGTCAATCTCCCCAAGAGTCCTCTCAAGCTCGGCATATCTCAAACACATTTTTTTCACATCATTCGGAGGGAGTCCAGATTCTATTGCTTGCTGTTGGAGGTGAAAAGGGTAAAAAAATATTTGTCAGGTCATTCAAAAACAATAAAAGTTCCAGTACCAACCCATGCCTACAAATTCAATTAGATTCCGGATGCATATTTCTTTTGGCAGTTTGGCAAGTAAACTCTGAATAAAAATTGTTTACCATGAATGAAAGGTCAAAAGGTTAAAAAAACTGAAGTTGTACTTTTCCAACTCCTGAAGAATTTAATATAAATAACAGAAAGGAAGGTTTGCATTGACAGATTTTTACCTCATAAATCTGTCTGGTTTTCGGGACACCATAAATTTCTGCAGCTCGTGCAATGTATATTTCATACATACTGAGTTTTTCATTGTCAGTAACTCCCTTCACAGCTCGATCGTAGACATTCATTGCACGCTTTGCAAGCCCATAATCTTCTTCGAGTTTTGCATACTGTAGATAGAGTGGCTTGATCTCCTGAGCAGGGGTCTGAAAATAATAAATAAATATATATATAAATCCTCTGCAATAGAAACATAATGCTCCTTAAGTCCTTTTATATATAATTTCATTCATACTCTAATGGCAGCTAATTATCCATACTGTTTATACCAGCAAGTTCACTTTGGGAATAAGGTCCAAGAAAAAGTTATAGAATGGTACAAGGTGCAGACAAACTTTTAAAATTGGCATCATACTTTAACCAGAATATAGAAAGTCATTCATATTATATTAATAACGTAGTCATTCAGCTCAGTAAAGGCCGAATGCAAGAATTTAATGCAAGTAATGCCATTGCTCACAAAGATAGTCTTATGAATCCCTATTTCTTTTCAAACAAGTGTCAAATTACCGTCTGTTTCACTATGGAAATAAAAGTTTTAATTTCACTCAAGATTCTGTTAATAAAGCTGTTGCATTAATTTTATGCCAAACATGTTTACCTGATCTATTGCCTGTTCAAACAGCTCTCTTGCACGGTCAAGCTTGGACTTCCCATATCTTTTCACAAACTTTGAAAGGTATGTAACCCATATCTCTCTTACATGTGGGTATTTGAAAATTTTCACACCTCTCTCATATACCTTGAATGCATCCTCAAAGTACTTATTTTCCTGTTGAGACACAGTATATGTTAGTAAAATAAAGAAGAATTCCAATAATGTCGACAAAATTTCAAGTTGGTATAACTAAGTGAATCAGTGTTGCCCTTTACTACCCCCATTTTAATGATCTTAACTAAATGTTGCAAGATTTATTATCTGTGCAGACAACTTGAAAATTTACAATCACAGGTGTTACCATTAAAAAGGATAGAAATAGAGAAGAAGATGGCTATTCTTTCATTGTTATGATGTCAATATAAATTCCCCGGTAACATCATAACCAAAAATCTTTTATGACCAGAAAAGCAATAGGTTGGAATTCTGGGGTACCTCTAGAAGAAACGCATAGTTAAGAATTATTTGCGGGGTAGCTATTCTCAGATCAAGAATTCTCTCATAAACTGCACGAGTTGACTCTAATGTGCCAAGAGACTCCTCTAAATCAACGTAGAAACTCCAGAGCCTCAGTGATTTGTGCAATTTCATCTGTACCGGCTCATTTCCTTCAGCAGCAGCTGCATATTACAGAACAAATTATTAAGAAGGACAATATTAGCAGCTTAGATTTGTCTCAGTTCTGTTCACAAGCTTGACTGAACTTTATAAACAGAAATAGTGTGCTATAACTTGAGACAGGTTCCAAATACAACAAAAAGTGAGCTATATTACAGGCACAAAAAACAGTACAATACAAAAACTAACTGGGAAACGACCAATTCATAATAACTTAATAAGTAATTCTGATAATTCCAGAATTATATTCGGACAATTACTAAATTAAAGTATTGTTTCATATAAGATATGATACCCACAGAACAGGCTAAATGTTTTACAAACTCCAGGAAAAACAACAATGCTAGGCAACACGCATAAACTTTCATAAAATAATTGATCTGAGACAAATGGATTACCTCTCCTTTTAACCTCAACCGATGGCTCCGCAGTTGCCAGCTGCATCAACTCTATAGCTTTTGTGAAGTTCTTGTGCCTCAATTCCATCTCCGCCCATTCACACCAAATGGTTGCAAGATGATCAACTGCTTTGTAACTAACCTGAGTAGCTTTCTTAAAGATTTCCTCCGCACTGTCGAGTCGGTTATGCTCCTCGTACATCTTCGCAAAAGCGATCCAAAGTGTGTGCGGCTTACCCACCGCCTTTGCAGGGTCCACGGTTTTGACCGCTTCCACATAGGTTGAGGCCTGACGAGCAGGATCACCTTCAAATAGCTTAACACGCCTGTCATTTGTAGTGCTGTTAGAAAACTGCTGAACAGCAATACAAGTCAGCATTTAATGCTGATACCAGTACTGTGATAGGCTGATTGATTCACCGGTCAGGAACCACAAGGATCTAATACTGTTCAATACAATAGAAAGAGTATGAAGCATCCGATGCTACTATTAAATGGTATGCAAGTGCTGTCTAGTACAGTTAAGTTAAGACCATTGTTACCACGAATTTCTCTTTGCTTCCATTCCATACAACAGTTCATTTAATTAAAGTTGAACATTTCTATGTATAAACTATAAGCAAGAAATTACAGATCATATCGATAACATTTATGCAACTAGTGTTACAAATGTAGCATATGAAACTTCACCTGTGCCATTGTTCGACATTATGAGGATTTTGCCTCAAGAGAACGCTATTCAGCAGCTCCGGTCTCCTGTCGAACAACTTCTCAAACCGTGCCAGTCTCAGATCAGTATCATCATCATCATTCAACCAACAACCTTTCAGAAACTTCTTGGCCATTTTCTCCACCCCATCCTTCCCTCCGTCCCCACCATCCATCTCATCGTCCGAATCATCCTCCGCCGCCTCCAGCTTCGCAGCCAGCGCACTCTGCTCAAACTGAGCATACGCGTCGAAAATAACACTGAAGTCCCGGACCGTAATTACAGTGCTGATCCCTTCTTCAAATATGTCACGGGCCTTCTCGTACAGACCCCTCCTGACATAATAATCAGCCAACGAGGTCCATAAACGTCCGACCTCGTCGGTAAATTTCCTAATTCCGCCACGGATTATGGCATCGACCTTCAGCCCTGATATCTCAGTGGCATGTTTTGTCAACAGATCGCATAATTCCAGCCATAGCTGGTGCTTTGTCTTCCCCTTAATCGAATAAAAGGTATCGTCATTCAACACTGAAGCGAGCCTATCCGCAGCCTCCTGCCACCGCTTCGACTGCAGCAGGAAGTCAATGAAGTCCTCCACGTGAGACGGATCGAATGCCAGGTACCTCCTATAAACCCTAAAGGAAGTCTCCACGGGAACCCCCGGTAAAGAAACCAGCTTCAAATACAGTGGCCAGATCCGATCATGCTGCGTCACCGGCAACGCCCGCAGCGCCCGGTCGAAGGTCCGTCTCGCCCTCGTTAACAGTCTCTGATCCGTCAGCGACGACAGGTACATGATCCAGATCCTCGGCATCCGGTGCATGGTGACGAGCGCCCTCTCAAACGTGTTATTGAGAGAGGCGTACGAAGGGTGCGTGATGGGGTACGGCCGCACGGCGTCCAGTCTCTCCCGCAGGTACGCGTGCCAGAGCTTGTAGCTACCGGGAAGCGCCTTCAGCGCCCGCTCGTACAGAATCGACCGCTTCTTGAACGGCGCGGAGGAGCGCGCGATGAGGTAGCGCCACCATCCCTTGAGCTTGAACGGGTCCCGGAGGATCTCCTCCTCGTACGGCAGGTCGGCTTCCGTCGGGTACAGGTCCGGCGGAATGTCGGTGTTCGACGCCACGGCCACCATTGCTTCGCGGACGCCGAGAAGAGCCGAGGCCGAGAGGGGCAGAGAGCGAGGCGGGGGAGGATGGCCGGCACGGCGGAGAGGAAGCGGAGGAGAACCCCGAGGGTTTCTAGGGTTTCTATGGTTTGGAGTTCAGACGCAGAAAGTGGCGAAGGGTTTACGGGTTTAGCCGTTTATTCGGGTACGGGTTCCATAAATGGGTTTAAACTAAAAAAAGTCCGTTAAGTCGGCTGTTGCTTTGTCGAAAGAGGATGGATAAAATTAGGCGTGGCAAATTCGGCGGGCGGGTCGGGTTCGAGTCGGACGGGTCGGGTCAGTTTGATTAGAAGATCTCCGATCAGTCGGGTCGGGTGATAGGTGGGTCGGGTCGGATCAATTTCAATATCGACCTTTTTTGAATCATATATTGATTTGAGTTAGATTGCATACCGTTTGATCTCAAGTCGGGTAGAATTCGGGTCGGGTCGGGCAGGTTTCTCAGGTCAGTCGGGTTCTGCCACCTCTACATAAAATCTATGTTACCCGGATTCGCACTGTACCTAGAAGAATCGTATCGGGTGCGGGTGCGCCTCCGGTGCGGTGCGGGTGCGTACCGGGTGCGCCACATGGCGAACTGGATTATTTTAATGAGTTTGACTAGCCGATTCGGTAAGGGTGCGTTTTGGGTGCGGCTTGGGTGCGTTTTGGCAACAAAATACCTTCTAAAATTGCTTGAAGGGGATTCGAACCCAACTCCCCTCATTTCCCACAACACAGCACTACCACTAGGCCAAAGGCCCCTTCGTGATAATATTTGTTTTCAACTATATATATTACCGATAAATATAAATTTATTATTTATATAATTTCTCTTATTATATTTATTATTTTTTATTAAATAAATATTATATATAGCCACACCCGTATCGGATTTTTTTGAGAATTTCCGTATCGCCGCACCCGCACCCGCACTCAGGTAACATAGCATAAAATGGATCCATTGACAATTTTGGGCACCCCAATAAGTTTTGACACACGTTTTTGGTCTTTTTAGATAAATTTGTCAAATAAACACTTTTAAATTATTTATATACATTCTTAGGAAATACTTTTTAATATTTTTCATAATAAAGTTATGAATATTATTGTACAAAACATTTTAATTAACATAAATTATCAGGATCCCTGTTATCCGTCCCAAGGTAGAACCAAAAGACCATTTATTTTCAGTAGGATCATCACCTCCATTTAACTTTCCTGTTAACAACGTTATTTCTTTAATTAGTATAATCAATGATTATGTTGGTATATATACACACTTCGAGGGTTTAGTATAGACACTAACATGATTTTAAATTTTATATGACACGCATTTTAATTTTTTTTTGTATAGACACTTCTAATTTGATTATTGATACAAAGAATGTTCTTGTTGTAAGAAATGCAATTAATTTTCAGCTTAAACAAATAAACACTTTGTTTTGTTTCCTTTACATAATCAATGGTTGTGTTTTGTAGAATCACTTTTAAATCTTTCAGAACTTTCAGTTCTATCATAAAAATCAACTGTTGTTTCAAATCCAAGTAGTAAGAAAATATGATACATATAAATTTATTTTACAGACATTTCTTTTTATATAATAAAAATTTACATTTTATATAAACACTTCTAGTGCCCAATAGTATGCATGTACTTGGCAGTTGGCACAAATAGAATTTCCAGTTATACTTTTATAAAAGATTTTTAAGAGGAATATTTTATATTTAAGGGGACTAAATATTAGCTCCCAATTATGAAGTACATGAATGACAAGAATAAGCAAGACTAATTAAGTTACGAGTCTCATGACAAATTAAGCCTCTACCTCTACAAATAAGAAAGACATCTATATCTATACTCCTTTAAAAAGAAGTTAAGGATTAGATCCTCCATTAACGGTCATAGTTTAACTCTCATCTTAAGCTCCATCCATCAAATAATGAAAGGCTCACATCGCATCCATTTCATATTGTATTCCTCTCCATTTCTACCTCAACAGAAAATCGAAGTGGCGAATTGTCTGACTGACCTTTCAAAGTATTGACTGCTAAAGTTACAAACTCATTTCTTCTCTTCTCTTCAATTATTTCACCCTATTTAGCTTGAATGGAAATTAAAATTGCCCGCAGCAACGTGCGGGTACGCTTCTAGGTTTGAAAGTGAACCACATTTGAGCGAAATTGGGCCACAGACCTGGACATGAATTGAGCCCATTTGTATATACTGGTACGGGCCTAATGTTTTTGGGCTTTTCCATCCGGACGGCCCATTTATACAGCAGACCAATTTCACTCGGCCCAATTAACCATCCTTTATTGTACGGGCCTAATTCTTATTGTCGCGGGCTGCTATCACTTTCTTAACAAGGCCAGCTGGGCCTGGGCTTAATCATTAAGGCATGGCGTATTGTTGTTAACATGGAAAAATATATATGAAGTTCACAGGTGGAACCAGAAATGCTTCGACATTTTTTTTGGGGTTTGAAGTTTCGGTTCATGTTGTTAGATAATATTGTTTTTCTTGCATTTTATATCAAAATATTGTATGCTAGATTTTTTGTCTTTTATTTCCAGAACTTTTGTGTAACGAGTGTTATTTATTTTAATTATTTTTAAACTATTACTTGAAATTAAACTCTAGAAAGCGATGATTTAGATATTCTACAATTAGATACATATACTGGCAGAAGCTAGATTGAGACCATAGAAATGTTTTATGATAGTTAGAAGCCAAGTTCCAGAATACACCATATGATACAACTAATACCAAGTTATTTTCAATGAACCCACATTAATACTAAGCTTTAGAATTATTTTTCCCCTAAATCAATATCAAGATACATAACAAAGAGACTTGCATGACAATTTGAAGAAGTATACCCTAATTATTATTTTTTTTTAATCCAGCACCACTTTCCGAGAATCGAATGCTAATTAAGTAAACTAGAGCTCTAACTCGGGCTTCGCCCCGAAATATGATAAAAAAGAAATAAAGCTTATAAAAATATTTATTTTTAAAAAATTAAACGCAATTTTAAATATTTTATGTGAATAATGATGATGATGATGTATAATTTATAAATAATAGCACATAAATGTTGGACCATCTTAAGGATTAAATTTTATCTTAAACATATATATCATCTTATTAAATGAGGAGGGATAATAAATATAAACCATTGGATCAAAATACATGAAGAGATTTAAACAAAATCAATGGTTAATAACATTTATGATGTGGCATAGTTAATGTGCTTGAAGAGTTACCTCTCTTTCTAGTTTATAGATTGGAATATCTCAAAAAAAAAAAAAAGGAAAAATAAATAAATAAGTAAGTAAGTTGGAAAGACAACGTGATCCGCGTGAAGACCCAAAAACTGATTGTTGAATTAAATATTAAATTGAGTCATACTTTTATATATTTTTTTTACTAACAAAAACAATATCCATTAATTCTCTCGATCACATTGTCATCACGTACGTAGTACTTGATTCTTCAATTATTTACTTACTTCAACACGGTCATGCATGTGGATCACAATATCATATTCATATGTATGTGGACAGGGGCGGAGCCAGACTCCGACGTAGAGGGTCCGACTTTCTCGATGAAACATAGTTTTATAAGTATAGGTATATTTTTGTAAAATTTTGAAGATATATTTGTGCAAATATTTTTCTAGATAAGTTCAATTTTGTAAATTTTCTTAGAAATGAAGTATATTTTTGTAATTTTTTCTCAAAAAGTGATATTTTTGCAAACTTTTAGAGTTATATTTTTGAAATTTACTTTTTCAGGGGTGAGCACTGAATCACGTCAGTGCCCACTCCTGAATCACGTTGGCTCCGCCCCCCTGCATCATGTGGATCACATTGCCAGCCATTAATTCTCAAGTTGTTCTGACCTTCTGGGGAGTGCTTATCCCCGGCCTTAAGGCACAGTGCCATAAAGTACATGGGCACGGTACCATGTGGGGTTATTCCTTATTATATATATATGAAAAATATGAGCCATCAGTAGTGTATATATACATGCTCCTAGGAGCCTTCCCTTCCACAAAAACAATCAACACATTATTACATATACCAAACTGAAAGCCATTAATTCCCCTTCTGTCTCCTCAGGCCACACTACAACATATATAAACACATGGTAAGTGCTCTTCAATTAATTCTCTCATTATAGGCAGGCAGGCAGATCAAACCTTGGCTTTGTTTACACACACACACACACACACACAAATAAAAAATAAAAAAATTATGTACAGAGAAGCAAACTCGTTTTGCTTTGTAGAGGTTTAATTACTTTTCTCCTTAACATAAAAATAAGGATCAAAACTCAAAACCCAAAACCCAAAACCAGGCAATTATAATTGTCTATAAAAGTCCATCTCAGTTTGTGTCTTGGAAAATTAGATTATTTTTGCCGCTAATTAACCTAGTTAGCTTGGAATTGGATTATTACTTGTTTATATATGAGTAATGGTCATTCATGAATTGAATTAATACAGGCATCAGGCAATAGCCCAATGATAATAAAGATGGGGCCATGCGGGGGCTCCGACGGTCCTCCGGTAACTATGGATCCTAATGGAGTCACGCGCATTGTCAGCATCACTGTTACGGAGCGTGAAAACTTTGTGAACTCCTTTTCCGTGGATTTCGAGCGCAATGGCCATGTGGAGAACTTCATGTGGGGTGGTGGTGGAGGGAAGCTATATCCAAAGGTATATATGAGCTTGTTATAAGTAACACTATCTTTAAGTACAATTTGGCCTAATTATATTATTTCAGTAAGATTAATTTTTTATTTTATACCCTAATTATAGTTAATTTTGTAGATCGTACTTCAGCCGTCGGAATACATTATAGCGATAAAGGGCAAGATCGATAGGAACTATGGTAGGTATACCGTCGTGAAATCATTGTCAATCCAGACAAATCTGCAAACTTACGGTCCATACGGCGGATCCGGCGGGGCTTTCGACTTCGATCTCCCTGCGATCAACAACGAAGCTGTTAGAGGAGAGATTATAGGCTTCCATGGCACTAAAGGAGGATTGGTGGACTGCATTGGAGTCTATATAAAGGTACTAGTAAAAAGCTCACTCCTGCTTTTGGCTGAAATTATTATTTCTTATAATAAACTTTTAAGATAATATGTTATGTGCCTTAATTTTAATGGGCTAAGAACGTTAACGGGCATTAACGTACATCAACGGTTCTGATCTATCGAAGAAAATGATTAACGGCTCAGATATGAGGATAGTTCTTTCATGTCATTTTTTTCAATATGCTTTTATTATTAGTAAGGATATATATATAGATGTGCTGATATATTGTTGGTGAATAAATTAAGAACTAAACATTTAATTGGCTTTCACCTTTTGCATACAGTCTATATATCAGATATATAAAAGTTAATTTTGCTATGCTACAGCAACTTTTATTTTGTAAAAAAGTTGAAACCTTTTTGAGTAGCGTGTATATATGATTAATGAAAAGTATCCTCTAAACTATTGGTTGGCAATTTGCCAGCCACCTCAAAAAAGAAAAGGTATCCTCTAATAGCTATTAATTCAGCACTATTTATTTATGAAAAATCATACAATTAAGCCATGTTCTTTTTAACCCATTCTACGAATTATGAGATGATTTAGTTATACTTAGTTTTAAATGTTGTGTTAATTCGATGTCCTGGTAAAATTGTAGGTTAGCACTAAAACCACCGGAGGGAATGCTTCCAGCGGGAATGCTACTGACGGCACCACTGCTGCCGGTGGCACTGCTGCCGGAAAATGGAGTGAAAAGGGTGGGAGTAATGCTGCTGGGGATAGCTGGTGGTAATTAATTAATTAATTTGAGCATGAATTAATTAATATATGCTGTTAATCTATCGTCGATCTGCAGCCATCTTCAATAATCAATTTCTGCTTCTTCAAGTTAGTTTGTGTCATTATATATGCTGCCTCAGAAAATATGAAATTAAATAAAGTTTGATTGTGTCGTCGCATTTTTTTTTTTCTAAAAAATAATAATATTTGTGTTGTTTCATGTAGTATGTTTTTACTCTCGTTAATATTGGTGGCAATCAATCCATTTAAGTTATTGATTGTTTTTATGTTTTGCATCTCTAGTTCAAGCAAACGAGATTCTTTGTTATTATTGTAAGCATTACCAGTGGCGGAGCCAGAAAATTTTTGAATGGGGTTCAAATATATACTATATTAGACGTTAAAATTGATACAATTATCTTATAGAAGTCAATAATTTTTAATTATGGGGGTAACTAATACAAACTTTTTCATATTTTATGGGGTTCAAACATAATTTTTTTACAAAAATATGAACAATATATCAAAAATACTACTTGAAATTGTATGAATTAAGAAAAATATGGGGACATTGTCCCCCATACTCTCTTACTAAATCCGCCACTAAGCATTACTAGTGATTCGCATGATGCTCCTTACTGACACTAATGCACCACTGTTAATTCATTTTAATTAAGAGGGTATCTTTTGTATATATTTTTTTTAATAACAAATTAATCATGAGTAGAAAATATTAATTGATATTTTTAATGTTCGCTGTTTAGTAGATTTTGTCACGTGAGCAATTAAATGAGAAACCAAAAACAATAAGTAACCGATAAATAAAAAACTATATTAAGAAGTGCATGACAAGAATAATAAGCAAGACTAAATAAGTTACCAAGTCTTATGATACAAAGACTGTTGAGACCACATTCATACAAATTAAGCCTCTAAAATGAGAAAGACATGGGGCAAATTGGGCCACATGGAGCTGGACATGAACTAAGCCCATTTGTATATATTGGTACTGGAATTTTTGGGCTTTTGGGCTTTTTGGGCTTTTCCAACCGGACGGCCCATTTATGCAGCAGACCAATTTCATTCGGCCCAATTAACCATCCTTTATTGTTGCGGCTTGCTCTCACCAAGGGCAGCTGGGCTTCATCATTAACGTGTATGGTTTTCGTATACTGTCCCTCAAATAAAAATTAAAAAAAAAAATAAAAAAATGGTTTTCGTATACTGAATTTATCGAATAAGCGATTATTACATGTAAAGGTATCTATTAGATCGTTTGTCCGTTGAACAAAATACAAAATATGTTCACATAAATCCATCTTTATAAAAATCTCCAGAATTAATTGTAGTAAGCAACTAAGCACACACTGTCTTGTCCATCATGCCTTAATTAATCTAGAGTGTTGCACAACTTGTAATTAAGCTTGTAACCCCTCCAACCCAATTTCATGTACATTGTCGAACTTTAGGCAATTAAAGCTTACAATTACCGTATTAAAATAATAAAAAAAATTGCAAGGACCGAGTGCAAAGGAAATTGGAATCTCTCGAAAGTCAAAAGAAATAAAATAAATAAATAAGAAATAAGTAAGTTGGAAAAAGACCGCATTTTTTTATAGATAAGCTCCGAAAAATTCGAAATCACGACTTTCGGCCTCGTTGTACACAATTTACAAATTTAAAACGGACATTGGTGTCCTACTGAGACGTCATGGTACCATAACGTCCAGCACATAGTAGTGGGACGCCGCTGCCTTTCCGGAGCATCCGCTTGCATTAACCCGGACGCTGGAGAACTTAGCGTCCTTGACTCCTGGGCATCGTGCTCCATGACGCCAACCAATTAATGGACAAGTGAATATATATGCGATTGGTTTTTCTTAAGCACATAGCAACAAAACAAATGATCAATCCCATATATAGATAAGCAGCGTCCTTGACTCCCTTGACTCTCTTATTCCTGAGCAGCGTCCCATAGATGGACGCTATGGTTCCATAGCGTCTCCAGCAGGACGCTAGCGTCCGCTCTAAAAATCAAAATTGTGTGCAACAGAGCTGAAAGTAGTGAATTGATGATTTTTCGGGGCTTATTGGAAAAGATAATGTGATCCGCGTGAAGATCCATTAAATTAAGTTCCAAACTAATTGTTGAATGAAATATCGATCGAGTCATACTCTTATATTTTATAATGATTTCTAACAATAAACAAGATCCATTTTCAGTGGTTTCAGCTCTTATATATATATATAGCAAGACCTAGTTAGTTGTGCAATTGTTCACTTAAGCACGGATAATGTGAATCACATTGTCTGTCTTCTTTGAAGAAGAGGAACAAGAAGAAAGAATTAAGCACCATCATGTCATCTGGATCACATTGTCAGATTAGCTAGCTGCCTTACTCTAGTTGATATTATAGAATTAATAGTCTGACTTGCAAATTGATAATATAGAATATATACTCCATATCATAGTGTTCTTCTTGGATTTTTTTTTTTTTTTTTTTTTTTTTGGAGATAAAGATGATGGTAAAGCCACTCAAATTTAAATGTATATAAAAGATCCCCTATCCGGGTTTTGAACCCACGACCTCCCACATGGAGAGCGTTGCCCTTAGCTACTAGACAAAAGGCTGGATATTGTTCTTCTTGGAAATTTTCAATTGTCCTAATTTTAAGTGTCCTTAAATACCAAAAATGTAGCAGATGGTTTTGCAATTTAAAACAAAATTAAAGGGGCTTTCAGCAGAATTTTCTTGGTTTCATTTTTGTAACAAGTAATTAAAGACAAAACGAACGAAAGCCTCGGTACTCGGTACAAATACAAAAGGGTCATATCTAGTGTCCTCAATATTAGTGTCCACATGTCAACACTGTTACAAAATTTGAGTTAATAATTATAAAATTTGTGATAAGAGTTACAAATTTTTTGTATGTGTAGACTAAATTAAGGATTTTTTTTTTTGGAACATTTTGTCTTGCTTAAATGATTTGATCTTCTCACTATATTATAAAACGGTTGGTATCTCTTAATTTGGCATCGTTTTGAAATCTTGTAAATACAGTGAAACAAGTAGGCTATTGGTTTATCATCAAAAAGAAAACGGTGAGATTTTTGTGCGTATCCCCTAATCAATGTGCTAAACAAAAGAGCAATCAATACCTAGCGTCCATAAGTTACAAATTTGACACATGTTATCAAATCAGATATATATGTTACATTATCTGTACGTCTACGAATGTATGGATTCGTATAAATATCTTTTTCAACAGATGCAAGATGTTTCTCTAAATAAATTAAGCACCCACAGCCAAACATTAAAAATAATGATCACATTATTATATTATAAATCAGCCATTTTGAAGTTGTCTGGGGGTTTGTTTGGGGTCATGTGGGGTTATTATATATATATGAAAACATGAGCCATCAGTAGTATTATATATACGTGCTCCTAGGCAGGGGCGGAGCCAGGATTTGAAGTTGAGGGGGGTCGAGATACCAAGAGAAACAAATTTAGGGGGGTAAAATAAAAAATCTGGGCAAAATACACAGTATAAAAGTCTAATCAATATACAAATTCCAAAATATTGGGGGGGTCATACCCCCCTTCGCCCCCCCACCCCACCCCCCCCCCCCCCCCAGGAAGCCTTCTTCTCCACTAAAACAATCAACAAATTCCAAACTGAAAGCCCAAGATCGACCCATTTCCCCTTCTGTCTCATCATAAACAGAAATGGTGAGTGCTCTTTTAACTTTCTCTTTATATATAGGCAGGCAAATTAAACCTTAATTGGCTTTGTTTACACACACAAAAAAATTCTGTACAGAGAGAAGCAAACTCGTTTTGCTTTGCAGGTTCTATTTTTTTTTTTTTTTAACATAAAATGAGGTCAAAACTCAAAACCATGCAATTATAATTGTCAATGAATAAAGATCAGTACTACTCCATCTCAGTTTGTGTTTTGGATGATTGTTTTTGCCGCTAATTAAACTAATTAGGTTGGATTATTAATTTTCCTATATGAAACTTAACACAAATAAAACTAATACCTCGATTAAACTTGTATGGTACGTGCTCGAAAGTATGGGAGAGAATTAATTAGACCAAAGAAAAATTCATTATAATGGTGGAATTAAGCACATATGTATGTACACGACATGGGTGTGTTTATAACCGTTCGATCGTGAATCTAGTTAATGCAGGCATCAGCCAATAGCCCGACGATAATAAAGGTGGGGCCATGCGGCGGCTCCAATAATGATCCGGCCTCCAGTAACTATGGATCCTACTGGAGTCACACGCATTGTCAGTATCACTGTTACGGAGCTTGACAACTTCGTGAACTCTTTTTCCGTGGATTTCGAGCGTAATGGCCGTGTGGAGAACTTCATGTGGGGTGCTGGTGGTGGTGGTGCAGGGAAGCAATATCCAAATCTAAGAATTTCAATTAGATAATAACACACGACTCCGCCCAACCCTCCCTCTAATTTTATTTCATAAACTGAGAATTACAATTGTTGTTTCTACTGTTTTCTCAGACACCCACACAGTTCATATATAACATCTCAACAAAAATCTGAAAATATTACAATTTAATACATTCTAAACTTAGCTCAATATCAATCAAAAATTCTGTCCTATTTTCCTTGCACCTTACTCTGGCTTCTTTCCATCTCAGTACTCAATGATAGCATCAAATCTCTCTGTTTATTTCTTATTTGGTTGCTGATATGTGCGTGATTGGAATTCACACACTCCCCCTCAAGTAGGCACATACTTGTCCATCATTCCCAGCTTGTCAATTGATTCGTTGAATATTTTGCTCGACACTGGTTTTGTCAAAATGTATGCAAGCTGTTCATTAGATCTTACAAATGGCATTGATATAATTTTCGCATCTAATTTTTTCTTGATAAAGTGCCTATCAATTTCCACGTGTTTAGTTCGATCATGTTGCACAGGATTGTGAGATATGTTTATGGCTGCTTTGTTGTCACAAAACAACTTCATCTCTGACTGAGACTCGAGACCTAATTCTGTTAGGAATTTTTTTAACCACAATAACTCACAGATAGCTTTGACCATACCTCTAAATTCAGATTCTGCACTTGAAAATGATACTACATTTTGCTTCTTTGACCTCCAAGTCACTAGATTTCCACCAATAAAGGTAAAATATCCAGCAATTGATCTTCTATCCACAAGGCACCCTGCTCAGTCAGCATCGCTATATGCCATTACTTGTAGGTGTCCGTTCTTTCTGAACATTATTCCTTTACCTGGTGTGCCTTTTAGGTATCTGATAATCCTCATTACTGCTTCTAAATGTTGTTCCTTAGGTGAGTGCATGAATTGACTCACTACACTTACAGCATATGCAATATCGGGTCTAGTGTGCTATAAGTAAATAAGTTTCCCTACTAGTCGTTGGTATCTTTCAACATTAGTTGGGGTATGATCTGTATATGCTTCTAATTTTAAGTTCGGAATCACAGGTGTGTCTACTGGTTTGCAATCTAGCATGCCAATTTCAGTCAAAAGATCCAATATATATTTTCTTTGAGTTAGGCAAATTCCTTCTTTATTTCTAGTCACCTCTATTCCAAGGAAATACTTCAATCCACCCAAATTTTTCATTTCAAATTCCTTGAACAGTTCTTTCTCTAACATGATTAATTCTTCACTATCATTCCCCGTAATGATCATGTCATCCACATAAATTTTTAAAATGGCAATCTTTTCAGAGTTTCTTTTATAAAACATGGTATGATCGGAATCACTTTGGGTATATCCATACCTTTTCATGGCCTGACTAAATCGTCCAAACCAAGCCCTCGGGGATTGCTTCAACCCATACAGTGCCTTGTTTAGCTTGCATACCTTGTTTACATTGCTTGATGTTTGATAGCCAGGGGGTATCTCCATATATATTTCCTCCTCCAGGTCTCCATGTAAAAATGCATTTTTCACATTAAATTGGTGCAACGGCCAATCTAAATTTGCTGCAAGAGACAGAATAACTCGAACAGAACTTAGTTTTGCAATTGGAGAGAAAGTTTCTTGAAAATCAATCCCATACGTTTGAGTATACCCTTTTGCTACGAGTCTAGCTTTATATCGCTCAATCTTCCCTTGTGCATCATATTTCACTGTATACACCCATTTACAACCTACTGCCTTTTTTCCCACAGGCAGGTCCGTTAATTCCCAAGTATTATTTTTCGTCAACGCATCCATTTCTATATTCATGGCATGACTCCACTTTGGTTCTACTATGGCATCCTCCACTCGTTCTAGTATTATTATGGACGAAATTTGGTTTACAAATCCCTTTAATTGCTCACATAAATGACTGGTGGTTGTATAATTTGCTATTGGGTACCTTTCCTGACTCGTACCATCCTCTGGTACATACCGCTTTGGAGGTTTTCCTCTATTTATCCTTGGTGGTAATTTAGATATGGGTTCAGTGAAACTTACCTCTACTCTGTCACCAAGAGATTCAGGCACTTGTGGTACTTGATTGTCAGATTGTATTGTCTCGTCTTGACATAGCACACATCTTCTAAACTCACGGTTGACGGTTCATGCACATTGCATTGGTTCAAGTCCATCTCATGAGTGTTCTCTGTTTCCTCTCTGGTTTCCATGGGCTGTTCGCAACTCTCAGAGTGTGTGCTATTGTTTCCAGGACATAAGTCGTTGTTTAATTCTAATGCTAAGAAATTTAATTCCCCACTTTCATTGTTCAATGTCTCCCCCTGAATTAAATTTTCGCAACTTTTGAAATAAAATTCATTTTCTATAAAGATTACATCCATGGAAGTAAACATCTTTTGCAATTTTGGACTGTAACATTTGTATCCTTTTTTATTTTGTCCAATCCCTAGAAACACACACTCTTCTGCTCTTGGTTCAAGTTTTGATCGGAATTGTTTTTGGAGATGAACATATACTTTGCACCCAAATACTTTAGGCTCCAAGTTTAGTACTGAATTAAATTTGAGGTGCGCAGAAAATACATGCAGAGGAGTTTGGAAGCTGTTTACACTTGTTGGAATTCTATTCATCAAGTATATGGAAAAAACTACTGCATTGTCCCAAAATATGTTTGGTACATTACTTTCAATTAGAAGTGACCTTGTAATTTCTAAAATGTGTCGATTTTTTCGTTCTGCAATCCCGTTTTGTTGTGGTGTTCCGACACAAGTGGTTTCATGTATTATACCCAAGTTTTGAAAAAATGTCTGTAAATCATGATTTATATATTCTGTACCATTGTCACTCCTAATTACTTTAACATTTTTCTCAAATTGGGTTTTGATCATAGTTATGAAACCTTTAAAAACCTTCTTAACCTCATCTTTAGTTTTCAATAAATATAGCCATGTCATTAGTGAAAAATCATCCACAAAAATGATATAACATCGATAGCCAAATTTAGAGGTTATCAGGGATGGTCCCCTTACATCCGTATGAATTAAATCAAATGGCTTAGATTTTTTATTATTACTCGGCACGTATGTTGATCTATGACTCTTAGCCTTAATACATGTTTCACATGCAAAATTTTCAAAACTAAACTTATTAAATAATTGGGGAAAAAGCTTTGGCATATACCCAATAGATGGATGCCCTAATCATTTGTGCCATAGGTTTATCTTATTTTTTACTTCTGCGGAGTTGGTAGTGAGAAGCGCACTTCCATTCTTCAAACTTTCGAGATAATACAATCCTTCTCTCTAGTACCACGGCCAAAAATTCTCTTGGTTTGGATATCCTGAAATATGAAATAATCTGGGAATATGTGAACCGCACAGTTTAATTCTTTTGTAAGTTGCCCTATAGATATCAATTTGATGACAAAGATGGAACAACCAATGTATTTTGGAGAGTTAGAATTGGATGCAATTTTACATCACCAGACTCGGTCACAAGATAACATATCCCATTTGCATTAAATACACCATCTTTTCTTGGCAATTTGGAATTTATGAGGTCAGTTTTGGTATATGTCATATGGTCCGTTGCCCCGGAATCCAATATCCAACTGTCTCTAACATCATTGCAATTAAACTTATTCAAGTAGGTAGAATTACCTGTCTTTTCCGGTATCTGAGACACATAACAACTGGTACCTGCTGCATGGAGACCTCTGACTTGATGATCTTGGTAATTTGCTTGTGTTTGCATTAGTAGGATGTGACTCTTCTGACTTCTACCATCAGCATCAGGTTGAGAGTTAGTTTCCATCCACTGGTTTGGCGCTGATGGTGGTGCAACTACATAATTTGACTTAGCAATTGTTGTGGAATTTCCTCTCTGCTGGTTCAAGTCTTGATGTTGCCCATGGGTTTGAGCAATTGCTGCACGGCCTTTTCCGGACCAGTTGTTCTTTCCTTTGCGCCTTTCTTTGAACCAGTCTGGGAACCCCACCAAGTGAAAGCATTGCTCTTTGGTGTGTCGGGTTTGGCCACAATGGGTACACTTCAGTCCTGACTTATCGACAACATTAAAGTTTCGATTTGAATTTACCTCAAACATTCTTTGACCCCGTGATATCATCGCTGCCGGTAAGTGTGTGTCTCCTTCATTGCCTTTGTTCATGACATCTTGCCGAGTAGCTTCCTTTCTCACCCTTGCAAACGCCTGTTCAAGGGTCGGGAATGGTGTCTTGTGCAGCACATTTGCCCGCTCATGGTCGAGTTTATCATCAAGTCCGTCTAGGAAGGTATAGACTCTGGACTCTTGAATAAATTTCTCGAACCTCTCAATATCATCTGTGCATGCCATTGGATTTGGCCTACGGAAGTCGATTTCGAGCCAAATCTCTTGTAGCTCGTAGTAGTACTCCTCCACCGGTCTACATGCTTGCTTAATTCGATTTACCCTCTTGTTGAGATCGAAAACTTGGGCAGCATCACTTCCATCATAGAATGTAGTCGCAATAGCTTCCCACACCTCCTTGGCTGTTGGATAGCGGAGGAATTTACCATAGAGGTTTATGTCCAATGAGTTGCAGATCCAGCCCTTCACGATGGTATCTTCTATATCCCATCGTTTAAACAACGGGTCACTGCTGGCTGGAGGTAAATCCGTGATATACTTCAATTTTTCACGAGCTTTGAGACACATCCGTATGGATTGAGACCACAGGGAATAATTTTTCCCATCTAGTTTGATAGGAATGAGATTTGGATGAAGACTAGTTGTATCGGATGATACTGGTGGTGATGGATTAGAAGTGGAGTTTTGTTGTATGGATAGAATTTGAGTTTGTTGTAGCGCAATCAGTTGGGTCAGTTTTTCGATTAAACTGGTTGTTTCTGAAGGGTTTTCGGAGTTAGACATGGCGCCCTTCTCAAGACACCAAAGTTTCTTCACAGGTTTGAAGCCTGCTCTGATACCATCTAAGAATTTCAATTAGATAATAACACACGACTCCGCCCAACCCTCCCTCTAATTTTATTTCATAAACTGAGAATTACAATTGTTGTTTCTACTGTTTTCTCAGACACCCACACAGTTCATATATAACATCTCAACAAAAATCTGAAAATATTACAATTTAATACATTCTAAACTTAGCTCAATATCAATCAAAAATTCTGTCCTATTTTCCTTGCACCTTACTCTGGCTTCTTTCCATCTCAGTACTCAATGATAGCAGCAAATCTCTCTGCTTTATTTCTTATTTGGTTGCTGATATGTGCGTGATTGGAATTCACACACCAAAGTTATAAATGAGCTTGTTAATTATAAGTAATACTATCTTTAAGTACAATTTGAGTTTTGCATTGGAGGGAATTGTCAAGCCCCAAATCGTTACTGATGATCAATTAATTGTTACCATTGTCCATTAATATTGAAGAATGTAAATTTTAAGAACCAGCCTTTAGTCTAGTTGCTAAAGGCAACGCTCTCCATGTGGGAGGTCTTTTATAGATATTTAAGTTTGAGACTTGACTCTCATTTTTATCTAAAAAAAATGCAAATTTTTTATATATACAAGTTGCATGTGAAGTTTATGAATATATACCTTCATGAGAAAATAAAAACATTATGGTGTGGGGGCAAACAATTAATTAAAATTTAGTAATGAAATATCTTTTATTTTATACCCTAATTATAGATGGTTTAATTTGTAGATCGTACTTCAGCCGTCGGAATACATTATAGCGATAAAAGGCAAGATCGACAGACACAACGTACGTTAGCTACACCGTCGTGAAGTCGTTGTCAATCCAAACAAACCTGCAGACTTACGGTCCATACGGCAGATCCGGCGGGGCTTTCGACTTCGAGCTAGCTTCCGGCGATCAACACCGAAGCTATTAGAGGAGAAATTATAGGCTTCCATGGAACTAAAGGAGGATTACTGGACTGCATTGGAGTCTATATAAAGGTACATATATATATATATATATATAGATGTGTTGATATATCGTTGATGAATGATAATTAATTTAACATTTGGCTTTCACCTTTGCATATATACAGTCTATATATCAGATATATTAGGGTTAATTTTGCTATGCTAAAACAACTTTTATTTTGTACAAAAGTTGAAAACTTTTTGAGTTGTGTATATATATGATCGATGAAAAGTATCCTCTAATATCTATTAACTCTGTAATATATATTTATGAAAAATCACACAATTAAGCCATGTTCTTTTAAGGGGGTAACCTATTCTACTATTCATTGATCAGATGGCTTAGAATGGTCTAATGATAAATCTTTTTTTTTTACCATATATAAAACTTATATACTTAGTTCTAAATGTTGTATTAATTCGATGTCCTGGTAATTAATATTGTAGGTTAGCCTTAAAACCAGCGGAGGTGCCGCCGGAGGGAATGCTTCTGGTGGGAATGCTACTAATGGCGCCACCGTTGCTGGCGGCAACGCTTCCCGAAAATGGAGTGACAAGGGTGGGAGTAATGCTGCCGGGGATAGCTGGTGGTAATTAATTAATTAATTTAAGCATGAATTAATTAATGCTGTTAGTTAATCAATCGTCATCTGCAGCCAACTTCAATAATCAATTTCGGCTTCTTCAAGTTTGTGTCATTGTGCTGCCTCAATAAAATTAAATAAAGTTTGTGTTATTGTGTCGCCGCATTTTTTTTTTCTAGAAATAAAAAGATTTATGTTGTTTCATGTAGTATGTTTTAACTTTGAACTCTCGTCTTTGGTGGCAATCAATCCATGCAATTAATTAGTTATGGTTCCTGATCATTTTGTTTTTATGTAATTGCAAGTGTTATTTAAATCTTATCACGTTATCATTTCCTCCAATAATAAAGTTCTTAATTATTCAATGCTTATACAGTGCAATAATTACCATTGAATCCTTCAAATATTTAAGGCTTCAAACAAAATTTGAATCTTGAGCTTAATTTCCCTTAATTTGCCATAAACTGAACCAAATTGATTTTACCGTGACGGAACGAGCATCAAATCTGCAATTTCAAAAATGGGGTATTTAAACGATTGCACATATATACTAATTAATAGATGTGTTAATTAATATCATGTATCACCTTTAACTCTTATCTAATTTCATATTTACCCGTTTACTCATTATAACATCAAAATGTCCTTTAGCTCTTTCAACCATTTCACACATGTACCCACCTAGCTATAGGGTTATCAATGCAACAAAGTTTTGCGTTATTTCATTTCGTTTCGTCCAAACGAAACGATAAACGCAATAATCTATATACCTTCTCCTCTCCTCCCTTCTATGAAAAGAGTTTTCTTTAGGTCTTCTAATTAAATCTTGGCATCACCCTGCTCTGAATCTGATCGATTGTTACTTGAAAAAAAAAATAATAATAATTTTGACCTCGATCTTCAGCATATATGTACCTCAAGTCATACTAATTAAGTTTTGGGATTCTTAATTTCATTGTTTAAAACTATATATCTGGGCTTTAGTTTGTTGGTTCCTCAGCATAGAGATAGATACTTTTGAAATGTAATGATCAACATTCATAAGTCATATATAGTTATATACTAATATAATATGGATCGACGAAGGCCACCGGCCAATTTGTCAGATGAACCAAATTAAGGAAACATCTTTATATATATATATATATATATATTTCTTGTTGGTATGCGTAACATTCAAAATAAGGCACACATCTAGCTATTAAGGGTTCTAATTAATTGCTAAATGCTAACAAGTTGATTAATTTCTTGATACTTGCTTTTGCTAGTTTACAGATGAAAATCATTCTCAAATGCAGAAGCAGATTATATATAACTAGAGGACAGCCTCGTTTTGCTTCGGCAGTAATTATTGAGCTACATAATTTGATAATATTAAGCTATTTGTGTTTCTAATAATATTAAGAGTTCTGCCA
Source organism: Cyperus esculentus (assembly GCA_030179965.1). Classification (NCBI taxonomy): domain Eukaryota; kingdom Viridiplantae; phylum Streptophyta; class Magnoliopsida; order Poales; family Cyperaceae; genus Cyperus; species Cyperus esculentus. The sequence continues at coordinate 4,118,988 of JASGLE010000025.1, read as the reverse complement.
TTGTATACCAATTTTTGTTTGGAAAGAAATTGAATTATTCTAAGTTGTATGGTCAATAAAGAAATAGAATGTGTACTCAATTGTTATAAGTTAGTCCTAATTTCTTATCAAATATTGAAATTCTTCATTAATCACACAACTCAAAATGCTTCAACTTTTTTTCTTTAAATAAGTTGTGCTATGTAGCACAACTCTAATATTAAATATAGAGTGAGGCTATGATACTATTAATAATATGGAGTACTCCGTATTACGACTCTATATTATGATTTTTGAAGCTCAAACGATCAATCTGAACCGTTCAATGTGATCTCTATATGTTAATGTTGTTGTAGACTAAATTTTATAATTTGTATAATTTTTAAACTATTTTTTTAGATAGATAAAAACTACATTTTTTGAATGGTTTATAATGTTTAAATCAAGTCATTTTCTAATTATCTAAAGAAATAGTAAAAATGTATCAAAAAAATATAAAATTTTGTCTACAATGATATTTATATATGGAGATCATGCTAAGCGGTTTTGATTGACCATTTGGATTTTAAATACTATAATATAATAGCCGTAGTACAGCTAATTTGTACAATTAATAGTACCATAGCCTCACTCTTAAATAAATAAATAATTTTTTTTGGGAAGTAACTCTAATATTAAATATAAAAAAAATTATGGTCTTTAATATTCTACCGATGACTATCAAATTTTAAATACAATCAATTCATAAGTTAAAAACATATTTATGAAAGTTATTAATTATTGAGACAATTTTTTCCCATAAATCTGAAAAATCTCTATCAAATTGTTAAAATAATTATTAATGAAAAAATATGTACTATATTTTTTCTGATGATTTTATTTAGCACAATTCTTAGTAAAAGGCATGATTTTTTTTAAAAAAAATCAATTTAAAAATAATTATAAGGAGAGAATTCATTAAAAAATATGGCAAATGGGTGTTGCAATTTTATTTCAAATGGAGTACTTTAGTAAGTAATAAGCATACAAAATTTCCCTTCTTTCAAATGGGATTGATGTATAAAAGAATAAAGAATCATTATACAATAAAAGAGAAGAAAGAGAGATAAAAGGTGAGTATGTGGGACTGATGTAAATTATTTGTTCCCTGAAATTTTTTTTCATGATCTGGCTCACGTGCACCACATCTAACACACACACACACACAAAAAAAAAGTTACTGTAGATTATACTGTATATTATACTGTAGCAAGCTATCCAAGATTAGATTACTATCATAGGGATAGGCTTTCAGCCTTGCACAACTGAAAGAAAAAAAAAAATGTTCTTCTTCAGGCCCCAAATTTTTACTGGAGCAAGGAGTTGTATTTTACTTGGTTCTTGCGATAAATTTTAAATTCTGAAATTTTTTTTATTTTTTTTTTGAAAAATTGGCAGTGGCTGCAGATAAATAAATAAGGACAGGCCCGCGTGTGTTACAAATGGGCTGTATTTACATGGAAAATTAAAAAGGGGTTAATTTATACGACTCTGCTGGGTTAATTTTAAGTGTTAACAATTCCTGTCAATTAATTCGTCACATGTTGCCTCAGCCTATCAACGACTTACGCAACCCGCCCTAATATTGATTACATGCTCGTTAATTAATTGTCGATAAAATAGTACAATTAAGCGGTCGAATATTTGAAAACTTAATTTGTTGCAGAACGGGCGCCAAACTTAGACCCAATATTGTTCATTATTTAAAATCATGAACCACAACAGTGAAAAAAAAAGGTAAAGAGAAAAAAATAATTAACACAATAATATCGGAGTAAACACACTTACATTTATAGGGGCGGAGGGAAGGGGGGCGGAGTTGGTGTGTCCCCCATGATTTTCTAATTTGTATAAAAAAATGTTAATATGCAGTGTATTTTGTTGGGGGTTTTCATTTCACCCCCAATAAATTTTGTCCCTCAGAGTCTCGACCACCCAATTTCAAATCCGGCCTCCGCCCCTGCTTACATTGACTAATCTTTTTAATTATTTCATTAATTAGACATTCGAACAGAAATTAAATCTAGCTAGCTAGCCAGTTAAGCTAGGTCAGCAACATCAGTTGGCCTCACCTCAACACCTTCAACAATTAGGTCATTTTTCAGTAATTTAGTTTCATTATCAAAGAAGGTGAACGGCAGCCCTTCATCCATTCCAATTCCAGAGCGAGATTTAAATCTTCCCAGATTTATTTCCCACCGTCCATCGTTCCTCATCCGAGACTCTTCCTTTACGCCGTTCCGGTCCTTCCGGAGCTCTTTGTAAAGGAAGAAGATATAATGGCCGGACTTGCTCCTGCGACGTGCCTTCGACATGGGCTCGATCGCTCGTGCCAAATCATTAAGAAACTCCAAACGACTTTGTTGTTGGTTGTTTTGCATGTCATGATGTGAATATGTTGCCGCCGCTGCTGTAGTGAAGACCAGGTACGCCGCGTAGTTTGTACCGGGAGAGAGATCGTTGTAGTCGACCGTTCCCGCTATCCACAGTTGAGGCGGACGGGCACTCTGCCTAGTATCTATTATAGATAAGTGCTCTTTAGGCAGGAACAACTTCTTGGCTCCGCTCGACAAATCCAATCCAAAACTCTGTATTTTGACACCATTTAAACAAACATGCCGATCGATCAATCGATCAATAAAACAGTACTAGATATATAAGACGACATCAAATTAAAACAAAAAACGTAATTTCTCATTCGCGACCAAAATTAAATATAAGATTGTAACTTTTTTTGAAGGGAATTAAGTACATAATTTTGAAGTTTTAGAAAAGATAAATATATATAATATTGTTAACTTTTGAGGGGGAAAGATGGATGTGATTTTGATTTCTTTTTTTGTTTAGAAGGTAATCAAGGTATATATGAAAACTTGAATGAAATAAATAATAGCAGAAATTAACAGGGCACCTTCAAGCCGCCGTCAAGACTGATCCAGTTACGGCTGAGGCGGAGATACAGCTCTTTTTTCTTGAGAAGCAGCAGGTGATCTCCCATCTCATCAGCACGCAAGAGGATCGACGGGAGATCCGATGGCAGGAAGTGCTCCCACACGTCGTCGGAATCAGCCACTGATCGAAACGCGGCGCATACCACTGTGAACCGAGACGCGTCCCTCGGAGAAGTTAGTTTTATCACCTTGCTTAAACAATCTTCCGGTACGCTGTCTAGAGATATTGTGGGTTTTCTGTTCCTCATTGTTGCAATTAGCTCTTGTATCGCGCGCATACGTTATAAATTCTTGTTATGTGTATATTGTGTTTCTAATCGGGATATATATATGTGTGTGTGTATTGCTATGAGAATTTATAATTATATATGTGTGTGTGTACGCCAATTAATTGTGGTTCAGTCTAATATAGTTTAACTTCTATATGACTATATATATAGGTCTGAACTTTATATATTGATAGACAAGCTTTACAAAGAAGAAACACTAATTAATGTAACAGAAATATATATTAATCTAATTCTAGACATACGAATTAAAAATAGCCATTTTAATTTCGTTCGTGTTATATATTGAAATTATGAATGAGAATGTTCCAGCCTTCTGTTCGGTACTGCGTATACAGTATGCCCATAAAACATGCATATTTCCCAGATTCAATTATTAATGAAATTATTTTTTTATTCCGTCTTCTATTTGAAGTATGCCTCTGCCATTGCTAATGTCGTAATTTTTATTGTAGGATATATTTCCTTCGTAATTAATATATGTTGGTGCCAAAATATTTCTTCTAATTATATTGACATTCTTTTTCAAACTCTTTATTTGACATTCGAGCCCATCAGAGTGGCGTAATTACTAATTAGCCTCTCCTAATGTTCCCTGTAAACATAGCCCAGCTTGCAGAGTCGTATAAATTAACCCCTTTTTTAATTTTCCATGTAAATACAGCCCATTTGTAACACGCGCGGGCCTGTTCTCATATCCTCTGTACTGGCGAGAATCTCGAGATGATCCAACGGTCGAAGTCCTGCGCTACACTGTAGCTACAGAGGATGAGCACTCGTTATTTTCGCCCTTGCGAGGACTAGGACTAGGACGAGTGCTCATCCCCTGACTTACCGCATTGTGCAGTTCACAACGTCAGCCATTGGATCATCTCGAGATATGCGTTGGCACAAATCTCGAGACGATCCAACGGCTGAAGTTTTAAACTGCATAATGCAGTACAGTAGGGGATATGAATTCGGACTAGGACTAGGATAGCCGGCCGGATAGGAGGGTTGCATAATGCAGTACAGCGGGCGCTTGCTTCCTCCTGACCTGAATGTCTGATTAATGAAATAATTAAAAAGATTAGTCAATGTAAGTGTGTTTACTCCGATATTATTGTGTTATAATTATTTTTTTCTCTCTATTTTTTTTTTTTTCATTATTGTGGTTCGTGATTTTACAGTGAATTATCAGTGGCTGATTTATAACAGTGAATTATCAGCTATCAGCAATCTCAGTAAATAAATCCACAATTGAGCAGCACTGGGCCAAATTGGGCCGGCCATGAATTCAGCCCATTTTAACAACTGAACGTAATAGTATTAATTGGGCCCAAAAGTATTTTATTTACTACTGAAGAACCGTTCATTTTCTTCACTGATCCATCAGTGTCCCCACCAATCATTACCATTACCAACGAAGAAGAAATATCGCAGGACGCTGAAACGTCTCTTCAGTCTCCGACTCTTCGTACCGGAATGTGGGCTCCTACCAGCAGGAAAATATCAGCAGGGAAAAAGAATAAATAATAAAAGAGTTGAAGAAGAAAAAGATTTAAGAAGACGGAAATGCCCTCAGAGATTGCATGTTTTATTCATGAATGCAAGTCCGTTTTGGTAATTTGGTACTGATGGAGTGATGGTACATACTCTTAAATTAGCAAGCTTCCTCTCTGGTCTCTGCAAATACTTTGACATGACAAGACAAGACGAGACATGTAGTCCGACTCATTCTGAGTCGTCTAGAATATTAGATGCCTATATAGTTGTTAGGGACCTAAGCCGGGATTTCATTACAGGGACAAAAAAAAAATGATGCGGCAACAATTTTTTTTAAATTAAAATAGTTCCATATCATATTATTACACAGTCAAAATTGTTAGGTTTTATATATAATTAACATAATAAAAGATATTATACTTAATTATTTTAATATATTTAACCTAAAACAATATACTACATTTTTTTAAAGATCGGGGAGGCATATCTCAATATATTTAACCATCCCAATATATTTAACCTAAAATAGTATACAATTAACATAAAAAAATTTTTTCTGTCCCTGATAGTTGTTATACTGATATAGTGATATTATGAGTAAAACTGCTGGTTACGAAGGTCTTCCGTGAGCTTAACACAAAAAACATATCAAATCATATTCAAATTTTAATTTATATAGCTCAATAACTTCTTTATATCAGAATCATATAGCATACAAATTTTTTTTCATATGATATTATGAGCTAGACTATTGTGCTAACGTTAGTATTTCGATCCGAAATGCTAACGCCTCAAAAACCGTGTTATCGTATTCAAAATTGTGATTTATGGTGTTCAATAAATTCTTCATATAAAAATACTAAGAAATACAAAATTTTTTCATTTTTGGAGTTTTTTGACTATTTGTTTTGCATTTTTGAAAATTGCTCATAAATAATAATAAAATATTGATGTTTGTTCATGCTTCTTTCAAAAATACAAAATAAATACTAAGAAAAATCTTAAAATAGAAAATTTTTGTTTACCCGTATATTTTTATATGAAGAATTTATTGAGCACCATAAATCACGATTTTAGATACGATAACACGATTTTTGAGCCGTTAGCATTTCGAATGGAAATGCTAACGTTAGCACAATAGTCTAACTCTGATATTATTATAACTCAAATATATTTTCCATCTCTACAAATATATTGTCCAATGTATACTCATTATATTCATTAAATAATAATAATAATAACAGAGACTACATGTCATTTATGTCATGATCTCTTTCTGACATAAACAAATCTTGCAACTGTATTATTAAATAAACATCGCCAGGGTGCCTGTCATCAGTCATCCGTGTAGCTCAAGCAAAACCCATCAACATCTTTATTTTATCTGCTCCATTTTTTCTTTTCCAATAACGATAATGAGTCAGTGTATTAATTCTTGCGTACGCACAGGACTCACTTTTGAGTAGTAGTTGAGACTGCTGAGGAGAAATAATTAATTAAGCACGTAATTAAGTAAGCAGTATATTTAATATGTATTATTCAAGTTTACGGATAGTGTATATATTTTAAAAAAAAACACTTTTTTTAATAAAAAAAAAAAGGTTCTTATCTCCAACTTTTCATTTTCTTTACCCAAAAATAACACTTTTCCTTTTTATTTCGATTAAAATTTAGCACAGCTTGAATTTTCAATTTTTTATACCTACCCAAAGCAATAAAAAAAAACAAATAATAAATATTAATAGTAATATTATTATTTTATAATAATGAAACCCGTGACTCGCAAGGTCTCTGCGGTCCAAAGATTTAAAGTACAAAAATTCACACTTGTCAAACCTTCCATTCAAAATCCATCAGGAGGCAGAGAGGGACCCCAGTCAGTTCAAAAATCCAGAACACTAAGGCTGTGTTTGGTACAGGATAAGTTTGAGATAAATTTGGAGATAGCTCATTCCATGTGAGAGTGGTGATAAGTTATCTCCCAATTTATCTCTACTTTATCCCCATTCCAAACAAGGCCTAAGGGTGCGTTTGAATAGTGGAAGGATTAGTACAAGAGTAGTGATATTTGGGTTAGTGATTGAGAGTAGTGTGAAATTAGTACTAGCTTGAGTAGTATGAAAGTAGTACTAACTTTATACTATCCGGGTTAGTGAAAATGATGTTTGGATTGCATATCTAAAATACTAATAATGAAATGAATTATTGCTACTCACGAGTGTGAGTTGGTTTGCTAAATCAATGTTTCCTCAGAGTAGCTGAGTAGTGCTACTCATCTACTAACCAAAATTTTTTACTTTGGCTGCGTTTGGATTACTCAGAGTAGCGCTACTCTGAAAGTAGCAACACTAATCTATATCTCAGTGCGATCCAAACGTAAAATAGGAACTGTGAGTAGCGATGGGTTAGTACTAATCCACTAACTCAAAGGAATGGTGAGTTAACTACTCAGGCATACGTGAACTCCAAAAAATGAATAAATAACTCAACTTTATTGCTTTATCAATAAACAATAGATAATAAAATATGATTAGTTGGACAGAAAAAATAAAAAAATATTATTTTATTCACCCTCTCTATCACTACTCTAAAATTGTCATCCAAACAACATTTTACTAACCAAAATAACAAAAAATTAGTTCTACTCACATGTTTTCCGAGTTAGCACTAACCTCACACTACTTTCAATCACCAACCCAAATATCACTATTCTTACACTAATCTTTGCACTATCCAAACACACCCTTTGTGTTTGGATCATACTATTGTTGAGAGTAGTGAGCTAACATCCGGTTAGTACTACTCTTGGATGATCTAAACAAACCCTAAATTAATAAACATCCAGCTACTCAATACAATACCATCAACAAAACTACCCATTCCAGTCCATCTCAACCGTCCATTTCCATCGATTTAACCATGACAAACCATTAGACGGTTCTTATACTCCTTGCTGCATCCCGAGGAGATGCAGCGGATGTAAGTAACAAGGAAGAACATTAAATTGATTGATTGATGGTATAATGGACCATTAATGGTATTTGGAATGGAATTGGGATGAAAGTATGAAACTTGAAAAATGGAAACTGAGAGCAATGCATCAAAGCAATCTCAAACTCCCCACGTAAAACCCTAGCCGCTCCAATAATAAATCTTTCAGTGGGGAGAGGTACACCGTCTCTCTCCCACCACAGATCTTTTATTTTACTTCTACTTTATTGATTTCATTCAAGTTTTGTTGGTTTGTCAATGCTTTGTCTGTTTCTTCGTCCATATTTTCGTTGCCCTTTTTGTTCTAAGAAGGGTCTTTCGTTGTTCTTCATTTGAAAGAGTTATGTCATGAATCACTCGAGAATAGATTTTTGGTCCTGCTTCAACAAACGGAAAATGATGTTTCAAGAAATGAAGATTTATGAAATGCTTAGCAAGTTTTTCAATCATTCCAAAGACGATAAATTTCATCACAACCAAGACGGTAACTTCAAAAATGGATCATGTGCTTCTCCAAAATTTGTCTCTCTATGTTAGTTAATCGGGATAAAATTAATTCTATAGTTATTGTAAAAGGTTTTGTTGATATTTTGTGTTTTTTGGATTTAGATTGAGAAATGATTTTATTTTATTTTCTCGTGGATGTAACATTTTTAAGTGAATGAAATTAGTTGCTTACAGCCGTTGAATATTCAAAGGAAAAAAAGAAAGAAAGAAAGAAAAAAAAAAAAGCAATCTCAAAATCTCAATCTGTGGGCGCTGTCTGTGACCCGGACACACAGATTGAGATTGTTGGGGTGCATTGCATCATATTTGTGTTATTGTGTATTTGCATTTTATGCATTGCACCCGAATCAATAGATGCTGAGAATAAGTAAAGCTCGAATTCATATCGGCTGTTATTCAAAATAGAATAGCAGGACCATGTTATTCCAATTTGGACCGTTTGATCAAAATCAACGGATCAGATCTATTTGAAAAAAGACCCCTAAAATCTAAAATGGACCGATCAGATCCGTCCATTTTGATCTAACGGCCCAAACTGGGATAATAGGGTCCTGTTTTTCTTTGAGAATAACAGCAGATATGGACTCAGTAAAGCTCTCCCTGTCCCCCTCTCTCTCTTTATTTATACCTTAATTAAATTAAATTAAATTAAATGCATATGCAGCAGCTTGGTGTTCTTGACATGCACCCCTGGGATGATTCCTTTTTTATTATCTCTGAATTTTTATTTTACAATTTACATATGGTGTTCGTTCTATCTGCATGCGTGCGTCGGTGCGTGTATGAAAATATGAAGCTCAAGTTCTAATTCAGTACTACCTCTGTCCCAAAATAAATAGATTTTTTGTAGTTCATTTGAACTACAAAAAATCCATTTATTTTGGGACAGAGGTAGTAATTTGTATCAACAGTTGTCCGCTTGTTTTGACCCTCATTTTATTAGATTCCATAGACAAATATCGTGTGGTCATGACTCATGCGTACTCACAAAATTATTTGCTTCTGCTTACAAAAATCAATTTTTTTTTTGAGATAAAGATGAGGGTCAAGCCACTCAAATTTAAATATTTATAAAAGACCCCCATCCGGGTTTTGAACCCGCGACCTCCCACACAGAGAGCGTTGCCCTTAGCCACTAGACCAAAGGCTGATTCTTGCTTACAAAAATCATATTGTCATACATTAGATAAAACTCTTTTAACTACCACTATAAAAAACCTGTGAATAAAGTTTTCCATAGATAAAAAATTTACTAGCACAAACATATTTCATAGTGTTATTTGCTTAATGAATTCTTGAAAACTGAACCTAATTGGTTATTGAGGAGGGATTCAATAACCATGAATGTTGGTGACTGTGATGAGCATTTTATTATTTATATATAATGACCATTTTATTATTTATATATAAATTAACAAATCTAAACCGTTAGATGTATTCTAAATCATCTAAATAGCATATACACAAAAAATGATAAATTTTTAATATTATTTCAATAGTCATCAAGAGAAGAGAAAAATCATAAAACTTGAACCGTCGATTTTTGTTAATGCTTGATGCATATGTAAATAAAATCAAAATGATATAATTTTTTGTGTACACATAAAACATGATATATACAACACATTCTGTCAATTAGTTTTGTCATTTAACAATTTAAACTGTAGTTATTTCAGATTTAATTTCATGGTCACCGATCGGTCACCAAAAATATGGTTATTTGATCCCTACCCTTGGTTATTTTGTCACAACTTTTAGGTCACCAATCCTTAGCAAATACCCGGGTCTTTCTGCACTTGTAACCCCTTCAAAAACTTTGAATGAATGAAATGTGTCCTCAAAAAAACAAAAAAAAAAAAATGAATGAACTGTGCAACTGCAACTCTGCAAGTCTGAATCCGTATTTGTTTATTGTACCCGTTTTGTCTATTTTCTTTCTTTCTCTTTGGGTCCGGAAGAAAAAGTACAATTTGTCTTTACTCCCCCTTCCCTTAATCCCTCCTTTCCACGTTTCTCCTGTGCTTCTTTCTTCTGCTTCTGCCTTCCCTCCCTGCAAGTCTGCAACAGTCAAAACTCAAAACAATTTTATTCTACAAGAAAATTGAATCAAATCAACAAGTAATAAATAAATAACACGGTCAGGTCAGGTCAGGTCAGACTGGTTTTGAATTCCCCTCTTCTAATTTCATTCACCCTTCATTCCTTTGGTTGGATTTCACATCGTCTGCCTTAAAGTGAAGTACTGCATGGCACGTGGACCGTTGGATCGTCTCGAGATTCGAGCTTGCATGAATTTTGAAGTGATCCAACGGTCCAGGTGTCATGACGTACCTTATCTTAAATCTTTAAGGCAGAGGATGAGCTCTCGGTTGGTTGTAATAAATTCAAAGAATTTATAGTTTGGTTATAGTTTTGTACCACCCCCAATCCAGGTCCACACCCCACATTTAATGCGCAATTATTTGTTATGTATTTTTCAAATTATCAGAATGCTTTGTTATACATTTTTTAAAATATCATAATGCTTTGTTATATATTTTTTAAATATCATAATGCTTTGTTATATATTTTTTTAACTAGTATCTTGTCCGTGCGTTGCAAAGGATCTTATTTAATAAAAATTTCTATATATTAATATTTTCAACATTGTTATAACTAAATAAAATTACTCATAACAAAATGTTATTTTAGTTATGATTTGAAGTAATTTTGTTTATTAGTTTTTTTAATAAGTTAAAATTTATGAACAATGCTTATTGAGAAGAAACAAAAAAAATATATACAACATTAAAATGATATTGTAACATATGACACCTTTAATTTATTTTATCTTATTTTTCTGAATTAATTAATTTAGTAACAAAATCTAAAATAAGATTTGTGTTATTTTGAGAACTTATATAATTTTGATATATGTTATATGAATAACGGGGCACCTAAAAATGTTAATCCATAATCAAACGTCTAAGTGAATAATTATTCTTGACTCATGATTATCAAGTAATATAGTTTCCTAATTATGAACTTCTGATTTTAATTAAAACCAACCACACAGGTCACGTTGTCCTAGGTGACTAAAAACTAAAAATCAATTTAATTCAGCCTTGACATTTCCTCAAAAAAAAAAAAAATTTAACCTTGACACGTGTTTTCATTTTTTTTTTTTTTTTGGGAAAAGACAATGCATTTATTTGGTTTGGTTTTTGGTTGGAGATTGAATCATCAAAATAGATGATCAATGACTCTGGTTAATTTAGATTGATGCATCTAACGGCTGAAAATGTTTCTGAACATATAGCCATTTCAATCTCCAAATCAACTCCTCCTTTTATTATTAGTAAGGATAAGGATATATCAGAATGCTTTGTAATTTCTTTGAAAATTATTACAATGATTTATAGACTTGTAGTTGTCAGGTAACTAAACAAGAGGATTAGAGGAATTAATTTACTGTTGCGTTTTAAGTTAAAAAAGCCTGAATGAAAATCTAACCATATATAAAACTTGGAAACCTTTAAGTGTCTGCAATTTAACTATCCACATACCTATGTATGAGTTCGAATCTGCTGTTATTCTTTGAGAACAACAGGGGCCTGTTTGTCAAATATGGACTGTTAGATTGGAACGGACGGCCCGGTCGCCTCGGTCCAACTAACATTATAGGAGGTCTTTCTCACAATTAATTTTACCCGTTGATTTTGATCCAACGATTCGGATTTGGATAACAGGGTCTTATTATCCAAATCTGGATAACAGCGGAATTGAACGCACCCACGTATATATAAATTTTGTAACTCTCACTTCAAATTTTATAATTTTTACTCTAAATTTTATGACAACGTGGATACGTGAACATAAATATTGGGGAGACCAGATATGACACGTAAAAATTTTGGGAAGGATATATAACAATCCAAACGTTGTGTGGCTGTCTTGTCAGTTTTCTTTGGACTTTGCTCGAAACTGGTTCCAGTAACCAGTAACCAGTGTTTGTTGTTATTTTGTAGGTTTTGTCTTGACTCTTGACTCTGGATGCTTGACAATTGACATCAATCCAAGACTGGCTACTGGCGATTTCATATCCTCTGTAGCGCTGCATTGTGTAGCGCCGGATGTGAACCGTTCGATCGTCTCGAGATCTGTTCTGGCTCGAATCTCTAGATGATCTAACGGTTCACAATCTCCGCTACACAATGCAGCGCTACAGAGGATGAGCACTCAGTTACTGGTACATCTGTGAAGCGCGTACGCTTGAGAAATTGTGATGTTTTGGGCACTAGCGGTATACAGATTCCCTTCCCGGATTTTTCTCATTCTTTTTTCCCTTTGAACTTTTGTTACATGTTGTGTATTATTAAATCTGTGTTTGGATGATTAATCATGGTTAATTGCGTAATTAATTTCGTAGGAGATATTGGTGTTATTTTTTTGGAAGAAAAATCGTGTGTATAGCTGATAAAATATATATAGTAATTATTTCATTTTCTTACGCAGGCCGCCGCTGTCAACTTTTCAAAAAAAAAAAAAAAAAATCGAGTGCTAATATTTGATGGGATCTATTGTACTGTAACTGGTGCAGGACATGATGAGGTACGTAGCAAATGACAGACATGTTGGAAACTTAATTACCTGTACGTACGTATACGATTATTTTATGTGGTGGAGCAAACTTTGAGAGATCAGACAACATTCTGCACTGTCTCAAAAAAAAAAAAACATTCTGCACACACACACCTCATTTTTTTTTTTTTTTTTTTGATTGAACACCTCATGTTAGTCAGTATGTTTGTAAGTTTTAAAAAAAAAGCATGTTTGTAAGTTTCCAAACCATTCATGAATTGAAGGGATGTGTGTATGTATAGATGATCTTTGACTCCTATTGTACTTCGTGAGAATTTAGTCGGCAGATGTGAAATCGGATGACTGTATGTATGTACGGGTGAATTACTAACACAGATTTCTCATTTCTTGAAGGAATGTGTGTGTGTGTCCAGCCAGCTGCGAACATGATATAAATAAATAAATTAATTAAACAACGTAATATAAATCGATGCTCATAGTTGGATAGTAACAAACAGAGCTTGACAATTCGTCCAGGACAAGGTTGAATTTGGCCGGCGTGATGGAACCGGGTATGATCCAAAAAGAATAGTCATGAAGAATTTGGCTTGGAGGACGACTCAAGAGAAACATCCTGCGAAACTGTCCATGCGGATGTCTGCAGATGTGTACGGAATGTAACATATATATCTCATAATATAACAGTTATGTCCCATAATGTAACCTATAACACCTATGGATGCTATCGATAGTTCTTTTATGGATGCTATTGATAGTTTTAACTATCTTATGGATGCTAGGCAAGAGCATCTTCAAGAGATCCCTAATAATTTATTCCCAATGTGATCATACCCAAGCTGCTCCAAATTTTTGGAATTCAAATTATACCTTAAACTCAAAGAGTTTCCCTAAATATGGATCTCAATAAATTTAAAATGGGCCACTTCACTAGGCCTGACCAATCCAACGGCAGAGAGAGAAGGGGAGGATTATTGGAAGTGCCTAAAAATAGCTAATAGTGGCTTCGATTTGGGGATAGCGCAAAAATAAGGAAGAGTTTGGGGCTTCTGTTGGAGCCCGATTTTTGTTCTTAATTCTCAATAATTGGTTTTATGAATGGTTTAAGGATATTCTTGGAGATGCTCTAAGTAGGTATTACTCATAAACGTTTGACTCTCTTAATTGGTACGAGGAGCTGATTAAGGAGTCTTGATTTAGGGGTACTTCTTAAGAATCGTGTTAATTAGGACTTGATCATAAGATTTTGCAGAACGAGGTTGTAAAATAACTCGGACCAACTCCTTATAATAAAATATTTATTTGTCAAATAAATCAGAAAATTTTTTTTTTTGTTAGAAAAAGAAGTATTGAGATATTATTGGACTTATGGATTTGTTGCTGTTCGGAATATGTGCAATTTAATTCTCGATTTCTCATATAATACAACAAAGGCATATAAAACATTTCATGCAAATTAGTACTGATTCTTGATAAAATATTAAGTCACAGTAAGACACATGAAATATGAAACTCAAAAATTGTTTTTACTCTTCACAAAATTCACGATTAGAATGGTCATAATAATCGACTAATCCTCTTAACAATTTATTCAAATAAAATTTATTGCCCTCCATCGAGTAACATATATATATAGTCGTTTATTTATTCGGGCAATACGTACAAATTGTTTTTCTTAAAAGAATAATGCGTTTAAGTTTTAATTAACTATTGTTCCTTGATTACCGAGCCGCGACCTTTATTAATTACTACTATCAATTCACGATTATAAATAGAAGACTGTAAAAATACAACTCACGATGTATATAAAAAGGCAGGAAAAGTAGTAATAAATTAAGCAACTCAAGCAAAATTAAATGGCCTCCTCAACGGACAACTAATTGAACTTTATATTTGAACATGAATTTACAAATTCTAACGTTCACTTAATTAAGTATTTAAGTTGCTTGTATTTGTATACATCGAGACGTAGCTAATTAAACGCGTAGATGCTTTTTTCTTTTTTTTTTTTGTATACTTTTGATAATTTCTGTAACTTGTAGCCACTGATCAGTTCAGGACATAATTTTTATTGGAAATCAATGGTACAACACTTCTCTTCCACTTCTTTTGCAGAGAGAAAGAATGTACTTACTGGCTACTGACCTGTTGCTTTCTTTCTGAGTAATACCTAGCGTCCATAATATATCTGTTCATAGCGTCTATAAAATACAAAATTAGATTTATTTGTTACAAAATCGGATGTACTTGTTGCGTTTTGAGTGTGTCTGTGGACGTATGGATACATTCGGATGTGTTTGTAATATTTTGAGTGTGTCTATAAAAGTATGAATGAATTCTCAATGGACGCAAGATGTTTCTCTTTTTTTTTTCTCTAGCATAAAAATATATTTAAGTAAACTACATTATTTTTAGTTACGAGATATTCCTTTATCAAACAACCACCTTTACTTACCCAATACTATATTAAGAGTAAATCTATGGTGTTCTTAAGCTCACGGGAGGCCTCCGTGAGCTTAACACCAAAAAACATATTAAATCATGTTCTAATTTTGATTTATATAGCCTAATAAATTCTTTATATAAAAATCTTATAGCAGGCAAGAAATTTTCATTTCTAGAGATTTTTAAGTATTTATTTCGGATTTTTTAATAGCAATTATACAATAGTAATAAAATAATCAATGTTTCATATGTATTTTTAAAAAATCCGAAATAATTACTTAAAAATCTTTAAAAATAAAAAAAATTTGCATGCCACATTATTTTGATATAAAGAATTTATTGAACCATATAAATCAAAATTTAGATATAGTTTGATATGTTTTTTGTGTTAAGGTCACGGGAGGTCCCCGTTAACTTAAGAAGTAAGAACACCATAGATTTACTCCTACTAGTGAAAAGCCCACACCTTGCTTTGGGCCGAAATTGTTATTTCTTATAATAAACTTTTAATATAATATATAATGCACCTTAAATTGAGATAATTTATATGGGCCTTTAATTTTATTGGGTTGAGAAGGTCAACGGGCATTAACGTACATCAACGGTTCTGATCTATCGAAGAAAATGATCAACGGCTTAGATGTGAAGATAGCCCTTTCATATCATTTTTTCCAATATGCTTTTATTATTAGTAAGGATATTAATAATAATAATAATAATATTATTATTATTATTATTTATTTTATGCACATATATGGTCTATGGTCTGAAGTACGTAATTAATGGATCACAGAAGATCCAACGGTTGATGCTAAAGCATAGAGATGTACGTATGGGAATTTTGTCAGAAGAAAGGAGAAAGGAGAGCCCTAGGTCTGCTGCATGGATCATCATCTACCCTGCACTTGGTCTATTACAAAACAACAGTACTACTACTACATTTTTTTTTTTCATTTTCATTTCATCATTCAATGAAGTCTTCTCTTCTGTAATTAATATTCTATCAGAACTCAACTCAGAAGCATTCAATGCAACTATGCAATCCTCTTGTTCTTGTACGTGTCCCATAGCTGGAGCAGTGGAGCATAAGCACAATGTTGATATTTTATATTCTTTATCTTTACTATGTTCCATGTTTAGTTTTGAGAGGAGGGATTACAAAGCTAAATTTGACAATTATGACAATGGGACACTTAATAAATTTGAAAAAAATATTTAAAAAATCTTAAAAATAAAAAAAAATTTTTATATGTGTTGTTAAACTTATAGATTGATTATATTCTTAACAATATTCAAGTTAAGTGTTGTCTTAATAATCTATCAAAATCTCTTTAAATTAGAACCGTTAAAAAGAGTATAAATTTTTTATGAGCTATCAAACCATACCAAATTAATTGAAATTCTAAACACTATCAATCCATATCCTTACTAATATTAAAAGCATACTGGAAAAAATGACATGAAAGGGCTATCCACCCACATGAGCCGTTGATCATTTTCTTGGATAGATCAGAACTGTTGATTTGCGTTAATGCCCATTGACGTTAATGTCTCAGCCCATTAAAATTTAAGGCCCATATCAATTTCCTACTCAATATAAGGCCCATTACATATTATCTTAAAAATTTATTATAACAAATAACAATTTCAGCCCAAAGCAACGCGTGGGCTATTTACTAGTACTAAATAATACATCTATAAGATTTTTTTCCATTTGTAAGGTTTTTAAATACCTTTTTCAAATTTATAAGTTACCCATTGTCATAATTGTCAGATAAAGCATTGTCAAGGGATCCCTCCTCTAGTTTTGAGGAGGGATCAATTCACAATGCCTACATTGACAATCTTGACAATGAGACTTTTCAAAAAATTATAAAAGTTCATAAAAAAATCTTAAAAATGAAAATAGTGTTATGGATGCATTACTTAACTTATAGATTGATGATGTTTCAAATTTAAATTAATTTGAATATCGCTTGATGCCTTATCAAAATTTTATACACTTTTTAAAGTTGTAATTTGACGGGTGTTTAAAGAGCTATCAAATTTTGTTTAAATTGAATGTAATCGGAAACATAATCAATCTATAAGTTAAGTAATACTTCTGTGAATTTTTTTCTATTTTTTTATCTTTTATAAATTTTTAAAAAATGTCATTGTCAAGATTGTCAAAATAACCATTGTCAATGGATCTCTCCTCTTTAGTTTTTCTGTAATTGGCCCAGCCACTACGGGTGTGTTTGGATGAATTATTGGGTTAGTAAGAATAGCCACTAATCCAAGATTTGAAGGGATAACTAAACCAACTTTTTGTTCGGTTAGTAGAATAGCTACTAACCCCTACTAACTCCATTCTTTTGAAACACTGTTTTTTCATCAAAACATAGAATAGTAAATAAAATAGCTACTAACCCAAAAAATTACTATTCTTTATCCATCCAAACATACCCTACTGCTCTTGAGACTTCTTATCACAAGGAGAGAAAAATATTTCCAAAAAAAAAAAAAAAAAACGGCTTGGTAGTTATAACATGATAAATAGCTACTAACCCAAAATGTTATTATTCTTTATCCATCCAAACATACCCTACTGCTCTTGAGACTTCTTGTCACAAGGAGAGAAAAATATTTCCAAAAAAAAAAAAACAAGGTTGGTAGTTATAACGTGATAAATATGTTGAAAAAACAGCTTGATATGTTGAAACTGATTATTCAATAAAATAAATACCATTATGATAAATATTATCAAGAGTCAAGACCGCTACAAAAAGGGAAATATATATGTTTTCTTTTTCAAATTTTAGAGGTTGACAGGCTGTGACTTGTATGACTTGGATGGTTTAATTATCTTATAATCAGTCTTGTGAATATTCATTCCTGCTTGACTGAATCTTCTGTGGTTGGAAATTAAACAGAAACAACTTTCTTACTTTCATATACAAAGATAAAATAGCAATCAACTTAAAACAAAAAAAAAATCGAAATTAGTCATGAACAATGACGTAAAATGGAAATACTTAATTTTCTTCCCCTTGTAATTGGATTATTACTTTTGTTGACGTCGTATATTTCAAACTTATAACTAATCAACTAACAACTTTTTAGTTTTTATATTTAAGCAGTGAAATGGTCGCGTCCACCTCTGTCCTTTTCGTGCTGATCAGCTCTCTAAAAATGTTAAAATGTAGCTTAATTAATTTTGCTTATGATTTATTTATTAATTTAAGCGGTTGTTCACCGATTGTACGATGCTAGTAAAGAGCTCACGCCTTGCTTTGAACTAAAATTATTATATCTTATAATAAAGGGCTGAGAGCTTATTTCTTGTGAGGAAACTGATATGGGCCTTAAATTTTAATGGACCGGGACATTAATGTACGTCAACAGTGGTGATTAATCTAGGTAAACGATTAACGGCTGATGTTTTTTCTTTAGGAAAGATAGAATTTTCATGTCAAAAAATCTAATCTCCTTTTATTAAGAATAAGGATAAGGATGTTCACTTTTAGTGTTCATTAATTTGAAGATGCTCCTTAAACATAAACAAAATAAAATGAAGTTCGTTCTACATCAATGACGTAAGATGGTCCTTAAACATAACTGAACCAATGTTTATAATTTTATTTTTCCATGTTTATAAATTTAGGCATTTGAGCTTCTTTTCTGTGTTTCTTTTTCTTTTTTTTTCAATAGCAAAAATACTCAAAAAATTGGCATATATATATTAATATACTAGTAATCGACCTGCGCCATGCGGGTAAACGATTATTCCTTTCATCAATAATTATTTTTTTCTGTGTAGAATCTTATATTTATTTGCTAATGAAATAATTTTAAAATATATTGTATTGAAAACAAATTAAAATCTCAAAATCCATAGTGTTTGATTAGTTAAACATTGTACAATCTCGAAACAAATTACATAAATCATTCGATAACATCTATAGCATTATCCGTTGCAACATCCGCAATACTTCCATGGCCTTTATACAGATATTGGAACAAATACTTGATAGAATTCGGGTTTCCTGTCTTTTTAATCTAATTGTAAAAAATCCAAAAGTCTGTAATTCAACAATCACAAAGAAGCAGATGTGAATATATAAATTTAGTTGTCCCAACTTCATTAATTTTGTCTACTCATTGCAAAGTCATCATCTGAAAATAAAAATAATTTTCACATCAACTACATTAGCAACAAAAATCGCATACAGCACCAATTCCATCTTCACTGTGGCTTCCCTTCTTAACAGAATCATAAATACTCTGAAATTGAATCAATTGAATTCAACGCGTGAATACAAATTATTATATTAAATGATAAAAGGATAAGTCTTCTCGTAGACTTTTTTTTATTTTTTTATTTGGACTTATGTGCAGTCATTAGTCAAAATTGCGACCAACAAAAAGATAATTTCGTGGTAAAGTATCAGGGAGTTCTTTTTGTAAAGAAATATCTTTCTTTTTTAATCCCTCTTAGCAATTGCCTATAAATTAATGAGAAACATCTTGCGTCCATTAAAAAACTGTCTATACATCTATAGATATGTACAGAATGTAGCAGATACACTATTTATATAACAGATACATCTCGGAATATAACTCATGGACGCTATGGTCAGTTTTTATATAGACGCTAGGTATCACTCCAATTAATACAGTCTTATTTGCCTGTGAAAACGATACCTGTGAATAATAATATATTAAAAAAATAGAGAAGCCAAGTACAAAACAATCCACTGTTTTTAATAAAACAAGGGACGGAATTTTGTTATGAAGCCGGTCCACCGTTGGTTAACTTGAACACAAGGTAGCATTAGCAAATTATGCATAATCTGGATTATCTGGTAAGTTGTCATGTGTATTATTTACTGTTAAGATTTGGAGGCTTTCATAGCTCACAACTTCACATCAAGCATGCTACATGCGACCTAATATATTTTGAGAATGTTAGTTGGAAAGTTATGTTGCACAAAATAAAATTGAGTATTATTGTAAGTGCCACTTGAATATTTTATCAGTTCTGAAAGCACATTATTTCGTCTTGAAAGTTTTATTTGTTTTATTAATTCTATCTTTTGTATTATTAACGCTAAACTTTATTTAATAAACATTTGACACCGTGAACGAGTTTGCAAATTAGTACTTTTAACAAGGATGTTAAATTTTTGAGTATTACTACAGTATACTAAATTTTATTTGAGGAAATAAAATTGAAGCATCCTAAACAAATTAGTACCTTTAACAAAAACATCAATTTTTGTTATGTATTTAGTGCTAAATTTTAGCTACTAGTGGCTAGTGCTCTATTTTCATTTTTTTTAATCAACCCTATCACCCATAATGCTCCCAATTTTTATCAGACAAAATTCGGTGCATCACAGTAAATTACTACAAAAAAATTCTGTCTGCCAAAAAAAAAATTAGTAAAATACCGTGACTCATACTTCAAAAAAAAATAAAAATAATAAATTGGGCATACGAGTTTAATGAAGAACCAAGCACACCAAGCAGCTAAAAGGCCTATAGATCCCAGACCCAGAGTGTGCTCGAAGGGTGCGACTTAAAATATCACTTTTCCCTCCCTTACCATCTTTTCACCCCCGGCACTTCCACGCAATTGGCTCACGGTTACAAATACAACCACACGCGTCACTCTTTAATTCGATTTTCGCCAGAGCTCCAGTGCAACGCCGCCATGTCGCGGTTTCGTAAATTGAAGTAAGTTTCTCCGTCGGAGAAAGCCTCCCGAATCCCACCTCGGAGTCCGCATCCGCTGCTACTCTTTTCAAACATCTAAACCCCGTTATTCAATCTTGACCGTCCGATGAGAAAAGACAAGATATCTCCGACCACTTCACAACAGATGCTGTCCGTCAATTTCAATCCAACGGTCCAAATATAGTACCGGGGTCCAGTTATCCTATGTATATAATAACAGGCGATTTGGATCGTCGTTTGGGAGTATAAATAAAAGGCTGGTCGGAAGAGAGTGCGTATCGGCTACGATCCAAATCGGATCGGAGGACCCTCCATCCCCGATCCAACGGCTGTAGATCTTAAAGTTAACTTCCTCACAAAATCCCGACCGTTCATTTGCGATTGGAGGGTCCTCCGATCCGATCAGGATCGTAGCTGATTCAGCGCGGTCGGGGAGGTGATGTCCGGTTGGGACCCGAGTGGACGGAGTGCTCATCCTCTGCTTTGCAGTATTGTACTGCCCAGAAATCAACGATGTGGATCATATGAGTATTTCAAGATTGATATGCGCGAATCTTAATGGAAATCCAACGGGCAGAGTAATGCGCAGTAACTTACTGCGCAGTAGAGGATACGAATTGCGAGTGGACTCTCTTTTTCTATTCTTTATTGTTCTCTCTTTTTCTTTTTTCCTTTGTTCTCTCTGTTCCTTCCTTTCTTCCTCTCTTATTATTATTACCACCACCACCACTTCCCTTTTCCTTTCTTTTCACTCCTCGGCTTCCTTCGATTCTTCTCTCTTACATCACTTTCTTTCTAGGGTTTGCAAGCTCCTATTCCTCCCCCCTTTTTTTTAATTTGTTTGTTTGTTCTGTGCTGCTGTTTCCCCGCAATTAGAGGATTCCAGTGTTCTCGAGCTGGCACTTAGGGTTTCTCAGCAGCAACCATGTCTCAGACCAACTGGGAAGCTGATAAAATGTAAGCTCCTGTCTTTCTTTCTTTTTTTTTGGGCATTTCTTTTTTGTTGGTTTTGGTTGGGATAGAAAGATGTGTAAAGATTTTCACTTTTTTCTGTGATGGTTTTGTTCAACTTTTATAGTTTCTGGTTTTGGGAGGGGGGGTTTTGGGGGTGAATTTGTGATTGCCTACTATTCTCACTGCTGTTGCTTCATTTCTGGCAATTCTAAATCCTGTTGTGTATATATTTAGTATTATTTACTTACTGCAACCTGCTATTTTTGCTTATTATTTTGTGGGTATTTGTTTCCCTATTAAGAAACAGTGAAACTGGGTCAAAAGAAATATTGGGCTTTCTTTGTTGGGTAAAATGGCAGTGATAAGTTGGGATGTATTGAGAGTTTTTAGTAGAAACTGTTGGCTAAATTGTTACGTAGAGTGTGTATTGGATATTTGGATTGCTGTGTTTAATGAGTGATAGGCAGCCGGAACTTTTTGTTTGGCCGCGCAAATTTGATTGATTTGCTGCTGCATCCGGTTAATCGGTCGGATAATTTGTTTGAATCATGTTTTTCATGTTTTTTTTTGTTTGTTCAAACTCTAATTTGGTGATGATTTTGAGACAATAAAGCTTGATTTTTGTAGGCACCAGATCTTATTTATTATTATTTTTTTTTTGAAAATAAATTTTTTCTTTGTGCAGCATGTAAGTTTGTAGCTCAAAACTATTAGAATATAACATCAAAGGTGTGATGTCAGAAGATATACATATCTTGAGTTTAGTTGACTCAAACAGTTAAAATTTCAACTCGGCATTTTATAATTCTAAGTCTAATAGAAGCATTCCAGTTGTTATGTACCATACATCATGGATCAGTGCCATACTCACCTAATTTGTTGCCTTTCTATTCTGTAATGGTGGGAATTTTTAATTTTGTTATGTTCATCTAGAGTAGGTTTTCATCGTAGTTCAGTTGTTATATGCTGAATGCTAATATACCAAGGAAATGATAAAAGGATGGGTCATGCATAATATATTGTATTTTGTAAACTAAGCAGTTGATGAACTAACATGTTTTTTCCAGTATTGTATTTTAGGACCAAGATTTTTATGTAATATGATAACACCTATTGACGTAGTTTGTCTACATTAATTGATGAATTATTAGTATTTGCTCTTGTTCCCTTTCTCCCATTTCTGCCAAATTACAGAGTGGAGGAATTCTAACCCGCCGTCCCTTTTTACAAATTTTAATAGGTTAGACGTATATATTTATGACTATTTCGTAAAGAGAAATTTGCAAGCAACTGCCAAGGCATTTCAAGCTGAAGGGAAGGTCTCTTCTGATCCAGTTGGTATACATCACTCTCTGTGTATTAATATTATTAGGCTAATTGTTGTCGATCTTTCAAAGTTAGCTTGAAGATTTAATATTTGCAATGAAATTACTATCTTAAGTCTCCCGTAATTCCCTAATTCAAACTGATGAACAGAATAATGTTGTCTGATGCTCTGACTGTAAATTTGTTATATTGTCAGCAATTGATGCACCTGGAGGGTTTCTCTTTGAATGGTGGTCAGTTTTTTGGGATATATTTATTGCAAGAACAAATGAAAAGCATTCTGACACGGCAGCTTCTTATATTGAGGTATAAATTTATGTCTATGTATCACCTAGAACTTGCATTGGTTTGCTTTGCTTGTCAGTGTGCTTGACGAAGCTATTTTGGGGTCGATTGTGACTGGTTTCAGAAATTTGGGGTGATTTGATAAAAAATAGTGAAACTGAAACTTGCTGAAGTTGAAAGGCAATTTATTATTAAAGTATAATAATGGGCCAAGAACTGTATGTCTGTATCAGCTTTACATATGAAGACTAATTAAAGGTAACTAGGCTTAGGTTCAAGCTTTCTTGCAAACAGGGTGCAAAATTGGTTATGTCTGATGCTTATATGTGGTAGCATGCCGCAAATTTTTTGGTTGAGGTTATCAGGATACATGCAGGATTTAACATGTTTTGGATCCATAATTTAATTATCAGCCTGCTATTAATTAATATAAGCATTATACCCTATGCCATACGAACTGGGGTAAAACTGTGTTCTTATTTTTAATTAATTTATGGGATCTTTCCTGATTTATTTTGTCTATGAAAGACTCAGCTAATTAAGGCTAGAGAGCAGCAGCAGCAGAACAACTCACAACAGCCATCGCCTCACCAACAATTGCCACAGCAAAATGCAAACCAAGCTCAAAACCAGCAGCAGCTCCAGATGCAACAAATGCTCCTCCAGAGGCAACAACAGCAACAACAGCACCACCAGAACCAGCAGCCTCAGCAGCATCAGCAGCAAATGCAACAGACACCACAACCGCAAAACCAAAACCAAAATCAAAATCAGAACCAACAACAGCAACAACAGAGAAGAGATGGTGCTGGAGGCCACCCGATGAATGGGGCAACAGGACTTGCTGGAAGCACTGCAAATGCACTTGCAACTAAGATGTATGAAGAGAGGTTGAAATTGCCTCAGAGAGAATCCATTGATGAAGCCTCCTTGAAGGTAGATCTGTTGATTTGGTCTTTTTGTGATAAGACTGTCTTTCATGTTTTCTTGTTAAGTTTCCTGAATGACCTGTCTTAACAAATTTGCCCTTAAATGATGTAGAATGCATAGGGGGAACTTGATATTTGTACAATGGGATATTTCTTATATTTTTTGAATAAGTGATTTTGGATATTTTAGAAACACAATTCATAATTTTTGACCTTTTCTTTCGTCCTTTTACTGTATTACTTATTCAGTCAATTTAAAATCCTCTTGCAGAGGTTTAGTGAAAATGTGGGCCCTATGATGGATCCGAACAATCCTTCAATTCTGAAGTCGGCTGCCTCTGGACAATCATCTGGGTATAACTCAAACTCCCTTCTAAAATTTATCCGAGTTTGTATGTTTTATTGAGGCAGAAAGTTGCTATCAGGTTAGTTCTGTGACAGTACAATGTGTGTACTTGAAAATTCTGATTGCTATATTACCTCTCCTGATTTCTTTTTAAAGATACAGACAGATATTCTTGTGCTCTATCATTTGTATTATGGAACAGGGATGATACATTAATTTGGGCCTTTTTTTAAATTTTATAGTGGTGTGGAATTTGCATTTGTGTTGTTACCCAGTAGTATGAGTGTGCAAGAATTTAATATCTTCTTTTTATGCAGACAAATTTTGCATGGCACAAGTGGTGGCTTGTCGGGTACTCTACAACAGGTTCAATCCAGGAATCAACAACTTCCTGGTCCTGCTCCGGTAACTAATTGGCACCACTTTTTCATATTGGTGTTTTACTCTCCTTGTCTATGCTTGTTATTAGTTGTTGATTATTCTACTTGTTCTATTTGTCAGAGCATAAAAACCGAGATAAATCCTGTATTGACAACCCGACCTGTTGGACCCGAGGGACCATTGATGGGAGTTCAAGGTTGCTATCGCTTTTTTTATTATTAATTAATACAGATTTGTATAATATTATGTATTGACTATAAAGCTGTTTAAAACTTAATGACACAATACAAGTAGCTTAAACGGACTATGTACTTACTGATTGTTCTTTGTTTCAGCTGGATTAAATCAACCTGGCAGTAATTTAACTTTGAAAGGATGGCCCCTCACGGTGAGAACTAGAATTTTGACAATGAAAAAGTTTTACATAGAATGATGAATTTTTGTTAATGCTATTGCGTTGTTTTGGTGACATTCTTAATCTGATGCTTTAGTAAATTTAGAAGATAATTTGCGAAAAAAGGTGCTCTATAAAATTGGGAAGGAAATTAAAATTTTGAACATAATATGTATAAGATTTATTAGTACCAGTTATAAATTCTAAGATAGCATTCACAAATCAATATCGAAAAACCAAATGAACTTCATTTTATAGCCCTTTTCAGAACTAATCTGTTCATTTTTATGTTAAAGGGATTGGACCAGCTCAGAACGGGCATACTCCAACAACAGAAACCATTCATGCAATCACCCCAATCATTCCACCAGATGCAGCAGTTCTTGACCCCACACCAGCAGCATCTGCTACTCCAGGCGCAGCAAAATCTCTCATCACCGAATGCTGGAGCAGCTGCTGCTGCCAATGATGTTGATGGTAGAAGGTTGAGAATGCTCATGAACAATCGCGGCATGATACTTGGGAAGGATGGCCCAGGCCAACCAAACCCAATGGGAGGCGATATCGTGCCGAACGTTGGCTCCCCATTCCCAGGTCCTGTGACCGGAATGGGCCGGAGTGATATTGATATGCTCATCAAGGTGAAGTTACTTCATCATCATTGTTGTTTGGAAAGACCTTAGTTAGGTCCCTCAGGTTTCCAATTGGTTCCGTGTCAGGTCTGGTAATGGCATTCTTCATGGCTGTGATATATTTTGACATTAGAGTTGCCAAACAGAGTCCATTGTTTGGTGGAAATAAACTCAGTTCCGCACTCCATTCAGTTTTGTTTATTGTTGATTGCTTCCTTGATGTCGTGGATGCTGAAACTGACTGTTTTTCTCCTCTTCTTATAATTAGCCAGTTCAAGATGTCCTCTTTTATGTTTCACTATATAACATTTGATAACAAGAGAAGCTACACACATACATTCAAGTTTTTGCTTTAGCAAGATAAAATTGCTTATGACGTTATGTTCTTTTTAGTAGAAGAAGATTGTTCAGCTACAGCAGCAGCAGCATCAGCAACAGCAGCAGCAGCAGCAGCAGCAAAGTGGAAGTCAACTCCATCAGCCTTGTGTCTCGAGTCAGCAATCTCAAAATTCGAACCCACTTCTCCCTCCACAAGACAAACCCATCTCTGGAAATGGAACTGTTGACGGAAGCATGCCGACCTCTTTTAGAGCTGACCAGGTAACATCTTGTTGTGTCTTCTTTGTTGACGATCTTGGTTGTGGTGAGATGATCTTCATCTGCTAGATTCATTTCTGGAATTGTGAATAGCACAATCAGTTTTTTAGATACTTAGATGTCTGATACCCTTCAACTAGATTCATTCCAGCATAGCATTTGTACGATGGAGTTAATTGTTTCATTACTAAACCTGGTTTCTTTAAGCATATAACACTGTACATGTGTGAACATTGTTGACTTGTATTATTGATAACACTTCATTTGTGTGATTGTGGTGGGGTACAGAGAGAGAGAGTTGATCAATCTTTGAGATTATTATCTTTCCTGTTAGTATTATTTTGCCGATATGGGAATTTGTGATCTGATGTGTGTTAGATTATATTCTTAGTGGTTTTGCAATGCTAACTCGAGTGATACCTCTGTTGGTTTTTTCAGGTGTCAAAACCACAAACTGGCCGTAAGCGGAAGCAGCCGGTGTCGTCATCTGGACCTGCTAACAGCTCAGGAACAGGCAACACTGCGGGTGGGCCGTCTCCTAGTTCAGCACCCTCAACACCATCAACGCACACACCATGTGATGTCATGTCCATGCCACAGTTGCCTCACAATGGCTCCTCAAAGGCTCTTGTAGTCTTCGGATCCGATGGCACCGGCAGCCTAACATCCCCTGTAAACCAGCTGGTATGCTTTTGTCTTTATCCAAAGTTCATCTTGGTGTTAAAATCACAGTTGTTAAGCCTATTCTGGTACCAAAGTCTTGGCTTTGTACTGGATTTGTGTTGCTTAATGGAAGCATATACTGCTGAACAAATTATTATTATGGCAATTATCATGTCTGTAATCTTTGTAAATTCAAAGCTTGATCAGCAGGTACTTGCTATATCGGGCCTCATTTCAGGCATACCATTTTGTTTATTACTCCCTCAGTGACAGTGAATGTGCTGTTGTCTTCTTTGTTTCTAGGCTGATATCGATCGATTTGTGGAGGATGGATCATTGGATGACAATGTGGAATCTTTTTTATCACATGATGAGATAGATCCTAGAGAGACTATGGGTCGGGGCATGGATGTCTCCAAAGGTGCCTCTCTCTCCATCCCCTCTTAAATTTGTTATGTAATATGATGTGCATTTATTAAAATATCTTTCGAACTAAATTTGCATTGCAGGGTTTACATTCAATGAAATTGGGTCCACGCGGGCAAGCACCAACAAGGTGATCTGTTGTCACTTCTCATATGATGGAAAGTTGCTGGCAACTGGAGGGCATGATAAGAAGGTTCAATTTGTTTACTACTGTTTACTGTAATTTTTTCTGTGGTGTGCGTTTGTGACTGTTTCTGTAAAGCCAGAAATATGAAATACGCAGATGCCTTGAAATGGTGGTGGTACAGTTTCATTTCATTTTCATTTCTTTTGAAAGATTTCTAGACTGCTGTGCTTTTAGCCTTTCTTTTGCATTAATGAAGTAGATTGATTGGTGAAGTATGAAGTCAGAAGTGAACATGAAAATTATTATTATTTCTTTTAAATTTCCGGATGCATTGCAATATACTCATCCCTCTTGCATGGAGTATCCTTGGACATTTAGATTTGTGTGGTGATGGATAAAAAATTTACTCAATTGTATTTGCCAAATCATCATCGGTAACGACAGAAAACTGAAACATCCAACAATGCAGGCTGTGCTTTGGTATGTGGATAGCTTGAAGCCTAAGTCGACCCTCGAGGAGCATTCTTTATTGATCACAGATGTGAGATTCAGCCCTAGCATGCCTCGACTTGCAACATCATCATTTGATCGCACTGTCAGAGTCTGGGACGCCGACAATGTAGTATGATGTTCCATCTTTTTCTTTTCTTACTAGTGCTTGTTTTCCTTTCAATAGCCTTCGCTATTGAGACTTTAAATGCCGACAAACTTCAGAAAAATTAAAAAATTTAGCTAGCAAGATAAAAGTACGACATGTGATGGGTTTAGTATTAATAAAAGATCCAGCGATGCATCCTGTCAAGAATCCAGTTTTTCCCGATGATCAGATAGGACATTTTACTTCAGTCCTTCCACTTTTGCTTGTGTATATAATAAAGTGTTGTACTTGATGCAGCAAGGGTACTCCCTGCGCACATTTACTGGGCACTCCGCATCAGTGATGTCTCTGGATTTCCATCCGAACAAGGACGATCTCATTTGCTCATGTGATGGCGATGGTGAAGTTCGTTATTGGAGTATTAACAATGGCAGCTGCATGAGTGTTTTCAAGGTGCCTTTCTTTCTGTTGAGTTTATTGTAAAGCATTAATACAATTTACTACAAAAATTATCAAAATAGTTTTTTCAACTTCTGCGAGTAATAATCGTATTGTTTGTGCAACTTGTATATAAATGAGACAATTTCAGCTCTCAATTTGTGAAATACCAGAATACCAGATGTTTATCACTTTGTATCTTATGATACTAAGCTTCGTACAAAGCCTACAGATGATTATATTGAAACAATCATTTTCATAGGAAGTTATTTTTAATCTTTATGATAAAAGTTGTTCATTTTTCAGGGATGCCTGAAATATTTTGCACGCAAATAAGGAACATTTGTAAGATTAATATATATTTTTTCTCTCCTATAGGGGGGCATGACACAAATGAGATTCCAGTCTTCTCAGGGTAAGTATCTTGCAGCTGCTGGGGAAAATCGAATATCTATACTAGATGTGGAGACACAAGCTATGTACAGTTCCCTCCAGGTTATTTTCTTGATTCTTTTTACCTTTTTTCATGACATATTTTGATATCCATTCAGGTCGAGTCAAAACCTTTTTTTAAACTTGCTACACTAGTGTGATTGTTGGATTGTGACATCTACTTTTTGTAAACTTTCTTTCTATTTAACCTTTCTAGTTGCATGACGATGGAACTGACTGTACATTTTTTGTAGGGTCACACGAAGGATGTGCACTCTGTGTGCTGGGATCCCTCTGGAGATTACCTGGCATCGGTCAGTGAAGACTCGGTTCGGATATGGTCATTTGGTACTTCTGATGAAGGGGAGTGTGTTCACGAGCTCAGTTGTGTTGGCAACAAATTCCATTCATGTGTTTTCCATCCTACCTATCCTTCTCTTCTGGTCATAGGCTGTTATCAGGTAACCTTTTATATTTGAATTTTGTATTTAGCACAAGCTTTTGGAAATTGTCGATTGCAATCAGAGTTTAGTTTTTGCCGTCGATAATTGTTTTAAAATGTAGCCATATTGACACAAGTTATTCTGGTGCAGTCTTTTGAACTCTGGGACTTGAGAGAGGGCAAGACAATGAGACTCAATGCACACGACGGATTAATTTCAGCACTGGCCGTGTCCGATGTGACGGGCCTGATTGCATCAGCGAGCCATGATAAGTTCGTCAAATTATGGAAATGACGTTATTAAATTGGTGCGGAAGTAGAAGGTACAATAGCTAACATGAGAACTTGACTACTAACCAGTGCCGCCACCACCGACTGTTGTTGTATCCCGTGGTCCTTCATGTGATGATGCCTCTTTGATCAAATTGGGTTTTTTTGTTTTGTTGGACCGAACAAAAGGGGCAACATGTGAAAGTGACATGGCTGATGTTGTATACATGGCTAATGTTATATAGGTAGTAGTGCTATTTGATACATGAAGACGGGTGCTCGGTTCACCTTCCAATAGTTTTTGCCTGTACACTTGCTTTGTAGGATGCCTGTGCCTTGCAAAAAACATTAATTTGCCTGCTCTTATATCTTTTTTGGTCATCTTTTTCTGTTGCCTGTGTTTTTGGCTGAGGTTGTCAAAAGAGCTCAAATTTCATTGATGCTGTGAGGTCTCAAATAATAATTGTTTTGGTGGTTTGAAATTGTTACGAGCCCAATCAACGTATTCTTATTTATCTTTCCACGATATTGTTTCATCTCTAGAAATCAATTCTACATCATATATCAGATGAGCAAACCGCTGCTAGTCGTCAAGTGATAGGGACTTTTAAAGCCATACTTTATAAGCTGAAGAGAAGCATCTTAGATTTCTAGTAAATAGGTATCAACGAATTTTGAGAGAATATATGCGTTACACCTATTAAAAACGAATTAGGGGAGTGGAAATCTTGTAATTTAAGTATGATAGTTTAATCTTGTTTAAATCTCTAATCAACAGCTGCAACCCTCCTGACGATAAACATCTCTGACATTAGACCCTTTAGCAATATAATTGAGTACAATAATACAATACAGTACCTCCAGGTGATTATCCATTTAATTGAACTTGTACCAGTTGTTACAACACTTTTCAACAAAAAAGAAAGCAAATGAAACCTCTGAAAATAGCTTTGTCAATACTTCAAACACTAAATCTGAACAAGCCACAAACAAAAATGCTCAAACCAAATATCTTTTTTTTCAACTTAAGTAGACCAGATTTGTTTTGGTCATGGCAGATCAATTGCACTGAAGCCACTCAAAACTACCGAGTTACTCTGTATGCCTGAAAAAAAAAAAAAAAAAAAGAACATCATGTTAATTTATTCACAGTACAAAATTTTACAACAAATCTTGGATTTCAGATAGTAGCGTTGTACCTTGACAGTCTTGAGTAAATCTCTTGCAGCCTTGTCATTCTTGAAATGATCACGCACAGGCTGCAAAAGAAAAAAGGGAAAATAAATCACATTCGAGTCCCAAAGCAAGCACACTCATATGCAGGGGTTCAAACTATCACACGCAAATAAAATTGTAGTCCCAGAAAGAGAGAAATTACTTGTAAGATCTGATTGATGGCTTTAGTAAGGGCAGGTTTAAGATCGCCAGGGTGTAAGTTACCGCTCTCATAATCAGCAATCAGTTCTTCCATTGTAGTAAAAACCCTGAATAAAGGAGCAAATGAACATATACATATAACCACAAATATGTGAAATAAGAAAAATAAACCCAAGTTCTAAGGTAGGAGAAAATGTAACTTACTTGTCACCACCGTTAGTTTCCGGTCTAGTGACCTCAAATTTACCAAACCAAGGAAACACGATGTATTTAATGTACTCCAAGCATGGGTTCCCTTCCACTACTTGAGGAGGACAGTAGGCTTTCTTTATTTTCAATCTCACATCATCCTATATAGAACAACAGGGGTTTACAGAATGACTAGTTTGACGAAGAAAAATACTACTTTTGGGTAAATTTTCATGAAAATTTACAACAACTTAAAAAAATACATATGACATAATACCGCTTCATCCTCCATGTAGATTGAAGAAGTAGGGTCACTCTTTGACATCTTTTCCTGGCCTTCTTTCAAACCAGGTAGCATATCTGAAAATCGGAAAATCAGAAGTAATAATTTTAATCTATAACAAGAATATATCCATAATGAACTATTGGTGAAAGGTGTTGCGAATAATACGATGTGAGAGAATAATGGGCTTGTTTTTCCTCTTGATATCATCACAGTATTCTCTGGCCAAGACATTGACCTTTCTTTGGTCCATTCCTAGCTGGCATATGTCGGCCTGCAATGCATTATAAACAAAACAAAAAAAAAAAAAGAAAACATGAGACCCCAGTTAAGAAAAGCTGGTATCCATAATCTTATCTATCACCCTGAATAAGTTGCACAAACAAACTTAGAAAAAAAAAAATTCACCTTGAGGAAAAATATGTCCGCACACTGCATGCACGGGTAAAGTATCTGTGCTGCTGTGAGCTCCTCCTGATCATTCCGACCCATGATTTGACTACAGCTGCATGGCCATTTCATTATCTTATTAGGCAACATTATTATAGATAACTATAAAGATAGCATAAATAATAGCATGAAAATCAACAATTACAATAAAACAGACAAAGAACTGTCTTCCTTGCATAATTCACAAGGAAATAAAAATTGCACCACCACAACAACAGCAGAAGGGAATAGCAATATTAATCTACCAAATTCAATTACTGAAATACAACATTCAAGTCTACGCGGCTATAACAACAAAACTTAATCATATAGTCTCAGAAAAAAATTAAGATGTGTCAATTAAGAATGTACCGAATAATACGGGGAAGGCTGTTTCTTCTTGCAATGTCCATGACAAGCGGCCAATACTCACCAGCTCTGCTATTGATCTCTTCAGAAGACCAGAGAAACTGGACATTCTCTTGGTTCATGCCAACCGCTTTCCAAATCTCAATCAGGTAACGCCCGACCGTCTGGATCTTCTTCAGGTCACCCCCCATTTTGTTGTTCAATTGCGCAAACCAGTCGGCAATCCATATTTTCACGGTACATCCCGCTTTGGTCAGCTTGTTCACGTTGATTGCCTTCACCACACCCTGAGAGAATCTTAATTGTTAGTCTGAGAACATAGCCTTTGTAAATTGTAATACAGACGATAATTTCGGTTCCAAACTGACTCAATTAGCTATTTATTTATATTTACTTTTTGCACATAATAATGTTTTGATCTTTGCAATTTCCTAACTCAATTAATAAACCGTTGATGATTCCAATTTCCAACCAAACCATGAAAGTAGAAAAGAAGGAGGCTTTAGAACAAAACCTGCGCGATGTGCATTCTGCCGGAAGGCTCGAATCCATCGTAGCAGACGGGGTTGGGTTTCTTGGCAAGCAAGTTCCTCAATTCGTCCTCCTGGATGCACTCCTCGCCGATGCTCCTCACCAGCTCATACTTCTCCTCCGCCGTCATCCTGAGACATCACACATCACACACAGAAACTCAAAATCCACTCACAGACACAGACATTGATTCAATTCAGTGCATTCTTAAGCAAAACGAGATAATCGAAAAGACAATAGCTCGGAGAAAGAGTACTTACTCAGATGCGGAGGAGGAGGAGGCGCCGAGGGAGAGAGATCCGACGGCGGCGGATGCGGCAGAATCATCAACGGATGGTGGCGCTACGCTCGACTGAGGCGTCGCCTCGGATGCGTCCGCCATAGATGGACTCGGAGAGGGGATGCACGGCGGAGGAAGAAAGGAGAACGGAGGCGGCGGCGGCGGCGAATAGAGAGACTCGGAGTCGGAGAAGGGTTTTGCGTGGACTGGAGTGAGGGAGGGATAAGGAAGGGGGTCTATAATGGGCCTTTTTGGGCCGATATCGAAGAGGCCTTTTGGGCCGAGATTGGAGATGCTTTATTGGGCCGATGTCGAAGAGGCTTTATTGGGCCGAGATTGGAGATGCTTTATTGGGCCGACATTGAAGAGGTTTTATTGGGCTGTTTTTGAAAAGGCCCTTTTGGGATGCCATTGGAGGTTCTTATTGGGCTATAATTGCTTATAGATTGTGTGCTGTTTCTTGGGTTGAATTGCTCGATACCCTTGCAATCTGCTCATGCTGGATAACATATGTGAGCTGAGCTCAAATTTAGTTTCTCACGAGATTATATTGTAGTACATAGTTCTTTAAAGTTATGTATTCATATTGAATATGGCTTCGTTAGTTATCAGAAAGATCGGTCAATGATAATCTAAAGAAAAAAGTGAGGGATGAAGGGTGAGAAAAATTGATTGAATAAATCAATTATTGAGATATTACACAGAAGTTACGGCTGCGGCAAAACCGCAACTAACGATCTAGTCAGACACAGTTGGCAGCCGCCCTCAACCTTAAAAAAATAAAAAAACGATCAAGTCAGATGCCAAAGAGAAAAACATAACTGAAAACTGAAAAGGAATAAACATTGAAAACAATGATCAAGCATCAGTTTTATTTGTTTCACATTCTTAACTGGAGATTGTCAAACTTGTCCCTTGGTGATCACATCATATTGATTTTGAGCCGCACACTAGCAATTCATATCCTCGGCCGTGCTGCACCCGTACCTGGCGGACAGAGAAAGAGAGAGTGACCGAGGTGGGACCTCAGTTCGGTGGGTGATTTGATATGTTTTTGGATCGTGACTAACGGAGTAGCCCGTGAGTCGCGACTAACCGTAGCAAAATTATATATATATATATATATATCTTAAGAAGCAGCGGACTATCCTGAAAAATATAAAAGCTAAGTTGATGATCTTTTATTTCGATGATAACTTAGATACTTCTACTATTGTACTTTGGGTTGTCCCTTTTTTCTTTTTGTTACTTTGACGTCATATATATACTGTTTTAAGTAATTTTAAATATATAATTCATTTCATATATTGGCCCTTTAAATGGTTGTTATTATATCCGGGGCGAAGCCTGGGTTACAGCTGTAGTAAATCTAATTTGTATAAACCGATAAAATAAACGACAATTTTACTCTATCTGAAGGCAATATATTTTATTTGAATAAATTATTAAGATAAATAGTCAATTATCATGACCATTCTAATCGTGATTTTTAATTAATCTAAAAATCTGTGAATAATATTGTGTGCCGAACGGGACTACATAATTAATTTCAATCAATTAATTACAGCCATATATATAACATTTGAATTGTATGCTTAGAATTGTGCTCCAAAATAAAATGTTGACTATATATCTTTCCCGATCATTCTTGGTCCGATCATGCAATTAAGTTCGTGCATTTCAATATGGCACAACCGCTAAATTCAACCTTATCTTAAACAAACCACAAAGTTTATTAATTTGTTACTATCCAACGATGAGTCTGCAGGAATTCTACTTGGTACGTTCTTTGTATTTTGGCATTGAATCCAGGAACCACGTATTCCTTCTTGACAATATTCTACAGGCCATATATATTAATATATATATTATATCATCATCATATCATGTTAGCTAGCAGTGGCGGAACCAGGATAGTTTATAAGGGGTGCCGAGATTTAGGAGGCCTTACAAGTTGTAATACATATACGTAGACAATACATAGTCATTCAATTAAACAATCAAAATTCAAAATATTTATTGAAAGATCTGTATATATTGAAGTCATCCATCTCATTTGCAATATGAAGAGTTTTTTTGGTACTTTATTTAATTGACCTCATGACTTATTTATCTTGTCTCTTATATGCTTCGTTTCATTTCATCTTGTCAAAATTTTCAGCAGAAGAAGAAAAGTACAAAAATTGTAACAACTATACATGTCAATTGTATGAGCTAGGCCCCAGCTATAAATTTAATTATAACCGTTAAAGAAGTTTGATTTTTCCATTATTTGTGTCAAGCAATAAGTTTTTTTTTTTGAGTAAACATAAGGGTCTAGCCCTTATTTTCGCAAATTTTATTAATAATTAAAAATATATATATTTACATAGTCATTCCCAAGAGATTGGGTGAAGAAAAAAAAACTATAAGAAAAAAGTACTAAAAAAGAAAAAAAAATACACATCATAGCAAAAAGATAAACTACGAGGCTTCGAATGAGATCTCTTGTAATAGAGCATTGAGTGATTTCTTCTTGTCATAAAATGCATGCAATAAGGTTTTAAATAAAATTTATAGTAAGTTGCTATGTAGATACTAAAAAGGATGCCAAAATCGATACTGCATAGGTTAGTATATATATTAAATAAATTGATTTAATATGCAATGTATTTTGTATAGTATATCAAATATACACTGCATAAAATAATTAACATAATAAAACTACTAGTATTAATAACTACTAGTATTAATAACAACTAATTTAAGAAAAAAAAAAAAGAGGAAGAAGAAAGAAAGAAAGAAACCTAGAAGAAGAGTGAAGAGAGGAGAAGAGAGGAGTCGAGTCGCTTCTTAAGGCCATGGCTCCTAAGAACTATCATTACATCATAAGGCCGGTGGACGAGGTCCCGAACGACGAGGAGGAGGCTGGGGAAAGCTATACATTCTGGGGACTGCCGAAGCGCTGGCTTGAGGAGCAGGAGGAGGACGAGGAGGAGGAGAGGCGTTACGAACGTCGACGCCCCTATTGTGCCTATTATTATCCGTCCGATGAGGAAGACCAGAGGATGATGGAACCGTCTGAGGGTGAGGGAAGTAACCCGAGTGATGATGAGGTCGGTGACGAAGTTGGTGAACAAGCTAAGAGGATTAAGCTCTCCGATGATGATGATCCAAGTGCCTCTGCTGGCCAAGAGATCGACCCCGCAGAGCAAGAGCATCAACAACTACTGGTTTGCTTTGCTTACATTTATCAAATATTATTTCATTGATTTCCCTTAATTATTTAATTTCTCCTCTTTGTTCTGAGCACATCGATTCATATATATATTACCTGCTTGCTTGCTTGATTGCTTGCAGGAGAAGTTTCAAACCGAATTGTTCAACTTCAACCTCTACCTTGCTGATCATGTCCCCATTGAGGTCAATAACATCATCCTTAATTGCCCTTTATTTATTTTCTTAATTACTTCTTTTAAATTATGACAAGAAATTAATTCTTTCCCATTAAATGCAGCATGACAGTTCCGCACAAGAAATCTTTGACTTGATTGACGCGCGCGGTGATATGCCCGCCCTTCCCGCTCTTCCCGGTCTTCCCCCTCAATCTACACTCCCCGAGCTGATACACGTCAATCTCTCTTCAAATATTTACTCTTTTATGCCTATATTTCACCTGTCCTTAATTCTATCTATTCTATTTATCCCGCTATGTTCCTTCTTCTTACTTGCAGCGCAAAATCCGTTTCAAAGGTTGCCTTCACGGTATCCGAGCTGAACATCAAACCGTTAAACTACTATATGAACATGTTCCTAAATTGCCGGTAAGTGCACCGATCATTTCAATCTTATTTTAACAGATCACAAGGTTTCATTAATCTTTCATTTACTTTGTGCTCATGTTGCAGGGCAGTAGAACAATTGACTATGTTAAACGAATGGTGGACCGCAAATCTTCACCTTTTGCACATCTCAAAGTTGCTGATTTGTATGCACCCATACAGGTTCATACCTTGCTTTTACACAGCAAATACTTTCCGTGTATATATTTTTCTATTATATCTAATATCTATCCTCTTTGCTTATCTGCTCGTCTCCAAACAAACCAATATTTGCAGATTTATGATAAATTGCTGCGCGAAGCAGAAGGTTTTTTCCATCTGTTGATTTTTATGGATTTGGATCAAAAGACATTAATGGAGAAAAGAGGAAAAGAGAAAGGGGAAGAAGAAGAAACTAGAAACAACTATCATTTTTTTCTCACATTACTGAGTACAGTTATGGTTTTAATACAAGTTTACCAAATGGACCTTCAAACTATAACAAAATACATTTAAGCTTTGCAACCCCTATAATTTTCTATATAACAAAATAACTATAACTAACTACTTTTCCAACACCATCCACTTATAAGAAAGGTACTGCCCATTATATACATATCATCTTTTGGATCTGAGGTGCATGTATTGTCCACTGCATTAAAAAATTACTACTTAGAAGTGCATTCAAATGTCAATTTTGCATTCTGCTATTTGGAAATTAAGCTGAAGCATATTATGTTATCTCTTTGTTTCCATGTAGAGCTACAAAAAAGAGTTTTTCTCTTTTGTTGATGCACGGGCAAAATTAGAAGAGCGCGAGTTCATTATGGTTCTGAACTCCTCTCACACATGCTTAATTATGTTGTTAAATTGCTATTGTTGGGAGAAATATACTGATTCTCAAAACTGTGATAATATGCTTACAGAGAAAGTGGCGCATATATAATGCTCTTTTTAGAGGGGGCCCAATGCTAAAGCAATTAGTTCGTAGCGGGTTGCATGATAAGGTAATGCTTGTGCTTGTGATTTTTGATGCAATAGTAGGAAAAGTTTCTACTTTCAAGTACAGTAAATGGTTGCCTACTGACTGTTCATTCTCAATGCAATCTATCTTTCCATTGACAGTAATATGATCGTTGCTGCAGGCAAATTCGGTTGCAGGAGCAGTTTGACTGTCATCTTTATTATTGCGCAAATGTTGAGGTAGCTTATTATCTTTCAAACATCTTTATTCTTAACCTTATAAATCTTATGAGCATCTTATTGAGATTGATGCTTGTGTATGGTGCTTTTTATTGGTTTGCAGCATGATAGTGTTATTGAAGATTTGCTTTATAATGAGGCTGTTGTCCCGAAGAAATTTAAAGATTTAGATCTGGAACTCAAGAGACTCTTTGCAGGTGCGTTTATCAACAGTTTTATGTATTTCTTTTTTTGTTTCATTTTAGCCTGGTAGTTTATTTGTCATTTCGTGACACAGGCTTGCATTAATATTTGCAAAAAATGGATGACGAGTGCAAACGCTGCTGCAGACAGCTACAGATACTAGAAAATGCAAGTCGCCATAATGTATGGATTCCTCAAAATACACAACTTCTGTTCTAACTACCCCTATGTATCCTTTGGTATTTTACTAACTACTCGTTGCAATTTCAAAGGAGACAACTGATCTTGATGAAATGCTGATTGCTTTGTATTCTGCGTACCCCAACATCTTCAGCTTACCCATGGAATGCCCAGTTGACAATGATCTGGTACTATATTTCTCTGCTTCCCACCTGATATTTGATGGAAGCTTACAGTGATCTGATTTCTTGCATCTCTAACATGTCTCAGCTTCATAAAGTTTTTATAATCAAAATATAAGATTACTGAGTGGTGTAGATGACAATCACTCTAATGGAAATAAAAATGATATTAGATTCAGTGCAGTTCACCGTAGCTTATGCGTGAAGTGTTTAACCTTAAGTCTCAAAAAGCTATGAATTGGCTTTCAACACTCAATTTAGCCCTGCTTGTCTGCTTTTAAAGCCAAGAATTTGTGTTCCACAAGTTTTTTGTTTGGAGTCCTTTTGCATAAACAATCAATATGCTAGAAAATGAATTTATGTTGTTACTTGATAATTTTGATATTTTAGATGTGCGGCTTGTCAAAAAATTTGAGTTGCATGAATTTATTGTTTGTTGGAAATAATAATACCAACTTGCGGGAAGAGCGTCTCAAGGAGGCAACAGCTAAGATGAAAGTAGCGTTCTTTCCTGAAATTGCTGATTACCGTGTGCTAGAAATTACTTTGGTATTCTTTTTATGTTCTTAAGCAGTCTAGTACAAAATTTTGTCTTTCATTTTTGTGTGCCTGAGTTACAGTTTAATGTGTAACTTGCAGCTATATATGAAGCATCTTGTTTCAAAGGTACATCCCGTTGTTTACTAACATGTACCCACTTCTATCTGAATTGAGAGGAAGTTACCCCTCTGCGGTTATTTCGTGCTATTGATCATTCATTGAAACACTCTGATCCTTTCAAATTGTGCATTGCACACATACCGTTTTTTCATTTGTATGCACTGCTGCCTGTGACACAGGGTAATGCAGAGGAGTCATCATGGTCGACTGAGATCTCTAAAAGGATGAAGTTTTTCTAGGTATTCTCTCTATTTCTGACTAGTAGTTTATATAATCCGTAAGATGTATTCTTGTTCTGACCATGAAGAGGACTTTTAATTGATGAAACAGATTATGCCAGAGGAGATATGTCATGAGCATCGCACGTATAGTCATGTCATTAATGTTGAAACTCGCTTGGTATGTACATTTCCATTTCTCTCTCTTGCTTCATGTTTTACCTCAGTTCTCACTTTAGATATTTTTCTTTGCACAGGCCTAACAGATGACCGGTAATATATAATACTGTTGTGTGGCAGATACAAATTCATTAAGTTGCAGTTGGGTGACGGGTCCGATTGTTGAGATCCTAACAAGGCTGCAGCTTCTAGGAATTGTTGTCATACGTTGAGAAATTAGTAACCAGATTGAAGACCAGTGAAATACTATTTAATGTATTTCTTATAGCATCTAATATTGTTTATGTGACCAGACTGAAGACCAGTAATATGAAATACTTTTCATTTGATCTGGAAATTTTAGGTGATACTTTGAAGTATTAACTGCAAACCTCATATATGTTTTTTTTTTTTCTTTTTTTTTTTTTTTTTTCTTCCTTTTCAGTTCCAGCCACTCAAGTCTATAATTTCCTACCAATTGTCTTCTAAGCCCTATATATTTATAATAATTCAAAACATATGGCATCCCTTGCTTGAATTTGGATTTTAATTAACAAAAAATGAGAAAAACACACAGTCCATCCCTGCATGTGGATGTGGGCTTCATTGGGTGTGCTCGTCCATCAAATGACTTGGGTCTGTTAATTGGGTTTGGAATTCAATTAAACCAAATGTTATTTAAAGCCCATCATAAAAACAACTATTCGGCCGAGTTATGACTACATTCCAGTATTCCACCACCATACATTTCTAGTAGGAGGATGCAACGTCTTAGTTAAATCCATGCATTGTATATATGCAGCTACCATTGAGAACCAGAACAAATAAAAATAAAAGAAAAGAAAAACTTAAGCCGGAAATCTAGATTTCCGGTACTTTTAGATGTGCAAAAATCACAAACAAATGCTTATTGACATATTGACTTTAGAAGAGTTCACTTAAAGCTCAATCGTCACAACAAAATTAGAATCTCCAGAGCAGATTAAGCAAACATAATCTACAAATATGAACATCAGCTAGAATAAAAGAAACAACAAAAGCCCAAAAGTCGGTCAGACAGCCCTACATTCCAATGGCCATCGACAACCTATCTATCAACTAACGGGACTTCACATGTACTTCAAGCATGTCATCATCTTCTAATTCGAGGCTAGCGGGAGTTGAAGCAGGGCCCACCTTTTCTCCGTCAAAAGAGAAAATCAGATCTTCTGGCTTCAGATTAACCTTCTTTGCATATATTTTGAATAGCTTCTCGAACTTGTCATCCTGAATTTTGAGATAATCTTATCATTGTTTTACACAGTTTCATGGTTAATACTTATAATCAACAGTTGAACAGAGAAAACATAAACCTAAAAATGACTATGGGGCCATGGGCACAAAATGGTAAATACTTATAATCAGCAGCTCTATCAAACCAGAGGCAAAACACAACATCCAAACTGCTGCAATAGTGCAATATACATTCCAAATGCAGCCAATAAGGTCCAATTAACTGCTTGATTTCAAAGAGGTGTTTTAAAGAATAGTACAGAATATATAACCTTGTATATGCAGAACTGCTTCTTGCCATCCTTGTCTTGAATGGAAATAACAATCTTCTCCCTCGCCTCTGACGGCAAGTCCAAAATTACTGGTTCTGAAGCTTTTTTTGAGCTTTTAACTTGTTTCTTTGCACTTTCAATCACATCTTCTACCGGCCTAGCCAATAATGCCAGCTCCTCCTTCCTTAGCCTTAATGAGAGGTAATCCAGTAAGAAATTAACAACATTTATGCACATGCAACTTCAAAAGTAATTTTGTGAAGCTAATAATCATAAAATTCCTCTTCAATATATTCATTGGACTAAATACAGTATTCAAAGTATCAACAATCAAAATTTTAGAAAGAAGGGTACTGGTTTTACCA
Source organism: Cyperus esculentus (assembly GCA_030179965.1). Classification (NCBI taxonomy): domain Eukaryota; kingdom Viridiplantae; phylum Streptophyta; class Magnoliopsida; order Poales; family Cyperaceae; genus Cyperus; species Cyperus esculentus. The sequence goes on along the minus strand of JASGLE010000025.1, from coordinate 4,076,813 downwards.
ACCAAGGCTTCCAATTTCAGCAGATACAGAACTAAATAACTGGTAACAAGCATATCTGCAAGACCATTCACCTTAGTTCCCGTAATATGCTGTCTTCTTCACATTCTGTCCTGGTAAAAGTCTTTGGCGGAGGTGAGGCCAACCAATCATCTTCTTTGTTCTCCTTGTTAGTATCACCATTTTCTTCTGGCACCGGCACATAATCTCCGTTCTTCTTTAGGTCTTCCTTTTCATCCTATATGAACATTATTAGTGACAAAATTGCATTTCTGGCGAATACATGCATGTGCTGTGCTGGCTTCTTACAACAACAAACTTTAATCTCTACACATGTACGTGCTGGTTTCTTAATTGAATACAACCCTATTTAAACTTTAATGGCATGATTAAATAGCCTCGACTGAACCCGAGTTCTCCTCAGTTTAGACCACCGTTATGACAAAGTCTCAATTGATCCTTGAGAATTGAGGTATCTAACTCTACTATGCTAAAAGTGAAACCCCATTAATCAAGTTTGATAGCTATATTTGGGTTTACTAACATTGAAAAAACCCATATCAGTTCTTACTTACCCGCCTTACCCAGTTCTATTACCCTTGCAAACTACAAAGTAACAACTAAAAAGCCACCACTTAAATTAAACCTCTACGCAAGAGTTAGATTAAATCAAAAGTTAACAGATACAAAGAAAATCCGATCTTACAAGATTGTGACTTCTCTTCGATTTCTTTCTACAGTGCACGAAGATCTCCGACTTCTCAATGTCCGAATCTGCAAAACAAAAACACAAAATTGCAATCACATCAGCATTCACAACCCCAATTGGACCCGATTTCGCAAGAGACAACGGTAAACAGTGAAGCACCAGTACGGCAATACCCAATCCAGCTTGATCCACAAAAAAAACTGGTTCAGAAAACAAAAATTACCGTCGAAGGTGAAGAAATCGGGGGGCTGCACGCGCGTGTAATCGAAGAGCGGCTCCAACTCCTGATCACCTTCCTATTACAAAAAAAAAAACCAAAACCCTAATTACTCATCATCGACGACACGGCGACAGCAACAAATCGATAACAACAATAACAAATATGCGCGGACGAACCATTGCTGAATGCTGATAGCCCGATTCTCTCTTCCTCTTCCTCTTCCTCCTCTTGTTTTCGCCTCCTCCTCTTTCGCGTATGCTGAGATTTGGGAACGCGATGGGGTTTTGGATTCGTGTTGCGAACGAACGGAGGGAAGGAATTCATATCCCCTGCTGTACTGCATTGTGCAGTTCACGAGGACAGCCATTGGATTGTCTTGTGATTCGTGCCGGCGCGGATCTCGAGACAATCCAACGGCTAACGATGTAAACTGCATAGTGCAGTAAGTTAGGGGATGAACACTCCGGACGGAGCTGTAAGCCTGTAACGGATTTTCTGGTGCAACGGTTTAAACAGGTCGCTGACCGGTGGGGGCACTGGGGTAGGAGATTAACGGTAGGTAGTAGTCAAATAGATTCTGGACTGATGGTCCCGCTTGTCAGTGACTCGGTGTAGGATTGGCGGGAGCGGTGCAGGCGCAGAAGATCTGAAGAGGACGAGACGTTTCCGCTCCGGAGCGGAAGTAGCCGGGCGATCGAAGCGAACGGTGCGGATTTAATCATTGTATATTTAGAGGGAGTTATCTCCGGCTCCGCTTAGTTTGAGTAGCATTATTTTTGCAAATTTTTCTTCTGGTATATATAATCTATTTTTATTCATTCAGCAGAAGATGTTAAAATTAAAAATAAAAATTCAGCAGCAGGCATAAACTTGGTTAATGTAACCAATTAAGTTGATCAATACTTTCAATAAAAATTTCAATAAAAGTGAACCATATTGAATTCTATTGATAGAGATTTCCAGGTACATATAGTTCTTTTAAGATTGCATATCGGATGGAAATCGATAAAATATTATTGTTTTCTTTCTGAAATTAGTTCTTTCTTTATTCGTACTTTATTGTTTCTCATTTTTTTTAAAAAAAATTCAGCTAAAAGTTTCATTGACTAACAAAAATTAACAAGAGCAAACCGAAAATTAAAATTCATCTTTCCAATTTTAATTTACATGAGTTGCTTTGGATAATTTCAATTTATGAGTAGCAAAAAATGATATTATGTTATTTCTGAACTTTTTTGATATGGATTAGCTTGCTTACGTTATACTTTTCTAACCTTTTTGTAACAAGATTTAAGCTTTTCCTAATTCGTAGTATAATCCAACAAATTGTAGTCAAATGAATGAAATAATAAAATCTCTCTTTCTGAATCTTTTTTTTTTTCCCAACCCACCAATTATAATCTTTCAAACTACCCATCTATCTATCACTCAATCATTCAATCAATCTAAAAATCTATCTATTCATCTACTTTTGTATGTTTGTTACAGGGCCCCGAAACCAATGCCGGGCACTAACGATCCAAGACGAAACCACCAGAATAAACAAACCACCAACGGCAACCGGTGTGTAATTCAAAGTATCCTTCGTGACGGGGTACGACACGGGCAGAGAGAAAAGAACGGTGATGGTGATCACCCAGAGCACTGCAACCCACCCGACAATCAGGCTGTACCTGCCCAGGTTGAACGGGCCCTGGACGAAGGTCTTACGGGCCAGAGTTACGCGGAAGAATATCGGGAGCGCGTATGCTATGTAGAGCCCGATTGTGGCGATTGATACCATGGCTTGGAATGCCACCAGACTTCCAAGGGACTGAAACAGCATGATGCAAAAGAATGATGTCATTTATAATTGAGATATATTAAGCATCAATAGCAGTCAGGTCCTGGTACATATACCAGACTGGTACTGGTACTGGTACTGGTACTGATACTGAGACCAAAGACTGTAAAATTGGGAGGTTCGCATTTCGCACTGGTACAGTAAGCTATCCAGACCGTATTTAACCATAATTGGTTTAGTAATTGGCTGGTTATTATTCTTTTGAAATAAAGAATGCGCTAAACTTGTTTTCGTGTCATCTGGCACGTGATATTAGTACATCGATAACGGGCTCAACTGGTCAGGTAAATACTGTAATCTAATTTTTACATGAAATTGTGAAGTAATAAAATTTCAGGGTTTTTTTTTTAATTATTTAACTATTTCTTTTCTTTTCTCTTTGGACTGTTTTGATTGCATCGACATTGCTGTCATGCTAGCTTGAAGTCTAGCTGGTATGATAATGGCACATGGCCAACCAAACTAGCCTTGCAACTAGCAATTTTGGCATTAATGATGTACATGAATACAATATGAAATAATAAATGTAAACATAAGAATTTTATCATATATTGTAATTTTTCTAAAGTAAATTTTCAGAAAGCAGGCATTATGAGGAAAATTACCGGTAAAGCCATGCAGACAGAAATCACTGCTGACAGCCAAACCGCATTGATCGGCACCTCTTGCTTATTTACTTGATGCCAGAGAGAAGAAAAAGGCATTGCGCCGTCTCTTGAAAATGCATATGCCATTCTGGTTATGCAGAAAAATGAAAAAAGAACGTTAAATTTGCATAAAATCATATCAAAACATAGAATTGATTTTTCTATAGAGTTTCATAGAGTGCAGTTTCAGTATTCTGTTATAGCTATGTTAAAAAAAAAAAATTGAATTCATAATAATGAATAACCAAACAATCTGTTACCTAGAGTTGCTCGTGACAGAGCTCATCCCGCAAAAGAATATCGCCACGGCAACAACGCCCAGACAAACAATCCCGCCAACTCCGCTGCCATACCTACTCTTAAATGCAAGGTAGAACACCTCGGCAATTGCATATCCACCTGCGTCGTTATCAGGGCTGAGCAGGTAAGGGATGTTGGTTGCTGCGAAGGTGATTCCGAGAATGTACCCCCAACCGACAATTATGGATATGCCGATGGAGCTTATAATGCCCCTTGGGCCATTTATATCTGCACTCTTTGTTTCTTCGGTCTGTTTAAAACAAAACGATATGTTTTGTTATCAGAAAACGGATTTCGGTTTATATTATTCCTTAATTGCTATTCTTCCCAAACCTACCCAAATTGACCTCTAATAACCTTGATCAGTAGAATCGGCTAGAAAGAAACTAAATTCACCTCAGTGCTTTGTAACTATGCTCCAGCAACATACCAGTACAAAATCTGAAATCCTTCAGTTTGGTTTGGCCGTAAATTGACATATCCCTTAATTAAAACAAATGCTACTTAGAAAGAAAAATCAATGAAAGATAATTTCTTACCATATGAGCAGAGGCATCATAGCCTGTCAACGTATACTGGCTCATCAAAAGGCCTATCAAAAATATGTAAGGTTTGCTGTGTATTCTGGCACTATTATCCGTGTTGAAATGTGTGAAGACAAACTTGGCACTGGCCCTTTCCGTCGCCACCGTAGGGATTACTATCATAAGAACAAATACACCTGTCAAAAAATAACCCCATTAGAGTTTGCAAAAATAAGCAAGAATACGTCATAAATATTTTTTTCATACCTGTACATAACTCGATTTTGCAGATGTGTGCATAGTGTATATCGTGAACTATAGTGGCATAAATGTCAAAAGCAATATCATTATTATGCCGTCTTTCGTGCTTGTTTATTTCCTTGTATATTGTTTGGAGCAGTGTGATTACCTAGCATGTTCCAAGCAGCAGCGAGCTGGCCGAAGAAAGATACCCAAGTGATCGGTAGGCTGTTAATGATAGCATGAATCAACAAAATTCCGGCATGGAAAGCGATGACCACATACTTTGAAGCCAGGTAGCCGCCCCCGTTACTTCCTCCGGTACTTAGCAGGATTATTACCTGAATTAACTGCGCCAATGAGTAATCTACGCTCGTCGTAACTGCCCACTGGAAAAATAGAATACATTCTGAGATCTAAAAAGCTTTCATTGCATCAAATTGTTTCTTCCTTTATATTTTTTTCTTGAATATTACCTGACCAACAATGTTGAACCTGCAGGCAAAGAAACGTACTTGGTTAGTGATTACAAGTTAACGGGTCTTACAAAAAAACATAACCGGTGTTTTTGTTACAAGGGAATGCTTAAACTGAGAACAAGACTAAAACCAATTATGAAAGTTCTACGATTCCATTCTGCTGAGCTATGCATTATCAAAGAAAGCATTTTCTGTTTCTACTTATACGATCAATACTAAGGTTGAAAATGGTCTTAAATGCTCAACCAAAGTAACCATAATATCCATTTTGGGTACCGAAAGGCAGGACTGCTAGAGTGAACATCGATACATACTAACTCATCAAATTCCTTTTCCCAAGTCGGGCACCAAAATGAAAATATTTTCTCCGACATGAATTTGTAGAAAGCAAAGAATCAGCAATTACCAGCCAGTGATCCAGGAGGCAAATGGGGCCCACGATTGCCCCGCCAGCTTGGCACTCCAGTAATACAAACCGCCTGAGGTTGGGTATGACGAACATATCTCAGCCATCGATAACCCAACCAGCATTGTGAACCCACCGGCAATGAACCAGCCATATGTCATAGTGAGGGGCCCGCCAAACGTGAGACCAGTGTTGTACAGTGTAGTTATACCCGTCAGAACCGAAATGATTGCAAAAGAAAAGGCAAAGTTGGACAGGACCCTATCGAAATTAACCAATCGGTTAATCAATTAATTAATATGGCATGTAAAGGATTAATAGGAGAATACCTATGTTGATGCCAGGTACAAGTTCAAGCTGGTAACAAATCAAATTGATCAATTTTGAAACATATACTGTACACGGTACAAAATCACATTCAAAGCAAAAGAGAACAAGAAATTAGTATAATTACAGGACAGATTCTTTAAAAATTAGCAAATAATAACACCATAATTTATGCAAAATACTAATTAAACTTTCCCTGAAGTAGAACTAATCTTTTTTTTTTTCCCTTTTGGAGCCTAATTTGTCAAACATTCCAATCAGTAGAAGTTCATGCTCATATTGTTACATTGGACACTAATAGATGGCAGTTCAAACTAGATTAGGTGTGTTAAACTACTTTTTAACTGAAACCATACACCACTAAAGAAACACAACAAATTAAGCCCAAAAATTTTGAACAAAAGTATCCACCAGGGACCAAAATGGCACAAATTGGAACAATCAAGAACCACAATTCAAGTTATACTGCACAAGATTGGACTTTTCACAGACAGGAGGACAAGAAAGAATTGAAGAAAAAAAAAAGAAGTCAGCTAAAGATCAATGCAAAACCCAAAATCAGATAGAAATTAAAAGGTAAGAACATTCAATTGGGCATTTGGGTATTTGGGTGTGGTTGGTTCAAATCTAGTATCACATATCAGCACAATTCATCATATATCAACATGTCATGTATACAAAAAAAACCAGTAAACTGAGAAAACATGAATACATAATAATCTTGCTAACAGATATCGGCACAATTTTATCATATATCAACATGGTACATACACAAAAAAGATCAACAAAGTGAGAAAACAAGAACATATATAGCAATGCAAGAGAAGAAATCAAATAATGAATCATGGGATAATTGGATTACGAGAGGTCGCGCTTGAGCTCCTGCTTGTAGCCGAGCTGATGGAGGCGTTCCTGGCCGGAGTCCTGCAGCTCGTTGTACATGGCGATTGAGCATGACCCATTGCTGCAATCCTCCTCCTTCCCCTCCATCACTTAATTCCTCCTTGTTTTCTCACACAACTCTTTACACAAATGGCACTTGACAGTTAATTTGTACTTTGTGATTGGTCTTCTTGTGGTGTGAATAGGATCATCAGTTGTTCTGTCACAGAAAGATTGGAGCTTGGAGATTTGTATGTTCAGAGTTTAGAGTTCAGACTTCAGGCTCAATAATGGATGCTGATCTCATTGAATTATTATATTGAATGATTTCAGTGGTTGCAATTGTCTCCATTCCTTGCAAAATAGGAGGTCTTCTGTTTTGTATGGGTTGATTTGAGTCTACATCCCTTGGAATGGTCAGATTACTTCAAATTATGGAGTTGTCAGAAATTGTATTAGAAATAATATTGTACTATTGTAGCGGACAGCTTTGAAAAACTGCGCACAATAGCTTTTAGGGGGGTTGACCATTCCTCGGTGGAATACCTAGAGGATTTCAATTTGGTTGATTTGAGGTTGGAGTTGTTTGTGTAAATTGTTTTTTGGAATGTTTTATTTGTGATAATTAATTTGTTGAGTGGAATTATTGAATCTTGCATAAAAAAAAGGCCTCGCTTTTATACGGGAATTTTGTGGTTTTTTTTTCTTTTTTTTATTTAAAAAGTTATTGATGCGACTGTTTAAGTGTCATGTCCAATTTGATTGTTCATCGAAGCCACTAAAAATAGTTCTAACAATGAGATGTATTATGAACCTAAATTTGTATAATAATTTTTTAAAAAAATTTTAATCTTATTTGAACAGTAGATTGTACTTGTAGTCATATCTTGTTACTCTTCTGTTTTTTGATCCCAAATAATTTTATTCCCCTCTCATGGTGTTCTCTAATCCCAAATAATTTTATCCCCTCTCATGTTGCTAACCTTGCTATTATCACAAAACATCTATTATATTGTTACGTTAAAATTTGGGAAGTCCAAACTCCAAACCATCTATAAAGAAGTTCATGTACCGGTGCTGCGGTGCATCAAGGAAAAGTGTAAAACCGTTCAAGATCCAAGATTTCTCCAGTAATGGATCATTCCTGTTCTAAATCACCGGAGAGGATATGGATCACGTGGTAGTTTTTTTTTTTTTTGCCAAATGATCACGTGGTAGTAGTACTCTGTTCAGTGAAGACAAATCTTGGACGCTATTACAAAAGGCAAAAAAAAGAATTTCCTCAAAAAAAAAAAAAAAGAAGAGAAGAGAAGAGGAAAAAAAAAAATTAATTCAGGAAACTTATACGACCAGGATTTGTTCTCTCTTCTCTACACCGTAACTCTGATGGGCCATAAGCCCATAACCATTAACCAGTCGTTATAGCTTTACGGTCCAGGAAGACTATGTCTAACCAGTATAAGCGTTTCGAATCATTGGAGAATCAAATCCAAAAAAAAAAAATCAACGAGGCCGCAGAATAAGTCAAGCTACTGAAAAATTGTATTTTATTTTATTTTATTAAAGTTTATAACTTGGAGCAATGTCAATCTTTTGGGTCCCCGGTATTTCCATCTCCAAGCTCATTCTTCAAATTTTTTTTTTTGGGTGATATGAATTTTAAGACCAAGAACCGAAAATTGCATCTAAAAATATTCCAGTAGGTGTTGATTAGTAGTTACTTACACAATTAGTAGCTATTTCAATTTTACAAGTCATAATACGATCCCAATTCCCGGTTGGGCCAATAATTTGCAAATATATGTTTTCGGATTAGAAAACATTGAAATTTCTTTTCTTTTCTTTTCTTTTTTTTGAAATATCTGATTGGTAAAGCGTATGAATTTATGTAGGGTTTAATATTTCACTTATAAATTAGTTAATTAGTAATTTTTCAGATTAGATGACATAGAGTAATTTTTGAAATTATGTATATGGCAGCTCTAAAACTAATTTTTTTTTTCCCATTTGTGTACATTCATGTGGTAACAAATAGCCACAGCTTGCTGATATATGCACTTGTATTAAATAAAATTTTGGTCATAATTCCGTGGTCACATTAATTTAATTTCTTGCCCAAATATGTAATATATCAAAGTCAATATATAATAAACGTTGAATTTGCTTGTGTTTTATTTAAAAATTCCGAGTCTTAGCAATTGCGTTCATAATGCAAACTTGTCCTTAGATAGTAACTAAGCTAGAAAACGATGTATGATAATGACCCAACTAATATTTTTTAAAAAACAAAAAAATTTATATAGATACAAAATTGATACCGACTGTGTTAGTATAAAAAAATTTGAGTACTTAATGAGTTAATTTTAATATTTATTTATTTAACATGAATATTAATACAGTTAGTATCATTTTTGATGTCTGTGTATAGTTCCTTTATAAATAAAATGAAAGTGCTCTTTATTTATTTGTTGGTTAGGTTATTTTATTGGTGAAATTGAGAGAGTCTCCCATTTGGTCTAATTGGTTATTTAATTAGTCAAACAAAAGATTCGTTTTAATTAGTATCTTAATTATGTCATCAAGACGTACGAGAAGATACCTCAGAATATTGGCTTGATTATAAAAATAGTTTAGTTGTACTTAAGTAGCTAAATCAATTTGCATTTTATTATTCGCCGTTAATAATTCATGTAACAGTATTTCTCCTAAAAAAATAAAAACCATAATATAATTCTGTACGTTTTTGGTGCCTTGGACGCACGAATAAATTAATTAGTGTCCTTTTTAACCTTCTTTTATATATATATATATATAAAACAATGAACGACGTTATATATATATATATATATATTTTTTTTTTTTTTGTCAATAGAGTGAATTCGTAATTGATAATCTGCAACGAGTATATTTTGTGAAAAGACAATCATTTTATCTCAAAAAGTATAGTTTCATGAAAGGAGTTTGACACCTAATTTTATGGACTTATCATCGAATGCAACAAGAGTAATCCAACGATATTAATTAACAGCTGTTTTCAACTTGTTCAAGTTGTTTTCCAAATTAATCATTCACAGTGTATAATTAAAAATAAATTGTAGGAAAATGCGCATTCATATGAAGATGTAGGATTTGTATCTGCTGCCATAGTTTCCAATAGCAGGATCCTGCCATAAGACACTGACAGGTGGGACCCACAAATAAAGGAACACCCCTCTTTCTAAAATCTCGGCCGTTTAAAATCAATCCTGGGGCCGTCTCAATTAATGGCAGGACCTGCCATTGTTTTTAATGGCAGCAGATACGGACCCTGAAGATGTACTCTTATATATTTACCATACAGTACTATACATATTATATGTATTCATTGTTGAGGAGTGATATGAAGACCCAACTCTTACCCCCGCAACTCTTGATGTGTTGTCATTTTGTACGGATGTGAGTCTTCAATTATATGTGCGGCCCGTTTTCATCTACCCGGGTAGCTGCATGGAGTATTTTGTGGGGTGTACTTTTTACGGTCATCTATCCGGGTAGCTGCGGAGAGTATTTTGAGTATGTTGTGGTGAGTATTTTAGTTACGGGAAGTATTTTGTGGAGAGTATTTATTGCGGTCATCTATTTGGGTAGCTATGGAGAGTATTTTGCGAGGAGTATTTTTTTGACATTTGCACATGGGCAAAGATTATAAGCTTTCTGACAGCAATTAAAAAAGTCAATAGTACTGTTGGATAACACGGGGAGCCATATATTTATCCTTTATTGTTTTATATCTCAAACTCATTATATTCAATAACATGTACAATATATGCGTGTATAATGCAATAATGTATATTAATTAAATATTACGTCACTATACGACATGGAATATTATATTATTACATACATGTGGTCGAATATATATAATATATCTCATCAAATATTATCGAATAATCTTGTTAAACCTTTAAATTGGATGTGAGTTTAATATTTCACCTTACATATATGAGTCTGGATCATCTAATGCACTACAAATTGGACAGTGCAGTAGTAGATCCCGAGTTCACATATATGAACACAAAGTATATATACAGCATGAATTAGCTGTTCAAAATTAAAAAAACTCGTGCTTGACACGCGAGAGAGAGAGAGAGAGAAAAAAAAGAAGAAGAAAAACTCGTGCGTTGATCTTGATCATGTGTGAACTGTGTGAAGTATACAGCCACACTATTAGCTTTTGACTTTTGAGGTAACTAGAGCTGTAACTCGGGCTTCGGCCCGAAATATGATAATAAAAAAATAATAGAACTTATAAAATAAAAATATTTATTTTAATAAAAATAAACATAATTTAAATTTTTTTTTATGTGAATAATGATGATGATGTATAATTTAATTTATAAATAATAGTACATAAATGTTAGACCACTTTAAGGATTAAATTTTGTCATAGACATATTATATCATTTTATTAAATGGGGAGAGATAATAAATATAAACCATTGGATAAAGTAGATGAATAGATTTAAACAAAATCAATGGTTAATAATATTGATGATGTGGCATAGTTGAGGTGCTTAGAAAGTTACCCCTCTTTCTAGTTTATAGATTAGAAAGTTTTCTTTTGAGGTAAAACCACACTATTTGTTATATATTCAAGGCACTATATATATTTTTCTCATTTCATTCACAAATATAAAATTGTATCAATTATTATGAGCTCTGCTGAGTTGTGTATATATAAGCAACCTAACACGGTATCACCAGCTAGGTCGATCGATCTTTGTCAGAAAAATCAGAACAATTTGGATCTTAAAAAAAAAAGTTCCACATTTTTATAAAGGGAAAAAAAAGTGCGAAATTTCACATTAAAATAGTATACTCGCGAGCCGTGAGGGAATCTTACACCGAATTTTCTAATGTCTATTTATCAGAACAAATATTTTCTTAACTAAATAAAAGTCTAATGCACACGCGGCATAATATATACTGGCGGTCTACTATTTAACTTATGCTACATAGTCAGAAAAAATATCATTCGACGATGACTATTCTCAATTAAATTTTAAATTTTACAGTAATAATAATGCTTAGTTAAATTAATAAAAAATAAAAACGCATGTTTAAATTTGTTGATGTGTTGGAAATTTATTAATGTGACTAGCTATATATTCCCATAAATCCTACTTTTCGAGTTTATAGCAATTAGAAACATATTTTTCTTATAAAAAGAAAAAATATCTTATGGAGGATGATGTATTATATATGTAGGCATAGCATGCAGTTTTAATTTCCAGGTGAAAAAAATAATTTCATAGTATATATGATTTTAATGAAGTTGATGAGACAATTAATTTCGACATGGATTTGGGTCAGAATAAAGTAAAGACCGCAAAATATGTGCAAATCCTAAATTATTATGTAGTGTGTGACTCATTTTTTTAGTTTGTCTTCACTTCGCTCATTATCTTTCTCAAAACCTCCAATCAAATTTTCCTATATAATTTTCATGCACTTTAAAATCATCATGTTCATGCGTGCTTGTCTATCCTGTCAATTAATTTATGTCTGTTTATAGCATTATTAATAATGTATATTTGGCAATTCATTTAAGACAAGTAGAGAAAACTGTTTTGTTTATAAACCTTGTAATTGCTTTATATTATATGTGTCAACGTCATATCTAGCAATTGGACAATATATATAAATTAATTGGGATGATGCATCTAGCCTCAGTAGTCAATTAAATAAATACATTTTTTTATACATTTTTTATTATTAAACAGGGAAATGAGCTTTCATGAATAATACTTTTCTTTGTATGTATCACCAAATTTCTTCCTTGATAGCAACAAGTCCCACTCAAATTTTACTAAGATGTTTTTTTTCTGACTTTTCTCAAGTACAAAAAACTACAAATTCTAACAAAAATCCAGCTCAAAGTTTTCCAACTTCAACTAGTCAAAAATATCTTATTTCAGGGCTTATTTTTTTGTGGGCTAGGCCCAGAATGCATAGATTTTATTTGGGTCATATCTAGTGTGCTCAGTATTAGTGTCCAGATATCTATATTATTACAAAATCTGAGTTACATATTACATAATTTGAGATAAGAGTTACAAATTCTGTGTATTTGTAGACGTGTAGATAGTTAAATTGAGGACATTTGGAAAATTCCATTTTCTTTTATGTTTGATGGTTTGTACTTTGTAGTAGTTTCTTCATCATAAATAAAATCTTTTGTTGCAAGTGAGCTTAAATATGGATTTTGTTAAGAGAAACATCCAACGTAAAAACCGTCCATACATTCATAGATGTACAAGAAATGTAACAGATATATTTTAAAATGTAACTTATTAACACTATAAATAACTCTTCTATGGACGCTAGGTTTTATTCTTTTGTTAACTTATTGAATTCCATATCATGAATTTTGTCATTGTTTCTGCATAAATCATTGGTTGAGTTCAGAGTTGCACCTCAATTTTAAGGCAAAATCGTCCGAATATTCAGATTCATATGGCTGAAATATACAAGCAAAATATATAGCTGATGTAATTAATTACGAGAGTCTGCGACCGAGCTCGGGTTTGTATCCGAGCTGTCTCAGGTGCCTGTTATCCGAGTCATCATCTGCTCCGATTTCATCTTCTTCCAGAAGAACATACGACGCAACCGCTCTCGCATTTTCGCCTCTCGATCTCATTTTGCATCAATCGGGTATGCAAATATGCAACAATTAAACTCAATCCTGATCTTGCCTGAACGATAAGTCAATGATCAGTATTCAGTACTCGATTGAGTGTTCGTTCGAGTGTTGAACTGATCAGGCGCAGGCCGGCACTCGATCGATGTGTATATCAGTATATATATCAGACCAATTGTTTGACAGAGATCAGGTTGCATTGGGTATTTTTTTGTTTGTTTTTTTGACAGTTATAAGCTGACCTACTTTGATTACTAAGAAGGGAATTGAGAGTATAATTGCAATTGCAAATTTGCAAGCAATGCAAAGAAAGGACTGAAAGGACATCCCTTTTTCTTGAGTAGGTGGTTAATTGGGCAACGTAATCAGGTAATTTCAATTATGAATCTCCATTAAAATCAAATCTCTTCATCATTCTATCAAAAAATGTAAAATAAAATCTCTTGCGTCCATTGAAAAAACGTCTATACGTCTATAGACGTGTACAGAATAAAACAAATATGTCTCTAAATATAACAAATACATCCTAGAATGTAACCAATAGACTCTATGGACGATTTTCTATAAACGCTGGTTATTACTCGTAACTTTTCTAGGATATCCCAATCTGGAAACAAAAGCAGCCTGGCCTGCTAATGTATGGGGCCACCACACCTGGATATGAACAAATAAAATGTTCTGATATTATATTAGATGTTGAAGCACAAAAGCATTTGTTTTCTTTGAACTGTTATTGGGCTCACTTTCACAATTGAGTTCCCAAAATTGGGTCTTTTTGGGCCTGCTCAGATTGGTTGATTGGAGTTTTAGAAAGACTAGTTTGGTTCCAATACTTCAAGCAAAAGGGCCACTTTGAATAAATGAATAGAACCATGGATTGCAATTATTCCTTTGCTGATACTAATTAAAAGAGGTAATATACACTGATACAAGACTGCTTGATTATGATTCATGTGAGCTTTTATGCATGTACATGTTTGTCTTTTGGATGAAAACAAGAGAAGATAGACATTGTATTGCCAGCTAAAAGGTTCTGTCTTTTTTGGATGCTCGAATCAATTCAGTTCTTTTGAGTTCAGTATTGGGATACTGGTTTGAATCAAATTCCATGAACCATATATAAATGAATAAATCCAATGCAAGGCAACATATTTTGGAGCAGTTTTGGTGTAAATTTGCCCAATTTGCACAACATCAATTTAGATTTATTTTAGCATTCGAAAAAACATGTTAATTTGATCAATATGAGATATATTACCAGACTGATCAGCTGAGAATGATTGAATTGGTACCTTTTATCTCATCAAGGAAGCAGCCTTTAACTTATTGTCAAAGTGACATCATGTTGATTCGCACGCCAAGATCATCGTCAGGGAGCTCATTACCAGGTCGATAATCCTGACAAACAGTTTCAGATTATAAGCAAACAAATACACGAGCAAATGAAAGCCGTTACTATGCGTATTTCGATGTATACCTTGCTGATATAGTCTATATCTCCGCATCCACGGACTTCGTACCGGTCCAGGGAAGCCGGAAAGTGTTCCTCCGGGTCGATGTAAAGCTGAGGACACATCGTTATGCTGATCCGCTTTAGGGAGGTCAGTCCCTTGAGTCCATGAACAGATTCGAGACTCGCGCATCCGTAGATATTCAGAGCCTCGACATTTTGGTTGTTAAGGTCCAACGCAGTTACCTCGTGTGACCACGAAACAACTATCGTTTTAAGTTGCGGCAAGTGAGAATTCTGCAGAAGCATTCTGTGGAACTTCCCGAATAGCCCCAGGTGTGACAGTGAAGGAAGAGTGATGATTGTGCTCAATTTAACACAATCCATTAACACCAATGTTGTCAGAGTAGAAGAGAGAGCCGATGGAGGTGCTACGATCAGCTGTGAGTTTGATGATGCCGGCATACCTTCAATTTTTAGTCTTTCATGAGGCTGGAATATCTCAGGTACCGTACCAGTGCCAAAAAATTCATGTCCAATATAGCGCACATTGTACGCAGCTTGAATTTCTAGATATTTGAGAGATGGCAATTGACCGAGCGGAGGAAGCAACTTACAGTGAAATGCCGCGAGCTTTACCTTAACCAATTTAGAGAAAGATTTGTCGCCGACCCACGATGGAAATCGTGAGCCGCCGTAATTGTATATGTTCATTTCGGTAAGTTTTTGGTTCGGCTTGAGTATCTCTAGCAATTCTTCGGAGAACTCCTTTCTCGTTCCGTCGATATCGTGATCGTAGATATCGAATTCATAGTCGCACCTGAAGTTCAATGTCAGATGCTCTATGGAACCTTTTTTCCGCAAGTTAACCTCCTTAGCATCGTCGGTGTTACTCACATTGTTGAGGCCGAAAATGTTCAAGCTTCCCCTGAGATTTACCAGATTCTTAAGCTCACCGATATTGCATTCCGAACTATCTTTCCCAATCACAAAGGCCTTCAATGATTGTAGGTTTGTCAACAGCCCGACGCCATATGGTAAACGGCACGGATATTCGGAGTCGTTGTTGAGGTGCCGCAGGTTTACTAGCTGCCCAATGCCATACGGTAGCTTTAAAAGCGGGCACTGATTTAATTCCAAGGTTTGTAGATTGTAGAGGTTGAAAGTTGAATTCGGAAGATATTCTAGTTCGGTGTTAGAAACGTTGAGATACCGCAGCAGTTTCAAGTTCCCGATTGATTCGGGCAAGGTAGCGATTGCGGCATGACTGAAATCCAATGCTCGAACGTGCCTCCAGCTTACCAACATGTTATGGGGGATCTCAACTCGAACACTTGGTGCTGTCTCCCACGTCAACACTTGCACCAGTCGCATGATTCCCGATCCGTGGAAATGTTGGAGTATATCTACAAGTGTCATGTTATGAGGGTTGACGCTATCGGGATCCTCCTGTGTCGCGACAATGGAGAGATATCGAACCGTACTGGCTTCTGACCGATCAAATTTTGTTTCAATTTCGGATTCTGAATCATCAGATGTCGTTTCCAATTTTCGCCTCGCAACTTCATTACCAGAAACAAGTTCTGCCATGTCATGCAACAGATCATGCATAACGAAAACTTGTTCTTGTTCGCCGGCGTCCCGTTTTTCTGTTCGTTGGATCATTGATCGCTCGAACAACTGGTTGATACAATCTCTGGCGACATCCTCTAACCTCCTTCCTTTGGAACCATGGATTAACCCGACAGACATCCACAATTTCACAATCTTGTCGGCATGGAACACGTAATCTTTCGGAAATAGTGCCAAGAACGCGAAGCACTGTTTAAGAGGCGGCGGCATGCGATCGTAGCTCAATTTCAGAACCGGTAAACAATCGCCATTTTGAATGTTCGGTTTCCACTCCTCGCTTTCTAAGATATCCATCCAACACTTCACGTCGTATTCAATCCGACAAACGCTTCCTATCGCCTTGACAGCCAGGGGCAAACCGTTGCACTTGGCAACTATTTTCTCCGCGACTTGCATCATGACGGCATCGACATTTCCTTCTGCGTAATCAAAGACCAATTGATTGAACAGCGAACAACACGCTTTAAATCTGAGATAACCGAGCTTATAAGGCAGCTTCGTGTGCATAACTTTAGCAACCGCGGTACTACGACTGGTCACCAAAATCGTTCCCGACCTCGCAAACTTTAGCGGTACTTGCAAAACATCCCACAGACTTTGCTCCTCATTCCAGACATCATCCAATACCAGAACAAAACTCTTCCCTTTAACCTCCTCTTGCAAAAGCATCTGAAGATCATCCAATTCGGTGAATTCGCAACTCTTCCTGGTAAAAGATGTGATTATCTTTCTCGTCAGGGTCACAACATCAAATTCATCAGACACACAGACCCACCCCTTCAATTCGAAACGCTCGCGCACCCGCGAATCGTTATAGACAAGCTGGGCAAGCGTGGTCTTGCCGATACCCCCCATCCCGACTATCGCATGAACCTTCAACTTTATACCACCTCCTGTGTTGTCTCCATCCTGATCACAAAGCAATTGCCTGATTATCTTCTCCTTGTCTTCATCCCTGCCATGGATGGTCGCCTCGTGAACCAACGAGCTGCTAGGCGGCCGTGTCAGTGTTCGTGCCAGCGTGTTCGGACCGTGGTGCCTCAGGCTCCGGACGTAATTCCAGCCGAGAGTTTTCCAGTCCTGCGTCGTCTCCTCGAACCGCTCCCTGATCTCCTTCACTCTGCTAGCTATCTCATCAGATACTGGCACACTTACAGCAATTGAGTCCAGATCTATTACCTGATTATAAAAAAATATATATTGTTCATTTTTATTACATATAAATGAATTTTTAAAAAAATATGGATCTATTTTTTTTTTTTTTAATGTCACAACTAACAGTCTGCCACTTCATGTTAGATTTATATAGTTCAAATTGGACCTACTTTTTTGTTTTAATTTCTTTGTCCGTTTGTTGTCCACTTGTCCTAGGTTGAAGTCATCCCTATTGATTGTATATATCAATTTCCTATTTGCATTTTATCACGTTTTGACCAAATGAAAGAGAAAGATAAGCTACTTAAGAAAAAAAAAAAACACTGTTAATTATTAATGGTTACTTATATAAATTATTGGCTATATACATTGCATTTTGAGTGAATAATTAAGGCAAGTGGGGTGTGCCATATATATATATATATAAGTGAGGAAAATGAAATATGTCAAATTGCCAATTAAGAAATTAAGATCGTTGAACCGTGGAACATGTCATCACATTCATGTGGCACATACTAACAAAAATATAAAGTACGTAAGTATTGAATTTCTCCGTTTTTTTTCTCCTCCAAATTTTTTTAATTTCCATTATACCCCTTAATCAACGGTAGAGATCAAAATGCATTGATTTCAAAGGTATTGATATTCTCCAATTAAACAACTTCCTCTCCATTTTGGTCTTTTTACAAAAATAGAATTATATCAATTTTGGTATGAAAGACATCAAGTTGATTAGAATTTACATTAATGAGGAAGTAATGCTTTATATTCTAAAATTCAATGAGTTAATTTAGTGTAAAGATGAAATTTGAATGGTAAATAATTAGTCAAAAACCAAAAGCACGTTATATGCGGCATGAGCTCAGAATTTGAAACGCCCGCAAACGAGCGGGTTTCTTGCTAGTACTAACAAAAATTGATTAATTAGAAGGATATATGGGTACCAAATTAAAATTATTTTGTATTTATCAGGGTTTATTACCTTTTTTCTTTTTTTTTCCTTTTCTTTTCTGTGGTACACCCATCTCTTGTTGGTAATAGTAGATATTATTAATTGAAAAACATTACTCACATAAAAAATAATAATAATATGTATTAATTTTCGTTTACTTCAGCAAAGCATATATATTTGGGTCAACTTAAAAATATATGTCTTTTATGCAACAGTTTACAAAATTTGGATATATATACAAAAAATTTTCCAAAAACTAAATATATGCTAAAATTTCCATAAAAAAACATTATGAAGCATTATATATTTATATTCAGTCATCCCTTTTTCATAATTCAGTTGAATAAACTTTGCACCTTATAATTACTTCCAACGTTACATACCTCGCCCTGCCGCTTGCGCTTCTGCCCGCTGCCGCCGTCGAGGCCGAGCATCCGATTCCTCGCCTGGATCTTAGCATGGAGCACATCATACTCGTAGTCCCCGACGACATCCTCGGCGTCATAGGCGATCTCCTTCAGCTCCTTGAGCCGGAGCCTCTCCGCCTGGTCGCCAACGTCTCTGTCGCCCGCGTCCACGAGGACCGCCTGGATCCGCCTCATGCTCCGCTCCAGCTTCCTCAGATCCTCATATGCAGCCGCGTTCGACGTTGATGTCTCAGAAGGTGCAGGTGTCAGTAATGAAGATGAAGCAGCAGCAGCAGCAGTTGCACCTGCTCCCGCCGCCGCCGCCGCCGCAGACGGAAGAAGCGAGGAGAGCTTCTCGGCCGTCCACTTGATTCCGGTAGCAACAATGCCTGCCATTGGGGTTAGTTTAGTTACTAATTACTTGTGATTGATCTCCTCAATATATATTCTGTTAGACTGTTATATATTCTCTTTCTCTAAATAAAACAGTATATGGACTCAGGTAACGATTCCATATCCTCTGTAGCGCTGCACTGTGTATCGCAGGATGTGAACCGTTAGATCGTCTCGGGATCTGTGCCGGATCGCATCTCGAGATGATCTAACGGTTCACAGCCTGCGCTACACAATGCAGCGCTGCAGAGGATGAGCTCGGGCTGTAACAATATGATAATACAAGTGTCCCATTCCAAGGGAAGTATAGTAATTAAGTCAGCAGTCACTAGGAGTTAAATTAATCGTCTCACACACGCAAACTGGTTATTAGTTGTGACTTGAGTGATACACTGAAATGGAGGTTTTTCTTAATTAATTAATTAATTAACTAGGATGACTTTGAAGAGGTCATAGATTCAATCCATTGGCACAAATATATCCTAAAAAGAAATGGGAAATGGTGGAAAATATCCGCTTAATCTAAAAAAAAAAAAAATGATAATCTTATGATTTTAATAACTACTAGTAAAGAGCCCATGCGTTGCTTTGGGCTGGAATTGTATTTCTTATAATAAATTCTTAAGATAATATGTAATGGGCCTTATATTGAGGAAATTGATATGGGGCTTAATTAAATTTTAATGGGCTGCGATATTAACGTCAACGGGCATTAACGTAAATCAACGGTTCTGATCTATCCAAAAAAATAATCAACGGCTCATGTTTTTTATTTGAGAAAGATAGCTCTTTCATGTCATTTTTTCCGATATGCTTTTATATATATAGTAAGGATATATATGATCTCATGGTCATGAGGAAATTAAAGACTAATTGATTGACTTGGTCCGGTCCGGTCCGGCCGGTCAAGATATCAATGAGAAAATATTGTTGGCGTTAATTGGCTACCTAATTAAGTAATTATATTGTTATTAATTTATTAATTAATTGTATATTTTTATTTATTGGTTTAATGCAAGGGTCATTAATTAATTTCTCTTACTCATCTGCTTAATTATGTGATCTCTAGCTAGCTAGGCGCTATATATTGAAATTTTGAAATCAGTTGCATTTCTTGAACATTCATGTAATTAATTAATTATTGAAATTATGCTCCTATGATGTACAGCAATATATAGACGTCTTAAAATAATTAATTTAACAAACGTATAATCAGGGTTTTCCGTACATCAATGGAATAACAGCACATACTTGATATGTACTTGGATGCATGACCAATTCAAACGCATATATTGCTTAAATAAAGTCTTACCAAGTAATTAATCTTCTCTTACAATTAATTAATTAATTAATTGGGATTGGCAGTCCCACACGGCGTAGACTGACTAATATATGACTATATATAATATGAACGCATGAAGTATGAACGCATGGACCCCAATTAGAAATTAGAAATTTAGAATATATAGATACTCTGTAGTCTTAATTAATCGTACTAGCTACTCGTGGCATACTGGCATCGAACAAACATTCCTCTTATTATTAGATTGTTCATCATTTAGATTTTAGAGAATCCGTACATTTTTTGCGTTAATTATTATCTCGTAGCAGCAGTAAAATTGATTTAAGCTCTTAAATCGATTTTAAGTCACCAAACAGAAGTGATTTAAGGTGTAGTAAGTTAACGCAGCTATATAGGTGTATTAAACTAAATCACTAACATTTCACATCTTTTACACATAACATCAATTTTACTTCATCTATTTACTTCACTACCACCAAACACTACTAATTTAAGGTGATTTAACGTTTTACTCCGCTTTAACTTACTACACTTGTCAAACGGGAGGTATATTTTTATTGGTGCTACGGTGCTACCCCTATATATAGCATTTATTAATTTATGGTCGAGGCAATATATATATATATATATATATATATACACAACAAATATACCATCAGCTTAATAATCCTTCCGTGAGTGCATCTCCAAAAACATATCAAATCATCTCAAAATCTCGATTTATATGGCCCAATAGATCCTTTATTTCAAAATCTTACGGGAGATAAAAATTTTCCATTTTTTAAAGTTTTTAAGTATTTGTTTGAGATTTTTTAAAAATGACATAAAACTTGATTATTTTATTAATATTGTATAGTCATTTTTAAAAAATCTCAAACAAATACTTAAAAAATTTTAAAAAATGAAAAAAATTTTGTATCCCGTATATAAAGAATCTATTGAGCCATATGAATTGAAATTTGAAAGTGATTTGATAGGTTTTTGGAGGTTCGCTCACATAAGGGCTCACGGTATATTTGCTCGTGTATATATATGAATGCGTTACATGTGTGTACTAATTAGTTGACTAGACAATTAATTAATTAGCCTTGACCAACATCATCATATAGCCTAGTCTGCCTAATTAGTTTTTAATTATATATATGACATTAAGTAACCCATATATAAATACTAGATTTTTCAAAAATTAAAAGTAATCACAATATTATATATAGCCAATAAATGTAATTAACCAACATTAATAATCACGAAATAATTATTATATTAATATAATATATGGTTGTTTTTGCGAGTACAAGAAAATAATTGAGCTCTAGCTAGCTCGAAACCAATTAATATATATTTTCGTTCCTCACTCGATGAACCGAGATAAGAATTTTCTGAAAATTGTATATATATATATACTTGTACTATATATTTGTTATTATAAATTTACCCCGTCGTGCAAGCAATTCTTTATTTCTTTTTCTTATTGACCCAATACATTTTGTTATGAATCTTACCCCGTCGGGCCGGCCGGGCAATCATATTATTTTCTTTGGAAAAATATATGTATCTCCGTAACTTGCCCCTGGAGTTAACGATGTACTGTAAAGTTGTTACATAAAACAATATAAAATTTGCTGAAATATATAGTACTCCCCGCACCATGTTAGGACAGAATACCCACACCCTTGTAATGGAATACTCCCCGCATTCACTGTCTACTGAAATACTCCTTGCACTACGTACCAACGATTTACTATATTGAAATCCAAAATAAGTTCAAAAACTCCTCCCATCCATACCGCCTGCCAACGCATCAAGAATTGTTGGGGGGGGGGGGCAAAATTCGGATCTTAATATCACTACTCATTTTCTTTTCGACCCAAATATGTTTGATTCACTATATTTTCAAGTCTGTGTCATGTACGTACTGATGTACATTGAAACGGATTGACTAGAGCTTCACTACATCCAGGAGGGGCTAATTAGAAATTATGATTATATATATAGAAGAACCAGCTTTGGTCTAATGGCTAAGGGCAATGCTTTTTCTGTAGGAGGTCGCATGTTTGAAATCCGGATGAGAGGTTTTTATAGAATTTAAATTTAAATTTGAGTGGCTTGACCCTCATTTTTATCTAAAAAAAACTTATGATTATATATATAGTTAAATTAAAAAATTAGGGGCCAACTTAATGGTTTAGCGTATACAAAAATTTAGCAAGCAATTAAGAATAATGAAGAACTAAGAAATTTTAATTGAATGGTTGCTCGTAACGTTGCAATAACGTCAGTTTAAGTTTTTTTTTTTTTTTTTTTTTAACAGCAAATCGGAGTCGAGCTTCGATCAAATTAAGCTGGATGGTAATCTAATGGGCAAATTTATAAAATACCTCCTTTTAAAATACATCAAACAAAATACCCTTCCTTTAAAATTTTTGTCAAATTGCCCTTGTGGGACCCAACTAAATACTCTCTCCTTACCTCCCTTTCCCTTGCTTTCCCTTCCAATACTATACTATTCTTTTGTTGAATTATGATAAGTAATAATATTTATTGGTGCAAGTTAATTGAATTTAAATAAAATTTTGAAGAGTGTATAATTATGAATTTGACTAACTCTTCAATGAATATATGCAATATTGTTAATTTGGATTCATTATTATCTAGCTAATAGTGGGTGTCAAAAAAATAATAAAGAAATAAGAAAAGTAAAGTTAGAATTCAACACAATCTGACATCAAATTTTAAAAAATATTGCTTATTTTATTTTGCGTGACAATTTTAATACTGGTCATTAGTACTTTATATATAGTGGCATTAAAGTAGTGACATTTTGAAAAGAAAAATTATAAATTATGGTTTCTTACCTGTGTAGGTGTATAGCTTAATTAGATCAACATATAAACCTACGTACGTAAAAGACCAAAATTAAATTTTCATGAAATAAAATATCACCACCCATCTTTCCTACCTGATAAGTTTAATATAACTAATATGTCGGAAATGACAACATTTCCATTCAAAAAAATCGATCAATATTAATGTATGGAATATTCACCCCCTCTTGAGAAGTAATTGAGAGGGAAGGGTAATGAGAGTAGAAGTGGTATGAAGTTGGGTCCCACAAGGGCAATTTGACAAAAAATTTATAGGAGAGGTATTTTGTTCTATGTTTTCAAAAAGAAGGGCATATTGTAAAATTGTCCGTAATCTAATTGTTTGCTAATACACAATTTTGTAATTGTAATGATGAAAGCACCCAATATTTCACTTTTTTAATTTGATTTTTCTATCCATTATTTTGTTTTTTAGTTACATCAATAAAACTAAAATCCATAACACGAATTTAGTTATATTATTATACTAATACTTTTGATCCAATTTATATTTCAAAAATAAAATAAAAAATATCATTTATATTTTATAAGCTTATATAATTGAGTGCCTATTAATTAATAGTCTCATGCTCCTTGTCCCTCACTCCCTGTGTATAGAAAGAAATGAGATGGGTTCGTCAGATTTTTTATTTTTCTAATAATTGCATTGGCATCAAGCTACATATATATATTATATAGGCATGGTTTGGTTTGTTAAGCAATGCTTAGTTGTTTAATTGCTTGATTACTTCCATCCCCAGGGTTGGACATATTCACCTGAGTTACAAAAATTAACTATTAACAGTATAGAAAAACATGATTACAAAATTACACGAGACTTCCTGAAAGACAAACAGCTAATTTTTTTTTTTTTTTTAACATCAAAAGTCTGTAGACAACAAACAGCTAATGTTACAAGTCACCGTCCAGTCCACTCTGATGACAAGCTGCATATATGTGTCGCCTGAAACCATCCGAGTGCTCATCCTCTGTAGCGCTGCATTGTGTAGCACAGAATGTGAACCGTTGGATCATCTTATGATTCAAGCCAGCACAAATCCCGAGATGATCTAACGGTTCACCTCCTGTGCTACGCAATGCAATGCAGCGCTAAAGAGGATATGGAATCAAACCATTTGGGTTCGGTACATCCCATGATGGGCTGAATGAAGGCAGGTATCAATCTGAGAGCTGTGAAGGCCGGAAGATATATAGCCCACAACTTAATTTATTTCACTAAGCTTGAAAACTATGTATGTATATGTTGATCCGCTGAGCTCACAATCATATCATATGTTGTGTAGCATTTAGCCCTATTAAGCCCAATCCCAGACTAATATGTGCGTTTTAGAGTTTGGGATGCCAAAGTATATATACAGTATCACAGGATCTTAACAAATAAATCATAACAAAATAAATAAATACATAAATGAATAAATAAGTAACTTATATACCACTAGATATATAATTGAGGCATTTGGGGTACAATTACAAAGCTGTCACTACTTGATAAACCAAATATATCATGTGCAGTTGTGCACTGATTATGACATTATTTAAATACTGAAAACACTCTTTGAGCCTTGAGGTATTTTTTTTTTCATTCATTTAGTATATAATAATTACTCTGTAGCTAGTTAATTTGTTCTCCTTCACATTAACAACTCTTAACAAGCAAAAAAAAACTCAACCTCAGAAAGCACTTGATTTGCAAAACTCCAATCAGAAATATCCGGAATTAATTGCCCCTATTCAAAGATTTCAAATTATGTTTCCTGATGATATGTTTCCTAATTGCGAATAGTTTCTTACCCTTAACTCTTATAATTATTTACAAAAAGATGGTCAAGGATTGGAAAAAAAAAATCTTCAAGAAATTAATTAGTTTAAGTATCCTATTTCTCATTATTATGAATTTTATTTAGCTCTAAAAAAAAAGAAGATAATTAAGTATAATTAGAAGTTTCCTGATCTTCAAGGATTCAAGCTGCCGCATTAGCTCGAAATGAGTTAACCGCCCGGAGGTCGGCGAATCCGTGTCGCTCGGAGCAACACCTTCGCAACGGAAACAACTCGGGTATGTGAACGTTGATCATCATTTTCCTCTTCAATTCAGAGCTATTGAAGCTACCTTGACGATGAGATTTCGGGCTTTGCTTGCTGCAAACATGATCCTGATCAATATCGCGTTTCTTGTCCGCTCGCCGACCCGACACCAGCCCGCCTTCACCTCCCGACAAGAACACCAAGACATCACTCACCGAGGACCGTTTGATTCGTGTCAGAAGACTCGCCCGCGCGTCGACATTCGATGATTGAAGCCTGATGACGGGTTGCTCACTCCTCAGTCTCCACGATCGCCGACCGAGCCCCATGATCAGTCTCGATCTCCGTCGCCGGATTGTCACTCGGCAGTAAGCCCTATGCCTCCAATAAAATTTAATGGTTTTATACACCCTTGAACTGATGCCTTCCATCAATTGTAATTACTAAGCTGGGAAAATATTTGTTGAGACTTGAAAATTGTACTTAAAAATAAGATTACGGTTTTGAGGAGCTTGTATATCTATCTATATATAGAGATTATCAGTTAGTGGAATGTATGGTCTTAGGGATACGGCATTGAAATTGAACGTGTCATGTTGGTCATGCCAAAATTTAAATGTTTTTAGTAACAAGTGGACTCTTGACTTTATTCCAAGATAATGCCCTCCAGTTTTAAAAACCTGGAAGGCTCCATTTTCATGATTGGGAGCTTAATTGCTGGGGGATCGAAGAAGCTGGGAAGAAGAAAATTAGAGGGATATAAAGCAGCACAACTCATATGGCTTTTCAGTACCCAAAAGCCTCTTATTTATTTATTTTTTTTTATGACTTCTGAAATCTGATCCTTAAATAAAATTCTATGTCATCTCCGTTTGTGCGAAAATGGTGAGGTTACCAAAAACCAACAAAGGGTCATTATATGATCCTCTCTTTGTTTTTCTTGGTCAATTGAACCTGTAAAGCACGTCCCAGGAATCATAAAGAGAAGATTGCAAGTCCAGGGTATAAAACCATTTGATAACTCGCATCCAAATCGCTCCATTCGTTGAAGAACCAATGCCATAAGATCATAGACTATAACCAGCTACTGTACTAACTGTGTTGCAACAGGTTTATTTTTGAAAAATAAGAACTTAATTATAGATTACGTGCTCTTTGAACCTAAATCCTAAATGTTTACAATATGTATGCTTGTAAAATTAAACTGAACATGTCAAAAATGAGTCTAATATGTTCGTGCTCCTATATACGGGTGATTTTTATTTAGTAAACAAATTCTCACTAATTAATTTATTGCAAGGCAAATAGCCTAGTAGCTCAAGTAATAACTAACTAAAATGATTTTTAAGAGGTCATGAGTTTAATCCTCCATTAACACGAATATCTCCTAAAAAAAATGTGAGATGGTAGAAAATATCCACTTAAATCTAAAAAAAATTATTACAAGCATGATAGCAAAATCTACTTAATATTATCATGGAGGTCTCAAATTTTCTTCTGATTTGTGTATAGCACTTTTGTCTTTTACATTTTGAAATAGAGTATTAGAGTGTCCATTAAGTGTTAGGGGTGTCACTCCCACAAATTATGAAAATTGAGAAGATGTTTGTCAAAATTAAAAGATTGGAGGACAACTTGGCAAAAGATAGAATATTGAGAGGGGGTGGAGACAATACCCCTTAAATAAAAAAGGAAATCTTATGGTTTCAAAACCATATCTGACTAGACAATTTTACGGTTTCAGTATCCTGGGAACCCAATTTAAATTAGAAAGGAAAATTTAAGAGCACGAGATTCTTTTCCAAAGAAAATGGCAAAAGGTAAACAAAATGAAAACCAAAAAGAAGAGAAAAATTCTAAAATATCAGAAAATAAGAACAACTATCCAACATATCGACTAGCTCTTAGCTAGCTAGCTAGCTAGTCATATATGTTGTCTCTCATTACGTCCTCATTACTTAAAAAAGTTGCATATAGATGACAAAAGGTAAGATGCAATCATCATAAAAAATAAAACCTCTATTGCAAATATAGATACATAAATAGAAGTTACCTCATATTTCTTTTTGATCCTGCTGACATCTCGTTAAGTTGAATTCAAACAATATTGGAAGAACTTAAAATCGAGTACAATTGAATTCAAACAATATTGGAACAACTTCATTTGTTGAATGAAGTTGAGCTTTTGAATTTGTATGTGGATGAGCTGTTCTTGATGATTAAGGTAGTAGATTTTATAATATGTACTGTTTATTGTTCTTCTAAAAATTGATAAAAATTATTTTTTAATCACACTTTTGGGTTTATAGGTGAATGTGAGTGATGGTGCCGATTCAGAATGCATTGTAGAACGTATGGAGGTTTGTGGCTGAGTACTAATCTTGCTTAATGCATACTGTGTAACAACCAAATACTATACTGGATATCAAATATATGAAATTACTCTTATAAATGAAGTACAGATGTTAATTTAATTTGTTAATTAGTTAGCATCATATTTGTCACTTTGTAGAATTTGGCAGATTTTATCAAAGATGCAATTGCGGCGGAAGCACATTTGGTTCAAAAAATCTATGTTGCACATAACGAATTAAATGTAGCAAGTTGGAATCTTGCATACGCCAAATATCAGATGTTGATGCTGAAAGAGAGGCTTGTCCGATTGGAGATGGAAGCTCCAAACACATATGCTCTCGAAATTGAAGTTGAGTTGAAATCAAAACTATCACATGCGATGACAATGCTTAACAATGTGCATACCATGAGACTTCACATCATAGAATCAGTACACATGTTTCAAGACCATACCATTGTGCACCAGATAACTAGAATGACATAAATGGTATGCATTGTAAATTATTTTATATAGTATACATTCTAATTGATTGTGTATATTTATGTTTGTGCTAACTTTAAATTTCTATTTGACAAGCCTTCTGAAAAAATTGCAATATGTGCTGGTGTCTTGATTTGTTCACTTACGATATGTGTGATTGGGATGGCCTATTGCCTGAGAACAAAGAAAAGGAGCAATTGGAGGCGATAAGAAATTGAAGTTTGTGTTCTTCTATTAATACATATATGGTGTTGCATTCGTTTTTTTTTTTTTTTACTTACGATATGTGTGATTGGGATGGCCTATGACCTGAGAAAAAGGAAATGGAGCAGCTGGAGGCGATAAGAAATTGGAGTCTGTTTCTTCTGTTAATACATATATGGTGGTACATTCATTTTTTCTGGTTTGTCATTCCACAAAAAAGGAATCTATGGAGTCAAAATAAATTTGATTGTGTTCTGATTTGAGGTTGTCGTTGTAGAAAATTGGAGTATGTTTCTTCTGTTAATACTTAATACATATATGGTGGTACTTCAATTTTTTCTGGCTTGTCATTCGACAAAAAAGGAATTGATGGAGTCAAAATAAATTTGATTGTGTTCTGATTTGAAGTTGTCGTTGTGCAATTTTGTTTATTTGTGGCATTAGTAACTTTGTATCCACTTACAATCTTGTTTAACACAGCTCCTCGAGGTACTTTCAATGTTTATATATTATCAAATTTGTGTACATATGTTTGGTTCATGATGTCCTAAAACGTATAGGCTTTTAAATTTGTAACCCTAGGTAAACACTTGATCGCAAGCGTACGATCTTCGTGCAGTACGGTAGGGGTCGAACCACAGGGACGGTAACAAAACCAGACTTAACCTAATTTCAATTCAAGTTCCAACAGAAGTGTTTTTGGTCTTTTTGTAATAAAATGGGGGGTTTTGTAACAGGTTGGTTGCTCAATCAATGAAACAGTAAACAAGAACAAGTAAAGACTCGAAAACAGATAATAAAAAGGTGTTCTTAGGGTTTTCAGATTCAGTTTGGTCTTTGGATCAATTGCTTGCGGCCCGCAGGATGTCTCTTGCAGTCTGCAGGGAGTTATTAGAGGTCCCAAAGCTGTCTGCTGCCCACAGAATGTCTCCTGTGAATTGCCAACAGTTTTGGGAACTCTGTCTTACACTTTCTACAAGTACTTGCGGTCCGCAGGATGTCTCTTGCGGTCCACAGGTACGAGACAGAAAGCAGGTTCAGTTCTGTTCGGTGTTTCGACTCACGTTATCAATTCCTATTCAAATCAGAAATAATATAAGTTCCTCAACTCTCGTATTTTGGTCCTTCTAGCAGTTCTAATTCAATAGAAATTCATAGATTTATTTCTAAACCTACGTTCATGTCACCTTTTATTCTAGGGTCCGGTTCGACTCTCGCCGAAACCAAAGTTTCTCCTCTGGGATGATTTTAGACAGAATTCTATCAACCCAAGTTGTGCAAATAACAATTCTTGTAAATACGACGTTCTATTAACCAACTAGATTTGCGTACTTTCCACAGGTTTACCACACAAACAAGCAAAGTCATAAACAATTCTTGCAAACATGATATTTTATTAACCAACTAGATTGTGCGTAATCTATAGGTTTACCGTGCTAACAAGCAAAGTCATTAACAAATCATCAAATAAATCACAAGTAAACATGAAAACAATGTGAATCTAACATTAAGCAATCAATCCATTAACACAAACTTCATCTCAAACCCTAGAAACAAAAGGTCTACTCACTCATGGTGAGAGAAAATAAAGAAAACAAGAAAGTAAAAGAGTTCATGTTAATAAAGAGATGAAGAAGAACAAAGATGGGGTCAATCTTCAACTTCTCCCAGGAATCGTGTCGAAACCGTCGAAGAAAGCGAAAATCCCAAGCAAAAACGTCTTCTCCTCCTCTCCAAGGCGGCTAGGGCAGAAGGGTGAAGTTTCAGAGAAAGTAAGATGGCAGCAGCGCTGGTACTGTAGCGCCGTACTGTAGCACTCGGTTTGGTGGCTAGGGTTTTGAGAGAGATGGTAAAATGCCAAAAACGTTCTAAGGAAAGAGTTTAAATAGCCTAGGACGGCCAAAACAGAATCTGCTCCGCACCGTCCTGCGGCCCGCAGGGCCTTGTCTGCTGCCAGCAGACAGTGCGTTCCAGCGCCAAATCACGTTCAAATGGCTCCAAAAGCCCAATTTACCTGAAATTTGGACAAATGCAAAGAAGTAACTAGAATCTCAACATACTAACACCTAAATGCATACGAACTTAGGAATTTTAAGTCAAAATCAAGGTGCAGGTCTGGTAAAATGCAGATATGAATGCGGTGCATCAGTTCATCAAGTAGTGGCATCCGTACGTTTACCCCAAATGCCTCAATTATATCTTAATTAATTAATTTCTTTTTGTTATGACTTACAGTCAAGATCCTGTGGTACTGCATACTTTGATATCCCGAACTCAATGCACATATTATCCAAGTCAAACTGATGATATTATCCATACAAGAGTCGACCCGATACCATATACAAATATACAATTATACATACAATTTTCATTTAAAAGAAGCGAAGACGAATAGACAATCATATAACAAGTTCATTAAAGGGGTGAATATGAATGAATTATCTGACCACTTTTTAGACCGCATGCATGCAACACCATATCTCTGGGTGTCATACTGGTGTAACTCGACGGTATTAAATGTCAAAATTTAAATTCCTATTTTATTGTTACTAGTGTTTAATCGGGCTTCGCCCCGGACTAAAACATTTATATAGATACAAATCTTTAAAAAACGAAATATTACAATTAATTTGATTTGAAAGGATTTATACAGGTACGTGCAATGAGGGTGTACAATTATTATTCATACTATATAATATTTGATCTATTGAATGTGATCTACTATTGTGTTCCTCACTGTACTATATTGATCCATCATTTTACAATAAAAATGCATCAAATTGAAATAATATGAAGTAAATTGAAGCTTGTTGATCGATGGTGATTGGAGCGCCACACTAAATAATAAGTATGTCCTATATAACTTACCCTACACTGGTTTTTGGAGCGCATTGGTTTTGGCTCATTTAACTCTCAATAAATAATTTACATATATAACTTACCCTGGGCCTGAATAAGATATACCGTCGGATTATGAAATGCCTATATTAAGTATTTAAGCACATTAAATATCTGGCCCTTAAATTTGGCCCTTTTATTGGACAGATTGTGCCAATTAGGTATGCTGGCAGTATGGCCGTTGGATTAGTATACATAATAAATACATAAGAAATCTAATGGCTGAAAATAGAGCTGATGTGGCATGCTTGAGAGAGCTGGAGACTTAACCCTCTTTCTGAGGTACAGATTGGGGGTCATCTTTCAAAATTCCCTTACAAATTGTTACTCTAGAAAGATGGGTAAGCTTTCAAGCTTTTTAGCTATGACACATCATCATTAATCTCAACCATTATTTTTTTCTCTCTCTTCTTTATCTTAATCAAATGGCACAAAATATTTTCATTAAAGAGATAATATAATTTGTCTAAAGAAAAATTTAAGACTCAAAATATTTGCAACTCTTTACATTCTTTTATATGAATTGATATGTAGCTAAAAATATATTGTATGGAAAATATATTAAGTTCAATATTTATATTTATTTAATAAGATATATTTATGAAAAATATATATTTATTTTTAATATCTATTAATTTATGTAATATTATTTTTCTGGGGCGAAGCTCCGATTCATAGCTCTAGTATATAGAAAACTCTAAATAGAAAAATTATGTATATCTTATGAGATGTCAATACGAAAAATATGTCAATACGAAGAATGCACCAGACAAGTCGTCATTCAGATTTAAAATTTCGGGATATGTATCCAAAGTAAAGCATCATTTAACTTTACAGAGCACTGTAACCCAATCCTTTACGGTAAGATTCTCTTTTTCTTTTAAATTAAAAAATGAAAGATAAATTAAAAACCTGATTTCTATTATCTCGGTAATTTTAAGTCTTAGTATCAATTATATCTTTACTGTATATAAAAGCATATTGGAAAAAAATAACATAAAAGGGCTATCTTTCTAAAATAAAAAACCTGAGCCGTTGATTATTTTCTTGGATAGATCAGAATCGTTGATATACGTTAATGTCTATTAATGTTCTCAGCCCATTAAAATTAAAAGCCCATGCAAATTATCTCACTGTAAGACCCATTACATATTATTTTAAAAGTTTATTATAAGAAATAACAATTCCAGCCTAAAGCAAGGTGTGAGCTTTTTACTAGTTGTTACAAAAATAAAATTAAGTTTAGTTAAAATTTACTTGACCCTAAAATCTGGTCGTAAATTTCATTTGGTCCAACAACAAACACATTTGCTTTTAGAAAAGGAGAACATTGCCTACGGGCTTTGTGAGTTCAAAAAAAAGAAAAGGAGAACACGAGTAATTGAGTGCCTACATTTTTTAAAGCATTCCTTCATGCATTACGGTTTAATTAGGAAATATGCAAAGTCTTAATGTGGGGCAAAAGTGGTATATCGGGAAAAAAAATTTCCTTGTGGTGAAAATTGCAATTCGAGCATTCAAAATAACATGTCCCTTTGTAAAATTGTCCATTTCCAAATTATACAAATGATCAAAACCGAGAAACATATTCACTTTTCTTCATTGCCCAAAACCGAGAAAAACCATCTGAAAATGACGGATTCGAATATTCTGTTTTTCTAAAAAAAAAAGCAGACCAGACTCTACTTTACTTGAAAAACACCGAAGTACTTTTGAGATCGGTACAATAAAAACTGAAGTATTTTGAGATCGGGGTAGCAACCGATCCCGACCATCCAATTAGAAAAGCAGGGTAGTATGCTTTTCTTCTCAGAGAAGCAGCAGATTCGGATCCGAAAATGACAGCGCAAATAACATAAACCAAACAGGAAACATGATTATATAGTTTACACAAGCCATAGTCAAACTGATGTTCGTATTTCTTTTATAAAAAACACTTACTGATATAAACACTTTTATTAGTTTAACATGCAAATCAACCTAGCCAAAATAGGTACCCAATCACTGCTACAAATACCCAGGTTACAAAAGCCGACGACAGCGCTGCCATGCTATTTACACCGGAGAATGCACTCGCCGCAATAATAGGATTAGGCTGGTAAACATACACGTGCGGCGGTGGCGGTGCCAGTAGTGGGTAGTGAGGGATTTCATGAGGCTCCTCCTTTGAAGGGGGGCAGAACTTCGGTATCGGTGGCAATTCTGGCAAAGGTGGGAGTTCTGGTAGTTCTGGTATCGGATGATCATGCGGCTCTTCATGTGGCGGCGGTATATGCGGCTCTTCATGTGGCGGTGGTATATGCGGCTCTTCATGTGGCGGCGGTGGTATATGCGGCTCTTCTGGCTCGCACCACCAGCAGAGGAGGCAAGGACATTCCGATTCGTGCACGGTTTTCGATGCGTCGGGTTTTGTTAATGCTGCCGTCGCTGTGACATTTAGCAAGAATATTGCACATGTAATAAGAAGAGCTAATTTGAGAGGCTTCATGTTTTTTTTTTTTTTTTTTTTTCCCCTTATGATCCGGTTCTGAAATGGAATTGGGTACCATAGCAAGTTAATCTGTAGTTCTTATAAGGTACAATGAAAAATTATTGTTTACTTTTCCTAGTGCTCTTGTTATTTTTAAAATTGTTTTATGGTACACCAAACTGAAGTGAGAATTTAGAATTATATTAGCACTGGCAATCAAACTCAAAATCACACGTTACTATTTTTAGGTAAATTGAGTGTCTCAATTACAAAGAAATGTCTAAGCATCTTGTATAAAGTATAAACAGCTTGAATTTTGGAGCATTAGTTTGAGTAATCTCCAAACTGGTTTCTTGTGGACAAGCCTTGAGCCAACAAAACTCAGTTTCTCTTAATTTGAAAACATCATCGATTTACCAACAAGGAATAGATAATTGACAGTAAATTGATTGCTTGGGATTTCAAGTTCTTGTAATTGGAGTTGTGAACAAGAAATACAGAATTTTAATTGCAAGAATCTGATTAAGCTCAATTCGAGCAATTGATCAAGAAATGACATTTGGTGAAAGAATATATGAAATTGGGTAAAGAACAGCAAAGGAATGGACAATGATACCCTTTCCTTTTGCTTACAGCTGTACTCCTCACTTCTCTCCGGTTCTCTAACGTCCAGTAGTTCCTTTAGAGCGCTACAGAATAGCAACACTGGACATGATTTTGTTCTTGTCGATCGCCTAAGGGCATTTTCACAGGACTGTAATTTAATTTTGTCCAAAGCTTATTTGGACGGTTGGACGTATGACTAAACTGTTTGATTCAATTTATATGTTTATCAACAGTGATATAGCATGTACCTCATCATTCTAAATATAACTAACATACTATTTTTAATACCTACATGATCAAATCACGGTCGATCAATTACTAATAATTAAATCATACGGCTCTCCAAATCTTTTAGACCGTCCAAATGACTTTAGACAATATCCGATTCCTTCTCAAAATAAGGGGGCACTATTTTGTCAGTAGGTTTAGATACCAAATTTGGATATAGCATATACGAATATGAATTGTGTAATTTGTTTTCTTAAACCATGTATAGTCCTTGAAACTAAAACGTCAACAATCCAAACTTTATAAATACATAACCAAAGAAATATTGATATTTCCATTAACACAAACTCAAAAGTCTGATTCCTTACAAGAATGAAGAAAATCAAAACTACATGGTGGCCCCAAAAAAAAAAAAAAAAAAGTTGGAGAAAGATGCTAAGTACACAAAAGTACAACATTTCATCTTTCATAGCTCCCAAAAATTTCACAACTTCATTCAATTCAACAGGGAAGCCAAATTTGCCCTTCAAAGATGGCTACCATTTCCTGAAAGTTTCTTCAGAATTAGGAAAAAAAGCACATAACAGCATCAGATTGACATCCTCCCTTCATGATTTTCTTGTGCACAATTTCTTCTGTGCACAGATATATGTCTTCGGCATTACGGCACGTTGTCGTGCGAATGTATCATCTTGCATTTGAGTTCTGACTGTTATATACAATCTGGCAACTCTTTCAGATTTTTTACCAGTGAAACCCGGCTACGCCCATCTGAGCTGCTACTGTCTCAGTGTGGTCTCCGAACTGCCTGGGCCGTTTCGATGCCCGGCTTCCATCGAAACCACAGGATGTCGGCTCAACGGGCTGAGTAAAACTCTGTACCATGTCACTGAACATGTTTTGAAGGTCTTCCATGCTGTAAACTGGTTCCTGCAATATGGGACCCATATGCCATTAGTTTGTGGTCAGGAAAAAGAAGATATAAAAATTGAAATAAATTATCTACTGGTAAATTGAACCATACATTGCCTATTGCCCCCACAAAAAATTTGCATTTTCTTCCCAAAATTACCCCTCCATTTTTCCCAAAATTACCCCTCTATTTTTCCCAAAATTACCCCTCTATTTTTCCCAAAATTACCCCTCCATTTCCATTTTTGACCAGAACACAATATGAAAATAGTAATTATTAATTTTTAAGGGGTCTTATACACCATATATCAGACTACTAGAAGCAGCATATCTAAGCAGGTTTTACAACATATACTCTAATATATTTTCATATCATGCCAGACAATATTCTCATTCTGTATTGGCAAAAATGCTACAGATGCAACATGTTGTAAATCTGGACAGAAGACTGAATTTACAATTGTTGAAGTACTAAATTGAGACCCAATTACATAAAAATATGATTTATCAGATTTAAGAAATGCCATAATATATATATACCTCTCTTCTTACATCTGCCATAAGAGATACCATTTCTTGCATGAAGTCATGCATGCCCTGTAAATTACAATAACAAAATCAAACACATCAATAAGCTTCTCCTTACAAAGAAATTAAAAAAATGGAAGATTTTGATTGGAAAAGGTCTTACCTCTACTTCATCCGGATCATCTTGAACCGGGTCATACAAACCCGCATCGTACAACCGTCTCCTCTTATGATCAGACAACACTGCATAATCCAAACAACATATATACTCTCAGTGAGTTCTTCTTTCTCAAGAGACCAAAATTTAAAAAAAAAAAAAGTTCAAATTTGTGTATGACCAAACATGCTCTATATACCATGAATTATGTCTTTGGGAGATCACAAATTCACAACCATGAATTGGGCAAACAAAAGATTTTGCTTTTTGCATCTGTCACAAAATCTACACAACAAAAACAGACCACCATGCATGAACAAATTAAGTACCAACTTAATTTATGCAATTAATTGTATTTCTTCGTATCATGAGCATGCAAATTTGCAAGAGGTAAATAATTTGCTTAGTGTAATTAATTCAAAGAATACCTTCATAGGCCTCTTGTATGAGCTGAAACCGGCGCTTCGCTTCCTCCTCCACAAGCCATGGCACTTGCTTTCTCCTATCCGGGTGCCATTTCTGTACCAAAAAAAATGAACCCACAAACAATTAACCTTCAATCTTCTTTTTGTTTTATATTTTTAAGGTAATCAAACAATTAACCTTCAACCAACAAAATTAAAGCTAAAAGTAAAGAGCTTTGCTACGAACCAATGCGAGCTTGCGGTAGGCGGTGCGGATCTCGGCCGGGGAGGCGCGGGGGGAGACGCCGAGGACGGCGTAGAGGGATGATCTGGGTCTTCCGGTCAGCTCCATCTCTATCATAGTTCTCTCTATCTGAATTCCTCTCGATCAGTCTCTCGTAAGGTATGGGTCCTTCTGAATGACTGAATAAGCAATGCGTTGTTGGGTATTTATAGTTGCCAAAAGAGGAATAAATAAGGCGGGAGATAATTAACGCAATTAAAAAATATCTCCGCTTGAATAATGGCCCACGGTTTTTGTAATTGTTACTTACGATATAGATAATTTGCAACAAGGTCCTTTAGGACTTGGGAATGAAAAAATATTTTTTTTGTCTTTTTTTTTTTAAGTATATACATATTCAGCTGGGATGATTTTTATCCACTGTCATAGTTGTGCTTGCTGTCATAGTCTCTATAACAATGGAACTCACAAAAAATAGCCTCATATTATCTAAAAATCTCAGTCGTCCACACTACTTTCAACGGTCTAGATTGACTATGGCAGAATGCTGCCATCATAATTATGGCAGCAGATTCTGACCCAGCTAGGATGGATAATTGTTATATATAATAAAAAAAAAAAGTTAAAATATGTGGTATTTTATTTGACTTTTTTTTTTTTCAATTTTCGATGTCTGGATTCACTCGCGCGGAATTAAAAAACAACTCATGGTTCAAATTCACTTTTAACTCCCAAAAAATAAACAACAATGAACAGAAAACTTGGTGTACTACACTTGTGTTAAATTTGTCACACTCCGGCTTAATTGTTTTTTTATTTATATATTTTTGACATTTAAATTGATTATTTATTTAAGACTCTCAATGCAATTTATTAGATCATGTTTGCATAAAATATAATCTTGAGCTATTTAAATCTCAAAAACTTAAATTATTTCAATATATATCTAATTATCTATCAATGGCTTGAATTTAAACACATAACCCGAATACTAATAATGTGCAGGGAACTTAATTGGTTCAGTCAACTAGTCGGTCATCATTAAGCAAATGACCTAGTAACTCAAGTGGTAGCTAACTAGGATGATTTCCAAGAGGTCATGGATTCAATCCTCTATGGACACAAAATAATATATCTCCTAAAAAGAAATGAGAGATGGTAAAAAATATCCACTTTATCAAAAAAAAAAAAAAATAGTAGGTTGTCATTCAAATTTTATATTGTACTGGGGGGTATGCATAAAAATTTTTTTTCAGTGGATTCTGTGGTTTATTTTTCTTTCATCTTATTCAAAAGAAAAATAAGTAAAGCATACAAAGTGCAGAGATAGACTAACAGTAACAGAGGCGGTGGAACAGGAAGGATCCATGGGTTCGCGAAGGTTCGCGAGGGTGCTATGCTTGATCGATCGATCGATCTGGTCATTCATTGCGGGCATGGATTTGCAATTTTGCATCTTCCAGTTGCAGTTTGAATCACAACAATCATTATCGACTCTTTCACTACGTGTCGGGCTTTTTGGGATTTTCTTTATGCTTCATGACTGCTAAACGCCAGAGATATTTTCGGCCAGCTAGCTGCAAATATCCAATGCCCGATATTTATTTATTATTTTGCTATGTGGTAGTGGTACTGATGATGGTTTCGTATATGTATATATACTTCTCGAAGCTTCCATGCGGCCTCTCGTTTACAAATTGGAACTCACTAATAATGTATATATGCCGTAATGCGTAATAATATAAGGAGTGAAGCTATTGCGCTTTGCAAAGCGCAGTGGTTAGTGCGATTTGACTTCATATCTCATAAATCGTACCTCAAATGATCAGTCCAAGTTGCTCACCATAATTTTAATACTGAAATCTTGTAGATTATCGATTTTTTCCATTTTTAAAATTTCCTAACTATTTATTCGTATTTTTCAAAAATGACCTATTTTATATACAAATTTTTTTGTATTTTCTATACAACTTTCAAAAAATCCAAAAAATAGTTAGAAAACTCTAAAAATAGAAAGTTTTGGTATGCATCTAGGTTTCAATATCAAGATTATGGTGAGCAATTGGATTGATCATTCAAGCTACGGTTGAGAAATTATGAGGCTGAAACGCACCAGTCACTGCGCTTTGCAAAGTGCAATAGCCTCACTCATAATATATGTCTACGGGCAAGGTTGGCAAAAAAAGCTAAAAGTGTATTTTAAAAATCTTGATTATGAAAAATTCTTTCAAAAATGTTACTGAAAAAATCTTTCAAAATCACAAAGCGAGAATCATTGGGACAAATGTTATTGAACTCTGTTAATTATCTTTGCAATTTCATGCATTTTAAATTTTTTTAAGTGTCACTTGGTTATGTTTACAAAAATAATTAAAATTGAAACCTTCCACAAAATTTTGTAGTTTCACTTGGTTTTCTAGAGTCTTCCGTACATAAAGAATAATATCCAAGTGGGATGACTTCTATGTTCGAGTACAGATTCTCTACTGTTCTGCATTACGCAGTGTAGCCCATGAGCTGTTGGATCATCTTAAGATTCGTGCAGCTCGGATCTTGACGCCATGACGTATGTGTCAGGGTTTTCTTTATTTTGGGAAATTTATTGATCGGAAGTTTGGAACTGAGAGAGATATTTTGGTGTGCTCTAAATATGAAAGATATTAAATGTATTGGTCTGTAAATGTATATTCCCTTCAAAAGAGAAATTATTTTTGCCCCCCGTAACTATACCGCTTATCTATCTCCAAATTAAATTGGTAATATTTTCTCTTTTTTTTCATACTCTCAAAAATTTTGAGTTAATTTTTTTATTTTTTATTTTTCTATTGTATATATATGTGTGTTTTGTTCGATTGAGGATGTGAATTGCAATCGGTAAAAATGATTTGTTGTGTT
This sequence comes from Cyperus esculentus, assembly GCA_030179965.1. Taxonomy (NCBI): domain Eukaryota; kingdom Viridiplantae; phylum Streptophyta; class Magnoliopsida; order Poales; family Cyperaceae; genus Cyperus; species Cyperus esculentus. The sequence goes on along the minus strand of JASGLE010000025.1, from coordinate 4,036,973 downwards.
TGAAAAAAAAATATTTAACTAAAAAATATATTGGGGTGCGGTTAAGGAGGATTTTTAAGGAGTGCAATTATCAACTCCCATGGTTTCGTATATACTTCTCGAAGCTTCCATGCGGCCTTTCGTTTAGAAGTTTAGAACTCACTAATATTAAGTTCGTAAAAATATCTCAAAAATCACACGATAAGAATCATCTGTACAAGTGTTATATATTGAGCTTGCATATAAAATTAATGTGGTCATCTATAAAAAAAAAATTAAAATTGAAACCTTGCATATGAAATTAATGGTCCTTAATTTGTGAGCTACAAACTGTAATCGTCATTTTTTTTTTTTATTATTGCAAATCATTGTCCATATCCTTGTATTACAAAAAAAATAAAAACTATCAATTTATAGTCCAAAAGTACAATCTTAATTTTTTGCTTAAATTTATTTAAAATGTCGTTAAGCTTTTATTTTGTCAAGTAATCCCCTTCATGCAATTTATGAACACCCATAATAATCTATAAGACAATAAATCAATAATATATTTTCTTCAAGTATTTTGAGAAATGGTACCTCCATACTTTCTAGAGTCTTCCGTACATAAAAAACAATATCCAGTGGGATGACTTCAATGCTCGAGTGCAGATTCTCTACTGTTCTGCATTACACAGTTCAGCACACGAGCCGTTGGATCGTCTAGAGATTCGTGCAGCCCGGATCTTGAAACGGAGAATTTCCTATTGCGTAGTGCTATGACGTTTGGAACCGAGAGAGATATTTTGGTGTGCTATTAATATCCAGTGGGCTGTGTTTCGTACTATAGCCTAATAATGGACTCTGATGATAAAAATACACCTGTAATGTACTTAGTGTTTAATGCATTTTACGCATGCTTATCATGTTTGGCAAAAAAAAAAAAAGTTTCAAAATATTGTTGTTGCGTGATGGATTCGTACTGCTAGAAGATATAATGCTGTTTTTCTATTAATATGAAATTGGTAATGAATAATAATACTATTAATGAAGACTCCTCACAACCGTTTTTATAATAAATTTTTTTCTCTCTTTTATCTTAATTGATAAAGTATTTCTGCTCTGTTTAATGAAACTTTTATGATAATAAGTTCTGCATATATTCAATTGTGCTTAAAAAATATCAAATAAAAAAAAAGCATCTCACAATCTCGCATAATACAAGCACGAACCAAGATGATTGAATTCATCTAACCAATTTATTACTATCAAAACCCAAAGAATCCGAATAATTAAAAGGATTAATCATTAATAAGCAGAAAATGACTGATTAAGACGATTAATAAAATTAAAAGGAAAAAAAAAGAAGAAGAATCTTGTAACCGTTGTCGTTCCTGTGCTTTTCTAGAGGCTTCCATAAATAAAGAACAATATCCATGTAGCATGTGGTGGAGGACGTATGGAGGACGCAGATAGTTCTGCCTTCAAACAACGGTAGGGATTGTCAAAGGGGAGATATATTAAAATCTGACGGCTGGAATTTTGGCACGTCCCAGTGGGATGGATCAATGTGTCTTGAACTTAATCAATTATAACAAGTATAGTCTTGTAGGTAAATAAGTCTGATTCATTGCCAGTTTTTTTTTTTTTTTTAAAAGTACATATATTCGATTAATTTCACAAATTTTTTAGTAAATCAAAAATTTTAAATATTGAAGAAAATGTCAGGCGGACTCGAATGTACTTTTTTTTTTTAAAAAAAAAAGAGAAATATATTATGTGATAGATTTTTCTCATGATTAACCAATTTTTTTTTTTGAAAAAGTGATTTATATTCATCATCTCCCTTATATATGATTTCATATCCTCTGTAGCGCTGCACTGTGTAGCACAGGATGTGAACCGTTAGATCATCTTGAGATCTGTGCTGGATCGAACTCGAGATGATCTAACGGTTCACATCCCGCGCTGCACAATGCAGCGCTACAGAGGATGAGCACCTTATATATAGTTAAACATTGCACGGAAAAATTAATCAAAGGCATCCAATTTTGATGTCTCTGCATGAAGCATCCTTGATCGAATTTTGAGCCCGCGGCTTTTGTATATAATTAAATCAAAATATTATCCCTCCGTTTTGCAAGTGTAGTAAGTTAAAGCGGAGTAAAACACTAAATCACCTTAAAGCAGTGGTGTTTGGTATAGTGAAGTAAATAGATGAAGTAAAGTGGGTAGAATGTGTAAAAGATGTGAAAAGTTGGTGATTTAGTTACTACACCTATATAACTGCATTAACTTACTACACGTTAAATCACTTCCGTTTTGTGACTTAAAGCACCTTAAATCACCTTAAATCAATTTTACTATATTTTTACTCTATTGCCAAACGGAGGGTATGATCTTTTTTTTTTTTTTTTTTTGAGAAAAAATATTGTGATCTTTACTTTGAGTATTATTATATCAAACTATTGATGGAGGTTTATTGACGATGGAAAAAAAAAATACTAACAAGCTGACAATAATTTTTTTATTAATTCAAATAATTTTAATTCAAATGAAAAGTTTTGAATTTTTTAATTTAACCACTGAAATCTACTCTTGGTAAAAAGGTAAGAAGATTTTTTTTAAGATAAGAAGAAAAAAAATCAGATTATTTTTTGCTCCCTGAGGTCAAAATTAGGTGGCTGGTCATATTTTTACCTCCAAAAAGATATGGTACACATGGAGATATACGGGACATTTCACGATTAAAAAATCCTATATATCTTCTCTTAATTAGGTGTTAATCAACTGAGATTGATTAATGACCAGATTAATTGCCAAATGAAAAGAACTGTAATGCGATAAGCAAAGAGCTAATTGAAAACACATTGTCGAACTAATTACATGTATTTAGGTGATTGTGATGGACTAGTTTGACTTCCTGAAAAGAAATAGAAAGTGGTGATAATAAAATTCCACTTTTATAAAAAAAAAAAAAAAAACTAATTACATGTATATGCAACCTAATTAGGTGCAAAAATTAGTTATGAATCTTATGATGTATCACGTATATAAAGATCTGAGAAACATCTTGCGTCCATTGAAAAACAATCCATACATTTATAGATGTGTAGATAATACATACACTTCGAAATGTAACAATAACATCACAAAAATCTTTTAGAGTAATACGAAAAAGAATTTCTGGGCCAATTTCGCTGTCCTTAAAACTGAATTGGGCCAATTGGCGTATATAAAGATATTGAAGCGCATGGCCACTGTCGGAGCGTCAAAATAACACACTAGTCGATATTGGCCCCTTGGGCCAGTGTTCCCTTATCAAGCAAAGATTGCTCTTTTTGGGATGTTGGTGAATACTGAATTGTGATAGAAATTTAAGTCTGTTTTGTGCCTCACAGGTAAATAAATGTTCAAGTAATCTTTTTTAGATAAGATTAGTCATTAAAACGAATGAACTGTCTGATGACATGAACAATTCTTTTTTTTTTTTTTTTCTCGTGGTGATGTTATTGATTGAGCAATTTCATTATTGACGTCAAGATATTTGTTTTCGTCATGTACAGTATCAACTATCAAGTATCAGATGCATCATACATTCAACAATTGTCACGTCAAGGATTCCATATCCTCTGTAGCGCTACATTGTATAGCGTGGAATGTGAACCGTTAGATCATTTCAAGATCTGTGTTAGCTCGAATCTTGAGACGATCTAACGGTTCTCATTCCGCACTACACTATACAGCGCTACAGAGGATGAGCGCTCCACGCCAAGTATTTTTTTTTCAGCTTCACCAAAAGGGTTTTTTTATTATCAGAGAAAACGAAATTTGTATAACAAGTCGCATTCACAATATCTTTAAGTTAGATCAAAGGTACAACACAAATGTTGGACATTAAAAAAAAAAGTTTATTTCTGTGAGAAAACTACACACATTCAGAATAATTTTAACAGATCATGTATTGTGAAATGACTATTGAATATTTGAGTTAGAAACTTAAAATACTTTCCATAACCTATATACAAGGTCATCTATAATTCAAAAAAAATAATCAATCATCAAATATATCAATATCATGACCAATTTTATGAAGAAAAAAATAACACACTCCTATTATTATAAATCCAAAACTGACCAAAAAATCAACAACTATAATCATCATCAAAATTCCACTATAATTTTCTTCCAAACCTCCTATCTATAAACCAACAACTCTTATTATAAAAATCCCAAAATCCCAAAATTTATAAATCCATAAAAATCCCAAAATCAACCATTGTTCACCATTAACCATGTTTCTCCTAATGTATAAAGAGGAGGGATCCAATAACTATGAATGTTGGTGACCGTAGTGACCATTTTATTATTCATTTATAAATTAACAAATCTAAACCGTTGGATGTATTCTAAATCATCTAAATAACTTATACACAAAAAATGATAAAGTTTTAACATTGTTTCAATAGTCAAGAGAGGATAAAAAATTATAAAATTTGAACCGCCGATTTTTGTTAATGCTTGATGTATATGTAAATAAAATCAAAATGATATAATTTTTTGTGTGCACATAAAACATGATATATACAATACATTCTATCAATTAGTTTTGTCATTTAACAATTTAAATTGTAGTTATTTCAGATCTAATTTCATGGTCTCCGATCGGTCACCAAAAACATGATTATTTGATCCCTACTCATTTATAAATCCTTCAAAACTAACAAAAATCATATATACCCTAATTTATAAATCCAAAACTAACAAAAAATCCCAAAATCAACAACTATAATTAATAAAAATTCCACTATAATTTTCTATCTATAAACCAACAACTCTCTATTAATTTATTATTCTCCCAATTTCCACTAAAACCCAAAAAACTCCCAAAATCCCAAATCAACCACTTTTCACCATTGACAATGTTTCTCCTCCTCTCTTTCCTCCTCCTCCTCCACCCGGCCACCTCCGCCGCGCGGCACACCATAACCTTCCGCACCTCGGCGCCGCTCCACCTCTCCAGCCTCGCATGGGACCCCATCTCCCAGCACTTCGTCACGGGCTCCGCTGTTTCCCCCACGGTACACGCGATTTCCGACGCCGGGGTGGTGGAGCACCTGATTTCCGACCCATCCGCCGCCGGATCCCACGGCAGCGCCAGTTCCGTGGCCGTGGACCATATACGGCGCCGCCTGGTTGTGGGTTTCTCGAACCCCGGCTCGGTCGCCGCGTACGACCTGAAATCGTATGAGAGACTCTTCGCGGTGCCGCTGCCGGAGCTGGACACTGTCCCGGGCGGAGTGGCGGTTGATTTGAAGAGTGGGGAGGTGTTTGTCACCAGCTCCAAGAGGGGCGTTGTGTGGAAAGTTGGGCTGGATGGGGATGTGAAGGTGGTGTCAGAATCGAAGACTTTTGGAGACCGGGGACTCGGCGGCGCCGTGCATGTCAGCCGCGGGTACCTCCTTGTTTTGCAGGTATTTTTCAGTCTTTATTTTCAGATTATATGACCATAATCAGGACTGTACCAGTAAAATCGGTACGGTTATTATATTAGAGCAATACCTAGTGTCAATAGAAAAGTTGTCCATAGTGTCTATAGGTTACATCTCTAGGATGTATATGTTACATTTCAGAATGTATCTGTTACATTCTTTATACATCTATGGATGTATGGATGGTTTTTCAATGGACGCGAGATGTTTCTGAATTGGTTCATCCCTTTTCAGCAAGCCAATTTCTTCAATTGTGATCCAATTGAGATTGGAATTGCACTTGTGGTTGTTATATTTGAGCAATACCTAGCAGCGTCGATAGAAAAGTTGTCTATAGTGTTTATAGGTTACATTTCGGGATGTATATGTTACATTTCAGAATATATATTTGTTACATTCTTTATACATCTATGGACGTATGGAAGGCTTTTCAGTGGACGCAAGATGTTTCTCGTTATATTGTGCTTGAGTTGTCAGTGTTTGCAAATATGTTTCAACAGTATTTGTTTCGACCGTCTGTTTAAAATTCATCGAACCAATATCTTGCTTGAATTGATCATTGGAGTACAATTAGACAATTAGACACTTAGAAAAGAATGTAAAAGAATGATGTTCCATAGATGATAGATATGCATATGGACCTGATACTTGTATTGTATCATACGTCGTACCAAACCAAAGTAGGGGTTGTTGGTCAGGTCTGGTACATGTAAATTGTGTCCTTGATAATTAAAATTTTCCAAATAGAGCTTCATCTTAAAAAAGAAAATTAATTATTTGGTCATATATCTCGGAAAGGTCTGCTTCAAGCCTTCAAATAAGGATTTTAATAGAGAAAGCATAAACAGTAAGGTCACTGGTACAAAGGTCTTGAATTGAAAGAACACCTAAACAATTGAACCTTATGAAAACTAGATGCTAAATTTCAGAATACTAACCATTTCTTTCTTTACAGCCGGAGACGGGTACAATATTCAAAGTGGATTCTGATGATGGGTTAGTGAGAGAAGTATTCCCCGGGGGCGACTCAAAGCCACTGGCACCAGCAGGCCACGCCATTGCCTTACATGCAGACTTATCCGTCGTGGTTGCCACAAACGGATCCCTCCTCTTGGTTAAAAGCGACGACAGCTGGGGTCGGGCAGCAGTGCATGACAAGAGTGAGTTGCAGGAGGGAGCAACAGCTGTTGCAGTTGCAGTTCGAGAAAGAAAACGAGCATACGTGTTGGTTAAGTCGGAAGATGGTTATCGGATTGAGGATGTGGCTTGGGAGAAGGCGGCGGAGGGGGATATGGTGTGGGGCATGGTGCTCATCGGTTTCGGGTTGGCGTACTTTATGTACTGGCGATTTCAGATGAGGAAGCTAACTACCAATTTGAATAAGAAACGGTCTTAGTGTAGATGATAACACATTCCTCTTTTTTTTTTTTTTTTAGGTTTGTAATTGTGTTCTGATATTTGTTAATTTGGTTTACATTGTGGGTGGTAAAAAATTATATCTGGTTGTTGTGGCATTATGTCATATATACTATGTACTATTTTTATTTAGGAGAATTTTGATAAATAAAGGGAAAAGACGAAGTTTTTTAAATAAAGATTTATGTTATAGGCATATCTTTATTCGTTTTATGTTTCAAAATGAACTTCCTTACCTGAATGATACTTACAAATGGACGTTTCATGGAACAATTTCAACTTTATGAATGACAAAAATTAACAGTGCGTTGATAGCTGCTATCAACTTTTTTTAGAAAAAAAAAAAAGACAAAAATTAACTATGAGTTACCATTTCAAAAAAAAAAAAAAACAATTTCAACTTTATGAATGACAAAAATTAACTGTGAGTTACCATTTAAAAACAAAAAAAACAAAAAAAAAGATAATTAACGGTGAGTTGTTTCCCATATAGAAAAACCAAAATATGAAATTTTAGGCCCTCTCGAGAAAGAAAACAATTTTTCAGAGATGGGACACATTATCTTTAGAATCCTATACATTTGATAGAATTATTATTGTCGATTCAAATGATTAGCACCTAAGAATTTGGATTATAGCAATTCAAATGTTATTAAATAATTTTTTGTATAAATTTAAAATTCCGCTGCAACGCGCAGGTACACAGCTAGTACACAAAACTGATATGCTAAGGCATTCTCTAGTTAAGATGTAGGACCAAATGATCCTAGTGTAATTGAAATTTCTTCAAAATATGATAATGGGAGAGGGCTCAATGCAAATCGCAAAAGTTATGTGTTGTTCATTCTACAAAAAAAAATCAAATTGCCTTCTTCTTATCTCTATAAATAAATTATCTTTTTTTTTTTTTTTTTTCCGTTTTTAACCAATTACTTGGGTCTTTTGATTGCAAAAGAGGCACGTTTCAATACAAAAATTCCGTAAATCTAATTTTAACTTTACTTAGGCATTTCTAGTAGTACATAGTTACCTTATTTTCTAGACATGCCTATATGCATATGACAGCTTCTCATATCCATTCCTTTAATAGTGCATGCTCCCTATTATGTGCTAGCCGACGTATTTTTCTACCAGCCAATTTGATAGAGTAAATGGAATACACACGTCTGATAATTGTTTGATGGAGTATTGCATATCTTGGGGAATTGTAAAGCAAGAACTGGGTGGCAAAAAAAGAGGGCTAGCTTTGTTTTTCCAAATTGTGCCTTAAAACTATAAATATTGTCAAGTTTGCAAGAAACAATCAGGTTGTCCACTTTGCAGTGATAGACAATATTCTCAGACTTTATTTAACTGGATATGTGAAAATGGCATATGTAACTGGGGTTGCAAAAGGCAAATGATATGGAAACCTTCATGTCGTCTAAGAATGGGGATTTAGGGATAATGATTTTATCTTTTTATGAGAACCTATATAGCGTTCAAATGAACTACAATATTAAAATTAACTTCATATTATTATTACAACAGTATTTAACTATTTATGTTGTTTTACAAGTACTAGATTTCTTATTTTTTTACGTTTGTTTATTTATTATTATTTTTTTGTGTGTGCTATGTTCTGAACACAAGTGACAATGTCTTTTTCTTTAAGAGTTTCCTTCCAATGGTGGGTTACCACCACTAGTTACAAGAAAATGGTTGTATTCAATTCTGTATATCTTGTTAGGTTGCTCCTTGCTATAAACTTGTGAGTGTCATCCACTGTATAGTTGCATGAGTAGAATATCAGTAATTTTGATTGTCATTATATTTGGTTTCTTTTTTACTTTTACATGAAAATTCTTTTATTACTCCTATGGAGTTCCGTTTTATTGAACTAGGTGATGGTTGGTGAAAAATCTACAAAGAGTATGCTTTTTTCATTACATTGGATCATTCACTGGTCATAGATGTGTAACTATTTTACAGCGCTTTGCTAATTTATCTCCATTGAGATCTCTTGATCTTAACTATATTTCTCACCAACGGGGACTCCTCTAGTGCTTCTCTGAACTATATTTCTCACAAATCGTCACTCCGGTGTTTCTCCATCATGGCACCTCCTGCAGGGTGCTTCTACCTGCCTGAACCTTTTAGATTGGAGTCGGAGCCTAAATCTGAACCTGAATTGGAGCCTCATCCGTTGGAACTTGTGTTGGAGCTGGAAGCTCTTGGATCTCTGCTGGAACCTGAATTCAAGATTGAAGCTCCTGGACCTCTGCTAGAATCTGCTCCGGAGCCTGATTCTCGTGGACCTCTGCAAGAACCTGATCCCGAGCCTGATTCTCTTGGACCTCTGCTAGAACCAGCTCCGGAGCCTGATTCTTGTGGACCTCTGCTAGAACCTGATCCCGAGCTTGATTCTCATGGACCTCTGCTAGAACCTGACCTCGAGCCTGATTCTTGTGGATCTCTGCTAGAACCTAATCTACTTGTAAAAGGGATTTTTGTGTGATTTTTTATGTGATTTTTGTAAAGTACGGACATGTAAACTTGTTATTTTTGTGTGATTTTTATGTAAAAAATTAGACAAAACTTTCTACATGAAAAGTACTTAAAACTACATAATATGCATGAAAGATATTTAAAATATGCACTATATACAGAATACATGAGAGATAATATAGTTTGTAACAAATGATACACTCTCTCATTTCCCAATTTTCTTTGAAAATTTCAGCAGAGAATCCACTTGTTTGTATGGAGCCATAGTATGAACCATTTTGTACTATTAATAGTACCATAGCCTCACTATAAAAAAATGCTAGACCTCACTATTGGAAGATCCACAAGAAAAGGGCAATTGCTGGATTCTCACAATTGCCTTGCGCATTGACATTTGTCAATTGCGTCCTCTGGAGTCTCTATGCTTCTCCTCTCATAAAGCTGATTGTTACCGTGTTATTTTGCTATTGTTCTCCTAACAAAAAGATAATTTAAATTCTTTGCAACAATAACAAATTCTTTATTCTCGATATCGGGTAGCCTATAAGTGAGATCCAACTGTCATTGCTCTATTGGAGTTGGTGGACTTACTGCAGGCTAGTATATGCTTCAGACTCACTCCGGTAGGGAAACATTTTCGGGAATCTTAGCTAATATTTTTGGAATCTTGATGTATGGAGCCCCTTATACGATAGGAAATGATTCTTATCCTCCTTAGGATAGCCAGTATGCACGACCTGTTAAAAATAATTTTTCAGACAGACCAAGTGAGTGAGCTTATTAAAAATAATTATGGATACTTGTATTATATGTGGTATTTAAAGGTTTCAAAATCAAAGTTTCCAAATGACTCCACCAGACCAAGGCTAATTCTGTCAATACTCTCCATGTCCATATCCCTGAACTTGAATTAAGCACCTACTCCAAAAGTCCAAATTGAATTATTTACTCTAATAAGAGTTCCATTTAATTGAAGTAGGTGATATATGGTGAACAATATTGTATGCCTGATCAGATTGGAAACATCATGTATCACAGATGCATATTACAAGCTCAAACCTGAAGCTATAAATAAATATGCTCTTTTTTATTATACTTCATAATCCTACAAACATGTACATATCTTATATTTTTTCAATAAGATTAAATGGTAGGCACTTTGCCCACCACTTCAAAAAAAAAAAAAACAACACTTTTAACTAGGTAAAAAGTAACATTCAAAGAGGTGACATACCCAGATAATATATAAGATGTTACTGAAAATACGTCTCCTGAAAAAAAAAATGCGTTATGTCTTGTGACTCAAAATGCATGTACTAACTAATTGTCTAGCACAAGTTGGTTAAGTTTGTTTCAGCTTGCAAGGGCAAGGCTTGAAAACTTCTAGAACCATCTGAACCGAATTACATAAAAGCCCACGCTTCCAATCATTGAGGAACCACATTTCAACCTCAATTTTTTTAAATAAGTCTCGAAAAACACAAATTCACTACTTTTGGCCCTGTAACACACATTTTTCACATTTTGAAATGCTTATGGATTGATTGGTAATAAATATTATAAACATGTAATCAAAATAAAACGTTAGAATCATAAAAATATAGAAGAAAAATTATTAACGACTTGTTATTTTTCTCCAATGCAGGGAATTTGATATCTCTCATTTTGCTGGTCAGCCCAATGTATGTATGACCATGACTATAATATATTTGAGTTTCGTTATTAACAATTGTTAAGTTGTCCAACTTACTGGTTCATTTATTTATATTTATAACAAAAATATCAAGCCTCATTACCGGAAAATCCACAAGAAGAAGACACTTGATGGATATTCACCGTTACCCTGCGCGTTGACATTCGTCAATTGCGTTTTCTGGGGTCTGTATGCCTCTCCACTCGTGAAGATCAATATCACGGTTTTTTACGTTAAATAGTATTTGACTGTTCATTCAGACTCTGTACGCGGCAGTGTTATTCTACTACTGTCCTCGTAACATAAAGGTATTAAATTCTTTATAACAATAACAGATTCTTTAGTCCGAATCCAACTAACAAAGTAATCCAGTTTATACTTTCATAAATGCTCCTTTTAAAACTCGTGTCCACATTTCCAATATCATAATCTTTAATTCCAATTATGAATTAGTTCGTCCACGCAATCCACATTTCCAATATCATAATACAAGAGTTTCCCTCCGCTGTGGTGTTCACTGTTCTCATTTCAACAGTTGGGACTTGGGAGTGGGGAGAGAGGAGAAAGAGGAGATTAACTGAAGCGGTTCAGGAAATTATAAATCGGATTATTTTTCTAACGGAGAGAGGAGAAAGAGGAGATTAACTGAAGTGGTTCAAAAAATTATAAATCGGATTATTTTTCTAACGGGCACCAACTAAATTCGTTCGCTACTCTGTTAATCAAGAGGATATAAGATCGTGCGGCTCTGACTGCTCATCGAACCCACTCTAGTCCGATCGGCGTCGGATTATTCTTATGAAATTATATAGTAACAATGATATAATATAGTAAAATAAATACTCAATTAATATAATTAAGGAATATGTATTTAAGTTCTTTTATTATTTACCTCTGAGCATATTATGATGATTTAATTTCAATAATAGATCAAGATAGCATGGGTTGTTGTTATTCTTCTACTATAGTTGGTAGGCGGTCTTGTTGCAGGCCGGTACATGCTTCCGACTCAGGCATCCAGGGCGACATTTTTGGGAATCTTTTAGCTACAGTCTCAGGCATCTTAATGTATGGAGCTCCCTTGTACGATACGGTACGTTAGTAATTAATAATTTATTAATATGTTCAAATGTTGTGAATATATTTTTTGCAGGTTCTTTGTATATATTAGATAATCTATTTGAAAATGAAAACAACTCGATATTGTGTTTTGTCATTGTAAAATATAGTATGTGGCGGCTACCACGGGATCCACTGATGATGTCCCCATCACTCTCTCTGCTGCAGGTGTGCTCAACACAACCGTGTGGTTGATATATGGGATCACAAAGAAAAATGCCTACATCCAGGTTAGTATTATCAAAAACTAAAACCTACTAATCATTTTTTTTTTCTGAAACAGATTCAAAATGGATTCGGCTTGGGACTCTCTTTTATCCAAGTGGTGGTTTATTGTTATATCACATATTGTTGATTGTCGTCTATTGTTATAGACATTTCTCTGATTATCATTTATTGTTATAGACATTTTATTGCTATATTACATATTGTTATATGTCTCTGATTGTCGTTTATTGTTATAGACATTTTATGCCTACATCCATATTGTTGATTGTCGTCTATTGTTATAGACATTTTATTGCTATATCATTTCGTCTATTGTTATAGACATTTCTTTGATTGTCGTTTATTGTTATGTGACGTGTCTTTAATTGTCGTTTATTGCTATATGACGGGTCTTCGATTGTTGTTTATTGTATATGATGTGTCTCCAATTGTCGTTTATTGTTAAACAAATTAAATTCATGTCTCCTTTCCTTTTAATTTGTTTAATCCATCTGTGGGGATGACAAGCCGGCCCCACAAGTCAGGAGTGTTGTGTTTGATTTCCTGGAATGTACCCGATTTCACAGTGGAATTGCACCCAAAAATATCTCCACATGTCATGTTATTTCGGGCTTCTAGATTTAATTTTATCTTCCTTGAAAGATTAATTTGGTTAAAAACCTGAAAATGTGCCTAAAATCATATCGGTTAGTCTAGAATTGATTGGACGTATTTTAGACTTATGATTTTAGCAACTAAGCAATTAAATAGTATTTAATGCTTAATTAGCACATTTGATCAAATTAATTTTATATTTGAAGCTCCAGCGATATTAAACATCTCAAACACACCACTCAATTATTTTATTTCAAAACAATTTTTTATATTACGACTAAACATACCCAAATACCCTATATAGGATCAACCTGACATAGAAATTAACAAAAGGACAAATCATCATAAGAGCTGATCTCCCCATGAAATTGTTAAACAGGAATTACACATTGCAATGTTGCATCAATAACAATGAACTGTATGCGACTATAATGTACTCATTATAGAACTCTGTGTACCCTTCTATTTTTTAAATCCATGTTCACAGTAAAGTAACTGATAATGAGCCTTCTCTGTAATTTAAAAGAGAAGCACTTAGGATGACGTATTGAGCCATTAAGGTTAACTTGCAATATCTTGTAACTGTTCTAACTGATGAAAACATTGTGGTATCAAGCCTAAAATTGTACCTCTCACCAAAATAGAGAGAAAAAAAAATGTCAAGAGTCAGCAGCATTCCATGGATCGGGAACACCTGCTTTGCTTGATCCGACGGTTGAGAAACACTGAAATATTTGAGATTGGTGCGGCAAACACCGAAGTACTTTGAGATCAGTGTGACAACCGATCCCCACCATTCGATCAGAAAAAAGCAGCAGATTCTTATCCGCATTCGAGGGCTTGATGAATCTATGAGACAAAGAAGTGGCTAGTTGAGTGGAATTAGACCTGAAATGTACATCTGTGATGATGACACCATGGTTTTATTATTGCCGACAAAATCACTGCCACGGAAATCCAACCTTTCTTAGGAATAACCTACAAAATTCATGAAACAAGCATTATTTCAGCAACGACAGTAATAGTTAAGATATCTGAGTAAACCAAATTAACCACAACAGCAAGAAGACCGGGAACGCTGATCATGATCAGCTATAATTTGGTAAAAGCTGTATCAGAGCTGATCTTTCTTAAGTAACCAATAGCATAGAGGTTTCTACAGTATTCAATATTCTGTATTTTGCAGGCATTTGAGTTACTCTCAATCTTTATTAGGTAGATAACAGTTATTTCTGTTCCTAAATTTGAAGGTTCCAAATTCCAGCAGATTTAGGTACGTAAAACCGGCCTCTTAATGTTTTCATCCTATCCTATGTTCTAATTTCAATTCAATGTCCTTGATGATCCATTGCACAAAATTCACAATCATTCACAATAAAAATTATCAAAATCGGATACTTACTGGTAGATATACCATGGAGAATACTGGCACACTTAGACAAATCAGTATGGTTCATCAGCTTAGCTCGATGCATCCGGATTGATGAGAGCGCCTTGGTTAAGACTCTCCTGGATAGACTGAATGGATCGTGGCTTTCTCAGATTGAAGAGGACTGAATGATCAAATATCAAGTGTTTTCTGAGGTTGAGTTTTTTGCTTGTTAATAAGAGTTGTTAATGTGAAGGGGAACAAACTTGGAGGAATTATTAGATAATACTAAATATATGAAAATGGATGCAGGTCATTGAATTTCAAGAGTTATTTGTCCACAAGTTAATGCCTCAAAGAGTATTTCAGGTTTACATTATGTCACATTGATATATTTCGTTTGCCAAGTAGTGACATCTGTGTACCCCAAATCAAATGCCTCAATTATATCTCTAATGGTATATATGTTGCTTATTTATTTATTTATGTATGTATTTATATTTTCTATCATTTATTTGTTAAAATCCTGTGATACTGTATACTTTGGCATTCCAAACTCTAATGCACATATATTTTCTGGAATGACTGATGAGTAATGATATAAACCTTCGGACCTTGCCATTTGCCATAGAAGTCCCATAATTGGATTGGGCTTTTATATGGCTAAATGCTTCAGCAGATAGATACTTGCCCTTGGGCTGGAGCTGGACAAGTGATTCGATTAAGATTTAAATTAACGGGCTTGATAAGTGCGCTCCTTAAAAAACTCCTTTAACCGCACTCCAATATAATTTTACATTTCCCAGGTAATGACAGAAAAAGTGACGGTTAGCAGCCGCTACCAATCTTTCAAAAAAAAAAAAAATAACAAAAAAAGTGGTTATACTAACACGCAAAAGTGTTTATACTAACCACTAATAGTGTTTATACTAACCACTAATAGTGTTTATACAAATAACTAAATGTGTATCAAAGATGTTGAGCAATAGAGGTGTGACCGGAGATAGGGGTGGAGGTGCGGCCGGAGGGTGCGAAGGTGCGGCCGGAGGGAGGGCGGACGTGCGGCTGGAGAGGGTAGAGATGGACGGAGGTGGTATGGTGGTGGGAAATAAATAAATGGAGGAAGGATAAAGGAAAGAAGGAGAAAGAAAGAATAGTAATAGAGGTGCAAATAAGGGGTGTAGTTAAGGGGATAATAATTTCTCTTAAATTAAAAATAGGACGTTACTTTACCGGTAAATTCATCCATCAGCGCTTCATTTAGCCCATCATGTAATGTATCAAATCCAAATACTTTTAGACTGCATATATATGCAGCTTGTCATCGGATTCACATCTGCTGTCATAGTTGTGATGGCAGCAACGTGCCACAACTCTAATCTAGACCGTTTAATCAAGCCAAGGGATGAGATTCAAGCTCTTTAGTCCGAGACAAATTTAAGGCTGCCCCATATCTCGTCTTCAATATTTTATTACTTTCTTTCATCAAGTTTGGTATTTTACTATTTTCTTCGTGGGGACCACAGCCCCAGTCTTTCTTCTCCCCAAACCCACTACTATTGTTTTAATTGAAGTACCACTCCTCACGGAGTCACTCCCCAGCTAATAGCAAGAACGAATGGGGATTCACATCTACCATCAAATGGAGAAATTAAAACAACTTGAATACAGTTGAAAGAAACTGGTACTACGTTCCTAATCCTATTACCCATTGAATTTGGAATGCGCTCCTCTCTATTTCATCTCGTAATGTTTCATTCATTCTTTAAAAATTAACACATCTTGTTCAAATTGTCTCCGATCTGAAAAAAAAAATCAGAAATTTGCTGCTGCAATTCCTTGGTACTGGTTCTTGCTCGCCTTGTTAGATTCATCAAGTTTCGGAGTGCCATCAGCTCTTTCCTGCTATTACGCCTAATTTTCCAAAAAAAAAAAAAAATCTTAAGGGTTTCCTATCCAAAAACGACCATGGATTCACAAAATAAAAAAAAAAAAAAACTGATTAAACTCCGGTAATCAAGTTAAGTGGGACTGGAACACGGGAAAGAGAGATGTACCTTTTTAGTCTTGAAAGACGTGCCTGTGGTCTTGGGCAGCAGACTTGGATATCGGGCAATCAAAATTTAATAGTAAGAGAACCTGTACAATCTTGGCCATCGAATAAATTCGACGCTCCAGATACAAAGTATGGTATGTCGCTGCCATCACAACTATGGCAGCAGATGTGAATCCGCTTGTCATCACTCATCAATGTTTAGCTGTTTGTCTTTGAGGAAGCCTCATGTAATCGTGTTTTTCTATGATTATTATACTGTTATAGTTATTTTTTGCAATTCCGGTCGAATTATCGATTTTAATTTTATTAATATAACTACACTTTTTTTATGAAAACGAAATAATGGGTAGAAAAATCAAAATAAAAAGTGAAATATTAATCAAAGGTGCTTTCATCATTCTCATCTCAAAAATTGTTAATTAGCAAACAATTAGATTACCATCCAGCTTAATTTGATCGAAGCTCGACTCCGATTTGCTGTTAAAAAAGAAAAACTTAACTGACGTTATTTGCAACGTTACGAGCAACCAGTCAATTAAAATTTCTTAATTCTTCATTATTCTTACTTGCTAAATTTTTGTAAACGCTAAACAAAACCATTAATTAATTGTTGGCCCACCCCTTTTAATTTAACTATAACGATAAGTTTAATTTTTTTTTTTTTTTTGAACAAAGCCCGTAGGCAACCCCAATTATCTCCTGCCCAGCTCCTTTCCACAGTGGGAACCCATATCAATACCATTAGACCGTAGCCTCGGTGACGATAATTTTTAATTTGCACCTCCTGCATCTAGTCCAAGCTCTGATCAATCCGTTTCAATGTACATGACGACAAAAAGAAAAAGAATTGCTTGAACGACGGGGTAAATTTATAACAAGAGAAATTATCTTTTGCCCCCTTAACTTTTCCCTTTATCCATCTTTAAACTAAATTAGTAATATTTTCTCTTTCTTTCTCACGCTCTCATAAATTTTGAGTGAAATTTTTTAATCTTGATCTTTCTATTGTATATATATAAGTGTTTTGTTCGATTGAGAATGTGAATTGCAACCGATAAAAGTGATTTGTTGTATTTGAAAAATAATTTTTAACTATAAATGTATTGGAGATGGATAAGAAGGATTTATAAAAGGGCAATTATCACCTCCCTTATAACAAATATACAGTACAAATATATACAATCGTCACAAAGATCTTCAATTAACTCGTCGAATGAGGGACGACAATATTAATTGGTTTTGAGCTAGAGCTTCTTCACTTGTACTCTGCTATATATTACATTAACAATATAATTATAATTATTTCGTGATAATTAATGTTGGTTACATTTATTGGCTATATATAATATTGTGATTATTTTTAATTTTATAAAAAAAATGTATAGTATTTGTTGGATTTATACGTGAATTTATATATGGGTCACTTATATATATAAATTAAAAATTAATTACGGCAGACTGGCTATATGAACTGAAGTCTCCCTCTTGAACATCGCCTTCCTCTAGTGATTTAAAAACGGTCCGGGTAGGTCCGGTCGGTCCAAACCCGCCTCGGTCTACGGGTTCCCCAGTCCACTGGTTTTCCCGGTTCGGGAAACCTCGAGAAAATTTTGGGGAGAAGGAGATTGGACCTAGCTTAGGACCGTCCCTCCCGGGTTGCCCGGGTTTCCCGGTCCGGGTTGCTCGGGTTGCCCGATCCCAGAGTTATATGTCAAAAAAAAAAAATAAGAAAACAAAAAAAAATATATATATATATATATATATAATACACCTATTTTATGTTACAAAAATAGAAAAATATACTTAAAAACGAAAAATAATTAAAAATTAAATTATTTGTTTTAATCAGATATACAGATATTATATTATACTATTAAAATATTGAAAAATAGTATTTTTATATTAAAAATGAAAAAAAATTAAAATAATATTATTTAAACCGAAAAAATAACATAGAAAATCAGAAAAAAATTTTAATAATTATATTAGTTGTAAAACAAAAATTCTTCTTGAAAAATAAAATTTAAATAATATAATATTAGTTGTTAACATAAGCTGGAAAAGTTGGAACCAAGTCGGGCTACCTCGGGTTATTACCCCGGTACCTCGGGTTGGGTAGGGTCGGGTCCCGGGTTGCCCCGATACCTCGGGTCGGGTAGGGTCGGGTCCCGGGTTGCCCCGGTACCACGGGTCGGGTAGGGTCGGGTCCCGAGTTTGCTCGGGTCGGGTTTCCACGGGAATTTTTCTGGGAACATGGATACCTACCCTTGCGAGGACCGTCCCTCCCGGTCCTCTCAGGTTGCCCCGGTCAGATGCCCGGGTTGGGTCGGTCGGTCCATTTTTCCCGAGTTTCTCGGGTCGGATTCGGACCTCTCGGGTTTTTTTAAAACACTACCTTCCACACAAGTCACGAGTCACAACCAACGTTATGTAATCCGGCATGACTACTCTAGTCAAATAACTAATCTTATGCTCGGTCACAAAAAGGGGAGTGCTCATCCTCTGTAGCAATGCAGCGCAGGATGCAAACCGTTAGATCATCTCAAGATTCGGGCCAGCACAGATCCCGAGATGATTGAACGGTTCACATCCTGCGCTACAGGATATGAAATCCAAAAATGGCATCTCGAATGTTTACAATGTACAACTCCGAAGTGTCTTATATACTTGAATGCCATTCAGTATTCACCAATGAATCACAATTTCTGAATCACCGATCGAACACAGGTACTCTTTCATATGTACATTTTATTGTCCTACACTAGAAATCACATTCGCAATCAATGTTCAGATAATGAATCAACAAGAACTCAGTTACTTCGTATCCATTACAGCTGAAACTTGGATACATGATGAGCAAGGGTCTCTTTTCACTGGTACCGGTTTTAACGAGTCACGAGTGTTTAGTCCCACAACACATACGTCCAGTCTGAATAAAGTTCCCAAAGATTTCAATGGCACCGGTTTTAATGAGTCACGAGTGTTTAGTCCCACAATACATATTATAATTTCTCATCATCCGAACATTTTACATCAATCAGAAAAGTAAAAACAAAAACAGAAAAAGATAAAAACAAAACAATTCTAAAATCAACATGATCAAAATTACTCCAGAACGACGGTGGCTCCGGCGGCCTTGAGCTTGGCGGCGACAGCCTCGGCCTCCTCCTTCGTCAGTCCCTTCTTCACCACCACGGGCGCCTTCTCCACGAGCTCCTTGGCCTCCTTCAGGCCCAGATCCGTGAACCCCCGCACCTCCTTGATCACCTTGATCTTCGCCGCGGCGTCGAACTTGTCGATCCGCACATCGAACGCCGTCTTCTCCTTCTCCTTCTCCGGTTCCCCGGACTCCGCACCCCCGGAGGAGGGCGCGGGCGCGGCGGACGTGGAGGAGACGAGGGAGACGCCGAGGCGGAGCCGCAGGAGCGTGGAGAAGTCCGAGAGCTCGGAGGGGGAGAGCGAGAGCAGATCGTCCGCGATCCGGCCGATCTTGTCGGGGTTGGGAGTGGAAGAGGTGGTTTGGGTGGTGGAGTAGAGACGGCGGCGGAGGTGGTGGCGCAGGGAGGAGGATGCGATTTTGGAGAAAGAGAGGGACATTTTGGGAAAGTTGTAACAAAGCAAGGATTAGTAGGGTTTATCAGGTCCTCCGAGTGCTCATCCTCTGTAGCGCTGCATTGTGTAGCGCCGGATGTGAAGCGTTAGATCATCTCGAGATTCGAACAGCACAGATCGCGAGATGATTTAACGGTTCACATCCCGCGCTACACAATGCAGCGCTGATATATGGAATCCAGACGTGAAGAATTTTGAGTTTCTTTGTAACAATTCTATGTCGCCATTGTTGTGTGCGATGGGCTGTTGTTTGAGAACGTGAAGTGATCCGCACATGTCAGGAAGTTGGGACATGAACGGTGATCGAGAATTGTTTTGTCAAGTGTCAACGGTATTGGACTGTTCATCTCTTCTTAACACGAGTTTCATGATTAAAGAAAAAGGAAAATAATATGGAGAAATATTTATTTTCTACAAGCCCACGCTTAGTATTGCTTTGGACTGAAATTGTTATTTTTTATAATAAATTTTTAAGATAATATGTAATAGGTTTTATATTGAGAAAATTGATATAGACTTTAAATTTTAATGGGCTGAGACATTGACATTAACGGGCATTAACGTAAATCAACGGTTCCGATCTATCCAAGAAAATGATCAACGGTTCAGGTTTCTTATTTAAGAAAGATAGCATTTTCATGTCATTTTTTCCAATATGCTTTTATATACCGTAAGGATATGAGTATGACATATTATTTATGTGTAGTTAACAACTAACAACATAACATTATATAATTTGTTGCCTGTCTTTTGACGTTCAAAAAAAAAAAGAGCTCAATCGTAAACACTAAGACGTGGCAAGAAAAATCTAGCCCCTGACCAAAATTAAATACTTCATTGCAATGTGCTTTCTTAATTATGTTTCAGTTCCTTCAAATAGACAGACTATCAATCTTGTCACTTAAATTGATACTATTTTGACTGATCATCTATCAAATTAAGCAACAATTAATTAATTAATTAATTACAATTATTATCATCTTTTGCTCAATGGTGATGGCTTTTTAAGTTGCACAAACACGCACTAATATACTATCACTCCAAATTGGGACAACAAATGTATCCACAATTTTTGAGTTATTTGTGTTGGCTCTCCTGAGGTCTAAGAACGTGAGGAAAAATAATCATTCTAAAATTTTAGCAACTTAACGATAAAGATGTTCGGAAAACCGAATACGGGTTTGAATAAGGGTCTTTGCATGAGTTTTAATTCTAAATTGAATATATGAAGTCTTCCTTTGATTAACACAATTAAGCAATGTATATATTATTGTTTTCGTAAAATAATAACGCGAAGAACAGGACGTTAGTTTATTCGTAAAATTTCTGTTCTTGTCATTTTCAGTTTTATTTTCTTAATTCTTTATTTATTTTGGATTTGAGACAACTTCTAGAAAAGATTTTTAAATTTCCGTATCCCTTGTGTGATATATATAATTAGGCTTGACAATTCTGAATGCAGCTACATTCCTCTTCCTCCTTTTTTCTGAGAGATCTCTCCATGTTTTTGAACATTTTCAAATGGTCAATTAGCTTCGATGAGAGCGGGAATATAATATGGGTATGGCACCAAGAGGGTCGATTCACTTCCAAATCGGCTTATGCTTTTTTGATAGACCCGGATATCAAATCACACATCGCAATTCAATTATGGAAAGCCAAAACACCTTTAAGGATAAAAATCTTTTTTTTTTTTTTGGTTACTCTCTAGTCTCTAAAAATAGATTGCTAACGGGTGACAATTTAGCCATTCGCCAATGGCCACACATGGTCGGATGTGTCTTGTGCTCATCACAAGAAGAGGAAACAGCAAAACACTTGTTCATCTCCTGTCCTTATGCACATCAACTGTGGATGGAGTGCTTTCCGGGAAGTGCTACAAACTGGAATTTTACCTTGGAGGCTGATCAATTCTGGTGGGACATTCGCAAATGAACTAGTGCTGAACATAGACAACAATGGGATCAACTGTGCTGCGCAACAATGTGAAATATCCGAAAGGAGCGCAATAGAAGAATCTTTCAGCACAAGGCAAAATCAAGACAGCTACTACGGAACATGATAGAATCTGAAGTAGCGAGTTGGAAAATTTTCTTATAGGGGGCTTGACCTGTAAATATAATATTAAGAGGACAACTAAATCCCATCAGCTGGCCCTATCTTGTATAGTTTTGCTTTTTTGGTTTGTATTTTTATTTTGTAAACTGCTTTATTTTTAATGAATCAAGTAAGACAATTGCTTACTTCATCAAAAAAGGTGCTGTGTGCGTAGTATTGTTTCGCAATTGTCTTCAAAACAGTACGTGAGAGATGATGAACTCAGTCATGTATTATATACCATTTCTTAAACTAAATTAATTGGTATTGGAACCACAGAAAAAAAAAAAAACTATATTAATTTAATTCAGATTGAATATTCTCAGACTAAGTATTTGGAACAAAATGCTTGTTAAATTTCTCCTAATTGAAACGTTCTTCTTAATTGGTATTATATCCAAAAACAACCCAGACAATTCTGTATTGGTTTTATTTTTTTTTGAGTAAAAGATGGGAGTCAAGCCCCCAAATTTCATTAATTAAGAAGATCACTGATAGGTGATCAAAATTTACAACATAAGACCGAAAAAGAAATAAAATTGAAAACGAGTAAAGATAAAAAAAATAACAAATGCACACATCAAAATTATTTTAACCAGCTCCTCCATTCTTGCTGTATCCAACCCTCCGTGTGTAGCTCTTTCGTGCCAGATCACATAAAGAACCACTATTTCAAACTGCATGTAATACTTGTCTTGTAGTGTGTCTAGAAGGACAATATTTGAAAATGATGGCATGGAGATTTGATTATGCAGTGGCAGCTTTGCTTCTATGTATGCTCTCAGATATAAAGTAGTGCTTTGCTTCTATGTATGCGCTCCCTGCCAGAGTTCTTGTTAAGTCGCAACCATCAGTAGTGCTTTGAAAATCACATCTTTATATAGCTGAGATATTTGTACAGTATGAGGCGTTGCTTCCCTTACAATGTCCTACTGCTAGGTACCAAATTGGTTTGTCTCTGGTGGCAACATTCGGCTGTATATGTTGCAACTGCTGAGACAGTGAATTAAGCTCCTGTTGTTGCTGGTAATTGTGAGATGCATCAGGATTCACAATTGCCTTGTACAGATTATGATACAAGTCTTTGAGAGGGCATTCCAACCAATTATCATGCCATGATTCAATCGTTGTACCGTCTTCCAACTCATACTTGACCGAAGCATTGAAAACAGACACACAATTTGATATACTTTTCCAGAAATCCAACATGTTAGCTGTTTCCAAAGGTTTGATGCGTAGTACCATTCATCATTAATGCCATTTCCACTATCACATTCCGCAAAAGCCTTCAAGTAATTAATCCCAGACTCTTAACTGACTGACTGAACAATAATCCCTTACTAACTTAGCGTCCAGCTGACTAGCCTTAAACCGAAAAGAAAACCCCAATCCTCAAACCTTAATCTAATAACATATGGCAACAGAAACAGAAACATGGATGCCTTACAACCATCATACATTTCTGTTCAAGAACCTGCTTGAAGAGCAGGGTTTCAGACTTCTTAGGCACTGTGTTCTTCCTCTAGCACACTCAGAGGAACAGTATCATGGAGGGGGGTCTTTGGCTCTTGTTCCTGCTCCGTAGCGGCGTTGATGGCTTGATTAACCTTCTGCACTAGTGCCTCTGTCAGTTTCAGACCCGAGTTCTGAAGGATGGTGAGAGTGTGTCCCACCTCTAAGTGGTCCTGGCTGTCTAGCTCGAAAGGCAGTGTCGGTTGTTTGGTGTTACTTTTGCGTTGCTGGCGGTGCGTTTTGAACACCTCTGCCCGTCGCCCTTGCAGCCTTGGGCTTCTCCTCAGTGATGATTGGTTCTCCAGCCGTGCCAACTTCATGGATTTGGCCTGAGTGTTGCGAGTTGCAACTGGAGTAGAGGGTTGCTCTTCGATGTGAGAGTTGTCATCTAGCACTGTTTGCTGGGCCTGGTCTAGTTGTAGTGTGAGTCTTGGAGCAGGCTTTGTTGGGCCTTGAAATGAAGATCCATCTGTAACTCTTTTTCTCTCAATTTGTTGCCTGATGAGGTCCACAATTTTTTGAATTGGCTCAAATTTTCCTTTATCAATTTGAACCGTTATGATGGACAAGAAATGTGGTGATGAGACAGGCCTAGGTATAGCCACAGGCTTGATGATGACTGAGCGTACTATGCTGAGGCCAGGCACAGCTACTGTAACGGTAACAATTTCCTTAGCAGAGATGTCTTTGGCCGGTGACATGGGTGCGGCAAGGAATAGTATAACCTTTTGTGTGTCTTGCTTCAATTCTTGCATCATGTCGTGGGGTGTGATGCTTTGAGTGGTAGTTGCGTGTGTGGTCTTTGGTGTAGCAGTCTTCTGTTTTGGTATCCAGAAAGGTTTCGTCCTATCTCTTGGTAGGTAGTTCTTGGGGACCCATTTGCCGACGGTGGTGAGTGGCCGTACTTTCTCCGGCTTGCTGACCCAGTTCCTCGGCGAGCGGGCCGAGAGATTGTAGGAGGATCCTTGGGATGCACTTCCATCTGAGGATGGTGGAAAGGGAAGTCGGTGTTGTTTGCTTCTTGGTTGGATTGGGGCTGACGGCCGCCTCGCACGCCTTGCCGTAGGATCAAAATCCAGAAAAAACGGCTCATTACGCCATTCCCTCCATCTTCTGATTTGGTGCCCTTTATATAGACGTTTTCGGTGGCAGAAAGCAAAAGCATGCCCTGATCTTCCACAATCCAAGCATTTAATGGAGTTCTTGCAATCCCTTCTGTAGTGCCCTTTGCGTAAGCATCGGTAGCAAAGATTTTTCTTCAATGCTTCAAGCAGTCTAGGATGTGGGGGTCTGGAATTTCTCTGCTCAATCTTTCCCGCCTTGATTATCCTTTCTCCTTTCTTCTCCGATGGCGATGGCAATGGTAGTAATTGTGATTGTACTGCTGGTTGATGCACAGCTTGCAAGCATGCGTCTTGTACTCCATTGAGAATAGTTTGTCCTGTGTATGTTGCATTGATGGTTCTTTCCTCTAGCTTACCTGTAGCAGTCCAGTGAATTGAATGTTCTTTGCTGAGTTTCTTCTTCAATTTCACCTGCTGCCACTCAGAGGTAGGTACGGGTGGCTTAATAAATCTTTGTTTGGGTTGGTTTACTTCTGCGCTGGTTGACAAGATGGTGGTCTCTGCAATTCCTTGTACAGCCTGCTTGTATGTCTTCAATGTTGGTTTCTGCTGATGGTTAGTAGATTCCGGATTGGGTTGGTGTTGGGTAGTTGGGAGTTGGCCGGCATTAATGGCTTGATGGGAGGGATGCTGGGTAGGGGTTGGGGGGGCAGGGTGAGTCGCCTGGTGAAGCCCCTGAAGAATCGCCATCTTTTTCCTCATCTCCGAGCAGATTGTTCTTGATTGAAATTTCTTAGCCATATCATATTGTCTGGCCCTGTATTGGTTTTATTAATTTCATGAATATTGAGAACAGTAAGATGCCATATATTCTCATTCAAGAGTCGATTCATAAAAATAATAATAATATTATATATATAACAATTAACAAATCACGATATCCTGACAGCTTTGATGATGAAAATTAATTTAATTGTATATATTGAGAATTAATATTTATTAAACTAACAATACAGATTTTTTATGTAATTTCGGTGTGATCCTAATAATATATCTTTGCCTGCTAATGTCTAACTTGGTGCTTCAATGTAATAATTAATATATCTCAGCATTCGGAGGTCGCGGGTTCGAAACCCGGATGGAATATTTAATAGACATTTAAATTTGAGTGGCTTGATCCCATCTTTATCTCAAAAAAAAAAAAAAAAAAAAAAATATATATATATATATATATATATATATATCAGCATTCGACAATTTTGTATTATAATCATGAGACAATAATTGTGAAGAAAGTTAGAATAGATGCAAAAATGCATAATTCACCTGCATTTGGAACATATGTTCCTCTTTTTCTTTGTGATTATTAATTAACTAAAATCTTATATTAACTGTACTCTACAAGCACACAAGGGACAATTTTGGGTCTTTCTAATCCTACTTTTCTTTTTCATTAATCTGACTTGTTACAAACCCCTTCTCTCAAGTAACAATAAACAAATAAAACTCAATAAACGACAGTATCAATCTTCATATATATAAAATAGAAAACTAAATTCAACTCAAGCCAAGAATCCAGAAAAACCATCTAAAACACGAAACTTAATCTTCACAAAAACAATGCCGAAGAAGAGCTTCTTGGTCGTGCTGTCGGCCCTCGCGTCCCGGTTCAAGCAGGGGGTAGCGCGAGCAGGGCGACGGTTTGTGTTGTGCAAGAAGATGAGGACCATCTCGTTCAACCGAGGGGATAGCATCTGGCAGCGCGAGATCATGATGGGCGAGAAATGCCAGCCGCTGGATTTCTCCGGTGTGATATCCTACGACATCCACGGCAACATAGTTGAACGACCGTTGAAATCGAAGGAGGTGGCATCCGAACCAGGTGTTGATCAGCAGCAGATGGAGTAGGTTATAATGGAGAAGCCAGCAAGATTTAGTATGTGTATAGTTGAATGCTTTCTTGCTGTTAATTTTTTTTTTTGTTAAACTTTGCTTCATGAGATTTTTTAGTTGTATCTAAATTTTGTATTTTGGTGACAATATTTTGTACTTTATGAATGTTTTCAGTGCTGTTCTTTCTCCATAGAGGTGGCAAATCGGGCGGGCGGGTCGGGTTCGGGTTCGGGTCGGGTAGGTTGGGTCAGTTTAACCTTTTAGAATATCTCGGGTCGGGTCGGGTCAATTTTAATATCTACTTTCTTTGGATCATATGTTGATTTAAGTTACATTGAATGCTATTTGATCTCGCCTCGGATCGGGTTTGGATCAGATCAGGTTGGGTCAGTTTGACTTTCTGAAAAATGCCGGTCGGGTCGGATCGGGTCGGGTTCTGCCACCTCTACGTCCATATGGCAATTCTTTCATATTCAAGAAGATAATTAATAACCTGGGCCTTGTGCTTGGACAACAGTAAGATACATTGTAACTGTTTTCTAACATAAAAAAGCCCAAATTGCCCAACCAAATGGGCCAATACAATAACGAAAGAATGGGGGCGCTCGCTGTATCCGGTACGCACTCTGCAGCAAGCGAGAGCGTCTCGTTAGTCCCACAAGGGACGAAGGGGAGCATCGGGGTCGGCAGGGCGGCTATAAAAGGGAGAGGACCTGCAACGGAGAGAAGCACTTACCTGCACGGGGTCGATGGGCGATCAAGAAGGCTCATGGCCTAGGTCAGTAGTCTCCATTGCACTTGGGAGGAGCGCTGGCCTACCATCTCCCCAAGTGGGAGAGTGGACGTCGTAATTTGTGGTCGAGGGGGTACGCGTTCGCGCGGCCCCTGCCATTCCCTAATTTCAAATTTTCATTTCGATTTAAGTTCACTATCAACATTTCTATCGTTTTATAATATAAAATTAAAATTTTGTACCCCTCTAGTAACACAAATTAAACTCACACTCGCAATTGTGAAGGAATAATTCAGTACGATACCTGTCAACTGTTCACAGTATCCATCTGATTGTCTCACACAATCAGTAAATAACAAGGAATCATTTAACATAAGATTCCATTTCTGAGAAAAATAAATAGTACTCCAGAATTTTTCTCTCTTTCTCATTTCTTCCTTCGAATGAATTGGAGAAGTTGGTACCAGCACTGGTAAGAAAAGTTGCCCTGCTGGCTGCTACTGTCTGTACCAGTACATGCGTATTTACCAAATCTGGCGGTGGCGACGGCGGCACAAGCAGAGACTTACTGACAATCAAATGAGACTCCCTCAACAGTTAAGCCTCACTTAATTACAGCTGTTGAGACTTGAGAGTCTAACCTTGTTAATTACTGCTCTTCCTCAAACAACATTGGTTCCTGTTTTCATATGTGGATTAAAACTTCTCATCTTAAACAGGATTGAAGAGATTATGCAAAACTTGGAACAATGAGTCCACTTTTGCACTAATATAATTCTGCATTGTGCATCTCCAGGCTCCAGCTGGGTAGTTAATCTGGTACTGAACATGTTGTTATCCATAAACCTTTGATTTGGTATCTCCCTGAAATTGACTGCAATCCAAATTCAGAAAACATAATGGTGCATGTTGGGGTGACTTTGGTACATTCCCTATTATCCTGTTGCAGCTCAGGTCCAAAGAATATAACTTTCGAGAAAACACACTTCGGGTCAGGTCTTACTAGTATTGCCGGTTCCTTGATAAATCATTGGTTTTGTACTACCGAAGACAAAATGAAGAACCACCAGAGTCCGTTGTGCGAAAAATCAACTACATTTCTTTGTATACATAATCCCTGGGAATTGGCTCAAACATTGAGTCGTTTGCAGCCGAAACAGACAGTTATGGCGAATCGGGAATTGAAATTTCATTAACTTCATGTCAAACATTGCTGCCACGTGCAAGCCGCGGTTGTGAAGAGCTAACCGTATGTTCCTTTGCAAGACCAATTAATATGGTTTGCTGGATTCAAGTCGAAATGTGGGCCAAAGAACATAATATAGTGTCTAGCAATGTGAAGTATTGAAGGGGGAAGAAACGCTGGCCGTTGGATTCTTCGGCATGATGATTAAACTATACACAATTATGGCAACAGAAACGAATCATACATTACTATTAATCTGACACTTGGCATATATTCTATTAACGTAGTTGTATTGACATCTGATAGCTATTAAAAGTTCGTTGATAGTATACTGTGTTTGAATTTGCTTCTGATAAATAAACTGCATTCGATGAAATTTGCTATCACTAATTTTCTCACCAACACTGGTGGCACTGAGATCTACACTATACATTGAACGATTGAATGTTACAATGCAACTGAGACTTGAAGCATGGACCACTTTTGATTTGGATATTTGAATTTGCAGTTAAAGGGCATGCTACAGAAGAACAGAATGTAATAAAATAAGAACAAAACTTTGGAAAAAGCCCATCCAGTTGTCACTCTCTTTCTAGTTCCTATTTCAAGGCCCAACATTCAACTAAACCATCTTCAGATCCCATTCTCCCTTAACACTAACAACAAAAAAATGGCCGACATCTAACAAACTCCCCAATTTATGGGCCGAACATATTGGGTCGGGCCGGATCCAGTAGTCACCCCCAGGACCAATTAGAGATGCTGTACTGCACTGTGCAGTATACAACGCCAGCCGTTGGATTGGCTCCAGATTCGTGCTGGAGCGGATCTCAGAATGATCCAACGGCTGAGGTTGTGAACTCATAATGCAGTTAGTCAGGGGATGAGCACTCGAAAATCCTGATTTCATATCCTCTACTGCGCAGCAGTCCAACCATTGGATCTGCTTTAAGATTCGTGAAACTCAATCTCGAAAAACCTCCCCTGTAATCTGCATCGTTGATTCGCTGCGCAGTATTGCAGCAGATGCTAAGCAGTCGAAAATCCTTTCTTGTTTCCGAAGCCAGAAAGAGTTTTCCATTGAAGGCAGCAAAAGAAAGAAAGAGAGAGAGAAACAAAGAGACCAGCGAACGAAAGGAAGAAGAAGAAGAGGAGAGGAGAGGAGGAGAAGGGAAGGAAGAAGAAGAAGAATGGCGTCCGGGTCGATCAAGCACGACGTGGTGGCGAACGGCGACACGCTGAGGTTCGGATTGGACAGCGTGAAGGGCGAGATCGTCGGCGCCCATC
Organism: Cyperus esculentus; assembly: GCA_030179965.1. NCBI lineage: Eukaryota > Viridiplantae > Streptophyta > Magnoliopsida > Poales > Cyperaceae > Cyperus > Cyperus esculentus. Next base: position 4,007,177 of record JASGLE010000025.1, on the reverse strand, counting down.
CCCTCCAGTCCCTCCGCGACAACGTAATGCTCAATCTCTTGTTCTTGTTCTCACTCTCTGTTTGTCTGATGTATCCTTGTTGATTCCTGGTAGATTTAAGGATCTTGTGATTGGATTTGTGTGTAGAACCCTAACCCTGACCTAGGTTTTGGTGATTTGTGATTGGTTTCTTTCTTTCAGAGCAACAACTTCTGGGAGGAGAAGAAGAAGATGGGACTGGCGCTGACCTACGGATCTTCTTTCAATCTGAGGAAAGATCTCGACGCCCAGATCCTTGCTAGGTAAAAATTCAGAGCTTCTTTTGCTGCTACCTCACTGCCAAAGTTTCCCCAAATTAATTGTGTTTAGGTGGTTTTTAGTATGAACATCAAGTATGATAGTCGAAAGTATAACTAATTATGTATGTAGATATAATGCATATGATCGATAATACAGTGCTGTGTTGAAGTTTTCTGGTGGACCTGATTTTCAGTAGTACTGTGACAGAATTAGGCTTCAGTTAGACATCTAAACCAGAAAATAGGCCATGATTATACTTTGTGAACCGGCTAATTTGTTTTGGTTTAACTGGATTCTAGAATTTATTCATATGAGTAGTCTCAGTTTTGAACTAACCTGATTAAATTAAGGCAAATATACTGATTGTAAAACTGGTTAGAAGTTCCATCCTAGCCTGTACGTAAAGAGTTCTATCTTTAATGGTTCACTGATAATGTCACTTTGAAGTTCTTATTGGAGTATTAAGGTGCAAACCATTGTTGGAATTCAGCTGCATTAGCAGAACCAGGAGTTCCATGTTAGCCTGTATGTGCTAATAAGGAGTTCTATATGTAATAGTTGATTGAAAATTTCACTTTGAAGTTTTTATCGGAGTATTAAGGTGCAAACCATTGTTGGAATTCAGCTGCATTAGCAGAACCACCTAGAACTGTACCCAATTTAGTTATTAACTATTGGTCAAAGTGGAAAACAGAACCTGTTGTATTAAAGAATGTGTGTTTTCCTATTGCCATCTTTGAGTATGATATGGTCAATTTGTACAAATGTTTATGTCTGCAATTCCACCTAAAATTAACTTTAATTTACAGATTTCAGAGGCCTCCTGGTGCACTCCCATCCTCCATGCTAGGATTTGAAGCACTCACCGGTGCTTTGGATGATTTCGGATTTGAGGATTACTTGAACTGTAAGTTCAGAATTAGTTATTATGTATTTAAGTGCCTCACACTGTATAAAATGTCTTATTTGGGTTATAGTGCTAATGCTGCCAGTTTGAATTGTAAAAATTGAACCAATGCTTTTCTTCTTCTGTCACTATGAAATAAGATGTTACCAGTCACTATTACCATTTTCAAATTCATTTATATTGTGGGTTCCTGTTAAGTTTTATTACACACTCAATTGATTTTTGGTTTATTTGGAACATGAACTATGCTATGCGCTTTATGACCTGTAGCTATTTAATGTTGTCTTTCTGAAATCACATTGTGTAGATCATCTGTATTGTTCACATCTAGTCTTATAAATTTATGAGCACCAGTACCTTACAACACAATATTACTGTAATTTATTAATTGTTATTTCATGATGCGCTAAATTTGATGGTTGTGTGTACAGTGCCACAAAACTCAGAGAGCCTCAGGCCGGCAGATATGCATCATGGCATGGAAGTGCGCCTTGGCATTTCTAAAGGACCAGTGCAGCCCTCATTTCTTTAAATGTTTTGTAACTTGTGTAATCTTACCAGTTTAATATGCGCTTAGTATTGCTTCATGAATGGTTTTCTCTCAGTTTTAGCTGTTGAGACTTTGTATCAAGTGGATGTTATAATCTATTGGGTACTTAATTGTGCTTTGTTTGGTATCTTGCTGTCATGTTTTATTCTTTGCCTTGTCAATACTAAAGCTCAGTGCTAATGGCTGCATTCCTTTAATATCGAATGCTTGATAGCTACATGGCTATGCCATTTGTAAGTAAAGAGGCCTCGTTTCAATTTTATAGTCGTTTCTTGTATCTGCTGCACTCTAGGGTGTTTCATATATGTTCTTTGCTTATAGATTTACGTGTTTGAACCTATGCTATGTTCTGTACATGATGTGTTTGAGGTTTAAACATTTGTTATAACTTGCTTAAACACATTTACATACTACAAGGACTAGAAGGTTGCTTTGTAACTTGTTAAACATATGCTACATCTCATATAGGCAAAGATTTTGAAATATAGATTCAGCACATGTTACAGTAGTCAGTAAGCAGTCACTCTGGTGTTATGATTGATATTTGCACATGTTCAATTTGTGGAACTCGAAACAGTAGCCTGATAACAGTAAAATGACTCTGGAAAGTAGAAACCCAACACTTGAATTTTGAATAAGTAGATTTATCTCATGATACCAAGTATATTTTCAATCAAGATAGCACTTGCTATCTTAAAAAGTATTTAAGTACGTATATGAAATTAGTCTAGTTAAGTTGCTAGATGAAATTATAATTAGTAAGAGGACTAATAAACAAATTTTTAGTTCAAGCGAGCTGAATTCCTGAGACTTCCTAAAAAAGAGTACTTGATGCTTATTTGTTATTATTTTTTTAGGGTGTAAGATTGTGGTTAAGAGCCACCTTATTATTATTATTACTATTTTTTTTTTTGAAAAAGTACATTTCCATTTACCGCTTTCTGTTTATTTGCAGTAGGAAAACACTATACAAATATGATTTGCTTAATCCTACTATTGTTCCCAAAAGCATTGTCCATCTTTACAAAATGCCTCATAACCCAAGGTCTTTCAAAAATATTGAAACCAACTATAATAGTCATCTAAATTACAACAAAGTCACATATCACAAGTTCACAACTGAACAAGTGAACATAACAAAATGTAAAGACAAAAGAAAACCAGACTGAAATTGTTTAACCTATATATGTTCATAACAAAGCCTGAGCATCAAGAAAAGGGGAAAAAAAAAAGAAAAGAAAAGAAAAGAAAAGAAAAGAAAAGGCTATACAACATGAAAGAAAAATTGTATGCCAAGCAACAAATATTTAAATCAGCTGCAAAAGCATGCATTAAAATTTGGACATCAACCGCTTCCATCAATCTGCCCATGAGAAAGAAGGTGTGCCATATATTGCTGACGAAAGAAACAAAGATAGTTAGCCAAGTAGTCCATACCATAAATTACACTTGTGAAAATGAAAAACACGGTGGTTCCTATATCTTTACAAACAAACAACAATATTTCTGCAAGCAGGAAGAAATTTTGGCCATAATTAGTTGAGTATTTCCATTTAAAACAGGGCTTTGTCCTGTATTTACCGGCGGCGATTAAATGCAACTCAGTCTTATTAAGACTAATAACTGATTTAAGTCCCTGTTCCTGATTGGAATTAACTCGTTCCATATGTAAGTGTCAATTAGGATGTCAGGGTAATAAGCAACAAAGACCAAAAATAAACCAAACATTTCCATTTTCGTAAATTATTGCTATGATATTATCAAGGTCCCCACTGTAACTTGACTTTTAGTTGGCAAACTTTTCAAGAACTAACTTCAGGTTTGCAACTTGACTTTTAGACCATAGATACGTGAGAAAATAAAGCCTATTGCAGTACCAAAAGACATCATGCATGCATGAGCATAAAAACAAATAATACAACTGGTTAAGATAAAACGAATATGTTGTATTCTAAATCCACTTTTCCCTCATAACAGAAAAGAAAAAAACTGAAGAAACAAAGGTAAATTGATTGCCTTGCAAAGAACATCATCAAGAAGACAAATCACCTATTTCGTTTGTGCGGGCATTTTTACAAACACCTTGCATGCAAGGTAAGATAGTTTCAGGACAAAAAACTGGTATTCTTTTTTATGCCTTACAGACAACCAGCTAATTTTAGTCAGAAAGCGAGGCCTGAAATTAGGTCTTAGTCAAATAGGTTATATCTTTCTGTTCCAATTACAAACCAGTAGATGATATTCCTTGCTTTCAGGGATGAAATTCACATTTTCAGGTTCTGGAGGTCTATACACAAGATTTCACATTGGCAGAATGAAAACAACATGAATAAAAATGTGATGACTTACAGCATGGTAGGCATAGGGAGGTTTGCCTTGGCGGTCAAAATGCTTGGCCATGACGGAGAACTCTATCGGCCCCCACTCTTCTATCTCGAAGCAATTCCCTAGCGCTGCCTTGTACAGCTGCCACCATCAATTGTAGAAAAGAAAGATAGAGTTAGGATCATCACATCATCTGTTTTGGGGGCATTTCATCAAATACCTCATATTCCACCAAGATCAAAAGATCAGAGGCTATACAATTGCGAACATTACTATGCAGCTCAAATAAACAAGTTCTCAGTACAATGCAAGGTAAACAGTAACCTCAGCCCTCTCAGGCATTTCATCGAACACCTTACGTGCAATGTCAAAAGGGTAAGAAGCGCAATTTCATGTCAACAAATAAAGGCTAACTAATAGACCTTTGCCGTGTCAGTGAGCAGCTCGGTGCCGGCCGGGTAAGAAGCGTAGTACTGGTCAGCCCGTGAGATCCCAGCCCGAGTCCTGCAGTGCCAACAAAAGGGTGAGAACAGAGAAAGCAAGCCGGGCTTAAAGGAAAAAAACGAAGGGACAGTAGAAGGTGCGGTGCGCACGTATTGTTGGTGTAGGCGTAGGAGACGAGGGCGGCGAAGCAGTAGAAGCCGGTGTAGCCGACGACGCGGCGGAACTTCTGGATCCTCAGTACCTCCTTCCATTTCTGGGAGAAGTCCATTGTAATGGAGGGCTTCGGTTGTGATTGCAATGGAGAGGGTTGTGATTGCAATGGAGGGTTCCGCGATCAATTCATATCCTCTACTGCGCAGTAAATTGCTGCGTAGTAGTTTGGCCGTTGGGTTCGCTTTAAGATTCGTTCAACTCAATCTCAAGAAATCTGCCTGTAGTCCACATCGTTGATTCGCTGCCGAGTACCATACTGCGCAGCAGAGGATAAGCACACGTCTGCGACTTGCGAGCGAGAAGAGAAGAGAAGAGGGGTGGTGCTTGGAAGCTGCAACACCGGGTCCACCGAATTCATTCCCCTGCTGTACTGCATTATGCAGTTCACAACATCAGCCGTTGGATTGTCTCAAGATTCGTGCCAGCGCGGATCACAAGACGATCCAATGGCTGACACTGTGAACTGCACAATGCAGTAAGTCAGGGGATGAGCACTCCGGGTCCACCTACAAAATTGCATATTTCTGGGGGAAAACAATATTAAGATACTTGATACTTCAATCATACTTCAATTATTTTGATGGATACTATTATAATACGAGTAAATCTAACGTGCTCCTAGGAGTACGGAGGCCTTCCGTGTTCCTAACTCAAAAATCATACTAAACCAGCATGAAATTTTGATTTATCATTCTCATTAATTCTTTATATAAAAATCTCTTAGGATACAAAAATTTTCCATTTTTTGAGTTCTTAAGTATATATTTTGAAAATTTTTAGAATGATCTCAAAATAATAATAAAATATCTATAATAGCACGCAATATTATGGTATTATCGATTTCGAGGGAGTTGTGTTACTGGTTATGATAGAATATTTTTTATCAAATACCTTATGACTGAGTCAAAATCAACAACTCTGTGTTCAGTTCATGCGCGTTGAATTGCAACACACTATTATATAATTGTGGTACAACATGGGTCAACAGCGGCCAGATCAGGGCGGACGGCGGCCAAATCAGGGTGGACGACGATGACATCAGGGCAGACGGCGGCGACATCAGGGCCGACAGGGAGAATAACGGTTGTGAGAAGCGGATCCTCCGGATCGCCCGTCGGATCCTCAACACCGGCATCACCACCTTGCAGTAACTGAATTACATGCGCAGTCTCTTCTTGAACTCCATTGACAAGGAGTGGTAGAGGCATATGGTGATCAAGAAGCAGGCCGTGAGAACCTACAATGCTATCTTAACCGCGTGATATGGCAAATCGGGGTAGAACTCGATCAGCACCACCGCGATCAAGCCGAAAATGGCAAGAAGGGCGGTGTTACGGGCAATCGATAGGTTCAGCGTCTTGCTAAACAAATTGGTGAGCGCAAAGCCACCAAGATGATGAGATCGACGAGGATGGCGAGCGAGATCATCATGGCGGCGTCTCTCTCCTCGTTGAATGTGATCCAAACCGCTCAATGTTCATATGGAAGATCCAAACGCTCAATGTGATCTCCATATATAAATGTCATTGTAGACCAAATTTTATAATTTTTTATATTTTCTTAATATTTTTTTAGATAATTACAAAATGACTTGATTTAAACATTATGGACCATTCCAAAATGTGTTTTTTTTTTATTTATCTAAAAAATATAAAATTTGGTCAAGAACAAAATTAAGATATGGAGATCACATTGAGCGATTTGGATTGTCCAAATTAAATTTAAAAGTGATAATATGAGGCCATAGTACCGACTCATTTGTACTATTAATAGTACCATAGCCTCACTCTTCTATCTATTAGTTTTATTAAAAATTAAAAATTTAGTTATTAGAGATTTAATTTTGTAGTTATTGATGGGACACCAAAACTTGTGGTCATTTGATCTCTCTGAGATTAATAATGTTTCAAATTTATTCAATTTGGAAATCATTTCATAACTTATCAAAAGTTCGTGCAAGAGTGAAACTACTGTGCTCTTAAGCTCACGCCCTTAACACAAAAAATGTATCAAACCATATCCAAATTTTGATTTATATGGCTTAATAAATTCTTTATATCAAAATCATGTGGCATGAAAAAAATTTTCATTTTTAGAAATTTTTAATTATTTATTTCGGAATTTTTAAAAGTTATATATGAAACATTGATTATTTTATTAATATTGTATAGTTGCTATTAAAAAATCCGAAATAAATACTTAAAAATCTCTAAAAATGGAAATTTTTTGCATGCCACATAATTTTGATATAAAGAAATTATTGAGCCATATAAATCAAAATTTAGATATGGTTTGATATGCGTTTGGTGTTAAGCTCACGGGAGGCCCCCTTAGTTTAAGAGCACGGTAGTTTTACTCCTAATGTCTATATATTTTAAAATCAATTAGTTGAAATTAAAAGATTATATATCATAAACAGGCGCTTTGCAATATGTTGCGCTTTTAATTAATATTTCGTTCTAGATGCATTAAACGTCGTACAAATATGAACACCTAGTACGGGTCAGTTTGTAATATTAATAGTGTCATAGCATAATTCATAAAGAAATGTATGAAATTATATCATTTTTAAAAATCCAAAACAGATAATTAAAATCTCAAAGAATAGAAAAATTTTGTATCTTAGAGATTTTGATGTAAAGAATTTCATGAAACTATAAATTAAAATTTTGAGATGGGTAAGATTTTTAAATTTGGAGCACGGGACGCTCCATGCTCTTAGGAGTAGTGTTGATTTAGTCGTATAAATATATACCGATACTAGTGACCTATAAATATACGGTATATACAAATAGTGACCTATAAATATCGATAATTATTGTCTAAACATGGTAACAACAAAAAAAAATGTACGTATATTTATATTAAAGCCTATAAATATAAGGTATATACATACAGATAGTAGTGACCTATAAATATCGATCTTTATTTTTTTGTCTAAACATAGTACGTAACAACAACAAAAAATGTATATTTATATTTAAGCCCTGAAATATAAATAGCAACGCCGCTAATTCGTGCATATATATGTTCCGATCGAGATGGCAGCACAAATATATATATGTTGATGATGTTGTGTTGCCAATTAACTTGCCGTTCTGCAATCTAATCTAATTGATTGACAGCTTGCTACTTTCACTTAATTTGTTCTTTGCTCTCTATCTACGTTGGTACGTAGTAAAGACTAAAGAGAAGGCCAATTTTGAATTGTTTGAGAAGCCATCAGCCATGGTTTCTGCTGGTTGTCCTGCTGCCTGTTTTGCCCCCGTCCCGGTGACGACGTGTGTCTATACAGGTTATATATATTTCTGACCCTTAATTCATAATAATAATATCCTAATTCCTTTGTTGCTTAAACACCTTTTTATTGATTCAAGGTATATATATATCGTTGCATTGAATTAATTGCAAAATCAAATGGATTAACGAGGGGGAGAATATTTACGATACTATCTTTTTTTTATCAAGGATGAATTCAAGTTCATCATTTTTTAATTGCGTTAATATTATTATTAAACGGTATATGGATCCTTTTACTGCGTTATTATTATCTAATACATTAATTTGTCAATAAATCAGGTTCGTCAAATGAGAGTTGCATAGCGATAAATGACAATGCTACCGAGGTCCCTCTATTAAGCAATAGACAAGACGCGGGGGCAGAAGTTGATTCGTATCAAGGTCTGGTATGTCTCCAGTTTCTTCCTTGTTTCTCAAATCTGTGCAACCTTACTATACTATTATATATCTCCCATTTTAATTAGCTTATAGATTAGTCATGCATGCATCTAACTAGCATTTTCTTTATATTATGATTTAGTCTCAATACAAAATTAAGCAGCTTCATTTTGTAGTGCTCAATAAATTCTTCATGTAAAAATATTAGGAAATACAAAATTAAAATTTTCTATTTTTTAGTTTTCTAAGCATTTATTTTGAATTTTAGAAAAGAGCTCATAAATATTAATAATATTAATATTGATTCATGTATTCGCTACTTTCAAAATACAAATCAAATATTTAAAATTAAGTTCTGTTGTGGTTTACTAATTTGTTAAATGTAGCTTTTATGCTTCTGGGTGCTCGTCTATTTGGCTATGCTCATCTTCGCCTTCAATGTTGAATTCTCCTTCGTTCACCTACCAGTGGGACTATTTTTTTGTATTCTTCTTGGATTCGTTGGATTTATTATGTATCTTGTGTGGCGTGTCCATGCTTATGCACAGTTTATATACAAAGACAGTGAGCAATAGAGAGTGCCTCTATGTTCTCTCTCTCTCTCTCTCTTTTTCTTTTTCTTCTTCTATTTCGTTGTAATAATTTAGTTTATACTAATGTTAACTGTTAAATTGACGGTGATTATCTTATTTGATATATAGTAGGTACGTAGATCTACAAAAATAAACTACGTGATCATTTATAATATTAAATTATTTTGGTATAAAATATTACAAACAATAAGGGTTAGCATATATTACATAGTTGTTTATTAATAAAATTTCCTCCCTTGCCTGACTTGTTTTGTCGTATTATTGGACATATTACTCAATTTTTCCTAATTTAATTATTTGCGCCGTCATTTTCCATCGTAAAGGGGCGGAACCACAAATCCTTATCCTTACCCCTTATAAAAGGAGGAGTTGATTTGGAAATTGAAATGCATATTTATTCAAATTGATTTTGAGCCATTGGATATTTCAATATGTTTTAATTTTTACCGTTGATCATCTAATTTTGATGATTCGATCTTCGTGTTTGTTTTTTTTTTTTTTTTTAACGTGTATGGGACATGGGGATGTTGTGCGACGCATCTGAATTAAATGGTTAATACTCGCGTATGCGTACAGGGAGTAGGGACAGCCTGTGATGTTAGTTTTAATTAAAGTCAAAAGTTTATAATTAGAAATTTTATAACTTGAGAATAAGGAGTTGAAAATAATTATCATTTAGACGTTTGATTATGGATTAACATTTTTTGGTGTCCCGTTATACATATAACATATATCAAAATTATATAAGTTCCAAAAATATCACAAATCTCATTTTAGATTTTGTTACTAAATTAATTAATTCAGAAAAAATAAAGATAAAATAAAATAAACTAAAGGCGTCATATGTTACAATATCATTTTATCATTTTAATTTTTTTGTTTCTTCTCATTAAACATTGTTCATAAATTGAAATTTATTAAAAACTAACAAACAAAATGACTTCAAATATTAACGTTTTAGTCACGAATAATTTTATTTAGTTGTAACAATAATGCAAATATTTATATCAAGAAATTTTTATTAAATAAGACCCATTGTAACACACGGGCAATATAGTAGTATATAGAGCTAGAATATTATGCTAACGTTAGCATTTTGATCCGAAATGCTAACGCCCCAAAAATTGTGTTGTCGTATTCGAAATCGTGATTTATGGTGTTCAATAAATTCTTCATATAAAAAAACTGAGGAATACAAAATTTTTCTATTTTTGGAAATTTTTAACTATTTGTTTTGAATTTTTGAAAAGAGCTCATAAATAATAATAAAATATTGATGTCTGTTTATGCTTTTTTCAAATATACAAAATAAATACTAAGAAAACTCTAAAAATAGAAAATTTTTTTTTACCCCTATATTTTTATATAAAGAATTTATCAAGCATCATAAATCACGATTTCGGATACGATAACATAATTCTTGTGGCGTTAGCATTTCGAATTGAAAATTTCGGATTGAAATGCTAAAGTTAGCACAATAGTGTAACTCCTAGTATATAACATAGCAAGACTATTCTGTCAAGTATATGAATTCTCAATACCTCTAATCCTTAAGAATTTTATCAACAATAATTGTCAAATTAACCAAATCTATCAAACAATTCTGCTTTTCCTTTTTTCTTTTTTTTTCCCGACGATGGCTGTCCAGTTGTTCACACGTCGTGGCTCGGATTCGTTATATCTCTATTTCTACACTATATAATAGTCTCAATCATAACCGTCCATTTTGTCATCCCTGCTTTTGAGTCCGTTGGGCCATACATGGAATACATTTTCGTTTGTCAAATGTTGCAACGGATGCATGCCAAATTTTTAGCTTATAATCTTTTGGTGAGTCCCGCTGCTCCGCTGCACATGGTGCATGGCTGCATGCCACAATCTCAAACGCACTATAATCATATAAAGTGGGTCCAATTCAAATAATTTTATGTTACCATTTTCTCTTTTAATTGCACACTTTGTTCATACAATATATATAGGAGGTTACTTTATAATTTCTTTTTTGAATGATTGGCAGAACCGCAAAAGCTGCCAGTTTGGAAACGCTGAGCAATTTTTTTTCTTTTGGGGAAATTGAGCACGGTGGAAATGCAAAGGATTTCCAAATAGTTTCAATAATAGAAGTTTCAAGATTTAAGTACCCAAGAATAATGGCAGATATTGTACATAGATAGTATGTTTGGATGCCAACGGAATAGTCTATTCTCAGGATTAGTAGTATTACTCTAAATCTAGTGTCATCCAAACAACAAATTGCTGTTCCCGAATAGCCCAGAAAGACTAATTTGCTATTCCAACAAAAAGTTGGAATTGTAAGAACAATAGACATAAAATAACACTAACTTTTACTATTCCAAACATACAATCCAAACAACATTTTATTTTTAAGAATAACATTAATTTTTACTATTCTTTATTACTAACCCAAATCACTATTTCTCACTTACTATTCTTAATTCCTTTATTCTTACACTAATCCTTAACGATCCAAACATACCCTCTAAATTATAAGTGGCATATATAAATGATTTCCAAACAGTTTCAATAATAAACGTTGTATTTTTTTTTATGAATTATGGTCGCATTAAAATGGCAGATATTAACAATCCTTATTTGATATATGGTTTTTTTTTAAAAAATAATCTTTGTTTGCCTTACGAACGCATTCCATTCCCACAAAAAAAAAAAAAAAAAAAAAAAAAAAAAAAAAAAACTTAATTTAAATGAGGAGAAGATGCACCCCAAGAATTTGATGGTCACTGCTCATTTTAATCTCACCACAATTCATATAGGAGCATATGAAATGTGCATAATCATCTTATTGTACGTTTTGATTAGTGTTGCTCTATAAGAACTTTTTGATCAAAATATCAGGATTCAATAATAAAAGTTTCAAGATTTAAGTACTTATTTCAATTTTTTAAGATGACCCAAAAGTCAATAAATCAATATAATAAGGGTTAAAATCCGATACAAATGCTAAAAAAAAAAAATCAAACAACAGATATTTTTCTATCACGCGTAGGGGTGTCAAAAAGTGACCCGACTCGACCCGACCCGACCCGACCCGACATGACCCGAACATAAACGGGTCGGGTATGGGTCAAGATTTTTTGACCCATCACGGGTCGGGTCGGGTATGAGTCAACCCAACCCGACTAACTTTTGTATTTACTTTAAGATTTAACATTAATAACGTCTTATCTATACATTAGTTAAGGTAAGAATGTTAGATAACAATAAATACAACTCAAAATGCTATCTTTTTTTCATTTTTATGTTAATTGACTATGAGTCCGGTTAGGGTGCTTTCGTAAGCATTTCGGATTAAAACGCTTATGGTCCGAATTTGAAAATCCGCCATCCGAAATTATAATTTAAATAGCTCATAATAGTCTTGACAAAATTAAGTTAGATGATGCAAATTTTACCATTTTAGGAACTTTATTACTATTTTTAATGATTTTTTGAAATATGGCTCTTAAAATAATTAAAAATAAATCAATTTTGCATGCCAATATTTAAAAAATCTAAAAATAGCTAAAATTTTCATAAAATGGAAAATATTGAGATTCTACAAGTTAATTAAAAATGATTAAATTTTCACAAAAAAATTTGTCCATGTCTCATCCTACTAAATCTTTATGTTTACTATAATATTAAAAATGATTAAATTTTGTTTGTTTGAATTTTTATATGATGAAATTGCAGTGACTCTAAGAACTTTAAAAAAAAAAAAAAGAGTACTGGTTTTTCTTAAGTGTGGATTATTTTTGAAATATTTTTGTTAATAAAAAAAAATTGCTTGTAAAAATCATCAGCGTTGTCATCTTTCTAATACACTTATCTTTTTTTTTTTTTTTTCGAAAAGTTGATAGCAGCTATCAATGGATTTCTAATACACTTATCAATCAACGAGTTTAGAAAACTATTTAATTTGAATTAGAGTATCTATTATTATATTACTAATTTGATTATAGCATTCGGGGTCAATTTTAGAAACTCATAGCACTTTGATTTAATTAAATAGATTAAAATCACATGCCTCTCTGTTTCACCAAGCTTTCAAGTTTCAATGCCAGTTTCAAATTGAAAAAAAAAAAAGAAACAAATGAAAAAGAAAAAAAAAAAATGAGCATGTATTGTTGAATGTATGGACCGCCTGGCTTGGGAGTTGAGTCCTGACTCCTAGTCCTGACTGACTAGTATTCATGGAAGCTTCAAATTTAAAAAAGAAAAAAAAAAGACTAAAAATGAGCTCTGCATTCCTCGAACTAGGATTCTCATGGATTTGAGACACTCAGCTGCATGCAAAATCACTAGACCACATCTATCATTAGTCAAATTTCAGTATCCAAAGTAATATATAAATACCATATGGGTCGGGTCGGGTTAGACCTGTTTAACAGAAAATAATAAAATAATACGACCCGACCCGACCCATTGACACCCCTAAGCTGCTGATTCACGCGGGATTGTCATAAAGAATTTATTGAGCTCAAGCACACTTTATATATGTAATCTAAATAGGATCCATCCATCAAAAAAAAAAAAAAAAAAACTAAAAATATAAAATGCATATTGCATTAAAGAAACAAAAATATTAAGACTTTTACAAAATAGAAAGACATTTATAGAACGTTAGACAATACAATTAGTCACGTAATAATTTACTAGAAGAATATACAATAAAAGTATATTGTTTCAAAAGATGCGTCGTACTAATTTATTTTGAAGAAGACATACATTAATCATACAAAGATCAATCTATCAATATAATTGAGAGTACATAAGCAAGATCAACAAAAGAAAAACAAACATGAGTTAGCATTATTAGAAAGTGTAGGATTCTCTATTTTTTTTTTTTTTTTTATAAAACCATGATTATGAATTTGAATTTAATTACTGAGTATTTTTTGTATGTAGCCATCAAAACCTCACCTTATTAGATATATACTCATTGAAATATTAATATTTATTATTTATCCATTGAAACTCACTTCTTCTTTTTTTTATAAATTTCCCACTTTATCAATAATAAATAAGTTATCATTTATGATATATTGATAAATAGTTCTTATTTTAAAATACTAATCGTCTATAATGCCTCTGCATCAATTTCGGCAAAATCATTTTCTTCCTTTGTTCACTTCTCCATTATGAGGTGTTTCTCTGAAACACAAGATTATATTGTCACCTATTAAAAAATATAAAATTAAATTGTTGCTTTGTTGTTGTTTCAATACAATGTACTCTTCTCTATATTAGATATTTCTTTCATGAAATTATTTAAGACTCTTATTAGCTATTAGAACTACAACAACAGTAATCAATGAATAACTCAAGAGGAGAAACATATGTGTCCATGGAGTTACCAAAAGCAATAGAGAGAATACAGTTTAATTAAGCAGAAAAAAATGGAATCAACATTTTTTTAATTATTTCAAGGAAAGTTACTATTGTCATTTCTCTTTAATCGATATTTGTTCATGATTTCTTCTACAGTAGAGAAATAAAAATATTTATTATGCTTTTGGTAAATATGAAAGAAGTTTAATGGAAAAATATTTTAATGAGTATGTAACTAATTTTCTCTTAATTAATTGTTAGCTCATAATTCATGGCACAGCGGAGCGTGCCCTCTTGCTAGTTCTTCCTCAATTTTGCGAGGAAGGCTGCCAGTGGAGTTAATTCGAGAACTATATATCTTCAATTGGAAATTTCTAATCATGTGGTAATTACAAAGAGAATAATGGATAGAAGTCAAGTCATCAGAAATTTCTAATCACTGGTCCGATTAGATCGCCTTAATGCTTATTTATTCAAATGCTTGCTTCGAAGGAAATCCATTGCTCTTTCAGCATCACAATCCCCTTTCTGTTAGCTTAACCATCTTTAATTATATGCACGAATCTTATTGCCGGCTCATTTGGTTTCGCATGCAGTTCCCTTTTTCTGCTCTATTTCTTCCGTAAGAGAACAGATCAAATCGTTACCCTGTTTGACAACCCACTTGCGGATGGCTCCGAGCTTGCAATCAAGCGCCTCCGGTTCTGCGATCTTTGATATAATTCATGCTGATCCCTGCATGTTAGATTGGCCATCTAGGCTCAGGATCTCAATTGGAGTTGCGTATGGCCTCGCCTGGCTGCATCACGGATTGGAGCTGCAGTTTGTACACGGAAACATCAACTCTCAGTCGATCCTTCTTGATGATGATTTGGAGCCCAGACTAACAAACTATTGCTTAGCACAGTTTAGCACATCTGTGCATGTCGAGGACTATGGTACCAAGTCTGACGTGTACGATTTTGGGCTGGTGATGCTCGAGCTTTTGACAGGAAAGAAGCCCACTGACGCAATACATGATGTTGGATCAGGGACATGTTTCAACCTGGATTTGGTCGACTGGGTCAACCGCCCAGCAGAAGAGGGACGGATAATCGAAGCAGTCGATAGTTCGATCCGTGATAAAGGATATGACAGTGAAATTCTGGACTATCACAGGGTTGCAGTCGGTTGTTTAGCCGATCTTCCCGAAGAGAGGTTCTCGAATCTCGATGAACTATGTATACAAGTCTCTGAGGAAGATCGGCGGCCTGCGCCACTGCACTTATTAATTTGATGGATTCCCCAGCCTTGCTCTATAGATTGGATGAGGAGCAAATATGTAAGGATGCTCAAAACCTTGGTTACAATACATTGTGAGATTCACACCTCAATCTTGAGTTTGGCATTCTTTTGAGAACTTGTAGTTTCAACTTTCAAATATGTGATTAACTTGTGATACATTGGGAAAAATAATCTTAGATTGGTTGTCTCAAAGATATTTAATTTTTTTTTTTTGTTTTTAACACAATAAACTAGTTATCAACTCATTTGAAAATTTTTTATGTCAATATTGAGTATGGTGGGTAGCCTTAAAAATGAGATTTTTATTTTTTATTTTCCTTTTTTTTTTGGTCACACATTTATAAGGTTTCATTGTTAGTGATATCAATTGCAAATTGAGACCAACAATATTTTTTACTGGGCCAAAATGTCTGTCTTTTGTTTTGTTTTAACAAATTTTGGGCTGACCAATTCTACTCGGCAGATTAGTCAAGACTTCTAGTCCAACTAGAAGAATATTCGCGCTTCGCAGCGAATTGATAGAATTCCTATATTATGTCTGATTGTCATGTTGCACTATCACATATAAGTTTTTTGGATAAACATGTAGAATATATATGTGAAAGATTAAGCAGCACCCAATCCAATTACTGTAGTTTTATTCATTTACATATGTGAAAGAAAGATATGGTTCCTCTTACTTCATTTTTGTTTTAGATTGGTCCAGTACTACCAAATACTCATCCATCTTTTTACTGCACAGTTGATAGATAAAAGGGTTTACCATTTTTTGGCAGTTCGCCATTCAAACTGAAGCAATCACAATGATTAAGAATTTTGGAAAGGTGCTACCAGTTTGAATGGCAAAAGAATTTTTAGATTCCAAGGATTAAGAATCAAATTTTACTGAAGGAGGTAACTAAAATTTACCTTGTTCATTCACAGAGAGGTAGGCACGTTCCTTATACTTCTTTTTCCGGCTGAGTAATGCTTCTCTTTCTCAAAAAAAAAAAAATTCCTGCCATGCTCTTAGGCTGGTGTCATGAGAGTACCAGCAAGATAAAAGACAAACATATCTAAAATTAATAAATAATTTTCATTCTAGAAGAAAATAATTGAATTTAAAGCAGATAAAATTCTTCACTGGTCATAGCCTTCTTTATATTTTTCCTGTAACGGGACAAAAATGTCCTTCTGCTATTTTATCAAAAGATTTGTTTGGTTTTTTATTTGTAAGGGCATGCCATAAATCTTCCAAATGATCAACAAAACATAGAGATGGTGACTTCATTATAAATAAATAAAGTACTTGCCATTTTATAATGTGGGTATACTCATTTTATCAAAAAGGGCAAATTCATGTCTATCTTTAATGTTTTAATTGTAAAATATAATTAAGAAAATTCAACAGAAGTACCTGTTGAAAGAAGATGAAGAACAGATAGGCTCAAATTAGCTATGAATAAATGTCTCCGATCAATCTTTTCAGCTGTGTTGGAATGTAATAAACCGTTAATTATATAATTAACCATCAAAGCAAACAATTATGTACATATAATAATAAAAGAAAATTCTACATCTATTGTAGGTTAATAATCTTAAGAGGAGGGATCCGGTGCTAATGCTCCAACGGTGCCAACGGTCAGATTTTCATATCCAAATTTTGATTTATATGGCTCAATAAATTCTTTATAGCAAAATCATGTGCCATGCAAAAATTTTCCATTTTTAGAGATTTTTAAGTATTTATTTCAGATTTTTCAAAAGTTATATATGAAACATTGATTATTTTATTAATATTGTATAGTTGCTATTAGAAAATCCAAAATAAATACTTAAAAATCTCCAAAAATGAAAATTTTTTGCATGCTATAAGATTTTGATATAAAGAATTTATTGAGCCATATAAATCAAAATTTAGATATGAAAATCTGACCGTTGATACCGTTGGAGCGTTGGCACCGGATCCCTCCTCTAATCTTAATTATGCCAACAGTCCAAGAATTGACAGGAACAGAATGTCCAAAGGGTCGCAAAATGTGTTCATTAGATTTTCCTTTTTTTTTTAAAAAAAAAAAACAGAGAGAGAAAGTCCCAAGAATTTAAAAACAACTTAATATGCCTCATAGTTTGAAAATAATATTACAATATTATCACATAAAATAGTAACCAGTGACGGTTGCAACCAACAATGCATCTAGTATAATATAAATAAATATGGGGGCCGGAAACACAATATACTACCAACGAGACCGTAGAGCCAATATTTTTCTTTTTAAAAAATGATTTCAATTAAATGGATTTTTTTTTTTAATAACATTGAAATCTCGTTAGAGTTAATTTTCTGCTTGGAGACTCTAAATGTATTGACTAAACACTTAATAATCAGGTTTTCATAAAATTATAAAATTTCATATCTTAAATTATAGCTGGGTACTACTCGTGTATTGACAAAACGAATACAAGTTCACCTCTTTTCTCACTCATCGAGGCAGCACGACCGATAGAAGAAGAAAAAACAAAAGATTAATATAACTGAATAAAATTGGACTTGCTGTTATAAATTTTGGAGAAAAAAAAAAATCCATAATTTCATTGATCTATTGTTGTTGGTTTTAAATTTTTAATTAATTCTTCATCAGTACTGTCCGTTTTTCTTAGAGTGAGAAAAATGGTTTCGTAGGCTACAAAGAAAGGGAGCCTATCCAACATTTATAAGTATGATCTTCTTAAGTTGACCAGCTATTTTAACAAAAAGAAATTAATGATAATTTCATCATGTCTTAACAGTTGTAACCACTACCCTTCTGTTCTCTTACTTTGGATCTTTTACAACTGTGTTTACAGTTACTTTAGAATGATTATTTTGTTAAATAGATAAATATTTATTGTACTATCTTTCGATTATTGTCAAAAAATAAAAAAGTTGAGCTCCTTTCAGATAATATATGTTGGAGAAGAAAAAAAAAAAGTTAATGTTCTAATTAATAATAAACTTAATTACATGTGATGAACTTAAAAATTAAAATAAATTTCCTCAGAAATATAATATTGTGTACATCGTGAGCAACAGAATTAGTTCTAAAAAAAGTTGATGCATCGGAATAAATAAGGTTGTACCATTCAATGAAAAAGGAAAGCAGTAATATATGTGAATCATCTGATAAAGCGAAAGAAACAAATCAGACGGTCAACAGACATGAGATTACATAAATGACAAAAACCTCCAAACTCAAGAACTTTTATGTATATTGAAAGAGGACGGGAAAAAAAAATTGACACAAAAATTACACTAACCTTTATAATTCATAAAAAATAGAAACCGATACAAAGTTTGACCTTTATAATTCATAAAAAATATTAAAAATAGAAACCGATACAAAGTTTGAGATGCACGTATGAAACAAGGCCCTGGACTCGAATTACAAAAATAGAAACCGACCAAGTCAAGCTAACACGTACAAAACTAAGCTCGGGGTCGGGGAGTATCGTACAAGTCAAGCCAAGCTATTATTTGCCAAGTCCAGTTGCTGTGTTGCATTATTGCATAGTGTATCTGGTACGGAAGGCGAGTGATTGTTTTTAGATAAGAAAATTGAGTTGGCTCATTTGATCAAACTGTTAGTAACCAAGCAACTAACATTAATTCTATCACTCATGGCAGAATTGTACAATAGCAAACATAAATGAACAGTGCCAACTCAGTTCAAGTAATAGCTTAATTTGGACAAGTTGAACATGACAGCAAATAAATTCTGACAAAATTAATTTTTTTTTAATGAAAAGCGTCTCACAGAATACCAACTTTCATTACATTCCAAAAGTTAGTGCAATATAAAAAAAAAAATCTAGTATATCAGGTATACACTATGATAAAATCTTCCAATGAGAAAATCCAAAATAACAAATTGACAACCTATCCACAGTGCAATCAGCCTCAAACTTTCACCAGTTCAGATTCATCTATTTACAATGCCTTGGACACCACAAAGTATTCCAGCATAGTTCCCTCTAGAGATAATAAGAAGTGTCTTGTGCCAGCAACGTCAGGAGGATTACATGATCCATGACCCAACATGATCACAAAATGTAGCATTTGTATAAATGTGGAGCTTGGCAACACAACCACAGTATCTTCCAATGAGTATGTAACTATTATCCTCAACAAGCTAGAGATATCATAACGTAGTAAACCAGAAACCACCAAACATTCACAACATTCACAGATAGAACATCTAAAGAGTTCAGAATTTCTCTTTGAAAGAAGAGGTATATCTTCACATCAGCATTCACAACCAAAGTTATAGAACAAAAAAAATGGAAGGACTCCAAATTTATCATCTTTCCTAAGAAGAGCAACGTCACAAGTCCTCGTATAGCAATCATGCCCTCTGTTGCGCATTCTTCAATATCACCTAATTTCATTTATTGAAATACACAAGTCAGTACCAAATTCGAGATAGATGTACAGTTTTTTGCCAAATTATGAAGTTACTTATCAAATTTTCTCTTTCATTATAACTTCAAAAGCACAACTCAGAATGAATTATAAACTAAAACTAACCCAAAATTTTAGTAATATTAAAAGTATGGCCTATCTACTACTTAAAGTTTTTCAATTAAAGAACAAATACTTAGAAGAAGTATGCAATCTGCTAAAGAGAACAAAGGGAAAATTTAAACTAAGTATCCGTGAGTCCATTCTTAGTATGAAACCAAACCAATTAGACAGTTGGGGAGAGAGAAACTGGACCTTGCTAAACCTCTCCGCCATCGCTGCCGTGTCCGCCATCACTATCATCATTACCTTTCTCCTCACCCAAAAGAGGTTCAGTCCTGAAAATTAGCACACAACTTGTTCATATAAGTAAAAGATGCTATATATTGCATAAACACAACTAAATCTGAAATTAAGTACTATTCCTGAAATGGTCTGGTCTATTGTATTCCCCTGTTAGGTTGCGATGCTTGAAGTAAACAACCAATCTGCCGTATTTTGTACAGATTTTACACCCGAGACAAGCTCTCCTATTGTATCCTGGAATGTGCCAATGAAGGAGTTCTTTCCCCAGTGGAAAGTACAGTATCTTCAAAATTGCCAAAAGAACTTGTAATTTGTTTAACAAAGGATGGACAGCTTTCAGTTCTAGATGCTTCAACAGGAGATCCAGTAAGCACACTGGTGCTTTGTGAAAATACTGAGCTCAATGCCATTTCCATGTATACACTAGGCAAGTGACTGTTTATCTCAGTCAATATTTTTGCCCTATGTTATGTTCATCATCAAAACACCACTTCAGCACTAACAACCACATTATTTTTACGAGAAGTCTGGTATGTAATTTTAGTTGTTAATGGCATAAGATTTCTTTGTCAAATCGGAATTCTAATCTATGCTTTACAACTTTCATTAGCATTAATATATGATGCATGATGAAGTAATGAACCTCACGGGACCGAACTACAAGCAGCCAAAGTGCAAATTTTAAATTCAGAAGATGATTTGAGTTGCCAGAGCAACACTAAGTAAAGAAGATGGGGAGAGAGGCTTACACTGATGATCCTGTAGTGGCCTGCTGGCTCCCATCAACTGCAGCGTCAACCCCACAGAACGCGCTCTTCATGCGCAAACACAGCGCCCTTTTGAACTGCCGGGAGATGACGTTGAAGAAACAAATCAACAAGAAACAACCGACCGTGAAGAGATAGACCAGCACTCTCACTGCCGTGTTCGGCACGTGAGAGTGATATTCCATGAGAACGACGGTAATCAACCCAAAAATGGCTGCCACGGCAACATTCCGAGCGAGCGACAGGCTAGGCTGCTCGCTGTACAGGCTGGACAGACCGGCGGCGAGCACCAGCATGATTCCGATGAGCAGCGCAACGGCAACCACCGTTGCCACGGTCCAGTCGTCGTTGTAGAGCTTCAGGAGGAGGGTGGAGACGGAGGCGGCGAAGAGCACGCCGAGGAGAGAGGAAAGGGCGGGGATCGCAGCATTGACACCCTAATTTCCAAATAAAATCGAATCTGTGAGCTAAATTGGGGAAGAAATCGAAATGCAAATCGAAATGGAAATGGAAATCAAGAATTAAAGATTGAAAAGATGCTGATCGATCGATACCATGCAGGCGGGAAGGTGGTAGGTCAACGGCATGTCGATCTATCGGTTGATTCGTCGGCGATTCGGATCAGACGGAGTCGGATCGAGCGCGCGCGAACTGGTTCAGCCAGGAGTGGACGAACCAATGAGGAAGGGGTTTAGAGGCGGGACCCGATGCTCATAGACCTAATCTGGGCATCTGCGGGCTTCGTCAAGCTTTGTGCACATTCATGATGGACGCTCCAGATCGCCCATCAACCGACCAAAGCGAGGTGGAGTGCGAGTCGAGTCGGGAATTAATTGATTAAACCCAATCGAGTCGAGTCGAGTGCGAGTCGAGTCGAGTCGAGTCGGGATTTAATTGATTAAACCCAGTCGAGTCGAGTCCGTATCTGCCGTTATCCTAACATACCCTGAAGTGCGAGTCGAGTCGGGATTTAATTGATTAAACCCAGTCGAGTCGAGTCCGTATCTGCCGTTATCCTAACATACCCTGAAGTTTCAATTCCTGCCGTCGGATCGAAACGGACGGATAGTATCGGCCCGATTTTATGTTATAGAGGTTTTCTATTAACAAATACGATCCGTTGATCTTGATCCAACGGCCGAAACAATCTAGGATGATAACATAACAGGATATGTCAACTCGATCAAACCCTCCTCCCCTCCTCTCGCTCTCAATTCAATTCTTCTGAGTGAGTGAGTGAGTGGGTGAGTGGGTGAGCCCATTGCCGAGTGCTCCTCCTTCCCTTCCAAAGGTGCGATTTTCCCTATATTGTGTGAATTTTCTGATTTCGGATTTAATTTCTACATGAAGTTGTTCTGTGAACTAGATTAGATGATTATTTGGTAGTCCACTCCACTCCAGGCGTTAGTGCTGAAACTTACACTTGTCACATTGCCATTTGTTTCAATTTAATATGGTACAATTTCGTTATATTACTGCACTATATCTCTAATTTACTTAAGTTATCATGATCTGATATGATGTAGCTTAGTGCCATTGTTATACAAATTAATATTATATCAAAAGTTAAGTACTTTAGTTCTGTTGTTGACCTCATAGAAATTATTTTGATCACTGCTGTGCAGACCAATTAAGCAAAGCCGCATTATGTTTATTTTTCCTGGATATCCTTATGGCTCTGGAATGCTGTTCACAAGCATTTGTGTAATTGATGTTGAATGCTTCTTTATCTCTGTATACCAGAAGCATCACATAGACCAATAAAGCACACCTAAATCTATGCATAAGTTGGGGTTAGGACCAATAAAGCACACCTAACTCTTTTTATTTTTAATTAATGGCAATCACATAGCAGGCCGGCCACCTACTAGGCTACTGCAAAGAAAAAAAAAAGAGTGAAATTGAAGCAGCAAAAATATCTTATGCTTGTGAATGTGTGTAGGTGGGATTGAATCGGATGGATGCAGTATTTGATCACCTACTGCCTTGGGCATTTAGCAAGCAGGAGATTACAAGCACAATCAATTCCCTACTTGAGGTTAGTTTGGGTCTCATTCTTTTGTTTGGTTGCCTGTCTGAAAATTAAACTGAAATTAGGTACTTGTGGAAATGAATTTCAGTCTATGGATGGGTCATCTTGTGACTATATACGTAATGTGACATTATAGTAAATTTATTATGATCTATTGACAAAAATCTGCAACAGGAATATGGAGGGGATGAAGGGTGGGTTTTTCTGGAAGAAATAATTGCGAATTGGTCATATAGACCAAACTTGATCGCAAGAATGCCAATAATGCCAAGAATCCCCAGCTCCAGGAGCCTGAAAATGCCAATAGTGATGAGTTTTTCCTTCCCCAGCTTGCTGCCCCCCTTCCCCGGCTCCTGAGGTTATCCATTTCTCTCTTTCTTCACTAATAACCTTCTGTTATGCCTAATCCTGCTTTTCCATATAATCACAAAGAAGCACCCCATTAATAATGCAACCCATGCACACATTTACTAACATTGACAAGCTGACCTTAGCAATACTCTTTGCTACTGATGAGAATGCACATCAACTGCTGTATGCAGGAACAGTATTCAACAAAATGGGGACAGTGATGCAGATAAAACGGAGCAAAGGCATGGTAGAGATGGCAGTTTGGCAGCTAGACTGGCTCAAGCAGGGATCAAGTTGATGGATGGTGCTAAATTGAGTGTCATTCCGCCTGGATACACCTGTCCTCCTTATTATGGGTATTACAGTGAGACCGATTCTGACTAAGAGGTCTAATATAAGTAATTCTTAGGAGATATCTGATATGATTAACTGTGCCTATTGGAGATTTAACCATATCTTGTTACAAATTATCTGTTCAAGTTGTGGTGTGTCTGTAACAAGTTGTGGTATGCTGGTAATGATGTACTGCTTAGAGGGTGGACCGTGCACCAATTGGAAAAAGAAACATCAGTGTTAATCTTTAGATTTTATTGTCAGTTGGCCAACTGCTATTTCCCTCCCTCACTTTTAGTATGATATGATTATATGGACAGTTATTAAGAAACTACTCTCAAGAAGGTTGAAATGTTGTTATTCAAGTTTGAACTTCATGCTTGATCCATTGTGTGTGCGTGTTTTATTATGTTCTCTAGATTAATACATATGTGCATATGCGGATTGTAATGTAATATGTAGCATCTTATAATCGATTCGAAATGTTAATGGTGGAACATTTAGTGCACTGTTTCAACAATAGTATAAAAAACTGTAAGAAAATCAGTGTTACATTTGCTTCTGTATTGTTGGATCATGTGTGGTTTAATCTGAGCCTTTCAATTTCATTCCGGGCCTTTAGGCTGCTGGCTAATTGGATTTAGACTTTTCATCCTCCTCTTTTCCCTGTGCAGTTCCTGCTCATAGGTATGGCAAAAAGATGGCACATGCTGTGTATTTGACTTTTACTGGCTTCTACAATCTTCTCACAGGTGAAGGTCCATGGACGTGAGTTTCCTGTCGTGTTAAATCTCGCTTGCTCTATTTGGTTTCTCCTATACATTTCATTCGCATTTTATGTGATTTTCACTTTTTCCGGGTCTTATCATTTTCAAACAAAATCTATATTTATATCGTGAGAAAAAAATTGTTTTGCTTCTTGAGTCTTCTGGTTTTTTCTTCTCCCAGATTTCATTTCCTTTTCTTTCAATATTGTGGTTTTGGGGTTATAAATGTCTGTGGGTATTTGATTCTGTTTTTATCTCATTTTGTCGTCTGATCTGCTCATTTTTCTGACATACAGGTGATCATTCATAATCACTTGATTTCTCAGCATTTTAGGATGATTTCTTCAGTTACTAGTGTGTCCCCCCTTCCATCTTCTACTACGGTATACAGGTACTCTTCCAGATTTGTGTAAATAAATTTGTTTCACTCAAAAAAACTATAAGAACAAAGTTTAGTCTAATGGCTTTTTAAGCAATTATTAGTATTAATTATTCTTGGGAAGGTACAGAATGTTGCTTTGTATTATCAGATTTGTTTTTCATCTTCATTTAGCATCAGTTTTGTGCATTACGCAATACAACTTTCTTTATTTGTCTGTAACTAATGCGATGAAGTTTTATTTATTGGGCATGGTGCTCTGATATCATAACGATGTTTGCTCATCTCCAGTTATATGGTTCTATACTATTTTGTGATAGTGCAGAAATGTACTCATTTTCATATTAGAAGTAGCCAACAAAAGGGTTGTTGTTGCTAATTTTTCTGAATAAAAGGTCAGCTGCATTTAAACATTTTTGTTATGCTTTCATTGTTAATTGGTGTGCTCTATATATCCATTTCATTGTTAACTGGTATCTTACCTCACGGTATTTCTTTTTGCTGCATTTGCTTCATTTTACTGATTTGCTGTTAATTTTTGGATTCTGAATTTTCACAACTACAATCCTTTAAATTTTCCTCAGTACATTTGTCTAACACACTTCCTTTACGTATTGTTTTATTGAAACTTCTTCATATTAATTTGCTTTTGTTTACTTTTATCCTAAAAGATAGAGTATTCAGAGAAGATCAGAATAGTTGGGCCGGGTGATTATGTTCTCCTATTTTGGTTATACTTTCTAAGTTTTGTTTGATTTGATAATTTATGTGGTTCTTTTAATTTTGTTTGCTTTTTGTCAATTCTAATATATGTTTGGTTGCTAATCCATTTCTTCTTTTGTTCGATTTGTGGGTTCTTTTACATGCTGCGTGTGTTTTCTTTGTCTTTTCAGTGCAATTAATGTTAGGTTTCCCAGTGTTGTTTATTCCCAATTGCAAAGAGAAATTTGTTGAAACTATATTTGCTGCTCCACAACAAGTCTTCTTTTCTTTACAAGTTCTGGTGCAACTGTCAATTGTTTCATTGCGGTCATTTAAAAACATATGGACTTTAATTAAGGATCTTTTCAAAATAACTGATTTCTTAATTGTAGTAAAACCCTTGCTTCGACCAATCATTGTTGTTAGATTTCCATCATTGCCAGAGTCACTTTTTTGGCTGTGAGCTCCAATTCATGCCCTGGTGCTTCCCCAGCTTGAGGAGGATTATGGATTCTCCGGCATTTGCTCTCTATGGCGTTCTGCAACTCCCTTGCCTGCCTTTATAGGTTTCTGTAAGGTTATCTCTTTCCCTCCAAACTCTTCAATTTATCACTATTTGCAAAGAACCGGTCTTTGGAGGAACAACTCAAGGTAAATTCCATGATTCTGATTTTCTTGTTGCTTCTTACAGAATGGGTGTCGATGTTCCTATGCTGGTAAAAAGTAGAAGATTTTTGTTGGTGCCTTCTTCAAAGCATCCCCTTCTCCCTTTGCTGTTGCTCCTCCCTTCACTAGTACTCCTCCCCCTCGACGCTGCTGACTTCCTCTCGCTCCTCTTGGATGTGAGTGAGGCAGTGAAAGCAATGCTAGCAAAACCAATCTGGCTGGCCGACCAGGTGGAGAAAGTTGCTGACGCGGCCCAGTTGTACTGGCCGGACTGTACCAAGATCAAAACCAAGCCGAGCTTCTGGCCTCCTTACTAAGACAAGCTGCTACCCGAGTATGATTTGTATGCACAGCCCGGCTAGGTCTGTTTTGTATGAACGACCTGCCACCCGAAGAAGATACAACCCAAGCGCTCTCAAAGGCTCTATCATTGGTTTCAAAGTGCCGCGACCATGGTGGGATTTTGCACAGGTACTTACAGTTTTGTACCAATTTTGTTATGAATAATTGAATGGCGGTTGTGCCAATGGATGGTTGTTGTGTTTGTCAAATGTCAATCACGGGTTGCATGCTCATTTAGAAAGTTGAGGAGTTGAATTAAGACATAATTGCCATAACCGATGTTAATATTGAAATGTTAAGGAGTTCAATCAAGACATAATTGGCATAGTATTTGCTATTTCTGATATAATAAGACAATTAAAAAACAGCAGCAGTTACTAGGTATAATATCTAAAGTAGTGCTATATTCTAAAAGTTACCAAGACCGGTACCAGCATCTTGTGCAACTAATTAGTTCATTGAGGGTAAAACTAGATACTTCATAAGCTTTTTTAGTGGCATGTCCATATTCAACATAGATTGGTGCCGGTACCTCAGAGTCAATCTATTGAATACCAAATTTTTTTTTAAATGGTAGGCTTGGTAGAGACCACATAATCAAATGGCATTTAAAAAATCTTATTCAAGGAACTTATAATGTTATTCAGGTTGTGCAATATCATATCGGCTGGTTCTTTTCCGTGGGTGGTAGCACAGCTTCAAAATTCAATAGAAAATGTAGCATGGCTGATTAGGATATCTTCTCTAGATGATGATCCAGATGGAGAATTAGATTTGCAAGGACTGCCAAACATAGCTCAAAAATGAAACGATGATATGGGATCATGTTGCCAAGCTCCACATTTATACAAATGCTACATTTTGTGATCATGTTGGGTCATGGATCATGTAATCCTCCTGACGTTGCTGGCACAAGACACTTCTTATTATCTCTAGAGGGAACTATGCTGGAATACTTTGTGGTGTCCAAGGCATTGTAAATAGATGAATCTGAACTGGTGAAAGTTTGAGGCTGATTGCATTGTGGATGGGTTGACATTTTGTTATTTTGGATTTCTCATTGGAAGATATTATCATATAGTGTATACCTGATATACTAGATGTTTTTTTTATCTTGTATTAACTTTTGGAATGTAATGAAAGTTGGTATTCTGTGAGACGCTTTTCATTAAAAAAAAAATTAATTTTGTCAGAATTTATTTGCTGTCATGTTCAACTTGTCCAAATTAAGTTATTACTTGAACTGAGTTGGCACTGTTCATTTATGTTTGCTATTGTACAATTCTGCCATGAGTGATAGAATTAATGTTAGTTGCCTGGTTACTAACAGTTTGAAGCATTGTAGCTAAGAAGAAAGAAATTATAAAATCGCTCATGAGGAACAAATAAAAAAAGAATGACAACTTGATATAAAAGGCAGGCCAGACCTGTATTGTTTGTACAAAATAAAGCTTTTTATCTATATCTGCTATTATAAAAAGAACGTAAGCAGGATCCTCCATTAGTAGTCACAGTCTTATCTTACTTGTGTCTTGATATCCGTCCATTAAACAATTGAAGGCTGAGATTTTATCTGTTTCTGGCTGTTTTCCTCTCCATTTATTTTGTTTGGATCAAAGTGTCATGGCACTCCGTGGCCCCTTCTTCTTTACGCACGCTGAGAAACGAAAGAAAATAACTGCAACCCTCCTCCACAGTTCCACTCCGTGGCCTCCTCTCCTCCGTCCAAACTACTCACTCACAATCCTCTTCTCTCCTCTCACAGCCTTGATCAGTACCTACAAAAATGAATCCTCCTCTTTTCGTTGTATGCCTTCAATTCTCTGGAGTTTGAGAGGTGCGACGGTGTCAGGAACGAATATCGCTTCAGTAGCCGTTGGAGGCAATAGAACAGTAACAGCACATGTTAAGGCTGTGAAGGTTGGAGTTAACGGAGCAGAGGCGTGAGACTGACATGTGGGGCCACTATTTTAAAAGAAGAAACGCTGTTAATTGTCTGTCCAGTCCGTTAGAAATAATGTATAGGCATTCAGGAATTGACTGGAGAGGATGCTGGGTGTTATTTATAAATATGCCCATTGTAAACTGAAAAGTTTTGTTGAATGAGTTAAGTACTGATCAAATCAGTTTCTTTTCCAATTCTTGTTCTTATTTTTCTTTACATTCCAATCATTCCATTTCTTTACTATTCTTGTCTGGAGAGATCGTGATTGCTTGAACAATTCCTATTGATTCTTGCAATTAATGCTCGACTGTTCTTATGTTCTTCTCTGAGAACACTGAGACATCACAGACGGGATTAAAGGGGAGGCGGATGAGGGGAGTCGACAATGAGACAGGTGGCAGAAGGTGGGGCGAGGTGGATGCGATTAGGCACAAAAATGATCCCTTGCAAATAATTGATGTCTAGTCTAGATAATGGATCGATCAATCATGACCGCCTTGAAAAGAATCGATACTATCCTCTTCTAGCCGGGATGTCCACTTTAAATGTGACAATAGCCTCTTCGCCATATCTATCCCTTCCTTCCTCTTGCTTCTCTCCTCTTCTCTTTTGCTTCTTCACATAAAAATTGTGAGTTGCAATCTCCAGTAATCAACCTACTTAACTCAGGATATCTTGCAAACAAACTCTCACAAGGTGCTGATAGAGGGTGGTGGGACAGCAAGATGAGACTAGATGAGAGCGCTGTGGTGACGATACTAAAGGAAAGAGATGGCCGATATAGTAGAATCTGGCAATGGCTGTCATGGGCTTATGGAGAAGTCAGGTAACGGTACACCCACGTTCTCTTCTTCTCAGACGATTTTCAAATATTTCTCCTGTTTTGTTTCTTTTACGGACATTGTGATTCTACCTGTTGTGTGTGTACAGGCTGTAGAAGAATGTATGCAAAGTGTTTCATAAAAAAATGGTTAAATGAGGCAAAGGGCAGTTTGTGCTTCCAATACACTATGATTTCCTTTTTAAGTTTGATGTTTTGCTCAGTCAAGTAATGTCTGGACTCTGGAGCAAAATGAGAATAAATGAAAAATTACGAATTCTGATGTGGGTGGGGTCTTTTTTCTAATCGACACAATATATTGTTGGAATCACATGCCTCTATGCTATTAATCCTCTCACACCCTCTCATAAAGAATTAAGTGATGGGTATTGTCCTTCTTTTTGTCTCAGTTTTGTTGGTTGCTGACTTCTTAGTTTTGGTTCAATTAATTCTTACTTGCAGATAATGTGGGGAACACCTTGGGGACTACAGGGCTCAAGAGGAACTAAGTTTGGAATGTTGATTGACCAGCTAGTCTATGATTCATTTGGTATGTTATGTTAAAATGTTATATAATTTTTCATTTAGAAGGGTGATGTTGCTGGGAAAAAGATGAACTCAAACCTGAAATACATGTCAATTAATGAAGTCCATGTCCAACAACATGCTCTTATAAATTTATTATATTTGATTATTTGGATACTACCAATGTCTCTTGGTTAACAAAGCTGTTGTAGATAGATGATGCAAGCAGTTATTGAATGCTTTTAAGCCTTCATCTATCTTAACAATCAAACTGGTATTTTCAAAAATAATTGATGAAGCAAAATCAATATTTTCGGCTCTATCTTTTTGCTTATCAATCTGATATTTCGCGAGCTGATCATCCATGCATTAATAAAGTTAATTGTTTATAAGACACTATTTGAAATCTTGTGTAATAATTTTTCTAAGTTACTGCCTACATGCAATTTCTTGGATCATTTGGCCATTAGAATGCCCCAGCTTGGGCAAAGGGAAAAAAATTTAGAAGGGTCCTTAAAGCATATAATATTTGAACTTAAAAGATGACATTTTGGTTTCTTCTGCAGATTGAGTGAGATTCGTCGTTGCCTGGCAAGGGCAGAGGGGAGGGGTTGACATGGGGCCCCCCATGATTTTGCAAGTTAAGGAGAGAGATATCATTTACCTGTGTAATCTGGTCAGTAATTTCCATCAGTTCTTTCACATGTTTTTGTGTTAGCATCACTTTCAGTCTTTAACTAAAGAAATGGAAAAATGAAAAGAAAAAAAAAAGAAAGAAAAAAGTAATGACAGACTGTGAATGTTATGGGTACCAATGAAAACACAAGCCAACTTACATATGCCGGCAAAATAATCGAAACTTTTCTATTTTTAATCAAAAGACGTAGATTTTAGGTTTCATTTCTTGTATGTTAGTAGCTTAAGCATCTCAAATGCTCAAGTGAAGGATGACAATTAACTTCTACAATACAGTTGATGCAGGGTGCAGGAACAATATACAGGGCCTAAACCAGAAGACGTTTTACTTTAAAAGGATGAGCATTCTGTGCACCGACTTTGACCTATCCTTTTTGACAATTTACAAGCTCCAGGCAAGAGTTGTTTTCTCCTATCAAATACAACATTGTATCAACCCCATATTCAATTGAGAATGAGAAACTTTTCAATGAGACTAAGCCCTATTGTATCAATTTCAGAGTAATTTTTTCTATATGAGATGTTATATAGGCATACACCTTCCAAAGGGAAGAACTTAAAGAATATATTCTTTGATTTTTTGCCATCCCACTGGGTTTTAATTCGATAACATGATATTATGTCATGAACAGCGTGCTACTGTTCCTTTTGATGCTTTCTTGCACCTTGCAAAGGTTATAAACTGTCTTACTGAGAATGAATTTCTTCTGTCAGTCATTTTACAGACAAAGTACAAGTGGAAGGCTTTGAGAAAGAAGTTGAAAGAACAAGAAGTCAAAGAAGTGCCGAAGCAAGAACTAGCGATGGAAAAGCGTTGATTGTGTAGATTTGGAGGCTGTAAGGCCCTCAAACCAATAAACACTACAAAATGCATAGAGGGAGGCAATATGAGTGCCATTTTGATGATTGTGGCAAGCAATAATTATATAATTATATGTATAATTTTCATTGCTTTATATGCAATCGTTTAGGTCACATTACTGGTATGAAGGTCTCAGTCTGTACATCTGATGTCAAAGGCAACCGAATAGCCCAAGTGCAAAATCAGTGAATCAATTTGGAAGGAAAATGAACTATGTGAGATATTTCTCAAGAAAATGGTTAAGTTGAAGCAAATGCTTTAAATTAAAAGATATGGTTTGTTAAAGCAGCTCCAGTATGAGCATCTTATACCAATTTCTTCAGTTTATCCATACTTGCATACTTCGATAAGATTATTGGTGTCTTTTACT
Source organism: Cyperus esculentus (assembly GCA_030179965.1). NCBI lineage: Eukaryota > Viridiplantae > Streptophyta > Magnoliopsida > Poales > Cyperaceae > Cyperus > Cyperus esculentus. The sequence continues at coordinate 3,975,215 of JASGLE010000025.1, read as the reverse complement.
GATTGTAACCATATATATATATTTTTTTTATTCCAAATGTTTTGTAGAAATTGTTAGATGGTTTATAATTGAAGAGCATTTTTATGATCCATAGTGGAGACCAAAACTTTGTTGCCCTCATGAAGGCTGTCGCCATTGATGCATTGTAGTTATTCTTTTCTTTTTACAGTTGGTAGTAATTATCTATGATGCAGTTAGATAAAGATAATATTCATGAACTAATAAAAAATGTCACCCATTGATGCAAACCGGGGGCATTAAGGTGTTTTTTTTTAAGAAAAAAATAAAAATAAAATAAAAGACTCACATTCTGCTTGTCAATTGTCTTGGAAGCTTTAGGGACACTTTAGAAAGGTACACAAGTACATCTGGATAAGATTCCATAAATTTTTGAGAACTAAAATTTCATATTTTTTACAATTATTTGTGTTTATGTTGATTTTATAGTCTCGAATTTCCAAAAGTTCCAGCACAATCAACCATATTCTTTCCATGATTTGAATATATGAAACGAATATATTAGGCTAGGTAGTATTAGTATTAAATAGTTTGGTACAATGTTGACTCTGGTCAACAGAGATTATTTTTGTAATTAAGTCTATGTAAACTCCTAGTATAAATAGGAGTTGAGTTGTAACAGAAAGTATCAATCAATAAAGAAATCATTTTCCATCTTCTCTTCCTAGTATTGTTTTCAGAATAGAAATGAAAATTGTGCAAATACCTAATAATTGAAAGTACTAATCGATCAATCAATCAATCAAGTAATAGTTTTCTGGAAGTATCTTCCAGGATCATTCTTCTCAGTTATAAGGAAAAAGATATTGATCTTAGTGGATAGAACATTGAACATTCACATTGACAAGATCCATAAGGCCCAATTCATATCGTGTGCTACGACCGTATGATCTGCTTCGAGATCCATGCGAGTTAATCCCAAATAAAAAAAAAAAAAAGTAGGTAGCATCCACCCTTTACTTATCCACCGGTCCACCGTATTTTTAATGTACAAATATCATTTTTCAGTAAATATTTATAGAAATTACGCCTGATGGAACTAATTCATGGACCTGCTGGAAGAAATAAAAGAAGAATTGTGTTTTATGCAGCAAGGATGAACAATTGGTACAATGGAGCTACCTACCGTTCATTGAAATACTCAATGGAAAATCCGTCATAGAGTAAACCAGCTAACTTGTACGGTTGTACCATACCATATATACCCGCCCCAAATTGAGTAATCTTGAAATTATCATCGACCTTACAGTAAATAATTGAACATGAGAGTTTCCAGCCAGAGCCAGCCAGGTTAATTTGATCAAAATGAGCCAACTCAATTTTCTTGTCTTATCTAAAAACAATCACTCGCCTTCAGTACCAGATACACTATGCAATAATGCAACACAGCAACTGGACTTAGCAAATAATAGCTTGGCTTGAAAATATAAAATCTTTTATAAACGTATTCATTTACTTATAAATTGATCGTATTTCGAAGTTCATTTATTTTGAATGTCGTTTGGTACTACTTCATTAAGAATCACTAAATTTAAATCGTTCTAATATTACATAGAAACTTAATAGTTCTTGATAGTACTGTAGCAAATGATATGCTTTATCAGATGATTCACATAAATTACTGTTTTCCTTTTCATTGAATGGTACAACCTTATTTATTCCGATGCATTAACTTCTTTTTTAGAACTAATTCTGTTGCTCACTATGTACACAATATTATATTTCTGAGGAAATTTATTTTAATTTTTAAGTTCATCACATGTAAGTTTGTTATTAGAACATTAACTTTTTTTTTTTTTCTTCTTCAACAAATATTATCTGAAAGGAACTCAACTTTTTTTTTATTTTTTGACAATAATCGAAAGATAGTACAATAAATATTTATCTATTTAACAAAATAATCATTCCAAAAGTAACAGCAAACACAGTTGTAAAAGATCCAAAGTAAGAGAACAGAAGGGTAGTGGTTACAACTGTTAAGACATGATGAAATTATCATTAATTTCTTTTTGTTAAAATAACTGGTCAAGTTAAGAAGATCATACTTTTGAATGTTGGATAGGCTCCCTTTCTTTGTAGCCTACGAAATCATTTTTCTCACTCTAAGAAAAACGGACAGTACTGATGAAGAATTAATTAAAAATTTAAAACCAACAACAATAGATCAATGAAATTATGGAATTTTTTTTTTCTCCAAAATTTATAACAGCAAGTCCAATTTTATTCAGTTATATTAATCTTTTGTTTTTTCTTCTTCTATCGGTCGTGCTGCCTCGATGAGTGAGAAAAGAGGTGAACTTGTATTCGTTTTGTCAATACATGAGTAGTACCCAGCTATAATTTAAGATATGAAATTTTATAATTTTATGAAAACCTCATTATTAAGTGTTTAGTCAATACATTTAGAGTCTCCAAGCAGAAAATTAACTCTAACGAGATTTCAATGTTATTAAAAAAAAAATCCATTTAATTGAAATCATTTTTTAAAAAGAAAAATATTGGCTCTACGGTCTTGTTGGTAGTATATTGTGTTTCCGGCCCCCATATTTATTTATATTATACTAGATGCATTGTTGGTTGCAACCGTCACTGGTTACTATTTTATGTGATAATATTGTAATATTATTTTCAAACTATGAGGCATATTAAGTTGTTTTTAAATTCTTGGGACTTTCTCTCTCTGTTTTTTTTTTTTAAAAAAAAGGAAAATCTAATGAACACATTTTGCGACCCTTTGGACATTCTGTTCCTGTCAATTCTTGGACTGTTGGCATAATTAAGATTAGAGGAGGGATCCGGTGCCAACAGTGCCAACGGTCAGATTTTCATATCCAAATTTTGATTTATATGGCTCAATAAATTCTTTATATCAAAATCTTATAGCATGCAAATAATTTTCATTTTTGGAGATTTTTAAGTATTTATTTCGGATTTTCTAATAGCAACTATACAAAATTAATAAAATAATCAATGTTATATATAACTTTTGAAAAATCTGAAATAAATACTTAAAAATCTCTGAAAATAGAAAATTTTTTGCATGACATATGATTTTGATATAAAGAATTTATTGAGACGGTTATGATTGAGACTATTATATAGTGTAGAAATAGAGATATAACGAATCCGAGCCACGACGTGTGAACAACTGAACAGCCATCGTCGGAAGGAAAAAAAAAAAAAAAGGAAAAGCAGAATTGTTTGATAGATTTGATTAATTTGACAATTATTGTTGATAAAATGCTTAAGGATTAGACGTATCGAGGATTCATATACTTGACAGAATAGTCTTGCTATATTATACACTAGGAGTTACACTATTGTGCTAACGTTAGCATTTCAATCTGAAATTTTCAATTCGAAATGTTAACGCCACAAGAATTATGTTATCGTATCCGAAATCGTGATTTATGATGCTTGATAAATTCTTTATATAAAAATATAGGGGTAAACAAAAATTTTCTATTTTTAGAGTTTTCTTAGTATTTATTTTGTATATTTGAAAAAAGCATAAACAAACATCAATATTTTATTATTATTTATGAGCTCTTTTCAAAAATTCAAAACAAATAGTTAAAAATTTCCAAAAATAGAAAAATTTTGTATTCCTCAGTTTTTTTATATGAAAAATTTATTGAACACCATAAATCACGATTTCAAATACGATAACACAATTTTTGGGGCGTTAGCATTTCGGATCAAAATGCTAACGTTAGCACAATAGTCTAGCTCTATATACTAGTATATTGCCCGTGTGTTACAACGGGTCTTATTTAATAAAAATTTCTTGATATAAATATTTTCATTATTGTCACAACTAAATAAAATTATTCGTGACTAAAATGTTAATATTTGAAGTCATTTTGGTTGTTAGTTTTTAATAAATTTCAATTTATGAACAATATTTAATGAGAAGAAACAAAAAAAATTACAATGATAAAATGATATTGTAACATATGACGCCTTTAGTTTATTTTATTTTATCTTTATTTTTTCCGAATTAATTAATTTAGTAACAAAATCTAAAATGAGATTTGTGATATTTTTAGAACTTATATAATTTTGATATATATTATATGTATAACGGGGTACCAAAAAATGTTAATCCATAATCAAACGTCTAAATGATAATTATTTTCATCTCCTTATTCTCAAGTCATAAAATTTCTAATTATAAATTTTTGACTTTAATTAAAACTAACATCACAGGGTGTCTCTACTCCCTGTACCCATACGCGAGTATTAACCATTTAATTCAGATGCGTCGCACAACATCCCCATGTCCAATACACGTTTAAAAAAAAAAAAAAAAACACGAAGATCGAATCATCAAAATTAGATGATCAACGGTAAAAATTAAAACATATTTATATATCCAATAGCTTAAAATCAATTTGGACAAATAGTCATTTCAATTTCCAAATCAACTCCTCTTTTTATAAGAGTAAGATAAGATAAGATAAGGATATGGATTTGTGGTTCCTCCCCTTGTCGATGGAAAATGATGGCGCAAATAATTAAATTAGGAAAAATTGAGTAATATGTCCAATGATACGACAAAACAAGTCAGGCAAGGGAGGAAATTTTATTAATAAACAACTATGTAATATATGCTAACCCTTATTGTTTGTAATATTTTATACCAAAATAATTTAATATTATAAATGATCACGTAGTTTATTTTTGTAGATCTACGTACCTACTATATATCAAATAAGATAATCACCGTCAATTTAACAGTTAACATTAGTATAAACTAAATTATTACAACGAAATAGAAGAAGAAAAAGAAAAAGAGAGAGAGAGAGAGAGAACATAGAGGCACTCTCTATTGCTCACTGTCTTTGTATATAAACTGTGCATAAGCATGGACACGCCACACAAGATACATAATAAATCCAACGAATCCAAGAAGAATACAAAAAAATAGTCCCACTGGTAGGTGAACGAAGGAGAATTCAACATTGAAGGCGAAGATGAGCATAGCCAAATAGACGAGCACCCAGAAGCATAAAAGCTACATTTAACAAATTAGTAAACCACAACAGAACTTAATTTTAAATATTTGATTTGTATTTTGAAAGTAGCGAATACATGAATCAATATTAATATTATTAATATTTATGAGCTCTTTTCTAAAATTCAAAATAAATGCTTAGAAAACTAAAAAATAGAAAATTTTAATTTTGTATTTCCTAATATTTTTACATGAAGAATTTATTGAGCACTACAAAATGAAGCTGCTTAATTTTGTATTGAGACTAAATCATAATATAAAGAAAATGCTAGTTAGATGCATGCATGACTAATCTATAAGCTAATTAAAATGGGAGATATATAATAGTATAGTAAGGTTGCACAGATTTGAGAAACAAGGAAGAAACTGGAGACATACCAGACCTTGATACGAATCAACTTCTGCCCCCGCGTCTTGTCTATTGCTTAATAGAGGGACCTCGGTAGCATTGTCATTTATCGCTATGCAACTCTCATTTGACGAACCTGATTTATTGACAAATTAATGTATTAGATAATAATAACGCAGTAAAAGGATCCATATACCGTTTAATAATAATATTAACGCAATTAAAAAATGATGAACTTGAATTCATCCTTGATAAAAAAAAGATAGTATCGTAAATATTCTCCCCCTCGTTAATCCATTTGATTTTGCAATTAATTCAATGCAACGATATATATATACCTTGAATCAATAAAAAGGTGTTTAAGCAACAAAGGAATTAGGATATTATTATTATGAATTAAGGGTCAGAAATATATATAACCTGTATAGACACACGTCGTCACCGGGACGGGGGCAAAACAGGCAGCAGGACAACCAGCAGAAACCATGGCTGATGGCTTCTCAAACAATTCAAAATTGGCCTTCTCTTTAGTCTTTACTACGTACCAACGTAGATAGAGAGCAAAGAACAAATTAAGTGAAAGTAGCAAGCTGTCAATCAATTAGATTAGATTGCAGAACGGCAAGTTGGCAACACAACATCAACATATTACATATATATATTTGTGCTGCCAACTCGATCGGAACATATATATGTACGAATTAGCGGCGTTGCTATTTATATTTCAGGGCTTAAATATAAATAATTTTATTTTTTTTTTGTTGTTACTATGTTTAGACTTTAGACAAAAATATAAATATTTATAGGTCACTATCTGTATCTACTACATACCGTATCTCTATATAGGCTTAAATATAAATATACATTTCTTTTTTTGTTGTTACCATGTTTAGACAATAATTATAGATATTTATAAATATAAAGGGTGAGACTATCAATACTCGAAGCAAAATTCCCGAACAAAATCCCCCAATCAGAGTACGCCATGTGGCAAAAGCGTGTTGACCGGTCAAATGTTGAAAACACGTCGCTGCGCTACTCGTATCACTAGGTATTTATATTTTGAAACCAAGTGTTATACTACAAATCCAAGTATTTATATTTCACATTTTCGGACGAACACGTTTTCCATTACGAACGCACTTTCCAAAAATGGAAAGCACGTGACCCCGTGCGACGCGCAGAAGCAAGTCCCCCCCGGTGACACGCGTGCTCTCCATCCAGCGACAACCTTCACGTGATATCCTCGCGTCACGTGATCATATTTCTGAGATAGGTATTTATATTTCTCAGACAGACATTTATCCACGTAACATAGGTATTTATATTTCTAAGATAGATGTTTGTCTTTTATATTTCTCAGAACAATTCACATCTACATAACAGTATGATGTATTTATATTTCTCAAACAGACATTTATCTATATAACATAGGTATTTATATTTCTAAGCTAAATTTTTTGCAAGTAACACCTAAAACTGGTGGCTCTTTTACGTGTCTTGGTGCCATATAAAGATCTAAAATAACACTGCTCTGATACCACTTTGTTATTGTTGGTCAAATCTAAATAAAATCTTAGTAAACAATTCAAGATTAACCAACTAAAAACCAAATGGCACACAAGTTCAATTCTACTCAAAATAAAATAAACCAAATTAAATAAAAGAGAGTAGAGAAAGAAAGAATTGAAGACAACGCCGATTTAACGGAGTTTGGCTTTTCTGCCTACTCTCCGGGACTCGCAACCACCACCAAGCGGGTTGCGCCGATTCACTAGATCAACAAGTTCTTACAATACTCTAGCCTCCTTACACACCAAGGTTGAAGGACTAGGAACGAAGAACAAACAAGAGACGATCACAACGGATCACAGAAAGTAAAAAACTAGTAACACCAACACTAATCTCTCACTCGCACTTGTAATAAAATATGGCTATGTAAAACAAGAAGCAAGTAAGAACACAAGGTAGCAGCAAGCAACAGTAATGAGACGGCTAGGGTTCTGGAAAAATTGAGAGGTCACCAAGAGAAAGAATTCTCTTTAAATAATTTTCCAAAACTTGAACACTAAATCAATCATCATCATCATAATGATTGATTGGTAGCTTTCCTTCTTGAACATGGCGGCTTGATTTTCCTGCCGTTGCTGCCTTAACAAATCTGGCTCCTTCCAAATTCGTTCTTATTTCAAACAGTCATGAGCTGTCTGATTTCAGCTCCATCGCTGCCGGCCGTCAGATGCTTCAAAGAACTGTCTGACGGTTCGACTGAACTGAACTTATTTTTAGTCTCTTGATTTTCTCCACTTGATCATAGCATTTAAATCTCGATGTACCTATTTTCTGTAAACACATCTCACATAACAAGTGTTAAAATCAATATTTGATTTTACAAAATAGGCAAACTAAAAGAAATTGCTCAATTAAATTAATATGAAATTGTTTAATTCACCAATATTATCAATTTGGATTAAAATCTCATTCAATTGGACTACGAACATATTTAGCGATGCTCAAAATCTATATTAGCACACAATATCATGGTATTATCGATTTCGAGTGGAGTTTTTGTTAGGTTATGATAGAATATTTTTACTCAACACCGTATCTTAACTCCAAAGACGTCATGCAGAAGGTCTAGAGGGATAGTGTGCTCCAGCGGGTTTGCCTCCTAACTCCTAAGAGCTGTCTTTGTTTTTTTTTTTTTGAGAGAGAGTTGTCTTTTCTTCATAACCCCAATGGCGGGAGAAAGGAGAAGGACCATGAACAATTCATATCCTATACTACGCAGTACTTCAATTGTTGGATCTGCTTCGAGATTAATGCAACTCAATCTCAGAAAAGTCCCCTATAACCTCATGTCATTGATTCATTGGTGTCTTCTCTCTTCTATTTCTCATTTCCTATTTCACGGATAGGAGTGAAGCACAAAGACAAAAAGAGGCAAGGGTTTATATTCCCTTCTCCTTTTTTTTTTTGCCCATTTGATCTGCCTATGAGGGTGACAAGCGGGCCCAGAAGTCAGGGCGTTGCATTGAATCTCTTCCTAATTGTGTACTCAGTTTGACAGTGAAATTGCACGGAGAAAATTCTTGATGTGCTGATTTTCTAATTTAATTTGATCTTTCATAAAATTAATTTGGTACAAGTCATATAAATATGCATACAATCATATTAGTTAGTATGTGAATTAGACATTTTTAAATTTATGATTTTAGCAATTAAGCAAACAATATTTAATGCTTAATTGGCGTATATGATCAAATTATTTTGATATTTGAATTTGTGAAACTTCAAAAATCACGATTCACAAATGACATATGCTAAGTGGTAGACCATCCATTCAAACTCAAATTTCTGTTGAGAATAATGCTAATGTGGAAGAAAAAGATGGGTTTATGTTTGTAGGAGAAGATCAGGTATCAAGCATGGAAGATATTCAAAGTCAATCGATGAACTTGGAGCAACTCTTTCCTACCTTCAAAAGCAATGGGTCCATGGTGATGAATGTTGATGAGCAAGCAACTGAGCACGATCGTATGTTGGAAGTGAGCACGTACTTGCAACCGCATCAAGAAGTTGATTCCGACATCGAAACCGCTCAAATTTTCTCTTTCAAGATTGATGCACCCAACCACATCTCATATGAACCTCTCAAAGTGCATCCAACAAGTGAAGGAAGGTTGTTGCTCATGAAAGGGATTGCCAAGCATACCTTGAGTACTTCGTGTCAAAATTTTTGGGAGAATTACGATGCGGTTGCAGGGCATAAAGTGAAGATAAAATCAACAAGGATAACACAACCAATCTCTACATAGGAAGTACTACTTGAGAGAAAATCATGTGAGCTTTCCTTATTCTTTTGATCCCTTGTTTTTAATTTCTATATTTGTTGCATTGTGGGCAATGCAATGGATGAGCTTGGGGGTATCATGGGAATTGTATCTGGATCATGTCATTTCGGAATTGCACTTGTTAATTTGCATGTAGAAAAATTTTGTTTTTAGTCTTCAAATTTAGCGGATTTTTGCCTGATTGTGGGAAATTCAATATAGGAGATCGAAGCAAAGGATTGATTGGGTGGCACTTAAGTGTCTTTAACGGGTTTTATGTGGAATTAAGAAAGGGAATTGTTCAAATTTTTTCAAACTAAACCATAGTGTCAGAAATTGGAACTCTTGCCCTAAAATGTGATTGTGTGAAAGGTGAGGCATTTTGTGACGATGAGATTATTCGGACCTGTCTGATACCTTATGTGAACCTTTTTGTACCTAGATGATCCATTTGAGTGTTTGAAAAAAAATTATTAAAAAAAACAAAAAAAATAATATAATATATTTACTTTTAATTCAAACAAGTGGCTACCACAAGATGTCAAAAACAAAAGAGGGGATGTGAAAAATGGCCCTGCTGTCAGTGACGGGGGCTTAGTCCCGACCTCCTCAATTGGATCACATGTGAAATAGAAAGGTACACACAAGGGAGCAAGGTTTAGTAATCTCATCCGAATGGGAAACTCACCATGATCTGTAATTGTAAAGAGGGTTTGGAAAACTTGTTTCAAAAGTAGCGCATTGTGGAGTGAAAAGGAAAACAACCGAAAATTACCATGATGAATTCCAAAAACCCGAACCCATGAGAAAACATGTTAGTGATCCTTGAGAATGGCCCGTGATTTTGTAAAATATCCGCGATCTTTCTTTTGCATGTAGTTTTAATTTCATATACATAATTGGTGAGTTTAGAGATTTTCCTTGGATACCGGTTTGAGACTTGCTTGAGGGCAAGCAAGGATTAAGCTCGGGGGAGTTGATAAGTCGGTATTTTATACCATTTCTATGTAGGAATTCTTCTAAAATTCAACCAATTTTAGTTTGATTTTATTTAATTTTATTTAGTTTCATGTCAAGTTCGTGGTATTGCTGTAGTTTGGTTTGTGTTTACAGGTACGGAGCAATTGGGAGAAATTCGGGCAAAATCGGAGCAATTTGGAGCGATAACGGATCAAAATACCAAAACTGATCATGATGTGTTTGATGAAATTATCTTCTATCATATCCATGTTGTAGAGCTTGTTTCAAGCTTTCCAACGAGCTTTGAATCGTCCAATTTGGAGTTAAAATGAGAAAGTTATGGCCAAAATAGTAACATGGACGAACCAGAATTGTCAGGGCGGTCCGCCCTGTCCAACCCAGAAAATCAGAAGCAAGTCAGAGGCTCAAGGGCAGTCCGCCCTCCATCTTCGGCGGTCCGCCCCAGAGTCGCACAGAAAGTCGGTTTTGCCTGCTTTAGGTCTTTTTTTGGCCCGTTTTTGGCTGGGTTCTATATATATAATAGGGTTCTCTTCTTTTGGGAGGGGGAAGCAGCCATGGAGAGAAAGAGGGAGAAAAGAACCAGATCTAGGGTTAGAGAGAAGACTTTGGAGGAGGACTTGGAGATCGGAATCGGGAGTTCTTACGATTTCTCGGTGTTTGATTTCTTTTTCCTCTTCTCTCTTCTCTTTATGTATTGCTTGAACATGAATCTTGTTTTGCTTTTTGTAGCCATGAGAGGCTAATCCCCTCTCTAGGGATGTAGGTGTAGTTTGAACTTGTAGTTATTAATCTTACTCGGTTGATACTTTTTAATTGTTAGTTGTGATTTTGCTTCTTTGTTGAATTGTTTGTGTATTGATTAATCACCATGCATGACACCTTAGAAACTAGGGTTAGAACTTGACAAGTGAAACTCTTAGTTTTGGAATTAAAGAAGCATAATTAGGTTTATGGTGAGATACTTAACCGTGAAACCTTGAATCTAAGATAAACCCGTTAATTTGACTATTAAGACATGTGAGGCACTTAATTGTGAAATATGAATTGATAGTTGATTAATTGTATCATGAACTTAATGAATATAAACTTGTAGAGTGAGGTACTTAATCGTGAAATCCGAAGGTCTAGGTATGATATTAAGCCAAGAAATTGTAGTTTGATACCAATAATTGTTGATACTCTCTCACAACGATAAAATGAAAAGTATTAGTCGAGTAAATTGCATCTACAAGGGATAGCGGAACCGAAGTCCCTAGGTCACGTTTAATTGATTTAAACCAATTGTTGTTAGTCTTGTTTTAATTTTAGGATTAATTTAGTTAACCAAACCTTGAAACTCGATTAGTCTAGATCGGTACTTTAGATTGAAAACCAGTGCACTACGTGTTGTCCCTGTGGATTCGACACCTGAGTACTACATCGGTAGGTTCATGCGCTTGTGAACCGAACCAATTTAGTATTAGAGATTATTAGCAGATATTTCACATCAATAGTTGGTTTCGACCTAGGAAAATGTTGTAACGCTTCCAAAACAATTAGGATGTATCTTTGGAGTTTATGGAAGGTTTTGGAGGTTTTCTAGGTCATCCATCATCTATATACCTTGTCACGCATGCACCTTTACTATAAGCTATGAAAATAAGAAAATAAAACCTCGAGTTGTATTGATCTTCACCAAATTTATCAATAAAGCCTTGAGTTGTACCTACATCTTAAACTCTCACGTGCAACATGTTAAATGCAAGGTCTGTTTACAAATTATCAAACAAGCAAGAGATTATTATTACAAAATGTACAACAATTTCTTTCCCCAATTTGCTCCAAAGAGATTATTATTACAGTTTTTTTTTTATATATAAATGAAAGTAATGATTTGCATATAGCCATATACAGCCATATTTTGTCACAAGATTTCACGAGTTATCCATGAATTATTTGTTAATATTTCTGTTTGCACAATTGATTTTCTAATTATTTTTTTTCAAGTTTTTTACATTTAACATATCTATATTTTATTAAATTAAACGAGTTCTATAAATTATATGCGGATCATAAAATTTTAACCCTCAAATGCTTCCGAAATCAAAGTGTTATAATTGTGCACACAATAATGAGTAATATACAAAAATTTATATAAATTATATAATAACAACACATATACAAAACAATAGCGTTATTAAATAATTGATAATAAATGTGAACATAACTTTACATTAGAGACTTTAAAATAATATATGTTACTAAACCTTTTTAAATTTAATGTGGGCAAACAGTTGGACCAGTCAACCGATTTGAATAATGATTTTTAATATTATATGCATGACATTCAGAACCATAAACAATAATATATAATATATATTTATACAATATCTTCAAAGTAGACATAATTTTTTATTACATGGGCTAAAATATAATCTCATATATAAACTTAGAAAATAATATAAGAATTATACTGAAAAAATAATAAGAATGCATGTTTATCAATAAAAAAAAACAATGCCATTTACTTATTTATAAAAGGTACGTATGAAAGTAAGCTTTTTATTTTATGTAATATTATGATGATGACGACAACAATAACAATAAAAACAACATTAATAATAACAATATGAAGTCATTTGAAAAAAAAAAAAAAAAAAGGTTCTCCATATCATAAATATATAACATAATTAAACAAAAATCTTCTTCTCAGAAGTAAAACTGTATATGGATGAGTTTTTTTATAGACGAGTGATCCATTGACAATTCTTAACTTGACAATCTTGACAATTTAATATTTTAAAAATTTGTAAAAAATCATATAAATTATCAAAAATAGAAAACAGTTTACGAAATTATTTCTTAACTTATAGATTGATTATGTTTCCGATTATATTCAATTTAAGTTATCTTTGTTAGTCCTTCAAAGATCCGTTAAATTACAACTGTTAAAAAATACACAAAAATTTTGATAAGCCATCAAACGATATTCAAATTGTTTGAAATTTGGAACACTATCGATCTACAAGTCAACTAATGCATCTATAAGTCTTTTTTCAATTTTAAGATTTTTTATAAATTTTATAAATTTTTAAAATGTTTCATTGTTAAGATTGTCAAAGTTAGTATTGTCAAGGGATCCCTCCTCTTTTTTATATTGTAAATAATACTAACGATATACATTTAATTCGTCCGTATTATCTTAAAACGCAAGGTCTTATATGTCAAATTGAAATTATTATAAATTAATCAAAAACCTTGGTACTGTATTGTTCCCTGCGCCACTTAAAGATATCTTTATAGTCATCGCTCTCTCTTATTGTCACATTTAATTGAAAGGAGCAACCTATAATTATTAACGGGGCAAATTAGTCCATCAATCAAATTATCTTCTGTCCGGATCATTTTCTCTCTGCCCGCAGCTCCACCCTTCGACTAGTGCGGTCGAGCGGGCACTCAGCGCGCGTTTTCGAGTTTCGTGACTTATGCCGTGCGTTAAATCAATATGCAGTGAAACATGACAGCCATTAGTTTATCTTAAGATCCGTGCGTAATCAGATGTCAAAGCGATCCATCAGTCACATACTTTGCTGTACATTGTTTTAGAGAGAAGTGGTTCGAGTCGAGGCGGATCACTTATCCTCTGCTGTACTACTCTGTGCAATTCACAACATGAACCGTTGGATTATCTTGAGATCCCCACTGGAACGAATATCTAAAGAATCCAACGGTTCAGGTCGTGAACTGCATAATGCAGTAAATCAGGGGATATGAATTGGTCGAGGCGAGGATCAATTGATCAAAGTTATTCAGTTAGTATTCACATCCTGAGAAACTACTCTATAATCCACATCGTTGATTCGCTGCGCAGTACAATACTAGGCAGCAGAGGATACACATTCAGTTATAAAACCCTCCTCTCCTCTCACTCAGTCAGTCACTCTCTCTGTGTGTGTGTCTCTCTCTGAGTACTCATCCCCTGGCTTACTGCATAGTGCAGTTCACAACATCATCCGTTGGATCGTCTTGAGATTCGCTCTATCACGAATCCCGAGACTATCCAACGGCTGAAGTTATGAACTGCGTAATGCAGTATAGCAGGGGATATGATTCAGTCTCTCTCTGTGGCAGAGGCAGAGGGGATACCAAACGACTTAAACCCTCGTTTCCTCCTCGCTCGATCGCCTCTCTCAATCTCCCCTTCCACCACCCACCGACTCACTCGCTCCTCTCCTCTCCTCTCCTCGTTGCCGAGTTCTCCTTCTTCCCTTGCACAGGTTCGTCTTCTGTTATATGAACCCTCCACATATATATATATATATTTTTTTTTTCAGTTTTCAACTTAAATTGTGTAAGTTTTCCGATCTTAGATATAGTTCTTCATGGAATTCTGTGAACTAGATAATACTAGAAGACACTTATTTGGTAGTCCAGGCGTTTGTGCTGAAACTAAGAGTAGTTACATTGCCATTTGTTTGGATTTAATTTGGTACAATTTCGTTCTACATGCTATGTGTCTAAATATAAATGAAATGCATCTGTAATTCACTTAGTTAATGATGTGATATGACCATTGTTTTACAAATATATCAAGTATTTTGGTTCTGTTGTTGACCTCGGGGAAATTCTCTCTGTTTTCCTAGTTATTTTGGTCAGTGCAGAGCAATTAAGCGAAGAATTTTGAGCATCGGAGTAATGGCTTCCAGCTCAAGAAGTAGGACCAGAGCCAAAAAGGTTCTCTCTCTCTCATTTTTCACACTAACAGAGACCCACACACAAACAAACACACAGTTGTGATGCCTTAACAACGACCAACCATTATGTTTATTTTTGCTGCATATCCTTATGGCTCTAAAATGCTGTTCACAAACATTTTTGCATATCAGTAAAGTATGCATGCAAGTGCAAGCGATGTTGAGTGTTTGTTTATATCCGTATATTGAAAGTATTATCGGAGACCAATAAAGCACGCCTAAATCTATACATAAGTTGGGGTTAGGTGCTTCTGATTAATTGGGGTTAGCTCATGTTTATCAAATGATCCATGCGGAATCACCCAACCATTGTGGGTGATTGATTATGTGCCAAATAAGTATGCAACAAAAATGGGCAGCCATTGCATGGGCTATCTGGATGGAAATTTATAATTAAACTTTAAATGACACGTCAAGGACTACTAACATCACAGTGAAAACCAATGGTCGGGTTGCTCTCTGGAATGAGGCATTGGGAGTGAGGTCACTGGGATTAGTGTTTAGTTTCATGTTTATTAGGAAAAAAAAAATGAAATTGAAGCAGCCAAAATATTTTATGCGTGTGAATGTGTGTAGGTGGGATTGGGTCGGATGGATGCAGCATTCGATCACCTACTGCCTTGGGGATTTAGCAAGCAGGAGATTAGAAGCACAATCAAATCCCTACTCGAGGTTAGTTTGGGTCTCATTCATTTGTTTGGTTACCTGTCTGAAAATTAAACTGAAATTAGGTATTTGTGGAAATGCATTTCAGTCTATAGATAGGTAATGTGACGTGATAGTAAATTTATTAAATAAATAATCGTTCTTTGCTTCTATTATGATCTATTGACAAAAATCTGCAACAGGAATATGGAGGAGATGAAGGATGGGTTTTTCTGGAAGAAAAAAGTTACGAATTGGTTGTGGAGACCATACTTGATCGCAATAATGCCAATAATGTCAAAAATCCCCAGCTTCCGGGGCCTGAAAATGCCAATGGTGATGCGTCTCCTCTTCCCCAGCTTCCTGCCCCTCCTTCCCCGGCTCCTGAGGTTCTCCATTTCTCTCTTTCTTCATTAATACCTTCTGTTATGCTTGATCCCGCTTTTCCATCAAACCACAAAGCACCCTATTAACAACACATGCACACATTTGCTAACATTTATTAACATTGACAAGCTGACCTTAGCCTCTTTGGTACTGATGAGTATGCACATCAACTGCTGGATGCAGGAACATAATGCAGAAGAGCATCAACAAAATGGGGACAGTGATGCAGATAAAACGGAGCAAAGACATGGTAATGGAGATGGCAGTTTGGCAGCTAGACTGGCCAAAGCAGGGATCAAGTTGATGGATGAGGCTGAATTGCGTGTGATTCCGCCTGGACACACCCGTCCTTTTTACTATGGGTATTACAGTGAGACCGATTCTGACATAGAGATCTAATTTAAGTAATTCTTAGTAGATATCTAATATGATTAACTTTGCTTATTGGAGATTTAACCATATCTTGTTACAAATTATCTGTTCATAGAAATAGTGAATAGTGCCTTGTTAGGAACTGACTGCTCTTTGTCAATCGATTAGTTTTGTTAGACTGATGGTGTTTTCTTATCTAATTTTCCCTACTGGTCATGGTTTAATTTGTAGTATATGCTGGTTGCTTATTTCTTATTTTTTATGGTCCTTGATATCTTCACAGTGGCCAGGACTTCTTGGAGAAGTGGCTTCTAAACTATTTCTTTTGTTGCTAATGCTATATGCTGTGGAGTTGTCCTGCTAGTGTTCTGTTGTCTTGATGCACTGTTTGGTGGTGCATTCTTGCATTTTTTACCGTTTTATGTATTTGGAATATTGAGTCATGTTTGTGCCTCGTACTGTCTTTAAATTCTATGTATCTTTTTGGAGTAATTAATTATTGCTGAAATGGATCACTGGATTAATAAGCAAACTTAATTTCCAGTTTTTGGTCGTCTGCTAATTGCACTTTAGCTTTCTGTTTGCATGTATGCAAGACAATTTTGTTGTGCCATTTCTTTTTAATGGGCAGAGCACCCTTATTCTTAACTCGAAAGAATACGTCTTTGTTTAGAGCATGCTCATCTATTTGCCTTTCTGGCATCAGCTTCTCTTCTTTATCTTTTAATGCAACACTACTTTTTTTGGGTTTAATTTGCAGCCAATTCCCCTTTTTGTTTGATACATTCTTACTGTTTCAGGTTCTATTTGCATTTTTTGAAGGGGCTAATTCTTAACTTAATTTTTTCTTTCTGTTATTGCAACGTGTTTGATTGCCTGTCATCGTACTTATTTTATGTTTGGAAAAATATATAATGCCACAAGATCTGCCCCTAACATTGACGATGAGATGGCAATAATTGCCCGTTTGGTGTGACGTGGATGCTAAGACTGCACAAATTCTATCTGATTTCGTACATTAGCATTGTTGTTTGTTTTCTTCTTGTTTTTTTTTTTAATTTGAAAATATGTCTCATCAGAAAACAATGGGTGCCAGCCAACTCTTTCTCACTAAACTCTTTCCCTTTCACATATCTACGCTCTTAATGCTTTTTGAGAGACCAAGTTCAGATCTGAGTTTTTTTTTTTTTCACTTTTTCTTTCCAAAACCTTGCCTGTCAATCTCTCATGTATGGCAGATTTGCATAAAAGACAAAACCGAGTGAGTGGATTCTCCGATGGAAGCTCTCATTAATTAAGTTTAATGTCTTATAATGTTTAATTTTTTTTTCTATATATTGAGATCAGATATTTTTGGATTGGATTATATCTGTTGCTTTCAAGTTTTGCATGCAAAGCATCCATGGTTGTGAGCCAAAGACCAAAATTAATTGTGTAGAATTTTGTTTTGAAAAAAAAAATCGATGTCTTGATTGTAATTAGCTGATTTCGATTTCTTTATTTTTCTATCTTCTTAATATAAATTATAAATATGATGCCTCTTTTCATTTATTTTTTATTTTTATTCTGTGCAGACATCAATGATTTGACTTCCTATTGGTACCTGTGCTGATTTTGTTATTCCCGCGTCTTCAATCTTCATTATCTTGCCAAAGAGGCATGATTATGATGCCAAAGATACATTATTTTGATTAGTAAACCAATGTTGGTGTTATTATTATTGTTATATTAAGATTAATTTTGGTTTTACTTCAAAGAAAAGTTCAATTAATTTGGGATTTATTTTGGTGCAATTTGTTTTTTTAGATGTGATAATAAATAAATATCTGACACAAAATTATGGAACTTTTTTTTTTTTAAAAGTCAAAATTATGGAACTTGTTTTTATTTTTTTGGTTATTGATTCTAATTTCGTGTCGTCAAACAAAAGTCAAAACATTTGTTAATTATTGCAATCACAGGATAATTCCAAAAAATTAGAAATCCTTCATTTTAATCAACTATTTAAAAAGTATTTTTAAATTATTAAAAGAAAATTAAGTTCACCACCCTCTTTAAATAATTGGATATAGCTACCTGAACTTCCCCACCGCCCACCAACTCGGGATCTGCTGACGTGCGTCCAGATCCGTGAAAAGCACTGAGTCCGGATCCCGAGGTCTGGCGCACCGTCCGATCTGCGCTGCAGATCTGAACGCGCGCCAGCAGATCCGGACTCCTGGCCACCGGGCACCGGCTCATTTCAAATTCGAAAAAGGCCTACAACAGTATTTGCTCTCCCAACTTCCCTACCGGATTCTTTTCAAATTATAAAAAGGCCCAGGCTCAAAATGGAGTTCCAACTTCCCCACCTAGTTTTGAATCAAATTGAAATTGTGGGCTGCACGTGGAAAAAAAGTTGATCCGTTCCCACACGATTTTAGGCCTATTTGGCAATAAGAAAATGATAAAATAATTCAATTCCTTGTCATCAATATGGTTGGGGGCAAAATCCGAGGCATCATATCAGCGGCCTTTATGTTTTGTGCATATCCCAAATTGTTGCCTCTACCATAGGTTTGTTCCTCTCATTAAGATGCTATTGGTATAATGGTATGTCCGTAAACAAGTTGTGGTATGCGGGTAAAGATGTACTGTTTAGAGGGTGCACCAATTGGAAAAAGAAACTTCAGAGTTAATCTTCATATTTTATCGTTAGTTGGCCAACTGTTATTTCCTGCACTTTTAGTATGATTACATAGAATAAGAAACTACTCTCAAGAAGGTTGAAATGTTGTTATTCAAGTATGAACTTCATCCTTCATCCATTATCTTTTCCAGATTATACTACACAAGATAGGTGCCTCGCGTTGCTTCGGCAACAGGTTCATATTTTTTTAGAAAAAAAAACTGAAATATAATTTCAAATCTTAAAGAAGAAATAAAAACTAAAAAGTATGAACCGTGAAGAAAAAAATATAAATTATAAAAATATTTTTCATATTAAGTTACTAAACCCTAAACCCTTATAGATTTTTGTGATGTATTAATTTAATACTTCAAATATCTCCAATTTTTTTTTGTTATTGGATTTATAATTTTTTTTATAAAAATCTTATTGGATAGTATTTCTTTTCAATCTTCTAAAATGACTGCAAATAATAATTTTAGAAGACATATGGTTCGAAGCCCATTAAATTTTCATGGTATGTACTTGTATCTTAAATTAGAATATTCTTTCATATCAATCTTTTGATGAACTCTACAAACTTACACTTGTAATTTTTTTTGTTCAAGATGTTAATATTTTATTTTTTTCTAGAACATAAATATTACTTCTTTAGACATCTTTACCTCTGGCAAATATTGTTGCTTAAGGATAAAAGTTGTTAACAACACATTTAATATTTTTGAAAACAATTATTGTAGTTTACAAAACGAAGTTTAAATCAATAGTTGAAGAAGATCGGTTGATAATAATTATCTTGACAAATTTAACAATGGAGCTTGGAAAAGGTTTTAAAATATTGTTAAAAAATTTTAAAAATGGAAAAAAAAAATTATACATCTACTTTTTAATATTACCTTCTAGAGTATTCTCTTCAACTACTTATGGTAAGATACTATTGAATCCTTGAAGGATCTTTAAAAAAAAAAAAAAAAAAAAAGAAGTACTGTTTATAATACTGTAGCACCACATCCGAGGATAAGCACTAAAAAGAAGAGAAGTACTGAGCATATGTCAGAGCCTCAGAGGATAAGCACTCAAATTAAATATACTATATAAGGGATTTGTGCATGTGCGGATTGTAATGTAAGTATGTAAACTTTTCCTTCTCTTCATATCTGTTGTACTTTTCCTTCTCTTCATATCTGTTGTACTTGCATGGTCTTTATATGTACCATTGTGCATTATCTTATGAACCACGTGCTGTTTGTGCATGTGGTGGGTCGGTATCTGCTGAGATCCAAAAGGGATTTCAAGGTTCTGAGATTCCGATCCAACGGTTTTCAGACTCCAAGGTCACTGAGAACTGTCGGATCAGAATCTCAGGACCCTGAGATATTTTTTGGATCTCAGCCGATGCCGATGCATGGTAGTTGAGTAGAAATGGATGCCAATTGATTGGTAAAAGAGAAATGGAAACAAAAAAGGGGCAAAATTTTTTTTTTTGAGGCTCCTTCCAGTTTCAACATTCAGAATTATTGACACTATCAGAGAACACTTTTTACCCAAGTTTTGCTTTCCTATTCATTAATTAATTGTTTCAAAACCTTTGCATATTACAAGTTTGCAACTTCAAATAATGATCCTACATACAAGCTTCTCACTGAATCAAATATTACTTGTTCTTTGAAACAAGATACAGGCAAAACTATCCAACTTCAAAAATTCATTCATAAGAAAGTAACCTCCATTCAAATTTAAACATGCAACATTCCATACGAATAACATTATTCGTAGCCTCTAAATCATAACTTTCATGATTTCTCATACGAATAACATTAGGGAAATGTCTTGTGTCCATAGGATGAACATCCATCATACTCACAAGGAGGCACATGGTGGGCCCGACTGTGCACACCCTTGTGAGTGTGATGGATGTCATCCTATGGACACTAGGTCTCACTCATAACATTATTTGTAGCCTTTAACATATGATAGAAATTACAGGAACCAGCCTTTAGTCTAATGGTTAAGGGCAACACTCTCCATGTAGGAGGTTGCGGGTTTAAAACCTGAATGGGAGATCTTTTGTAGACATTTAAATTTGAAGGACTTACTCTCGTCTTTATCTAAAAAAAACATAGGATGAAATTACTAAATGCCACCAATCACCACTGACAGCAAGGATTCGAATCAAATGGGGGCCCAAAAGCGTATCGGAATGAATCAATAAAATCAGGTGGAATCATGGAAACCAGACCATACCAGAAACAGATCTGAGTAAATCAATACCTGACCAGAGAACTCGTGAACTCGGGTGTTAGCACAGAGGGGCCGGGCTCTGCACCACTCTCCTCTTGCCGACAGCCATCAAAACTCGCAATCTTTGAAGTAATCTTTGAGGTAATCTCCCAACGAGGACAAACAAAGTGCTCAGCTTGTCAGCCCACACTGTGCCAATAGAAAGCTGAGAGCTGAATGGCTGGATGGATCGATGGCTGTGTACATTGTACTTTTTTTTTTTTTTGAGAAAAAAAAAGTACATTGTACTTATACCTATCCTTTTATAGTATATCTAATTTTGAACGTGTTGCTATAGTGTCGTGAACAGTAGCTCTTTTTTATTTTTTTTTTGAGGATTCTTCAGGGCTTCAATAATATCTTATGTAGAGAATAATCTAAAAATATAATTGTTAACATTGGAAATGTAAACAAAAAATATACAAATATAAGCTACAATATCAATTAGAAGCTTTAAACTATGAATAGAGATTGGTTGACAATAGTTTTTTTTTTTTTCAAAAATATGAAAAATTTTACAAATATATTATTTGACTTATAAATTGATTGTATCTCAAGTTTTAATAAGAGTAATATAGCTTATCAAAATTTTGTATATTTTTCAACCATTGCAAATTAATGAACTATCAATATACAATTAAATAACACTTAAATTAAATATAATTAAAAATATAGCCAATCTATAAGGTTAAATTAGATGTATAATTTTTATTTTAAGATTTTTTAACAATATTTTAAAACTTTTTTCAAGCTCCATTGTCAAATTTGTCAAGATAACCATTATCAACCGATCTTCTCTTCAACTATTGATTTAAACTTCCTTTTGTAAACTTCAATAATTGTTTTCAAAAATTTAAATGTGTTGTAAACAACAATTTTGTTGAAAGAAGAGATCTCTAAAGAAGCAATATTTACGTTTAAAAAAATATATTAATATCTTGAACAAAAGAAATTACAAGTATAAGTTTGTGGAGTTAATCAAAAGATTGACATGAAAGAATATTGCAATTTAAGATACAAGTACATACCATGAATTTAATGGGTTTCGAACCACATGTCTTCTAAAATTATTATTTGCAGTCATTTTAGAAGATTGAAAAGAAAGACTATCCAATGAGATTTTTATAAAAAAATTATAAATCCAATAACAAAAAGAAAGTTGGAGATATTTAAAGTATTAAATTAATAAATCACAAAAATCTACAGCAAATCAACTATGTCTTAAAATATTCACTTTCAGAAAAACAATAAAATTGTACGAAAAAACTTCAAGAAATTATGTTTATTATGATCTCCTCTACTTTTTATTATTTGTACTCTTTTTGTTAGAGAAATGTGTGTGACTTCAGTTCCCTCTCAATTCTAAATAATATAAGTGAAGTATGTTATAAGAAAGATAATATAAGCGAAGTACGCTATAAGAAAAATAATATAAGCTCTGAAAATAGTAACTTATATAATATGAAATTCTTCATAATTTATATATATATTTTTTCATAGTTCATGCTTTTTAGTTTTTATTTCTTTTTTAAGATTTGAGATTACATTTCAGTTGTTTTTTTTTTCTAAAAACTATGAATCTACCGCCGAAGCAACGCGAGGCACGTATCTAGTTTATGCTAAGTTGCTAACTGACAGTGATACTATGCCACAAACTTTGCCCCCACAACCCTGTGATGAGGTGGCATATGGGTCGGGAGGGTCATTTTTGTAAATTTTTTTTTGGGTCGGAGGTACATTTTTGTAAAATTGTTAGGGTCATTTTTGCAAATATTTTTTCATGGTAGGGTAATTTTGTAAATTTCTTTAGAAATATAGATTATTTCTATAAAATTTTCTAAAAAGGGATATGTTTGTAAAATTTTGCTAGCGCATTGGGGTTCTGGGGGTATTGTGGGCGGCAAGTTATATTTTTACTTGTGGTAACAGTTTTCCTTTTGAGAAACATCTTGCGTCCATAGAAAAACCGTCCATATATTTATGAATGTGTAACGGATATATTCCAAAATGTAACAGATATACTCCGAAATATAATTTATGGACGCTATAGATAGTTTTTTTATGGACGCTGGGTATTACTCGTTCCTTTTTTTTCCCCTTTTCCTTTTTATGTATTTGTACTTTGTAGGAATGTGGGAATGTGGGAATGTGGGGGCTGTTTTAGTTGTGTTGTAAAAGGATCAACTTGTCAGTCTTCAGTCACTCTGTGAATATTTGTTTGTAAAGATGTACTTCATTGTCGGGTTTCTATTGGAAGTTTGAAACTTTATCTTAACGTACAAAGTTGATTTGACGGTATCAAATGAATAAAGAACCAGTAGTTTAGTGGCTAAAGGACGTTGCTTTTTGAGTGGGAGGTTACAGATTGGAAACTCAGAAAAAGTCTTTTTTAAATATTTAAATTTAAATAGCTTGACTCTCATCTTTATTTAAAAAAAAAAAATCGTGAACAATTTCTCCACTAGTTCAGGCTTGAAATGCAAGGATTGACGATTTCAATTGTTACTTGCATAAAATATTCCAGCCTATTAAATTAAATTGAAAGACTTGATTAAAAGTAAAATTTAAACCGGGTAAATTCTATATTACTACTGATAAAAATAAAGGTAATAAACAAAAAGTAGTTTGGTCAACCAAGAATATTTTGTTTGTAAATTAGTACTAGCAGAGCACAACTATTAGACTTTTTTTTTTTTCTATTTGTATGAAAAGTTTGTCATGGCCACGGAACATATATATATATAAATATACGGCCACCCTTGTTGTACCCCTGATTAGAGTGATGACATGGCGCAATTGCCCGTTGGCTACCACGTGGGCGTGGCTATCACATGGCGTACAAAGTAGGTACAATATCCCTTTAATTATTTACTTTGTTGCAAAATTCTTGATGTCTTGCTATCTCTGACCTATCTAATTTAACTGAGTAATACCTACTTTCTATAGAAAAACCGTCCATAGATTACATTTTAGAATCTATTTGTTATATTTACGGAATCAATCTCCTGCCCACCTTGGGTTTTAACCAATAAATACTTGACACGTGGCTCAACCTTCTATTCAATTGTGTGGGTTTAACGGTGCTAGTTTTCTCCACTATGGATCACATATCTCCTCTTTGCTGAGAGTCTTTTTCATTAAATCAATTGTTATATGTGGGTCCCGTTCATTTCTCCTCTCTTCACCTTCTCTTAAAAATAAAAATGAAGCCCGCTGCATATGGGGGGGAATATACATTGCTATTGCACAGTTTGTTGCTTGATCTTATATATACGAATACGTATTATTAGACACCTCCATTATATAATTTTAGGATATACATCCACTGACCCATATGACCAACACACATGACATAAAATATCCTATACATAGGATATTTTGCTTTTGTTGAAGCAAAAAATTTTCAACATTTTGTATTATTAACTTTAAGCTAATGATCCCAAAATTTATGCGCCTACTTTAATTGATGAGGAGGAATCCATTGACAATGTTTTTATATTGACAATCTTGATAATAGTTTTTTTTTTTAATTTTTTAAGAAATTATAAAGAATCTTAAAAATAGAAAAAAAAAATATTAATGCATTAGTGAACTTATAGATTGATAGTGTTTCAAGTTTCAAACAATTTGAATATCATTTGATGCCTTATCAAAATTTTGTGTATTTTTTAACGGTTGTGATTTAACAAATCTTTAAAGAGCTATGAAATATCACTCAAATTGAATATAATCGGAAACATAATCAATCTATAAGTTAAGTAATACTTCCATGAAATTTTTTGAGAATAGTCCGATTTTGGTCCCTGAACTATTGCATTTTGCTCAAATTGGTCCCTAAACTCTTTTTTGTTCAAATTGGTCCCTGAACTATTGGATTTGGTTCAAATTGGTCCTTAAACTATTTTTTTGTTCAAATTAGTCCCTGCTATATGGTTTGATTGATATTACTCTCCATTTTACTTCTATTTATGCTAATTGATATAATTTAGGAATGAATTTTAGTATCAATTAGTATAAACAAAAGCATCTGGGGGAATATATGTACCAAAGCTATAAGTTCAGGGACTAATTTGAACAAAAAAATAGTTCAAGGACCAATTTGAACCAAATGCAACATTTCAGGGACCAATTTGAACAAAAAAAATAGTTTAGGGACCAATTTGAGCAAAATGCAATAGTTCAGGGACCAAAATCGGATTTTTCTCAATTTTTTTTCTATTTTTAAGATTTTTAATTAATTTTATAGATTTTTGAAAAATAGCATTGTCAATATTGTCAAAATAACCATCGTGAATGGATCCCTCCTCTTGATTGATAGAATGATAGGTGTTATATAGACCCATATGACCAACACACATGACATAAAATCTGATAATTCAGTACTAATCAGTTGTTACTTGTGAGTATAAATACATGTATGGCATATTTACAATTGAAATATCAATTTTTACTTTTCCTATACAGTTTGTTCAATTTGTTAGAATTAAATTGCATATGAAAACATGTGCAGAGTTACCCAAAAGAAAGAAAATCTTCGTAATCACATAGCCATAGTCATATAGTGTGTATATATATATAATATTATAAAAAGTACGTAAAAACTAGACATGTCCATTTGGTCAAGGCTTTTACCAAATAGAGAAAAAATTTCCCCTCTCAGTACACTGCTTTGAATTACACACTCTCATGGATTGAACCGATAAAGCTTCAACTCATGTTTACGTGAAAGTCTGTTCACATACAAACGAGCATTAATTTATTCTTCAGATATTAAAAAAATAATTCATGAGAAATTCACCAGTCCTTGGGATCTTTTGATTTTCAGTAGACCAAATATTATTAATTTTATACAAAACTTACATGATAAAGAGGAGGGATCCATTGACAATGCTTATTTTGACAATTTTGACAATGAGGTTTTTTAAAAATTTGTAAAGATTCATAAAAAATCTTCAAAATAAAAAATAGTTCACGGATGTATTATTTAACTTATAGATTGACAGTGTTTCAATTTTCTATTAATTTGAATATCGTTTAATGACATATCAAAATTTCGTGCACTTTTCATAGGTTATTATTAAGCGGATCGATCTTTACAGAGATATAATAGGAAACATGATCAATCTATAAATTAAGCAATACGTCCGTAAATTTTTTTCTTTTTTTATGATTTTTTATATTTTTTAAAAAAGTGATATTGTCAAGATTGTCAAGATAACCATTGTCCATGGATCCCTCCTCCATGATAAATTTTTATGATTTTTTATAATTTTGTATGATATGAACTTTTTTGGATCATAATATTGTTAGTTTGAATAAAAAATTGAAATTCCCCAGCGCGATGCGCGGGTACGCTTCTAGTTATATTAAAGAGTCTAAAGACTAAAGATGAAAGAGGAAAAAAACTGTGCGCAATATCAGTAAGGACAATGATACCATGCCACAACTTTGCCCCTACAACCCTGTGATGAGGTGGCATACAGGTGAAGAGGGTCATTTTTGTAAAATTTTGTGGGGCGGAGGTATATTTTTGTAAGATTGTGAGAGTCATTTTTGTTAAAAAAATTTCATGGTAGGGTAATTTTGTAAATTTCCTTACAAATAAAGGATATTCCTGTAAAATTTTCTGAAAAGAGAGATATTTTTGTAAATTTTTTTCAAATGCATTGGGGTGTTTTGGGGTATTGTATGTGGCAAATTATATTTATCCTATCAGTAAAGTAACGAGGCTAGAATAAATAGTGGGACCCGTCAGTTTTTCTCCGTTATTGAGTCATAAGAAAAAACAACACCGTTAACCCCAAACAATTATATGGTCACGTGTTAAGTATTCATTGGCTAAGAACCAAGGTGGGCAGGAGATTCGATTCCTATATTTACACGTCTATGGATGAAAAAGTGTTCCTAGGTTATATTCTAAATGTATTTGTTATATTTAGGAAAATATCCATTATATTACGTACACGTATGTGGATGTATGGACTGTGGATGGTTTTTCAATGTTTCTCAATTTAATTTTAATTTAATTACGTTTCCTATATAATACAACTCTTCCATTCCAATTTGAAAGCACACCATTCCCCTCTCAAAACAACAAATTAAACACACAAAGAAAACCAGACAAAGGACTTCACATCTAGTTCTATATATACTTCTATAAATTCATTGTTAGCTTAAATTACCAAAAAAAAAAAAAAGGAAGAAGAAGACACAATGACAACAACAATAGAGGTTAGCAAGGGATCATACGACAAGGCGATGGAGTCGTTCAAACGGACTATCACCATGGCGGCGTCTGCGGCGGCTTCGATAATGCTGTTCCGCGGTGTGATCAACGAACTACTGCCGTTCGAGGTGCGTGACTTCATATTCTCCGGTCTGAACCAGTTTCGTTCCCGCGTCTCCTGTCATCACACGATAGTCATAGAAGAGACCGAGGGGTTCTCCATGAACCAAGTCTTCGACGCGGCGCGGATCTATCTTGCGTCCAGAATCAACACCAACATGCAGCGACTCAGGGTTAGCCGTGTCGACGAGTCGAAGAGCGTGATGGTCAGCATGGAACCTGGCGAAGAGATGACCGATAGATTCGATGGAATTGAGTTTAAGTGGCAGTTGGTTTGTCGTGATAACTCGATGTACAACTCGAGTGCAAACAGCAACTCTCGACAACTTGAGATGCGATCTTTCGAGCTCCGTTTCCACAAGGATTACAAGGAAACGGCGCTGAACAAGTACCTGCCATTTATTCTGCAAAAAGCAAAGGAGATCAATGAGCAAGAAAGAACCCTAAAGATCTACATGAACGAGGGCGACACGTGGTGTCCCGTAGATCTTCACCACCCGTCGACCTTTGACACGTTAGCGATGGATTCCGAGCTGAAGCAGACACTGATCGACGACCTTGCGAGGTTCGTGAAGAGAAAGGACTATTACAAGAGGATCGGTAAGGCATGGAAGAGGGGGTACTTGTTGTATGGTCCACCAGGCACCGGCAAGTCGAGCTTGGTCGCGGCGATGGCGAACTACTTGAAGTTTGATGTGTATGATCTGGAGCTCACCGAGGTGCGGTGGAACTCGAGTCTGAGGAGGCTGTTGATCGGCATGTCGAACCGCTCGATTCTTGTGATCGAAGATATCGATTGCACGGTTGACTTGCAGCAGAGGGATGATCAGAACCTGTACTCCGGCGGCGACGATGAAAAGGTAAGAATTTCATAAAGATTAGAAATAAATCTGAAAATAGCTGCAGCTTCTAATTAAAAAAATAATTAGTATAATAGTATGCATTATCTTCCAGTGCAATTTTTATTTTGAGAAAGTAAGTAAATTTCATCTTGAGTTGAATTTATGATATATATGGTTATCATATTTCACTTAAAATACTTTCTGTAGAATATACCAGACTTTGTTAAACATAATTTAGGCTTTGGAAATTTTCAACATATATAGCTAAATAGATATCAATTTCTCTCTCAAAAAAAAAAAAAAAAAAAGCTAAATAGATACCAATTTCTTGAAGTCATTGAAAACGTGAAACCCACTAATCAGCTTTTCAAAGGTCACGTAGACAACACAAAAGACTTCTTCAAATGCACAAAATAGATTATTAATTATTTTTCAGGACCAATGATCTGTAATCCCCATTCAATAAAAAAAAGTTCATCATATAATTCTATTTTTTATTGTCAATACTAACATAATTACAAACAAAACAGATCACACTGTCAGGGCTGCTCAATTTTGTTGACGGCCTCTGGTCGACAAGCGGCGAAGAACGGATCATAGTATGCACGACCAACTACAAGGAAAGACTTGACCCGGCCCTGACCCGACCTGGCCGAATGGACATGCACATCCACATGGGCTACTGCAGTCCGTGCGGGTTTCGGGTCTTGGCCAGAAACTATCATTCAATTGAGGATCATGCCTTGTTTCTAGAAATAGAGGAATTGCTCAAAATTGTTGAGGTGACACCGGCTGAGGTGGCGGAAATGCTCATGAAAAGCGACATTGTTGATGTCGCGCTTGAGGGGCTTGCGGCATTTTTGAAAGGGAAAAGAGAGGAAGCAAGAGAAGGAGACGAGGAGAAGGAAAATTTGGAGTTGGAAGGCGGAGAAAGTCGGGTTATGACACCGACAAGCGAGGTAGAAGATTGATTATAATCTTCAGGAAAATGTAGTTAAATTTGTCATTTGGTAATGGCTATAACGAGTTTTTTGCACGGGATATGTTTTCGGTGCATTGAGCTACCTCTTCTTTTAGTATAAATGATGGTTTGATATTGAACTATATGCCGAGTTACTCGCATATGGAGGGTCATACAGAATTGCAATTCTGCCTGAATTTAGCCTTTGTTGCAATTCTACAAGTGCCCAGTTTTGTTGCAATTCTAGGTAGAAGATTGATCTAAATCTTCAGGAAAATGTACTAGAATTTGTCTATTGGTAATGGCTGTAACGAGTTTTGTGCACGGTGTATATTTTTAGTGTAATGAGCTACTTCTTCTTTTAGTTAATGATGCTTTGATATTGAGCTATGTACTGAGTTTCAAGTGCATGCCTGTGTGGAGGGTCACACAGAATTGCATTTCTGCCTGAAGGCATTGATAAACTGACTGTCTTATTAACAGAACAAATGCATAATGATAAGCTGCTGGTAATTGTAAACCAGTACCGGCTTTTTTAAACTAAAATAATAGCAATGTCACTGCAATAGTAGAACTGATTGTGATGTCGGATTCCTGCCAAGCAACATGCAACTGGTCATGGCTGGTACGATCATGTCGATCATAATGGTCACAATTTCAGCAAATAATTCATCAGGTTCTGTACAATAATTGCAGATATTGATTGAATCAAATGCAGGATAGTTGAAGCACAGAGCCAGATTTAAATTCCAGTTGAGGCAAAATTGGATCGTCACTCGTGATAAATTGCAGAAATGAGGTTTTAAAACTGGTAACTTAAAAGTACCAGCAAATGTTAGCTGATAAAAATCCTGTTAATCTTGTATAAAATTTTCATCACAAACCAAAAAAAAAAAAAAATTAGAAAAGATACCGGGAGGATCGATCACACTTCCTCTTTCATAAGCAGTTATTCTGCTCTTAAGGCATGAATTTCTCTCTAACTGACTTCACATGAAAAATTGTACAAAAAGGAAATTTCTTCTAGGGAGGTGAATATCAGTTGCTGCCTCCTTCAAAATGGTAAAACATACTTATGCAGTTATATAGGTAAGAAGAGTTAGGTTACCGTGTTTTGCATAACAAAACTGCATTTTTGTTATGCGCTCATATCTCCACAATCGTAACTCTGATCGCCGATCCGAATAGACCGGTATATTCTACATATCGAAATTCATTGGACACTAATTTTTACTCTTTTTGGAGATTCCTAACTATTTTTAACGATTTTTGAAAGATGACCAAAAAATAATAATAAAATAATCTATTTGTAACTCATATTCAGGGTCGTTTTTTTTTAAAAATCGTTAAAAATATTTAGGAATCTCCAAAAATAGTAAAAATTAGTTTCTAATGAGTTTTAGATATGTAGAATGCACCGGTTGAATCGGATCGGCCATTGGAGTTACGGGTTGTTAAGATACGAGCGCATAACAAAAATGCAGTTTTGTTATGCAAAACACGGTAACCCAACTCTAATTAAGAAACACTTCAACTTATAATGGGTTATTTATTAGTTTAACCCTTTTTTAAGCATAATATGAGCTCCCAATTCATGACAATAGCCACCTAATTAGCTAGAAAGTCTGCTGTACCAGCTTTCATATTTGCATTGCTAACATGTTATTGATCTCGATTCTTTGAAAACCCATGTATTTAGACAAACCATATTATGAATTTTTTTTTTGTCTATCACTAAAAAAATAAAAAATTAATATGACTATCCCGATTCAAAACATATTTTCCGGCTATCCCTATTTTCTAAACGGCGGTGGTCACACACAAACTGGACGCTGGCGTTCAGACATTGCAGCTCCCACTGATAAGTCGGTATTTCATATCGTTTTATAGAGAAATTATTTCTAAAACTCAATCAATTTTAGTTATATTTTGTTTGAATTCACTTTGTTTCATGTCAAGATCAAGATAATGCCGCGCTTCCAAATTTATTGCAGATTTGGAGCAGCAACGGATCAAAATACCGAATATGGGCATGATATGTTTGATGAAAGCATGTGCTATCATATCCATGTTGTAGAGCATATTTCAAGCTTTCAAACGAGTTTTGAATCGTCCAATTTGGAGTTAAAATGAGAAAGTTATGGCCAAAACAGTAACATAGACGAATTTCGGTCCGAAATTGTGTAGTTTGAACCAGTGAAGAATCTGTAAATATTTCGGTCCGAACTGAATAATTTCGATCCGAAATATTTGCTGATGATTTTTTTGTCTGAGCAGTTATTGATGTTTTAAGTGACTTTTGGTCTGTTTTTTGCCTGGTTTTATATATAGACTCCTGTTCTCTTTTCTTGGTATCACTGGCAAGCACTCTTGGGGGATCAAGTTAGAATATATCTAGGGTTAGAGAGAAGAACTTGGAGCGAGAATTGGAGATTGAAGCGAGGATTCAAGTGAAAAAAATTGGTGTTTGATTTCTTTCTCTTTTTCTCTCTTTTGTTTGTGATCTTGAACATGAACACTTGTTGTTTTCTTTTGTATCCATGAGAGGCTAATCCTCTCTCTAGGGATGTAGGTTTTAGTTGAACTTGTAGTTTAGTTTACTCGGATAATGCATTTAATTGTCATGTTGTGATTTTATTTCTTTGTTTAATTTCTCATGTGTTGCTTAATCTTTTGTGCATGAAATCTTAGAAACTAGGGTTATGATTGAACAAATTCAACTTTAGTTTTGGAATTGAAGAAATAAAATTAAGTTAGGCGAGATACTTAACCGTGAAGCATTAACTTAAGAGATCCCGGTAATTAACCATTAATTGTGCGAGGTACTTAATCGTGAAGTATGATTTAGGAATTTTACCAATTTGTATCATGAACTTAATGAACCATAGACTTATAGGTGAGGAACTTAATCGTGAAACCGGAGAGTTTTGGTACGGTATTAAGCCAAGAAATTGTAGTTTAGTACTAATATTTATTGATACCCTCTCACAACAATTCAATTAAAAGTGTTAGTCGAGTAAATTGCATCTACAAGGAATACGACACCGAAGTCCCTATATCATGTTTTATCGAGTCCTACCAATAGTCGCTAGTGTTTATTTAATTAGGATTTATTTTCTTTTGCAAAACCTGAAAATTGATTAGTCTAGATCGGTAGTTTAGGTTAGAAATCAGTGTATTACGTGTTGTCCCTGTGGATTCGACACCTGAGTACTACATCGGTAGGTTCATGCGCTTGTGAACTGAACCAATTTAGTATTAGGGATTATTAGCAGATATTTCACATCACCCACCAATAACCTAAACTAGACGCCGGCGTCCTGACTGCCCCACCCTGGTCGCCGGCGGTTAGAGGTAGAAACTCAGTGCAACCCTTCGACATATAGATGCCGGCATAGCGGGCAGAGCACTAAGTTTCTACCTCTGACCTCCGGGCTCCGGCGGTCAGGGTGGGGCGGTCAGGACGCCGGCGACCTGACTTTGGCGTCTGGTTTGAATTATCGGTGGGAGTTGCAGATGCCTGAATCGTATATGTGACCGCCGGCGTTTACAAAGTAGGGATAGCTGGGAAATATATTTTGAATCGGGGATAATCACGTTGATTTTAGTTTTTTTAGGGATAGACCAAAAAAAAATTCCCATATTATAGACCGAAAGATCAGAACTTCGCAAACTTCAGTGTTTGATGTGCTCTGAACAGGACTCAAATCATCTGCCACATTTTCCCCATTCAAGTAAGCAATAATTGTCTCTTGAACCAGATATTCCTAATCAGACAACACTCAAATGCAGTATATAGAAAATTTACAAAAAATGTAACATAGCCATAGGGATCCTAGAAATACATTATTTTCGAACATTAATATACAGAAGTAACCACTACTACTTCAGAGTTCAGACACATTTCAATTATTGCCTTAGAAAATAAATTAAAAACACACCAATTGTTTTCATGTGGAAATAGATGCAAGAAAAGAGGCAATTTCATCTACAATTGTTTTCATGTTGAAATGAGATCCTTTGTCCAGCAACCATCTGGTCTAATTTGATCAGCTGGAACTGGAAGGCCGATGTACATCTGAAGAAGGCCCAATGTATTTTGGGCCCAAAACTAAAGGTTTTATGTGCTTACACTTCTCTCATTTTAAGAGTACATGAAGTCTTTTTTGTTAGTTCAACATATATAGGGTACATGGAGATTAAAGTAAGCCCGGTGAAGGCTTTCATGTACTAAATAACAAGTGATATATTGCAGAAAGTAATGCTTTCTCATGTAACTTGTTTTGTAGCTAGACTATTATACTAACAACGTTAGCATTTCGCAGCGAAATGCTAAAGCCTCAAAATTTATGTTATCGTGCGCGAAATCATGATTTATGGTGCTCAATAAATTGTTTATATGAAAAATATTAGGAAATACAAAAAAAATTTATTTTTAGAGTTTTCTAAGTATTTGTTTTGAATTTTACAAATGAGCTCATAAATATTAATAAAATATTGATGTTTGTACATGCTATTTTTAAAAATGTAAAGCAAATACTTAGAAAACTCTAAAAATGAAAATTTTTTGTATGCCCCATTATTTTCATATAAAGAATTTATTGAGCACCATAAATTGTGATTTCGAGCACGGTAACATAAATTTTAAGGCGTGGAGCGAAATGCTAACGTTAGTATAATATTCTAGCTCCTTGTTTTGAAGTAATTACTCAAGTAATCCCATGATGAGTTCTGAAGTGTGCTGGAATGTTTTGTTTCCATACTGCAGGGTGTTTTGGTAATTTACAATCTTACAAAGCTTTTGGGACTAATAATGTAAACAAAAGGTAAAACATATTGACCTATCACTCTCTCAGAATGTAATGCTGACAAAATAGTTCTGTACCAGATTTTTTTTTTTGAAAAAGAGGTTTTAACCACCTTTTTCATCATTAGAAACAAAATCCATTGGTACCACACCCCGGTACCATAGGGTTGTTCTGTACCAGATGTTAACCTGGTGTACCAATTTGATGTTCTTTTGTCAATGTGTTTTCTTTTTTTACTGGTAAGCTGACAGCAATCTTGCTCAGGTTGTACCTAACCCAGTTTGGAAGCTGATGCATTACTTCAAATAAATTAATTGCAACTTTATTTTGTCTGTTTGCTACTGATCATGTTTTTATTATTGTGATGCAAGAATGCGTTTTCTACTAATGTGTAATTATATTGTCAAAATATTGTTGAATTGTATCAATTATGCCCTCGGATTTAACTTCAAATAAATCAAAAGAAGAAAAACAGCAAAATTTGAACTTAGCTGGCATATTTCACAAATTACAATTGAAATAAAACTGAAATATTGTTCAAAAGATTCACAATTCATATAAAAAAAAAAAGATGCCAGAGAACTTATTTATTTGCAGCTCAAGCTCACACAACATTACAACATTACAGTTACAAACATACACAGACCATGGAAGAATTAACACTTGAAACAAATTCAAAATGCTGCCTCATAAATATACTTTGCTTACAATCCGAAATTCCTCGGTATATATAGACACTTACCAAATTGAGCTCAAATTGTCAGATTGAGCCGAAATTAGTCGACAAAAATGAGTAACAGTAGTACAGTATGCTCGTGCTGGATACAGTTTTTCGATTCAGTTGATATCAGCATGCCCAATTGGTTAAACAGTAGTTGGTTAATCTTCTGTTTCAGTTGGCGGCGTCATGACCCCACTTTCGCCTCTTTCTAACACCAGCATTTCCTTCTCTTCGCCCATTTTTTCGCTCTCGCTTGTTCCCTCCTTTTTACCTTTCAAAAACTCAAGAACTGCCTGAAGTGCAACATCACTATCCTCACTCTTCATGAGCATCTCTGCCAGCTCTGCTGGCGTGACCTCGACCTCCTTCATGAGTCCTTCTATCTCAGGAAACAGTTCATGGTCGTCGATCAGATGGTAATTCCAGACCAAGACCCGGAACCCGCACGGGCTGCAGTAGCCCATGTGGATGTGCATATCCATTCTGCCGGGACGTGTCAGGGCTGGGTCGAGCCTTTCCTTGTAGTTTGTCGTGAAGACTATGATCCGCTCCTCTCCGCTGGTCGACCAGAGACCGTCAATAAAGTTGAGCAGGCCCGACAGCGTGATCTGTCAAAATGACAATACATGGTTATACTCAATATCATAGACTTTTTTATATTAGACTGCAATATGCTGATTTTCTTCGAGTAATACCTAGCGTCGATAGAAAAACCGTCCACAGCGCCCATAGGTTACATTTCCGGATGTATCTGTTACATTTCTGGTTGTATCTGTTACATTTCATACACGTCTATGATGTATGGACAATTTTTCAATGGACGCAAGATTTTTCTCATTTTCTTTTATGTCTGGGGATCATAATATTTATACTAATTAATACCTTACCTTATCGTCGTCGTCGTCGTCACTCGAAGCTTCATCCTCGTGATCCCGCCGTTTCAAGTTAATCATGCAGTCGATATCTTCAATCAGAAGAATCGAACGGTTCGACATGCTGATAAACAGGGTCTTGAGCGATGAGTTCGACCTCACCGCAGTGAGCTCCAGATCATACACATCATACTTCAGATAGTTCGCCATGGCGGCGACCAAGCTTGACTTGCCGGTACCCGGAGGACCATACAACAAGTACCCCCTCTTCCATGCCTTACCAATCCTCTTGTAATAATCCTTCCTCTTAACAAACCTCGCGAGGTCGTCGATCAACGTCTTCTTCAGCTCAGAATCGATTGCCAACGTGTCGAACGTCGACGGGTGGTGCAAGTCGATCGGGGACCAATGCTTGTATTCGTTCATGTAGATTTTCAATGTTCTATCTTGTTCAGTTATCTCCTTCGCCTTCTGCAGAACAAACGGCAGGTACTCGTTCATCGCCTTCTCTTTGTACTTCTTATGGAAGTAAAGCTCGTACGACCGCGACATGTCTTGCTGAGATTTTCCGTTACCCGATCCATCTTCACAAACCAGCTGCCACTTGAATTCGGCTCCATCGAACTTATCGATCATTTCCTCCCCAGGCTCCATGCTAACCATCACGTTCTTCGATTCGCCGACACGGCTGACCCTGAGTCTCTGCATGTCGGTGTTGATCCGGGACGCGAGGTAAATCTGCACCGCCTCAAAGACCTGGTTCGTGGAGTATCCCTCGTTCTCATCTATGACAATTGCGTGATCCGCGGAGACCCGAGTGCGAAGAAGCAGGTTCAGGCCGGAGAACATGAAGTCGCGCACCTCGTACGGCAGAAGCTCATTGATCACTCCACGAACCAGCATAGCCGAGGTGGCCAGGGATGCCGCGGTTGTTATCGTCTTCTTGTACGACTCGATCGCCTTGTCGTATGATGAAGCCATGCTAGCTAACTGATGCTATGTTGAAATCTCTCTTGTTAGCTTTTCCTTTGTTTAGTGAGGAAGAGGATGAATTTGGGGGTTTTATTATGTTTGATTAATTAAGTTTGATGCTGATGGTGGAATGGAAGAGTGATGAGTGGTGGGTCATATATATATATATATATATAAAATCAGTAATCACGAATAATTACTTAATTATTACAAAATTAATATAATATAAATATTATCACTTTGATAGGGTTTTACAATGAATTATAAAGAGAAACATCTTGCGTCCATTGAAAAACTGGCCATCCATCCATCTATTAATAGGCGTATACGGAATATAACATATATACTCCGAAATGTAACAGATACATCCCGAATTGTAACCTATGGCCGCTATAGATAGTTTTTCTAGGAACACTAGGTACGTATTACTCAATTATAAAAGCTTAATACTCCGAAATGTAACATATATATCCCGAAAAATGTAACCTATAAACACTATGAATAGTAGATCCTTGCCTCCCAAAAATATTATAAAAGCTTAATGAAATGTAGATCCTTGCCTCCCAAAAACTGACCATTACTCAATTATTATAAAAGCTTAATGAAATGTAGATCCTTGCTTCCCAAGATTTGCTAATTGCATTTGTGGAGTCATGGTCAGCAGCTATGCTACAACTATACCCTCCTTGGCAAGGAAGGTTGCTGCTGCCTGGGGCGAATCTTTTGAGTTTTGAGCATCGAAGACCCACCAAGGCCACTTTTTAAGTCAGCTTGAGAACTTAAAATCACTTTTTTGGCAAAAGTTAAGTGACTCTTCCTTTTATTTTGTTTCTTTTGTTTTTTGTTTTTTTTTTTCCAATTAACGGCTACCAAGTACCAACAAAAAGGGGAAGTAACAAAACAATATATTCACCACTACAGCTAAGATATGGCAGTGCAGACTGCAGACACGGAGGCTACATCGAAGATCAAACGGAGCAGATGAAAAGAATTCGATGTTTAACTTCATAATATTATTCGATGGGGTCCTTTTCGTGAAAATTTCTGTTATTATTAAGACAAATTGGATTTGAATTACTTCAACTCCATACTGTAGTTAGCACACACCAAATGACCGAAGTAACTTCGACTAAGCAGATGTGGAAAAATCTTCATTTAATTCGATGTTTAATTTAGTGCTGAGCAGATGAAAAGAATTCAAGGTATGCTGCTGGTTAAATCCAAAATATGAAAAAATAAATATCAAATCTATACTCTAGAAAGAGGAGTAGCTCTCCAAACACCTCAACTATGTCACATCATCAATATTATTAACCATTGATTTTATATAAATCTTTTCATCTACTTTGATCTAATGATTTATATGTATTCTCTCTTTCTATGTAATAAAATGAATATGATATGTCTAAGACAAAATTTAATCCTTAAAATGGTCTAATAATATTTATGTGCTATTATTTATAAATTATTATTATTATTATATTATTATTATTATTATTATTATTATTATTATTATTATTATTATTATTATTATTATTCACATGAAAAATTTAAAAATTGTGTTCAATTTTTGAAAATAAATATTTTAAATTTATAAGCTTTATTATTTATTTGATATCATATTTGCGGCTTCGCCCCAAATTATAGCTCCAGTACTAAAAAAGTTGGTTATCCAAAAAGCACAGAGAGGATTAAGAAACGGTACACGTTCACAACCGTCAAAAATCAGAGATCACCTAGTCAATAAGGTCTCTATGCATGCTAAACAGTACCAGCACTACAAGTCTACAACTTTTATTTCATTAGGAAATTTCATGCCAAATGCTTAGTAAAGATTATGCCGATTCGATTTCTGTAGCAGCAAATTTCTTCCCCCATTAATTAAACGTGATTAAACCGAAGCTCACCTCAGTATTATTAATAAAATAAACAAAAATAAAAGAA
The DNA here is from genome assembly GCA_030179965.1 of Cyperus esculentus. Classification (NCBI taxonomy): domain Eukaryota; kingdom Viridiplantae; phylum Streptophyta; class Magnoliopsida; order Poales; family Cyperaceae; genus Cyperus; species Cyperus esculentus. The sequence goes on along the minus strand of JASGLE010000025.1, from coordinate 3,936,466 downwards.
AGCCTGCTTGTGTTTTTGGTACCTGCAATTACACTACAAAATGATCATTTTAGTACACATTCTAGCTACGATTTTTTTTTTTTTTTTTTTTGAATTACAGTATAAACCCAAAACCTGCAAGCCACTGAGATGCCAAGTATATCCTGCCAATGCACAATCCATCCTATCATAGAATTAGCAACATTCGATGCTACTGTGTTCTACAAAGCAAATCCTTTTCAAAAAGTGAAACTGCTGCTTTTTTTGTTTTTTAAAATCAAGTTATCAACATCAAAGGAAAAGTACAAATAAACGGATTATAAGCCGGAAATTATCCATAAAGCACTGAGCATCAGATCCATTTAAAAACATTCATTGGTCGGGAAAAAAAATCTTGCTAGTACCTGGCAACCCAAAACTCGATTGTATATACATTTCATTCATCAACTAGAACAGTACCATTATCTCTCTGTCTCACGAGTCTTCAGTTGGCATATCATCGGGTTGCTCTTCACGAAAGTCATATTCAACTACTAACCCAAGATTGTCTACGAACTTGTGGTACACTTGACAACCCCCACACTGTTAAGAAATAGAAATATCAATTAGGTTTGTAAATGATCAGAGGACCAAGTACAGGTTTTAGGATTTTAGCATACAAAATTGATAGCTTCTTTCCTCGAAGATATATGTGATGATAAGTACAGTTGATTTTTTTTACGAGTCCTCTGATTTATATAGTAAAAATATTTGTATGTCAGAAACTCATCAAGTGGTCCTGTACCACAGTACCAGCCATGGTTGTACCAGAACTTCTTTTTTCTAATCACAGTTCGGATATATTTTTATCTCACTTCTATATTTCAGGGTCAGTGATCCAAAAGATATTGCCTTAGGCACATTTCATGTTTATAATTGAATTATATAGGGAATGATTGAAGCGAAATTGGGTGTACTTAGGTTTAGTTGCAGCAAGTATACGTTAACATTATATAGTGTTTCCTAACAAGATGCTGCAACACTAAAAAGAAACTTAGAAGTTGCAATGGAAGCACAAGAAATAGAAAAAAAGATACCTGTAGAAATACAGTCCCTCTTTCATAAGCAACTCTATTTATAAGGCGTGAGGTTCTATCACCACAGGCGTCACAAGTGAATTGCACAAGAAGGCTTCTTCGCGGGAGCCCAATATCAATTTTAGCTTCCTTCACAACAATCAACAAATTACATGCAAGATTTAGTGACCTGGTACTTTAACAACTAACAAAAGGGTTTTTTAGCAGCTGCAACGGCAATCTGTCGGAGGCAAGACACCCAACTATAGAAAGGATTTGTTTAGTTACAGAAACTGGCAAATAGCATTAATTTCTGTAATTCATTGGGTACCGTAACAGTTGTTTGAGTAGGGAGCATAATTGTTTAAAAGAAAGTTATTTACTTCTTCATATCCTTCTATTTATCTAATTGTATTCATTTTTCTCATCGGTTCAGTTATAATTATCAGACAGGTAGTGACACTTCCTTTAAACTGCATACAATTCTTCCCAATTTCTTAAAACTACACAGCATCAATTTCCAAGTTTGCAATGACAAACCTTTTACTATCTACTAATAACCAAAGAATTTGGTACATGACAACAAATCAGACAAATTTCAGCTAAATTGGCAGATTATTCAAGAGTTCAGAAAATTGCCAAACCTGAGCATTTGATGTGCCCACACAAGGCTCAAAATCATTCCTTGCATTCTCCCCATTCAAACAAGCCACAACCCCACATCTTCTTCTGCTACTACATACTCGCAATCTGCACATACATACATAAACCCAGTACAGTATAAAATTCTTTCCATGAATTAAACACCCACAAGAGAGAATTATAAATTTATCAATCAAACAACAGAAAAAGTAAAAAAAGCACTTGCCTTGGAAATGAACTCTTAGCTGCTGCTGTAGTTGTTGCTAGAACAACATAAGAGGTATTAGAACTTCTTGACAATCCTGAGCGGCGAGGGCTGCAGTGGACAACAGAGACATAGCCAATTCCAGTACCAAGTGCTCCCATGTCGATCCTTCCTTCCTTCTCTGGTAACAACTGCTGAGAAACAGCACAGAGGAGAGGAATTGAGTGTGATCGAGAAAAAGAAGAGAACAGGGAAGAAAAGAAAAGGGCTACACTGCTGAATTGGGCCAACCTGGGCTATAAGAAATTGGGCCAATGTGGGCCGACATGCACATTACTATTGGGCCTTTAGTTATATGTACTATTGGGCCTTCAGTTATATGTACTATTGGGCCTTTGTATTATTGGGCCAATATGCGCATGTACAAGAATTCGTTCAATGCTTTGTATTTTTGGGCCTTTAGTCATTGTTACATCCGGTCCATTACAGTAGTCCAGCATCCCAACGTTCAACCTTGCGACGGGTCACTTTAATGGAGAATATTGACTCGTTACATGTTTCGTCACAAGATGTGGTCTCGGAAAGACCAGAGCTTTTTGACTTGCTTCTAGAAGCTTCCAGAAGGCCGAACAAACTATTTCGTTTTTTTCATTTTTCCCGCTTTGTTGCTTCCTTCCCCCAAACTTCAAATCCGACCGCGGCGTTTGTTACAGGTGATCGATCATTTCTATGCCCTTCTTTGTTTCAGCATTTCGGTTCCGCAAGATGTTAAGGGTTCGAGTTAAGAATTGCAGCGGCAATCCTCTTTAATCTGTACCATTTGCCAGAAGAGGGTTTGGGTATGGAACAATAATTTTGGTTTGAATCCACGATCCGGTCCAATTTAGAGTAAATTTGAGTACATATTGACAAAATTCGAGGGTTTAGTATGATGAAATCTGGTTATGTGGATGATTGATTACATAGTTTGAATTTAGCTAGGCATAATATCCTGATACAGTTATTATACTAATCGATTGCCTACCAACAACTGCATACAGCATCTGGTATTATCTGAAGAACTGTTGAAAATGAAGTATCGGAGAGAATAAAGGGAAATGATGAATTGTTCTTTTTCTGATTATTGTTATGTATCTTTTGCTGTTACAATCTCATGGTTATATACAGACTCGGTAAAATCTTATTTGGGCCTAAGATTGAGTAGCTTCCTATGTTGCTCTCTTATTCCTAATTATGGGTCGATGATGATAAAGCTACAAGCTTTGAGGTCTAAACTCCCAATTTATCATTAACTACTTTTCTTAACAAAAACAAATACAGTGCTCGATGGCTCAAGCTGCGAGGTTGAATCTGAGGATGCAAAAGGAGCTCAAGATGTTAATGACAGATCCTCCTCCAGGAATCTCCATTGACATTGCTGACTACGACAACTCCTCTTCCTCTCTCACTAATTTTGAAACAAGTACGTTCTCTACTTTTGATTACCATATAAGTATTATTCAAAACAAGTATATTATTCCTTACTGTTGATTATTTATAGTAACGTTACCATCTTGGTTCATCTGCATCTGTTTACTGCTTTTAATTTTCCGGTACAATCTATATTGATACTACAACCTCTTTGTTCAATATGACGACATTTATGTCATTATATTATTTGTGTGCCTGCTGGTTACTGAGTCATGTGCATATATGTTGGATAGGTATTAGAGGACCTGAAGGTACTGTTTATGCAAAGGGAACTTTCAAATTGAAGATTCAAATACCTGAAAGGTCTGAGCTTCTTCTCATATCTCCTGTCTTTGTTACTATTTTATTAGTACTATTTTTCTTTTACTTTCATGTGCTAGGAATTGGGTTTTTTGTACTGGCAATGCAGCAATTAGTATATAGCCACTGCCGGTACAATATTGCACAACTGAAACCGATAGAGACCTATTTGGGTTCCAGTAGGACATGATTATTTTCCTGCTAAAAAAGACTAATTATATGTGTCCTGGCGGTGTTGAAATTATGAGTTTGATTTTCTTTTGAAACTTCATGCAGATATCCTTTCCAGCCACCAAATGTGACATTCTTAACCCCGATCTATCATCCTAATATCGACAATGGGGGCCGTATTTGTCTTGATATTCTGAATCTACCTCCAAAGGTACAGCCACTCATAAATGATCCTCAACCCACCCAAAAAATGGACACACATCCGCACACACGTGCACAGAAGTGTTTGATTGCTATTTGTTGTTTGGAGAGGAAACAACAACTACTATGAAATATGCCGTGTTTGCAACAAAGTGTAATAATAAGTCAAAATTGAATTGCACAGCTAATACTGTCATTTTATCCTGATCAACCTCTGGATACCTCATGTTGCATTTGACCCAAATTAATTTGATTGTGCCCTCAATATTACATTTAGAAATATGTCAATTAAGAAAGGCAAAAAACTGAATCAATATTAGAGAATAGTCAAATTTTTAGAACTTGGTTTTATAAGTAGCAATGAATAAGATAAATGCTAATCTGGGACAGCATAAAACTTACATTTTTTAACAAAAAAAAGGGCCTTAACTTCTGATGCTTTTAGGAAATTTATTGATATCTATTGTAGAATAATTGTTTCTTGTCTGAAAATGATACCAATTTTTTATTTTACAATAAAGGGGGCGTGGCAACCATCTCTTAATATTTCAACAGTGCTGACCAGTATTGGTTTATTGCTGAGCGAGCCAAATCCAGATGATGGCCTGATGGCTGAAGCAGTAAGAATGTTTCTCATAATGTAGAACACAAGTTTAAACTAGGCTTGATTTTTCACAAGTCGGACCAAGCAATCATTTCCTTGGTGCAAGTCTTGACACAATTGAATGCAGTGCAAGGAATAAATTGAGAAAAATATGTCTAGAGCACTGTCAAGTCTTGATTAGATCTGTTCAAGGTTAACCAAAATTGTCCATAAAATTTTGCTTAACAGTTGTTTAGTCTTCTATGACATAGATCGCCTATACAATATTTAAAGTTCCAAACCATCTTCAGTTTGCATTTTGTTAATTCTGTGCATGTCCAAGCAAGGAACAAAGGCCAATTTGAGAGTAAGGGGCAAAATGGTCAATCAATTGATCATTCCTTTGCATTCAAATGAGTGGCTGTTTTGTTTAGCCTCGATGTTCTATGATGTTAAACATGGCGTCTCATTTATATAAAATTGGAAAACAGCCTTTACAAAATATAGGATAATGGTTGCTCTACTTATCTTTTTTGTCTTCTTCATCTTTTTTTTTCCTTTTCTGTGTGGCTTATTTTCAGAGTAAAGAGTACAAGTACAACAGAACAACATTTGATCAGAAAGCCCATCAATGGACTGAGAAGTACGCTTACCCAGGAGCCAAGGGAAGTAAAGAAGAAACAAAATCAGAAACTGTCACTATGGTATTAACAAAATTTCAATTAGTTACTATGTTGTTCTTTGTAAGATTCTATATGATCCAATTTCATCTGGACCTCGGCACTTATCTGAGTATATCAGTTCTACCCTATCAATTGATGAATATCATGCATTGTGAACAATATTTTCTCATTTTTAGATGAATATTTAGATAATTTCTCAAACTTGGATTTAGATGTTGCTGGTACTGTTTGTAGTGTTCTGCTTTTAAGTGTGCATGACTTATTCTCGCTTCTAGAGTTAAATAGTTAATGCTATTATTATTCTCACGTGTCTAAATGCTCACATGGGTAGCTCTTATTTGTGTATATAGGTAAGGGAGCCTCTAAAGGAAACACAGAGGACAGAAGCCTCAGCCAACAATTCTGAGAATTGTGAAAGACATAGAAAGAGATTGCGGTTACAAGGCCACAAGCTGGCACTAAAAGCAGTGCCCGTAGAAAAGAGTTGCAACAACGGCAAAGAAAACTTGACAGCAGAAATTCAATCAAAAGATGAATGTTGAGTTTAAACACAATTGTGGTGTCAGATAGCGAGGAAAGCGAGGAGGAATGCATTAAGCCAGCTCGATCAAGGCTGTCACTTGCAAGAAATCGGATTGCCGGAAAGTGAACTCAGGGGAAACAGATGAGATGTTGTAAATGATATGAACCAGTTGGATATGAAGAAACTTACCTTTTGGTCGTTTTACTTTAACCTAGTATTTCGCTTGTGCTACGCCTTATTTATAGCTGGATCTCTGTTACAGTTTTCATTTCAGTTTTTTCTTCTGCCCTCTCATAAATAAGTATCTGCTAATTGCTAATTGCTGATGCACACTTGTAAATGTTACAAGTTTCGGACTTCTGGCGAGATATATAGATATCGATAAGTCTAGTCAGTAGTCACTAGTCACGTTGGTCTTCGACTTCAAGCAAATGAAATCGGTTGGCTCTCGAAACAAACTAAAAGGCCTAAATAGTAATTAGTGCCTCCTTCCTGTACCTTAAATCCTTAATATCCTGTAGTGAGAAGAATTAAGTTGCATTTAATTGCTATGATATATTGTATCATAGTAGTTGTTCTGAACGTTGATGTAGTATGGAACTCGAAATTCCAAATTCGTCAATGAATTACCGTCATATACTTTCTCTGTTTTCAACTTTTGCTGCCTCCATCCAAACTAGGCCCATGGGCCGTGGGCCGTGGGCCGTCACCCACACCTCAGTTTTCTTCTCTACTTGTCTTCCACTACTAAAACCAAACCAACCCTCCGGAGTCCGGATCAAATCAACCAATCAATCAAATCAATATCCCACCGGTAAAAAGAGAAGCAAAACTCCCAACTTATAATGGGGGAGGCCTCGGCGGGTGCGAGTTCGGGCGGAGCAGCATCATACAGGCCGTACAGACTCCTGCGCAGCGTGTCGCCGCACTCGCGCGCCGTGTCCTGCGTCAAGTTCTCTCCTCCCGACGGCCGCCTCCTCGCCTCCGCTTCCCTCGACACCACCATCGCCGTCCTCGACTCCTCCTCCCTCTCCACCCTCGCCACTCTCCGCGGTCACTCCCTCGGCGTCTCCGACCTCGCCTTCTCCTCCGACGCCAGCTACCTCGCCTCCGCCTCCGACGACTGCACCGTCCGCCTCTGGGTCCTCAAATCCCTCCCTTCCTCCTCCTCCGACGAAGCCGACCGCTGCGTCCGCACGCTGCGCGGCCACTCCTCCTATGTCTTCTGCGTCAACTTCAACGCGCAGTCCAACCTCCTCGTCTCCGGATCCTACGACTGCACCATCCGCATGTGGGACGTCGTCACCGGGAAGTCCCTGCGCACGATCAAGGCGCACGATGCGCCCGTCACCGCGCTCCATTTCGTCCGGGACGCGTCCATGATCGTCTCGGCCAGCCACGACGGGTCCTGCAAGGTCTGGGATGCCGCCACCGGAGGCTGCCTCAAGACCCTGATTGAGCCCGGCAAGTCCCCCGTTGCCGTCTCCTTTGCCAAATTCTCTCCCAATGGGAAGTTCGTGCTTGTCGTCACTCTTGATGACACGTTGGTATGTTCATTTTTTAATCGAACAATTCAGATTTCACAGATCAAGTATCTCTCTTAACCTGTCCTCCAGAAATATAGTGTAACCATCTGAACAAATGAACGGTCCAAATTTATTCCAATCCATAGAAGAATTCACCTTATTTAATCGCACAATTCAAATTTCACAGATCAAGTATGTCTCTGTACCTGTGCTTCAAAAATATACTGTAACCATCCGATTTAAGACAAATGAACGGTCAATATTTATTCATATTTATTCCAATCCATAGAAGAATTCACCTTATTTAAATTGTGGGTTTCTGATATTGGGCAAACTTAAAAAACCTGGTAAACAGAGGCTGTGCAATCTGGCCAATGGGAAATCTCTCAAGGTGTACACGGGCCATGTGAACCGGGTGTACTGCATCACCTCGACATTCTCAGTGACCAATGGCAAGTACATCGTCAGCGGTTCCGAGGACAAGTGTGTGTACATCTGGGACCTGCAAGGCAAGAACGTGCTCCAGAAATTGGAAGGTCACAATGACACTGTCATATCCGTGTCATGCCATCCTGTCCAGAATAAGATCGCGTCCGCGGGGCTTGACGGCGATCGCACTGTCAAGATATGGGTTCAGGACGCTTGATTTGAATGGAGGGCGGGAGGAATGCTTCGGAAGGAAGCTATGAGATGTACTGTGATTTGGAATTGTGCGAGGGATTGATTAGTTACTATGAGATGGCATCTTTGAATGTAAGTAGAGGGTAGGAAAGACTAGTGCGACTGTCATAGCAGACTGGATAGGAACAGGTGTAGCGTATAATGGCAAAGGTGTCTTTTAAATTTTTGATCTCTGTGAGCCATTTCTTGTCGTTTCGAAGAATCGAAGCCACATTTGCTGTTGTATTGATGCATATAATTAGATATAGCAAAACTGCTTTACTAGTTTGGTCTATTGATATTAAATTAAATGATTGTCTTACAGTGATGTGAAGGGAGAACATTAATCTTGGATGCCAAGTTTTCACACTTGTTAATTACATTACATGTACTGTAACTAGTCATATTGATCTATTTATGTTGCTAGAATTTCATTTTAGGGTTTCATGACTGGTGTCAGCAAATAGAGGGCATATGTTCTTTTGATTTGTTGCTCAGAAATGTTGACAGTAAAAGTATATGGAAGGAGTGGAGAATATGAATCGGAGAATGTTGAAGCATCACATGTTTATTATCCAAATCCTGTATACAACGAAATTGAGATTGATTAAGCATGTGCTGAAGAGAACAAATCAGGCAGTGGAGGAAAGAACGCTCTTCTACTTATTGAGAACTTTAGGTTGACATACTTTGCTGGTTTTACTGTTGTGGAGTTTTTAGTACCTGATGTCTTTTTTTTCGAAATGTTGATAGAAGCTATCAACATTTTTAGTACCTGATGTCAAGTATAACAAAAGAAAGCATAATAATAATAATAATAAATGTTAGCCGTCCCTCTGCAGGGCTCTATAGCTGAGGAAATTTTGTTTCTAGACATCACTGATAATTTAGTTACTTCCTTTTATATGTAAAATTCTGGAATTGTGAAATCAACCAGTGTTAGCAGAAAAATCTTCTGACTCAGTCCTCATCCGACTGGAGGTTAAATTTTTTAATTTAAGCTTCATAAGTAACATCAGTCTCGCTAATTAGGAACATTTTGTTGGAAATTAGATTTACTGAAAGTCTCGTTTTTCTTCTACGATTAGCTTTTAACTTTTAACTAGGTTTCTTCTCATAAAACACTTGTGAAAAATTAAATTGGGAATTGGTAGGGGTGCGCCAGGCCCATGCAGTAGTGCAGCGCAAGGGCGACGCTCGAGGGCCCCAGCAGCAAGCTGCTGTGGTGGACCCTCCCCCACGAAAAATAAATTTAATATCGTTGTGGGCACATGGCCCACATATCAGATATTAAACTGATAAGAACAGATACTACACTTGATCTTAGCCAAAAGGCCGAGAAAGGTATGAGTTGCTCCTTTGCCTCGCCCCCTCTTTTATAGCAGCTCCGGAGACGGAGAGATGTTGAGAGTAGTCTTCGTGGGACTAACGAAGCGCTTTGCCTCTGAAGTACAGATGCGAACCGGTGTGGTATATCTTTCTGAATGTACTGGTTTTTGCTGGGCCTAGGCCGAAGGGAACGGAGGGTCTTTAATACGGGCCTAAATTTGGTACCTTAAAATTCTTAAAATTCAAGCTTGAAGTTTTCCTGCATTTTGCATTTTCAGTTCAACAGACAATTGACATCTCAATTTGTTTATTTCTTTGAATTATAAAGCATGCAATTCTCATCAGAATTTTAACTTAAAAATGAGGAAGGTCACTAAGGGGTCGTTCGGCAAGGTGGTTGGCTTAAATATTTAAGCCTCACTAATCCACACTCGTTCGGAAAAAAGAAAAAATGGCTTAAGAAAGCTTAACATTAAGCCATGTGTATTGCTTCCGGATTCCAAAAGAAAAAAGGGCTTAAGAAAGCTTAACCTTAAGCCATGGGTATTGCTTCCTTAGGAATCCGGGTAAGGCTTAAGCTCTGGTCAAAAAGAAGCTTAAGGAGAAACTTTTAATCCGTGCTAAGGAGCTTTGCATTTGGAAGAATTAAGAGAATAAGGAAGCTAAAGGAAGTCTAAGGAGGTTTAAGGAGGGATTGCCGAACGGCCACTAAGCACTTTGAGAGAAAACAGTGAACTATGAACAGCACAAAATTATTACTTTTGATTCTTTGAACTGAAATATGATCGGTTACTAAATGGAAAAACAAATTTTGCTCTAGTCCATCTACTTGCTCTCTTCTACCAAAAGCCACTAATTAACTTTATGAAGTGCTGAGTGCTCAATATTTGTCCATAATTGTTTGCATAAATAGTAACTTCTTTGAGTCAGATTCAGGATTTAGCAAGCTACATAAAAAATTACATAAGCCACAGAAACACCAAATGCAGTGCATAAGTAAGAAGAACGAAATGATAATCAGAATAAAACGACATATCAATAAAATGACATATCATTTTATTCTATAGTAATTCACAGAATGATTATTTGTAACTGTTCTACAACAAAATTATTAACAAATGAAAGTGAATTCTGTAGTTTCTCCCCTTCAGCATGTGTTAGCATAGCACTAGGAAGTTCCCAAACTCTCACAAGTGAAACCTGGCTAAGAAGGAGGTGAATTACAATGCGTCAACAACAACAACAAAAAAATATAGAGAATTTATCTTTGCCCCCCTTAACTACACCCCTTATCCACCCCAAACTAAATTGGTAATATTTTCTCTTTCTTTCTCATACTTTCATAAATTTTGAGTGAATTTTTTTATTCTTGATCTTTCTATTGTATATATATAAGTGTTTTGCTCGATTGAGGATGTGTTTTGCAACCGGTAAAAGTGATTTGTTGTATTTGAAAAATAATTTTTAACTAAAAATGTATTGGGGTGCGGTCAAGAGGTTTTTTTTAAGGGGTGCAATTATCAACTCCCTATCGGTAAACAGTATTCTGCAGCAAGTAAATAAGCAAACGGTATAAACAATTAAGTCAATAATGCATCAAATCTAGTCCTACTTTTATTCTGCAGCATAGCATGGGTGTGCATTGGAATATCTTCTATTTTTTTTTTCTTTTCTCATTTACAATCTTTTCAATTTTGTTCCCACAAGTCTGTGAATTCCTAAATTAAAATATTTTCCAAGCATGTCCATAAACAACTTATCTAAAACTAATAAACTGTACCAAGATCTTGCATCATCGGACATCATAATTTGACTAAAATAATTGAAAATTGCATTTATTATAACCTCACAAAAATATATAAATTGTACCACAGACATCCTTGAACACAATAAATTTTGCATACAAACCCCCTCTCATTATAACGTTGTCCTCTCACCTCTTGTGAATTTTCCATTAATGCCCTTTTTTCACAATCAAGTAACAAATAAACTCATCTTTCTGTTGGATTGCAGTAAGCACTCTTTTCTTTGCTTCTCCAACTCAGCCTCCAAGTCCTTAACTTTTAACATTAACTCCCTGACTAAGAGAGTATTTTCATCTCCTAACATTTTTCTTTTTATGTCAGGTGTAGTAAAGCAGGTGCAAGAGTGTAAGATAGATATTGTGTTTGGTTTTGCGTAAGGCAGAGGTGCATTGTGAAGAAGGAAGGGGAAACGGGCTGCTCGAGGAAGTTGAGTCGCAGGCCAGTGGCTGTGCTTGAGTTGCCAGAACCTTCTGTTGGTATCGTATGAGTTGTTTCTGTAACTCGATGTTCTCCTATAGTAGCTGAAGACTGTTTGGCTTCAGTTGCCGGTATTTTGATGGCCTCCTCATCTACAATTGAGGGCAGAGGGAAAAAAAATTGAAATTACATTGTCATCTTGTTAAGAGCTTAACAAAGTAATAGCATACTGCAGCTCCTCCCCTCAAAGTTGAACGTAACTGACCTGCGATATAGCGTGAGAGTGCGAAGAGTGACTCGGGTATGTTCGGTGGTACATTTTTTGTTCTTTCTGCATGCTATGTAGCAACCTCATTACCTGTTTCAGATGAGCCTGGTTACTACAAGTTTACCTGCACAAAAAAAAAAAAAAAAAAAAAAAAAAAAAAAAAAAAAACTCATCGGTTGAAAAGGCCCAATTCTGAGTGAGACCAGCAACAACAATCCCTGAAATAATACAGATATATATATGTTTGCATAAACACCTTACAGAAAGAAACAGATGTAGCATTGCTAAATAGTTGAAACTTGTTTATCCAAGAAAACCAGAAATTTGCAGGAATAACCTTGAAATACTATAATTTGTAGGGAAATTTGTATATTTGCCACTCCAAAAGCATCCAATTTGTAGAATTGGCACTCCAAATCGTATTTTTGTCATTCTTGATTATAATTTGGAAATTGCAAATTTGGCACTAAAAACTTAACTAAATTGTATTTTTGTCATTCTTGATTATATTTTTGCCAGTACCTGCGACGTCACTAGAACTCTCTTGCCAGCGGCAGGGCCAGGGCCAGGAACACAATCTTTGACGGCATATCTCCTCTCTTGGTAGTGCCAGGCGTGCCATGATGCCAGGATGCCCAATCACCGATCTGATCCATCATGCCACTGTTGTTTGCTCGCCAATCGCTTTGCCGCTGTGTTTATTCGTTGGTGATGATGCCCAATCACCGATTGCCATGCCATTTGCCAGTATCCTAATTGCACAAAAACCCGGTGAATCCTAATAAAAGTTCCAAGCATACAACATGTTAGCCAATCTCTTGGTACCAGCATGTTAGTCACATGACTTGTACAAGCATACTGGTACCAAATCTGGTTGTCAATCAAATATAAAATTATGCAGGCAAGAAGCATACTGGTACTATATTTTTGATATTTTTCTTTGAGGGAATAATCTTTTTGAATTTGTACTATATTTGAGGTGTCTTTCTTTCAAGAATTATAACCTCTCCTCCTTTCTTTTCCTTCATTGGTGTTTTTCTTTTGGTAAAACGTTATGCAAGTAACTAGGTGCACTCAAATCGGAAGCAAATGCCTATGAAATTGATACTTTACCAGAAAAAAAAAAGGGGATAATATTTTATCAGGTCTTTAAATTGAAAATAAATCAAGACAAAAGAATAGCCATATCTCACTAAAATTCATTCACAATATAAGCAATCAAGGCTAGTATCGAATATAATTACGTCAAATTCACTAAAATTCACTCCCAATACCATTCAGACCAGCATCGAACCTAAGCAATCCAAAATTCGTCCAACATCCAGTATCGAGCGAATACCATTACAAAAGTTTCGCACACACCTAAACATAATTTAATGCCATAGGAGAAACTAAATCAACACATATACAAAAAAGGTACTAAATTAATACTAAAACAGTTTTCTTTCCAGCTTCACAATCTTCCTTCCTTCCTCCAGCAACGCACCAGTCCCATGTAAGCCTTTCATATTCTCCTCTTCCTATAAGCAAGCATAGTGCCATATTTAGTAATGGAATTACAGAAGCAATTATATAGGAAACTACAGAAGCAATAACAAGTGCCACATGATCAAATTACCTAGTTTGTAAATTAAAGAAGCAATTACAAGTGCCACATGAGCAAATTACAGAAGCAACTAAAATTCCTCCTTCCAGATTTTGTGAATACCAATTAGTTACTAATTTTACTCGAGATATTAGAGGGCATACAATATAATGGCATTACAGAAGCAATTAAAAGTGCCACATGATCAAATTATTTTGAAATTACAATGTCCATGTCACAGCTCATAATTGCACGGTTTTGAACCAATAATATTATAGTTATAATCTGGAGCCAGATATCTTCAGATTGGACAACTGATGAAAATTTTGATTTTCCAGATTGCATAGGAAATTGTCAGCTGTATAAGCTCTCTAAAGTAATTAGCAAAAAGCTCATTAAAATTGAAGGAAATAGTCAACTTTTAGCCGGATATATAGTCATATACAATTAATTGAAGGAAGTTTAGCAAGTCTGAGGTGTTGTTGGCATATACATGACGTTTGTGATGTTTCTAGCAAATTACAAACTAAAGGAGGCAAAAATGCAAATGAAAAGAGAAAATAAGTAGATCATAGTACATTCTGGGGTAATGACCATGCTATAACGAGATCAGATAGGACTATTTGGTTGTGAGCACACGGTACACGATGTGGGTGTGGTGGCGGAGCAGGCGGTAAGCAATGTGGCTGTGGGGCGGAGGCCGCGGAGCACCTTAACCTAGGCAGATAGCAGCAATTTCACAAAATTATAAAGAAGAACGTAACAAGTAGGGAAATATTCTGTGGGTAGGGGAGGGTAATTTGGTCATTCCAAAAATTAAGTGTATATTAATCTTTTCATAGATATATTTATAATCAAGAATGGCAAAAATACAATTTAGTTAAGTTTGTAGTGGCAAATTTGCAATTTTTAAGTTTGGATATACAAATTTCCCTAATTTCTATTATTGCAAATACTGAAGATGCAACCAAAATTATCCCACTATCTACTTATAACTTGCAACTGAACCCAGAATGAGGTTAGCTCATATATTCTACGCAGTCATGCCCCAGATATATCAACATATAGAAGATACAATGTACCTGTTTATCCTCACGAAGCACCAAACAGCAGTTACAGCAAGTTCTTCACAGTCTCATTACAACTCCAAGCTCCAAGTAAGAGAGGCTGACTGAGTTGATCCCGTCGAGGCTGTGCTCACGTATTTTAGATAAGAGATCCTTCATAGCCAGAACCATCACTGGCTGTCTGTCAAACCCAGCATAGTCTACATCTTTCCAGCTCCAGCAGCCCCATAACAGAATACTATTTCATTTCAAGGTATCAAATTATAATTGCAATGACCTCTATGCCTCATGTTGCACTCCTTTATCCGACCGAGAAACTCTCAATAGCCACAACTACATTTACCATCCTTAAATTTGTGAAATTTCTCCGTATCACGTACCTCAATTTCCCTTCTGATAAACCTTGTAATCAACTTCACAAAACGATGGCACTCTCCACACATGTAGAGATTTTTGGTTACCTTAATAGGGGTACCGGGTATGCTATTTATAAGCCCAAACGCAAGTGCTGGCCTCTCACTATGGCCACACAAGACATCATCCTTCTGAGAGCCATTCTCTATTGGGTCAAATCCATTGCTCATTATCCTCTTGTACAACCCATCAAGCAATTTTTGGATCTCCTTTATTTGTGGGTGTGAGTTATCTTGTGTAAGAAAGGCATGAATTGACCCCTTGACCTCGATCCAGCTGCAGCCCGGATTTGCCTCTAGGCCTTTCTGTCTCATCAACTTCTTCACTCTATCCACTCCATCCCACCTCCCTAAATCAGCGTAAAATTTGCAACAAAGAATCATGTACCCAACATTATCAGAGGCCAATTCAAACAAAAACTTGACAGCATATTCACCAAGCTCGAATCTGCCATGGATCCTACATGCATCCAACAAGGCACCCCAAACTGAACAGTCAGGTTCAATAGGCATCTCATCTATAATCTTTCGTGCTTCATCCAATAAACCGGCCCGACCTAATAAGTGAACTATACAAGCATAATGCTTGACATTGGGCATAATTGAATATTTTTTAGTCATAAGGGAAAAATATTCACGCCCTTTGTTGACCATTCCCGAGCGACTACAGGCATACAATAGCGAGAGAAAAGTGATGTCATCAGGTCTAACTCGCCCATGCCTTATCATCCACTTAAACAGTTTGATTGCCCGAGTGGCTTCTCCAAGCGATGCATGTCCCATGATCATGATATTCAATGAGACCACATCCTTCCATCCATGAATAATACGGAATTGAGACCATGCTAAATCCATCCTACCACATTTTGCATACATAGCCAATATGGAGTTAGCCAAGCATCCCTTCAACCCTAATCCAACTCTCAATGCCTGAGCATGAATCTCCTTGCCACACATAACAGCACCAAGTTCAGCACATGCATCTAGCACGTTCATGAACGTGACATCGTTTGGCTGTACATACCGATGCATATTACGGAAGTACCACAATGAATCCATATATCTTCGGTTGATATTGAAACCCATTATTATAGTGGTATAAGCGACAACATTTTTATCAGGTAACCTCTTGAATACCTCCACAGCCTGGTCCATGCATTGTAACTTCACATAAAAGTGTATTAGAGAACAAGCCACTCTCTCAGTTTCAAGTCCTCTACATTTGGCTAGTTTATGCAACCTTAAGCCAATGTCGAGTTGCCCAAGACAAGCACATGCAGCTAGCACACTAACTATTGTGGCCTCGTCTGGGTCAATGTTACTAGATTCCATTTGTTCGAAAAGCTCCAAGGCCTTACCGGGTGAACCGTTTTGCTCGTAACCTGATATCATTGCAGTCCACGAAATAAGATTTCTGTCTTTTGTTCTTGAAAAGACTTTTTCAGCCTCATCCATTCTATTCGAGGCACTGTACATTTTGATCAGAGAGTTAGATACCGCACAATCCAGTGAAAAACCTGTCTTAATGGTGTAGCCATGAAGTGCCTCTCCCAGACTCGACTCACAATGGGAGATCACACTAGTCATGGTGAATAAACTTGGCTCCAAGGAGAGGCCAAACTTTGTTCGGAATAATTCAATGCCTTCATCAAATCTCTCGTTCTCGAAATAGCCCGCAATCATAGCATTCCAAGAAATGGAATCTCGAACGGGCATTTCATCAAACACCTTACGTGCCTTTGCTAGATCGCCGCATTTTCCATACATAGTAATCAGAGCATTGGAGACATCCACTTCTGATCCGTACCCAAATCTAATCACATGCGCATGTATCCCTTTTCCTCTTTTTAAATCAAGTAAACCACCACAACACCTCAAAACACACGGGAAAGTGTAAATGTCAGGCTTAACACCTGCCCAAAGCATCCTCTCATAGAAACCAATGGCTTCCTTCAAGAAACCCGCTTGGCCATACCCACTAACCATGACATTCCATGAGAAGACATCTCTGCAAGGCATTTTATCGAACACTTTGGAGGCACTAAGCAGCTTGCCGAACCCCACAAGCATATCCAGGAGATAATTCCCTAGAAGAAGGCTGATGCGGGCCTCACCAGAGCTCAAACGCACATAAACCCCGCAACCTTCCGGAACCGCATTCATCACCCGGCACAACGTGATAAGAGAAACATAAGTCTCCTCCTCAAACCTATGACTCTCCGATGAAGCAAAGACCTTGATCGCCTCGTCCAATTGCCCGAAGAGGCACAGGGACCGGACCGTCTCATCCGGGTCCGATGCGACTGCCTCCCGCGCCGTGGGAGTGAGTGTGGAGGAGAGGCGGGGCAGGGATTGGGCAGGAGACTTGGAAGGTGCAAGAGCAAAAATCCCCAATTTGGGTTTCTTGAATTGGGACGGGACAGGGAGTTTGTGGTTGTGGGGGCTGAGGGCCTTGAGCTGGCTGGGTAGAGAAGGAAGCGCCATTACTTGAGGAGGAAGAGGAAGGGGAGCATAGAAGAAGAGGGTTGAGAGTGAGTGAGTGAGGGGTTTAAGCGGGGTTTTGGGGAGTGGAACAGAGCTTTGCTTTTTTTCTTCACCACTTGAGTAGTCAAGGTTTTGTAGGATTAGTTGTAGATAAGATGAGAGGAGTCCGTATCTGCTGTTATTCTCAAAGAAAAACAGGACAGGACCCTGTTATTCTATTGTGGGCCGTTAGATCAAAATGGACGGAGCCGATCGGCCCACTTTAGATCTTGGGGGGTCTTTTTCAACTAGATCTGATCCGTTGATTTTGATCCAACGGTCAACAATGGAATAACAGGGTCCTGTTTTTGTTTTTGGAATAACAGCCGATTTGAATTCAGATGAGAGACCCTTTGGAAGAAAGAGCAATGCAGCAGTCCGTAATTGAGTGATGAATTGTGATTTTCAGACCGTCGGCGTCGCATCTTCCGAATAGCCAAACATTAACAACCAGCAGTTAGTGATGCTTTGAGATTCGTGCAACTCAATCTCGGAAAAGCCCTCCTATAATCCACGTCGTTGATTCGCAGCAGAGGATAAGCAAGCGAGAGGAGGCATGGGTGGGCTGGGCTGCTTTGTTGCGTATTGGGCCATGGGCCGGGAGCCCGTGGATAGAAGAAGAATGCATGGAATCAGACGATGATACTAGCAATTAGTACTGCAAAACTTCAACTCGGATCGTCTACCGCACTGCACATTCGGCAGCGCGGATCCGACGATGCAGCTTACGTCAGGATCTGTGGAAAGTAATGAGTCCGGATCCCGTCGTAAGCTGCACCGTCGGACACATTCGGCAGCGCGGATCCGACGATGCAGCTTACGTCAGGATCTGTGGAAAGTAATGAGTCCGGATCCCGACGTAAGCTGCACTGTCGGATCCGCATTGACGATCCGGACTCCAAAACTTCGGGGCCTCATAAACTTGCCTGCCTTTAATTAATTCAATTAGTATTGTCAAGTTTAATAGTTATTATGTCCCTCTCCCTCTTTTACCCATGTACAGAATTCATGAAAAATGGTACACGTCTTATTTCATGAAAAATGGTAGGCTGTTCGTTTACCTCTTAAAAAGAAAAAAAAAAAAAATTCATCTCTGATCCCAAAAATTGATAATTGTACATTATATATGATTTTGAAGGAGGGTTTCAATGCCTCCATATTTTTTGTCTCCATCATGCCTCTACTTTTTAAATTTTAAATAACTCAAAATTGTAAACTAATTTTTTTTAAAAATAAATCGATTTAATCGATATGAAATTCTCTTTGCATACATAACAATTTTTTTGTCACTTTTTTATTTTACTTTATTTTTATATGAATCAATGAGTTTAAAAAGGCAATGTCCAGAAATTATACATACTAGAAAAGCGTTGTGCGCTCCGCGCAACTGAGATATTATGGTAAAGGAAAATACTTGTACAATACAATTAAAATATATTTACTGTAATTTAAAAAGGGTTCTCCATATAATATACAGTGCAAATTTACAACTGCCATCGATCGACAACTCAACGCTATTTAGTGCATTGCATGTAACTATAAAAAAAAAAAAAAAAAAAAAAACACTGTTCTTTTCTACTGTAGAAAACTACAGTGCACGGCATGTTGCACCTTTAACGGTTAGATTAGTCCATTTTTTCGAAGCTCTTGATGCCAACGAACAATGTTTAAATTTAAAAGTTTCTTGTATATGAATAAATAAAGTGATATTAATCAAATCTAGTGATTTAGTTTTGAAAAATTAGTTTACGATTCTGAGTTATTTGAAATTTGAAAAAGGTGGAGGCATAATAGAGGTAAAAAAAAAAAAGAAAGTATTGGAACCCTCTTTATGATTACGCACCAACAAGACCAACAAAAATAAATTTATTAAATATTCAACATAACAGTAATACCAAATTTAAATCACAAAATATACAAATGAAACATAGAAAATATAAAAAAAAAATTAAAATTTAATGGAACTATTGTTTACGGCGCTGTAAGTTAATGGAATCATTATTTACAGCGGAGTGACTGAATTCAATCTGACGGCTCAAAAAAGGTTGGTTGCGTCGATCGATGGATGGACAGACTGAAGGGATGCAATGAGCCAATGAGCCAATGAGTCATCCCAATTTGGCCGTTGGATCAAAATCAAAAGATGAGATTAGTTGTAGAAAAGCCCCCGATTATTTTTATTGGACCAATCGGACCGTCCGTTTTGACTAATGATCCATATTGGACAAACAGTATCATGTTATCTCAAAGAATAACAGCAGGTTCGGTTTTCCTTATACCGTTTAATCTGGAATCGAGTTCCTCTGTACAGGATTACACTACCAGTTTTAACTGTTTTCACCAATTTTTGCTTTCTGTTGGTATATGTTGCACTTCTACTAGATCATCATATCATATCTCTCTATATTAAAAAGCACACAAGGAATGAAGATCTCTCTCCATTGCGGTCTCATGAAAAATGGTTAGATGGGACTGCAATGGAGGGTCCAGATTGTATCTTATTGTCAGATTTGCGGTGCATGATGAATCTGATATCAAATCAACGGTTGGATATCCATGATCCATAATTAATCTTATTTTGGATATCTATTTTGGATATTGAACATTTTCAAATATGGATATCTATTTTGGATCCAAATATCTCTCTATTTTAAAACAATCCAGATATTCGGATACCACAAAGGATACCGTCGGAGATACCATGATCTTTGAAAATATGTCCAAATTGAAACATTAACAAAATATCTTGAAACAATTAACGTATTAACTTGAAATATTGTAGTATTAAGTTGAATAATACAAATCATAAATTAAATCATCTACTTGAATCACTACTAAATCACATAAATATTACCTTAAAGTTGTTGAGAGAACATATGGGAGCAAGATGAAGTGAAAGAGCAACAAAAGAGAAGATTATATCATTTGTGTTTCATTTTAATCTCATTAAGTTTCAGATTAACTTTATAGATGTTTCATTTTGATCGCAACATATTGCATATTAACGTTAAACTAACTTTGTATGGTGGTATCCCCGACGGTATCTTTTGCGGTATCCCCATAGCATTTTCCATAATATAAAGAGTTACTTGACCTAACAACAAAATCTTTGCTATCTTAATGCAATGCAACAGATGTGATTCGTTTAATCGGGAGGCGCTATTCTGATCCATCGGTCCAAAAAGACATGAGGCTGTGGCCATTCAAGGTTAGAGCCGGTACGGATGGCAAGTTGTTGGTTGATGTATATTGTAAAGGCAAGTTGTCACAATTCAGCCCAGTGGATATCTGCTCGATGATACTGATTAAAATCAAAGAGAATGCTGAGAAAAACCTCGTTTGTAGAATCACAGAGACTGTCATGACTGTCCCTGTTTACTTCAACTATGAACAAAGGCAAGCAATAAAGCAAGCCGGTGAAATTGCCGGCCTTAATATCCTGCAAATTGTTAGTGCTCCTGCAGCTAGTGCGTTGTTTTATGGCGAGATGAGGCAGGGCCGGTCCAACATGGTTATATTTGATCTGGGAGCTGGAACTCTTGGTGTGGCTGCAGTAACAATCAAAGACAACATTTGCAAAGTGGTTGCCACTGCAGGGGATATTCATCTTGGTGGTTCCGACATTGACAATAACTTGGTTGATCATTTTGTTAATTTGGTGAAGAAAAAAGAAAAGGAAGATATAAGCAGCATCTCGATGGCTATAAGCAATCTTCGAACATTGTGCGAGAAGGCAAAGATTTTCTTGACTTCAAACATCGTGCCAGTGAAGATTGCTGATCCCCTTCTTAATGATGTTGACTTTGATTCTTCCATCACTGAAGCAAAGTTCCATGTACTGAACAAGGACCTTTTCTCAAAGTGCATAAATACAATTGCCAAGTGCCTCAAAGATGCAAAGATGGGTATTGCTGCAGTTGATGTGGTTATTCTGGCAGGTGGCTCTACAAGGATTTTTCTGCTACAGTCCAGTATCCACAATTTCTTTGATGGCAAGGAAATAATTGAGTCAAAATTTGGAAGAAGCTACTGCATTTGGAGCAGCCATTCAAGCAATTTTTCGCAGTACGGTGAATGGGACAGTTTGGAGTTGGTCTTTACTAGATGTCACACCTTTTTCTCTTGGGTTGGAATCTTTACAGGGAGAAATGACTGTTTACATACCCAAAAACACCAGTATTCCCACTAAGATAAAAAAAACTTTTCACCGTCGCGAAGCACGCAAAACAAATTTCTGTTTTGAGGTTTACGAGGGTGAGGGGAGACTGACATGCCAGAACAATTTTCTTGGGAAATTTGAGCTCTCTACAACTAATACTTTTCCAACTGAAATCGGTGTATGCTTTGAAATACATGAAGATGGTAATCTGATTGTTACAGCTGAAGATATTCGTGCTGGGATCAGGGATGGCATCATCATAACTTGCGAGAATATTGAGGATTCTCGAAAAATGGTAAGGGAAGCCTTACTTTACAAAGAAAGTGAGAAGAGTATTCTTAAGGCCTCCACAACTAAGAGTTGGACCAGAAGTGGTACTTCCTGCAAGCAGGAACAAATGAGGGGAAAAAGGACGCTTGGTAAGGTTCTGAAAAAGTATGCAGAGCCTGAAGAATGTGCTATTGGGATCGATTTTGGAACTACCGACTCATGTGTAGCAGTACGGCAAAGGAACGTTGTCAAGATCATTGAAAACAAGTATAATAGCCGTGCAACTTATTCATGCGTAGCTTTCACTGATACTGGTCGGACAATTGGTGATGCAGTCCACAAGGAGCAAGTCGTAATGAACCCTGGAAACACAGTCCCTAGTATGACCTTTACCTATCTCACAAATTATTTTCTTGAAGATTTACACACCGCCACTACCAGTATAATTGATTTGGATCTGTTCTCCTGGTTCCATAGTGAGAGACAAAATCTGTTATACCGGTTTAGGTTTTTGTTAGATTGTTCATTGTATTCCTTTTGGACTGATTAATTTTTTTACTTTGTTCGCAGATATCAAGCGTTTGATTGGTGGATGCTATTCAGACTGGTCGGCGCAGAATGATGGCAATTTTTTACCATTTGAAATTCTGTGTAACGATAAAAATAGGCCTGTGGTCTCGGTGCAATACAAGAATGAGAAAAAGTTCTTCAATCCAGAGGAGATGGCTGCAATGGTTCTCCCAAATATGAAAGACATTGCAGAGGCACATCTCAAATAAAAAATCAGTAGTGCTGTTATCAGCGTTCGAGCTTGCTTCACTGGCTCTCAGAGAAAAGCAATCAAAGATGAAGCAGCCATTGCAGGACTTAATGTGATGCAACTACTCGATGAACCAAAAGCCACAGCGATTGCTTACTTTTTGCAGAAAGTTGGTGCCCAAAATTCCAAAGAGAAAATATTGCTCATTTTTGACTTGGGTGTTGGAAATCTTGATGTGTCAATTGTTACAATTAAGGAAGGCACCATAAGCGTCAAGGCTGTTGCTGGTGACGCTAATCTGGCTGGGGATGATTTTGACAACAACATGGAATACCACTTTCTTGAAAAGTTCATGAAAGGTAAGAAAAGGGACATCAGCAATAAACGGAGGTGCTTGAGAAGGCTAAAAACAGCTTGTGAGAAAGCAAAAAAGGTCCTTTCAAATTTTCGGCAAACAGTGATAGAAATCGATACATTGGATGATGGAATTGATTTCCGAACTACCATCACCAGAGGTTCATTTGAGGAATTAAATGCAAGTCTCTTTAAAAGATGCATTGATTGCGTCGAGAGATGCTTGGCAGCGGCAAAAATTGATAAAGGCTGCGTAGATGAGGTTGTTTTGGTAGGTGGATCCACAAGAGTACCCAAGGTGCTTCTGCAGGTAATTCTATTAAAAAATAAGAATCTTCAGGTACCATACAGATGTAAGAATTCATGTACATATAACATGGATTA
The DNA here is from genome assembly GCA_030179965.1 of Cyperus esculentus. NCBI lineage: Eukaryota > Viridiplantae > Streptophyta > Magnoliopsida > Poales > Cyperaceae > Cyperus > Cyperus esculentus. The sequence goes on along the minus strand of JASGLE010000025.1, from coordinate 3,913,134 downwards.
TTCACCTCTAACAATATGCTTAAGTCAAACTCCTTTTCGAAAATTTCACAAGTAATGGTGCTTAACTGATATTATGTTGTGCACCCAAAGCACTATGATTAAGAATATTCCACCAACTGATGATCTTGCAGGACTTCTTCAATGGTAAGGAACTCTGCAGTAGCATGAATCTTGACGAGACAGTTGCCTATGGTGCTGCAGTCCGAGCTGCTGTGCTGTGCGGCAACAAAGACATGAAGCAGTTCCATGGGGTTGAAGGTCGAAGATGTCACATCCTGCTCACTTTGACTGGAAGGCACGGGAGGAATGATGAACTTGCTTGTTCCCAAGTGTACCTTGATTCCGATGAAAAAGGAGCTGTTGTTCTCTGCATATTCAGAAGACCAAATGAGTATATCAATAGGCATTCGCAATAACAAAGGGTCCCGCGAAGTCTTTACCCTCAACAATGTTCCCCCAAATTCAATTGGAAATTTAGAAGCTGCAGTCTCTGTTGAGATTGATAACAGCGGCATTCTAAAGCTCACAGCCAAGAGCAACGAAATCATAATTACTAAAGACAATGATGGCCTGACAAAAGAGGAGATTCAGAAGATGATGGAAGCAGCAGCTCATTATAAAGCAGAAGATGAGGAGGGCAAAGCAAGGGCGGATGGATTAAATTATCTCGAGAGTTTGGCTTACAAGATGAAATCAATAGCAAGGGATCCAGGAATTTCTGCTGTAAGGAGGAAATCAATGGAAGAGGCTGCCGACAATGCAATTGCATGGCTCGAAACAAATTATGATGCGCCAGTCGATGAAATTAGTGCTCAGAAAAGACAGCTTGAAACAATTAAAAGCAAAATTGTCTATTTAGGAACAAACGCTGGCACCATATAATCAAATAAAATAACACAGTTCGAATCAGGCTCCGATGATTTGGACAATTGGACTTGATGAGGTAACAAGCATAATTAACATTGCTGAGATGAGGTCTTCAAGAACAAGTGCTGGTTTAATATATCATGTTCTGATTATTCTTCTCTTTCAATTTCATCATGGTGATCATGCTTAATTTAATAGACTCAAAAGAAAAAGAAAAAAAAATGTTTCTGTAGTGTAATGATAGTTTGAAAGCCGTTTTCTGTGTGATAAAAATGACATTTAAGCCATCTGTTTAATAATGACCCTATCCGAATTTGGAACTTGGGAATTGGGATTCAATTTTAAGAATAATCGTTTATTTCTTTTTAGGCAAGGTTGCTTTTCAGCTCGAAATGCATAATAACTTGTAAATTAAAAAATTTCCCGGAATGTCCCTTTTATATTCTTTTTTTTAATAATTTGTTGTTCCAAATATATTATAGGCCGGAACCCAGAAATTCTAGGCAAGAAGTACGTGATCAATAAGAATGTGTCATTTGAACCTTCAAATTTGCTTTCTACCCGGTATAAGTACTTCCAAATTAATTTTTCACGAGTGTAGGGCTGGCGAAAAAGTTCACAACTCGTACCTCGTTTGTGTTTGGTTCGGTCGATTTTGATTTAGCTTGGTTCGATTTTTTTGTCTAATCGAGTTAATTTAACTTGGCTTGATTTTTTTATTTATTCGATTCGGACTCAATTCACAATAGCTCAATATATAGTATTTTGTACGTATTTTGAACTATATTATCATAATTCTTTCTAATAATATATCTATTTATTATTTAATCAATAAAATATATTTATTTTATTGTTGAATTAATAAAATACTAGAATTTTTAACCATAATTTAATATTAAACTAATAAAAATATGGATAATTAATTTATATTATCAAAGAATGAAAAATAATATTATACTTTGATAATATAAATATACTTACAAAATAAGTATAATATTATTTTGTAAGTATATTTTTTGTTTTAAGAAGTCAGAATCTCACAAAGAAAAACTTAAATGCCAAATCTAATTGGACCAATACAGTCTACGTATAGAAATATAGTGGGATACCAAATTGATTGGTCAAATATATGATTTTGATTTTTTTATTACAAATTCAAAAAATTAAGTCGAGACAAACTTAAGTAAGAAATGATAAATTTTAAGTTATTTTATTTTATAATGATCAAAGTAACTTGAGAGAAACTTTTTATAAACCTAAACATAATTTTATTTTTGCAAAAAGCTTTCATTATATATAAATTTATCGGATAAATTAGTACATGCAAGGATTTAAAAAAAAATAGTCTTTGTAAGAAAATCTTACAATAATACTAAAACCCTCGATTGCATCACATTGCGTCCAAAGTATATATTTCACAATGAAATCATTTAAATTTCATAACAACATATAATTTACAAATCACATATTAATATCAAATTTTATATTTGTATTATTATCTATAAGAAAAGTCAACATACTACGACATATCATAATAGTAGTCACAACTTTATTACATTCTTGTTTATGTTATATTATTATAATTAGTTTTCTCCAACATCTAAAAATATATTTATCGCTTTTACCAAAACTAATATGTATATGTAAATCAGAAAAAAAAAATGTGCGGTAGTGCAAATGTGATTATGCTTATATATATAAAATTATAAATAGAAACTAACTTTATTCCATCTCTACTTAGCATAAAAATGCATGAGCTGTCATGGTAAGAACATGACTAACAAGTAAATATATTAATTTAAAAGTAAAAAAAATGCAGAAAATGCATGAGTTGTCATGGTAAGCATTGAGCAAATATATTAAGCAAAATTCGGCTATTCTACACTCTTGACCAGAGGTGTCAAAAACCGATCCGACCCGACATTTTTCATAAAGAAGAACTGATCCAATCCAACCTGACCTGAAATCAAATAACATGCAATCTAATCCAAATCACCATATGATTCAGAAAAAATCAATACTAAAATTGACCCGACCCGCCCCCGATTTGCCACCTCTACTCTCGACCTCTCCTAGGCTCTTCGCACCTACTCAGCCTCACCACAGCCTTCTGAAAAGTCATAGAGACCCAACTAATTCGACAAACGGAAATTAATTTCCACATAATACAAGTTATACAACCCGGGCTATAATGCTATTAGCGTCTTTAATTTCTTTGAGTCTCAAGTTAAGCGTTCACAAACATTGATTTATATAGTATTCAGGGTAATTTATACAAGATTTCATACATATATTAACACAGACCATAAGAAGAAGGTTTAGCATAGACAATAAACTTGAAGAGGTAAAAAAATATGCACTAATTTTCTTAAAGAAGAAAAGTACCAAGAGTGTGCTAATCTTAGATTTTTTTGATGAAACAGGCAAGCACCGATTTTAGATTTTTTTTTTTTCTTCAAAAACGGACGAAAGTTGTTATTTAAAACATAGCATTGAATATACAGACTCGAAAGACAACTATATTTCCATTTACATTAACTAGAGTTGTGGCTCGGGCTTCGCCCCCGAAAGAAAGAAAATAAAGTAATTAGAAAATAGTATTTATTATCAAATAAATTAGAATATTTAATAAAATGAATATTTTTTTATTAAATTTAATAGAAACTATTTTTTTTCCTCGATGGGGCTCTGGTTTGTTTGAATGAAATCTATTATATATGCATGTGTGATCTTCAAATAAAATAAAATTAACTATACATGAAAGTAGTAAAATGGTGAAAATTAATGTTTACTTAAAAAAACCATGTAGACAACAATTTAAAAAAAAACCGGTTCATACAAAAAGGAGCTACAAATAGTAAAAAAAATAAAAATAAAAATAAAGCTGCACATCAGAAACAATGTTTTCTTGCATGGAGAAGCACGGACTGTTCAGACTTCAGAGCACCAATTAATCTCAATTAAGTACCACTCCTATAACATCTAGTCTTTATTGAGTCCATTAAAAATCTGAAATGAAGAGTCAGCATTTAAAGCATTACATTCTTACAGATCCATCACAAAGCGCCAGATGAGAAGATTAGATGCATCAAATGGTGTTTAACACTCATGACGTGGCATAGCTAATAATACAAGAAACTTACCCCTCTTTCAAGAGTTATAATAATTATATTGTTTTTGTACATCACCCATTGCAAGTTCAAGATATAGTTCTATACTGGGGCAAGGAAAATGAAATTAAAATTAACACATTTTATTGCCAAACAACTATATATACCACTCTTTTTATAATTAAGTACCGATAGAAGAAACAAACTTGGCTTAATCACAGAGTCCGACAGAGCGACAAAGTCTCTCGAGCTCTTCCATCATGGCTTCCGAATCAGCTGCATCAGGAAGTGAGGTTTGATCGACCAGCATACTGGCTCTTTCGATTACTTTCTTGACTTTATCCTGTTTCGCAGCGGAAGTAGTTCTCAATGCATTCCTCATTTCATAAACAAACCTCTCAAGTACGTTCCATGCCTCGTACTTCCTCTTGTATTCCTCGTCCTCAGTTCTGTACCGCTCTGCATCCCTTTTCATCTTATCAATCTCCTCACTACTTAGTCTCCCGTTATCATTTGTGATCGTAATACGCTTCTCCTTACCAGTGGCCTTGTTTACTGCTGTCACAGTAAGTATTCCATTGGCATCGATCTCAAAGATTGCATCTATCTTTGCCACACCACGGGGAGCGGGATCAATGCCAGATAGAGTAAACTGACCAAGGAAATTGTTAAGCTTTGCCTCTGCTCTTTCACCCTCAAACACTTCAATAAGCACACTGGTTTGGTTATCGTGGACTGTTACTCTTTCAGATGTCCTTTTTGTGGGTATCGGAGTATTTCGAGGAACAACAACGGACATCTTGCCCCCATTACTCTCAACACCAAGTGATAGAGGGGTAACGTCTATGAGAACCAGGTCTTGGACCTCTCGACTACCTTGGCCGCTGAGTTTAGCAGCTTGTACTGCGGCACCATAAGCAACAGCTTCGTCGGGATTGATCCCTCTGGAAATTTGTTTTCCTTTAAAACACTCTTGAAGCAGATACTGCACTTTAGGGATTCTAGTCGAGCCACCGACAAGAACCACGATATCAATGCTTTGTTTCTCAATCTTAGCATCCTTGATACACCCTTCTACTAGATCCATACACCTCTTGTACAAGTCCCCGTTAAATTCATTGAATCGAGCTTGGCTAATGCGGGATGAGAAATCGATGTTATCATAGAGGCAATCGACTTGAACAGTTGTCTGGGCTTGGAAGGAGAGATTTCTTTTTGCTCTTTCACATGCATTCTTGAGCCTTCGCAAGGCCCGTGGGTCACCACTGATGTCCTTTTTGTACTTCCTTTTAAATTCCTCTAGGAAATGATTCATCATACGCTCGTCGAAGTCTTCGCCACCAAGATGGGTGTCCCCTGCTGTGGCTTTCACTTCAAAGGTACCGTGATTCATAAAAAGCAGGGAGACATCAAAGGTGCCTCCGCCTAAGTCGAAGACGAGCACATACTGTTGGCGAGATTTGTCTGTCAGCTTATCAAAACCATATGCAACAGCAGCTGCAGTGGGTTCATCGATGACACGCAAGACATTAAGACCAGCAATTGTGCCAGCATCAATAGTTGACCGCCGTTGAGAGTCGTTGAAATATGCAGGGATTGTGATGACAGCATTCTTTACCGGGCAGTCGAGATAGGTCTCAGCAATTTCTTTCATCTTGGCAAGCACCATGGAGGATATCTCCTCAGGGCAGAATTTTTTCTCCATGCCTTTATAGTTCACTATAATACTAGGCTTATCGTTTGATCCCCGAACGACAGTGAAGGGCCACAACTTGATGTCATTTTGAACGGATACATCAGAGAAACGTCGGCCTACTAAGCGTTTAACAGCTGCAAAATTGATAAATAAAATGTAGTGAGTATAATAATTAAAAGTTCTATATAATTGGAATGATTTGAGTTAAAGAGAAAATTCCCATGTTAAAATATGTCCAATCTCACATAAATAACAGTTTCAAACTCTATAAATGTGGAATTAATACTTACTATGTTAAGACCAATTACTGGATTAATTGAACCTATATGCAAAGTAGGTGTTAAAATTAGGTACATTTTTCAAGTGCTATAAAGAGTAGAATATGAAATCCTGAAAAGGGAACATTTGTCAAGTGTTATTGAGCAATTCGAATCGACTTTTTTGACACCAATTCTTCAAGTTTGATCTGTACTCTGTAAGCATTCAACCATAAATGCTAATAGAAATGCTAGTGCCGAATTATACAGTCTTGGCTTATACAACTGTCCCGGGAAAAAAAAAATGTTTGGCTTAACAAAAGATTACTAATTAAATGTTAATAAACTTGCTTAATTAAGAGATTCTGTTAATTAAAAAAAATTCTAATCAACAAAACATGACGAGGGACAAAAAAAGAGACAGAAGGCAAAAGAAAGCAATTACAATAGATGGTATTCTTGGGATTCATGGCAGCATTATGGAAGGCAGCATCTCCGACAAGGCGTTCGGTATCGGAAAAGGAGACGCAGGAGGGGGTGATTCGGTTGCCCTGGTCATTGGCAATGATCTCCACTCTGTTCTGCTTCTCAAGCCACACCGCCACACACGAATATGTCGTCCCGAGATCGATCCCCACCGCCGGTGTTGCAGAAGTAGAACTCATCTTAATTTCTCCCTTTCTTCCTAGCTATGCAACTCTTAGAATCTCCTGATGAGAGGAAGTTGAGAAAGCAAGCCTCAGTTTTTCTCCTTTATATAACTCTTTCACTGTTTCCGTTCTCTATTTCGTATTGTTCTCTCTATCTCTCTGTTTATCCTTTTTTTTTTTTTTATTTTTGATAAAGACTTAGCTCAAGTCAACACGGTGTTAATTATGAAGTAAGTATACATCTTTTACGTTGAAAAATGGACTTCATAATGATCTCGCCGATGATATCAAGCTATCAATCTATATTTTATATACTTTTGTATAGGTGATTGATTGGCTCTCTTGAAGAAAAAATAAAAAATAATGCAACGACCTTTGATTAAAGAAGTGTGCATATATATCCTTACTACTAATACAAGTAAAAGCATATTGAAAAAAATGACATGAAAGGGCTATCCTCACATTTGAGCCGTTGATCATTTTCTTAGATAGATCAGAACCGTTGATGTACGGTAATGTCCGTTAATGTTCTCAGCCCATTAAAATTAAGGCCCGTATAAATCATCTCAAATTAAGGTCCATTACATATTATGTTAAAAGTTTATTACAAGAAATAATAATTTCAGCCCAAAGCAAGGAGTGGACTTATTACTAGTATAGAGTAAAACTATGGTGCTCCTAGGAGTATAGAGACCTCTCGTGCTCTTAACTCAAAAATCATACTAAATCATATCGAAATTTCGATTTATGGGTCTCATTAAATTATTTATATCAAAAGATCGTTGGATACAAAAATTCTACATTTTTTGAGATTTTTAAGTATTTGTTTTGTATTTTTTTAAAGATGACATAGTTTTATACATTATTTTATTATTATTTTGAGGTCATTCTAAAAAGTTTCAAAACATATACTTAAGAAACTCAAAAAATGTAAAATTTTAGTATCCTAAGAGATTTTGATATAAAAAATTTAATGAGAATGATAAATCAAAATTTTATGATGGTTTAGTATGATTTCTGAGTTAAGAGCATACTAGATTTACTATATATATACGGAACTCTTGTTGCATACCTTTCTGATATGCATATTACTTAATCAAATCCACCCAAAAAAAAAACAAGAAGAATCTACTCATAGAATTATTTTGTTCCCTGAGACGCCCAATTTATAATAAGCCGTATTCGGATGAGTCCGGATCGTCTACCGCACTGTACATTCGGCAGCGCGGATCCAACGGTGCAGCTTACGTCGGGATCCGGACTCATTACTTTTCACGGATCCCGACGTAAGCCGCACCGTCGGATCCGCGTTGCCGAATGTGCAGTGCGGTAGACGATCCCGAGTTTATTCGGATGTATGTCATTGTGTGACGAGAATATTTATATATGGAACATTTTAATTTATAGGATAATGCGGTTTTTTATATTTTTACGTTATGAACCAAAAAATTACACATACAGAAAAATAAAAGAAAAGAAAAAAATTACACATTTGGTTGCACTAACAGTTTTATTTTTATTTTCGAAAAACTAAGAAAACATCTCAAACCAAAAAAAATGATGTGTTCATTTCATTAAGATGCACTAAGAAGGATCGGCAGAAGATTTTAGTCCAAAGCTAAAAAAAAACCAAGGGGCAGGCCGCAGGGTTCGTGCTAGGTCCCTTTTAAGTTTTTTTTATCCATGTTTCAGTACATTTTTAGTTGAAATTATTTTCTACTTGCAATGAATACATTTTCAGATCACAATAAAGAGAATATGGGAAAATGACCCAAGCCTATTGTTGGAAATTTTAATCAAATTTCATATGTTTTAATATTTTATTTTAGATATCATTATTTCATGGAACGTTTTAAAGCAATATATTTAATAATTAATACTAATATTTACAAGTGATATATTTTAGTAACGATTAATGGGCTGGCCACCCATTCGTCTTTACTATTCTGATTAATTTCCGATAATAAAATTAACAATAACGGAATTCTATTTGCTGCACAATTAAAGAGTATTAAACATTTGATTAGCTGGGTCATGAAAATATTTGACCGTTTGAAAATCAATGCAGTCATATAATTTACTTAATGCGTGGAGCAGTAAAGCATTTTACCGTTTAATAGGTAAATGTAATTTTAATGAGGATACCATCTGATCAAATTCTATTCAATTTACACGGTGTAATTAATTACTTTACTCGGTACAATACTATCTATATATAAGCTCAGTTGGATCCGAGAAAGATAGAAGCAGGTATATGACATTATATATTTAGAGAATATATAATAAATAACAAAATATAATAAAGAAGAATTTCTTTGAGCTATTGTTGCAATCAAATTCGGGTTCGCTCCTTATGCGGGGTGCACCGCATCAATGGAGGCAGGAGTCGAAGTATCTTGGGTGGAGATTGCCATGAGTCCATTGCACCATGTGGGCAAATACTTCTCTAAAGTTAGTACTCGTATTATTACGGGTGCGCTTCGATACTCAACTATGGTTTGATGATCTTCGACTATGAATGGATGCTAATTAGAAGATTGAGCAACTGACAAGTTCTTCAAATCACTGTTTGATCTTTCTAACTTTATTTACGTATTTATTTATTTAATTTTATTTAATTAGGCTTAATATTTTTCAACACCTATTCGGTTTTGAGAAGTTACCCTCCAAAGTTTTTTTTTTTTTGGACAAACACCCACTGAGCTTCATAATTTTGGTAAATTGTCCCCCGATGGCCAATTAAGTGTGTAATGACTCAATTTAAAGTAGGAAATAACCAAACTACCTTTCTTCATATGCATGATCATCTAAAATATGTATGTTTCATAAGTATGTTTCCTATTTATTTTATTAATACAGCTATATTAAAAATCACAATTTATAATTTTTTTTATCTAAACATGGAAAACTACCAAATTCTGTGATATAATTTATTAATTCAAAATTCTTAAGTACGAGTGTGGAACTATTATGCTAATGAAATTTTTTTACCTAAATTCTAAAAATATTAAATACAAATTAAAATAATACGAACAAAAAGTATGTTATGTACTTAAAATGTTTAATTAATTGTCTATATATTTTCATAGTTGTTATTTTATTTGTTAATTAAAAGTTCATCAAACATAAATATAGAAATAACATACACTAGGGGTAGCTTGGTCATTTCACGTATTTAAGTGAGGCATTGGACAATTGAATTAGGTAGTTCAGGGGTGTTTGTCCCAAAAAAAAAATTTTGGGGGTCAACTCTTCAAAACTGAATAGTTTAGAGGCTCTGGAGTCAAATTCTCAAAGAATATTTAAGATATACAGGAGCTGTAACTCGGGCTTTGCCCCGAAAAGTGGTATCGAATAAATAACTAAGAATTTTATAAAATATAAAATATTTATTTTAAATAAAACTTAAAAAATTTGTAAATTTTTTATGTAAGTAAACAATAATAATAATAATAATAATAATAATAATAATAATGATAATAATAATAATACAATAATTTATGTTGGACTATTTTAAGGGTTAATTAAAATTTGTTTTTGACATGTCACATTCATCTTATTTAATGAGGAGAAAAAGAAAATACGAGCCATTAGATCAAAGTATATGAAGAGTTTCAAAAAAAATCCATGGTTAATAATAGTGATGATGAAGCATAGTTGAGGTGCTTGGAAATCTACCAATCTTTATGAAGTATAGATAGGACCCTGCTTTCTATTAAAATAGCAAATAATTAAGAACAACTCTGTGATTCAGTGACTCTGTAAAAAAAACGGATTAATTTATGGAAAGCAAAACGAAATATAAAAATAACCGAATTAAACTAATTCTGTATGAAAAAATTTATCATAAAAGAATAAAATATTTTGATTACAACTTTATGATAAAATTACAAGTTTTGAAAATTTGAAATAATTGTGTAATTGTATAAATCAAATTATAGTATTCTAATAATGTTATAAAAAAAATAATACAAATAGAATGTACCTCCGAATTTTTGCGGAAATGCCGACGAATATCGGATTGACTAATGCAAGATAATGTAAAAAAATAAATATGCTAGTATTTTGGAATTTTGGAAATAATAAATATAAATTAGAATGTAAAAATAAAACTAGAATTGATTTATGCACGAGATTGAGAGAGTATTGAGTGAGAGATTGAGAGAATTTGATAGTTGTTTGTGAGAAATGAGTGCTGAATGTATGAGTGTATTTATAGGTGTGAATTGGTGGGGGAGAAATTAAAAAAACTAGCTATCAGCTGGGGGGGTTTTCAAAATCTCGGTTTCTGACGGTTCCGACGGGTCAGCTCGGGCGGGTCGCTCGGGTCGGCCGGGTCGGGGGGGGCAGGTGGGGCGGGTGCGGCAGGTCGAACGGGTCGGGGGGGCGGGTGGGGCGGGCCTCGAGGGTGGGGCGGGTCGCGAGGACCGAGGGGGTGGAATGGGTGGGAGGGGGGAATAATGTTTCAGACGGGTCGGGCGGGTCGAGGCGGGTCCGACGGGTGGGCATGGACACGGGTCCGACGGGTCCGAAGGGCGGATAAGGGCGGGTAACGGATACGGGCGGGCAGGGTTTAGACGGGCGGGCGGGTTACGGGGGGTGAGGTCCAAAACCCGGACCCTTACCCGCCCCTTACCCGTGACCCGTCTGACCCGGCTGACCCGTCCGAACCCCCGCACGGGCGGGTAAGGACAGGCGACGGACACAGATCGCCCGGGCGGATCACAGATCCGATGGGTTTTGTGACAACACTACCCGAGCCTTGCGCCGTTGCGCGTCTGAATTAATCACAACCCTTTATTCATTCCTTCATAATTATTCTATTTATCTATCAACTATCTATATAATCTGCTAATTATTATATTATTATTACTACTACTACTATTATTATTCTTTACACTACATATATATAATTTTGATCAAGTCGTCTAGCAGACCATCATCATCATCATGATTCATGATGTCGATACCAGATGTCATTTCCACGCATATTACAAGTCAAGTCAACCTTACGTAATTTCTACACAGATTACCAGAAATTAATCTCACATGAAGTCTCTAATGCACATGACATGTAACAAGATAATTAGCTAGTCCGGCTGAAATGGGGACAGGTCAATCTTTGATGTAACATTTTCATATTTCTTATTTTCTTCTTCTTCCTGTTCTTTCTCTTTCTTTTTCTATCAACCTCTATGTGTAACGCCTTTTTAATTTATTTTAACGAAAAATATAGTTGGCAATTCGCCGTCGACATCAAAAAAGTCCGGCTGAAAAAATTTTATAAAATCAGATTTTGATTCAAATAACTTATAAAAATCTTGTCATAATCAAGCTGTAAATTAAATTTTGTAGAATATCAGCTTTTACAATTTTAAGAACTTTCTTACCATTTTACTTAAAAATGGCTCTTAGAAATTAGAATAATTAATAGTAAAACAATTTTATATGATCATTTTTCAGAAATCATTAAAAATAGCTAGAAAATTTTAAAATGAAAACTTTTGTATTCTACAACTACAAGTTAATTATGTTGAAAATTATAATGAAATATTTAGATTCAGATTTCCGACATCAAAAATTTGAACTTAAATAGTAAACGTTTCGACTCGAAATGTTTACAAATTTACCATAACCGGAAAAGACCCCATCATTCTCATAAAAAAAAAAAAAAAGTTCTCTGTATAAAAAAGTATTCCCCGGTCAAATATAATAATTTGACGCAGTTCAATCATTTTGGACCAGTACGTGGTCCCTTTCGTATGTAATTTCCTAAGTATTTAATTTGTAAGAGAACAAATCAACATCCGGGGACTTTCTCAACTTCTGAGGTCTTCAATATATGTAATTATATATTAAACCACTATTCTATTCCATCATCAAATTAATCACAAGCTGTTTGTAACTTTCGCTGTTCCGCCCAGTGATATTCTTTTATACAAGTACGTGCATTCTGGTCTATCCGGATTGATATTCTGTGGCGAGCTGCAGGGCCAAAATAGATGAAGTAAACTAAAAAAAAAAAAAAAATAGTTACATGGTTTCAATTGTAATTATATTTGATAGTGTCTTACAAAAGATCATTAGTACAATATTTTAATGAAATTTACTAAAATTGTGTCTATAATTTAAATTCCTTAGCAATTATATAACATAAACATATGTATTTTGTTAAATTAATGAGATTTTTCATTTTTGATAAATGCACTATATTATTACACTTTTTTACAATTTTGAAGTATTAAAAAACCAATTGGCCGATTGGACTGGGGCAAAAATATATTGAATGACATATTTTTGTTGGTCACGAGGGCCCCAAAACCCTCCTTGGCTTCGCCTCATGATATTCTTTTATAATAACTAAAAAAAATGAAGCTTTTCATTCCAAAGTTCATATGATTCCATGAAACTAAGAGGGGGCGGAGAGAAGGGGGTGCTAAGACCCCATGATTTCCCAAATTAAGTACTGACATTTAATTTGTTAGTGTATTTTTGTAAAAAAATTTTATTTGGCCCCCTTGTGATTTTTATGCACTAGTATAAGTCTTTATTGGCTACCTAAATTACATGAAGACGGATCAAATTGGCCGATCAATGATCATGAAATTAAATTTTGAATAACTACATTTCAAAATCTTAATAAACAAAACTAATTGATAATTGGTGTTAAAATATATTATGTTTTATGTGTACCCAAAAAAATATATCATTTTGATTTTATTTAAATGTGCAACAAAATTAACAAAAATGAATGGTTGAAAATTTATAATTTTTTCTCCTCTCTTAATTACTGTTGAAATGACATTAATACTATATCATTTATTATTTTATTGTGTATATGTTATTAAAATGATTTAGAATACATCTAACGGTTTACAATTGTCCATTTATATATAAATAATGAAATGACTACCTGGATATCAATGACCATGGTTGTTGAATCCCTCCTCAAATTATATACGGAGTTAGACTTTATATAGAATTGTAAAAAACCCATTAAGTAAGCTCTTAAAATTAATTGAAAAGTTTATTGTTTTTCGTAAATTCAATTGTTATTGCTTTATTAATTTAATTACATGAAACATGGTCATTTTCTTATTCATCCCTTCATTCCTCCCTTCTGTCCCGTCTTTTATTATGACTATTTGTGTTTGAGCTCTCAACGACACTTGACAATTTTTTTATATACATATGTCTATCTTTTGACTCTCGTGATCCGGCCCCCCATGCCAGATTTCTGGCTCCGCCGCTGCTAACAGCACTTAATTAGACAGAAACTTCGACCAAGTGTTAGTGGGCTCTACCCGCACACAACTTGCTAGAAGTCTTTTTTATAAGTCAACGTTGATGAATTTCTGCACAATTTCACAAACAAATTATCCCCCACAAGAGATTTTAATATTGCGCTCTGTATCTGAAATTGACTAGAAGTTCATCATTGAAACATCTCTTAAAATTTTCAATTTATATTAAATGAGAACTAATATTTTTATATTATATCAAAATCTTATATGATGCGAAATTTCTATTTTAAATATTAATAAAATAATTAACTCTGCAAATCAAAATATGCCACTTAAAAAAATAACAAGTACTTAGATAAACACCAAAAATATATTTATTATCTCATAAATTTTGGTATAGAAAATTTATTGGGCAATACATGTAAAATTTGAAAGACATTTAGATATATTTTTTAGTCAATCAAGCTCATAGAAGAAATCCCTGAATTTATGATGACATTAATTTTACTCATTTAAAAAGTATTATCAAATAAGTCATATAAATGTAATAATATTTCATTTTGGTGGCTTTGATTATTTAATAATATTTCATGCTCCATAGGAAAGAATCTTATGTTGAACTGATCAGACGATTAAATGCTTGCATCGATTTAAAAAAACAGAAAAATGCAAACAAAAACATCATAAACATTTAAGTTGGATAAATACACAAACCATCTACTGGCTCATAACTAATAAACGATCAAATGTGATGTAAACTTGGTTAAAAAAAAAAAAAAAAGAATGTGATGTAAACTATTACTATGACCAGGAATTATGTGACCTTATGAAATCAATTAACTGTCTATAACATGTACATTAACTTATTGCAAATTGGCGCGTTTTATTACTTTATTATTTGTGGAATGTCTAAGAGAATTGTTAGGGGAAATTATTTTCTTTCTGGGAAACCAACAGCCAGATGAATTAGCGCGTTTTATTAAGAGAGAGTCCACCCTATAAAGTTCTGACCCACAGTTCTGATAGTTGCACAAATATTCACTGGAAACTGTTATGTATGTGTCTATTGGAAAATTATATATATTGATCAGAAAAATATAAATGTTTGCTGCAAAATGATATTTGTTTATTAAAAATACGGTGGACCGTTGGATAAGTAAAAATATTGGACGCTATCTATTACTCTTTTATTAATCTATTATTTATATTTATGAGATGATGATGAGAGAGAGTTGACTTGTTAGGCAGGAGAGGGTCAAGCTTCCTTCTCTATTATCCCTCTTAATTTCCTCTCTGCTTCTCTGTTGTTTCAGAGAGAAGGAAATCAAACGTTTCAGAAGCTGAATAAGCCTCACAACTAATTAATCACCCAACAAAATGGAGCAGAGGAGGCCTTGCATCGGCATCGACCTCGGCACTGCCAACACGCGCGTCGCTTTGTTCGACGGTAACCAGGTGAAATGGATCCCGGACCAATTTGGCGAATCTGCAATGCCATCTTACGTGGCCTTCACTGACTCAGGGGTGCTCATTGGCCGAGCCGCCAGGGTGCAGGCCCGGCAAAACCCCACCAACACTGTCTTCGGTCAGCTCCTTGTTATTGTTTTGTCATTTTTTTGAACTTGCGACTTTTGAGGCTTTACTTGGTCTCTGTTGTCCAGTACCCTTCTATACTGGTAGAAGTTAGACGTACCCGCCAATGGTAGCATTTTGTCTGTTCCTTTTCATAGGTATTCAGTACCCTTCTTTTTTTTCAGCTGAAGAATATGGGATTTGTTTGATTGTCAATGTAACAGCAAAGTTTTCAACTTGCACATAACATGTCTGTTAATATGAGTATATCCTGCATTAATTAATTAGAAATGATATTTTCCTTCAATCTAAATGTATGAATGATTATTGGTCTCTCTTGAACTTAGAATAGGAGGAGAATTATAAGTCATTGTCATGATCATCAGATTAGAAGAATATTCAATTGAAAAAATACTTATCCGTTGAGTCTCCGATCTATATGATCTTCCAAGTTAGTGTACTGTACAAGTATAATATTGAAAATTTACAAATGTAAACTGAAGATGCGTTTTTGGATAACGGATCAATACTTAGAAATTTTAATTCTTCATCTTATCCCAAATAAAGGACTGTTATCCACGCCATACTAACAGGAAATAGTTTTGTGATCTTGATGCAACAGATGTGATTCGCTTAATTGGTAGGCGCTATTCTGATCCTTCGGTCCAAAATGACATGCGACTTTGGCCATTCGAAGTTGTAGCTGGTCCAGATGACATGTTACAGGTTGAGGTACGTCTGAAAGGCAAGTTGTGCCAATTCACACCAGTTGAAATTTGCTCAATGATACTGACACAAATTAAAGAGAATGCTCAAGCAAACATCGGAGCCTCCATTAGGGATGCTGCAGTCACAGTACCTGTCCTCTTCGACTACCAACAACGACAAGCAATCAAAGAAGCCGGCATGATTGCCGGTCTCAATATCTTGCAGATTGTAAGTTCTCCTGCAGCTACTGCATTGTTCTATGGCATGGAGAGGCTGTCTAAAATCTCAAATGTGTTCAATAATATTAAACATTCTGTATTTGGAAGTGATCCTGGGGAGTATAACATGATTATATTTGATCTGGGAGCTGGAACTCTTGACGTGGCAGTAGTCACCATCAAGGGTAATGCCTGTAAAGTGCGAGCCACTGCCGGGGACGTTCATCTCGGTGGAGCAGATTTCGACAACAATTTGGTAGATCATTTTTTTAACTCTCTCAAACAGAGTGGACGAGAAGATATAAGTAGCTCTCCAATTGCTATAAGCAATCTAAGAACACTGTGTGAAAATGCAAAGATTTCCTTGTCTTCTGGTAAACTTATGGCGCCCATGAAGATCACACCTCTTTACAGTGATGTCGACCTTGATTCTTCCGTTACAGAAGCAGAGTTCATTGTCCTCAACAATGACCTTTTCAAGAAGTGCATACATACTATTGAAACGTGCCTTCTAGATGCCGAACTCAGCATTGACACAGTGCACGAGGTCATTCTCGCTGGTAGTTCTACGAGAATTCCCATGATACAGAATTACTTGAAACATTGGTTCCAGGGCAAGAATCTTACTGGTAGCCAAAACTTGGAAGTAGCTACTTCATATGGAGCGGCCTGTCAAGCATTCTTTCTCAGCAGAAGGGAGAATTGGAGAGGCCATAGTTTATCGTTACAAGATGCAACACCATTTTCTCTTGGGATAAAGGTGTCACAGGGGACTATGCTTAATATTGTTCCCAAAAACACAAATATTCCCTTTAACATGGATAGGACCTTCCGTTTGACTAGAACTTCATTCCTTGTTGAGGTTTATGAAGGTGACGGGACAATGGTCCCTGCGAACAAATTACTTGGTAAGTTTGAGCTCTCTGGAGTTCATGTAACTCAAAATTGGAACAACATTAGAATATGCTTTGAGATGCTTGAAAATGGTATTCTGAAGGTTGTGGCAGAGGATATATCTACTAGAAGGTGGAATAGCTTAGACTTCACTATCAGAAACATTGAGGATTCTAAAAAGAGAGTTAGGGAAGCCTTACGTTACGAGAAAAGTGAGAAGAGTAGAATCGAGGCCTCCACAACTAAGAGTTTAACCAGAAGTGGTACTTCCAAAAATTGGGAACGATTGAGGGAAAAACAGACATTAGGTAAGCTTCTGAGCGGGAATAAGGAAAGGTCTGAAAAGACCATGGGACAGTCCAGTAGGCACTATGTAGAGCCAGAAGAATATGCTATCGGGATTGATTTTGGCACCACCCACTCAAGAGTGGCGGTGTGGCAACGAAATGGAGTCAAGGTCATTGAGAATGAGTATGGCAGCCGCTATACCTGTTCAGTTGTGGCTTTCACTGATACCGGTCGGCTGATTGGTGATACAGTCCACAAGGAGCAAGTAACGACCAACCCTACAAACATCATTCCTAGTAAGTATGCTTATATATTTTGGTGGTGCTGAGCACAAGTAGTATTCAAGAACTTATTTGGTGGATATAACTAACCTCAGTTTTCTTTCTTTAACCTAATAATACAGCTATATTTTGTTTTTTTTTTTCTGCACTAATATTTTCCACAGTGTCTTATCCTCAGTCATTTTTCTAGAGTATGATTTTTCAAATTACTGGTTGCATTATTTTGGACTGATATATGAGCACTTGTAATTTTGCAGATATCAAGAGTTTGATTGGTGACAAAAATAGGTCCACAGTCTCAATTCATTACAAGAATGAGGAGAAGCTCTTTGCACCAGAGGAAATTGCAGCTACGATCCTCTCAAAGATGAAAGAAATTGCCGAAGCACATCTCAATTCCAAGGTACCGGTGTCAAAGGCTGTTATCAGTGTACCTTCATCCTTCAATAGTTCCCAGAGGAAAGCAATCAAGGATGCTGGAGCCATTGCTGGTCTTGATGTGCTGCAACTACTCAATGAAACAACTGCCGCTGCAATTGCCTACTTTTTACAAAAAGTTGGTGGGCAAAACACCAGTGAGAAAACTTTGCTAGTTTTTGACTTGGGGGGTGGATATCTTGATGTGTCAATTGTTAAGATTAAAGGGGGCAGCATTTGTGTTCAGGCTATTGCGGGGGACACTAACCTGGGAGGTGAAGATTTTGACAACAACATGGTTTCTTATTTCGTTGAAAAGTTCATGAAGGAGAAGAACAAGGATATCCGCAACAAACCAAGGTCATTGAGAAGGCTAAGAGCAGCTTGTGAGAAAGCAAAACGAATTCTCTCCACTAATGCCCAAACTGTGGTGGAAGTTGATGCCTTAGATGAAGGAATCGATTTTCATAGTGTTCTAACCAGGAAAGAGTTTGAGGAACGTAATGATGGTCTCTTCAAAAAATGCATCAGCTGCCTTGAAAGGTGCTTGGAAGATGCAAAGATGGATAAGAGCTGCATAAATGAGGTTGTATTGGTTGGTGGATCCACAAGAATTCCCAAAATTCAGCAGCTTTTACAAGTAAGTTCTCATTATTATATTTTCAATTATTATTAAAATAAAAAATAAATCTCTATAGCTAATATAAATATTTTTTGTTACAATTGCAGGACTTTTTCAATGGGAAGGAGCTCTGCAAGAGCATCAACGCTGATGAGGCAGTTGTCCACGGCGCTGCTGTTCAAGCTGCCATTTTGTGCAGCAATGAAGATGGGAAGAAATTTAACATATTAAAGCTTGAAGATGTCACTACTGCATCGTTTTGGCATGTATATAAGGATGGAGAAACCATGAATTTGCTCATTCCGAAGCATACCCCAATTCCAGCAAAAAAGGAGCTGATTTTATCCAACTGTTCAGATAACCTGTCAAGGTTTTCAATAAAAGTAGAAGAGCGCGAGTTAGCATCCATGGAAGTACAGGATTGTGAATTCAGGGTATCTGGAATTGCACAAAAAATGAGGGGAAATTCAAGAATAGATTTAGCTTTTGAAGTTGATAGTAGTGGCATTTTGAATCTCACTGGCAAAGATGTAAACGGTGGAGAAGAGAAAGAGATTGTGATTAGTAAGGATAATTGTGGTTTGACAGTGGAAGAGATTCAGAAAATGTCAGAAGCTGCGGCTCGTTATAAAGCTGAGGATGAGGAGTATAAGAAGAGGGCTGATGCATTGAATTCTCTCGAGAATTTGGCTTACAAGATCAAAGCAATAGCCAGGGATCCTAAAGTTTCTCCTTCAGACAAGAAACGGATGGATGATGCTGCAGATCTTGCAATCAAATGGATCGACGATAATCATAATGCGGCAATTGATGAAATTAATATTTCGAAAAAGAAGCTTAATGAAGCTCTCCAAAAAGAAGTATCGAAGCCAGATCTTGATGTGCCTAGCTACGTACCAGATGGGCCCAATTAAATATATATAGTATTTTAATGTTTTTTTATTTATTATGCATTATATATCTAAATTTAACATGTGTGGGTGTGCTACAGTGCTAGTGTGATTTCTGCTTTTGGCAAAGTGTGTGATGATACTGAACAAAATACTTGATGCTCATTCTATTTTTTATAACACCATATAACATCAAGAATATGTAAGAGAAAAAGAAAATTGAAGTCCCTGGAATATATAGCTTTTTTTACATCATCACAATTCCACAGGCCACTAATTACAGGCAGCTTACAGCATGACATGAACTTGGCTATTCAGATTTATCATACTCATAAAAAAAGTCTGTTTTAATTTCGTAAAACTGAACTCGACTTCTTTTCTTTCTTTTTTTTTTTTTTTGATGAAGTAACTAAACTCGACTAATCATTTCTTAGGAGAGTATTCCTTCTAGTGGAAAGGAGCAGTCTGGATGTTTTAATTAACCCACTCCGTAGTCGAATTCACATCACCTACGGTACTGTAATATTTGGGTTTGCCCGTACTTCACTTTTGTAAAGGCCCCGTGAATCTAAACGGGCAGCCGTTATGGTTGGGCAGTTACTATAAATGGAAATCAATGATCTGGATTGGTTGGGCAGTTACTGTAATTTATACGTTACTGCAGAGGATATGCACTCCTCCGTAGTCAGTGCTCTCATTGCACTCAGGCCGTAGCTTACTTTTTTTCCTTTTTCTTTTTTTTTGAAATTTAGATGATGATTCGAGTAGAAGTAATTAATTGGTAATTTAAAGTTATATATTTTAATTTGTAGGAAATTCAGATGAGAGTTTCAATGAAAAGAAAAACACAAGAAGTTTCATGTCTGTCCATCTGTTATGCCGTCAGAGTAATGTTACATGTAACGCTCTGACTCGTTCAGTGTCGTGAACTCGTGATTAGGATGTTATGTAGGGTGTATTATGTACATTTTCTAATGTTAGAAGTTTTTTATCAAATATTGGTCCAACCATCTATAATTGTTTCATTATAGGTATAACTGTGGAATGTGTAATTTTTCATGTAATTAATTATAAAAAATCACTGCTATATAAATTTTGATTAAAGAAAAAAAGCTCGACTGATTCGGGAAGCACAAAAAAAAAGTAAAATAAAATAAAATAAAATGTAGCTCCCACTAATGATACATATACATACAATACAGTTGACAACTGCTTTTGATAATTGGGGGTTCTATTGTGAAGACTTGAAAATTCAAAGTCTTCGATAATGTATTGTACAGTTGACAACCGCTATTAAGATGTTTTAATAAAGCAAACTACTATAATGTGCTGGATATATAATTATAATAAAGAGGATATATAGAACACTTGAAATTCAAAGTCTTCGAAGATATTTTGATAGCTTAATTTTTTGCATTTTGGAGAATATCTCGTTACCTTTGAATAAAAAATGAATGAGCAACTAATGCCCAACTGCAAACAGCTGAGACCAATTAATCCAACTAATTCATATTAAAAATACCTTGTGTAATTTATGTGTGCAAGTAATATAAATAATTAGTTGGATTAGTCCTTTCGGAAATTAATTGCATATATATTAATATGGATTGGTCCTTTAGTAATACCAGTTAGTTATTAACTTATTTATGTTTGCATATTATATTAGATCCACCGAGCACAATAAGAAACAGCATTCATGAAAGATTAATTTAGTTATATATATATGAAGATTCTTCAGTTGAATAAGCCTCACAAATATATTTATTTGTTAATAAAATCAGCCAAATCCAACCCCCCGAATTAAGAAAAACTGGACACAGTCTGCAATTTCCCTAGCTGTTATCCAAAGAAATTCATCTGTATTTCCGGCTTTTACATCTTCAAGACTAACTAAAATAATCAAGTAAATAAAATAAAACATTTTCCATTAATGAAGATGTTTCTCTATTTGAGTAATACCTAGCGTCCATAGAAATCTGTCCATAGAGTCCATACCTTACATTTCTGAATGTATCTGTTACATTTGGGGGTGTATCCGTTATATTCCGTACACGTGTATATATGGACGGTTTTGCAATGGACGCAAGATGTTTCTCTATTTTATTTTCATCAACCTCTGTGTGTATCAGAGATCAAGAGTTAAAAAAAAAAAAAAAAAGTTAACTCCGGTTTTCCAACATTAATAATCATGACAGTAAATAATGGGACCCAGGAGAGAGCATCCGGCGGCTGGGATCGATCGATCTCGGGACGGCTTACTCATGCATTGGTGTGTGGCAGCATAATCCGGTGGCGATCATCTCACCAATATAATGACCAATGAAATACGTATGTACCACTCCGACACTCCGTCCTGTGTTGCCTTCACGGATACTGAGAGATGTAGGTGATGCTGCCAACTGCCAATTAGAACCAAATTGACATGAACTTAACCGCAACCATCTTCAGTGACAGTGAGTTCATAGTTATCCTTTTGTGTGTCCTTTTTCGTCCTTATGAATTAATCTTGCTTCATACTCTGTATCAGATTTGGGTCAATCATAAATGACACTAACTTTGTGAAGTGATTGATTGGGAGGAGATTCTCGGATGCATCTGTCCAAAGCGACATTAAGCATCACAGATACTCTACCATTTGTGGAGAATATCGAGATCAAAGATTCTATAGAGGAGACGATAAGTCACAAGCAGGGATGGAGGAACCAAAGGGAGCATTTGTGCTCCAATTGAGCATTTGCTGTTCAAATATATATCAACTTGAAGCTATGTAGCACGGGTGCGGTGCGGGTATCGTATCCGATACAGTGCGGGTGCGGCGATACGGCAATTTTCAAAAAATGCGGATACGGCAGTACTCATACATAATATATTTTTATATAAAAAATAATAGATATTCATATAAAATATAAAAAGCACAACAAAAATTTAAAAATAGAACTTTCATAGTTAAATTATATCTGTATATATATATTTGGAAAGCAATATTGACACAAAAAGAGCTTTGTTGTAGTGGTAGAGCGTCATTGGTGAAGTCCCAACAACTCAAGTTCGAGTCCTGCCTCTTGCAATTTTTGCTATGTGCAGATTTTCTGGTGGCTTCACAGGATTTATTGTGGCGTGATACGTGTGGCAGCTCACCAGAGCCGTATCGGGAAGTATCGGAGGCGTATCGAGAAGTGTCGGAGACGTATCTTGACCGAATTTGACAGTCAAAACTGTCAGGGATACTCCGATACGCCAGCTGGCGTATCCGGTGCGAATCGCACGTGTATCGCACACGAATCCGTATCGGATACGTATCCGATACGCGATACGTGGGTGTTTTGGCGAATCCGTGCAGCATAGACTTGAAGTTTCTTTTTTCTGTTGTTGTTTTTGGCATGGATGAAGTTAAAAGTTTTATGCCATTGTTCTGCTTGTTCTCCTATGTAATGATAAGGAACGGCAAATGACCTAGTAGCTCAAATGGTAGCTAACTAGTATGACTTCCAAGCATAGTAACAAATGTTTAATTCGGGATTCGTTCGGCAAGATCAAAAATTCGGAATTCATAAATTATTCAGGTATAATTCGGAAATAGTTCGTTTTAATAATATATTAATATATGCATATAGATAAAATCTTAAAAGTTAAAAATATATAAAATGCTTAAGTGGTAAGAAATAACAATAACCATATTTGTAATTGAAAATCTTTGAAATACCTTGTTCATAGAAAATCCGAAGAAGGAAGATGAGAAAGGATTCTTTTCTTTTTCCCATAAAATACAAGTTTATATAAGTGTAAAGGGACATTAGCATGCTATAGAACCTATATAGGATTACTAGGTGGCACAACAGTCAAGACACATTTGAAACAAACCAAAAAAATCTATGCACCCATCACGTGAAAAATACAGAACCCACCAGTTTCATTTTTTTAAAATCCGACAACAATGAATTCTTCCGATTTAAACGCAAATAATTCGTAAAATTCGTCAAATACGCGAATAATTCACGAATTATTCGTTTAACCAGTGAATATATGTATTATTCACTGATTAGTTCGTCTGCTACTAAAATCCGAATAATTCATGAAATATTCGTGAATTATTCGCGAGTATTGTTACTATGCTTTCAAAAGGTCATGGGTTCAATCCTTTATGGACACAAATATCTCCTAAAAAAAATGAGAGATGGTGGAAAAAATACACTTAAATCTAAAAAAAATGATAAGGAACAGTTACAAACATACCAAGAGTTTTATTTATGTCTTTTGTGTTGTTTAATTTTTCCTACAACAATGTCCTTTCTAAAATGCGCTAAAAGTTAATTAATAAGTGAAAGAAAAACACAATATGATTATAGTATCTGTGATGAATTTTCCAGTAAGCTATTTTTTGTATGACTGTGTCGAATTTTTTATTATTTAAGGTTAGTTGAAACTTATGGGGCCATTCGGCAATCCCTCCTTAGCGCTCTTTAGACTTTCTTTAGCTTTCTTAGTCTCTTAATCTTTCCGAACATAAGCTCCTTAGCACGGATTAAAAGTTTATCCTTAAACCTCATTTTGACCGGGGCTTAAGGCTTGTCCGGATTCCTAAGGAAGCAATACCCATGGCTTAAGGCTTAAGCTTTCTTACGCCCTTTTTCTTTTTCCGAACGAGTGTGGCTTAGTGAGGCTTAAATATTTAAGCCAACTACCTTGCCGAACGACCCCTGTGAGTTACTTGTTTCTTGTGAAACAAGATATGTATATTTGCAAGAAAATTATTAGCAATCTGAATATGTGAAATAAGAAAGATAAAAATTTAAATATAAAGGTATTTGCAACGAAAGAGCAACCAAAATGGAAACTATTACCCTATTATATATGGATAAGGCGTTTAAATTTTCAGTCAACCAGGAAAAAAATAACTAAAATAAATATAAATAAGCGAAAAGATGTTAGAAACTTCTATAATTTAATTTAACTAGAGCTGTAAGGCTTTGCCCTGAAATATGATAAAAAAAATGATAAAGCTTATAAAATAAAAATATTTATTTAAAAAATTAAACATAATTTTAAAAATTTTGATGTGAATTATTATTATGATGATAATGTATAATTTATAAATAATAGCACATAAATGTTGGACCACTTTAAGGATTAAATTTTGTCTTAGACATATGATATCATCTCATTAAATGGGGGAGGGAGAATATATATAAACCATTGGATCAAAATAGATGAAGAGATTTAAACAAAATCAATGGTTAATAATATTGATGATGTGACATAGTTGAGGTGCTTGGAGAGCTACCCCTCTTTCTAGTTTAGTAATTGTAATTGCAAATCGCTATAAGATTGTCTTTTAGTCTTCTTCATAGCACTGATCGAGACATTGGAAATCTATAATATAAACTAGAAAGAGGGGTAACTCTCCAAGTAGAGATTTTTTTAATAATAAAAAATAAAAATAATTAAAAATAAAAATCAAGAAACAAAATTTAAAAAATTGCAAAATTAAAAAAACCGCACTTTGAAAGTGCGGCTTACCTTAAAATATGAGCCGCACTTTCAAAATGCGGCTCGAAACGAACTAATAATAAAAAATAAAAAATTAACTAAGGCTTACCTATTTTTTATTTTTTCTCATTTTTATTGATTCATTATATAGATCTCGTCGTTAACTTTTCGTGGCCACGTAGAACGCTTCAATCAGAGTTTCCAATCAAAACTTATGACCGTTTAAAAATTTGATACGAGTCGGGATTTTACTTATTTAAAAAACTGAAACATACCTTTTCTTATATTTATGTGATTTTCTTTTTGATTCACAACTATCCTTATGAGAATATTTTTATGTGATAACTGAAATTTATTTATATGATTTGTCAAACATAATTAATTTTAGAGAATTTTATAATAAAATAAAATTTAAATTAACTTTTGTAAATTTTAAAGGATTTTATCAAATAATTTTTAATTTATTATTTTTATGAAGCTCAAAAGCTAAAGTTTAACCACTAATTAAAATCATATAAATGGAATTTCAGTTATCACATAAAATATAAAAAAAAAATTATATTTGAGTTTTTTAAATCAGTAAAATCCCGACTCGCATCGAATCTTCAAACGGTCATAACTTTTGATTGGAAACTCCGATTGGAGCGTTCTAAGCGGTCACGAAAAGCTAACGACGAGATCTATATAATGAATCAATAAAAATGAGAAAAAAATAAAAAATATGTAAGCCGGTTTAGTTAATTTTTTATATTTTTTATTATTAGTTTGTTTTGGGCCGCATTTTGAAAGTTCGGCTCACATTTTAAGGTAAGCCACACTTTCAAAGTGCGGTTTTTTAATTTTGTAATTTTTTTAACTTTTGTTTCTTGATTTGTATTTTTTTATTTTCTATTATTAAAAAAAGGCCCTCCAAGCATCTCAATTATGTCACATCATCAATATTATTAACCATTGATTTTGTTTGAATCTCTTCATCTTCTTTGATCCAACGGCTTACATTTTTCTCTCTCTTCTTATTAAATAAGATGAGCATGATAAGTCAAAGTAAAATTTAAAACAACACATTATGGTTATTATTTTGAAATTATTATATTATTATTTTCACATCAAAAGATTTAAAAATTATACTCAAATTTTTTGTTTAATATAAATATAAAAAATTTATTATTTATTTGATACTATCTTCACCCGAATTACAGCTCTAGTTAAAAGAAACTGACAAAATTTTGCTAAACATTCATCAAGATGTTCTTTATTTTGTTGCCATGTTCTTTATTTTGTAATGGCAACGTGATTACATTTTTTATAAAGAAGAAAAAAAAAAGATAGCATATTGCATATTGCATTATATTATAAATTAATGAGAAAATTATATACATTACAGATATAAGGATTTTTTATTTCTTTTTGGAAATTGTTGGGAAATTCATAAACCCATTGACTTGACTAGTATATTAATTATTAGCCCATTGGAAATTGCCTCTGAGAGCGACTGAAGCGACTTGGTCCAAATAATGAACAGCACACCGAGTTATTTATTTCCATAAATGAATCAATCAATGAGAAAACTCAAAAAAAAAAAAAAAAAAAATGGAATAAGAGCATGTCATTAGTTGTTACCTAATGCGCAAGACTTGGGCACACCAACAGGCAAATCGACTTGTACTTATTTAATAAAGAGTAATACATAGCGTCTATAAAAAAACTGTTCATAGCGTCATAGGTTACATTTCGGAATGCATCTGTTGTAAAAAAATATTTCGGAACGTATCTGTTACATTCCGTACATGTCTGTGAACGTATGAACGGTTTTTCAATAGACGCAAGAGGTTCCTCTTTAATAAAATAGACCCTATTACCAGGCACCAGAGTAAGGAAATATAATCTCTCATCTTCTTTCATTTTTTTCCAAGAACTCCTTTCTTTGAGATTTTAAAGAGAGATTTTGTTTGAACTTTTGAAGCATCTGACCAATGGCACAAAGCAATGGGCCGCCTGCGATAGGAATCGACCTCGGCACGACGTACTCATGTGTTGGTGTCTGGCATCATGGCCGCATTGAGATCATCGCGAACGACCAAGGCAAGCACACGACCCCGTCGTGCGTAGCATTCACGCCGGACGAGCGGCTGATCGGTGAAGCCGCCAAGAATCAAGTGGACATGAACCCCACAAACACAATCTTTGGTCAGTACTACTTCCCTCTGTCAATTTTTTTGTACTATTTCTGATCGTCAGTACATAAACTTGTATATGAAATAGTTATTATTGCTCAGTGTGGCATGTTCATGTTATTGTTATTATTTGGATTTGACTTGCAAGGGTTTATCATCTTCTTTTAGAACATTTTACTTCTCTCTGTTTTAACATCTGGTTTAGTATAATTATCTGGTATAGATGATCCATTTACCAGAAATGCTTCCAAAATTATCTTGGCTGAAAAAATCCATAAGTAAAATATTTAGGCTATCCAATTAAATCTGAATTTGAAATTGAATAAAACCATTTACTCAAATTGAATAAAACCATTGCGTAATTTTTTTTTTTTCCTATTTTCAACTCATCATACTGTTTCAATTTTTTTTAAAAAAAAATTGAACCACTCATAGAAGGAAAAAGAATATTATTCTAATAAGGCGGAACAGAACATGAAAATTGATCAATTGAAGAAGGAAGAATATTTCAACCGGAATGAATATAATTAGTAGTGTCTTATGATTATGAAGGTTTCTTTTTGAAATTCTGAAGTGATTTGCTTATATATTTACTTCTAATACTTCATTGTTGCTCAATATATACAGCCATTTAAGATAATTTGACTTCAATACATGATTTCTTGTGACAGACATGAAGCGATTGCTTGGTAGGCGCTTCTCTGATGCAGTCGTGCAGAGCGACAGAGCGCTATGGCCATTTAAAGTCGTTCAAGGTGCCGGTGATAAACCCATGGTTGCAGTCCAGTACAAGGGGAAGGAGAAACAGTTCTTGCCAGAGCAACTATCCGCAATGGTCCTCGAGAAAATGAAGGAGATTGCTGAGAACTTCCTCGAGTGCGGTGTCGAGAATGCCGTGGTCACTGTCCCGGCGTACTTCAACAACTCGCAAAGACAAGCAACTAAGCATGCGGCTGAGATTGCCGGGCTAACGGTGATGCGGATCATGGATGAACCGACCGCAGCGGCACTGGCGTATGGCTTTGAGAAACTGACCTATGCAAATGAAGAGCGGAATGTAGAGAAGAACGTCCTTGTTTTCGACCTTGGCGGTGGCACGTTCGACGTCTCGGTGCTGAATATAAAGCAAGGTGTGTTCAAGGTCAAGGCAACTGCCGGCGATACTCACCTTGGAGGCGAGGACTTCGACAACCGTCTGTTGAACCACTTCCTCCAGGAGATCAAGAGGAAGCACAACAAGGACATCACCGACAACCCCAGGGCCATAAGGAGGCTGCGGTCAGCCTGCGAGAGAGCAAAAAGGACTCTCTCTTTTCAGGCCATGACATCTGTCGAGGTCGCTTCCCTCTATGACGGCCTCGATTTTACTTCAAACATCAGCCAAGCACGGTTCGAGGAGCTCAATATGGATCTCTTCAAAAAGTGTATGGCACTCGT
The DNA here is from genome assembly GCA_030179965.1 of Cyperus esculentus. Lineage (NCBI taxonomy): Eukaryota > Viridiplantae > Streptophyta > Magnoliopsida > Poales > Cyperaceae > Cyperus > Cyperus esculentus. The sequence continues at coordinate 3,884,322 of JASGLE010000025.1, read as the reverse complement.
GACACAGTGTCTGGCGGATTCACACATGGAAAAGACCGACATTGACATCGTGGTCCCTGTCGGGGGCTCTACACGAATCCCCATTGTTCAGAACATGTTGCAGGAGCTCTTCGATGGAAAGGAGCTCTGCAAAGGCATCAACCCTGATGAAGCTGTCGCACACGGGGCAGCACTTCAAGCAGCAAAACTAAGCGGTCACGGCGATGATGAGGTACTTGATCTTGTTATTGTCGATGTTACCCCTTTGTCGCTCGGCATAGAGACCCTGGGAGGGATCATGACTACCCTGATACCGAGAAATACTATTATACCCACCAGAAAAGACAAATTCTTTTCTACCAGTTCTGACAATCAATCGAGTGTTCTCGTGCAAGTCTTTGAGGGGGAGAGAGCTAAAACCGAAGATAACAACCTTCTAGGCATGTTTAAGCTCTCAGGAATCCCTGCTGCTCCGAAGATGCAACCGAAAATCAACGTCTCCTTTCAGATCGACGCAAACGGGATTCTGAATGTCACGGCACAAGATTTAGGAACTGGCCATCAAAGTAAGATCACTGTGACAAATGTCGAAGGCCGGTTAACCGAGGAGCAGATTGAAAAGATGGTCGACGATGCTGAAAAATTCAAGGCTGAGGATTTGGCATACAGGAGGAAGGTCGATGCTCGCAATGCACTCGAGAAATATGCGTATAAGATGAGAAATACTATGAGGGACACAAAAATTGCCCCGAAACTGAAACCTGCAGATAAGTGCACGATAGATGATGCGACAACAGAAGCGATAGATTGGATCGAGGATAATCTTCTTCCAGAATCTGCTGAATCAGAGGCCAAACTGAAAGAACTGATAGGTGTTTGCGAACCGATTTTGGCAAAGATTTACCAAGAGATTAATCTTTAAGGTATTAAGTTACTTAGAAATGTATGCAATTTGTTCCGTCTTTTACTTTTTTTACATTTTCCTTTTTTTTGGGTTTAAGGTGCAGTGTTTAATTGCTTTCTTCATCTTAGAAGAACATGTTGGTATTTATTCTTGGTTTTGTTTGCTTTTTAAATGTTTATACAAGTGGTATTCATATGGTATTGACATTCTTTAATCCATTCATTTCTCTGCCTCTTTGTCTAGTTTTCATTAGATTTGACTTTGATTATCATTGTACTACATTTTTGTAGTTTAGATAATTCTTAATTGAGAATACCAAAATTGAAAAATGGTTCTTTCTCACTGAGTTATCTATCAAACCCAAAAAAAAAAAAAAAGACTGTATCTCAGTACCATTACATGTATCACGACACATCAATTTCGAACCGGTACTGCTATTTCATTCAAGTATTAGCTAGCATTTGTGCCTAAATAGACAATTTTGCTTATAATTGTTTCAAGCTTCCGATTCCAAGCATTGATTTCGTCAACTGCTGCATCGTAATTTGTTTGAAGCCACGCAACGGCATCATCTGCGGTTCTCTCAATGGACTTCTTCCTAGCAGAAGAAACTCCCGGGTCCCTTGCTATTGCTTTCATCTTGTACGCCAACTTCTCAAGAGAATACAACGCAGAAGCCCTTCCTCTGTGCTGCTCCTCTTCTGCTTTGTAACGAGCCACTGCCTCTATCATCTTTTGAATCTCCTCTGCTGTTAGACCTCCATTCTCCTTAGTGACTACGATCGCATTTCCCTTACCGGAGTTTATAAGCTTTGCTGTAAGATTTAGAATGCCATCTTCATCAACCTCAAAAGACACAACAATTTGTGACGAGCCTGTCCGTTGCTGGGGAATATTAGATAGTATGAAGACTGCACGGGAGCTGTTCTCACTCACCACATTACGAACTATCATCGACATGGTCGTTTGGTCATTTGAGCAGGTCGAGAACAAGAACTCCTTTTTTGTAGGGATGGGGGTGTTTTTTGGGATGAGGGAACTTAACGCTCCACCTGCGCAATCGAGCCAAAGCGAGCAAGAAGTGACATCTTGAACCTTCAACTCACAAAACTGCTTAACATCTTCATTGCCACACAGAATGGAGGCTTGAACAGCAGCACCATAGGCCACTGTCTCCTCAAGATTCATACTATCACAAAGCTCCTTGCCATTGAAGTACTCCTGCAAAATCATCAATTGGTGCAGTGTTATTTATCATATTGTGCGGATATATAAATGAACTGCCCTATATTTTAGAGAGAAAAGTCCAATCTTGGTCACTGAACTATTGTATTTAGTTTAAATTGGTCATTAAATTATTGTGTTTGATTCAATTGGTCTTTGAACTATTCTTTTGATTCATATTGGTTCTTATACTATAAGGTCTAGTTTGTATTGCTCCCTCGTTTTCTTTTATTTTTACCAATCGTAATTTAAAAACTAATTTGAGTATTACTTAGTGTAAATGGAAGTAATTAGAAGGGACAATATGAACCAAACTCAACAATTCAAAAACCAATTTTGAGCTAGAAAATAGTTCAGGTATCAATTTGAACCAAACAATTAGTTTAGGGATCGATTCCATTCAAGAGTTAATTACCTGTAAAAGATGATGCACCTTGGGAATTCTTGAAGATCCACCAACCAAAATAACCTCATTTATGCTGTTTTTACCAATTTTTGCCTCAGCTAGGCATCTCTCCACGCACTCAATGCATCTTTTGAAGAGATCCCTATTTAGTTCCTCGAATAACTCTCTAGTGATAGTGCTACGGAAATCTATTCCTTCATCCAACGCATCGATTTCTATCATAGTTTTCATAAAATGTGAAAGGATTCTTTTTGCCTTCTCACAAGCTGCTTTCATTCTTCTCAAACACCTCGGTATATTAGCAATATCCCCTTTCTTTTCCTTTCTGAATTTATCAACAAAGTATGACACCATGTTGTTGTCAAAATCATCGCCCCCCAAGTTAGTTTCACCAGTAACAGCCTGAATTCTAATGGTATTCTCTTTAATCATAACAATTGATACATCGAGATTTCCACCACCGAGGTCAAAAATTAACAAAGTTCTTTCACTAGAGCTTTTGCTGCTAACTTCTTGCAAAAAGTAAGCAATTGCTGTGGCAGTTGGTTCATTGAGTAATTGCATTATATTAAGTCCTGCAATCGCTCCTGCATTTTTTATTGCTTTTTTCTGAGAATCAGTGAAGCAAGCAGGGACGCTGATAACAGCGTTAGTGATTTTGGATTTAAGATGTGTCTGTGCAATCTCTTTCATCTTGGAGAGGATCATTGCTGCAATCTCCTCTGGAGCAAACAGCTTCTCCTCGTTCTTGTATTGCACTGCGACCATGGACCTATTTCTATCATCACACAATTTTAAATGGTAAGAATTTGCAATCGTTCTGGACTGACCAATCAGAATAGCATCTTCCAATCAAACGCTTGATACCTGCAAAGTGCAAATGAAATAAATTTCTAAAAATTTGATAGATGTGCAATGACTGGTATACAACACCTAAATCAGGTACAACGATTGACCATGTGGTATCACTATGTAAAACAGTACAAAAACAAAACAAAATTTTCTGCTATTGTAAGTGAAAGTAGTTAAAAAACTAAAGGTATGAAAACATTGTTGTTTCGTATAGATAGCAACTTGAAACATTCTCGGATATTGTTTGAGCTAGCGCTCTGTACCACCTAATACTGTAATACATGGGAATATTAATTTTCAAAGAAACTTCTTAAAAAAATGATCTGTGAGAGAGGCAAAGGTCATACCAGGAACTACATTTGCAATGTTCATCATAACATGCTCGTTGTGGATTGTATCACCAATCAGGCGACCAGTATCAGTGAAAGCCACGCATGAAGAAGTCGCACAGCTATTATACTCATTTTCTATGATCTTGACATCATTATTTCGCCATATTGCTACACGTGAGTTGGTAGTACCAAAATCGATCCCAATAGCATATTTTTCTGGCTCTACATACTTCCCACTGGACCACCCCATGATATTCTCAGACCTTTCTTTATCCTTGTTCTGAAGTTTAGTTATAGTCAATTTTGCCCTTGTATGATCCCACTGACTTGAAGTACCGCTTCTGGTCAAATTATTAGTTGTGGCTTTGATATTACTGTTCTCACTTTTTTTATAGACCAAGGCTTCCAACACTCGCTTCTTAGAATCCTCAATGTTCTTGCAAGTTATAGTGATGCCATTCCTAATTTCGGTACCAAGCAATTCAGCCGTAACATTAAGAATGCCATCTTCATCTAGTTTAAACCATATAGTGACAGTATATCCATTTGGAGAGGGACGATTTGCCGAGAGCTCAAGTGTTCCCAGTAAGTTGTTCTCAAATATCACATTCCCCTCACCCTCATAAACATCAAAAATAAAGTTTGTTCTCATAGGGAATCTAGATTTGATGCTCTTTTCGATATTAGTAGGGATGGTTGTGTTTTTGGGAATACAAACAACCATATTTCCCTCTGACGATCCCCACCCAAGAGAAAAAGGTACCACATCGTACAAAGACAAACTGCGAACTTTGAGAAAAAAAAGTACTTTATCATCTCTTCTCCCCCTGAGAAAGAATGCTCGAATAGCAGCTCCATATGTGGTAGCTTCTTCTAAATTTTCAGTCACGATTATTTGCTTTCCCTTGAAGAAATTGCTAATATTCGACTGTACCGAGGGGATCCTGGCAGAGCCACCTGCAAGAATGACTGCATCGACTTGAGAAGTGCCGATTTTAGCATCTCTGAGACACATTTCCACAATTTGCATGCACTTCAAGAATAGATCATTGTTAATTTGGTGGAACTTCGCTTCAGTAATTGATGACTCAAAGTCAACATCGTCGTAAAGAGGAGTGATCGTCATGGACACAACAATACCAATCTCAGAAGACAATGACATTTTTGCCTTCTCACACGAAGATCTAAGATTGTTTATAGCCGTTGGATTGTTACTTACATCTCCCTTGCCTTGTTTCTTCAGCACATTAACAAAATGGTCAACCAAATTATTGTCAAAGTCGGAACCACCGAGATGAATATCCCCCAAAGTCGCTCGTACTTTGCACACATCCTTCGTTATGGTTACTACGGCCACATCAAGACTTCCGGCTCCAAGATCAAATATAACAATGTTATGCTCCACAGGTTCCCTCTTTGGTAAAGATTGGCTGATACTATCAAATATGCTGGAATTTGTGAAAAACCTCTCAGAGCCGTAGAAATAAGCATTAGCGGCAGGAGCTGTAACAATTTGCATAAAATTCAGACCAGCAATCATACCGGCTTGACTGATCGCTTGGCGTTGCTCATAATTGAAGTTAGCAGGAACAGTTATCACAGCATCAGTGATTGTGGCTCTATTGTATTTCTCAGCATTTTCTTTAACTTTGATCAGAACCATTGAGCATATTTCAACAGGGGTGAAATGGCATAGTTTGTGCTTCCATCTAACCTGAACTAGCAATCTATCCTCTGGACTTGCAATGACCTTGAATGGCCACAGCCTCACATCATTTTGGGTGCTCAAATGCGAATAGCGCCTACCAATTAAACGAACAACATCTGTTGCATTAAAACCGTAACAAATTTCAGTCGATCAAAATCAGCATCATGAGATTTCTATTCTAGAGTAAAATCAGCATCAGTTTGTTAGGGATGAGTCGCATCCTCGATCTCGGTTTGGATCGAGTCCATGACTCCAGTTGTATATATATTGCAAATGCATAGAATCAATAACAGAAAAAAATTGAAATATATTCAGAACTAAAATGATATAAAGCGCTTGATTAGTTACCAAAGATGGTGTTTGTGACGTTCAGCGGGGCCTGTATTCTGGCAGATTCACCAACAAGCACCCCTGCTTCGGTGAATGCCACAAAGGATGGCATGGCGGGGTTGCCATAGTCATCCGGGATCATTGTCCACCGGCTGCCATCGAAGATAGAAACGCGCGTGTAGGCAGTGCCGAGGTCAATCCCGATGGGAGGCCCCTTCTTCTGCTCCATTGTGTTGAAATTAATGAACAAATAATAAAACTAAGAAGGAAGGAAGCAAAGTAAACTGGAGGGATAATGAGATGGTGGTTGACCAGTGACTATCAAAGTGGTCAGTATTTAAAATTTAAAATTCACCAGGTCCTTTATAAAATGAAAAACACGTGGAGTCCACATCTACTTTGTAAGCCAGCCATCCACCCCTCTCACAGTTCTGACACACCATGTACACCCACGTGCTTACTATAGTCGCATAAATTTTCACTAGAAACCGTAATATATATGTTCACTAGAAAACAATATCTATTGATCGGAAAAATATAAATGTTTACTGAAAAATGATATTTGTTCATTAAAATGCGGTGGAGGATCAGTAAAAAAATGTAGACGCTAGCTATTACTCTTAAAAAATAGAGTCGAAGGCAGATGATCTCAATTCAGGTTGAACATTTTAATAGGTCCTGATGGCTGTTCTAATCAACGAAATAACAAACATAATTTAGTAGGTCATGATGGTTGTTCTAATCAACCAGATATAACAAACATATTTAATAGGTCATGATGATTGTTCTAATCAACCGAATATAATTAACAAACATATTTTCTCTGTCCTTATGATTTTTCTAGTCAACGGAAATATTAAATTCCTTTTGTTAATTTTTCTAGTCAACGGAAATATTAAATTCCTTATGAATATACCTACGGGCTTTGTGAGTTCAAAAGAAAAAAAACATATTGGCTTTCTTTTGTTAATTTTTTTCCATTTTTATTTATTAATGGCAATTTCGGTACATTATTTTTTTTTTATTCACTGATAACTGTTCATCGGCCCACTTTTCCATAGCGTAGCCCAAAGAAGCTGAATTTGAACAGAGGCGGTCCGATTTTGATACTTCGGGCTCAGGCTTTGGGCTTTGGACCTCAGGCTTTAGGCTGCGGCTGTGTTCGGGTTTGGCTTCAGGCTTTTGCTACCACAACTGGGCTTCGGCCTACCCAAATAACCCAACCGCACTCGGTTCGGGCTAGAACCCGCTTTAAATTACTCCGTCCGCAACCCGTTAACGCTTATGAACCCATTCCGTTCCGTTCTGTTTGGAACCAAACCAAGCAAGATTTCAAATATATCTGTTAATGTAATACATGGAAACCTCGGGGGCATGGTACAATAAATAGTACTATTCACCTAATCACAAATTATCAAGAAATAATATGTAATTAACTTTTTATTATTAATTTTACAAACTCAGCAGGGAATTAAGCCTCCATTAGACTGGACTGCACGAATTAAAGATGATAAACATTTGGAACAGCGTGGGGGACTCCAGTGCCTGTATATGACCCTACGATATTGTAGAACTTTTGATTGACGACAGGAATAGACTGCATATACCGGTCTGTAAACAATAGCGCGTTTAAATTAAACAAATCTTAGTCAATTTGTGTATATATCTGTTTAAACAAAAGACGGACGCTACATCAGTGACAACCGTCAAGGACTATACGCCCGTTTAATCGGTCGTTCAGAACGACCAAGATGAAGAGGTATTGAAAAAGTATTTGATTGTCATAAATCCATAGGTAATCTTTGCAAATGTAAAATTCAGAACATCTATAAATGCTGATGAAGTTAATTACTTGTGCGCAACAGCAATTACTTGTGTATCAGAAACTGCTGATATTTAGTTCCTTAATCTCTTTTTATCTTGTTGCTTTATAGGCCACTATTAAGAAGCAGAATTACTTCAAGCAACCAGGGGAGCGTTACCGTACCTGGGCACCTGATAATCAGTAGTTACGGTAATTAATGCCACAAGCCACAAAGCCACTAGAATAACGAAAAATGCTGATATGGATGAAAATAACGAAAAATGCTGTAACTAAATTGTTAGACAGAGAAGAAGAATAAAGTGTCTGTGAATCGATGTTATTATTAGCTGTTACGGTAATTGTTCCTTCGAACTAGTTAATTACCACCCGACTGATGACCGTAATTAACTAAGAGTCAGCACTTGTGCCTAAATAAACAATTTGGTTGCTGATTATTTCAAGCTTCCCTTTCCAAGAATTTATTTCATCAATTGCTGCATCATAATTTGCTTCCAGGAAAGCTATGGCATCATTGGCAGCCTTCTCCATGGATTTCTTGCTTGCAGCAGAAACTCCCGGGTCTTTTGCTGTTGCTTTTATTTTGTTTGCCAAATTCTCAAGGGAATTTAAAGCATCGACCCGCACGCTCTCCTCTAAGGAAATTTTGACAGTTTCAAGATGCATTTTCCAATCATCAATATGATCAAGTCCCGCATTACGATTTGTGTCTAGCCAAGTAAGGGCCTTATCTATGACCCCCTCCATTGATTTCTTGTATGAAGCTGAACCTCTCAGATTCCTAGCCAATGCTCTGACCTTATAAGCCAAATTCTCAAGAGATAATAATGCAGCAACTCTTGCCTTTTGCTCCTCATCCTCTGCTTTATAACCGGCAGCAGCTTCTGCCATTTTCTCGATCTCCTGTGTTGTTAAGCCACCACTATCCTCACTAATCACAATCTCATTCTCTCCTCTACCACTTACTTCTTTGGCCGTGACATTTAGAATGCCACTATTATCAACACATAAAGATAAATATATTTTCGAACTTCCTCTCAGTTTTGGCGTCATTCCAGATATACTGAACGCTGTTGTGGATACTAACTCACTCTCTTGTAGTTCTATAAGAGGAATTGACAGGCGATCTGAGCAGGTGGAGAATATCAGCTCTTTTTTAGCTGGAATGGGGGTGTGCTTCGGAATAAGCAAGTTCACTCCTCCATCTTTATTATCCAGCCCAAATGACAAAGAAGTGACATCTTGAAGCTCTAATATATTAAACTTCTTTCTATCTTCGTTGCCGCTCAATATGGCAGCTTGAACAGCAGCACCATAGACAACTGCTTCATCCGCATTGATGCTCTTGCATAGCTCCTTTCCATCGAAAAACTCCTACATGCAGTTGTAATAATCAATTTGTACATTAGCTCCATTTTTATTTGAACAATAAATTAATGCAAATATCATAAGGAAACCTTACCTGTAAAAGCTGTTGCATCTTTGGAATTCTTGTGGATCCACCAACCAAAACAACTTCATCTACGATACTCTTTTCAATCATTGCATCTTCTAAGCACCTCTCCACACAACTAATGCTTTTTTTGAAGAGATTGTCATTAAGTTCCTCAAACTCTTTCCGGGTAATTACGCTACGAAAATCAATATCTTCATATAATGCATCAACTTCTACCGTTGTTTGGGCATTAGTAGAGAGGACACGTTTTCCTTTTTCACAAGCTGCTCTTAGCCTTCTCAATGACCTTGGTTTGTTGCAGATATCCTTGTTCTTCTCCTTCATGAACTTTTCAACAAAATAAGAAACCATGTTGTTATCAAAATCTTCACCTCCCAGATTAGGCTCCCCTGCAACTGCTTGGACTTGAATTGTGCCTTCTTTGATCTTAACAATTGACACATCAAGATTTCCACCCCCAAGGCAGAATACTAACAAAGTTTTCTCGCTAATGTTTTGCCCGCCAACTTTTTGCATAAAGTAACCAATGGCCGCAGCAGTTGTTTCATTGAGTAGTTGCATCACATCAAGGCCAGCAATGACTCCAGCATCCTTGATTGCTTTTCTCTTGAAGTCGTTAAATGAAGCAGGTACACTGATTACTGCCTTTGACACCTTTGAATTGAGATGTGCTTCAGCAATTTCTTTCATCTTTGAGAGGATCATAGCTGCAATTTCCTCAGGAGTGAAGAGCTTTTCCACATTCTTGTAATTAATTGATACCATGGACCTATTTTTCTTGCCACATATAACTTGAAATTGTCGAAATTTGCTATCATTATGAACTGATTGATCTGAGCAGTATGTACCAATCAAACGTTTGATATCTGCAAAAGAAGGTTCTGTCAGTCTAAAATAGTTCAAATAGTAGTTAGAAAATCTTAACCTAGAAAAATGATCAAGAATGTGGGTTGCTGGAAACTATTATTCAGTGAAAAACAAATTATGGTTTTATGATCGACTTGTGAGTAGAAAATGGAAATTATCTTTTATATACAAAAAGAAGTTCTTGGGATATTGTTCATGCTCAGCACTACCAAATGTATAAAAGCAAAATTGAAAGAAAAATTTTAAAGTTGAAAAACCTGATCATTAAGAGAAATTAGATAGGAGTCATACTAGGAACAATGTTTGTGGGGTTGGTTGTTACTTGCTCCTTATGAACTGTATCACCAATCAGGCGACCAGCATCGGTGAAAGCCACGGCTGAACTGGTCAAACGGCTGCCATACTCGTTCTCAATGATCTTGATTCCATTCTTTTGCCACACCGCGACGCTTGTGTAAGTCGTGCCAAAATCGATCCCAATTGCATATTCTTCTGGCTCCATATACTGCCTACTGGATTTAGACCTTTCCTTATCCATGCTCAGAAGCTTACCAAGTATCTCTTTTTCCCTTATTCGTTCCCAATTTGTGGAAGTACGACTTCTGGTTAAACTCTTAGTTGTAGATGCCTCAATTCTACTCTTCTCACTTTCCTCGTAACATAAGGCTTCCTTAACTCTCTTTTTAGAATCCTCAATGTTTCTGATAGTGAAATCTAAGACATTACACCTTCTAGTAGATATTTCCTCTGCCACAACCTTCAGAATACCATTCTCAAGCATCTCAAAGCATATTTTAATGTTGTTCCAATTTTGAGCTATATGAACTCCAGAGAGCTCAAACTTACCAAGTAATTTGTTTGCAGGGACCATTGTCCCGTCACCTTCATAAACCTCAACAAGGAATGAACTTCTGGTCGAACGGAAGGTCCTCTCAATCTTGAAGGGAATATTTGTGTTTTTGGGAACAAGAATAAACATACTCCCCTGTGACCCCTTTATCCCAAGAGAAAATGGTGTTGCATCTTGTAATGATAAACTATGGCCTTTCCAATTCTCCCTCCTGCTGAGAAAGAATGCTTGACAGGCCACTCCATATGAAGTTGCCGCCTCCAAGTTTTGGTTACTGGTAAGAGTCTTGCCCTGGAACCAATGTTTCAAGTAATTCTGTATCATGGGAATTCTCGTAGAACTACCAGCGAGAATGACCTCGTGCACTGTGTCAATGCTGATGCTGGCATCTATAACACACATTTCAATAATACGTACGCACTTCTTGAAAAGGTCATTGTTGAGGACAATGAACTCTGCTTCAGTAATGGAAGAATCACTGTAAAGAGGTGTGATCGTCATGGGTACCATAATTTCACCAGAAGACAAGGAAATCTTTGCCTCCTCACACAGTGTTCTTAGATTGCTTATGGCCATTGGAAAAGTGCTTATATCTTCTCTTCCTCTCTGCTTGAGAGAGTTAACAAAATAATCAACCAAATTGTTGTCAAAATCTGCTCCACCGAGATGAATGTCTCCGGCAGTGGCTCGCACTTTGCAGACATTACCCTTGATGGTAACAACTGCTACATCAAGCGTTCCAGCTCCCAGGTCAAATATAATCATGTTATACTCCTCAGGATCACTTCCAAATACAGAACGTTTAATATTATTGAACACGTTTGAGATTTTAGATAGCCTCTCCATGCCATAGAAGAAGGCAGTAGCTGCAGGAGAACTTAGAATCTGCAAGATATTGAGACCGGCAATCATACCGGCTTCTTTGATTGCTTGTCGTTGTTGGTAGTCGAACAGGACTGGTACAGTGACTGCAGCATCTCTAATGGAGGCTCCGATGTTTGCTTGAGCATTCTCTTTAATTTGCGTCAGTATCATTGAGCAAATTTCAACTGCTGTGAATTGGCACAACTTGCCTTTCAAATGTACCTCAACCTGTAACATGTCATCTGGACCAGCTACAACTTTGAATGGCCAAAGTCGCATGTCATTGTGGACTGAAGGATCAGAGTAGTGCCTACCAATTAAGCGAATCACATCTGTTGCATCAAGATCACAAAACTATTTCCTGTTAGTATGGCGTGCATATATAACAGTCCTTAATTTGGATCAATAAGAAGAAGAATTAAATTCTAAGTATTGGTCCGTTGTTCCGAAACACATCTTCAGTTTACATTTGTAAATTTTCAATATGATACTTGTACAATACACAACTCCGAAGAACATATAGATCGGAGACTCAACAGATAACTATTTTTCTTCTATAAATTTTCTCAATTGAATATTCTTTTAATCTGATGATCATGACAATGACTTATAATTCTCCTCCTCTCCTAAGTTCAAGAGAGAGCAACAATCATTTATACATGTAGAGTGAAGGAAAAAATCATTTCTAATTACTTAATACAAGAGGTCATATTAACAGACATTTTTCCTGCAAGTTGAAATCTTTGCTGTTACACTGACCAAACAATCCAAATAAGAAATCAAAAACATCCTATATCCTTAAGCCCAAAAAAAGAAGGGTACTGAATACAAAAACCAAAAAAGTTCCGAAACGTTTCATGAAACAACAGTGCTATGAAATAGAATACATAAAATGCTACCATTGACAGGTATTGGGGTATGTTTATTGCCAACAGCAACTTCTACCAGTATAGAAGGGTACTGGAGTAACTATACAACATAGAGCAAGTAAAACCTCAAAAGTCACAAGTTCAAAAAAATGACAAAACAACAACAAGCAGCTGACCGAAGATGGTGTTGGTGGGGTTCTGCGGGGCCTGCATTCTAGCGGCTCGGCCAATAAGCACCCCTGAGTCGGTGAAGGCCACGCAGGACGGCATTGCAGATTCGCCAAATTGGTCCGGGATCCATTTCACCTGGTTGCCGTCGAAAGAAGCGGCGCGCGTGTAGGCAGTGCCGAGGTCGATGCCGATGCAAGGCCTCCTCTGCTCCATTTTGTTGGGTGATTAATTAGTTGTGAGGCTTATTCAGCTTCTGAAACGTTTGATTTGCCTCTCTCTGAAACAACAGAGAAGCAGAGAGGAAATTAAGAGGGATAACAGAGAAGGAAGCTTGACCCTCTCCTCTCCTGCCTAACAAGTCAACTCTCCTTCATCATCATCTCATAAATAATAGATTAGTAAAACGCGCCAATTCATCCGGCCGTTGGTTTCCCAGAAAGAAATCAATTTCCCCTAACAATTCTCTTAGACATTCGGGAAATGGGTGGTAGCTCAGTTGGCTAGAAGAAGAGTCTTAGGGCTGTTGTTTACTCAAAGGTCGAGAGTTCGATACCTGCCCACGAAACTTTGCAACTGCTACAAAGAATTTAAAACAAAAAAATTCTTTTAGACTTTCCATAAATAATAAATTAATAAAACACGCCAATTTGCAATAAGTTAATGTATATGTTATAGACAGTTGATATCATAAGGTCACATTATTCCTGGATCATAGTACTAGTTTACATCACATTTTTTTTTTTTTAACAAAGTTTTACATCACATTTGATCGTTTACTAGTAATGAGCCAGTAGATGGTTTGTGTTTTTTTATTCAACTTAAATATTTATGACGGTTTTGTTTGCATTTTTCTGTTTTTTAATTGATGCAAGTATCTAATGTCTGAGTTCAACATAAGATTCTTTCCAAAGGAGCATGACATATTTTCAAATAATCAACGCCACCAAGATGAAATATGTATATATACATTTATATTACTCATTTATTAATACATTTTACAATGTGTAACATTAATGTCACCATAAATTCAGGGATGTCTTTAATGAGCTTGATTGACGAAAAATATATCTAATGTCTTTCAAATTTTATCTGAATTGCTCAATAAATTTTCTATACCAAAATTAATGGGATAACAAATATATATTTTGTGTTTATCTAAGTACTTGTTATTTTTTAAGTGACATATTTTAATTTGCATAATTGACTATTTTAATAATATTAAAGAACTATCTTTGAAAATTCAAAAATATATTTAAACCCCAAAATATATAAATTTTGCATCATATAAGATTTTGATATGATATAAAAATATTAGTTCGCAATTAATATAAATTGAAATTTTAAGAGATGTTTTAATGAACTTTCAGTCAATTTCACATACAGAGCGCAATATTAAAGTCTGGTGTGGGGGATAGATAATTTGGTTATGAAATTGTGCAGAAATTCATTAACGTTGACTTATAGAAAAAGACTCTCATAAAATTCATAGCAAGTTGTGTGTGGGTAGAGCCCACTAACACTTGGTCGAAATTTCTGTCTAATTAAGTTTTGTTAGTTTTATGGAATCATATGAACTTTGGAATGAAAAGCTTCATTTTTTAGCTATTATAAAAGAATACCAATCAGGATATATAGACCAGAATGCACCTAATTGTTTAAAAGAATATCACTGGGCGCGCGCGGAAGTTACAAACAGCTTGTAATTTGATAATAGAATAGAACAGTCATTTAATATAGAGGAGGGATCTATTGACAATACATATTTTGACAATCTTGACAATGGTCATCTTTAAAAATTTGTAAAAAATCATAAAAAATCTTAAAAATGAAAAAAATTTTATGAATGCATTATTTAACTTATAGATTGATAGTATTTCAAATTTCAATCAATTTGAACATCATTTGATGCCTTATCAAAATTTTATACATTTTTTAACAGTTGTAATTAAAAGATCATTAAGGAGCTATCAAATATCGCTTAAATTGAATATAATCGGAAACATAATCAATCTATAAGTTAAGCATAACTTCTATAAACTTTTTTTCATTTTTAAGATTTTTTATGATTTTTTACAAATTTTTAAAGATGATCATTGTCAAGATTATCAAAATATGCATCGTCAATGATACCTCCTCTTTAATATATAGTTACATTAATTTGCATATATTGAAGATCTCTTAAGTAGAGAAAGTCCCGAATGTTGATTTGTTCTCTTGCAAATTAAATACTTAGGAAATTACATACGAAAGGGACAGCGGGTACTTACTGGTCCAAATAATTGAACTGCGTCAATTTATTACATTTGACCTGGGAATAATTTTATACAAAACTAATTTTTTTTTTTTTTTGTTTGATGAGAATGATGGGGTCTTTTTCAGTTACTGTACTTCTATAAACATTTCGGATTGAAACACTTACAATTTAAGTTTAAAATTTTGATGTTAAGAATTTGAATCCAAGTTGTTCATTATAAATTTTAACATAGTTAACTATAAGAATACAAAAGTTTTTTTTTTAATTTTTTAGCTATTTTTAATGTTTTTTTTTAAATGATCGTACAAAATTGATTTACTTTTTATAATTCTAGGAACCATCTTTAAGTAAAATGGTAATAAAGTTTTTAAAATGATAACAAATTAGTATTATATAGGTTGTTTATAAGTTACTAGAGCTGTAACTCGGGCTTCGCCCAGAAATATGATAACAAATAAATAATAAACCTTATAAATAAAAATATTTATTTTAAAAAAATGAACATAATTTTAAAATTTTGATGTGAATAATATTGATGATGATGATGATGTAATAATTTATAAATAATAGCACATAAATGTTAGACCACTTTAAGTGTTAAATTTTGTATTAGACATATCATATCATCTTATTAAATGAGGAGATAATACATATAAACCATTGGATCAAGGTAGATGAAGAGATTTAAACAAAATCAATAGTTAAAAATATTGATGATGTGACATAGTTGAGGTGCTTGGAGAATTACCCCTCTTTCTAGTTTATAGATATAGATTGAAATTTCAGGCATCGATCATAACTTTTTTTTTTTTTTTGATAAAATGGACAAAAATATGTCCATCACTTCTGTAACATCTCCAAATTTTCGGTAAATACAAAAAAATATTTTAATCGAAAAATTATTGGCAAAATAATTTTAGAATGATGGAATATGGTGAATAGCAATTAAGATTTCATTAATATACAATTGAAATTAACGATGGTTTTGAACAATTACTTATAGGAACAAGGAAATTAAAAATCGTGTCAACAATTATAATATGTAACAAGTAATTAATATTGGTTAAGAAATTAATTAAAGGTATCAAACATTTAACTAATTAGAAAGATTGCCTTAAATTAAATTGCTAAATCAAAACTAGTGACAATTGTAAGGAAATCGAAATGCAATGCGAATGGATGCACCGTCTGGACACATTGGATCCCATCCAAACATCATCTCCTCTCCTCTTCTTTCTCCTTTTCTTCACTGCCTCCCTCTTTTCTTCTCATTTGACCAAATCACCAAACCCTCTAACCGAAAACAACCCTCTCCTCCGCTCGACAACCCACGCCGCAACCAGCCCACCACCGCACCACTCCTCACCGCCGCCGGACTTGACGTCGCCGTCCTGCCCTTCAACCCTCACTGTCACCTCCCCCTCCCTTCCTCTCCGCCTCCCTCCCTTCCTCTTTTTCCCCTGCCTCTGCCAAAAACCCGCGCCCCACACCCCTCCTCTGGCCGGCGACGCAACCGGCCAGCCCGCACCAAGCCCTCCCCGCAGCCACACCCACCTTCCCCCTCCCCTGCACTTCTTCTCTCCCCTTCTCTTCCCCTCACCCAAAACAGCACACACCAAACCCGGCCTTCAATTCACCAAATCGAACTCCCTTGCCGACCCTCCCTCACCTCTGACCGGCGACGCCAACAGCAGCACCACATCGGCGCCGACCCAACCACAGCGTGCCCTTGATCGCGCCAAATCGGTCTTGCTGCCCCTCTTCCTCCCAGCCACAAGCACCACTCATGCCGGAGTCAAAGCCGTGCATCACAATACACGCACGCCAGGTGTTCGATCAATCGCCTGGTGTGCATTCTTGTCTCTGTGAAAGAAAATCCGACGAGCAAGCGAGGGTTATGAATAGACGAGACCAATGAAGAAGCTTTCTCTTTGCATTCTACCTTGTCCTCCTCTCTTCTCTAAACCGAATGGGATTGTTGTGTATATCAAGTTCTCAATTTTGTCATCAGTGTACACACAGTATAATCGCTAATTGTCTGAAGATACGAAGGGAGACCATGGAATCGATTTCTGTAAGCCTCTTGGTACCTATGACCTACTTCTTCTATTATTTTCGGTTGTGTTGTGATCGTTGTATTGTCATGTGGTTGAGGATACTTATTATACAAAGAAACCGAGAACCAGTAAGGATTGTGGGCCACTAAGCCAAATTAAGACAAGGAAAATAATTATATATGTATGCATGCAAGCTTAAATCTGTTCCATACCCGGGCTAGCTGAATTGGGCACGAAAACTAATAATTAATCAGGGCTTTTTAAGCCAAATACTCAGGTTGGGGTAATCTGGTCAAGGTGATTAATGGAAGGAGCTAATTAGAAGTCAATTATTTGGACGGTAAATGAGGTTTCGTCATAATTATATATGGATGACAAATAGATCATAGTAATTTTAATAGATAGCTATCAGTATTGTCCTATGATACCCAAATGACTTGCTAGAGTACAACAAATAAATTATTATGTGAGGACGTTCTCCGGTCTAAGTGAAAGGAAAGGCCACTCGGTTAAATTAGGGGAAATTACGCTTTAATTAAATTATACGAGTAAACGATTGATCAATCGGCCTTTCAATTTGATAGGATGTATATTCTCGGATCGGCTTCCAAATCCGACATGCCGAGGTCAATTCATGTATGCATTCTGAATTTGGAGTGTCAAGTATTGTTATTCAACTACCTTTCCAGTGTCGGTCATAAATCAGAATCCTTCGTATCAGGTAACCGGACTTCTCTATGACTCGATTTACTGTTTAGTAGTTAATTGTTATTTTCAGTTCTTAATGTTAATTAGTTTGCGCATGTGATTTGATCTTGAAAATGTGAATTTGTTATGTGCATGGAAATGTATTTTGGAAAATGGTTGTGGCATGAGAAACGATTTGTGCATGAAATTGGTTTGTCGTGGTATTTCTTTTAGGTGCATGAAAAATTAAAATGCATTGTAGAAAATGGTTTGTGGCACGAAAATGATCTAATTGGTTTGGTATATTTTTGTGTGCATGAAAAAGGGATTTGGGATTTTATCAGATTTATGACGGTGTATTTATCGAGTCCGATCGTCGGTCTTATAGTTCTGTGACATGACGGTTCATGGAATCGCCAGAAAGGGATTCAAGTAAATGAGGGTGTACAGATCTGAGAGACCGACAATTGACTCAGTAAATATGCGGAAGTAATGTTATATGTCCCATGCATCAATTTTATTTAATTAGTTAAAATTGAAATTTAATGTTTTTTTTCAAAGAATCTGGAACAAAATAGATTTGCAATAGATACAAAATTATAGTTGGGTTGTATGTGCATGTGTTACTATTTTGCAATATGCTATGATGTAAAGGAAGTAAAGTTTTCCTGAAAGAAATTAAGAATTAAGAAAAATTAAAATTTACTAAATGTCACTACGGGAATATACAGACGGTGTCGGATATTATAACGCGATTATATTCCCATTATTACGGAATCTTAAGTACTTAAGTGAACGTCCCTTACGGTGCCCATACTAGTCGGGTTAGGGAACGGACGGTGTGACATACGGGACAGATTATTTTTAAATTCCCCTAAAAGAAATGTATTTATTCGGACATAACTGAACTTTGTTCAGTACGGGACAGATTAAAACATTTCGTATGCATGACTTTTTAAATTACGAGGAAATTTTCTTTTATGGTAAAATGCATTAAATCGGGCATAACTGAAATTCGGTTCAGCACGGGATAGATTACATGTTTTCAATAATAAAATATTTTTCTTAAATTCAATAGCCTGATATTGTATATATATATATATATATATATATATGTTGTGATAAATGCGTTGCATGGCATGTTTAGTTTTATGTCTTAATATTGCAGTTGTATTTCTTAATACAAGTCTTGTGCATCAATATCATTGCATTTGTAAAGTATTTTGTTATTAAAAACTTGTTATAGAGAAGCGCATCGTTAAATAACCGGTTACTGAGCTTTTTAGCTGACTCCGTTTTGTTGTTTTATTTCCTTTTTGTTGGCGACGTAGGTCGACGAACCGTCGGATGGATGCACAGGATACTGCATCGTAGCACCCCGTGTCGGGGCGTTACAACTTCCCATTTCTTTTAAGGAAGTACAAACCATTGTTCGAAACAAAACCTAATAAAAAACTAAACAACCAAGCAAACATCAAAATCCATCAAGGGAAACTGATACTAGTCTAAGCTTAACCAAAAGCAGCATCACCAACGGATACTGATACAAAGTACCCTGCATAAAAGAAAGCATTCTAAAAACATGCTGTAATCATTTTTCACAAACTAAATAAGAAGATACTGGGAATCAAAAGTAATTGAAACCCAAAGACAAGGAACCAAGAAGCTCTTAAGCAGTTGTGGTAACCCCTGCTTCTTCTTCACCCCAAGATGATGAACCAATAATCGATCAGAACTTTTAATAAGATTTTTTGAGCCGGACTTTAATTTATCTAGCTCCTTAATTATCTTGTTACATGTCATGTGTATTAGAGACTTTGTGTGAGATTAATTTCTGGTTATCTGTGCAGAAATTACGAAGGTTGACTTGACTTGTAATATGCATTAATGCATGGAAAATGACATCTTGTAGCGACATGATGATGATGGTCTGCTAGGCGACTTGATCAAAATTATATACATGTAGTGTAAAGAATAATTATAATAAGATAAATTATCTTTGCCCCTTAACTTTCTCTCATATTCATCCCCAAACTAAATTGATAATATTTTCTCTTTCTTTCTCATATATACTCTCATAAATTTTGAGTGAATTTTTTCTATTCTTGATCTTTCTATTGTATATATATAAGTGTTTTGTTTGATTGAGGATGTGAATTGCAACCGGCAAAAGTGATTTGTTGTATTTGAAAAAAAAATTTTAACTAAAAATGTATTGGAGTGCGGTTAAGAGGGTTTTTTAAGGAGTGCGGTTATCAACTTCCTAATAATAATTAGCAGATCATATAGATAGATGATAGATAAATAGAACAATATGAATGAATAAATAAGTGGTACCAAGTTACCAGCGGCCAACGGACAGACAGGGATGTCAAAAAAAAAATAATAATAATAAAAAAAGGACAGACAGAGTCACTGAATGACAGAGTTGTTCTCAATTATTTGCTATTTTAATAGAAAGCATGGTCCCTATATATCTTAAATACTCTTTGGAAAATGACTTGAGACCATCTGAACTATTCAGTTTTGAAGAGATGACCCCCCAAATTATTTTTTGGGACAAACACCCCTAAAATACCTAATTAATTAATTGTGTAATGCCTCATTTAAGTACGTGAAATGACCAAAATGCCCCTAGTGTATGTCATTTCTATATTTATGTTTGATAAATTTTTAACTAACAAAAAAGAATAACAACTGTGAAAATATATAGACAATTAATTAAACATTTTAAGTACATAACATACTTTTTGTTCGTATTTTTTTAATTTGTATTTAGTACCTTTAGAATGTAGTTCAAAGTTTTTCATTAGCATAATAGTGTTCCA
Source organism: Cyperus esculentus (assembly GCA_030179965.1). Classification (NCBI taxonomy): domain Eukaryota; kingdom Viridiplantae; phylum Streptophyta; class Magnoliopsida; order Poales; family Cyperaceae; genus Cyperus; species Cyperus esculentus. The sequence continues at coordinate 3,863,862 of JASGLE010000025.1, read as the reverse complement.
TGCTTGTAATTAAGAATTTTGAATTAATAAATTATATCATAGAATTTGTAATTTTCCATGTTTAAATAAAACATTATCAATTTTGATTTTTAATATAATAGCCGTATTAATAAAATAAATAATAAACATACTTATCAATTTAGATGAATTGCACATGAAGAAGGTAGTTTGGTCATTTCCTACTTTAAATCGAGTCATTAGACACTTAATTGGCCGTGGGGTACAATTTGCCAAAACTATGAAGTTCAGGGGGTGTTTGTCCAAAAAAAAACTTTGGAGGGTAACTTGTCAAACGAATAGGCTTGGGTCATTTAATTTTCCCATATTCTTTTCATTGTGATCTGAATATGTATTCATTACATGTAGGAATTAATAATTTCAACTAAAAATATACTGAAAGATGGATAAGAAAAACTTTTATAAGGAGGACAATTATCATCTTATTTCCTCTAGCACGAATCCTGCTGCCTGCCCCTTGTTTTTTCCAGCTTTAGACTATTAATCTTCTGCCGATCCTTCTTAGTGCATATATCTTATTTTTTTTTTTTTTATGAAGTAAGCAATAGCTTACTTAATTCATTGATAAAAAATATTTACAATGTTCTGTACAAATGAAAGAGAGAGGAAAATGAAAAAGAAAGAAAGATTGAAAAACATTGAAAACTGTTTTTCTTAGTGCATATATATATCTTAATGAACACATCATCTTTTTTGTTTGAGAAGTTTTCTATTTTTTTTTCGAAAATAAAACTAAACCTGTCAGTGCAACCCAACGTGAAAATTTTTTTTTCTTCTTTTACTTTTCTGCATGTGTAAATTTTTTGGTTCATATTGTAAACGTATGTCAAAAAACCGCATTATCCTATAAATTAAAATGTTCCATATAAACATTCTCGTCATACAATGACATACATCCGAATAGGCTTATTATTGGGCATCTGAGGGAACAAAATAATTCTATGATCGAGTAGATCCTTTTTTTCTTTTTTTCTTTTTTTGATATTTGAATATTCAAAGGATTTGATTAAGTAAAATGCATATCGGAAGTTAAGGTATGCAACAAAAGTTCCGTATTTATATATGCACACTTCTTTAATTGCATTATTTTATTTTTTTTTTTTCAAGAGAGCCAAACAATCGCTTTTAAAAGTACATAATATATTTTTATAGATAGCTTTGATATCATCGGCAATATCATAATGCCCCCTCCTAAGTTCTAAAAAATGTTTTAGACGATTCATCATAGATTGATCAGAGGACTGGAGAAAGAAAACAACCTTTTCCCCTTTGTAATTAAGATGAGGGATGCATTGACAATAGTGATTTTGATAATATTGACAATGTTATCTTTAACAAAATTCTAAATATTCATAAAAAACTTAAAAATAGAAAAAAAAGTTTACAGAAGTATTACTTTAACTTATCAAAACAACTGAGAAGATGTTGAGAAAGGAGAAAAAACTGAGGCTTGCTTTCTCAACTTCCTCTCATCAGGAGATCGAGACCCAGAAGAGTTGCACAGGAAGAAAGGGAGAAAGATCATGAGTTCTACTTCTACAACACCGGCAGTGGGGATCGATCTCGGGACGACGTATTCGTGTGTGGCAGTGTGGCTTGGGAAGCAGAACAGAGTGGAGATCATTCCCAACGACCAAGGCAACCGAATAACCCCCTCTTGGCGTCTCGTTTTCTGATACCGAATGCCTTGTCGGAGATGCTGCCTTCCATAATGCTGCCATGAATCCCAAGAATACCATCTATTGTAATTCCTTTCTTCTGCCTCCTATCTCTTTTCTTTTCTCCGTTGATATGGTTTGTTAATTAGTGGTTTTTTAATTAACAGAAACTTTTAAATTTTGCTATGCCAAATATTTTCTTCTCTTGGATATTTAACGGTATGCTCAAATACAAGTACTCTTTGTCTCCAATAATAAGTGGATTTGAATATCAAGATATAATTCTATTTGTTTTCGGGACAGTTGTATAAGCCAAGACAAACCTTTATTGGACTGTTGTATAACCCAGCGCAAGTGTTTCTGTTAGCATTTAAGGTTGAATTCTCACAAACCAAACTTGAAAAATCGATGTCCAAAACATCGATTTGAGTTGCTCAATAACACATTAACACTTGACAAATGCCCCCCTTTCATAATTACATATTCTATTCTTCATAATTACATATTCTATTCTTCATAATTACTTCCTCCGTCCACAATTAAATAAATTTATACCCTTTACAACTTGTCCACAATTAAATGAATTTATACCATTTGTTTGAATCCACTTTCTTCCTCAAAAAAAAAAAAAAAAATATATATATATATATATATTTATATTACGAAATTCTCAAAATGCCCCTCGTCTCCTTCCAAGAATGTTTATTTTTCTACTAATTGAGGGTATAAAAGTAATTTCACTATTCCACTATTTTCTTTGACTTTTGCTACAAATTCATTTTTTTGTGGACAAAGGAAGTACATAATTACCACTTCAAAAAAAAATTGTCCCCCTTTCATAATTACATATTCTAGTCTTCATAACTCTAGAAAATTGTACCAGATTTTAAAATGCAAGACTTGACAGTTGACACCTACTTTGCATATAGGTTCAATTACTCCAATAATTGCTCTTACCGTAGTACATATTCCACCTTTGTAAATTTTGAAACTGTTTATTATGTGAGATTGAACATTTTTTAACATGGGAATTTTATCTTTTATTTAAATCATTCTAACAATATATAAAGATCTTCAAATTACTAAACTCGCAACTTTTTATTTATTAAATTTTGCAGCTGTTAAACGCTTGGTGGGCCGATGTTTCTCTAATGTATCTGTTCAAAATGACATCAAGTTGTGGCCCTTCACTGTTGTACCCCGATCAGATGATAAGCCTAGTATTATAGTGAACTTTAAAGGTATGGAGAAAAAAATTTTGTCCTGAGGAGATATCTTCCATGGTGCTTGCAAAGATGAAAGAAGCTGCCGAGACCTATCTTGGTTGCACTGTCAGGAATGCCGTCATCACAGTCCCTGCGTATTTCAATGACTCTCAGAGGCGGTGAACTATAGGTGCTAGAAGAATTGCAGGCCTAAATGTCATGCGTATCATGGATGAACCCACCGTAGCTGCACGCTGTTGCATATGGTTTTGATAAGTTGACAGACAGATCTCGTCAACAGTATGTGCTTGTCTTCGACGTAGGTGGAGGCAACTTTGATGTCTCCTTGCTTTCTATGAATCACGGTACCTTTGAAGTGAAAGCCACATCAGGGGACACCCATCTTGGTGGCGAAGACTTCGACGAGCGTATGATGAATCATTTCATAGAGGAATTTAAAAGGAAGTACAAAAAGGACATCAGTGGTGACCCGAGGGCCTTGCGAAGGCTCAAGAATGCATGTGAAAGAGCAAAAAGAAATCTCTCCTTCCAAGCCCAGACAACAGTTCAAGTCGATTGCCTGTATGATGGCATTGATTTCTCATCCCGCATTAGCCAAGTCCGATTTGATGAACTCAACGGGGACTTGTACAAGAGGTGCATGGATCTAGTAGAAGGGTGTATCAAGGATGCTAAGATTGAGAAACAAAGCATTGATGTTGTGGTTCTTGTTGGTGGCTCGACTAGAATCCCTAAAGTTCAGTATCTGCTTCAAGAGTGTTTTAAGGGAAAACAAATTTCCAGAGGGATAAATCCTGATGAAGCTATTGCTTATGGAGCCACAGTACAAGCTGCTAAACTCAGCGGTCAAGGCAGCCAAGAGGCCCAAGACTTGGCTCTCATAGATGTTACTCCTCTCTCCCTTGGAGTTGAGGTCAAAGGGGGGTTAATGAGCATTGTAGTTCCTCGAAACACTCCAATACCAACCAAAATGACATCCATATACAAGACGGTTCATGACAACCAAACTAGTGTGTGTATAAGAGTGTTTGAGGGTGAAAGGGCAGAGACAAAGCATAACAATCTTCTTGGAGTATTTACTCTTTCTGGCATTGCTCCTGCTCCTCGTGGTGTGGCAAAGGTAGCTGTATCTTTTGAGATTGATGCCAATGGTATGCTTACTGTCACAGCACAAAACAAGGCCAATGGTGAGGAAACTCGTATTACAATCACAAATGGTAATGGAAGGCTAAGTGATGAGACAATAGAAAGGATGATACAGGATGCAGAGCTGTACAAAATTGAGGATGAAGATTACAAGAGGAAGTATGATGCATGGAACACACTGGAGGGGTTTGTTTATGAGATGAGGAATGCATCTAAAGCTGCTCACTTTGCAATACGGGAGAGAGTCAAGGAAGCTATTGAAAGAGCAAGTAGGTTGGTGAATCAAAATCCAATTCCTGAGGCAGTTTTTTCCGAACTTTTGATGATAGAGCTCAAGATAATTTGTCGCTCCGTCGGACTCTGTTGTTAAGCTTTGTTTCATACATGACTCTCTGGTGAGACTAGAAGTATCAAAGTTCATTTTCCTTTTTGTGCTTTTCGACTTGTTTTAGGGTCATATCTGCAGTTAAGTTTGAAATCTTGGTAATTAGCAAGGCTACTATAAGGCAGGTCTGTATGAAATGCTGTGGTAGTAGTGATTGACTGCTTGAGCCTAAAATGCTGTGGTTTGTATGAAATGGAAGTTGTAGTTTGCTTAATTACAAGGGCTTCTGCTGACTTTTGAGCTGCTAGTTTCATGGGCCTCCGATATTTGGTCTTAGAATTAAAAGCTAAATATATTAAATAAATGGGATATAAAATTTGGAGCACAATATAACGATATGAATCAACAATACCAATGTAAGGACCTGGTTGGCATTTGTACTAAAATATTGAAACAAATGCGTTGTCTCTATTGACCATTGAAGCATTTTCACAGATGGAGACAGGTAAAAATTAATTCCAAGCCCCTTTAATTAAGTTTGTTGATTGAAGAACAGATAAGACGATTTCAAATATGATATGAATTGAAGAACTAACAATTCAATGAAATTGGTGACCCCTTCGAAGGCACCTTTCTTTCAAAAAAAAAACAAAAAAATGAAAAAGGGTTTAACTCTCTGCTGAATCTGCATATTTGCCTTTGCACAAACCATATAACATAGCGTTCTACTTGATGACACATTGACACATACGAATATTTGTTCTCTCTTCATCAAACACCTAGCTTTATAACTTAGAAGTTAGAAGTCAACAGAAAAAAGGAAAGAAAATAAACATTGTGATACAATCATACAACAAGCTAGACATTTCCAACCAAAAAGACGGAAATACAGACGCTTAATCTGTATTAGTTACTTCACTTGGTTGTATGATGTGGAAATTAAATTTCCGTTTGTCCAATTTCATGGGCCTCTACTATTCAGGCTCAGAAATGCTTGACAGGCCCTTATTATTTGGGCTCAGAATTGGATATAAATCGATAAGAAGATTGAATGGTAATTCTGATTCCACCAGTACAAGCAAAAATGCAATATTATATACTTGCTCTCTTTCAACTTTAAATCATACAAGTAATAAGACTCCTGGTTATATTATAAAGCAATGGTGATAAAAAAACAAAAATGTTTATATACAAGAAAAGGTTATTTACCAATCAAATACATACATAATTGCTTTACAAATTTTGTGTATAAATTAAAGAAATACTACTACATGTAACATGGTATGGTACCACTATGTACTTCTGTCTACCCAATAATTATTGAGGAGGGATCCCTTGACAATGCTTAATTTGACAGTCTTGATAATGAAAATTTTCAAAAAGTTGTAAAAATTCACAAAAACTCTTAAAAATAAAAAATGGTTTATGGATACATTATTTAACTTATAAATTGATAGTGTTTCAAATTTCAATTAATTTGAACATCATTTAATGGCTTATCAAAATTTTGTGCACTTTTCAATGGTTGTAAATTAACGGATTTTCGAAGAGCTATCAAATGATATTTAAATTGAATATAATTGGAAATATAATCAATCTGTAAGTTAAATAATACATCCATAGACTACTTTTAATTTTTAAGAGTTTTTGTAAATTTTTACAAATTTTTAAAAATTTCCATTGTCAGAATCGTCAAATTAAGCATTGCCAATGGATCTCTCCTCATAATTATTTGCGATCGAAAGAATCGGACTTTATCACTTCAAAAAAAAAAAAAAAAAAAGAATCGATTTACACACACAACACGTAGAAATTAACGAAGTCTTGTTCTTTGGGAAAACTTTTTCCCATTTGAGGTCGGAATATTGGAAGACACAAAAAATAAAAAGAAATCCGCATCCGAAAGAAAACTCAACCCGGATCCAATAACAAATCTCTCTCTCTCACTCACTCAACAAAGAAAAGAAAAGTAAAGAAAAGAAAAGACAAGAGAAGGAGACAAGTGCGCGTGGATCTTGGTCTAGGTAAGAACATTGGTACTTCCTTTTCATTATCTTCATCGCATTCCCTTGCCCATTTTGTGTTTTGGATGAAATTGAATAGGATCATGGTAGCAGCAGCTTACAATGGCACATTTATTTACAGGCATTTACAGAAATTGAGTTTGATGGTATTTATACAGAGTGGAAAAGGGCCCACCTTTTGGCAATTTGGTTGCTATATGTTCCATCTCAGTTGTTTATGGGAACCATGGAATTGTGAAATAATGCATTTTCTAAGTGTTGGAAAGTTGGAACTGATCCAATTCAATTTCTTTACTGATCTGAACTCGAGGAACATGATTCGAATTGTGATGAAAAAACAAAGTTGGTATTGACCCGAGTTCGATGTAATTCACTAGGATTGTACCTTGTAATGATTAGTGTATGCATTTTCATTGAAGCATGAATGGGGATGTATCGTGTATGTGATGCCAAGTAAGACTGGTATGAAAAAATTTAGGATTAAGTAGTTTAACTTTCTGATCCTCATCTTTTAAGTTCCAATAAGAAACTAGTTGTGCTTATTCAACTTTTTCGAGAAAAAAAACAAGCTCAAGATAATTCTAGTTTCTTCCGAGATAATAGTGTTACAAATTAGCTTCTTAGTCTTGATTCGGATCCATTTCCTGTTATTTCTTCAACAGACAAAATTAAGGAGCAAAAGTTGTTGCCTCTTTGTATCTTTATCGAAGAGCCCCTTCTCTACAGCAGCTTCCCTATTGATGTTTTGGCTGAGATCTTTCATTATATTTTCATTCGCTTCTGTCAATTTTTGGTATGAAGCTCCTTGTATAGTTTCAACATAATACCTGTTGATTTTGTACCTAATTTTCTAATAAAAAAAATAAAGAACAATATTAAAGAGTCGAAATAAAAAACTGTGACAATTGAATTGTTTCAATAGGAAGAAAGATGAGTACGCCAACACCGGCAGTGGGGATCGATCTTGGGACGACGTACTCATGTGTTGGTGTGTGGCTTCAGAATCATGACAGGGTGGAGATTATCGCTAATGACCAGGGCCACCGCATCACCCCCTCCTGCGTCTCATTTTCCGATTCCGAGCGCCTTGTCGGAGATGCTGCTTTCAATGATGCTGCCATGAATCCCAAGAATACCATCTTTGGTAATCGCTCTCTCTTACTTTCCGTTTCCTTCTTTCATACTTTGCTCGTTAGCAGTTTTCTGTTAAGTGTTAATACAATATTTTGAATGCTTTATAGTTTATTGATATTATCTTAATAATGCTTCACAGCATGCCTACTTTGTAAGTTACATTTACTCATGTACTCCAATATTGTTCTTACGTACCGTGGTACATATTCCACATTTGGGTTCAAAATTTTTGTAAATGAGAACTAACATTGTTCATACTATTGAATTTTTTCCTTTAATATCAACAATATAAGTCTTAATATAAACTTCTGATATTCTTTGTAATTTGTTTTTGTAGCTGTTAAACGCTTGATTGGACGACGGTTCTCTGATATATCTATTCAAAATGACATCAAGTTATGGCCCTTCACTGTTGTTCCCGAATCAGATGATAAGCCTAGTGTTATAGTGAACTTTAAAGGTATGGAGAAAAGATTTTGTCCTGAGGAGCTATCCTCCATGGTGCTTGCCAAGATGAAAGAAATTGCTGAGACTTATCTTGGTTGCACTGTCAAGAATGCCGTCGTCACAGTCCCTGCATATTTCAACGACTCTCAACGCCGGTCAACTATGGATGCTGCCAGTATTGCTGGCCTTAATGTCCTGCGTATCATGGATGAACCCACTGCAGCTGCCGTTGCGTATGGTTTCGATAAGTTAACTAACAGATCTCGCCAACAAAATGTGCTTGTTTTCGACTTTGGTGGGGGCACCTTTGATGTCTCGCTGCTTTATGTGGATCACGGTACCTTTGAAGTGAAAGCTACTGCAGGGGACACCCATCTAGGTGGCGAAGATATTGACGAGCGTATGATGAATTATTTTATAGAGGAATTCAAAAGGAAGTACAGAAAGGACATTAGTGGTGATCCAAGGGCCTTGCGGAGACTCAAAATTGCATGTGAGAGAGAAAAAAGGAATCTTTCCTTCCAAACGCAGGCAACAATCCAAGTTGATTGCCTCCACGAGGGCATTGATTTCTCGTCGCGCATTAGCCGAGCTCGATTTGATGAGCTCAATGAGGATTTGTACAAGAGGTGTATGGATTTAGTGGAAGAGTGTATCAAGGACACTAAGATTGAGAAAAAGCACATTGATGTCGTGGTTCTTGTCGGCGGCTCAACAAGAATTCCTAAAGTACAATATCTCCTAAGCGAGTATTTTAAAGGAAAAGAGATTTGTAGAGGGATCCATCCAGATGAAGCTGTTGCTTATGGAGCTGCAGTGCAAGCTGCTAAACTCAGCGGCCAAGGTAGCCGAGAGGTTCAAGACTTGGTTCTCATAGATGTTACCCCCCTATCCCTCGGCATTGCGGATAATGGGGGCAAGATGGACATTGTGATTCCTCGAAATACTCCCATACCCACAATGAAAACAGACGTAAGACAAACAGTAAAAGATAACCAGACTAGTGTGTGTATAAAGGTGTACGAGGGCGAAAGAGCGGAGGCAAAGGATAACAATCTCCTCGGTCAGATCACTCTTTCTGGCATTGTTCCTGCCCCTCGTGGTGCGGCAAAGATCGATGCCACTTTTGAGATTGATGCCAATGGCATACTTACTGTGGCTGCAACAGATAGAACCACTGGCGAGGCGAAGCAAATTACAATCACAAACGACTACGGAAAACTAAGTAGCGAGGAGGTAGAAAGGATGATGAGGGATGCCAAGAGGTACAAAACCGAGGACGAGGAATACAAGAGGAAGTACATTGCCTGGAATACACTGGAGGGGTTTGTTTATGAGATGAGGAATGCATCGAAAACTACTTCCGCTGCGACGCAGCAGAAAGTCAAGGAAGCTATTGAAAAGGCTAGTACATTGGTCGATCAAATCCCGATTCCTGAGACAGCTGTTTCAGAAGCCATGATGGTAGAGCTCAAGACGGTTTGTCGCTCCGTCGGACTCTGCTTGTCTCATACATGACTCTCTGGTGAAACTAGAAGTATTAAGGGTCTTTTGTGCTTTTTTTTATTTTATTTTTTTTGCTTCTTGACTTGTTATAGTATTATATCCCAATTAAGTTTGAAATCTTGTAAATTAGGAAGGGTACTATAAGGCAGGTTTGTATGAAATGCTGTGGCACTATTAATCAACTGCTTGAGCACAAAATGCTGCAGTTTGTATGAAATGGAAGTTATAGTTTGCTTAATTACATGGGCTTCTACTGACATTTGATCTGATAGTTTCATGGGCTGTTATATTTGATTTCATATCCTCTGTAGCGCTGCATTGTATAGCGCAGGATGTGAACCGTTAGATCATCTCAAGATCTATACTGGCTCGAATCTCGAGATGATCTAATGGTTCACATCCTGCGCTACACAATGCAGCGCTACATAGGATAAGCACTCCTGATATTTGGGCTTGGAATTGAAAGCTAAATATGTATTTGAAATGGATGTTGCAGTGGGCTTAATTACATGGGCTTCTGCCTTCTTTTGAGCTGGTAGTTTCATTTCATGGGTTTCTAATATTTGGGCTTAGAACTAAAAGCTAAATATATCATAGAAAGTGATAATAAAATTTGGAGCATGAGATAACGATATGAACCAACAATACCAATGTAATAATGATATTATGAAAGAGGAGGGATCACATTGACAATGTCTATCTTGACAATTTTGATAATATCAATTTTTAAAAAATTGAAAATAGTAGTTAGAAATTCTCAAAAGTAGAAAAAAGTTTACAGAACAATTGTTTAAATTATAGATTGATTATGTTTCCGGTTATATTTAATTTAAGTGACGTTCGATCGCTCTTCAAAGATCCGTTAAACTACAACCGTTAAAAAATGTATGAAATTTTGATAAGCCATCAACAATGCCTAAATTGATTGAAATTCGAAACACTATACATCTATTAGTTAAATAATACATTTATCAACTTTTTTTCATTTTTAAAAATTTATATGATTTTATTCAAATTTTTGAAAATTGGTATTGTCAAAATTGTCAAGATAAGCATTGTTAATGGATCCCTCCTCATTATGACATATTTATGCAATCGCTATATATATGTAGAAGTTCAAAAGGGAGAGATGGGTTGCTCTTTTTGCTCACTTGCTCTCAATAAAAACGAAGTAACATATTATTTGGCTGAAAATAAATGATGGAAATTAAAGAGCTAAAATCAAATTAAATTGGACTAAGAGCAAATCAGCAAAGATGTATTTTCTGTGCATCAAATTTGCAGGTATGAACAGAGAAGCAACATCCAAACAAGGCATGTATGATGCCATCTCTATGTGATGCTGATGCTGGTAGTTGTGCTGCTCTACTTGTGTGTGCTTGTTGTTACTTGTTACTTGTTAGGTGTTACTAGCCAGCCAGAGCTTTAATATTCCTTTCAGTTGCTAGCACATATATATTATTGTAATTTTATTATTATGCCATATTATATATATTAGGGTGTAGTAGCTGTAGCTCAAGTAGTAGCTAACTAGGATGATTTCTAAAAGGTCACTGGTTCAAACCTCCATAGACACAAATATCTCCTAAAAAGAAATAAAAAAAGGTAGAAAATATCCACTTAAATCTAAAAACAAGGGTGTAGTATATTGAAATAGACTAGAATTTTGTCCAAAGCCATTTGGACGATCTTTGTCGAAAGCTATGGCTAAACCGTTCGATTCAATTTATATGTTTATCAACGGTGATAGCATGTGACCTCGTCATTTTAAATATAACCAGCATGCTATTTTTAGCACCTACATGATTAAATCATGGTTGATCAATTACTAACAATTAGATCGCACGGCTCTCATAATCCTTTGAATAGTCCAAATAGATTTGGACAATATCCGATTCCTATTAAAATACATTATACGTGGTGGTATATTTTATTTATAATTATATATATATGGACCTGGTTTCCTGGTGGTTTATGGTGGCTATATATAACTACCACTATTTGACTTATAAAGATCCTCTCTCCACAAATAAATATAATATATATATAACTACCACTACTTGACTTATGAGGATCCTCTACTCCACAAATAAATAAAATATCCACAGAAACAACCCAAAAAATATTATATAGAAACATGATCAATCACTAATTATATTTTTTTTAAACAAAAAGAATGCTATTGTCACCTCCTAGCTCCCATTTCTCTGTGGGAGGTGGTCTCTAATTATATATACTAGTAAAGAGCTCATGCGTTGCTTTAGGCTGAAATGATTATTTTTTTATAATAGATTTTTAAGATAATATGTAATAGGCCTTATATTGAGGAAATTGATATGTGCCTTAAATTTTAATAGGCTGAGACATTAACATTAACGGGCATTAGCGTAAATCAACGATTCTGATCTATCTAAAAAAATGACCAACGGCTCATGTTTCTTATTTAGGGAAGATAGCTCTTTCATGTTATTTTTTTCAATATGCTTTTATATATGAGGAGAGATCCAATAACCGTGTTTTGGGTTACCATAATAATCATTTTTTATTTATGCATAGATTGAAAAATCTAAACTGTTAGATATATTCTATATTATCTCAATAATATATACACAAAAAATGATAAAGTTTTAACATTGTTTTGAGAGTCATCAAGAGAAGAGAAAAAATCATAAAACTTGAAGTTGATTTTTATTAATGCTTAATGTATATATAAATAAAATCAAAATGATATAATTGTTTGTATATACATAAAATATGATATATACAACATATTCTTTCAATTAGTTTTATTATTTAATAATTTAAAATGTAGTCATTTAAGAAATAATTTTATGGTCACCGGTCGGTCACCAAAAACATAGTTTATTTGATCCCTCCTCTTTATATATATAGTAAAGATGAACAAACTTGGCAGTTAGCACTTATCCCCTCTGAATTATTTAAGTTGTGATGATTCACTGCTGACGGTGTGCTCAGATACAACAAAAAAAATTACATAATACGTCAGCACCCCCTTCAAATTTAATGTCTCACGTATTTTATTTCAAAAGCCACATTCATGATACGTCATATCGTTGACCTGGTGCATTTTTTGGGTACATTTCGAGATGGCAGGTAGTATTTCCTCGGTCCACAAAAAATAAATTTGTAGCAAAAGTAAAAAAAAATAGTGGAAGAGTAAAATTATTTTTATGCCCTCAATTAGTAGAAAAGTGAACATTCTTGGAAGGAGAGGACGGGCATTTTGAGGATTTCGTAATATATATATATATATTTTTTTTTTTTTTGAGAAAGAAAGTGGATTCAAACAAAGGGTATAAATTCATTTAATTGTGGACAAGTTGTAAAGGGTATAAATTCATTTAATTGTGGACGGAGCAAGTAATTATTAATTAACAACGTCCAAAATATTTGACGTTTTTATGTCACGTCAAGTTAATTAAATGGTCTTTTACAGATGACATATTATCACGAGATTTAATTTATGGGACTGTAATTATTTTTCTTGGGATAAAAATAAAATTTCCAAGTAAATAATTTTAATTTGTGCCTAATTAATTAGGAAGATTAATGAAGAGATCACGATTCATGAGTTCAAATTCATGAAAGAAAAAAAAAAAAGAGGTTAGTTGTTGAAAAGTTCAAATCATATATATGCCAAATTGATAATAAGATTAAACAAAGAAAGAATATGGCCCAGAAAATGAAAGGAAAAAAAAAAAAAAGAGGTAAGTTGATGAAAAGTTCCAATCATATGTGATATGCAAAATTGATAGTAAGATTAATTATAACATTGTTCAATTAATTAATTAATAATGGTGACAAGTTTTTGTGGTAGGTATCACCCCGGGGTGAGGTCAGCTCCAGTACTAATCCTTTTCACATCCGGATTTTAATTTAACTAGTATAGTGTCTACAAGTTGCATTGGGATTTATGATATCATGATATTGAAACATTTTGTACAAGTATAATACATTTCGAGGTTAGATATTATTTTTTATTTATTATATATACATTTTAAGTGTCATATATAAAAAAAAAACAAAATGTATATTAGTCCATGAATTGTCACATGAGCTCATTATCTATCTAAAATAGTAAGATCTTCGAATTTATAAACAACATTTTCTTACGGGAGGAAAGAGAAAATGTGTTCGTACCATCTATAGAAATACGTATGTGTGTAATGAAAACTTCAAATTTATAAACAAAATATTCTGGCCAATTGCCATCTTTATTTAATAGCTTCAAATTATAAACAAAATACGTATTGTTCATTTTAAACATTTTTTTTTTACTTCATATATACACCTTTTTTGTTATATTAAAATTTTTTTTATTTCGTGTAAATAATGTTGAAAGTGTTAATCTAAACTCATCTTGGTGTTGATATAAATATTTTTTAACATAAAAATGTTGTTTAGTATGTGAAGCTTAGAAATATTATATCACATGACATTATGCATGTTCCTGTTATTTTTTGTATCAAGTATAATTGTATAAACATGTTTGGTTATTTGTGTAAATAGTTTTGATATTTTGTGCAAGTGTATGTTGGAGAGTGCATTGGAAAATAAATTTTGAGAGCATGTGAACTTTAAGCAGGATTTTTTTTTTTTTTTAGCCTTTAGTGCTAGGAGACCTTGGGTGCAAATTATCTTTTCTCCATTTTTAAACCCAGCGACGCGTTTTCTTTTAGTTTTCCGATAAAGAAAACTTTAAGCAGATGTGCATTGCTTGTGATGCGCGTTAAAGCGAATGGGCTTTGCGCTGGATGAGTGGAAGAAAATCGAATCACTAAATATAGAGATCAACGGTGCTGGTTAAAATAGATTGATGTATCCAACGGCTGAAAATACTTCTGAACATATAGCTATTTCAATCTCCAAATCAACTCCTCCTTTTATTATTAGTAAGGATTATTTCTGACAAGTTCCAAATTTTTTTCTTTTTTTTTGTTTTTTATTTATTTTTTAATTTTGAGGAAAGACAAGTTCCAATTCTATGACCATTACTTTTCTTCTTAGTGATAATACTCTACAAGTACTGTACATATTTTATATATTTGATGAGAAAATCTTAATTAGCGATGGGCCGTCCTCTCTTTTCTTTTCTTTTTCGTGTCTGCTCTCTTCAATTAAGTGACGAGTGGGAAAAATAAGGGGGGATCAGATCACCGCTAAAAAGCTCCCACTGTCAAGTGCGTGATTGTCCTCTACTGCGCAGTACACTGTACTGCACAGCTATGACCTTTAGATTAATAGAGAGGTTTTTGAGATTGAAGCTAGCACGAATCTTAAAGCAATCGGATGGCTCATCTGCTGCGCAGTAGGTGATATGAATCCCTGTCGAGCCAGATGATCAGACCAACCTGTTCTCATCTTTTTAATTTAACAACTTTTACAAATAAAACCTCCAAGTTACACTAAATTATGAAATAATCCAATTTATTTTATAATTTTTAGTCCTTAAATAATTTATAAACGAAGACCGATCTCATAATTTAAATTTTAAGGTTTTGAACTTTGATGCTGCCATGTCTTTATCGTTTTTTATACTTCTTTACAATTTGATGCTCTACCGACTTTGGGGTGCATGATTGGGGTAAATAATTTTTTTGTTTATAAACTTTTTTTATTTAATAAAACACTCTTTTGATATTTTGAGTAAACACTTTCTTTGAGTAATGTTAAATTTTTTTTATATTTTATGAAAACACATTCTAATATGCTATGTAAACGCTTTTTTTGTTCATGTTAAACATTTTTTATAATTTGTGTAAACACTTTTTAATAATTGCATAAACACTTTTTTGTTCCTATGAATTTTTTTTTTTTTATATATATAGTGTGAAGTGTAAACACTTTTTCATATGTTACATAAACATTTTTTATTCATATTAAACCTTTTTGATATTTTGTGTAAACACTTTTTTTTATATGTTGTATAAAAACTTTCTTAAAGTTTCGTATTAAACATTTTTTTTATTTTGTGTAAACAATGTTTTTGTACATATTAAATATTTTTTTTATTTCGTGTAAACACTTTTTTTCACGTACTTGTTCTCAATTTGATATATGATTGTATATTTAAATTGTGTTTTGCTTTCAACAATTTTTTTCACTGATTAATCAAGCATGTGATTAATTCTTAATATAAACATGTACCGTAAAAAAATATGTACGGGTTGGATTAATTGATTAGGCCAAAATGGGCTTTGCATTTGTACACCAGTACGGAGCAAAAGAAATTACGCACTGCACACTCAAATTGAAAAATTTTCAACGGATTGGACCGGTGTGCAGTTTTGGTGTGCAAAATGCCGTGTGCAGTTATTTTTCCTCATATTTGATAGACACTGTTTGAATGTATATGTCCTCATATCGTTTTCTCACAATTAATGTTTCATCGCAGTCGCAGAGACCACTTCAGAATATGTCCTTAATTACAGTAATTAAGGATTATGGTTTTGAATCATTTCTATAACTAGCAAGAAACCAACCCGTTGTGCAGGCGTTTTAAATTCTGATTTTATATATATCGTGTAATACATATAATGTGCTTTCGGCTTTTTGGCTAATTATTTATCATTTAAATTCCATCTTTACACTAAATCAACTCATTGAATGTTAGAATATAAAGCGTTAATTCCTCATTAATGTAAATTCTAATAAATATTGATGTCTTCCATACCAAGATTGATATCTTTCCATTTTTGTAAAAATCAAAATGGAGAGGATGTTGTTTAATTGGAGAACACCAGCGCCTTCGAAATCAATGTATTTTGATCTATACCGTTGATTAAGAGGTAGAATGGGTATTAAACAAATTTGAAGAAGAAAAAAAATAAAAAATATAATAGTTACGTGCTTTAGAATATAGTATAGTATAGATACTTAGTTTTCCTGATGATATAAGATAGAGAAACTGTTCCCTTATGGGTATCCGATCCCTTAGTCAACTACATCCAATGTTAGGTAATGGATACTTTTTGAAAGTAAATACTTCAACTTAATTAAATCCTAATAGTACCTTATACCTAACATGGCGTGCAATTAAGAATTGCAAGTAAGATAGCGTAGTTATGGTTAACATCCCTATTTGACCTAGTGAGAATTTCATTATTCATATATGAATTAAATTGACAAATATAAAATGCCAGATGTATTCTAAATAATCTCGATAACATATAAAAAAATGATAAAAATTTAACATTTTTGTGATAGCCATTAATTAATAGAGGAGAAAGAAAATATAAAATTTTAAGTTTTAAACCGTTGATTTTTGTTAATACTTCGTGTACATGTTAAAAAAAAATGTAAAATGATATAATCCTTGTTTGTACATAACAAAACATGATATATATATATATATATATATATAGAATTTTGCTACGGTGAGTTGCAACTCACGGGCTGCTCTGTGAATCGGGATCAAAAAATATATCAAATCACCTCCAAATTTCAATTCATATGGCTCAATAAATTCTTCATATCAAAATATTGTAGCACGCAAAAAATTTTCATTCTTGGAGATTTTTAAGTATTTGTTTGAGATTTTTTAAAATGATACATAAAACATTGAGATATTATTAATATTGTATAGTCATTTTAAAAAATCTCAAACAAATACTTAGAAATCTCCAAAAATGAAAAATTTTTGCGTGCTATAAGATTTTGATATAAAAAATTTATTGAGCCATATAAATCGAAATTTGGAGATGATTTGATATGTTTTTGGACCCCGACTCACGGAGCAGCCCGTGAGTTGCAACTCACCGTAGCTAGACTCATATATATATAACCTCCAAATTTCGATTTATATGGCTCAATAAATTCTTCATATCAAAATCTTATAGCACGCAAAAATTTTTCATTTTTGGAGATTTTTAAGTATTTGTTTGAGATTTTTTAAAATGATACATAAAACATTGATTATTTTATTAATATTGTATAGTCATTTTATAAAATCTCAAACAAATACTTAAAAATCTCCAAAAATGAAAAATTTTTGTGTGCTATAAGATTTTGATATGAAGAATTTATTGAGCCATATAAATCGAAATTTGGAAGTGATTTGATATGTTTTTGGACCCTGATTCATGGAGCAGCTCGTGAGTTGCAACTCACCGTAGCAAAATTTTATATATATATATACAACACATTGATCAATAATCAATTAATTTTGTTATTTAAGTGTTCAAAATATAAATATTTGAAATTTAATTTTATGGTCACATACTGGTCAAAAAAACATGGCTAGCAACTTGATCCCTCCTCATAAAAAATTAGCAAGTCATTAACAATAATGTTAAATATATTTAAATATATATATTTTTTTTAAATTCTCAGTTGAATTATATAATTATCTATCCATCTATCGTACCAAAACTTGGTCAAAATACAGGTACGGCAAATTAAGAACGAGTAGAGCAAAATACAAAAATAATAAATGCAAGTGACTCTCTATACCTAGCATGCCTTTATATATATATATGGCTGGAAATTAATCTGTGATTTAATTGTCTAATTTAATTATGCCACTTGACATGAACACAGAACATTTATTAGTCAGAAGTCAAGGACTTGTGAGTACTGTACCACAAGTTCTTACTTGGCTGCACACACTTGATATATATATATATATACCAATTTGATAATTTTCCTATATATATATTAATGGCGATTTTTTTCTAAAAAATTAAAATTATTTAAGAATGTTAATTAATCCATATGGTCAACTTAAAAATTAAAAATAGTTCATAGTATGATATATTTTTCAACTTATGGGCTGATAGTGTTCATATATATGTCATACATCTTAAGTTTGGTTTCACATGATTTTATTATTTTATCAAAAATATCAAAATTATTACGATGGTGCTGATATAACAAATTCTGATGAATTATTAAATAATTAAACCGCACGAATTATGAAATATAATCAATCTATAATTAATTTATACAATGACTCATTCATCGATATTTTAATTTTTTATTTATTTTAGCATTATCACAATTTTTCGGATTTCCAAATAATTTCTATGCTTAATATTGTTAAAAGAGTGAGTATTGATCGGTACTACATCCTTACTATATATAAAAGTATATGGGAAAAAATGACATGAAAATGTTATCTTCCCCAAATAAGAAATATGAGCCGTTGACCATTTTCTTGGATAGATCAGAACCGTTGATGTACGTTAATGCCCGTTGACGTTCTCAGCCTTATAAAATTAAAGGCCCATATAAATTATCTTAATTTAAGGCCCATTACATATTATCTTAGAAGTTTATTATAAGAAATAATAATTTCAGCCAAAAGCAAGGGGCGAGTTTTTTTACTAGTATACTGTATTGGCACGCTTTTAAGTTCTTACAATATAATATATTATATTCACCCTAGCTTCCACGTCAATGAACTTCTTTTTTGAAGCAAGTGAGCAACGAACAAAACTATTTACTTAATTTTCTTAATGAAGTTACCTTGTGTTAGAACAAGGATCCGCCACAGAAAATAACATTTATTTTTTTAATGCTGACAGAAATTAAGATTCAGACATTAAGCCAGAGTTTTTATTTATTTATTTAAATTTCATTTTTCTTTTTTTCTCTTTTTCTTTTTTTATTTTTTTGAGGAAAAGCCAGAGGCAATAATCGTGTGCCCAGAAAGAAACAATATGATATATACTGGACACTGAAAATGGGAATGGGAATGGGAGACCAAAGTCACAAAATGGAGGGAACTGGGCAGGCATCATCTTATATATCAAGAAAACTAAAAAAAAGACAAAAAGAGATCCGAAAGTCAGAAGCTTTCAACTTCCCATCAGTACTGAACTCAAAAGAGATCTTAAAATACGGTCTTTTTAATGTGCTATTTTTATTAAATATGAAACATGAAACTAGTATATTGAGCTAGATGCTAACGTTAGCATTTGATAATGCTAACGCCTAAAAAATTATATTATTATATTCGAAATCGTGATTTATGGTGCTTAATAAATTCTTTGTATAAAAATATTGAGGAATACAAAAACTTTCTATTTTTAGAGTTTTCTTAGTATTTATTTTGTATTTTTGAAAAAAACATGTACAAGCATCAATATTTTATTATTATTTATGAGCTCTTTTCAAAAATTCAAAACAAATAGTTAAAAAAACTCTAAAAATGGAAAATTTTTGTATTCCCCAATATTTTTATATGAAGAAATTATTGAGCACCATAAATCACGATTTCGAATACGATAATAGAAATTTTGAACCGTTAGCACTTCAAACCGAAATGCTAGCGTTAGCACAATAGTCTAACTTCTAGTTTATTATACAATTATATATACTTGAATCTTTAGAACTGAATAATTTATGTGGAGTTTTTTTATTTATTGAAATTTGGAAATTTGATTTTTAACTGTGTATAGATTAAGGTGCGTTAGCTCAAATATTCCACTACATCAATTGAACTGATAATTTTAACACAATGGCCTTTGTACATATTTTATACATCGGTATATATGTAGCATCCATAACTTTTAATTAATAAATTGTGTATTTAATTTAAGTATTGGGAATTATCCTCTATATGAAATTATTTACTTACTTTGGAACTGTTATGTGATAATTATATATTCACTAATTCGAGAAACTTTTTCAAAAAAAAAAAATATTGAAAAGAAGGGAAAAAAATTACTAACCCTGACGTGAATTTTATTCTAAATTAATTTCCATGGAGAATTTATAAGGTAGCCACCAAACAGACAGACAGACAGACAAACAAACATATTCCTGAAGAAATTCATAAATTGACGTGCAGATAGCTCCACGCTTCCACCAACCAATATTCCAGACAATAAATCGTACAGTACATGATATGATTGAGTTAAGTAAAATCTCTCCTTAGCCCTATCCCAATTACATTTTTAGTTAAAATTTTTTTTTTCAAATATAACAATTCACTTTAATTTACTGGTTGCAATTCACATCCTTAATCGAACAAAACATATATATATATATATAGTAAATCTAGCGTGCTCCTAGGAGCACAGAGACCTCACGTGCTCCTAACTAAAAAATTATACTAAACCATCATGAAATTTTGATTTATCATTCTCATTAAATTCTTTATATGAAAATCTCCAAGGATACAAAACATTTTCATTTTTTAAGTTTCTTAAGTATATGTTTTAGAATTTTTTAAAATGACTTCAAAATAATAATAAAATAATGTATAAAACTATGTCATCTTTAGAAAATACAAAACAAATACTTAAAAACTCAAAAAATGGAAAATGTGTGTATCCTATGATATTTTCATATAAAGAATTTAATGAGACCCATAAATCAAAATTTTGAGATGGTTTAGTATGATTTTTGAGTTAGGAGCACGGGAGGCCTCTGTGCTCTTAGAAGCACCATAGTTTTACTCTATATATATATATATATATATATATATATATATACACACACACAATAGAAAGACCAGGAATAAAAAAAAATTCACTTAAAATTTATGAGAGTACGAGAAAGAGAGAGAAAATATTATCAATTTAGTTTGGGAGATGGATAGGAGATAGTTAAGGGGGCAAAGATAATTTCTCATATTATAATTAACTGAAGTAGTAGTCTGAAGATTTCAAAGGGATCCTTTTCATCCTCCTCCCCAAAGTCACTGTCAAGTTTCATACTTTCAATGAATATGTGAGGAATTAAACATAAATATGGTTTTAAGCAAATTATATAAAAGAAGGAAGAAAAGTCTACTCTAAACTCCTCCACAATATTCTATTTGTAGTTGTCTATATATATATTGCAAGGGGATCAAGAGGGTGTATACACCTTATCATCAGTTCTCTCCTAATCGCCATTTAGGGAGCAATTAGTTAATTAACAAAACTACAATTAATTAGGAGTTTAACAGGGAGATGGAAGAGGCATCCTTGTTTGCGGTGGCGCCGACCCCCCTCGACATCGACGGCGTCGTCTTCCCCCCCTTAACATCTCCTCCGGACTCCTCCTCGAAACCCCCCTTATTCCTCGCCGGCGCAGGTCACTCTAGCTCCCCCTATATATCATACTCATTTTCAATGAGGGAAGTAAATGGAACTGAGTTAAAAGTTTGTGTTATGCAGGTGTCAGAGGGCTCGACATTGGCGGCAAGTTCATCAAGTTCACCGCCATCGGTATCTACTTGGAGCACTCCGCCATCGAGGCGCTCTCCCACAAGTGGTCCGGCAAGACTCCCGACGAACTCGCCGCCGCCCTCGATTTCTACTCCGACATACTCAACGGTCAGATTATTAACAAGTACCTAATTAATTAAAGCTACAATTATAATAAAGACTTGATCTTTGTTCATCAGTAATTCATTTCATTCTTCTTTTTTTTTAAAAAAAACAAACATTTCATTTCATTAAGTACATTTCCTTTCACTTGATTAAGTGTCTGGGTTAAATCCTGTTGTCGTGTTCCTTTTCCTACCAAACATATATATTTGAGTCTTAATTTCCTTTTACAGTTTCATGTCATTATCTTTTGTTGGGTCAGCTAGCTATATACCCATAACTCCATGTGTGCTACTAACAACTCAATTAACATAGCACGAATCACAAAATGTTGAAAAAAATATATATAAGTATATCTCAATTAATGAATAAGTATATATAAAATGTTGAAGAAATATATATAAAATGTTGAAAAAATATATAAAAAATGTTGAAAAAAAAATATATAAGTAGATCTCAATTAATGAATAATTTTAGAAAGTAATTAATTTAAGCACAGGTCAATAAAATTAGGGGGCCACACAAATAAAGAATGTTGCTATCTGTACAGTACATGAGAAAGAAAGAATTAATAGTCTGTGGCTGTGTGATCTTCTGAGTCCATATCTGCTGTTATTGTGAAAGAAAAACAGGACCCCATTATTCCAGTTTAGGCCGTTAGATCAAAACAGACGGATCCGATCGGTCCAATACAGATTTTAGGAGGTCATTTTAAAATAGATCTGATCCGTTGATTTTGATCCAACGGTCCAAATAAGAATAACAGGGTCCTGTTATTCAATTTGGAATAACAGCCGATATGAATTCTGATCTTCTTTGAATTTTAGAACAGGGGCTGGTAAACGGGGGGGGGGGGGGGGGGGGGGGGGGGAGGGACCCTAATAAAGTGTGAAGTAAAGTACCAGCTGCCTTCAGTTTTTGTTTTTCTCTGTTGGGTTATCTGTAATAACTTTGCGTCTGGCTTATATATGCTGCTGCTCTATTTGATAGTTGATACGCAGCTTTATTTATTTAATTAGAAATTTAGAATCGTCTTCTCTATTTATTATTGTTTACTATATTTTAATTTGATGAACAGATTGATCATCTTCATCGGAATATATTGTTGTTAAGTTAAAATTGATAAACAGACGTTTGGCATCCGATGTCTCCGGACCTTAGTTGATTGGCTGATTTTTTTTTTTTTCTTATTTATATCTCCGCTTTATTTTTTTTTACTGAACCTATATTTTATAGAATCATTTAGAAGAACTTGTTTAATATTAACTAAAAATATAATCGAAGAATATTGTAGCTTCAAATAGAAGATTTTGTTCAATAAAAAAAGATAAAATTGTAAAAATAAAAAGTATATATCCGAAAAACTATAAGGAAAATTTAACTCCTTTTGTTTATAATCTAGTTGGCAAATAGAGGCAAGTTTACTTTTGATTAAAAAAAATAAATAAATAAATATCATCATCAATTAAAATGGAAATGCATGTAACAATCCAGGTCCATTTGAGAAGTTCATCCGAGTGACCATGATACTTCCCCTGACCGGCGAGCAGTACTCCGACAAGGTGTCGGAGAACTGCGTAGCCCACTGGAAGGCGGCGGGGATCTTAACCGAGGCAGAGATCGATGCGGTGAACAAGTTCAAGCAGGTGTTCAAGCCCGAGACCTTCCCTCCCGGCGCCTCCATTCTCTTCACCCACTCACCCTCCGGCGCTCTATCGGTACGCAAACTTCATATCAAAATTTCAAGCTATTTATAGACCTTAATATTAGGCAAACATGTAGAGTCCACCCTACAAAGTAGATCACCCACACATCTATGTGCTTGTCACAGTTGCATAAATGTTCACTGAAAACCGTAATGTATCTGTTTATTAGAAAATGATATATGTTGATCGGAAAAATATAAATGTTCACTGAAAAATGATATTTGTTCATAACAAATACGGTGGACAGTGGATAGATAAAATGGGTGGTCACTAGCTATTACTCTTAATATTATTATGAGCTTTATCCTCAATTAATCCATGTTAATGTCCATTTTTTAGGGTTCATTAAACTAAAAAAGTTTTAAACTTTTCAGATTGCCTTCTCTAAAGATGGTTCGGTACCGGAAACGAACAGCGCGGTAATAGAAAACAAGCCACTGTGCTGTGCTATTTTGGCCTCTATCATCGGCGAGCACGGCGTTTCTCCGGCGGCGAAACGCAGCCTGGCTGTCAGATTCTGCGAGCACCTGAAATCGAAACCGCAGAGCAGTGCGAATCAGGAGGAGGTGGTGGCCGGCAACGCAGTCGCCATCAACGCCTGAATGAATAATGAGCATATCATTTTGATAATCCTAAATTATATTAGCAGTAAATGTTAAAGGGATTCAATGATTCATGCATCTCTAATAATTGATTAGTGTGGGTCTAGGATTTGTATTGTAAGAATGGATATGAATATATATATGATGATTTCTAGTCACATATATATGTACTGTTGTGTTGTGCTCATCCTTGTAAATTGTTTTTCTGATAATTATTGAGGCTTTGTTCATTCAGTTATGTGACAGTATATCCTTCAATAAATCAGCATCAAATTTTTTTTTGCCCCCTTTCTTGAATTAGATTTAAAAAAACGCGTTATTCAGATTCAAAATTAGGGAATTGCGGACCCGATCGGCATGTCGCTGTTACTAGCTAATTTGGGGACACAAATGTATGGCCTATGTTCATAAAAAATCTTA
Organism: Cyperus esculentus; assembly: GCA_030179965.1. Classification (NCBI taxonomy): domain Eukaryota; kingdom Viridiplantae; phylum Streptophyta; class Magnoliopsida; order Poales; family Cyperaceae; genus Cyperus; species Cyperus esculentus. The sequence goes on along the minus strand of JASGLE010000025.1, from coordinate 3,839,369 downwards.
AAAATGAAAAAGGTTGATGGATACATTAGCTCACTTATAGATTGATAGTGTTTCAAATTTTAATCAAATTGATTATCGTTTGATGTTTTATCAAAATTTTATTCATTTTTCAACGGTTGTAATTTAACGAATCTTTGAAGAGCCATCAAACGTCGCTCAAATTGAGTATAATCGAAACATAATCAATCCATAAGTTCAGCAATACTTCCACAAGCTTTTTTCTGTTTTTGAAAATTTTGTTTCTATATTTTTGAAAAATCTCATTTACAAAATTGTTAAGATAAGCATTGTGAATGCATCCCTTCTCAATAATCAAAGCGACGTGACGTCTTAACTTTTTTTTTTCTTATCCTTTTGAGGATAAGATATAGGGCTGTAAGGACGATAACATTTCATCCCAAAAAAATATACAGGGACGTAACCTTACGATAACATTTCATCCCAAAAAAATATACTGGGATGTAAGGACAATCCGTTCAACCCCACCAATCCGACCCGCAAATTAACCGACGGATTTTAATTCTACACAGTTAGGCACGGTTGATTTAATACAAACCCGATTGTTTACAGGATATACGAGGGTTAAAACCTAACCCGTCCCGAGTGCTTTTAACTAAATAACAACATAATTATTAAGAAAACACTAAACTATTTAATGTGCTATATATATTAACAGATAAGATGACTACATGCGTTAGAGAGTACATTGAATTATATGGCAATTAGAAAAAGAATAATAATCTACATCTATTTCTCAACGTTAACAGAGCTGAGGGTGTCCGGTGCACTGGCACTGGCAGGGGTGACCTTTGGCAACTCAAGGTTTTTATGATTTGGTTCATCCTTGTAAGTACCGGGGTTCAAGTAAGGCTCAAAAAGTACAAATTGGGCTGCAATAAGTACGACGCCTAAGATGTTCGGTATCTGTACGTACACAAGAAAATATATGCATATATGGTTAGACTCAATCAAGTCAGAATGAGTGAGATCATAAATTAAGGAATTTTAATTCCAAGCGTCCTCGTTTTAACTATCCACACGTCCACACATAAACAAAATAAGTAAATCTTATCTCAAATTGTGTAACGTTTAATTAACTTACATTTCGTAACAATGTGGACACTAATTTTGAGGACAATCATATGATCATATAATTAATGTCGTTTCTTTCCAACTTCAGTACAAATTATAAATCAAGAGATTAAGTCTCACCGAGATGTAGAAGTCAGAGCGGAGGAGGGCGTACTGCATCCAGCACATATAATTTAGAAAGCTAACAACATAGAGGTCCACTGGCATGTCCTTCACACTCTTTGTCTGCATCACCTCTCTCTGTCCCAAATTGCAAAAAAAATTAGGAGATAAAATTAAATTAAAACTGTTAATTCATCATATCTTATTTTAACATTCAAAGTTCCTGACAAATTAATCAAACACAATATTTATTAAAAAAAAAAAGCCCCTACCATATTAGTAATTAGTGGTGCAAGCATGGAGGTGCCAATAATGACAAAAATAATGCCGACAATCGCTGTTTTAATTAGTATCATGAGTCACGATCCCACTGAGCACGCCAGCCAAAACGACTCCAACAAAAATAAGTTCTACTGCCAAAATGCTAATGATTTTCTTCTGAAAAGAAAATGTGTCAACAAAATAAATAAAGATTGACCTAAAACATCTATATATAGTGGGTACATATATATACAAAGTCATACCAAATCACCTCAAAATTTTAGTTTATATGGTTCATCATATATATTCTTTATATATATCAGAATCTCGTGGGATGCAAAAGTTTTTCATTTTTGAAAATTGTTAAGTATTCGTTTTGAACTTTTAGTTAAATCACTTCCAATGTTTTGGATTTTTGTTAAGTATTGGTTTCAAATTTTTTTAATTAAGTATTGGATTTTTCATTTTGTAAAGTATTGTTTTGGGTTTTGTAGGAACAAAATATCCCACCCTGTTGAAATTTCCTAAAATTCCCGTTTTACTTGGACCCACAGAAAAATTTCATAGATGCCTAACCTTTCGATCTTAATTACACCACTGCCTAAATAGGTAAGTTAATTTCACAGATGCCCAAATACAAGGGCGTATGTTCAATTTGCGCCTTTTAACCCATATTAACCTACACATGACACATCATGTGCTCCGGGCCCGTATAACTGTTAGGTATAGTTCTATTGGGTGCAAGGGGAAGTCACGCCCTTTAGTTTGGACATTGGTGAAATTCATTAAATTGTATGCTTAGACAACATGACAGATAAATTGATATCTTTGGACATCTATGAAAATTTTTGGCATGCCTTAAGTCTCAAAAAAGAAACCCCCGAACTAACAATAACGCCAAAAAAAAAAAAGAAACAAATTGAGGCCAGATACGGAATTGGTGAGAGCTCTTCAACTCCCTTTTTCTTGCAAATTGTCACGAATGTTGGTCTGTATATATATACACATATATTAATGTGTATTAATAATTTCGTTTTAGTCCAGCAATTAATTAGACACTATAGATGAATACATTAGAGTCTATGTGCTTGCATTCACGTAATGAAGTCCAATTATATTAATGACTAGTAAAGAGCCCACGCCTTACTTAATTTGGGATAAAATTGTTATATTTTATAATAAATTTTTAGGATAATATATAATGGACATTAAATTGAGAAAATTGATATGGGCCTTAAGTTTTAATAGGTTGAGACATTAAAGTACGTCAACGGTGGTAATCAATCTAAGTAAATAATTAACGGTTGAGATTTATTTATTAATTCCTTGGGGAAGATAGAACTTTCATGTCAAAAAATCCAATCTCCTTTCATTAGGAGTAAGGATATATATTTGGCTAGCCACTAAAATTTCATGAATGTAATTAATACTTCATTACTACTAAAACTGAAAGTCTATTATGCATATAAATTTATCAAGAACTTACGGTGGAGATAGAAAGAGCCCAAAGGAGACATTTCCTGAAATTGTGAAATCAAATAGCAAATAATTAAACAAACTATCAAGACTATCTAGCTAGTTATATGGAAATCAAGTCCTTGATTTAATGAATTTAATGGTTGTTTCAGTTTCTTAAATTAGTGATTGTAAAATTATTTTGCTTTTCTTGCTACCTGAACATAGAGGTGATTATCAATTAATTTGTACTTTGATTTATATCATCAATGAAATTTGAGTACTAGATCCTCATCCTTTTATATATATATATATATAGAGTCCGGTTACAATAATATGCATATCACGGTTTTACCGTGCTATGCGGTCCGTATCACCGTTACCGGTGTCCAAATAATCGATCCGAACCGCTCAATGTGATCTCAATATCAAAATATGCTAGGAGACCAAATTTTACGATTTTTAGAATTTTTTACTATTTTTAATGATGCAGAGAAAATTGCTATTTTGTATGAACCAGAATCCTTGGATCTAACCATTTTCTCCCCATCATTAAAAATAGCAAAAAAATTCTAAAAATCGTAAAATTTGGTCTCCTAGCATATATTTATGTAAAGGTTACGTTGAGCGGTTCGGATCAACTATTTGGACACCGAAAATGGAGACACGGACCGCATAGCACGGTAAAACCGTGATATGCATATTACCGTAGCCTAATTCTCTCTCTCTATATATATATATATATAACTAGGATAAGATTGAAAAGTAAGAGGAAAAACTGAAGAAACTTTACCTATTATTCCATATACGATACGTACTAACGACATGTGCCAATCTCATCTTTGCTTTTGGGGAAAATGAAGAGCAGGAGAGAAGCAGCAAATGCGTGCACAACAATATCGAAAGCAATAAACAATGCAATGAGGGTGCAAGACCCAACTAGGGTAGAAGGATGTATTTAGGTTGGTTGTAGTTTTAGTTTTGTTGTTGTTTTCTTTTTCTCTGTTTCTAAGTTAGCAGCCACTGCTAACATGTCAAAAAAAAAAAAAAAAAACAATGCAATGAGAGAGAGCAAGAGGGTCAGTACTTATAGTAACATACTACTGTAACCAAATTTAGGATGGAGGCTTATAATTCTATTAAAAGGATGAAGGCTTATAATTCAATAATGATTAACTTTAATTTCTGCATTCTTAGCCATCTTTGTTTCGGACGACTATTTTAAAATTGAAAAATTTTAGCAAAAATATAAGTATTTTTTTAGTTGAAGTTTTGAACAAAAATAGAAAGTAGTTTTTTTAGTTGAAGTTTTGAACAAAAATAGAAGTATTATGAGAAACCAAGAATGAATATGATGTTTTCTAGTCATATGTACGTGTGTTCATTCTTGTTATTTATTTATTTTTTTGATCGAAAGTTCTTCCTTGAAAGTTTTGTTGATATTAGTGAGGCTTTGATTGTTCATTCAGTTATGTGATAGTATATATAGTTCAATAAATGGGTCATCAATTTTTTTTTCTTTTTCCTTTTCTTGAATTAGATGTTAAAAAACGCATTATTCAGATTCCAAATTAGGGAATTGGAATTGCGGACCCGGTCGGCCTTTGTTCGATTAGTTGTTCGCATCTTTTCTTTACTGGTCAAATACACACAGAAATTACAATTTGGAACAAGTGAACAATTATGCATACCAAACGCTTTTTGTGTTACTATTATTTGCATCATGACCATGTCAGAGCCAAATAGAAGTTAATTAAAATCAATGCAAGTTAATTAATCGCCTTCCATAATTTATCAAATTTCATCAATATTTATATAAAACTCAAAATTTTGAAACAATTTTTCAAAATAAAACCATAAGATATAATAATATAATATTTTTGAGGTGCAGATATCAAAAATATTAAGTTTTGTATTTTATTATATATGAGCTAATGATCTACCAAATAACATCCACAATTGCTTTACACTGGGGCATTTTTAACAAGAAATTTGTGTTTCATATACATATAGAGTAGTTTGTCCTGTGATTTCAAACTTTTTCAAGAACGAGCATCTAAATAGTAATATGTATTCACTGCTTACATTATATTGGTCCCGTACATATCTGAGTTAGAACAAAAACAAAATTGCTTTTTTTTTTTTATCAAGTTGAAGGCCCCATATAATATAGTTGGTCATGGGCGCTTAACATTTGTAACTTTAAATTGCATGTAAGACCTAACATCTCCATACTCGATTTTATGTTGTTTATTGAAAGAATTGTACTTCAATCAAACAAATATCTTTTGATACCAATTAATATACAATAACTAATACTCAAACAATTTGAGAGAAAATAATGGTATGGTATAGAGTAAATATCAATATGCCTTCGAATTGCATTTTTTTAGGTGCATATGTAATGAAATATTTTAAATTATTAGATAAATTGCTCATAAACTATTTACATAAACTTTTTTATATCATATGAGATTTTACTTACTACACTAAATATGCTAACTGATATAACTAGATAAAGACCTTTCAGAATTATCAGCTCAATTATTGTGTATTTAGCGACCTCAACAGGTAAAAACAAAAAAAAAACAATAAAAAAAGATTAAATTGTGCAAACACCTAACATTCACTAGACGAGAAATATAGGTATATGAATAGATATCCAGCCTCTATATCAATCAAATTAAAATGTTAGGTTTATTATAAAATATTGCATTCACTAAATGTGTATTAATAAAAATAATATATTACCATAAGTAAAAATGGTCCCGCATACATCACAGAGCCAGTAATGTCACATAATATGCCTGCTCCTATGAGTCTGCCATGAGAAGTATGACTCACGAGGAATATGAAAATCACCACTCCACCAAAGTTCTCCAGCATTAAAATAAGAACCAACGAAATAAATTATAAAAGAATGAGAAATAAACCTGACGCTGACAATGAGTTGAGTAAAGAACGATGACAATGTAGACTAACTCAACCACAATCCCAAAACCGTTAATCAGTGGAACCAACAGACTGCGATCGGTCTTCAACATCTCATAAATGATCCAAATGTCGCAGTTGAGCAAAGACGCGGCATATGTCCATACGACCGGCCAGCTCTGAACCGCCTCCTGACCAACTCTCCTCTAATTAATTATGACAAACCTGCGAATGTACAATTTTTGTTAGTTTTTGTGATAATTATAGTGTGTGTACATGTTATAACATGTACGGACACCTGCCACGACTCTCCCACTCTTCGGCTCTTCGCTGAGCTCTTCGCCAAAATAGAGAAACAGAGAGCATCTCCCGCCGATCGAGCTCCCTTCAATCCAACTCGGCGAACCTTCCCCACCCGCCGCCGCCGCCACGCCCGCGACGAGATGGCTCTCCGCGCACTCAACATCATATGTATACTCTCGATCTCTTCTCGATCAGTGTTCTCTCCCATTAGATGTACTTATTCCCTCCAGGGTGCTCTTCAATTTTTGACGAAATGTGCCTTTACTTGTTTTCTTTTTCAACTTTTGATAGGAAACATCATCCATTGCGCTTTTCATCTCTCCAAGCTGCATCATGCTATATCAGAAGAAGTTTCAACACTAGCTCTACATATTCACATACCTATCTACCGCACTGAACTGTGCACTGTGGATCCTATATGAGGTGATACACCCACCTGCTACCGCTCTTGTCATATTCATTAATAGATTTAGCATTTGCATTGAGTTGGTGTATTCTCATGTCATGTTTTTCGGTACCAACAAATGCCAACGGGTAACTATTTCCTTTCCTATCGGCAGTTTTCTTATATTTTAGATTATATAGGTATGTCATATTGTGAGGTTGCCACCATAGTTGTCCTATCCATTAATGGATTTGGCATATGCATTGAGCTGCTATACCTTTTGGTCATGTTCTTCAATATTAAAAACCGCGAACAGATATTATTATTGTCTTTCATTTTTGCAATTTCTCTTAAATTCCAGATCATATAGGTCATTGCATTATAAAATCAGTATCTAGGTATTTGCATTATCCTTCTTTAACTCAGACCAAAGTTAACAATGTGAAGCCCGATATGAACAACAATTAGATGACCCAAAATCTATCCAATTTGACCTGAGACAACCCGAAATCGAAATGACCTGTGACCAAAAACTCTTCATTAATCAAACTGGCCCCACTTGACCCAGCTCGACCCGACATGTCTAATTGCATTTCTAGATGAAAAAAATTATAGTTTTAACCTAACAAACCATCCGACTCGACCTGAATTGTGATCTAAATCGACCTGACCATGACCCCTTAAAAGCAGCCATTATTGACCCGAAACTTGTCCAGACCTCACCAGAATTGATTTGTGGCAGGATAAAATTTGATGCTTGCAAACATGAAATCTGATCATACCCAACCCAACTCGACCAAACTCATTCCCTACAGAACTCTTTGAGTCAAACTAACCTGGCTCGATTTCCACTGATCCCGAATTATTCAATGAAAAATGAATAAATCATTTTCCATATTCCCACATGCATACAATGTTCAATCTCCAAAAACATCATAATTTACTGAGACAAGTTATGTATTCAAATTCATATATGACTTGATTTACTGTTTTAAATATGCTTGTTGTATCTAAGTTAATGGAAGGTATATATAAATTTGATTGAGTAAAAGAAGAGCAATTAAACTCAATTCGGTACCAATATTACAAAACCAGTACATGCATACAATTATTTGTGTGTGATTTGCTTTCAAAATTGGGTTTACAATCATAAAGAACAAGCCAAAAATATTCAATTCGAGCCAAACTTTTGTAGAAACTGAATATTGTGGATTTCAATACATGCATATTATAATCTGGATTTGTGATTTCAATTCAAATTAAGTTTATGTTCATATGTATCACTTTCCCTAAATTTAAACAACCAAGGATCTATGTAAAAGCAAACATACTCATCAGATTTGGATTACCGTTATAAATCCTATGGCATTTTTGTTTTTTTAACTATATGTAATTAGTTTACACTAGATATATATATTGCATGGTTGCATTAGCACATTTCTAAAAAAAAGTCTCTTGTTACCGGTACAAAGTTATGTTACAAGGATGAGAGCTTACCCTAGAGTGGTAAAAAGAAGAGAAACATGTAGAGTCCACCTCTAATTCATAGGCCACTAATCCAACACTTGACATACCACGTGCACTCATGTGCTTAGCAAGGTTGTATAAATTTTTTGCCATATGTTATAACTTTTTTAGTATTCTTATTTTTTTCTCTATTTTTTTTGGTGTTGTTGTTTAGTTATTTTCTTATATTATTTTTTTTTTCTGTTTTAACATCCAATGGACATAAAAAAAAAATTAGCACGGTTGCCTTTGTAAATATATGTTTTTATAATAAATTTGGGAAAAAAAAATAGGGGCTATACCCTAAATTTTACAAAAAAAAAAGAGAAAACTACTAGAATGTTTTCACTTTGAATAATTTTTGAACAAAATAATATTATACACTGAATGCACAACATTGGCTTAAATTCTAGCTTTAATTGATGAATGATTGGAGATGTTTCGTAAGTTCTGAGGCAAAGTTATCTAATATAGTACATGCCAGTGGGCCTCTAATCTCTATATTGTAAGCTTTGTAAATTATTTGTGCTGGACACAGTACTCTCCCCTTCGCTCTGAATCTAATGATGTACTAATTGATTAATTAATTAATATATACTAATAAGAAATATAAGTTTCATAAATAATTAAAAACTGATTAACAATTTTTGAAATATTGTCATTTTTTAAAACAAATAATTTTGGCTAAAATAAGCAAGTACAATTTGGTTTTAAGAATTTCAGTAATAATTTAGTAAACAAATATTTAATGTCATGTATATTTAATTTACATTACTACTTCTTCTTTTGATGTCAATGATAATTTAAAAATGAATTAAAAAGATAGGGTGTAATAAATTGAATTAGATAGGGCATAACAAATAAATTGTATTCGAATGTTTAAAAATGTTTCAATAAGTTTAGATAATTACAATTTTCATAAATTAAGGGTAATTTTATTTTCTTATACTTCTGAATAGAGTTTTAAAGTGTTAAATATATAGTTGGTGGAGGTGTAATTATACGTCGGAAATTAAAAAGAGTGGTTGTCAAAATTAAAAGATTGATGATAACTTGTCACAAATCAAAATCAAATGGAAAAATGAGGAGGGTGTGGGAACATTATATGCTAAGAATATTACTATATATATATATATATATATTATTTTTTTTTATTGTTACTTCTAACTTTCTGTTGAAGCACCGTAAAATTCATGTAGTAAGTTTTAGACTTGTAGATAATCTAAATTAATGATGAACGGAGACAAATGAACAAGTGCTAAATTGAATCAACACGTACATGAATTAAATTAAGTTGGCAACCAAGCATCATATAACTCTGTATCTATCAATACTGAAGTTGGTTTATGCGAATTATCCATACGTCCGTACTAATACAGTAGTAAAAAAAAAAAAAGAAAAGAAAGAAAGAAAGAAAAAAACGATGAGTTAAATATCTTGGTATCAGTTGAGCAGTTTTCTAGTGCAGATTAATTATTAAGTCCCAGTAAATAAAGTGAAAGTATGGCTGTGACCGTGATTTAATTTATGGGTCATATATATCTAGTGTCCACAAAATTAGTGTCCACATTTCCACATTGTTACGAAATTTGAGTCAAGTGTTACACGATTTGAGATAAGAGTTACAGATTTTGTGTATGTGCGGACGTAAGTGTGTGGATAGTTAAAACGAGGGCGTTTGGAAAATTCCTTGATTGAGTCTAACCATGCATATATATATTTTCTGGTGTACAGATACCCAACATCTTAGGCGTCTTGCTTACTGCAGCCCAAACCTGCTTCAATTAGGAGGTGCACACATCCAGTGCTCTGAAGATAATGGACACAATATTATACAACCCTCCAAACCTGGTAACACAAATGACAAAGAAGCTTTTACTCATCAAATTGTTTTCCTACCCCAGCTTTCTAATCCACAAAATTAACATCGTCCCTCTTGAAAGCACTGCTCTACGCCTCTTCCGTCCCAAAAAAGGAAATGGATCCAGCAACCAAGCTAAATCAGGAAAAATGCAATACAAATAGGGGTCGCAAACGTTCAGAATGGAAACGTCTTGTTCGGTTTCCGTTCCGTTTTGGATAGCGGCACAAATTTTTATTCCGTTCCGTTTTAATTGAATGGAAGAACGTTCAAAACGGGAATTTCTGTTCCGTTTGAATCGAGATGAATTACAACCTTGCAAGCATTAAAATATGATAAAATTTAGATATTTTTATTCACTACATTAGTTATAGCACATTAAAAAGTATATTGAATTAAAATATTTCATTCAAGCACATTAAAAAGCAAATTGTATTACAAGATTTTATAATATTGAAGCACATTCACAACAAAACCAAATTCATAAGCATATTAAACATTAAACAAACACAACTTCACATTTTCACTAAAGCAAAATTCACAAGCACATTAAAAAAGGCCCACAATCAACAACCCATCTAATTTTCAACGGAATAACGGAATATAAATGCGCATTTCTGTTTCCGTTCAGTTATTTCAAACGGAACCAAAATATCTGCCATTAACGTCATAACGAAAATTTCTATTCCATTGACACCCTAAATTATACAAACACGAAAGCAGAAATTTCTGCTAGAATATTTAAGCCCAAATTTTACCAACAATAGAGAGCCTAATAATCTAGCTAGGAGTGGCATGGCTGACTATTTGCAATTTTGGACTTTCCATTGGCTTGCCATCATCCGTGTGTATATAGGTCCAACGGGCCCTGAAGGATTAAGGTGTAACACTAGCCTAGCCTCTTTTTTTTTTTTTTTTTTGTTTTGAATTTCAAAATTTGAATGCATCTCTTTGGGCCAGGATATTTTTGAACTCGGGATCGTCTAACGCACTGCAAGATCTGCAGCGCGGATCCGACGGTGCGCTGGACTTGGGGATCCGTAAAAAGTAATGAGTCCGGATCCCGAAGTCTAGCGCACCGTCGGATCCGCGCTGCAAATCCGGCAGTGCGGTAGACGATCCGGACTCGATATTTTGGGTAGGATAATTTTGACAGCTCTTCTTTAACTTCTTAACCATGCCGTGGCTAGATTAACATATTATTAACCATCAATTTACACTACAAGTTCGTTAATGGAAAACAGGGGGACATTACGAGCCGTATATCTTCATTTGAGAATTCAATCAATCAAGAGCAAACATTTTATTTTTACGAGTGCTGTAAAACATCATCGTGTTGATTACCCGTCTTTGTGCCGATCATTTGTACTCTTTAATTTCTTACAGAGGTCACGTTCTGTTCATAATTGTTCCTTTTTTTTTTTCTTAAATTACTCTTTCTTTTTACTAACTATATATATAGATATACGCAGCAGAGGCGTTGAGCTTTCGATCGAGTTTCGATTTTTCCACATAAGATTTGATTTTATTTCGGTGCAATCAGTGTCACATCTGGTACCTACAAATTCCAGTAAAATTAAAATGGCATCGTCGACCTAGTTTAATTTCTCTAAAAGTAATAATTAGAATTCAAAACATGATTAGCTTTTAATTAAACCAAATCTTTTATTGAACTGCTAAACTACACAAAAAAAATGTCTAAATTGTAATATTGCGATAAAATTGGACATTCCCTATTATGAATTAATTATCCGTTTTGCTGTTTTTTTGTCAAAACTTTAGAAATAGAAACTCTAGAAATCTGATCTGAGACGTCTTTAAAAGGTAACATAGTATATTTATTATTTAGTATCAACTCAGAAAAAGGGCAACAAAAAAGAAATTAGGTGATAATATATATTAGCTGCGGAGCATGGCAATACAATATCTAGAATTGCAGTTAATCTGGAGGATAAAAAAATGCAAGAATAGGTGATGATATTCTTAAATGGGTCATAGATATGGGGATTATTGAGGATACCATTTGAGATACTATATAGTTTGACTTGGTCATAAGAATTTAATTCCAACTAAACATACTAATTATTCAACTTTATATGCTAATTAATCAACCTAAAATCAAATTATAAGTTGAATAATAATATCAATACTTATTCAACTTAATATATATTGTGATTAAAATGAAAAAAACAACTAATTATTTAACTTAACATACTAATTATTTAAGAGGCTAATTATAAGTTGATATTAAGTTAAAATATTTAGCATGTTAAGTTGAATAATTAGTTTGTTTGACCAAATCAAAATATATAGTATCCCACAATGATATCCTCAATGGTATCCCATAGCATTTTCCTTCTTTTAAATAAAATGGACACAATGTTCCTAATTCTAAATCTTGTACCGGAATCCCCTTACTCATTCTTTATTCTCTTTATATTTATATTTCTATTTATGACACTTAATTCTTTATTCTCCTTCCTGCAGTCCCGAAGTTTCCAAAAATAAGATTCTTTCTTATATCTTTTAAAGGGTTCAATTATGCAAATTTGGTGTATTCAGCAAATTTTGTAACTTTTACGACTATATATCGAATTGAAGTCATCCTAATTTGTTTCAATTCTTATTATGAGGTGGCGAGGTGCTGATCAAAGAATATGCTCACAGGCACAGCTATATAGAAGCATAGTCTTAACTGAAGCAGATAAGAAATCCATCACCGACGAGTTCATTCACAATTGTGAATTTAGCATGTTTATGCTCACAGCTAAACATGCCAAATTCACATTTTTTTTTGAACTCTTTATATTACAGGAATCATTTATCCCTTAAACTTATCTTTGAGTAAATTTACCCTGAACATCTCCTTTAGGATTTAGGAATGTAGAGCTAGCCATGCACAAATAAAAATGGTACTAATTTTGGATAGTTAATTAGGTAGCAATAGAAGTATTACATAATCAGATAGCAACTTGTAAGAAAGAAAAAGAACTGAGATTAGTGACCTCTCTTATTCCTGCTGTTAGTTGATTTCATTAAGAAGAATTGTATGATTCAACCAACTCAAATAATCCTATTTAGCAAATTAAGTCTTCTTTTGGTATTTAGACTTTGCAAATTCTGACAATCGTACGTACCTCTTTTATTTCTTTATTTTTTTAGGAGAAACTTGTGGGCATTAATTTTCATACATTACAAAAAAAAAAAAAAAGCTTACACATGAGGAGTTCGTACATTACTACTACGTACTGAACATCTACAAACTAAATAAACAGTCTGAAACAAGAAACCAAAAAAAAAAAAAAAAAGTACCCAACCTGCTCGATATTCAGGACAACCTCCTGTTCTCTCCAGGACAGCAAAGTACCCTTGCTTGCGGAGTTAGTCGCCTGAACAAAGGCTTTACAATCGGTAAAGGTAATCACTCGATTGTCTGCCTTGTGTTGCTCTTCTATCCTACGCTTTCACAGCTGCCCACAAAAAACCAGGCTTCAGTCATGGTTGGACCAGAGGGCCTTCCAGATGCATACCGGATTCTTTTCGACTGTCAATTCTCCTCATACTGGAACATGCCAATGCCAGTTTTTAGAGTTTGTTCTGACATTAGTAACACTTTGGTGCCCAGAGGGATCTGGTACACCTTAAGTAGTCGGTACCAATTGTTTTGGTTGCTTCTATGGAATAGGTGTAACTGTTGCCTGCCTGGCCAATTGGCACATCCTTTGTAGAGACTGTAATTCCAGTATATATATATGCAGAAGTTGTGCTATTTCAAAGATGTTGAAAAAAATGGTTTTAATCCTAAATATCAAATCAACAATATTGGAGTAAAATGACTTACTGTAATTAATTCCGGTACTTCCATTATTGGGGATTTGCTGCCACCAAGTATACCAATAGATTTAAGCACACAAAATGACATGAATTAACTATAATTGATCAAAAGACATACCTGTTATATATGAGAGTTACAATCCAACTTACTTCGACCGTATCCGGTTTGGATCAATATGAAATCAATATGGATTTTGGAGGTACACAATTTGAATTCCCTTGGTTGAACTGAGAGTCCGGTGAAGTTATGAAGGACACAATTTACAATTAGGCAATTATCATGTACACATCTTTTAGAGACAGAATTCAATGTTGAATTGCTTCGAACTTTGAAAGTTAGATAACATCTCTAACCTTCAAAATTAATGAACTTGCTTCTTTTTTTTCTTATAAAAAAATTATAGAATTACTTTACAATGAACTCTTATATACGTTACAAAATGTTGCAAGTTTGCAACCCACAAGTACTGATCTGTGGAGGCCTTTCCCGGTCCGAAATTCATTAATTAGTGCATGGGCACTTTGCAGATATATATACTGGGTTGGTCCAATTTTATTGGGCTCTTGTAGGCTTGGTCCATTAATTCACCATTATATAATGATAGTATTCACTTGTGAAAATTAATTTTAAGAAAGAATCTATACTCCATAAAGAGGGGTAGGTTTCCAAACACCTCAACTATGCCACATCATCAATGTTATTATCCATTGATTTTGCTTGAAACTCTTTATCTACTTTGATTCAATGGCTTGTATGTTTTTTTACTCTTCACATTAAATAACATGAATATGATATGTCTAAAACAAAATCTAACCCTTAAAATGATCAAATATTTATGTGTTCTTATTTATAAATTTTTTTTAAGAAATGTTCTTATTTATAAATCATTATATTTTTATTATTTATATCAAAAAAATTAAATATTATGTTCAATTTTTTGTTAAATATTAAATTTTATAAAATTCTTAATTATTTTTTATATCATTTTTCGCGGCAAAGCCCGAGTTACAGCACTAGTATATACAAATAAGGTTGATTAAAATGTCCTTTCGCCTTTCGTCTTTAATATCTAGGTCCCAATATTTCTTTCTTTCTTTCTCCACTGAAAGTAAGATTTGCAACTGTACATGTTGTTAATTGAATTTGAAGTAAAGGGTCTGATAAACAAACTTGTAACAAACATAATAAGAATTTAAATCAAAGAATAGACCATTTCCCTTATGAGAAGTATAAGAGCAAGAACATATATATCTAGAAACTAATTTCTGTTTGGGACCTATAAATTCCAGTAAAAAAAAAAAATTATATATCTTTAATTAGATCTGAAAACATGAATAGTTGATTAATTTTAATTGAACCTAATCTTTTATATAACTTCTAAACTGCACAAAAAATGTCCATATCGCAAAATTGCTATAAAATTGGATATTCCCAATTATCCAATTCACTGTTTTTTGTCAAAATGTAATTAGAAATAGAAACTCAAGACATCTAATCTGAGACGTCCAAAAGGTAACATACTATATTTAGTATCAACTCAAAATAAGGGCAATAAAAGTTATATAATGTGATGATATATATTAGCTCGGGATAATAGCATACAATAGAATTATATACAGTCATAATCCGGAGGACCATAATTAGGTGATAATATTCA
This sequence comes from Cyperus esculentus, assembly GCA_030179965.1. Classification (NCBI taxonomy): domain Eukaryota; kingdom Viridiplantae; phylum Streptophyta; class Magnoliopsida; order Poales; family Cyperaceae; genus Cyperus; species Cyperus esculentus. The sequence goes on along the minus strand of JASGLE010000025.1, from coordinate 3,823,981 downwards.
TATATATAATGGGCACAAATTCTTGATTAAAATCCAAGAGAGAGTTCCATTGAATTAAGCAATGATGTCCCCAATTGCCATGAAGTCGGCTTTGTTGTTGCTTTCGCTTGCTTTCCTGCTCGGCACGACACGTTATCAGCATCAATTCCTTTGATGTGTTAGAATTATCAAGTCTAGCATGGGACCCAACATCGAACCACTTTGTAGTCGGATCTGCGCAGGGCCCCGTTGTCTATGCAATCCCTGATAACGGTGTAGTCAGGCGCCTCTTTTCTGAACCTGCATCCAACAACAGCAATAACTCAGTCGCCGGTGTTTCTGTCGATCAAACCCGTGGTCGACTGATTGTCGCATTCTCAAATCCTTCATCTGTTGCAGCATATGATTTGAAATCATACCAGAAAATTTATGCACTGCCCTTGCCGGAGTTGGGTGATGCCATTGGTGGGGTCACGGTGGATACAGACACTGGCGACGTGCTCGTTAGCGGTGCAAGGAGAGGGGTCGTGTTAAAAGTGAAACTGGAAGGAGATACGAAGAAAGTAATTTCAGAATTAAAGATTTCGGACAATCAAGGACTTGGTGGAATTGCTTATCTCAGTCATGGATATATCCTTGCTCTAGAGGTAAGTTATAGTTCACATATTATATGCTGATGTACTCTGATACTTCAACAAACATTTCTCAATGGCAATGCCATTTCAATTTTTTTTTTTTTTTTTTTTTTTTTGATGTAGCAGGCGATTGCCTACTGTGTAATTTCATTAATTAGAAGTAAAAAGAGATACAGTACAAATCGGGTTCTGATCGAGTTCATCTGTACATTGATGATTCTTTATTTATAGTAGCTGAATCTCAAATAATGACCTGGACAAGTATATATACATGTAGAGCAAAATGCTGAATCTCAAGTATAATTTTAACCGTTAGTTCGAAACAAAATGCAAACATTTTTATATTAGTCTAGCTCACTAAAGGAATACAAAATTTTTTATTTTTGGAATTTGATGAATTTTATCTTAGAATTTGATGAATTGCTACGACATGTTTGGATGAATGTACTGAATTCACAAGGTCTTAATTTGCTTGAAAAATTGTTGCAAATAGGGACACTATTTTTTTTTTACTCATCATTAATTAACACAACAAATTGGAATAAGTAATGTTCAGCAAACTCATTCCAATTTTACATTGCAATCCTTTTGTTTTACACAGCCTACCGCAGGAAAAATCCTCAAATTGGATACGGTCATCGGCACAGTGCAAGAAGTATCTAGCGAAGATAGCTCGAAACCGATAGCAACATATTCCAGCCACGCTATTGCCCAGCATAACGAGAAATCAGTAGTCATTTCTGCGAATCACAAGGTTCTCTTGTTGAAGAGCCATGATAGTACCTGGGCACATGCGGGTGCTTACTCTTACAAGACGAAGCTTGGGGAGAGGGAAACAGCAGTGGCAGTAGCGAGGCGAGAAGACGAGAAGGTGTATGTTTTGGTGAAGTCAGAAAAGGGATATTACAGGATAGAGGAGGCATTGTTTTGGGGTGGTCTCGAGTGGTTCGACTGAGTGCTTGTTAGTATTGGAATGCTTTTGTTTTGCTTTTTAGGTTATTATTCATTCATATGGGGATTCTCATAGCTAGAGACGTTACTTTTTGTTATTAACGTTGATCATGATTTTGATCAACCAAATTTTGGTGATTCTGAGATCAAGTAATTAACAGGATTGTCAAATTCTCTTCTAGATATTTTTATTTTGGATTTATATCTTCTTATTTGGCTAGAATTTTCTTAGTATTTAGTTTTTTTTTTTTAAAGCAGACTACTATATATATAATTAATTAAGTGGAGCTGCTCTTTCTTTGTAAATCATCTTTCTAAGAGAAATCTATAAGCATGATCCATTGTTACAGCTTCTCTTTATCGTGCTACTTTTAACAATACTCAACATAAAGAAAGAAAAAATATTACCAATTTAGTTTGGGTTAATATATAATTTGAGTAGGTAATTGCGGGTTCCTAACAGTTTCAATTTCTCAACAGTATGTTTAGGAACTAGGTAACCATCAAACAAGAATATAGATATATCTTGCGCAGAAATCGAAGTTCCCTAATTAGATAAAATATTATATACTTTATACAACTATATGCGGTTTTAATAGTTATAAAGGAAATTAAAAGTAATTGTTGTTTAGTTATGTTAAATTAACACTTTTTATCACTCTGCAACTTGTGGCAGAGAACGGTGATTAAGAAAAAGAGCGTGGAGTACATGCCATTTAGCTTCCATGAGATGGTTAGCTTTTTCAATGTTATTTGCTGGTTGGACTACTCCTTTAATTCTTCACATTGACTTCTATATGGTGGTCAGACTTTACTGAAGTTTTGGTATATGTAGATTTGGTATAAGTCGTAACTATGGACCAAGACAGTAAAGAAAATAAATAAATCAAAATAAGTATCTTGGTCACGGAGAGTGGTTTTTTGAAGGGCAGGTAAGTAATAGCAAAATATAGCAGAAACGGTTGTGACTGTGATTTATCTCAGTTTGTTTACAGAGAATAACTATGTTTTAATTTGTGTGAACAGATACCGTACCTCCTAGGTGCTTTGCTTATTGCAGTCAAAGTATGTATTGATGAGTGGTACATGCGCAACGGTGCACAAGATGAGCCGCAACAAAATCTTGAGTTGCCAGAGGTCACCCCTAGCAGTGCACCGGACACCCTCAGATCTGTGCGAGTCGAGAAATAGATACTTTTTTCTGTAAATGTGATACAAGTCCACTGGAGCTTTATGGCAGCTTCTAAAATGATGTACTTCAACGCATGTAGCCATCTTATATATCAATGTTGCGAACTCTATCTAGCTAGCGTTTCTGCTAAACTCACTTCTCCTGCTTGCTTTTACTTGGTACAGCTCACTCTCATCTAATTTTAATATCATTCTTATAGGTATGTTTTTGGGGAGGCTACATGTTCATCATCAACCTTATTCCAGTGCACGCGCGTTCTATTGTTTATAGTGACAGGTCACTGTTCATGTCTCCTACTTGCCTATGAACCACATGTATTAACTTCATATCAAAAATCAGGCGATGTCTCAGTATAGAAACACCTACTTGCTCAACTCTTTGAATGCCTGTAGTTGTAATATTTATGGTAAAAATGAAGTATTCAACATATTCTGGTGAAGTAACAATACATGTTATATATTCTAACATGCATGTCCAAGGTTCAAGCTGTAAATTTTCAGTATTGTGGTTCATGCCAGTTAGCTATTTGGTTCAATAGAATCTTTTCTTTAATTGCAGTGTCTCAGATTATGTTGTGTGTTATTCTGTGTTTAATTAATTTGTACAAGTTCCAGCAGTAGCATTTCTAACAGAGTTTGCTTTCTGATATATCATAATTATCAGTACTACTGCTGTGGCAAATTAGTGGTGTTGTGACTCTTGGTTGATATGAATATCATAATTATTTAGTTTCAGACTTGCAGTTACTTATACCCCATATCCCTATTATAGTATATTAATTTGGGAAGACATGCTACAGTATTATGAACAGTACAATAAACAGTGTTTTTTTTTTTTTTTTTTTTTAAAGATCCTCAAATAGTATCTTACCACATTGAGTTACATAAGAGAATAATTTAGAATGTATTATTATTGACATAAATATAAATAAACAACAATCAAATACAAGCTACAATATCTATTGGAAGCTTTAAACTATGAGAAGAGATTGGTTAACAATGGTTATCTTGACAATAAATTTTTCAAATTAAAAAATAATAAATTGTATAAATGTATTACTTGACTTATAAATTGATAGTATCTTAAATTTGAATACAGCTTGACAGATTATCAAAATTTTGTACACTTTCAATGATTGTAAATTAATCGATCATCAATAGATTACATGTATAAAGTTTTTTTTTTTTTCATTTTTAACATTTTTAAACAATTTTTTGAAACTCAAAAAACTTTTTGAAAGCTTCATTGTCGATATTATTAAGATAACCATTATCACCATGCTTCTCTTCAACTATTACTTTAAATTTCCTTTTGTATACTTCAAAAATATTAAATATATTGTAAATAACTTTTTTTCTTACTAAACAAAAATGTTTAATGAAGGTAAGAGATGTCTAAACAAGCAATATTTATGTTTCGTAAAAAGCTATAAAATTCAGCATCTTGGAAAAAAAAAATTACATAAGTATAAGTTCATATAGTTCATCAAAAGATGGCATGAACGAAGATTCCAATATAAGATATAAGTGCATGCCATGAAAATTTAATGGGCTTCAAACCATTTATGTCTTCTACATTTATTATTTGTAGTCATTTAGAAGATTGAAAAGACATATTTACAATTTATAAATGGTAAAACTTTTTTATTCAGTGAAATTTTTATATAAATTACATATCCAGTAACAAAAAAATACAATATGGAGATATTTAAAATATGAAATTAATAAATCACAAAAAATCTATAACAAACTATATATGTCTTTAAAATACTCCTCCTTTAAGAAAAACAATACAATTTATATAAAAAAAAAGAATAACATAAGTTATGAAAATAATAACTTATATAATATAAGAATTTTATTCATAATTTATACACTTTTACATAATTTATATAGTTCTAAAAAAAACTATATATCATTGTTTATTACTAATGTATATATACCTTATATTTATAATGAATACTTGTATATCCATGAAAAAAGAGAGCTTTTTAGTCCGTTTGGTTCTAAAAAGAGAGCTTTTTTTTTTCTCATTTTTATTGATTCATTATATAGATCTCGTCATTAGCTTTTCGTGGCCGCGTAGAACGCTCCAATTGGAGTTTCCAATCAAAAGTTATGTCCGTTTGAAGATTCGATGCGAGTCGGGATTTTACTAATTTAAAAAAACTCAAATATACTTTTTTTATATTTTATGTGATAAATGAAATTCCATTTATATGATTTGTCATTGATAATTAATTATCCAATTAGTTGTTAAACTTTAGCTTTTGAAACTTCATAAAAATAATAAATTAAAAATTATTTGATAAAATCCTTTAAAATTTACAAAAGTTAATTTAAAAATTATTTTATTATAAAATTCTGTATGACAAATCATATAAATAAATTTTAATTATCGCATAACAATATTCTCCTAAGGGTAGTTGTGAATCAAAAAAAAAAAAAATACATAAACAACTTGAATATTTACTGCTAAAACTTGAATACTGACATATTTTTCAGCTTGAACTTGAATACTGCTATAACTTGAATACTGACATAACTTGAATTCTCATTGGTATAACTTGAATACCTATTGGTATAACTTGAATATTTACTACTAAAACTTAAATACTGACATAACTTGAATTCTCATTGATATAACTTGAATACCTATCGGTATAACTTGAATACTCATCGGTATAACTTGAATACCTATTGGTCTAACTTGAACACCGACCAATTGCAAGCAAACCGACAATTAATAGAGAGAAGAAGACCAGAGAGAAGAAGTCGGAGAACGAAGGCAGAAGAAGAGAACGGAAGGAGAAGAAGAGAACGAAAGGAGAGGAAGATCAGAGATGTGGAGTAAGAGAATTAAAGGAAGGAGATCGGAGAGGAGAAGTTCGCACCATGAGAGGATGACGACGGGAGGGGAAATAAACCGGAGAGGGGATCGGAGAGGATGACGACTGGAGGGGAAATAAACCGGAGAGGAGATCGGAGAGGATGATCGGAAAAGAGTTCGCGCCATAAGAGGATGAGATCGGAGAGGAGAAGATCGAAGGAGAAGTTCGGAATTTGATTTGATTGATTTTGAATTTCATTGAACCGACGTTAGACTGGAAAAAAAACCTCGTTCAGTTTTATGGTATCAACTATGGTATCAAACACGGTATCTACATAGAATTTTCCTTATTTTATATATAAAAGATCCCTTAAAAAGTTAAAAGTACCCATGCTCACCTCGAATAATTACATGTACAGAGACGTCACGCCTTGACGTGTAAATGCTATATATCCATTAATTTAAATCCTAACTTATATATAAAATCATATTGGAAAAAATGATATGAAATGACTATCTTTCTCAAATAAGAAACATGAGCCGTTGATAATTTTCTTGGATAGATTAGAACCGTCGATATACATTAATGCCCGTTGACGTTAATGTCTCAGCCCATTTAAATTAAAAGCCCATATAAATTATCTCAATTTAAGATTCATTACATATTATCTTAAAACTTTATTATAAGAAATAACAGTTTCAGCCCAAAATGAGGCATGGGCTTTTTATTAGTTAATTTAAATTAACTTAATTAAATTAAATTAATTGTAGAATTTGAACATCGTTTATTGGCTTATCAAAATTTTGTGCACTTTTCAACGGTTGTAAATTAACGGATCTTTGAAGAGCTATCAAACGTCACTAAAATTGATTATAATTGAAAACATAATCAATCTATAAGTTAAATAATACATTCATAAACCATTTTTCATTTTTAAGAGTTTTTGTAAATTTTTACAATTTTTTGAAAATTCTCATTGTCAAGATTGTCAAATTAAGCATTGTCAATGGATCTCTCCTCTAAATAAATTTAATCCAAGCATGATGTATCTATTAATTAATGTTATATAATGTACCCTAATTAAATAGTGAACTAAACTAAACATGATTTTATTATTTTTCTCAATACCACTAAATATTCTTCCATCTATTTAGGCCTTAGAATTATTCTTCTATATATTTTGCATATATATTATTACTTACAAATTAATTAATAATAATAGATGGAAGAATATTTAGCAGTAAATATTCAAGTTATACCAATGAGAATTCAAGTTATGTCAGTATTCAAGTTATAGCAACTAGTGTTTAAGCAGAAAAATATTAAGTATTGAAGTTTTAGTAGTAAATATTCAAGTTATACCAATGAGTATTCAAGTTATAGCAATAAGAATTTTCAAATAAATGTTCTTTATTGGATGTTTGACCGGTCAACTATCTTGGTATCAACTATGGTATCAACTATGGTATCACCATATCCGGACCCATAAAATTAATAGATTGACAACAGTCTGTCTAAATATTAATAGCGTCTCGTCTCGTCTCCTTTCATTTTTCTGATTCAGCACGTACTCCATGTATATATGCAATATTCATTTAATTTGTAATCTGATGATATAATTTCATTTTTAATTGCTAAGTGCTAACCAAATTAACACCTGCCCTCTGTTCAAACTTGATCATCCTGGATCTCCGTACTTCGACGTAGACTCGATCGGAGACCAGTAATTAATTTAGGATAAATATAACTTGCCACACACAATACCTCAAAACACCTCCAACACGTTTGAGAAAAATTTACAAAAATATTCTTCTTTTCAGAAAATTTTACAGAAATATCCTTTATTTGTAAGAAAATTTACAAAAGTACCCTACCATGAAAATTTTTTACAAGAAGGACCCTCACAATTTTACAAAAATATATCTTCGCCCACAAAATTTTACAAAAATGACCCTCCCCACCCATATGCCACCTTATCACAGGGTTGTGAGGGCAAAGTTGTGGTATGGTATCATTGTCCATTAATTTAAGAGAACATCTCTGTGTACCCGCGAGCTCGTACCCTGACTTCGCCCAAAGAGTAGGTCCGATGCCCATCGGACCAAGTCTGGTTCAATGAGTACTTTTCACCGTTGGATGTTGATTTGGGAAGAGGCGCTTGATTGTTGGGAGTCATAGTGAAATTGGGTCTAAACCCGTTCTCTTGGCAGGGAACTATTTGTCTCTCTCGTCACTCAAACCCTTTGCTCTCGATCTCTCTCCCACTTGTTTCGCCCTCTCCATGGAAGGACTACCCATCAGATCTACTCCCAGAGTCCTAGTCCTTGGAAGACAACTGAGAAGCAACGTGGGGAGGCGAGATACACACAACATAAATGACTCATTTGATGAGGTTTACGAAGCGACCGCCGCAGGATTTGAAAGGGAGAAGGGGGCAGCAAGCGGCTGCCGCGAGACGGAAGTGGTGGTAGCAGCAACAACAACGAGGCGGGAGAGGGAGGTCGGAGCCGCTGAGTCAAGAGAGTGGGGCTGCGAGCGGATTTGAGAAGATTTGACTTCGGATTTAGATGTTAACGGGTTCAATTTTTATCTAGCCTGTTAGCAAAGAAGGCTCCGCTAATCAAAAAATCAACTCAAAATCTAAGATCGTACGGTTCCTGATGCTCATCGAACGCATTTCAGTCCGATGGGCATCGGACCTACTCCCAGTCCTCGTCCCCGAGTCGTAAATGGTAAGTTCGCTATTCATCAACTCGATATTCTGTCTGCATAAGAGTAAACTTTGACCTCCTCCATTTCATAAATATTGGAGACCATAGTTCATTCATGCAATTAGAAAACATATAAAAGCTCCGAGGCTCTGACTGCAATGTTGAGCATAAGAAAAATGGAGTTTTTTTTTTTTTTTGAGTTATATTTTTATTCTTTTTTAGTTAGAAAAATTTGAGTTAAATTGGGCCTTTCACTGGTCTGCTAGTATGTTATTTGGACACAATAAGATAATTTTTATTACAATTTCAATGTTAGCTAGCTAGAAGGCCAGCACAGTGACAAAATAGTTTAAAACTTTTAGATTTACCAAAACTTATGCATGTTCATAAATACTAAAAATTTTGCATTTTAAAGTTTGGAATAATTAAAACAAATACTACCCAATATAAATATGTGAATGAGTTAGGTAAAATCTAAACTCTCAGGATTAAGAAAAATGTTAGTTTACCATACATTACAAATATAAACACCTAGCGTGAAAATATAAATACCGCTAATAAAACTATAAACACCTTGTGTAAAAATATAAACACCAGCTTATACAAATATAAATGCCTTGATAACTATTTTTGACGATTTTTGAAAGATGACCAAGAAATAATAATAAAATAATCCATTTGGAGATTTCAAGAATCGTTAAAATAGTTAGAGATCTCCAAAAATAGAAAAAAAAATTATATCCAATGAGATTTTGATATGTAGAATGTACCGGTCGAATTGGATCGGACATCGGAGTTACGGTTGCTGAGGAATGAACTCATAATATGGATATCAATTTGTTATGCATAACACGGTACGTAACCCAACTCTATATACATATATGTTATTATGCACATGGTGCAAAACGCGTTTTTGCACTACCGTTTTCAAAATCTCGCAAACTGAATTTCAAATGCCAAATCTAATTGAACCAACACATTCTACTTATTGAAATATTATGGAATACCAAAATTTACAATTTTTAAATTTTTTGAAGTATTTTTTTGGATTTTGAAAGATGGACAAAAAATAATAAAAAAATAATGCCATTTGGAACATCAAAAAATACCCATCTTTGAAAAATCTGAAAAAATAGTTAAAATGTTCCAAAAATTGTAAAATATGGTACTTTGCGTAATCTTAATATGAAATTGTGTTGGGCAAATCGGTTTGGTCATTTGAGTTTTGGAAATAGAGATTTGATGGGGGGTGCAAAAACGCGTTTTGCACTGTGGTGCATAGTAACATCTCTCTCTATATATAGAGTTATGTTATGATGCACCGTGGTGCAAATCGGGTTTTTACACCACCGTTTTTAAAATCTCACAAACCGAACTTTAAATGCCAAATCTAATTGAACAAACACATTCTACGTATTGATATACGGTGAAATACCAAATTTTTAACTGTAATGCTTCTTCATATGTATGCTTTTCTTGGCGATGGTTCTGCCCTATTCTGAGATTGGTTCCCTTTGTGTCCCGGATTTAGCTCTTGTTCTGATTTTGGCAGTCTATTCCACTTCTGTCTATATATAATCACTAATCACCTGATTATAAATGGCGGCCTATTTTTATTTATAGAAAATTAAAAAAAACAAACCGAATTATAAATCAAGAAACAATGACCAACTGATACTTTTTTCCATATTAGAAAAACCATTTTTTTTGGGTCCAAATATAGAAACTTATTCAATTACTAATAAAAATTTAACAATTCAATATTTTTACAAGAAATACTATACATCTTTTGAAACAAATAATTCAATTTTTACTACAGTTTTTCTTTTTTTAAGAATATCGTCCTAAATAAGACAGATAAATATGAATGCGCAAAAATATTTAATAATTATTGAGCAAGTCTGCATCAGTGCGTCCTCATGATAGGATTCTTAATTTGATACATACAACAATTAGTAATTTGATTCTATTTTGGGTGACTCTTGTGTGCTTATATATACTACCCTTCTCTTGTTCTTCCTCATTGTCTTCTTTCTCTTGTTGCCTACATTCGTTGCAACTCTCTCCTACTGTTTTTAATTCTCCCTGAGCAAATTAAGATGATTTCAACGGATCATAGCCGTACCATTGTTTGTGTACTAGGTAATGCTTGTCAGTTTTTTTTCATTTATTTGTGATCGATCTATCAATTAGCTCCTTCTTGGTAATTTTGATATATATATGTAGTTTAATCAATAGCTATTTGATTTCACTATTCAGGAAATTTGACCTCCTTTGCACTCTTCTTGGCTCCAGCGTAAGCTCTCGATCGATATATAAATTTACGTTTATGCATTCCAGACTTCTAGCTAGTAGCAGTAACATTCATTAGATTAAATTAGAGAAAAAATATATAACACATAGATTCTAGTGTACTACTAGTGTTTGCTGGACTAATACATGTACTTTTAATGCTTTTCGGATGAACGAACAGGCCAACATTCATAAAAATTTACAAAAAGAAGGTAGTGGAAGAACAAGTTTCCCCGATTCCCTACCAGGCCACTCTGCTAAGCTGCATGTTATGGGTAATATATGGGGTCCCATTAGTGCATCCCGATAATCTTCTGGTGGTCACCATTAACGGGATAGGTTTCGTCATTGAATTCCTCTACTTTAGCACCTTTTTTGCATACGCTTCACGCAAACAACTCGTAAGCTGATTTCTTTTTTTCTTTTGTTTTTTTTTTTCTTTCAGTTGTTGTCTAAGTTAGATGTGTTTTTGTCAAGACTTGTGTTGCTGATAGGTTTTCTTTGCAGGTAAAAATGATTTACACTGTGTTTCCAGAAGCAGCTTTCATTGGTGCTCTCTTTGGAGGTGTCATTGGAATGGTCCGAAATCATTACAAGTGTCCTCTGGTTGTGGGCATTTTGTATGTCATTTCTAACATTCTGATGTATGCATCACCACTCGTTGCCACGGTACGCGTTGTTTGCTTTGAAAATTTGTTTGTTGGATTAAAAATATTTAACATGTACATAATTTATCCCAATCCTCGGCTATTTTCATCAAATTTCTCCATGTAAGTACCGTTTTAAAGATATAGTAGACAAAATGTACATAATTTATTGGATTAAAAATATTTAACATGGATTTAATTGAAGACAATATAATATTACTGGCCTTAAAAATTTGTCCAACATTTTTGGTTCTTATAAAATTTTTCGGTCTACAAACCTTTTTTAGTTCATCGTTATATATGGCAGATGGGAACTTTAATTAGTATCAACTGCAATAGTTTTGATATTAACAATCTTATTTAGTTACAGAAAAATGCATTCCGTGCAATGAAAAATGACCATACTGAAAATGTTTCTAATCTTGTGGCAGAAAATGGTAATTCAGACAAAGAGTGTGAAGTACATGCCATTCAACCTCTCATTTTTTAGCTTCCTTAACGCAATTTGCTGGATAGCCTACTCTCTTATCCGCTTCGATCCATATATACTGGTCAGATAATTTTTTTTATTACTGAATTAATTGCTTTGAATATATAAGTTGTTACAAACCAGCAAACTGATCTTACGGTTAGTATGTGAAGAGTTGATACAAAAGTTCAAGTATGACAAAAGTTCATGACATCACACCTTTTATAGAGTGATTAGGATGTTCCATGTTTAATTCTGCAAAATATATATATGGCCTCAATAAAATATTAATGATCGGCAGAAAACAAAATGGCAAATAGTTAAAACTTGTTGAAGTACTGGACAAATTAATTACCAGAATAAAAAAAAATAAAAATGGTTTTAAATATCTGGGTAGAATTGTATATATATATAATTGTATGGCATGATATATCCATGATCGATGGAAACTAGATTACTACGTCTTGATTGAAAATAATCATGTTTTCTGTGTCGACAGGTATCGAATGGTCTTGGTGCAATACTTGCAGCTGTTCAGCTGATTCTGTATGCCATTTATTATCGTACTACTCCGGATGAAGAACCAGAACAAAACCTCAAGTTGCCAGAAGTTTCCCCGGCCAGTACTGAGCCTAATAAGCTGAGCTCCGTGACAGTTGAGACTTGAGAAGTAGTACATATTACATCATACACTAAGCAGAGTATTAGATAGGAATTAAAAGCTTATATATACTTTTTGTTTGATTGTAGGCCTAATTTGGTTTAGAACTTTTCATGTATCTTTTTGTGTTCTCAGCTTTTAAAATAGTAGAGCACAACTCTGATTTTTCCCCCCTAATTTAATATCAATTGCACAACTTAATGCATACAGTTTGTGGAACTCGAAACAGTTTATATAGTCTAGTACCAGTAAAATGACTCAAGAAACCTATCAATTCAGAAATAGCAGCCAGCTAATAAAATTACTATGTACGTATGTACCTAGCTTTATCATGTTCTATTGCAAATTGAGAAGCCAATATACATGACAGGCTTGACAGCATCTGCTATTATTTATGGGATGTAAATAAGTACATACATATAAATGAAACTGGTCCAGGCAAGGTGCACTACAGTAAATAATATAGGGAAACGCTATGGTGATACGGACGGAACTCCTGTCGTTGATACACGCACAACCAATTTTTTTTTTTTTTTTTTTGCTTTGCTTTATTATGCAGCGGAATATGATAATTATGCAACAAAATCTTAAAATTATGCATGTAAACTCAACTCGCCGAATAAAACTAATTTTTCAATAATCGAGTCGCGGTTCAATATCCGGTTCAGTGAATTTTAACCGGTTCTTGACATCTTCGTCCAGTTCACTGTACCATCTCCCTATTTTTCACTTTATTTCCCTGTCACACTTTTTTATACACATTATATAGCTAATTATGCATGTAAACTTATTTATTATGCATACAAATTCATTTAGTATGTAATGTATTGGTTTTACACTGTCATGTTACAACTTACAAATAATATATGTAAATAAAATCATTTATTATGCACTAAAATTTATTTAGTATGCAATATGGATTCGTATCCTCTGACATATGGTATATGCCATACTCAAAATCTAGACCGTTCAAACAAATCAACGTTTCAGATTTATTTTGATTAAAAAAAAATTCTGACCCCAATCCCTCTCCCTCTTCTTCTCTGCCTCTCCTCCCTTTACTCCCATCCCTACTACTCAAGCTTGAGGCCATGACGCGGACAGGAATCGAACATATGTCGGTGGTGACTTGGTTGTATTTGCAAGGGAGCAAAGACGGGCACGGCACGACCATGGCACGAAGAGGGAGGAAAGACGCCGGCCACGACTTGAGGTCGGGTGCGCCACTACGCGAATAGGGGGCGGAGTCGGCCACCGGCGACGTGAGGGGACGAAGTCGGGCCGCCGGCGACGCGAAGAGGGGGCGAAGTCGGGCCACCGGCGACGCGAAGAGGGGGCAAAGTTGTGACGCCGGCAACGCGAAGAGGACCAAGTTGGGCAGCCGCTTTCTCTTGATCCCTTCCTGGGAGCACCTTGCACGAACGAGAAGGTGGCCAACAAAGCAATCTAGCCACTTTGAAAATTAAACTTGAGAAAAACGGACCAAAATAAATTTGAAACGTTGATTTGTTTGAACGGTCTAGATTTTGAGTATGGCATATACCATATGTCAGAGGATACGAATCCATGCAATATATTGGTTGCAGAATTCATGTTACTAAATATTTTTGTATGCAGGAAAAAATGTTTAGTATGCAAGTTGTTTAATATTTTTTAAGCTCAGGAAATTAGTTTTACATGCATAAAAAAAAACTTTCGTTGCATAATAAAAATATTTACATGCATAAATCAAAAGCGCAGAACAAGTTTGACTGGTCAAATTATCCGTATCAACGACGGGGGTCCATATCTGCTACCATTAGAAATTATGGCAGCGTCCTGCCATTAAGCAAATCGAGCCACAGGATTTGAGCTAAACGGTTGAGATTTTAGAAAGGCGGGTGCTTTTTTAATGCTGGGTCCCACCTGTCATTGTCAATGGCAGGACCCTACCATAGTTTTTAATGGCAGCAAATACAAATCCCAATGACGGGAGCTATAACGGTATCTCTATATCAGCTCCCAAAAATATAACTCTGGACCCAATAAGAAATTGAGGGAGTACGAATGTACGATTGTACGAAGGACTGTAAAAAATAAAACGCTGGACTCACAGCAAGAAATTATTCGCAATTAGGAAACATATCATCAGTAAACATAATTTGAAATCTCTGAATAGAGGCAATTGGGAATATTCCTGATTGGAGTTTGCAAATCAAGTGCTTTCTTATATAGTCTATGTTATGATTCCGTAAGATATCTATCAATTAATATAGACAAAACCTTACTAAGTATTTTATAATGTCGCCTAAGGGCAGTTGTGAATCAAAAAAAAAAAAAAAAAAGTACTTTATAATGTTTCATAGTGTTTGTCGCTAGGGGTGTCAAAAAGTGACCCGACCTGATCTGAACCCGACCTGAGAGTAGATGAGTCGGGTGCGGGTCTGAATTTTTTGACCCGTCACGGGTCGGGTCGGGTACAGATCAACCCGACCCGACCCGATCCGCTTGAATTTTCAACGGAAGTGCAAACGGTGTACAGATTACACAGCCAGCTCGAGTGCCAGTGCAGTTCACAGACTACATAGCCAGCTCCACTAGAAATCATATCCCCTGCTGTACTGCATAATGCAGTGCACAGCATCAGCCGTTGGTTCGTCTCAAGATTTGTGCCAGCACGGATCTCGAGACGATCCAATGGCTGGCGCTGTGAACTGCACAATATAGTGAGTCAGGGGATGAACAATCGAGCTGCACTATTATCACTAGGAACTTAGGGTGATAATCATTTTCGGCCATGTGATTGAGTTAAACGGTTCAGATTGTAGCTATTAGGAGTGCCTTTTTAATGTGGATCCCACTGTCATTAAAACGAAAAGTATGGCAAGTTGCTGCCATAGAAAAAACTATGGCAGAGGATGTGAATCCATAGAGTTCTCATGTATTGTAAGTCTGCAACTGTCAGTCAAAATTATAAAGAATTTTCAAATCAGCAAAGCATTGCACGTATATTAATCATTCCCAAGATAAATGTTGAGCCAATGACGTGTGAGTTGTAACTTTTCTTAAAAAAAAAAAAAATGATGAGTGATATCCATCAAGATCTTTGCCCAACTTCAATATTACGCATCAGAGTGGTCAGTCACCCAGGTTTGTATAATTTTTTTTAAAAATTAATCAAACCTTTCTAAAAAAAAATATATTTTTATTTGATTAAAATATTATTATCGAAAATAAAACATTTTTTTAACAAGAATAATAAAATGTTTTGTATAAGATACGAGTAAAAATATTGTGAAAACGTTTGCATTTTGCTCTGAAATGCTAACGGTTCAAATTATACTTTATCATGTCCGATATTTTAATTTATTGTTCACATTAAATTTATCGTATGAAAATACTAAGGGATACAAAAATTTCCCATTTTTAGAGTTTTTTAAGGTGTGTGTTAATTATGTAGTTTCCAAAATCTAATATTTGAACTTTGTAGTTGATCGACTTTTAAAGTAGTAACACACAAAAAAAAGGAGAAGAAAAGATAACAAACGGATGACAAAAGTAAGAAAAAATGGTAGAGCAGGACTCGAACCGACGCTCTCCTGATTCTTACGTCTCTAAGAGACTCCCAAGGACCACTACACCATTTTAATTACAAATTAATTTGTTTGCAATGGAAAGTACATACAAAGTTACAGGTTGGGTCGGGTTGACCCGTGACCCGCAGGGTCGAGTATGGGTCAGACATTTTTGACCCATGACGGGTTGAGTCGGGTCAGACCCGTTTAAGAAAAAATAATAAAATAATATGACCCGATCCAAACCTGACCCGACCCGACCCATTGACACCCCAATTTGTCGCAAATAAAATATCAACTTCCTTATATTTATTTTATATATATTTATGAAGATGACATGACTCAACTACAAGTCAGAAGTCACTCATGCGATTGTAAGGGTAAATTAATTATATCCTTCATTCGGGCAGAAATTGTGTTAAATCTGTTCATATGAAACTATCATTTTTGCTTATATAATAACAGGCAGTGGCTCCAGAATTTTCAGAAATGAATAGAAGAACATAACAATTCTTCTAGATGAAATCAAGACTCAAAGAGAATTAATGGTTAAATTTATGTAGTCCAACTGGATGAGTTCATGTACAACTTTTCATTTTTTTTTCTTAATTTTTTTTTTCCCTGTTCTTTTTACCTTCAATCTTTGAAGGTTATTTTTATTTGATTCTCTTATAGGTTTTGATCTTCAAAACCGTTTTTGTACAAACTTTTATATATTATCAATGATCAAGGGCTAGACCCTTTTTAATTTCCTCCTCAAATAACTGGTAGTGATATATATACTGTTTAATTGCACTATTTCTAGGAATGTTTGAACTTTGAAGCATGGTACCATGGTTACCTCTCGGACCAATTACATATATATGTACACAAATATCTTATCTACACATATAAAAGTGTCAAATTAAATAGTGTAAATTACGATGTCACTATAGTTAAGTTAATAAAGTAATAAAAGATATCACGTGCATTGCACCGGTTGGATGCTAGTTTTTTTTTTTTTTTTTTTTTTTTTCAAAATGTTAATACGTTTCGGTTCATAGCAAATTCGGTACTTAATAAATGGAACTTTGGATTAATTGTTACGTATAGTTACTTACAGCCCAAAAGGCCCGTATATATTTAGAATTACTAAAACCTCAAAGATGAAAATTACAGCCCAAACTAAAGGCCCACAAATTAACAAAATGCATTCCCTGATCAAGGTCCAAATTTTGTCTATCTTACCGCATCCCTCCCTGTATGCCTGTATCTCATGCTGTTATGCATCTTTTTATTTTTTATTTTAAAAAAAAAATGCATCTTCTTATTTTTGTTTTGATTTGGATTTTTCATAAGCTGAAGGTGAAGGTGGATTGTGTGGGACCACTAAAGAAAAAGTGACCTTCTGATATATATATTCTTTATTTAAATTTTCATGCTATTATTATGTACCCAAAAAAAAAAAAAAATTGAATCCCAAATTTTCATACTATCTATCTTTTATGGAGCTTGTCATACATCATTATTTTGTACCCTACTAACTCATTGCCAATTCTTAAATGTACGTATATCATATGTAAGGAAGAAGCACCAGAATAGAATAGAATACAAGTCTTGTTCTGTTGTTGGGTTAATCTTTTGTACCCTGTTCTTAAATACCCCACTATCATACCCCGTCATCCAACGGTCCATAATACCCCAACTTCAACACCACTATCTGATTCCAATATAATTAACTTCTTTTCACTGTCTCTTCTAATTTGAAAATTGTGTGGAGTCAGAAATATCTCCGATCGTGTACATATCGGAATTGCAATGGTACTCGACCTGACGGCGATGCTTTACTCCGCGCCAATGATTATGTGCCGATAGTGAACACTCCGATACCGATGGATCTCAACACGATGGTGACGCTCTACTACGGCGCTGATAGTTCTCGACGCGACGACGACACTCTACTCTGGCCCCTATAGTTTTCAACCCAACGATGATGCTCTACTCCACCACTGATGGATCTCGATCCAGCGGTGATGCGTTACTCCGAAACTGATGGATCCCAACATGACGACGACACTCTACTCTGACAAGATGGTTTTCGACTCGACATCGACCCTTACTCCGACTATCTCACAACTCCCCTGTGCTCTCCGTTCTCCTCCTTCCCACCTAAGATTGACTCGATCAGCATCGGCGTTCCATCCACATGCTGGCGTGACCTATGGAAGCAAAACCCTCACCTCTCCATCTCCACCAGCATTCCATCCACATGCAATATTTATGTTTTTTTTATATTATTACTTAGCTATTGTGTCTATTATTTGTTTCTTTTAGTGCTATTATTAGTATGTGATTAAGATATCGTGATATGCAAAAAAAATTTACTCTTATATTTAATTTTAGTATTATTAGTTTGGGAATTCTTGTTTGTATTATTGCTTTTGTATTATTGTAGGTATTTAGACTTTGTTCAATATGTATTAACTATTTGCTAGTATCAACATTAAATTGCAATGAAACAACATTCACGTGTTTTCAAATGAAGTCAAACTGGGAATTTGACTGGGGGATTTGATTTTTATTACAATATGTGGGTTAGTTTCGGACTAAATATCTATTCAAGGTATTGAGACTTCTTATTGGTAGTATTTAGGTTTTGTTATGTATGTATATAATATTGACGATGAAAAATGCTCATTTAGTATTACTATTTACATGTCTAACTATTAGTAGTTTCCCTCTTTTTGGTATTAATATTTGTAACTTGATGTATTAATAGTTGCATCTGTCTGTATTATTAGTTTTATATTGTTACTAGTATTAATACCTATGTATTGTTCATATCTAGCATCTGGTATTTAATATATTTGTTCTTTGGTATATTATTTTTTTTTTGGTTACATTTAGTGATGTGTTGTAAACAACAGCAATATTGTTCAAGGACAATTGTTTTGAATTTTAACAGCATTTACACTATGTTCATGTAGTATTACTATTTACATGTCTAACTATTAGTAGTTTCCATCTTTTAGTATTAATATTTGTAACTTCAAGTATTAATAGTTGTATTTGTGTGTATTATTAGTTTTATATTGTTACTATTATGTTCTTCTGTTACTATTGTTAATACCTCTGTATTGTTTATATCTAGCATCTGGTAATGTAATATATGTCTTCTCCGGTATAGGTCATGGGACGTCTATCGTCGATGGCAAAGATGCTGCATGATCAGCCCTTCTTGTTTAGCAATCAGATTGAGAATTCCAAGTATTTGTTTCTCCCGTTATCAGGTCTGAATCATTGGATTATGTTCGTCGTCGGTTTGCAGAAGGTTCATATTACAATGTACAACTCTGTCGCTAATGACACATGGCTTGAGCATCAAAACTTCCATATTGCTACTGTTGGGTGGTTCAAGTATTTTTTTGAGTTACCGGTTTGGTAAGTAGCAATTTCACTTTACATGTCTTAGTTTGTTTTTCTATATTTTTCTGTGTTTTTGAAAATAATGGTTTGAATTGTTTGTGTTTTTTTTTTTTGTAGAAAATCCTGAGTGACTGAAATATCGATTGAATTGGGTGAAAAGATTGCCAAAGCAGTATGGGACCAAGAACTGTGCATTATTTGTGTTGAGATATGCTTATGCATATATTGCTCCGGGATGGAATATGAAAATTGACCAGGTTAAATTTTCATGCATCTTTTTTAATGTTATTAGTTTGTTATTGTTACTATTATTACTTAATATTTGTTTATATTATTATTTAATTGTCTACTGTTGTTTTATTTATTTTATTTGCTTATGCGCATCTTTTTTAATGTTATTAGTTTGCTATTGTTACTATTTAATTGTTCTACTATTGTTACCATTATTACTTAACAATTGTTTGTATACCGTTGTATTGTTGTTTTTTTTAGTTACAAATTAGCAAGGAGAGGCTTATTATTGCCTACAAGATTCTCACGGATAAAAGCAACATAATAACAGGGTTAAAGTTGTGTGATTAGGTCAAGAAAGTTATGTTTTTCTTTTAGTTTAAGAAAACAGTTAGTAGCTGTTATGGTTTTATTTTGTGAATGAGGTGGATGCTTTTGATTTTATTTTGTAATTGATGTGTGGATGTTTTTATGTTTATTTGTGAATGATATTTTTAGTTTAAGAAAATAGATGTATGCTTTTGTTATAATGTAGGTATTATTACTTGTATTTTTTGTGTTGTTTTATTATGTGATATGGCTGGTTGTTCTGATTTTTAACTACACATATAGACTTTGTTTTAGAGAAAGTTCGTATTACGACTTTACTGCAATTGTATTATTGACAACAACATCAACTATTATTATCTCTTATTTATCTCTTATTGACTACAACACCAACTGTTATTATTATTTTTTCAGTTGGTATTATTAATATATGAATAAGATATTGTGACATTCAAAATAAAAGAAAATTAGACCATATTTCATATTATATTTAGTATTATTAGTTTCAAAAACTATTTGCAGAAGTTTTGTACATAAAATGAAATTGTATTACTACTTCTGTATACTAGGTATTTAGACCTTCTATAATATGTATTATTAGTTGCAGAAGTTTTGTTATTCAGTGGTATAGTGGTCACGTGTTTTCCATGTTAGTCAACCGGGGTATTTGACTTTTGTTTGCAGTCATTTTTTTTGTTGGATGTGCATAATGCATGCATTGTAGGTATTGGTACTTGTTATATGTAGTATTAAGGTTTTGTTCTATAGGTATTTAGACTTGAAGGACGAAATTGCTCAGCGCGCTAATATTATATGGTTAGTATTATTAGTTGGGCTGTAAACGCAAATGGGATCTGGTCAAAGCGGGGTATTTGACCGGGGTATTGAAGGCGGGGTACTGATATCTTCTCCCTCTGTTGTTTGTTCAGTTTATAAATTACACGTGCTCACCTCAGACTTTATATTTTCCCATTCGATGTTACTTTATTCCATCTCACATGGTGAGTGAGTAAAAAACATTGCTTCTTCTTTTAATTAAATTGTGAAGCTTGCGGTAATGCTGTGCGATATCTTAATCTTCCTGAGAAAAAAAAAAATAGCATATGTGAGGTTCTGTAAGAGATTATATCACAATTATATCACAACTAAAATATAAGAGAATGCTAGCTATCGTAGAGAGAGAAAGGATTATACATATACATATACATATATAAAAAAAAAGAAAAGAAAAGCCTTTCATATTTATAGAAATAACTGTTAATTAGGTGACCCTAAAAGGTAGAAACCGTTGGATAGTAAATGTACAAAATATATAATTTGGGTGTACAGCCTATATTAAGAGCAAATAAAGAATGAAAAACGTAATTAATAATAAGAATATTTTAAGAGTTCAGTTTAAAAGGACCATGAAAAGACAGAATTGCTAAAGCATTAATTACATTAATTGTGAAGATCAATTGATTATTTTCTGCTCATTAAATCAGGCAATTAAAATTATCTCTGCTGAGGTGGCATGACTGAAATGCCTAAAATCGTACCCCTCTTTCTGGGGTATAGATAATTTTATTCTTAACGCATCCAAACAAATGAATATTACTTACCTATATCCTTTTCCAATAAATTGAAAGAATAATATCATTGTTGTCTGTTCGCATTCCACCTTTGATGCGGGTGATGGTGTTATTGTAAATATCTCGTTGCAGATGGCCTTTTATCTGTCGCCTCGCCAGCGCTGCATGGCTGTCAGAACTCGG
Organism: Cyperus esculentus; assembly: GCA_030179965.1. Lineage (NCBI taxonomy): Eukaryota > Viridiplantae > Streptophyta > Magnoliopsida > Poales > Cyperaceae > Cyperus > Cyperus esculentus. The sequence goes on along the minus strand of JASGLE010000025.1, from coordinate 3,802,343 downwards.
ACGAGCTCAGCGTAAAAGATATATAGGTTTGGTTGTGAAAGTTGGTTGCCCGGGTTCGGAGTGCATATCCTCTGCGGTGCTGCATGGTTGCAGCACTCAAAATAAGGAAATATGTCTTTTTCATTATTGTGTAGTCTTTCGTGTGTCAGATTTTAACTCAACCAGACGGGTTCCAATAAGACTAACGGCCTCCTGCCTCTATGTCTATCTATGGCCTGGTCTGATACTTTTGTCTTAATCTTTTCACAGTTATTACCACTTATCATTTAAGTTCTTGGCTTACACCTATGGTATATTATAGCTTTCAATTGTACATGAACTCTTCTAAGATTTTTATAAATACTCTTTAAAGCTATATAAACACCTTTTATTTGTACACAAACATTTCTTAGACCTTTATAAATATTATTTAACATTTGAATATAAAACTGCAAAATTTTAATATAGTTCAATATTTTGGCATACAACATCCTAATTTTGGGTAAACAAATGAACAGAATAACAATCTTAGTACAGTATTTCCATCCTTACTACCTAGAATATATAGAAATTTAGAAAGTCATTAATACCTTGCTAGAATCTTGCTAAAACCGAGCTCTGATACCAGGTTGAAAGAGGATCACTCCAAACTTCAAAACTTTGGTTACTAAGAACACGAGTTTTTAGAAGTGGAAAGCGGAAATTTTATTTCACTTAGAGATATTATACAAGAGAGAAGAGTAAGACTTCAGATGATTTCTGCGTGTCTTGCATCTTCTAAAACACACTCTTATATAGGCAACTCAGGCTGGCATCTCAATAATGCATCGGGTGCTCATTGGGCCCCATCGTCATGCAATTATTTGGATTACCACAAACCTTTGTCTGCCGCTAAAAGGAATCAACCACCAGGCTGATTAGAAAAAGATAAAATTCGTACACCCACTTCACCGAAAGTAGAGCGCACTAATAAAAGGCACACTAATGGCCAAAACAGGTGGCCAAAAGAAAGTAATAATAGAGCGAATATATTCGCCAGCACACTAAAAAAAAAAACCAAAGATGAACAAGTGGTCACCAACATGGGTCCACTATGCTTCAAAAGTAAAAAGAAAACACACTAAGAGCTAATTAGTGGAATTCTGAAGATTTCCACTAAGGCTCAAGAAGATTATCTAGATTTGCAAACCCAATTTCGTCCAGTCCCACTGAACTCCATGGGTCACTATTAACATCAGGTTCCTCTGGAACAGGTTCTTCCGGAATAGATCTTCTACGCCTTGCATCTATGATTAACTCATCTAATATATTCTCACATTGCTCCACTCTTTTGAAATGATCCTTAAAGATGGGCAAGTAGTCTCCCAATACGCAATCACTCCTGCTGTATGGAGAGGCTTCCTGCATTTCCAATTGTAATATGAACCTTAAGTCTTGGATAGCCAAGAGAGCTTTTTGCATTTGCTCCCCTTTGAGACGCTCGCGGTCATGACCGAGCTCACTGTATTTGTCCCAATCAATGGGCTTCTTTTGCTTTTGTATGCACTGTTGGTATTCTCGGGCAGTTTCTCCAATTTGAATAGTGTTGATAGAACTGCTGCCAGCTGGTCTAACGGGGCGGTACTCGTACCTTCCTCTGTTGTTTCCGTAATGGCCTCCTCTAGGAGTTGAAGATTGGCCTCTTCTTCCTTTGTTAAACATCCTGCAAAACAGAAATTTGTTAATCTTGATAATGAATCAGCAAGGACATTTAACTTGCCATCAATGTGCTCAAAGTGCACATCAACACCGATTCCGGTTACAAAATCCACAAAATTAATCCACCGAACACGAGATGGTTTATTTTGAGCCGATTTGTTGTAAAAACTAATAATCGCTTGGCAATCTGTACGGAGTGTTATCTCCTTCTTGTCAAGGTAATGGATTTTTAGCGATTTTAGTGTCTCCATGCATGCAAAAATTTCGGCATCAATGGTTGATTTGATAACTGGGAACTTCCCACTTGCATAGGCACATATTTTTTCAGAGCTTCTGGGATCATTTTTAAAGGGTTTCCACTTACATACACCACCCCATCCTTCCATACATCCATCTGTTTCTAGAATGATGTATGATCCCTGAGGTGCCATTTCTAAATCTGGCAGATTCTGCACCTTTTCTTTAAGTTTTCTGATTAATTCATAATCAGAAGGTTTGAGTCTCTTGTCTCCATGTGGACTGGTTTTCGAATAGAGGGGACCAAGCAGTGTGCCAAGATTAGGGATGTAGGATCGCGCATAGTTGAGTATGCCTAACCAGGAGCGAAGCCCTGATTTTTCCTTCAATTTTTCCTCACTGAATGAGATGATTTTCTTGATGATGTGGGGTTGGAGTTTAATCTTGCGGTTGCCAATAATTGCACCAAGAAACTCAATTTCTTTGACTGCAATTTTCATTTTGGATGGACTAAGAACAAGTCCATTGGCTTCACAGATTTGAAGCATCGCCTCCAAGTGTCTGGCATGTTGCTCTTCAGTTTCTGAGAATACTAGGATATCATCAATGTAAACAGCAATAAAATCACTAGTGCCAGCGAAGCAGTTATCCATTTTTCTTTGGAATACTGCTGGAGCATTCTTCAATCCAAACGGCATCACCAGCCATTCGTATAACCCGTTTGGGACAACAAAAGCTGTCCACTCTATGGACTGTGGGTCCATAGCTACCTGGTGGAATCCACTCTTTAGGTCGAACTTTGAGTAGATTTTTGAATTGCCCACCTTCATGAGTATGGTATTAATACTAGGTAAAGAATACTGGTCCTTGTGAGTGTTATCATTTAGGGTGCGGTAATTAAAGACCATTCTTTCTTTTCCTTTCACCTCTTTTCCAGTAATAGGGTCAATAGGGGTACCGGAATTTACCATTATTGCCATGGTCCTATGTCTACTCTTACTTGGTTTAATCACGCCTATCTCCAGCAAGGCTTTGGTGTGCCTTTCGAATTGTTCCTTCTGAGCAGGGGTGACATGCTTTAGTGGTTTATCTTGAATGGTTAAGTCTGGGTTGATGATCTCCAGTTTGCACGTCACTTGGTTTTTGGACCAATGTTTTACCGGTCATTCCCGATAAATCCTTGTTCTTCTAATCGCCTCAGGAGTTGATCAAAGCGGCTTTTGAAAAACTTGCTTTCTTCCCCAAAATTATAGAATACCGCCTCTTGAATTTCAATATACTCCTGTTCATCGGGCTCTAGTTAAGGAATTGAGGTTTTGTTGACGACCTCAATGTCAGCTTGTGTTTCAATGGAGGTCACTCCTTTGTAAAACGTGACCGTGTTGCCTTCTATGCGTAAGCCTCCTTGTACCGCTCTGATGAAATTGCAACCAACCAGCATTTGGATACCATCTCCAGTACCCATATCAAAGCTGAATGTGAAAGGGATTCTGAAACTGTTATCCCCTATCCTCACAAGACCATTCCTTAGTCTGAGTTTTGCCTCTTGCCTTAAATTAACTCCATTTATGATGACTGGATAAGCGCTGAGCTCTAAGGCTTCTGGGGGTACGGCACGCTGATTGACACAGCAGGTTGAGGAACCTGTGTCAAGGATAGCTCGTAATTCAAAGCTCTTCACACCAGGAATCTCCATGACTGCTATGAAATTATACAGCCTGTTGATTACTCGCCTTGATTCTTTGAATTTTGGAACATCGGTTGTGGCTGTGGTATAGATTTCAATTTCTTCAAATACCACTTTGGCGAATTCCTCATCAACCTTGGCCTTCCCTTTTATCTTGTCATGAATGAGCAGATTTTTGAAATCTTCCTCCAAATTTTCCATAGTTAGCCCATCCAACTGTTTTTGCAGTCGTTCATTTTCTGCTTGCAAATAATCAATATATTGCAGCAGCTCCTTTATTAGGGAATCTTTCCCAGAAAACACCTTGGGACTGCTCTGTACTGGTTTGATCTTCTCTTTGGCATAATGCTTTGCGCACATAGGACATGCTGTAATTTCACAATTCCCACAAAAAATTCTCATATTTCTGGCTGTGAGGAATTTGCAAAATGTACAACGTTCCTTGCCCTTTGGAACTTCATCATTGTGTTGCCATAGATGACGGCAATTTTTCTGGGCATCAGTCAGCTCCACATGTGGCCTCCAACTGCTAACTGTTAGCATAAACACATCCTCATATGGGTATGACTCAATGATTGTTTGTGCCTTTAATGAAGATACACCGGTTTCGCCTTCAGACATACTGCAAATTGCGTCTGAATCGGGCTCATCTTGATCTACTGAGACAACATCCCAATCCTCCAGGATGTCAAGGTTTTCCAAAACTGCGGCTCTAGTGATGTTACCGCGGTTTTTTTTGCATTCTTTGGCAAAATGACTTTCTTCTCCACAAATAAAACACTTGCACTTTCTCACTTTGTCTGCATGCTTTCTTTTGAATACGCGGACGTGAGAATCATGTGGTTTGCCCTTGTAGGTTTTGGATTTGCGAAGCCCGTACTTCTTTGAGGGGTTTTTGCTGTAATACCCTGGTATGGGTATCTTTGAACAGAAAGATAAATCTTTCAATCTTCGTTGCAGGGCTGCTTGTTGGCACATTTCTTGCAGGTACTTCTGACAGAAGTAGATCCTTGGTACAAGACCTATTACACCTCCTTCATGTTGGCCTGGATACTTCTTGTTAAAGGCCTCCATTAGGATATTGCCAATTGGGTCTGGCATCTTCATGAATAGTTTGTTATTGAGGTCCAGGTCCATGTACGCTCTGCCAGATCGGGCTGCCAGTACCAAATAATCATTTAGGTACTGCATGATGTTGGCCATGCCTGGGCATGTGAGACGCTCCAAATCTCTTATCGCCTTGTTTTGCTCTTCTGTTGACCCCTGGGCAGGGTCTTCGAATAGAAACATCCTTCTGATTTGGGAAGTAACATTCTGAGGATCTTCAGCTATGTTTACCAAATCTTCATAATCCTCCGGGTATGCTGCTCGCCATTGCATGAACAGCATCTTCTCAACTTCTCCCAAAAGGTTTTCAATGAACATAACTTTGGATTTGTTGTCATTCCAGACTCTCTCATTCACAATGTTCAGTGTAATGGACTCCCATCTGGAAATGACATCCGGGTAGAGTGAGATGTCTTCCGGTAAAACCAATATCGCCCCTTCATTTTGTTGTGCTGAGGGGAGATCATACATCTCATTGTGTTGTTTTCTGTAGCCACCTTTGAAACGGCTACCTCCAGTGAATCTTTCAGGCCGAGTTGAGGACTCTCCTCGCTCATAACGGCCAGGTGGGTAATTTGCTTGGGACATGATTGGCTCCCTTGGTATGCCTGATACTCCACTCGTAGCAGTTGAGTACGCCTTTTCGACTGGCATCTGCTTTTGAGCTTCTGCCTTCTCCAGTAATTTTTGCAACTTAGGGTACTCCATTCTGCTGAAAACGCGAAAGAATTGGGTATACTCCCACCAACTTCCGCAAATGGATTGACGAATCCATGTTCATCTTCATCATCTGACATATCCCATGCAGGGCAATAATCAGGTTGGGACACAACTTCCCTAGGTAGGGCCGCCAATGTTTGGATAACATCCAGGAAATCATCCTGATCGTCGTCCTCTGGGTCATCTTCTGGTTGATCATCTGTAAACTCCTCCTCCAAGAGATTTACGAATTCTTCTTCGTCACTGAGGATATCTTCCCCAGCTGCACCTTTCTTTGCCTCCGTCTGAGGTTTGGTTGGGGCATAATCTCCGAATTGTACTTGAACTGAACCATCTGTTCTTGCTCGGAAGTGTGCACTTTGTGGGTTTTGGATTTGTGCCACTTCAGGTGGTCGTATTGTCCACTGCCTTCCTCTCAATTCAGCAGCACTTTGGTTCCTTCCAGGAATTGCTTGCACACCATGGCTTGCTAGGTGATCAGCAACATTTTGTATGTTGTAATTGAACCTGGTGAAACTATCATTTGACAGTCTCCCAATTAGAGATCTAGAGATAAGCAGGTTGCTTTCTCCAGCTTGCCAGTTGTCGTATCCGTGAGTTTGCACCACCAGTTGTATATGATTAAAGAAATCATGGATACTCATCATCAGATCAGGTGCCGTGTACGCTAGTTGGGCACCTCCTGTGAGATCAATCTCCATTGTTGATATGATAGATCGATCATCAGACCACCTAGTGTCTCGGAATACCACCAACGCATTCACACCTGCATTCCTTCTATGCAGCGTGCTTAGCCTCACCATAATCATGCCAATGTGTAGGTGCTGGAAACCTGATTGCCTGAGCCGTTCATACGACTCATTTGTGATGAATGGTAACTCTAGCTGCTGGCTACCAACCACCAGAATTCTTTCGTTAGAGTTATGCTGATAAACTCTGTTTCGAGACTGATTCCATCCAACTTGATAGAGAACTTCAGCTGGAACATTCTGAGCCTGTCTGAAATTTGACAAACTCAGCTCAGTATTCGGGTCCATCTCTGACTCCAGAGTTCGTCTAAAGTCATTGTTTCGCCTTGGCAACATCCTTTGGGCTTGATGACGGAGTCTGTGACCCAGTCTGTAGCCACGTATCTGGTCCTGGACTGAGGGGGTTCTTTCATTCTGAGCCTCACGGTTGGAGATTGAGGGTCTGGGCTCAACAACAGTTTGAGTCCTGGTTGAACTCATTTTGACCCTTTCTTCTTTTCTTCTGCAAGGATTTTGAGGGGGTCCTTGAATACGTAAATTGGACCTTTAGGACGAGGTTTCGGCTTGGATGGCTCACCCAGAGACAATTTTCTCAAATTTGCCTCAAGGTTTGAGATTGCTTCTGTAATTTGAGGCTCCGGTTCTTTCTGTGCTACTAGTTTTCGCTGAATCTCGTTGATTGTGGTTTTACAATCGTCAAGATCTTGTTTGGTTTGGACCAGAAGTTGAATGAGAAGGTTGTTTTGTTTTATGATTGTTTTTACAGCTTCGTTTCTGTCTGTCACGTCTTCAAGCTTAGCAAAACCGACTGCAGGAGCTCCAAGAGAAGTTGTTGCGGTTAGAGCTTCATTGTAATCGTCACTGCCAGAGGTTAGACGCCAGTCTGACATGAACTGTCTGAGAAAGTTTGGTTGAAAGGGATAGTATCCCTTGAAGAGGTTTTCGTAAAATTACAGATTTTACAGGGTTTTTATGCAAAAAGCAAGAAAATTCTTGTAGTAAAACAGGGTACAAAGACTTCTTAATTCAAATATTCTAGGTTCATAATTCGGGAATTACCATACCAATATTGTATACTCTGTTCAAATCCTTACAGCATAATTAGGACATATGCTTATTACACCAAAGCTACACAGTTCATAACTACATTTGATCTCACATCTTTCCAAAAATGGGGTAACCCAAAATTTGAGTTACTGCAGAGGATCCCAATTCCCGGGTTCGAATCTCGCAAACGGCAAAAGGATTTCACATCCTCTAACATATGGCACGTGGGCCGTTGGATCTCCTCGAGATTCACGCTGGTCCGAATCCTAAGGTGATCCAATGGCTCACGTGCCAAATGGCACCGTGCCATATGTTAGAGGATAAGCACTCCGGCAGAAGATGCTTGTTTTTTTTTTTTAAAAAAAAAAATGGATTGGCGGCTGGGCGCACTCAATTTTGATTGGGAAACATTTTGTGTCCACATAGTGAACACATCCACACTTACAAGTGGTTACAAAATGAGACTCATATAGTCTACTTTTCAGTGAATATTGTCACATTTAGTGGATTTTACACTATGAACAGTAGGTTGTCCCCATTTTGATTCTCTTCCCTGCCAAATGAAATGATATCATCTCAATTAATTGCTGCTTCATTTGTAATATATCCGTACACATATACTTTTTATATATTTATTATTGGAATCTATTTTCCTTTTACTTCTGTTTAGTGTATATTGATTTTCTTGTTGTTGTATTTTTCTCATCATCATTACTGCATGCCTCGTGTGCATTTTTTTTGTATGCAATTTTGACTCGGGCATCAATATAAAATTGTCCACTTATAAGAACCTTCTAACTTCCTGATATAACAACAATATAACCCTCCAATATTTTAAACAATGCATGTAATGCAAGCTTGTCGTTGCACATGAAAGCAGCCATTCATGCATAGAATCTTATTTTCCGTATGCCCTTGTTTTGAAAAGAAATTAAGGCTATATATCTATATATATCTTTGGCTGAGCTAGAATACATTTTTAATTAATTTATACCTAAAAGAAAAGTGAAATTTGACATTCACAATTATTTTGGAAAGGCAGGCTAGCCTTTATAACGTAGCTAGAGCACCTTTTTTTATCTTATGATATCCAAATCTTCTGAACAATTCGCTTAGAATTAATGCCTGTAACGGTATCGTTAAGATTTCAGGTCTAGACTTGTAAAATGTTTCATTATAGGAGTATAATTGTTATATTCTTTTGAAATAGAGCTAAAAAAAAAAAAGAAATTCCCATGCATGTTGGTACGGCATTTTGAGAATATTTACGTTCTATTCCTTACTAGTAAAAAGCCCACGCCTTGCTTTAGACTGATTTTATTATTTCTTATAATAAATTTTTAAGATAATATGTAATGAGTCTTAATTTGAGATAATTTATATGGGCCTTAATTTTAATGGGCTGTGAACGTCAACGGACATTAACGTACATAAACGGTTCTGATCTATCTAAGAAAATGATCAACGGCTCAGATGTGAGGATAGCCCTTTCATGTCATTTTTTCCAATATGCTTTTATTATTAGTAAGGATATGGAACATAAACAGGACATCCGATCCAAACCCCACATTAAATCAGACAATATTTGTTACTTTTGTGCGCCTTGTGCGCTATGTAATTCATATAGTCCAAAGCAACATATATAATTCATACAACCAAAATAACAACCCAATTCAACAGTTTTTTCATTATTTATTTTTTTATACTTTTGCAAAACCTTCTCACGATTAGTGTAAAATCTTGGAGCAGGCCTGGCCGGAGACATTTCTTATTAATTTCAATTATTAGACATCCAGTCGCTAGCTGGAGATACAATTTGATTATTTGAATAAAGACATAAAAACAGTACAGTTCTTTGTTCGATCGGTGGATTATAAATTTATAATTGCATGACACAAAAACACAGTACAATTAATAAAGCAATAAGCAAGCAATTAGCATAAATATGAACTTCTACAAGTGTACGCATAATTGTGGTCAAATAATTAATACGGTTTTGTTCTCATCCACAGTTTAAAAAAACTACGGAGTTGACAGGACTGGCATCGTCCCTTCGAGAGCAGATGTCAGATGCAGTCCGTAGGAAAGACTACAGACATGAGAGTGAGTGAGTGAGACACCTTGGGATCCAGTGTGTCCGCATAAAGCAAGCTTCGTGCAGGTGGACGACTGAGATTTCGGGTTGTTTTGATCGAACGACTGACGTTTTAAACCGTACTATCATTTGACGGTATTCGCATACGTACGAACCTAAGGACCGTTGCATGGGGCGTTGAAATCACCTACGATCGGAAATCCGATCGTAGGGCCCCCGGTCCTAATTTGGCCCGTGCGATTAAATCAAACGGATATAAATCTTTTAAAACCTGCCCCTCAAAACCACATGGGTCGGATTGTGTCCGTTGATTCTTGATCGTACGGAGGAAAGTGCCATCTCAGGGTCCTTCAATCTTGCTTGGATCGTAGCCGATGCGGACTCGTTGCATGGGTGCAGAGTGCAGTGCAGGCTCATTCACTCATCCATCCCCTGCTTATCCTCTGCAGCGCAGTATTCTACTCAACAGAGAATCAACGATGCGGACTACAGGAACGATTTTTCGAGATTGATTTGCGCGAATCTCGAAGAAGATCCAACGATTGGGGTAATGCGCAGTAGAGGATATGAATTGCATCCGCTCTCAGGGTTTCCTTCCTTTAAAAGCATCATATATATATGCTTACCTTAACGAATTGCATCAGTCATGCTATAATTACTTAATATGCTAATCATGGATTAACTTCACTTGAGTTGATTCTCGCGTAACTATTAATCAATATATATATATGCACTGTTAACGTTATTAGAAAAATTAACCTAACAGTGCAAAAACAACAACAAAAAAAAAATAAATAAATAATGAAGTAAGCCGGTAGTCTGTACCTATGTTTTGGGATTTGAGTATATATAAAATTTCCGGAAAGGACCTATGTTAGTATAGTCCATTGTTTGTAAATGGTAATGGTATTATTTGTTAACAAAAAATGGTACTATTTGTAAATGGTAATGGTATACTATTTGTAAATGGACCTATGTTAGTATAGTCCATTTTATATTATTTGTTAACAAATAAAAAAAGTTATATTATTTTCTCTGAAATCTGTCATCAATTGTCCATTCAACAAAATCCACTATATATATATATTGAAAAAGCAAGATTATTTTTTAGGGAGTATATATTTTAAACTATTGCATGTGATTAAATAATGACTTAATTAATCAATCAGCTCTACATCTCATTTAATTGACATTATATATAAGCTGCCAATTAATTTCAAAAAATGCGCCCTATAGTAGTGTAGCGCTGCCCATAGTTTGTGCATATTATTTTTCCTGGAATCTAACTAACATCAATATCGAACATTTAACAATTAATTAACTCCACACTCACTTAAATAACATTCTGTTTCCATAACATACATATAGAACCGCTGAAGAACTAGTCCCTATAAATACACACGCTGCGCACCATTCTATTCTTCTGTTCCGTCCCAGAGAGTACTCGCAGTCCCTTGCAGCCTTGCAACACTCACGCACTCCCTCTCTCTGCACAGCACATACATTCCCTACACCCTCTCCCAATCTCTCCTTCTTCCCTTCCCTTCCCTTCTCTTCTCCTCTCTTCCGGCCTTCCCCCACACCCAAATGGAACCATAGCTAGGTACGTCCAAATTCCAAAAAATATCCCCTCCTCCTCTATCTAGCTCCTACCGATGAAAGTCTCTGTGTATGTTACTGATCGATCTTCTCATCTTTGCAGGGAAAGTCATCTCCTTTGGCCGGCCTGTTAACATTCCTCTCCCAACTGCAGTGAGTTACCTCTCTTCATCTTTGTCGTTTCTTTTCATTTCTCGTGCTTGAACCTTGTTAGATGGATTGATCCGTGATGTACTGATTTGCGTATGTAAATGTAGATGTAGTATGTGTACCTGATCAGATCCGCAATCTGATATCAGTTCTTGCAGCCTGTTTTGAATGTTTTTTTGTGCTTGTTTTGGTCGATTTTAGAACAGATGTGTCATGTATCTCTCTGTTCTGCTTGTATTCTGTTTTTCAACGAAATACATGCTCAAAAGGTGTTGATTTTGGTTAAATAGATGTGTTAAGTGAATCCCTTTGACAGATGCTGTTCTAGCAAGTGCAATTAGTAGCTTTTTTGAGTTGATTTTGTGCGTATGTAGATGTGATCAGATCCGCAATCTGAACAGTTTATGCGGCCTGGTTTGCATGTTTTTGTGCTTGTTTAGAGTCGATTTTAAATCAGATGTTACATATCTCTCTGTTAGTCTGTTTTGCTGCGTTCAAGCTCTGTTTATGAATGAGATGCTTGCTCAAAAGGTGTTGATTTTGGTTAAATAGATGTGTTAAATGAATCTCTTTGACAGAATGCGTTTCTAGCAAGTGCAATTAGTAACTTTTTTGAGTTGATTTTGTGCGTCTTTGTGGTTTCCGGTAAAGCCTTGACCTTTGTTGTTTCTAATTTTGGCTTTTCAGAATTGGATGCATTTAGTGTTATTTCCTCTTTTGTACACCGTTCCTGGTTCATTGCGAAGTTGATTTCTACTCTGGGAAATCGTTTATGTGGTTCTCTTATGGTGTACATACATCATTATTACTTGAAGTTTCTGTTGCATTAAAAAGATGCGTAAAGTGAATTAATCCCTTTGACAGGATGCCAGGATGATTTCAGATCTGTCTCAAAAGTGAATCTCTCGTGCGAGCTCCTTCCTTCCTTCCGTCTGCGATCGACGTACACCAAGATGATTTCAGTTGAGACAGCGCACACGGTCGTCGGATACATAGGTACAAACGCCCGTCCATCACTTTCTCTTCCATCTGATCATCAGATCTTTCTTGCTGTGCTATATCTTTCTTTGCATCGTTTCAGGGGTTTGCGTGTCCGGCCTCCTGCTCCTCTCTCCACTGTAAGCTAGCTAGTCTTCATCTTTGAAGTAAACCTTTAGATATATAGATCTGTTGATGTGCGCATATGTGGTTGTGCTTGTTAATTTAGGCTTGGATTTTAGATCAGATATCAGCATATCGATCACGTATCTCTCTGTTATGTGTTTTGATATGTCAAGCTCTGTTTATGAATGAGATACATGCTCAAATTAAACGTGTTAATTTCGGTTAATTAAGTGCATTAAGGTGAATCCTTTTGATGACAAAGTGTGACTCTAGCTAGTGCAGTTATGACATTGCTATACTGCCTATTATACATGCTCAAATATACTGCAGTTATGACATTGTTATGACATTGCTATACTGACTCTAGCTAGTGCAGTTTGTACACTGTTCCTGAGTCATTGCAAAGTTAATTAATTCTCCTCTTGCAAAATCGTTTCTATATATGGTCTTTTTGGTACATGCACCATTATTACTTGAAATTTGTGTTGCATTAGAAATTCTGGAGTGTCATAGGCTCATATTCAAATCAGCTGGTATGCACCCTCAAGTAGCAACATTAATGATTATAATTTGTATCATAAAATCCAGGAAAATGGTAATTCCAATTATCAAAAAGAAGGATGTGGAAGATCACAAGCCATATCCCTGCATTGCGGCTGGGATAAATTGCTTGTACTATCTTCTGTATGCTTTCCGCAAGAGGCATGATGGCAATGACTTCTATATACTGCTCAGCATCAACGCCTTTGGGCTGTTGGCTGAGACAGTATATACCTGTGTCTTTGCTCGATTTGGACCACACATTCTCTGGGTCAGTATCTAATTGTTGTTATCACTAAAACTAGTATTGAATTCCAGTCCACAGTTACTGACTTTTTCCTAAATACTGTACAGATCAGGATATTGGTAGCAGTTGTGATAGGGCTTGGTACCGTGTTTGGCATGGCTGGAGTACCGGTGATGGTGCATACTGCGGATGATATCCGTTATGTCGCTCTTGGCATAGGATGTGTCGTCAGTGGAGTAGTGATGTACAGCTCCATTCTCCCTGACACGGTGAGTTGCATTGATTTATCTGGTATATTTAGCTTTATATTATGACAATACTTCAGATTTAGTATATGTTTGGTTTTGTATATGGTTAGTTGCATGATTTATTTGGTATATTTGGTTTTCTGATTTGGTATGTTTGGTTTTATATTTGGTATAGCTGGTTTTATATTATGGTACAGAACCAAAATGCCCATTAACCACCATTGCTATTAAAAGAGCTAGTGTGCACTAAGACCTCAAACTGAGCTCATTGTTCAACCAAATGAAATGCCACCTTTGCCCATGTTTCAATATGAATTTGCATCCGGAAATTACAAAATTACACACTGATTTTTTATGATCATTGTAATTTATAGTTGGAAATGATACACAAAAAGTCGGTGCGCCATATGCCACTTCTGATTTTGGTGGTGGGATTCATCAATACTCTGATATGGCTGATATACTCTCTTTTGCTTCTTGATCTCTACATTTTGGTGAGATCAATTGCCATTTTTTATGATTAATAAACTTGTTATCTCAATACTGACAATTTATATATGGGTTAAATTTTGTAGGTTCAAAATGCAATTGGTTTATTGCTCAATATTGCCCAACTTGGACTTTATTTCCGTTATTGTGACAATAAGAATGCGGAGGAGGGAGGGACTGAGAGAGTGTGATCGATATCAGCTTTAGGAAATGATATGGCTTTCTTTGATTTTATTGTGAAGAATTGATTTTAGAAATTCTATATGTTATGTAGGAAATGAAGCAAACAATTATAGCTTTTCTTTGATTTTATTGTGAAGAAATCACTGGTGAATGACATTGCCGCATGAAGCAAACAATTGATGCAACAATTATAGCCATTTTGAACTAGTATGTCTGTCCATATATCATTTTGCATTGCCTGTTTGTGTATAATTAAACTAGTATATATGTCTGTCCACATAGTCCTACCAAGGAAAGGATGCACATTTTTGCAAGGATAATGCTGCAAATAATATACTGACAATGGATAGTGATTGGCAGCTAGCTGGTATCTGTTGTGTAATTAAGGTGAAGAATCAGTTGAACACTTATATTTAGTGATTGTGCATTTTCCTCATAAGTTAGAAGACTCCTTTGGTTGCATACTGATATGCCGGCAGATTCACTGAATATATAATATGACTTTTGCAATCAACTCAGTAACCTGCTGATTACTCAGGGGATGTATGGATCAAGAATTCAGAGAATCAACATTACTTATGAGCTTTTGTTGTGGAGAGATCAAGCTTTTAAAAAAAAATTTCACGGATCTTAATGGTGAGCTAACCATTTAATGGTTTCACCTTTAAAATACGGAATTATACGGCAGTTAAATTAAAACTTGGTACTCATTTTCTATAACTTTTTTATTTTTAAAAAGGCTAGAAAAACACTTTTATACAATTATACTTAATAATTGAGTGGAAATAACAATTTCAAAACTAATTGAGTACATAAAAAATAAAAAATCTTAAGTAACAAAAATTGTAACATCAAAAAATTAAAATAAAAAAAAATTAAGACAATAGCAATAAAGAGCTTAAAATTTTTTATTGTTAATATGTGTTGAATAAATAATCTTGCGAACTTCTAGACTGTCAATAATGTGCCAACATATTTAAAGGTGTTTAAATGCCTCTAAAACACGGATTTTTTTATGGTTTGTCCACAAATAACAGTTTATTTGCAATTACTTAACGGTTTAAACGGAGTTAAAACTAAGTTTTTTAAAAGCTTGGGAGAGATATAATAGTGTGTTCAGGGAAACTTCGAAAGCAACTTCTATGCTGGTTGGAGAAATCACTGGTGAATGACATTGCCGCATGGATAGTTAGATCGATAATGGCAAGTATTAGAAGTTGTCAGTAAGTTTTGGACGATTCCTATACATAGGATACTTTCCTTCTCTCTTTTTCTACTGTGATTAATTGTCTGAATTCTCTTAATTAAGACATTTTTTTAATTAAGATTGTATTATGACATTTTGAGTTAATTATCCATTTAATAAAGGTTGTTAAGAGTGGAGTTACATTTTGGTACGGCATAAATAGACATTTAACAAGTACTCACATGTTTCACAACAAATAACATCCTTACTATATATAAAAGCATATTAGAAAAAATAACATGAAAGGACTATCTTCCCCAAATAAGAAATCTGAGGCGTTGATCATTTTCTTGGATAGATCACAACTGTTGAATTACGTTAATGTCTGTTGACGTTAATATCTCTGCCCATTAAAATTTAAAGCTCATATCAATTTCCTCAACATAAGGCCCATTACATATTATTTTAAAAATTTATTATAAGAAATAACAATCTCAGCCCAAAACAACGCGTGGGCTCTTTACTAGTAAGACAAAAAAACTAACAAATTGGACGAGTGGAACTTGACAAAAAGTATTATACAGAAATAAATTGCATAAATAGAAAAAACAACTGATCATTAAAGACCCTTCATAATAAAAACGAAATTAAATGAGTACGAATATAGCCTACGGGCAGATGACCAAAAAAAAAAAAAAAACGAGTACCAATACAAGCTCACTTTATTTATGTTGAGTATTGTTAAAATTAAGAGAAAAATCCGATTTTGGTTCTTAAACTAGTGCATTTGGTTTAAATTGGTCCCTAAACTATTTTTTGTTTAAGTTGGACTCTAAACTATTGTGTTTGGTTCAAATTGGTTACTAAATCATTCCATTTGGTTTAAATTAGTCCTTAATTAAACTATTTTTTAGTTCAATTTGGTCCCTAAACTATACAGTTTGGTTCGTATTACTCCCCACTTTACATCTATATATGCAAACTAATATAGTTTAGAAACTTATTTTTGTCTTAATTAGTATAAGTAAAAGTATTTGGAAGGGGACATATGGACCAAATTTATAAGTGTAAGGATCAATTTGAACAAAAAAAATAGTTTACGGACCAATTTGAACAAAATGTAACAATTCAGAGACCAATTTGAACAAAAAAAATATTTTAGGGACCAATTTGAACCAAATGCAATAGTTTAGAGAGGAGACATCGAATAACCATGTTTTTGGTAACCAATTGGTGATCATGAAATTAAATCTTAAATAACTACATTTTAAATTCTTAAATAACGAAATTAATTGATAGAATTTGTTGTATATATCATATTTTATGTGTATACAAAAAAAATGTATCATTTTGATTTTATTTTTACGTGCATCAGGCATTTAACAAAAATTAACGTTTCAAGTTTTATGATTTGTTCTCCTCTCTTGATGACTATCAAAACAATGTTAAAACTTTATCATTTTTTATATACATATTATTGAGATAATATAAAATACATCTAACGGTTTAGATTTTTTAATTTATGCATAAGCCTAAAAAAGGCTTAATTTTTTATATACCCCTCAACTCTTTCATATTTTCTTATTTCTCCCTCTACTCTTCTAAATATTCTATTTACCCTTCAACTCTTGTAAGCTTTTCTTATTTACCCTTCTAATAATTATATCAAATGGACGAAAATATCCTTAATTCTTACTTAATATCAAGGATGAAAATGCCTTTCTTTCTTGTTGCTCGCCTTTTTTTCCCTTGTATTATTTATGTCAATGTGTATCATATCTTGGCAAACCTTTTTCAATAAAAATGAGCATTGGAAAATTATATTGTTCTTACCCAGTCAAGAGTCCAATATTAAAAGATTTACATTTCATTTTCTTATGTTATGTTCGTGACTTTCATATATAGCTATTAATTTCATAAATTTTAGAAGAGGTGCAAACGGACAAACATCATAATGCTAGAAATGCTGTAGATCCCTATTAATTTACAACAAGAGGTGTCAGAATACGATGAAAAAAAATTAAGGCGACAAAATAATAAGGCAATTTCGTCATTTTGATATTTAGCAAGAACTAATCAATATTTTTCAAGAAAATAATCATGGTTTAGTTTGTTGTAATAATCATAAGGGTAAATAAGAAAAACAAACAAGAGTAGGAGGGTAAATAGAATATTTTGAAGAGTAGAGGGAGAAATAAGAAAATAAGGAAGAGTTGAGGGGCATATAAAAAATTAAGCCTAAAAAAAATGTCACCTTGGGCATCAATGTCTATAATTATTGGATCCCTCCTCTTAATTATATAGTAGTCTGCAATAAAAAAAAAAAAACTAAATTTATACTATATTATAAAATACATAACTATTACACACTCCATTTTTTTCATTAATTTTCTTAATACCTATTATACCCCTTAATCAACGGTACATATCAAAATTCATTGATTTCAAAGGTGTTGATGTTCTCCAATTAAACAACTTCCTCTCTATTTCGATTTTTACAAAAATAGAAAGATATTAATCTTGGTATGGAAGACATCAATGTTGATTAGAATTTATAATAATGAGGAATTAACGTTTTATATTATAATATTCAATTAGTTGATTTAGTGTAACGTTAGAATTTAAATGGTAAATAATTAGTTAAAAATCCAAAGCACATTATATGTATTACACAATATGAGATCAGAATTTAAAACACCCATACAACGAACGGGTTTCTTGCTAGTTAAGAAAATACTAGCCAAATAAAAAGATATAAATCCAAATCAAAATATCTAGAAGGGAATTTGATAATCCTGTTAATTACTTGATCTCAGAGTCACCAAAATTTGGTTGATCGATCAAAATCATGATCAACTAATAACAAAAAGTAACGTCTCTAAAAGATTCGCGAAGTAACGTAATACCCCAAAGGCAAAACAAAAGCATTCCGATACTAACAAGCACCCAGCCATACCACTCGAGACGACCCCAAAACAATGCCTCCTCTATCCTGTATCCCTTTTCTGACTTCACCAAAACATACACCTTCTCGTCTTCTCGCCTCGCTACTGCCACTGTTGTTTCCCTCTTCCCAAGCTTCGTCTTGTAAGAGAAAGCACCCGCGTGCGCCCAGGTGCTATCGTGGCTCTTCAACAAGAGAACCTTGTGATTCGCAGAAATGACTACTGATTTCTCGTTACGCTGGGCGATGGCGTGGCTGGAATATGTTGCGACCGGTTCTGAGCTATCTTTGCTAGATACTTCTTGCACAGTGCCGATGACCGTATCCAATTTGAGGATTTTTCCTGCAGTAGGCTGTAAAACAAAAAGATTATAATGTAAAACTGGAATGAGTTTGCTTAACATCACTTTTTCCAATTGGTTGTGTTAATGACGAGTAAGAAAAAATCATAGTGCCCCTTTACATTAATTAACAATTACTTTCATTGTACAGATGAACTCAGAACCCGGTTGTACTGTATGCATCTCTTTTTACTTCTAGTTCATGAAATTACACAGTAGGCAAATTGCCTTCTACATCATGAAAAGTTGAAAACCACAAATTTGAAAAAGGCATTGAGAAACATTTGTTCAAGTATCAGAGTTCATCAGCATATAATATGTGAACTATAACTTACCTCTAGAGCAAGGATATATCCATGACTGAGATAAGCAATTCCACCAAGTCCTTGATTGTCCGAAATCTTTAATTCTGAAATTACTTTCTTCGTATCTCCTTCTGGTTTCACTTTTAACACAACTCCTCGCCTTGCGGCACTAACGAGCACATCGCCAGTGTCTGAATCCACCGTGATCCCACCAACGACATCACCCAACTCCGGTAAAGGTAGCGCATAAATCTTCCGGTATGATTTCAAATCATATGCTGCAATAGATGAAGGATTTGAGAATGCGACAATCAGTCGACCACGGGTTTGATCGACAGAAACACCGGCGACTGAGTTATTGCTGTTGATGGATGCAGGTTCGGAAAAGAGGCACCTGACCACACCGTTGTCTGGGATTCCATAGACAACGGGGCCCTGCGCAGATCCGACTACAAAGTGGTTCGATGTTGGGTCCCATGCTAGACTTGATAATTCTAAAACATCAGAGGAATTGATACTGATAACTTGTCGTGCCGAGCAGAGGATAGCGCCGAGCAGGAAAGCAACAGAAAGCAACAACAAAGCCGACTTCATGGCAATTGGGGACATCATTAATTGTTTATTTAATGAAAATCTTCTGTTGGTTTTAATCAAGAACTTCGTGCCCATTATATATATGAATATCATCACCTAATTATGGTCCTCCGGATTATGACTATATATATTTTTGTTGTATACCATCCTCCCGAGCTAATATATACATCACAATATTATTTAACTTTTGTTGCCCTTATTTTGAGTTGATACTAAATATAGTATGTTCCCTTTTGAAGACATCTCAGATTAGATTTCTAGAGTTTCTATTTCTAACATTTTGACAAATAAACAGCGAAACGGATAATTGGGAATGTCCAATTTTATCGCAATTTTACAATTTAGACATTTTTTTCTGTAGTTTAGCAGTTCAATAAAAGATTCGGTTTAGTCAAAAACCTAATCATGTTTTTAAGTCTAATTAATTTTGTTTTAGAAAAATTAAACCAGGACGACATCATTTTAATTTTACTGGAATTTATAGGTACCGGATCGATGACAATGATAGCACCGAAATACTTACTCTTTAAAGGCTGGGGAGAACGGTGCTCCCTCATTCATTTGGAGTTGGAAGCCGTCCGATCAATGCTTCAACGGTTCAGATTGATGGAAAACTTATAATGTTTTTTTGAACTTTTTAAAGCCATTAGATATGCATCGTGATGTATTATATTTGTGATGTGCGGATAAAATAGCATTGGAGTGTATTTAATACAGTTATGCACTAACATATTGTCGTTGAGTCTATTGTGTATGATTTGAACCAAATATGAATATAAATATAAACGATTAACTGGACTCTAAAAATAATTTCTGCTGTTTTTCACTTTTTCTCTTATTTTGCCCATACAATTGAATTTCTACGATGTTAGCATAAGCACAATTTTATTTCTTTCTGCTTCTCATAAAATACTTTTAGTGCGTTTTTTCACTAAAATATAATGCATTTCTTTTTTTTTCTTTTTTTTTTTGGGTGACTATTGTATGAGATGATACTTTTGATAGATTGTATGAGGTAATTTTTATGTTGTCTTTTTTGTAATTTCTTTCAATAGTTTTGCTTAATATTTTTTTCTACAAATAATTCATTGAATTATGTATTGTTATTTTTTTAATTTAAGTGCCGATATAAATTATTTGCTTCTCATAAAATACATTTAGAGCGTCTTTTCACTAAGATATAATGCATTTCTTTTTTTTCTTTTTTTTTGTGACTATTAAATGAGATGACACTTTTGAGTTTTGATAGATTGTAAGAGATAATTTTTATGTTGTCTTTTTTTTTCTTAAGTTCTTTCAATTATTTTGCTTAAATTTTTTTTCTAGAAATAATTACTATGTATTGTTATTTTTTTTAAATTCAAGTGCGATATAAATTATTTGATTGAAATTAATTCATAAAGACTTCACTCCCACTGCGAAGCGCGGGGTTTATTCTAGTATAATTAAATCTTATGTCAAAACTCGAAAGCTCAGCACCTCGCACGGCCTCTGCCTGTATCTATATAATAGTAAAAAGAATGAATCTATATAATAGTAAAAAGAATGAGGATCTAGACTCCCATCTTTCTAAAAACAAAAATAGTAAAAAGAAAGAGTGATTTAAGAAAAAAAAGAACAATTATGAATAGAACGTGACCTCTGTAAGAAATTAAAGATTACAAATGATCTGCACAAAGACGGGTATCGACGCAATGATGCACTCGTAAAAATAAAATGTTTGCTCTTGGTTGATGGAATTTTTAAATAAAGATATATATACTGCTCGTAATAATCCCCTGTTTTCCATTAAGGAACTTGTAGTGTAAATTAATGGTTAATGTTAATGTAGCCACGGCACGGTGTATTTGCCAATATCGTTTATGTGAATCACCATTTCATCATACGACTTGCGATTATTCCCATGCAGGGACATTTGATCATACGAACTCTGGAAGTTTTCTAATGGGTTTGATTCTTTATTTTTAACATTTTCGGACGAATGAATAAGGCAATTGAACACTTGTTGATGACTTGTGAGTTGTGATTCTTATGAACTAGAAAAATTGCATTTTAAATAGGCCCAAAAACATTTAATATGGCCGAAGCAGAAGCCCTACGACCCAAAATCAAACCCTTAGGACATGATAAAACTAGGTGACATACACGGGAAACTTTTTTCCCCATAATATTATTCATTGTAAGTAATAAATGTTTTTTTATTTGAAGTTATGGTTAACTAAACTTTGAAGGTTTTAAAATAGAAGCCAAGTTAGTTATTTCATAAAATACGAATTACTGATGTCTATTCATTGTAAATTAATGTTACGTAATTCATAAAGAAGAGAGATCCATTGACAACCTTTATATGGACAATATTGAAAATACGATTTGTAAGAATTTTGAATAAAATCATTTAATTTTCAAATATAGTAAAATTTTTACAAAAGTGTTTATATTTTCAATTATATTCAATTTATGTTGTGTTTGAAATCTCTTTAAAATATGTTCAATTACAACTGTTTAAATATACATAAAATTTTGATAAGCTATTAAAAGATGTTAAAATTGATTAAAATTTAAAACATTATAAAAAAAGAATATTCAATTTCTTTGTTTCAATTTTTTTAAATCACTTTTTGTGTTGATGTTATCACTTTTCAAAAAGATGGTCTATCAATCAATATTTATCTTAAAAATTCATAACAATAGAATTTATATACACCAAATGAAATTTCTTAACTAACAAAGCAGTTAATTACAAACACAACTAACAATATTAGACAAATATATGGCACAGACTGCCTACATTTTTTACATTTTAATATTAATTCGATACTAATTTTGTTGTTGAAGAACAATTACATCCTAATATTTCCCTATCTTTCATCTACTTGTATTTTCTTGAAGATGTTTACGTCGGGTAACATTATATATCTTGTCAGAACATTCACCAGTAAATTCCTCATCCATTTCCAACTTCATTGTTGTTTTTTTTTTTTTCTTCTATCCTGAAATATAAATAAAACATTGTTCATTTCCACGAAATATTGGTCAGTCGCCTTAACCATAAGATAACATAATATAATTTCATACTATTAGGTACCATTGAACACTCAACAAATTTGCTCACATTCATCAGGTCCTCCTCAAATATCTGGAAAATTGTGAAGTCACGGCTTTCTTTTTTTTTAAATTGTAATCATTCAGGGTAATTTGGAATATTCTTGTTTCACCTTCCAAGGATACCATCTCCAGGGGAAATTGGTTTTCTTCATTTACCTGAAGAAATAAATATATGTATCATTATAAATATTTTTCAAAATTACATGTTATTAATTTCATTAAGTTTGTGTACCTGTTCTTGTTGTTCAAGGACTTCAAATGCTTTTTGTTATTTTAGAATAAAAACATCAAATGTAGGGCTCTGAGTTTGGTCAGATACCAACATTTGTGCAAAATACCTAACAAAACAGTGTAAATGCATTAGATATAAATTTAAAAACGTTTGTATCATAAAAAATAAGTAAATAAAATTAAAATACAATGTTGATAAAGGACTATTGCCAATTAACACCAAAAGTGAATTTACAACAACTAGCTGGCCAGCTCTCCTTATTCATGAATAATTTCTGGAACAGAAATATATATTTTTCCCAAATTAATCAACCCTGCCCTGGTAACCATATAAATATATGGATTAACCTCATTATAATTAAATCATCCCATAGTCTTTAAACATGCACAAAGTAAAGAAAATGGAGTATAAAAGTCCCATGAGAAAGAGAATGGCCAATAGACACCACAATCTAGGACCAGATAAAGTTGCTTTCTGATCGACCTCTATCCTGTATCCCTGGCCCTGCTTTGACTTCACCAACACATACAAAACATTCTCCACTTCTCGCGTTGCTACCGCCACAGCAATCTCCCCGTCCCCCAGCTTCGTCCCGAACGAAGACACGCCCGCACGCGTCCAGGTGCCGTCATCGCTCGCTGCTAAGAGAACGCTACGATTTGCAGCAATGACTACTGATTTGTCGGTGTACCGGGCAATGGCATGGCCGCATGGTGCTAATGGCTTTGATCTATCTTCAGGAACTACTACTTCTTGCACGGTGCCAGCAACTGTATCCAATTTGAACAATTTTCCATCAACCGGCTGTTATTAAAAAAAAAAAAAAAAAAAAGGAGGAAGGTTTAAAATTTGAAGAAGTTTGTTCAATATTTGTCCTCTTGTTGTGTCTTTGCCATGATAAAAAAAAAAAAGAAAAAAGAAAAAAGGCATCGTTTCATAATTTCATGTATTATGTGTACATGTATAACCCTCTAAAACCTTAAAAATTGTGAAATTGCCTATTTTCCTTTATTTCTAACTCGTTCCAAACTATCAAAACCCTCGTCTTTTTGAATTATGATGTCAAATATATCCAAAACTTTAATTAACCTCATTAAATATTTCAAAGCTCATGTTAAGACTTCAATATATATTTTGGTACGTAATTGTATGTAGAACTTCTATTGTCTTTTTTTTTTTTTCTTTTCAAGTTAAGTTATGGATAAAATATTTTGAATAAGAATTAAGTTCAAGTACCAGAGTACCTCTAGAGCAAGGATGTATCCATGACTGAGATAAGCAATTCCACCAAGCCCTCGATTGTCCGAAATCTTCATTTCTGAAATTACTTTTTTCGTATCTCCTTCCGGTTTCACTTTTAACACAACCCCTCTCCTTGCGGCACTAACGAGCACGTCGCCAGTGTCTGAATCCACCGTGATCCCACCAACGGCATCACCCAACTCCGGCAAGGGTAGCGCATAAATTTTCCGGTAGGATTTCAAATCATATGCTGCAATAGATGAAGGATTTGAGAATGCGACAATCAGTCGACCACGGGTTTGATCGACAAAAACACCGGCGACTGAGTTATTGCTGTTGTTGGATGCAGGTTCGGAAACGAGGCACCTGACCACACCGTTATCAGGGATTCCATAGACAACGGGGCCCTGCGCAGATCCGACAACAAAGTGGGTTGATGTTGGGTCCCATGCTAGACTTGATAATTCTAAAACCTCAGAGGAATTGATACTGATAACGTGTCGTGCCGAGCAGAGGGTAGCGCCGAGCAGGAATGCTACAGAAAGCAACAACAAAGCCGACTTCATGGCGATTGGGGACATCATTGTTTAATTCAATGAAACTCTTTTGTGAATTTTAATCAAGAACTTCGTGCCCATTATATATATATATGAATATCATCACCTAATTATGGGATAATTCTATTGTATGCCATTATCCCGATCGAGCTATATCATCACCTAATTTCTTTTTTTATTGCCCTTATTTTGAGTTGATACTAAATATAGTATTTTGAGTTGTTACCTTTTAAAGACGTCTCAGATTAGTTTTTCTAGAGTTTCTATTTCTAACATTTTGACAAAAAAACAGCGAAACGGATAATTGTCCAATTTTATCGCAATTTTATTATTTAGACATTTTTTGTGTAGTTTAGCACTTCTATAAAAGATTCGGTTTAATTAAAAACTATTCATGTTTTCAAATTAATCTATTAGACATATATAAAATTAAACTAGGGCCATGTCATTTTAATTTTACTGGAATTTATAGGTCCCAAACAGAAGTTAGTTTCTTGATATGTTCTTGCTTAATTTTATACTTCTCACAAGAAAAATGGTCGATTCTTTGATTTAAATTTTTATTATGTTTGTTTAACAGACCCTTTACTTCAAATTCAATTAACAACATTTACAGTTGCAAATCTTACTTTCAGAGGAGAGAGAGAAATATTGGGACCTAGATATTAAAGACGAAAGGCAAAATTAAGGACATTTTAATCAACCATATTTGTATATATTCTTTCTTAAAATTATTTTTCACAAGTGAATACTATCATTATATAATGGTGAATTAATGGACCAAGCCCAAAGCCTAAACAGACCAAGCCTACAAGAGCCCAATAAAATAAGAAAAAAAAAAAAAAAAAAGCAAGTCCTTGATCAATTTTGAAGGTTAGAGATTGTTATCTAACTTCCAAAGTTCAAAGCAATCCTACACTAAATTTTGTTTCAAAAAGATGTGTAACATGATAATTTAAGTGAAGAAAAGAGCAATCGATCGATCTCCGGCTATGTTTCAACCTTAACAGGAGTACATTTAGAGCTGTCGATTCTTTCGACGCAAGGCTGGTCTCTATACTTAATTAAATGTCACTCCATCTTCACCTTTATGATTTGCTATTTACCTATTGTATATTGTGTCCTTCATAACCAGATACTGTCGAAGAGATCACAAGTCGAGCCCCTTCATGCCAACAAGTTGAAGTCAATTGGATTGTAACTCTCATAATAGGTATCTCTTTTGATCAATTATAATTAATTCATGTCATTTTGTGTGCTTTATTGGTACGCTTGGTGGCAGCAAATCCCCAACAATGGATGTACCGGAATTACAGTAAGTCATTTTACTCCAATGTTGTTGATTTGATATATTTATGATTAAAATCATTTTTTCAACATCTTTGAAATAGCACAACTTGTGCATACTGGAATTACAGTCTCTACAAAGGATGTGCCAATTGGCCGGGCAGGCAATAGTTACACCTATTCCATAGAAGGAACCAAAATCATTGTAACTTTTTTTTTTTTAATTTTGTTTTCTTGTTTCAGACTGTTTATTTAGTTTGTAGATGTTCAGTAGTAGTAATGTACAGCTACTCCTCATGAGTATGCTTTTCTTTTTATAATGTATGAGAATTAATGCCCACAAGTTTCTCCTAAAAAATAAATAAAAGAGGTACGAGTGCAGAATTTGCGAAGTCTAAATACCAAAAGAAGACTTAATTTGCTAAATAGGATTATTTGAGTTAATTGAATCATACAATTTTTCTTAATGAAATCAACTGACAGCAGGACTAAGAGAGGTCACTAATCTCAATTTTTTTTCCTTCTTACAAGTTGCTATCTGATTATGTAATACTTCTATTGCTATCTGATTAAATTATCTTTGTCAAAGCAGCTGCGCAACTATCCAAAATTAGTACCATTTTTATTTGAATGCACTTCTTAGACATTTGCAGCGTGTTAATTTCCTCAAAAGGAAAGCTTGATGATTCTGTGTACCAATATTGAAAATTGCAATGTTGCTTGTAGCAGGCCCAAAAGAAAGAATATGGCCTAAAAAAAGAAGAATGTGAAGAGCAAAGCCCAAATAAACCAGCTGTGTGCATGGCTCTACATTCCTAAATCATAAAGGAGATGTTCAGGGTATATTTACTGAAAGATAAGTTTTAGGAATTGATTAAAAAAAAATGATTCCTGTAATAATTTTCAGAAAGAATAAAAGAAATTAAAGAGTTAGAAAAAAAATGTGAATTTGGCATGTTTATTTTGAAGAAGTTGATAGAGCATGTGTTCTCTTAATGCCTGTATATATATGAGGTTATTAATATATTTTCGTACATTTAATTATTATTATTGAGAAATTGGGTAAACCTATCGATCTACTAGCTTAAAGGTTTTCCTCTCCTCAATAATTTTACTGATCAGCCTTTCAGTTAAATTATTTAATTAATTTATTAACCATATTGCCATGAAGTTTGACTGGATTATCCAAGGAGAAAATGTTCCAAAAAAATCATCAATATCATACGATACACTTTGGAGCTGCAAAAGCCAATTGTGAATGAGCTTGTCGGTGATGGATTTCTTCTCTGCATCAGTTAAGACTATGCTTATATATATAGCTGTGAGCATATTCTTTGATCAGCACCTCGATCGCCACCTCCTGATAGATAATAAGAATTGAAACAAAAGTAGGATGACTTTAATTCGATAGTCGTTAAAGTTACAAATTTTGCTGAATACACCAAATTTACATAAATATTGCAGTTTATAAGTTATAAGAAAGAATCTTATTTTTGGAAACTTCGGGACTGCAGGAAAGAGAATAAAGAATTAGTGCCATAAATATAAATAAATAAATAAAGAGAATAAAGAATTAGTGCCAAAATTAGTTAGATAATTGTTGTAGAAAGGTTTGGTTGACATTTTACGTCATTTGGATTTAGATTGAGAAATGATTTTATTTTTCTTCTTGTGGATATAACCTTTTAAGTGAATGAATTAGTTGTCTACAGACCTTTAATGTTCAAAAAAAAAGTTTAAGGGGATTCCGGTACAAGATTTAGAATTTTAATCTTACTCTGCAATAAAGCATGTTTTCGGAACTTTGTGTCAATTTTATTTAAGAAGGAAAATAGGGGATACCGTTGAGGATACTTAACATGATTATTATAACTTAACGTTAAGTTAAATATTTAGCACGTTAAGTTGAATAATTAGTTGTTTTTTCATTTTAATCACAATATATATTAAATTGAATAAGTATTGATACAATTATTCAACTTATAAGTTGACTTTAGGTTGAATGACTAGCATATTAAGTTGAATAATTAGTACGTTTAGTTGGATATTAAATTCATTTGTCCAAATCAAGCTATATGGTATCCTAAATGGTATCCTCAAAAGTATCCGACCCATTTAAGAATATCATCACCTATTCTTGCATTTTTTTTTTATCCTCCAGATTAACTGCAATTCTATATATTGTATGCCATGCTCCGCAGATAATATAATCACCTAATTTATTTTTTGTTGCCCTTATTTTGAGTTGATACTAAATATAGTATGCTACCTTTTGAAGACATCTCAGATCAAATTTCTAGAGTTTCTATTTCTAAATTTTTGACAAAAAACAGCGAATCGGATGATTGGGAATGTCCAATTACATCGCAATTTTACAATTTAGACATTTTTTTGTGTAGTTTAGCAGTTCAATAAAAGATTCGATTTAATTAAAAACAATCATGTTTTGAAGTCAAATTATTTTTTATAAAAATTAAACTAGGACTATGGCATTTTAATTTTACTGGAATTTATAGGTACCAGATCATGACACCGATTGCACCGAAACAAAATCAAATCTTATATATGTCGAAACTCGAAAGTTCAGCAGCACCTCATCCAAAAATTAAAAAGGAAAACCCAAAACCCCGACGGCATCAAACGCACACTTGATGACTTGTGAACTAGAAATATTGACATATTAAATAGGCCCAAAAACATTTAATATGGCCGAAGCCGAAGCCCTACGACCCATAATCAAACTCTTAGGACTTCATAAAATCGGACCAGGCCTATATGGGTATATTAATTTGGATGGATACAGAATAGCAACTTTTTGGGTTAGTAGTTATTTTTTTACTATTCCATGTTTGAATGAAAGAATAGTGTTTCAAAAGAATGGGGTTGGTAAGGGTTAGTAGCTACTCTACTAACCCAACAAAAAGTTAATCCAACTATTCCTTCAAATATTGGGTTAGTGACTATTCTTACTAACCTATCAATTCATCCAAACACACTCTATATATACAGTGAGAGTGCTCATCCTAGGTAGTGTTGTGTAGTGCAGGATGTGAAATGTTAGATCATCTTGAGATTCGAGTCGGCACAGATCCCGAGATGATCTAATGGTTTATATCCTGCGCTACACAGTGCAGCGCCACAGAGGATATGAAATCGTGAGCATGGCAACTATTTCCACGGAAGGCAGAAAACTTGAACAAAAGAGAACGAAAATTGCCATAAATTTCTAACGCTATCAATAGTTCAATACTGCCATGTATCTTTTTATGTTATGGAAAATGTTATATATCTTTTGGTGTAGTGGATGTCGTTGGATACCATATGGTTTATTTCGTAAAAAAATATATATATATATTATTTAACTTAACATACTAATTGTTTAAACTTAATATACTAACTATTCAACTTAATATCAACTTATAATTATTATAATTTATATGTTAAGTTGAATGTTAATTATATCAATGATTATTCAACTTAACATGCTAATTATAAGTTGATACATTAAGTTGAATAATTAGCATGTTAAGTTGAATAATTATATTAATAATTTTCCAACTTACAAGTTTATATTAAGTTGAATAATTAGTCTGTTAAATTAAATAATTAGCACGTTAACTATCATCAATGGTATCACAATATTAGAGTGAAGCTCCTACAGAAGTTTGTGAAGATTTTGCATTGTCAGGTGATTAGGTCACTCCAACTAGGGGTGTCAAACGAACGCAAATTTGTGTTTTTGTGTTGCGTATCGTTTGCACAAATCGCAAAACGCAAGGATTTTTGGTGCCGTTTGATCACCGCTACGAAGACACAAAGAATTTTATTTGCGTTTGTTAAACACAATGGAAGACGCAATTGGTCAGTGTCGTTTCGTTTATGTTGCGTATTTCGTGCAAATTCTACATATCTACTATATAGCAGATTGCAGAGGAGCATTGGGGGGGTTTTGATTAACTAGGTTAACACTTAGTTAAGTTGTTATCTATTATTTATTTGTGTTGTTGGCTTGTTGGCTATATATTAAGCATGAAATTAGTTGTGACTTATGAACATATGATTTTTGTGATTTTTTCATGCTATATTAAGTTATTGGCTATGTAATTTTGTGTTAGAGATGGTGTTGTAAACTTGAACATGTAAAGTAAGTTGTAACTTGACTAGTTAGCTATTTGATTCGTGTTATATCATGTTATATGGTGTGAAAAAAATATGCAGGTTTGAAAATTTAGTGCAACTCGACTGTTATTATGATTTTTATGTAATTATTTCTATTTTTCATACAATAATATGCAAGTTTGCCTCTAAAAAAAAAAATGTACAAAAATTTGCGTCTTTAAACGCAATTGCGTTTCATTTCATTTAATATAATGCAAAAGAAGACACAAGAAATTTTATTTTCGTTTAGTTAACGCAACGCAACGCGCAAAAAATTTTATTTGCGTCTGTTAAACGCAACAGAAGACACAAGAATCTATTTGCGTGATCGTTTTGTCTGTTTGACACCCCCAACATTTTGCAAACCTCACGCATACATGCAGCGCTACAGAGGATAACAATCCCCATTCAGGGGCAGCCAAGGAAGTTGGAAAATGTAAACATTTTTTTTTTTTTTGATCTATAAAATGTAAACAATTAAACGAGGCAACAATTATTAGTACATTGAGGTTTAGTTTCAAAGTAGGCAGGCAAAGAAAGATTTGGAGTCTCTCCTCTTTACCCCGTTGATGTTATGTGTAAAAGATGTGAAATATTGGTGATTTAGTTTACTATACTTATATAGCTACGTTAACTTAGTACACCTTAAATCACTTCCGTTTGGTGACTTAAAATTGATTTAAGAGCTTAAATCAATTTTACTACGGCTGCCAAACGCAGGGTTAACGAATAACGAGGATAACTGGATAATGGATGGCGTTCTTGTAAAAATCTCCTAGCAGATGGCCAAATATTATTAGTTGGGAGTAGTCGACGTACCAATGTACCATCGCCTGCAACTGCATGGGTGTCAGAACTCAGAACTCCAACTCGGCTCGTTTAATTAACGACCGAGTTGGCTCGTTAAGCTCGTTTATTTTTTAATAATAAAATTTTAAGTATGTTATATCAAAATTTATATAAAAATTAATATAAAAGGACTAATAAATATATGTTCATACACATTTTACATAACAATTTCATATATATTTGATCATATGTTGTATAATATATTAATAATTTACAACAAGAGCAATACAAATTGATGGTTTTTGCCACTCCTATCCTCTACTGCGTAGTATATATTTCACAGCGCAGCGAATCAGCGACCTGGATTAGAGGATGGTTTTCTGAGATTGAGTTGCACGAATCTTCGAGGAATATCCGACGTTCAGAGCACTGCGCGGCAGCTAGAGGATGTGAATTGGGTACAAACAAGTAAAGTAATGAAGCAATCTACAGGGATGGAGGAAGTTACGTTACTTTACTTTACAGAAGCGCAGAAACTGAGAAACCACATGGACATGGATTCTTGCAGTTGCAGCTCTCTGTTTTTAATAATTTCGTGTAAGATGGTAGTACGTAGCCTCTCTCCGTCGCAAGAGTTTGGCTTGGGGAAACGGAATGCCGAATGCCGAATTAATGCAGCAGATTCCAGAATTAAACCACGGACAAAAAGCCATCATGCATCAATTCATTCATTCTAATTCCATCTGTTGATCGATTTGCACATTGCACCATGTGTTTGGTAAGTGTATTAAAAGTGTAGTAGTGGTGTAGTAAGTGATTTAAAGCGCTTTAAATCACCAAACGGAAGTGATTTAAGATGTAGTAAGTTAATGCAGCTATATAAGTGTAGTAAACTAAATCACCAACATTTCACATCTTTTACACATTCTACACACTTTAATCCATCTATTTACTTCACTACTATCAAACACCACTGATGTAAGGTGATTTAGTGTTTTACTCCGCTTTAATTTACTATGCTCGCCAAACAAAGGGGTTCGATCGGTCAATTTATCAACAGGACTCGCTAGCTCTAGCTCTGGCTCTCGTCTTGTTATCAGTTATATATGCATTGTACAGTTCACAATGTCAGCCCTAAGATTGTCTCGAGATCCGCACCAGCACAAATGTCGAGATAATCCAACGGGTGACGTCGAGCTCAGTGGGGCCCGCAGTTCAAAAGCACCTCCCTCTTTCTTCAAATCAATTGTCGCAGCAGATTACGGACCCCTTCGACCTGACATGATCGATCAATTTGATCATAGTTGAATTAATTAATTAATAAGTGTATATTAATATAATCAATACATAATAATCCATACCCCAGAAACAAGGGTGGATTTTCTAGCATTCTAGCTATGCCACCTCAGCAAAGCTATTCTTTAATTAAGTGATTTAATGAGACGTTGCAAAGAAATCTTATTATTACGATTAATTGTGCCGTTGATGCTTACAAATTGTTCGTTCTTGGCCGGCTTTCTATATTTTCTTAAACTGAAATCTTTTAATTGCTTGAGAATATGGAAAGTTAAGAATGTCTTTCTATTTATACTACTTGCTGGTGAGGAAATATAAAAACTGAAAAAGCCTTACCATTTTTACTATTGGCATTTTCCTGCATTTTATTTTGCTCGAGCATTTCTAATCATGCCTATTTTGCTAAAATCTCCATGTACAAGGCTACAAGCAATTAGGTACACACGTTTTCTTGATTTATAATAACTTTCTGGTGTATGGTCCTCATAGTATATTAGTATAATTCAAATAAGCAAATAAAAAATATATGGATCATTAGTTGTGCATATTTATTTATTTTTTATTTGCCTAGCCATGACCGAACATAAATATTAAACTTCTCTACTTATATCATACAAATATCCGAGTTATGTTAATTTGCACATAAATAATCATTAAATGCTAAACTTTTTATACGTTCAGCAGGATACTGCTCAGGGGCGGAGTCAGACTCCGATGCAGGGGTAGTCCAACTTTTCCGATGAAACATAGTTTTATAAGTATGGATATATTTTTGCAAAATTTTTAAAGTATATTTGTGCAAATAATTTTCATGGTAGGGCCAATTTTGTAATTTTTCTTAGAAATTAAGTATATTTTTGTAATTTTTTCTCAAAAAGAAAATATTTTTACAAATTTTTAAAGATATATTTTTGAAAATATTTTTCCAGGGGTGGGCCAGTGCCCACCCCTGTAATACACTGGCTCCGCCCCTGATACTGCTCTTGATAGAAGATGGAGGCATGTTCTAATGCTACACCACAAATGTGCTCAATCCATGTGTCGCCAGGTCACCATTACAGTTACCAATAATCATGCATTACATAATCTGTTCTTTGGAAGAAGTGATTCCTCTTATTTGATCTTATGTATTATGTGTACCGGTACCCAATGTCATCACCATGCACACATTAAAATTCTGTTTACATACTATTTCCGATTCTTTTTTTCTCTCAGGGATCTAGGTTCCATGGGACTATTCATCGCATGGCCATACTGCGGCAAACAAATTTGGAAGAAAATTTTGTAGATTTCTTTGGCATTCATGCATGATTCATAGTTTGTATACTTGTATTTTAGGTGCTAAAATATAAATATATTAAATAAATCTACTTTATGCTAGATATTTGTTTTAGTTCAGACTTTATGATCCAGAATATTTTTGTCCATCTGTTAAAAAGATTTGCTTTATAAATTATAATAGGAATTATGACAGGAAGCTAATCTAATTATTTTAATTTTATGTTTGTATTATGTAAATTTTATAGCAGTGAAATAATAATGCTAAATTTAAGATTTTTTTAATTTAATATTTTTTATTGTTGTTTTTATTTCTGGGGCGAAGCCCGGGTTACGGCTCTAGTAATACATAAATTGTCCAAATTTATTTTTATGTCCGTTTGTCATGTCATGATTTTTTTCGAAGCGCTGTTTTTTTTTTTTTTTTTTTTTGAGGAAAAAGCGGTTTGTTGATGGGCTGGTGAGTGAAACCGGATTACCCCACAGCAAATAAAGAAAAGCAAAAATATGCGAGCCAATTATAAAGGTACATTGACATAATGACATTTGACGCGCTGAAATCAGCTGAGATCCAAATCGGATCTCAGGACCCTGAGATCCCGATCCGACGGTTCTCAGGGACCTCAAGATCTGGACTCAGCAGATACGGGTCCTGAGAACCGTCGGATCGGGATCTCAGGGTCCTGAGATCCGATTTAGATCTCAGCAGATACGGACACGACATTTGACAATGTCCAATAAAACGAGCCTTATAAGTTGTAGGAATGTAGGCAACAAATTCTGTACCTTCATGTTTTCAATTAATCCTTTTTTTGTTTTTTTGTTTTTGGTATATAATTAACTTGTTAATTAATGAATCCTATCAAAAAATAAAATTAGCCGCGAACTCCGAAAAAAAAAAAACACCTCGAGATTCCGAGGCATTACAGCACCGGAAGCATATATATATATATTTGATTCTCTTCCAACCTCAAAGCAAGACCGGTTTTATAATTCACAGCAAATTGTGTGAAGCAAACTGCTAGTAAAGCAGGCAGTACTACTTAATTAATTAACTTGACACATCTCAACATTAATAATTTAACTATATGTGATCGATACCCATGAACAAACAATAACCCGTTGGATCACTTGTTATAATATATGAAATTGTTTAATTAATTACATGTAAAGCTTGCGATACAATTTTACTGCATCGTAAATCATTGTACCGATTGATCAGTTAGCGATGCAGAGAACTTCAACAATATATCATGTTTTTAGAAACGATACTTGAGACTTGGAAGGTCGGAGTTAATTCGAAGTTTGAGCAGTGCCAGAAAATACTACAATATTAATTTCAAGTTACGTGAAAAATATATGTCAAAATTCAAAAACAAGATATATGGACATTTATATAATTATTATTTGAAGTTACATTAAAGTAATAAGCAATCAATGATGGAGGAAGTATATATAAACGACTAATTAAATAATCAGTCCAATTATTTCAGATCACATGAAGATTAACACAACGAAAGACGTACGGAGGAAATATTTACATTTTTGTTCCAAAAATCACACATATATATAATATAGCCATAGGACGACTCACTAAAGCTAGTACGTACGTTCATAAAGTTTGTTTCTTTTCTCTAATTTCCTACCTTAAATCTAATTTTCAATGTGTATATGTACTAACTTAATTAAACAACTTGAGTAATTTAAAGGATTGAGCTTCTTCGGGGATAGGCCCAATTCCAAAGACATTTAGCACGTACGGTTGAACCCAAAGCCGGCCCAAGAATATAACTATATTAATATTCCACTAGATAAAATAGAACTAGACACACACACCTACCTTTCATGCATCTTCAATTGGGCCATCATTTGGAATTTGGAAATAAGAAAAGGCTCCCACCAATACTACTACCTCCGTCCATGAATAAATAAATTTTTAGGAAAATTCAAATGAATTAGTGGAAAAATAAAATTATATAATAATTGTTCCAATTAAATAATATAGATAAAAGGGTAATCATAACATTGGAGAAACAGAAAATTTGAAAAAGTTATTGCGACGTATGATTTCTTAACAAATACAACTATATATCTTACTTCACAAACGGCAGATAACTTCATTAAAAGAGAATGGAAACTATATACCAAAGGTTTCTAAGTTCAAGCGACATCAATGCCGCCATGCCATGTATATATCCATTACTTTTAAAATTAACATAAAAAAAGTTCCACTAAATGCGAATTAAGATCCGAAGTAAATGCATGGCGCGAGCATATATCTTAATGTTATGGTTTGTTCTAATTACAGAAAGATCAAGCATATATTTCACTTACATAATTACATAGCTTGCTACGACTGTCAGCTGGCAATTGTTATATGAGGAGGGATACAATAACACACAAAATTTTGACATAACTATTACACTAAATCATATAAATTTATAAAAAATTTTAAATATAAAAATATCTTTTATAAACATATTCATAAGTAAATAGATTGATTGTATTTCAAATTTCATTTAATTTGAGTGTCATTTAATACTCCATCA
The DNA here is from genome assembly GCA_030179965.1 of Cyperus esculentus. Classification (NCBI taxonomy): domain Eukaryota; kingdom Viridiplantae; phylum Streptophyta; class Magnoliopsida; order Poales; family Cyperaceae; genus Cyperus; species Cyperus esculentus. The sequence goes on along the minus strand of JASGLE010000025.1, from coordinate 3,766,601 downwards.
ACGACCATCTAGTTTATATAATAATTAGAACGGTTTAAATCTAATGATTCTTGATGAAGTATTAAACGAAACTCAAATTGAATAAAATTTGAAACACAGTCAATCTATAACTAAATAAATATATATGTTTATAATAGATTTTTTATTTGTAGAATTTTTTATAAATTTATATGATTTAGTGTAATATTTGTGTCAAAATTTTGTTGTGTCATTGGATCCCTTCGGACTCTTCTCTTGTTTATTAGAAAAAGATAGGTGGTTATGATTTTAATCATCGCATTATTCGCATCCCTTCCCTTCTGTGAGTTTGCCAATATATATGTTCGTCCACAAATAATTATCCCAGGTCGCACCAGCAAGTTTATCCTCAAAAAAAAAAAAGAAAAAGAAAAAAGAAAGAAAGAAAGAAAGAAAGAAAAAAGAAAAAAAAAAAAAGGAAAAGATCATTCCAGATTGCTTGTATCATTATTATTCATTAACTAGCATTGAACCCGTCCATGGACGGGATTAGGTTGATTTTCAATTTTGTACAAATATAAGAAAATGTATCTACTTAGTAACAATGTTTGCTTTATACACTTGTTTACACAGATTGTGAATATACAATATAAAAACAACATTTGATACGGACAAATAATCAACATAAACAATTCTAAAATAATATATATCCAAAGTAAAAAGAAAAAGACAAAGTAAAATCAAACCTTCCATTTGATACGGACAAAGTGGACACAGATGATTACTCAACAATGTTTATTTGATGAACAGAACTCCAAATTAACTCTATCAAACAGTAACCTGTCATTATAGAAAGAAATGCAATTAAAATTTAACAGAACTAATGAGTTATATTATTATAATTTAAAGTTTGATGAAATTACAAACTGCACAAATAAATTTTGTACCATTGCCTTAAAAATGATGAAATGTCAATAATCCTTTGCCTTTTCCAGTCTGATGACTTTCAAAAACCTTAAATGGGAAATGTAATTTGACATTTATTAGTACATTAAATCATCAAATGAAATAAGAATATTAAAATTGAATATGGTGTATATTTAAAATATAACAGACATTAAAGGGAAGCAGTTATTGAAAAATTCAAACCTGTTTTACAAAATATTTGACAGAAAAATCAATAAAAATATCAAATGAACTATCAGCACACATAAAATATTTTAAATAGATAATAAATAGAAGAAACCTTGGTGCAAAATCCATTAATCGAGTAAAGATCGTGATCGGAAAGCAATTAAACAGTAAAATATATAATATGATCAGCTGGTAGCTAAATCATATCAGAAGGATACAGTACAGGAACCACTGAAAATGTTGATGCAGATTGTTATTTTAATTTCTTTTGCGTAATTTTGTTTTCCTTAATTACTTTTATTTATTACCATAATTGTCACTAGATTTATTATTTATTCTTGTGTTATAAAGACCACTAGAAAGTTGTATTACTGATCCCAACAAGTTCTTCATTTCCTCTTCTTTTTAATTTAGTTTTAAATATTTTAAAATGAAATATATAATTTTTTAAGGTGTCAACAATTAAAGCATTTTAACAAGCTCCCCCCCCCCCCCCCCCCCCCCCCCCCAAAAAAAAAAAAAAAAAAAAAAAAAAAAAAAAACACACTTCAACAATCTCTCCAAAAAAGCACTTTTGAATTTACTTATAGCATACTCGTATCTCCCTTCGGCCCTTCAGTGCTAATACGAGAAATCAACTCTAATTTTTTTTAAAAAACTAAATAAAAGTTGATTCATGTTCCATGATATTTTAAATAGAAAGTTTAGTATGAACTATAAAATTAATATAATAGTATATGATGCTTAATCTCCAGTTGATCTCTACAAAGCATATATGAATGGTGGATCCATATCCAAAGAGGGGCACGGGTTTCTGAATGAAATAATCCCACATTCTTTAAATATTTAAATATCATCATGTGTTACGACACTTTAATATATTAGGAGTTGGGTCACAATGTTATGCATATATAACAAAATGATGCCGGTGTTATGCATAACACCGTAACCCAGTATCTCAACAACCATAATTTGGGTGGCTAATACGATTTGACCAGTACGTTCAACATATCGAAATTTTGTAGGATACAAATTTTTTCTATTTTTTTGGAGATTTTTAACCACTTCTAACGATTTTTAAAAGATGATTGAAAATTAATTATAAAATAATCCCTTTGGAATTGAAATTTAGGGTCATTTTTAAAAGAGATACTGTGCACTAAGACCTCAAAACTGAGCTCATTGTTCAACCCCATGCAATGCCACCTTTGCCCATGTTTCAATATGAATTTGCATCCAGGAATTACTAAATTCGCACCTTGGCCAAAGCTATGATTTCTTCCAAAGTGACAGCATCACACTTAGAATCATGGTCCTACCCATTTGTATTGTCCTATAATTAAATAATTAGGTGCACCATCGAAAGAGGGTTGTGGCATCATGTCTGGTTAGGGTATAAGAAAGAATCAAGGTAGGAGCATTAATCTGGTCATAATTTTGTGGTCATCTCTGTTGCACCTGCACAATTGCTGGTTTTGAAATTTGAACCAGTGTAATGGGGTCCATACGCCGTAAACCTAATATCACCAGCTTTTTTTTTTTTTTTTTTTTTTGGAGAATGATATCACCAGCTTCTTGCACACTGCTAGTTGTGCCTTAAAATATGATACGCGTGGAGTGTATAGGCTTTTACCCTAAATAATACAATCAATTGCAAGCGTACGATATTATGCAATATAGTCGGGATCGAATCCACAGGGACGGTTATATCTCTAAACAGTTCTTTAAATCCTAAACTAATCCTAATGTGAACGTAACCGATTTGGGGGGGGGGTTGTTTGAAGTTGGTTTTCTAACAATTAACAAATGCAAATTAGTAAATAACAGTAAATAAAAGACTCTAAAACAATTATTAAACAAACGTTCCTAGGGTTTTCAGAATCAGTTTGATGTTTGGACTAACTGCCTGCGTTCCGCACCCAAGAGGGTGCGAACCGCAAGATGTACAAATTTGTGGTTCTCTGTCTGTTCCTTGCTTGGTATAGTTCGCACCTGTCACCAATGCGATCCGCAGGGAACAGATCAGAGTCAGTTCAAGCTCAGTTTCTATTGTTGATCAAAGTTACCGATCCCCAACTAACCCAAAGCAATTACAAGTTCCTCAACTCTCGTTTGTTGGCACTTTTAAATACTTTTAGATCAATTCGAAATCTTTAGATTATCTCTAACCTAAACCTGATTTGCTTTCGGTCACAGGTACGGTTTAACTCACGTTATAACCACAACTTCTACTCTCGAATACAATTGGACAACAAGTTATCTACCCAAATAGTGCAAGTATTGAATCTCTATCAATTGACGTTAAGTTTTCCAACTAGACTATGCCCAATCCACAGGTCTATCAAAATAGGGTGAACTACTACAAGTGCACTCTCATGCAATTAGCAATTCTGGCCTAAAAAGATATAAATCTACCAACTAGATACGAACATACATCCACAGGATCATATCAAAGAACAAGAAAACAATTCAAGCACAATTATGAATAAGCTCAAAGCAAATATGAAAATAACTTCAATGCATAAACGTTAAAAGCAAGTATTCAATTAATCCATACATACAAACATCATCCTAAACCCCAAGAACAAAGGCGACTACTCACGCCTTGACATGACTACAACAAATAAACAAAAGTAAGAGAAAAGAAAGCACCGAGTAAGCTTAGGAAGAGGGTGGTAACCGTCTCCTTCGATTCCAACGGCGTTGAGCCCCTCTCTTGACACGACTCTCGACTAAACTATGAACTAGACTAACTCAACACATGAGACCTAACAACTAGCACAAGATGATGATCGATGACAAAGACAATTAATCTAAGAGCACCCCAAGGGGTCTCTTTTATAGGAGAAGATGTCTCAGATTTAGGCGTCTAACTTCTGGTTTCTTGGGGCGAAATTAAGGGAAAAGTCCCAAAGTTAGTCAACCAGAACTAGCACACACCAGAAAATAGGTGTTCTATTCTGTTTTGAACTGAATGCGATCCGCAGAAATAGGAGTGCGGTCCGCACTTAGAAGTCCAAAGAGAGCTCGGCCTTGAAATAGCATGTCTGTTGCTTAAATTGGCTCTCTGCGCATTTCCTTGATTTAGATATGGCGATTGTGCACTGAAATATGCGGTTTTGATCTGTAATTAGATGCTCCTTTGTGCTCCTTCGCCTATTTTTGCTCCTTGCTCCAAATTTAGTCCAAATAGCTCTAAAAGCTCCGTTTACCTGAAAATAGGACCAAAAAACAGAAGTAACTTGATTCTAGACAATCTTCTATTAAAATGCAAATGAACTTAGGATTTTAGGTGCAAATATAGGTGCAAGTCTGGTTAATATGCATATATGAAATAGGTGCATCAAAATACTAGTAGGTCGTAGGCGATCCGTTAGATCTATCTGATGGGGCCAACCCGCTTGTGTCAGAGTCATCACAACATTAAACCATAGCAAAGAACCTAAGACGGTTATAATTATGTCATCATCATCTTACAAAATTACACACTGATGTTTTATGATCCTTTTAATTTATAGTTGGAAATGAGACGCAAAAGGTCAGTGCGTCATATGCCGCTTCTGATTTTGGTGGTGGGATTCATAAATACCATGATATGGCTGACTTACTCTATTTTGCATCTTGGCCTCTACATTTTGGTGAGATCAATTGCCATTTTTTATGATTAATAAACTTTTTATCTCAGTATCGACTATTTATATATGGGTGAAATTGTTTTGTAGGTTCAAAATTCACTCGGTCTACTACTCAGTATTGGTCGGATTGCACTTTATTGTCGTTATTGTGGCAATGAGAATGCAGAATGTGGAGATGCTGATCAAGAGGGCGTGTGATATCAGTTTTAGATTACTGTCTTCTATTTGATAAATTTTTTGTGAAGGCATCAAATAACTTGACTTTGTCTTGTCCCATGTCCTTTTTGATTGGCTAAAATTTCAAATGGTTATTCGTTAGCTATTGGTAACTTGAGTACCTATGGTGAGTTCAGTTTCATCATACAATAATATTTTTAATGTATTTTATTTGATTGAACTCCACTACATTTTTTCAATAGATCAACATAATTTCGAGTTTAGGGATGATTAGTTATGATTTTAAATTAAGAATATGGAAAGACTTAGTCACCACAACATCACTATATATATATATTTTTATTATGAAGTTTAAAAATGACTAGTTATGATCTACACAAATATTCTTATTTGACCCTAAAATATGCTAAGTGCCGTGTCTCAAAAGTACAATAATTATAGTATAGTCAAAAGATGCATATGCTTTATATTCATTCATTCTCTTTTTCCTTCTCATTCCTTATCTTCCTCCTTCATCTCCTCTTCTTTCCCCTTGAACCTCTCTCCTCATTTACCGAACCACACCCAGGGAAGGTCGGTCACCATCCAAGCCGACTTGAAAACTCTATTGCATTAGAACATGTGGAGTAATGTGATAGACTCTTATTAAATTTAAATTGTAAGCAAATATATTTTACAATGTTATTACTTATATTTTGAACACTGATTGAATGAATAAAATAGGCCAGAGGTGTCTGATATCATGAAGAACAATGCTGAAGTGGAACCATATTCATGGTGCTAATTAAGAAGGATTTTTTTCTATAGGTTCTCACCACAACGTCTGCGCGTAAGCTTCTATTCCCCTTTTGTATTAACTGTTATTTTAGAGCAAGACGATAATGGTATACAGTCTCTTTGTATATTTGCAGTTTCAGATCAAGATGATTTTGGCCGCTGAGGTTTTATGCGTAGTTGCTCTCTTGGCTGGAGTTCTTGGTGGGGTGCATTCTCATGAGAGAAAAAAAGAGTTGTGGGAATTATCTCTGCTGCCTTTCGAATTGCACTGTATGTCTTGCCTATATCAGTGATGGTAAGTATTAACTAATAATTATGTGTTTCAAAGAAGCTTGAGTTGGAATTAAAAAGTTATTTATCTGCACTGGTCACAAATTTATTGTTTAAGTATTAAACTATAATTTATTGTTTTTCACTGGTACAGATTTGATCTTAAAAGATATAGGCCTACTTTCATTGGTATCTGCAAGACCCGCATCGTACCAGAGAGTTTCTCAGCATATTCGTTCCTGGCATCACTTTTAAACTGCGGGCTGTATGTTTTGAAGATTTCGCAAGAGAAAATGGTGATTCTTCTACTAGTCATCAACTTGATTGGCGTCTTTGTAGTTTCACACTAATTTATTTCTGAACCCGATAACATGTGGATCCATGCCACTAGAAAGTAGAAACCAAATTTATTTCACAATTTTTTTTCCCAAAAAATATAAAAGATATAGGCACTAGAAAGTAGAAACCATATATAAATGAAGGACAATGATACCATGCCACAACTTTGCCCCCGCAACCCTATGATGAGGTGGCATATGGGTGGGGAGGGTCATTTTTGTAAAATTTTGTAGGGCAGAGGTACATTTTCGTAAAATTGTGAGGATCATTTTTGTAAAACTTTTTCATGGAATGGTAATTTTGTAAAATTTTTCCAAGCACATTGGAGTGTTATGGACTTATGGGGGCATTGTTTGCGGCAAGTAATATTTATCCATAGTTAGGTAATATCCTTAAGTATTTCTCTTTCTTTCAATCCCCAAATAGTTAATCTTCATAGTTTTACTAATTGCTATTTGTTTTCATAATTTCAGGACATGTATTCTCTATTGCGATCTTCCTGCTTCCCCTGTAAGCTCTTCATAAGTTCATGTATTGTGTATAGGGAAACATCTTGCGTCCATTGAATAATTCAATGGAATTACCATCATAGACACAAATGCCACATGGTAGGTCCTACTTGTCACACTCTATGATAGAAATTCTATTGAATCACTCAATGGACAGAAGGGAGCCCCTTATGTATACGCATTAATTCTAGATTTCTAGAAGTATTAACATTCATCATGAAATTTTAGATGCAAGTACAGATAAGAAAAGAAATATATTTCATAGTGTTTAGTTGTTGAACGAATACGAAACTATTAATGCATATATATTGGATGAACAAATAGGCCCACGATCAGAACTATTTGCAAAAAGAAGACAGTGGAACAGAATTTGCTGATCCTGTATCTGGCGACTCTGATGAATTGCATGCTATGGCTTCTATATGGGATGCCATTAATTTGTGCAGCCCAATAGGGTTCTTGTGCTCACCATCAATGGCATTGGTATCTTCATTGAAGCCGTCTACATCGTCATTTTCTTCGTCTTTGCCTCCCGCAGCCAACGGGTAAACTACTACTCTCTCTTTTCTTTTTCTTTTTTTTAATTGCTTACTTTGAGGTTTTTATAGTAAATTAAAGTTGTTTCAATTATGTCAATATATGATATGTTTTCTTTTCAGGTGAAAATCATTGGAATTTCGATGGCAGAACTACTTTTCGTCGGAATCATGTTGGCTGCCGTGCTCGGGGGAGCCCACACTCATGATAAAAGAACAAAGATAGTCGGCCCTCTTTGTGCCTTCCTTGGCTGTGTCATGTATGCACCGGTAATTTCTGAAATGGTAAGAGCTGCTTATTTAACAAATTATATTTGATAACTAATTAATTTTGAATTTCCCCAATTTCTGAAATGGTAAGAGCTGTTTCAACATTATTCTATTTAAAAATATACAAACAGATTTTGTAACGGTTCTTATATAATAGCCGTTGTACAATGTTTTATTTTGTAATGGTTTTTATACAAGAACCGTTACCAAATGTATACTATTTCCTAACAGTTCACAGGTCCACCCGTAACGGTTCTACAACCGTTATAAATCAATCCAAATAACCGTTGCCAATGAAATTTTCTGTAGTAGTGCAATTAGATAAGAAATATTATATAATTTCAACCATTAATTTGATTGCTGTTTTAATTTCAACAATTTCTTATGTTAAATTAACACTTTCATCACTCTTCAACTTGTGGCAGAGAATGGTGATTAAGAAAAAGAGCGTGGAGTACATGTCATTTGCGTTACATCTTTTTAGCGCGTTAAATGTTATTTGCTGGATGAGCTACTCGGCTCTTCACAGTGACTACTATATGTTGGTCAGACTTTATCTCTTAATTAATTTCTAGTTTTTATTAAAAGTCGGTACAAAGCAACATAATTATCAGCATTACAAGATTCCAGCCGGCCCATAAATTAACTAATTAGCACTGACCATACAAATATTACTACAATTTTTTATTAATTCAATTTGCTGCTGAAGTACCGTACGGTTTTTATATATTGAAGTTTTGGTATATGTATGTGGATTAATTTGGTAATATATAGCAGAAAAATGGGGTAAAGTACGTACTGAGTTTTGATTGATACAATTGAGTACCATCTTGAATATATGAAGTATAATTAATTGTGACTGTGATTTATCTCAATCTGACTTTTTAGAAAAAAACTATAACTATGTTTAATTTGTGTGAACAGATACCAAACATCGTAGGCATGTTCGTTAATTTAGTCGAAGCAAACATTTTTGGCTATTACCAGAGCAACAGTCCACAGGATGAGCCGCAACAAAATCTAGAGCTGCCAGAGGTCACTCCCAGCAGTGCACCGGACACCCTTAGCTCTGTGCAAGTCCAGAAATAGATTCTTATTTTTTTTTTTCAGCTTAAGAATGTGATGTCATATGCTAATTTCGTGGGGGGAAGAGAAGGGAAGAGAAGGAGAGCGAGTAATACCTAGCGTTCATAGAAAAGTTATTCATATCGTTCATATGTTATATTTTGGAATACAATCTCTGTCTATGAATAAATAAATTTTTAGGAAAAGTCAAAGAAATTAGTGGAAAAGTGAAATTACTTTTATGCCCTCAATTTGTAGTCATTACATAATAACTGTTCCAATTAAATAATATAGATAAAAGGATAATCATAACATTAGAGAAACAAGTGATTCAAATAACTTTACTAGACAACTAAAAGACGAATAGAAAAATAATATTGAATCGATAAAGTTCATTTAATTAGGGACAAGCTGTAAAGGGTATTAATTCATTTAATTGTGGACGGAGGTTGTATATATGTTACATTTTGAGTTTTATCAGTTACATTCTTTGTAAGTCTATAGACATGATATGGACAACTTTTCGATGGACGCAAGATGTTTCTCATTATTATTTCTACTAGAGCTGTAATCCGGGCTTCGCCCCGGATTAAAATAATTGTTTCAAAATACTAATTGTAAAAAAAGAAATTAAGAATATTTTAAATTCTAAAAAGATTAAGTTTAGTATTTGACAAAACATAATTACGCATTGATTCAACCATTATAATAGATGAAAGTCTTATCTTCAAAGGCGGGTAAGCATCACCTTCGACGTTTGTGCAATTTAGAGGTTATATCCATCTGCAACTTAAGAAAGAACAAAAGAAAAAAAATTAGCAATTGAACTTAACATACAACTACAGGTCCTTGTATGATTTTATTCATTTGAATCTAGTAGAAGATCGAATTAACATGTTTAACCTGCAAAAAAACAGAAAGGAGATTAGCTTATGCAGAACAAAGACAAAAGACTTCTTTATATCAATTGAATGAGAGCTAATTTAAGAGATACAAAACTTTTCACATTCTTTCATCAAAAAAAGGAGAAAAAAAAATTTCCATATTCTCGGACATGGTCATCTTAATTACAGATGGCCTCAACTATTAATTACAGAAATCTGAGAAGATGCGGTATGTACGTACCAATGCACATAATAATAAACGATTTACATTCTTAAATTTTCAGTTTTTTACAGCGTCTTTGGCAGAAGTTTTTATCTTAAAAAAAAGTAATATTATTGCTGAGGTGGCTTGCTAAGGTGCAAGAAATCCTACCCCTCTTTCTGGGGTATGGATTTCTCCCCCTCATAAGATAGGATTTTGATCAGTGAGTGAGTGTGATTAGGAATTAATTAATTGGATGGAATTGATTAATCGTATATTAGCGGGAAGCGGCGTTGGTTAATTAACTAACTCGTCCAATTACTGTACTATCGCTGTTAAGTTTTAACTTTTAACCGTTAATTATTTTCAGGATTCGCCCTGAATTATAAAAATTAAATTATCTTCTTCTTTCATTTACTGAAATCTTGAGTGGACTGTTACTTACAAAAAAAATACTGGGCTTTTGTTGAATGCAAAATGACACCAAGCTAAAAAAAATTGCAAAAATAACAACATGTCAAATATATTTGGCAGGTTATGTCAATTAAGTGGGATATATGTGGACCTGCTTATTGAAGTTGTTAATTTAATAGCGCAATAGTTTAATATAGTCAAACAATTTTCAGAATATATACTTCCTGAAAGAAATAAAAAAAAAAAAAAAAAAAAAAAAACAAAGAAAGAAAGAAAGAAACATTGTGCTTATAATTTAGTGGGCTTTTTTTTGGGAAAATTTGTAATTTCGTACCCAAACAAAAACATCTACACTCTACAGTCTTAATTAATATTAATATTTTTTTTCTTATGGGTTAACTCTCTCTAAAAAATGATTTATATAAGCTACAATCATGAAGACATCCATAAATAAATGAGGGATCCAATGACACAAAATTTTGACACGAATGTTACCATAAATCATATAAATTTATAAAAAATCTTAAAAATAGAAAATCTTTTATAAACATGTTCATTTATTTATAAATTGATTGTGTTTCAAATTTCATTCAATTTGAGTATCATTTGATACTTCACCAACAACCATCAAGTTTATATAGTAATTAGCACGATATAAATTTAAAATAGAAAAGAGTTGCGTCTACTTTCCTTCTTAAAGGGCGCATCTGCAAATATCTTCAGGGCAGAAGAAAATACTTTGGATACCTTGAAAAGTTGAAATACTTGTTTTTGGACAAAAAATTCGTAGGCAAGAATTATTAATGCCGTATAGTATAGACTACACCCCAGACGAGTCAGTATCGGCTATATACGATCCAAATTGGATTGGAGGACCCTCCAATCACAATCCGGCGGCTGAGGTTTTTATGGGTGGTTTATTGGAATAATCTCAACCGTCAGATGAGGATTAGAGGACCCTCCGATGCAAACTGGATCGTAACTGATTTCAGCACGAGTCAGTAGCTAGGAAAGAATTAATAATAATACAGATGTTCCGTTGCCTTTGATAGAACGGTTGGGGTTTAAACCGTACTATCGTTTAGACAGTATTCCCGTACGTACGGACCAAATCATGGACAGTTTCATGCACCAGAACATGTGATGCCTATCGCCAGAAGTATGCAATTTACACGGACAAAACTTACTACTAAAGGCCAGCTAGCATGGCACACTACTGCTTATCTTTTTTTTTTTTAATTAAAAAACTACTGCTTATCCTCTGCTGCGTAGTATTGTACTGCGCAGCGAATCAACGATGTGGATTATAGGGGGTTCTTTAGATTGAGTTACACGAATCTTAAAGTGGATCCAACGGTCAGAGCACTGCGCAGTAGAGGATATGAGGATAGGAATTGTGCCAAGAGTGGTTTGCAATTTACACACAGAACTTACGTTATTCTTTGTACTAACCCCCCGTCTGGCAAGTATAGTAAATTAAAGCGGAGTAAAACGTAAAATCACCTTAAATCAGTGGTATTTGGTGGTAGTGAAGTAAAGTTGACATTATGTGTAAAAGATGTGAAATGTTGGTGATTTAGTTTACTACACCTATATAGCTGCGTTAACTTATTACACCTTAAATCACTTCTGTTTGGTGACTTAAAATTAATTTAAGAGCTTAAATCAATTTTACTACACCAAACAAACGCAGGGTAAAGGCCAGCTAGCATGGCACGTTACCACACTCACGAGTCATGTAGCTTTATTCAAGTTCTTAGGTGTGAAGTCCTGAACTCGCTGTCACTTTGGCACTGCGGGGGATGGAGATTTCAGAAACAGACAAAAATCATCAGGTCCGTGTCCGTCTATCGAATTGTTTTCAGTGAATTACGGTCAAGAAAGAACTGAACGTCTGAAGAAACCTAAGATTAAGATAATCATGTTTTTATGGTATTTATGGCTGTCTTCATGATTTTAGCTTATATCAATCATTCTTTTAAGACCGTTAAGTTGTTAAGCCATCGGGGAAAAAAAAAAAAAAAAGCTAACAGTGCAACATAATATTAATTAAGACTGTAGATGTCTTTGTGACTTTGTTTGGGTACAAACAAACAAATTTTCCCAAAAACTTTACTAAATTATAAGCACGATGGTTCTTTCTTTTTTCTTTTTTTTTTTTTTCCTGTCAGGGAGTATATATTCTGAAAATTGTTTGATGATATTAAACTATATATTGCGCTATTAAATTAACAACTTAAATAAGCAGATCCGCATATATCCCACTTAATTGACACAAGCTGCCAAATAAATTTGACAACTATTATTTTTGCAATTTAGCTTACCGTCATTTTGCATTCAACAAAAGCCCAGTATTTTTCTTATTAAGGAACAGTCCACTCCAGTAAATGAATTAAGAATATTATCTTTTATAAAGGGGTGTGTATCCTGGAAATACTTAATACTAAAAACAGTGATGATGATGATACAGTAAAAGGACAACTTAGTTAGTTAATAACCAACGCCGCTTCCCGCTAATACACCATCACTAATTCCTCCTAATCACACTCACTCACTCAAAATCCTTATTTCCACAAGACTCGATATAACCGAGTCCATATCCCCTGCTGTACTGCATTGCGCAGTTCACAGCATCATCCGTTAGATCATCTCGAGATCCGCGCTGGCACGGATCTCGAGACAATCCAACGGTTGACACTGTGAACCACACGATGCAGTACTACTGCATGGGATGAGCACTCGATCAAATCAATCGGCGGAGAAACGGAAACAGAAACAGAAACAGAAACGTAGAAAGAACCGCTGAGGAGCTGAAGAAGAACCAGTCCCTATAAATACACACGCGCATCATTCTGTTCCGTCTCAGACTGCTCTCACAGTCACAGGCTCACAGTCCCTCACTTCACTCTCTCACTCCCTCCCTCCCTCCGCACATACATTCCCCCTCTCCCAAGCTCTCTCCTTCTCTTCCCTTCTCTCCTCTCCTCTTCTCCTTCCCCCACGCCGAAATGATTTCCACGGATTCAGTCCGCACAGTCGTCGGAATCGTAGGTACGTAGTACAAATCCCTCCATCCTCCTCTTATCTCCTCTCCATACATCCATCCATCCATCTATGTATGTTACTTACTTACTTACTTGATCGATCTGACGATCTGACGATCTTCCTCTTCTCTTTGCAGGCAATGTCATCTCCTTCGGCCTCTTCCTCTCCCCTCTGTGAGCTCCCTACCTCTCCTCATCTCATCTCCATCTGATCATCTCTTCTTTTCTTTAATTTCTCGTGCTTGAACCTTTGGTTAATTAGTTAGATAGATAGATAGGTAGATCTGTGATGCGTGTAATTGTGTATGTAGATGTAGATGTAGTATGTATGCATCTGATCAGATCCGCAGTCTGATCGGTTTATGTAGCCGGTTTGCATGTATGTTGTGTTTGTTTAGGTCGATTTTAGATCAGATGTTACGTATCTCTTTGTTCTGCTGCGTTCTGATATGTCAGGCTCTGTTTTTGAATGAGATTCCTGCTCAAAAGGTGTTGATTTTGGTTAAATAGATGTGTTAAGTGGATCCCTTTGATAAAATGCGGTTCTAGCAAGTGCAATTAGTAGCTTTTCTGAGTTGATTTTGTGCGTCTTTGTAGTAGTTTCCAGTGAATCCTTGTCGACCTTTGTTGTTTCTAAGTTAGGCTTTTCAAAATTGGATGCATTTAGTGTTATTTGTTATTTCCTCTTTTGCTCACCCTTCCTGATTCATTGCAAAGTCGATTTTCTACTCTGGGATATTGTCTCTGTGGTCCTTTTTGGTGTACATGCATCAATATTACTTGAAGTTTCTGTTGCATTAGAGCATGTGGTGTGCCATAGGTTCATATCCAAAAATTCCAAATTTGGTATGCACTCTCAAGCAGGAACATTATAGATTTAGCTTGTCTCATTTATAAAATTTCAAATTTGCTATGCATTCTCAAGCAGGAACATTAAAGATTTGGCTTGTTTATTATGTAATCACAAACTAAAAGCTGGAAAATACTTTTCAGATGAGCCCCTAGAATTGTTGTTAATCATATGAAACAGCCATATATGTAATCTATTTATTATGTCTCATACTTTTTCTTTGAACATTGAATAAATAAATAGGCCAACATTCATGACTATCTTCAGCAAGAAGGCAGTGGAGCAGTTCTCGCCAGTACCTTACCTCGCTACCCTGCTGAATTGCATGATGTGGATCTTGTATGGGCTGCCGGTTGTGCATCCCAACAGTGTGCTCGTGCTCACCATCAATGGCGCCGGCTTCCTGATTGAAGCTCTCTACATCTCCATATTCTTTGCCTTCTCACCACGTCGCCTCCGTGTAAGCTCTTATTCACCTTTTTCCTTGATATTCAGGTTATGGTTACCACTAATATGATAAATTATATCATAACTAATTAATTTTCCTTCTTTCTTGTATGCCAATACTTGTATATCTGATATTACATTTTTCTTTTGTATGCAGCTTAGGATCTTGGTTATTTTGGCAGCAGAGCTAGTATTTGTTGGTGTGGTCCTGGCTGGTGTGCTTGATGGAGCTCACACTCATGACAAGAGGACACAGATTGTGGGAGTTTTTTGTGTCATATTTGGCACTGCCATGTACGCATCGCCTCTTTCTATCATGGTAAGAATTCTAACAAGCCGCAATTAATTGATGTGCAGAAGTGCTTTGGTCTTTAATGATATTACATATTGCTATTGCATTAATTTACCAAAATTTTGGCTCAATCTTTATTTAAGTGACATTGATACAAATGACTTTGAAAATAACTATGTAAAACTTCTGCATTGCTACCAGAAAGGTGCTGGTCTTTAAAGAAGATTTTATGACTATAATCTTTTGTTAACATACTGATGTCTACTTGAAGCAAATGCTTGTGGAATGTCAAATAATTTGTGGTCCTCCATAGAATCCTTGTACAGCATTTCATTAATTTAAGTTTTTGTTGGGATTTATAATGAAGGGTCATTGTGTTCTTATGTTTTATTATGAATTTGTAGTAGCAGTTTGAATGAATAAATCTTCACAGACAGGTCAAGTTACAAAGTTGGGTGGTAAACTAATTGGTACTTTTGATACTTGATTGAAGTACTTTTCTTCAATACGTCTAGTTGGTAAAAGTCTTGCTAGCTTGATATTTCTAGAAAGTTAACTGCATGATGCCAGATAAGAATTTCATCTTCATTCAGGTTTACATTAAATAGTGTCCACCAAGATGAACCAGTACATAGACTCAATAAGGTGATTGAGCATCAGATAAATTGTATGTTTTCTATATATGGAGTCACAAATGCATGTGCATTCTCTTGGGTAGATAGGAACTTAGCTTGATTAGGTACATGATTTTTTGTTTGTAATTGGTGATTTTCAAAACAGATATGTCAATAGTAGCATTTTAGGTGGTTATACCTTTTTGTTCAAGTATCTCTGTTCTGCAAAAGAATAATTGGCCCAGAGAAGGCTGATCTGGACATGCTAAGATTTGAAAATGAGACTTTTGTACAATAATGGCAAAGAGTTAGCTCTCTGCTGCAATAAGTGTTTCTATTGACACATGTGTATATGGTTGAGTATGCGCAATACTCTTTGTTTTCCAACTGTCTTTAGTTCTGTACCAATGTCCTATGGTACACAGACTAATGTCTGTGAGCAATTGTCTTTGTTTTTAATTAACTAAGTACTTTGAAAATATATTTTGTATTTCAACATTAGTAGCCCACCAACTTCCTGGCAATCAGAATAAATCTGACCGTATTCCAGTAGTAGTAGTCCCGAGTCCCATGCTTGTTGGCATCTATTTCTTTAGTGTTCGTGAGGAATCATTTTTTGGTGCTTGTAATTATGAGCTAGACTTAAATACATTTTATTGGTGGATTAGTTTTATTGAGGATGAATTCAATATTACCATTAAGATAACAACCAGCACTGTGCCCGAAGTCTTGAATTTTATTTTCCCACAGATAATTCAGTAACATTCAATGAAATGTAATATATGCCAAAAGAGATATCTATGTAACAAGTAGTTTCATTTTGCTTCATTTCTTTTGGCAGAAAACAGTGATTGTGACAAAGAGTGTGAAGTACATGCCATTGTCTCTCTCCCTCGTCAGCTTCCTAAATGGTCTTTGCTGGATGAGCTATTCACTCCTTCGCTTTGACCTCTACATCTTGGTTAGAGATTTTTCTCAGTTTCCTTTCAATTAGTATAAACCAGTATTCTGTTAGTACCTAAACTACTTGTATACTGTTAGTTCTATACCTTGGTCTCAGTCTCTCAAATAAGCAGCATAAACAAACTTTCAAATAATATGTACTGGCCAGTAAGAAAACAGTAGTGGCACAAAGGTTGAATGCATCTTAGTTCTGATCAATGATTGATAACAGCAATATTTTCTTGATGGGCAGATACCCAATGGTCTCGGTGTATTGCTTAGTACAGCTCAGCTAATTCTCTACTTCGTGTACTATCGTTCCACTCCAAGAGATGAGCCTAAGCAAGAACTCGAGTTGCCGGAGGACATCCCTACCAGCACACCTGACTCTTTCAGTTGTGTCACAGTCGAGAAATAGATAGTGTATGTTTCACATTCTAAAAAAGATTAGTATGCGCTACTGATGACACAGTTTCATCACAACTGAATGCTACATACTGGCATTATGTGGTTTTTTGTAAGGTGTTAGCAACTGTATCTGTTAGAAACGTGTGGCTTGTAGAAGATTTGCTCCATGTGGAATAATTGAGTGTATTGCTATTGATTAATTGCTGAGTAATTGTGTGCATTCCTTTTAATTACCGAGACAGAACATTGTGAATGAATTGGAAGTGTTTTTTCACATTGTCGGTCAGATTGGCTCCAAATTCCAACTGATGCAACTTAATGTTCTCTTTACCAAGTTATGTAATTAGATTTGATCAATTCGATCCCGTGTAGTGATTGACTTGTTCCAGTACAAAACAGTACCAGAATAAACATTCCCAAAATTTTGATCAGCTGCAGCCAATACAAACCAAAAAGGCACACAATTTTGTTCTGTTCAGTAACAGATTTTCAGAAGGTAGCTGAAAAGGCTAATACACGATCCCATCTCCGCTGCCAAAACAATAAAGCAAGATTATCACTTTCTCAAACAATTTTTCCTTGTACAGAAACAGAATGGGTCCCGAAACAGTAAAGAACGATCAATACTTTCTTCGAATCGTATGCAATATAATACAGCCATTTCCTCTTTCATGCTGTGCTCAGCAAAAGAACATTTTATTCACTATGTACACAGCAGATTGCACTTCTTCACAGAGGCCATTTGTTCATGTAAGTTTGAGCACAATTTGGTGCAGCTTCGATTCTTTAAGAGTCAAGGAGGCCTAATTTCTGTTACTGGTTACATATACTGAGTTAATCTGGTGTAGACAAGTAACCGGCAACTTATCGCACCAGACCAGAATTAGGGTGGATGTAGATGTTTGATGTTCTGACTAACTACATCCTGTTATTAGGTACCCAGATATCTCTATCCTAGAGCTGTATTTAGAACAGAAAAAGAGGGAGAGAAATAAACTGAAGTGATTGCCTTTTTGGTTTTGGGAAAACCGGAAAAGATTGTTTTGTTCTTAACGCATTGCGGTTTTGTAGCGTCAATTAGATATATCAGACCTCTATCCAATTCCACAAGCCATTCCAACTGGTACAGTACAAGCATCATGTATATGCGATTGTGCATCTTTGTGTTTCTCATCTGTACATACTACATAGTTGTCTTATAACCAGTGAGTGAAGTGATACATTTTTCTCCATGAGTTATACTTATATGCGATCATTCGACAATGTTATGTAATCGCCAAAATTACCGGCATAAAGTTTCACCTGTTAGTGTCATCACGGTTAAAAATTGCCATCGGATCACTCAAGACTTTGACTGTTGTCATGTTAACATTTTGGGTGTTAAAAACTTGAATTCTTGACTAAGAACAGTAGGGCATTTTTTTCGTTTATTCATCAATCATCAGCTTTGTTTTTGAAAGCCTTCTTCCTTCAAAATGCCTCTTAATTTCTTTTATTCAAGTAAGGTATCTTATAGTTCAATGCTTCTCCATCATGTACATCATGGAAAGCATGACTAATGTTTGCGTCTTTGGGATGCCAACATTAATTTGTCACCACCGAATCATTTCACTATTGCTTGAACTTATAGGTTAGTGCTTTAGTATCTTATGGCCTGGATCGTGTCTATATTAATTCATTTCTTTTGTATTCCGTTTCATTATATTAGCTTGAAAGTTTGTCATTCTTTAATTTTGAAACTACACTTGCTTCTTTTTTGTTACGTTGCTTTTTAACAATTTTATTAGAACAATAATGCTAAGAATCGTTGTATCGTAAGGACTACAAAAATGTATTCCAGAACGAATTGTAAGCTGTAACACTAGAAGGAACTATATTTTGACAATTTAGATACATATAATTTTGACGTTTTCTCCGTTATGATTATCAAAGTTGTCCAGCATAACATAAATCATATGTTTCCTTTTATTCGATATTCGATATTCGACAAATTCTATTTTAGTGGTGAGGAATGTCGAAATTTGTAATTTAAAATTTTTACATTTGAAAATTGTTCAAGAAATACAATTAAAAATGAAAAAACTTAGAAACATTTTGATCAAGGACAATGATACTATGCCACAAACTTTGCCCCCCACAACCCTATGATGAGGTGGCATATAGGTCGGGTGGGTCATTTTGTAAAATTTTTAGGGTCATTTTTGTAAAAGTTTTTCAGATATGGTCATTTTTGTAAATATTCTTTAAAAAAAGGGATATTTCTGTAAATTTGTCTATAAAAGAGATATTTTTGTAAATATTTATCATGTCATCGTATGGTACAGTACTGGGGGCAATGGCAATGTAAGGGTCAATATATATTTTTCCTTTGATCAAATATTACACGACAATGACGACCTTAATTAAAAAATATAATTGATAAATGAAATTAAAAAATGAACAAGCGGTAGCATGAAACGATTGACAGTGCCATAGACCCATAGCAATATGAAGGCCCCTTAAACAATTGCAGGACCATCCAGAAAGCATTCCATATGTCAAGCCGAAAACTCATAGCTTTTGGGTATGATTTCTTAAAAATGGCCCTTGAAACGAAATATTAATGGGCCTGATAGAAGAGTATAACACAAATGAGCCCAATTAAAAGTAGCCTACTTTCTTTAAAAGTACACAGATGAGCCCAATTGAAACATTTGCTCAAGAAATGTTTCTTGTTTTAGTCTTCTACTCTTTTTCTAAGCGTTCAGTACAGTTCGTTTTGGCCAAGATTCATTGCAGTTTAAGTTTGAAGCAAATTATTCCAATTCCAGAATAACGTGCTCAGGTAATATGACTATTAGAACTCTGATGGATAGATAAAGCTCAATGAATAAATAAATAAATAAATAATAAAAAAATGCTTCATTCCCGATGCTTAAGATTTCAGTTCAATTCATACACTCGTTTCGCCTCGCCCTCCAACAATGGTGTGCCCAAAATTTGCATTGCTTTACAAACACTAACAACAAAACCATACAAGATATTCCTAACTAAAGCAATTATATGTCCTCTTATATCCTTCTCTCTCTCTTTCTTTCGGCTCTCTCAAGACAGAAAGTCCCATTTCTAAATGAGAACCACTTTGAATTTCAGTGTTTGCTACTCAAAACGCCATGATTTGGATCTCAGTTGCCCACGTTTAAAAAACCAAAGATTTCCCCAACTTACGCAGCTCCCTGTCAAGTTTAGTGTACAAAACGTTCGTCTATCAAACCAGACATGATATCTTCTTCAACTACGGAGCAGTCTTTAATCTCTTGGAGGGGGTGACCATAAACAACCTTCTCACAGAAGCTACTGGGTCATCTTCCTGTCAATTCCAAAAGTGCACTTCTTTGTGAACAAATTGAGATAATAAGTCCCCCCAAAACAAAGCTAAATTCCAATTCAGCATTTCTGTCACTGAGGCTCTTCTTAAACATAATATCCGTACCTAAATATTTCTTCCCTTATTTGTTAAGTTCAGTTTGAAACTACTGTACTGACCCAGTAACCAATGATTTAACACAAATCTTAGTTCACAAACTTGCCTAATTGGCCAGATTGATTAAAACCAAAGGTCATCTAAGATGTAAATTTGATATTGAATGAATAAAAAAATGAAAGACCTCATCAAGCAAGCTAGACTTCTCCAGGTTCTTCTCTTGTGGGGAATCTCCATTAGACAGATTTTCCTTCTGTGCCAGCAATGCTGAGAGCATCAACTTCCACCCAGGTAAGGTCTGGCTATTACTGTCACCACAAATCCAGGGACAGAACGTCCTGTGTTGCCTTATTGGGTCGAACTCGTCCAACTTGTCGAACAAAACATGCTTTCCTAAAGGAGAAAAGTTGATATTAAGAAATAAGGAGCATTAGACATCCCTATATTTATGTTTTTCTTGTTCTCTTTTTGCATTTGTTCATGCTCTTTTGTTTTGGTTTCATCTGTTTCTCTATTTTTAAAAAAAAAAAAAAAATATATGCGGCTAACAAGTTGAGGGGAGAAAAACGGAGGTGCAATTAAGGAAATCCATTTGACTAGCTTGCTCTCAAGTTCTATCAAGAGGTGAGAGAGAGTACATGCAGTAGAGGAACTCTTAAAATTCCGCCAACCCATTTGTTCACTCACCTCTCATCTTTGCTATAACTTGGAAGCATATATTGGGGCATAAAGCACCAGCATGTCACAGAGGCAACGGAAGCTTGCAATTGACAGAATAAAGCAATATGGTCCCCAATATAAGCATAACGATAGTTTACTTCCACAAAAGAAACAATATTGCCTAGATATGGCATCGCCCATTCTCCTTTTGTATCATTTAATTTTTATTTCAACTAATTATTTATCTAGAGGACTCACCAGCAAACTTTACCTGGTAGCCCATCTGGACATTTCCTTGAAAGGGTTCAGAGCTAATGTTAATGAATTCTAAAAATAGAGCCAAAAGGTGGTTTCTTTTATGAAAATAGTAGTATATTTGTTTACCAAGAACATAATTTGCGATGGCTCTCACCTGACAGATCTTCTGATAATCCATTGGTAGTTGCTGGATCTGTTTCTGCAGCAACAGCCTCCAAACCTTCTTTGTCAGAAGATTCATCCCTGCTTCTTTTGCGCTTCATCCCTCCAGGACTTTGCAAAACCAATTTTAGGTGCCGGCTAACAATCGGTAAGGTAACCTTCGGCCGAAAATTTTGCCTGGTTGCTGGGGGACCACCTCCTATACTTGTACTTAAACCTCCTCCTATATTACAACTACCACTACTTTTACTAGTGTCTCCTTCTTGGCAGGTGGAAGAACCGTCTTCAAAACTGAAAACCCGTAGAGGCTTCTCCACAGTCGAGAAGGGCCATAGGGCAGCACGGGCCCCACAAAGATTGCAGTCCAAGACAAATGATGATAGGTCATGGTATTTTGATTCTCCAGAAACATTTTCAGACGAATTAAATGTGACTAGAGATGATTCTTGTCCTGTTGATTCTGACAAGGTTGTATTATCCTTGTGAGAAGTTGGTTTGGCCCGATCGATGGTGTATGGGAGCTGGTGGAGCCCCCACCCACACAAAGCTATCAGCTTCAGGGCCTACAAATTGCAATGTTCACAAAATAATTTTAATTTGTATATAAAAAAATTTTAAGGCAACTACAGTATAATACTAATAGCAGTAAAAAAATAACCAACCAATCAATAGTATCAGCAATGGGGCAATATTTGCTTTCTTTAGTGTAGCACTAACCAGCATTGCAACTTTGCCAACTAGTAGACCATAATTTGATAGATACACCATTATTTTCCCTGATTAAACAATTTAAAGCTGTTTGAAACCTGATTGATTTATAACCAAAAAGATAGTTTAAAATGAAATTATATATGTTGAACAGTTTTTTATTTATATGCAGTACATGTCCATTTTCAGTATTTTTTGAGGGCTCCTACAAAGGTGGTTACTACAATAACACAAAATTATACCACTTGGTACAAAGATATCATACCTCATAATATGCATTGGAGTTGTCAACTAGATCTTCTAGTTCCTTTTCATGTGCCCCTTCAGTAATCTGGATTGTTCCCTTCAGAATGACTGAAGGCTGAGACTGCTCTTTCAAAAATTCCTCAAGCCGAGTTTCTTGTTTCTTCATGTAACCTACGGCCAAGGATGAGATTTTGGGGAGGGATGAAAGCTGGAGAAGGTCAGCGATGCAGTCCTCATAGTTACAAATCAACACTGAAGGAGGTGTCGGAGGAAAGAGAGCTAGAGATTCTTCACATATATTGTCTATCCATGGGCAGAGGAGCTTGTGGCCACTATCCAGTTTCAAACTAAACACTGCCGCTGCTTTATCAACTGCATTGATAAATAGTACCAAAATTATCAATACTGCATTTCAATGTTCATTGTTTATTTAATTTTTAATTTTGGCCCTTTTCTGATTAAATTAACTATGGTTAGCTAAGCATTCTCAGCAATACTTGCTTAGCAATTGTGACTGAAATTTATTTTCAGAAGTGTAAAGCTATTACCAATGTTAAAACCCAATAAACACACAAGACTTGCTCCATACTGATCCCAAGGAGATCCTAATACAATATATTGTCGTCAGTCCCCGAGATAGCATATTCAGTCTAAATAATGATACTAAGCCTAATTAATGATTAGAACTTAAATTAGTCCGGGTTGCTCCAGTCGGTACTATATAAAGCTAAGCTTACTCCATAGGTCAGTTTCGATATTTAACAGCACTGAAACTGAGAACCACAGTAGTACATGGGGACATCAAAATACCTGCTCCAATTGTTTTTATATGATGTCTCTTCATGGGATATCAAAAAAATCATTGTGGATCAAATGCAGAGTTGAAATTTAGTCGGACCAGGGAGTATCTTAAAACGGATGAAAAGATACCTTGCTGAGATGTCCAGGAAGTAGGGGAAGAGAACATGAGGCGGGCCCCACATGCCTCGCACGATATGATATCTAGCTCCACGTTGATCCAACCTCTCCTAGCGCAGTTAACTGGACTGATCACCTAAATGAACATTAAATTGACAATGGTTTCAGTTAAACGCATATTTTTGTAGAATTAATGAGATTTCAGCTCCGACAATACCAGGAAGTAATTCACAATCAATTCACATTTCACATTTTTACTCTTAATGTAATCAAACAAAAAATTGTCATAGCTTAGCAACTTCAAAATTGCTTTAATAAACACTTAATTTATCAACTGATAATCAGTTCCATTTTTTAAATGAACAAATTTATCACGATATCCTTTCAAAATTGACAGTAATAAACTAATAATCAATGCGCAAAATACTTTCAAACAACCGAACCGCAGAGACCTTAGGTTTGGCGAACCAAGTCATGGCCTTGAAGGTGGCCAGGCGCCGCATGAGATCGCCGCGGTCCCACGGGCGGCAGGGAGGCGCGGGACTGACGACGGCAGCGACATGCGGCACCCTCAGCACCTTCTCCATCCCGAACCGCGTGCTCAGCTCCGCTCTCCTCGCCGCCGGCGAACTGCCCCGCATCAAAAGTCACAAATCAAAATCGATCAGTCGAGAGTCCCGATCGATAAAGGAAGCGGAAAATGGAAGGGAGGGATTGAATTGAGTGAGGTACCTGGAGGGAGGCGAGGGTTTGGGTTTGGGAGGGGAAGGGAAGTGGTAGAGCTTGTCCATGACCTTCTTCAGCCGCCTCTCCGGCTCGCCGCCGCAGCCGTCCGCCATGCTTCTCTCAGTTTCTCTCTCGCTCGCTGTTTGTTTCCTTCCTCTTTACCGAAAGCGAGCTGCTCATCCTCTGTAGCGCTGCATTGTGTAGCGCAGGATGCCAACCGTTAGATCATCTCCAGATTCGATCTAGCACAGATCCTGAGATGATCTAACGGTTCATATCCTGCTCTACACAATGCAGCGCTACAGAGGATATATGAATTTGGTGGTGTGCTTATCCTCTGTACTGCGCAGCGAATCAACGATAAAGATTATAGGGTGGTTTCTTGAGATTGAGTTGCACCGATCTCAAAGCAGATCCAACAGTTGAAGCACTGCACAGTACGATACTGCACTTTAGAGGATGTGAATGGTGTTATTGAATACCGGCCCTCGTATCCCTGCCTTAATAGTAATGTAAAGTCAAGTACGTAAGCCGTTGGATTGTCTAGAGATTCGTACCTCGACGAATCTTGAGACAATCGAACGGCCTGAATGCTTGAGTGTATCTTGTACGTATGAACCGCGCGATTCCGACGTTGCCATTTCTAGGGGAGTTGTTTGTCAAGATTGGGATTGGCACGAATCTTGATACAATCGAATGGTTCACATACTGTGCAGTACCATACTGCGGTAGGAGATATGAATCCCGATGAACCGGGTTTACCAATATTGAGGAAAGAAATCTATATCTTGTGGGATTCGTATCTTCTATTATTCTTGATAAAAGTAAGGGCTGCAATTTATCTAGGGCCGTTGATCGAAACGCACGGATGGACTTGAGCTTATTTAAAACAATCTGATACGTTCGTTTTGATCTGACAGTTTGTACTGGAATAATAGGTTCCACTTTTTTTATGGGAAATGCATGTGAAGAATCATCCATATCTCCTGGGCTTATCAATCTTACAAAACGGGCTTCCTTTTACACGAATTTGATAACATTTTTGTTTGTCGAGTGTTAATGGGCCGTTAAGTATTGGGCTTGATGTTATGTTAAGCCCATTAAAGCTTCGTGAAAGAGGAAAAAAAAGAAATGAAAGTGAAGAACGCGAGTCGTGACTTGGCAATTACGAAAAAAATCAGTTGTGGCCTCGTGAGATCGTGCCAGTGGCCCAGTATTGAACATAAGTGGGAATGACTGAAAAATCTTATATAATGCAGGCAGCTGACTTAGTTATCGGTCTTCAAACCAAAGATAAATGTAACCATTAGCAAATAACTAATAAATTAATTAATTAAGTAATAGCTACGTACCCAAGGTAGCAAAATATTGTAGACAGAATTTACGGATCATTTAATTATCTGATTGTAACATTATTTATATATGAATATGATGAAGAAAAGTCATAATTTTACGAATTGTAGCCAATTCAAACCTTCAGTATCTGATTGTAACATCAGCCGGCTAAATTCTAAAAGGTATATATTGATCGATTTGATCGTCCGGGCCAATTTAAACCCGTTCACTAATATTCTTTTCATGTATTTTTAGTCCTTAATTGCATTTTTTTTTTTTTTCAATTCATTCAGTGTAGGCACAAAAAAAGGGCTTCAATTGGGTAGACATGTTGTTAGGTTTCTTTAGCTCAGAAATCTGTTTTGATAATTTCATAAACAAGTTAGCTCTGAAAACTTGTGATATTCTCAAGTTAGTACAAAAAAAAGGGTTTAATTGTTGTAAAATCATATGCTACCGATGAAGTTTGAAATGGAAATAGTACATATGAACTTTGCATACTTAACACTAGAGGTGCCAAAACCCGATCCGATCCGACCCGACCTGTGTTTCAGGGAAAGTCAAACTGACCTGAATCTGATCTGACCCGTATTTTAGGGAAATTCAAACTGACCCGAACCCGACCCGAACGACCCGAAACCCGAGATGACCCGGGAATAGAGGTACAAAATCTGACCAGAATCGAAAAACCCGCCCAGCGCGACCCGAAAAAATGCCAACAGACGTCAACCCGATACTCGACTCGATCCGAAAAAATGTCGGCAGCTGACAACCCGATACCCGACCCGACCAAACATTTCCATTTAGATCAAACTGACCCGACCTGACAATCTGCCACATCTGCTTAAACCTATCCTCCCCTTTAACTTCATTCATATATAGTTTCAAAAGATATTCAGCAGAGACGTACCGATCGCTAATTAGCTATTGCGTCAAGAGAAAGAAAAAATGAAGTTACAAGACAGATGAAAATTGAAGCGGAATACAAAAACTTTTTCAACAGAAGAACAATTCAAATTTTACAATCACCGCATTTATAATTTACAATATGAATTAAAATATCCTTAACATTTATATTGCCCTTTGGATCACAAACAACAGTTAAATCAAATCCAGGATCAAATCGAATTAATCAGTGGGACGATCAAACTGAATCCAAAAAATAAAAATATAAAGAAAGAATCAACAAATAATTAAGGGATGCACACACATACATTGAAAATATGACAACTGATAGAATACAAACTAACGAACTCTAGTAATTCACAACACGGCATGACTTCCTGATCTCACCTTTTGAACCGTCGGGCATTGCAATGTTCCCCATTTTCACCATCGACTCGGCAAACTTAGTCTCAAAGTGCTGAGGTGTTGTCCGGAAGTCATTTAGAAGATTAGATGTCTCACTGCTAGTTAAAAGGCTCCAATCAGAGAAGAAGAGTCCTTTCAGATCTGCAACATTCCGGTAATATTGGACATCCAACTTGTTTGGCGTGACAAAATCTTGAGGAACAACATTATCAACTGATGCATTCTCAGGGCATTTGGTTCTCAACAAAGAACCAAAGCTTCTATCCATTGTGGGGTCAATGTCAGGGTAGAGGCGGTCCGTGAAGGAAGAACAATGGGAGCGGCCAATTGAGTGGGCACCCGAAAGCACAACCACATCATCAGCGGATAGTCCTTGGGCTGCAAAGAGGGCCTTCACTACGGTAAGATTGTGGAATGGAGCGGGAAGTGATTCGATGACCTCACTTGCATTAGAAATCTTTCCGTCAAGCCTTCCCGCGGGGATTTCATAAGATATCTTCCCAAGAAAATAAGTTGCATCGCGTGCTGCAAATGCAATGATATCGGCACAAGAGACGACACCGGGACATTCACGTTCAAGAGCTAACTTTGCCTCATCGATCACTTCAAAACCGCGGAGACTAGGATTGTTGACTTGGAGATAATTTTTCAGGTTTGGTGTTTACGGATGTAGGATCAAGCAAGATAGAAGCATCACAACCCTAAATGTTACATGATGTTATAAGGACTGTTATTAAAAACTTCATTACTGAGTACAATTACAAAAAATAAAAAAATAAAAAATAAAAATAAAAAATCAACAAATTTTAATTTCAACTTTCCAGTAAAATCAATATATGCGGTCAGCCTCAGTATATAAATAAAAATATATATAAGTAGAGAATGTATTTCGGACATACCGCTACGACAATTGTATCCATTAATTAGTTTAGCAAAAGTAAAACAGATATGTCGTATATGTATTGATATTAGAAATGTGTGAGTATGCTAATTTGTTTACCCTGACAAAGCAATCATGGAAAAACATTCTGATGAGGCCAGCGCCAAGACCAGACTCTTGGGAGACATATTTGTAGACTACGCCCTTGACAATTTCTTCTGCTTGCGGGCAAGTGTTTTGGCACTTGTAGTACCCTACTTCCAGGGACTCGGCTGACATTGCTCCAAACAGGAGGATACAAGAGAGAAAAACTTGAATTTGTAATGTCTTTCTTGCATCCATTTTGGAACTAGCCACTAAAGAGTACTGCAAGGTGCAAACTGTTTAATATGAGAGCAAGAGCTTATGAGGTAGGGGGCTCTTAATTGTTGTTTTTGTTAGCTTCAATTTGTTGGTGATTGTAATATCGTATGGTTAACTCTTAAATAGGGAGGCAATTTGATCAAATATACCAGGAAATTATTTGAAAAAAAATGAAAATTAATTAATTAAAATAAAAAAAAACTTGTTCTTTTGTTGTCAGGGTCTTTTCTGTTAAAGATTTTTATAATATCCGATTTTGATAATGTACCTGCCGGCAGTTGCTTATTCTTTAATTTATATTGGCAATTTTGTACGCTTCTACAAGGCAATTCAGAAAAGTATTGCCGAGTATAATTGAGAGAATTATTCTATAAGATTTTGTATTAGTGTTAGCATAGGATTATAGGAGGTTCTTCATATTAAGAAACTAATACACCTTGTGTATTGGAAAATGTTAGTATTCAAATTAATAACCACTTATTTTATAAATTTCATTGTGTATATCATATGAATAATTTGAATACTAAATGAGTTAGTTATAAATATCCACTCATTTAATAATTAAGAATGCTAGTATCGATTTTTTTTTTTCTGATATCTATATTGTCAGTTCCCATGTGTATAATATTTGTAATTCGTTATATTTGGATATAGGGTGTGTTATATAGAAGATATTTCCAGTTAAATTATGGGTATATATAGTTACGAATCAATATTTTAATATCGGGCTCGAACCTGAGTCGAAACCAATATTATAGTAGATGTTATATGGGACTTGTTCAATTTTCCGACCTGCTGAACCCAACTTGACATCTGTATCAGTATCACCGTTAGAGCAGCTACTTTTACCCGATCACTCGGATCCGAACCGGAATCGATATTATAATGGGTAGGGTATTGATCTAATTCAATTATCGGACCTGAACCCAGACCCAACCCAATATCATATCAATACTCGATATGTACATATATTACAAATATGAACAATAAATTAATAAAAAAGTAGAATATTTAGTGATATGATTAATAATTATTTGTCAATTGTGAGTATATATGTTTACACAATTATTTAGAAAAAAATATTTGTGATTGATTAAGCATTTTCACAACTAACCAGTGAACTATTTGATAACAACACTTCATGCAATTTTTAAAGAGAATGAATATGATGCCACTAGATTTTAGTGACATCCGATGCCACTAGATTTTAGTGGCATCCGATGCCACTACATCTCAATCATTTGATATGAATACATGCTTGTGATTTACAGTTGAGACTTAATTTTTTTGAGCATTCTCTAATTGAATCTCTTTGTTCACCAATGTTTTAAGTATTACATTTTTTTTAACCAGCATCTTTTAGTCTTGATACCTTGAAACATTGGTGGAGAAAGGGAGTTAATAATTAAGATAAAGCTTACAAAGACTATATCTTCACCGTAAATCTCAATCACGTATTCATATCGAATAATTGAGATGTAGTGGCTTCAGATCCTTTTCAAGATTGATTGTGATTTATGAACTGTTAGTATATATGTTATGCAATTTCCTATAGAGGAGAGATCAAATGACCACAAAAATTGGTGCCCCTCAGTAACCACAAAATATCGGTTAAAGAACAGAGTTTCTCGCAGACCTGTTACTGTGAGAAACATCTTGTGTCCATTGACAAACCGTCGATACATTAATAGATTATAGAAGTATAAGAAAAGGAACGGATACATCCCGAAATATAACAGATACATTTCGAAGTATAGCATATGGACGCTATGGACAGTTTTTCTATAGACACTAGATATTACTCACTGTATAGACCAAAACAGAAAATTTTTGCCAACTTAAATACCATTTTGACCCAACATAGAGCAATATTGACCGGTAGGTAAATTTGCTTCGAATTACCTCCAGATTTTCCAAATAATACTCCCAATATATAGACGAGTGACATAGTTGTCAAACGGTAACTTTGAATGATTTTAAACAAGTAATCATATTTCCATGAGCACCAAAAAAAAAGGGCCTGAGCTTTGCCTTCGAGCAAAAAATAATTACTCTATGCATGAAAATGATTTCTTTTAGAAATCTCTATATTATTATTAACACTATTACTAAATTTATAGAAGCATTCTCTCAATTATATATTAAGCAATACTTTTCTGAATTGCCTTAAAGAAGCGTACAAAATTGCCACAATAAATTAAGAATAAGCAACTGCCGGCCGGTACATTATCAAAATCGGATAATATAAAAGCCATTAACAGAAAAGACCCTGACAAAATAAGAACAAGTTTTTATATTTGATTAATTGATTGTTCATTTTTTTTTTATTTCTTATATGCTTGATCAAATTGGCTCCCTATTTAAGAGCCAACCATGCGGAAATTACAATCATCAACAAATTAAAGCTAAAACAACAAGAGCTCCCTCCCTCACAAGCTCTCACTCTCATCTTTATACAGTATATACAAACATTTTTAGAGGCTAGTTCCAAAATGGATGCAAGAAAGACATTACAAATTCAAGTTGTTGTCTCTTGTATCCTCCTATTTGCAGCAATGTCCGCCAAGTCCTTGGAAGTAGGGTACTATAAGTGCCAAAACACTTGCCCTCAAGCAGAAGAAATTGTCAAAGGCGTAGTCTATAAATATGTCTCCCAAGAGCCTGGTCTTGGTGCTGGCCTCATCAGAATGTTTTTCCATGATTGCTTTGTCAGGATATACAAATTAACATACTCACACATTTCTAGTTAAACATATCCTCATAATATTCTTTACTTTTTCTTATAATTAACTAATTAATAGATACAGTTGTCGTAGATGTATGTCTGAAATATATTGTCTACTTATTACTCTTTTTGTTTTTAATATACTTAGACTGACCACATATATTGATTTCACTGGCTGGAAATTAAGTAGAAATTAATGTTTCTTTTTTTTTTTAATAATTGAGTATCAACAAAGATGAAGTTTGTTACTGCAATCCTAACATCATGAAATATTTACTTTTTCTCTGCATTTTTTATATGTTAAGGGTTGTGATGCTTCTATCTTGCTTGATCCTACATCCTCGAATCCAAAACCTGAAAAATTATCTCCCGTCAACAATCCTAGTCTCCGTGGTTTTGAAGTGATCGATGAGGCAAAGTCAGCTCTTGAACGTGAATGTCCCGGTGTCGTCTCTTGTGCTGATATCATTGCATTTGCAGCACGCGATGCAACTTATTTTCTTGGAAAGATATCTTATGACATCCCCGCGGGAAGGCTTGACGGAAAGATTTCTAATGCAAGTGAGGTCATCGAATCACTTCCCGCTCCATTCCACAATCTTACCGTAGTGAAGGCCCTCTTTGCAGCCCAAGGACTATCTGCTGATGATGTGGTTGTGCTTTCGGGTGCCCACTCAATTGGCCGCTCCCACTGTTCTTCCTTCACGGACCGCCTCTACCCTGATATCGACCCCACAATGGATAGAAGCTTTGGTTCATTGTTGAGAACCAAGTGCCCTGAAAATGCATTAGTCGATAATGTTGTTCCTCAAGATTTTGTCACGCCAAGCAAGTTGGATGTCCAATATTACCAGAATGTTGCAGATCTGAAAGGACTCTTCTTCTCCGATTGGAGCCTTTTGACAAGCAGTGAGACATCTAACCTTCTAAATGACTTCCGGACAACACCTCAGCACTTTGAGACCAAGTTCGCCGAGTCAATGGTGAAAATGGGGAACATTGCAATGCCCGACAGTTCAAAAGGTGAGATCAGGAAGTCATGCCATGTTGTGAATTACTAGAGTGTTGTATTATATTTGTTCTCATATAATCCAATGTATGTGCATGTGTGCCTTATTTCTTAATTCTTTCTTTATATGTTTATTTTATGGATTGATTTCATCCCACTGATTAATTCGATTTGATCCTTGATTGGACTTAACTGTTGTTTGTGCTGCAAAGCTAGGGTAATATAAATGTTAAGGTTTTCAGTTCATTTTATGGTTTTCAGTTTATTTTGTGAATTATGATCAATGCAGTGATTGTGTAAAAGTTGAATTCTTCTTCTATTAAAAAGTTGTTGTATTCCGCTTCCATTGCGGTCTCCGTCGAGTGCTTGTCCTCTGCTGAGCAGAGAATCAACGATGCAGACTATAGGGGGGATTTTTTGAGATTGAGTTGCACGAATCTTAAAGCAGATCCAACAGTTGAATCACTGCGTAGTAACGTACTGCGCAGTAGAGGATGTGATTTGGTCTCCGTCTTATGACTTTATTATTATTTTTTTTTCGACTCGATGACTAATTAGCAATCGGTCTCTGTTGAATATCTATGAATTTAAAGGGGAAAGATAGGTTTAAGCATGCAAAGTCGAGTAATTAAAACAATGCAAGGCTGTTATTTTTCATATTTCACATTCCGAAAATCACTAGTTGATCGTTGGTAGCTCCTACCAACTCTTCAAAAAAAAAAAAAAAAAAAGAAAATCACTAGTTGATCGTTGTGCTTTTTTTTATTGGTCATGCTTCTGAAATGGCTACACAAGTGGGTCAAACAATAAGAGTATTAATTACAGTTATAACTTCTGGAATTAACTCATAAGTCATAAAAAGTTTTGGTTAATATTTTGTGTCATTTGGATTTAGATTGAGAAACAATTTTCCTTTTTTTTTTTTTTTTGGATGTAACCCTTCTAAGTGAATGGATTTAGTCGCCTACCGGTCTTCGATGTTCAAAAAAAAAAACAAAAAGAAAAGAAATGGTGCACTTAGTAATTAAATCTAGCTGGATCTGGATAGAACTATAATATATTAATTTATATATACGAGTACAGTACATGTGAAAAATCTAATCTAATTAAGAGTTTTGTTACGGTGCACTTAATATAAAGATGCTTCCTATTATTCAGATTAAATGCGAAAATACTACGACATCTGGTGGTACTTAATATAATAAAGACAATTGAAAATAATAATTACGTGAACACAAATCACCATCGAACAACCCACCAATACTATAACCAATCATTATCAATTTATCATGAAACATCCCCCATATATTTGTGTTCTGTTGCTGAGCAAACAATAATTAAATTCAATTCAATTCAGTAGGATCCTTCCTTCCCACAGGACCATTTAATAATACCCAATAAATTTTCTTCTGCGTTTCGTTCATCTCCAGTCCCCACTCAAACACTCATCCATTTACAAGCAGCCCATTCAACAATCCACTCCGCCAACAGTAACCGGACTATCGAGTGATGTTCAAAACGGAGAGCATGGAACTGTAACCTTTCTCATAGACCGTTACGAGGCGCAGGTCAACATATTTTTCGACCGTTACCACTCGCCCCATTTGAAACCCGATCCGGCCGCCCAGATCCACCGTCCGTTCCGCGATCTCCATCTCACTCGACGCCCCAGATCTCTCCACCAATAACTCCGCTGATCTCCTGCACTGCAGGAGGGGTGCCAATCCGCTGCCATAAAAAACTATGCCACCTTCGCTGCCATTGGATCCGAACCGTCCATCTTACTTTTGACGGTGCGGATTTAGATGGAGGAAGCCTTTCTTTTTTGTGGGTCCCATTTGTCATAGGTAGTAAGAACTATGGCACACCGCTGCCATAAAAAAAAACTATGGCAGCTGATGTGAAGGAATCATCCCTGCAATGCAAAACGCCCGCCCCAAATATCTCTCCCCTTCTCTCGCCTCTCATTATTCAGTCATTCATTCTTCCCCTTTCCTTTTACATTGCGTTATTTGTTTGTTTATTCATTCATTCATTCAGCTCAAGCTGCAGATTCTTCCTCTCCAATTCCAAGAAACCAAGTACTGTGTACTCCTCTTTCAAGAAACCAAACACTGTGTGACTTAGTGGGAGTGTTGAGCTGTTGAAATTTCATGCTAAGAGTACGCACGCAAGGTGTTCGATAAAATGCCGGTGTCGACCCAGGTTCACATCTCGATCAATCAAAATGAGGCCAAGATGCGGTCGCCCATGTTACGGAACAACAACGCGAATCAGGAGCTCCAGGAGAAGATGCGCTCCCTCACGGCTCTGTACGAGCAACACAAGCAGAACCAGCACCCTGCACGTGCAATCGGCACACACCACCTCAGTGTCCACCTAATTGGACCTGATCAGTTCAAGAAAGAACCAACCCAAGATGTGAAAGACGAACAAGAACCCACCTTTCCCACGGGAAAGGTCGAGAGGACTGTTCATGTGTTCTTGCCAAGACAGGGAAAAGAGAATACCAGGCCTTACTCTTGCCCGGTAAAGAGAGCAGCAGGACCCACTTGCAAGACTGTGAGGAAGCTTTCGATTGGTGGATTGGGTGCACAGGCTGAAGCAGGGTTTGGCCAGGGTGATGGAGACGAGAGGCAAGAAGGCAGGATAGCTGTGTTTGTGAGGTTAAGACCCATGTCGAAGAAAGAGAAGGAGGCTGGGTCGAGGAGCTGTGTCAGAATTGTTAACCGAAAGGACGTTTATTTAACCGAATTTGCTAGTGAAAATGATTATCTGAGGTTGAAAAGAGTGCGAGGTCGGCATTTTTGTTTTGATGCGGCGTTTCCCGACTCAACCGGTCAAGAGGAGGTCTATGTGACCACGTAAGATCTCTATTCTTGATACCTTGCTTCTTTATTCAGTTGTTTTGGAGTACGATTTTGTGGCTATCTATTCCAAGAACACAAGTCATGTGCCAGTGAAATGAGGTTTTGAATCTGTTGTTCCCAACCTCATCGAATTTATGAAATTTATAGTTATAATTAATTTTAAGAAAGGTTAAGTATTGGGACTCTTTGTGGATTAGAACTTAAATATTGTATGCCCACCGTTTAGATACAGCCAAATTGAGGTAACATGTTTTTATGTTATGAAGGACATTCTGTTAAAGTAAAGGTTATTCTAGGTTGTATTTGTCAGTTTGGAGCTGGAATGTTCATTTGTCATATCACTGCAAGCTCCTATAGCTGCAATTATGCTACTTTTCTTATTCTTATTGTTATTTGTTAATATGTATTTTCCTAATTATCTGTGATAAATGATAATTTAACTGAAGGGGAATTGTTTTGAGAATTTCAGAAGAGAAGATATTGCAATGTTAATATACATTGGATTTTTAGGACTGTTGGAGGGCATAAACAACAGTTTTAGCAAATTAAAGTGTACTACACCAGAAGCCTTTCTCTTTCTCTTTTGTTTTTCTTTCCTTATATTTTGCATTTCAAATTGTAGGACGGCTGATCTGGTAGAGCGAGTGTTGCAGGGTCAAAATGGAACAGTATTCTGTTACGGGGCCACAGGAGCTGGGAAGACGTACACTATGCTGGGTACGACAGATAGTCCTGGGGTTATGGTTCTAGCCATGAAGGACCTCTTTGCAAAGATACGGCAGTGCAGCCTTGAGGGGACCCACTCAGTCAACCTATCGTACTTGGAGGTGTACAATGAGACTGTGAGAGACTTGCTCTCACCTGGACGGCCTTTGGTTCTTCGTGAGGATAAGCAGGTACATTGTATCTTGTGAGCATTGATATATCTTTTTAAGGTGGTACATAACTGAATACAGTCTATAAACTCATCTCTTCCTAATTGGGATAATTTTTGTGTCGTCTCCAGGAATTGCAACAATAAAAGATTTCAGGACTCTTAGGTTTTTTTTGTTTGATTGTTATTTAAGGTTCTTCATGTTACTTGTTTTTTTCGGAATTACTTGTACCGGCAGAACTTGTAAATGTTTTCCAAGGATTCAGCAATATTTTGTCTGTTTGTTTCTGTAAAATGTTAATGCAAAATATCTTTCCTTATTGCAGGGAATTGTTGCTGCCGGTCTCACTCAATATAGGGCATTTTCAACTGATGAGGTTATTCTCTCTTTGACAAGCTGGTCACTCTATTTGAAGCATCTAAAGAATCTTGTGCTAATTAAGTGCTCTGAAATAGGTAATGAGGTTGCTACAGCAGGGAAACCAAAATCGTACCACCGAACCTACTCGAGTTAATGAAACCTCTTCACGCTCTCATGCTATCTTGCAGGTAACAGTTACATTCAACTTTCTGCACTTGATTTGCCACTGGATGTATGGATTGCTTGAATATACTCAATTTTGGATGCCAACAATTTTTGAACTGCACAATCTTGCTTAAACTGAGTAATTATTTTCCCCATTTTCCTCTTTTTTCCAGGTTGTTGCTGAGTACAAGGTAGAAGACCCTGTCACTAATGCAATAATAACCCGGGTAGGAAAGCTTTCTTTAATTGACCTTGCTGGGTCAGAGCGGGCCCTGGCAACTGACCAGCGATCGCTCCGGTCAATTGAAGGTGCCAACATAAATCGCTCATTGCTTGCCCTGAGTAGCTGCATCAATGCCTTGGTTGAAGGAAAGAAACACATCCCGTATCGCAATTCCAAGCTGACACAGCTGCTCAAGGACTCACTCGGGGGTGCATGCAACACTGTTATGATTGCAAATGTGAGCCCGTCGAACCTGTCATTTGGTGACACACAGAACACACTCCACTGGGCTGACCGAGCCAAAGAGATCAAGACAAAGGTACAGAGTCTACAGTTGGGCATAATGATCTGTTAAACATGCTGTACTGTATTGAGTATATTTCACTATAGTTATTGAAAGGATTCGAGCCAAAGGGACTTATGCTGGAAATAGTTTTGACATGTCAATAATGATTACTATTCTAGGAGATAAAACATAACATGCAGAACAAATTAGTATATGTTAAAATTATGAAATTGAATGAGCACTTAATAAGATGAACATTAACAAGATGATAATGTAAATCTAGAAAAATCTTTTTTGGTTCTCAGCCATCAAATATAAATGAGGAGGTCATCAAAATACCAGAAACTGAAGCGGA
Source organism: Cyperus esculentus (assembly GCA_030179965.1). Lineage (NCBI taxonomy): Eukaryota > Viridiplantae > Streptophyta > Magnoliopsida > Poales > Cyperaceae > Cyperus > Cyperus esculentus. Next base: position 3,729,936 of record JASGLE010000025.1, on the reverse strand, counting down.
CCAGTCAAAACTTGTGCTACAGCTGCAAAAGGAGAACGGTGAGCTACGGAAACAACTCATACAATACCAACAGAAGGTACTGGCAGCTCAAGCACAGTCACTGGCCTCCAACTCAACTTCCTCACCCGCCCCATCTACCCATCTTTCTTCGAAGTATACCTCTGCCTCATGCAAAACCAAACGGAATATCTTACTCTCTGGTACCTGCTTTACTACTACCCCTGACTTAAAAAGGAAACCACTAGGAGATGAAAAAACTCTAGTAGTCAAGGAATTGAAGAAGAGAGTAAAGGATTTGGAGGCTGAGTTGGAGAAGCAAAGAAAAGATCACTTACTGCAACTCAAACAGAAAGATGAGTTTATTCATAACTTGATTGCAAAAAAGGGCATTAATGGAAAATGCACAGGAGGTGAAAGGAAGATGTTAACTAGAGGGGGTTTGAGAAAGGTGGTTGAAGAAATGGCCGGTGAGTTGAAGAGCCCGGTTCAAAGCCACAGGTTTGTGTCCCCAATCCATCAACAGGCAAATAAAAAGAGGAGCTTTTGGGATATAACAAATGGAAATAGCCCCTCCGTTTTGGCTGTTAATGGGAGGAAGACAAGGAGCCATATAATTGCAGAGGGGCACAGTACCCCTTCTATGCTACTTCAGGTATAAAATTTTCCAGAAAAATGAAAAATAGAAAACCATCAAGTAGGGAGTTTGTTTTCAATGTTTCTCGTGTTTAAGGATGTCTGTGATACTTTTATAGTATAGTTTTTGCTGTCATACTTGCAATTTTCAATTATTTGAATCGAACTGAGATGTCTGGATAAAGAGATGTTAATGGTTGGTGCAGTTGAATTGATTAAGGTAAATTGTTATTGGGCATGTCTGGAATGCACACCCATCCTATGCTGCACCATGATGTCTGGATAAAGAGATCAATGCTTTGTGCAGTTAATTCGATTTGGTGAATTGTTATTGACATGTTTGGAATGCACACGCATGCCACGCTGCATCAAAAAAATAGGACTAGCTTTGGTGTTTTTCTTTTGTTTGCCTATTTAGTGTTTAGTTACTGAAATCATGGCTTGTTAGTTAGTACTTATTTTGGTTTGTTTTCTTGTTGCTGATAAATTGCAATTTACCACCTTTTTAGCCAGGCTTCAGTTCTCAGAGATTAGGTGCTTCCAGGTGCTAACACATCCTGAACAGGAGAAAATATAGAATTCTTTTGTTAATAATTTGTTGTAGAATTAATACAAAATTAATTATCCTCAGGTGTAGATCTATTCTCAAAAGAGAATTAGCAGTAGGTTTTTCCTTTCTTTCCTTTTATCTGTTTTGTTTTCTGTTAGGTTTGTAGAGTGGTGTTGTAATGAGATGCTTCAGTAAGGATATCATTTTATTTTGATTATTAGTTTTGTTCTTTATACTTATGGTATACTTATGGCACTGCATTTGTATTTTTTTGAATCCTGTGGCCTATCTAAATGCTAAATCTGGCTCAAAGAAATTACTAGTAACTATTATGGACAAATGTTAAGCACTCAGCAGTTCCTAAAGTAATTTTTTTTTTTTTCTATACATTCATATAGTATTGTAATACTGATTGAACAGCTTACCAAGCTCAGCTTTTTAATATGTCCTAATTTCCTAAAAATTAGTGGCCTTTTTAATTTCTAGTCATAGTTGCAACTCAAAGAAAAGGTAATTTTAAAATATTTAAATTTAAGTCATATATATCTAACTGAAGTACACAACTATCCATGCAAACCAACTTGCAAAACATAAATTAAGCTACCAAACTTAAAAGCCCGTATCAAGGCCCTCCATTGTATTAGCCCATAGAAGCGCAGTCCATTTAGAAAGACACAACACAACACCAAACCGGTTCGCTTCTGACGAGAGCGCTTCGTTAGTCCCACAACGCCAATTCAATCCCCTCGAGCGCTCCGGAGCTGCTATAAAAAGGGAGGCGCGGCATCATTGCCACTCATACCTTTCTCGGCCTTTTGGCTAAGATCAAGTGTAGTATCTGTTCTTATCAGTTTAATATCTGATATGTGGGCCATGTGCTCACAACGATATTAAATTTATTTTTTGTGGGGGAGGGTCCACCACAGCAGCTTGCTGCTGGGGCCCTCGAGCGTCGCCCTTGCGCTGCACTACTGCATGGGCCTGGCGCACCCCAATCAATTTCTAATTCAATCTTTTGATAAGTGCTCTGTTAGTAGTAACTTCTTTATGATTTGTGTTTTTATTAGTGAGTAGGAACTTCTGAACTAAATAGTACTAATTCTATAATTTTATGATTTTTTTCAGCAATTGAATGGTCTGAAGTTGACTCAGGTATGTAATTTTATTTTTGCCGATATTGACTTAACAAACGATTGTGCAAGTTTTATCCCATTTTGAGTTCCAGTCAGTTAGGTAGTGTTAAATGATTTGTCAGTAGATTGCTGTGCCAGTGCCACTGCTTGAACTCATTTTTACATAATGCATATAGAATAAAATTTTAAAATTTATGCAGAAAATTTTTCAGCCAAAGTTTTTTTTTTTTAAAAAAAAAAATTCTTAAGCTTCACAGTTATCTTGTTTTCTTTTGTTTACATCACCTTTGCTAAAGCTTTGCACAATATAGTACATTAGTACCTGTGTATCTAAGCTTTCAGTAAATTGAAGAATGACTTCTCCTCTTCAACACTGATCTCCTTTCTTCACCTTGCCAAATCCATCTCAATTTCATTGTACATTGGATTTGAATAGACCCTTGAAGCTTCAACAATCTCCCCTCCATCATGTCCCATTTCTTGCATTTCCAGTTCTGGGTTCTCAGTTTCCCAGCTACTGGAAGAAGAACTGCTTCCACTGTACCCTTCAACTGAGGAACTATCACTGAATGTTATTAAAGATGGTAACACTTTCCTTCCCTCTTGAATTGTGAAATGAGTGGCTCTTCATCTTGCCATTGTACAGAGGAAGTGTTGTCTGGACTACCCCTGAACCGACAGTGTGATCGCAGCCAATTAGGCTGTATGAGTTGTGGAGCTTCCTCTCTACCCCTTGCTTTTGTTTCACTATTTGTCCCAAATCTTCAAGGGTTTCATTTGCAGTGGCTTCTTCTGTTGCCTTCTGTTCTAACTCAGAGATCAGCTTACCTAGCTCCTTTTTCTTACTGCGGAGAGAACGCTGCATTTTTATTTAGAATCAGTGTTACAATCAGATAAAATAGTGACCAATAAATTGGTTTTAGAATACTTGGTAATTTGGTTTTGCCCATAGTTTGTTTGGTTTCAAGTATAACTCACAGTCAGAAGGTATTGTTTGAGATATGTAAGTTGAAGTTTTAGATAGACCAACCAATGTTTGTTACCTCTACGACTGATCTCAAGGGAGAAATACTAGTTTTACGACCTTAAACTTCATTTCAACTTTATTTTTTTTTCCTTGTTTTTATTTTCTTAGAGCACAATGACAGATTGATAAGTAAAATTCAGGTCAAATAAGGAATTTTTGAACAGCTAAATTCTTATAAAAAAGTAGCTTCTTTTGTGTGTTACAGTTGGGAACTGGGTACAAATTATCTATTTCTCAAAACAGTAAACAGAATTTAAATTACTGCTTATAAAAGATAAGCAAAAGGAAATGTTGAAGGTTAAAACTTAAAAGTAATTTCACAGTTAATAGGGGTAGAAGGGTACATGGTAGTTTTGATTAATTTTAACTACTCACTCTTTTCTCCAAAAATCCACTTAAGCCGTTATCTTTAAGCTTTTCCTTTCTCCAAAAGACACAACAGAATCGAACAACCACAAATAATACCACCATTATGATGGATTGTACCAAAAGGAATTCAAGATTTGCATCTTCATCCCCTAAGAAAACAAACAAAAGATGTCTATTAAACCTATTACTGGATCATGAAAATATGTACTCATAGCTTACTTCACAATGCTTCTCAGGTGAATTTTGTAACCAAACATAATCAATTTAAAAATTCAAATATAAGTAATATCAAAGATGAAACAGCAAAATTAGTAATTAGGGTATAATCAGAATATAAGTGTCTTTCCAAAAATGGTATGATACTCATATGTAAAATACTGGGAAGGCCTGAAATTCCCAGTTTGCAATTATTGGTCTTACCAGAGTTGGTTCTAGCAAACTTCGGTTCAGCTTGCGAGCAAGACCAAGTGATTCTTTGCCCTAAACAAAATTGACAGAAGGTAAGTTAATATGACCTCGTATACCAATTACATACAAGCTAAACTTAACTTTTTACACTCTAGTTTCATAAAAAATCATACATGTACTGTAGCATTGTAGAGTGTTGCCTATTCCTGCAAAAAAAAAAATGCTTGTTTGATAATTAGTTTTTTTTTTTTTTTTTAAACTAGAAAATGAATAAATTTATTTCTGTGATATTGTTGGGCTCTCACCTCCAAAAAATGGTGACTAAAACTGGGCATACTTATTTTATTCAAAAATATGTTGCATGATCTACAAAGAAGGGCATTATGAAAAAATGTATTATAGATAGAGATTGAAGTGAACATACTGCCAGATGATAGAAATGCTAGTAGGATTCTTTCATCAACAGCAAAGTATTGCAGATCACTTCTCAACAGAATATCAGAGACCTCACCTTAAAAAAGAAGAACATTTTATGTATGAATCATGTCCAAGAAATTATTTTCATCCATGTCCAAAAGAATTTCATTATCAGATTTCAGTATTGTCCAAGTAAAAAAAATTAGCGCTGAAATGCACTTAGTAGTTAATAATAATTGCACTGCTCAGGTTTGAGGCTTAAAACCTAACCTAGTGCATTATTATTCCATTAACATAATTTAACATTTCAGAGATAGAAATGCTAGTAGGATTCTTTCATCAACAGCAAAGTATTGCAGATCACTTCTCAACAGAATATCAGAGACCTCACCTTAAAAAAGAAGAACATTTCATGTATAAAATATGTCCAAGAAATTATTTTCATCCATGTTCAAAAGAATTTCATTATCAGATTTCAGTATTGCCGAAGTAAAAAAATTAGGGCTGAAATGCACTTAGTAGTTTATAATGATTGCACTGCTCAGGTTTGAGGCTTAAAACCTAACCTAGTGCATTATTATTCCATTAACATAATTTAACATTTCAAGTTTTAAGAAATAAGTAAACATATAATACTTGGCAATAAAAGAATCTTACCAGGATATTCACCAGTCCAATATACAGTACCAGTTGCTGGTGCTAACAAAGTGAATTGGACTTGTACAGGTCCCAGAGCCGACACATAACTAGTCGCACCGGTACTATAGGTTATCTTTGAATTCAGTTTGGTCTGAGAAATGTACACTGCGAAACCAGAACAGTCGAGTGCCGGGCTTGCTTGTATTACAGAATTGATGCAGCTTTTTCCAGAAGCTTCACAAGAACCCCATCTGGTGAAATCGAGTAGAGCGTCCCGTCTAATGATCCGATTGAGATCCAACCTAGCATAACAGACAGCATTACTTCAGCTATTATGTAGTTTTTTTGTGGTATATATTGCATTAGAATTGAATTATGGCTGATATAGTACACAATATACTACATGAATCAATCTCAATTATGCAGCTCATGTGAAAAGAAATTACCATTGGAATCGACAATTGGAGAGATCGAATCACTGCTAAAGGGTCCCACAGTCTGTTTCCAGGTAATGTTTCCAGTCGAAGCATCGAGACATACCACGACAGCTTGTTTGGGGAATGTGGCATACACAAAGCCATTATTGCCAGGTGTAATTACCATCTTATCCCCAAAATCTCCTAATTCTTGGATCCATCTAAAATTTGGGTTGCGGATGTACACTGAGTATAATTGAGCTTCAGTATTTGATACCTAGAAAGTTAATGAACTGGTTCTTACTGATGAATTTACACACAAAATGACTACATTACCATGGAAACAGGAATTTGAAATCTCAGTAAACAATTTGATAATCTGTACATGACATGACAGTATATATTTCAGTAATACAATTTTTATGCTTCTCTATGAATAACTGCTTTTTCAACAATTTTTCACCCAAAAAGAACTAAAAGGCCGGTAAGAAGCTGTATCAGTGTCAGAATGTAGCTACAAAACTATGTAAGCTCAGTATCGAAGGAAGGTAAGCAACTTACATATAAAGTCCCTTCGCATAAATCTACAACCGGTGCTGAATTGAAGTAGCAGTTCAGTGAATCCTTTGTGCAACCCAGCGTGTACCCAAGCTGGTTCAATGTAGGACCGATGCTCCATTGAAGCTCTCCCCGCAGCAAGAAGGAGAAAAGGCCTCGGTTTCGTATGGTTATGAATAATGACAGATAGCTGGGGCTGACTGAGATACCCAAAATCTCCTTGGAAGAATTGTGAGCGTAGAGCACCTTCGATGGTGGTTCAATGGAGCCTATTTTGGAAGGATTTATTTTCAAAACCAAATTCTCAGCCACCAAGTATATCTGTGAAATAAGAAATAATCTTCGGTGCTCAGTTTTTGCCAGTGAATATTTTTATCATGTTTGTGTCGAGCTTCTTATAAGTAAACCGATGATTGTGTTTATATTGTAGAAGTTGAAGTAGCCTTGAAAAAAAGGTACCAAGTACCGACACTGTTGTAAATAGCTCATTCAGAAACATTGCATCCAATTTTAAATGAATAGTTTTCAGTTGTTCGATCAAACCAATATTGCCTGATTCAGATGTATACACCCACAATGAATCAATAAATAGAAAAAGGAAAAACAATAAAAGATTGACCTTTCCTCTATCGTCAGTCACCGGGGCAACATCTTCCCTACAGAAAAGACCGAGAGGAACAACCCATGCAAGGGACCCGTTTGGATCAAATGCAAAGAGGTTCTTTCTCGAACACGCGACAAGCCTCCCGTCTTGTATTATGAGGGGAGGCAAAAGTGTATGTTTTACAGGAGCATCATCTGCAAATAGCAAGCAACAAATCAATGACTCCAAAATATTCAATTCATGCCGGCATGTAAGATTTATTATGTCTCTAAATTTTGATATTCTCATCTGGTAATTCTAGTTGATATGATGCCAATTTCTGGGTATAGTAAATTTGCTAATGTTAATTACTATAGTATATAAAATCTTGTTGATAAAAGTGGATTAACTAGAAATACCAAACTTAATTACTACTATAAAAGGCAAGATTCGAACCAAACAAAAAAGGTAAATAAAAGGAATCAAGAAGTGAACTTAATTAATTAATTAATTACTGGTAGACAAGGTGGCCAAAAAGTTGGAGGGGTTAATAATGGGTTGAGAAACTGCCATTATCGCAAGAGAAAGGAAGCAAAGGCAGTGAGCCTTGTAATTTGTTGTAGAAAGATACATTAATTCATGAACGAGTGCGAGAGAGAAAAAGGCGGGAGTTAGATGAGGAGAGAGAGTTCATTAAAAAACAGCGAGTCGAATAACAGGACCTGTTATTCTGATACGGACCGTTAGATCTAAACGGGCGGACTCAATCGACCCACTTTAGATTATGGAGAGCCTTTTTGAAATTAATCTCATCCGTGATTTTGATCCGACGGCGCTTATAAGGATAACAAGCGGATGTGAATTCATTGAACAACTGCGGACGGACGGACGCACGCGCTCCAATTTCTTTCTTTTCTTTCTCAGAACGGATGAATAGTTGCTTTTATCGGAACCGTCGGTTCGTAGTTGGACGGTCCGATGAACAAGTTAGGCGGATGCCTTTATCTTCCAAAGATTAGACCGTGTCATAGTATCCCGCTATACTTTTTTTGTGGAAAAGGTGAAAGTTATGTGGACCGTATGATGAATAAAGGATATTTTGGGAAAAATGAGAACATATCAATTAATTAATTTCTTTGTTGGAGAACCAAAAAAAAACTTAGAACCAACTCGGGATTGTCTGCCGCACTGCCAAATCTGCAGCGTAGATCCGACGGTGCGGTAGATCTCGGGATCCGTGAAAAGCACTGAGTCCGGATCTCGAGGTCTAGCGCACCGCGGGATCTGCGCTGCAGATCTGGCAGTGCGCCAGCAGATCCAGACTCCTGGTGTCAGACGATGCAGATGATGCGGGGGAAAGGCTGATGGTAATTGAAGAAGAAGGTGGAAGAGACTGACAAGAGGGGGGCCACATTAATAAGATGTTAAAGGGCGTTAGGAAGCTCTCCAGTTCATTAGAATAAATGAATAGGCAAAAGTGTAATAACTGGAGAGGATGTAATAGTTGGTTTTAACTCTGTTAAACTTTGTATTAGGATTCAGTGTCTATATAAACTGGATCCGAGAGATGTAATAGGTTGTTGTGAAATGAAAATTGCTGATTTCATCAGTTATTCTTTCTATTCAAATTTTACTTTCCTTCCATTTCTCTTTTCTCTCTTACTACCTTTCCATTTCTGAAACTTGCTTGAATTACATTGAATTCTTGCAATTAACTCTCATTTGATCACAATTATTCTCTGAGAATAACTGTGATCATAACATATTCAGATACCACAAAGGATACCGTCGGGATACCATAATCTTTGACCAATTCAACTAAACCTAAATATTCATCTTAACCTCCTAAATATTCAACTTAACACATTTTACTTGACAACCAATAAAAACTCCACATAATAAAAAACCTAATTGCAGCATTATACTTAACGTATTTTGCTTTACAGCCAATAAAAATTATTCTTAATTTAACTTGTAGCATTACACTTCCTAACTATTCAGCTTATCCTCCTAAATATTCACCTTAACCTCCTAAATATTAAAATGATCACATTTTTTATTGGCAGTCAATGTTTAATGGTATCCCCGACGGTATCTTTTGCGGTATCCCCATAGCATTTTCCTTTTTTTTTTTTTTCATACGTGATACCTTATTATAGATTTATTTTGAAGGAAACGCAAATTCCAAATGATGGTTTTGGGATTTTCATTCGGTAAGGTCAAAAGTTCGTGATTCGGTATAATTGGGGAATAGTTTGGCTTATATAATATAATAAAAAATATATTGATTATTGAATTACCAATATTTTTAAAAACCAAATAAAATAGCATAAAATTCCTTTCAAAATGATATACAATATGTTTTATCCGCGTGTTAAACAATTTATTAATGTACAAAACGTTTCATTTGCAAATGAAATACATTATATATTAGATTATTTATGCGAGATTTGTTCGGCTCTTTTGAAAAAACAAATTATTCACGAATAACTCGTAAATCATGTTATTATGCTGGGTGCATAAAAGCCTTGGGCATTGGCACTAAAGTGAAAAAGATTACTTTCTCTAATTTAGCGAATTGAAAAAACATAAGCTCCTAAATCACTACAATCTACAGTCTACACGCCATTATTTTTAGGGTGGAGATCCAGTAACAACTAAATTTGATGATAACCACGACAACGGATACTTAAATAAATATAAATAAAATCTCTAAAATTAAAAACTTGGTACATATATATCCTCAAATATTATATTACTACCTACAAAGATATGGAACCCTGAATTCAGATTCAGGTCCAGAGTCCGAAAATAAAATAGAACGTAAATCGATGCTCCAACAAGTCTTCACCGACATCTTACTCCCTTTCTTCTATTATTATTACTAGATCTGTAACTCGGTCTTCGCCCGAAACATGATAACAAATAAATAATAAAACTTATAAATTAAAAATATTTATTTAATTTTAAAATTTTGATGTGAATAACAATAATGATGATGTAATAATTTATAAATAATAGCATATAAATGTTGGACCACTTTAAAGGTTAAATTTTGTCTTAGAAATATCATATCATATTAAATGGGGATAGAGAATACATATAAACCATTGGATCAAAGTAGATGAAGAGATTTAAACAAAATCAATGGTTAATAATATTGATGATGTGGCATAGTTGAGGTGCGTGGAGAGCTTCCCCTCTTTCTACTTTCTAGTGTATAGATTATTATTATTTGCTTAGACACAGTGTGTACTCAATTCCCCCGCTTCTGGACTACAATAATAAATACATTAATACAGAAAAATATGATTAGTGGAATTAGACAATACTTACAGTTTGGAAAAACATATATACGGATCAATAGATGTCCTAGATCATATATACAACTGTGAATAATTACTTACTCTCGTTGTACACATGCTGGTCATATGCTCGCTGGAGCTGCGTGTATGCATGCATATAGATAATAGCCGTCTTATAAGCAAATTGTTGGAGATAATCAAACTATGGGAATTGAAGAAATTGAAGAGCGGTGATAAGCATTTCTACTTTTTTTTGTTCATGCATCCCTTATGTTGCAGGAAAGCTTATCTTGTACTGTTATCAATGTGTGTACGGTGCAAAGAGGGATGAAAGTATGAGACCTTTTCGCTACTTGTATCTCTTCACTCTCTTGTACTATTTTTGGTTCCGTTAGTACTGACATTTTTTTCAGACAAGCTGCAAATGTGAGTGGTTCGATCTCTTGGCAATGTTACAGGCATCAACCAAGGAAACTGTGACCATCTAGATGTCAAGTGATTCAGTGCTACCAAAGAATTTATAACGAATTACTTAGCCTATCCTTGGTGTTGTGCAATCATTCAAGGATAATCTATAATCTATAAACTAGAAATCAAGAGGGGTAACTCTCCAAGCACCTCAAATATGTCACATCATCAATATTATTAACCATTGATTTTGTTTAAATCTCTTCATCTACTTTGATCAAATGGTTTATATTTATTCTCTCTTCCCATTTAATAAGATGATATGATATGTTTAAGACAAAATTTAATCCTTAAAGTGGTCCAACATTTATGTGCTATTATTTATAAATTATATATCATCATCACCATCATTATTCACATCAAAAATTTTAAAATTATGTTTAATTCTTTTAAAATAAATATTTTTATTTTATAAGTTTTATTATTTTTTTGATATCATATTTTGGGGCAAAGCCGAGTTATAGCTCTAGTATTGTTAAGTCCTAGTACATGTTCTTCAATGTTATTATACAAGTAGATGCTTCATGAAAAATGGAAATCAGAAGTAGAACACATGGCTATGCTTCTGTATGCATAAAGGCATTTTACTTAACAGATCCGAATCCAGGGCTGCAAAGAAATTGTTGGGTGTGATACTAATTATTTTCTCAAGACAAATTTTGGCCCATGCAGTAAAAGACAATACATTACAATGTATGTTTAAACCTTTCAAAATAGAACTGGTTTTTGGTATACTGAGCTCAACAGAAGCTGCACTGCAAAATTATGTCAGACTCGAGCATGTTTTCTTTTCCAAAGAGAGTAGCTCGAGCATATATATATGTCTTCCTGTCCTAAGACCTTGCTTTCTAGAAGCCTCTCATGTTCATCATATAGCCGTACCTCAGGACGGAGACAGGGGTGGCTAGGGGGGCTATGGCCCCCCTATGATCTTTGAAAAAAATTTTAGTATACTAATTTAGGTTAAATATATTGAGATATGCTCTCCTATGATCTTTGAAAAAAAAATTTAGTATATTATTTTAGGTTAAATATATTGAGATGGTTAAGTATAATGTCTTTTATTATGTTAATTATTGTTGTCCCTAATGGCGCCTAGAGGGGGGGTGAATACGGTGCCTTAAACAATTTTAACAATTTTCGCCCAATTCACAATTTTGGCCAAACCATAAAACAATTCAATTCAATGGCCAACAAGTTTGCAATACAATAGATAGAGATGAGTAAGAGAAATTGCAAACAAGGAATGGAGACACGCGGTTTTAACGAGGTTCGGCAAATCGGCCTACGTCCCCGGGGTAACGCTACCAACTCGGTGGTGCGCCTTTCCTATTACCCGCTAAGAAAGGAAGTACACAACTCGGCAATCCCTTACACAACAAACGGGCCGTCACCGAGGTCGGAGGAGAGACGAAACTCAAGCTCCGGAAAAGAAAAACTTGCTCTCAAGCTAACCCTCTTACAAGATCTAAGATCTATGGTGTAGTTGAGACTTGAATCACAATGATTTGGCTATGAAAAGCTCACTCAACAATGGAGTTTTGACCTAGGGTTTTTCTCTTTTCAACAGATTTTGAAAGTGGGTAAAGTTGTGCCTTTCAATTTGGGAAGAAAGGTATTTATATGGTGGTCCCTTGACTTAACAGCCTGTAGCGCAGGTCTTTGTTCCGTTATAACGGAACCGAGTTTTCTGTTATAACGGAATAATGATTTGAGCTACTGGAACAAGGTCAGAAGCATTCCGTTATCACGCATTATATCCTTGCGTTATAACTAGAGGTGGCAAATGTTGACCCGACCCGAAAAACCCGCCCGACCCGCCCGACCCGAAACCCGACCCGACCCGAGTTTCAGGGAAAGTCAAACTGACCCGAACCCGACCCGACCCGACCCGAACCCGACCCGACCCGAATTCCAGGGAAAGTGAGACTGACCCGAACCCGACCCGACCCGACCCGAACCCGACCCGACCCGCGTTCCAGGGAAAGTCAGACTGACCCGAACCCGACCCGACCCGACCCGACCTGACCCGACTCGAGAATAGAGGTGCAAAATCTAACCAAAAACGACAAAAAAACGACCAAACCCGAAAACCCGCCCGACCCGACCCGACCCGAACCCGACCCGACCCGAAAAAATGTCGGCGGACATCAACCCGATACCCGACCCGACCCGACCCGAACCCGACCCGACCCGAAAAAAATGCCGGCAGCCGTCAACCCGATACCCGACCCGACCCGACCCGAACCCGACCCGACCCGACATTTTCAGTTGGTCAAACTGACCCGACCCGACCCGACCCGAACCCGAACCCGACCCGACCCGAGATTCTGCCACCTCTAGTTATAACGGAATGGTTGACCTTGCTAACGGTACTTTTGACTGTTCAAACGGTACTTTGGATGTGACATATGACCGTTTGATTTGTAATAACACTGTTGGATTATTCCGTTATAACGGAATAGAACATTCCGTTATAACGGAACCTGGGGCTGGTTCCATTGTTTGAGCTTTTCAATGCCATTAATAGTGAATGTCTTTAATATGTAAATCTACCTAAATTTAATATTATAACTAACTTATAAAATTAATGATAAGCCAATCCATATCTTGAGATATTTCCATCATCTTTAGCTTATCTTGTCTCTTGATGCCATTGCTTGCATGCATTGAGTTCTTGATAATTTGTTCAACTAATTCCTTACACGAACAACATCCTCAAAGAAATTGTTAGAAATATAGTTTGATATTGTTTTGGAAATCGTCAAATAAGAAAGATTATTTGGAACAACAATCTCCCCCTTTTGACGTTTTCCAAAACAATATCCATAAGTAAAGCAAGATAAATAAAAATTTAACATCGCCGCGGAAACGTGTTTTGCAATTCAAATACAATTTTGCTTTACTTATTATTACTCCCCCTTTTTGGAAATCGTTAAAAGATTAAGCAATTTTGCTCCCCCTCAATATTTACAATTGTTCAATTCAAGTCATTAAAAAAAATTTTGCCATAGTATTGCTTCTTTTTTTTTTATTACTCCCCCTATGTTCTTGAATTGAGTAATCCATAGTATAGCAAACTTTAATCATATCACAAGTCACATACAAAATCATAAAAGACTACAAGGCATAAAAAGTTTTAGAAACCCGACAAGTCATAAAACATTACATAGATAAGCATATAAAAAAAATGCAAAGTTTTTGAAAGATAAGAAAATATGCATGATTAGAACCTAAATGCTACATGATAATGATATGCATCCTCTCATTTCACTCGCCGCTCATCTCACTCGTCACCATCATCACTATCGTCGCCTTTTCCTCCTTGAGAAGTGCTTGGTCCACGTATGTCTTCCCAAAATTGGTTGACGGTGTGGTGGCATCTTTCAATACTATCATCTACCCTCCGAAAATCGGAACGCATTTCCTCTTGAAATGACGAGAGTTGTTGGCCATACCCGTCAAGTTGGGTTCCAAATTGATCAAACCGTTGCTTTGCCTCGGTCTCATACCGATCAAGTCGAGTTGTGAGCGTTGAGTGCCGGTCATTTGCATCGGTTGAATATTGATGAAGGGTTTCATTTATGCCTTGGAATTGATTTGTGAGATAGGCCATGAGTTGATCAAGGTTTCCGGCTTGAGAGGTTGATGCGGCTTGTGGAGCGGGTTCCGGTTCCGGGTCCGACTCGGCCGGTATGGGAGCTTCTTCACCGAGAGGATGATATTGGTTTGGTGCGGCTCCTTCCGCTATGAGATACGCATTTCTTGGATCCGACGGGTTTGGTACCAACATTTCCCCATCCGTCTTTGCCCAATCCGAAAAATAATCCAAAATATTTTTCGGTTGCTTGTGTTCATCCTCGGGAACCCCATGGAGTGGATCTTCAATACCTTGGTTTTTGAGGATGAGATGAATGAGATTTCCGTATGGTAGAGAATCTTTGCTATTTGAGTGCGCCTTGTGCATATGACTAACCAATACATATGGAATGTTGAGCTCGATCTCATCCATGGCTATCATGTGCCTCATGTAGAACAATCCTCCATTTTCAATATTGGTTTTGGTTTTGGATTTCGGGGTAAGAATATTGTTAACGAGGAGGTGTGTGACCCGATGCAAAGCCGGAAGGTCGGTGACATACAAGCCCTTCCTTGTTCCAAAACCGAACCATTTTCGGTAATCAAAGGCCGATTCTTGACAAGTCTCATGATCCTCATGCCATGGCCAACTCTTGTGAGGATATATCGAGTGACCCGCATTTCTCATAGCGAGAAGTGAAGCGAGTTTTCGAAATGACACATCAATGATTCTCCCGTGAAAGTAGGAAGTGGCATCATCCATGTTATGGAATCTTAAGTTCGCGTAGAACAACCGGGTGGTATGGTCAGAATAGGTATCGGGTATGGTTGCCAATTCAGTAAGCGAGAAGTGATTGATCCAATTATTAATTTTGGTAAGATACCGTGTGGGGATTTTTCCTTTTGGATCAAAATAGTAACACCCCGACAAACCACGCTTAGTGAATCTTAGAAACATTCGGTGTGCCTCATCATCCCGAAACAAATACCGATTTCCCGGTAGTAGATTAAAATTTGGTTCCGGTTGACTACTTGATTCACCACGGGGCCGTTTTGATCCTTTGATTGCCGGTTTCTTGTTTCTTTCCCTTAGGTTCATTTTCAACTTGATATCAAGACCGTTAAGGATAGAGAAATTTGAGATTTTACCGATCGAGAGATGGATGACCAAGAAGGAAGGAGAACACCAAGAGAAGCTTGGAAGTGAAGTCGGATTGAAGATCGGCCGGTCGGATCGTCGGTTTTGGCGAGTCCCTTGAAGTGAGGGTTTTGGTGAATGCGGTGAAAGAGAAGAGGAAAGTTGAAAATAAGGGTATGGATGAGTAGAGCTTTGAGAGGAGAGCAAGAATTTTATATTTTCTGGCGAGATTGGTGGAGAAATGGCCGGATTTGGTGGTGGTTTGTGGTGGTCCGAGCGGAGGAGAAAGAGGAGGAGAAGAGGAGTCTCAGTTTTGAAGAGGAGGTTTTGGAGGAGATGAATCCGAATCGGCCCCTTCGAATTAACTCTTTCATTTATTCCGTTATAACGGACCAAAATTGCACTGTAACGGAACGTAGATCCGTTATATATTTTGTTCTTCATTTCAATTTCGAAATCCCTCCAGATTCCGTTATCACGGAATGTGAGCGTCCGTTATAACGGACCGATTTGCTTGCTCTCTGGTTGCAAAGTGTATTATTCCGTTATTACGGAATGACCATTCTGTTATAACGCAACAATATCCATTTTCCTTCAGCTTCCGTTATAACGTAATATGGTATTCCGTTATAACGCATCAGATGGCGAACTCTCTGGTTGCAAAATGCATTATTCCGTTATTACGGAATGACCCTTCCGTTGTTAACGCAAAAGTTCTTATTTTCTCCCAGATTCTGTTATAACGGAATGGAATGTTCCGTTATGACACAATGGATGTAAAATGCAATCTTTGAAATAATTTTAATGCATAGAAACTATAATGATGATGCAATTTTGAAACTCTGTCTTTTGCAAGAAAGATCATGAAATAAAATTTCATAAGCAAATACTCAAATACCTTTTTCAATTAGAGAAATCATTTATTGACTTGTGACTTGATTCAATTTTGACTAAGATTCCTCATTCAGCTCAAGCATTCCCAATTTAAATCTTAATTCATTGTGTTGGAAAGTGCTTAAGGGTTTTGTGAAGATGTCGGCTACTTGTAATTTGGTATCAACATGTATTAGCTCGACATCTCCCTTTTCAATATGATCCCTAATAAAATGGTGCCGTATCTCTATGTGCTTGGTTCTAGAATGCAAGACCGGGTTCTTTGAAATTAGAATGGCGCTATTGTTGTCACACATAATTGGTACTTTGTGGAATTCTAAATCATAATCTTTTAAAGTTTGGATCATCCATAATATTTGTGTGCAACAACTGCCCGCCGCAACATATTCGGCTTCCGCGGTTGAAAGGGCAACCGAAGTTTGTTTACGGCTAGACCAAGAAACAAGTGATCCTCCTAAAAATTGACATGTACCACTTGTACTTTTTCTATCCATTCTATCGCCCGCAAAATCGGCATCGGTATATCCTATCAAGTTAAATTCCGATTGTTTACCATACCAAAGCCCTAAATTTTTAGTCCCTTTAACATATCTTAAAATTCTTTTGACGGATGCAAGATAAGACTCTTTTGGACATGATTGATACCTAGCACATAGACATACTGCAAACATTATATCGGGTCTACTAGCGGTAAGATAAAGTAAGCTACCTATCATAGCTTGGTATTGAGTGATGTCTACACTTTTCCCGCTTGGATCCGAGTCAAGATTCGCATTTTGAGCCATCGGAGTGGAGATTGTCTTGCTATCTTCCATTCCAAATTTCTTCACGAGCTCCTTTGCATACTTGGTTTGACTTACAAAAATGCCCTCCTTCATTTGCTTAATTTGAAGTCCCAAGAAGAAAGTGAGCTCGCCCATCATGCTCATTTCGAATTCACTACTCATTAAAAATGAAAATTCCTCGGCAAGTGCAGCATTAGTGGATCCAAAAATGATATCATCAACATATATTTGAACTAGCAATATAGCATCATCTCTTTTCTTAGTAAACAATGTTGTGTCATTTTTACCCCTATTGAATCCATTTTCAAGTAGAAATGTGCTTAACCTACCGTACCATGCTCTTGGAGCTTGTTTAAGTCCATAAAGTGCTTTGGTAAGTTTTAACACATGATTAGGGTAAATTGGGTCTACAAAACCGGGAGGTTGTTGAACATAGACTTCTTCCTCTATAAAACCATTTAGAAAAGCACTTTTGACATCCATTTGAAATAGGGTAAATCCTTTGTAAGAGGCATAAGCCAAAAGCATTCTAATTGATTCTAATCGAGCGACCGGTGCAAAGGTTTCTTCAAAATCAATTCCTTCTTGTTGTTTGAAACCTTGTGCTACCAATCGAGCCTTGTTTCTAACAACATTTCCATTTTCATCTAATTTATTTCTAAATACCCATTTTGTACCAATTATCATCCTATCATTTGGTCTAGGTACTAGTTCCCACACATTGTTTCTTTCAAATTGAGACAATTCTTCTTGCATGGCTACAATCCAATTTGAATCATTATTGGCCTCATTAAAATTTTTCGGTTCAATTTGTGATACAAAGGCACAATGAGCAATCATTTGGTTTAAACCGGATCTAGTTCTAACTCCTTCACGTGGATCACCAATAACATTTTCGAGAGGGTGAGAGGGAACTTCTCTTAGATTTTCGGGGATTTGATAAGGAGATGATGAAGGTTGTTCGTCTCTTTCTTCGTTCATATCATCGTTCAATGCATTTTCGCCTTGAGTTCCTTCATGATTGATTTCTTCATGACTTGGCTCAATGTCTCCATCTACAATGACTTCTTCTTCTTCATTGTTCGGTTCTTCGGTACCTACATTGTCTTTTATACCTTTCTCGACATTGAGGTTAATCCTTTCATCAAATTTAACATGTACCGATTCAATAACAATGCTATGTGTTGGTACGAAAATCCTATAGGCTTTACTTGAGTTTGAGTAGCCAACGAACACTCCCTCAATTGTTTTTGAATCAAATTTGGTTACTTTGGGAGCTTCATTTAACACAAAACATTTAGAACCGAAAACCTTAAAATGAGAGATGTTTGGTGTATGCCCTTCCCACAATTCATATGGAGTTTTCTTTAGAATTGGTCTCATACACACACGATTAATTATATAGCAAGCGGTATTTATTGCTTCGGCCCATAGATATTTTGGTAATGAATATTCATTAAGCATAGATCGTGCTACTTCTTGTAAGGTCCTATTTTTCCTTTCAACTACCCCGTTTTGTTGTGGTGTGCGAGGAGCCGAAAATTCATGCTTATAACCTTGCTTTGAACAAAATTCATCAAATTTTGCATTTTCAAATTCTCTACCATGGTCACTACGAATTTTGACTATTTTGTCCCTCTTTTCATTTTCAACCCTAATACAAAATTTAATGAATTGTTCAACCGTTTCATCTTTACTTGCAAGAAATATTACCCAAGTAAAACGACTATAATCATCAACCAACACAAATACATATTTCTTTCTTGATAAACTTGGTACACTTATTGGTCCAAACAAATCCATATGAATCAATTGCAATGGTTTGGTAGTGGTTACCAAGTCTTTGGACTTAAAACTAGCTTTTATTTGTTTACCTTTCATGCATGCTTCACACAAACCTTCCATTTGGAGCTTATGAGATGGTAATCCTCGGACTAGCTCATGCTTTGCTAGTTTCCTAATCGAATCAATTGCTACATGACCTAATCTTCTATGCCATAACCATGAATCGGAGATGACGGCACTAAAACAAGTCTCACCGGATGTGAAATGTTCAAGATATAAATAATAGACATCTTTCTTTCTTTTGCCCTTGTAAATGCAAGTGTTATCCAAACTCCGATAAACATTACAAGAATGTTTGTCGAACTTTAAATAATATCCGGCATCACATAGCTTGCTCACACTAATCAAGTTGTAATTAAGTCCATCAACAAGATACACATTTGATATGGCCAAGTTATCATTTCCAACCGAACCTATTCCTACAATTGAACTTTTTCTTTGGTTGCTACCAAAAGTTACCGTACCACCATCATATGGTTCTAGGTTTTTAAAGTTAGATTTTTCACCGGTCATATGATGCGAACATCCACTATCTATGATCCAAGAACTTTCCTTGAGCGATGAAATTAAGCATACCTACAAGAATATACATTAGTTAATATCAATAATCTTAACTAATATATATATCTTGCATTTTCACTCCCCCTAAATATATGACAAATTTTATTGGGAGTTAATTTTGACTCTTTTGTCAATTTAGTTAACCTTTAATGTACCGGTACCGGTACCGGTACAAGCTTTAGGAATCCATGCGACTTGACCATTGTTGCTTGACCTTTTAATTTTGCACTCAAGTGATATGTGTCCTAATTGACAACAATAGTTACAAAATGCACATGTTGGCCTACTTTCACTTTCCTTACTTTTGACAAAATGAGCTTTAAAATGTTGTTTGAGATCAATATTCTTGTTCTTCGGATTACTTGATGAGGCAAGTTGAACATTTTGCTTTTGAATAAATTTTTGTTTATTTTGATTTTTGTGTTGGAAATCACCTCCTTTTAGGTTATTTTTCGGAACCCACATTTTATTTGAAAAATCTTGGTTTTTAATTTCGTAAAACCAACCATCGGGACCTTTGAAATAAATTTTGTTTGAACATTGTGGTCTTGATGTACCATGGTTACCATTAACTTGGTTTTGTCCGTACCTATTCCTAGGTTTTCTTTGGTACATATATGCATGACCCCTAACATTTCTAGATTTTTCCTTTTTGTCCTTTTTAAATTTTTGAGGTGATTTTCCATTTTCTTTCGGGCGAGAGGAGTTCAAGGATTGTGAAGAAGATAAAGGCTTCTCATACCCAAGACCCGTCTTATCATAAGGCTTTTGGCCTATATACATCTTTTCAAGATCATACTTTGTGCTACTAGAAGCATAAGATGATCTCAACGCCCTATTTTCGGTTTCCAAATTTAAAATTCTTACTTTTAAAATTTCTATCTCACCCGATTGGGTTTGACAACCTTTTTCAAAAACCGACTTTTCTTTTTCTTTGTCAAAATCTTCAATTTTAGCCTCAAGAAGTTTTACCTTAGACTCAAGATCATTGATATCACTTCTTAATGATCCAATTATTGCTTCTTTCCTAAATAAGGCTTTGTTGGACTCTTCAAGAAGACTCTTAAACCTATTCATTTGTTTTTCCAAAATTTCATTACTCAAGGTAGTACTCTTCTCATAGATATGTTGTTCATTTTGCTCAAGTTGGTCATCAATTACATTTATACCCTTGGTCTCAATTTTATCATCACAACTTGAGCTTTCATTCCAATCTTCACAAAATAAAGTTTTTAGATATACCTCACTTTCCGAGTTTGATGAGGTGGAGGTTGACGCTTCTTCGTTTGCTTTGCGCTTTTCTTCCTTCATCAAGGCGGCCTTCTTGAGAGCCGCAATTGTCAACTCGTCTGTAATGTTCTTGCTTGCTATGATGGCCTCCATCTCTTCGACAAAGTTGACTTTGTTCACTTCCGCTACAAGAGCCAAGTTTTCTTGTTCCTCACTTGTCTCTTGTTCACTTTCGTCCGATTCGCTACTATCGGAATCGATGCACCAAGATGCTTGCATGGCTTTGGCTTTCTTCTTGCCTTTGTACCCTTCCTTGCGGTATCTCGGCTTGCGCTCTTGGTTTTCTTCCTCACTTCTTTCCTTTAATTTTGGAAAGATTTTGAAGCAAGTGTGGATGGTGTGACCTTCTTTGTGGCATGAGAAGCACACCACCTTCTTGTTTTTGGATGCCCTCTCTTTGTTGTACTTCTTTTCGAAGTTGAGCATGCTTTGAAACATGTTGGTGAGAGTTGCAACATCTTGAGGAAATTCGGTATTGGAGCTATGCGGGAATGACTCCTTTGGTTGAGAGTAATTGGTGGAGTGGTTGTGCTTGGAGTTTTGTGCGGGAAAGGCTACGGTTTTGGATTCTTGCTTTAGCTTCCCGGCTTGTCGAAGGGCCTCCTCAAAGCTTCTAAGACATGTGTATACTTCGTCCGAAGTAAATGTCTTGTCGGCTCCTTGCATTGCCTCCAACGAGCTCACATAAGCCTCCCACTTTGGCTCGCACAACAAAGCTCGCAACATCTTTTCTACAATTCTTTCATCATCAAGTGGTTCTCCAATACTAAAGAATTCATTTTGTATACTCATTAATCTAGAGTACATTTCATCAATGGTTTCACCATCCTCTACTCTAAAGGACTCAAAGCGACTATTCAAACCGGACCTTTTAGTTCTCTTGATATGTGCATTGCCTTCGTAATGATTTACGAGCGCATTCCACATATCATGAGCACTATTCATATACTTGCTCATACTCAAAACATTTCGTACCGATTCACTAACCGAGTAGTAAATGGCATTTACGGCATTGTCATTTTCTCTCTTTTCTAGTTTTGAGGTTGTGGTCAACTTGTCACCGGCATCGGTCATTTTTGGTACATACCCTTTTTCAATAATATCCCAAACATCAAGGATATTTAGGTAGTTTTGCATTCCAAGTTTCCATTGGGCAAAATTGTTGGTTTCTTTACCAAATACCGGGGGTTTGATAATATTAATGGGTGGTGCCATGTTTGGATCTTAACAATTCAAATTAGACAAGTCCTAATTTAGCTTGACCTGCTCTGATACCACTTTGTTGTCCCTAATGGCGCCTAGAGGGGGGTGAATACGGTGCCTTAAACAATTTTAACAATTTTCGCCCAATTCACAATTTTGGCCAAACCATAAAACAATTCAATTCAATGGCCAACAAGTTTGCAATACAATAGATAGAGATGAGTAAGAGAAATTGCAAACAAGGAATGGAGACACGCGGTTTTAACGAGGTTCGGCAAATCGGCCTACGTCCCCGGGGTAACGCTACCAACTCGGTGGTGCGCCTTTCCTATTACCCGCTAAGAAAGGAAGTACACAACTCGGCAATCCCTTACACAACAAACGGGCCGTCACCGAGGTCGGAGGAGAGACGAAACTCAAGCTCCGGAAAAGAAAAACTTGCTCTCAAGCTAACCCTCTTACAAGATCTAAGATCTATGGTGTAGTTGAGACTTGAATCACAATGATTTGGCTATGAAAAACTCACTCAACAATGGAGTTTTGACCTAGGGTTTTTCTCTTTTCAACAGATTTTGAAAGTGGGTAAAGTTGTGCCTTTCAATTTGGGAAGAAAGGTATTTATATGGTGGTCCCTTGACTTAACAGCCTGTAGCGCAGGTCTTTGTTCCGTTATAACGGAACCGAGTTTTCCGTTATAACGGAATAATGATTTGAGCTACTGGAACAAGGTCAGAAGCATTCCGTTATCACGCATTATATCCTTGCGTTATAACGGAATGGTTGACCTTGCTAACGGTACTTTTGACTGTTCAAACGGTACTTTGGATGTGACATATGACCGTTTGATTTGTAATAACACCGTTGGATTATTCCGTTATAACGGAATAGAACATTCCGTTATAACGGAACCTGGGGCTGGTTCCATTGTTTGAGCTTTTCAATGCCATTAATAGTGAATGTCTTTAATATGTAAATCTACCTAAATTTAATATTATAACTAACTTATAAAATTAATGATAAGCCAATCCATATCTTGAGATATTTCCATCATCTTTAGCTTATCTTGTCTCTTGATGCCATTGCTTGCATGCATTGAGTTCTTGATAATTTGTTCAACTAATTCCTTACACGAACAACATCCTCAAAGAAATTGTTAGAAATATAGTTTGATATTGTTTTGGAAATCGTCAAATAAGAAAGATTATTTGGAACAACAATTATATATGAAACCTAAAATTTTGATTGTGTAATAATATGATATGGAACCATTTTAATTTAAAAAAAAATGTTGTGGAATCATTTTTTTGGCCCCCTATAATGAAATCCTGGCTTCGTCCCTGCCGTACCTGCTCCATTACATGAACAACTACCACAGTCCACCATAGTTACCTTGAAATCAGAAATGCCCAGCTCCATTATATACGAACCGAGTTGAGAAAGTCACAATGTACCATCATGGTATTTCTTAGCCTTAATTCTGTGTTAGTTAAGTTGTATATATTAATATATACAGCACACTCCACTCTACATCAAGTTTAAGGCCGTGTTCTCTTGCAAAATTTTGGATGGCTTTTAGAAGTTATAGCTATAGCAAGCCAAGTTTCAAATGCAGGAAGCCATGACTATATAAAAATTGTAACTCCAAGTTATAGCATGCCATGGCTAGATAAAAAAGTGTTTGATATATAACCATGGCTACAAGGCTTCACCCATACAAAAAATTGGAAAAAAAAAAAACTGTTCTGTTAATGGTACAGAGCAACGCATCCACATACAGTATGCAACATTAAGCAAAATTAAATTGAAAATTTGCCAACAATCTATCAAAGAAAATTTAACACTAATTAATCTACTCTGATTCAATCAAATAAATATATAAAGTCACCGGGTGTATCTATAATCCCAAAAACAAAAAAGTACCAAAAATTCTTAGTACATGAGAATGAGAGTAGTATTGAACAGTGTTTTAAAATACGGTATGCGCTTGACGGACGGACATGGTACCACCAAGCGATTAATCGCTATGCGGCCGATTAATCGGATTTTTGCGGACAATTTTACGTTTTTCATTAATTTATCAATAAACACTAGTATGTTATTTTAAATATTGTAATTTTTGTTCTATTAAACATTGAAAGTATATTTTATCTACAATCTAGCCAAAAATTAATACAATGAGACTTTATTTTTAATATATCTACCCATAAATGTATACTTAATAAGTTAATTTTCCTCCTGGGTATTTCATTTTTGGACATTATTGCGTTTGAAAAAAAAAACAAAATCAGTTAGACATGAATATATGATGATTAAAGATGATGTCCATATATAGATTATGTTCGAATACAGATCATTTGTTTAAATATTTGCATCCGCAAAATATAAGATCCGCATATAACATTCGGAACGGTCTGGCTGCCGTCAACGATTAATCGGACGACGCTTGACACGGCCGACTTTCAAAACACTGGTATTGAAGGTGTGCTTCCTCAGAGTGGGTTGGTGTATAGTTCTTATGGTGCTCCAAACGAAAAATTCAAGAAAGAGAGGCGTGGTGTATATATAAGACAAACTAATTTTTGGGTAGGGACAAAAAACTATATAGTATAATTGCAATGTAAGAAGACAGAGGTGTGGGCAAGCGACGAAGCCACCAAAAAATCCACTCAGAGTAGATTTTTAGAAAACCTAGCTTTAAACGTAATTTTTGTAATTTTGCATCGCAAGCCGTGGCTTTCCAAAAGGGTGTCGAACGGTGCACAGCTAATAAAAACCAGTTTTCCTCTAAGCCCTGGCTTGCGAACCTAAAACCACACAACCGAATGGGGCCTAAAGCATGAAACACAAATAAAGTGTGACAGTAACTTGACTTTATTGTTTTTTGTGTTACATGATATAATCTTAATTATGACATCACATGGTAAAATAATAGGCAAAAATGAAACCATGAGAATAAAACAACATAAATTCAGTGTACAAAAGAGATACGTCGTACAATGGTTACTCATTCCTTTAACAGAAATTGAGGTATTTTTTCTATTTGGGACCGAAACAAAAATATATACACAATAGTCTATCTCTTATTTTTCATTTTTTGTTGTAAACTTAATTAATATATCTCTTTTTTATTTGACAATTTGCAATCCTATTTTGCATTAATTAAGTATGCCATGAAATTATAAGATGTAGGAACTAAGCTAGTTAATTATAAAGTTTGAGATAAAGCTAACTAGTTTGGATTAATAATTTGAGATTGATTTAACAGAATTTTATGAAA
This sequence comes from Cyperus esculentus, assembly GCA_030179965.1. Taxonomy (NCBI): domain Eukaryota; kingdom Viridiplantae; phylum Streptophyta; class Magnoliopsida; order Poales; family Cyperaceae; genus Cyperus; species Cyperus esculentus. The sequence goes on along the minus strand of JASGLE010000025.1, from coordinate 3,704,858 downwards.
TCTATTTTTATTTTTTAAAGTTAGCTTATCTCAAAATAAAAATAGATTAGCACAATAGAGTTCCGTGAAGGCTCACTGAATTAAATTCTGGTAAATATATTATGATTTTGATCAATGTTATCAGAACCGGACCGGGTACTAACCCGGTAAAGCTTCGGGTCAATGGTTCACTGGTTAAACCATCGGGCCTACCGGTTTGACTGCTGATTTTTAAAACTCTCATGTATATGTTAAATATTAGAAATGTTATGATATAACTATTGTTGATAATACATTTAAAAGAATTCACATATGTATTTAATAAGATCTATAAAATATTTAATAAGATTTATAAAGTGAAAATATAAATTAGAAAATATTTTATTTCATAATAAAATAGATATTGAATTCTAGAATTATATTTGATATTTTGTGAGTAATTTTTACTTAGAAAAATATAAAAAATAACTTATGGACCGATAATTTTGAAAAGCATATATTAAAGAATTTTTCTTAAACTGAATGTATATAAAATCAATAATTGTTCTTTGAAAAAAATACACATGAAAAAAAAAAATACAGTAATCGTTTATATATATATACATATTGGAAAAAGGTGTCATTCTAATTTTGTAGGGGTTTCAATGCAAACTTTGTATAAAAAAAAAAAAAAAAAAAACTAATCAGGCAATTTGAACTCACTTAGGAGCTTGCGCCACCTATATTAGCATTATTAGCTAGTGGTCCCACATTTTCCACTGACATTAATTGCAGGAAAATGCATTAAATCAGACTATTTAAGAAAAAGTGACCGGTTTTTTTTTTGTGAGAACCGCCCAAATAACCGGATTTGTAACGGTTCAATTGCAGATACGATACAACAAGCAAACCAGACCGGGGACAGGGCCGATTCCGGTTTTCTTCGGTCCAACCGGCCGGTCCGGTCCGGTTTTGATAACACTGATTTTGATCAATCAAATACAAATTACTAAGAAAGAAAATATTTTCTCATGTGTTAAATATCTATTAAGCTCTTCAATTAACTGCTGTACATATCAAAATTATATGTAGCTTCCTCATATTGCAACTTTTAAAGCTCAAGTATGTGATGAACAAATACCAAACCTCATCATATTTTGTACACCTCATATGTGGATAATAAAATCGTTTGCAAGTATTATTTCTGTTAAATATAATTTTAGGTGATCCTGATCATGAATTTATTAATTTATTTAAGCCTTTTTCATAGTTATTCTAGAATTCTAGAAGTCTTAATAATACATTTCATATACATAACAAAATAAGAATCCATCCGAATGAATTTTATGCACATAAAAATGATAATATTGTAAGCTGTTATATAATCTATTCATATCATATGCAAATAAAAGAATTGATATATGATATCATATTAATAGGTAAGCATATATGATATCATATCATATCAATAAAGAGCAAATTGAAAAAGTTATCAAAGTATGAAGAGATAATAAAGAGCATTCAATGGATTCATACTTCATAGACATAAAATCTAGAAATATACACATTTAGAGTAAGGTTGCCAGGTGTTATGATCACAGTTATTCTCAGAGAATAATTGTGATCAAATGAGAGTTAATTGCAAGAATTCAATGTAATTCAAGCAAGTTTCAGAAATGGAAAGGTAGTAAGAGAGAAGAGAAATGGAAGGAAAGTAAAATTTGAATAGAAAGAATAACTGATGAAATCAGCAATTTTCATTTCACAACAACCTATTACATCTCTCGGATCCAGTTTATATAGACACTGAATCCTAATACAAAGTTTAACAGAGTTAAAACCAACTATTACATCCTCTCCAGTTATTACACTTTTGCCTATTCATTTATTCTAATGAACTGGAGAGCTTCCTAACGCCCTTTAACATCTTATTAATGTGGCCCCCCTCTTGTCAGTCTCTTCCACCTTCTTCTTCAATTACCATCAGCCTTTCCCCCGCATCATCTGCATCGTCTGACAGAATATCTGGACGGAAAAAAAAAAATGCTGCGAGATTTGAGTAAAACATGAAAATTATTCAAAAAAGAAAATAATAATAACCATTTGTTATGAATGTAAGAGTATATATGATATGATTTGATGATCTAGTAGAAGTGCAACATATACCAACAGAAAGCAAAAAAATTGGTGAAAACAGTTAAAAACCGGTAGTGTAATCCTGTACAGAGGGACTCGAGTCCAGATTAAACGGTACAAGGAAAACTGAACCTGCTGTTATTCTTTGAGATAACATGACCCTGTTTGTGCAATATGGATCGTTAGATCAAAACGGACGGTCCGATCGTTCCAGTTACATCCTGTCGTTCCAACCCTGATTCATAATTCATTCATGCTGCTAAATTGCTCCTCCCTGAGCTCCCTCCTCTCGCGTGCTTATCCTCTGCTGCGAATCAACGATGTGGATTATAGGAGGGCTTTTCCGAGATTGAGTTGCACGAATCTCAAAGCATCACTAACTGCTGGTTGTTAATGTTTGGCTATTCGGAAGATGCGACGCCGACGCTGTCCGAAAATCACAATTCATCACTCAGTTACGGACTGCTGCATTGCTCTTTCTTCCAAAGGGTCTCTCATCTGAATTCAAATCGGCTGTTATTCCAAAAACAAAAACAGGACCTTGTTATTCCATTGTCGACCGTTGGATCAAAATCAACAGATCAGATCTAGTTGAAAAAGACCCCCCAAAATCTAAAGTGGGCCGATCGGCTCCGTCCATTTTGATCTAACGGCCCACAATTGAATAATAGGGTCCTGTTTTTCTTTGAGAATAACAGCAGATACGGACTCCTCTCATCTTATCTACAACTAATCCTACAAAACCTTGACTACTCAACAAGTGGTGAAGAAAAAAAGCAAAGCTCTGTTCCACTCCCCAAAACCCCGCTTAAACCCCTCACTCACTCACTCTCAACCCTCTTCTTCTATGCTCCCCTTCCTCTTCCTCCTCAAGTAATGGCGCTTCCTTCTCTACCCAGCCAGCTCAAGGCCCTCAGCCCCCACAACCACAAACTCCCTGTCCCGTCCCAATTCAAGAAACCCAAATTGGGGATTTTTGCTCTTGCACCTTCCAAGTCTCCTGCCCAATCCCTGCCCCGCCTCTCCTCCACACTCACTCCCACTGCGCGGGAGGCCGTCGCATCGGACCCGGACGAGACGGTCCGGTCGCTGTGCCTCTTCGGGCAATTGGATGAGGCGATCAAGGTCTTTGCTTCATCGGAGAGTCATAGGTTTGAGGAGGAGACTTATGTTGCTCTTATCACGTTGTGCCGGGTGATGAATGCGGTTCCGGAAGGTTGCGGGGTTTATGTGCGTTTGAGCTCTGGTGAGGCCCGCATCAGCCTTCTTCTAGGGAATTATCTCCTGGATATGCTTGTGGGGTTCGGCAAGCTGCTTAGTGCCTCCAAAGTGTTCGATAAAATGCCTTGCAGAGATGTCTTCTCATGGAATGTCATGGTTAGTGGGTATGGCCAAGCGGGTTTCTTGAAGGAAGCCATTGGTTTCTATGAGAGGATGCTTTGGGCAGGTGTTAAGCCTGACATTTACACTTTCCCGTGTGTTTTGAGGTGTTGTGGTGGTTTACTTGATTTAAAAAGAGGAAAAGGGATACATGCGCATGTGATTAGATTTGGGTACGGATCAGAAGTGGATGTCTCCAATGCTCTGATTACTATGTATGGAAAATGCGGCGATCTAGCAAAGGCACGTAAGGTGTTTGATGAAATGCCCGTTCGAGATTCCATTTCTTGGAATGCTATGATTGCGGGCTATTTCGAGAACGAGAGATTTGATGAAGGCATTGAATTATTCCGAACAAAGTTTGGCCTCTCCTTGGAGCCAAGTTTATTCACCATGACTAGTGTGATCTCCCATTGTGAGTCGAGTCTGGGAGAGGCACTTCATGGCTACACCATTAAGACAGGTTTTTCACTGGATTGTGCGGTATCTAACTCTCTGATCAAAATGTACAGTGCCTCGAATAGAATGGATGAGGCTGAAAAAGTCTTTTCAAGAACAAAAGACAGAAATCTTATTTCGTGGACTGCAATGATATCAGGTTACGAGCAAAACGGTTCACCCGGTAAGGCCTTGGAGCTTTTCGAACAAATGGAATCTAGTAACATTGACCCAGACGAGGCCACAATAGTTAGTGTGCTAGCTGCATGTGCTTGTCTTGGGCAACTCGACATTGGCTTAAGGTTGCATAAACTAGCCAAATGTAGAGGACTTGAAACTGAGAGAGTGGCTTGTTCTCTAATACACTTTTATGTGAAGTTACAATGCATGGACCAGGCTGTGGAGGTATTCAAGAGGTTACCTGATAAAAATGTTGTCGCTTATACCACTATAATAATGGGTTTCAATATCAACCGAAGATATATGGATTCATTGTGGTACTTCCGTAATATGCATCGGTATGTACAGCCAAACGATGTCACGTTCATGAACGTGCTAGATGCATGTGCTGAACTTGGTGCTGTTATGTGTGGCAAGGAGATTCATGCTCAGGCATTGAGAGTTGGATTAGGGTTGAAGGGATGCTTGGCTAACTCCATATTGGCTATGTATGCAAAATGTGGTAGGATGGATTTAGCATGGTCTCAATTCCGTATTATTCATGGATGGAAGGATGTGGTCTCATTGAATATCATGATCATGGGACATGCATCGCTTGGAGAAGCCACTCGGGCAATCAAACTGTTTAAGTGGATGATAAGGCATGGGCGAGTTAGACCTGATGACATCACTTTTCTCTCGCTATTGTATGCCTGTAGTCGCTCGGGAATGGTCAACAAAGGGCGTGAATATTTTTCCCTTATGACTAAAAAATATTCAATTATGCCCAATGTCAAGCATTATGCTTGTATAGTTCACTTATTAGGTCGGGCTGGTTTATTGGATGAGGCGCGAAAGGTTATAGATGAGATGCCTATTGAACCTGACTGTTCAGTTTGGGGTGCCTTGTTGGACGCATGTAGGATCCATGGCAGATTCGAGCTTGGTGAATATGCTGTCAAGTTTTTGTTTGAATTGGCCTCTGATAATGTTGGGTACATGATTCTTTGTTGCAAATTTTATGCTGATTTAGGGAGGTGGGATGGAGTGGATAGAGTGAAGAAGTTGATGAGACAGAAAGGCCTGGAGGCAAATCCGGGCTGCAGCTGGATTGAGGTCAAGGGATCAATTCATGCCTTTCTTACACAAGATAACTCACACCCACAAATAAAGGAGATCCAAAAATTGCTTGATGGGTTGTACAAGAGGATAATGAGCAATGGATTTGACCCAATAGAGAATGGCTCTCAGAAGGATGATGTCTTGTGTGGCCATAGTGAGAGGCCAGCACTTGCGTTTGGGCTTATAAATAGCATACCCGGTACCCCTATTAAGGTAACCAAAAATCTCTACATGTGTGGAGAGTGCCATCGTTTTGTGAAGTTGATTACAAGGTTTATCAGAAGGGAAATTGAGGTACGTGATACGGAGAAATTTCACAAATTTAAGGATGGTAAATGTAGTTGTGGCTGTTGAGAGTTTCTCGGTCGGATAAAGGAGTGCAACATGAGGCATAGAGGTCATTGCAATTATAATTTGATACCTTGAAATGAAATAGTATTCTGTTATGGGGCTGCTGGAGCTGGAAAGATGTAGACTATGCTGGGTACGACAGACCACAGTGATGGTTCTGGCTATGGTGGATCTGTTATCCAAAGTACGTGAGCACAGCCTCGACGGGATCAACTCAGTCAGCCTCTCTTACTTGGAGCTGGAGTTGTAATGAGACTGTGAAGAACTTGCTGTAACTGCTGGTTGGTGCTTCATGAGGATAAACAGGTACATTGTATCTTCTAAATGTTGATATATCTGGTGCATGACTGCATAGAATCTATGAGCTAACCTCATTCTGGGTTCAGTTGCAAGTTATAAGTAGATAGTGGGATAATTTTGGTTGCATCTTCAGTATTTGCAATAATATAAATTAGGGAAATTTGTATATTTGCCACTCCAAACTTAGAAATTGCAAATTTGCCACTACAAACTTAACTAAATTGTATTTTTGCCATTCTTGATTATAAATATATCTATGAAAAGATTAATATACACTAAATTTTTGGAATGACCAAATTACCCTCCCCTACCCACAGAATAATTCCCTACTTGTTACATTCTTCTTTCTAATTTTGTGAAATTGCTGCTATCTGCCTAGGTTAAGCTGCTCCGCGGCCTCCGCCCCACAGCCACATTGCTTACCGCCTGCTCCGCCACCACACCCACATCGTGTACCGTGTGCTCACAACCAAATAATCCTATCTGATCTCGTTATAGCATGGTCATTACCCCAGAATGTACTATGATCTACTTATTTTCTCTTTTCATTTGCATTTTTGCCTCCTTTAATTTGTAATTTGCTAGAAACATCACAAACGTCATGTATATGCCAAGAACACCTCAGACTTGCTAAACTTCCTTCAATTAATTGTATATGACTATATATCCGGCTAAAAGTTGACTATTTCCTTCAATTTTAATGAGCTTTTTGCTAATTACTTTAGAGAGCTTATACAGCTGACAATTTCCTATGCAATCTGGAAAATCAAAATTTTCATCAGTTGTCCAATCTGAAGATATCTGGCTCCAGATTATAACTATAATATTATTGGTTCAAAACCGTGCAATTATTAGCTGTGACATGGACATTTTAATTTCAAATAATTTGATCATGTGGCACTTTTAATTGCTTCTGTAATGCCATTATATTTGTATGCCCTCTAATATCTTGAGTAAAATTAGTAACTAAGTGGTATTCACAAAATCTGGAAGGAGGAATTTTAGTTGCTTCTGTAATTTGCTCATGTGGCACTTGTAATTGCTTCTTTAATTCACAAACTAGGTAATTTGATCATGTGGCACTTGTTATTGCTTCTGTAGTTTCCTATATAATTGCTTCTGTAATTCCATTACTAAATATGGCACTATGCTTGCTTATAGGAAGAGGAGAATATGAAAGGCTTACATGGGACTGGTGCGTTGCTGGAGGAAGGAAGGAAGATTGTGAAGCTGGAAAGAAAACTGTTTTAGTATTAATTTAGTACCTTTTTTGTATATGTGTTGATTTAGTTTCTCCTATGGCATTGAATTATGTTTGGGTGTGTGCGAAACTTTTGTAATGGTATTCGCTCGATACTGGATGTTGGACGAATTTTGGATTGCTTAGGTTCGATGCTGGTCTGAATGGCATTGGGAGTGAATTTTAGTGAATTTGACGTAATTATATTCAATACTAGCCTTGATTGTTTATATTGTGAATGAATTTTAGTGAGATATGGCTATTCCTTTGTCTTGATTCATTTCCAATTTAAAGACCTGATAAAATATTATCCCTTTTTTTTCTGGTAAAGTATCAATTTCATAGGCATTTGCTTCCGATTTGAGTGCACCTAGTTACTTGCATAACGTTTTACCAAAAGAAAAACACCAATGAAGGAAAAGAAAGGAGGAGAGGTTATAATTCTTGAAAGAAAGACACCTCAAATATAGTACAAATTCAAAAAGATTATTCCCTCAAAGAAAAATATCAAAAATATAAAGTACCAGTATGCTTCTTGCCTTCATAATTTTATATTTGATTGACGACAAGATTTGGTACCAAATTTATTCTTAATTTATACAACCAGAATTGGTACCAGTATGCTTGTACAAGTTATGTGACTAACATGCTGGTACCAAGAGATTGGCTAACATGTTGTATGCTTGGAACTTTTATTAGGAGGATTCACCAGGTTTTTGTGCAATTAGGATACTGGCAAATGGCATGGCAATTGGTGATTGGGCATCATCACCAATGAATAAACACAGCGGCAAAGCGATTGGTGAACAAACAACAGTGGCATGATGGATCAGATCGGTGATTGGGCATCCGGGCATCATGGCACGCCTGGCACTACCAAGAGAGGAGATATGCCGTCAAAGATTGTGTTGCTGGCAAGGAGTTCTAGTGACGTCGCAGGTACTAGCAAAAATATAATCAAGAGTGACAAAAATACAATTTAGTTAAGTTTTTAGTGACAAATTTGCAATTTCCAAGTTTGGAGTGGCAATTCTACAAATTGGAGGTTTTGGAGTGGCAAATATACAAATTTCCCTACAAATTATCGTATTTCAAGGTTATTAATCCTGCAAATTGCTGGTATTCTTGGATAAACAAGTTTCAACTATTTAGCAATGCTACATCTGTTTCTTTCTGTAAGGTGTTTATGCAAACATATATATATCTGTATTTCAGGGAATTGTTGTTGCTGATCTCACTCAGAATTGGGCCTTTTCAACTGATGATTTTTTTTTTTTTTTTTTTTTTTTTTTTTGGTGAAGGTAAACTTGTAGTAACCAGGCTCATCTGAAACAGGTAATGAGGTTGCTATAGCATGCAGAAAGAACAAAAATGTACCACCGAACATACCTGAGTCACTCTTCGCATTCTCAGGCTATATAGCAGGTTAGTTACGTTCAACTTTGTTAAGCACTTAACATGATGACAATGTAAATTCAAGTTTTTCATTTCCTTTTTTTCCTCATCCCTCAATTGTAGATGAGAAGGCCATCGAAATACCGACAACTGAAGCCAAACAGTCTTCAGGTACTAAAGGAGAACAGCGAGTTACAGAAACAACTCATCCGATACCAACAGAAGGTACCAGAAACTAAAGCCAACCAGTCAAAACTTGTGCCACATCTACAAAAGGAGAACAAAGAAAAGTGAGAGGCCAATGTTAATTAAAAAAATGAATGTCCTAGGAGCTCTTAGGATATAACAACTGGAAATTGGCCTATGGTTTTGGCTGTTACTGAGGAAGACAAGGAGCCATGCTGTAGATGGGCACAATACCCCTCCTGTGCTACTCAAGGTATACATGTTTTTCAGAAAAATGAAATATAGAAAACTGTCAAGTAGGAAGATTGTAATTCATATAAGGCGTTTGTATGCAAACTTTATTGTGTTCAAGGATGTCTGCGGTACAATTTCTATATTTTTGTGTGGTTATAAATGCAATTTTCAATTATTTTAGTCAAATTATGATGTCGGATGATGCAAATTCTTGGTACAGTTTAATAGGTTTTATTGTTTTTGTCTCTGTGAGGTTTGCAGTGTGATTGTGTAACGAGATGCTTCGGTAATCGTCATTTTATTCTTATTATCATTTCGTTCTTCTTACTTAATGGCACTGCATTTGGTGTTTCTGTGGCTTATGTAATTTTTATGTAGCTTGCTAAATCCTGAATCTGACTCAAAGAAGTTTTTTTGAGATAAAGATAACGGTCAAGCCACTCAAATTTAAATGTCTATAAAGAAACCCCCATCCGGGTTTCAAACCCACGACCTCCAACACGGAGAGCGTTGCTGATTATGCAAACAATTATGGATAAATATTGAACACTCAGCACTTCCTAAAGTTATTTAGTGCCTTTTGGTAGAAGAAAGTAAGTAGATGGACTAGAGCAAAATTTGTTTTCCGTTTAGTAATTAACATATTACAAAGAATCAAAAGTAATAATTTTGTGCTGTTCATAGTTCACTGTTTTCTCTCAAAGTGCTTAGTGACCTTCCTCATTTTTAAGTAAAAATTCTGATGGGAACTGCATGCTTTGTAATTCAAATAAAAAAAATTGAGATGTCAATTGTCTGTTGAACTGAAAATGCAAAATGCAGAAAAACTTCAAGCTTGAATTTTAAAAATTTTAAGGTACCAAATTTAGGCCCGTATTAAAGACACCCCATTCCCTTCGGCCTAGGCCCAGCAAAAACCAGTACATTCAGAAAGATATACCACACCGGTTCGCATCTGTACTTTAGAGGCAAAGCGCTTCGTTAGTCCCACGAAGACTACTCTCAACATCTCTCCGTCTCCGGAGCTGCTATAAAAGAGGGGGCGAGGGAGAGGAGCAACTCATACCTTTCTCGGCCTTTTGGCTAAGATCAAGTGTAGTATCTGTTCTTATCAGTTTAATATCTGATATGTGGGCCATGTGCCCACAACGATATTAAATTTATTTTTCGTGGGGGAGGGTCCGCCACAGCAGCTTGCTGCTGGGACCCTCGAGCGTAGCCCTTGCGCTGCACTACTGCATGGGCCTGGCGCACCCCCTACCAATTCCCAATTTAATTTTTCACAAGTGTTTTATTAGAAGAAACCTAGTTACAAGTAAAACTACTCGTAGAAGAAAAACGAGACTTTCAGTAAATCTAATTTCCAACAAAATGTTCTAATTAGCGAGACTGATGTTACTTATGAAGCTTAAATTAAAAAATTTAACCTCCAGTCGGATGAGGACTGAGTCAGAAGATTTTTCTGCTAACACTGGTTAATTTCACAATTCCAGAATTTTACATATAAAAGTAACTAAATTATTAGTGATGTCTAGAAACAAAATTTCCTCAGCTATAGAGCCCTGCAGAGGGACGGCTAACATTTTTTTTTTTATTATACTTTCTTTTGTTACACTTGACATCAGGTACTAAGAGCTCAATAACAGTAGAACCAGTTATTTCCTCCAATGCCTGATTTGTTCTCTTCATCACATGCTTAATCAATCTCAATTTCATTGTATACAGGATTTGGGAATTCACATCCGCTGCCATAGAAAACTATGGCAGGATTGTGCCATAGTTTTTTTCCATCTATGCACATGGGACCTACAATAAAAAACATCTCCCTATTTCTAAAATTTGGGCCGTTTAAATCCATTCAACGGTCCATTTTGACTATGGCACGGTTGTGCCATAGTTTTTTATGGCAGCAGATGGGAACCCCAGGATTTGGATAAACATTTTGATGCTTCAACATTCTCCCATTCATCTTCTTCCACTCCTTCCATATACTTTTACTGTCAACATTTCTGAGCAACAAATCAAAAGAACATATGCCCTCTATTTGCTGACACCAGTCATGAAACCCTAAAATGAAATTCTAGCAACATAAATAGATCAATATGACTAGTTACAGTACATGTAATGTAATTAACAAGTGTGAAAACTTGGCATCCAATATTAATGTTCTCCCTTCACATCACTGTAAGACAAAATCATTTAATTTAATATCAATAGACCAAACTAGTAAAGCAGTTTTGCTATATCTAATTATATGCATCAATACAACAGCAAATGTGGTTTCGATTTTTCAAAACGACGAGAAATGGCTCGCAGAGATAAAAAATTTAAAAGACACCTTTGCCATTATATGCTACATCAGTACATCTCTTCCTATCCAGTCTGCTAGGACAGTAGCACTAGTCTTCCTATCCTCTACTTACATTCAAAATGCCATCTCATAGTAACTAATCAATCATATCTCACACAATAACAAATCAAGCGTCCTGAACCCATATTTTGACGGTGCGATCACCATCAAGCCCCGCGGACGCGATCTTATTCTGGACAGGATGGCATGACACGGATATGACAGTGTCATTGTGACCTTCCAATTTCTGGAGCACGTTCTTGCCTTGCAGGTCCCAGATGTACACACACTTGTCCTCGGAACCGCTGACGATGTACTTGCCATTGGTCACTGAGAATGTCGAGGTGATGCAGTACACCCGGTTCACATGGCCCGTGTACACCTTGAGAGATTTCCCATTGGCCAGATTGCACAGCCTCTGTTTACCAGGTTTTTTAAGTTTGCCCAATATCAGAAACCCACAATTTAAATAAGGTGAATTCTTCTATGGATTGGAATAAATATGAATAAATATTGACCGTTCATTTGTCTTAAATCGGATGGTTACAGTATATTTTTGAAGCACAGGTACAGAGACATACTTGATCTGTGAAATTTGAATTGTGCGATTAAATAAGGTGAATTCTTCTATGGATTGGAATAAATTTGGACCGTTCATTTGTTCAGATGGTTACACTATATTTCTGGAGGACAGGTTAAGAGAGATACTTGATCTGTGAAATCTGAATTGTTCGATTAAAAAATGAACATACCAACGTGTCATCAAGAGTGGCGACAAGCACGAACTTCCCATTGGGAGAGAATTTGGCAAAGGAGACGGCAACGGGGGACTTGCCGGGCTCAATCAGGGTCTTGAGGCAGCCTCCGGTGGCGGCATCCCAGACCTTGCAGGACCCGTCGTGGCTGGCCGAGACGATCATGGACGCGTCCCGGACGAAATGGAGCGCGGTGACGGGCGCATCGTGCGCCTTGATCGTGCGCAGGGACTTCCCGGTGACGACGTCCCACATGCGGATGGTGCAGTCGTAGGATCCGGAGACGAGGAGGTTGGACTGGGCGTTGAAGTTGACGCAGAAGACGTAGGAGGAGTGGCCGCGCAGCGTGCGGACGCAGCGGTCGGCTTCGTCGGAGGAGGGGAGGGATTTGAGGACCCAGAGGCGGACGGTGCAGTCGTCGGAGGCGGAGGCGAGGTAGCTGGCGTCGGAGGAGAAGGCGAGGTCGGAGACGCCGAGGGAGTGGCCACGGAGAGTAGCAAGGGTGGAGAGGGAGGAGGAGTCGAGGACGGCGATGGTGGTGTCGAGGGAAGCGGAGGCGAGGAGGCGGCCGTCGGGAGGAGAGAACTTGACGCAGGACACGGCGCGCGAGTGCGGCGACACGCTGCGCAGGAGTCTGTACGGCCTGTATGATGCTGCTCCGCCCGAACTCGCACCCGCCGAGGCCTCCCCCATTATAAGTTGGGAGTTTTGCTTCTCTTTTTACCGGTGGGATATTGATTTGATTGATTGGTTGATTTGATCCGGACTCCGGAGGGTTGGTTTGGTTTTAGTAGTGGAAGACTAGTAGAGAAGAAAACTGAGGTGTGGGTGATGGCCCACGGCCCATGGGCCTAGTTTGGATGGAGGCAGCAAAAGTTGAAAAACAAGTGAAAGTATATGACGGTAATTCATTGACGAATTTGGAATTTCGAGTTCCATGCTACATCAACGTTCAGAACAACTACTATGATACAATATATCATAGCAATTAAATGCAACTTAATTCTTCTCCCTACAGGATATTAAGGATTTAAGGTACAGGAAGGAGGCACTAGTTACTATTTAGGCCTTTTAGTTTGTTTCGAAAGCCAACCGATTTCATTTGCTTGAAGTTGAAGACCAACGTGACTACTGACTAGACTTATCGATATCTATATATCTCGCCAGAAGTCCGAAACTTGTAACATTTACAGGTGTGCATCAGCAATTAGCAATTAGCAAATGCTCATTTATGAGAGGGCAGAAGAAAAAACTGAAATGAAAACTGTAACAGAGATCCAGCTATAAATAAGACGTAGCACAAGCGAAATACTAGGTTAAAGTAAAACGACCAAAAGGCAAGTTTCTTAATATTCAACTGGCTCATATCATTTACAACATCTCACCTGTTTCCCCTAAGTTCACTTTCCGGCAATCCGATTTCTTGCAAGTGACAGCCTTGATCGAGCTGGCTTAATGCATTCCTCCTCGCTTTCCTCGCTATCTGACACCACAATTGTGTTTAAACTCAAACATTCATCTTTTGATTGAATTTCTGCTGTCAAGTTTTCTTTGCCGTTGTTGCAACTCTTTTCTACGGGCACTGCTTTTAGTGCCAGCTTGTGGCCTTGTAACCGCAATCTCTTTCTATGTCTTTCACAATTCTCAGAATTGTTGGCTGAGGCTTCCGTCCTCTGTGTTTCCTTTAGAGGCTCCCTTACCTATATACACAAATAAGAGCTACCCATGTGAGCATTTAGACACGTGAGAATAATAATAGCATTAACTATTTAACTCTAGAAGCGAGAATAAGTCATGCACACTTAAAAGCAGAACACTACAAACAGTACCAGCAACATCTAAATCCAAGTTTGAGAAATTACCTAAATATTCATCTAAAAATGAGAAAATATTGTTCACAATGCATGATATTCATCAATTGATAGGGTAGAACTGATATACTCAGATAAGTGCCGAGGTCCAGATGAAATTGGATCATATAGAATCTTACAAAGAACAACATAGTAACTAATTGAAATTTTGTTAATACCATAGTGACAGTTTCTGATTTTGTTTCTTCTTTACTTCCCTTGGCTCCTGGGTAAGCGTACTTCTCAGTCCATTGAAGGGCTTTCTGATCAAATGTTGTTCTGTTGTACTTGTACTCTTTACTCTGAAAATAAGCCACACAGAAAAGGAAAAAAAAAAGATGAAGAAGACAAAAAAGATAAGTAGAGCAACCATTATCCTATATTTTGTAAAGGCTGTTTTCCAATTTTATATAAATGAGACGCCATGTTTAACATCATAGAACATCGAGGCTAAACAAAACAGCCACTCATTTGAATGCAAAGGAATGATCAATTGATTGACCATTTTGCCCCTTACTCTCAAATTGGCCTTTGTTCCTTGCTTGGACATGCACAGAATTAACAAAATGCAAACTGAAGATGGTTTGGAACTTTAAATATTGTATAGGCGATCTATGTCATAGAAGACTAAACAACTGTTAAGCAAAATTTTATGGACAATTTTGGTTAACCTTGAACAGATCTAATCAAGACTTGACAGTGCTCTAGACATATTTTTCTCAATTTATTCCTTGCACTGCATTCAATTGTGTCAAGACTTGCACCAAGGAAATGATTGCTTGGTCCGACTTGTGAAAAATCAAGCCTAGTTTAAACTTGTGTTCTACATTATGAGAAACATTCTTACTGCTTCAGCCATCAGGCCATCATCTGGATTTGGCTCGCTCAGCAATAAACCAATACTGGTCAGCACTGTTGAAATATTAAGAGATGGTTGCCACGCCCCCTTTATTGTAAAATAAAAAATTGGTATCATTTTCAGACAAGAAACAATTATTCTACAATAGATATCAATAAATTTCCTAAAAGCATCAGAAGTTAAGGCCCTTTTTTTTGTTAAAAAATGTAAGTTTTATGCTGTCCCAGATTAGCATTTATCTTATTCATTGCTACTTATAAAACCAAGTTCTAGAAATATCAATTTGACTATTCTCTAATATTGATTCAGTTTTTTGCCTTTCTTAATTGACATATTTCTAAATGTAATATTGAGGGCACAATCAAATTAATTTGGGTCAAATGCAACATGAGGTATCCAGAGGTTGATCAGGATAAAATGACAGTATTAGCTGTGCAATTCAATTTTGACTTATTATTACACTTTGTTGCAAACACGGCATATTTCATAGTAGTTGTTGTTTCCTCTCCAAACAACAAATAGCAATCAAACACTTCTGTGCACGTGTGCGCGGATGTGTGTCCGTTTTTGGGTGGGTTGAGGATCATTTATGAGTGGCTGTACCTTTGGAGGTAGATTCAGAATATCAAGACAAATACGGCCCCCATTGTCGATATTAGGATGATAGATCGGGGTTAAGAATGTCACATTTGGTGGCTGGAAAGGATATCTGCATGAAGTTTCAAAAGAAAATCAAACTCATAATTTCAACACCGCCAGGACACATATAATTAGTCTTTTTTAGCAGGAAAATAATCATGTCCTGCTGGAACCCAAATAGGTCTCTATCGGTTTCAGTTGTGCAATATTGTACCGGCAGTGGCTATATACTAATTGCTGCATTGCCAGTACAAAAAACCCAATTCCTAGCACATGAAAGTAAAAGAAAAATAGTACTAATAAAATAGTAACAAAGACAGGAGATATGAGAAGAAGCTCAGACCTTTCAGGTATTTGAATCTTCAATTTGAAAGTTCCCTTTGCATAAACAGTACCTTCAGGTCCTCTAATACCTATCCAACATATATGCACATGACACAGTAACCAGCAGGCACACAAATAATATAATGACATAAATGTCGTCATATTGAACAAAGAGGTTGTAGTATCAATATAGATTGTACCGGAAAATTAAAAGCAGTAAACAGATGCAGATGAACCAAGATGGTAACGTTACTATAAATAATCAACAGTAAGGAATAATATACTTGTTTTGAATAATACTTATATGGTAATCAAAAGTAGAGAACGTACTTGTTTCAAAATTAGTGAGAGAGGAAGAGGAGTTGTCGTAGTCAGCAATGTCAATGGAGATTCCTGGAGGAGGATCTGTCATTAACATCTTGAGCTCCTTTTGCATCCTCAGATTCAACCTCGCAGCTTGAGCCATCGAGCACTGTATTTGTTTTTGTTAAGAAAAGTAGTTAATGATAAATTGGGAGTTTAGACCTCAAAGCTTGTAGCTTTATCATCATCGACCCATAATTAGGAATAAGAGAGCAACATAGGAAGCTACTCAATCTTAGGCCCAAATAGGATTTTACCGAGTCTGTATATAACCATGAGATTGTAGCAAAAGATACATAACAATAATCAGAAAAAGAACAATTCATCATTTCCCTTTATTCTCTCCGATACTTCATTTTCAACAGTTCTTCAGATAATACCAGATGCTGTATGCAGTTGTTGGTAGGCAATCGATTAGTATAATAACTGTATCAGGATATTATGCCTAGCTAAATTCAAACCATGTAACCAATCATCCACATAACCAGATTTCATCATACTAAACCCTCGAATTTTGTCAATATGTACTCAAATTTACTCTAAATTGGACCGTATCGTGGATTCAAACCAAAATTATTGTTCCATACCCAAACCCTCTTCTGGCAAATGGTACAGATTAAAGAGGATTGCCGCTGCAATTCTTAACTCGAACCCTTAACATCTTGCGGAACCGAAATGCTGAAACAAAGAAGGGCATAGAAACGATCGATCACCTGTAACAAACGCCGCGGTCGGATTTGAAGTTTGGGGGAAGGAAGCAACAAAGCGGGAAAAATGAAAAAAACGAAATAGTTTGTTCGGCCTTCTGGAAGCTTCTAGAAGCAAGTCAAAGAGCTCTGGTCTTTCCGAGACCACATCTTGTGACGAAACATGTAACGAGTCAATATTCTCCATTAAAGTGACCCGTCGCAAGGTTGAACGTTGGGATGCTGGACTACTGTAATGGACCGGATGTAACAATGACTAAAGGCCCAAAAATACAAAGCATTGAACGAATTCTTGTACATGCGCATATTGGCCCAATAATACAAAGGCCCAATAGTACATATAACTGAAGGCCCAATAGTACATATAACTAAAGGCCCAATAGTAATGTGCATGTCGGCCCACATTGGCCCAATTTCTTATAGCCCAGGTTGGCCCAATTCAGCAGTGTAGCCCTTTTCTTTTCTTCCCTGTTCTCTTCTTTTTCTCGATCACACTCAATTCCTCTCCTCTGTGCTGTTTCTCAGCAGTTGTTACCAGAGAAGGAAGGAAGGATCGACATGGGAGCACTTGGTACTGGAATTGGCTATGTCTCTGTTGTCCACTGCAGCCCTCGCAGCTCAGGATTGTCAAGAAGTTCTAATACCTCTTATGTTGTTCTAGCAACAACTACAGCAGCAGCTAAGAGTTCATTTCCAAGGCAAGTGCTTTTTTTACTTTTTCTGTTGTTTGATTGATAAATTTATAATTCTCTCTTGTGGGTGTTTAATTCATGGAAAGAATTTTATACTGTACTGGGTTTATGTATGTATGTGCAGATTGCGAGTATGTAGTAGCAGAAGAAGATGTGGGGTTGTGGCTTGTTTGAATGGGGAGAATGCAAGGAATGATTTTGAGCCTTGTGTGGGCACATCAAATGCTCAGGTTTGGCAATTTTCTGAACTCTTGAATAATCTGCCAATTTAGCTGAAATTTGTCTGATTTGTTGTCATGTACCAAATTCTTTGGTTGTTACTAGATAGTAGAAGGTATTTGGAAATTGACACAATGTAGATTAAAGAATTTGGGAAGAATTGTATGCAGTTTATAGGGAGAAGAAGTGTCGCTACCTGTCTGACAACTATCACTGAACCGACAAGAAAAATTAATACAATTAGATAAATAGAAGGATATAAAGAAGTAAATAGACTTTCTTTGAACAATTATGCCCCCTACTATACAATGAATTACAGAATGCTATATGCCAGTTTCAGTAACTAAACAAATGCTTTCTATAGTTGGGTGTCTTGCCTCTGACAGATTGCCGTTGCAGCTGCTAAAAAACCCTTTTGTTAGTTGTTAAAGTACCAGGTCACTAAATCTTGCATGTAATTTGTCGATTGTTGTGAAGGAAGCTAAAATTGATATTGGGCTCCCGCGAAGAAGCCTTCTTGTGCAATTCACTTGTGATGCCTGTGGTGATAGAACCTCACGCCTTATAAATAGAGTTGCTTATGAAAGAGGGACTGTATTTCTACAGGTACCTTTTTTTCTATTTCTTGTGCTTCCATTGCAACTTCTAAGTTTCTTTTTAGTGTTGCAGCATCTTGTTAGGAAACAGTATATAATGTTAATGTATACTTGCTGCAACTAAACCTAAGTTCACCCAATTTCGCTTCAATCATTCCCTATATAATTCAATTATAAATATGAAATGTGCCTAAGGCAATATCTTTTGGATCACTGATCCTGAAATATAGAAGTGAGATAAAAATATATCCGAACTGTGATTAGAGAAAAGAAGTTCTGGTACAACCATGGCTGGTTTATGCAAGGGTATATGGGTAATAGGTCTGTGGTACAGGACCACTTGATGAGTTTCTGACATACAAATATTTTTACTAGATAAATCAGAGGACTCGTAAAAAAAATCAACTGTACTTATCATCACATATATCTTCGAGGAAAGAACCTATCAATTTTGTATGCTAAAATCCAAAAACCTGTACTTGGCCCTCAGATCATTTACAAACCTAATTGATAATTTCTATTTCTTAACAGTGTGGGGGTTGTCAAGTGTACCACAAGTTCGTGGATAATCTTGGGTTAGTAGTTGAATATGACTTTCGTGAAGAGCAACCTGATGATGATATGTCAACTGAAGACTCGTGAGACAGAGATAATGGTACTGGTTGTAGTTGATGAATGAAATGTATATACGCATGAGTTTTGAGTTGCCAGGTACTAGCAAGATTTTGTTTCCCTACCAATGAATGTTTTTGAAATTAAGCTGATACTCAGTATATGGATAATTTTTGGCTTAATCTGTTTATTTGTACTTTTCCTTTGATGTTGATAAATTGATTTTAAAAAACAAAAAAACAAAAAAGCAGCAGTTTCACTTTTTGAAAAGGATTTACTCTGTGAACCCGGTAGCATCAAATATTGCTACTTCTTTGAAAGGATGGTGTGTGCATTGGCAGGATATACTTGGCATCTCAGTGGCTTGCAGGTTTTGGGTTTATACTGTAATTCAAAAAAAAAAAAAAAAGATATCGTAGCTAGAATGTATACTAAAATGATCATTTTGTAGTGTAATTGCAGGTACCAAAAACACAAGCAGGCTTTCTTTTATTTTTGTTTATTTTATTAATAATACTGAGGTGAGCTTCGGTTTAATCACGTTTAATTAATGGGGGAAGAAATTTGCTGCTACAGAAATCGAATCGGCATAATCATTACTAAGCATTTGGCATGAAATTTCCTAATGAAATAAAAGTTGTAGACTTGTAGTGCTGGTACTGTTTAGCATGCATAGAGACCTTATTGACTAGGTGATCTCTGATTTTTGACGGTTGTGAACGTGTACCGTTTCTTAATCCTCTCTGTGCTTTTTGGATAACCAACTTTTTTAGTACTGGAGCTATAACTTGGGGCGAAGCCCCAAATAGGATATCAAATAAAAAATAAAGCTTATAAAATAAAAATATATTTTTTAAAAATTGAACACAATTTTTAAATTTTTTATGTGAATAATAATAATAATAATATAATAATTTATAAATAAATAGCACATAAATATTATTAGACCATTTTAAGGGTTAAATTTTGTCTTAGATATATCATATTCATCTTATTAAATGGAAAGAGAGAATATATATAAATCATTGAATCAAAGTAGATGAAGAGTTTTATATAAAATCAATGGTTAATAATATTGATGATGTGACATAGTTGAGGTGTTTGGAGAGCTACCCCTCTTTCTAGAGTATAGATTTGATATTTATTTTTTCATATTTTGGATTTAACCAGCAGCATACCTTGAATTCTTTTGATCTGCTCAGCACTAAATTAAACATCGAATTAAATGAAGATTTTTCCACATCTGCTTAGTCGAAGTTACTTTGGTAATTTGGTGTGTGCTAACTACAGTATGGAGTTAAAGTAATTCAAATCCAATTTGTCTTAATAATAACAGAAATTTTCACGAAAAGGACCGCATCGAATAATATTATGAAGTTAAACATCGAATTCTTTTCATCTGCTCCGTTTGATCTTCGATGTAGCCTCCGTGTCTGCAGTCTGCACTGCCATATCTTAGCTGTAGTGGTGAATATATTGTTTTGTTACTTCCCCTTTTTGTTGGTACTTGGTAGCCGTTAATTGGAAAAAAAAAACAAAAGAAACAAAATAAAAGGAAGAGTCACTTAACTTTTGCCAAAAAAGTGATTTTAAGTTCTCAAGCTGACTTAAAAAGTGGCCTTGGTGGGTCTTCGATGCTCAAAACTCAAAAGTAAGATTCGCCCCAGGCAGCAGCAACCTTCCTTGCCAAGGAGGGTATAGTTATAGCATAGCTGCTGACCATGACTCCAAATGCAATTAGCAAATCTTGGGAGGCAAGGATCTACATTTCATTAAGCTTTTATAATATTTTTGGGAGGCAAGGATCTACTATTCATAGTGTTTATAGGTTACATTTTTCGGGATATATATGTTACATTTCGGAGTATTAAGCTTTTATAATTGAGTAATACGTACCTAGTGTTCATAGAAAAACTATCTATAGCGGCCATAGGTTACAATTCGGGATGTATCTGTTACATTTCGGAGTATAATGTTATATTCCGTATACGCCTATTAATAGATGGATGGATGGCCAGTTTTTCAATGGACGCAAGATGTTTCTCTTTATAATTCATTGTAAAACCCTATCAAAGTGATAATATTTATATTATATTAATTTTGTAATAATTAAGTAATTATTCGTGATTACTGATTTTATATATATATATATATATATATGACCCACCACTCATCACTCTTCCATTCCACCATCAGCATCAAACTTAATTAATCAAACATAATAAAACCCCCAAATTCATCCTCTTCCTCACTAAACAAAGGAAAAGCTAACAAGAGAGATTTCAACATAGCATCAGTTAGCTAGCATGGCTTCATCATACGACAAGGCGATCGAGTCGTACAAGAAGACGATAACAACCGCGGCATCCCTGGCCGCCTCGGCGATGCTGGTTCGTGGAGTGATCAATGAACTTCTGCCGTACGAGGTGCGCAACTTCATGTTCTCCGGCCTGAACCTGCTTCTTCGCACTCGGGTCTCCGCGGATCACGCAATTGTCATAGATGAGAACGAGGGATACTCCACGAACCAGGTCTTTGAGGCGGTGCAGATTTACCTCGCGTCCCGGATCAACACCGACATGCAGAGACTCAGGGTCAGCTGTGTCGGCGAATCGAAGAACGTGATGGTTAGTATGGAGCCTGGGGAGGAAATGATCGATAAGTTCGATGGAGCCGAATTCAAGTGGCAGCTGGTTTGTGAAGATGGATCGGGTAACGGAAAATCTCAGCAAGACACGTCGCGGTCGTACGAGCTTTACTTCCATAAGAAGTACAAAGAGAAGGCGATGAACGAGTACCTGCCGTTTGTTCTGCAGAAGGCGAAGGAGATAACTGAACAAGATAGAACATTGAAAATCTACATGAACGAATACAAGCATTGGTCCCCGATCGACTTGCACCACCCGTCGACGTTCGACACGTTGGCAATCGATTCTGAGCTGAAGAAGACGTTGATCGACGACCTCGCGAGGTTTGTTAAGAGGAAGGATTATTACAAGAGGATCGGTAAGGCATGGAAGAGGGGGTACTTGTTGTACGGTCCTCCGGGTACCGGCAAGTCGAGCTTGGTCGCCGCGATGGCAAACTATCTGAAGTATGATGTGTATGATCTGGAGCTCACTGCAGTGAGGTCGAACTCGTCGCTCAAGACCCTGTTTATCAGCATGTCGAACCGTTCGATTCTTCTGATTGAAGATATCGACTGCATGATTAACTTGAAACGGCGGGATCACGAGGATGAAGCTTCGAGTGACGACGATGACGACGATAAGGTAAAGTATTAATTAGTATAAATATTATGATCCCCAGACATAAAAGAAAATGAGAAAAATCTTGCGTCCATTGAAAAATTGTCCATACATCCATAGACATGTATGAAATGTAACAAATACAACCAGAAATGTAACAGATACATCCCGAAATGTAACCTATGGGCGTTGTGGATGGTTTTTCTATCGACGCTAGGTATTACTCGAAGAAAATCAGCATATTGCAGTCTAATATAAAAAAGTATATAATATTGAGAATAATCGTGTATTGTACTTTTGACAGATCACGCTGTCGGGCCTGCTCAACTTTATTGACGGTCTCTGGTCGACCAGCGGAGAGGAGCGGATCATAGTCTTCACGACAAACTACAAGGAAAGGCTCGACCCAGCCCTGACACGTCCCGGCAGAATGGATATGCACATCCACATGGGCTACTGCAGCCCGTGCGGGTTCCGGGTGTTGGTTCGAAATTACCACCTGATCGACGACCATGAACTGTTTCCTGAGATAGAAGGACTCGTGAAGGAGGTCGAGGTCACGCCGGCAGAGGTGGCAGAGATGCTTATGAAGAGTGAGGATGCCAATGTAGCACTTCAGGCAGTTCTTGAGTTTTTGAAAGGTAAAAAGGAGGGAACAAGCAAGCGCGAAAAAATGGGCGAAGAGAAGGAAATGCTGGTGTTAGAAAGAGGCGAAAGTGGGGTCATGACGCCGCCAACTGAAACAGAAGATTAACCAACTACTGTTTAACCAATTGGGCATGTTGATATCAACTGAATCGAAAAACTGTATCCGGCACGAGCGTGCTGTACTACTGTTACTCATTTTTGTCGACTAATTTCGGCTCAATCTGACAATTTGAGCTCAACTCGGTAAGTGTCTATATATACCGAGGAATTTCGGAATGTAAGCAAAGTATATTTATGAGGCAGGATTTTGAATTTGTTGCTTCAAGTGTTAATTCTTCCATGGTCTGTGTATGTTTGTACTGTAATGTTGTAATGTTGTGTGAGCTTGAGCTGCAAATAAATAAGTTCTCTGGCATCTTTTTTTTTTTATATGAATTGTGAATCTTTTGAACAATATTTTAGTTTTATTTCAATTGTAACTTGTGAAATATGCCAGCTAAGTTCAAATTTTGCTGTTTTTCTTCTTTTGGTTCTTTTTAAGTTAAATCCGGGGGCATAATTGATACAATTCAACAATGTTATGACAATATAATTAAACATTAGTAGAAAACGCATTCTTGCATCACAATAGTCAAAACATGATCAGTAGCAAACAGACAAAATAAAGTTGCAATTAATTTTTTGATGCATCAGCTTCCAAATAGGATTAGGTACAGCCTGAGCAGCATTGCTGTCAGCTTACCAGTAAAAAGGAAAACACAATGACAAAAGAACAGCAAATTGGTACACCAGGTTTAACATCTGGTACAGAACTACTTTGCCAACATTACATTCTGAGAGAGTGATAGGTCAATATGTTTCACATTTTTGTGTACACATTTATCCCAAAACATTTGAAAGATTGTAAATTACCAAAACACCCTGCAGTATGGAAACAAAACATTCCAGCACACTTCATAACTCATCATGGATCACTCAGAGTAATTACTTCAAAGTTCAAAACAAGTTACATGAGAAGAAAACATTACTAGCTATCTGCAATATATCACTTGTTATTTAGTACATGAAAGCCTTCACCGGGCTTACTTTAATCTCCATGTACTCTATATATGTTGAACTAACAAAAAAGACTTCATGTACTCTTAAAATGAGAGAAGTGTAAGCAGATAAAACCTTTAGTTTTGGGCCCAAAATACATTGGGCCTTCTTCAGATGTACATCGGCCTTCCAGTTCCAGCTGATCAAATTAAACCAGATGGTTGCGGGACACAGGATCTCATTTCAACATGAAAACAATTGTAGGTGAAATTGCCTCTTTTCTTGCATCTATTTTCACATGAAAACAATTGATGTGTTTTTAATTTATTTTCTAAGGCAATAATTGAAATGTGTCTGAAGTAGTAGTGGTTACTTCTGTATATTAATGTTCGAAAATAATGTATTTCTAGGATCCCTATGGCCATGTTACATTTTTTGTAAATTTTCTATATACTGCATTTGAGTGTTGTCTGATTAGGAATATCTGGTTCAAGAGACAATTATTGCTTACTTGAATGGGGAAAATGTGGCAGATGATTTGAGTCCTGTTCAGAGCACATCAAACACTGAAGTTTGCGAAGTTCTGATCTTTTGGTCTATAATATGGGAATTTTTTTTTGGTCTATCCCTAAAAAAACTAAAATCAACATGATTATCCCCGATTCAAAACATATTTCCCAGCTATCCCTACTTTGTAAACGCCGGCGGTCACATGTACGATTCAGGCATCTGCAACTCCCACCGATAATTCAAACCGGCCAAACGCCAAAGTCAGGTCGCCGGCGTCCTGACCGCGCCACCCTGGCCGCCGGAGCCCGGAGGTCAGAGGTAGAAACTTAGTGCTCTGCCCGCTACGCCAGCATCTATATGTAGAAGGGTTGCACTGAGTTTCTACCTCTGACCACCGGCGACCAGGGTGGGGCGGTCAGGACGCCGGCGTCTAGTTTAGGTTATCGGTGGGAGCTGCAATGTCTGAACGCCGGCGTCCAGTTTGTATGTGACCACCGGCGTTTAGAAAG
This sequence comes from Cyperus esculentus, assembly GCA_030179965.1. Classification (NCBI taxonomy): domain Eukaryota; kingdom Viridiplantae; phylum Streptophyta; class Magnoliopsida; order Poales; family Cyperaceae; genus Cyperus; species Cyperus esculentus. The sequence continues at coordinate 3,680,040 of JASGLE010000025.1, read as the reverse complement.
TGGGGATAGCTGGAAAATATGTTTTGAATCGGGATAGTCATATTAATTTTTTCTTTTTCTAGTGATAGACCAAAAAAAAAAAAAATTCATAATATGGTTTGTCTAAATACATGGGTTTTCAAAAAATCGAGATCAATAACATGTTAGCAATGCAAATATGAAAGCTGCTACAGCAGACTTTCTAGTTAATTAGGTGGCTATTGTCATGAATTGGGAGCTCATATTATCCTAAAAAAAGGGTTAAACTAATAAATAACCCATTATAAGTTGAAGTGTTTCTTACTTAGAGTTGGGTTACCGTGTTTTGCATAACAAAACTGCATTTTTGTTATGTAGAGCGTATCTCAACAACCGTAACTCCAATGGCCGATCCGATTCAACCGGTGCACTCTACATATGTAAAACTCATTAGAAACTAATTTTTACTATTTTTGGAGATTCCTAAATATTTTTAACGATTTTTGAAAAAAACGACCCTGAATATGAGTTACAAATAGATTATTTTATTATTATTTTTTGGTCATCTTTCAAAAATCGTTAAAAATAGTTAGGAATCTCCAAAAATAGTAAAAATTAGTATCCAATGAATTTCGATATGTAGAATATACCGGTCTAATCGGATCGGCGATCGGAGTTACGGTTGTATAGATATGAGCGCATAACAAAAATACAGTTTTGTTATGCAAAACACGGTAACCTAACTCTTCTTACTTATATAACTGAATAAGTATGTTTTACCATTTTGAAGGAGGCAGCAACTGATATTCACCTCCCTAGAAGAAATTTCCTTGTACAATTTTTCATGTGAAGTCAGTTAGAGAGAAATTCATGCCTTAAGAGCAGAATAACTGCTTATGAAAGAGGAAGTGTGATCGATCCTCCCGGTATCTTTTCTTATTATTTTTTTTTTTTTTTTTTTGTGATGAAAATTTTATACAAGATTAACAGGATTTTTATCAGCTAACATTTGCTGGTACTTTAAGTTACCAGTTTTAAAACTTCATTTCTGCAATTTATCACGAGTGACGATCCAATTTTGCCTCAACTGGAATTTAAATCTGGCTCTGTGCTTCAATTATCCTGCATTTGATTCAATCAATATCTGCAATTATTATACAGAACCTGATGAATTATTTGCTGAAACTGTGACCATTATGATCGACATGATCGTACCAGCCATGACCAGTTGCATGTTGCTTGGCAGGAATCCGACATCGCAATCAGTTCTACTATTGCAGTGGCATTGCTATTATTTTAGTTTAAAAAAGTTGGTACTGGTTTACAATTACCAGCAGCTTATCATTATGCATTTGTTCTGTTAATAAGACAGCCAGTTTATCAATGCCTTCAGGCAGAAATTCAATTCTGCATGTGTGACCCTCCACACAGGCATGCACTTGAAACTCAGTACATAGCTCAATATCAAAGCATCATTAACTAAAATAAGAAGTAGCTCATTACACTGAAAATATACACCGTGCACAAAACTCGTTACAGCCATTACCAATAGACAAATTCTAGTACATTTTCCTGAAGATTTAGATCAATCTTCTACCTAGAATTGCAACAAAATTGGGCACTTGTAGAATTGCAACAAAGGCTAAATTCAGGCAGAATTGCAATTCTGTATGACCCTCCATATGCGAGAAACTCGGCATATAGTTCAATATCAAACCATCATTTATACTAAAAGAAGAGGTAGCTCAATGCACCGAAAACATATCCCGTGCAAAAAACTCGTTATAGCCATTACCAAATGACAAATTTAACTACATATTCCTGAAGATTATAATCAATCTTCTACCTCACTTGTCGGTGTCATAACCCGACTTTCTCCGCCTTCCAACTCCAAATTTTCCTTCTCCTCGTCTCCTTCTCTTGCTTCCTCTCTTTTCCCTTTCAAAAATGCCGCAAGCCCCTCAAGCGCGACATCAACAATGTCGCTTTTCATGAGCATTTCCGCCACCTCAGCCGGTGTCACCTCGACAATTTTGAGCAATTCCTCTATTTCTAGAAACAAGGCATGATCCTCAATTGAATGATAGTTTCTGGCCAAGACCCGAAACCCGCACGGACTGCAGTAGCCCATGTGGATGTGCATGTCCATTCGGCCAGGTCGGGTCAGGGCCGGGTCGAGTCTTTCCTTGTAGTTGGTCGTGCATACTATGATCCGTTCTTCGCCGCTTGTCGACCAGAGGCCGTCAACAAAATTGAGCAGCCCTGACAGTGTGATCTGTTTTGTTTGTAATTATGTTAGTATTGACAATCAAAAATAGAATTATACGATGAACTTTTTTTATTGAATGGGGACTACAGATCATTGGTCCTGAAAAATATTTAGTAATCTATTTTGTGCATTTGAAGAAGTCTTTTGTGTTGTCTATGTGACCTTTGAAAGGCTGTTTAGTGGGTTTCACGTTTTCAATGACTTAAAAAAATTGGTATCTATTTAGCTTTTTTTTTTTTTTTTGAGAGAGAAATTGATATCTATTTAGCTATATATGTTGAAAATTTCCAAAGCCTAAATTATGTTTAACAAAGTCTGGTATATTCTACAGAAAGTATTTTAAGTGAAATATGATAACCATATATATTATAAATTCAACTCAAGATGAAATTTACTTGCTTTCTCAAAATAAAAATTGCACTGGAAGATAATGCATACTATTATACTAATTATTTTTTTAATTAGAAGCTGCAGCTATTTTCAGATTTATTTCTAATCTTTATGAAATTCTTACCTTTTCATCGTCGCCGCCGGAGTACAGGTTCTGATCATCCCTCTGCTGCAAGTCAACCGTGCAATCGATATCTTCGATGACAAGAATCGAGCGGTTCGACATGCCGATCAACAGCCTCCTTAGACTCGAGTTCCACCGCACCTCGGTGAGCTCCAGATCATACACATCAAACTTCAAGTAGTTCGCCATCGCCGCGACCAAGCTCGACTTGCCGGTGCCTGGCGGACCGTACAACAAGTACCCCCTCTTCCATGCCTTACCGATCCTCTTGTAATAGTCCTTTCTCTTCACGAACCTCGCAAGGTCATCGATCAATGTCTGCTTCAGCTCGGAATCCATCGCTAACGTGTCAAAGGTCGACGGGTGGTGAAGATCTACGGGACACCACGTGTCGCCCTCGTTCATGTAGATCTTTAGGGTTCTTTCTTGCTCATTGATCTCCTTTGCTTTTTGCAGAATAAATGGCAGGTACTTGTTCAGCGCCGTTTCCTTGTAATCCTTGTGGAAACGGAGCTCGAAAGATCGCATCTCAAGTTGTCGAGAGTTGCTGTTTGCGCTCGAGTTGTACATCGAGTTATCACGACAAACCAACTGCCACTTAAACTCAATTCCATCGAATCTATCGATCATCTCTTCGCCAGGTTCCATGCTGACCATCACGCTCTTCGACTCGTCGACACGGCTAACCCTGAGTCGCTGCATGTTGGTGTTGATTCTGGACGCAAGATAGATCCGCGCCGCGTCGAAGACTTGGTTCATGGAGAACCCCTCGGTCTCTTCTATGACTATCGTGTGATGACAGGAGACGCGGGAACGAAACTGGTTCAGACCGGAGAATATGAAGTCACGCACCTCGAACGGCAGTAGTTCGTTGATCACACCGCGGAACAGCATTATCGAAGCCGCCGCAGACGCCGCCATGGTGATAGTCCGTTTGAACGACTCGATCGCCTTGTCGTATGATCCCTTGCTAACCTCCATTGTTGTTGTCATTGTGTCTTCTTCTTCCTTTTTTTTTTTTTAGTAATTTAAGCTAACAAGGAATTTATAGAAGTATATATAGAACTAAATGTGAAGTCCTTTGTCTGGTTTTCTTTGTGTGTTTAATTTGTGTTGTTTTGAGAGGGGAATGGTGTGCTTTCAAATTGGAATGGAAGAGTTGTATTATATAGGAAACGTAATTAAATTAAAATTAAATTGAGAAACATTGAAAAACCATCCACAGTCCATACGTCCACAGACGTGTACATAATATAATAGATATTTTTCTAAATATAACAAATACATTTAGAATATAACCTATGAACACTTTTTCATCCATAGACGTGTAAATATAGGAATCGAATCTCCTGCCCACCTTGGTTCTTAGCCAATGAATACTTAACACGTGACCATATAATTGTTTGGGGTTAACGGTGTTGTTTTTTCTTATGACTCAATAACGGAGAAAAACTGACGGGTCCCACTATTTATTCTAGCCTCGTTACTTTACTGATAGGATAAATATAATTTGCCACAGACAATACCCCAAAACACCCCAATGCATTTGAAAAAAATTTACAAAAATATCTCTCTTTTCAGAAAATTTTACAGGAATATCCTTTATTTGTAAGGAAATTTATAAAATTACCCTACCATGAAATTTTTTTTACAAAAATGACTCTCACAATCTTACAAAAATATACCTCCGCCCCACAAAATTTTACAAAAATGACCCTCTTCACCCGTATGCCACCTCATCACAGGGTTGTAGGGGCAAAGTTGTGGCATGGTATCATTGTCCTTACTGATATTGCGCACAGTTTTTTTCCTCTTTCATCTTTAGTCTTTAGACTCTTTAATATAACTAGAAGCGTACCCGCGCATCGCGCTGGGGAATTTCAATTTTTTATTCAAACTAACAATATTATGATCCAAAAAAGTTCATATCATACAAAATTATAAAAAATCATAAAAATTTATCATGGAGGAGGGATCCATAGACAATGGTTATCTTGACAATCTTGACAATATCACTTTTTTAAAAAATATAAAAAATCATAAAAATAGAAAAAAATTTACGGACGTATTGCTTAACTTATAGATTGATCATGTTTCCTATTATATCTCTGTAAAGATCGATCCGCTAAATAATAACCTATGAAAAGTGGACGAGATTTTGATATGTCATTAAACGATATTCAAATTGATAGAAAATTGAAACACTATCAATCTATAAGTTAAATAATACATCCGTGAACTATTTTTTTATTTTGAAGATTTTTTATGAATTTTTACAAATTTTTAAAAAACCTCGTTGTCAAAATTGTCAAAATAAGCATTGTCAATGGATCCCTCCTCTTTATCATGTAAGTTTTGTATAAAATTAATAATATTTGGTCCACTGAAAATCAAAAGATCCCAAGGACTGGTGAATTTCTCATGAATTATTTTTTCAATATCTGAAGAATAAATTAATGCTCGTTTGTATGTGAACAAACTTTCACATAAACATGAGTTGAAGCTTTATCGGTTCAATCCATGAGAGTGCGTAATTCAAAGCAGTGTACTGAGAGGGGAAATTTTTCTCTATTTGATAAAAACCTTGACCAAATGGACATGTCCAGTTTTTACGTACTTTTTATAATATTATATATATATACACACTATATGACTATGACTATGTGATTACGAAGATTTTCTTTCTTTTGGGTAACTCTGCACATGTTTTCATATGCAATTTAATTCTAACAAATTGAACAAACTGTATAGGAAAAGTAAAAATTGATATTTCAATTGTAAATATGCCATAGCGCCAATACATGTATTTATACTCACAAGTAGCAACTGAATAGTACTGAATTATCAGATTTTATGTCATGTGTGTTGGTCATATGGGTCTATATAACACCTATCATTCTATCAATCAAGAGGAGGGATCCATTCACGATGGTTATTTTGACAATATTGACAGTGCTATTTTTCAAAAATCTATAAAATTAATTAAAAATCTTAAAAATAGAAAAAAAATTGAGAAAAAAATCCGATTTTAGTCCCTGAACTACTGCATTTTGCTCAAATTGGTCCCTAAACTATTTTTTTTGTTCAAATTGGTCCCTGAAATGTTGCATTTGGTTCAAATTGGTCCTTGAACTATTTTTTTGTTCAAATTAGTCCCTGAACTTATAGCTTTGAGTCATATATTCCCCCAGATGCTTTTGTTTATACTAATTGATACTAAAATTCATTCCTAAATTATATCAATTAGCATAAATAGAAGTAAAATGGAGAGTAATATCAATCAAACCATATAGCAGGGACTAATTTGAACAAAAAAATAGTTTAAGGACCAATTTGAACCAAATCCAATAGTTCAGGGACCAATTTGAACAAAAAATAGTTTTGGGACCAATTTGAGCAAAATGCAATAGTTCAGGGACCAAAATCGGACTATTCTCAAAAAATTTTATGGAAGTATTACTTAACTTATAGATTGATTATGTTTCCGATTATATTCAATTTGAGTGATATTTCATAGCTCTTTAAAGATTTGTTAAATCACAACCGTTAAAAAATACACAAAATTTTGATAAGGCATCAAATGATATTCAAATTGTTTGAAACTTAAAATACTATCAATCTATAAGTTCAATAATGCATTAATATTTTTTTTTCTATTTTTAAGATTCTTTATAATTTCTTAAAAATTTAAAAAAAAAAACTATTATCAAGATTGTCAATATAAAAACATTGTGAATGGATTCCTCCTCATCAATCAAAGTAGGCGCATAAATTTTGGGATCATTAGCTTAAAATTAATAATACAAAATGTTGAAAATTTTTTGTTTCAACAAAAGCAAAATATCCTATATATAGGATATTTTATGTCATGTGTGTTGGTCATATGGGTCAGTGGATGTATATCCTAAAATTATATAATGGAGGTGTCTAATAATACGTATTCGTATACATAAGATCAAGCAACAAACTGTGCAATAGCAATGTATATTTCCCCCCTATATGCAGCGGGCTTCATTTTTATTTTTAAGAGAAGGTGAAGAGAGGAGAAATGAGCGGGACCCACATATAACAATTGATTTAATGAAAAAAAACTCTCAGCAAAGAGGAGATATGTGATCCATAGCGGAGAAAACTAACACCGTTAAACCCACACAATTGAATAGAAGGTTGAGCCACGTGTCAAGTATTTATTGGTTAAAACCCAAGGTGGGCAGGAGATTGATTCCGTAAATATAACAAATACATTCTAAAATGTAATCTATGGACGGTTTTTCTATAGAAAGTAGGTATTACTCAGTTAAATTAGATAGGTCAGAGATAGCAAGACATATCAAGAATTTTGCAACAAAGTAAATAATTAAAGGGATACTGTGCCTACTTGGTACGCCATGTGATAGCCACGCCCACGTGGTAGCCAACTGGAAATTGCGCCATGTCATCACTCTCATCAGGGGTACAACAAGGGTGGCCGTATATTTATATATATATATATATATGTTCCGTGACCATGACAAACTTTTCATACAAATAGAAAAAAAAAAAAAAAAAAAAAAGTCTAAGAGTTGTGCTCTGCTAGTACTAATTTACAAACAAAATATTCTTGGTTGACCAAACTACTTTTTGTTTATTACCTTTATTTTTATCAGTAGTAATATAGAATTTACCCGGTTTAAATTTTACTTTTAATCAAGTCTTTCAATTTAATTTAATAGGCTGGAATATTTTATGCAAGTAACAATTGAAATCGTCAATCCTTGCATTTCAAGCCTGAACTAGTGGAGAAATTGTTCACGATATTTTTTTTTTTAAATAAAGATGAGAGTCAAGCTATTCAAATTTAAATATCTAAAAAAAGACTCTTTCTGAGTTTCCAATCTGCAACCACCCGCTCAAAAAATAATGTCCTTAGCCACTAAAGTACTGGTTCTTTATTCATTTGATACCGTCAAATCAACTTTGTACGTTAAGATAAAGTTTCAAACTTCCAATAGAAACCCGACAATGAAGTACATCTTTACAAACAAATATTCACAGAGTGACTGAAGACTGACAAGTTGATCCTTTTACAACACAACTAAAACAGCCCCCACATTCCCACATTCCCACATTCCTACAAAGTACAAATACATAAAAAGGAAAAGGGAAAAAAAAAGGAAAGAGTAATACCCAGCGTCCATATAAAAACTATCTATAGCGTCCATAAATTATATTTCGGAGTATATCTGTTACATTTCGGAATATATCCGTTACACATTCATAAATGTATGGACGGTTTTTCTATGAACGCAAGATGTTTCTCAAAAGGAAAACTGTTACCACAAGTAAAAATATAACTTGCCGCCCACAATACCCCCAGAACCCCAATACGCTGGCAAAATTTTACAAACATATCCCTTTTTAGAAAATTTTATAGAAATAACCTATATTTCTAAAGAAATTTACAAAATTACCCTACCATGAAAAAATATTTGCAAAAATGACCCTAACAATTTTACAAAAATGTACCTCCGACCCAAAAAAAATTTACAAAAATGACCCTCCCGACCCATATGCCACCTCATCACAGGGTTGTGGGGGCAAAGTTTGTGGCATAGTATCACTGTCAGTTAGCAACTTAGCATAAACTAGATACGTGTCTCGCGTTGCTTCGGCGGTAGATTCATAGTTTTTAGAAAAAAAAACCAACTGAAATGTAATCTCAAATCTTAAAAAAGAAATAAAAACTAAAAGGCATGAACTATGAAAAAAAAATATATAAATTATGAAGAATTTCATATTATATAAGTTACTATTTTCAGAGCTTATATTATTTTTCTTATAGCATACTTCGCTTATATTATCTTTCTTATAACGTACTTCACTTATATTATTTAGAATTGAGAGGGAACTGAAGTCACACACATTTCTCTAACAAAAAGAGTACAAATAATAAAAAGTAGAGGAGATCATAATAAACATAATTTCTTGAAGTTTTTTCGTACAATTTTATTGTTTTTCTGAAAGTGAGTATTTTAAGACATAGTTGATTTGCTATAGATTTTTGTGATTTATTAATTTAATACTTTAAATATCTCCAACTTTCTTTTTGTTATTGGATTTATAATTTTTTTATAAAAATCTCATTGGATAGTCTTTCTTTTCAATCTTCTAAAATGACTACAAATAATAATTTGAGAAGACATGTGGTTCGAAACCCATTAAATTCATGGTATGTACTTGTATCTTAAATTGCAATATTCTTTCATGTCAATCTTTTGATTAACTCCACAAACTTATACTTGTAATTTCTTTTGTTCAAGATATTAATATATTTTTTTAAACGTAAATATTGCTTCTTTAGAGATCTCTACTTTCAACAAAATTGTTGTTTACAACACATTTAAATTTTTGAAAACAATTATTGAAGTTTACAAAAGGAAGTTTAAATCAATAGTTGAAGAGAAGATCGGTTGATAATGGTTATCTTGACAAATTTGACAATGGAGCTTGAAAAAAGTTTTAAAATATTGTTAAAAAATCTTAAAATAAAAATTATACATCTAATTTAACCTTATAGATTGGCTATATTTTTAATTATATTTAATTTAAGTGTTATTTAATTGTATATTGATAGTTCATTAATTTGCAATGGTTGAAAAATATACAAAATTTTGATAAGCTATATTACTCTTATTAAAACTTGAGATACAATCAATTTATAAGTCAAATAATATATTTGTACAATTTTTCATATTTTTGAAAAAAAAAAACTATTGTCAACCAATCTCTATTCATAGTTTAAAGCTTCTAGTTGATATTGTAGCTTATATTTGTATATTTTTTGTTTACATTTCCAATGTCAACAATTATATTTTTTAGATTATTCTCTACATAAAATATTATTGAAGCCTTGAAGAATCCTCAAAAAAAAATAAAAATAAAAAAGAGCTACTGTTCACGATGCTGTTCACGACTCTGTAGCAACACATCCAAAATTAGATATACTATAAAAGGATAGGTATACAATGTACTTTTTTTCTCAAAAAAAAAAAAAAAAAGTACAATGTACACACCCATCGATCCATCCAGCCATTCAGCTCTCAGCTTTCTATTGGCACAGCGTGGGCTGACAAGCTGAGCACTTTGTTTGTCCTCGTTGGGAGATTACTTCAAAGATTACTTCAAAGATTGCGAGTTTTGATGGCTGTCGGCAAGAGGAGAGTGGTGCAGAGCCCGGCCCCGCTGTGCTAACACCCGAGTTCACGAGTTCTCTGGTCAGGTATTGATTTACTCAGATCTGTTTCTGGTATGGTCTGGCTTCCATGATTCCACCTGATTTTATTGATTCATTCCGATACGCTTTTGGGCCCCCATTTGATTTGAATCCTTGCTGTCAGTGGTGATTGGTGGCATTTAGTAATTTCATCCTATGTTTTTTTTAGATAAAGACGAGACTAAGCCATTCAAATTTAAATGTCTACAAAAGATCTCTCATCTGGGTTTTGTACCCGCGACTTCCCACACGGAGAGTGTTGCCCTTAACCACTAGACCAAAGGCTGGTTCTTGTAATTTCTATCATATGTTAAAGGCTACAAATAATGTTATTCGTATGAGAAATCATGAAAGTTATGATTTAGAGGCTACAAATAATGTTATTCTTTTGAAATGTTGCATGTGTAATTTTGAATGGGGGTTTCTTTCTTATGAATGAATATTTGAAGTTGGATAGTTTTGCCTGTATCTTGTTTCAAAGAACAAGTAATATTTGATTCAGTGAGAAGCTTGTATGTAGGATCATTATTTGAAGTTGCAAACTTGTAATATGCAAAGGTTTTGAAACAATTAATTAATGAATAGGAAAGCAAAACTTGGGTGAAAAGTGTTCTCTGATAGTGTCAATAATTCTGAATGTTGAAACTGGAAGGAGCCTCAAAAAAAAAAATTTTGCCCCTTTTTTGTTTCCATTTCTCTTTTACCAATCAATTGGCATCCATTTCTACTCAACTACCACGCATCGGCATCGGCTGAGATCAAGGTTCTAAATCGCGATTATAGCGTCATCGCGGCGGGTCTTCGGAAAAGCTATCGCCGCTATAGCGTGCTATAGCGAAAGCTATCGTACGTAGCGTGTCCATTAATTTTATGAATTATATTTTATTTTTGTATTAAATTTCAACATTACTAAGAATTCTGTAGAGCAAATAATCAAAACAAAATAATTAACAAACTAATGTTTTTGCATTAGACTAGTACAAAGTCCGAGTTGCTATTCAAAATATCTGATATAAGATTGTTTTCTATACAAAATGATCTAAATTGTTACAAGTTGTGTCATTTTCTGCACAAAAAAATGTCATTTCCTGGATTTCTGTGCAAAAGAGTCATTTCCTGCACAAAAGGTCACTAATCATATTATCAACCCTATACAAAATATCATATATATCAGGTTTTACTCTAATTTCAAGTCAAACTATATATTATTCTATAGATTCTTCAGACACTTCATTATCTGTTGGCTCAGTATCAGACTTAACTGGCGGCTCATTATCCTCATCTTCTGAAAAAATATGTTATGTAGCATAGCGCGCTATTTTGACGCTATCACGCTATGCGCTATAGCGCACGCTATTTACGCTATAGCGGAAATAGCGCAACTTGCGCAGTGTTGGCCAATAGCATCGCGTTTTGGGTCCAGAAAACGCTATAGCGCGCTATAGCGACGCTATAGCGCGCTATTTAGAACATTGGCTGAGATCCAAAAAAGATCTCAGGGTCCTGAGATTCTGATCCGACGGTTCTCGGTAACCTTGGGGTCTGAGAACCGTCGAATCAGAATCTCAGGACCTTGAGATCCCTTTTGGATCTCAGCAGATACCGACCCACCACATGCACAAACAGCACGTGGTTCATAAGATAATGCACAACGGTACATATAAAGACCATGCAAGTACAACAGATATGAAGAGAAGGAAAAGTTTACATACTTACATTACAATCCGCACATGCACAAATCCCTTATATAGTATATTTAATTTGAGTGCTTATCCTCTGAGGCTCTGACATATGCTCAGTACTTCTCTTTTTTTTAGTGCTTATCCTCGGATGTGGTGCTACAGTATTATAAACAGTACTTCTTTTTTTTTTTTTTTTTTTTTTTAAAGATCCTTCAAGGATTCAATAGTATCTTACCATAAGTAGTTGAAGAGAATACTCTAGAAGGTAATATTAAAAAGTAGATGTATAATTTTTTTTTTCCATTTTTAAAATTTTTTAACAATATTTTAAAACCTTTTCCAAGCTCCATTGTTAAATTTGTCAAGATAATTATTATCAACCGATCTTCTTCAACTATTGATTTAAACTTCGTTTTGTAAACTACAATAATTGTTTTCAAAAATATTAAATGTGTTGTTAACAACTTTTATCCTTAAGCAACAATATTTGCCAGAGGTAAAGATGTCTAAAGAAGTAATATTTATGTTCTAGAAAAAAATAAAATATTAACATCTTGAACAAAAGAAATTACAAGTGTAAGTTTGTAGAGTTCATCAAAAGATTGATATGAAAGAATATTCTAATTTAAGATACAAGTACATACCATGAAAATTTAATGGGCTTCGAACCATATGTCTTCTAAAATTATTATTTGCAGTCATTTTAGAAGATTGAAAAGAAATACTATCCAATAAGATTTTTATAAAAAAAATTATAAATCCAATAACAAAAAAAAATTGGAGATATTTGAAGTATTAAATTAATACATCACAAAAATCTATAAGGGTTTAGGGTTTAGTAACTTAATATGAAAAATATTTTTATAATTTATATTTTTTTCTTCACGGTTCATACTTTTTAGTTTTTATTTCTTCTTTAAGATTTGAGATTATATTTCAGTTTTTTTTTCTAAAAAAATATGAACCTGTTGCCGAAGCAATGCGAGGCACCTATCTTGTGTAGTATAATCTGGAAAAGATAATGGATGAAGGATGAAGTTCATACTTGAATAACAACATTTCAACCTTCTTGAGAGTAGTTTCTTATTCTATGTAATCATACTAAAAGTGCAGGAAATAACAGTTGGCCAACTAACGATAAAATATAAAGATTAACTCTGAAGTTTCTTTTTCCAATTGGTGCACCCTCTAAACAGTACATCTTTACCCGCATACCACAACTTGTTTACGGACATACCATTATACCAATAGCATCTTAATGAGAGGAACAAACCTATGTTAGAGGCAACAATTTGGGACATGCACAAAACATAAAGGCCGCTGATATGATGCCTCGGATTTTGCCCCCAACCATATTGATGACAAGGAATTGAATTATTTTATCATTTTCTTATTGCCAAATAGGCCTAAAATCGTGTGGGAACGGATCAACTTTTTTTCCACGTGCAGCCCACAATTTCAATTTGATTCAAAACCAGGTGGGGAAGTTGGAACTCCATTTTGAGCCTGGGCCTTTTTATAATTTGAAAAGAATCCGGTAGGGAAGTTGGGAGAGCAAATACTGTTGTAGGCCTTTTTCGAATTTGAAATGAGCCGGTGCCGGTGGCCGGGAGTCCGGATCTGCAGCGCAGATCAGACGGTGCGTCAGACCTCAGGATCCGGACTCAGTGCTTTTCACAGATCTCGAGGTCTGGCGCACCGTCCGATTTGTGCTACAGATTTGGACGCGCGCCGGCAGATCCCGAGTTGGTGGGCGGTGGGGAAGTTTAGGTAGCTATATCCAATTATTTAAAGAGGGTGGTGAACTTAATTTTCTTTTAATAATTTAAAAATACTTTTTAAATAGTTGATTGAAATGAAGGATTTCTAATTTTTGGAATTATCCTGTGATTGCAATAATTAACAAATGTTTTGACTTTTGTTTGACGACACGAAATTAGAATCAATAACCAAAAAATTAAAACAAGTTCCATAATTTTGACTTTTAAAAAAAAAAAGTTCCATAATTTTGTGTCAGATATTTATTTATTATCACATCTAAAAAACAAATTGCACCAAAATAAATCCCAAATCAATTGAACTTTTCTTTGAAGTAAAACCAAAATTAATCTTAATATAACAATAATAATAACACCAACATTGGTTTACTAATCAAAATCATGTATCTTTGCATCATAATCATGCCTCTTTGGCAAGATAATGAAGATTGAAGACGCGGGAATAACAAAATCAGCACAGATACCAATCGGAAGTCAAATCATTGATGTCTGCACAGAATAAAAATAAAAAATAAATGAAAAGAGGCATCATATTTATAATTTATATTAAGAAGATAGAAAAATAAAGAAATCGAAATCAGCTAATTACAATCAAGACATCGATTTTTTTTTTCAAAACAAAATTCTACACAATTAATTTTGGTCTTTGGCTCACAACCATGGATGCTTTGCATGCAAAACTTGAAAGCAACAGATATAATCCAATTCAAAAATATCTGATCTCAATATATAGAAAAAAAAAATTAAACATTATAAGACATTAAACTTAATTAATGAGAGCTTCCATCGGAGAATCCACTCACTCGGTTTTGTCTTTTATGCAAATCTGCCATACATGAGAGATTGACAGGCAAGGTTTTGGAAAGAAAAAGTGAAAAAAAAAAAACTCAGATCTGAACTTGGTCTCTCAAAAAGAATTAAGAGCGTAGATATGTGAAAGGGAAAGAGTTTAGTGAGAAAGAGTTGGCTGGCACCCATTGTTTCTGATGAGACATATTTTCAAATTAAAAAAAAAAAAGAAGAAAACAAACAACAATGCTAATGTACGAAATCAGACAGAATTTGGGCAGTCTTAACATCCACGTCACACCAAACGGGCAATTATTGCCATCTCATCGTCAATGTTAGGGGCAGATCTTGTGGCATTATATATTTTTCCAAACATAAAATAAGTACAATGACAGGCAATCAAACACGTTGCAATAACAGAAAGAAAAAATTAAGTTAAGAATTAGCCCCTTCAAAAAATGCAAATAGAACCTGAAACAGTAAGAATGTATCAAACAAAAAGGGAATTGGCTGGAAATAAAACCCAAAAAAAGTAGTGTTGCATTAAAAGATAAAGAAGAGAAGCTGATGCCAGAAAGGCAAATAGATGAGCATGCTCTAAATAAAGACGTATTCTTTCGAGTTAAGAATAAGGGTGCTCTGCCCATTAAAAAGAAATGGCACAACAAAATTGTCTTGCATACATGCAAACAGAAAGCTAAAGTGCAATTAGCAGACGACCAAAAACTGGAAATTAAGTTTGCTTATTAATCCAGTGATCCATTTCAGCAATAATTAATTACTCCAAAAAGATACATAGAATTTAAAGACAGTACGAGGCACAAACATGACTCAATATTCCAAATACATAAAACGGTAAAAAATGCAAGAATGCACCACCAAACAGTGCATCAAGACAACAGAACACTAGCAGGACAACTCCACAGCATATAGCATTAGCAACAAAAGAAATAGTTTAGAAGCCACTTCTCCAAGAAGTCCTGGCCACTGTGAAGATATCAAGGACCATAAAAAATAAGAAATAAGCAACCAGCATATACTACAAATTAAACCATGACCAGTAGGGAAAATTAGATAAGAAAACACCATCAGTCTAACAAAACTAATCGATTGACAAAGAGCAGTCAGTTCCTAACAAGGCACTATTCACTATTTCTATGAACAGATAATTTGTAACAAGATATGGTTAAATCTCCAATAAGCAAAGTTAATCATATTAGATATCTACTAAGAATTACTTAAATTAGATCTCTATGTCAGAATCGGTCTCACTGTAATACCCATAGTAAAAAGGATGGGTGTGTCCAGGCGGAATCACACGCAATTCAGCCTCATCCATCAACTTGATCCCTGCTTTGGCCAGTCTAGCTGCCAAACTGCCATCTCCATTACCATGTCTTTGCTCCGTTTTATCTGCATCACTGTCCCCATTTTGTTGATGCTCTTCTGCATTATGTTCCTGCATCCAGCAGTTGATGTGCATACTCATCAGTACCAAAGAGGCTAAGGTCAGCTTGTCAATGTTAATAAATGTTAGCAAATGTGTGCATGTGTTGTTAATAGGGTGCTTTGTGGTTTGATGGAAAAGCGGGATCAAGCATAACAGAAGGTATTAATGAAGAAAGAGAGAAATGGAGAACCTCAGGAGCCGGGGAAGGAGGGGCAGGAAGCTGGGGAAGAGGAGACGCATCACCATTGGCATTTTCAGGCCCCGGAAGCTGGGGATTTTTGACATTATTGGCATTATTGCGATCAAGTATGGTCTCCACAACCAATTCGTAACTTTTTTCTTCCAGAAAAACCCATCCTTCATCTCCTCCATATTCCTGTTGCAGATTTTTGTCAATAGATCATAATAGAAGCAAAGAACGATTATTTATTTAATAAATTTACTATCACGTCACATTACCTATCTATAGACTGAAATGCATTTCCACAAACACCTAATTTCAGTTTAATTTTCAGACAGGTAACCAAACAAATGAATGAGACCCAAACTAACCTCGAGTAGGGATTTGATTGTGCTTCTAATCTCCTGCTTGCTAAATCCCCAAGGCAGTAGGTGATCGAATGCTGCATCCATCCGACCCAATCCCACCTACACACATTCACACGCATAAAATATTTTGGCTGCTTCAATTTCATTTTTTTTTTCCTAATAAACATGAAACTAAACACTAATCCCAGTGACCTCACTCCCAATGCCTCATTCCAGAGAGCAACCCGACCATTGGTTTTCACTGTGATGTTAGTAGTCCTTGACGTGTCATTTAAAGTTTAATTATAAATTTCCATCCAGATAGCCCATGCAATGGCTGCCCATTTTTGTTGCATACTTATTTGGCACATAATCAATCACCCACAATGGTTGGGTGATTCCGCATGGATCATTTGATAAACATGAGCTAACCCCAATTAATCAGAAGCACCTAACCCCAACTTATGTATAGATTTAGGCGTGCTTTATTGGTCTCCGATAATACTTTCAATATACGGATATAAACAAACACTCAACATCGCTTGCACTTGCATGCATACTTTACTGATATGCAAAAATGTTTGTGAACAGCATTTTAGAGCCATAAGGATATGCAGCAAAAATAAACATAATGGTTGGTCGTTGTTAAGGCATCACAACTGTGTGTTTGTTTGTGTGTGGGTCTCTGTTAGTGTGAAAAATGAGAGAGAGAGAGAACCTTTTTGGCTCTGGTCCTACTTCTTGAGCTGGAAGCCATTACTCCGATGCTCAAAATACTTCGCTTAATTACTCTGCACTGACCAAAATAACCAGGGAAAACAGAGAGAATTTCCCCGAGGTCAACAACAGAACCAAAATACTTGATATATTTGTATAACAATGGTCATATCACATCATTAACTAAGTGAATTACAGATGCATTTCATTTATATTTAGACACATAGCATGTAGAACGAAATTGTACCAAATTAAATCCAAACAAATGGCAATGTGACTACTCTTAGTTTCAGCACAAACGCCTGGACTACCAAATAAGTGTCTTCTAGTATTATCTAGTTCACAGAATTTCATGAAGAACTATATCTAAGATCGGAAAACTTACACAATTTAAGTTGAAAACTGAAAAAAAAAAAAAAAAATATGTGGAGGGTTCATATAACAGAAGACGAACCTGTGCAAGGGAAGAAGGAGAACTCGGCAACGAGGAGAGGAGAGGAGAGGAGCGAGTGAGTCGGTGGGTGGTGGAAGGGGAGATTGAGAGAGGCGATCGAGCGAGGAGGAAACGAGGGTTTAAGTCGTTTGGTATCCCCTCTGCCTCTGCCACAGAGAGAGACTGAATCATAGCCCCTGCTATACTGCATTACGCAGTTCATAACTTCAGCCGTTGGATAGTCCCGGGATTCGTGATAGAGCGAATCTCAAGAGGATCCAACGGATGATGTTGTGAACTGCACTATGCAGTAAGCCAGGGGATGAGTACTCAGAGAGAGACACACACACAGAGAGAGTGACTGACTGAGAGGAGAGGAGGGTTTCATAACTGAATGTGTATCCTCTGCTTCGTAGTATTGTACTGCGCAGTGAATCAACGATGTGGATTATAGGGTAGTTTCTCGAGATTGAATTACACGAATCGTAAAACAGATCCAACGGCAAGAGTACTGCGCAGTATGTGAATACTAACTGAATAACTTTGATCAATTGATCCTCGCCTCGACCAATTCATATCCCCTGATTTACTGCATTATGAAGTTCACGACGTGAACCGTTGGATTCTTTAGATATTCGTTCCAGCGCGGATCTCAAGACGATCCAACGTAGTACAGCAGAGGATAAGTGATCCGCCTCGACTCGAACCACTTCTCTCTAAAACAATGTACAGCAAAGTATGTGAACTGATGGATCGCTTTGACATCGGATTACGCACGGATCTTAAGATAAACTAATGGCTGTCATGTTTCACTGCATATTGATTTAACGCACGGCATAAGTCACGAAACTCGAAAACGCGCGCTGAGTGCCCGCTCGACCGCACTTGTCGAAGGGTGGAGCTACGGGTAGAGAGAAAATGATCCGGACGGAAGATAATTTGATTGATGGACTAATTTGCCCCGTTAATAATTATAGGTTGCTCCTTTCAATTAAATGTGACAATAAGAGAGAGCGATGACTATAAAGATATCTTTAGGTGGCGCAGGGAACAATACAGTGCCAAGGTTTTTGATTAATTTATAATAATTTCAATTTGACATGTAAGACCTTGCGTTTTAAGATAATACGGACGAATTAAATGTATATCGTTAGTATTATTTATAATATAAAAAAGAGGAGGGATCCTTGACAATACTAACTTTGACAATCTTAACAATGAAACATTTTAAAAATTTATAAAATTCATAAAAAATCTTAAAATTGAAAAAAGACTTATGGATGCATTAGTTGATTTGAAGATCGATAGTGTTCCAAATTTCAAACAATTTGAATTTCGTTTAATGGCTTATTAAAATTTTGTGTATTTTTTAACAGTTGTAATTTAACGGATCTTTGAAGGACTAACAAATATAACTTAAATTGGATATAATCAGAAACATAATCAATCTATAAGTTAAGAAATAATTTCGTAAACTGTTTTCTATTTTTGATAATTTATATGATTTTTTACAAATTTTTGAAATATCAAATTGTCAAGATTGTCGAGTTAAGAATTGTCAATGGATCACTCCTCTATAAAAAAAACTCATTCATATATAGTTTTACTTCTGAGAAGAAGATTCTTGTTTAATTATGTTATATATTTATGATATGGAGAACCTTTTTTTTTCAAATGACTTCATATTGTTATTATTAATGTTGTTTTTATTGTTATTGTTGTCGTCATCATCATAATATTACATAAAATAAAAAGGCTTACTTTCATACGTACCTTTTATAAATAAGTAAATAGCATTGTTTTTTTTATTGATAAACATGCATTCTTATTATTTTTTCAGTATAATTCTTATATTATTTTCTAAGTTTATATATGAGATTATATTTTAGCCCATGTAATAAAAAATTATGTCTACTTTGAAGATATTGTATAAATATATATTATATATTATTGTTTATGGTTCTGAATGTCATGCATATAATATTAAAAATCATTATTCAAATCGGTTGACTGGTCCAACTGTTTGCCCACATTAAATTTAAAAAGGTTTAGTAACATATATTATTTAAAGTCTCTAATGCAAAGTTATGTTTACATTTATTATCAATTATTTAAAAACGCTATTGTTTTGTATATGTGTTGTTATTATATAACTTATATAAATTTTTGTATATTACTCGTTATTGTGTGCACAATTATAACACTTTGATTTCGGAAGCATTTGAGGGTTAAAATTTTATGATCCGCATAAAATTTATAGAACTCGTTTAATTTAATAAAATATAGATATGTTAATTGTAAAAAACTTGAAAAAAAATAATTAGAAAATCAATTGTGCAAACAGAAATATTAACAAATAATTCATGGATAACTCGTGAAATCTTGTGACAAAATATGGCTGTATATGGCTATATGCAAATCATTAGTTTCATTTATAAAAAAAAAAAAAAAAAAACTGTAATAATAATCTCTTTGGAGCAAATTGGGGAAATAAATTGTTGTACATTTTGTAATAATAATTTCTTGCTTGTTTGATAATTTGCAAACAGACCTTGCATTTAACATGTTGCACATGAGAGTTTAAGATGTAGGTACAACTCAAGGCTTTATTGATAAATTTGGTGAAGATCAATACAACTTGAGGTTTTATTTTCTTATTTTCATAGCTTATAGTAAAGGTGCATGCGTGACAAGGTATATGGATGATGGATGACCTAGAAAACCTCCAAAACCTTCCATAAACTCCAAAGATACATCCTAATCATTTTGGAAGCATTACAACATTTTCCTAGGTCGAAACCAACCATTGATGTGAAATATCTGCTAATAATCCCTAATACTAAATTGGTTCGGTTCACAAGCGCATGAACCTACCGATGTAGTACTCAGGTGTCGAATCCACAGGGACAATACGTAGTGTACTGGTTTTCAATCGAAAGTACCGATCTAGACTAATCGAGTTTCAAGGTTTGGTTAACTAAATTAATCCTAAAATTAAAACAAGACTAACAACAATTGGTTTAAATCAATTAAACGTGGCCTAGGGACTTCGGTTTCGCTACCCCTTGTAGATGCAATTTGCTTGACTAATACTTTTCATTTTATCGTTGTGAAAGAGTATCAACAATTATTGGTATCAAATTACAATTTCTTGGCTTAATACCATACCTAGACCTTCGGATTTCACGATTAAGTGCCTCACCCTACAAGTTTATGTTCATTAAGTTCGTGATACAATTAATCAACTATCGATTCATATTTCACAATTAAGTGCCTCACATGTCTTAATAGTCAAATTAACGGGTTTCTCTTAGATTCAAGGTTTCACGGTTAAGTATCTCAACCTAAACCTAATTATACTTCTTTAATTCCAAAACTAAGAGTTTCACTTATCAAGTTCTAACCCTAGTTTCTAAGGTGTCATGCATGGTGATTAATCAATACACAAACAATTCAACAAAGAAGCAAAATCACAACTAACAATTAAAAAGTATCAACCGAGTAAGATTAACAACTACAAGTTCAAACTACACCTACATCCCTAGAGAGGGGATTAGCCTCTCATGGCTACAAAAAGCAAAACAAGATTCATGTTCAAGCAATACATAAAGAGAAGAGAGAAGAGGAAAAAGAAATCAAACACCGAGAAAACACCGAGAAATCGCAAGAACTCCCGATTCCGATCTCCAAGTCCTTCTCCAAAGTCTTCTCTCTAACCCTAGATCTGATTCTTTTCTCCCTCTTTCTCTCCCATGGCTGCTTCCCCCTCCCAAAAGAAGAGAACCCTAGTATATATATAGAACCCAACCAAAAACGGGCCAAAAAAATGACCTAAAACAGCAAAACCGACTTTCTGCGCGTCTCTGGGGCGGACCGCCCTTGAGCCTCTGACTTGCTTCTGATTTTCTGGGTTGGATAGGGCGGACCGCCGGGAAGTTAGGGCGGACCGCCCTGACAGTTCTGGTTCGTCCTTATTACTATTTTGGCCATAACTTTCTCATTTTAACTCCAAATTAGACGATTCAAAGCTTGTTGGAAAACTTGAAACAAGTTCTACAACATGGATATGATAGAAGATAATTTCATCAAACACATCATGATCAGTTTTGATATTTTGATCCGTTAACGCTCCAAATTGCCCCGATTTTGCCCGAATTTCTCCCAATTGCTCCGTACCTGTAAACACAAACCAAACTACAGCAATACCACGAACTTGACATGAAACTAAATAAAATTAAATAAAATCAAACTAAAATTGGTTGAGTTTTAGAAGAATTCCTACATAGAAATGGTATAAAATACCGACTTATCAACTCCCCCAAGCTTAATCCTTGCTTGCCCTCAAGCAAGTCTCAAACCGGTATCCAAGGAAAATCTCTAAACTCACCAATTATGTATATGAAATTAAAACTACATGCAAAAGAAAGATCGCGGATATTTTACAAAATCACGGGCCATTCTCAAGGATTACTAACATGTTTTCTCATGGGTTTGGGTTTTTGGAATTCATCATGGTAATTTTCGGTTGTTTTCCTTTTCACTCACAATGCGCTACTTTTGAAACAAGTTTTTCAAACCCTCTTTACAATTACAGATCATGGTGAGTTTCCCATTCAGATGAGATTACTAAACCTTTCTCCCTTGTGTGTACCTTTCTATTTCACACGTGATCCAATTGAGGAGGTCGGGACTAAGCCCCCGTCACTGACAGTAGGGCCATTTTTCACATCTCCTCTTCTGTTTTTGACCTCTTGTGGTAGCCACTTGTTTGAATTAAAAGTAAATATATTATATTATATTATATTATTATTTTTGTTTTTTTTTTGTTTTTGTTTTTTTTTAATAATTTTTTTTTTCAAACACTCAAATGGATCATCTAGGTACAAAAAGGTTCACATAAGGTATCAGACAGGTCCGGATAATCTCATCGTCACAAAATACGTCACCTTTCACACAATCACATTTTAGGGCAAGGGTTCCAATTTCTAACACTATGGTAAGTTTGAAAAAATTTGAACAATTCCCTTTCTTAATTCCACATAAAACCCGTTAAAGACGCTTAAGTGCCACCCAATCAATCATTTGCTTCGATCTCCTATATTGAATTTCCCACAATCAGGCAAAAATCCACTAAATTTGAAGACTAAAAACAAAATTTTTCTACATGCAAATTAACAAGTGCAATTCCTAAATGACATGATCCAAATACAATTCCCATGATACCCCCAAGCTCATCCATTGCATTGCCCACAATGCAACAAATATAGAAATTAAAAACAAGGGATCAAAAGAATAAGGAAAGCTCATATGATTTTCTCCCAGGTAGCACTTCCTATGCAGAGATTGGTTGTGTTATCCTTGTTGATTTTATCTTCACTTTTATGCCCTGCAACCGCATCGTAATTCTCCCAAAAATTTTGACACGAAGTACTCAAGGTATGCTTGGCAATCCCTTTCATGAGCAACAACCTTCCTTCACTTGTTGGATGCACTTTGAGAGGTTCATATGAGATGTTGTTGGGTGCATCAATCTTGAAAGAGAAAATTTGAGCGGTTTCGATGTTGGAATAAACTTCTTGATGCGGTTGCAAGTACGTGCTCACTTCCAACATACGATCGTGCTCAGTTGCTTGCTCATCAACATTCATCACCATGGACCCATTGCTTTTGAAGGTAGGAAAGAGCTGCTCCAAGTTCATCGATTGACTTTGAATATCTTCTATGCTTGATACCTCATCTTCTCCTACAAACATAAACTCATCTTTTTCTTTCACATTAGCATTAGTCTCAACAGAAATTTGAGTTTGAATGGATGGTCTACCACTTAGCATATGTTATTTGTGAATCGTGATTTTTGGATTTTCACAAATTCAAATATCAAAATAATTTGATCATATACGCCAATTAAGCATTAAATATTGATTGCTTAATTGCTAAAATCATAAATTTAAAAATGTCCAATTGGCAATTCATATACTAACTAATATGATTGTATGCATATTTATATGACTTATACCAAATTAATTTTATGAAAGATCAAATTAAATTAGAAAATCAGCACATCAAGAATTTTCTCCGTGCAATTTCACTGTCAAACTGAGTACACAATTAGGAAGAGATTCAATGCAACGCCCTGACTTCTGGGCCCGCTTGTCACCCTCATAAGCGGATCAAATGGGCAAAAAAAAAGGAGAAGGGAATATAAACCCTTGCCTCTTTTTGTCTTTGTGCTTCACTCCTATCCGAGAAATAGGAAATGAGAAATAGAAGAGAGAAGACACCAATGAATCAACGACATGAGGTATGGTAGACCAAACTGTCTTAAGATGAGCCCCAAAAATTGTTAAACCAAGTCATGCTTAGAGCACAATTGGCACCATAAATTGCTTTCATGAATTGCTCTGCCAATTCATATTCGAATTAGATCTCCTTTTTCAAAATCTGTCTTTGCAAAAGTAACCCATTGAAATTAGTTATTAGAGGCAACACCATAACCTGATTAACCATCACACGCTTCTATAAACCATTTGACGGTTCGTTAATTCAAGAAATCCCAGCTGACGCGACCTATTTTTTTTTCCTTCTTCTCTTCCACGCATCGCTTGGTTTTTCTCTCTCTTTCTCCACTGCCATTTCCCTTTCCTCTTCTAACTCCCTTCCTTCCCAAACTCTTTTCAACCAAAATCAGATCCATTTCCTTTGGTTTCTTTTCTTCATTGTCCTCCTTTGAAATTTCCATCTTCTCAATCGACAATGGCTGGAGGAAAAGGCGGATCGGGTGACAAGAAGAAAGAGGCCGCTCCTGCAAAAAGGCAAAAGACTTTGGCACGCAAACGAGTTATCCTTCCTGGCTCCTCTGCCGCCGCCGACCTAGGGGATGATGAAGAGGCTCCACCTTCTCCGCCCGAAGAATCCACTTGGTTCGACAATGAAGCCACTAACCGGTTGTTTTTCCGCAATGAAGAGGCATGGCGGGTGTTCAATGCTCGGTACAAGAAGTGTCCGGTCTCCGAGGTATACTACTTTGAACTCCCCCAACACTGGTCTATGTCGGATTGGGAGTTTGCCCAAGTTCAAGAAATGATTAACCATTGGCAGTGGAAGAATCTGATTGGATTTAACTTTGATTATAATATTGGGGTGGTTAGGCTTCTCTATGCAAATATGGTAGAAACCTCTGAACCTTGGGGAGTCAAAACTTATTACCGTGGTAAAGAAATCTAGATCACCGTTCCTGTTCTTGCTCGGATTCTTTGTATTACCATCACTAACAATGAGATTCAAGTGTACCCATTTCGCTCATGGCCGAAAACTGCGGTTGGAACCGAAGCTAACTACAAGGAGTGGTTCTTTCCCAATTCTTCTAAATCAAACCGATCCATCTCCTCTCTGGAATTACCGGCTATCTATCGGTTGGCGCATGTCTTCATTAACAACATTCTCATGCCCAAGGTTGATCTCCGCACCACTGTGGAGAAAATTTCCATTTATCTTCTTCGTCATCTTATCTGCCGTGACCAAGTCATAAATGTTCCAAATCTGATTCTTCGTCACATGTGCAAGGCTTTAACCGGTAACTTGGGTATGCCATATGCTCACATTTTGTGCTATCTTGTTCGTGAGGCTGGTTTTATTTATCCCACTTCTGTTAGACAAAAGCCAACAAATTTGCATGACTGTATGCCAAAACTGCGGTGGTGTACTGCTTCTAGTACAAGATTTAAATGGGAACCGAACTCCAACCTGGTCAACTTCTGGATTCGACCTCCAAATCATAATCCAAATCAGTTTACTGACTCGGGTGCTTCATCCTCTTCCCAATCTCCTCCATCTTCTTTCTCATCTTTGGGTCCTATTCCTCAACCTCCCTCTACTCTGCACCCAAATCCCCACACTGCTTACCTTGTGCAAGGGATGATGCATCTCTTGGCGGTCCAAGCTCAGCATGGTCAGGAGATTCAAGCGTTGAAAACTTTCAACCATAATTACACGGTAAATTGGACAAGCCAGTTTGGTGATTGGATCGATCCTAGTTCTCGTGTCAACATGAATGAGGATGAGCCGAGGCCCACTGCACAGAATCGACAAACTGACGCTGACGAGGAAGAGTCTGAGGGAGAGGCCGATGATTGAGTTGCTGATTAGAACGACTCTGTTTTTCTGTTGTTTTGGATGTTCTCCGTATTTATGCTGTTTTGTAATAACTTAATTATCCCTCCCAAACTTTAGGTGCTATATTATGCTCTAAGTCTGACTTTTAATTTAGGATATGACTTGTATGTTGATTGTGTTGCTACATTTAGAACTATCTATGTTATATCTTTCTTTCATTTCGCATAATTGTGATTTTTGATCTGGATGTATGAATTGAGGGGGAGCTTTCTATAATTGCTATACATGTTCGGTTCTATGCATTAATTCAAGGGGAGTATTTTCATTGTCGTTCCTTTCGTCCATTTTACAAAATGGGGGAGAACATCGTGCATGCATGTAAATGAGAGTTTGCATTATCTACGCAAACTTGATTCATGCGTGTGATTTTGCAAAATAGACAAAAGGGGGGAGATTGTTGAATTAAACAATTTCATATTGATTTA
The DNA here is from genome assembly GCA_030179965.1 of Cyperus esculentus. Lineage (NCBI taxonomy): Eukaryota > Viridiplantae > Streptophyta > Magnoliopsida > Poales > Cyperaceae > Cyperus > Cyperus esculentus. The sequence goes on along the minus strand of JASGLE010000025.1, from coordinate 3,654,073 downwards.
ATTGAGCAATTTCTTTTAGTTTGCCTATTTTGCAAAATCAAATATTGATTTTAACACTTGTTATGTGAGATGTGTTTACAGAAAATAGGTACATCTAGATTTAAATGCTATGATTAAGTGGAGAAAATCAAGAGAATAAAAATAAGCTCAGTTCAGTCGAACCGTCAGACAGTTCTTTGAAGCATCTGACGGCCTGCAGCGATGGAGCTGAAATCAAACAGCTCATAACTGTTTGAAATAAGAACGAATCTGGAAGGAGCCAGATTTGTTAAGGCAGCAACGGCAGGAAAATCAAGCCGCCATGTTCAAGAAGGAAAGCTACCAATCAATCATTATGATGATTGATTTAGTGTTCAAGTTTTGGAAAATTATTTAAAGAGAATTCTTTCTCTTGGTGACCTCTCAATTTTTCCAGAACCCTAGCCGTCTCATTACTGTTGCTTGCTGTTGCCTTGTGTTCTTACTTGCTTCTTGTTTTACATAGCCATACTTTATTACAAGTGCGAGTGAGAGATTTGTGTTGGTGTTACTAGTTGTTTACTTTCTATGATCCGTTGTGATCGTCTCTTGTTTGTTCTTCGTTCATAGTCCTTCAACCTTGGTGTGTAAGGAGGCTATAGTATTGTAAGAACTTGTTGATCTAGTGAATTGGCGCAACCCACTTGGTGGTGGTTGCGAGTCCCGGAGAGTAGGCAGAAAAGCCGAACTCCGTTAAATCGGCGTGTCTTCAATTCTTTCTTTCTCTGCTCTCTTTTATTTAATTTGGTTTATTTTATTTTGAGTAGAATTGAACTTGTGTGCCATTCGGTTTTTAGTTGGTTAATCTTGAATTGTTTACTAAGATTTTATTTAGACTTGACCAACAATAACAAAGTGGTATCAGAGCAGTGTTATTTTAGATCTTATATGGCACCAAGACACGTAAAAGAGCCACCAGTTTTAGGTGTTACTTGCAAAAATTTTAGCTTAGAAATATAAATACCTATGTTATGTAGATAAATGTCTGTCTGAGAAATATAAATACATCATACTGTTATGTAGATGTGAAATGTTCTGAGAAATATAAAAGACAAACATCTATCTTAGAAATATAAATACCTATGTTACGTGGATAAATGGCTGTCTGAGAAATATAAATACCTATCTCAGAAATATGATCACGTGACACAAGGAGATCACGTGAACGTTGTCGCTGGATGGAGAGCACGCACGTCACCGGGGGGGGGGGGACTTGCTTCTGCGCGTCGCACGGGGTCACGTGCTTTCCATTTTTGGAAAGTGCATTCGTAATGGAAAGCGTGTTCGTCTGAGAATGTGAAATATAAATACCTGGATTCGTAGTATAACACTTGGTTTCAAAATATAAATACTTAGTGATACGAGTAGCGCAGCGACGTGTTTTTAACATTTGATCTGTCAACATGCTTTTGCCAAATGGCGTACTCTGATTGGGGGATTTTGTCTGGGAATTTTGCTTCGGGTATTGATAGTCTCACCCTTTATATTTATAAATATCTATAATTATTGTCTAAACATGGTAACAACAAAAAAAGAAATGTATATTTATATTTAAGTCTATATAGAGATACGGTATATAGTATATACAGATAGTGACCTATAAATATTTATATTTTTGTCTAAAGTCTAAACATAGTAACAACAAAAAAATATATATATTTATATTTAAGCCCTGAAATATAAATAGCAACGCCGCTAATTCGTGCATATATATGTTCCGATCGAGATGGCAGCACAAATATATATATGTAATATGTTGATGTTGTGTTGCCAACTTGCCGTTCTGCAATCTAATCTAATTGATTGACAGCTTGCTACTTTCACTTAATTTGTTCTTTGCTCTATCTACGTTGGCAGTAAAGACTAAAGAGAAGACAATTTTGAATTGTTTGAGAAGCCATGGTTTCTGCTGGTTGTCCTGCTGCCTGTTTTGCCCCCGTCCCGGTGACGACGTGTGTCTATGCAGGTTATATTTCTGACCCTTAATTCATAATAATATCCTAATTCCTTTGTTGCTTAAACACCTTTTTATTGATTCAAGGTATATATTGTTGCATTGAATTAATTGCAAAATCAAATGGATTAACGAAGGGGAGAATATTTACGATACTATCTTTTTTTTATCAAGGATGAATTCAAGTTCATCATTTTTTAATTGCGTTAATATTATTATTATACGGTATATATATGCATGGATCCTTTTACTGCGTTAATATTATTATTATTATCTAATACATTAATTTGTCAATAAATCAGGTTCGTCAAATGAGAGTTGCATAGCGATAAATGACAATGCTACCGAGGTCCCTCTATTAAGCAATAGACAAGACGCGGGGGCAGAAGTTGATTCGTATCAAGGTCTGGTATGTCTCCAGTTTCTTCCTTGTTTCTCAAATCTGTGCAACCTTACTATACTATTATATATCTCCCATTTTAATTAGCTTATAGATTAGTCATGCATGCATCTGACTAGCATTTTCTTTATATTATGATTTAAGTCTCAATACAGAATTAAGCAGCTTCATTTTATAGTGCTCAATAAATTTTTCATGTAAAAATATTAGGAAATACAAAATTAAATTTTTCTATTTTTTTAGTTTTCTAAGTATTTATTTTGAATTTTAGAAAAGAGCTCATAAATATTAATAAAATATTGATGCATGTATACGCTACTTTCAAAAATACAAATCAAATATTTAAAACTAAGTTCTGTTTTGGTTCACTAATTTGTTAAATGTAGCTTTTATGCTTCTGGGTGCTCGTCTATGTGGCTATGCTCATCTTCGCCTTCAATGTTGAATTCTCCTTCGTTCACCTACCAGTGGGACTATTTTTTTGTATTCTTCTTGGATTCGTTGGATTTATTATGTATCTTGTGTGGCGTGTCCATGCTTATGCCCAGTTTATATACAAAAACAGTGAGCAATAATTTGTTAGGAGAATTAATGCCTTAATTTGTTAGGAGAATTAATGCCTTAATTTATCTTTATTTGATATATGATTTCAGTTAAATGGGTTTTTTTAATAACATTGAAATTTCGTTAGAGTTAATTTTCTGCTTGGGGACTCTAAGAGTGAGATCACATTTTCTAATCATTTTCTAATTATTTTCAAGAAAGATGATGTATTGACAATGTTTAGTTTGACAATCTTAATAATGAGGTAGGTTTTCATAAAATTATAAAAATTTATATCTTAAAAATGAAAAAAAAAAAAGAGTTTATGGATGCATTACTCAATTTATAGATTGATAATGTTATAAGTTTCAATCAATTTAAACATTGTTTGATGGCTTACCAAAATTCTATACACTTTTTAATGGTTGTATATTAAATGGTCTTTGAAGAGCTATTAAATGTTACCAATATAAGAATCTGTTTTATGTGGCTTAAACTTGTGCTGTGTAAAGATTTGGGATTTATTTATTTACTTGCAAACAAAAGTTTATCTTTATATATTACATTGTATATATTTTATGTTTTTAAATGGGAATGCTATTTTAAGGTCTCAAATTGCTATATTGAGGACAGGGAGAGAAATTTTTCATATGATGCCAACTTTACCCCCTAATAAAGAGTCTGCATTTTACTAACATCAAGAGTAATGCATTAATTAATGAACGTATTAACTACAAATTCTAAATCCAATAGGCTAGCTCGGAACCAAATCTGCAACCCTGTGGACAAGATTTCCTACCAACAACAAGTTCTAGCCAATCCTCAAGTGACACGTGACATTTACATTTTGTCCCATTAATTGATATTAATTCGTTGTAACTCCTTTACAAATCTTAGCTATTTCATTAACAATGTATTTATTCAATTAATATGAACTTGAAAAGATACAGCAAATATATTTATTTTTTCTTCATATATATCTATGGTGGTTGGAAAATGATCATAGTAAAAATTTCACCAATACATCGCCTCATGCAAATTAATTTTTTCAGAATAAACAATAAAAACCTGAACAATTGAGTGCTTTCAGTTATTTAGTTATAACATGTATCGTTTGATTACAATTAGAATCTACTGGTCAATTATCTTATATTAATCAAATATTGATTTGTTATATGGATAAACAACTCTATATTAACCTAATCAAATTTCAATTTTGGTCTATGTTAATAATTGAAAAAAAATAAAATTAAATCAAAATTGATCTATATTATTTAAATAATAGAGAATTCCTCTAAAATTTAAGTTTTTATATGTATAATATTTTGATTTAATAGTATGGTAGAAATAACTTTGCTTTATATTATTGAATATAGGCACATAAATTAAGAATGTGACATGCATTTATTCAACTCTGACTATATTTCTAATCACGCTTAGCTAAATGTATTAAATATGAAAAAAAAAAATTAAATCACTTTAATATGTTTTCTAAGTCCTGTTTTCAATTACAAAGCTCTCAAATTTTATTTATACTCAGCAAAATGATTTTTGTTTATTTGTCTATAGCTTTGCCAAAAAAAATGATTGCCGATATTATTTAAGGAAGTTTGAATAGTCCCTTATATTAAAGATATAAAGATCCAAAAATTTATAGAAGATGTAATGTATAGGTGATATAATTTATGGGAGAAGATATCAGTACCCCGCCTTCAATACCCCGGTCAAATACCCCGCTTTGACCAGATCCCATTTGCGTTTACAGCCCAACTAATAATACTAACCATATAATATTAGCGCGCTGAGCAATTTCGTCCTTCAAGTCTAAATACCTATAGAACAAAACCTTAATACTACATATAACAAGTACCAATACCTACAATGCATGCATTATGCACATCCAACAAAAAAAGTGACTGCAAACAAAAGTCAAGTACCCCGGTTGACTAACATGGAAAACACGTGACCACTATACCACTGAATAACAAAACTTCTGCAACTAATAATACATATTATAGAAGGTCTAAATACCTAGTATACAGAAGTAGTAATACAATTTCATTTTATGTACAAAACTTCTGCAAATAGTTTTTGAAACTAATAATACTAAATATAATACGAAATATGGTCTAATTTTCTTTTATTTTGAATGTCACAATACCTTATTCATACATTAATAATACCAACTGAAAAAATAATAATAACAGTTGGTGTTGTAGTCAATAAGAGATAAATAAGAGATAATAATAGTTGATGTTGTAGTCAATAATACAATTGCAGTAAAGTCGTAATACGAACTTTCTCTAAAACAAAGTCTATATGTGTAGTTAAAAATCAGAACAACCAGCCATATCACATAATAAAACAACACAAAAAATACAAGTAATAATACCTACATTATAACAAAAGCATACATCTATTTTCTTAAACTAAAAATATCATTCACAAATAAACATAAAAACATCCACACATCAATTACAAAATAAAATCAAAAGCATCCACCTCATTCACAAAATAAAACCATAACAGCTACTAACAGTTTTCTTAAACTAAAAGAAAAACATAACTTTCTTGACCTAATCACACAACTTTAACCCTGTTATTATGTTGCTTTTATCCGTGAGAATCTTGTAGGCAATAATAAGCCTCTCCTTGCTAATTTGTAACTAAAAAAAACAACAATACAACGGTATACAAACAATTGTTAAGTAATAATGGTAACAATAGTAGAACAATTAAATAGTAACAATAGCAAACTAATAACATTAAAAAAGATGCGCATAAGCAAATAAAATAAATAAAACAACAGTAGACAATTAAATAATAATATAAACAAATATTAAGTAATAATAGTAACAATAACAAACTAATAACATTAAAAAAGATGCATGAAAATTTAACCTGGTCAATTTTCATATTCCATCCCGGAGCAATATATGCATAAGCATATCTCAACACAAATAATGCACAGTTCTTGGTCCCATACTGCTTTGGCAATCTTTTCACCCAATTCAATCGATATTTCAGTCACTCAGGATTTTCTACAAAAAAAAAAAAACATAAACAATTCAAACCATTATTTTCAAAAACACAGAAAAATATAGAAAAACAAACCAAGACATGTAAAGTGAAATTGCTACTTACCAAACCGGTAACTCAAAAAATACTTGAACCACCCAACAGTAGCAATATGGAAGTTTTGATGCTCAAGCCATGTGTCATTAGCGACAGAGTTGTACATTGTAATATGAACCTTCTGCAAACCGACGACGAACATAATCCAATGATTCAGACCTGATAACGGGAGAAACAAAGACTTGGAATTCTCAATCTGATTGCTAAACAAGAAGGGCTGATCATGCAGCATCTTTGCCATCGACGATAGACGGCCCATGACCTATACCGGAGAAGACATATATTACATTACCAGATGCTAGATATAAACAATACAGAGGTATTAACAATAGTAACAGAAGAACATAATAGTAACAATATAAAACTAATAATACACACAAATACAACTATTAATACTTGAAGTTACAAATATTAATACTAAAAGATAGAAACTACTAATAGTTAGACATGTAAATAGTAATACTACATGAACATAGTGTAAATGCTGTTAAAATTCAAAACAATTGACCTTGAACAATATTGCTGTTGTTTACAACACATCACTAAATGTAACAAAAAAAACATAATATACCAAAGAACAAATATATTAAATACCAGATGCTAGATATGAACAATACATAGGTATTAATACTGGTAACAATATAAAACTAATAATACAGACAGATGCAACTATTAATACATCAAGTTACAAATATTAATACCAAAAAGAGGGAAACTACTAATAGTTAGACATGTAAATAGTAATACTAAATGAGCATTTTTCATCGTCAATATTATATACATACATAACAAAACCTAAATACTACCAATAAGAAGTCTCAATACCTTGAATAGATATTTAGTCCGAAACTAACCCACATATTGTAATAAAAATCAAATCCCCCAGTCAAATTCCCCAGTTTGACTTCATTTGAAAACACGTGAATGTTGTTTCATTGCAATTTAATGTTGATACTAGCAAATAGTTAATACATATTGAACAAAGTCTAAATACCTACAATAATACAAAAGCAATAATACAAACAAGAATTCCCAAACTAATAATACTAAAATTACAATATAAGAGTAAATTTTTTTTGCATATCACGATATCTTAATCACATACTAATAATAGCACTAAAAGAAACAAATAATAGACACAATAGCTAAGTAATAATATAAAAAAAACATAAATATTGCATGTGGATGGAATGCTGGTGGAGATGGAACGCCAGCATGTGGATGGAACGCCGGTGCTGATCGAGTCAATCTTAGGTGGGAAGGAGGAGAACGGAGAGCACAGGGGAGTTGTGAGATAGTCGGAGTAAGGGTCGATGTCGAGTCGAAAACCATCTTGTCAGAGTAGAGTGTCGTCGTCATGTTGGGATCCATCAGTTTCGGAGTAACGCATCACCACCGGATCGAGATCCATCAGTGGTGGACTAGAGCATCATCGTTGGGTTGAAAACTATAGGGGCCAGAGTAGAGTGTCGTCGTCGCGTCGAGACCTATCAGCGCCGTAGTAGAGCGTCACCGTCGTGTTGAGATCCATCGGTATCGGAGTGTTCACTATCAGCACATAATCATTGGCGTCGGAGTAAAGCATCGCCGTCAGGTCGAGTACCATTGCAATTCCGATATGTACTCGATCGGAGATATTTCTGACTCCACACAATTTTCAAATTAGAAGAGACAGTGAAAAGAAGTTAATTATATTGGAATCAGATAGTGGTGTTGAAGTTGGGGTATTATGGACCGTTGGATGACGGGGTATGATAGTGGGGGTATTTAAGAACGGGGTACAAAAAGATTAACCTATAATTTATAACTTAGAATTTTGCATAACAATGCTTGTCCGGTTGTCCCAAACTAATCCAGTACAAGTTCAAGTTGCCACCTCATCCAAGTATATCACAATTTTACTTTTTGGAAAGGAGAACGATGGAGGAATCTCTGTGTAAATTTTGTAGTTAATGCTCCATTAATGCATTAGGCCTTAATACTCAGGGACAAAATTGGCATATTGATTAAAGTTTCTCTTCCTATCCTCAATATAGCAATTTGAACCCTCAAAATAGCACTCCCCTTTTAAAATGAGAATTAGGATCCACCTAGAGCAAAAGTTTCTGACAACACAATTACATCAAACCTTGTAAATTTATAAAAAATCTTCAGTCTCAAAAATATTCATATTTACTTATAGATTGATTGACTATGATTTTGGTATAGTAATTTGTATGTTTTCACGGGTGCACAAAAAGTAACACCAAGAAGAAAGGTAATAGAAATAGAATCAGTTTGGTATGTATTTTAATTTGGCAACATAACAGGTATTTCGGTGGAATTTTAAACAGTATATAAATAATAAGATATCGTGTCGGTGTCTGTCTTTGTCACTTTGTGTAAGCCCTGTTGGAACTCTAATAAACAGAAAGCAATATTCGGTACGGTTTCTTTACGAAAAGAAACCGTTGACATACATAAAACTACTGTGCTCTTAAGTTTCAGCTTAATACCAAAAACGTATCAAACTATATCTAAATTTTAATTTATATGACTCAACAAATTCTTTATATCAAAATCATGTTGCATGCAAAAATTTTCCATTTTTTGAGATTTTTAAATATTTATTTCGGATTTTTTAAAAGTTACATATAATACATTGATTATTCTATTAATATTGTATAGTTGCTCTTAAAAAATCCGAAATAAATACTTAAAAATCTCCAAAAATGAAAATTTTTTGCATGCTATAAGATTTTGATATAAAGAATTTAGTAAGCCATATAAATCAAAATTTGGATATGATTTGATACGTTTTTTGTGTTAAGTTCACGGGAGACCCCCGTGAGCTTAAGAGCACGCTAGTTTTACTTGATGCACCTATTTCATATATGCATATTAACCAGACTTGCACCTATATTTGCATCTAAAATCCTAAGTTCATTTGCATTTTAGGTAGAATATTGTCTAGAATCTAGTTACTTCTGTGTTTTGGTCCTATTTTCAGGTAAACGGAGCTTTTAGAGCTATTTGGACTAAATTTGGAGCAAGGAGCAAAAATAGGCGAAGGAGCACAAAGAAGCATCTAATTACAGATCAAAACCGCCTATTTCAGTGCACAACCGCCATATCTAAATCAAGGAAACGCGCAGAGAGCCAATTTAAGCAACAGACATGCTATTTCAAGGCCGAGCTCTCTTTGGACTTCTAAATGCGGACCGCACTCCTATTTCTGCGGATCGCATTCAGTTCAAAACAGAACAGAACACCTATTTTCTGGCGTGTGCTATTTCTGGCTGACTAACTTTGGGACTTTTCCCTTAATTTCGCCCCAAGAAACCAGAAGTTAGACGCCTAAATCTGAGACATTTTCTCCTATAAAAGAGACCCCTTGGGGTGCTCTCATATTGTCTTTATTGTCATCGATCATCATCTTGTGCTAGTTGTTAGGTCTCATGTGTTGAGTAAGTCTAGTTCATAGTTTAGTCGAGAGTCGTGACAAGAGAGGAGCTCAACGCCGTTGGAATCGAAGGAGACGGTTACCACCCTCTTCCTAAGTTTACTCGGTGCTTTCTTTTCTCTTACTTTTGTTTATTTGTTGTAATCATGTCTAGGTCCGAGTAGTCGTCTTTGTTCTTGGGGTTTAGGATGATGTTTGTATGTATGGATTAATTGAATACTTGCTTTTAACGTTTATGCATTGAAGTTATTTTCATATTTGCTTTGAGCTTATTCATAATTGTGCTTGAATTGTTTTCTTGTTCTTTGATATGATCCTGTGGATGTATGTTCGTATCTAGTTGGTAGATTTATATCTTCTTAGGCCAGAATTGCTAATTGCATGAGAGTGCACTTGTAGTAGTTCACCCTATTTTGATAGACCTGTGGATTGGGCATAGTCTAGTTAGAAAACTTAACGTCAATTGATAGAGATTCAATACTTGCACTATTTGGGTAGATAACTTGTTGTCCAATTGTATCCGAGAGGAGAAGTTGTGATTATAACGTGAGTTAAACCGTACCTGTGATCGAAAGCAAATCGGGTTTAGGTTAGAAATAATCTAAAGATTTCGAATTGATCTAAAAGTATTTAAAAGTGCCAACAAACGAGAGTTGAGGGACTTGTAATTGCTTTGGGTTAGTTGGGGATCGGTAACTTTGATCAACAATAGAAACTGAGCTTGAACTGACTCTGATCTGTTCCCTGCGGATCGCATTGGGTGACAGGTGCGAACCATACCAAGCAAGGACAGACAGAGAACCACAAATTTGTACATCTTGCGGTTCGCACCATCTCGAGTGCGGAACGCAGGCATTTAGTCCAAACATCAAAGTGATTCTGAAAACCCTAGGGACGTTTGTTTAATAATTGTTTTAGAGTCTTTTATTTACTGTTATTTACTAATTTGCATCTGTTAATTGTTAGAAAACCAACTTCAAACAAACCCCACCAACTCTTATACAAAAATACCAAAAATACCCTTTTAGGATTAGAATAGATTTTAGAGCATAGTTTAGAGATATAACCGTCCCTGTGGATTCGATCCCGACTATATTGCATAATATCGTACGCTTGCGATTGATTGTATTATTTAGGGTAAAAGCCTATACACTCCACGCGTATCATTACTCATTTAAAATTATATAATAATCTCCATATACTCATTGGACCTTTCATCAAGGGAATTGCCAGTATCTATATCTACATATATAATTACAATCTAATAATTACATCCGAAAATTGTGGACATCAGAGAACAAGGAAAAGAATTTAAGAGAGAAATTAAAGAATCAGAGAATTATTCCAAATCAAAAATAAGATGCAAAAGAAAGCAATGCTCTAATGTCAATTGCCACTGGAAGAGTTGTCAAAGGTGAACAATAGTCAATACTACACTACTTTCGTTTCTACTTTCTGGCATCAGCAATATAAGGTGTTAGAACATATTCAAACCAAGTTTAATTCATGTAGAATTACTCAATTTGGCTCAAAAGAAACAAAAAAAAAAAAAAAAAAAAAGGCAATCCATATCTTTTATGTAGCTCTTATAATCTGATATAGTGAATTAGTGATATGCAGCTATATATTTCATACTAGCCCTGCGTTTGGTAGCTGTAGTAAAATTGATTTAAGCTATTTAAATTAATTTTAAATCACCAAACGGAAGTGATTTAAGGTGTAGTAAGTTAACGCAGCTATATAGGTGTAGTAAACTAAATAACCAACATTTCACATCTTTTACACATAACATCAACTTTACTTCATCTATTTACTTCACTACCACCAAATACTACTGATTTAAGGTGATTTAATGTTTTACTCCACTTTAACTCACTACACTTGCCAAACGGGGGATAGATTTTTAGCAGCAACAATCACATTTTATCTATCTATCTATCTATGTCAACACTCAACAGTATCGAGATTTTTAGCAGCAACAATCACATTCTATCTATCTATCTATCTATCTATGTCAACACTCAACAGTTCAACAGTATCGTGTTTACATTCAATTATCCAATTCAAAATTTGCCATCATTATTAGCTAAGGAGACCACTCCACAGGCAATAAAAAATGGATGAAAAAGTAAAATGTATATCATATATTATTTACAAGTTCCATCAACAATGTATTTGCATTTTTGCTGTAGACCAATGAAGTAAATACTTCAAAACAAGTTACAGGAGAAGAGCTAGTACATCAGATCCCACTAACCCTCCTGCAATAATATATTACTTTTTATTTATTATTGTTTAGTACATGTAAGCCTTCACCGGGCTTACTTTAATCTCTATGTACATTATTCGGTTAAACTAAAAAGGGCCCAACTAAATGAGAAAACTGTAACCAAATAAAATCTTGGTTTTGGGCCCAAAATACATTGGGCCTTCTTCAGATGTGCACCTGCCTTCTTCAGAATAAGATTATTGCTAACTTGAATGAGGAAAATGTGGCAGATAATTTGAATCCTGTTCAGAGCACATCAAATGCTCAAGTTTGCAAAGTTCTTATCTTTTGGTCTATAATATGGTTTGTCTAAATGCATGAGTTATCAAAAAATCAAGATCAATATCATGTGTACCAATGCAAATATGAAAGCTGGTACAGCAGAATTTCTAGCTAATTAGGTCGCTATTGTCATGAATTGAATTGGAAACTCATATGCTAAAGAAAAGGCTAAACTAATATAACCCGTTATTATAAGATCAAGCGTATCATATATGACTGCGTAATTGCACATGTATGTCTGTTTGACCATTTCGAAGGAAGCAGCAACTTATATTCACCTCCCCAGAAGAAGCTTCCTTGTACAATTTCCATGTGAAGTCAGTTACAGAGAAATTCATGCCTTAAGAGCAGAACTGCTTATGAAAAGAGGAACTGTGATCCTCCTGGTATCTTTTCTATTTTTTTTTTTTTTTTTTTTGATGAAAATTTTATAAACAATCAATAGGATTTCATATCAGCTGACATTTGCTGGTATAAGTTGCCAGTTTTTCTTGCTTCTTAGCAAAGCATGAGTTAATTAAAACTTCGTTTCCGCCATTTATGACGAGTGAGACGAACCAATTTTGCCTCAACTGAAACTTATACGTGGCTCTGTGCTTCAACAATCCTGCATTTGATTCAATCAATATCTGTAATTAACATACAGAACCTGATAAATTGTAACATGTATGATATATTATTTGCTGAAAAAATTGTGACCATTATGATCAACATGTTCGTACCAGCCATGACCAGTTTTATATATGTTGCTTGGCAGAAATCTGACATCACAATCAGTATGACCCTCAATTGAAATGATTTTGCTATTATTTAAGTTTCAAAAACTACTGGTCTACAATTACCAGCAGCTTATCATTATGCATTTGTTCTGCTAATAAGACCATCAGTTTATCAATGCCTTCAGGCAGAAATATATGCGATTCGATCTGTATGACCCTCCACACAGGCATACACTAGAAACTCGGTACATAGCTCAATATCAAAGCATCATTAACTAAAAAGAAGAAGTAGCTCAATACACTGAAAACATATCCCTTGCAAAAAAACTCGTTACAGCCATTACCAAATGACAAATTCTGCTACATTTTCCTGTAAGATTTCGATCAATCTTCTACCTCGCTTGTCGGTGTCATAATCCGACTTTCTCCCCCTTCCAACTCCAAATTTTCCTTCTCCTCGTCTCCTTCTCTTGCCTCCTCTTTTTTACCTTTCAAAAACTCTGCAAGCCCCTCAAGAGCGACATCAACAATGTCGCTTTTCATGAGCATTTCGGCCACCTGAGCTAGTGTCACCTCGACATCTTTGAGCAATTCCTCTATTTCCGGAAACAAGGCATGGTCCTCAATCGAATGATAGTTTCTGGCCAAGACTCGGAACCCTCACGGACTGCAGTAGCCCGTGTGGATGTGCACGTCCATGCGGCCAGGTCGGGTCAAGGCCGGGTCGAGTCTTTCCTTGTAGTTTGTCGTGAATACCATGATCCATTCTTCCCCGCTGGTCGACCAGAGGCCGTCAACAAAATTGAGCAGCCCTGACAGTGTGATCTGTTTTGTATGTAATTATGTTAGTATTGACAATTCAAAATAGGATTATATGATGAACTTTTTTTTATTGAATGGGGATTGCAGATCATTGGTCCTGAAAAATACTTAATTAGTAATCTATTTTGTGCATTTGAAAAAGTCTTTTGTGTTGTATATGTGACCTTTGAAAATTGAAAGGCTGATTAATGGGTTTTACGTTTTCAATGACTTCAAGAAATTGATATCTATTTAGCATTTTTTTTTTTTTTGAGAAATTGATATCTATTTAGCTATATGTTGAAAAATTCCAAAGCCTAAATTGGGTTTTACAAAGTCTGGTATGATCTTCAGTAATTACATTCAGTGAAATATGTTACCATAGATGTTATAAATTCAACTCAAGATGAAATTTACTTGCTTTCTCAAAATAAAAATTGCACTGGAAGATAATGCATACCATGACTATTTGAAAGAAAACAAACAAAATCGAAGGAAAAATAAAATCCACCCCTCAGAAGTTCTCCAAGCTGTATTAACCAAAACTATGGCCTAGGTGCTATCTAAACATAGTATTACTTCTACAAGCATAGAATGATGCACAAAGGCCTATTAATACAGAGCAAAAGAAAAGTTGCAGAATGACAGCCTTTGATTAATACACAAAAGAAAAAAGGAATATTATGAGGGAAGGGTGTAAAAGTAAAGAAAGAAAAGGAGTTCTAAATCCCTGAATAGCTCACTAGCCAAAGAGAAGGAAATGAACTGTGCACCACCAAACAGTGCATCAAGACAACAGGACACACTAGCAGGAAAACTCAACAACATAGAGCATTAGCAACAGAAGAAAGTTGATAAGCCACTTCTCCAAGAAGCCCTGACCACAGTGAAGATATCAAGGACCATAAAAAATAAGAAATAAGCAACCAACATATACTACAAAGTAAATCACGACCAGCAGGGAAAATTAGATTAGAAAGCACCATCAGTCTAACAAAAACTAATCGACTGACAAAGACCAGTCAGCTCCTAACAAGGCACTATTCACTATTTCTATGAACAGATAATTTGTAACAAGATATGGTTAAATCTCCAATAAGCAAAGTTAATCATATTAGATATCTACTAAGAACTACTTAAATTAGATCTCTATGTCAGAATCGGTCTCACTGTAATACCCATAATAAGGAGGACGGGTGTATCCAGGAGGGATGACACGCAATTCAGCCTCATCCATCAACTTGATCCCTGCTTTGGCCAGTCTAGCTGCTAAACTGCCATCTCCATTACCATGTCTTTGCTCCGTTTTATCTGCATCACTGTCCCCATTTTGTTGATGCTCTTCTGCATTATGTTCCTGCATCCAGCAGTTGATGTGCATACTCATCAGTACCAAAGAGGCTAAGGTCAGCTTGTCAATGTTAATAAATGTTAGCAAATGTGTGCATGTGTTGTTAATAGGGTGCTTTGTGGTTTGATGGAAAAGCGGGATCAAGCATAACAGAAGGTATTAATGAAGAAAGAGAGAAATGGAGAACCTCAGGAGCCGGGGAAGGAGGGGCAGGAAGCTGGGGAAGAGGAGACTCATCACCATTGGCATTTTCAGGCCCCGGGAGCTGGGGATTTTTGTCATTATTAGCATTATTGCGATCAAGTATGGTCTCCACAACCAATTCGTAACTTTTTTCTTCCAGAAAAACCCATCCTTCATCTCCTCCATATTCCTATTGCAGATTTTTGTTAATAGATCATAATAGAAACAAAGAACGATTATTTATTTAATAAATTTACTATCATGTCACATTACCTATCTATAGACTGAAATGCATTTCCACAAATACCTAATTTCAGTTTAATTTTCAGACAGGTAACCAAACAAATGAATGAGACCCAAACTAACCTCGAGTAGGGATTTGATTGTGCTTCTAATCTCCTGCTTGCTAAATCCCCAAGGCAGTAGGTGATCGAATGCTGCATCCATCCAACCCAATCCCACCTAAACACATTCACACGCATAAAATATTTTGGCTGCTTCAATTTCATTTTTTTTTCCCCTAATAAACATGAAACTAAGCACTAATCCCAGTGACCTCACCCCCAATGCCTCATTCCAGAGATCAACCTAACAATTGGTTTTCACTATGACGTTAGTAGTCCTTGCCGTGTCATTTAAAGTTTAATTATAAATTTCCATCCAGATAGCCCATGCAATGGCTGCCCATTTTTGTTGCATACTTATTTGGCACATAATCAATCACCCACAATGGTTGGGTGATTCCGCATAGATCATTTGATAAACATGAGCTAACCCCAATTAATCAGAAGCACCTAACCCCAACTTATGTATGGATTCAGGCGTGCTTTATTGGTCTACTATGATGCTTTTAATACACAGATACAAACAAACATTCAACATCGCTTGCACTTGCATGCATACTTTACTGATATGCAAAAATGTCTGTGAACAGCATTTCAGAGCCACAAGGATATGCAGCAAAAATAAACATAATGGTTGGTCGTTGTTAAGGCATCACAACTGTGTGTTTGTTTGTGTGGGTCTCTGTTGGTGTGAAAAATGAGAGAGAGAGAGAACCTTTTTGGCTCTGGTCCTACTTCTTGAGCTGGAAGCCATTAAATTGATGCTTAAATACTTCGCTTAATTACTCTGCACTGACCAAAATAACCAGGAATAAAGTAGAAACATAACTAATATGTTTGATATATTTGTATGACAACGGTCACTACTCACTAAGCTATATCACATCATTAATCAAGTGAATTGCAGATATATTTCATTTATATTTAGTAATATACTAATATAGCATGTAGAACGAAATTGTACCAAATTAAATCCAAACAAATTAAATGGTAATGTGACAAGTCTTAGTTTCAGCACAAATTGTACCGAATTTCATGTAGAAACTACATCTAAAATCGGAGAATTCACACAATTTAAGTTGAAAATTGAAAAACAAAATGTGGGGGGTTCATATAGCAGAAGATGAACCTGTGCGGAAGGGAAGAAGGAGAACTCGGCAACGAGGAGAGGAGCAAGTGATTGAGTAAGTGAGTCGATGGTTGGAAGGGGAGATTGAGAGGCGATCGGGCGAGGAAACGAGGGTTTAAGTCGTTTGGGGAATCGATTCACCTGTTATCCTAATTTTGGATAACAGGACCCTATTATCCCAGCCTTAACCGTTGGATCAAAATAAACGGATCAGATTCATTCAGAAAAATCTTTCCTCCCTTCAAAACCTGTACTTGGGTATCAATCTGAACCGTTTATTTTGATCTGACGGTCTAGACTGGGATAACAGGGTCCTGTTATCCCTAAGAATAACAGCAGATACGGACTCAGTCGTTTGGTATCCGTATCGGATAAAATCTGCTGCTTTTCTAATAAGAAAAGCAGGGCCTGCTTTTCCGATCGGATGGTCGGGATCGGTTGTTGCACCGATCTCAAAGTACTTCACCAACTTCGATATTTTCCACACGGATCTCAATGTTTATCAACTGTCGGATCAAGAAAAGCAGGTGATCCCGATCCATCCGTATCCCCTCTGCAACAGAGAGATGGACACACACAGAGGATGTAAACCGTCGAGTGCTCATCCTCTGTAGCGCTACATTGTTAGCGCAGGATGTAAACCGTTGGATGATCTCAAGATTCGAGCGAGCACAGATATCGAGATGATCTAACGATTCACATCCTGCGCTACACAATGCAGTGCTACAGAGGATATGAAATCCACACACTCTGAGTGACTGACTGAGTGAGAGGAGAGGAGGGTTTTATAACTGAATGTTTATCCTCTGCTGCGCACTATTGTACTGCACAGCGAATCAACGATGAAGATTATAGCGATGGTTTCTCCGGATTGAGTTGCAAGAATCTTGAAGCGAATCCAACAGCCAGAATACTGCACAGAAGAAGATATGAATACATACCTTTATAACTTTGATCAATCGATCCTCGCCTCGACCAATTTATATCCCCTGATTTACTGCATTATGCAGTTAACGACGTGACCCGTTGGATTCTTTAGATATTCGTTCCAGCACGGATCTCAAGACGATCCAATGGTTCATGTCGTGAATTGCACAGTGTAGTACAGCAGAGGATAAGTGATCCGCCTCCACTCGAACCCCTTCGCTCTAAAACAATGTACAGCAAAGTATGTGAACTGATGGATCGCTTTGACATCTGATTACGCACGCGCGGATCTTAAGATAAACTAATGGCTGTCATGTTTCACTGCATATATTGATTTAACGCACGGGATGAGTCACGAAACTCAAAAACGCGTGCTGAGTGCCCGCTCGACCGCACTTGTCGAATTGATCAGTTTCGTCGCTGACACGCTGTGCTAGTTAGCTCAATATTTTCAAAAAAAAAAAAAAATTATCTAATTCGGACTAGGTCCCAACGTCAGTGAGCATAAGATGAGAATTCACAAGGACCCAGTTTCTAAACTTTTTTAATCTGAACAAAGGCTTCTGAATTACGCGATGTATGATAAGTTGCTCCAGTGGCGGAGCCAGGGTGTTGATCAAGCCCAGGCACACCCAAGAGTGAAGTCAAAGTGAAAAAGAGCGGACCGAACTCGAAATTAGAAAAGTGTTAATTAAGGAACTAGGCTTAGGCTTGTACGATAAATTTTCTTTTTCTCTGCACGATTTGATCGGGAGAGGAAGAATTAATGGCGTTGGGTTGGGAAGGGAGAGTCAGAGAGCCACTCAGTAGTTAACAGGCCCAAATTCATGATTTAAGCCTAGGCACCTTATATATTTTAATTTATTTCTGTTGGGCCCTGATGAAAACATACTAGCTTGTAAATGGATTCTGAAAATTAAGTCCAGGCACGTGCCTGGGCTTGCCTTAATGTAGGTCCGCCTCTGAGTTGCTCCTCTAATCCTCCATTAAAGTGTAAAAACACCAAATTATCTTTATATGTATTTACAACGATCCCGTAGTGGTCTCAGTCTTAGCCTGCTGGTTCTCAACACATGCACCAGTGTCAACCCCACAATACAACGCGCTCTTCATTTTTAACCAAACCGACTGTTTGAATTGCCGTGAAATGATGTGAAGAAGCATATCATCACAAAACCACCCGCGGTGATGATATAGACCACCACTCTCATTGCCTTGTTCGGCACGTGAGAGTGGTACTCGATGAGGACCACGGCGATCAGCCCAAAGATAGCCGCCATGACAGCGTTTTCGAGCGAGGGAGAGACTAGGCCGTTCACTATACAGATTGGACAAAGCGACGGCTATCAGCAGGATGATCCCGATCAGCAGGGCGACGACGACTACCGAGCCACGTTCCACTCGTCATTGTACAGCTTAAGGAGGAGCGTGGAGACAGAAGCGGCGAAGAGCACGCCCAGCAGAGACGACAGCGCCGTGATTGCAACGCTCACGTCCTAATTTCAAGTGAAATGAAATTGTGAGCAAATTGGGGAAAGGATTCGAAATTGAAATCACCACGGCTCTTCATTTTTAACCAAAACGACTGTTTGAATTGTCGTGAAATGATGTTGAAAAAGCATATCATCACAAAACCACCGGCGGTGATGATATACACCACCACTCTCGCTGTCTTGTTCGGCACGTGAGAGTGGTACTCCATGAGTACGACGGCGATCAGCCCGAAGGTAGCCGCCATGACAGCATTTCGAGCGAGGGAGAGGCTAGGCCGTTCGCTGTACAGATTGGACAGAGCGACGGCGATCAGCAGCATGATCACGATCAGCAGGGCAACGCCGACCACCGTGCCGCATTCCACTCATCATTGTACAGCTTGAGGAGGAGTGTGGAGACAGAAGCGGCGAAGAGCACACCCAGTAGAGACGATAGCGCCGTGATTGCCATGCTCACGTCCTAATTTCAAGCGAAATGAAATTGTGAGCAAATTGGGGAAAGGGTTCGAAATCGAAATCATCACGGCTCTTCATTTTTAACCAAAACGACTGTTTGAATTGTCGTGAAATGATGTTGAAAAAGCATATCATCACAAAACCACCGGCGGTGATGATATACACCACCACTCTCGCTGTCTTGTTCGGCACGTGAGAGTGGTACTCCATGAGTACCACGGCGATCAGCCCGAAGGTAGCCGCCATGACAGCATTTCGAGCGAGGGAGAGGCTAGGCCGTTCGCTGTACAGATTGGACAGAGCGACGGCGATCAGCAGCATGAACACGATCAGCAGGGCAACGCGCGACCACCGTGCCACGTTCCACTCGTCATTGTACAGCTTGAGGAGGAGCGTGGAGACAGAAGCGGCGAAGAGCACACCCAGCAGAGACGACAGCGCCGTGATCGCAACATTGACACCCTAATTTTTCAAATATAAATGAAATCGTGAGCAAATTGGAGAAATAAATCGAAATCGAAATTGAGATTGAAAATAAATGTTGATCGATCGATCAATCGAGATACCATGCAGGCCGGAAGATTGTAGGTGCACGGCATCTTAATTCGGACTGGGTCCCAACGTTCGTTAGTTAGCGTAAGATGAGAATGTAGATATGACCAAATTTCTAAACTTTTTTAATTTGAACAAAGGGTTCTGGAATTACCTGATGTATAATAAGTTGCTCCTCTGATCCTCCATAAAAATGTGAAAACACCAAATTCTTTTTTTATATGTATTAACATGTTCATTAATCAGTTTATAATCTATGATCTTTTAATTTGAACTAATTCATTTAAAATATATAAACATAAGATTTGGGAGAGGAAGCAATTGATTTGACAATCTTTATATTGACTATATGACAACGTATTTTTTTTCAAAAAAAAATTGAAAATAATTAAGAAATAGTGAAAATTGAAAAAAAATATATAAAATAATGTGAAACTTATAGATTGATTATGTTTCTCTGCCAGTAATCCCGCCACCACCCACCCTGTTGGAAACTGAGTCATAAGGTATTTGATAAAAATATTCTATCGTAACTTAACAAAAATTCTACTCGAAATCGATAATACCACGATATTGTGTGCTAATATAGATTTTGAGCATCGCTTAATATGTTCATAGTCCAATTGAATGAGATTTTAATCCAAATTGATAATACAACTTCCCAAAATAATATATTATCACCACTGACATAATTGTCAAAAAATCATTATTTGTATGTACTTTTTAAGTAATGTATATTTATTTTTTAAGCCTAAAGAAGTTCATATTATCGTGAATTCGAAACCCAAAATTTATAGCAAGATCAAATTCTCCTTGAAAGAAATTGAGAGTTTCGATATGTCATTTGTGATTTTTGGAGTTTCACAAATTCAAATATCAAATTAATTTGATCATATGTGCCAATTAAGCATCAAAAATATTGATTGCTTAATTGCTAAAATCATAAATTTAAAGATGTCCAATCAATGCTATACTAACTAATATATATATAATTGTATGCATATTTTTATAATTTGTACCGAATTAATTTCATGAAAGGTCAAATTAAAATCCAAAATCATCAAGAGTTTTTTCCGTGCAATTTCACTGTCAAACTGAGTACAAAATTGGGAAGAGATTCAATGCGACGCCCTGACTTGCGGGTCCCACTTGTCACCCTCACAGGCGGATCTATTGGGCCAAAGGAAAAGAGAAGGGAATATCTACCCCGGGAACTTGTGAGCCACGCCTCTGCCAAACCCTTGCCTCTTCTTTGGTCTTTGTGCGCCAGCCCCATCCGGGAAACGCGAAATGAGAAATAGAAGAGAGAAGAAGACACGAGCGCCTCTTCTCCCCGCGTGCTTATCCTCTGCTGCGCTGTATTGTACTTCGCAGAAAATCAACGATGAGGATTCTAGGGAGACTTATTTGAGATTGAGTTTCACGAATCTTAAGGCAGATCTAACGATCGAAGTACTGAGCAGTAGAGGATGTGAATTGGTTGTGCAGGAGCAGCCTAAGCGCCGAGCTAGGCGCAAGCAGATCGATTCTCCGGATCAGATGTTGCGAGCTGGTGTTGGTCTCTGGTAGCAAACCCTCTCCTGTGGTCCTGTCTCTCTGAATTGGGCACAGAAATTCAATAAGGGGTCTGGGAATGATGGTTTGACACACCATCACAGGGGCTGTTTCACAGGAACATGAAATGTGGGTTAAAGCGTGGTTGTTCTACATGTAAATCAAACAATTAATGAAAGAATATGCTATGCTATTATTAATACTACAAAATGGTTGTACTACGGCTCCATATTATAGTATTTGAAGTTCAATTAATTGATCCAAACCGCTCAATGTGATCCTCATTGTTAATGTAGTTCTAGACCAAATTTTATATTTTTTCAAATTTTTTTAACTATCTATTTTGATATATAAAAAAACCACATTTTTTAATGGTCTACAATGTTAACATTAAGTCATTTTCTAATTATTTAAAAAAATAGTAAAAAAGCACTAAAAATTATAAATTTTGGTTTTCATTGACATTTATATATGGAGATCATATTGAGCAATTTGGATCGGTTAATTAAAATTTAAAAATGATAATATAGAGCCATAATACGGAGCACTTTGTACTGTTAATAATACTATAGCCTCACTCTTAATGAAATACAAAATTGACAATTCTCCCAAATAGTCTTCTTTCTGTTTTGTGTTGTTTTGAGAGTTCTTCTTATGATTCTGAGAAAGACCTTTTTTTGCTGGTGGAGAACCTGATTATGATGTTTAATATAAGTAGAGCAGAAATTTATAATAATAGGGAAGTTATGAGATTGTACCTCACTAATAAATGGTTTCTGTAAATTAAGAAATGATCATTGGAGGACCGGAGTGGCAATATTAATTCAAACAATTCTTCTTGTGAAGTGAGGGCTGTTTGATTGCGCATTGTTGGTGATGTGATTGCAAATTTATTAGCATCTCACTGCTTCATGCTGTGACCATTTCAGAGGATGCAAACTCCAGTTTTTCTGACTGTGAATGTGAAGTCAGATGTGACAGGTATAATATTATTTCCTTTTCAAAAAGAAAAAAAAGACGGGTATAAGATTATTTGTTAATAACTTCCTCAAATAAAAAAAAAAAAAGATTATTTGTTAAGAGTTAATACGTTTTCTTTGAGGGTATTAATCCTAATAGTTGATACTTATAAATAAGTACCTTTTGTGTATCTTCACAATTTTTCTGGCAGACCTAAGACCTTCATTGTTATTGTTAATCTTCTCCAGCTACTATGTTGCCAGAAAGCCAATTTTTTTTTTTTTTTTTTTTTGAGAAAGCCAATTTCAGAAAACTGCCCAGTTTTCCTTGGTTGCCTTGTAGCTGAAATTGGATTCCCAAAACGAGTGACGCAAGCTAGTTTCTTCAATTACATGCATCCAGTCTTCAATTATTGTGTTTTTTGTTCCGATTTTTTTATTAATAAACAAAAGAAAATAAGAAATCACGAGTATATACGATTCGGTTTAGAAATCACGAAACTAAACATTCCACCTACAAAGAAGGCAGACTAATTCCGCCTAGAAAGAAGGCAGACCGATTCCACCTTCTTTCTAGACGGACCCATTCCACCTAATTTCTAGGTGGACTAGTTTATATAAATTCCAATACGCAAACTTCAAGTTACAACCATTCAGTTTGCTGCTCTCTCACACTGTCTATAGGTCAGCAATATTTTAATATTTATGAATTATTTTATATAATATCTAAATATTTAGTTTAATAATATAAATCGTTATTGTGTTTTTTTTTTTTTTTTTATAAATTATCAGAATGATACAAGTTATCGTGTATGCTGGCGGCAATGTTATAACTGGATCTTATAGTGTTAAATATGATAATCCTTCAAAGTTTTTCTTTTTGGGAAATGAAAATACATGTTTTTAAAACTATGATATATCGAAGACTTGGACAACTGCAATGTGGTTGGGACGAGTTAAGTGGAAGAAGAGAAGAAATGTGGCGGTTTTGAATATGAACTGGTCCACCTAATTTCTAGGTGGAATGGGTCCGCCTAGAAAGAAGGTGGAATCGGTCCGCCTTCTTTCTAGGCGGAATGTTTAGTTTCGTGATTATTGAACTAAATCGTATATACTCGTGATTTCTTATTTTTTTTGTTTATTAATAAAAAAAATCGGACCAATATATCCAGCAATTCACCAGCGTTGCCGGTTTTTGTATGGAATGGCTTCTTCCATGCTTGCATTAATTATATTTGTTCAGTCTATGCTGAATTAAGCTATATCTATGTAGCATATGGTAGTATATATTCGGATGGAAATACTTCTCATTTTTCTAAGAGTTTTTTTTTTTTCTATAACTATAGGTTCTCAAAAAAAAAAAAAAAAAAAAATCCTAAGATAGTTTGACTTGAGACTTTATTTAAGGATTGATTAAATATCAAATTGGTCCTCTTCTCAGTTAATGATTGATTAACCGGTGTAATTAAATAATATTAATCTGAATAGAGTGAGCAAATTTGCTTTATGCATAATTGAGATTGATTTATTTACATTGACATATTTGATAAATTTGAAAAAAATATTTAAAAAATCTTAAAAAATGGAAAAAGTTTATAGTTGCTTTGTTAAACTTATAGATTAATTATATTTTCAACAATATTCAATAGAAAAGTTTTTTAATAGTCCATCGAAATCACTTTTAATTACAACCGTTAAAAAGTGTTCAAAATTTTGATGAGCTATCAAACGATACTCAAATTGATTGAAATCTAGAACACTTTCAATCTATATATTAGAGAATGCATCTATAAACCTTTTTCAATTATTAAGATTTTTTAAACATTTTTTTTAAATTTATCAAGTTTACCGTTGTCAAGATTGTCACTATATACATTGTCAAGGGATCCCTCTTCTTTATTTATTGGTTTGATAACAACACAAGTATTAGACAAAAAATTAACAAAATTATATACATTTTTTTTTCACAATGCATGTTCAAAATTATGACTAACAATTTAATTAAATTTGATATTAATTAATATTATTAAGTACCGCACATGTGAGTTTTAAATAGGATCCTCGTCTGACAGTCTGACTGATGGGCCCCTCTCAAGATTGTTGAATAAACCGTCCAAATTAATTAATGTGACCCTATACTTCTTAATCATACTTAATTTGTGTTTATCACAATTTTTCATAACTAAAATTTATTTACATATAGCTGAAGAATATTAATTACCTAACAATTTTTTTTTTTTTGAGAAAAAGAAAGCGGTCACGCCTAGAAATTACCTAACATGTTACTGAAAATTCAGTAACTCAAAAATTCAGACTACAAAACAAAAGCTTTTAAATTAAGTGTTTCACAGATGCCTTACTAATTATTAAAAGATTAATTAAACATTGAATTATTTTAATGTAAATATATAATTCGGATTTAACACTTAATTGACAAATCAAGTTATTATAAAAATAAAATGAACGAGTCACTGAGTTCGAGTGAAAAACCTCTCCAAAAATAGAATGAGTCCGTATCTGCTGAATAACAGGACCCTATTATTCTTATCCCAGCCGTTAGATCAAAACGGATGGATAAGATTGACCGACTTTAGAATATAGGTGATCTCTTTCGAATAAATCTCATCCATAGATTTTGATCCAATAGCTAAAAATAGAAAATTAGAGTCCTGTTATTCTAAATAGAATCATCAAAGCAGTGCAAATTAAATTAGCTTTATATAATAAATTTAGAAGCCACGCTCCATCCTGATGAACACCGACTTCCGAAATATAAATATATATATCACCTCATCCTGAACACCGACTTCTTTTGTTTCTCAATTCACAGATCTCTTTAATTTGTTTCTTCTTCCATTCATTCTGTGTTCCAGTACTACTATTTGTGTTCAAATTTGATTAGAGAGATAATTAAATAGGAGATAGAAATAATTTGGATTTAATATGGAGTGTGAGATTTTGCAACAGCACCATGGTCACCATCATCATCTCCTCTCCATTGTATGATCAATATTAATTATTTAATTACTTCTCTCTCAAGTCTCTTCAATTCATTCTTAATTTCATTTGTTCTACTTTAATTCTGTTTGTTGTTTAATTAATTGACAAATGCTATAGGGATAAAGTTGGTACCAAAATTGATACCAAGTGAATTACTATTCATACTAATTGAGAAACTGTTTAAATTAATAAATTTGATATATATGATATTTATTTTATATAGTGGATTATATATAAAGTAGTATAATACAAATAATTTAAATACTAAATAAATTAATATGAATATAACCTCATGTAACATGAATGCTAACACGATAAATATCATTTTTAGTATCTATATAAGGAGCTTGACTATTATACTAACGTTAGCATTTCGGACCAAAATGCTAATGCCTCAAATTTTATGTTATCGTGTCCGAAATCACGATTTATGGTGCTCAATAAATTCTTTATATGAAAATATTGGGAAATACAAATTTTTTTTTATTTTTAGAGTTTTCGAAGTATTTGTTTTGAATTTTAGAAAAAAAGCTCATAAATATTAATAAAATATTGATGTTTGTACATGCTATTTTCAAAAATGCAAAACAAATACTTAGAAAACTCTAAAAATAAAAAATTTTTGTATTCCCCAATATTTTTATATAAAGAATTTATTGAGCACCATAAATCGTGATTTCGGACATGATAATATAAAATTTGAGGCGTTAGCATTTCGGTCCGAAATGCTAACGTTAGTATAATAGTCTAGCTCTCTATATAAGTATCTATTCACTAATTAATTTGTCTTCAATTTCCATTATATTGTGAATGTTTAAATTTGAACTAATTAATAAGTTTACAAACTGTTCTGTATGGTTTTATTTTTTACGTGACATAGTCAAATTTATGTCTTCCCCTTTTTTTGACAAGAATTGTATTAATTTTAGGATGATAGAGTTGAAAAGCTTTTTGGCCACTTTAGAGAAGAGTTTCAGGGAGAGCTTTCTGTACAAAATCTCGGTAAGAATGAAAATATTTTAATTTGATTAATTACCAAGAAAAAAACCCCTCATTACTTTCTGTGATTTAATTATTTATTCTTCTAATTTCAGGTCCTAAAATTGGGGATTATGGTACATTCTTGCCGACTCAGCTGATGAAATATCCATCGTCAAATTCTGCCACTGAGAATCAGATCCCCAATTCAGCTGATATGGTACAATAATATAATTAATACTTGCTTTAATCATGTGAACCGTATTGTATACATTTATATTTTTATACACTATATTATATTGTATGTATAGAGTAGAATTCTGTATAAATTTTATACAAAATATAGATTTATTTTTCACCTGAAAATATTCCTAATGTCCGGTAAAAACTAAAGATTTTTTAGCCTAATTAAGTCTATTTCTTTTTCTCCATATGTCAATTTATTGCAACAACTTATTTTTAGTTTTACCATAAAGATACTAATAGAGAAATGTCTATTTTTGGAAAAACAAGCATCTATGTTGTTGGGAAAATTATTACTTTTGACATTGAATTTTTATTTTTAATATAGTGACCAAAATCAAGTGCCTAATTACATATTGCATCAGATATAAAATTAAACTTCGTACTATGGTATATTAGATTTTTAGTTTAAGTTTTATTTCATAATGTATTAATTAAAAAATAATTAGATCAATTAGCAATAATAAGTATTAGCAAGGTCAATATAATGAAAAAAAATAAGACTAGAACAAAAGGAGTCATGCACATTTTCTTCTTGTGTTTTTGTTTTCTTCCTGTGTTTCTTCTAATGTTTTAGTTTATATATGATGCACCAACTTTGGCTTGCTCTTTTCTGACAAGAATTGCATCAACTTTTAATTAGGAGCAAAAAATTGAAAAGCTGTTTGGCCGCTTCAGAAAAAACTTCTGTGAAGATAATACGGGTAAGCATGAACACTGAACTGACTCAATTACCTACAAATACAACAGCTCTTGTTACCATTTGTTGTTGAACTCTTTGTTTTTCAAATTAATTTCAGGTGCCCAATTCGACTGTTACGGCACATTCTTGTCATCTCAGCTAAGAGAACCTCAAGCACCCAATGCTGCCACAAGAAAGCATAGCGGCAATCCGGTATATATGATACCTGTTACATATATACATCTTGTGCAAAGTGCATTGCATATATACATGAACTGGTAATCTAGCAGTATAGGTACAATAGTATTTGCTGGACCGGTTTTTACTTTGGGTTGATTATGCATAAGGTACAAGTAGTATTGTTTGGGATATATATGTCCAGTAATGATCATATATCAATTGCTGACACGAGAGCAATAAGGTACAAGCAGTATATAACTATATATTATCATGAATTACTGATCATACTGGTACCAAATACACAGATACAGCTCCAAAGCTTGCCTGGTATACGTATAGCTCAAAAACCAGCAGAACTAGTCAGGACTGCTGCGCCTACAAAAGTGAATACGATCAATATCCAAGTTACCAAGCGCAAGAGAGAGACAGACGCGGAGCCGGAAGAATCTCCAAGTAAAGTTATCAAGGTATGGTTAATTTCACGGTGTTTCAACGATGAACATGTCTGGTAGAATTCGTTTGGGAGTCAAGTCATTAGTAATAATAAGCTTTTAATTGGATTGAATCAAGAAACCTCTAATGACTAAATCAGCGCAAGAAGGTCGTATTGTTAAGATAAATGCAACTTGGAAAATATGTACACCAGTACTCAAACTATTGACAGAGCCAGAAATCTTGTGTATTCAATTGCACACAATCCTTATTTTCATGATATCTTAAGCATTTAATGTTGCAATTTTTTCAAAAATGTAATAACCCGCTACATCGATATCACTAGTTAATCTTACTTGTTTTTGTTATTTGGGCAGTTGATGACTTCATGTCCACTCTCAGGCAAACCAATGGTTTCCCCTCTCAAGCGAAAACTGTTCGACTTAAGATCTGTGCAAACTGCTTCAGCTGACCCCGTTGCTGTAGTCGAAGATAAAATTCCACAAGCACCAAAGAGATGCACCTCCGTCGAACTAAGCGCGAATTCTGACAAGACTAAGTCTGAGAGAGTTAAGATGAATACCCAGTTTTCTGGAGGTTTGGAGCCACATACCCGAACTGGCATGGAAAAAGCGAGATCACCCTTGCTGCAATCAAACGATGATCAAACTGTAGATGTGGAGCGACAAGCTGAGTTACATGCAACTGATGCTACAGAAGAGGAAGAAAAGTCGGCTTCTGCACGGCCACGGCTTCTAGTGAAAATAAACATCCGCAATCGAAGCAAAGCCGAGGAAGTGCATAGCAATGGGAAGTGCCAGGATCTCATTGAGGAACCTTCAAAACCCAAAAAAAAGAAGACACTTAATAAGGTAGATGCCGCAAGAAGAAATGTCAGTACACAGGAAGACTCTGAAACGAATCACGATGCAACCGAATCAGACAACTGGGTGCGGTGTTACAAATGTCGCAAAAGGAGATTGCTTCCGTACTGGATTGATCCCGAAGAGCTGATAATCAAATGGAGCTGTTCACAAACCAACTGGCTGTAAGTTCTGATCCAGTATAACCTAGTTGTTTCTGGATTACTCGAGTGATACATATGTCATGGTGAAAATTAGACTTTAAGAAATAAAATCCTTAAAGCTGGATGTATGTACAGAATAAATATATTTTGGTTACAATTTAATTGGTCTGGGGTAAATTTGGAATAACTCATTTCTAGTGCTCTATATATCGTTGGTCGATTCTTGACACGTAATAATTAATTAATTACTTTCCTCATCTCCTACCAGGGCTCCCGGAATGAACGACTGTGAAATAAGTGAACACAAATATAATGCAGCAGTCAACAAGACGATGAGACATGATCGGCAGCCAAGTAAAGCGAGGAAACTGACCCGTACTAAGAGGCCCGGCTCCAAGATCTCAGAATCAAAATCGTGCCAAAAGAAGAATGTCAGGCTGAACGACATGATCGAATTGAGAATTACTAATAAAAGGAGAGTGATCCGTAGGCCCAGAAAATCAGGCTGCGTTTGGTCCGAGCAGTTTTCAATGAGCACAGGCTCTTCCCATGTTCTCGAGAACCTGGAGGAAGGCTCAACCGCAGAAAGCACATTGGAGAAAGCGTCGCTGCTTTTGACGGAGGCCAGCGATTTCAAACGTAGAGCTGATCGGCTAAAGGTTTAGTTACAATGTCTTTTCATGAGAGCATTTTAATGCATTCTATCATTTATCGTATCAATTCAACATGCTTTAGTAGCTTAGTAGCTCAAGTGGTAGCTAATTAGGACGACTTCCTTAGTAGCTCAAGTGGTAGCTAATTAGGATGACTTCCAAGAGGTCATGAGTTCAATCCTCCATGGGCACAAAATAAAAAGTTTCAATAAAATTAGTAGAGTATTCCACTTTCTTAAAAAAAAAAAAAAATTCAACATGCCTTAGGTGAACATTGGGGAACTGAATATTACTGGTACAGACCTTATTCTAGTTTTCACTTTTCACCCTGAGGCTTTTCTTTTGATTGCAGAAGGGAGGCCAGGAGACACTGAGTAATGTATTATATTTGGAAGCAATCCTAAAGTTTCTCGAAGTGGCCTCTCTCTGGGAGCATAAGCCAGTAAACAGAAAGCAGGATGCGATGCGACTGTTTCTACAAACTGCTAATCTCAGCAAGTAAGATCTTATTCTCTTCATGGAACTGCCAATTTAATCATTTTTTCAGACATGTTATACTGATGTATGATATCCCATAAGTTGCAGTAAACTTACCTGGTTAATTTAGAAGCCGAGTAAAATTATTTTTTGTCATATTATCATTAATGAACTTTGGTATAAGGCTAGAATTGAACCATCAGGTCTTATATAGCAAAATTTACTTGGCATGACTTAAATCTGCAAAGCACCAACAGATTTGGTTCTGTATACAATCAAACAAATTCTGTGTGTTATTTGGCATTGTTAATTTGTACCCAAACAATTATGGGATACATGCTTGTTTCGAGGACCCGATAAACGCAGAAAATTGGGACTATTAAATTTCATGTTTCCTGTCCTGTAAAATTCCAAACAATTAAAGGAATGTACTTATAATTTCCTTTTGAAATAGGCAATGTGCTTCTCAGTGCCGCGATATGCAAGCGACAGTCCTGTATGAGGCCATGGAGCTTGCTAACAAGAGGGCAGCACTCCTCAAAGACCACCCCAAAACTGATTATGCAGACCAGCAATCTGAAGTTGATGACTTTGTTATTAGGGCTCATGAGGCTAAATTTATGTGAATAGTACTTAATTTAGCTTATACAATTTTTTTTTTCTAATGTTCATTTGTACTGAATTTATAAACATATTTTTGTATATTGCTAGCCAAATGAATGTTCTGGTTTATTTTCTATTGGCACTTCTGAGTTCTGATGTATATATAATGTACTTTCTAAAAAAGAAAGTTGAGAGTAAAGATGTTCTGGATCCCTGTAACATAGCAACAGAAACAAAAGAAAATAAAAGCATAGATTCATTCAAAACAGTGTAAAATCATGACTGATTCAATCTTAGAGTGCAATCAGCTGTGTATAATAAATTAATCAGTGTATGTTCCTTTGTGGAAATTTGTTGTTATTGAGAAGGAACACAGATGCAATGAGAACAACTAAATGGAAATTTTAACCGTACCGGAGCACGGTAACTCTGGTTACCAAAGGCCAAAGATTCAAAGAATATATAAGTCTCTTCAAAACAAACAGATCACATTTTCATATTATATAGGAAGAGTTCTAACAAATGCTCTGCTGAATTTGATTGTTTTAATTCATATAATTTGTAATTATATCTCATAAATAGAAGGTGTTGAAGAAATTAAATCAGTAACTCTCAGAACTGTCAAAAGAACCTACATACTTAACAGTTAGACTATATACTAGTGCTGATTAAAGGACCAACAAGAAAAATCAGAGGCACCAGAGATTAGACGACTTATTATGTCAACTAAAAATAGCACTGTCTTTTGAAGATTAATTAATTAAGAAGTGAAATATTTTACTAATCTACAATTCAGTAGACTCCTAAATTGTTCAATTTTTAAAAATCGTATAAATAATTCATTAAATAGTGTGTCAAGCAAAATTTCAATTCTTTTCGCTGTAGTTTCATATATAGATAAATTAAGATCATAAAACAATGTCAAACTCTAGTTTCAAGATCATTTTTGCGATTTTTAATTGATTTGATAGATGAGAAAATTAATGAAGAAAAAAGATAATTGGAATTATCCACACAGAAAACAAAATTAAAACAACTAAACATAATTAATACATTATTGCTGCAGCGTCAATGAGCAACTACAGTCTCTACAAAAAAAAAAAAAAAAAAAAACTTTCAACTACAATTACAAACTATCGAATAAAATGAACCTACAAAAACATCAATTCACTAAACACATGGCATCCCTACTTAACCATATTATTTCATGTCAAATGGCCATTGTTGCATTAACTTAGCACTATCACACGACAATGGAGAGCTTTGAGACATGAGGGGCACACAAGATCGTGCCGGTTTTCATAGTACTAGAATATGCCACTTTTAGCCTCTTCGAGGGATCTTCGATCTCATTGGAGTTTATAGTTCTCTTCATGAGGTGAATCGCACTTTCATCAGATTTCTGATTTGGTACTCTCCTCTTCTTTAGTGCGCACTCGTTTTCTAACCCTACTTTTCTCTTTAAATGTTTATTTTCATCTGCATTAGAAACAAAGGAATCGGTTACAAACACGTTTGTCAATTATCAAGTGATGAATTTATGGACTTGTGCGAACAAGCTTTACAGTACTGTTGATATTAACCAATCAGGGTTTCTGTCCATACCATACCGTCTAGTGAGGTTTTATCAAAACTTTTATAATACAGAAATTGTTCAGGCAGTTGTTCCTCGTGTTCATACTGGTACCTGACAAGTATCAAATTTGACTTATGAAGCACGGGGACTATATATAAAATATGCTCATGACAATCAGTAACTGACCTGCTGGGCCCACGTATTTTCCCTTTACAACAATGGCTTCTTGTAGTCCACACCCACATGGCAGTCCCTTCCGTGCAAAGAAATCCAATAATGAGCCCCATGAAAGGGCAGGCGACACGTATTGCAGTCCAATGCGGCTCACATAGTACCCGTTGAGGCGCACAGTTTTTGGGTCTAGGCCAAGCACCCTTCCAACTAAGATGAGATTGACGGAAGATGAGAGCGAGACAGTGATGGTGTAATTGAGACGTGATGCCCGACAGAAGCCAACAGAAGAGCAAAGCCGGAACCAGATTGGGAGGTGCGAAGTGGTTGCTGGCATCAGAGGGGAACAGTGAGAAGTTTATGTAAAAAAAATCATGAAACATTATGTGCAATTTAAAGAACAAAGAGATATTGCAAATTAACAAAGCCATTTAATATAGTGAATTAGTGATAATTTATCTAAAATGTGTAATCTCTCATTAATCCATACATGTAATAATCAGACAGATGATATTGCTTGACTAAAAATGATATTCTTTGCTACAATTTTTATATCCAAAGATTCCAAACAATGATATTGTTTGACTAAAAATATGCCACCATAACTAATTACTCATTATTTTTTACCCTTTCAATGCCATATTAAATCAAGCATATTATACTCTGATTGTGGACCTTCAGACTTGAGAAAGATGCATACATACCAGTACAAGAGTTCTGTGTACCAGCAAGGGAATATGCTATCTTCAACCTCTTACTGGTAATTGCATCCCCATTTGAATTAACACTAACACTTCTTTTGGCGGAAGAATTTCCATTCAGTTTGCAGTTCTCTTCTAGCTTTCGGTTCTTAGAATGCCTCTCAGTTTCTACCTGGAATTCCAGATTTCTCTTGGTAGAAATAGTTTCGCATTCGCTTCTGTAATAACTTATTTCTGCCTTCCTCTTCTTTTGCAAGCACTCGGATTCTAAACAAAACCGTCTCTTCAAAAGAGGGTTTCCACCTGCATTCAACCCCAAAACTCAATTAAACTAACCTCCAATGGTTGTAAACTTGTAATAAACATCTTACAGTTCATCAACAATTCTAAACAGTTTTAACCGCATTGGTGCGGTACCTTTCAGTTCATTGCTGGTACCGTCACAATTTCATATATATACTGGCATAAATGAGGCCATCAAACATTAATTCAATGAAACTGCACGGCCAAGCATGGGCAGGCAATTAGAGGTGGCAAATCGGGCGGGCGGGTCGGGTTTGGGTTCGAATCAAGCGGGTCGGGTCAATTTGACCTTCTAGAATATCTCGGGTCGGTCAGGTCAATTTTAATATCAATTTTTTTTTGTATCGTATGTTGATTTGAGTTGCATTGGATGCTATTTGATCTCGAGTCGGGTTGGTTTCGGATCGGATCAGTTTGACTTTCTGAAAAATGCTGAGTCGGGTCGGGTCGGGCGGGTTTCTCAGGTCGGGTTGGGTTTTGCCACCTCTACAGACAATCATGTTTTCGACTGGTACCACTGTACCAACATCTTGCAATCACCACACAGGCAGTCATGAACAAGAAATATCTGACCTGTGGAGCCGATATGCTTTGCCTGAACAATGATCGCATCCCGTGCAGTGCCACCACCGGGCAGTCCTCGCATCACAAAAAGCCCCAACAGCTGACCCCAGAGCAAGCCACCAGAGACATAACCAGGCCCAGAGCGGCTGACATAGTAGCCGTTGAGGCGCAGAGTGGCGGGGTCAAGCCCGAGCACCCGGCCCACCAGGCCGAGGTCGACCCCGGCTGACAGAGGCACGGTGACTGCTGATGAATGGGCAGCGGTGTCCCGGCGCAGGCGGACGGTGGTGTCGGAGATGGGGGGGCTCTGGCTGCATCGATGGAGAGAGTGGGAGAGTGACAAAGAGAGGTCCAGGAGGTTCTGGAAAGTGGCGGGACTTTGTGAACATTACAATTCATTCACAACACTACAACAGAACAGAACGGGAAATAAAATAAGAGTGTGACCTACTGTCGACAGATAAATTCCATAGATCCATATGCACCGTTGGCATGAAACCTTGGCATCGGATGAATTCCCAGTCACTACCTTTCACGGACACGCTGTGCCTACACTAGTAAATAGTTGTAGGTCGGTAAGTACCATTTTTTTTTTAAATCTGTAGTACCCTGAGACCACGGCGCGCGTCAAATCAATTGCGATTATCGAAATTTTTTTTCCTCTAGTCTGAAGAAATGCTAAACCCTTTTTGAATCCAAAATCCCGCCCACAGGACTGATATACACTCACCTTGGCAGCCTAACTCCTCCATTCCTCTTTCACTTGTATCTAAACTGAATTCTGAGATGAAATCACCGTCCTCACACAACGCAAAGTTAAACCTCCTCGGTATTTGATCCGTCACCCTTTTAGCGGAAATTTACCTGCTATTTTTTATTTATTTTGAGATTGCCTCTTAGATTAGCTGTACGAATCGTGTGCTCACAGTTCTACTGTACTTATGAGGAAAGTACGACAATTGTTTGTTATCTTTGACTGTGTATTTTTTGGTAACAACTTTCACTTTTTTTGTAACAGATGAGTTCATAATTGTAACACTTATGGACTGTTTGCACACTGTTTTGTAACAACGGATGTGCTTGTATTTGCCACTGTGAAGCTCATCTACTATATTTGATTGTGGTGTCAATGTTGTTGTCATTCTGCACAATATATATGCATATATTTGATAATTACTCTTTAATTTCTTCGTAGAAATAGGAGACTGATGAGACTAAAGCGGTTGGCAAAGACATGGACACTTGTATCGTGGTGAAGATTGTGCAGAGAGGTTTAGCCTTCTTTGAGAAGGAGTTAGTAATGAAAGAGGTTACGAAACTTGCAGGTGTAGAGAAGAAGTTCTTGTCTGTCAAGAGGATTGGCACAGACAAGTCCATTGATATATGAAACGTAACAATGGAAAAAATAAATGTAACATACTATTAAGTTTTAGTAACATTTGTATTGGTTTTGTTAACAAGATTTGAGAGTATTGTGGGGCTGCCATGTTAAACATATCTATGCGAATTAATTTTGACCCGTAAGACCTGTTTTGTAACACTAGATTATTATGTAAGTAACAATTATAATGTAACAAAAAATTTTGGTCTAGTAACATGTAATAATTAAAATGTAACAGAAGGACAAAAAATGGTAACAAAAAATAGAACTCAGAGACCAGATCATTTAATAGCATAGATTGGAAGAGATGCTACAGCTCAAAATTTGTAAATGCATTCAGACCAGAGTAACTCGTATGAGCATTTATTAAAAAAACCCAACATAAATACCAAAAAAATTGGGGGAAATTAAAGTTGGGCGTTATTTTTTTATGAAGCATTAAACCTGATGCAACTCCATTTAACTACCAACTTAAAAAAAAAAAAAAAAAAAGGGAAAAAAATTTGGGGGACTCAGTCTTTTCTCGCATGCACATAGCGGAAGGGATTGAATGAAATGGTCTGAGAAAATAATTTGGGAGATCGATTTATATATTGCTTTTTAATTAGGGCCTCCTCATTTAGGCAGTGTTATTTTTTTTTTGAGGAAAAGGCGGTGTTATTCAAAATTTCATTCGCCGAAGTGGGAAATTAATGCGACGTGACATTCATTAATGGCCATGAGAGAAAGTAAAGGCTGAGGCGTAGGTTCAATGATGATCGAAGAGATTGACGCTGGAGCTCGGCTGGACTTCCACCGTGTCACGCTAAATGGGACGTGTTCATTCCAACGCGGATCAGAGTCAATTATGGACCGATGTACGCGTTGACCCTGTGGACACAAGGTATTTCCGATAAAATAACGCATGGAAATGGAATATTTCAATTGAGACCTTGTGTGTTGTGGAATATTTCAATTGAGACCTTAGTTATGAAATTTACGAAGAATGATCGTCAACACATCTCGGCAACAAATACTCTAGAACGAGAGGTAAGTTTCCAAGTTTTTTAACTATGTCACATCATTATTAATCTCAACCATTAAATTTTTTCTCTTTCTTCTTTATCTCAATCAAGTAGCTCAAATTAATTTTTTCTTTTTTCATTAAAGAGATAATATAATTTGTCTAAAAAACAATTTAAGACTCAAAATATTTGTAACTCTTTGTATTTTTTTATATGAATTGATATGTAGCTAAATATATATTGTATAGAAAATATTTTAAATTCAATATTTATTTAATAAAAAAAATATAAAAAATGTATATTTTTTTGTAATATCTATTAGTTTATGTAATATTATCTTTCGCCCCGATTCACAACTCTAGTTAACAAAATGTCTAAACAAAGTGTTTTGGCATCAATACATCATAAATTAATACGAATTAAATTAGACAAACTCGAAAGTGATAGGAGATACAAAAAGATCAAATCAGATTTAATATGTGCAATAGCAGGTAACACAATGAATAAAATTAATGCCCTAAATATTATAACAATTCTCATGCTTATGAAATTTCTCATAATGAAATAAACTTTCAAATAAATATGGACCTTACGTACTAACAAAATTAATTAAATACTAAAATATGGAACTATTTTTCGTGGTACTTGCTTTGGAATTTGCATTTATAACTTTCTTGAGACATAAATGTAAGATATTTTATTATGAATAGACGAAATTAGTACGGAAACTTTCTCCAATCTTCCATGCTAAGGCTCCTTGTCTCACTGGCTCATTTTCATAAGGACTAATGCATGCAAGTGGCTAAAATATTGCCAAGGGCTTGATATATTTTCAGGAATTATGAACGCACTAATTAATTTTAACATGTATTTCATATTCTAGTCAAGTAAATGTGCCAAAAATTTGAACCAATGATAATTACTTTTTCAATTGATCAATATCAAAGTACATATAATAAGATTAAAGTTCACAAGAAGCATATGACAAAGCATGGTATGATATAATTATTATTGCACTTTCACTTCGTCATGGATATAACAAAAATATGTGCATTTCAAGTATGATCTAGAGTAGAAATATTTAAAAGAAATATGTCCGAAATGTACTTTAATGAAGTTAATTGACGCATGCTCATGTCTTATATGGCATTACATAAAGATCAAATAAAGAAAAATATTTATGATACACACATTTTAAAGATCAAATAAATATATGTGTTCATAATACAAATTTTAAAGGTTAAATGAGGACATGGCATGATACAAATTTCAAAAATCAAATAAAGACATGAATTCATGATACAAATTTTAAGAGTCAAATAAGGACATGTTATGATACAAATTTTAAGGGACAAATAAGGACATGTTATGATACAGATTTTAAGGGACAAATAAAAACAACTCACGAACATCTGTGCATGATATAAATTTTTAAGATCAAATAAAAACATTTCATATGAAGACATTTCATGAATCCATGTGTATGACACAAATTTTAAAGACCACATACAAACATTTCATGATACAAATTTCAAATGATCAAATGAAGTCAAATTTAAGGATTATAAAGTACTTCATACAAATTTCAATGAAAAAAATCTTGACCAGAATAAACTTACACCATTTTCATTGCGTTGCACGATTTTTTTAGCCAAATAAGCATGGCAGACTTAGGCAAAATGAATGTAGCATTTGGCATTTTCATGTGAATTTTTATGTGTGCATTAGGACCCACATTCATTGTCCAATTGCATAGCCATCTCACCAATAAATACCCCTCCCCATTTCGTAGGGTGAGGCTATCGGCAGCAAGCAAATGGCTCAAGCAGCGCAACAATTAATGATTTTTTTGAAAATGACTGAGATACCCCTATTTAGACTATAGTGCTCTAACATAATGCCCGTGCTCACGAGTTTGCAAATCCTACTCTGGCTCGTCAGACAGATAAGGTAGCAAAGCAATGGAACATTGGAACTAGGTCTGTTATTCCTCAAAAAAAAGAAAAAAAAAAGGAGAGAGAGATAAAAAAAAGTTAGGTACGTTGACTTCATTTTAATTTTACTGATGCATATGTTGATAATATATTATTTATACTTTAATTGAAACGAACCGGTGATCTCAATATTGATTATTTTATAAATTTTATATACTACAGTTGGCAGCTAATTTTAGTTTAGTATGTGTGCTAGAATTTGTTTGATAAATTAAATGGTACATATATGGTAAAAGTTCTTCAAAATAAATTTTCATCATTGACTTAATAGTGACTAATTTTTTTTGGGTCCTATTTCTGTTGATTAATTGTTTTCATCTATTACTTTGTATGCATAAAATATAATATATAAAAAGAGACAAGATCTAATGTTCATAAGCATTATTACTCGTGCATGCGTTTAGTTAGGATAGCATTCAAGAGATGTCAAAAAATATCTTAAAAATATTGTGGTGCACCAATTTTATTTATTCAAGTTAAATGAGTTGTTATTCATGTTATTAGATTTATTATTCAACTTATTGTGTATAATATATAGTATATCTAATACTTATTTTATATATAAAATAAGTTGGATAATAACTCATTTAAGTTGTACAAAGTATTTTATGAATTCTGGAAAATTTACAAAATCAAAAATGAAAACAAATGTTGTGGAGCTTACGGATTGTGTATATTTTTAAATCTGAAGTAACTTAAGTATGTTTGATAGTCTATAGAAAATGGTGAAATTTCAACCATTAAAGTTTGCATAAAGTTTTTGATGAGTTATCAAATGATATTAAAATTGTTTCAAATTTAAAATATTTTTCAATTTATAAGTTCAAAAAAAATCAATAAATAATTTTCTATTTGTAAGATTTTATAGTTTATTAATTTATTTAAATTTCAATTGTCAAGATGGTCAAAAAAATAATTGTCAAGAGATTTCTCATCTATTCTATATACACAAACTTTAACTATAAACAAACTAGAAAACTTGAAAGATGTATTAATTCTTGGAGAGTATATGATTATATATCTTTAATAAGAACAGCAAAGTCTTATAAAGTTTAACGTATATTTATCTATAATATAATACTCATCCAGCAGTTTGGATGAGCTGCTACTGTAATAATTGAATACACGACATATATTATTTAATTATTTTTTATAGGAATTAGGACACGAACAGAAAATAAGAAAAAAGAGTGCATTTCTTCCAAAGGACCCAATCGCTGGGCAGTTGTGACACTGTGACAGCGCTGGAGTAATGAAGGGTATTCTCGTTATTTTCAATGAAGGTCAATCATTGTTGCGCTGCTTGAGCCATTTGCTTGCTGCGGATAGCTTCACCCCCATTTCGCATCATAGCATGACCAACTCAATGCAATATAGGAGTCTTCTAAAATCATACACAATCAACGGATACAAAATTGTAAAGCTTTGAATATGATACAAATAGAAACTTTTACACATTATGTTTTTCACTTAGTTCCGTAATTGAGAGGCATTTGCGAATTACAACTTATAGATCCAAAAATTTTCCGTCAGAGCAAAAAAAAAACAAAGAAAAAAAAAAGAGTATTGTTCCTCGCACTGTACATCTACAGTGACAATATTGGTCCAAAATTAAAATATACCATAATCGATAATAAGGATATGAATAGAATGAAATATTACATACATGAGTAGGCTGAAACACGTATGGTTACCCATATTACGTCACCCGATTATTTTATTAATAAACAGAATAAAATAAGAAATCACGAGTATATACGATTTGGTTTAGAAATCACAAAACTAGACATTCCACCTAGAAAGAAGGCAGACCGATTCCGCATACTTGCTAGGTGGACCCATTCCACCTAGAAATTAGGTGGACCAGTTTATATTCAACACTGCCACCTTTCTTCTCTTCTCCCACTTAACTCGTCCCCGTCATTCTCCAGTTCATTTGGTATAGTCTCGACATATAGTTCAACCATTCTCCAGTTTATTTTTTATGTTGCCATTTGATATATCATCCGCCATTCAACCTCATCACGAACTGGAATTAAACAAAGTTGATAAGTACCCGCACCTGTAGTATTGCACCGAGCTCTGATACTCAAAGAAAACTAACTTTCCAATAGTCTAAGTTTTCGATATATCATAGTTCTAACATCGTTGAAACATGTATTTTCATTTCCCAGAAATGAAATCTTTGAAGGATTATCATATTCGACACCATAAGATCCAGTTATAACATTGTCGCTAGCATACATGACAACTGGTATTATTCTGATAATTTATAAAAAAATAAAAAAACACAATAACAATTTATATTATTAAACTAAATATTGCTGCTTATAGGGCAGTGTGAGAGAGCAGCAAACTGAATGGTTGTAGCTTGAAGTTTGTGTATTGGAATTTATATGAACTGGTCCACCTAATTTCTAGGTGGAATGGGTCCGCCTAGAAAGAAGGTGGAATCGGTCCGTCTTTTTTCTAGGCGGAATCGGTCCGCCTTCTTTCTAGGTGGAATGTTTAGTTTTGTAATTTCTAAACCAAATCATATATACTCGTGATTTCTTATTTTATTTTGTTTATTAATAAAAAAATCGGTTTTTTGTTTATTCAGTAATTAGTTAATTTTTGTTTATTAATTGCTCTGAATTATTGTAAGTACTTAATTGTTCTAATGAATCCTGAGATTAGTGACTGTGGACTAGATTAGGTGCTTATCTGTTGATTTCTTTTTTGTTCACAGTATCCATATGCCAAAAAGAAAAAAAAAATTGGTTGCCTTTTAGTTGATTTTCCTCTCTATATTTTCCTTCTTTGTATATACATCTAAATGATGCCTTTTTAGTAAATCACACAAATAATCCTTAAAATTTAAGCGACATACAATTTTTAATATACCAAATAGTCCAATGATTATGCCTTAATGCTAACATTTATTTAATAAATATTTAAAATCATGAACAAATATATTTATTTGTACATTATTTCTATTTTCTACTACTTATCATGATTTATTAAGACAGTAATTTTGATAGGGACCAAAATGTTATAAATTTCAAACTCTGAGAACAAAAATGGTATATTTTAAAAATTTGGAACTATAAAAGGTACATATGAAACAAAATAGTAACAAATTAATAATTTAAAGACTATATAGTAGCTATATCAATAGTTTGGGAACTTCAAAAACCAAATTAATCAGAAATCTTTCGTTGTTATTTCCGTCAACACTTTAGCAGAGAGAATATTTGACCTCTTCGTACCAATTTTCCCACGTGCGTGCGGCAGTGCGTGCTAGTAAAAATTAAAGAAATGCAAGAAGTCCAATCAAATTGAATCAAAGGGTCTTTTACTCTTTTTCCATGAACAGACACCCGCGAAAGATCTAAACCATCCAGAAGATCTTGACTGAGAATCTGTACCGTCCAACTGAAGACTAGATCAGTTTATATTACATTTGCGAAATCAGATAGGGGTATTATCGTAAAAGCACAAATTAGTGTTCCCGCTTCCTAATCTCCGCTCCCTCGCTGCTTCTCCGCCCTCTCCTTCTCCTTCCCTTCCCTTCCAGACAAACCCTCACTCCTCCGCTCCGCCACACTCCGCCCCACTCCGATCAAGATGCCGTTCTCGTACACCGTGCCGTGCTGCATGGACTCCAAGACCGCCGTCGGAGCCCTGTCCTCCCTCCTCGGCGTCCTGTTCGCCTCCTCCATCTCCGCGCTCTTCATCGTGCTCCTCACCGAGGAGATGAACACCGCCGCGGTGATCTCGATCGCCATCCTTGTCTTCCTCCTCATCCTGGTGGCATATGCCTTCTCGAACTTGTATAGCGAGTCGGCGAGCCTCTCTACTGCACGTAACTCCGCCCTCCTCGGCATCTTCGGCTTCCTCGCGGTGGTTCTGATCCAGCTGTACCCCTATTTGCCGGATCACGCCCTCAAGATCCCGCTGTACGCTTTCATGGCCTGTTTCTTACTCGCTATCTGCCTCTACCACTCGCTGTCGACGGAGTTCAAGAAGACATGCCCCTTCAGTTGCTTCAATGCCGCTGTTGACGATCAGCAGGACGATCCGGAGGCTCCGCTGCTCGGCGCCGTGCGCACCGATCTGGCCGCCGTGCGTAGCGATTTGGCCGCCGTGCGTAGCGATTTGGCAGCCGTCTGCACTAATCTGGCTGCCGTCCGCCCGGCAGCAGGCAGTGTTGCCCCCACCCTCCCGGCGGCAGGCGGTGTTGCCCCCACCCTCCCAGCGGCAGGCGGTTCTGACCCCACCCTCCCGGCGGCAGGCGGTGTTGCCCCCACCCTCCCGGCAGCAGGCGGTGTTGCCCCCACCCTCCCGGCATCAGGCGTTGTTGCCTCCACCCTCCCGGCAGCAGGCGGTGTT
This sequence comes from Cyperus esculentus, assembly GCA_030179965.1. Taxonomy (NCBI): domain Eukaryota; kingdom Viridiplantae; phylum Streptophyta; class Magnoliopsida; order Poales; family Cyperaceae; genus Cyperus; species Cyperus esculentus. The sequence continues at coordinate 3,611,219 of JASGLE010000025.1, read as the reverse complement.
GCCCCCACCCTCCCGGCAGCAGGCGGTGTTGCCCCCACCCTCCCGGCATCAGGCGGTGTTGCCCCCACCCTCCAGGCGGCAGGCAGTGTTGCCCCCACCCTCCCGGCGGCAGGCGGTGTTGCCCCCACCCTCCCGGCATCAGGCGGTGTTGCCCCCACCCTCCCGGCATCAGGCGGTTCTGACCCCACCCTCCAGGCGGCAGGCGGTTCTGACCCCACCCTTCCGGCAGCAGGCGATTCTGCCCCCACCCTCCTGGCGGCCAGTGCTCCCACCATTAGCCCGGCAGCCCGTGCTCCCCCCATCAACCCGGCAGCCCATGCCCCCCCCATCAGCCCGGCAGGCTAACTTCCACACCCCGGTACCATAGGATTGTTCTGTACCAGATGTTAAAACTGGTGTACCAATTTGATGTTCTTTTGTCATTGTATTTTCTTTTTTTCACAGATAGGCTGACAATAATGTTGCTCAGGTTGTACCTAAACCTATTGGAAGCTGATGCATCAAAAAATTAATTGCAACTTTATTTTGTCTGTTTGCTATTGATCATGTTTTTATTTCTGTGATGCAAGAATGCGTCTTCTACTAATGTTTAATTAATTGTCAAAATATTGTTGAATTGTATCAATTGTGTCCTCGGATTTAACTTAAAAAGAACCAAAAGAAGAAAGGCAGCAATTTGTGAACTTAGCTGGCATATTTCAAAACTTACAATCCAAATGGGAACTAAAGTATTGCTCAAAAAAGTCACAATTCATATAAATAAAAAAGATGCCAGTGAACTTATTTATTTGCAGCTCAAGCTCAGACAATATTACAGTTACAAACATACACATACCATATCTTCTTCATACCTTTCCTCGTGTTATTTTAGGATTATAATTCCCCATGGAAGAATTAGCACTTGAAGCAACAAATTCAAATGCTGCCTCATATATACTTTGCTCAGTATCCGAAATTCCTCGCCATAAATAGACACTCACCTTTTTGAGCTCAAATTGTCTGATTGAGCCGAAATTAGTCGACAAATGTGAGTACAGTTTTCCGATTCAGTTGAATCAGCATGCACAATTGCTTAAACAGCAGTTACTTAATCTTCTGTCTCAGTTGGCGGCGTCATGATCCTGCTTTCGCCTCTTTATAATACCAGCATTTCCTTCTCTTCGCCAGTTTTTTCACGCTCACTTGTTCCCTCCTTTTTACCTTTCAAAAATTCAAGAACTGCTTGAAATGCAACATCACCATCTTCACTCTGCCACCTCAGCTGGCGTGACCTCGATCTCCTTCACTAGTCCTTCTATTTGACCATTTCAGGAAACAATTCATGATCGTTGATCAAATGGTAATTCCAAATCAAAACCCGTAACCCGCATGGGCTGCAGTAGCCCATGTGGATGTGCATATCCATTCTTCTGGGCCGGGTCAGAGCTGGGTCGAGTCTTTCCTTGTAGTTTGTCGTGAATACTATGATGCGCTCCTCTCCGCTGGTCGACCAGAGACTGTCAACAAAGTTGAGCAGGCCTGACAGTGTGATCTGTCAAAAGTACAATACACGATTATTCTCAATATGATATAGTTTTTAAGTTTTTATATTAGACTGCAATATGCTAATTTTTCTTCTATGTCTGGGGATTATAATTCAGCTTGCTTACGAAAAAGGGTGTTGTCAGCAAGACAGCAATTCTTATGATATACAGAAATTATGTGCATAAGAAATTTTAATTGCTACCTAGATATTTGGAGGCTCTACAAAGTGTTGACAGGAAAGTAACATGGGTTTCAAAATTAAATAGAAATTTTAATTACAGATATTGATTGAATCAAATGCAAGATAATTGAAGCACAGAGCCACATTTAAATTTCAGTAAATTGGTTTGTCACCGTGATAAATTGCAGAAATGATGCTTTAACTCATGCTTTGCTAAGAAGCAAGATAACTGGCAACTCACAAGTTCCAGAAAATGTCAGCTGATAAAAATCCTATTAATCTTTTATAAAATTTTCATCACAAACCAAGTAAAACATAATTAGTTAAAGGAAAGTAAAACAGAATCAACGATATAGATTAAATGGTAAAACAGACATGCAGTTATATTTAAGGCGTGAATATCAGTTGCTGCCTCCTTCAAAATGGTAAAACAGACATGCAGTTATACAAGTAAGAAACACTTGAACTAATAATGGGTTATCAATTAGTTAAACCTTATTTTAGCATATGAGTTCCCAATTCATTCCAATAACCTTATTAGCTACGGATTCTACTGTACCAGCTTTCATATATGCACTGGTAACATCTTATTGATCTTATTTTTGGACAACCCATGCATACAAATCATATTATAGACCAAAAGATAAGAACTTTGCAAACTTCAGTATTTGGTGTGCTCTGAACAGGATGCAAATCATCTGTCACATTTTCCCCGTTCAAGTAAGCAATAATCCTACATTGTCTCTTGAACCAGATATTCCTAAATCAGAGGATTTGCATTTGCTGCCATAGTTGTGATGGCAGCAAGCTGCCATAGCTCAAATATGGGGCGTACAAATCAATTGATGGCCCGATTAATTCCCTCAAAAACATGGTCTATTTGCCCAAATAATATCTTCGGTTTGGTCTTTTTTATCTAAAATTTTTTTGTTAAAGTATATAAATGCATTATTTTCTTGAGGTGTGTCTTTGTTGTCATGTAAATTACGTTTTTATTATGAGTTGAGCTATGGTACTATTAATAATACAAATTGTGCTATACTATTGACTTATGTCTCCAATTTCAAAATATTAATAGTCGATCCAAACTGCTCCTTATGATCTTTATATAAAATTTTACTTGTAAACCAAATTTTATATTTTTTTTAGAATTTTCTTATTATTTTAAGATATTTTAAAATGTTACTTATTTGGATGGCTCATAATGTTTTAAGCAAGTGATATTTCAAAATATCTCAAAAAATAGTAAAAAATTTTTAAAAATATAAAATTTGGTTTACAAGTAAAATTATATATGAAGATCATAATGTGCAGTTTGGATCAATTATTAATATTTTAAAATATGAGATATGAGACAATAGTACGACGCAATTTGTACTTTTAATAGTACCATAGCTCAACTCTTTTATTATCTCTTATTACTTAATGCTGTTATTGAAAAATCGTGCTATGTCAAGTTATGCAACATATAAAAAAGTACAACAAAATTCAACCTCACAATATCACATTTAATAAGTACAATACCAAATTAATGATAAAAAAGTACAATACCAAATTTACGGTTAAGCGTGTTTGGACACTTGGGCAGTCGGGCAAACAAGTCCCATAACCAAATTTATGAAAAGAAATCTGGGCCATTAATAGATATTAACGATTGAGATTTGAGAGTTATGGCAGCAGATGTAAATCCCTAAATCAGACAACACTCAAAAGCAGTATATTGAACATTTACAAAAATGTAACATAGGGATTCTACAAATACATTATTTTCCAACATATTATATACAGAATTAACCAATACTCAGACACATTTCAATCATTGCATTACTAAATAAAATTTAAACACATCAATAATATAGAGAATTGAAAAAAAAAAACAAAAAGGCTGGTCAACTTACTGAAAGAGGACCTTTTGGCAGCTGTTGCTGTTGGAGCCTTGAGAAGAAATTGTGTGAGGATGATTGCAATAGATGCAAGAAAAGAGGCATGTTTCACCTTCAATCGTTTCATGTTGATCTCTCTTTTTGGTTTTTTTTATTCATCTTTTTTGAAAAAAAGTGATATATTGATCAACTGGAAGGAGTGCAAAATGGAAAGTGAGAGGCCGACGTACATCTGAAGAATGCCCAATATATTTTGGGCTGAAAACCAAGGTTTTATTTGCTCACAGTTCTCTCATTGTAAGAGTACATGATGTCTTATTTGTTTATTATGTTTGGATCGTATAGGCCCTGTTCGGCGTTGATGGAAAAGAGGAATAGGGTGGAATTGAAGCTCTCTTCTCAACGAACAGGATGAGATTAGCTTGGAATAGATGGGAGGATGGAAGAGGCCTCTTTTCCTAACTTTTCAATTCCAACGATATGACGGAATAGCAGAATTGGGTCAGATTAGGAGTCCTGCTTCATCTCTTTTGCAAACGTGGCCATATTGATTGATTTTAATATCGTCTCTCTCTTGTTACTTTTTCACTCTTCCAAATAAACAGCAAAAACTTCTCTGCCGAACACGATGCGAATACATGAGAAAAGACGTCTATTCACTCTTCCACAAATCCCCTTTTCCATCACTATTCCTCGTGCAGCCGAACACTGCCATAAAGAATAGTGTAAGATTAGTAGAATTGAGATTAGTAGTTGGGAATAGTGATTTTTAGATTAGCTTGAGATTAGAAGAAATAAAGTACTATTCCGAATAGTATATATGTTGTTTGGATTGTATGTTAAGAATAGTAACGGAGAGATTGAATAAATTAGTATATTTTTTCCTTCTTCCATCTAGCTTTTGTATATTTCACTTTTTTCTTTTCCTTTTAACTGCTTTGTTTCAGTTTTTGTCTATTATCACACAAATTGTTGCAAATTAGATTAAAATAATCTGCAATGCCATCCTCGATCAGTAGAATGTCAAAGGGTGATTGATTGGTTATGCCGACCTTTATGAAATGCTTGATCGTAAATCGTCTCGAAGAGATTGGAAGTGGTACGAGGCGAGGTTCAGTATAACAAGCTCTTGAGGAAGAATGACCAACTACGAAACCATGTTGATTGAGATCTCTAAATATTCGTCGTGATGCAGAGAGAACGAAATCGACAATTATTTCATTGAATTTGGACTACATCGATGCAGAAGTGAGGACGAAGGATCGGCATTGAGAGGGTCACTTGCGCTGTCCTTTTTCCCTCTCTAAGAAAAAGCAAGATGGGTGGGAAATGAATAAAAAAGTTTGAACTATTATAATTTTTTTTAGTGTTGTTTCCTTACTTTTTGCTATTCCATGTTTTTGTAGGAATAGAAGAATAGAACTGTTCTCAAGCTAATCGGAACAGTAAATGTTTGTTTGGATTGAATCAACTTTGGGATAGTAGAGCTATTCTGGATTAGCTGCTATGCATGGGTCCGTTTGGCAAATCAAGGAATAGTAATAGAATAGTGTTATCCGATTAGTAAAATGGATTAGTGGTTGTTGAAAGAGTAAAAAGAATAGTGATATTTAGAGCTATTCAGATAGTGAAAATATTATTTGGCAAATGACAATTGGAATAGCTAAATAAATTGGAGTGCTAATCCGCTATTCGGCCTCTACCCTTGAATAGCGGAATAGACTATTCAAGGTATTATTCGAATAGACTAAATCTTGTTTGGCAACAACTTTGAGTAAAATAGTGATGCTATTCCAATTAGTGTGAGTACCAAACAACCCCCATGATCCAAACATACCCTTATTTTCTAACGAATAGAGTATAGAGATATTTAGTAAATGAAGTTCTATTTGCCGGAAAAGGCTTTCATGTACTGAATAATAAATAACAAGTGATATATTGCAGATAGTAGTAATGTTTTCTTCTCATGTAACTTGTTTAGAAGTAATTACTCAGTTGATCCATGATGGTTCTGAAGTGTGCTGGAATGTTTTGTTTCCATACTATATGTGACCAAGTTACCTGCAACATTAGGCACTAAATCCTTGCGAATTGCTTTGCATAGCCCCGCTATGACCAAGTTACCTGCAACATTAGGCACTCAATCCTTGCGAATTGCTTTGCACAGCCCGGTTGTGTGTGACCAAGTTACCTGCAACATTAGGCACTACAATCGAACAATTAGAAAAGTATTAAATCCTTGCGAATTGCTTCGAATAACAAAATTGGTAAAGCAATACCTTCTTAAATATCTGCTTTAAGGAGGTTATTTGAGAAAAGCAATATAGTTCTATAAATATGGGTCAATATGCAAAGGTAAAAAGTGACATTAAGTATAAGATTAAAAGGAAAGGTGAAAAACTGACATTGAATTAGAAATATTTTACATATTTCGCACCGTCTTAAGATCTTTTGATGGAAAAGGGAACAAACCAATAACTATTAATTTCAAATCTGATAGCAGTGTTATGCACAGTATTTTTGACTTTCTGGAATTTCAAAAATTAGATTTTATTTAAGATGATTTCAATGATAACCAACGTTACATGGTAATCCAACATTCATACTGCTAAAGACAGAGAAACTTGGTTAAATTTTCACAACATCTCAAGGCTACAAATACCATAACAATTTGATTGTTCAATTATCTTGAGCCATTTTTTTCAAGCCCGCAAGGTTGTTGGAAAGATCAATCGATACAGTCAGAATGAGAGGAAACGGAAGTACCTGGCAGGCTGGCACTGGTACATATTATGTCGAGAGTGATTATGATCATTCAGACCAAGGATTGGGATTGGCGAACATGTATGCTTAAATTGGAGCCAGATTAAGGACTTCGTTTGTTGCAGGAAAATGATTCATAATTGTAACAATCAGTTGCAAGGTCACAGGCACTCAAATTGTCTCAAAATCCGTGTCAGCACGGCTCTCGAGATGATCCAACGGATGACACGCATCGCGCGAGATCAGATTTGACGAGATTTTTGTTTAGTATGCAACAAATTAAAAATACGTCAGTTTCACGAATTATACGCTCAATTTGAGAATTACTGGCGTATAATACGAATTATGCCAATAAAACGCGTTCTTTTCTTTGAGAAAAATATAGGGGTCACGCCCCAATTCTTTCACCACTTGTAAGAGATGTTTACAAGGTTCAAATGATAAAAAATTACAAAAATTAAATAAAAAACAGAGAGCTCATTATGTATAAGCCTAAACCTTACAAAAAATTAAAAAAACAGAAAGAGGTAAGCTGTTATTATGCAAGAAGAATTAGCATACTAACTAATGCATCATCTTCCATTCATGAAGGACCTCCAGCGCCATCTGTTCTGGTGGTTTGGAGATTTCTTTAAAAATTCTAGAACACCGCTCTCTCCAAACCACAAAAGACACCAGCAGAACAATCTCTCTAATCTCTTTTGGTACCGATTCTATCTCAATCCATTGGAAATATTCTTGCGGCACATCAGTAAGACTCAATACCAATTGGTACAAGTTGGCTCGTTGCAATGAAATTCTCAAAGATTGCTGTAAAAAAACACACTCATGAAACAAATGCAGAACACTTTCTCCATCAATCCTGTACAACATACATATGTTCACCATGCACCATCCCCTACGCTGAAGATTATCCACAGTAAGAATTTTTCTCTTTAATAACAACCAAGCAAAAACATTCATTCTTGGAGGAACTTTGAGCTTCCAAATATGTCTGACCGGGTCCAATGGAGATGGAGTGTCCTTGAGGAACTCATAGAAAGATTTACAAGTGAATTTTCTATGTGATGTTAAGTTCCAATTGTTATCAATCAGATTCTGTTGTGGATTTGAGTGAACAGGAATAAAAGGCAGAATCAAATTGAACACAAAATCAAGTTGTTGTTGGCTGATGAAGAAAGAACTGGTACCAAATACCGGTGCCATGAATCAGGTGTTCTCAACTCTTGCACTGTTGCATTTGGAGCTATGCAATGAGAATATAGATTTTGCATGGATAATTTTAAAATACCAAATCCCCAATCATGATGCCAGAACGAAGCTCTATAATTGAAATCAAGTTCAAACGTGATTGATCTTTCAAAAGGTATGGCAATAACTTTAAGTTGCTTCCTGAATTGAATAGGAAAAGGCAAGTCCCATTCTCTAAGTGATGCTACCCAGCATAACATTTAATTCCTTCCAGAGAGAAGGCTGTAATGAAAACCATTTCCAAAACCATTTTGCCAAGAGAGCTATATTCGTTACAGTAAGATCTCTTATTCCCAAACCTCCTTTCTGTTTTGGCCTACACACCATTGACCAATTTGCAAGATGAATTTTTCTTTGTTGTGAATTATTTTGAGCATTACAACCTTGCCAAAGGAAATTTCTTCTGACCCGATCAATTTCCGATATTACCCATTTCGGTAGACGAAAAACACTCATGTAGTATATCGACAAGGCCGATAAAACAGAGTTAATTAAGATTATTCTACCTGCTGGAGATAAAAATACCGTACTCTATCCTGGCAATCTACTTGTATGCTTGTTGATTAAAGGTAGATAATCTGCTCTTTTGAGGCTTTTGTCTGAGAGCGGTAATCCCAAATATTGGACCGGGAATGTGGCAGATCTGCATCCCATGTATCTTGCCAAATCTTCAGAAAGAACAGTATCAGAGGGTGTAATCATGAGGCTTGACTTTTGCAAATTGACCTTTAAGCTCGATATGCTGTGGAAAAAACTGAGAACTATTTTTAAGATCTGAAACTGCCTCAAAGATGGTTTTTTTTATGAAGAAAAGAGAGTCGTCACCATATAAAATGCACGGCTTAAGCCCTATCCATGGCAATTCCCAAGCTCCTAAACCAACCAACTTGTTGACCCACCTTGATAGAAAATCCATTGATAAAATGAAAAGGTACGGAGACAAAGGGTCTCCCTGGCGTACCCCCCTTCGAAGCAATAGACGTTTACCGGTTAGGCCATTGACAATAATTTGTGAGCTTCCCTCCAACACAGCATTTTTAATCCAATTTGTCCAATATATCGGGAAACCTTTAACTTCTATATGATGCAATTGATTTTAATTATACCCTTAGTATAGTATATTAAACTTGGATGGAGTTTGCTACAGTTTTATGAACAGTTTTCGCAACAGTAATTTTTTTTTTTTTTTTGGGGTGAGCATGGCGCACACAAGCCAAATTGTGAAAAAGAGTTGGTCAGAGAAATACAATGCATGCACCAGGTGCACGGCTTCCAAGAATTGTGGTAAAGAATCTTTCCTTTTGCATGCACTGCGGAGCAAACATGTAGAGAGAGATCAAATTGTACCCTTTTACAACAACTCCAATTAGTTCCATTATTTTAAATATATTCTAGTAAAATCATATAATCATTAAAATATTATTTTAAATATATTCTATTCACAATTTTTATAATTAAGTAGTAAGTCTTATTTAATATTTAATCAACAACATCAGATAATTTTTTGAGAGTTTGAGCTCTACAAATTCGAATTTGATATTCTTATAAAAATTTGATATTCACAATACTCATAATTTTAGCAAAAATTTGATACTCTTATAAAAATTAAATTTGAGTTTTAATTTAACAAAAATTTCATAAAATTTTTTGGTTTAGAAGCGCATATTTGACTCGATTTAATGGTTTCAAGAGCTGATTTTGATTAACATAGATATATTAAAATGATTAATTGTAATAATTAACAAATGATTAATTTTAATAATTTTGTAAACTACCTTTGTGATGAAGTTAAACTTTGATATTTTTGATTGTTTAATTGGTATTAAAGTTCGTACGCAAATCAAGTCGATAAATATATAAAAGGGAGACAAAATATCACGTATGAGTCTTAAAGCCAATTAAAAGATAAAAGATATAATATCAGCATTTGTTAGTTTATATGTTATAGTATTGTAGCCTAAATTTTAATTTAACCTCATTTAATATTATATCAAAATTTGCAATAATTAGATTTAATAGTTTCAGAATTAAGTATTGAATAACAGTAAAATGCAGATTATTTACAATATATATATATATATATATATATATATATATATATATATATATATAACTTCATAGATTGATTATATGAGTAATAAATACTTAGAAAACTCTAAAAATAAAAAAATTTTGTATTCCCTAATATTTTCATATAAAGAATTTATTGAGCACCACAAATCGTGATTTCGAACACGGTTACATAAATTTTGAGGCGTTAGTATTTCGGTCTGAAATGTTAATATTAGTATAATAGTCTAACTCTTGATTATATTTCAATTTTCATAAAATTTAATGTCTTTTGATAGAATAAAAAAAGATAAAAATGTCATTTGTTATTGGATAGGATTAGAAATTCAAATAGTTCGACATCATAAATATAAATATATAGCTCAATAATATTGCCGAAGCAAAGCGAGGCACTCCTCTAGTATCTACTAATCCATGATAACTGATACTTCTCTAATTATTTTTTATAAAATAATTTAATTACTAAATAACCGTTCAACTTCAAACTATTACATTCATGGGTAGCAATGAGTACTGAAAACGAGATGAATGAAAAAATTGTCAATAGAAAGGAAAATGATGATGCAAAAAAATTAAGACAAAAAAATTGAGTAATATGTCCAACAAACAAGTCAGGCAATGGAGGAAATTTTATTAATGACAAGATATATATTAAAAAATGTTAACCTTTACTGTTCATAGATTTTGTCACACCATAGAAACATAACATTATAAATGAGCATGCGGTTTATCTGAATCTGTAGATCGATACCTATTTCTAAATAAAATTAATTTAATGTATTCTCTGAACAAATCAACAAAGTACACCTTTTTGAGTTTTGACACCAATATTACCGTAAAATAAACGAGAATATCACAATTAAAATAGAAAAAAAAAACAATTCTTATATATCTACCCCTCCTCTATATCCGTCTTTGTATATAATATGGACATAAGCATATCCTGGTACTCCACACAAAATACAAGAGAAACCCATTGATTCCAAGCAGAACACACAAAAATAATCCTGGCGTCAGGTGAATGAAGCGATATTCAGTATTGTACAGCAAGATGAACATAGACACGATGATGAGCATTCCGGAGGAAAATAACTACATTAAACACGAGACCAAAAAAAAACAAAGAAAGAAAGGAAGTTAGAACGAAATATATATATGTTTTGTCAGTTATATTAAAAACTTATATAACAGATGGCGTTATATATTATAATATATATACACTACAAGTAAATATTATAGTTGAACCGAAGTCTTAAGGCTAATTAAAACAGGATTATTTTGCTAATCTTAATTTTAGTTATAGACTGAGCCAATTAAGCTAGTAATTGTATGTTAAAATATATGAAGGAAAATATTATAAAGGTACGAATTATAAAGTTTATAAAGTTGATACGGGCTACAATATTTATTAAACTATCTATTATTCACATTAATGATTTTATTACTATAAAATCGTTCTATTAATTATCCAACTTAGAAAACCACGCGCTAATAAGAATGATAAGTAACCGATCTGTAAAAGTACCATGAGAAATATATATAGAAGATTAATTAGGAAGAGATGACATACATACCCGAGCGGAATACGGATCGTAGTCTCCTTCTTCTCTTACTAGCCTGCCTCGTCTGTTGGTTAATAGAGGGACCTCGGCAGTATTATTGTCATTGACCACTACAATGCTCTTCAAGTCACTTGTCGACGAACCTGATTTATTTATTGAGAAAAAGGTATTATTTAGCTATTAATGCAATAAATTATATATGGATCCATAGGAAGATCGATCATGCATACAAGTTTCAAAACTAGTTAATTCTTCGCCTTTTATTTATTTTTTATTATTTTTTATTTTTTTTTTTAAGAAAGTGGAATACTCCACCAGTTTTATTGAAATCTTTTATTTTGTGCCTATGGAGGATTGAACTCATGACCTCTTAAAAGTTATCCTAGTTAGCTACCACTCCAGCTACTGAGCCTTTTAATTTGTACAAGCATGTCTCTAAAAAAGTTTAATACGTTCCATAAAGATAATTATTTTCACATAATTAAAACAAATAAAGGGTTGGCTTATTATTATCGAGGGCTCCGGCTATCATTGGAAATTTACCCATTTAATTACCAGCTGATTTATATTATATATATTATAATTTAATCTCAAGTCATGCCTGGAACACCCGACAAATAGTTATGAACACAAATTCGCACAAACAATTATTTATTATAACGTTATGATACAACAAACTTGACTAATAAGTGATGGAACCCAACTTTTAGAGTCAAAATAAATATATAATTAGTTAGAATCTTGGTATTAGACATTTGAGGGGACAAAAGAAAAAACGACAAGAAGATTTTTCTCATTTCAAAAATACAAAATAAATAAGCAAAAGCCCTTTGTTAATCCGTGTTATTTTGCCAATTCAATGCAACATACAACACCTTGAATCATACAAATGTGATTAAATTAAACAACAAGCAAATTAGGATTATGTATTATATATGTATTGAGGGTCAGAAATATGAACCTGTATTGGGGACCCACGTCGACACAGGGACGGTGGCAAAACAGGCAGCAGCAGCACAAGCAGAAACCATGTTTCTCAAACAATTAAATTCAAAATCGTCGATTAATTTTCTCTTTACACCGTGGAGCAAGAACAAAGTAATAAACTAATATCAATTAGATTGCACAAACATATATTTATGCTGCCATCTTGGAAGATATATATGCACGAAGCGGTGCTGCTATATATACTTCGGGGCCTCAATATAAGTATACATTTTTTTGTTTGTTGTTTCTATGTTTAGACAAAAAAAAATATAAATAACTTTTTTTTGAAGTAGAAAAATATAAATAACTTTAGGTCGCTATATATTTGTATATGTATCTACTATCTAGAGTTAGACTATTATACTAACGTTAGCATTTCGGACCGAAATATTAACGCCTCAAATTTTATTTTATCGTGTCCGAAATCACAATTTATGGTGCTCAATAAATTCTTTATATGACAATATTAGGGAATACAAAAATTTTTCATTTTTAGAATTTTCTAAGTATTTGTTTTGAATTTTAGAAAAGAGCACATAAATATTAATAAAATATTGATGTTTGTACATGCTATTTTCAAAAATTCAAAACAAATACTTAGAAAATTCTAAAAATAAAAAATTTTTGTATTCCCCAATATTTTCATATAAATAATTTATTGAGAACCATAAATCGTGATTTCGGACACAATAACATATATTTTGAGGCGTTAGCATTTTAGTCTGAAATGCTAACGTTAGTATAATAGTCCAACTCATGTATCTATACTACTATATACTATATTATAAAGAGGAGGGATCCATTGACAATGTTTATAATGACAATCTTGACAATCAAGATTTTGAAAAATTTGTAATAATTCATAAAAAATCTTAAAAATGAAAAAACTTTTATGGATGCATTCTTTAACTTATAGATTAATAGTGTTTTAAATTTCAATCAATTTGAACATCGTTTGATAGTTTATCAAAATTTTATACATTTTTTAACGGTTGAAATTTAACGAGCTTTAAAGAGCTATCAAACGTCACGTAAATTGAATATAATTTGATACATAATCAATCTATAAGTTAAACAATATCTCTATAAACTTTTTTCTATTTTTAAGAATTTTTAACTATTTTTACAAATTTTTTAAAATCTTGATTGTCAAGATTGTCATTTTAAGCATTGTCAATGGATCCCTCCTCTATTATAAATTATATAACGAAAGTCTTCTATTAGTTCATTAATTGTCTACTATAATTGACATTGACTGAACTTTTAAACCATACAGCATAGATATATATTTTTTAAATGAACAATAAAGATTCCTAAAAACATCTTTTTTTTTTCTTTTTTTCCTCATTTGTTTTTTTCTTGGTGGTTTATCTTTAGTTTTCTAATAACGTATTATATTTACAATGCATATGTATGAATTTACGAACACCTATATATGATTTTCTGGCTAAAATTTGTTTTGAGATAAAAGATCCATAGAGTAAAATTAATTGTGATAGTGTGATACTATTTTTTAAGAGCAAAGTGGAATACTCCATCAATTTTATTGAAATCATACTAAAAATTACATCCTACAACAAATTTGTTCACTTCTCATACTAAACAACCGGTATTCGACTGCAGAACAAAGTTCTGCATTTAATTTGAAGGAATCTCTGCTTCTTTGTAATGCATATTGGATGTTCTAATCTTGTAATGGTTTGTCGATTTATATTTATTATTAAACTTTTGGAATATATATGAATCTTCGGATGTACGTTAAGTTTTTGTGCAAAAACATTTTTGTGTTGAAGTCTTCAATTAGGCTTTTCCATGATTGTTATACGAAAACATTTTCTAAGGATAGTAAGTAGTTTTCTGTAATTTTGTCCCGAATGTCCGATGTAAAATAATCTTCTATGTGTATATTCTTTTGTGAACTTGTGTTTCAGGTGGTGATCATATGTATCTATGCCTTTTTTTTTTCTCAACCTAATTCACCTTTTTTTTGCCCAAAACTTTGATAACTCACGAAATTTGAAACGAACATTGTCAAACAAGATTTCCATCCCTAATATCGGCCAGCCATCAAAAAGTATGTATTCTCTTCTGAAATGAATGTAAACTATCAAAGGTTGGTCAAGTAACTGCAATTAAAAGGGGGAGTTGTCTCTTTAACCAATAAATAAAGAGGAGGGATCTATTGACAATATCTATTTTAACAATCTTGACAATCCTAATTTTCAAAAATTTAAAAGAAATAGTTAGAAATTCTCAAAAATAGAAAAAAGTTTACGTAACTATTGTTTAAGTTATAGATTGATTATGTTTCTGATTATATTTAATTTAAGTGACATTTGATAGTTTTTCAAAGATCCGTTAAATTACAACCATTAAAAAATGTATGAGATCTTGATAAGCCATCAAACAATGTCTAAATTGATTAAAATTTGAAACACTATCAATCTATTAGTTAAATAATACATCCATCAATTTTTTTCATTTTTAAACATTTATATGAATTTATTCAAATTTTTTAAAGTTGGTATTGTCAAAATTGTCAAAATAGGTATTGTCAATGATCTCTCCTCATAAATAAATACGTAACTCAGAGATCAGAATGGTGATATTTCTTCAAACAACTCAAATGTGCTTATTTTGCTACATTTCTCTTTAACTAATCACTATGCAAAATCAGATGCTAGAGTGGTTATATTTCAAGTAAAAAATTAATTGAACCATGTAAAAGTGAATCTGAATTTTTTCAAACAACTCAAATGTGCCTTTTCCGCTACATTTGTACATCAATTATAAAATTTAAAATTCTACTTGGAACTCCTCTAGACCTCGACACACAATTATTACAAAACGTTATGACTTGTGAGTACCAGTCTAACAAAACAAGAGCTAATATTTTATTAGCACATGTTCAAAGCACCTAAAACCAGAGAACGGGGTCTAATTTGATCGCTTTAGTCTCTCTTGATCAAGCCTTTGATCGCGTTTCACTAGGTTTGGGTATGCGCTTGTAGTCATACTTGTTAATGTCAACCTTTTGTTGCAAAGCCTGGAGTACAAAACAGCAGCTTGTCAGCCAATTTATCAGAGAAGGAGCTAAAAACATTGTAGGTACCAGATCATATGCTATAAAACCGGTTTGGTACGGTACAAACAAAAATCTTTTACGGTTTACCGGTATAGCAACATTGCCACCCATTATGTAAAAAACCAACAAGAAAAACAGAAGCAAATGCATCGAATTTACCTTGAGTTCTTCCTCCAAAGACCGGTTCTTTGGTTTGTAGCTCTCGGTGGGTCCCAATCGGCTCAAGGACTTGGTATTCTCTATGATCTGCCATTCGAGATCGTCCTTCTCCTTCGTCACCTCCTTACTGGTACCCAATAACCCAAATCAGAGCGCAAACAAAAACCGGTAATAAATTAATAATCCTGCAGATCAGACTAATTACCGGCACCAGTTCCCGAATCGGTAATTAATAAGTGGTACCCAACAAAATCAGACCAATTTTTTAACATCAGGTCAAATTGGGCAGAGTGTAATCCATCTCAGTAAGGAGAATGAGATCTCAATTTGCCGAATTAGAGAAACAAGGTCAGACTAATTACCGGCACCAGTTCCCAAATCGGTAACTAATAAGTAATACCCAACAAAATCCGACTAATTTCTAATTTCTGGTACCAATTTTTGTTACAACATCAGGTCAAATTGGGTACCGGCAACAACATAAAAAGAAGATGCAGCAAAGCAAAAGAAGGAATGGAACCTTGCCTTCCCTGAATGAGATGGGCGAGGCCGACGGAGCCGAGGACGGTGAGGGAGATGAGGGGGATGCCGTAGCGGACGAAGGGGTACCGGCGGCCCCAGCGCTTGAACTCCGACAGCTTGCTGGTCCTCGGATCGGCCATGGAACCCTCGGCCGTGCTCATCTTTAGACGCGACCAACACCTGAAAGAAAGATGATGACTTTAGTTTGGTTTCTCCAATTCATATCCCCTGCTGTACTGCATCATGCAGTTCACAACGTCAGCCGTTGGATCATCTCAACGTTCGTGCTAGACCGGATCTCGAGACGATCCAACGGCTGACGTTGTGAACTGCACAATGCAGTAAGTCAGGGGATAAGCTCATCCCCAGACTAACTGCAGTTCACAATGTCAGCCGTTGGATCGTCTCGAGATCTGCTCTGACGCAATCTCGAGGCAATCCAATGGCTGACGTTATGAACTGCAGAACAGCAGGAGAGATGAATTCCCTGTTCTTGTTCTTGTAAATTTGTTTCTTATTATTCGATCAGCTTTAGCGGGCCTTACATAAGTTGGAGGTTGGAACCACTGCATAACTGTGGCAAGGCCTTGAGTAAGGAATAGGAGCTAAGTATCTATTCATTTTTTTTGAAAGTACAGTTATACTATGCCGCAAATTTTGCCTCACAGCTCTGTGATGAGGTGGCATGTAGGTCAGAGGATCATTTTTGTAAAATTTTTTGGGTCGGAAGGACATTTTTATAAAATTTTTAAGGTACATTTGCATAAATATTTTTTAAGGTAGGGTCAATTTTGTAAATTTTCTTAAAAATAATGTATATTTTTGTAGAATTTTCTAAAAAAGAAAATATTTTTGTAGATTTTTTGTTAGCTCATCACATCAGTGGGCAATTGCGGGGGAATATATATTTTTCCTTTTTTCAATCCACAAATCTAAGCATCTAACCATTAATGTATAGTTTTATACTGACATGTGACATCAAGATTTTTCCTCCCACAAAGAAATGGGAGGAGGTGATGAATAAAATTCACTTAGTCAAAAAAAAAAAAAAAAAAAAATGTGACATCAAGATTTTATCCGATTAATTCGTGTTTACCGACTTCAGTTCAGATATTCGGATATCATTAAGAATACTGTCGGGATATCATGATCTTTGACCAATTCAATTAAACCTAAATATTCACTTTAACCTCCTAAATATTCAACTTAACACATTTTGCTTGACAACCAATGAAAACTCCACATAATAAAAACCTAATTGCACACTTAACACATTTTGCTTAACACATTTTGCTTTACAGCTAATAAAAACTACTCTTAATTTAACTTGTAGCATTACACTTCCTAACTATTCAGCTTATCCTCCTAAATATTCACCTTAACCTCCTAAATATTCAACGTATCACATTTTTTATTGGCAGTCAATGTTTAATGGTATCCCCGACGATATCTTTTGCGGTATCTCCGTAGCATTTTCCGACTTGTTAGTTGTTAACATCCTCCGTTATACTTTTGGTTTTCCCGTTAGTAGAGATTTATATATATTTAAGAAAATGGATAACAGATGAATACACTCTGACCCATTCTTTGTCTCTGTTTTATTTATTTTTTCCTTCTTTTTTTTTGGGAAATTGTCCTCGTCTGTTCAACATGTATTCTAAACTATTTTTTTCCCCCTTGTTTACAATTATAAATTTATAAATGGTCATAAGCGAGCGCACACAAAAAAAAAAAAAAAATAGAAGCTACAGAAATATTCCTAGATAAATGTACCGAATTTTTTATTAATATTAAAAATAAAATAAGAAATCACAACAATATTATTGTCAAACCAAAAATCACATATGTAGGAATTCCACCCATAAAGAAGGCGGAAACGTTCCACCCTTAAAGAAGGCGGAATGAGACCAAAATGCTAACATTAGTATAAACTTCTGTATTAAACTCCTGTACTACAAGCTTGTATGACTATAACATAATTATTTTATATGACATGTCTAACATCAATACAACATGATTTTTTTTTCTTTTTTCTTTAATCTCCCAATTATTATTTAGGGAAATATACATCTCAACTGACGTTAATTAACTATACAACTGGAGAATTATACTCGAGTTTCACTCGCGCCTCGCAGAGACCTTACGGTTGACTTAATGGAAAGATAGGGACGACAGTGAGAAATAAACAAAGTATATTTCATACATCAATTTAACAAACGGCTCAGATAATAGAATTGTAGGAACCTGCGATTGGTTTGGAACGTAGCAGATGCTGACGCGTGGTAATATTATTACTGGAATGAGTGGTATCAATTACGATAGGACTGGATGCAAAAAAAAAATTCAGGTGAAGTGGGAGTGAAGGGAGAAGAATTGAGTGAGGTGGGAAATGACTGGATGCAAAAAAAATTAATCCACCCGTAAAGAAGGCAGAATCGTTCCGCCTTTAAAGAAGGCGGAATCGTTTTGCCTATAAAAAAGGCGGAATCAATCCGTCTTTTTTACGGGTGGAATTCCTAAATTTGTGATTTTTGGTCTGACAATATATATTGTCGTGATTTCTTATTTTATATTTAATATTAATAAAAAATTCGGATAAATGTAACCATGCGTCAACTTGATATTTCTGTATTCGCGCACAGTGCGTGACATGAATAAATGGGTGTAAACGGATCGGACGGGAAAAAATATACTATTCGGGTCGGATTCGGATCGGAAAAGATATTCCATATTTTTAGCTAAAATATACTATTTTACTATGTTTTAACATCTTTTACTATATAAAGGTGGGATCCGATACCGATCCTTAATTAATTAACCTATATCAAACAAACAAAATAAAAATATAAAAAATATTAACCTTACCCGACCCGTTAAGGGCCTAAGCAGGGATTAATTAAGGGTTTAATAGGATCCGCAAGGCCGTAGCTATGGTGCTCGATAAAATAAACCTTAAAACCCACTGAGCAAGATTAATTAGAACCCAGCAACCAGGCAACTATTTTATTTTATCGAGCACCCAAGCTATAGACTAGCAAATCCTGACGGCAGTACGGACTTCCAGTTTGGTGATAGATTTGAGTGACTGGTGTGAGAGATGGGAAATGCGACCTTATCCTTTTATAGCAAAAAGCAGCGGTCCGGGTCGAGTTTTTGCCCGTTGTGGGACTAAAGAGTCGCAGTCCGGAACATAATTGATACCTTTCGTTTATCTCCACGGAAGGACAACTTTGGATTATTTATCTTCTTAGTTTGGGCCTAATTAATCTGCTCTGCTCTTATCTTTGTTGTGTGCTTATTGTTCTTGCTAATTGTTGTTGGGCTATTATATTTCTAATGTACTGTAGCACTAATGCACAGTGGTTATCCGTAATTTGGACCTTAATATGTTATTATGTCCAACAACGTGTCAGTGTTAGAACCTAATACATATTTCGGACATGCATTTTTTACATTACAAGAGCAGTATAGTAATGCACAAGATATTAAAACTATGTTGAGCAATAAAATGAAGTCATTAATTAGCCTCAAATTTATGTTAAAAAAATTCTAGAATAAATTAGAAAAAGGGCAGCAACAATTTTATTATCATCATCATTTTTTTTTTTTTATGTAACTCCATCCTTTCTTGTTTTTATTGTAAGAAGTCATTGTCTAAGAAAGGGGTACAGGGAAAAATTAACTTGCTATTAGATGCTTAAATATATATATTATCTGAATCCTTCAGCGTGGAAGAGCTAAATCTTTATTGTGTTTTTTTTTTTTGGTAAATTATTGGCACACATATTTATATAATTAATTATATTGTTAAATGTAAGCATCTTATTCTGATGCGGGTTGAAATAAAAACATGACACGAGTGTGCACTATTCAGCAGTGCTGTAGAACCCAGGAAATTAATTAAAGCTGAAAAGTTATACGAGCAATTATAAAACCACTATAGAGCACTACAATAATATATGCATCTCATCATGAATGTAACAATTATCTGAGAATTAGAAAAGAAAAGGAAAATAATATACGAAGGGTCAGGTTAAAAAAAAAAAATATTCCATACAACTACAAGGCTAACTAACAGAAAATGTCATCCTACCCGACCCATTAAGGGTCTAAGCAGGAGGATTAGGAATTAATAGGATCTGCGAGGCCGTAGCCATGGTGCTCGACAAAACACAGATTAGCAAGAGCAAAGACTGTTCAACTCCAGTCCAGCCCAGCCGAAGTATCTTATCGAGCACCGTGACTATAGACTCGTAAATCCTGCTGAGGTAAACGTCACTGATTAGTGATTACCAAATTTGATGACAAGCTCTAAAGCCCGTGCGTCGCGTCTGTGAGGCGACCTACCCATTATAGCAAAACCAGCGACTCGGACTTCCTCCTGTTTTCATTGTGGGACTAACGATGCGCAGTCCGGAATTCACCCGGCTCGTCGTCTGACTCGTCTCTATTTTAAGTTTTCAACTGCCATTCTTCTATAGACAACTGGATTCCACCAACTACTACCCAAGTAGGTCCTACTGGTCAGAGTCACACCACACGAACTCACGAAGGGATCTCCACAACTCGTCAACTCCCCACTGCATCGAACTAATACCTTTCCGGAGTAATGCGTTCTCTATAACTACTTTGAGTCTCCCATCCCTACAGAATGGTGCGACGTTAGATTGACAGCCGGACCCCACTCAACTCTCACCCACACAAGTTCTTCCTGACCCCACTTGTCAGAGATTCTCCACACGATAAACTGACGACGACATGGTCGCTCTCTCCAACTCCTTTTCCTCCGAGTGCTCATCCCCACTTGCAGTACACAATGTCAACCGTTGGATCATCTCGAGATCCGCTCTGTCACGAACTCAAGACAATCCAACGGCTGAAATTGTGAACTGCACACTGCAGTACAGCAGAGGATAAGGGTTGCCTCCGATCCCGATTCTTGCGAGTGCTCATCCCCTGACTTACTGCATTGTGGAGTTCACAACATCACCCGTCAGATCATCTCGAGATCCGCTCTTTCACAAATCTCAATACAATCCAACGGCTGACATTGTCAACTTCACGGTGCAGTACAGCAGGGGATAAGGGTTGCCTCCGGATCCCGATTCTTGCTTTGTCTTCTCGAAACACTAATTTTTCGAGTAACAAGTAACAAAAGGGTTTGTTTGTTTAATAATTGTTCTCCACTGACGGACGGACGGACGGACGGACGGAGATCTTCCCCCCACTGACGTCCTCATCGGCGGCGATGGCGGCGCAGGCGGCGGAGCAGCGGGCCAAGCGGGAAGCGGCGGCGGCGTACGACTACGAGGCGGACCCCCGCTGGTCCGAGTACTGGAGCAATGTCCTACTGCCCCCGCACCTGGCCTCCGTGCCCGAGGTCGTCGAGCACTACAAGCGCAAGTTCTACCAGCGATACATCGTACTGCTTGCTTCTGTTTCTCAACTCCTTTTTCTCTGTCATGATTAGTGCTAGGTTGAGGTGAGGTCCAGTGGTGTGAATTGGGTGGAGAAAGTAGGCATCTTTTGCTTGTGTGAGCTTGTCAGATGCGGTGGTGAATGAATTGGAGGCTTGATTTGTAAATTTGTGCCTTGAAAACTGCCTTTAATGGTTGAATTGGGCTTGGTTGTTTGTTAATTGCGTAGTTTGTTGTATGAATCTAGCATCTTCTCTGGTACATTTGGCAAATTATTATTATTGGATTTCTGAAATTCAAGTTGATGGTACTGTTTTTCGTACAAACTTCGTTTTGAAGGAAATCAAACAGGGGGGAATTATATGAATGTGGAAGGGTACATTTTGTTCTGTTACTTAGAATAAGAGCAATGGCTATACAAAGTTATTCTCTTATGATTTTAAGTTTAGTTTTCATGTTTATTTGATTACATTAGGACCATGATTTGATTGTTGATGGAATGCCGGCAGGACCTGCATCGGCATCCACCAGTGAAAGTTTCAGGCCGCAGCCTTCAGGTCAAACAAAATTTCCATTTATAACAAATTCTGATATTCACAATCCTGTAATCCTGTAATAATTCAAAAGGATGAGTACATATGTAGACAAACTTGAGTGGTTTCAAACTAAAAATCATTGTTTGTCAGGTTCAAATGCTGGACCATCCGCTCGGCCAGAGAGGGGCAGTAATAATCAGCTGAGGATGCAACTACAAGCTGTACATTTTGCTGTTAATGCTTGGGTAAGCACACTCACATTTTGTTTTCTTTTAGTTTTAAGTTTGTTTGTCATATTAATCTTGAGAAAGAGATGGCTGTACACATAACAATTGCAAAAAGTCTGCTGAGAATTCAAATTGGATTATTGGTAACTTCATGGTGATTTTTTGGGTTTTAATACGTTTGTTGAAAGACCATTTTTATCTGAGAAGAGTGCCAAACTTAATGCATATTTTTCCCCCTGATTTGTGAGATGAAAGTTCTAAGAATTATATAGTTCAAGCTGTTGGCTTCTTCTTATCTCATATATTTTGTAATCTTTTTTTATTTTTAATTTTAAAACTTGGTTATTCTGTTCATAATGGAAGGAACAATACACATAAATTACAGTTTGTGGCTTGCTTTGTACCTTTTTCTCTTTGGACGATAATTGTACTAGTTCAAGCTAGGCAGGGAAGGACCTTTTATATGATTGTAGCTGTCTCATAACTACTGTCTAATTTTGCAGGTACTGGCTCTTGCCATGCTTGGTATCATTCCTTTCCTGACAGCATTTTCACGCAAAGTCTGCCGGTTGTCCCTTTTTGGCACTATAATCTCCTCTCTCTACTGTTTGTGTTCTCTATATGGGGTAATTTCAGATCATTCAACTTGTTTATTATTTGATTTTACAGCTGATGTGGACCGGGTGCAATTGCAATCAAGTTTTATCTCTGTGTCCAGTATTTTGAGTACCTGCTTAATAGTTTCTTCTATGTTGTTAGTTCTGTAAATTTCTTCAGTCTTTCATTAGTCTTAGCTGGCCTCACCTTTCTGTTTAACTAAATGTGAAATATAGTTAAATAATAGCAACAAAAGAGGGTAAAGATTGTGTTCAGCTGTTACTGGTATAAATGTTGAAGGGCTATTTTCATGTGGCTATTCTACATATAAAAGTTGTGTTGCTAGCAGTATATTTGATATATAATATTATCCTCTTTCAGAAACCAAGAGAATATACCCTACCTGCCATTCAGATGTGGCTTCAAACAGTAAGTGTCACCATCGATTTCATTCGTATGATGTTTTGCTTCATACTTATAACTTCTCCGGCACACTTTAGGGGTAAGTTTAACTTTATGTGTGCTATTACATTCTCATTTTAATGGCTTGTTTTGTACAATTTTTAAACTATTGCTTGATCCTAATATGGAAGAAAAATGAAGTTAATTCTCAGCTGCGAGGTTTAGTGGGGGTATTATCTCCAGATTTTTAAGGAATCACATTTAATTGGACTACAATTTGCTTTAATGGTAGAACAGTATGTACCTATACTTGCTTGCATATTGTCATTGTTTGAACGACCTTAGTTGGATAACGCAAATAGGCCATATTAAGATGACAGTTAAATTAGAATTTAATGAACAAAAGAATAAGTTCTTGTGCTGAGTTCATTAACCTCATTGTCAATGCTGGAAGACTTGTATTTGCTTAGTTGAAGGTTAAAAGTGGATTGGTGCATTGCTTAACTTGTGCTGTAATTTAATGTTTGATGTAACATTTTTATTTGCTTAGGCGGACCTTTGGGCAAAATCATTTTGTTCTAAATTCTAATTACTTTAAACCTCTATTGCAGTTGCTCTGATACCAGTCCTGTGTTGGTCACTTGACCATGTATCAAGATTTCTAAGACGCCACTTTACTCGCTCATCTTTTTATAGGTACATATAATACTGAAAAACATTGTCTTTACTCTTTTTGTTATGTGAAACTTCTTTCCTATGTTTCCTCTCTTTTGATTTGTTAACTTAAGTTTTTATCAATATCTCTGTTTAAGTCCATTTCGTTGTTAGTGTCAGTCAGTTGAAGTCCGTTCTTAGTGTTATTTGGGTATATCAAAGGGGTTTTAGCTGAGCCCAATTAAGCCCTAATTGAGCAACAAAAGCTTAAAGACATAACCTGTGATGAATATTTGGGTTTTGATGAACAAAGAAATGGTCACCATATAATGAGACAAAAGGACAACCGAAAGATAATGAAGGTTCAAAAGGATACTTGAGTATGAACTAATGAAAATAGAGGCTCCCCAAAAATGGAATGATATCAGTCAATTCTGTTTTGTATACTTAATACAACTGGATTGTCCATCGAAATTTTATGGTCCATAACCATAACTCAGTACTGTTTGTTATTTAAAATTAATATTTTTTAATATGTTCTTGACTTCCTATTGTGTAGGAGATACTTGGAGATGCCTTGCATATGGGTGGAGAGAAACAATAACACACTCAATTTCCTCACCTCATATGCTGAGGTGGCAGTTGGAGTTCTTCTCATCATATCCCTCCTCTCGTATGAACATCTTCTCTTTTCCCCTTGTTTGCTTGCTTTGACATTCAAATTTGTCTTCTTTATGATATAGTCACTTCAAATATTTCTCTTGCAGATGGAAGAGAAGTGTTATGCAGGCATTTATGTACTGGAATGTAAGTTGTTATTTTCCGGTATAGTCTTGCATTTATAATCCTTCTGCCAGGCATGTACCCCGGAACTGCCCAAATATATCAATCCGAATGGTAGAATGGTACCGGTGTCTCAGTTTGGCAAATATTAACCTTTCATGTGGGCTTTTATCCAAATGTCTGCTGTTTTTGCCTGACTGGACAAACATTGAGAAATTGTAGCACAAGTAAAAACTTTTAAATACAAAAAAAAAAAAAGCAAGCTGTTTTTTTGAAGTGTTGTATAGGGTTATCCCAAACCATCACCTTGATATGTTAATTATAAATGAGAAATAAAATATCCTCATCATCTGGAACCTGACTGTGTGTGATCCATTTAAAAAAACAAAATAATTACCAACCTCTGACATGTTAATTGATTGTTTATCTCATCTCAACCCTGAAGCAGATTAATTTTATTGATCAACTTAATTTCTTTTGACAGCTACTGAAGCTGATGTACCACGCGCCGCCGACTTCAGGGTATCACCGAAGCGTGTGGTCAAATATCGGCAATCTGGTTAATCCATACATCAACAGCCATGCTCCTTTTCTGAACACACCGATTTCAGCCATGCAGAGGTGGTGGTTTAGGTAGTTCCAAAGAAAAATACTAAATTTGGACCCCTTTAATGCTGCAATTTAAAATCTTTGGCAGGTCTATGGCTTTAGTAATCATTGTGTAACATAATCATCATATTAGTTATTTATCTTTAGCATTATCATTTATTATTTCTTCATTGGTGGTGCTAGCTTTATTAATTTGTGGTGTGCCCCTTTATCTCACAACATATATTATCCCCTGTTCCCTTTTCTTGTCCTTGCCAATGGCATACTTGGTTGCATTTTTTTTTTTTTTATTGAAGCTGCCTGGCCTACCAACAATTGTTAACATCTGAAAGCTTATCAGATGACATGTAATGGCGTAAGTGTTGATGGAAGGTAGTTGATAGCGATCAACTCTGTGGGACAACAAAGATTTCGTAATCAATTGATTCATCGCCGAATCACTGAATTATATATATAATTCTTTGTTTTCGTCAGCAAAAAAAGGTTAAAAGGTACTTTGTGGTGTTCAGATTTTTATACCTTTACCCCTGGAATAAAAACATGAAAAAGGGGGAAAAATTGTAGTAGACAATTTGCATCCTACAAAAAAAAAAAAAGAGAAACATCTTGTGTCCATTGAAAAAGCGTTCATACATCTATAGATGTGTACAAAATGTAATATATAAATTACGAAATGTAACAAATACATTCCGAAAAATAACTTATTGACGCTATGGTCAGTTTTTCCATAGACGCTAAGAAACTAAAAAAAATTATAAATAGTAATAGTAACAAACCGGACATACTATGATGTATAGTCGACTTGGCTTTTTTTTTTTTTTTCATTTGTTGAGTATTAAGTTCCTTATTTTCATTGTATTTTCATGTTAACGTAAGCTGACAACCCTCAGGAGAATCAGTAAATTTTATAATTGTCAAGTAAGAACAAATTACAAATAGACAACATAATGTAATATAAATATATTTTGTACATCTTTCTATCAAAAAAAATAAATAAATATTAAGCCCATTCTTCTTCCCCTTCTTTCATTCACAGATTTTGGGTCTTTTGAGTGCCGGACAAATAGTGCTGCGCTTGTCACATACTGTTCCCTCTTCCTTTTACAAATTCCATTTTTCATTATCAATAAAAAGAAAACAAAGGCAACAAATTGCTCTTTCTTTTTTACAAATTTCGTATTTCATGATTAATAAAAGAAAAATGAAGGCAACAAAATGTGACTTCTGAAAATGATATCAGAGAATTTAAATTGATGAAGTACCAATTCGTTGGAATCATGTTGTGCTACTTGTGAAAATGACAAGCAAGAAAAATAATGAAAAACTAAAAAAAAAAAAGAAAGATAAATTACCAGCATAATTAACAAAAAATAATTGCAAGAGAGGATGAAGAAAGTAATTAAAAATGAGACTTTCTTTCCCAATTGCAATTGATCCAGCTCAATTTCACTTCTTATATACTACTATACTTGACACATTGCAAATTTCCAATTCCAACTAAAAAAAAAAATGGAACTAAACTTACAAATTACAAACCCACCAAATTTACTTACTTTTTTACTGCATTTGATTAACTTTAGAGAAAGAAACTTACCAGCATAATTAATAAAAAATAATTACAAGAGAACAAGAAGAAATAAAGTAATTAAAAATGAGACTTTCTTTCTCAATTTCAATTGATCCAGCTCAATTTCATTTCATATTTACTTACTTTTTTATACTTGACACATTGCAAATTTGCAATTCCAAAAAATGGCAATAAAATTACAAACCCACCAAATTTACTTACTTTTTCACTCACTGAATTTCTTTAGAGAAAGAAACCCTTCCAAACCCCCACTGTCCAATTTGCAAGAACTCAGCCCAGATTTTATCAGATTCATCCCCAAATCCAACCATTTGATCATAACCTTCAATCTTGTTCTTACCCCAAGATTCACATTTCTCCTCCCAATTTACTACCTTCTTTTGCTCTACAACAATCTGCTTCTCCTCTATGTCACTGACCCTCTTCCGTTTATTCGAAAAGGACCGCCTTTTCTTCTTAAGTACGGCGAGACAACGCCGCCCGGCCATGTACGGGGCCTTCACAAGTGCCAGGCTGAGGAAGCTGAGGAGACAGCAGGGGCAGCAGCAGAGCGCAATGCAGTCGGCTAGCACGAATGCGGTGCATGACCGGCATGACCATGACCGGCCCGAGAACCCGGCCTTCTCGTCGGGCTCCACCGCCGCCTCCTCCTCGTCTTGCACCGGGAACCGGCATGCCGCCATTTGATCAATGTTGGTCCTTGTAGATACTTGGCTGTGATGGTTTTCTGCTGTGATCAGTGCATTTGAGCAGTCAAGAAAGTTGTGGTGTGTTGAGGTTTTGTGGTGGTACCGGAGAAGAACTGAGAACTGGAGAAAGTTTTGAGCTTTTGATGGGGGACCGCTTGTGAATTCTTGACTCAATATATATAGATATATATATATATTTTTTGAAATCCAGTATATATAGAAGTATATTATGAGCATCATAATAACCTGGTATTTAATTGACTGTACTAAACATCTCCCATCTGGGTGTACTTGCTTTTTTTTTTTTTGAGGAAAAGTGTACTTTTTTTTTTTTTTGAAAACCAGAAAAAGTGTACTTGTTTCAGTCAGTGTTTTTTTCTCAATCTGTGCTTTTTTTTATTTTTTTTTCATACAAACAAACATGATGAAAGAAAGATACATTACAACTATACAAGTATACAAGTATGAATACAAGTATTTTTTTTTTGAGAAAAAGTATGAATACAAGTATATATACAACACATTTTTTAGTGTGAAATAAGTTAACTGTAATAAAAAGTTTGCAACTTTCAAGTTTGACTGGATCTGCAACGACTGTCAAAACTCAGAAGTAAAAACGGTAGACATGAAATGAAACAGTTCAGTACCCTCAAAAAAAAAAAAATGAAACAGTTCAGGTTTTTTTTTTTTAAGAAAAAAGGAGGCAGGAAATAAGGAATAGTTGCATGTACTTTTTTAGGCCCTTTTAGCACCAAAAGCAATGAAATAAAAAATTTGAAAAGTTGGGGAATTTATAAAACTGCCCCCTGCCATGCATGGTATTCACCTAAAGCACCTTCTCTGTTATAGACTCCTTAGTTTAGTTAGGCCGTCCAACTTTCTTTGTTAGTTAATTTATTTGATGCCATGACAGAACCGCCCCACTATTATGTTCATATGTTGTATTGCACTGACCTGACCTGACCAGACCAGTGACCAGCTAAACTTTATCACCTGGTTTTCTCCAGTTGGTTCAACCAACAGAGTCATCAGTAAATTATAATTCCAAAGGTATGTAAAAGTTCAAGTATTTTAGTATGAGGAGGGATCATATTTTGTTGGTAAAAGGGAAATTTAGAGTAAGAGTAGTAGTACTATATATGTACTTTTACAAGTTACAAAGTTCAAAGTACCATGATCATGACCAGGATCTTATATATCATTGGAATCAGTTTTTTTTTTTTTTTTTTTTTGAGATAAAAATGAGGGTCAAGCCACTCAAATTTAAATGTCTATAAAGACCCTCCATCCGGGTTTCGAACCCGCGACCTCCACACAGAGAGCGTTGTCCTTAGCCACTAGACCAAAGGCTGGTTCTTCATTGGAATCAGTTGAATACATTGTAAACTTGGAGAAGAGAATAATCAAGTTTAGAAACATGTAGAGTTCATCCTATAAAGTAGGTCACTCATATTTCCTTTCACATTTGCATAAATGTTCACTGCAAATTGTTATGTGTTTGGTCACTGGAAAATGATAAATATTAACCAGAAAAATATAAATGTTCGCTGAAAAATAATATTTGTTCATTGAAAATACGGTGAACCGGCGGATAAGTAAAAAAGGTGGACAACACCTATTACTCAATTAAGTTTATGCAGAGGTTACAATTGTTTCTTTTGTATTCCATTTTGGGTTGTTATTATTTTGCTTAATCTCTCTTCCTGTTGCAAGTTATTACACACTGCCCAATTATTATTACTAGCAATTGCAAATTTGCAATATCTCAGATAGTAATAATAATAATTGGGGGTACAAAAGGGGGAATTGTCATATCTCTCAGGTGAAGCAAATTTAATAACCACAATCTTTTTTGTGAAAGGAAACAAACAGCCAGGTTGAGGCTCTATCATAACAAGGGTGAACATGTGAAAATCATATATATGGCAGTGCCCCCTGTAAGCTTCTAAATTTAGGAAATTGATAGATGCTACACACCAAATATATAAACTCCCTGTTTGAGAAAGGTAGGTAATTTTAGATCCAGAAACTTCATGCTTCCATTGATATTTGATGGACAGTCTATAGAAGTTACACTGTGAGTGTAACTGTTACATCTGAAAATCCATATGGAGTCTATTTGTCATACTGTTTGTTACTTCAGTGCATGGACCGTCTATCCATAGAAGGTATGTCTTATTGTTCTAGATTTATAAGCTTTATGTGCTTGTTTACAAAAGCTTTCCAAAACTTAGCTACTGATGAAATGGTTCATTTATATTGGGAAATTTTAAGCCAGTCCCAACAGTTTGAATTAATTACACTGATTAAGTAAAAGATCCATATGTTGTCAAAAAAGTGTTAAACAGATAAAAACCTAACAAAACAAATTGAAAAAATCAAATATATATTTTAAAATTAGAGTTGAATAAAAAAAATTTAATTAAGCATATATTTCAATTGGTTGCAAGATAATCTGAGGCCATGCAGTTGTGTAAGTAAATGTGCAGCTTTGCTCCCAATTTTTGGATCATGAATTAATACAACTGAAGATATATAAGTTGCATGCATAATCCGAAGCATATCTTATCTCATAATTAATACATTAATGTGTTTTTTAAATATGTCTCCTAATTAATCAGAGCAAACTGGATTATGTTTATACTAGTAATGAGTCTACGCCTTGCTTTGGCTGAATTTTTTTTTTTTTATAGTAAATTTTTAAGATAATATGTAATGAGTCTTAAACTGAGAAAATCGATATGAGCCTTAAGTTTTAATGGGTTGAGACATTAAAGTATGTCAAAGGTGGTGATCAATCTATGTAAGGATATCACTTTTAATTAATTCCGTCAACTATTTATTAAGTTTGGCCATATTTTTGTGGCAACAACGGATATGAGTCATATGACATGAGAAGTGTCCTTGTTGTTATATAATTTACAAACATGTTGTTATATATAGATCCATGAGATGGCTATGTTTAGGTTGCACGATATTGACAAGACCTCTTCACCTTTTTCTAAATAAATTTCAGCACAAAAAAGATATAGGCACCAGAAATTTGCCTACCACAAATTTGGTAAAAGTTGCCAACAGTCTATATATATATATAGAGTTAGCCTACAATAATATGCATATCACGGGTTTATCGTATTATGCGGTCCATATCTCTGTTTTCGGTGTCCAAATAGTTGATCCGAACCGCTCAACTTAATATTTATATCAAAATATATTGGGAAACCAAATTTTATAATTTTTTTGCTATTTTTAATGATGAGGAGAAAATGACTACATCCAAGGGATCTGGTTTATACAAAAATAGTGATATTGTCCCCATCATTAAAAATAGCAAAAAAATTCTAAAAATTATAAAATTTGGTTTGATAGTATATTTTGATATAAAGATTAAGTTGAGCAGTTCGGATCGACTATTTGGACACCGAAAACGAAGATACGGACCGCATAGCACGGTAAAACCGTGATATGCATATTATTGTAGCCTAACTTTATATATATATATCAACATTTACCCACGAAAAAACATGTAGAGTCCACCCTTATAAAGTATGTCACTTATTTACCCCTCTCATATGTACCAATGTGCTTATTACAGTCGCATAAATGTTTACTGGAAACCGTAGTGTATCTGTTCACTGGAAAACGATATTTACTTATTGGAAAGATATAAATGTTTGCTGAAAGATAATATTTGCTAATTGAAAATACAGTGAATCGGTAAATAAGTAAAAATTGTGGACGCTGGCTCTTACTCTTTTACCTCCATGACATATTTGTTGTTTGACATCATAGTGACATATATAATATGAGGTTTTGTCTTTTTATTTATTTTCTGTGATCCCGTGAGGTGAGAGTTTTTTTGGGTTTGTAAATTTTTCTTTCTTTTATTTTTTTGAGAATAATAAATTTTTCTTGTGATTTGAACATAAAAGTTTGAGATTAGGTTTCGGAGTTCGGGTTGCATGTCTCGGAACTTTTTATTGATGACATATTGTCTTTTATTCGATATTTGAAATCTGTGTCAAGTTAATAAGTGTTGTTAGTGAGTCTAATTAACTTGATGAATATATAGTGTGTTAAATTATATCGTTTTGGTTATTGTGGGTCATTAATTATGTTTTATGCAAAGAAATTAATTTGATATTATTCGTGACATTATAATTAAGTCACTTCTTTTGAGTTTGTTAAGAATTATGATTTATTAGGGTTGCTCATACAAAATCTAAGAAAAATAAATAAATAAATAGCACTCCCACAAAGTTATTAGTTACTAATTAATGTACTTAACAATTTACCATGCACATTACGTACCTTAAGAATTAATAAATCTAAATTTAAATTAAACTAATAGCCAGAGCTAGCAGTATATATCCTTACTCCTAATAAAAGGAGATTATATTTTTTGACATAAAAAATCTATCTTCCCCAAAGAGAAAATCTCAGTCGTTGATTGTCTACTTAGATTGATCACTATCGTTGATGTATATTAATGTCCAAAGCAAGGCGTGTACTCTTTACTATAAGGCCCATATCAGTTTCACCACAACAGATCGGTCCTTTATTATAAGATATAATAATTTCAATCCAAACCACCCGTGTACTTTTACTAGTATTAAATTAAACAAATTAAAGATCAGTGGTAAATATACAAATTAAATTGGGGGAGTACCATTAATTTCTCCTGTTTACACGCAAGTCAAATATGCAAAGAGTACACAAAACAAAACAAAATGAGCATTGCATTGAGATGTATGCATGCAGGATGATGATCGTTTGACCCAGGTCATGTGCCCCGAGGCATGTGACCCGTTGGATCTCTTCGAGATTTGGGTTTGCCCGAATACCGAAGGGATTCAGATCTCCTCGGGGCACATGACTTGGGTCAGAGGATCTGAATTGATACATGCATGCTTACCTTTGGTAATTACAGGATTTGTATTCACTGCCATAGTTTTGATATAGTGTCTATGACAGTGAGACCCACAAAAAATAAGTCCCTACAATATATAAAATCTCAGCCGTCAAGGTTAATATGAACCGTCAAGATTAAAAGTATGACACATGATGCCATCACAACTATGACAGCAGATTCTCAGCCGGTAATTACACACCTCACCTCCCCTCCACTCCACTCTGCCACAAATGTCAGTCGTGTCGTGTCCATTGATTTTGATTCTCTGCACAAAAATTGTTCCATCTCAAGTTTAACAAGAGGTGCACACTGCACACGTTGCAAATGGAAAAACAGAGAGTTGATTAATTAATTTGGAGATTTTCAAAGGAACAGGATTTATTTTGAACTTGCTTTTGTATTGAAGTATCGATGTATATTTATAGGTACCGGTGAAAAGTCTACGTCTTGCTTTGGGCTGAAATTATTATTTTTTATAATAAACTTTTAAGATAATATATAATGGATCTTAAATTGAGATAATTTATATGGGCCTTTAATTTTATTGGGTTGAGAAGGTCAACGGGCATTAACGTACATCAACGGTTCTGATCTATCGAAGAAATTGATCAACAGCTCAAATGTGAGAATAGCTTTTTCATGTCATTTTTTCCAATATGCTTTTATTATTAGTAAGGATATGTGTAAGTATATATACGGATGAACCCTCTGATATAATATGGTAAATTGGTAATGCTTGATTGGTTGTTAATGTCGCATTTGCATAAATAAATAGGGATAATTAATATGCACACGCTAGCTGCTTGATATATATATATATAAAAAAAAAACAATCACTTTATTGACTTGCATATCTAGTGTGGCTAAGATAAATATAATATAATCTAAGATTTAATTCGAAAGGGTCATTGTGTTACTACGATTATTCTAAGAAGCTTTTATTCGATCTTAATTCAACTATATATACCATGGCGTACCATTATTAGAAGGGGACTTTAATTAGTTTATTGAAAAAAAGGTTGAGATTTAATTTATTAGAAACTTTTTGAAAAGCAAAACAAATTTACTGTTCTTTATAAATAACAAAATAAAGAAAGCAAAATTAATCATTTAATCTAGAGCTTGGTTAGTACTTTTTTTAGAGGGTGTTAACACTTTCAGTTCTATATAATCACACACGATGGGAATCAATTTGAATTTATTGACTTCTAAATATTTGCATTAGTTATATAAATAGAATTTAAAAAAGAATAACTCAGAAATACATCACAAATTGAATGCGATAAATTAATATTAATTTTCCGTTTAAATTTCTGGGTTAATTCGAAGTCTGATACGTACAAAATTTAAATTTAATTCATTTTGTGCTTCGTGCAGTGTCAGAATCAGCACAAACTGCACAACGGCCAAGATATATATATATCAATATCAATTTTGCTCTTTTGGGTAGTTGAAATTTTCAAACTCGCAGATATTGGATCACACGCAGCAGCACAAAAAAGGGGAAAAAAACAAATATAACCCGGATTTCATGTATAAAATAAAACGAATATGACTGAGGGCTTAATATTTTGCATAATGTTTTTGAATTACTTATTTGAAGGTTTATTCACGTATGAATCCACCTCAAAATTAAGATACCAAGAATTGAAAATTTAGTACGTTAAGTTGCCTCAAAAAATAAGATAGATCATGTGTATAATACTATAATGTTATATATATTTCAAGCCTAAACTTAATTTTCAAAAACATAAATTATATCATAAATTAAGTTATTCTCCGGACAATATTCAAGGTCAAATTTTGAATAAAACATTGTATTTCAAAAAATAGAGAAATATATGAGCATTCAATAGATTCACATTCCGTTCCGTATCAGGCGGAAAAGGGTCCCAAAAAACCATAACGAAAATAAATGAATTAAAGGAGGAACAGAATCACACAAGAAAGAAACAAATTGGCGTTCAATTTTCCCAAGGAGAGTAAATAAATACATTGCAGTCTTGACCTGACCTGTTTGTCTCCTTCTCTCATATTAGAGCCCAAAGGAGCTGTTCCGGCTTAAATATTTAAGTCTCACTAAGTCACACTTGTTCGAAAAAAAATAAAGGGCTTGTTCGGCACCGAAGCTTAAAAATTTAAGTGCGGTTAAGGAACTATTGTTCGGCAGAGTGACAATATAAGGATCTCTTTGAAAAAGTAAATCATGATGGTGACAACCAATCAAAAATTTTTCAGACTTATTTTATTAGGCTAAGGAGCTGTCTAAGGAGGGTAACAAGCTAAGGAAAGGGGAGGGTTGCCTTAGTGGTTGAGTCTAAGGAAGGACCTTTAATTCTTTCAAAGGAGCTCATGTTCGTTGCATTTTAGACAGCTTAGCAGGCTAAGGAGTACTAAGGACCTCTAAGGAACCACTGCCGAACATGCACAAAGGGCTTAAGAAAGCTTAAGCCTTAAGTCATGGGTATGGCTTCCTTAGAAATCCGGACAAGGCTTAAGCCCCGGTCAAAAAGAGATTTAAAGGAGAAACTTTTAATCTGTGCTAAGGAGCTTGCGTTCGGAAGGATTAAAAGACTAATGAAGCTAAAGAAAGTCTAAGGAGGGATTGCCAAACGACCTCCAAGAGATTTCTCATGGAATTTTCCAAGCATCCTCGTTTTAACTGCCCACATGATCACATATACACGAAATCTGTAATTCTTATCTCAGATTATATAATACTTAGCTCAAATTTTGTGAAAATGTGGATATGTAGACATTAATATTGAGGACACTATTATGTTGGTTATTTATCTGAAATTTATTACTGTACATCAACTTTTGTTTGATTAAAAGATTGAAACTTTTTGAGCCGTACGATCAATTGAAAAAAATGATAAGTGTGCTTCAATATCTATAATTTATCACCAATATCTTATCATAAATTAAAACTTGCTATTGATCATATGATTCAAAATACTTCAGTCTTTTTTTTGCCAAAATAAAACTTGGTGCAACTTATCATAACTCCTATCTTATATTAATTATTATCACTTTATTATTTGTAGGCCCATTTTATTTTTGGGTTTGGAGTTTTTAAAAGGCAAAGCTGATGGTGTTGAACCAAAAAATAGTTTAAGGACCAATTTGAATCAAATGCAATAGTTTAAGGTATAATTTTCAAATGCAATAGTTTAAGAAATAATTTGAACAAAATGCGATAATACAAGAACCAGTTTGAACAAAAAAAAAGTTTAGGGACTAATTTGAACCAAATGCAATAGTTCATAGACCAAAATCGGACTTTTCTCTATAATAAAACTTGTTATTGATCATATGGTTCAAAATACTACAGTCTTTTTTTACCAAAATAAAACTTGGTGCACCCTAGCATAACTCCTATCTTATTAATTATC
This sequence comes from Cyperus esculentus, assembly GCA_030179965.1. Lineage (NCBI taxonomy): Eukaryota > Viridiplantae > Streptophyta > Magnoliopsida > Poales > Cyperaceae > Cyperus > Cyperus esculentus. Next base: position 3,575,423 of record JASGLE010000025.1, on the reverse strand, counting down.
ACTTTAAAAGGCAAAGTTGATGGTGTTGAACCAAAAAATAGTTTAAAGACTAATTTGAATTAAATTCAATAGTTTAAGGTCTAATTTGAACCAAATGCCATAATACAAGGACTAATTTGGACCAAATACAATAATATAGGAACCAAAATCAGACTTTTCAGTATTATAAAGCTTGTTATTGATCATATGGTTCAAAATACTTCATTCTTCTTTTTTTTTTTCCAAAATAAAACTTGGTGCAACTTAGCAGAACTCCTATCTTATTATTACCACTTTATTATTGGTAGGCCCATTTTATTTTATTTTGGGTTTGGAGTTTTTAAAAGGCAGAGCTGATGGTGTTGTTGGGTGAAATTGAATACGACAAAGTAGCGTGGGAGAGCTTTGAGAGCATCTAGGTCTAGGCATCTTCTCTTCTCTATTATAATCCCCTCCAATTATTATTTAATTCTTCTGTTCGTGTAAAAAAAATGATAATTGCCCCCCCTACGAATCTTTCTTATCTATCCCTAATGTATTTTTAATTGAAAAATTATTTTAACATGTAACAAATATTTTTTATGGTAAAAAATGTATATCCTTAATAATGTAAAAAAATTATACATGTATGGTGAAAGGAGAAACCGTGAAAAAATTTCACTCAAAAATTGAGATAGTATGAGATAAAACGAGAGAATATTAATCAATTTAATTAGAGATGGTTAAAGGGGAAAGCTAAGGGAGGCAAATATAATTTCACGTAAAACTATTGTCCATTATTTTTTGACTCCAATTTTTATGCCCTTAAACTAGTGGAGTGCTTTGGAAAAAGAGAGTAAAACAATTGCAACTTGCAATTCTTTGTAGTAACAAAATTAATATAGAGTTGACAATTAACATTAATTTTTTTACTATAGTTTTATTGCCGATGAAGGTCAATAGATTGTAATATAGATGAGGAATTGAGGATAATGTTATATATAGTGAAGGATATTATATAGGCTCTATTTGACAGGAAAAGTAGAATTGAAGTGGTGTCATGTTAAAGTTAAATCACTTTAAATATTGGTAATGTTTGTATATTTATAGTAGCGAAGTAAATAGATAAGATAAATTGGATGAAATATGTTAAAAAAAATAGTAATTTGGTGATTTAAATATAAAACAGCAATGGAGGTGTTTTAATTTACTTTACTCCAACTTTGGATTATCCTAAATCACTTTCATTTTAGTGTATTAAAGTGCTCTAAAACACTCAATCAATCTATTACATCTGCCAAATGTGGGTAGAGTTGTCTAGCGTAAAATATTAATTAAGTGAGATAAAACAAATTAATTTGGGAAATGAGATATAAAACAAATTAATTGCAACTTGCAATTAATTGTCTAGCGTAACATATTTAACTTAACAGTTGACAATTAACTTTCTAATTACAATATAATTATTGCTGATGAAAAAAAGTCAATAGATTGCAATAGGTGGACAATGTCATGGTGAAGGGTAATATATAGTCTGGAATTGAATTGCTATTAACCAAAGAAAAACTAAATAAAATATATAGTGATTGTATTCTTGTATGTGGCTCATTTTTTTAACATAATATGTATTTTATATGGGTCGAACCTATAAAAATTTTGACACTATGTAATCATAAATCATATGATTGTTTTGCATTTGATTACGTACTAATTGCATGTCTTTTAGATATATATATAGTAATATAGAGCTTTTATACTACATAGTTTAAGCGCATAATATAAATCGTTTAAACATGTTTAAGGTAATCAAATCCCAACATTAAGTCTGTCAAAAAGAGCTAGGTTTAATGGATTTTGCATTGCAACAAGTAAAAAAAAAAAAAAAATTAATTAGTTATTTTTTTTATTATTAATTGAACATGCCACAATGACAAAACGACATATATATAATGTGAAAATAAAACGTGACACAGTAGTACTTGAGTACTACTTTCTTTCTTCAATGCCTGAGCAGTTTAGAGGGGCCCAAATTGATTAAAGTGATCACCTAATTATTAAATATGCCAATAAATATTCTTAAAACATTTATAATGATTCTAGCCAAATGAACAACTAAAAAAATACTTGAAGTTAAACATCAAACTAATTTTATTTTTGGGTGATTTAGCTGGCCAGCCCGCTTGGTACGTAAAATTCGTACACTCGTCTGAATGCCACCTTCATAGTTCATACTTCATACTGAAACGAGTCAAATTAACGACCCTCTGGTTATATTTATGCTCGACCGGTTGGATCCGATATCATGATAAATTCAACAGTTTATACCTTTCTAACATTTAACACTTTTTGAGTACCATATTTGTTGTTCAGATTAATTAAAGAAGTGAGTTCAGAAATATTTGTTCTAGCAATTTAACCCTTAATTCGTCAACTGAATTGTATCTTAAGAACCGGATGGCGTATATATAATCAGGGGCGGATCTTTGTAGGTGCCACCCGGGGCAGCGACCCCCCTTAATATTTGAAATTTTGTAAAAAACACATGTAAATCAATGAATTATTACCCAATATTCAAAGTTTGCCCCCTTTAAATTAATTATTACCTATAAATTATTGAAAATTGTTGATTAATATATCTTATAAATTTATCTAAATTTGATTGGCCCCTCCTTAATTTCGGCTTAAGGTCCGCCACTGTATATAATAATTATTTGGTTCCAAACCGTTACATTTTATTCGCTCGGAAAAATGTTTGACCGCAGTACTTGACAACCAAAATTAAGGGATTGTATTTTTCATGTTAGTTTGACCAGCTGCAATAATATATAATGTGATTCTTGGTTTCTTTTTTTTTTTGAGGAAGATTCTTGGTTTCTTACTTGTCTGTGTTTTCCTCGCGCATCAAGTATATATGAATTCAAATCGGCTGTTATTCCAAAAAGAAAAAGAGGACCCTGTTATTTCATTGTGGACCGTTGGATCAAAATCAACGGATCAGATCTAGTTGAAAAAGACCTCCTAAAATCTAAAGTGGACCGATCAGATCCGTCCATTTTGATCTAACGGTCCATAATTGAATAACAGGGTCCTGTTTTTCTTTGAGAATAACAGCAGATACGGACTCAAGTATATATCACATGATGGTTAAAAAGCACAGACAGTTGACTGGACTAGCTACCAAATGCGCTCAAAACGTCATGCGTTGTTTGTTTGACTCGTTGGGACTTGTAACAGAATAATAATCAGTGATCATCTTTTTATCTATCCACCGGTCTACTATATCTGTAATTAACAAAATATCATTTTTATGAATATTTATATCTTTTCGATAAATATATATTATTTTCTAGTAAACAGATACATTATTACGATTTTTCAGTAACAATACTTATGCAACTGTGACAAGTACATAGATACATGTAGATGTGTTAGATTGTGAGAGAGGGTGGATTGTAAGGTGGACTCTACGTATTTTTCTTATGAATATCTCTCCATATGCAAATGCAATGCTATACGTACACAGCGACAAAAGAACCCCTCAATTCAAATACATTACAAACTGTACTTTTATGATATTTTGTTGGGTTACTTGGGTATGCACATGTTATTACGTACGTATATAAGTACATTATTTAATTGGTTCACACTTCACACACATATATATAGAGTTAGACTATTATACTAACGTTAGCATTTTGGACCGAAATGTTAACGGCTTAAAATTTATGTTATTGTGTCCGAAATCATGATTTATGGTGCTCAATAAATTCTTTATATAAAAATATTGGGGTATGTTAACTGTCTCCCAAGAAAAATCCCCCTTAAATGTCCCCCATCAGTACACCATCTTGTACATAAGGTATGAACATCCCAATATAACAGATATGAACACCCGTCAATACACTATATGAACACTCAAGTTAGGTCGGACAGTTATTCACCAGAACATGGAATCTCGTGGAATCTTGGACGACCCATGCAGAATCTTCGATGCGTAGGTATAAACACCAATTATGTCAACTATTAACACCTTATATGGGAGGTATGAACACCCCAACAGATAGGTATGAACATCAGATTTGCGCAGACAGTTATTTATCATAACGCTATTATCCAACAAATTTGACTATTAAGTGGTGGGACCCAACTTTTAGAGTCAAAATAAGTATGTAATTAGTGTGAATCTGAATCTTAATATAGAATCTTAATAGAATCTTAATAAAATCTTGATGGGGGACATTTAAGGGGGACAAAAGAAGGGGGACAAGAAGATATTCTCAAAAATATTGGGGGATACAAAAAATTTTCCATTTTTACAGTTTTCTAAGTATTTGTTTTGCATTTTTGAAAGTAGCATGTACAAACACCAATATTTTATTAATATTTATGAGCATTTTTCTAAAATTCAAAATAAATACTTAGAAAACTCTAAAAATGAAAATTTTTGGTATCCCTCAATATTTTTATATAAAGAATTTATTGAGCACCATAATCATGATTTCGAACACGATAACATAAATTTTGAGCCGTTAGCATTTTGGTCCGAAATGCTAACGTTAGTATAATAGTCTAACTCTATATATATATGGTTAATTAATAAAGAGGAGGGATCCATTGACAATGGTTATCTATACAATCTTGACAATAGTATCTTTTAAAAAATCGTAAAATTTCATAAAAAATCTTAAAAATAAAAAAAAGTTTACAGAAGTATTAGTTAACTTACGGATTGATTATGTTTTCGATTATATTCAATTTAAGTGATGTTTGATAGCTTTTTAAATACCCGTTAAATTACAACCGTTAAAAAATGTACAAAATTTTGATAAGGTATCAAACGATGTTCAAATTGATTGAAATTTGAAACATAATCAATATATAAGTTAAGTAATGCATCTATAACTTTTTTTTCATTTTTAAGATTTTTTATGAATTCTTATAAATTTTTGAAAAGGACCATTGTCAAGATTGTCAAACTAAGGATTGTCAATGGATCCCTCCTCATTAATTAATTACAGAACTTTGATATGCACAATATATATGAAAGTTTGCTTAGAAACGGATATATATATATATATTATGTTTGCCAAACATTATATATATTACAGTATACATGATTTAATGCATGCATGTGGTAATTAAGCTAGTTAATTCTCACAAAATTAAAAAGTGTTAGTTGATTTTTCTTATTTAATGAAAATTATGTATATTGACAAAAAACAGGGATTATATATTTTACAATGGGTGCGATATGCCATGTAATATGTTGTAGACAAACCTAAATAATATACATTATATTGTACATGACAACAACAAATAAAAGTACCGTATGACAAATTAATCCTCTCCATACCGTATGACAATAACCTATATATGCGGCTATATATCATAATGTATATATGCCTGCCACATTCTTCTCAAAATCAATACATTTTGTTTACTAGCTAGCATTTTCCTTTTGTCATCAATATTTCTTAATTATATAATTTTTTTTCCTAAAAAAAAAATGTTTATTATATTTGGTCCCATTTCTTTGATTTCTAGCAGTAAATTTAAAAATGTACCTCCCTCTGTATTTTATCTCTTAATTGGTACTTCTCCAGACTCCAGCTTCCCAATATATAACTGAAGATCACTGTGTATACGCTGTAATTTTATGTATATGTGCTCAAGACTTTAAAGTTTAAATCAACCTAAACAAAATGAAATACAAAAAGTAGAAAAAAAAAAATAATGTATCTACGCTGTAATTTAATGTCTAGATGTTTCTCTAGCTGAGTAACACCTAGCGTCCATATATAGAAAAACCATCCACAGGGTAGCATCCATAATTAAGTTACATTTCGAGATGTATTTGTTACATTTCGGGATGTATCTGTTACATTCCGTATACTTTTAGGCTCTGTTCGGATGGATGGGAAATAGTGGGAATGGGTGAGATTTTCAACTCGATGGGATATTATTTCCAGGATGCGTTCGGTTGTCATTTCTGTTAATGTGGGAATGAGGTCTTTTGCCCATATTATTTCCCATTTCTATGTAAATTTGTGGGAAAACAAATAATTCAATTGGACCTAATTTGTTTTTTCCCACCGGGTGTGGGTTCCCATTTTTTATTTTATGAGTTCCCGTACCTATATATTCTCATCCCGCACAATCTCGTGACAACCGAACACGCCTTTATGGACGCACAGGATGTTTCTCTTGCTTATATATAACTCTCCTAGAGTCCTAGTGCTGCTGATTTGATTTTCTATAATTGATAACAAAATATGAAAAATGCCGTGTGTGTGTATATATATACACGTGGCTAATTAAGGCTAACAGACAAGTAGAGATGGGGTTGGTTCGTAGACAATCAAATTATATATATATATATTAACAAATCCCAGTCCCATCATATAATTTACATGTCGGATTGATGCAAATTTATTAATTTATTAAATTATTTACATATCAGACTCATCTCCAACGAAGCATTCGTAGAAAAATGCAGCATCCAGCCAGACTTTGGAATTTATAAAATTAATAATCACATGAACAACTAATAATATATAAAGAAACATCTTGCGTGCATTGAAAAACCATCTGTACGTTCATACATAGACGTGTACAGAATGTAACAAATATATCTCCGAATGTAACATTTGTATTCCAAAATGTAGCATATATATGCTATATATATGGATGGTTTTTCTATAGAGGAGGGATCCATTGACAATGCATATTTTGACAATCTTGACAATAGTCATCTTTAAAAATTTGTAAAAAATCATAAAAAATCTCAAAAATGAAAAAAATTTTATGGATGCATTATTTAACTTATAGATTGATAGTGTTTCATATTTCAAATTATTTGAACATCATTTGATGCCTTATCAAAATTTTGTACATTTTTTAACGGTTGTAATTAAAAGATCTTTAAAGAGCTATCAAATATCACTTAAATTGAATATAATTGGAAACATAATCAATCTATAAGTCAAGCATAACTTCCACAAACTTTTTTTCATTTTTAAGATTTTTTATGACTTTTTACAGATTTTTAAAGATGACCATTGTCAAGATTGTCAAAATATGTATTGTCAATGGATCTCTCTTCTTTTCTATAATACGCTAGGTATTACTCTAATATATATACTATGTGCACACGGATATGTATTAGTTTATATTGCAATTAATCCAGTGATGTGAAACCACGTGAACTCAGGTGCAACGCATTTAATTTAATCACTAATTAATAATATTTTATTTCGTTCTAAATTAATTAATCAGACGGCAATATAACATATATATACTAATATAATTAGAGGCCGTACTGTTTAATTAAATATTTCTAGCTTGTACCCCTGAAATTCTAAGGGACTTTAATTTTTTTAAAGGGAATTAATCATGAATTGTAAGCTAGCACAATCAATCTGTATAATTGAAAATATTAAACTTTTTGGAGCTTGGTTTTGCCCTGGATATCAATTTTTTTTTTATTATTGTTTTGATTTGAATTTATATATAAGAATTACAAACTTGATATGAAAAGGGATAAAATGACGGATCATGTTTACATTAGTACATTACCGGTTGCCTATACAAAAGTACAACTAATCCTGCTCCTTTTTTATTTAATTTATTTGCACTTCAATTACAAGGAAAGGATCAGATTATATATATATGAAGCTCTCTTAATTACTGTCGTCAAAGGATTTGTTTGTTTCAGACAATTTGATTTGGATGGCAAATATAAAGATGGATTAGTTTATTTGTTTCAAACTTTTCTCCTTTTCCTTCCTTTTTGGTTATAGTTTTAAGTATGTAATTTTGGATAAGAATATTTATGCGTCAGCAAAAGAAAAATCAAACCCTTCTTGGAAAAAAAGAAAAGAAAAAAAAAAACCCCCACTTTAATTTAAACAAGCCAGAAAAAAAGGTAAGAATATTTATGTGTCATTTCTTAAATATATATCAAACCCTCCCTAGTATTTTTCTTTCCCTACGAGTCCATATATTCTCGTAGAAAACCTACATTAATTTTACAAAATGAATATCACAAAGGTGGTATCTCATATATAGCCAACATATCAACACTTTTAAATCTCACAGTATATATATCTACCTAGCTCCGTTTTATTTTTATTTATCTTGAGATGAATGTACTAGCTAGCTAGGATATATAGTATACTTAATTGATGCAGCTTTAATTTGCTGAAATTACCTTCTTCTCTTTTTTTTCCATTTTCTGAGTAAAAATAAATAAAGAAATGACTGCAGGTACCTTATAAAAACATAAGCTACACTTTTAATTGGACTGACAAGTGGCAAAAAAAAAAAAAAAATATTGAGCGCTTTCTAGTTGGGTTCATTAATTTCATGTTGTATGATACCATATATAATTATAGAATTTAACTCCTGTGCTCTCAAAAAAAAAAAAAATTTCTTTTCGATCTGATAATTATTACTCATTATGAGATTCATCATTAACTGATAAAATTATTTGGGTATGAATATGTAAGTAACATCCATAATTATATACAACCTTAGCCCAAAGTGGTGAATGGCATTAACACTAGAAACATAGAATAAGAGATATATAAGCCCAAAACAAAATTTTAAAAAATCCACATATATATATAATCATAGCCCAAACAACACATACTCAACATAATCATGTGGTCCATGTCGCCCACCTACCTATAAATATATATCATGCATGGATTATATATTATATACTTGGCAATCTTAGCATGTAATCGATGTATTTTCTCTATGACATGACTTGTTTCTGTGATGTTCTCCTGTTCTTTATGGAAAGTGTAATACTTAGCGTCTACAGAAAAACCATCTATAATATTCATAGGTTGCATTTCGGGATGTATTTGTTACATTTCGGAGTATATCTGTTACATTCCGTACACGTCCATGGATATATGGACAGTTTTTTAATGGACGCAAGATGTTTGTCTTATGAAAATGGTGTTGTGTTCTGCCCAGTAACAAAAAAAAAAAAAAAAAAGTTTTTTTATTAATTAATAAACTATTGTCATCACTCTATTATTACAAATAAATTTTTTTTTGGCGTTTTGTAAGATTAGACTTAGAAAGTACAAAATATTAATGATAGCTCCTTGAGTATCTAGTAAAAAATATAATTAACTGAGTTTTAATTAGTATCTGCGTAGAAACATAATATTACAAATTTGTATATATAGACATGATACATATGGTGAGTAATTTCCTAGCTGGGAGAGAATTGCATGTAAGTTTAATTTTTACAAAAAGATTAAAAACAAAAAATAGTGTTAATTTTAATGCAATTAATGTTATTGTTTATAAGAAAAAAATAAACAGATTTTTTTTTTCGTTGGTAAACAAAGTTGCAGAAACTTGTATAACACAATTGTAAAAATAAAATGCTAAAAGCGAAGGATTTATTGTAAAAACAGAGAAAGCTAGCATAAAAAAGAAAGCACCTTCAACCATTCATAACTTATATTAATTTGTAAATACACATACTTAATTACACGTGAAGTGAACATACATAACAATTAATTACAGTTATATTCAATTCGAAAGCTAATTAATAAATTGCTCCTGAATCTATTACATATATGAACATATTACCAAGAATTAATTTTAAACTAACAGTAGAATTATTTTCCCCCCCTGAAGTTTATTGTGATTGTACACATGTTGCTGCCTTAATCTTTTTCCTGACCAATTTATTTAGCAGTAAAATGATACAATTATGATAAGAGCTACAAGTTTTTTTTTTTTTTTTTTTTGTTAATTTATTCCGAAGAAACAATTTCAGATTTTAGTATTTTACAAATGTTAATTACATAAAGAACAAACAAGAAAAATAAAACACCATCACTGATCAGAAATGAGAATGAAAAAACAATTAAGAAAATATATATGGTTTGTAATATGAGCAGAACTATTGTGAAACTGCCACAACAACGGCATTGTTATTTGGGTTCGCCGGCGCCACCTCCTCTGTGACTGGCTCGACCCTCGCCTCTACCTTGTGCATGCCATTCTCCATGTTGTACGCGACGTGGTCCTTCCTTCGGCGTGGCCTGAGGTACCGCCTGGAGCAGAACTGGCCAATGATGCAGGAGGCAACCGACACGACGGCGATGATGGCGAGCACGATGAAAACCGGCGTGTACGAGTTGCTCGAATGTGGCGTGGCGTTTTGGGCCACTATCTTCTCCGGGTTGTTGGTCATGTAGGGTTGCTGTTGGAATGAACTTGACATTGTTGGATATATATATATATATATGTGGAAATATATAAATGTTGATATGTAATATGTTTATTACTTGTGTAATAATATGGTTTTGAGTTAGGGTTCTTGTTTCATGCACATATATATATATATATATATATGGGGGGGGGGGGGGGGGGATTAAATGGTGGATAAGTGTTCTTGGAGTGAGATCAAAGAAATTAGGGTTAGTACTTGGTTAAGAGGCAAGGTTTAAATGCTGTTTAGGGTTTCCTCTTAGGAAAGGAAAGGTTTTGCAAGGCATTATATTCTGCCTTGAGGTCTTAGGAGAAGTTAGTAATAAGTTGATAATTTTGTTGTTTTATGATTATAATTTTATAAATCAAATTAAATTCTGTCAGAATTAGAGAGGAAGAGTACAGGTTACTGTTTTGACATATTATATTTTTTTTTGAATATAAAATTGAATTGTATTCTAACTCGTGTATTTGAGTAAAAAAAATGAAGTAGTTGTTAAAAAACAAGTATTTTTTAACTAGTTGTTAAAAAACAAAATTTTAACAACTTATTGTCTAGAATAAAATTGAAGTATTCTAAGCTGTGTATTTGAGTAAAAAATTAGTGCTAAATTGTACATGCCAAAGTTCACTTTTGATTGTTTCATAAATCTGCCATTATTGGAATCCGGCAGCCCAATAAAAATGGTGGCTTGGTATTTTGATACTTCTTCTGATTTCTCAGGCTTGGTTGTAATTGGGCTTTTATCTTTTATGCAGCTCAGTTATATGCTTGTATTCCTCCTCTCTTTGCACTGAGAACATCAGATCAGCAAACCTGGCCCATTTTGACATGTTATTTTGGGGACATTAAAGATGAGCTTTTTTTTTTTTAATCTTCTTTTCGGAATAATTAATTAAACAATAGAAAGCGGAATGAGAGATTGATTTTTGAAAATTCGAATGTCTAATTCAAGATGCTCATTCAATTATCAAATTTTATTAGTTTTTATATTATATGTATATAAAGAATTTTTATATGAGGAGGGATCCAATAACCATGTACATTGGTGCCTATGGTGACCGTTTTTTAATTTAAGCATAAATTGAAAAATTTAAACCGTTAGATGTATTCTATATTATCTCAATAACATATATATAAACAATGATAAAGTTTGGGCATTGTTTCGATAGTCATCAAGAGGAGAAAAAATCATTAAACTTGAACCATTGATTTTTGTTAGTGCTTGATGCATAAGTAAATAAAATCAAAATGATATAACTTTTTGTATACATATAAAATATGATATATATAATATATCCTATCAATTAGTTTTGTTATTTAAGAATTTAAAATGTAGTTATTTAAGATTTAATTTCATGATCAACTGTCACAAAAAAAATATAGTTATTTGATCCTCCTCTTTTTATATATGTTTTCTCGTGTACAGAGATTATCACATTAAAAGATTTTTTAAATGTTTAATAGGAATCCTCCTATAGTCCAAAGACAAAACAAGTAAAAGAGGTACAAAAGTAATAAATAATTTGATACTTTTTTTTATATTTTTTCACAAGATTGTGTAAAAATCTAATGCCTTAACCACACTCAAATATGACATTAACCAAATGCAAAATATCTAAGATATTTTGCCATATATAAAGTAGGAGCAGGAGTTTTTCCTGGTAAGATATTTTAGCACCATGCACCATCCCATAGACACATGGCTCTAGTCTTAACTTATAATCCATACTATTATTACGCATCGGTATCTGCTGAGATCCAAAACCGATCTTAGGGTCCTGAGATCCCGATCCGACGGTTCTCGGGGACCCCGAGATCCGGACTCAGCAGATACAGACTCTGAGAACCGTCGGATCGAGATCTCAGGACCTTGAGATCGGTTTTAGATCTCAGCAGATACCGACCCCTATTATTACTCTCTCTTCAATTAGTACCAACCCAAGCCCCAATTAATGATCCATTTGCACAAAAAGGGTTGCTGCCAAGAATTCCTAGTCTCACCCAGGAATAGCTGCTTCCATTTGCCAAAAGAGGGGGCTTGAAAAGCTGGACCCATGTGCATTCTTAGCCTGTTTGCTAATGCATGAAAACAATGTGTGTTAGCTAGTAATGTTCCAATCAGATATTAATTGGGTTATGTTATATCTAGTGTCCTCACATCTTGTGTCCACACGTCCACGTTGTTACAGAATTTGATGTATGGGTTATAAAATTTAAGAGATGGGTTACATATTTTGTACTTGTGTGGATGTGAGGAGTTTTTTTTTTTTTTTTTTTTGAGATAAAGCTGAGGGTCAAGTTACTCAAATTTAAATGTCTATAAAAGATTTCCCATCTGGGTTTCGAACCCGTGACCTCTCAAACGGAGAGCGTTGCTCTTAGCCACTAGACCAAACGTTCTTGATGTGATGACATTTTATGTTCACACATCCACATTGTTACATAATTTGATGAATGAGTAACAAAATTTAAGATATGGGATACAAAGTTTGAACTTGTGTGGATACGTAGATAGTTAAAATGAGGACAATTGAAAATTCCCATATTAAATTGAGCATTGGGGATCAGAGTAGAATCATACCTAGTGTCCTCAAAATTACTGTCCACATGTCTGCATTGTTACAAAATTTGAGTTAAATGCTACACAATTTGAGATAAAAGTTATAAACTTTATGTATGTGTAGACGTGTAGACAGTTAAAATGAGGACGCTCACAAAATTCCATCAGAATATACATGAGATGAGCCTTTCATGTCCCACCAATGTACCCAACACAACTCATCTCCTTTCCCTTACTGAAAATCTGCATCTTGCAAAATGGCATAGTTCTGTCCTTGGTTTCTCTGATTTCCAATTGAGTAATACCTAGCGTCCATAGAAAAACCGTCCATAACGTCTAAAAGTTACATTTTGAGATGAATTTATTACATTTCAGGATATATCAGTTACATTCTGTATACATCTATGGACGGTTTTTCCGCAAAATATTTCTCTTTCCAATTTTCCACAGCAGGTGTCAATGTCATCATGGATTAAATTTGGCAAGCAAGGTGAGAATTTGTGGCCCCCATTTACCAGTTGGTTAATTGGTTGACCTCCTTCACATGGAGACTTGGTTTTAGTTAGGTGCAGTCACTGATCAGTTAACATTCCTCATATTCTGGTACTCTGTGGCAGTCTGCACATTTCCTACTATATTACACCCAAATTACATTTTGGGTCATGTTAAATATCCATAATCAGTTAACCTTATCAAGTTGTAAGAACCAGTGTTTGGTCTAGTGATTAAGGACAACGCTCTCCGTATAGGAGGTCGTAGGTTCGAAACCCGGATGGGAGATCTCTTATAGACATTTAAATTTGAGTGACTTGACCCTCATTTTTATCTCAAAAAAAAAAAAAAAAAATTATCAAGCTGCTTACATTTTGACACGTTTCTGGTACTGGTACTGGTACCGGTACCGCTGTTGGAAGCTGCAGAAGATCCTGAATGCTGGAGTTAGGCCGGCCCATGCCTGCCACAAAAATCTTCTTGCATTGCATTGCAGTAATAAACCTTAGATTGGGCTCAGCAACTGTGAGTTCCGAAAGTGTCTCATTCGGTATGCCTTAATGGGTTGTTGCCATGAGATGAGAGGAGAGGAGAGGAGGTTTATTTACTTTGGATGTTCGGCCTGGGAGGGAGACATCGCTCATGGAATGCAGGAACTGCTTTTGATTTCTTCACGTTTTCTTCGTTCTGATTGTGTTTTGTTATGTTTTTGTTAGCCAAATAGATAATGAACAAAAGCGCATATAGATTTTTATTTAATTTGTTATGTTGGTCAAGGGGTAGCTAACTAGGATGACTTCCAAGAGGTCACGGGTTCAATCCTTCATGGGCACGAATAAAAAGTTTCAATAAAACTGGTAGAGTATTCCACTTTCTTCAAAATATATATATAAAGTGGGGCTATGGTACTATTAATAGTACAAAGTGCCTCATACTATGGCTCCATATCATTATTTTTAAAGTTTAATTAACCGATCCAAACAGTTTAATATGATCTCCACATATAAATGTCATTGTAGACCAAAATTTATAATTTTTGGTGCTTTTTTACTATTTTTTTAGATAATTACAAAATGGCTTAATGTAAACATTATAGACCATTAAAAAATGTGGTATTTTTATATATCAAAATATATAGTTAAAAAATTTTAAAAAATATAAAATTTGGTATAGAACTACATTAACATATGGAGATCACATTGAGCGGTTTGGATCGATCAATTGAACTTCAAATACCATAATATGGAGCCATAGTACGACCCATTTTGTACTATTAATAGTACCATAGCCTCACTCATATATATATATATCTATTCATAGCGTTTTCAGATCTCAAACATTTATGCTGTCTACAAAAATTACACCAATATAGCTATAATCATTGTAGAAGGAGACTATATATATTATAAAACCTAGCTATAAGTTGGAACTTGGCATTTATCCTTCATGATTTATTCTTCGTTGTGCCACCATGCACTCATCAAGCATATATCCTCTTCATGCTTTCGTCTAGTATCATGTCGTTGCCATTAATCCCTCTATAAAATATTGAAATTCAGAATCATTGTTAATTAATTTGTTTCTCTTCGATCCCAATTATTTTCTCAACATACCTAATACCTTATTCATTCTTTAGTGCTCTTCGGATCAAATTTCAAGTGCTTATATTCTCTCTTAGTAAAATTGTGATTCTTAATTTATTTCAAATCATGTCTTATATATCATTTACAATTTTTTTATTGAAATTGGTTGTTAGTTTTTACTTCAAAAGTTTCTCTATATATGATAGAAGTTATTAATCTGCAAGGAAAAGAAATATTATTTGTATAGAGCCAATGTCTTCTTGTTTTGCTTTTCTTTTATGTTAATTCTATATTAATTATTGTATAAAAATGTAATTAGCACAGCATTGACATAACGGCATACAGCTAGTGTTTCCATATATACATGATATATTTAATACGTATACCTCTCACTGCAACGGAGCAATAAGTACTTTTGTAAGATGCTTTACATATACTTTGCAGAAATCCAAATATTTATATAGAGTTATTCATTTTTTTGAGGGGTATCTTGATAGGAAAAATATAATTTGCCGCACACAATGCCCCCAACACCCCCAGATGAGCTGGTAAAAATTTACAAAAATATCTCTTTTTTTAGAAAATTTTACAGAAATATCCTTTATTTCTAAGGAAATTTATAAAATTACCCTACCATGAAAAATATTTACAAAAATGACTCACAATATACAAAAATATACCTCCGACCTAAAATATTTTACAGAAATGACCCTCCCAACCTATATGTCACCTCATCATAAGGTTGTGGGGGCGAAGTTGGTTACATAGTATCACTGTCCATCTTGATACGTGTCACTACTAGATAGGCAAGCGTTGCAGCAACATTCGCCATACTCTGATCACGTGTTGAAATTTTCCTTTTCGTTGCACAGATTTTTAGACCATAAATATAAGCATAGATACATATAATAATTGGAGTTTGGGGTACACGTGAAATATTTTGACTTAGAATTATAGTAAAGACATGCCTCGTGACTATCAAAGTAAAATTACAATAATCTCAGAGAAACATAAAATGAATATAACAGATGAATCGTGAAATGTAACAGATATATCTCGAAATATAATATATGAACGCTATGGATAACTTTTATATGGAAATTAGATATTACTCTTTGGAGATCATGATTTCTTCTCCTGATCGATCTTCTTGATTATTTGGAAGTACGGTCGTTGAATCTAACGAATGCCATTAAATATATATATGCACACACAACCGGCAGAATTCCGGCACACCCAACTTGATGCATTGTGCAAGACTAAACGAATCATCATCATCATCATCATCATCATCATCATCAATATATATATCCTCTCTATAAAGCCTATCAAAATGACGAACAAATTAAATATAACAAAAAAGCTCCACAAGAGAGTAGTGTGCAACGATGGCTAGCTAGCTAGCTTCTCTCAAAATGCTCAAATTAATTTGTTTGTCTACATTCCATTATTTGCTCAAGAGCAGATATTGTAAGTTTCTCAAAACACTTCAATATATTGCACATTTAATTAATTTTATTTCTTAATTATTTATGGCGCCTTCTTTATTTTAGAATAAAAAGTTGGTAATGTGCAATAATATATATGCAGTACTAAAGGACTTTTGATCAGCTGATTGTTCTTCGAATTTATTTCTTGGTTGAACTTTCTTGCCGTGCCTACATATGGTGCTTCCTATATATTGTCAATTTTACTTTGCTAGTTTGTTTGGTGCTAAATTAATATGCTGCATACTTTCTTGTTGGCATATATAGTTGGGTTATAATAATCTAGGAGAAAATACTCTTAATAGTAGATATGATTGTAGATTGAACTTTAATCTTAATCTTAGGTCTTTTTGTAAATTCCTCATGGTATATATGTGGTACCAAACTTCTAGTTTCTCAATAAAACTGGTGGGAATACCCACTTTTTTTTTTTTTTAAAAAAAATCAAGTAGAAATTTATATATGTCGATTGAAATAAAATAATAGCTAGTTAGCTATAGAATAGACTTCATAGAGGAATAAGAAGGTAGTATACCATATAATAAAAAAAAATAAAGTTTTTGTTTCCTTAATTAATCACAATACAAAAAAAAAAATGATAAAATTAATGATGATGTTGCTTGCATGGCTAAAGTATTTGTTTACCACATTACAACGCAATATATATCAATCTCTAAAATCTCAACAGAAAAAGAAACATATATAATTACTTAATTAGTCTTAATTAAGAAATAACAAGCATACAACCATTAATTAAATTGAAGATCTTTCTGAAAGATTTTTAAGATATTTGTTAGAAAGTAGCTAATTAACTAATTAATTAATTGATCCTTATCCTATATATCTTCCAATTAAACATCAGTACTAATTAGGATCTAGAAACACACACTTTTAATAAAAAAAACTAGGAACTGTCAATTAATATGAATCTGCACTTTTGCATGATCACATGCTCTGCCGAATTCCTACTTTTGAATGAAAAAAAAAAGAAAGGGACAACAGAACCCTTCTTTGTCGGTGCAATTGGAGAAACCCTTTTGAGGTCATGTCCTTGCTATTATAGAATGGGATAAATTAAACCCCAACAATTTCATTCAAGTTCGATTCATTTAATTAGCTAGATGCATATTTGTGTTTGCACATTTATTATTATATTTTCACTTAAAATCAATAGTTACGCGCATCATTTTGTAAAGGGCTATAGATTAATTACCAATTTAATTATATTATACGAGAATTTTTATATTTGGTTAAACCCCAATAAAATATTAATTAGACATGTTTGTTATTAGCCAAAAATAAAAAAAAAGAAAAGAAAACATAACAATATTCTATAAAAACTTCTTTTAAAAAATATATATTATTCTATAAAGCACAAGAAATTAATCAAATTCTATCAATACAACTTCTTTATTGTAGAATGGAAATGAAAAATATCTTCCTGTTTTTTCATATTCTTGATCAATTAGGCAATAAGGAATGATACATTATCTAAATTGCACTTTCCAACCCTCAAGATATTGCAATATCTTGTGTAGGAAAAGGACAACCAAAAAAAAAAAGAAAAGAAAAGAAAAACCATTCCATTAAACGAAAATTGATCAAATAATTAATTAATCTATCATTTATATATAATAGCAAAATAATTAAAAACCGTAATTAACTAGCATTTAATTTGTTTCACTTGAACTATCTCTTAGCTATATATATATATGAATAATATGATTACCATTAGCTCCACTCCAACCATTTAATTTATAACATACACATGATTGGAATAAAGATGGATTAACTTTAATGATATTGTTAATCTCCATTTAAGGATTGATCAGGCCAGAATTCATCAAAGTTCCAAAAATTGTAGTTGGATTCTGCAGTAAACTGAGAGGGGAGAGCAGCTGCACCATCGTCCAAGCTCGCGATGTGCTGGTGCGGATTGACGGACGACAGATTGCTGTAGTTCTGGTCGGAGCTGGTCGTATGGCTCGTGCTGCTCGTGCTCGTCTCGTCGGCGATCACTAAGGCGTCGAGATGGCAGCTGCTGTTGTCTGAGCCTTCGGCGCCCTGCTTCACTTTCTTCTGCATCCTGGTCCTCCAGAAGTTCTTTATCTCGTTGTCGGTCCTCCCCGGGAGGTGCTTTGCGATTTTCGACCACCTTTATTATTGAAAATAATTCATAATTAAGATCACAAATTACAAGTGGATAATTGCAACAAGAAGATGGAATTTTTTTTTTTTTATTCTTTCATGTACACTGATGTGCAAGTGTAAGAAGCTTTTAGTAGATTGCTATATATAGTTTTTTTTTTCTATAAGAATATGAACAATCATAACTAACTAAAAAGTTTTTATAAAAGCTTTTAGTAGATTGCAGCTTCTTTTTTTTGAAAAATATGGAAGTGATTGCTGAGAAATAACTTGATATTATACAAGAACAAAACAAAGCTCAATTCTTTGTGGTCATAAAGTAAATCTTGATATCTTTCTATTTTAGTGGTCATAAAATGAAAAATATATACACACAACATGATATCTGTTTTTCATTTTGGAATATCAGAAAGACAGAAACTTATTGCATTACAACGTTATTATAGCGAGATTTCCCAGCAGAATACATAATTCATATATATAATTCACTGCAAGTTAATCATGTTATGTTTTAATTGAGGTTTACATCTTGCAACAAAAGTGCTTTATTATATATCAGAATTTCAGATTAAAAAACATATAGTAGTAGTGATACCTATTGCCCCATCTGGAATGGAGATCCATGATCAGCATCTGCTCTTCCTGAGTAATATTTCCCCGGCGAACATCCGGTCTCAGGTAGTTCAGCCATCTGAGCCGGCAGCTCTTGCCAGTCCGATTGAGGCCTTCAAAAACAAAGTACCAAAAGTTTATCAGTATTGCATATATATATCAACACACAAATAAACAAATAAGTATATTACCAGCAGCACGCGCAACATTGTTCCAGTTGCCGTCGCCGTGCGTGGAGACGTAGTTGAAGAGGATGATGTCTTCCTCCATGGTCCACGGGCCCTTCCTCACCTCTGGCTCCTGGCTGTGCATGCCGCTGTTGCCGCTGCTGTTGCCACCTTGCTCCATGTTGTCTCCATGCACTGATTAAAAGAGTTAGAGTTATAAAGTGTGAGTGATTGATTGGGGTTTGAGATGAGATGTAGGTAGGGTTCTTATAGGGAGAACGTGCAGTGTCTCAGTTCAGCATCTGGATGTCACTGTCAGGAATAACTGTGGTTATGCTCTGGTACGTAGTACGTAACGTACCGTGCGTGCTTGCTGGTTTCGATCGGTCGGTTGAAAGTTGAGACCGAAACGAAACGAAACCCCGGTCGGCATCAGTCGATTTCGACTGTTAAATTGTAGTCAAATGGAATTGTATAGTACATAACATGAATGAATTGCATAAGTATGAGTTCGATCTGCTGCATAAGTTTTTATCATACAAATGCTTGGTTTTTCAGAAGAAAGTGAAAAAAAAAAAAAAAAAAACTTTGAAACATATCACACAAAATAATTTGTAATGCAGGTAACAGCGTCTAATTTGGACTGATTTGGAGGTTAAATTTTTAATTTTTTTTCCAAATTATCAATGGAGGTACAATGACACTACCTGCTTATACTGTTATTTTTTGTTAAATTATCAGAAATTCAGAAACATTTGTTTCGTCTTTAACAATGAATCTGTAAAATGTAATTACTGGACAACACAGTAATGGGCTTTCTTATACTTAAAATGGCCCAGCGGTCAAAGGCCCAGTAAATTTGAACCCAGTGTTCTGACCAACGGGCCGATCCGGGCCGGATCCTCCCTGATCCTAGACTCTAACTGGATCCGTTAAGCCGAATCAACGGCTAGGATCCACCCATCCGTAGCCTTCAGTCAGTCCGAGACCAATTCATATCCTCTGCTGCGCAGGAAATTACTGCGCAGCGTTCCAACCATTGGATACGCCTTAAGATTCGTTCAACGCAATCACAAAGAACCCATCTCCAATCCCCACCGTTGATTCGCTGCGAAGTAAAATTCTGCGCGGCAGAGGATAAGCGCTTGCTCGTGAGTCTCCCCGGGTGCTCATCTCCCGACTCACTGCATCGTGCAGTGCACAACGTAGGCCGTTGGATCATCTCGTTATCTGCGCTTGCACGATTCTCGAGACAATCTAACCGCTGGGGTTGTGAACTGCACAATGCAGTACAGCAGGGGGATATAGGATTTCCAGTCTCCCCCCCCAAACCCAAAACCCTCGCGGCCGCGATCCATCCATCGGAGACTTTCTCTCTCTCTTCCGCCATGGCGAGATCGGCTCTCAAAGATCTTCTCCTCCGCCGCGCTCTCTCCTCCTCACCTTCCCCCTCCCTCTCTACTCCCCTCTTCCTGCGGCAATTCCAGACCAATAGCTCTTCTTCCGAGAGCACGGAGGACTTCGAGCGGCGGCTGCTAGGGCTAGGCACCGACGATCCGTTGGATACCGGAGTGGGGAGGGACGGGAGGGACGGCAGGGACGATCCGTTCTTTAGAAGGCTGGACAGGGCGGAGAGGTCGTACGCCAGGGGCAGGACGCTGGGCGGGGATGAGGGAGATGCGGAGTTTGATGATTCCTTGGATGATGGCATGGATGAGGAGCTCAAGAAGAGCTGCCGGGGGTTCTTCAAGCATAGTGATGAGATCTATGAGGAGGACTATGCGTTCAGGCCTGATGTCCAGTTCAGGGAAGGCGACACTTATACTGTCAAGGTTAGAAGTCAGAATCCTTATTTTGTATTTTGTTTGTTGATTGTTGCATGCCGGTATCTGTGAGACTGCAAGTGCTGATTGAAAGATGAATGATTTCAGATTGGGAGGGTACTAAATTTGTTATAGTTATTGCCTTAGTTTGCGAGGATATATGAACAGTTTAAATGTGGTTTTTGGTATAGTTATTGCCTTAGTTTCAAATTGCTTGACAAATGACCGATGACTGATGAGCGATGCATGGTCATATGGTACTAAATTTGGCACCGGGCTTGCTTAAAATCATGTATGTATATAGTTTTTCAATGTTTATTAGATGTGTGTATGTCGTTCTGATATTGTTTGTTTGTTATTAGAACGAACATTTCCCTTCTTTAACCGATATGTGCGTGTTCTGAATGTGTGTTTAAAGTAGAAATAGTTAGTCTAACTGATTATATTGAAAGATGAATGATTTCAAGTTGGGTAGTTCAAAGATGGGGATGTATGAACAGTTTAAATGTGGTTTTTGGTACAAATTGCTTGAGAGATGACAAATGCATGGTCAAACGGTAGTAAATTTGGCACCGGGCTTGCTTAAATCATGTTTGTATATGACTTTTCAATGTTTGTTGGATGTGCGTATGTTGTTATGTTGTCATTTGTTTGGTATCAGAACCACCTTTCCCTTCTTAAACCAATATTTGTGTGTTCTTGACATGCGTTTAAACTACACAATAGTCAGTCATATTAAACCATTCAGCTGATTTTGTTTGCTCTTGTTGATGGCTAGGATCTTGATCTTACAAAACCCGCTGCTAGAAGGCCACCCCAGAAACGTGAATTTGAAACCACAACTGAGGAGGTTTTGAGGAAAGCCGATTTCAGGGTAACTACTCTCTCTCTCTCTCTCTCTCTCTTGAAAAATATGGCGGCAGCCGCCACTTTCAACTCTCTCTCTCTCTCTCTCTCTCTCTCAAATTTTGTCTCTGTGTCTCTCTCTTCCAAAAAGAAAGAGAGTGTTATAATCTGTGTAACCTTCTTCATTTCATTACTAGTACTTGAATTAATTAAAAAGTGCCTTTATTAGTTTGTTCGCACATTGCATTACTGCAACTTTTTTTTTTTTTTTGAAAGTATTGAAGAGTTGATGTTGTTTGTTTTAAGGTACTAAAGAGTAAAGTTTGTTTGTTTTGAGCTAATAATGAGTTGAAGTTTGTTGGTCTGGCTTTGTTTGTAACATCAACCATTCCACCTATTTCATTGAAACAAACTAAGAGATAACTGTATGAAGGTACCAAACCTTTGCTACCGATCACACAGAAAAGAAAAAATTATCCAGTATTACATCAAATCATCAGCCATTACACGTACTGAAGCAATTCTTTTTTGGTGAAAAACCACAGACAACCATGCTTCCGTTTGTGATCTCTAAGTGAATTTACTGTGTATGAATGACTGTTAACTTGAATTATTTGGTGCAGAATGTGAGATTCTTGTCAAACTTCATTACGGAAGCCGGCATCATTATTAAAAGAAGTCAGGTACAGAAGCTTTACCCTCAACTATTAATTTTTACTAAAAAGAAATGGGATATAGTGGTTTTATCAAAAAAATTTCAAGATCAGGTTGATTCTGCTGTTCTAAATGTTAAATCTGGGGATTTTAGCTGTCCATTTCCTCTTGGTTACATCTTGGTAGAGATTTGGTCATTCAAGATATGTTCTTAAAGTTCCGGCACATTCTGCAAACCAAAGAATGGTTTTTGCTAGGGTTTGAACTCTAGTGTTTAGTTTGTTCATCAAGAGCATATATGTACTTTATAAACAGTAGAACCAAATTGAATGAATGATCTTATTGGGAGGTCTTTAAGCCATTTGATAAAATCTCCATCGGTGTTACCGCTATAAAGCACATTTTTACCCCATGTATTTCTTGGAGCAGACAAGGATTAGTGCTAAGGCCCAGAGAAAGGTGGCCAGAGAGATCAAAACTGCACGTGCGTTGGGGCTGATGCCTTTCACCAGCATGGGCACGAAGCCATTCATTTTCGGTAAGGACATGAAGGATGCTGATGAAGATTACGAGTATAATACCTATGATGATCCGGTTGGTATGGATGATATGCCTGATGTTCAGCCTATCCGAAAGTGATCGATTATATAGAATTTTATTTTTTTGTTAGTGCATGGCTACGGCAAATTATTTGTAATAATAGGAAACTTTTTGTTAGAAATTTTTCCAAGTGCCGCATTATTATTGTTTTGTTGGTGTCAGTATATTATGGCTACGGCAAATTATTTGTTGTTCCTTTTTTTGCCCTTTTTCTTTTTGGCAAAATTGACACATCTGCTAGGCACACAGACAAAAAGAAAAACTGCACTCCTAGATTACTCCTAGATTTTGAGTGAATTTTAGTTTCCTTTCCTAGTTGATAATTTAAAATAGTGAAACAAATAAGTTTCTCTTTTAGCTTGTATCAACGGATTTTAATTTTACTATTTTGTGATCTTCATCATCTTCTATAATAGAAAAGGTACTATGATTGATTTAAAGCTTTTAACAAAAAAAAAAAAAAGATATGGCGTCTTTCTGATTTTACTGGAATTTAATTATACTACTTAGAATGGGTAGAAACATTATAAATTCACGTTAAGTATATTTTCTGATCGATCAATAACCGTTTCCTACAGGAAATGCAACCTTCATTTGCAAGATCATGCATACAATAATCCTTGATGCATACTAGATGAAATCATATATACACAATAAATGAAGTTTAGAAAAATCGATTATATAAACCATATTTGACGGTTACTTGGTTGAACAATAAGCATTTTTAGTCATTAGTACCTTCATATGAACCTATTGGCTAATTTACAAAAATGAGACAACATGTTGTGCTTGTAAGCCATCGGAGAAAATCAATAAATTATTTATTTAATAAGAAGAGCATTATGGAGAACCAACAGCAAACATCATGGATAGTTGTGGCCTAAGATCCTAAGCAACAAGCAGTGTAGCAAATAAGAGTATTGTCATTATTATTTTTAGTGGAGCAAGTTAAAGGCCTACTCCAATTTTATGTTGAACCCAAAATGAAAGTATTTGTTATTAGAGTAAGGTTTCAATGCAACATGTTATGTGTATCAGAATGACACAAATTTATTTTTTCATTTATATGTCAAAAATTTACATCCAAATTTCAAATTAAAATCGTTGATTATTATCACAGTTGCTTTACCTCCTCCATTTCTCTCTGCTTATAAGAAAAAAAAACGATCGGTATTGACTATTATTTTGTCAGTCATAACTTGTAACCATTTCATTAATTTTCAGTTTTTCAAAGATTCTACATAATTACAGGATACTTATTTTGCAAAATGCCAACTCTAACTTTTCCATATGCCCATAATTGGAAGTGAGAAGATAATTTTCTATTAATTATAACTTAATATTATATGCACACTATAATTTATTGTTTCTAAGAGGAGCGCAGATCGACTATTTCGAATCTCATATTAGGGTTGAAGTACACATGGCTGCAACTCTCGTAAATTGCACTGCCATCTGAGGTCTCCGAGTGCTGGTGAAATCCACTCTCTCTGCACTCTCTCAGAACAGTCATTCCTCCAGGATCAGTTAACCTGAATATTCCATAGCTCCTAGAAGAAAGAATATATTAAAATTCAGTTTGCAAAATGACCTTATGATTGCTGTGAATAGCTAACTATTTTATGTAAAAGCCGATATTTCTTATATCTGCAGTTGACTCTAGTTCATTCTGATTTAAATGTGAATGGCAAGGAACCTTAAATAGTCAAAAGTCATAATGAACAGATAATCCTGAAATTTGGTAAGAGTTATACATTGATGGGAAAGGTAAATTATAACTTACATTCCAAGTCAAAATGACAGGTAACCAATGAATCTGGTGATGTCTGATGTAAAAGGTCAGGGGCAGTTTAGTCATTATTTACAAACTTTTAAAAACAACTATTTTTTAGACAACAAAATTTGCAAATTTAAGAAACTTCGGGTGTTGGGATTATTGAGCATCGTAATCATTTCTTTCGAACTTGGTAAAGATGAATAGAGTTTGCAAAATGCCAAGAGAAATCGTCCTTGATAATGACTTAGGCTGGAAGGCTGTTTATGATAGATCTCAAGACAGGTAACAAGGATTAATAAATCCCAACAGTAGCACACACCAATATAACCAAATTTAAAAAAAAAAAAATCAGTTTTTATGACCGCTAAGAAAGTCCTACATTTGCAAATTTGCTGTCTAAAAAAAATTAAAAAACAAAATACAAAGAAAATCCTACAAATATAACTTGCCTTGTTTCATCGGTTGGAGCAATCACAATTGCCACTGCTTCTGGTAGCATGACCTAAAAAGACAAACCATACAGTATAAACACCTTTGATACCTGTGCCTTTACAAATTAGAATTGAAGTACCAATTGACTGTTCTAAATTCTGAATCAAATGGAGAAAAACATTATAGAACTAGCGTTTTTACCTGATAAGAGTATTGAGTGTGCAAATCAATTGAAGACAAGAAGCATGTTTGAGAAGGATGTGTCTGACAATGAAAAATAATTATTGTTTTAGTGAATTGCACAACTTTAGACAAGTAAAAAATACTGCTGAATAAACTTTACAGATCATTTCACAAACACACCCCTATTATACTCAGTTTACAAGTACTACACAGCTAATAAAGATATATTTTTTAAATAATTTGCATATGTGAAGTAACTGTCTGCTCTACTAAGCCCAAACAAATCAGATCCATGCTAAGTGTAATCTAGATATAAGTTCCGAAAGTAATTGGTGTGCAGAACATGCCAATCGATCTTTCAAGTTCTAATTGCACTAGGCATTATCTGAGCAGCCGTTTTATTTTGCAATAACCACATATTTGGAAACAAACTGGAATTATGAAAAATTTGGTGTATTCCAAAATTGGGAGGATATACTTTGTACATAATAAGCTTATCTAGGTTAAAACGGTACATGTATCCATCCAACAGGAACAAGAGACTGCTCTGCTAGAGTTGCATGTATCTCTTCTTCATTTGATGCTTGACACTGTTAGTAGCCCAGAGGAAAAAAGAAAAATTGTGAGAGCAAATCACATAACAGTGATAATAAACAACAAATCAAGTAAAAAAAAATTAGAAATAACGAGGGATGGTATTACCTTTTATATATTTTCTGCTATTATAAGGTTCTTTCAGATCTTTAGCCTTTAGTGATATAAATGATGATTCCTTATTTCATATTAAAATTATTCTAAAATTAAAAAAAAAAGCAAATTTTTTTTTTCTCACAGACATACTGAGTGGGCTGTCGCGTCCTGCTTTGGAACTACTAATGTTGTTACGTAGTAAGTTCCATCCTTCTGTAAATAAAAAAATAAAATAAAATAATGAGTTCCTCAATTGCCCATGAATAAGCCACAGTATTATCTAATGTTTTTGCACAACATTCACAGACAAAACTGCCCTAAAAACCAGCTCCCGGTTCAACCAACTCTCCTTGTCTTTTGCAAATATATTTTGCAACAAACCACCATGAAGTTCCAGTTGTAAAACTAGCATTTAATTAGGACACTTAACCTCAGTTAGCCTGAATTGTGACAGGAACGAAAGCAACTTGTGTATAAAAGTAATCTTACAAGAGATGCACCGAGTATGCCGCATGTCTCCAGATTGCTACTTGTGTTCTCCTTAGCAAGTTCCATAAATTCATCTATTAATCGGAATGACTACATAAAAAAAGGGGAAAACCGCTAAGTTAACATGTTTATACCAAATTAATTATGGCAGGCTCAAGCAACTCATGGTGTGACTGTCAATAACAAATACTCGATTAGCGATACAAATTACAGATGCACATCATAAGTTGTGGCTTCCTAAAGAAGTTTGTATAACAAAATGTTATTATATGTTGGCCATCTGTTCATCTTTAATCTATAACAAAACCCTCAAATAGTATCAGTTTAAGTGCTTAGGTTTGATTAAGCATATGGTCAACAAACAACAAAAAAGATAGAAACGAAAACTAAGGGCATGAAGAACAGCTGGCATGTCAAGAACCAAAAGGGACCAACATCTGGTACTGTCATCACATGCAGAGTTAACATAATCAGAGATTGGTAAGTACTCACAACGTGCATGTCGTGCAAATTTCTTGACAGATAAGAACTGCTATTTGA
The DNA here is from genome assembly GCA_030179965.1 of Cyperus esculentus. Taxonomy (NCBI): domain Eukaryota; kingdom Viridiplantae; phylum Streptophyta; class Magnoliopsida; order Poales; family Cyperaceae; genus Cyperus; species Cyperus esculentus. The sequence continues at coordinate 3,548,136 of JASGLE010000025.1, read as the reverse complement.
AGACTCATTCTCTCCGGTTTTGCAGTCGGTGAAATGCGAAACACTGACCAAACATTCTTCATCCTCAATCCATGAAACTATTGATGAGGAAAGTTGGTGCTTGACCGGGTGCCACATAGGCTCCATCGATCTTCAGAAAGTATTATGTGTGCTTGGTTTTGTTCCTATGAACAGTAAATGACTGTAAATTTTCAAATTAAGCATTGTTGGCAAAAAGATGGTACATCCCAGTAAATTTTCAAATTGCTACTTTACTTACCAACAGTTATCACATTTGCAATTTGAAGGGTTTAGGGACTTTAATTAGGTACAGTTTGCACACAGCATGTACCGACTTTAATTAAAAACAAGCCGACTGTCGGAGCTTATTTTGACATTTTTTTCTAATTCATTTTCTGCACTACCAAACAAAGAACGATCTCCCATCCCGGTATGATACATCCTAGTACTATCTCGGTGCTATACCAAACAAAGAGGGTACTTGTTTATAGTCAGCTATAATTTGATAAATTGAGATCATGCTGAGTAACTCCAATTAGCTCAACAAAGGCAACAAACATAATGCGAAAGATAAAAATCAGAAATGTTTTATGAAACTGGAATTGAGTGTTATGGCGACTTATTAACACCTTTAAATTGTATATATACAAAATAGAAGCAAAAATAGTGAAGTTGAACTATTATCTTTTGCCTTTAATTGGATCTGAGAAGGTGAGTGGAATGGCATTGTATGAGCAATTTGGCCTTGAGAAGATGAATTTTGTAATGAAACTAATTGGGTATCCATATATAAAATGAGAAAATAAAGTAGGTCCAGATTTATTGCAAAAAGTACAATTTATACAAATAAACAACAAGATTTTTATGTCAGCAATGAAAGAATAAATAAATTAAACTAAATTAAATCAATGAACAAATAATCCAGCAACATACCTACCATATTTGTCAGCATTCAGCTATAGTACAAGCTTATAAATTAATGCAACTGAGATCTGTAAATGAGATATGCAACATATATAAACACTTACCAACTCCTGATGGATTTCATATATAATTCGTATAAAAGATGCAAGGGGAGCTGCAAATGGCCTAGTAGCTCAAGTGGTAGCTAACTGAATTCAGATCTTCTGAGTTACTGTAAAAATTACAGTTGCCCGGACCCTCTCTTTAATACCTGCCCCGTGCACCTAAAAGTCTGACCGTTTTAATTTGTATTGACCGTGATCTCAAACCAACGGACAAGATTGTTTATAAGTTACCGCAAAATTTGGGGTAACTTAGAAGATACGCACTTGTAACTAATTAGGATGACTTCTAAGAAGTTATGGGATAGGTTCAATCCTCCATAAACACAAAATAAAAGGTTTTAATGAAACTGATGGAGTATTTCACTGTCTTAAAAAAAAAATAAATAAAAAAAAAGAGAGATGCAAGGGGAGTAGTGAAGATACCTTTGAGCTGGTTGATTGGAAATGAATGAAAGGAATGAATGATTAGGGAGGATGGAGGGGGGGAAGAGTAGTGAGGAAAAAAGAGAGAGTGACTTGTGGGGTTGGGGTTGGGGTTAACTTTAGCTTTCGGCAGGAGATGGGAGATTGGGGTGGTGCTTTGGCACCCCAAAAATTATTTTGGGACACAAGTTTATCCCTATTTGAATTGAATATGCCCAAAAAATTATTTTTGGACAGAAATTTAACCCTATTTGAATTATACTAGTAAAAAGCTTACGGCTGCTTTAGGCTGAAAATTGTTTATTTTTTTTTATAATAAAATTTTAAGATAATATGTAATAGACCTTAAATTGAGATAATTTATATGTGCTTTAAATTTTAATGGGCTGAGAACGTCAACGGGCATTAACGTATATCAATGGTGGTGATCAATCTAAGCAAGCAATCAACGGCTGATGTTTATTTCTTGGGAAGATAGACCTTTGATGTCAAAAAATCTAATATACTTTTATTAGGAGTAAGGATATTTCTATGTGTAGAAAATATTTTTTTATGGATCGGCTAAGCAATCTTTCATTTAGAATCGAATAGTTCTTATTAACATTTTTCTTTAATTGTATGTAAAAGTCATATCATGACTATCCGATTATAAAGAATGAACAGCTCATATTTCATTTCATCCGGTCGATACCAGAATTAGCCAAATATATTTTTTTAATATTTTCTAAAAGCAAAGTTACAAATAGTTTTAATATTTTTACAAGCAAAGTTACTAAATAGTTTTATACCTTGAATATTCCTTCAAGATGTGGAAGTAATCTTGATCTTTGAGGGTGTGCAAAAGTAGCTCCATTTGGGAGATTGGAAGACGGTGAGAGTGACAGTGAAGAGAGGAGAAGCGTGACGCCGAATGGAATGGAGTAGAGTAGCTTTAGATATATTCCAACGAAGGGAGAACGTGGCAGTCGATAACGACGTCGACGCTGCCCCGCCGCACTCCACTTCGCTTCTCTTCATACAGTCATGACTCATGACATATTGACATAACAAAATACTTTCTCCGTCCACAATTAAATAAATTTATACTTTTTACAACTTGTCTACAATTAAATGAATTTATACCTTTATTTAAATCCACCTTCTTCCTCAAAAAAAAAAAATATATTACGAAATTTCTAAAATGTCCCTCGTCTCCTTTTAAGAATGTTCACTTTTCTACTAATTGAAGGCATAAAAGTAATTATACTCTTCCACTATTTCTTTTGACTTTTGCTACAAATTCATTCTTTCGTGGACAGAGGAAGTAACAAATTAACAACGGATCTCCTCTAACTCTGACAAGCCACTTTTTTTGTTCTATTTGGACAAGTCTGCTGTTTTGGCCCTGTTTGAATTGAATTTTATATTTGCCTTTTATAATATTTTTCTAAACTGAAATTAGAAATATAATTTCTACAGTATATATAACAATTAAGAAACACTAAATAGTTTTAAAATTTAGATGATTTTTAAATTGTCATTTCAGATATTCAAACCATTTTGAGTGTGTCCAAATAGCTCCCTTCAATTTGCCTTTCTCATAGTCATAGCCTAGCTCATAGGCATAGCAGCAATACATGGGCTGGGCATAGCTCATAGGCATAGCTCATAGCTCTATAAACAACTAATTCACATTGCAATGCATTTGGGCTCATTATAGGCCCTTCTTTTTCCAAATAAAGCCACTTACACTCCATCCATTTGATCCAAATTTCATGTATTCCCTAATTCCTGTGCCCAGTGGGCTTTAAAGTTTTAAAGCTTTAGCTTCCACTACATACTCGCCGCTACTTGCCAGTGATTATTGCCTCAGCACACAACTGCATCTCAACCACTACATTACCTTACACTTGTTAAATTAACATATCACTTCTCATTTCTCAAGTTCTCACCTTTTTTATTCAGAAACATGTTGAGTCGACCTATAAAGTAGGCTATCTATCTATTTCTCTTACAGTTTTGATACACATACTATATGTACCCGTGTGCTTAGCATAGTTGCATAAATGTTTACTGGAAATTAACCATTATGTATTTGTTCACTGGAAAATGATATCTATCAACCAGGAAGATATAAATGTCCACTGAAAAATAATATTTGTTCATTAAAAATACGATCAGACTAGTGGATAAATAAAAAAGTTGGACGCTAGCTAGCTATTACTATTATCATTTCCCTTCTCAAACTAAAGTGGGGTAGGGAACCCTGTTCATAATTGACAATTCAAAGTTGAAACCCCTTTTTTACTTTTCTAAAATACTTTTTAGGCAATACAAGGACCATCATTCATGACGAATTCCAGTAGTATTCCACCATATATCAAGTGGGAATGTGCCGTGTCGGTTGCAAACTTGCAATTGCAAAGGGGAGAATTTCTTAATTATTCAACCAAGAACCATCTACTTTGACATGTATAATATTTCTCCACCGTTCATAGTGGACCTGGTGTAATCATTATTGGAATTACTGTAAGGCATCACTATCATTGTGTAAATATAATATAATATATAAGAGGAGGGATCCATCCAATGACACAGTGATATTCTGATACAACTATTACACTAAATCATATAAATTTATAAAAAAAATCTTAAACATGGAAAATTTTATATAAACATATTTATATTCATGTACTATAGATCGACTGTGTTTCAAATTTCATTCAGTTTGAGTGTCATTTGATACTCTATCAATCAACGACCAGCAAGTTTATATAGTAATTACAAAGGTCTAACTTTAATAATCTTTCCTCATACAATAATATTTATATATATATAAATGTGGTATTACATGGAACCAATTATACAAGTTGTGCATGCCGACTTTTAACTTTTTCAATGTGTTTATCTAGTTTTTTCACATGGAAAGTACAAAGAAAATATATACTAGTCTCTTTCAAGTTTAAACTTTCAACCGAATAAACATGTGATATGCTCTTTTATTTTAATCATATTTTGTCCCAAATTAAGAATATTATATTATTATGTGTTAATATATATATAAATGTGTCTGAAAATTCTTTACCAACCGTCAAATTCCGTCAAATTCATATTAAACAAAACGGATCGTATACGTATTGTACATACTTTATGTCAATTAATGTGATTCCAATATACAAACATTCTACATGCTTTATTAGAGTTAATTTTATTATTTTTTTATTGTGGAAATTATGTAATCTTGCTTACTTTTCTTGAGATAAAAATGATGATCAGGTGATATTTTTTATTAGTTTTTTTTCTTTTTCTAATTTGTTTAATTATATTATGCTTGAACTTATATGTTGTTTAATTAATAATAATATTCATATATTACATAAAAAATCATCCTCAAAAATAACATAAATATATTTCCTTTTATTTTCTTTACTATTGCAAAATAGTGCCCTCAAAATCCTTAACTTCCACAAAAAGAAAAACCAAAACAGAAAGAGAAGAAGAAAAAGATTGAGACTTTGAGAGGGAGACACTATTGACCATTGACCCATTAACAAGTAACAGCAAACAACTACAAGAAACTTCCTAAAAAGAGAGGGGGATCAAGATCATTGACCCGTCTCAATTATTGGACGGTACGCGTGTACGGTGTGCTACGGTACAGACTTTCAGACCGTCCATAGCGTTCATAAGTTACATTTTGGGATATATCTGTTAATTAGGGCACTACAATATAACAAATAGGCTGACAAATTGACCCCAATTAATGAATCCCACTTGTAATTAATCACTACACTCACAAAAAGTAACTTATGGACGTCCGTTAATTGTGTGGACGCTTAATTAATGTTTCCCTGTTACATTTCGGGTTATACGTATCTGTTACATTCTTTGTATGTCTATGGACATATGTACATCTTTTCAATGGACGCAAGATGTTTTAATACCTAACTAGCGTCCATAAAAAAATCATTCATAGCATCTATAAGTTACATTTTGAAATGTACCTGTTATATTTCGGGTTGTAATGCCTACAGACATATGGACAGCTTATTCAATGGACGCAAGATGTATCTTTCTCCTCTCCATAACATGGGTGCACAGAAGGTGGTTCAATACCAGTTCCCTTCTTGCTTGCTTCCTTGTCTATATATATAAGATGAGAATGTTCGTCTCTTCAGTGGAAACAACAAACAAACAAACTGAAAGTGCCTGCAGAATTTCTAGCTCTCAATCTCAGATTTCCATTGCCTCCTTAAAGTTTCAAACTTTAAACCCTGACAGACAGACAAGTGTGTGTGTGTGTGTATTGATTGATTGCAGTTGCAGTACAGGAATAGATTGATTCAGTATGACTAAAGATCAGCAGAAGGTTGGCTAGTTATAGCTCAAAGTTCATATCTTTCTCTTAATTACTCTACCATATGTAAAGGGATGTGTTATGGGATTTTAGTTTACAGTAGGGATTTTTCTTTTTGGTGAAACAATGCAGGAGTTGAGTGCTCTGGAGCAGCTGAGCTTTGGCTTTGATCACTTCAAGAAGGAAGTCTATTTGTAAGTGCATATGTATATTATGAAATCTCTTTTTTTTTCCCCTTCTTGTTCTTTTCTCATGATTATAATTAAGAGAAAGTCTTGATCTTCAGCTCGTTAATTTAGTTATTATTCTTTCCTTTTTTTATTTTTCTTTTTTCTTTATTGTCATTTTTACTTGGTTATATAGCTTGGAGGAACGTATTCTCTATATATTCATTTAATACATTAATTTGCAAGGACCTTCTATTTATATTTTAGATATCAACTTGTTAATTAGGTATATATATTTCTTGCTTCTTCCGAAGAAAATTATGTTTGTGCGTGTTTAGTTTCTCCTCATTATTTGATATTATTCAACTTTATATATAGTTTAATTAATTTTGAAGACCATATGAGAGCTTACACCACCTTCTACAATTTTATAGATTTATAAAAAGAAATTAAATTGTACCATTAATTACAGTAAATTTTTGTGGGGTTCAAATTCATTTGGTCGGATATATAGTTATGTTATGCTATCAAAGTTTCTCAAACATAATAATATAAAAGTATACAAAAATATATTATAGTTCATATATATTTATTGATTCTATTGTTTTGGGCGAATTTTAAAAATATTTTCTTTAGTTATATGGTTTATATACATGAGAGCATTACCCTTTCATAAATTTGACCTATATTTGTGATCGAAGTAGTACAAAAATATCTCAATTTCTTCATTATTCTATGTTTGAACAACTCATATATATTTCTGTTTTATTTATTTATTTATTTATTTTTTCAGGAGGGATATCCAAAGATTTGAAGAACTGGCAGGCGATCAAAACCCCCAGGTATTCAAATACCTGTTTTTTTTCTTAATTTATTTAAATTCATTAATCCTTTGCTTCTAACATTTATTTTCAGACTTGCTTTATCTAATATATACATGTTAATTAGTATGTCAATTAATGTGGTACCTCATTAATTTTTAATCCCGTTTTATCACTCACAGTATAAATAAATAAATAAATAAATATAGAACTAGTGTTAATGTCCCTTCTTGAAAAAATATATAACCATGTATTAATTGAAAAAGAAAAATGTGTATCGATCAGAGGATTGAAACTATATATACGTACAATAATTTATTTTTTTTCTAAAAAAAATGATGTAAGTTCTTTAATTTATATGTATTTAATTATCCAGAGACAGAGAGAACCTTCTTATATTTTCTTTTTTAAAAAAAAAGAGAGGGAAAGGGAGAGAATTCCTCTCTACTTTTGACTCGTGTTAATTAATTAATTAATTTTGCTATAACCAGTTAGGTTTATCTATAACCAATTATTTAATTTGCACTTATCTCCAATGATTCCCAATTCCACTGATCAGTGATCAGTCTTATATAATAACCCATACACTTTATACCCAATAAAAGAAAAAGAAAAATTAAAGCTATATATATTGGGGTTAGGCAATTAATTAACAATTATAAGCTTCCAATTAATTAAAACCTGGCATATATATTTAAAGGGTTATGATTAATTGTGATATATATGTAAGATATATATATATCGACTTGAAAAAAGATAAATCATATAAGTTTTTAGAGTGGACCTTACACTATATATATTCAGATGAAAAAAAAAGGAGGAATAAATAATGTGCATGCGCATGGACTTTAATTTCTCAATGATAGTCAGCATATTTTTCCTCTTTTTTATTTGTTTATTTGTTTGTTTGTTTTTATCGATCTAATCCTAGCTACCTTATAATGAAAGAATATCAACAACATTTTCGACTTTATAAATTTATATATAGTTTTTGCTTTTCAAGTATTACTGAAATTCATGCATTCAAACAATTAATATTTTAAAATGTATATATGCATTCAATTCAGAAACATATTTTGTGATCTAATTAATTTGTGAATGAAAATTGTATATATGTGGACGTTCATAATTAAATTCCAGATTACAAAAAAAATAAAAAATAATAAAATTCATGTAAGTGCTTGCTGAGCCACAGATCTGCATATAAAGTTCATCCTGATATATATAAGTAACAGCACTAGTAGGAAGAATGTAGGGAAAAGTGATAAGTTATTGCTTCACCCTATACCTAATCTGTTAAAGCTATATATCTTATTCCAAACCAATATTATTACAATTTAGAATTAGGGTAAAAGTTTGTGTATGGGCATTTTGCTTTTTGTGGAATATTATAACCCCTTGCAATGTATATTATGAATTTATAATTGCATATATATATATATATGCTTGCATGTGCAACCTAATCCACTATCCACTATCCACTACTAAAAAAATGAAGAAAGATAAGAATTGAAGGTAGCCACTAAGTTCAAAAGTTGGCATCCCACTCTTTGACTTTGAAGCTGCAATAATTTAGTAAATATATACAACTTGCTGTGTTGGTGGTTCACTCACTTAACTTTTTATCTTTCAAAGCAATATATTTGAGGTAAAAAAAAATTTATTAGCAAAAGTCTAGAATAATTTTAAGAATAAAATCTAAAATATTTAGATATATAGGCATATATTTTCACTATTGTATATATTCAGTATATAATATCCTCTCCTAATATATTGTAAAATTTTGAATAAGTCCATACTAAGAATTCAAATTATTAAGAACCAGCCTTTGGTCTAGTGGCTAATTAGGGCAACGCTCTCTGTGTGGGAGGTCGGGTTCGAAACCCTAATGGGATCTCTCATAGACATTTAAATTTGAGTGGCTCGACCCTCATCTTATCTAAAAAAACAAGAAAATAACGCTACTTTTCACAACAAACATGATATATGAAGGAAATAACTGTATGGATTGATTTTTAAACTTTTTATTTATTGTTCCCATTTTATGTGAATGTAGAGCAACATATAAATATATGAGACTGATATTACTGTTCTTTAAAACGCACTCTCTGCATACTTATCACTGCAAACTAAACTCAGACCACATAAGAAAAAAGGCAAGTTCTAACTTCTAAGGTTGCAACAACATGACCTTCCAGTTCATGGTGATCGCATGCGCGGATTCGCGGGTCTGCCCTTCGATCGTGTTCAGATTCCAGCCCGGAGAAGCCTTCACCATCCGCAACATCGCCGCCTTGGTCCCCCCTTACTGTGAGGTACTTCTGTTAACTACAACATACATATGTATCAGTATCATAGTTTTTTTTTTTTTTTTTTTTTTTTTTGACTGTTTTTTTTTTTTTTTGGATTTTTCATGTTCTTCCATCATATATCCTTTATTAATTTGGAACCTATTATTTTATGAAATTTGAGAAATTCAATTGTTAATTATGTCATAATTGCAGAAAAAGAGGAACTCGGGCGTAGGCGCAGCTCTGGAGTATGCTGTTAAAATCCTCAAGGTGCTTGTTTTAAATAAGTTACTTAAGAGAAGTACTTGTTGATAGTTTACATATTTTAATATAGGTGAATTCTTCTGTGGATTGGAAGAGATATAGACCGTTCATTCCTCTGAATCGGATATATGGCTATGATACATTCTTGGGGTATAAGTAAAGAGAGATATATACTTGATCTATGAAATTTGAATCGCTCGATTAGAAATGAACGGTTGTCCATAGAAAAACAACTCGTTACTTCTTTTAATTATGTGATGCACCTTATTAGTACCTTGTACCGAGCAATAAGAGAAATACCAGAAAGACAGAAGTAGGTTTGCTCATTCCATCTGAAAAATACCATACTTACCAGTAAAATTGTCTGAATATTTGCCATCAAATCTTTTTGATTTTTTATCCTAGAATTATTGGCATTTTTCCTTCTTTTTTTCTATTAGAGAATTCTGTCTTAAGAAAATTAATTAAACATTTAAACTTTTATATTGCTCAGGTGGAAAACATAGCGGTTGTCGGACATAGCCGTTGTGGTGGTATCAGAGGACTCATGTCAATACCTGAAGATAGTCACAACTGCGAGTAAGACATTTCTTTTCCTAATATCGTTTTTTCGCAAGGAAATGTTGTTGTAGCCACTTCAAGAAGCTTAATAACCGGTTATTATACGATACAGCTTCCTATTAAGTTTTTATGATATGTAATTTCCATAAGTTCTACTTGATAAACATGATTATGGATTGATAAGGTATACAGAGCATCAGAACAGCATATCCAAAAATTCGATAACAATGTGCTTTCGAATCTTGTGTACCAGTGATTTCATTGAAGATTGGGTGAAGATCGGGTGGTCGGCAAGGGAAAGTGTGAAACAGGAGCATGGCACGTTGCCGCTTTCTGAGCAATGCAGCCATTGCGAAAAGGTACTCTTTTTCCTTCCACCAATCCTTTTCGTGCCGTTCTGAATCTTACATCCTTTTCCGAATTATTTCCTCTCACATTCCCCCCTTCTTTTTCCATGCTTATTCTAGAAGCAAAAAAGTAAGAATGTTGCTTAATAGAGCCATGAAAGTACATTGTATTTGTGTCCCATAAGAATCATATTTTTCATAGGAAAGTTGATTGAAATGATGAAAGAAGAGAAAAGCACTTAATTGCTAGTTGGCATCTCTCTTTAATAAAGGGGGTAAGAATCCATGACAACAGACTATATATATTCCTCTCCTTAAAAATGGGAGAAAATGGCTGTTGATTCTTCCTTCAAAGAGATAACAACTGCAGGAAGAAAGATTCCAGTTTTGCAGAACCAAAGAATAAACGAGGTTATATGCCAGTTTGAATATGTCAATAAAGATAAAAGGCATTTGAAGGAAAAAGAACATTGGAATAATGGGAATATAATGATTGGACAATATACCGTACCAGTACGGCAGTACCGATATCAGCTGAATATGTTGCTTCTTTCAAACTTCCTGCATTCATATATTTGTTGAAAAATTAGTAATAAATTACTTAAAATTTCAGGCAGCAGTGAACCTGTCCCTCGAAAACTTGAAGACGTATCCTTTTGTGAAAGAAGCCCTGGAGAACAACACTCTGAAGATAATCGGCGGCCACTATGATTTTGTTAACTGCGATATCTCTGTATGGGAGGCTTAACAGGGTGCATCAGAATTCAGAAAGATCACCATGTTCTTCTTACCTTGTAACATTTGATGGCTTTCCTTTGTTGCATGCTTCATATATTTTTTTTCTTTTTTTTATTTCCTTTTTTTTAGTACTGGTGTTTCTGTAGAAGCACCAAATTTGGAGGCTTGCATATATGTTAATATGACCCAATGTATCTGTAAATGCAAACCAGTAAAAGAGTATTTCCTACAGCCAACTATTGCTTGTTGTGACTTGCATTCCACTAAGTTTTACTTTCTTTTTCAAAAAAAAAAAAAAAAAAGTAAGTCTTACTTTCTTTTTTTATTTGTTTCCTCAATTTGTGATAGAAACACTTGTTTTCACCTCGAAACGGGTAAGGTGGATGTATACTACTTCATCTTTGATATAAATCGCAAACACGAACGATAATCGGTTTAAAATACTTTCGAAGACTTCAGTTGGGGTAACAAAGCATTAAAATTCAAAAAAAGTAAAAGATGAAACTACCACTTCTGCCCTAAAAAGTAAAAACAGCAAAATAATACACAATTGAGACATTCCTAAAAAATTTCATCATGCTATGCTTGAGTGCTTCCAAGCTCGTCACACAAATCTTAATCCTATACTCCTATCTAAAATCTCAACAATAATATCATTGAAGCCTCTCCATGAGCTTCTCTACCATAGTTCTCTGTTGTGTGCCGCTCAAAAACTCAGATCTCATTATTGCATTTGATACGAGAACCACATCAGATGGAGAGGAACCATTTACCTGCACAATGAAAAGAAATTCAGTTTGCTATGAATAAATATTCACAAAATATTAGCTATGCATAGAACACTATTAATCAAAGGGAGGTCACAAAAGCTATCTATTTTCCCATTTCTGCATATAGTTTCTTCCTTCCGTTTAACTATATTCTTCAAAACTGAAATAACCCCAGTAGGTTTCAGATTGACAACTTGAACTGTGCATTGCACCAACCATAAAAATAGAATAATAATTTGTTATGTTCGGTCCTTATTCTCTTTAGCCTATTGTATGCCTGAATCATGCAGCAAAGCCCTCAAAGTTTTCTTTCTAATATAAATGGGAATCTCGAGCCCAATGATTTAACAGGAATGGATGGCAGGGAAGTAGTACTTTCTAGTTTTCTTGGTTTCAAACAGTCTGGTACATGTCTTGTGTAATCTTTTATCTTTTCTTTTTAGAGAGTGAAAAGACTTGAGAGAGGAATTACCCAGACACGACCATTTAATCCAATAGCAATCTCAAATGATATCTTTTTCCCCAGTGCCTCTAGAACTGGGCAAGTTGGAGAGCTTAACAACCTGAAGATAGTAGAATTTCTCCATAAGGAAATGTGTGATTCAACATGAATTCAAGTCAAGTAAAGCTTTTATCAGTATACTGTTCTTTGCAATTACCGTAATAGATAACCATTTGGAATTTACAGACAAATGATCCTTAGCATATGCAAACATGCAATGATATATTAGTTGCACGATCAAGCTTTGTAGAATAGAACAGAGTAGAATTATGACAACTCACATTCGTGCAAGGCCAGTTGATGTCTCAAACATGTAACCATTTTTTAATTGCCCAAACTCAGCAGCTTTTCCACTTGCTATGCAACAAAGAAAAATGGAACTTCTCATTACATCAATAACATCACATTTAAATTTCAGGACAAAGTTCTGGCAAATTGTCAGCTTTTTGGTTCACACAGTTTAGTAGCACATAGCATAGGTAACTCTTCGTGCTTAATAAGATAGCAACGATTTTGTTAGGTCTCAATTAGCTCTAAACAATAAACATTGAAAAACACTTAACTAACAACAGAAAAATCAACCATACAACAAAATCCAAGCCCTAGCATAAAATCACAGTCAGATCAGTTCCTTTACTTCATATGTATTATATGGAATCGTAGGAATTGATTGGGTCTGATATTAGCATCAAACTTCATTAATTCACATGGAAGCAGACAATGAACAAGACAAAAACATACCATCTGTACATGACAGCTCAGGATTCATGATGCTATTAGTTTTTACCACACGAGCATAGATCAGAGTGCCTGTCTGTACCGAAAGAAACACATCAAATCAGATAGCAGAAGCAACAATTTTTTTTCCAAAAGAGGATGTTTCTTGTAAATAGAAGACCCGTAGCTTGTATTAACAAAAGATAAGGTACTAAAAATAAGTAACTGATGTGAATTTCATCCTAATAGGTAAAGTATAGATGGAATTATATTCATGCAACTGGTATACCCAGTTCTCGGTATCTCTGCTGTTCTTCTCCTGTTTTTATTTTATTCTATTTTATTATTATGTTCTGATTCTTTCATCTTCTTTCATTTATAATATCTTTTTCTGATGTGGATTGGCAAATTGGGGCACGAGGGTGTGGGGGTAAAGTAAACTGTGTTAAAGAGTTCAAACTGAAACAAAAGATCAATTGAGGCTCTGGTCATGAAGTCCCGAACGGCCAAGACACTTGATAATTATATTGGTATTAGCATTAAACTAGACAAACGCAACTATACCACCATCAGGTATCTGGAATTATTCAGTCAAGTACAAACATAATAGACAAATGTAGTACACAATTAAGAATTGAAGGAATTATACCTCAAATTTTGGTATATTTCTCCTCGTGCCACCTTCAAATGCAAGAACAGGTAGAAGCGCCAGATTTGGTGCTTTAATATCCACCAAGAAATTCTGAAAAAAAAAAATACCAGAAAGAAGGTATAAAATCATCTTTATTAAAAAAAAAAAATCCAGAAACACAGTTTAAATTATCTCAATTATGCATTTCTCCCTCTTGAGAATAGAAGTGTTCCTAAAGACACTAAATTAAAATAAATCAGGACGGACATTGTATTATCCTATGAACCGTCAGATAATATAAACAGATGCACTATTTTATGTGCAAGTAAATTTAATTAAATTTCTATCCTAGGGAAAAATACTCACATCTGATCTGCTATCGACGACAATACCAAGAACATTATCATTCACACTAGGTGTATACTGCAACAAATAACAATAACATATACAAGAATTCATTAAGAACAGCAAAACTAAATTGATCATTACCGAAAAATGTTTTAAGAAATAAGGTATAATTTTGTTGAAAGCAATCTACATGAATCTCTCATATACTTTGCATGAGTATGCGTACTCATTCATATATCAATTGTTCGTGAGGGGGCCTACTCGAAAACAATGTACCCAAATTACCCCAGAAGAAAATGCCAATGCTGGTTTGCATCACACAAGACAAGTAAACATAATAATTGCCTTCACCCCATACAGAAAACAAGCATTATAGAGCTACGATTACATACAAGTATCCTCTTCCATAGCAAATGTGCACAAACTATCCAACCAGAAAACCATTAAGAAAATTGAATACTGAACCAAAACAGATAACTCTCACTTACTCTCTTTTGTGAGCTCTCGACCCAATACTTATTTGGTTTTGACATTCTTAACTTTCCAGCTTGCATGACTGATATACTGTCACAATCCTGCATGCATACAGATAAAAACGAATAAATAACGACCAATTGCTTTATTGCATACATTGGTTGTAAATAAATATATCCCATTTATGCACATCCTACCAATCGAAAAGGCCATCGGAAGAGTTACACTGATAATTACAGCTAACAAAACCGTACAAATAATAGAACATAATTACATAAACATAGTCACAAATTCTGTTTTCTGTCCTGTAATACAATTTTACTTTTCATTTTTAACATTGTGAGCATCCATCTAGCAGTACAAATCAACGTTGCAGCAAATTACCTCTCTCTTTTCCAAATATTACATGCTTAGATTCTAAACCCAATAACCCACTATCAAACTATAACTTAAGCAGTAGATGAAAAATAGAAGAAAAGAGGATCGACCTGGCGCAACCCGGCACCGAGTCGGATTGTCTGGTTCTCCATCTTCGTGAGGTCGAGAACAACATCTCCCGGGACCTGACAAAAAAGAACCCAATCCGTCAACCACTACAAGAACAGAAACAAATCAAAACCTACACAAGGAGATGCGTGCGCACTTACCACTATCTTATCGACAAGGCTCGTCGGGGCGGCGGGGGTCGCCGTATCGACGTCCATGGCCGAGCGCGAGCGCGAGCGCGAGAGGGGGCGAGGGTTTTACTTAGTTCAGTCTTCAGTGTGTCCTCTAAAAGAGGGGTTCGATCGCGTGCTTATCCTCTGCTGCGCAGTACTGTACTGCGCAGCGAATCAACGATGCAGATTACAGGGGTATATCTTGAGATTGAGTTGCACGAATCTTAAAGCAGATCCAAGAGTTGAGGTACTGCGCTTTAGAGGATATGAAGTGGGTTCGGGTTCGAGTTCGAAGTTCGGATCCCTTCGACAAGAAGAGCGGCCCGGATCTGAATTCGGCCGGAGTGATGAGTCCGACTGAACTGTGCGGCCCGGATCGGATCACAATGGGATCGGTAATTTGGGCTGTTTGATGATTGAGAAACTGGTTGGACGGCCCGCGGGCAGTTGTGATGTTGGGCTCAAATTAGTGTGTCATTACCATGATTATATTTAGGGAAAATTCACCTTTTGGTGCTGAAACTATCTCAAAAAAACTAATATGGTCCCTAAACTTTCAATTACACCGAATTTGAACTTCTTAAAAAGCAGCAAATTGGTCTTTGAACTTTTTTTCTATATAATTAATTTAGTCTTCAACTTCAAATATACTTATATTATTATAAAAATATACTAAGAGAATTTAAGCGATATAATAAAACTTTTACTATAATATACTTAAATTTTACGATAATAACAAAAAATATGCCCTAACTCTCTAATATTTGCAAAAACATGTCTTTAATCAAATATTTTTACTATATAAATTTTAAAAAATATACCGACATTTCAAAATAATTACAATATTATACCATCATTAATAAACATTATACGGATCAAGCATAATATTGTAACAATATTAAAATATTGATGTATTTTTGTAAATATTTTATAGGGAAACGTTTGATTTAAAAGCTTGTATTTTGTAAATATTTTGTCGGATATAGCATATTTTTGTTATTGTCTTGAAATTTAAGCAATTATACTAAAACTTCTAAAATATTACTTACTTTTTCTTTTTCTTGGTATTTTTTCGGTTAAACTTAATTATATTTAAAGTTGAAGGACTAATTTGGTGTTTTTTAAAAAGTTCAAGGACCAATTTGGTGGTTTTTAAAAAGTTTAAGGACCAACTTGGTGCAATTTGAAGTTTAGGGACCATCTTGGTTTTTTTTAAATAATTTGAGGACCAAATGATGAATTTTCCCATTATATTTATATGCAAACATTTTTAGTGATTAAGGGTGAGTTTAATATTATGCAATATTTATTTATGAGAAATAATTTCCTTAAGTTTCACTTTTATCTATTCTCTAACTATATTCGCAACTTCATTTTTTTTTCTCTCTTATGCTCTATGAAAATTTGGGTGAAATTTTTTTAACTCTTTCTTTTTCATCATATATGTACGAGTCTTTTACAACATTTGTGTAAAAAAAGATACTTTTTGTATATCAAAATTTGTTTGAATAACGTTATAGTAGCCTAAGGCTTTGCTCCAGAGGGAGTTAATCGATGGGAGGGGAGGGGAGGGGAGGGTTGGTCACTTGCTCCAGAGTTTTTGAGAGAGTGAACGGATGGAAATGATATGGATCAAAAGGTTCCACTCCGTACTAAATTATGTCCAATTTCTTCACCCCCAAATTTGGGGTGTACACGGGGTGAATGAAATCTAAAATAATTTATACCCAAAATATCTTTGTAAGTTTATCTCTATGACAATGGGTCCCGAATGGATGTTACAACATTTAACCTTTGTCAACAAACTTAGAACTCGGGAGCAAGATACAAACTTTTCTCTTAACCTTCCATACCATTCCTTCACCTCCCTTCCCTTCTGTTTTCATTAATGAAAAACTCTGGAGCACACCCTAATAGAGACTTTTAGATTGTGCTCCACAAGAGGGGAGAGGAGGGAAGGGTATGGGAGAGGAGGGTAAAATGAACCATGCTACTTGCTCCACAAAATTATATTGAATGGAAAGGTATGAGAGAGGGAGTAACTTTCAACCCTCATATGACTTAAATTTGTCCCTCCCAAATTGGGATGTAGAGGAGGGTACAAGACTCATTAAACCAAACCCTTCCCTCCTTTCCCCTCCTGTTGTGGAGCAAGTAACAACATATAATTTTTTCTATACCCTTCCATTCCATCCCCTACCATTCCGTTTCCTCCCCTTCTAATCTATTTTGTGGAGCACAATGTTAAGAGAGGTTTTTAAAGAGAGGTTTTTAAAGAGAGGAGTTATCGTCTCCTAATAATCAGATTGAAAAGAAACTTTAAAACAATTTATAAAGTTTGAAGGGTACCTTTGAGAAAAGCAAAGCAACCTCTTCCTCTTCTTTTCGTTCTCTCATTCATTTAATCATTTCATTTTAGAGGATTTTATCACTGTAAAGTGTATACTGCCCCCACTTCACTCACTCTCCACTCACACACTCTGCGTCCCTCTCATGGCGTCTCCTCCTCTTCAACCACCCTCCCACTCCCACTCCCACCCCCAACCTTTACCTTTACCCCTACCTTCTCCTCCTCCGCCGGACAACAATCCCGTCCCCTCTCCACCTTCTTCTCCTCCTGCGTCATCCGATCATGCTTCATCCCAACCCCAACCCCAAACCCAAACCCTACCTCCTTCCGATACCGACAATCCCTCAGCTTCTCCTCCCATCTCTCCCTCTCGGCTCGCCGTGGTTCTCCGCTCGCCCGATAAGCCTTCCGGTGCCCCCCCGGATTCAGATAATGCCATGGCGGGGGTAGGGGCGGGGGCTGTGACGATCGGGAGCCTCTTGGCAACGGCGGAGCTCGCGGTGGCCAAGACGGCACCTGCGGCGGCGGCGGCGGGCGCGACGAATGGGGGCGGGTCGATGACGAAGAGGACGGTGCTGGCGAGGAATCCGTGGAGGTTTAGGAAGGGTGAGATGAGGAAATTGGAGGTGGGGCTTAGGGTTTCTGGTTTAGTCCTCTCTGTTACCGCTCTGTCTCTTCTGGCGGCGGATACCATCCCCGGTTGGGCCGGCGATTCCTTCGTCAGATACCAGGAGTACAGGTTGATATCAGTTTCTTTCACCTCTTTAGTTAGATGTATGTAGTTATGATAAGTAGTAACATTGCATAGTTCCATTGAAAATGCATCCATACGTCCATAGACACACTCAGAATGAAACAAATAGATCTGATTTTGTAATAGATAGATCTGATTCTGTAACCTGTGACACTATGGACAGATATTCTATGCAATCTAGGTATTACTCATTTGACATAGGTTACAGATTCTGAGAGTTTGATTGAATACATATATCTATGCACAGTTAGAAAAGAAAAGCCCCCCCAAAAGAAAAAACGAAAAGTTAAGCTATAACTGGTATAAAGTGTACCGGTTCTAGTAAGTACTGGTGTATAATTGCTGAAATTATCATGAAAATCATTGTGATGGAATGTGTGGATGTTTAGCACTTCTTGGACACAAAAAAGGGTCATAATTTTAGAGATTAAAATTGCTAGTTCGTGACGTATTTGTGGCATCAAGTGGACAAGTAGATCTATGTAACTTTATTGAATGAGTTTTTCCTTATTTGGGTTACAATTTTATTTGTTTTTGAATTTAATAGGTACTTGTTAAGTGCGAGCGCGATTGCTTTTCTGTACTCAGCATTTCAATTTACTTCTGAAGTGCACCAAATTTTAACCGGGAGGCACTTTATCAGCCGCCCTCTGGGTTACTGCTTCAACCTGGCAATGGATCAGGCAAGAAAAACTTGATTTCTTTATTATTTTGGTTGGTGCAGGAGAGCAATTTCATTCAGCTTGTTGGATGTCATTATGTTTAACCATCAGTGCATTGCTGTTTCATAGTAGTACTTGCACATCACATATTTCTTGGCTTTTTCTCAGAGCTATTAGTGTGTTCACCTGCTAGTTATGTGCAAAAAACTAAAGCACTCAAACATATATTTCTATTACCTTATATACTTCTTGCTCTGTTAGTGTATTCTTCCTAATTGTGATGTGGTGGAGTAAAGCATCTTCACGCTCATGGGCCACTGTTCTCAAAGAACAAGTAGTATATAAGCTATAGATGACGCAACCTTTTTGTAAAAATATAAGAAGCATTTTTTGTGTCATATTCTATTTCAAATAAAGATGTAGCCAGTACATTTAGTCTTTCTTTTTTCTTTAAACAAAAAATTCTTCAAGCTGATGAGGCTTTGCCAGTATAGATACTTTTAAGTTGTGAATGTTAATTCCAGTTACACAGTGTAGTCCCTGAAATCATTAAATGTTTTTGTTCTGTAAATTTTCCTAGTGATCTACGTCTGTTGTTTACCAAACTTGTTTAGAAGTAATTACATACTGTGTTTCCTATTTTGTTGGCAGATTATGGCATACATGCTGGTATCAGCATCCTCAGCTGCGACGTCCCAAAATTACATATGGATTTCGAGATTTGGAGGCGACAACTTTACGAAGCTGATCAATGCCTCCGTCTCAATGTCATTCTTGGCATTCTTTGCTCTCGCCTGTAGTTCGGTTATTTCTGCGCACTATCTATTCAACTCTATTTCATAAGATGCTGATGATCCCTGTATATTGTATATAAGATATCGCTGATGGTACTGCCTTTTTCATTCATTCCCCACTTCTGGTTTTCTTTCATTTCTGTTTAACGAGGAGGAAACTCGAGTCGAGTGAATGCATTAACTTTGGTTTATGCAAGAATTTGTCCAAAAATATTGTAACTAACATTTGCAAAAGCTGTATTGACGTGTTGTACTATTATGTTTACGAACCGAAGTTTCAGCACACCAAAATCGATGTATATACTTAATTCGATGCAAAATTCTATATTATAAAACGTAGATGTTTTTATATATTTGACAAAATCGACTGAAAGTATCACAAATATTCAGAACTTTCATATGTAACAATTACCGGGGACCAAAAAAAAATTGTCAGATATCGTGCATGTTTTTAATCCCCTCAATTTTTTTAAATAAGTCCCGTAAAACACAAATTCACGACTTTAAGCTTTGTAACACACATTTTTCATATTTGAGTCGGACGCTAGTGTCCAACCGGGACGCTACAGTACCACAACGGCTAGGTGGGCCGCTACGGTACCTTAGCGGCCAGGCTGGATGCGTTGGTACCTTAGCGGTTAAGTACCGCAGCGGTCAGCTATCGCCCCTCTTCCTTTTCTTTCTTCCCTTTCTTTCCTTCCTCACCCAAGCCCCTCTTCTTTTCCTTCCTCTCCTTCATCTCTTTCCTTTCTTTCTTAACGTGGTTAGGGACGCTTTGGTAATGCAGCGTCCCAATTATGCTGAGGGACGCTGCGGTACCCTAGCATCCCGGTTGGATGTTAGCGTCCAGCTCAAATGTGAAAAATATGTGTTACGGGGCTTAAAGTCGTGAATTTGTATTTTTTTGGGGTTTATTTAAAAAAATTGAGGTTTTAATCCGTTATTATTGCCTCGTTTATAATGACGAAATCACCACGAAGTATGCAAATGTTTTCCTTCACTCCGTAATTTTTTTTTTAAGAAAGTGGAATACAATTATACACCTTGTAAATTAATTAAGCAAAATAAATTTTGGAGAATTGTATATAGAGGGGAAAGATCATAAAAATCTAAGCCTATTTAATCATTACAAACTAAGGTGATAATGATTATGAACACATGTAACATACATAATTTTTATTGTAATCATAGTGGAAGATACAGCTTGGACTAATAATAGAGATTACTAGGAAGCAAAAAGAGATGAAATATTGCATGTTAGATACATCAAAATTGCTTATAAGGAGAAGCTAAAACTCATGATGGTACAAAATTCAAACTGTTCAAAAGAAAAAAATAAATAAAACTTCAAGGTTTCAGGCCATCAACAAGTGAGCATGAGCATACAAAATGCTTTATTAAAGCACATCTATAAAACTTCAATTCATATCTTTGATCTTTCTAAGATCTACAAGGCCATTTGCCATTGAGATAACATGTTCTAAGCAACTACCATATATAATTCCTATTTTGTACAAAGCCTTAGAAGTTAGAAATTTACAGCTTATAAAAGGTTGTTTTCTATATTTACTACATTCTATGAACAAGAAGAAAGAAAAAGAAAAAAGAAAATCCATCTATGTACATCAGTATCATTTGCAACTAGGAGGATTTACACATTTAAATACACCCGAGACGGGTTGCTTGTACTCCGGTATGCTTGCAGGGTCGACAAGCCGGACCTCACCGGGAGCAAAGAACAGGCTGCTATGTCTGCATCAGAGATAAAGAAGGATTGATTAGGAACTGAAACCACCCTAACAATGGTACTATAAACCAGTGAAGCCACTACAGAACTAAGTGTTGGATCGGAATCTGCTGCTTTTCTAAAAAGAAAAGTAGGCCCTGTTTTTTTTTTATTTGACAGTTGAGAAACACCGAAGTACTTTGAGATCGGTGCGGCAACCGATCCTGACCATCCGATCGGAAAAGCAGGGCCTGCTTTTCTTTTTAGAAAAGCAGTGGATTCCGATCCCTAAGTGTTATATGCAAAGTTAGGGGCATAAATGTCCAATTTGTTTATTTATTTTTTGTTCTTGCCAGAACACATAATTTTGGGCATAATTATTCAAGTGTTAACATGTAATTTCACTTCACCTGCGAAGGTCGAGACCGATCAGTCCTGCTTGAAGAACCGAGAGGTTGTCTGAATCAGGCGAAACGATAATGACAGTGTCGCCGGAGTACTGGGTCTCCAGAATTGACATGAGTTGCGTGACCCGAACAAACACATCGGATACACTCTCGTTCGGTGTGCCATCAGTGATTGGCGGTGGCTTAATATCTGCCAAGATGCTGTCTGATGCATACACCTGACATTGTACATAGGAATGAGTTAATGACCATAAAATACATTTATTTCAGACTTTAACTTCATTTTTTTTAAAAAAAAATGTGGCAGTGATTGCCATTTGAAACTATAATTCTTTTGCTAATTTGATCAGCAAACTACTCTTGTTGTTTGGTTATGTTTGGATTTCATATTTTCCAAGTTTTGAGGTACTACTGGTAAGTGATACAGTACATTTACCAGTGACATTTCCTGGCCAAAATGTCCTTTAATCCAACTTAAAACTTAGAGAGTACTACTTAATACTTATGCCCCTCAAGAACCGGCCTTTGGTCTAGTGACTAAGGGCAGCACTCTCTGTGCGGCGGTCGCCGGTTCGGAACCCAAATAAGAGGTACTTTATAGACATTTAAATTTGAGTGGCTTTATCTTATCTTTTATTAAAAAAAAAATACTTATGTCCTTCATTTAATGATATAAAATAAACAATATTGAATGGAAGAGAAGGTACAAAACCTCAGATATTGTGTCCAATCCCCTTCCTTCAAACGAGCCTAAACCCCGAGCATCCAAGAAGCTGTATTCTGGCACGATGCGACTGTAAACGCAAGAAAAGGTGAATTAAAACTGAAGTTTGTGAGATGAAATCTCCATATATGGAGTATAAAACAAGAACCAAGAATCACAAGTTTTTCTTATTTTGTTATATGGAAGGCTCAAGGGAACATCATTAGGATCAGTGATGGGGATACTGGCACACTGGAACATACATTCACAAATAGAGAAAGAGGGATAGATTGACAATTTTGATAATGAGATTTTTCAAAATTCTTAAAAAATTATTAAAAATTCTCAAAAATAGAAAAAAAGTTTATGGAAGTATTGTCTAACTATAAATCGATTATGTTTCCGATTAATCGATTATATCCAATTTAAGTGACATCTGAGAGCTCTTCAAAGACCCTTCAAATTACAACCGTTAAAAAGTGCATAAAATTTTGATAAGCCCTCGAACGATGTTCAAATTGATTGAACATCCATAACCTTATTTTCATCCATAAACTTCATTTTTAAGATTTTTGTGAATTTTTACAAAATTTTGAAGAACCCCATTATCAAAATTGTCAAGATAAGCATTGTCAATAGATCCCTCCTCCTAAAACCAATTGAAATAAAAAACAAATTCAGACAGAGATGAGCAACTACCTGCGGTTGATTCCGTTGACAGAGGCGATGATCTCGGCAGCCTGGTACGCTCTTTGAGTGATTGAGGGCCATATCCAGCAGTCGTCCTCGCAAGCCCCGAGCTTTTTCAGCTCAAGTGCAGCCTTGGCCGTCTGCCTCAGCCCATCATCCGAGAGGCCACTATCAACCGAAGTCTTTAACACCGGATTGGAGCGAATTACACCGGCTGTTTCGAAGGTAGACTCACCGGACCGTACCAGGAAGTAACGGTTGGCAAGGCGCTGCGGCGGCATGCGAAAGAGGCCCCTGGAACTGGCAGGGGAGGTGACTGACAGGTTGGTCAGTGGGATAGACAGTGTTAGTGCTAACAGGAGGTTTCGCCGGGACGACGGGAGCAGGGGAGGTGTTGGGTGTGCAGGGGATGGAGTAGAGATTAACATTTTTCTTCTCAATTTTGGTTCTTGGTTTGTATGATTTGTGCTCAGTTTCTCAGTTCTTCTTCAATTTTTTTTTTTCTCCTGTTTCTTGATATTTTTGATCCTTTTGAATTTGTGGGGGATAACTGATAACAGAAAACTGAAGCTGAAAAAATGCAATTCATACATATCCTCTACTATGCAGTAAATTACTGTGCAGTACTCTGGCCATTGGATTTGCTTTGAGATTCGTGCAACTCAATCTCGAAAAAACCTCACTATAATCCACATCGTTGATTCGCTGTGCAGTACAATACTGTGAAGCATAGGATAAGAACTCCTGAAAATGGGATTATGGTTCTCTACTTTTTCTCCTTTTGTTTGCACAAAGGCACCTGAAGATTTGCATATTTATGCTTGTGTGATATTATTCCTGTTGCCAAAAGATTGTTACATTTCTAGCTTCTTTTTTTTTTTATTAATCCATTATCAAACTCAAGGCATCTTGCCTATATATGAAGGTGGTTTATCTATTCCATATTTATTATTGGATTTATATTTGGCAGAAAATTATAACAAAAATTGGATGTAAATTCTTAGTCGAAGGAATTTATAGGAAAAAACGATCTCGAGTAGATATTTAATGGAATTAAAGTTGTCATGTATCATACTGTCTATGCTGGACCCCAAAACAGAAATGACCAGCAGCACTACTTGTGTCATACACATCTCGAGTGCTTTATCCTCTGCGCAGCGAATCAACGATGTGGATTATAGAGGGGTTTTCTGAGATTGAGTTGCACAAATCTTAAAGCGAATCTAACGGCCAGAATATTGAACAGTAGAGGATATGAGTTGTGCTCAGACATACCCATCTAGTCTCCACCATTATTTAGGATTATTTAGTTGTCATGTATCATGCGATGGATTTTATTGTTACAATGGAGATTATAGAAGAACAGCTGAAATGTATGTGATCAACTCATCATTCAAATCCCAATTGTTCGTTAATCATATCGGAGATGTATCCAAATTAATGTTAGAGCGAGCATTAGGCATATCTAATACATTACAGTACATTGGCATACAACACAACCCGCACTATAGTACATACAATACAACACATGCATTAAAGCAAGAAAGAAACGGGTCATTCAGAATATCGAGAGCTAGAGCTACAGGATCAAAACGAGGTCCTCGAGAAGAACTCATCTGCCTTGTAGAACTTGTCGAGCACCACATTGTAAAGAGGGTGCAGCGGTTCAAGCAAATTGGAGTAAGGACCCAGGATATCACTTGGGGACGGTTTCGAATCACTATCGCTTGTGCAGATGTATTGGCAAATTGAGAGGCCGCTAAGGCAATAGCACGTGTGATAGTAATCTCGAGGCTTCCCAGGTTTGTCTCTGAATCCTCCTTCCTGTAACTGTCAAATCCAATATCCAAAACATTACTCAGTTTATCAACATTGGTATTAGATTTAGGGGAATAATATATTTTGCCAAAACCGAAACTCCCCTTGCATGATTTTTTATGGATAGAAATGTATCGGTATTTTGATAGATAATAATAAAAAATTTCTTGACTCACTATATTTTGTTTGTCAGATATAATTAGCAATTCTATGTAAATTATATTGGTGCGATTGAGGCACCATTTGTTTACAACAACAACAAAGTGTTCAATCCCAAACAAGTTGGGGTATGCTAGAAATGAACAAGTTGAGGCACCATTTATTTAGAAAATATAAATTCAAATCGAAGAGTAGACTAGGAAATTTTTCAGAACCAGTAAAATCACAAATGCAATGCCAATCTATGGACCATCTCATTATTGAGGGCAAACTCCTATTTCTCTAACCTCCATATGACAGTCTCTTGGACTGACATTCTAAAGATTGCCAATAATTAGTTACCTGTGAACAAAGCATGATGTATTGCTGCAGTGCCAAATGATGGAAAAGAGGTCCAGTCTGATTGCATCTTTTCACAAATTCTATACCGATGTCAGAATAGTCTTCTCCTATTTCATAGTTAAATGCTCAGTCAGAGGAACTGGGGTACATTTACTGTTATTTAATACAAAGTGCTATATTTTTGCTTTTAATTGAATTATATAAGGTTTCCTGAAACATGTATACATTTCAAAAGTCTAACACTGATTACCTGCTTAAAAGTAATTGACAACCTAGAGATAGTCATTCCATTTTCTTTTTAAATCATTTGGAAAGCTGTGTGCTCTTGAAAGTATTGTAATACCAAATATTAGCAGACAAAAAGAAAAATAGTGAGAAAAATAAAATTTACTGGTTGCACGGATAGAAGATTGCTCTTCTGAGGCTTTCTTGATTACTGGTGATAGCTTTTGTACAAGAGCAAGAGTTGCTCCCTGTACAGAAATCAGTGTTAACATAAACGAAAGCATAATGAAGAACAATAATACAATTGTAAGATAGAAATGAAGATTACTTGCCAAAAGGAGTAGCATCCATCAACCAATTTATTGACTCGGCCTTGAAATCCCAATTCTATTCCTTGCCGAGACACCACCCAACCCTTAAAAATTATTTGAAACAAAATGCAAGAATTAAGAACCCATTGACATCAATTAGTTTCATGCTAATAGAATACAACCTTCTGCTCTCTTTGGCAAATAAAACCTAATATTTCAACAAATTTACACATACAAATTTCTCATACAGCAAACATCCAGAAGCATACATTATTTTAGTTGCTTGCACTCTACACCAACAGTAAAAGACGAAAGTTTGTTTGATCTTAATAAACTTGTAGAAATACCCCCTAAGGAGAAAGATTCACTTACAATGAAACTAGCCAAGTCGAGCTTCTCCACCTCATCAATCAATATCATTGCAGCCAGGCCACAAAATGCGTACCTTTAAAAAGTAGAAGTTTACCCTTTATGAGACCAGTTGATAATCAACCAAATTCAAATGAAAAAAGAAAAATACTTGAAAAAAATAAAATATAATAAAATTAAAAGACACCTACCCACCATGTGCTTCAGAGTGAGGCTCTCCACCAATACCACCTTCATAAGTCTGACAACTGAAGAAAATAGTATTGTTCAGTTAGAAATATACTAAAGAACACACCGGAAAAGATTTTATAGAATTCAAGTGAGCCATATGTTTTTTTTTTTTTATTTTAATAAGGAATCTATAGGGGATAACTAAACATCTAGATTTTGAGGTTATCAAAATGTTGTGTTAAGCATCCTGAATCTGACAGAAGGGCCTTCTTACTAACAAACAGATTTCTGTTCCATTACTCAAACTCAATATAGGTGAAGGTCTACAATTGATTTCAGTTTAATTGTGCAATTATAATGAACAAAGCACCAACATGTTTCGCTGTCTTTTCAACAACAACATATTTATCTTATGTTTTAGTCTGTCTCCACAACCAGACAGTCACCTAAAGTCAGTCCTAAACGAGTTTGGACCAATATTTCAGTTAAAAGCTTCTGCAGGAGACCAATATCCTTGATGCAATATTCCGCAGGGGGATCAATATTATAATATATGCTAGGACAAAAAAGTTAGGAAGATAATAAATGTCTAACCATGCTATATATTCCCCAACACCTCTAACAAGGTCGGCATCTAGAATCTTCAACAAACTGGCAACCTGATTTCATAAATTAAAAAATAATAATAATCAAACATCCATATGTATAAGCAACAATCCATATGTTTAATAAAACATATATCATAGATTCCAGACCGAGATTGCACAATAACATGACCGAGCATCCACTTCACCCATTTCGTGCATTCTGGTATAAAAAAATGAAAACAGTCAAGGTTTGCTTAACGATAACAATAAAAAGAGGCATTAGTATTATCCTACGTTGTTAATTTATGTAAGCTGTAAAGAAGGATATACATCAACAATTGATAGTTATTCCCTAGGTTAAGCAAGGAAACCAGTAAAAACACACACACACACACACACTCCCCAGTCCCTCAATCACAAAAACCACGATGATGTGAAAAAATTAAACAAGCATATTTTGCAGTAGGAATTGATCATAAAATCTAGTTATCCTTTAGAAAGAGAGAGAAAAAAAAAGCAACAACTAATTGTTCAACTTCTCCAACCTGAAGCCGCCAGAAGGTTCTTTCATCTGCAACAAGAACTTGTACATACCCTCCCTGCATCAAAATAGTAAAAGTTGAACTAAAAGCTAAGAAACTGATATAGTGACTTGATGAGTGCTATTGTAATTGAAGGTACCTATTTATTGATGACAATGCTCTTTCTGTGCCCAAAGTTGTTAGTGCATTAACGGCAGCATAAGTTGTTGCTAGATGAGGCAACTACTAAGAGCAATCGGATAAAATAAAAGCCTATCAGTTATATATCCACAAAACAGTACGATTTGTTTTGAATTGGGTTATTTTATAATGCCTTAATCACAATTTATGCTACAGCAGTCATAATTGAGGCTTGACTTCACAAAAAACGGAGAATTAAGCCAAGAATTTTCTATCAATCCTTCATATTTGACAAAAAGGGACTTAGGGTAAGAACTCCTCTGAGCTTTAAAATGCAAACTACAGTTGATCAATATTTCACAGGTGAAACAAAATCAAAGGCTGCACATACTGAAGTTGCCACAAATGAAATAAGGATTCATCTTACTGCAACTTTCTAATCAACTATGGACGAAACACTATGGTATAGATTCGTAAGCAAAAAAGAGAAAAAATAATGAGCTAAGATAATAAAGGCAAACCAACCTGGCCTGGCCCACCAGCATATCCACCATCTTTATCCTAAAATAACAAATTCAGAAGAATGTAACTACCAGGCAAAGAATATTTCAATTTTCAGTTACAAGGGTAAAAGCAACAATAGGATGTCCGTGCATATTTTATCAGTTGTCATGATACTATTGGCAAACACCTTATTGGTGCTATCAGTTGCAGTGACTAAAATTTTCCAACAAGTTCAGGTTGCCTCATTTGCTATCAAATCAAGTTTTGCAAAGATAATTACGGAATGAAATAAGGTACAGATAGAATCATCAGAGTAGTGTTTTCAAACCTGACACCTAGATAGAAAATCAACCACGCGATCCTCCAGTTCAGAATCGATAGTTTCTCCTAGCAAAGCCATGGAATGGAGTATCCAGTAACACAACCAGGGCCGGCTAAATCAGAACAACACAAGTTATTTACATTTACAAATTACAAGTCAAATTAATGTATCTGTATAAGGACCAACAATTGAGCTAATGAAAAGGAAAGGTACAGACTTTGCGTCGAGCACTTGAAACGTGTGACCGAGTTGGTACAACCCTTTCGTCAGGTACTCGATGTGCTTATCTCGCCGCATCTCCAATCTGTAAAAGAATCAACATTTGGTATTGAAGTAAGTATAGGTGCTGGCAACACTCAAAAATGAGCTTGCATACATGCAAATTAAAGGCTATTTCTCATCGAAGCATTTCGTCGAACAGGTGATAGGCAATGAAATAAACCATGGATAACATGAAGTAAGCAGAGATGCTGGCAACACTAAGAAATGAGCTTGCATAGATGTAAATTGGAGCGTTTACTCATCGAAGCATTTCGTCGAACAGGTGATAGGCAATGAAATAAACCATGGATAATACATATGAAGAAGAGAGAATGATTAATTGGTTAGTAAGAGTAACAATTACACGAGGGATTGTCTGTGGAGGGGGACACCGACGAGGCAGCGGTAGATCTCGGCGACCTGGGACTCGACCCCGAGCTGCTGCTCCTGGGAGACAGTCAGGCGAGGCGCGTGGTCGTGGCCGTCGTCGTCGTCGGAGGCGGAATCGGCGTCGTGGTGGGAAGGGGGGGAGGAAGGGTCGGTGGAGTTCATGGCTTCGTCGAGGTGGAGACAGGCGGGAGATAGGGGGATCGAAGCAAAGCAAGAGAGAAGCTTTCAAGTTTCAATCGCTCCGATCGTGAAAGCGAAGGAGTTTGTTTTGTTACTGGGTGCTACTGGTGGGTGGGTGAAGGGAATCTCGGAGGAGAACGTACCGCCTATACCTACAAGGGGGTGGCGCTAAATCAGGGACGCTGCTGCTTTGGGCAACGCTAAAATTACTTCAGGAACAGCGTTTAATCAAAAAATGACTAAAATGGGCCTATAGTTATACAGCTAATGGCCTAATGCTAATGCATAATTCACCAAGGATAGTTTGGTCAGTTTTCAATAAAAAGCTGTTGCTAAAGGAATTCCAACGCTGTCCGGAGCATCTCCCCTAAATCAGGGGACGAAGGTCACTTTTTCTTAGGACGCTTTCAGCCTTTGGTAGAGTATCTTTGGAAAACAATTGAAAAATTATTCTCAATTGTTCTTCTTCTGTCCACAAAAGGATAAATTTGTAGCAAAAGTTAAAAGAAATAGTGGAAGAGTGAAATTATTTTTATGCCCTCAATTAGTAGAAAAGTGAATATTCTTGGAAGGAGACGAGAGGCATTTTGGAAATTTCGTAATGTATATTGTTTTTTTTTTTGAGGAAGAAAGTGGATTCAAACAAAGGGTATAAATTCATTTAATTGTGAATGGAGGAAGTATTCAATCAAATGCGATGAAATTATTTCTGGACATTGATTGGCACAAGTTCAAATATCTATACTATAATGGTATTGTATAGAATATAAAGTACGTAGCAAATGGATTTATTCAAATATATCTAGAACATGGTACAAAATAGGAGTTTGTATTTGTGCCTGATAGATTATACATGGTACAAATTAGGAGCTAGACTATTATACTTTATATGAAAATATTGGGGAAATCATTATTTATGATGCTCAATAAATTCTTTATATGAAAATATTGGGGAATACAAATTGTTTCTTGTTTTTTCTTTTTTAGAGTTTTCTGAAAATTTCTTTTGAATTTTTAGAAAAGAGGTTATAAATATTAATATAATATGAGGAGAGTTCCAATGCCAACAATTTTTTGTGCCTCCATCATGCCTGCACTTTTTAAATTTCAAATAACTCAAAATTTAAAACTCATTTTTCAAAACAAAACCGTTAGATTTAATCTATATCCTTTCATTTATGTATATGTAAAAAATCATAAAATTTGAATATTATTTTTTGTGACATCAAGGGCTTTAAAAAAATGTATTAATTTGAGCAATTTCTAGACGTTGATTTTTAGCTCATTTATTTATATAAAATAAAACAAAAAATTGAAAAAACTTGTTATGTGCACGTAGAGAATATCATATTGATCAAATCTAACGGTTTTATTTTGAAAAATGAGTTTTAAATTTTGAGTTATTTGAAATTTAAAAAGTGGAGGCATGATGGAGGCACAAAAAATGGAGGCATTGGAACTCTCCTCATATAATATTGATGTTTGTACATGCTATTTTCAAAAATGTAAAACAAATAATTAAAAACTCTAAAAATGAAAAAAATTTGTATTCTTCAATATTTTCATATAAAGAAATTACTGAGTGCCATAAATTGTAGTTTTGGACACAATTAAAAAAATATGAGGCGTTAGCATTTCGGTCTGAAACGCTAGTATAATATTCTAGCTCTACATCTATGTTTTAAATTCATTAATTACTTTACTATGATGACTTTACTTCCTTTAATTAAACAATAATTTACCGAGATTATTTTTTCGAAAAAGTGATTGATTTATCACTTCCTTCCATTTGTCTGTGGAAGGAACAATAGTACATTACACCTAAATTGCATTATCTTAAAGTCTCAACCACTACAAAGCCAACTAAGGCTTAACAAAATACTAAGCTAAAATATTCAAGATACTCAAAGTATTGCAACTACAGTACTGACATATAACATGTCACAAAAGCTGGAAATATTCAAACTAAAAACCGAAGATAGATGTTTTTGAGCTTCAGCCATTTCTAAGCTTCATATTTACTATCTGAGATCTCCATTATCTCTCTAGTTAATCCCTCTTGAAGCTCCATGTTGGAACCTATCCAATGATTCCACAAACCAAAAAAAAAGTTGTAAAGTAAATATCTGAACTTGAAATTATAATTTTCATGAAATACCAACTTGTTCTTGTGAAGCCACACCTGCCAACAAAAGATAGAGAATACATTCTGACAAACACAAACTATTATCAGTATCTAATGCTATTATTACCGAGATTATATTTGTCAATAAACTTTCCTTACTGTTAAAATTGTTTATTTTATTCATCAACAAATTACTGATGTAAGAACACATATATTACTGAGACCATTCCATGCAGTACACAGATATAATGCTAGTATTAGGAAAAATAATATTAATGTATGTCAGGTTTAATGAGAGCCCAATTCTCAAAATAATATAAATCATTTAATTAAAAAATAATCTAGAGTTGATAAAATGATAATTCATATTTAACAATATTTAATGAAATATTAATTATCTAATTGCATGAAATTTTGTGCACACCATCCAATCTTTAAAGAAACATCATCTTATAATTTTTGTATTAAAAATGAGCTATTCTTCAATGCGGACCAAAAATTCTTGCCGTCCGATTTTTTCAAACGTGCGGCGCTGATTCAAAGTTGAGCCGGTTACCTAGGGAGACACCAGGTGAACCAAAGGTATTAGCCGGTTATCAAAAACTTGTAAAAAGGTCAATTTTGTCATTTGCTAAAATTTCAGAATCGCCGAGATTGAAGGATACGAGTCTCGTCCAGTTCTCCTCCCATGATTAAATAAGCAATCTCTTCGCATACTGGGTGGTGCCAATTAATTAATTAAAGAAGTCTTTCCATTTAAAGTATGTACTACAAAAAAAATAAAAAATAAAAAACACAAGGAAAGTGTGCACGAAAAATTTATACTATGCAAAAAAAAAAATATAGAGAGAACTGACTCATGATCATTTAAATGTATATTAGTTTGTTATAACAGTGGAATTATATTTTCGTACATAAAGTCTGTTAAAATAATTGTGTTATATATAATTTTGATATAAAGAATGGTTGAGTGACATAAGTTAATTCAATTTAAAGATGATTGTATATAAATACTTTGAAAAATAATCATTTTTTTTTAATGTCAACTATACAATATTAATAAAATAATCAATGTTTTATGTGTAGCTTTAAAAAATACAAAATAAATACTTAAAAATCTCTAAAAATGGAAATTTTTTACATGTCACACTATTTTGGTATAAAGAATTTATTGAGCAATATAAATCAGAATTTGGATATGGTTTAATATGTTTTTGGTGTTAAGCTCATAGGAAAAATCTGTAAGCTTAAAGAACACCATAGATTTACTCTATTTATTTAATATGAACAATAAAAGGTATTAGAATGTGGTATCTAGATATTATTTAATATGAATATTTAAAAGTATAAGAATATCTTATCTATTTTGGTATCATATAGTACCATTAGCTCCCTTGTTAAGATAAAAAACAAAAACAGAGCTGTGTATATATTTGATAACTGTAAACTTAATTAAGCCGCTCATTAATTTTAATGGGTCTTTGATGATACTATTGATAATACCATTAGGTATACCATACAGTTTGACTTGTTCAAACGAACTAATTATTCAACATAATATGACAATTGTTCAACTTGACATGCTAATTAATTATATAACTTAACATCAACTTATGAGTTGAATAATTATATCAACTAGAGTTGTAACTCGGGCTTCGCGCCCGAAAAGTGGTATCAAAAAAATAATTAAGAATTTTATAAAATTTTAAATATTTATATTAAACAAAAATTTTAAAAAATTTGTAAATTTTTCATGTAAGTAAATAATAATAATATAATAATTTATAAATAAGAATATATATAAATGTTGGACCATTTTAAGGTTAAAATTTGTTTTAGACATGTCACATTCATCTTATTTAATGAGGAGAGAAAAAAAAATACAAGCCATTGGATCAAAGTAGATGAAGAGTTTCAAACAAAATCAATAGTTAATAAGAGTGATGATGTGGTATAGTTGAGATGCTTGGAAATCTACCCCTCTTTATGGAGTATAGATAATTATTGAACTTAATATATTATGAATTAAAATAGAAAAAAATAACTAATTATTCAACTTAACATCAACTTATGACTTAAATAATTATATCAATAATTATTAAACTTAATATATTATGCATTAAAATAGAAAAAAAATCTAATTATTCAACTTAACATCAACTTATGAGTTAAATAATTATATCAATAATTATTAAACTTAATATATTATGCATTAAAATAGAAAAAAATAACTAATTATTCAACTTAACATCAACTTATTAGTTGAATAGTTATATCAATAATTATTCAACTTAATATATCATGCTTAAAATAGAAAAATAACTAATTATTCAACTTAACAGCAACTTATTAATTAAATAATTATATCAATAATTATCAAACTTAATGTATTATGCATTAAAATAGGAAAAAATAACTAATTATTCAACTTAACATCAACTTATAAGTTGAATAATTATATTAATAATTATTCAACTTAATATATTATGCTTAAAATAGAAAAAATATATTAGGTTGATGGCTGCCGGCATTTTTTGGAGTGGGACGGGTATCGGGTTGACGGTTGCTGGCATTTTTTTGGGTCGGATTGGGTATTGGGTTGACGTCTGCCGGCATTTTTTCGGGTTGAGTTCGGGTCGGGTCGGTGGGTTTTTCAGGTCTGGTCTGATTTTGTGCCTATATTCCTGGGTCATCTCGGGTTTCGAGTCGTCCGGGTTCGGGTCAATTTGACTCTTCCTGAAACACGGGTCGGGTTTAAGTTAGTCTGACTTTCCCTAAAACATGGGTCGGGTTCGGGTCGGGTCAGGTCTGGTCTGGTATGGTCGGATCGGGTCAGTTTGAATTTCCTGAAACTTAGGTCGAACGGGTTTTTTGGGTCGGGTTAGATTTTGTCACCTCTGTATAATTCATCGGAAAATTTTTCGATTTTGTATTGCATTTATCACATGCCAGGGAGAGTTAAATGACAATTAAGAAGATCATTAATTAGGTGGAGAGCATATAGTCAGTTTTCCTTTCTTTTTTATCCTCTGTCTTTATTATAACGACTGGAGAGAACAATCCAATGAAGACCGGAGATAATTTGATAACTGCTCTTGCGCTAGGAACAGGAGTGACCGGCTATTATTAAATTACGGATGTGTCCTTTTTATTTTTGGAAGTTTCGAGTCCGCATGGAAGAAGAACTCATTAAAAATATCTTTGCAAACATAAATTGTCAAAACGTAATCAGAATTGTGTCAAATAAATCGCTGGTCAAGGGTCCCTCTCTCATGATCTTTCACCGTATTATTATGGTTGGACCGATCCGCAACCATCTCTGCAGAGCATCAATCACGAACCGTCCGATCGTCTATCAACGTTCCAGATCCTTACTCAAAACACACTCCAAGAGGTATCCTCATCATCTGCTGCGCAGTAACCACCTCCGCAGTTCTCCGTCCGTCCGATCTGTTTCAAGATCCGTGCTCACCAATCTCAGAAAACCCTATAAGCCACTCGTCCCGTTCGAAAGGTTCTTCTTCACTTCTTCACAATAAAACCCAAAACCCTCGTCGCCACCGCCGCCACTTCGCCGGCGTTCGTCGCCGCAACAAGATTGTCAACCCTCCTCCCTTTCATCTCCTGATTCGGCATCGCCGTACCTCAAATAACAGTGCCGTGGGAGGAAAAGGGGGGGGAGGGAGGAGTGGGCTCCGGCGGACATGTTCTCTGCTCGGAGAGCTCTCGGTTCAGCACTCTCTAAGCTGCCTTCTCCGTCCGTCAAGGCCTCCTCTGCGCTATCTAGGTACGTCGACTGTTCGATTCTTACTTGCTCGGATTGTTCCCAGGTTACTGTCAGTGTTAATTTACTGCTGCTGGAATGATTCTTGTTCTGTGATTGATAGGGCGCCGGAGGTATTGGTCCCGTTACGTGCCGCCAGTACACATGTATCAGAGAGGGCTGATGCTGAATTTTACGGGGAGTTGCACGGCGACTCCGATCAAAGCAGAGATCTAAGCCCGAACACTTCTCGGAATGCACAAGGTTATTATCCGAATAGTGCGTGCAATAATCAGGGGCAGTTTCGTTATCCTACTGGCTATGATCGACCCATCCAACAGACGTACGATCATTCATATTATAATGGGGGTTTTAACCAACAGATTAGTGATCACGGCGCTGCGGGGTTCAATCAAAGCCATGGAATGTATGATCATCAGCAGAATCATCAGTATCCGAATGTGTCCATAAGTAACTATGTGAATGTTGAGAACCCAAAGTATAGAGGAACTGTTGAGGAGCTGGAGGGGCTATGCTCGGAAGGGAAATTGGATGAGGCATTTGAGGCACTGGCGTTGTTAGAACAAAGCAAAATACTGATTGGTCTTCCGACGTATGTTCTTTTGATGAAAGCGTGTGGAGATGAGCAAGATGTTAATAAGGCACATCAAATCCACGAGCATGTTTTGCGAAGTAAGGGAACTGTTGAAATCGCTTTGAACAATAAAATCCTGGACATGTACATCAGATGCGGCTCTTTGGACTATGCCCAGAAGCTGTTTGATGGAATGCTCCACAGAAATTTGACCTCCTGGGAGACCATGATTCTTGGTCTGGCCAAGAACGGCAAAGGAGAGGAGGCGTTGGAGCTCTTCAGCCAGCTCAAAACTTCAGGATTACCCCTCGATGCAGGCATTTTTTCGACTGTCTTCTCTGTGTGTGGGGTAATTGGCGCTGTTGATGAGGGCATGTTGCATCTCAAATCCATGGAGGAAGAGTTCCAGATTGCCCCTGAGATGGGAACTTATGCGGCAATAGTAAACATGCTTGGTCAATCTGGGTACCTTGAGGAGGCACTAGAGTTCGTCGAACAGATGCCAGTGGAGCCCTCAGTGGATGTTTGGGAGACACTAATGAATCTTGCTCGTCTCACTGGGGACTTGGAGCTTGGAAATCGGTGTGCAGATATTGTAAAACAGTTGGACCCTACTAAACTAGACAGTAATTTGGAATCAGGCCTTGTACCAGTAAACGAGTCTGAGCTAGAGAAGGAGAGGCAGAGGAGTAAAGCATCCCGCCTCGAGGGTCGTGCCCAGGCTCGGCAGTATGTATGTGGGGACCGCAGAGATCCTGAGCACAAAAAGATTTACGCGCTGCTACATCGTCTTTCAGCCCAGATGAAGGAAGCCGGGTATGCACCATTTTTTTGTAAAATTACTCGTGCTGTTGAAATAACAAGGAGTCAGCAGGACCTCGCTTGTTGTCTAAATAAATAGTAAATAAGCTGATTGTCCATTGATAAGAATTCAGCTGGGCACCGATGAAAATATGAAAATAGTGGGATGTAAATAGAGTAAATTAGGATAATGTTTCTTAAAAAAAGCACTACCAAGTTAACTGCCTTGAGTAACACATCTCTTGTTATTGTGCATTTCATTTTCTCATTTGTGTAGTATCCATGGAAGAAGGTCCTCCACATCGTGGGTTTAATCTCTACAGCATAATTGAATATATCTGTCGCAAATTTATAAAAAAAAAATAAAAATAAAACTGATGCACAATCTCTTCAGAAGGCAATTAGGTTATGTAATGCCTCTTCCTGCACAATGAAATTCAGGTTCAGGAGAATAATCATACGGTTCATGTGCTTTTAATGCAGTAATATTCATCATTAAGTTTCTTTTATCCTCTTTTTGAAGGTATGTACCGGATACTCGGTTTGTGTTGCACGACGTTGACCAAGAGGCAAAGGAGGAGGCGTTGCTAGGGCATAGTGAGAGGCTGGCAGCCGCTTATGCCTTCATGACGAGCCCTGCTAGGACACCAATCAGAATCATAAAGAATTTGCGATGCTGTGGGGATTGCCATAATGCTTTGAAGATCATTTCGCGGCTTGTTGGTCGCGAGATAATTGCAAGAGATGCGAAGAGATTTCACAATTTTAAGGATGGGGTTTGCTCTTGTAAGGACTATTGGTGAAATAAAAAGATTTTCTTATTTATATTCTTTATACGACGATGTAATATTCTTATCTGAGACTTTGTTAGCTTGGAATGAGATTGAGTAAATGAAAAAAAAATTTTGTCAATCCCTAAAAATATAAGAAATCTTAATATTATCCATGTTTACAAACAAATCTCAAAACTGTACCTACTTGTCCTGCGGCCACTAGGGCTCTCAATGGAAGAACGTTTTCCGTTGTTCCGTTCCGTTCCGTTATAACGGAACGTTCAATGGAACGGATTTTGGTTCCGTCCGTTATAACGGAACGGAAACGAAAGAAAATTTGGTTCCATCTGTTATGAAGGAACGGAAACGGAACAACCCATCTAAACACGTACTTTTCACGTATTTCTGTTGTTCCGTTCCGTTCCGTTATAACGGAACATTCAACGGAACGGATTTTGATTCCGTCTGTTATAACGGAACGTTCAACGGAAGTAAATTTGGTTCCGTCCGTTATACCAGAACGAAAACGGAACAACTCATTTCCGTGAACATTTTAAACGTTTGAGAGCCCTAGCGGCCACAAGTCAAAGTGACCGCAGCTTCCAGATAAAAAAAAAAACCAAAAAAAGAGTCTCTAAACGCAACGTCTAGCCGCTGCGTCCAGACGACGTTGCGCGTCCAGACGACTTTGCGTCTACAAGCTCTTTTTCCTCTGGCGATTGTGGACGCTGCGTTCACAAGGGGTTATTGGTTATTAGTTCCGCCCCCTTTGTATTTAACTTCACAGTGGCAAATAAATACAAACTTAATTATTCTAACCAAATTCAACGTGTGGCCCCTACTTCAGGAATTATGAATTATGATTTATGAGTATATAGCAACTTTCTTAATAGTGGGTCCTATTAAAAAAAATCCTCCCTATTTGCTAAAATCACATCCGTTTAAATCAAATCCAAGGGCCATTATAAAACTATGATAGCACATGCCATCGTTTTTATGGTACTATGGCAGATGCAGACCCGAGTGCAACTGCAGCTGGCTCATGTAATAACTCGAATGGCCTTAATTAATATAAAATTAAAGAGCATGACGAACTAAATGCCTAGTTAATCAAACGTACAAATAATTTGCAAGTAGCATGAACGAACTTAATTACTGTTAATTTTATGATGATTGTAAGCTAGCTGAACGTAACCAAGCTAGTTAGCTACCAGATCAAGTTAATGCATGCCAATTCTAATTAATTAAGCAGAACTATGAGATCAGCATATATATTAATTGAGCTTAATCACATGTTGTAGCTACAACATAACAGCTCAATTACAACTAGAGAGTGAAAGTGTGAAACCACAACTCAATTCCGGAACTTAATTTCATCAATTCTTTTTAATTAAAGATCGAGTTATTTCCTTCTAATCAATTCTTCCCAATATTTCTCAGATAAGATAATGATATAACAGAGAGGAGTTGGACGTAAAGATAGGCAAATTACAGTACAAGGGAAGGGAGTCTTATTATATAGGGCCGGGAGGCTTTTCTATGTTAATTTGTTCTGAAATTAGTTACCTAATAAAAGGTTAGTAATATATATATATATAATTAATTTAGATATCTCTCTATATTAAAAAGCACGCAAGGAATGAAGATCTCCATTGTTCAGACAATTTTTTGCGTTTTTTCAATATTCCGAATGTACCCCTCCTATCTCAATCGCCGTCCAATTTACGATTTGTCATCCATCAACAGATCAGATCTGTCAGTGCCAACAAAATTAGATGTTCAAAATTAGGAGTTCATAATTAGAATTAGTTTTTGTTTGTGTCATGAAGTAGTTGGTTAATTTAGTTGTGTTTGTATTTTGTGTACTAGAGAACATGTAGGTCCAGTTTTAAATTGGCTAATTAGGAGCTCTATAAGTAGGCAGTATGTATATGCGTGAGTTTATTTTGTGGGTAGTTAATTCAGGAAATAGGACTTACAAATAGTGTTGTATTATTGGGTTAATACGCATATAGGTTGGTTAGTTACTGATGAGCTGTACAAATTAAGGGCCCGTTGCATGGCTCGGGTTCATGGCTAGTACTTTTATAAAAACCGATACACGACAAAAAAATTTAGAATTATATTTTTGAAATGTTATATAAGATGTCCAAGGCGGTTGATCCCATATATATCATATTCCATGTCCATGCTATTGTTATTAATGTATTACTAGCAAATTAATTCTGGTACTTTTATTTATTTTTGTACGGATAAGGGGAAAATAAAAGAGGTAGCTTCAAAACCGGAAATATATCTTAGCCAGAGTTAGTTTCAGGAGAAAAATAGCACTATGAAAATGTACCATCGATCCCAAAATAAATCAAACAAAAACAGGGAAATGAAGATCCCTTATTTGAGCTTCTAATTCTATATATAAAATTAAGTCAACGGGCCGGCATTAATTATAAATTATAAATTATAAATAAATAATGAAGAATGGAAGTTCTGTTAAAATAGCATCATACTAAATTTGATGTCTTCCAAAATTAAGGTGATCAAAAGCTTATATATAATTACCACCGCAGTCATGCATCAGAGTCAATTAAGCATATTTATTATAATAGAGCTAGGATACAATACAATGTCTTCTAATTATTCTTTGTTGCTCCTCCTTTGTCTTGTTTTGCTCCTTGCTCCATCTGCCTGCTGCTTGGGCTTCGGCTTCGCACGCGACAATATCAAGCACATCATGCGCATCATCGATTCCTCTTCTGCGGTTCAATTCTCTAGTCTAGCATGGGACCCCGTTGCAGGGAACTTTGTGGCCGGGTCCATCTCAGGCCCCAATGTCTATGCCATCATCCCTGAAGTTGAAGCTGAAGCTGAAGCTGGCATGCTGAAGTGCCTCGTCGACTCTGAACCTAATTCTAATTCTACCAACAGCAGCAGTGGTGCTGCAGTCGTTGCTGCTGTCACTGTTGATTACATCCGTCAGCGATTGATTGTTGTCTTCTCAAATAATGATGATAATAATACTACTAATCAATCGTCGATCGCCGCTGCTTATGATATGCAATATTCATCATATCCATATGGGCTCCTTTTTACAGTAGCTCTGCCGCAGTTGGACGGTGCCGCCAGTGGGGTTGCGGTGGATTTGGAGAGCGGGGACGTGGTTGTTAGCAGTGCTACGAGAGGAGTTGTGTTGAAGGTTGGATCCCAAGGAGAAGTACTTGAGCAATTTCAAGTTTATAATATTTCTATTTCTGACGATGATGGAGCTGGACTTGGTGGGCTTGTGCATACCACTTATGGTAATTACATCATTACTGTCCAGGTAATTAATTAAATTAATTAATTAAAACTTAATAGAGAAAATCTCTGCGTACCCCGAGTCTTGTACCCCACTTTTGTACCCCAGGCAATTTCGGAATGAATTAACCACAATGCACTCTAGCGCATTCAATTTTATACATCAGTTCAATGTAAAGCCTTTTTTTAAGTTGTTTCTCATCAAAACTTTCAAAACTGATTGTTTTAATACTCTCCAGTTTAATACCAATGGAAGAATAGGGAAGTGTACCAAAAACTAAAATATAGTAATATTAATTAAGTATAGCGAAATTTAGATAACCCATTGTATTGTATGTTATACATTTGTGAGCAAACGTTAATATTAAATTATTAACTACCGGACTAACAAATATATTGATAATTTTTTTATTTGAATTAAAAAATATAATCATCTAAAATCAAAATATAAACACATGAAGTAGAAATATAAACATTTGAAATAGAAATATATATACATAAGTCATTTAAACTATTATTGTATAAGTGCAAAATATAAGCACATGAAATAAAAATATGAACAATTGAATTGGACATATAAATACATAAATAATTCAAATTATATCCGTCTAAAAACAAAATATAAACACTTGAAATAGAAATATAAACACTTGAAATAGATATATAAACACTTGAAATCGAAGTATAAATACTTTAAAATATAAATATTAACACTTGAAATAGAAATATAAACACTTGAAATCGAAATATAAATACTTAGAATAGAAATATAAACACTTGAAAAAGAAATTTTATTCACTTGAAATAGAAATATAAACACTTGGAATAGAAATATAAACACTTGGAATAGAAATATAAACACTTGGAATAGAAATATAAACACTTAAAATCGAAATATAAACACTTAAAATCGAAATATAAACACTTGGAATAGAAATATAAACACTTGGAATAGAAATATAAACACTTGGAATATAAATATAAACAGTTGAAATCGAAATATAAACACTTGAAATCAAAATATAAACACTTGAAATATAAATATAAACACTTGAAATAGAAATATAAACACTTGAAATCAAAATATAAACACTTGGAATAGAAATATAAACACTTAAAAATCGAAATATAAACACTTGAAATAGAAATATAAGCACATAAAATATTCAAAATAATAAAATATAACCGTCTAAGTACAAAATATAAGCATTTGAAATAAAAATATAAACACTTAAAATAAAATTATAAACACTTTAAATTTATAAAATAGTTGAAAAATAATCTTACTTAGTGTAAAATATAAACATTTTAATCATAATTATTAACACAAAATATGCATAGGAAATATAGATATGCATAGATGTATCATGTATATATAAATTGGAAAAACAAAATAAACACCAAATGGAAGTGTGTGGGTCAGCGACATATTGCAGGTCAATCGGTATGCACATTAACTGAGCCGTGTTAATTATCATGTCTTTCCATCTTTGTCCACTCTTTTAACATTCCTACTTTAGAATAGTTAGTTGGGGTACTGATCGGGGTACAGGGTGCGGGGTTCCGTTAGCACGACTCAACTTAATAATACCTTTATTTATTTCAATGAATCATACATATATACCATATATAAATTCAAATCTAATTAATTCACTTATTGAAGCCAACAACCGGGACTATCTTCAGAGTGGATTCAGAAAGTGGGCAAGTCACAGAGATTTCCTACAGAGGAAGAAGTGATTGGGATGATCCTACATCGATGTCGTTAGTGCATGCCATAAGTATAATCTTGCAATCCAACACTTCCATTGTTCTTGCTACCAACGAAAAAGTTGTCTCTATATACAATGATCATGACACAAGCTGGCAAAAAAGGGCTGCTTACGGAGGCACGGTCGAGCTGGGGGGCCATGGGAATGAGGCGGCTGTTGTTGCTCTGGCAACGCGAGACAATGACGGCAAAGGCAAAACATACGCATTAATGGTCGACTCGCAGGGGTACTTCATAGGGGAGATATACTGGGGTTACAAGGGGAAGTGGAACTACGCCATTTATGCTCTTCTTGCATTTTGGATTCTGCTTGCTGGTGCGTTTATGTCTTATGATATGTGGCGGAGTTGCACGCAGACGCAGCAGTAGCCAATCGCAAACAAATAATATATTTAGTTTATTGTTTATTAAATTGTTTTAGTATTAATTTGTGGCCATCTGATGTTCCTATATATGTAATGATTTATGAATTTTGTTTTTGTTTTTGTTTTTGGGGCTCACTTGAGCCAATATATTTAGTGGTCTAGTTAATTAAATAAGGCACATGCATTTTGTTTTCTATTTTGAAGATCACAATATTTATTTATTTATTATTTAAAGTAAAGACAATTAATTAATGTGAAATTATAATATTCATTCTGTTTATCTCCAATTAATATCAACCTTAATTTTCAGATAGTTATAATTTGTTTATCTTGAAAAGTCAATCCAGACACAGCTAGCATTTGATTTGGTTTTATTTACCTTAAGGTGAGCAGACTGGTAATTCTTTGGTGAATCAGGAATTTCGATCCCTCTCTTTAATTTAATTTTTTTTATTTTTTTATTTTTTTTATTTTTGATGAAGCCCTCTCTTTAATTTGTTAGCCTCAGAATTTAGTTTCTCCTGTGCATCCATGCGTTGAGAAATTAAGTTGTTGAAGAGCTAACTCCCCTTCCCATGGTTGTTGAGGAGGATCTAGAACCAGAGTTCCAAATTCCAATAGAGAATTTGAGGAAGTAATTAAGGAGGAATTTCCAGATTTGCTAATCAGAACAGAACAGAACAGAACAGATCGAAGGATGAGTGCCGTTGATATATTCTGTAATTTTAAATTTCGGTCAGGTCAGTAGGTCCCATCAGTCGGTGTGTTAAGTTTGCTGCCCGCGTAGTCTGACCCTTGATGAGCTCTCCTGGTCTCTCTCTTTAATGAGTAATGGTATTCAGTAAATTTGGACCAGGAGAGCTCCCCAAA
The DNA here is from genome assembly GCA_030179965.1 of Cyperus esculentus. Classification (NCBI taxonomy): domain Eukaryota; kingdom Viridiplantae; phylum Streptophyta; class Magnoliopsida; order Poales; family Cyperaceae; genus Cyperus; species Cyperus esculentus. The sequence goes on along the minus strand of JASGLE010000025.1, from coordinate 3,504,315 downwards.
AATTCGTTGATATATTTAATTTGAGTGTCATTTGATACTCCATCAAGAATTATTAAATTTAGACCGTTATAATTACTATATAAACTTGATGGTCGCTGATGGAGTATCAAATGACACTCAAATTGAATAAAAGTTGAAACACCATCGATCTATAAGTAAATGAATATGTTTATAAAAGATTTCCCATTTTTAAGATTTTTTATAAATTTATATGATTTAGTGTAAGAGTTGTGTCAAATTTTTGGGTGTCATTGGATCCCTCCTCATGATATATTGGAGCTTCTGCTGCTGTTTGGCTCCCCCTATGCATATATTATGGCTCTGCCCTGATACCGAGTATATTTCAATAACATATAGCTTAACATTGTGTACAGGCAGCATATGCCTTCAATTTTTTTTGGAAAATCATACCTACCTTTAGCTAATGACTGACCCACAAAAGATGCAGGTTGTAATGTGGCCACGAAATTTAGGCCTTATATTGGTGCTATGGTGTCTAAGGTATGGCTTTGCATATCAGATGGATGCCGTACCAGTTTTGCAATTTTTTTCCATGTACATTTTCTTTTCATTCATTTCATAATTGCTGGTCTTAGCAATTTGTGGATTTTATATTAGGATTATGTGGTATGGTTATCGCCAAGTGTAATTTTTTTTCTGTGGTAGGGCTCATGTTTCTCAACATCAAAGCTCCATATCAAAATTTATTGTTGGGAATTGTATCAGTTATCGCTATTTGTCTGAGCAATTTATATGGGTCATTTTAGTATCATATAGCAAATAGAAACTGATGAAGTGTGCTACGTATAACTGCCAGATTTTGCTAACATGGGATTGATGCATTATGATAATACAATGTGGTTCATAGTCTCACGCTCTTGCAGAACAATTCAGAAAGAATGTCATGCTTCTCAAAAAGTTTTGCGACTCTTAGACATCAATACTGGCTATAAATGAATGGGTCATTTCGTTTCTATTTTTTTTTTTTTAATAAATTTTGCAATCAACCAGTTTTGCTTATCGCTATGTAGAAATAGTGTACTAATTATTGAACGAGGATAATAGTGCTACCACTATGACCATCAGATCCTTCAACATAATAAATTTTGTCTTCCTAATTTTCAGGTTGGTATGATGTTTAATTCCGGGTCTCAGTCTAATGTCTAGCTTGCTATAATGGAAAACACTAAATTTTTTATCCTTAGTATACATTTATTTATTAATACTGTATTGAGGTTTGTGCTAGAAAATATATATTTTTTTTTAGAAAAAGCGAATTTTCACCCACAAAAGATGCAGGTTGTAATGTGGCCATGAAATTTATTTTTAATTGAGGCCCTATATCCGTGCTATGGTGTGTAAGATATGGCTTATAACCGGGTTTGGCAATCAGATTGTATATCAAATGGATGTCGTACCAGTTTTTCGTACTTTTTCCCTCTACCTTTTCTTTTCCTTCATTTCATAGTTGCTGGTCCTAGCTATTTCCGAATTTTATATTAGGATTCTATGGTACGGTTATCGCCAAGTGTAACTTCAGCTTGGACTTTCTGATTTACATGATTTGTGATGTGTGTTCTGAATTCCTGCTCATGGAGGCTGCGTCTGCCTCACTGTTGCTTTCAATTTTTCAGTCCATGTACTTCCCCCCCTATTCCACATCAATTATATGATCAGGAATACATCAATTATATGATCATTGCACTGATTTCTTTTTTTTGTTGCTTTTTAGGCCGTTGTCCGTGCTTCCTGAGGTTTGGTGCATTGCCCAGTCTGCCTAGCCTATTGTTGCCTGTTGGGTTCGTTGTGCCACTGTTGTCTGCTGCTCCTCTTACTTTTCTGTCATGTAATTGCTTTACTGCTATGGTCTGTCGTTAGTTGGTCATGATTACTCTCCGTTTACCTATTTTCGGTTCCTGTAACTGTTTGTTCAGTGTATGGTGCTTGGCATTTGTAAGCTTTTTGTGTTTTTTCATCAATTTGGTTGATTATGGTCTGCTAATCTATTTGTTCGTAGATGTTTTCAGTCATACTGTTTTGTTTTGCTCCTGCTATGTTATTTTGTTTATTGACCCGTGTGGCCTGCTTCTTCTGTTTCGGCTGACTTAGAGCTTGCAGAGAGAGCTTGCAGAGAGGCACTCCAGTTCCTACGCAGGGAATACTCAGGAGACCCAACCGCATCAGCCTACTTTGAGCACCACATATATCCAACTGATGCAGCAGCGTGGGAGCACTACTATGAACAGATGGCAGCACTATATGGTGAGGTCCTTCAAAAGAAGAAGATCTACCGCACAAAATACACCATGCAACTCCACTTGACTGCAATAATGAAGCTGAAATACGAATGTGTCCGTAGTGTGGAGTGCCTTGATCATTGCCACGAAGTGCAGAAGCTTGAAGAAATGATAGCTGAATTGGAGCGCCAGAACTGTGAAATGAACTACATCATCACAGTGCTCGAGAAAAAAAAACTTGCAACTCTCCAGCAAATTAGCATCAAAGTCATCTGCAAGGAAGGAAGCCACCAAACTACCACCAAAAAAAGCCCGCACAGACCTTGGCACCTCCAGCAGCAACTTCACCTGAATTTCCGTGAGAAGATGATATGCCTCTACCAGTAAACAACCTATGAATAGTAATAGTATGACCTGATAGTCATATTTTGTTGATCATTACCGTATATCAATTTAACTCCCCGTCAGACCATCTTTTGGTAATTAATAGATAAATCCACTAATGAAACTACGAAAGCAAGCAGTCTACCACCATGTGTGACCAAGTACACAACTGATATCCATTTTGGCTTCAAAAAAGCTGTCTATGTATGCTATGACATGTGTGACCAAGTAAGTACACAAGTGATGTTTCATGTTCCATGTCCCTCCTTTATTTCATCAGTTTAATATTTTACAGTTCTTTCTTGGATAAACATTTGTGATGCAGTTAGTGAACAAATTAAGCGTGTGGTTTTAAACTGAAGAAAAAAAAATACAGAATCGATCATATTGTAACCATGTCCATGATTGTCAGCTCGAGTTCAGCACCTACCATTTTGTTGAACTAAATTCTTCAGTGATTCAAAACTTTAAACACCACGCAACTTATAATTGTGTAGTCCAAATTGTTGTCCTTCTATTGCAATATTATATACCGAGAATGCATAACATCCTAAAAGAACATGGTAAATGAGGCCAGATACACAATAATGAAATTGTCTATTTCTGGATTCCATCTTAACACATACGTCTTGATTCCAAGGAAACACTTAATTAGTATGTTTCTTAATAGTTTCATTACTCATACAATCTCGATGCATATCAATATATCATGTCCTCATTGCCTCTTTCATCTGATCTGATGTCATCAATAGCGCGGCGGAGCGCGCACATTTGCTAGTTTCAACCAATTCGTGTTCAGTTTAATTGTTTGTTTTAACTGGACTCTGTACCTAAATTAATTTGTCCATCTCGATAAACTCTGTCTTGGCCCTTGGGTGTTCAGGTGGTAGAAATTGCATGTCCATATATAATCCAAAATCGCATTTTGTTTAATTGATGGTATCAAAGTATTGTACCAGAACACAAACCATAATTATATGTTTAAACTGTCATTAACACTTCTCGATCGGAAAAAGAAATTAATTCTCTCAATTAATTAACCCAACCCGTATATACATTGCACCAATATTATATATTATATATAATTCGGCATGTAAAATATTATTATAGATTATATATCATTCGATCGGCATGAAAAAAATTAATAGTTAGTTACAATATGGGAGAAGGGGCGTTCCGATGCCCATCGGACCAGACCCTGTCCGATGGGCACTCTGCGCCGTTCGATTTAAATCTCTGATCAGATGAAATGATTAACGGATCTTAAAACGATCTCGAACTTAGACCCGTTTTCCCTTCTGAATCGTCTCTCTTAGAGTCTCACTTGACCTTTCTCTCCTCGCCCCCTCCGTATCTCTGGCTGGTCGCTTGCCGCCTCCGGCTCTCTGTGCTGCCGCTCGCGCCTTCCGTCTCCTTGCATCGGCGGCTCGCGCCCTCCGTTTCCCTCCGGTTGCCACAGGCTCCCATCCCTCTCCACTTGCTGCTCGCTCCCTCGCCGTCACGCTCGCCTCAACCACGGCTCTTCTTGTCAATGATGGAGGCGGATATTGGTGCTCGTATATAGTCACCCATATTAAGGAAAAAAAAAACGAATACCAAACAGAAACGAATCAGTTGAGGCATTGGGGGTTAATTTGTCAAAAATACTGTGGTTTATCTTTTTGTGGAAATGTATTCTTAATTCGATCAGTTTCTTTTTATAAATCATTCATTATTGTATTTATCTGTTTTCATTTGATATATAGTATGCAAATATCTATAATCATTGATCAAACAACAGTTGTTCTTGTGAGCATATATCAGATAAATCAAGGAGACGAAGAGATCGCGCGGAGTTCTCCGTCCCTAATAATTTCCTCTGAGAAATCCATCCTAAATCCTAAAAAGTAAAAAAGGATGGGGTTTGCCGAGAGCGATGACGGGGAGAGCGGGTTCGGTGAGGGAGACGGAGGGTTTTAGGAGTAGACGGGTCCAAGTTCGAGATCGTTTTAAGATCCGTTAATCATTTCATCTGATCAGAGATCTAAATCGAACGGCACAGAGTGCCCATCGGACAGGGTCTGGTCCGATGGGCATCGGAACGCCCCTTCTCCCTTACAATATATATGATACCAAATAAGGTACTGTATATCAATTTATAGAATGAGAATATTATTATAGATTATATATGAGTACGTTGAAAAATTAATAGTTAGTTACAATATATATGATCTTGCCAACTCTACAGTACTCTTGCTTGCGGCCACTAGCTAATTAATTTGGTCTTGTATAAATATGGCGCATTAATTAATTTGTAAATGGACAGTACTTACTATATACCTTGAAATACAATATAATAATAATTATTTTTCTTGGCGAAATTAAAAGATCTGGAATTAAAGTTATTCCGTACTATATGATATGGATGAGTATAGGAAAGTTAAAGTAGACTAGGATAGGTACGGTCCATGGTAGGAAAGACGAAAAGAATACATAGAGGGTGTGTTTGGTATGGGGATAAATGAGAGATAAATTGAGAGATAAGCTATCCCTTGTGAGAGTGGTGATAAGCTATCTCTCAATTTATCTCTCATTTATCTCTCAAACAAACATAGCCAGAGAGCTTTGGATTGAACGAAAGTACTGTGGTTGCCTTTTTGATGGATCATTGAACGACTCGTCGGATATAAAGCTTGCTAGCTTAATTAGCAAAAGTAAGGCCTTCGCATCCTGCATCGCATGGGTACGTGCAGTCAGATCATTATTCCATTCAGCTAGCTAGCGGTACCCAGTTAATTAGTTTCACTCACCTTAAACGAATTTGCATAATTAGAACTGTAGTGTTGTTATCTTATAATAATATAGGCGTAGCTCGCTCGGCTCGCTTGTACGTGCTTCAATTCAAGTGTAAAGTCGTGCACTCGCCGTCGTCACTTTGGCATTTAATTAATTAATTTTAATGAAGTATAATGAATTAGTATCTGAGAGACAGAAACAGAGAAACGGATAAAACATAGTTCTTATATAATAATATAATATAATTAATTAATTATTAATTAATTCAGCTAATCATGGATTAACGACGTCTAGTACAACTCTCCATTCTCGATCGCTTAATTACATCAACTGCGCGCTGCTTAACACCGTTAACTTAATCACAATAATTAATTTATTAGACTAACAGTGCAATGCATCAATTAAGACGCTACTACACTAGACATGCATACATGGTTAATTGCTAATTATATTTAATTGGGTATACAATTACATGATTCGATTAATGACTTACATTAATTATCAGCCAAATTAACTTCCTATTTCATTGGCATATATATAAGATGCAATTAATTAATTTTGGAAAATTTGCACTGCGTTATATAGAGTAGTGATGCCAATGGGCAATTGGGCATACATATTATTGAAAAATGAAACTAACATTGCAGCTAGCAGAAAATCAAAATAGATATGTTTAATTATTGTTTGGTGGGCATAAAAATTTCCTCAAAAGATGAGAGATCGAATGTCAGTATATGTTGATTGAACAAATGGAAGCCCGTCCACTAAAGTAATTTTGGGCAATATAGCTTAAGTCCAGTCATCATGTTTAGTTGTGTCATAAGTGAGGAATAAAGTCACTATTCTTTATTTAAAGAGTCAAACATGAATAACTGATGGCTCTATAAAAGAGAATAAGGAGACTTTTTGGCTCCTTTAGTTAAAGAGCCTCACCAGGTGGTATAGTTTATTCCACACGACTTAAGCCTCTGTGGGTCCCCAATATCAATAGAAAAGGTGTTTTTTAATGAACTTTTCTGTACTTTCTCTTTCTCCTACGGACATTTCTTTCCAAAACTGCTATATTTCTTTCAAGTTACAACAAAAAAGAAACAAGATCTTTGAACTACTAAGATTATATGCTGATCTCGTTTCAGCTAAAAGAAAGGATTGCGTATTTTTTTCTCTTTCAAAAGACACCAGTCAAGAGATTATTATTGTTATTGAATATCATTAAATTGAGAGGGATAAGAGTGTCAACAGATGGTCCGCTGGGGAGATGAGTAATGGGGTAGTACAAAGTGGAGAGAGGGGGTTGTGGAAGTTCAATCATGGTCTTTACCCAAGTTTTCTTACCATAGAGCAAAATAAAAAGAGATAATGCTTTTATATTTTCATACTCTGTTTCACCATAGTTAATTTAGCTCTGTTTTGTTTCTTTGACAATGTAGTATTTTCATGTATCATGGACGTGAGTTCAGTTTAGTTTGAATTGAGATTTTTACACATTGATTTGCAATCAAACAATAGACCGTTCACCTGTTTCTTTTATATATTCTCCTCATTTCTATAACCAAACATGAATAAATTTTGGTGACATAAGTATACATAAGAAGTTATGGTGTCATAACTTTATGACTCTACCAAACATGGTGAGTAAGAATAATATACCATATACGGATATATGGGTAAGGGTATACATACTGAAGGTAAAACCTTGTTCTGATAAGTGATAACAAATTAACACTTAGAGGAGCTGAGCTAGCGCCGCTTTCCATTTGTATCGATTTGCCTCTTGCTTTGCACACTCTTAGTCCCAGAGTACTCTTCTTCTCGAAGCTAGCTCCTTCGCCATTCGCCACCATGAGCCCTCTCCTTCGCTCCATCATCGAAGCAACAGGTAAACGCCCTGCTTTCGTTTCCATCCATCTAGCTCTTTCTCTCCTCTCCTCTCCTCTCCTCTCCTCTGATCGATCCGGTTACCTTTTCATTGCATTGCAGGAAGTACTCTCTCATTTGTCCTCATATTGGTCGCTCTTACCCTTCCGTAAGATCTCTTCTCCCTTCTTCTTTGTGCTTCAACGATCTAGTTTGAATTGTGCTTGAATTGCTTGAAATGTTTGAATAGCTCAATTGGTTCAAGTGAGCCCCAAAAACAAAAACAAAAACAAAATTCAGAAATCATTACGTATATAGGAACATCAGATGGCCTCAAATACTAAAACAAATTAATTAATTAAACATGCTGCAGGTGATTATATATCTAGTGCAGAATTTCTCCAATAAATTAAAATTGGTAATTAAAATGCCCTGTGCAGGGAGGTCTCCGTATTATGAATAAATTAAGAGTATAATTTTTTTTACTCGATATTATGAATAAATTAAGAGTATAATTTTTTGTCATGGGGTTCAACAATATAAAATTTGTTATAATCTATGGGGTTCAAATACAAATTTTTTAACAAACAATAAATATACTACACGATACAATATACAAATACATGGTTTTAGAAAAAAAAATATATAGTGAAAACTTGTCCCACATTCTAGAATGTTGCTAAATAAGAATATTTGTGTAGATCATAACTAATCATCTCTAAGCTTTACAATACAAATATACATATAGTGATGCTGTAGTAACCAAGTCTTTTTGTATTCAAAATTTAAATCATAACTTATCATCTCTAAACTCAAAATTATGTTGATCTACTAAAAGAATGTTAGTGTAATTCAATCAAATAAGATATATTAAAATGTTATTTTTGCAATAATATTAGTGTGAACTTTGCTTTTCTTGAAAATAATAATTAGTCTGATTTGGGGATGCCGTCATATGAGACTTATCAGTATTGTATGATGGAACTGAACTCACTATAAGCATTCAAATTGCCAATATAAAAATGAACTCACTATTACATTTGATTCGAATAGTCATGTTTTTGTAACATTTACCCAAGTTATGTTAATTTAATTTAAATTGGATTAGCATTTGTTCACCATAATATAACAAGTGTTAAATTAGAGTTACATTTGTTCACAATAATATAACAATTGTCAAATATAGTGTAACATTTGTTCAACATAATGTAACAAGTGTTACATTGGAGTAACATTTGTTCACCATAATATAACAATAATCAAATATAAAGTAACATTTGTTCAACATAATGTAATTTTGAAATTTAAGTAGGGGTAAATGCAATATTATTAGCTTTTGAGGGGATATATGTATTTTTGAAGTTTTGGGAAGGATAAATATGATGTTACTAACTTTTGAAGGGGAAATACGTAATTTTGAATTTTAGGTATACATGAAATTTCCATAGAGATATAAACTTGTAGGTTACGCTGGTTTGAACTTTTATATTTTTTTTTCTTCTTAGGAAATTGTTTACACCTGCTTTTACAACACAAATAATACGGAGTAACATGTATATTTTTTTTTTAATCTTACAACACAAATAATACAGAGTAACATGTACATTTTTTTATACCAGTTGAAGGGCACGATTGGAACCAAGGCAAGAGACTAGAACACAAAAATTTCTCTCTTCCTAGGTTACTCTAGTTCTACACGAGAAGGGATGAGTATTATACCTTTCGGCTCGGCTTGGTCCCGTGATCCACCCCGAGTTGAAAGAGCGACAACCGGAAAGCAAGCTAGCGCCCGCCGATCGTCAAAACGACCTTCTCCAATTCGGCCTACTCTCAATTAATTTAACACTTGAATCTAATTGAGCTCGAGAAGAGAAGAAGAATGGTGTAAGATTTAATCAAAATCACCAACACATGGTGCCTCTCTCCACCACCGCCGGCGGCGGTTTGACCGGCCAAGGAGGAGGCCGACGGGAGAGAGGGAGAGGAGAAAGGGAGGTGGGATGGAATGAATGGAAGGAGAGAGAAAGAGAATATATGGGGTATCCAATGATATGTAGTTGTATTCTTAGGTTTGAGAGGTTTGAGGGTCATCTCTGAAAATTTTTCACCAAAACAGAAGTACTTATCCTCTAAGTTGCTGCATTTGCAGTTCATGATGTGAGCCGTTGGATCGTCACAAGATCCGAGCTAGCACGAATCTTAAGCCAATCTAACGGCTCACATCATGAACTGCGCGTGGGGATATGAAATCAACAATCGGAGTTTATTCAGTTATCGAGTACTAAAACCTCTCCCGTAAATTTCCCTCGCCGCCCAGCGCCACCTCTCTTCCTCCTCCTCCTCCCAAAACCCTAACCCTAACCCTACCACCGATGGAGGATCCGCAACCCCAACCCCAACCTCGGCAATCTCCCATCACCTACTCCTACCACGCGCTGCCGCCGCTCTCTCTCTCCGCTGTGACGGACCATGCCGCCGTGGAGTACGATTCCCTCCCTTCCCTAACCCTAACCCTACCACCAGCAGATTCTGTTGACAAGGACCCCCCCGCGCCGTACGCCGTCTACCGCAACCAGATCACGGATGTCGCCGGCGAGGCTACGGAGATCCCCACTACCGAGTTCTTCTCGCTGGACGTCGTTGCGCCTGCCGCCGCGCCTGCGTCTGCGGCGGTGGAGGCGGATGGTTCTGCGTCGCCTTCGGATGAGCCTGAGTGCTCTGAGAAGGCGTGGTTTAGTGTCGGCCGCCGGTTTCAGAGTCCCATGCTCCAGCTCCATCAAGGTTGTTTCCCTTTGTTTAGTCTCCTTTGTAAAATAGACTCTGTTTCAAGTGTGAACTTTATATAATATTGCATTTACTTTTTGTTTCAGAGATTCTAGATTTCTGTGAATTTGTTGCGCCGACTCCGGAGGAAGAAGAGCGCCGTTCGACAGCTGTGCAGAGAGTTTCAGATGTTATTAAGCACATCTGGCCCGACTGCAAGGTTTAGATAATACACAATGCGGATTATAAATCGACATTTGTTAGTACTTTACAAGCATTAGTCTTTGCTAGTATGGTTTAGTGTTGTACTTGATCAAACCTAAATATGCTAATTTGTGGTGTGGGTAAACAACTGTTATTTGAATAAACCTCGAACATCCTATTACTAACAACAGAGATATCTAGAAGGTGTTCAAATTAGTATGATTTCAGAACTGAAATGTTCAATTGATTTCATGACTTAAAATTAGGTATACAAAGAGAGGAAGGGACTAAGGGCATTTTTCTGGTGGTGTGTTTATGGTGGTGGGGGATTGGGGGTTTGAAAAGAAGGGGATGGGAGGAAGGCAAACAGAGGAGGACCAACCTTCTTTTTTTCCTCTTTTGTTTTCAAGGGATTTAATTTTTAGAGTTTTATGTTGGATTCAACTCATGTTTAAAGTTAATTAGTGCAATTTCATTATTCATTGCATGGGTGAAATACAAGAAGGGGATGGGAGGAAGGCAAATAGAGGACCTACCTTCTTTTTTACCTCTTTTGTTTTTAAGAGGGATTTAATTTTTAGAGTCTTAAGTTGGATTCGACTCATGTTTACAGTTAGTTGGTGCAATTTCAGTATTCATTACAAGATAAGTTGGAATAGTTTTTCAGCATGCAGCATGTAGTTATCTTATTACTTTGACATTGCTCAACAGGTGGAGGTGTTTGGATCATTTAGAACCGGACTGTATCTGCCGAACAGCGATGTAGATGTTAGTTTTTTTATTTTCTTTTTGAAAAGTTTATTGTATAGTTCCTGTAAATTAAGTAAAAGTATTTAAAGTTTAGACAGTCTATCTGTATAATGCTTGATAACCATTGAAGTTAAAGTTTGGGTTACGACTCCCAAATTGCTGTGATCAAACAAAATTTAATTGTTAGTATTCTTGAAGAAAGTGAAATAAAAGGGTTTTCTGAAATTATATTTGTCAATGGGCAGTACCAGGCGTGATCAGCTTGCCTTTATAGTTATACAATTTAGACTATCCGTCAACTGTGCAATTATATTTCTTGTTTAATTTCCTTATTAACTGGTATATTTCCTGTTTTAGATTGTGATTTTGGAATCAAAAGTTAGGAGCCCGCAACTAGGTCTGAAGGCTCTAGCTAAAGCACTGACCCAACAGAATATTGCTTCAAAGATGCAGGTATAAATAAGTTTTTGTTGGTCATGTACTTTATTTTCTAGGCTTCCCTTTAGTTCTTGGTTTTAATCCGTAATTATTTCATTAAGGTTATTGCAAAGGCTCGGGTCCCTATAGTGAAGTTTGTAGAAAGGAAGAGCAAAATAGCATTTGACATCAGGTTTGTAATTTTCCTGGTTTTAAAATTGAATTTTTATAGTACCTTCAAGAAGTCGGACCTTGGAAGAGTCAACCAGTTTCTTTAATTTGCTCATGTGATTTCTTACTTGCAGCTTTGATTTGGATGGTGGACCCAAGGCTGCAGATTTTATTAAGGTAACTATCACAAGCTTTTGTCAAGGTACCTCCTTGATAATACTATTCAGTATATGTGGGCAACTGGTGCTCTAGCACTTTGTTGTTTGCACATGTTGGATAGTTTAATAAAGAATATATTCCTTTTTACATTTTCAACAATAGTGCTAAGCTGAATAAACGTTGTGATTTAAACACTGAATTGTGTCTAGTAAGGTCTCATCCAAGAGATCAGGAGCAGGATAAGTATTACTATATTTGTAAATATATGTATTGAGCATGGCCCTCTTTAATTCTTTTTCCCTTTTTATTATGTGAGCAAAGGATGCTGTGAGGAAGCTACCTCCCCTGAGGCCCTTATGTTTAATTTTAAAGGTTTTTCTGCAACAAAGAGAGCTAAATGAGGTTAGGCTACTTCCGTATGAATTTTTTTGTACTCACATTTATTCAACATTTATCCATTTTTGTCGTTTTCCTTTTGTTGAGAAATAAAGTGGTTGCTTCTGTCAAACATGTTAAATATGTTTAACTTAGGCGCAATACTTTTCAGTCATTCAGACAGATGGATTGATCTGAAACTGAAAGTCAGAGAAAAAAGTTGACTATTGCCCTTTAATTGTACGTTTGATGGCCTTATTGCTTGCTGACCATTTTATACAAATTCAAGAGCATGGTTCATTTAATGCGTGTTCATTGTTTGTGTTACAATATCCAACTCTGACTTCAAAGATAAAAGTGCTAGAGGTGGTAATTATTTTGCTCCGACTTCATTTAATGTGTGTTCAATGATGCCCACGAGTCTGCCATATCTTGAATTCAGTAGATAGATGCTATCTTGTATTTAGAAGCATTGTGTTTTATGTGGAAATATAGTCAATAAAATTGAAAAAAGTTTCCTTACATAATATAATAATGCAAAGCGACCTTGCATGAAGTTGCTGGTCCCTGCAGTACCTATTATTGTGACTATGTTGTGCTTGATGATTTGGTTTGCCCAAATGAGAATTTATTGCTTTTCTTCAGTCTAGGAGAGTTTGGTGCTGATCTTTTTATACAATTTGTTATGTATTATATCTTTTAATCATTATTCTTGATTTGTCTCAGGTTTTCTCGGGTGGAATTGGGTCATATGCACTTCTTTCTATGCTGATAGCTTATCTTCAGGTAGACAAATCGAGGTTTATTGTAGAGTACCAATAGCATACATGCATGTCTGGTTGTAGCCTGTTGTATTGTAAAGTATTGTAAATGTTCTGGATGTGCTTTTTAGAAGTTTGGCCACATCCTGATGTTGATCATCTATGGATTTCATAAATGTTACAAAACAATTCAGTTGCGTACATGCTAATGCTGCCAATGTATCTATTTGTATGGTTTCCTGCAGGCCATCTAATTGGACCAGTATGCAGTGAGTCAAGTCTTTTATCTTTTTTTAATTTTTATTTCAGATACACTGGAGAGCACAGGAATCTCAAGCTCACTGGCAGCAAAAAGAGCAAAATTTGGGGATCCTTCTGGTAAGACTACTGGCTTGATTTGTTTTTGTTTTTATATTACTTCTTGTATGTTCTTGTTATAAACCAATCACCATGTTATCCATACCTTGTATTTGAACAGAATAACCAGTACTTTGTATAGAACCAGGATTGTTGTGAAATGTAAACCAACTTTCCACTAAAAACTTAAAAAGAAGATTGAGGAAAGAATGAAAAATATATATAAAACTGAGATCTAACTTGTACCTAATCGTTATATGTGGGGAGTTCAGATCTTACCAGCACTGTTGTATAGCAGTAAACGTAATTGGCATAAAAATAGTAGCATCAGATTTCTACTTGCTCATGTCTTACCTTATTGTGTTTTTCTTGATGTAGGTGAGTTTCTTTGACTTCTATGGTCGGAAGTTGAACAATGCAGATGTTGGGGTGTCTTGCAACTCAAGTAACAACTTTTACTCGAAGATTGATAAAGGGTACACCATTTGCCATTTGAGTATTACTTTCCATTCTTATGCCTTTTTTTTTTCTTCTTCCAATTCATCTTAGAACAAATCAAGGGACCTCAGGCTAATAGTTTGTGCTAAAACGAAGTGGACAACAACTAATGAAGGAACATTCAATGAACAAATAACCATTTACAATCGCTGTTGAATCTTAGTTCTGTAATACCTTATGTACATATTCATGAACATGTGTATACCTATTGTAGATACAGAAAATTGTTGAGTGGCTTCTGCATCTGTACTTGGTCATTCTATGATTGCTGTATATACCATTTCCTGATCCCCTTAACTAATTTTATATATTCTAACCTCTTTATTCCTATATATCCAGATTTGTAAATAATGACAACCAATATCTGCTTTCAATTCAGGATCCACAGGTGAGTTGTATCAGTTTGTTATTACTTTCTGTTTTGCTTGTTTGTTCTATTGGTGTTATGGCATGCATGATGTGTAAATTTTCTGATGATCGCATATACAATTTTTTCAGGCACCGGATAATGATATTGCTAAAAGCTCGTACAATTACTATAAGGTATTTTCTGTTCATATTATCTTCCATTGCCTTTTTCCTTGGTCTGTACCAAGAATTCCATGCAATGTGACTGGTTCTGTCAAATGTGTTCATCTATCGGCGGGCATGGTTTCTGTATACAGCTCAGTATCATATTGGTCCATCTGTCATGTACCTTGGCCATTTGTCTTCACTGTGTTTTTTCTTCATGTATACAGCTAAGTATCATCATTTGGGTTGTGTGATATGAAGTTAAAAAGAAAACCTAAATATTCCCTCAATTATATAAAAAAATATTTCAGGTAAAATTGGCATTTGCATTGGCTTTCTCCACACTGTCAGATCCTACTACAATAATGAATCTGGGGCCCAATAGAAGTATTTTGGGTACAATAATCCGACCCGATAATGTTCTGCTCAATCGCAAAGGTGGTAAAAGTGAACATGCTTCTCTAGATAGCTTTCTTGCTGGGGCTGGGGAGCCACTGGATCCTCCACTTGATAAGCATGGTGATATAATCTACAATTGGCAGTTAATGGATGAGGAACTGTTGCCAAGAGACAACATTGTGACACTAGACGATAATCTGTTATTTTCAAAGAAAAAGAAAAAGTATCATTCCAAATCAAAGGAGAAGTCTAGCGAGAGGTTTGGTGTCAGTAGTGGCTCGTCCAGTAAGGAAAAAGTCAAGAGAAAAGGGATATTATTTAGAGACGAAGAGGAAAAATATTGGAGACGGAAAAAGTCGCGGGATTTTGATCGATCTGGTTGAAAATTTTGTGCTAGATTAGTTGATGATTTATAGGTGCAATTGATTTGTTATGACCCAAGTTCCCTTATATTTGAAGTAATTAGCTTGTAACAAAATCCCTAAAAACAGGGATTTTGTATGAAATTTTGATGTGTTTAATATGAAGGTATTATTTGTTTTCGAAAGTTCCGTTGTTATAAATCTTGTTCAGTTCAGAGGTTATTATCTTATTTGAAGTACAAGCTCATGGTCATTTGTATGATAGGAAAAGTAAAATTTAAAGATCGTAGAAAATAGTTGAATAATCATGAATTTTTGTTATGAATCGGTTAATATATTCAAGCTATATATTGATTTTCTTTTTCTCATTGGCAAAAAATATTGAAAAGGTGCATCATAATTGGCTGATGATCACTTCAGAATTCAGATTGAGAGAGTTGTACTGATCTTTCAACACCAGTACTTGTTTTTCACACAAGAGCATCTTTTACTTGCTTTCAGCAGCAGATACTACCTCAGTATTCATTACAAACATTCAAACAACATCTATACTCCTTTAAAAAGAAGTTAAGGGTTGGACCCTCCATTAATGGTCATAGTCTAACTCTCATCTTAATCTCCATCCATCAAATAATGAAAGGCTCACATCGTATCCATTTCATATTGTATTCCTTTCCATTTCTACCACAGCACAAAATCGAAGTGGCGAATTATCTGACTGACATTTTAAAGCATTGGCTGCTAAAGTCACAAACCCATTTCTTCAATTCTTTCACCATATTTAGCATGAATGAAAATTCATATTTTCCTTGGCAGCATACGAATACGCTTCTAGTAGAATATAAAAATTGATATTCATCCAGTGAGATTCTGTGCTCTGGGAACTGAGCTATCAAAGATTCAAAAATCAAAATGGATCTGGTAAATATTTATAGTACTTCTTAAACAAATGCAAAGAATTTGTTCTAAGGAATTAAGAACAGAAACAGATATCATCTCAAGAGGAGTCACAATACCTATATATTTCTTTGGTCACTTAGACAATTACAAATATGCTATGTATAGTTTAATTCAAGAAGAAACTTCTTTTACAATGCTCATGAAGACTAACTAAATTCATCAGATCATCATCAGTGTGGTGATATACAAGATCGATCGATCGAACGAAAACCCTTTGTCGATCAAGCATTACAAAAACAAGAACAAAAAAAACTGCAATTAATCAGGTTTAAATTCCTAGCAAATTCGATCCATGACGATCACAAAAGCCATCACCAGTTTGCAGTCGAATCCAGGCCGGATGGTAAGGCTGAACACGTCGTTTCCTAGTAGCACGGATGCGGCGTCGCCGGTCTTCTTTCGAGAAATCTGTGCCACTTCCTCGCCGCCGCTGTTGTAGATCTTGCAATCTCTTTTCTCAAAACTGCCCTCGATCATGAAGCTCGGCATCAGTTTCAGCTTCTTATCATCCGAAGACAAGTTCTTAAGAAGAACTTCTGCCTTCTCGGTGTTCTGGAGCACCGAGTGCCGCTTGATCACTGAGAAGAGCTTTGAGTTCGATTGCTTCTTCCGGCATTCCTCGATTTCGTACGCGTTCCATCTGTCGTGCAAGCTCAAAATCTGTGGCAAAAATGTAGAACAAAAGTTCATCAATTTATGTTCTAAAATCTTTTGCAAAATTGAAAAATGTACTGATTATAATTATATAAATCTCCATTTTTATGTTTGTTAAATCCAAATGTGGCATTACATACATACCCGAGGTTTTAAACAAAGGAGTGGCTTGCCATCTCCATCCATGAGCACAATCTCCTTGGTTAAACACTTCTGCCTTCTCGCGTAGTTGTCGACACGAAAAACCAGCCGGCCCAAGTCGCTGTACACTGAGAAGCCGTCGGTCCCTTGAAACCCCATGCTCGACTTCTGCCACACCGTAAAAGTCGCCGGCTTGTCGGCATTCTCATCTCGGGGCCGTTCGGTAGAGCCTCCAGCTGCACTCTTGCTCACATTGTGCCCCATCACTTGCATCTTAGTCATGGCTGTGCTGATTGGCAGCAGTGAGGATTGAAGTGGTAGTGAGAGTGTGTAGAAGACTAATTCTTTGAGGGATTGATTTGTTGGTTTTGGGGGTGGAGATTAGTGGCATTTTTGGATGGTTATATAATGATTTTGATATGCTAAGTTTACTCGGATGTATGTTTTTTTATTGTTTCAAATTTGGCACGTTGGTTGCTTAACTAATGATAATTCAATTTTAAAGTTTTTTTGTGGCACTTTAGATGTCAGAAAGAACTTTTTGACTCGGATTTGAACATTCCATGATCCTTCTGTGGACAGTGATATTGTGCCACAAACTTTGTTCACCAACCCTATAATGAGATAGCATGTGAGTCGGAGTGTCATTTTTGTAAAATTTTGAGGGTCGGAGGTACATTTTGTAAAATCTTTAAGGTACATTTTTGTAAATATTTTTTAAGGTAGGATAATTTTGTAAATTTTCTTCAAAATTAAGTATATTTCTGTAAATTTTTCTGAAAAATAGATATGTTTATAGAATTTTGCCAATGCATCACATAGTGCGGGGCGATGGTGGGGGAAATATATATTTTTCCTTCTTCCATATCTCCACTTCTTTTGGATCATAAATTAATGGCTAATTATAAGTTTAAGAATATAGCTTTATTGTGAGTGTTAATTATAATCCGTCTCCATTTTACTAAGAAAAAGATCCTCTGTTAAGTGTTACCTGTTTAGTTATTCGAAACCAGATGATGTATTTATTGACAGAAATGGAGAAGTGCAGAAGACATCATAAAGTGTGTTTGTTTGTTCAATTCTTTTTTTAAGGCCAATAAATATAAGCGTGTGTGATCTCAGATTCTCAGTCTCAGATGTATATGCTGGTCTACATATATAAAGGTATATATACTGATAGTGATAGTCTTCATCTAACACCACTTGAAAATAAAGATGGTACCTGTTTGGTGAAGATCAGAAAAGCACTGGATATCTATATTTGGTTTAAAAATATATAGATCATGCCAATGCATGTGGTTTGAAATTTAAAGATTGGCATAGCTAGGCAAACATTGTAAGTGTCAGTTTCTGCAGTCACCTTAATATTTTTATTTAATGTAACATCTTTAAAAGTAGGACAGTGGTACCTTTTTTTTTCTTTCTTTTTTTTTTTTTGACGTCTCTTATTGATTTGATTCTCAAAATAAAATCCCTATTTACAAATTAATAAACTGTCGGTGCAAGAACAGCTTTGAAATAATTATTCCTGAGCTAATTAATTAAGGCATTTTAGCACAGCGTTGAGTGACAGAGTAAATCATCATGTAAATGTATCAGTTAAAGTCAAATGTTAGAACTAGGCGTAGTAATTTAATTTAAAATACTATGAACAACAAGCATTTCTTGTTTTTTTATTAAAAAAAAAAGAAAAGTCTAAGATAAACTTTGGATCGACTATGAATTTGGTTTAGATATAAATTTACATATAAGGAGAATATTAAATTGGATCGACTACTATTAAGATTTGGAAATGAAAAAAAAAAAAAAACTCAAAAAATAACACTCGTGGTTGTTATAAAAATAAAAAAAGAAAAAGTGAGCAGAAGTTCGGAATAAGTGCTACTTTTTATAAGATTATTAAATTAACACACGGTGCATGAAAACAAAACAATATGATATTTTAAAAAAATTAAAATCATTGGATAATATTGAATACGAAGTTCCACACATGTTTTAGCACCGGCGTATATTATCGTACGTCATTCAAGAAATGCTTTTTTTTTCTTCCTCAAAAAAAAAGAAAGAAAAAGAAAAGAAAAAAAAAAGAAATATGTCATTTTGAGTTGTTGGTGATAGTATCTCAATTAATTAAATTACTATGCCTTGTTCTAAAATTTGACTTTAACTGATACTTCTACTCTTTCACTCAACCCAGTTCTAAAATGCCTTAACCAAGTAGTAATTATTTCAAAGCTGTTCTTGGACCGACTGTTTGTGGATGGTAAATTATATTTTGAGAATTAAATCAATTAAGAGATGTCAATAAGATACCATTAAAGGTTCAAATCAATTAATATTGTTCTTTTAAAAGATGTTACGTTAAATAGAAATATTAAGGTGACTGCAGACTGACACTTACAATTAATTAATGATTGCCTGTGCCAATCTCTAAATTTCCATTATCATGACTCATGAGCTATATATATATTTAATCCAAAAATATATCTTGTGCTTTTTTTGATCTTCAGTTCGATCTTCACCAACAGATCCCAATTAATCTTTATTTTCAAATTTCAAGCGGTGTTAGATGAAGACTATCACTATCAGTATATATACCTTTATGCATGCAGACCATCATATATATCTGAGATCACACACGCTTATATTTATTGGCCTTAAAAAAAGAACTGAACAAACAAACACACTTTATGATGTCTTCTGCACTTCTCCATTTCTGTCAATAAATTAATACATCATCTGGTTTCGAAGAATTCAATAGGTAACACTTAACAGAGGATCTTTTTCTTAGTAAAATGGAGACGGATTACACTTATAATAAAGCTATATTCTTTTTTTTTTTTGAGGTTTTAAAGCTATATATATATTCTTGAATTAATAACTAACAATCAATTTATGATCCAAAAGAATGGAAATATGGAATCATGGAATATGTTCAAATCCGAGTCAAAAAGCTCTAAAATTGAATTATTATTAGTTAAATAAACAACGTGCCAAACTTGAAATAATAAAAAAAAGAGTGGTAGGTAGCGACCACCCCTTTATCTATTCTTTTTTTTTTTTTTTTGACATCTCTTATTGATTTGATTCTCAAAATAAAATCTCCCATCTACAAACTGTCAGTGCAAAAAACACCTTTGAAATAATTGTTCCTGAGCTAACTAATTCAGGCATTTTAGAACAAGGTTGAGTGAGAGAGTGAATATGTATCAGTTAAAGTCAAACTTTAGAACAAGGCGTAGTAAGTCAAAATGCTATGAACAACAAGCATTTTGTTTTTTAAAAAAAAAAGAAGAAAAATCTAAGATAAACTTTGGATCGACTATGAATTTGGTTTAGATATAAATGTACATATAAGGACAGTATTAAATTGGATCGACTACTATTAAGATTTGGAAATTAAAAAAAAAAAAAACACTCAAAAAATAACACTCGTGGTTGTTATAAAAATAATAAAAAAAAAGGTCAGCAGAATATCGGAATAAGTCGCACCAAATAAGAATGCTACTTTTACAGGATTATTAAATGCGGGCCTGATAACTGTACCCCTTAAAAATCCCTCTTAACCGCATTCCAATATAATTTTACATTTCTCATATGATAACAGAAAAAGTGGTTATACTAACATGCAAAAGTGTTTATATTAATCACTAATATAGTTTATACAAATAACTAAATTTATATCAAAGAATCGGAGTAATGAAGGTGTGACCGGAGATGGTGGAGGAGGTGCGGCTGGAGGGGGGCGGAGGTGCGACCGAGGGGTGGTGGAGGTCCGGCGGAGAGGGTGGAGATGGGCGGAGGTGATATGGTGATGGGAAAGAAATCAATAGAACAAGAAGAATGAAAGAATAAGAATGTGATGCAAATAAGGGTGTAGTTAAGGGGGATAATAATAATTTCTCTGTTAAAAGAATATTGTTCCCATGTAAAAGACAGTATGAGATGATCATTGGGTAATGAATACGAAGTTTCACATCCGCTGCCAATGCCATAGTTCTTTTAAACCTATGCCAACTGGGACCCACAATAAAAATTTAATAATTAATAACACTCATAATAAGCTATTCTTAAATTAATAATTAACAATTAATGTATGATCCAAAAGAAGTGGAGATATATAAGGAAGAATCATGGAACATGTTCAAATCCGAGTCAAAAAGCTCTTTCTAACAAATTTAAAATTGAATTAAAATTAGTTAAACAACCAACGTGCCAAACTTGCAACAATAAAAAAACATACATCCGAGCGAACTTAGCATATCAAAATCATTATATAACCATCCAAAAATGCCACTAATCTCCACCCCCAAAACCAACAAATCAATTCCTAAAAGAATTAGGTCTTCTACACACTCTCACTATCACTTTAATCCTCACTGCTGCCAATTAAGCACAGCCATGACTAAGATGCAAGTGATGGGGCACAATGAGAACAAGAGTGCAGCTGGAGGCTCTACCGAACGGCCCCGAGATGAGAATGCCGACAAGCCGGCGACTTTTACGGTGTGGCAGAAGTCGAGCATGGGGTTCCAAGGGACCGACGGCTTCTCGGTGTACAGCGACTTGGGCCGGCTGGTTTTTCGTGTCGACAACTATGCGAGAAGGCAGAAGTGTTTAACCAAGGAGATTGTGCTCATGGATGGAGATGGCAAGCCACTCCTTTGTTTAAAACCTCGGGTATGTATGTAATGCCACATTTGGATTTAACAAACATAAAAAGAGGAGGGATCCACTGAGAATTCCCATCTGGACAATATTGATAATTTTGATATTTCAAAATTTATAAAAACTTATATAAACTCTCAAAAATAGAAAAACGTTCACAGAAGTATTTCTTAACATATAGATTGATTATTATGTTTCCGATTATATTCAATTTAAGTTATATTTGATAGCTCTTCAAAGATCCGTTAACTTACAACCGTTAAAAATTACACAAAATTTTGATATATAAGCCATTAAACGATGTTCAAATTTATTGAAATTTGAAACACCATCAATCTATGAGTTAAATAATGTATCCATAAATCTTTTTTCATTTTTAAGATTTTTTTATGAATTTTTATAAAATTTTGAAATGTTCCATTGTCAAGCTTATCAAGATAAGCATTGTAACTAATACCTCCTCAACATAAAAATGGAGATTTATATAATCATTACATATTTTCAATTTTGCAAAAGATTTTAGAACATAAATTGATGAACTTTTGTTCTACATTTTTGCCACAGATTTTGAGCTTGCACAACAGATGGAACGCGTACGAAATCGAGGAATGCCGGAAGAAGCAATCGAACTCGAAGCTCTTCTCGGTGATCAAGCGACACTCGGTGCTCCAGAACGCTGAGAAGGCAGAAGTTCTGCTTAAGGACCTGTCGTCGGACGATAAGAAGCCGAAACTGATGCCGAGCTTCATGATCGAGGGCAGTTTTGAGAAAAGAGATTGCAAGATCTACAACAGCGGCGGCGAGGAAGTGGCGCAGATTTCTCGAAAGAAGGCCGGCGACGCCGCGTCCGTGTTACTAGGAAACGACCTGTTTAGCCTTACCATCCGGCCCGGATTCGACTGCAAACTGGTGATGGCTTTCGTGATCGCCATGGATCGAATTTGCTAGGAATTTAAACCTAATTAAATGCAGTTTTTTTTGCTTGTTTTTGTACTGCTTGATCGACAAAGGGTTTTCGTTCGATCGATCGATCTTGTATATCAACACAATAATGATCATGTAAAATTTGAATTTTTTATTGCTCAGTTTGGTTCATCAAAATTTCTTAATATTTCCAACAGTTCAAAATATTATGAGTTTTGATATAGTATCAGAACGACTTTAATTCAAGTTAGTCGAAATTTGAAATGCAATCAATTAGCATACGAGTTTTACAACATGTTTGTACAGAATTTTCTATTTTATAGATTTTATTATATTTATTTGAGGATCTGTTGCCCGCGGTTGTCACCAAATAATGTCATTTCTTATATTATATATGTTGTTGAATGTTTTGTAATGAATATTGAGGTATATTCCACTGCTGAAAGTAAAAGGTCCTCATCTAGTGTGAAAAACAAGTACTAGTGTTGATGTTGAACAATTAGTAATTAATTAATTAAACTCTCTCAATCTGAAGTACATCAGCCAATGACCCACCGTTTCAATTTTCTTAGTCAATGAGAAAAATCAATTATAGCTTGAATATATACAATAATACAAACCATTTCATATGGTAAGAGTTTTATTTTTATATAAGCCTACGAACATTTTCATAACAAAAAAAAAAGAAAAAAAAAGAAAAGGCCTTTATATAATTAACTTCTAATTTTCTAAGCCTGAGAGCATGGTGAATCGATTGCTTCAACATGAATTCCATGTTTCAATAATCTTGTAGAATACAAAATAAATTATTATATATTTTACCAGCTTTTTTTTTTATAATTTACTGGATCTGATATTCTGTTATCACTTTTTGTTGGCTCATATATGTACTTGTCGAAGAGTAGTTTCTCTAGTTTCAAATTGTTGGCATCCGTTAATTAATTTTTTTTCTTGGATAATCAAACTGACTATGACAGTTGTTTGCTTAATTAAAGCAGAATTTCACAAGACAGTTACAAAAAATTTATTGGTTTTACCTCATAGAAAAGAAGTTATTAATTAATAAAGTATGACAATATCAGAAATTGGGTTGCAAGTTGCAAATTGCAAAGCTAGTTTGATGGTGTATTAACAATTATCCAAGAACCAAGCAACAAAATAACCAAAAAAAAAAAAAAAAAAAAAAACACTACCAACAGTAGCAGCAACTGTTGCCTTCTTAATTATTGGCAAGTTATATATATAATAAAAACCGAGTACAATATTTTCATTTCCTACTAATTAATATTCTACCAACAACTCCATGTCTTCATCAATTTCACGAGGTGTTAGATGGAGACTATCTTTATACCTTTCTTGACCCTTTCCTTCTTCTCTTTTATTAATTTTCTGAGTGAGACTGAGATCCCTAGTAGCTAGCTTGACATTTTCCTCAGACCAGCATCTATGTTTAATTGTTTATGTATGCATGCGCTCACATTGTCACCACGGTCTTTGGGGGATCTAATCATATAAACATTTATAAAAAGGAAAAACTTTAGAAAAATATATATAGTCCATCTCTACATATATAATTACATTCCCACTCTCACACTCAGACACATCAAGGTACACTTATGTACTTGCCTCAGTTGTTTATCTGTTAACCGGAAATAATGATATATCTTTTAATCAATTGGAAAGTATGATATCTATTAATTCTTTCTATTAGAAAAAAGAAGCAAGACATATATTTATTATTCAGAAAGATATATTTATTTATTGAAAAGCAAATTAATATATAAAAAAATGAATCTTAGAAAACATAACGGAGACGATATGAATTATATATATAAAAAAAAAGCTATAATCAAAACGAATATCAAAGTTTAATTAGTAGGCATAAATTCGTATACGATTATAGCAATTTTCCTTTATAAAAGAAATTGGAGATTTCTCTTCTTAAGTAATTTTAGAGTGTGAAACACCAAAGCAAACCAATCAAAATTTTTCAATTTTTGTTCACACAACTGAAGACTTGACTAACTAATATGTTACTGAATTGTGAGTCAAATAAAGAGAGCTCGTTACTATCATTTTGACTAATTAATCATGCGATTTTTTATGAATTAACTGCAAACAAAAACACGCAGATCTCACAATAATTTAATTTATATTACACGACCAAGTAAAGGCAGCAATATATACAATAATATGTACGTATAAATACAACCATCCTCAAATCCAAACCTAAACCAACTATTGTAACAACTCCATTTAAATTGTCTCTTAATTAACCTCTTAATTACCCTCTTTTTCTCACTAATTAACAAGTTAACAACCATGTTTAAGTCACAAGTTCATCACATAGATGACACTAAAGAGGCTGGAAATTACTCCATTTATGAAAGGTCAAAAAATGTCATGAAACCTAGGGTTTTCACGGTGTGGAAGAAGTCAAGCATGGGGTTTCAGGGAACCGACGGATTCTCGGTGTACGACGACTCGGGGCGGTTGGTTTATCGGGTGGACAACTACTCGAGGAGGCAGAAGTGTTTCACCAAAGAGATTGTGCTCATGGACGGGAACGGGACGGCCCTCCTCTGCTTGCGCCCTCGGGTACGTACGTGATGCGCTACTACTGCATTTTTTAGGGTTGCTAATCACTGTAGCCGGACTCTATATAGTTATTTCGTAATTTAATTCATAAAACGATGATTTCGTATGTTTAACATAATTGTACACAGATTATGAGCATGCGCGACCGGTGGAACGCATACGGAATAGAAGAATGCCGAAATAAACAACCGGGAACTAAACTGTTTTCAATGAGACGGTACTCGATACTTCAAAAAGCCGATAAAGCTGCTGTATTGGTAACAAAACTGACGGATACTAAGAAGCCCAAGCTAGTGCCGGGTTTCAGAACCGAAGGCTGTTTCGAGAAAAAGAACTGTAAGATCTACAGCTGCGAAGGAGATCAGGAGGTCGCGCAAATAACACGAAAAAGAGCCGGTGTCGAAACACCGGTGTTGCTCGGAAACGACGTGTTTGCGCTTACGATTCAGCCCGGATTCGACTGCACAATGGCGATGGCTTTTGTGATCATAATGGATCGTTTATGCTGATTAAAGCATTCAAATCCAGCATTTTTGTCCCTGTTTTTTCTCTTTTTTATAGGTTATTGAAAAAGTATTATTTCGTTCAATTTAGCTTCTATATGACATGATAAATAATCATGATTATTTTTATATACACTAATACATACACACAGTTTTTTTTTTTTTTTTTTTTTTTGTAATTAGGTTTTACTTATACAGAAGAATAGCATGACTGTAATTGAGATAAAAAAGAAAAAAAAAAAAAGGTAGCAATTCAGAATTTCAGATATATAATCTCTTTTTTTGTAAAAACTATTTTTCCTTTATTTATACAAGTAAAACCTCTTTTTTTTTTTAAACTATTTTTTCCTGCATTTATATAAGTGCAATTGTGTTGAACAAAATTAAACATAGTCAATTTGATATAGCTGATGCTTCAGTTCAACTGCCAGGCCGCCTTATATATATATATTTTTTAAAACAAAATGCTTGTTGTTCGTAGCATTTTGACTTACTACGCCTTGTTCTAAAGTTTGACTTCAACTGTTACATTCACTCTCTCACTCAACCTTGTTCTAAAATGCCTGAATTAATTAGCTCAGGAATAATTATTTCAAAGCTGTTTTTGCACTGATAGTTTGTAGATGGGGGATTTTATTTTGAGAATCAAATCAATAAGAGATGTCAAAAAAAAAAAAAAAGAATAGATAAAAGGGGTGGTCGCTACCTACCACTCTTTTTTTTTTATTATTTCAAGTTTGGCACGTTGTTTATTTAACTAATAATAATTCAATTTTAGAGCTTTTTGACTCGGATTTGAACATATTCCATGATTCCATATTTCCACTTCTTTTGGATCATAAATTGGTTGTTAGTTATTAATTTAAGAATATAGCTTTAAATCCTCAAAAAAAAAAAAAAAAAAAAACAAAAGAAAAGAAAAGAATATAGCTTTATTGTGAGTGTTAATTATAACCCGTCTCCATTTTACTAAGAAAAAGATCCTCTGTTAAGTGTTACCTATTGAATTCTTCGAAACCAGATGATGTATTAATTTATTGACAGAAATGGAGAAGTGCAGAAGACATCATAAAGTGTGTTTGTTTGTTCAGTTCTTTTTTTAAGGCCAATAAATATAAGCGTGTGTGATCTCAGATATATATGATGGTCTGCATGCATAAAGGTATATATACTGATAGTGATAGTCTTCATCTAACACTGCTTGAAAATAAAGATTGGGATTTGTTGGTGAAGATAAAAAAAAAAAAAAAAAAAAAAAAAAAGCCCTGCATATATTTGGATGAGAAATCTTGCGTCAACTGAAAAGTGGTACATACATCCATTCCATTGATGTACAAAAAATATAACATATATAAAAAAATGTAACAGATACATCTGAAATGCAAAGAATGCATCCGAAATGTAAAAGATACATCTATAAATATAACATATACATTTCGAAATATAACATATAGACACTATAGTGTTACTTTATTTGGATTAAATATATAGCTCATGCCAATGATTATTTGAAATTCAGAGATGGCATAGGCCGCATAGCTAGGCAAACATTGCAAGTGTCAGTCTGCAGTCACCTTAATATTTCTATTTAACGTAACATCTTTTAAAAGAACAATATTAATTGATTTAAACCTTTAATGGTATCTTATTGACATCTCTTATTATATAAATAAACTAGAAAGAGGGGTAACTCTTCAAGCACCTCAACTATGCCACATCATCAATGTTATTAACCATTGATTTTGTTTAAATCTTTTTATCTACTTTGATCCAATGGTTTATATTTATTCTCTCTCCCTATTTAATAAGATGATATGATATGTCTAAAACAAAATTTAATCTTGAAAGTGATCTAACATTTCTCTGCTATTATTTATAAATTATACATCATCATCATTATAATTCACATCAAAAATTTTAAAATTATGTTTAATTTTTTTTAAAATAAATATTTTTATTTTTATAAGCTTTATTATTTTTTTGTTATTATATTTCGGGCGAAGCCCGAGTTACAGCTCTAGTTAATTTAATTCTCAAAATATAATTACCATCCACAAACAGTCGGTTCAAGAACAGCTTTGAAATAATTACTACTTGGTTAAGGCATTTTAGAACTGGGTTGAGTGAAAGAGTAGAAGTATCAGTTATAGTCAAATTTTAGAACAAGGCATAGTAATTTAATTAATTAAGATACTATCACCAACAACTCAAATGACATATTTCTTTTTTTTTTTCTTTTTTTCTTTTTTTTTTCTTTTTTTTTCTTTTTTTTTTGGAGGAAGAAAAAAAAAACATTTCTTGAGTGACTTACGATACTATACGCCAGTGCTAAAACATATGTGAAACTTCGTATTCAATATCATCCAATGATTTTAATTTTTTTTTTAAATATCATATTGTTTTGTTTTCATGCACCGTGTGTTAATTTAATAATCTTTTGTAAAAAGTAGCACTTATTCCGAACTTCTGCTCACTTTTTCTTTTTTATTTTTATAACAAGAGCCAGACTATTATACTAACGTTAGCATTTCATTCCGAAATGCTAACGCCTCAAATTTGATGTTATCATGTTCGAAATCACGATTTATGGTGCTCAATAAATTCTTTATATGAAAATATTGGGGAATACAAAAATTTTTTATTATTAGAGTTTTCTAAGTATTTGTTTGCATTTTTTTAAAATAGCATGTACAAACATCAATATGTTATTAATATTTATAAGCTCTTTTATAAAATTCAAAACAACTCTAAAAATGAAAATTTTTTGTATTCCCCGATATTTTCATATAAAGAATTTATTGAGCACCATAAATCGTGATTTCGGACACGATAATATCAAATTTGAGGCGTTAGCATTTCATTCCGAAATGCTAACGTTAGTATAATAGTCTAGCTCTTTATAACAACCACGAGTGTTATTTTTTGAGTGTTTTTTTTTCATTTCCAAATCTTAATAGTAGTCTATCCAATTTAATATTCTCCTTATATGTAAATTTATATCTAAACCAAATCCATAGTCGATCCAAAGTTTATCTTAGATTTTTCTTTTTTTTTTTAATAAAAAAAAAACAGAAATGCTTGTTGTTCATAGTATTTTAAATTAAATTACTACGCCTAGTTCTAAAATTTGACTTTAACTGATACATTTACATGATGATTTACTCTGTCACTCAACGCTGTGCTAAAATGCCTTAATTAATTAGCTCAGGAATAATTGCACCGACAGTTTATTAATTTGTAAATAGGGATTTTATTTTGAGAATCAAATCAATAAGAGACGTCAAAAAAAAAAAAAAAAAAATAAGTACCATTGTCCTACTTTTAAAGATGTTACATTAAATAAAAATATTAAGGTGACTGCAGACTGACACTTGCAAGCAATATTTTCCTATATAAGCCAATCTTTAAATTTCAAACAACCATTATCATGAGCTATATATTTAATCCAAATATATGCATTGCATTTTTATTATTATTATTTTTTTTTATCTTCACCAAACAGATGCCAATCTTTATTTTCAAGCGGTGTTAGATGAAGACTATCAGTATACTTTTATGCAGACCAGCATATATATCTGAGATCACACACGCTTAATTTATTGGCCTTTAAAAAAGAACTGAACAAACATAGTCTATGATGTCTTCTTCACTTCTCCATTTCTGTCAATAAATACATCATCTGGTTTCGAATAACTAAAGAGGTAACAGAGGATCTTTTTCATAGTACGATGGAGACGAATTATAATTATAACACTCATAATAAGCTATATATTCTTAAAATAATAAATAACAATGAATGTATGATCCAAAATAAGTGGAGATATGGAAGAATCATGGAACATGTTCAAATCCGAGTCAAAAAGCTCTTCTGACATCTAAAGTGTTATAACAAATTTAAAATTGAATTATCATTAGTTAAATAACCAACGTGCCAAACTTGAAATAATAAAAAAAAGAGTGGCACGTAGCGACCACCACTTTTATCTATCCACCGGTCCACTATATTTTTGACAAATAAATATCACTTTTCAGTAAACATTTATATCTTTCTGATCAACACATATCATTTTCCAATGAACAGGTACGATTTCTAGTAAATATTTATGCAACTGTGATAAACACTTGGTTGCACGTGGGTGTATCAGAATATGAGAAGAGTAATGGGTAGCTTACTTTATAGGTAGACTATACATGTTTTCATAAAAAAAAAAAAAAAAAAAAAAACATCGGAGTGAACTTAGCATATCATATCATATCATATCATATCATATCATTATATAACCATCCAAAAATGCCACTAATCTCCACCCCCAAAACCAAGAAATCAATCCCTCAAAAGAATCAGTCTTCTACACACTCTCACTATCACTTCAATCCTCACTGCTGCCAATTAGCCCAGCCATGACTAAGGTGCAAGTGATGGGGCACAATGAGAGCAAGAGTGCAGCTGGAGGCTCTACCGAACGGCCCCGAGATGAGAATGCCGACAAGCCGGCGACTTTTACAGTGTGGCAGAAGTCGAGCATGGGGTTCCAAGGGACCGACGGCTTCTCGGTGTACAACGACTTGGGCCGGCTGGTTTTTCGTGTCGACAACTATGCGAGAAGGCAGAAGTGTTTAACCAAGGAGATTGTGCTCATGGATGGAGATGGCAAGCCCCTCCTTTGCTTAAAACCTCGGGTATGTATGTAATGCCACGTTTGGATTTAACAAACATAAAAATGGAGATTTATATAATCAGTACATGTTTCAATTTTGCAAAAGATTTTAGAACATAAATTGATGAACTTTTGTTCTACATTTTTGCCACAGATTTTGAGCTTGCACGACAGATGGAACGCGTACGAAATCGAGGAATGCCAGAAGAAGCAATCGAACTCGAAGCTCTTCTCGGTGATCAAGCGGCACTCGGTGCTCCAGAACGCCGAGAAGGCAGAAGCTCTGCTTAAGAACCTGTCGTCGGACGATAAGAAGCCAAAACCGATGCCGAGCTTCATGATCGAGGGCAGTTTTGAGAAAAGAGATTGCAGGATCTACAACAGCGGCGGCGAGGAAGTGGCGCAGATTTCTCGAAAGAAGGCCGGCGACGCCGCATCCGTGCTACTAGGAAACGACGTGTTTAGCCTTACTGTCCGGCCCGGATTCGATTGCAAACTGGTGATGGCTTTCGTGATCGCCATGGATCGAATTTGCTAGGAATTTTAAACCTAATTAAATGCAGTTTTTGTTCTTGTTTTTGTAATGCTTGATCGACAAAGGGTTTTCGTTCGTTCGATCTTGTATATCGCCACACTAATGATCATGTAAAATTTGAATTTTTTAAAGCTCAGTTTGGTTCATCAAAATTTCTTAATATTTCTAACAGTTTAAAATATTATGAGTTTTGATATAGTATCAGAACTACTTTAATTCAAGCTGGTCAAAATTTGAAATGCAATCAACTAGTCTATGAGTTTCACAACATATTTGTACATAATTTTCTATTTTATAGATTTTATTATATTTATTTGAGGATCTGTTACCGCGGTTTTCACCAAATAATGTCATTTCTTATATTATACTAGAAAGAGCGCCTCGCTTTGCTTCGGCAGTAAAAATCGAGCAATATCATTTATTTTTCCTAAGCAATTTGAGTTTTTAGTGAAATTCATAAAAGTAATTTGTATTTCTATTAAAGACTATCAACTTTCAATGAAATTTGAAATTTAATTAATTAATATAAAAAAAAATTGTTAAAATAAAAGTTCTCAAGGAAACCTACTTGTGATATCTGAATTTTTAACACTTAAAAATTAAGATATATTTTACTTGACTACTTTGCGAGAATGATTATGAGATTTGAGACATTATCTTTGACCTTATAATAATATGAAATTGGGCCATTTACGAGAAAACTATATAAGTTTTCAATATATATATATATATACGAGGAGGGATCGCTTGACATTGGTTATTTTGATAATCTTGACAATGGTATGTTTCAAAAATTTACAAAAAATCACAAAATATCTTAAAAATAGAAAAAAGTTTACGGAAGTATTAATTAACTTATAGATTGATTATGTTTGCGATTATATTCAATTTAAGCGACATTTGATAGCTCTTCTAAGACCCGTTAAATTATAACCGTTAAAATGTGCATATAATTTTGATAAGGCATCAAATGATATTCAAATTGACTGAAATTTGAAACATCATCAATCTATAAGTTAAGTAATGCATCCATAAAACTTTTTTGTTTTTAAGATTTTTTATGAATTTATATAACTTTTTGAAAAACCTTATTGTCAAGATTGTCATTGTAGCCATTGTCAAGTGATACCTCCTCATATATATATATATATATATATATGGCATTTGAAATAAGTAGTACCTGCTCATAATCAACAGTAATTAACCGTGTCAAATGTTGATATTCTTTTATTATATAGTTGAAATATGTAGCAAGTTGGAGTGGTAATTAAAGGGAAGACCTTCTTTATAATTGTTAGAGCTTATATGGATTATCTTGAAAGATTCCATCATATTAAAATAAGGCAGTCTTTCTCATTGGTCTTTACATGTGTTCTCTTAATTTCTGGAATCCTCTCATAATTAAGACACCTCTCCCCTTGCGTGGCAATTTTTGGTAATTTTCCATTTAATAAAGAATGACTAAGCTGCTTGTATATAAGTGGATTGCGCTGGTGCTTGGTACTGAACTGTATTTCACGCTGATCTCCTTCTATCCCCTGTCTCGAAACACTTACTGAGTTGGGGTTTCGGATATAGCTAGGTAGTATAAGGGTGTATGCATATGTGATGAATTGGTCTTCAAGATCTTGCGTAGGAAAACGGATTTCATAGAGCTCATGGTATTTAGTTGTTGCTCTCATTTTTCTGTTCTCCATTTATATTATATAATGTTGTTGATCAAATTAACTAGTGAAGTCCCTAGCTCTAAGACCGTAAACCTCAATTAATTGTAAGGAAATCCAAACTAATAGTGCTCTAGCTCGATATATTAGCTATAATAAATTGCTCTCTATTGCTCCAGCAATTCTCATGCTTTAAAATTATATTTCTGGATACTGGAGCTGGTCGATAGTGGACTGTGTCCATTAATTAATTGTTCTGGTATGGTTCCTGATGTAAACAGACTGGTTTATATAGGGTCTAGATGCAGTAATAGTTGGTTTTGTTTGGAATCTAATTACATGGTGAACTTAATATTAGTCTTTTAAGAACCATGGTGTATATATATATATATATATAGTTAGTTGAATAAATAGGAATATGAAATGGAATCGGGTAAGAGTATATACATGCAACATGAAAGTTGGTACAGTTATTGGTGTGTAAGCTGATTAGAACTTAAATTCATGAATAGTTCATGCCAAGTAATCAAGGGAAACAGGTTGATAAAAAGGACATGGTTAATTAATGATATAAGCATGAGACTACCAGACAGGTATTCCGAATTCAATAAGAGGTTAAACCAAGTAAAAGTTATGTGGTTTGGGTTAAATCAGTTTGGGTCTAAAGTCAAACCTATAGTTTAGATGTTAATGAATGGTCACTGATGTAAATATCTGATAATGGTTGGTTCTTAGGAATTATATTAACTAGCTTGGGAGGCGAGTAGCTGACATTTAACTGTCAGATCCAACGGTGGTGCGTTATCAGACGAGGCATTCAGATTCTCATTAACAAATCGTCAAACAGGTGCGGATTCCAGTTATTTATCAAATCTATGCATTGAACTGAATATTTTATTTATCGAAATGTTTCCGTGGTGCTTACTTATATTCTTGATATACCGATTATGCGTTGAATTGCTTGCGTGTGTGCATGACTTGATAAAGGTAAGTGATTGCATATGTGGCATTATGCATTTTTGTGTGTTTGTGGATATTGTTGTTGTTGTGCTTGTGGTTGTTGATCATGTAGCTGGATAGAGATACCGGTAAGAGATTAGCTACCTCACTATAGCGCTATGGTTTACGGACATGCATATACATGCATGTACGGGATATATATTTGGATCTTTAGGTTCGTCAGGTACATGAGGATATACGTGCTTGTATGCACGGGATTACGTGCTTGCTTGTTCTGTGTGATATATGATACGTGCTGATGCACGGGATTGTGTTTGTTTGACTTGGTATGTGATACGTGCTGGTATGCACGGGATTCGTGATACGTGTTGATATGCGGGTTGTTTGTGGATTCATCTGATACAGGTTTGTGTGATATGTTGATGTTTGGATTTCTGGTACAGGTTTGAGTTGTTTGTGTATATTCTGGTATTTGCCTTGGTTTGGTATGAGATAGTGAACTGGTATGTTTGAGTTTGCAGGGAAGACGTTAAACTGATTTTGAAAAGGAAAATGGAAGGTATATATCGACTTGACGTCTAATTCTTTATAGTTGCAGGGATAACTATTATCGTCACTGACGTGCAATGTTTTTATTTGATAAACTTGGTTTATATTATTATTAAAAGTGATTATTTTAGCTGGTATTCAATTTGGTTAGTGGATTTGATAATACCACCGGCTAGAACTAAATACCGCACTGAGAGTGTTTTTTTTCATACTCTCACCCGTTCCACTTTTCATGGGTTCCAGGTTACAAGGTTGCGATGAAAGGACGACTTGGGGTGACGCAAATGATTGCGAAAATTGCCACAGGGGATTTCACGGGATTTCATTATATTATTTGTTTCCACTATATAAAAGGATTTGGGACCTGGGGGTTGCTTAACTGGGAATTATGGCTGTTTATTTGTTATTGGTAAAGTATATTGTTGCATATTTTATAGCCTTGTACTTATCAGCACAGCTACTGTTCCACCTGCTTGCCGGGATGTTACAGTTTTAGTGGTATCAGAGCAAGAATATGCATTACCAATAACACACAAGCTTTGGGTACTGAGTGTACGACTGAGTGCGGACTTGACTCATACTTTTCTGAATAATCCAAAAGTTTTGTTTTGAACATGAAAAGTTTGCATAATATATAAAAGTGGGTTACATACACAGTCATGATGTTTGAATGATTATTAATAAGTAATTCAATAAATGGATATTGTCATTGGCTAATGACAAGGATGAAAAATGTTTGGGATGTACAACACGTTGGTGTTAGGTTGATCGGGACAGATAAAACTTTCTCGCGTGAATCATATTAAACATTAAATAGATATGATACAAATAACTGTGATTATAATTATATATTTCTTTATTTTAATTGTATGGATTTCACGTTCCATGTATTTAGAAATAAGAACTAGAAGCATATTTTGCACAATATGAGGGATCCATTGACAATACTAAAGTTGACAATCTTGACAATTAGAATTTTCAAAAATTTATAAAAATTCACAAAAACTCTTAAAAATGAAAAATAGTCTATGGATGTATTATTTAACTTATAGATTAATAGTGTTTCAAATTTCAATCAATTTGAACATCGTTTAATGGCTTATCAAAATTTTGTGCACTTTTCAACGGTTATAAATTAACGGATCTTTGAAGAGCTATCAAATGTCGCTTAAATTGAATATAATTGGAAACATAATCAATCTATAAGTTAAATGATACATCCATAAACTATTTTTCATTTTTAAGAGTTTTTATGAATTTTTACAAATTTTTGAAAATTCTAATTGTCAAGGTTGTCAACTTTAGCATTGTCAATGGATCCCTCCTCATATGTATATGCATATGTGATATTAATATATATGTAACATGCCAGCACTCTTGCAGCTCTATTAATAAGAAGCTAGCATGCTGAAATTTTATATGTACACACGCATATATATATATATAAAAGAAATTATATGTACCACACATATGTTATTTTTGAATGAGTAAATACTATTTGGATATTTTATCTATAGCTATA
This sequence comes from Cyperus esculentus, assembly GCA_030179965.1. Classification (NCBI taxonomy): domain Eukaryota; kingdom Viridiplantae; phylum Streptophyta; class Magnoliopsida; order Poales; family Cyperaceae; genus Cyperus; species Cyperus esculentus. The sequence goes on along the minus strand of JASGLE010000025.1, from coordinate 3,468,997 downwards.
TATAGGCATGTGCATATAACCTCTACATAGAAAATGAAATATTTCGTTTTGTTGGGAGTTCTACATATGTTCTTTTAAATTATCAATATTAGTTAAACTTGCATGTAATCATAACTATTATACTATTCCACTACTTGTATAAAAATATATATTAATTAAAAGAAAATGAGTGTTATTACCTAGCTAGTTTCATAGTTATACACTTGTAGGATTTGATTTTGTTAGTTGAAATTCTTATATAGGCCAAGACATCCAAAATTAGCATTGGAATAGTATATATGAAAATATATAACGATATAAATACATTTTATGCATGGGTCAATTATAAACATGTATGTACTTAGTGCTTATGAAATATATTATGTTATATATATAAAAACATGTCATCACTCTACTAGAAAAAAAATAAATAAATAAGAAGAGACTATTTGGATTATCTACATCAATGAGTAAAGACATATATTAAAATTTATATACTATATTTGTACACTAAGTGCATAAGAAAAAAAACGTCCACAAACTAAATAACTTTTTTAGTTGTCAGGTGTATAAAGGAAACAAATAACTAATCTAAAGGCATCGAAAGAAAATTTATTTTATTATATGCTATATATACAATAATAAATGGAGCATATCAGGTAAATAGGAAAATTATTTCATATATTAACATGCATATATTAAATTCTGATCCGCGCCTCCTGGATAATGATGAGAACCCCAAGACAAAATTCAAGGTAAATCTTTGCCTAACCGGTCAACATGCCTAGCTAGGTCATGCACATGCAAGCGAACAAAAGTTATAAAATGTGCGCCATTAGTATTTAGACGGAGCTGCATCAAGAAAGGCTCGACATTACTTATCAATGCTATCTTAAAGCAATTAATTCAGAAGCAGGAAGCCGGTGAATTTAAACTAAATTGTCGACAAGATAAAACTGCATAATTAGGCCATGAAAAGCAAATCGAATAATTGTTGTGTGTCATTGGAGTTTAGATGGAACTAGTTGAAGCATGACGACATAAAGGCTTGGAAAACCAATTACCCTTCACTTAATAGGTAATTGTGACATTTAAAAAGGCATCACACTACTTATCAACAACATCATTGTTGGGTACTCTAAACGGATAAGGAACATTTTGATTTAGAAGGGTTAAGATACAAATCAGGAATCTGGGTAAAGGAACGAATTAGATATCAGAGTAGCGCAGCGGAGAATGTGGTTAATATTATTACTGAGTTATATAGATGACAGTACGCGATTTAAGTACATTCAAATTTCGAGGACGAAATTTATTTTTAAGGGTGGGAGAAAATGTGATATCTGAATTTTTAAGTGTTAAAAATTCAGATATCCCATTTTCTCCCACCCTTAAAAATAAATTTCGTCCTCAAAATTTGAATGTACTTAAATCGCGTACTGTCATCTATATAACTCAGTAATAATATTAACCACATTCTCCGCTGCGCTACTCTAATATCTAATTCGTTCCTTTACCCAGATTCTTGATTTGTATCTTAACCCTTCTAAATCAAAATGTTCCTTATCCGTTTAGAGTACCCAACAATGTACTCTAAATTATACCACATTTCTCAGCACAACAACATTAATCCTTATTTCATTTCCAAATAATTCAAAAGCGTCAATCAAGTCAACCAAACTCGGTTTTTGCACACATGAAATAATACTTATTCACTTACCTTGTAGAGGCATGGAAACATAGTAGATGAACTTCTATCTTGAGGAGGAATCAACCGTCTCCTGAAAATAGAATGAAACGAAGAGAACTCTTCTGGATATTATCCGCCAGTACCACAGTGTCAAAGTAAATCTTTTTCTTTTCAGATAGTCAGTCTAAAAAGAAATAGAAGTTCTCTTACACTGTAGATTTGTGTCAAAAACTGATGACTAGTCAGTTATTGATTCAAACCTTTGTACCTTCAAACATGTCGGTGAAGTTTCTGAAATCCACAACCGATCTTTGAAATATCTTCATAAGGTCTTAGCAAGTTCAGTCTCTGAATGACAGAGAAATTTCATTCTTCAAACTTACCTTGTCTTTTTAATCTGAAGTTCTGAACACATACTGGATGTATGCTTTGGTAACGTGAGTCATACTGTAGATTTTACTGTTCATCATACTGTAGAAAAGCGTCCAAGATTAATAATACTATAAAAAGGATATGTTGTTGAATGTTTGTAATGAATATTGAGGTATATTCCACTGCTGAAAGTAAAAGGTCCTCTAGTGTGAAAAGCAAGTACTAGTGTTGACTGTTGAACGATTAGTAAATAATTATTAATTAAACTCTCTCAATCTGAAGTACATCAGCCAATGACCCACCTTTTCAATTTTCTTAGTCAATGAGAAAAATCTAAAGATAGCGTGAGTTTGAGTCATTTCGTGAGCGCACCTGAAAATCATATCAAATCACCTCTAATTTCGATTTATATAGCTCAATAAATTTTTATATCAAAATCATATGGGATACAAAATTTTCCAATTTTAAAAATTGGTAAGTATTTGTTTATACCAACAGTATATATGACATGCAAAATGAGAAATTGGGTTGCAACTTGCAAAGCCAGTTTCATGATGTGTTGGACAATTATCCAAGAACCAAGCAACAAAATAGCCAAAAAAGAAAAAAGCCAGCAACTGTTGCCTTCTTAATTATTGGCAACTTGGCATGAGTTATATATATAATAAAACCGAGTACATATACAATTTCATTTCTTACTAATTAACATCCTACCAACAACTCCATATATATATGTCTTCAATTTCACATGGTGTTAGATGGAGACCATGTTTATACCTTTCTTGACCTCTTCCTTCTTCTCTGTTGAGTATTATCTAGCGTATATAGAAAAACTGTCTATAGCATGCATATGTTATATTTTTTGATGTATCTCTTACATTTTAGGTATATATGTTACATTATTTGTATGTCTATGTACGTATGGATAGCTTTTCAATGGATGCGAGATATTTCTCCTCTTTTCTTTCCTGAGTGAGATCCCTAGCTTGACATTTTCTTCAGACCAGCATTTATGTAGTATGTATGTATGCTCTCACATTGCACCACGGTCTTTAAAAGGTGTGCTCCAGAGTTGATCAAGTTTAGAGTTACCTGCCCAAAATTATGTTACTTGCTCTACAACTACAATTATTAGAGAGGAGAGGAGGGCAACAAGATACAAATTGTAGTTGTGGAGCAACTAACATGATCTTGAGTAAGTAACTCCAAACTTGATCAATCCTCCCCTCCCCTCCCCCCTTCTGGAGCACACCCTAAGGGTCATCAGTGGCGGAACTAGCAGTAGTGCCCAATAGTGCCCGGGCACTACCTTGGCCAAAAAAAAATTGACAACCCCCAAGTTTATAAAACTATTTTATGCTAATCGGCGGAAGTGATATTTGGTAGTTTGACATTTATATATTTAAAAAATATTATAAATTGATACTAATTGTACAACTATTCATATTAAATAAGTTGTTATTAACACTAATAGTATTATTATGCTAATTATTTTGTGCAGTGTATTTTATATACTATACAAAATACATTGTATGTTAAATGAGTTAATTCAAATATCAATTTATTTAATATATATATTAATTAACCCATGCGGTATCAATTTTGGCATCCTTTCGGTATCTACGTAGCAACTTACTATAAAATTCAATTTAAAACCTTATTGCATGACACAAATAATAGAAAAATCAAACTTCTTTAACAATTATAATTAAATTTATAGCTGGGCCTAGCTCATACAATAGACCAGTATAGTTGTTACAATTTTCATACTTTCCTTTTTCTGTTGAAAAAATTTTGACAAGATAAAATGAAACGAAGCAAGTAAGAGACAACATAAATAAGTCATTAGGCCAATTAAATTATAAAATATCAAATAAACTCTTCATGTTGCAAATGAGATGAATGACTCCAATACTGATCTTTCACTAAATATTTTGAATTTTGATAGGTTTAATTGAATGACTATGTACTAGTCTGCATATGTGTATTACAAAGCAAAGCCTCCTAAATATCGGCACCCCCCTCGAAACCATCCTGGTTCCGCCACTGAGGGTCATATAAAAATTTATAAAGATACTTTGTTTAAGTTGTTTTTATATTTATAAAGATACTTTGTGTAAGTTGTTTAGTCAAGTTCTCCATTTTAATTAGCTCAAATTTGGAATTCGGTAGGATGGGGAATATTGTTACGAGGAACATATTGTTAAGAAATAAGAAGTAAATAATTCTTATTAAAACTTAAGAAAAAAATAATGAATTTGTATATATAACCTTTTTTGACATTTATTTATATATATATTGTCAAATTTAATTTTTAAATTAAAATTTTCATGCCACAAGAAGCATACACATCTTCAACGTAAATGACAAAATGAAGCTGAAAAACATATAATAGAGACGCTGAATTATAAAAAAAAAAAAAAAGCTTCAAGTAGTTATATTTCTAAAATTAAAACGAATACCAAAATTAAATAATTAGTAGGCATAAATTCGTATACGATTATAGCAATTTTCCTTTATAAAAGAAATTGGAGATTTCTCTTCTTTAAGTAATTTTAGAGTGTGAAATACCAAAGCAAACCAATTAAAATTTTTCAATTTTTGTTCACACAACTGAAGACTTGACTAACTAATATGTTACTTGTGAGTCAAATAAAGAGAGCTCGTTACTATCATTTTGACTAATTAATCGTTACTAATTAATCATGCGATTTTTTATGAATTAACTGCAAACAAAAACACGCAGATCTCACAATAATTTAATTTATATTACACGACCAAGTAAAGGCAGCAATATATCCAATAATTTGTACGTATAAATACAACCATCCTCAAATCCAAACCTAAACCAACTATTGTAACAACTCCATTTAAATTGTCTCTTAATTAACCTCTTAATTACCCTCTTTTTCTCACTAATTAACAAGTTAACAACCATGTTTAATTCACAAGTTCATCACATAGATGACACTAAAGAGGCTGGAAATTACTCCATTAATGAAAGGTCAAAAAATGTCACTAAACCTAGGGTTTTCACGGTGTGGCAGAAGTCAAGCATGGGGTTTCAGGGAACCGACGGATTCTCGGTGTACGACGACTCGGGGCGGTTGGTTTATCGGGTGGACAACTACTCGAGGAGGCAGAAGTGTTTTACCAAAGAGATTGTGCTCATGGACGGGAACGGGACGGCCCTCCTCTGCTTGCGCCCTCGGGTACGTACGCGATGCGCTACTATTGCATTTTTTCAGTGTTGCCGATCACTTTAGCCGGACTCTATATAGTTATCTCGTAATATAATTCATAAAATGATGATTTCGTATGTTTAACATAATTGTACATAGATTATGAGCATGCGCGACCGGTGGAACGCATACGGAATAGAAGAATGCCGAAATAAACAACTGGGAACTAAACTGTTTTCAATGAGACGGTCCTCGATGCTTCAAAAAGCCGATAAAGCCGCTGTATCGGTAGCAAAACTGATCACAGATACTAAGAAGCCCAAGCTAGTACCGGGGTTCAGAATCGAAGGCTGTTTCGAGAAAAAGAACTGTAAGATTTACAGCTGCGAAGGAGATCAGGAGGTCGCACGTATTTCACGAAAAAGAGCCGGTGTCGAAACACCGGTGTTGCTTGGAAATGACGTGTTTGCGCTTACGATTCAGCCCGGGTTCGACTGCACAATGGCGATGGCATTTGTGATCATTATGGATCGTTTATGCTGATTAAAGCATTCAAATCCAGCATTTTTGTCCCTGTTTTTCTCCTTAATTATAGGTTCTTGACAAAGAGTATGAATTTGTTCAATCTAGCTTCTATATGACATGATAAATAATCATGATCATTATATATACACTAATACATACACACAGATTTTTTTTTTTTTTTTTTTTTGTAATTAGGTTTTACTCATACAAAAGAATAGCATGACTGTAATTATTGAGACATAAAAAAAAGGTAGCAATTCAGAATTCCAGATATATGTATAGTCTCTTTTTTTTTTATAAAAAAAAAAACTATTTTCCTTTATTTATATAAGTACAACCTCTTTTTTTTTTAACTATTTTTTCCTGTATTTGAACAAAAACATAGTCAATTTGATAGCTGATGCTTCAGTTCAACTGCCAGGCCACCTTATATAACATTTGTTAGAGGCACGTTGTATATATACTTGTAGGAACTTGTATGACCCTTATTATTAAATGGTTAAACTGAGCTGCAGGAAATAGTCCTTTTCTGACAACAAAGGAACAATATATTATGTAATAGAAGTACAAATTTAAATTGTTGTGGTCACTGTACAATTTAATTTTAAAATAAAATAGTGGAGCTGACAGTCTGACATAATGGATCCGTTGACAGCCTCTGACAATAAAAACAAAAATATATAGATTCAACACAAGATAATATACGAGTCAGAAATCTTGACAAACTCAACACAAAATTGTGCATAGCTCTGATGACGTACAGTATGTATACTGAGAGGAGTGATACATTGTCAATTTGCCATGTTTATAATTGACAATGCCAAGGAAATCTCTGAAAAATTAAAAAAAAATAAAAATAAAAATTTTAAAAGTGAAAAAAGTTCATGGGTGTGTGATTTTACTTATAGATTGATAGTACTTATAGATTGATAGTGTTTTAAATTTCAATTAATTTGAATATTGTTTGATGACTTATTAAGATTTATACACTTTTAACATTTATAATTTAATAGTTTTTTAAGAAGTTATCAAATATCACATATGTTGAACATAATCGGAAACATAATCAGTTTGTATGTCAAACAATACTTCCATAAATTTTTTTTTTCTATTTTGCAACCAACTTGCCGTTCTAAATTTCAATGAGTTATGGATCAAATTTAATATATAAGTGAGAAATTTAATATAATTGACCTGCCCATTATATTGGAATCTGAATAGTTGTGCATTCTTATTAAAAAAAAATTCTTACAAAAACACCCTCAAATTTTTTTTTTCATGTGTGCTTGAAAGTACTTATTTTCAATAATTGATTTGTATATTTGATTGTCTTATAACGATTATGGGTCCAATAATTCATGTCGAATTGTAACCCAATATTATAATTTTTTTGTGAGAAAGGCGTGTTTTTTCTTTATACAAATTATTGAATCTGGTTCCGTTTGTTTATTAAAAATTAGATAAATACAAGTTCAAATATTTTGTGTCAGGTCAGTTGAGTCAGATTGTCCGATTATATAATAATTGATTTGATCCGGTTTGAAAAATAATAAAAAATTACTAACACGTATTAAATAAAGAGTAGGATCAAATGACCACAAGTTTTTGTGCCCATCAATAACTACAAAATTAAATCTCTAATAACTACATTTTGAATTCTTAAAAAATAAAACTAATTGATAGAATGTTTTGCATATATCATGTTTTATATGTACAAAAAAATTATATCATTTTGATTTTATTTATATGTGCATCAAGCATTAACAAAAATCAACGGTACAAATTTTTATGATTTTTTTGCCTCTCTTGATGGCTATTAAAACAAAGTTAAATTTTCATCATTTTATATATATATATGTTATTGAAATAATTTAAAATAATCTAACGGTTTAGTTCTGTCAATTTATGGATAAATAATAATGTGGTTATTATAGAGGGTATCAATTAAGGATACCAATTTTTGTAGTTATTGAATCCCTCCTCTTAAATAAATGTGGCATGATCACATGAACCATGCGTATATCATACATCTTCATGTATCATTTTTTTTTAAGTTTTGTTACGGAAGATAGTTGAAGGTCTGATACTATCATAAGTCCAGATGAGTTTGAGGTTCAATTAATTTTTTTTTTTTTTGAAAAAAAATGTGAACCAAATCCGCCTTTTATTTAAAAGTTTAAGAACTTATTTAGTAAAATTAAAGTTAAAGTTAAAGACCATCAGGATTTTTTATAAAAAAAAAAACAAAAAAGTTGCTACAATACAACAATTTTTTTTTTTAAGAAATGTAAATTCGAGCATTCTAAGTAGTATTATCAATAAATGATAATTAATATTGTGAGTAAAATAGAAATGGCTTAATTGTAATATTTTTTATATGAACTCACTGCTAAAATCCTAATTATATATGAACACTTTTCTTTTTCTTTTTATTGATAATACGACTCTAAAAGTTTTGAAATTTTTATTAAGCAATTTAACGTCACTCGTTTTTGAAAATAGTTTTAGAACAAACTTTGTTCTGTAGAAAGGAATCGATATCTCAATCGGATAAATGAATATATTCGTGAACATATTGAAGTAATTAATATACTTGATCTATTTTATCATACCTTCTAGTTTATGTTTATCCAATTTTGAATTTTCTATTGTTTCTTTGGTTACAGATAAATTATATTATTATATTATATAAAAATGAACGAGAGAGCTCAGGCTTAAAAAAGTGACTCCACGGATGAGATGAGCCCAGAAAAAAGGAGTGCACATCCCCTGGAATCAATGTTATTAGAACCGGACCGACATTGACTTGGTAAAGTTTCGGGTCAATGGTTCACTGGTCAGACCGTTGGGCCAACCGGTTCAACCGCTGGTTTTTTAACCATACATATTATTTGTATATATGTTTTTATATGCGTTATTATAAAGTAAATCATATCTTATATATAATATTTGACAAAATTAATAATTACATATTACAAGTATATTAAAAAATATAATATTTTTTTTATAATTATCATGCAAATAAAAATAAAAACGTTTTATAATTTATAGGAAAAAGTATTTTTACAAACTTCTATTTATTTAAAAATAACATACAAATTATGTTTCTGAATTTCTATTTGTTAAAAACGAACAAATATTTTGTAGTGATATAATATATTAAATCCTCAACTTATGATAAGAATTAAACAAATAAGATAAAAAAATAAATAATACTAAAACTAATACATTGGTAAGCACGAATGTATCTGTGTTCTTTTCTAAAATATAATTTGGTGTGTTGATTGTATAAAATTGGAAAATAGGAGGACCTAATATTCTTGAAATAAAACAAAAAAGAAGTACAAGGACCAATAAGTAAAAGACCAATAACAGTGAACCTATAGGAATCTAGATACATGCCTCGTAAGCCGTGATCTCCATTCTCTATGTCTCATTCAATTCAATACTTAATAAGCCACTCCTCAAAAGCTGAACCAGTTTCGATATCTGTTTTTTGAATGAATCGGATCCGGTTTTTTTAAGCAGAACCGGCTAATTGACTCGTTTTTTAACGGTCCAATTGCAGGTGCAGTCCTATATGCTAACCAATCCGTTACGGTGTCCGATTCCGGTTTATTCCGGGTGAACCGGCCGGTCCGGTCCGGTTTTAATAACAGTGCCTAGAATGGTCAGATTACCCCAAATTATGGAGTGATCAGAAATTGTATTGGAAACAATAGGTACTACTGTAGCGGGCAACTTCAAAAACCGTGCACAGTAGCTTTTTAAAGAAATTTTTTTTATCATTTCTCAGTGGAATACCCTAGAGGATTTCAATTCAGAAAGGAGGAGTCCAACACATTTGGACCTTACAAGTGTTTAAAAATATAAATAGGACCAAATTTGAAAATTTGAGCTTAAATTAAATTAAAGAGAAATATTTGTAGAAGTGTACGAAATATAATAGATACATTCTAAAATGTAATAGATATGTTCTGATATGTAACCTATGAATACTATGAATAGTTCTCCCGTGGACTCTAAATATTACTCTAAATTAATCACTTTCATATTACAAAATGTTTAAAAAAAAAAGAACTCTCGTTTATGCTATAGCCATTATAGTCTTGTATGGCCTAAACTTAAAATTCCATCTTTATTAAATTGGCAAAAAAAAAAAAAAAACGTCAATTTATATTGGTTCCAAACTTCCACCCGAACTCATAAACTCATGGACCATTTAAAAAAAAATAAAAAATCAATGCGTCCTTTTGAATTTCCAAACGCTACTAAAATTATAAAATGAAAAGAACAAAAAAAGGTGTTCTCATCAATTCATCATACCTACTGTTGTTCTCTTGTTTTATAATATAAAACCAATCAATCAATAATAATACAAGTCATCTGTCCAAAGAAAAAGGCATGCATAAAGAAGAAAAGGAGAAGTAGAGTAAGCCACCCATCTACCCCTCTCTCACAATTTGACATGCTCACATGCACTCATATACCTGTTACAGTTGCATAAATGTTTACTGAAAACCGTAGTGTATCTGTTTACTAGAAGATGATATGTATTGATCAGAAAGATATAAATGTTTACTGAAAATTGAAAAATGATATTTGTTCATCAAACATACGGTGGACTGGTGGATAGATAAAAAGGGTGGTCGCCACCTACTACGACAAATAATACAAATTGTATAATATATTATATTATATTATTCTCTACTTCTGGAAACAACGTTTGGCATGAGGTATATAAATATAATAAATATAATTGCAATATGATTAAGCCAAAAGTTGAGTGCTTTCTTGTATCACCTGTCATCAACTACTCCGTGTCTGTATTGTATCTTCACGTGGTTATGCTAAGTGAAGAAGACCTTCTTTATACCTTCCTTGACCTTATCTTTTCTTGGGGCATAACATAACATATAGAGGAGGAATCCATTGAAAATAATTACGTTGACAATGTTGACAGTGGAGTTTATTCAAAAACTTGTAAAAATTTATAAAAAATCTTATAAATGAAAAAATTTTATGGATGTATTACCTAATTTATAGATTGATGATGTTTTAAGTTTCAATCAATTTAAACATCGTTTGATGGTTTATCAAAATGTTATACATTTTTTAACTGTCGTAATTTAACGGGTTCTTCAAAGAGTTATCAAGTATCACTTAAATTGAATGTAATCAGATAAATAATCAATCTATAAGTTAAAAATTACTTCTGTTAACTTTTTCTATTTTTGAAAATTTTAATTGATTTTTGAGAATTTTTTAAAAATCATATTTGCCAGTATTGTCAAAATAAGCATTGTCAATAGATCCTCCTCTAACATATATGCTCATATATGGGGCCAACATATAAACTCAGATGCTCACACTGTCACACACTGTATAATTGATTCTTGGTCATAAATAATTTTAAAAAAGATCCGTTTTTTTTTTTTCTTTTTTGATTCGCTAGTTTAGAAATTGTTGACGAACTTTAGATGTCTGAGCTACTTCCCCATTTGTCAGCGTTCATGACTGACATATATACGCAAGGATGTTGATAGTGGAGATTGTTATTTGTTACAATTTATAATGTACACACAAGAACTCAAAAATTCTTCTAAACTTAACCAAAAAAAAAGAAGATTGAATTCTTAATAAAATTGTCAGAAAGCATTGGAAACCTGAAAAACGTCTCACGAAACCAAACATGAATTATATAGGAAATAAAGATTATTTCACCTAGAAAGAATGTTAGTCGAAAATCAATATTCACACATTAGAGGTCATATGATAGATCATGATACTTGTTTGTATGCCGAATTTTTTTTTTTCTGGGGTCTTGTAATTAATCCAATTGAAATTATATATATGCTTGAACCTATTTTAAATTTTTTTTATTTTTTGAGGTAAAGATGAGGGTCAAGTCACTCAAATTTAAATGTCTATAAAAGACTCCCTATCTAGGTTTCAAACCCGCAACTTCTGTACAGAGAGCGTTACCCTTAGCCACTATACCAAAACCTGGTTCTTCTTTTTAATTTTATAATATAAGAAAAAATCAATTAGTTTCCTCAAAAAAAAAAAATAATAATAATAATCAATTAGACAACCATTCAATCTAAAGTGAAGAAGTTTTAGTAGGCTAATTTGGAGCTATAACAAATTATGCATTTGCATTTAGAGCACATTGAAATTATCCAAAACTTTCCATTTTTTCATGCAACTGGAGATGATCTTGATTAATTCACCATACCCATGGAACTTTAATATACATTATAGTATTATACCCAAAAAGTAATAAAGTGTCATGATCATGATCATGGGTTTTTCCATTAATTAAGGAAAGCATGCTTGGCACAATAATAAAAATAAATAATACACTAACCATGTAATAAGTATATATATAACCTTCTATATATAAAATACCAGTACCAGTACAATTGACAACTTAAGTTTGTGTTGTACCAATCATTTTCTCAGTGAGGTGATCATGAGTGAGACAGTGCAGAACACAGGGGGCAAGGAAGGAGCTTCTGGAAGCTGCACTGATCAAAATCTGCACAATGCCGACAAACCGAGGGTCTTCACGGTGTGGCAGAAGTCGAGCATGGGGTTCCAGGGGACTGACGGTTTCTCGGTGTATGATGATTCGGGACGGTTGGTGTATCGGGTTGATAACTATTCGAGAAGGCAAAGGTACTTGACCAAAGAGATTGTGCTCATGGATGGCGATGGAACGGCTCTCGTCTGCTTGCGACCTCGGGTATGCGATACTACAATTCATACTCATATATAGGAATTATAAATCAAGATTTCAACTATGGAATTTTCGGATTTGTCAGATTTTATTAGAATTGTTTTCATTAGTACTATTTGTTAATTTAGTAAGATAGTTCCAAATTCTGGCAACAGGTTTATCAGATTTTTGAACCAATTCTCTCAGAAATTCAGAATTGCTTCAAATTTACTAACTTTCAATTCAATCAAAGGTGTTTGTTCTGCATTTCTAAGAATTCTACCAAAAATATCATGTTTATATGTTGGAATTGTGATCCAGGCTAGAATTGATGCATTGAATAAGTATCTCATATGATAAATTCATCAACTAATATTTGTTTAATGGTACATGATCGTCACAGATTATGAGCATGCATGACAGATGGAACGCATACGAACTCAAAGACTGCCAACAAAAGCAGCAGAAATCAAAACTGTTCTCAATGAGGCGATACTCGCTGCTCCACAAGGTCGACAAGGCAGACATATCAGTAACAGAATTGGCGGGCAATAACAAGTCGAAACTGGCACCGGGTTTCAGTATAGAAGGCTGCTTTACGAAAAGAAACTGTAAGATTTACAACAGCAAGGGAGAGGAGGTTGCGCAGATTTCACGAAAAACAACCGGCGAGACGTCGGTGCTGCTAGGAAACGACGTCTTTAGCCTTTCGGTCCAGCCGGGCTTCGACTGCACCATGGTGATGGCTTTTGTGATTGTTATGGATAGAATAAACTAATTAAATCCTTCAGTCTGCATATCATTTTCTCTGTAAAGGTTCAATCTTTATGTGGGCATGCTTGTAACATCAAAAAGAATACACAAAAATAATAGATAACTCAGATAAATCTCTGTGTTTAGTTTTGTTGGTATTTTATTTATGCAAGTGCAGCATGTGTTGATACTTCAGATTACCTTCATTATATATTTATATGTTGCTTAATACATAAACTGACATGTATATATTTTTCTTTCTTAGAAGAAATAGTACCAGTCTTAAAAACAAGGAAATTCCAATTATACTGGTACATTCAGTTTTCATAATCTAGATTGATCAGGAAAGCATGCTGCTTTTCAAAATTTTAGCCCCAAATTTGCTCATTTAACTTTGAATTTTAGTCCTGAGAAAAGCCTAATAACTAGCATATAATATTGTAGGCAAAAAATCATAGATAATAGCAATAGTTGGAATACATGTAGTTCCTTGCATAATGTTGCTAACAATTTATTGTGCCTAAGCACTATTACAGTCTTTTTTGAAACATTTAGGCACACCAAATTACATATGAAATTCAAAATAGCATCATCTTCTTAAGCTACACGAAAAGAGAGCGGTAAATATCAGCCTCGCGAGTCATTTCTTCGACAGTTTGATCTTTCCTTTCCAAATCAAGGTCTAGTTTTCTCTTCAATTCCTTCTCTTTCTCAGTTAGCTGTTTATACCAAACATCAAGTAATTAACATTTAAGAGATACCCACAAAAAAAAAACAATCAAATCATATAAATGATTAGTATAGTTAATTCCATAACTCACCTCATCATATATGTCATCATTTCTCTCAAAGTCGCCAGCTTTTCTTGGTACAACATGAATGTGTACATGTTCCACTGTCTGTCCAGCTTCAGGCCCATCCTAATAATAATATTATGCATAATTTTGCCAAATTAAATTCAGAAATATGGTAGAAATGCATGCTTAACCGAATAAAAGTTAACACAATGTTCCAGCTAGTTTCTTACATATTTTTCCATTCAAGAAAAGAGAAATTAAGGAACCTGGAGGTTTAATGTGAGCGAAGTGGCATTGTGATGCTTCTCGAGTCGAGACCCAACAAGTCTTGCAGTGATCCACAAGTCGCAAATTTCGTCATTCGTCAGATCATTGAACCGCTTCACCTCGCGTCTTGGTATGATGAGTACATGTTTGTTTATGTTGAGGATACACAATTTTCTAATTTGAGTTTTGTCTTTTTTATTCAAAGTAAAAATCCTAACAGTTGTTTATGAGATTGGTTCGATCACAAGGAATTGATGATTGGTACCAACTGGTACACAACGGTACCAGGTGATTCATGTCGGAATGAGACCGGAAGCAGGTTAATTACCATAATTTAAAAAAAGAAAGAATCTTGCAAGAAAAGAAAAGAAATAAAAAACCAAGTCCAACATAATTTCTCATGTTAAAAACTTAAAAATCCAATTGGTACCTAACCTACTGGTACCAAACAAAATTTGCTTTCAGCGCTGTGTGAAAAGGATATGACCTGAAAATGTAAAGAAAAAATGTGAATGAAAAAAATGTTACAATTACAATTTGATACTTCACATAATTAGAAGAGATTCATCAGAGATGAAGAGATAGAAATTGTGAGGTACCAGGAAGAACAGGCCTGATGTTGACCAAGGCATAAGAAAGGGGGGTGGAATAGAACACCTCTCTGCTGTCTTTCTTGTATGGACCAAACATGAACACCTCTCCATGTTCCTCCTCCATGACAACAAGAGATCACAGTAAAAGAGCAAGGAAGTCTATGGCAAGAGATCCAAATTAAGGTTGGTAATGAGGATAAAGAGCAGAGTCTTCACCCAAAAAAAAAAAGGAGCAGAAGAGACCAATTAAAAAGAGAGCACATGGTTTTCTTTTTTGTTAATTCTTTGATCAATGGGTGTCTGCTGACTAGCACTAGCCCACAAGCAGGGTTGTCAAACGTTCAAAACGCAACAGAATTGAGTTGTTTTGTTAATCGTTTCATTTCGTTTAACGAAACAAAAAATCGAAAGAATGAAAATAATTGTTTAACAGTAGTATTTTACTGTCAAAATAGAATCGATCATTTCGTTTTGTTTAACGCAACAAAAAAAATCGTTTCATTTAGGACGAAATGAAACGAAATAATAGAAAACGGTATTCCGTTGATAGCCCTAACCACAAGGGAAGTCAGAAAGTGGAGAGTTCTTTCTCAAAGGAAAAAAAAAAAGGTGGAGAGTTTGTTTGATTGCTGACAATACTGAGGAAATTGGTCCTTTGTTTTCATTTTTTTTTAAAGAGATGATCTCTTTGTCCCCCATCATTTGTCCCCCTTAAACGTCTCCCATCCGTTTCTACTGGAACCGGTATGAATACCAGTTGGCAAGTGGTATGAACACCACGATACATTCAGTATGAACACCCTCTGAGAGCTCTATGAACAATGCAAATTGGGAGAAAATTTTTTTTGGCATATTTTCCATGTGCAAAAATAAATTAAGCACGTGCTTAATTCAATTTCAGCACGTGATGAAAATCGGAGCGCGCGCGGGTGTTCATATTGCTTATTCGCGGGTGTACATATCAAATGGTCTTTGGTGTTCATAGTTGACGTGGACGGGAGTTGGCATATTTTCCACATGCAAAAATAAATTAAGCACGTGCTTAATTCAATTTCAGCACGTGATGAAAATCAGAGCGCGCTCGGATGTTCATATTGCTTATTGGCGGGTGTTCATATCCAATGGTATTCGGTGTTCATAGTTGACGTGGACGAGAGTATGCGCGCGGGGGACATTTAAGGAGGATTTTTTGTGGGGGACGGTTAGCATCCCTCTTTTTTAAATATCCATCATCCATCTTTGAATGAAAGGTGATCATGTCATAGTTCACAGTATCGTTCCCCATTAGCACATTGTTCTTTTCTTACTTTTATTGTTTATTGACTGATAATTCATATACAGTCGGTCAAGTATGACATATAAAAAAGGCACTCATAGTCAAAGAATTCTAACTCTAATTTATTACACCATATAATGGTGAGTACGATATATACAACCAATTTCTACCTCCAAAAAAAAGGGAAAAAAAAAATATACAATCAGAGCACAAACACAAACAAGGAAATAGTATGCTGCTAAATATAAGAGTTTAACTGTAATTCCTATCTTTATGTAATCTGACAAGCAAGGGGATCTGGGCATGGCAAAATTAGGACTGATAGAATTCTTAATCTGAACTGATCAGTTAAATTAATACATACAGCTAGTAAATTTGTTAAGCAAGAAATGCTTATTTGGCTTTGAACAACATTTAGCCACTGGTAAGAACAAATAGCGAGAATATTTATAACTGATATGCAGCTGACCAAAAGTAGGAGCAAAATTTAGGCACCCATGCAAATTAATTTTAGTTGTTCAATTCTAAGGATACATGAAAGTACAGTATACAGTATATATATGGGAGTAGAGTTAATTTATACTCCCATATATGAGGCGTTTCTTCAAGATCTTATTTTATAATAATAAGTAGGTACACTGAGTGATTATGAAATTCTAAATAGAACCATTTGCAAAACTACAGGAAAAGAGTGCGGTAATTATCAGCCTCAGAAGCCATTTCTTCGACAGTACGAGCTTTCTGTTCTTTCCTTTCCCGGTCGAGGATTAGCTTTCTCTTCAATTCCTTCTCTTTCTCATTTAGCTGTGTGCCAAATATCAAGCAGTATATATATATTAAGAATCGCAAATTGAATATCAGATAAGTAATAAATACACACGATCGAATGAAAGAAAATGGGATAAATATATACTAGTATGTCTTTTTATGACTCACAGCATCATACATATCAAAATTCCTTTCAAAATCTCCAACTTTTCTCGGCAGAATACCGATATGTACATGCGCCACTGACTGGCCAGCTTCTGGACCATCCTGAAATTACTTGTGTTTTTGCCAATTAAGTTCAATATCGAATAAAATGCATTCTATACATTAGCAGACTGCCGTCGCTCGTCAGTTTACATTTTGGCATAATTAATATGGTAAATTGGAGTTAGATAGTAAATTAATGCGTACATATTTCTTCATTAGTCGCAAAGATAAAGAACCTGGATGACTAATGTGAGGGAAGTGGCATTGTGATACTTCTCGAGACCGGACCCGACCAGCTTTGCAGTGAGCCACAAGTCGCAGATTTCTTCGTTCGTCATGTCAGTGAATCGCTTCACCTCACGCCTTGGTATAACAAGAACATGTTTTCTGTGTTCAGGATGCACAACCTTTTCTTATTGATTAATACAAAATATTTTTTAGGTGTATATATATAGTCTATCCAGACAGATACACAACTGATTGATACTGATCACTGGTACACTAATGAGGTGTTAATTTCCTGCCAGACATGAACTATACATGTTGGTTAATACCGAAAAAGACAAGGAAAGCAAAGGAAAGAAAAGAAGAACAAAATTTCAACATAATGAATCCAGATCAATGCCAATTGGAAAGGATATGACCTGAAAAGAAAGAAATTATAAAATGAAAAAAAAAAAAAAAAACACCACAATTAGAATTTTAACTACTTCACTTAATACTGCTTAAGGATGCTTAATTAATTATGCTCCCAAAATCAAAGAATCACAAATTAAAAGAGAGAAATTAAGAGAGTAGTATCAGTATGTATGAATAGAAGGGGGTACCAGGGAGAACAGGTCTGATGTTGACCAAGGCATAGGAGAGGGGGGTGGAGTAAAACACCTCTCTGCTGTCCTTCTTGTATGGCCCAAACATGAACACCTCTCCATGTTCTTCTTCTTCCTCCATGAGATGCAATGATAACAAACAAAGAGGGATCCAAACAGAGAGGAGAAGAAATTAAGAGTTGATGGTTAAGACAAAAGAGTAGTTTAGTTTAATTTGGTTGCTGAAAGAGATGGATTATAGTAATTGAATCATGTTTTTAAGTGGCTTGATTGTTGACCACTTACCAGACCAACATGCAATTTAAATTTCAGAAACTTCATGCGTCCATTGCTGGACGGTCCATAGAAGTTACACAGTGTGAGTGTGACTGTTACATCTGAGCCCATATAGAGTCCATTTGTCATACTATTTGTTATTTCTATAGATAAAACCGTCCATCAACTGACAGTAGGTCTTACTGAATTATTATATTTTCATTGTTCAACTGTCTTGTATTTAGTGGTCAATTAACTCATCCAACTACAATTGAGTGGCATGTCATTGGTTTTTTTTTTTTAATTAAATCCTAAATATTTGGCATATATGGCCTGTTAAAAAGGCCCATCAGGCATCAGTTGTGGTGTTAGGCCTAAAGGAAAAGGTTATAAAAGTTATAAAACTCTGCATTTTTGTGTAGATTATAAATTGGGCTTTATATTAAACAAACTATGAACTGTTCAAAACTATATATTAACTCATGTTTTCTACCAAAATTATTATATAGGCTGACATAAAGATTTATCATTGCCTGCCTTCCATCGAAATTGGCCCATGCCTCAAATTAGTGCTAGTTCGATCTGTTATTAATAAGAGGCTATTAATAATAGAATACTGTGCTAATTAATAGGGATTAATTAGCGCTTTGAATTTGAGTCATATCATATGGGAATTTTGAATTAATATAATTAAGCAATTGCTCGAAGGTTGTATCTAACAGATTAGTTGATCTAATTATATCAAAATGTGCTGTTAAGAAAAATAATAATATTTCAAAATTATTACAATACCTTTTGATTTAATCGGAAAGAATATAATTATTCTTAAAAAAATTAAGTTTGATTTGCGGAACAAAATCTTGGGTGTATGCAATTGTTGTCGGGTTGGAAAATTTGTTCTCTTCTCTACCTTGTAAATGTGTCAGAGACGTTGTAATGTTTGAGAAGCGTTACATGTGGGTTTGGTTTGAATTTAAAGGGTTTAATCTTTAATGTAACTAGAGTTGTAACTCGGGCTTTGCTCTGAAATATGATAATAAAAAAATAATAAAGCTTATAAAATAAAAATATTTATTTTATTTTAAAATTAAACATAATTTTAAAATTTTTTATGTGAATAATATTGATGATGATGATGTATAATTTATAAATAATAATAGCACATATAAATGTTGGACTACTTTAAGGGTTAAATTTTGTCATTGACATATCATATCATCTTATTAAATTGGGAGATATAATACATATAAACCATTGGATCAAAGAAGATGAATAGATTTAAACAAAATTAATGGTTAGTAATATTGATGATGTGGCATAGTTAAGGTGCTTGGAGAGTTACCCCTCTTTCTAGTTTATAGATTATGCTTAACTCACCCCATTCCACCTTGAACAAGTTTTACAAAATAGATTCTATAGTAAATATAAATGCAAAATGCTCCCAATTTGGCTTTATCTTTCTTAAACTAGGCTTCATATATTGAATCGATTTCTTATAGCTCCTCCCTTCTGTTTCTTTCTCAACACTTATTTTCTTTGTTAGGTAACAAAAACATAATTACTCGCAAAAAGAGGTCTTACTAAATTTCAATAATAAAAATTATCTACACATACAATACTTGGTTCTTCAAATTCGTACTTAAAATTTTTTTATGACATCAATAGTTTAATTTATAGCAATAAATTACGTGACAAGATTTAATTCAAGAGAGTCGCTGCAACGCGCGGGTAAGTCTCTAGTACTTATATATAAAGTATAAATTCGTATTATACTTGAGCAAATTATAATCAGACACACTGCTTTTACTTAATCAAATATTTCAATTAAACAATTGTACTCAGACATAACGAGTTAAGAAACATAATCAATCAGTACAGATCATATCATGAATCGAATTTTCTTTATTTAGTAATTAATTACCGAAACATGCACATGTGGTCCAATTAGTTATGATTCGTGTAGAAATCAAGATAGTATTAAAAAATGCGGTCAAATTCCTAAAGTCATGTCATGTGTCATGATTATTCAAAATTTCAAACTCTATTAATTGCACAGTAACTGTGAATTAATGTATAGCATCAAATTTTAAAAACATTCAATTAGAAATTTGCAATATCAGATATAATCAAAAATCAAATAAAACATTGCAACAAAAATAATCATCACTTGAAAATTGAAATCCATTAAGTAAATAAGCAAAGGAGTCACCTTTGAATCCGTGATCCTACATCAACGACGGCTGAGATTAATTCAAAAAACCTCTCTGAAAAAACCAATGCGTCGGATCATCCTAGATCGCAGCAGCGTGCTTATCCTCTGCTGCGCGTATTCTACTGCGCAGAGAATCAACGATAGATATAATAGGTAATTCTCTTGAGATTGAGTTGCACAAATCTCAAAGCAGATCTAATGGTTGTACTACTCGCAGTAGTTTACTGCGCAGTAGAGGATATGAATTGATTTCAGCAGATACGGACTCCCGACCGACTCTTCTCCGGCTTTCCTCTCCTCTTCTCTTCAAACCCTAACCCTAACCCCAACCCCCACCCCGACCTCAGCTCTATTCGCTCTCGGTTTCGCTTTCGCTGCCATGGCCCGCCGCGACTACGACGACGACGACGAGGGGGTGGACGAGGAGGAGGACCAGGAGGATGTGTACGAGGAGGAACTGGAGGATGAGATGGAGGAGGAGGACGAGGAAGAGGAACGCGGGAGGAAAGGCGGCAGAGGCGGCGGCGGTAAGGGGGGAAAGGCGTCGTCTAGCTCTGGTAAGAAACGGACGCGATCTGACTTTATTGATGACACCGCGATAGAGGACGACGAGGAGGAGGAGGAGGATGATGAGGATGAAGAGTATGGCGGTGGGGGAGGGGGAGGACGCGGGAGCAAGAAGAAGAAGCCGCGGGGGTCGCAGTTTTTCGAACTGGAGGCGGAGGTGGACGAGGACGACGAGGAGGAGGAGGAGGAGGAAGGGGAGGACGGGTTCATAGACGAGGGCGCGGATTTAGGGGAGGAACCAGACAGGCACAGGATGCGTCGGCCGGCGTTTATTGAGGAGGAGCATGAGGAGGATGTGGACGAGATCGAGCGCAAGGTGAAGGAGCGCTATGCCAGGTCTCACCACATGGAGTATGCGGAGGATGCCACCGACGTTGAGCAGCAGGCCCTTCTTCCCTCCGTCAAGGACCCCAAGCTCTGGATGGTCAAGTGCGCTGTGAGTATATCTGCTGTCAATTAATCAATCATACCTCTCTTAATCAATTTATTTATGTTGTATATAAACATCTAGTTTTAGTTATAATTAATACTGTAAAAAGAGTGTGGACTGTGTAGTTGTAGTTGTGGTTGGTTTAATTGTTATGGTTAATTCTGCTGTGGATCGGATGAAATATGGGCTGTTCATTTTTCATAATCGAATGGTCATGATATGTCTTTTAGATAACAATTTAAGAGAAAAAATGTTTGAAAAGAACCGCTCGATTTGAAATGAAAGGTTGCATAGCCACTCTTTATTTATTTATCCTTGGTTTGGTTGTGGTTCAGATTGGCCATGAGAGGGAGGTGGCGATATGCCTTATGCAGAAGTACATAGATAGGTCCGACCTCCAGATAAGGTCTGTAATTGCGTTGGATCATCTGAAGAATTTTATATATGTAGAGGCCGAGAAAGAAGCTCATGTGAAAGAGGTCTGTTCGTTGTCTCAGATTTCTATTTTGTTAGTACTAGTGGTTTTAGTTTGCCTCCGGTGAAAGTAATTGTTTCTACCTACGTACTGACAGGCTTGCAAGGGTTTGCGGAATATCTATTCATCAGCCAAGATCATGCTTGTCCCTATAAAGGAGATGACTGATGTTCTGTCAGTTGAGAGTAAGGTTGTTGACCTAGCAATTGATGCCTGGGTCCGGATGAAGTTGGGAATTTACAAGGGAGATCTTGCTAAGGTACTCAGCCGTCTTCTGCTTTGTATAATTTTATTTTTTGGTAATTCTGCTCATACTTCTGATGTGTGATACAGGTTGTTGATGTTGACAATGTACGTCAAAGAGTTACCGTCAAGCTTATTCCCAGGGTTGATTTGCAAATGATTGCAAATAAGCTTGTAAGTCTCTTACAATTATATTTATCTTGGTAATTAAACTATACCTTTATTCACTGGTTAGTCTGCTTGTTGTGTCAATGTGAGAGCTGTAACCACCATATGGTGTATACTGTCTTATAATGTTGGTTTGAGGATTCAAAATTACAGAAACATTGTACTTAAACTCATATGTATTCTTGTCAATATTTGACAGCAAAATGAAGAGAAACAAAAAAAGAAGGCATTTGTACCTCCACCAAGATTCTTTAACAAAGAGGAGGCAAGGTATTCCTTTTATTAAATCTTGTTCTGTGTCTTATGTGGGGAGATGTCTTCAATCTTTGTTCTGTTTTACACTAGTAATGTTTTCTTTTCTTATGCGATGTTTTTGTGCTGTATTGTTATCAGAGAATTGAAGCTGAGAGTAGAACGCAGAAGAGGAGAGTCGGGTGAAATATTTGATTGTGTGGAAGGGTTGATGTTCAAAGACGGTTTCCTGTACAAAACTGTGTCTATGAAATCGATAAATGTGAACAATATCCAACCGACTTTTGATGAATTGGAGAAGTTCAGGAAACCTGGTGAGGATACAAGTGGAGACCTTGCTAGTTTGTCTACTCTATTTGCGAACAGGAAAAAAGGCCATTTTATGAAGGGTGATGCAGTTATCGTGGTACGAGGTGATTTAAAAAATTTGGAGGGATGGGTTGAGAAGGTGGAAGAGGACACGGTCCATATAAAACCTAAAATGCCTGGCCTACCGGTAAGAGTCTCTACTCTCTTTACTCTTATTTTACTGTGTTCAAGTGTGCATGATAAATATGTTTATCTAACAAATGCGATTTTTTTCCCTTTAGAAAACACTTGCTTTTAATGAGAAGGAACTGTGCAAGTTTTTTAAGCCTGGGGATCATGTAAAAGTGGTATCTGGGGTTCAGGAAGGGGCAACTGGTATGGTTGTCAAGGTGGAAGGTCATGTTCTGATTATATTATCTGATACTACTAAAGAGCACGTAAGCTATCTAACTTTCAACTTAAAAACTTTTAAGCCGTGACGGTAAAAAAAAATATTCACTTATTCTCGACTTCTGCTACTGCAGATCCGTGTGTTCGCAGATCATGTTGTGGAGAGCTCAGAGATTACTACAGGCATTACCCGAATTGGAGACTATGAGTTGCACGATCTTGTCTTGCTAGAGTAAGAATTGTTTTCCATTCCTTCATTAACTGGTCAGCATTTTATGTTCATTTTATTGACAGTTGTGCTTTTTGTTACTTGTGCAGCAATTTGTCATTTGGGGTTATCATTAGGGTTGAGAGTGAAGCCTTTCAGGTGAGATGATAGCTCCCTTTTACTACACTGTTTTCGTTGTTGTTGGTTTTATGGAAATCTAAATCTGTTTTGCATGTAACTAGATTCTCAAAGGAGTACCTGATCGACCAGAAGTCGTCCTTGTGAAGCTGAGAGAGATCAAGAACAAAATTGAGAGGCGTACAAGTGCCAAAGATCGCTCAAATAATGTTGTCTCAACCAAAGATATTGTGCGAGTTATTGAAGGGCCACTAAAGGTAAAGCTTTCACCAGCAATCGATTTTTTTTTTATTATCAGGTAATATGACATTTTCAACCCTCCTTTCCAGTTTTGCTTTTTTGTTGATAATCTCTTATCTTTAAAATTAGGGGAAGCAAGGGCCGGTAGAACACATCCACCGGGGGATATTGTTCATACATGATCGACATCACCTCGAGCATGCTGGCTTCATATGTGCTAAAGCACAGTCTTGTGTTCTCATCGGTGGATCTAACCGTGCAAATGTATGTTTGAGGATTTATGTACCCTTAAATTTTACGGAAATTTAACCTCTCTTACTCTTTCTCTCAAACACACACACTCTTTCTGCCCAGTATAACCAAGTCTGATTTCAGGGTGGCAATGAATTGGGTTCAAGATTTGGGGCTCTAAGATCTTCATCATCTGTTTTCCAGTCTCAAGGAGGACTCCCCCCTAGAGGACCTCCCTCCCATTGTAATGTTTCTTTCACATTAAAAGAGAGGCATTTGTTTTGTGCTATGAGATGTATAGTGATAACTTTATTTGTATTTGTATTGTGTTACAGTTGGTGGTGGCGGGAGATTCGGAGGTGGTGGGAGGTTTGGAGGTGGTGGAAGGGGGCATGGCAATGAATTGGTGGGTAAAGCTGTGAGAATAAAGAAAGGTCCCTTCAAAGGATACAAGGGGCGTGTTACTGAGGTTAAGGGTGTAACAGTCCGTGTTGAGCTGGACTCTCAAATGAGGAATGTCACTGGTATTACCTCTCTCCCTCCGTCTCCATGTCCTGTGATAAAAATACTGTTGCTTATTAATCTACTGCTTAATATGAACAGTAAACAGAGATGACATTACGGATGCAGTTCCTAGAGATACTACACCTTTCCGGTTAGTAACCTTCTTAGCTATATATTTTATACTCTAGCCTACCCCAACTTGGTTGGGACTAATGGTTTGGTTGTTGTTGCATGGAAGACTTTGTTGTGCTTTTGATTTAAGACTTCCATTTTGTGTGATATAGGGAACCGAGATACTCGGCTGGGGCTGAGACACCCATCCATCCATCAAGAACTCCTCTTCATCCTTTTCAAACTCCTATGCGTGACCCTGGAGGTTTGCTGATTCTCAATTATTAGTTTCTTGTTTGTGAGATGCTTATATAAGTTGGTAACTTGGACAGAGAGTGTAGTTTTCTATTATTTTAATTTTTCTTTCCTCTTGTTGGTGCAGCAACACCCATTCATGATGGTATGAGAACACCTAGCAGAAACCGGTATCCTATGAGTCCTGCAAGGTTGGTCCTATTTCTTTTTTTATCCTTTTGTTTGGTATTCCTGTTCCCCAATTATTTTGTAAGAAAATAAAATAAAGCTGCATAAATGATGTTAAATTTCAGGGACACATGGGAGGATGCAAATCCTGCTACCTGGGGAAGCAGTCCAGCATACCATGTAAGTCATGCATTTCACTAGATTCGGATCTTAAAGTTATTTTATTACTTATTGATTGTCAGTTGAAGTGGAAAACAAGATATATTCAGGCTATAATTGCTATTAGAAAGACTCGCGTCTATCATATTTGTTTAATTGATCGTAGTTTACTCATTCGTTGTCTGCCTTTCAGCCGTCGACTCCACCCGCTAGGCCGTATGAGGCTCCTACCCCAGGCTCAGGCTGGACTAATACTCCAGGTGGTAGTTATAGCGACGCTCCAACTCCAAGGGATAGCTATGGTAATCTACTGAGTCTTGAGATGATCTTCTGTAGTTATCCCTTTATAAACTAGCTAACAGGCTAAGTAACTTAATGTTGACCTTTTAATTTGAATGTTCAGCCAATGCTCCTAGCCCATATGTTCCATCTACTCCTGTGGGCCAGCCGATGACCCCCAGCTCTGCTTCATACTTACCGGGAACTCCTGGCCAACCGATGACCCCTGGCAATGTTGGGATGGATATCATGTCTCCTATGGGAGGTTTGTCACTTCTCATTGCATTGCTTTCTCTTTCAATGGGTGGGGTTAGAATTTGGTTTTGGTGGTGAATGGCTGCTGATGAAATGCATATTTTCTTGTTAGCAGCTCATTTCTTATTGAAATCTGTGCTAAATTTTTCATAATTTTATTTAGGGGGTGAGGGTGACTCAATCTGGTGTGTGCCTGATGTGCTTGTTAATATACTGAGGCCTGGAGAGGATGGTAACCTTGGTGTTATCCGAGAGGTCTTACCGGTATGTTTCTTGTTCTTAATTTGTTATGATCTCTAGTCACAGTTTTTTTTGGTAATCTTGATGACAATCGGAACAAAATATAAAATCACTTTTTAAAGCATGCACTGGTGTTTCACCAAGACAATGATTAGTAAATAAGCCTTAAGCTGGACATTGCCCCTCTCAGATATTGTGTTGTCCTTGAGTCCATGATTAGGAAATTGCTTAATCAATTTTTCTTTGTATTTAAATAACCTATACCTATAATCATATCTCAAAATCTACACTGGATTTAGCACTTCTGTCATTGATCATTGGCCTCTTGTTGTGCAACATCAACCTAGTGTGAGATCCTTCACCATACTTGGTTTACTTCCCAGTGTTCCCTCATGGTTTTGGCTTGGATGCTATGCATAGGATAGATCGGTTGGTTTTGCTGTTTCATATTTTGTGTTTTTAATGTCCAAATAATCAATCCGATCCTCTCAATAAGTTGCATAGCAGTATAGCACCAAGCCTTTCTTAGCTGATCCTCTCAATCTTGTCTCTATTATTCTGATTGTCATCAATTCCATCATATGATAGAGATATAATAATTGGGTCTATAATGAAGTTTGTATTAAGCAAATGTTGGACGAAGGAATCACATTGACATTGACATTGCCGTTTTTAGCTTAGTGATTTACCACGGTAATCAAGTACAAACGGTAAAAGATAAGGCTAACTAAAGACCGTAATAATGCTGACCTCGTATGACTTCTACTGTCTCATCCTAAATTACTACTTTATTATTGACTGGGCCCCACTGTCAGCTGGTCAGCTTTGCTCTCTTCTTTCCCTTGGGTTTGACAGTATCAATTAGGCCCCTCTCCTTAGCTCGCTGCTACAACCCAAGTTCCTATTATTCTTTCACGTTGACTGAGTCAAACTCAGTTCTAATGGTTACCAGCCTTTTTTCGATAAGCTCTGCACCTGAGAGATGTCTCCTTTGGGAAGCAGGCTATAATTGAAAATTACCTTGCTGGTGTTTACTTTTTTACGGAGCAAAAATTTGTTGTTTATTTGGCAGGATGGATCATACCGGGTTGCAATGGGGCCATCTGGGACTGGTGATGTATACACTGTTCCACAGACCGATGTGGAGGTGATCCGTCCCAAGAAGTCAGAAAAGATCAAGGTTATGAATGGTGCTCTACGGGGATCGACAGGCAAGCTGATTGGAGTTGACGGTTCTGACGGCATCGTGAAACTTGACGGCTCTTTTGACGTCAAGATTTTGGATATGAACCTCCTAGCCAAGATGGTTGCTTGAGGCAGAGAGAGTGCACAACCGTGTATCCTCCCAAATAATTTTGGGCCAAGATGATGGGTGTGAATGCATACTGTTCTGATTTATTCTTGTGCCTATCTGCATCTTGTTCGGCTGATACCGCGGGGCTGTAAGATGAAAGGCCTCTCTGTAGGCAGATAAAAAGAATAGTGTAAATAGGTTTTTTATTGGGTCTTGTTTTATTTTATGCACTGTTATATTAAACAGATTTTCATAGGAATATTAGAGAGAGGTTTAATGGGCCTGTAAATTTTTTGTTTTGAGGAATGATGACATTTCTGTTTATTATTTTTTTTAATATTATCTGATAAAATTTATTAAGCAGTTGAACCCAGTGGCATGCCATCTTTGTTGGCTTTACATAGGTAGTTTACTAGTTTTTGTTGTGACATTTATCGGTTCCTAAGAGGAACCTCGCTATGCAAATATGCAATGATACCCCTTCATGCATTTTTTTGGAAATAATTGGAAAAAAGGAAAAAAAGAACTGACATGTGGTAATGAGTCAATCTCATTCCATTATAATAATTATATCTCTGAATTATAAAACTTGCTATTAATTATATGAGTACTTTCTTTCCCAAGGAAAATGAGAAAAATAGAAAAAAGGCCCCCCAAACCTCTGTATGTGAAACACTGAAGCCAGAAGTACGTTAAATTCTTTTGCACAATTTTTATCCTTACAAATATTTTGACAAAAAGTTTATTGTTGTATAAAATAAGTTCCTTCTCTTGAAAGACCAGCTGAAAATAAGTGAGTAATACTTAGCGTCAATAGAAAAATTGTCCTTAGCGTCTATAGATTTACATTTCAGGATGTATTTATTACATTTCAAGATATAATTACATTCTGTATGTATATATGAATGTATAGACAGTTTTTCGATGGACACAACATCATGTTTCTCAAAAAAGTTGATTGTGTCATCTCCAAGAGATTCCCTAAAAATGGATCCCAATATATCTATATTGGGTGCCATCCTAAATTTTTTGAGAGCAAATTTTACCTCAATTTCCAACAGATTCCCAAAATATGGATCCCAATACATTTAAACTAGGCCAAAATATGGATCTCAATACATTTGAACGGTCTTGATTTTGCTCTGGTTTTGAGAAGTTGGATTGGGAGTGCCCAAAAACGTCACCAAAATAGCTTGATTTGGCTCTGGTTTTGGAAATGTGAAAAATAGGGATAACGTTTTGGGTCTCTCTTGGAGACGGTTTTCTCTCCTTAATTCTCAATTTTTTGTTTTAGGAGTGTTTTAGGGAGTCTATTGGAGATGCTGTCAGTATGTATATGATACTGACACATCTCCACCAAAAAAAAGAAAAAAAAAAAAATAAGAAATTGGTTCCATCAGTTCTTCAATTCTACGCGCTCTTCCTCTTCCTCTTCCTCTTCCTCTTCCTCTTTTTGGGGTAGCGGTACCACTCTCAACTCCCACCCAAGTCCTAATAGCCCGGCAGCAGCTGCAGCTGCAGCACGACAGATGGAAGGCAAAGGGTCGGGTGACGCTAGAGAGAAGAAGAAGCTCAAGCGCAAGGAGGTACCGTAGTACTAGTATGGTAACAGCAGCAGGCCCCTTTCATTTGAACCACTTGATCAGGCTTAATTACTAATTAATTAATTAGTGATTAATTCCCCCCTCCTTGTGCTGACTTGACTGACTGACTGATTGATTGTGTGGATTTTGTTTTCTTGGCAGGTGCTGGAGAAGAAGAGGGCTGTTGATGAGGCCATCCGGAAGGCGGTTGCGGTGCCGGACCACCTCGCTTCCTTCCTCCCCTTCTGCCGGTACGACAGGAACGGTGAGCAGGCTTAATTAAGGTTTATGGGTTCTCTTGGTTGATTGATTTATTAGTTCATTACTTTTGGCATTAATGTTGGTTTGGTTGTATGTGATGAATGTGTCAGGTATCTCGGTGCACCTGGAGTCGGCGAATGGGGATCGCCTCTCTGCCCCTGCGAAGAAATATGTTCAGAATCTTTTGAAGGTATAAATGGCGTCGATGCCGAGGATTAGTAATTTAATTTGGCCATCTTGGTGATACCCTTTATGGAATTATTTTGGAATTCAGTGTTCCAATAAACGTAACATAAATGCACATTTTGACGGGTAATTGAAACAATTTGTAGGTAAATATGGAAAAATATTTTGGGCAAGAGTGGCCCACAGAAGAGAAAGTGAAAAGAAGAGAAATGGCAGTGCCTGAAGCTCGGTACATACTTGTCTGGCAATCGTGTACCGAAAAGCCAGAAGATGGATTGGATGATTGTGGCCTATTGGATGGCCAGGATAGACTTGTGGGGTTTGTACATTACCGTTTTGTGGTTGAGGAGGATGTGCCGGTGACTTATGTGTATGAGCTGCAGCTTGAGTCCTGTGCACAGGGAAAGGGGCTAGGCAAATTCTTGATGCAGCTAATTGAGCTTATTGCTAGAAAGGTTGTTATTTTCTCTTTTCATTTTTTTTCCCATTTTTCTCTTGTTTTCTTCTAATTTGCTGGAACACTATTTGAATTTGACAACTTAAGCTTTTACCCCACAATAGAAATGCATGGAGCATACTTGTAATTTTGCTCTACATTTTAAATAAGGACCTAAATCATTGAATTGGTACTCCTGCAGTCTGTTGTTGTAATTGTATAATCTCCCCAAAATCATGTCGTATTGATGTAGTGAACATGACTATTCTATGACATACTATGTGGATATCATCTTTTCGTCAGAACAGAAAATGTAATATCAAGTTCTAAATTTTGCAGAATAAGATGGGATCTGTAATGCTGACAGTTCAGAAGTCAAATGAATTTGCCATGAATTTCTACACTGGCAGGTTGAGGTAAACCAATGGAACTTTTGACTTGCAGTTTTAACATCTGCTACCCTACAACACTATTGTGCCAATTTGGTGTCTCCGTAATGTAATTTAGGTATTATCAGGCCGTATTATACTCTACAGTTTGCTGGCTGGAAACTTAAAAGTTAATGATATAAAACATAGTCAGGTGCCTAATTATCTGTGTTTCTTTTATTTGGTTTATGCATTAATTGACTCAAATATGACATTTGTAATGCAGATATGTCATATCAAGTACTTCACCATCACGTGTGGATCCATTGGTACAAAATTTTACAACTATGATTATATCTTTATATTCTCCTAGAACTGAATGTATACTTTTGCCAGTTTGTTTACCGGTAGTACATCTAGTTCTGTAAGAAAAAAACCTTTTTGGTTTTTCAAAGTGCTGACCCGTGCTGTTTATTGCGATATAAGAAAGAAACTAGTATGAGCTACTGTTTTCCATTCTAAAAGATGTTAGGTTTTAATCGACATGTTATGTTTCTAAGTTGTAACTTACAAGTTGATCCTTTCGGCATGAATGGTATCAGCAAATCAATTTCGGCTTACACCTTGGATGATCTGTGTTTAGGATTTAATCATCACCATAAATCAAAGTTTGTTATTGTTTTATAATATTTTGCTCTATTTTTATTGTATTTTATCAGATTGGAGCAGAGAAAAGTTATGAGATTCTATGCAAGACATTCGACCCTGAAGCTAAAAGCAAATTGGAGGTAAATTAAGTCAATGTTGCTTCAAGCTTTTGTTAAGCT
The DNA here is from genome assembly GCA_030179965.1 of Cyperus esculentus. Taxonomy (NCBI): domain Eukaryota; kingdom Viridiplantae; phylum Streptophyta; class Magnoliopsida; order Poales; family Cyperaceae; genus Cyperus; species Cyperus esculentus. The sequence continues at coordinate 3,437,993 of JASGLE010000025.1, read as the reverse complement.
GAATTGAGGCTGTACATATCAAGCATTACAGGTATTCTTACAATTTTTCCTGGCTAAATTTGTACAGGAATGAGAGAGAAACCAGCTACCTGAGAAATACTCGAAAGAAAATGGATTTTGGTGAACAACTTAGTTTATAGTTAATTGGCATTTTTTTTTTTTTTATTTTAACCTAGTGAGGCATGTTAGTGTTCCAAATGCCCCTTGATCCTTTTCTTTTCCTTTTCATTTGTCTTTGATAAATAACTTGTATCATTTTGTAGCTTTGGATCATCTTTTGAGAAAACTGGTTTAGTATGTTTGATTTTTCGATCAAATTCGATCAATCATAATTTTTGTTACTTGAAAAAAAATGGGGTTTTCAATCATAATTAGTCGAGGAGAGAATGTATGGGAATTCATGGCTCCAGTAAAATTTTGATTTGATATCAGAATCAGACAATGATATCTTTTCCTTTCCATTTGCTGCACCTGAGAAACCATACGACTAGAAACATAACAAGGAAGAAAGTTCTAAGTGTTTCATATCTATACTCCAGAAAGAGAGGCTGATAGATTATCAAATCTCCTTCATGCTACATCACTAGTATTAACATCCATTAAATCATCTTTTTTTAATGATTTGTGTTAATCTAACGGATCTTATAACTTAGACCTTTCATATCCTATTTTGTTATTAAATAATGGAAGTTGTAACAAATATAATATTAAGTACTTTTTAATCTCATATCATATTTTGTCATTTTACTGTGTGATGGTTTAATATTAAATAATAGTTCCACCACATATATATTTTACATATAATTTTGTTCATACCTTGATTTTGCAGATATATAATTATTATTGCATTTATATTACTAATTTTTCATAATTTTTTTCTCATCTGGGTAGAAATCTGGAGTACAGCCCTCCTAAAAAAGAAAATTGTAACTACAAAAACAATCCTGAGGCTTGTCAAATAGCTTGGCGAGACAGCATCCAAGACAATTGTCTCCCTCCTGCACACAAATTATACCGCTGTAGTGTCCTGACATTGTGAGAATAATGAGGAATTGCAACGAACTTAACTGGTCTTGACGAGCTTGTGTAACTTAAACTCTACTAATAAAATCCCTTTCACAAATGAGAAGAACAAAGAGTACAAGTTGAAAGGGAAGTTGCAGTTGCTGGAATTGACACTTGTATATAACATGTAAGGAATTTTGTTCTTAGTTTCTTCCAATATCACATCCTTTTCTTTTAACATTAGCTTCTTACATCTATGCCTAACCTCATTAATTCGTTCATTGTGCTTTATTTATGGTGCTATATTCAATTAAATATATCTGTGATTATATATATGAACATTGTTTATCAATGGGTCATATATGCATGATAATTGCCCTTGTTACCTAACAAAAACTATACATTTTGTGTGCTTCCATTATAGTTACTGAAAAGAAGTGTCAACTGCAGGCAATGCCATTAAAGATGCCGAAATATAGAACACGTTAAAATGGGCCTGATTAATTGAGATGGTCACTATTGGGCCTAGCTATTTGGGCCCAAAACAGTCTCGCTGCGCTCCTCCGTTCAACTCTCGTCTAAAGATGCATTTTCTATTTTGTAAAGAGTCAATACCATTGACAGCTTAAAAGACAGAAAAATGTATTAATTTTTAGTACTTATTCAACTATGTCATTTGGGATTTTATGTTGTAATAATAAATATAATGCATCCAATATATATACAAAGTACTTTGGTTATTTCATATTTCAATTATATTATTATAGGGCTAATTAATGGTTCGTGGGAGGCATTGTCAGAAATACATAGTTTTGGCGGGGCATTTGTTCAAAATAAAAATTCGGGACCAACTTGTCACGAGGTGAAAGTTCAGGAACCTCTAAAGTAAATATTCCTGTAGTTATTGATATTTTGTCTTTTATTTGTTGGACATCTCTAACAAAGAAATTCATCAAAAATAATATAAAAACTATAAATAAAAAGTATATCCACAAGTTTTCTAAAAAAAGTTTCTGAGCTATATACCCACAGAAACATGATAGACAAACTGAAATAATATCAAACTAGAGGTACTAATTTTAATTTTTCTGAAACTCTGTTGTTCTTATTTCATTCAGAGAACATGGTCTCATGCAATATCATTTGGTGACGACAGATTTATAATTTCTCTTTTCATAAGGATCTTTTAAATACGGAAACACCTTGTGTCCATTGAATTTAGTATCCACTAGAAGAGTGCTTCGCTTTGCTTCGACAGTAAATATTGAGTTATATCATTTGCTTATGCTAAACAAATTGAGTTTCTAATAAATTTATAAAGCAATTTGATTTTCCATCAAAGAATATCATGTTTACATGAAATTTAAAATACAATTAATGTACAAATTTAAAGAAGGACATGTTTGTAATGTAAAGTTGTTAATTATTGAATTGGAAATTCTTTCTAAGATTGTAAAAATAATTGTTCTCAAAAAAACCTCACCCTTTGTAGTGCTAAAGAAAATAATATTAATATAGTTAGTTTGTTGTGATGTGTTAATATTAATTTATTCAACTATATGAAATTTGGATGAAGTCAATATTTGTATTTCATTGTAAATTATTTTTAAAATTATAAATCAATCAATATATATATATATATGTTCCTCATTATCAGCTTTTTATATACTCAAAAACATAATCAATGCATTTAGAGTCATATAAGATCTAAAACCATATTATAAATTGTCGAGAATAAAATAATTGATGTCAAGAAAATCAAAAGCCTTAGCTCAAATCCCAATTGCCTCTACACGTCAAAAATAATCAAGACAAATACAATATGAATTCTTATACCAAGGTGAGTCCTCCAACTTCCAAATTTTGCTAATTGAAAATATATTCAATAAAAAAAAGATGTACAACAGAAAAAAAAAATTATGAATTTAGCTACTCAAAACTCAAATTATATAAGAATATCAAATTTTTTATAAAATTGTGAAGAATTTTAAAGTTGCAAAACTCAAACTCTCCAAAAATCATTAGATGTTCTAATTAAGCATTAAAAAGATATTACCACTCAAATATAAAAATTATAAACAAAGAATACCTAAAATGATTTTTTGATGATAATATGATCTTTAGTACAATTTTTGGTGAAAAGCACAGTAGATTTTGTAAGAAATCATTTTGAAAACAATTATAAAGAGAAAAATGAAATTTAAAAAGTCAAATGGATATCACCATTTTAATTCTAATGAACATTTTAATTCTAATGAAGTTAGTGTAAAAAGAGGGAACTGACCACTAGATTCCTTTCTCTCTCCATCATAGAAGCATAAAGCCAAAGAATTAAAAAAAAATAATAATAGCAAATCGTACTAATAGTGCAAACTGCAAACTGCTTTGACAAATTCTACAGGTGGTAAATGGGGCGGGCGGGTTGGGTTCGTGTTCGAGTTTGGGTCGGGCGGGTCAGGTCAGTTTGACCTTCTAGAAGATCTCGGGTTGGGTAGGGTGATGGGCAGGTCGGGTCGGATCAATTTTAATATCAATTTTTTTGGATTGTATGTTGATTTGAGTTGGATTGCATGTTGTTTGATCTTGGGTCAGGTTGGATCAGGTCAGTTTGACTTTCATAAAATACTGGGTCGGGTCGGGTTTTGCCACCTCTAACAAATTCCCTCCATGATGATTGCTATTGGTAAAAAAAAAAAAAAATACTGTTCATAACACTGTAGATTTTACTGTAGAGGGACATCCCAAAATAATATACTATAATAGGGATGTGGACGGCCGAAACTGTTCATGGGGCAAAATTTAACGGTGACAGCTTACAGCTATCGATGTATTGTTTTTTTTAAAGATCATTTTATAGAAATGTTTCATCTGTAAAGAAAATCTTATGTTGTAAGAATTGTTCAAGCAGTACTTAAACTGTCAGATTATGCTGCAATTAACTATCATGACAATTTGATTCTCAGCAAATACATATGACAGAATAAAGTGTCAAATTAAAAACCTCAGTTCTCCAGCATAAAGAAAAAATTGCAACGCAGTCATTATGTGTTGCCTTTATGTGTTTCAACAAATCAACACCAAATCTGTTACCTTTATGTGTTTCAATAGAAGCAATGACACTGAATTTAATTTGCTGGAATCCTAATCCGATTACAGGGTTCTGCGAGGACGGCTCAAATTACCTTGGAAGTGGCCTCCAGAAACCACAATCATTGTATGGGGATCACACGGCCTTACTTTACTATTTTGGATCGCAGCGGGTACAGACTCAGAAGCAATGACAAACAACTCATTTTGCGTAGGAGAGAATTGAGTAGAGAGAAACCATCGGTATAAATAATGTCTGACAAAATAAGAAGGAACAAAGTTCGAGTGGTTCATATATATACTTGGAATTCAAGAAGGAAAATGTATTTGCCGAACCGAAAATGGGACGAATGGCAAATGCTTGATAAAGAGTGATCGCACCCAAGAATATACACTTTTACTTAGGAAATGCCTACAGAATTAATCTAAATCACTGGCATATACATTTGATTACATGCACTTTATTTCCTTTTTCAGTTACTGCTTTGTATTTGGTGTTTCAGGTCAAGAAAGGCAATAATCAAAGAAATTGGATCTGATTGGAGTAGAAAGCGACCTGGACCCGACCTTACGGTCTGTAAGGGTCACATACGGCAGCAGTGCAAAAGAAGGAAAGAAATCTGGATTTGATGGCTATTTAAGCACCTGCCAGGGCAGCGTTTCAGGGGTTGTTCTTTCCACTTTCCAGTCGCCTTTGAGAGGAGAATTTGAGAGTTTTCTTAGAGAAGAAGCAAGGTGAAGCCAAAGAGAAATCGAGCAAAGCAAGAGGCGAGAAGACAGCGAGTCGGCAAGGCGACGAGCGAGATACGCGCGTGCAACATCGAGACCAAGCTTTTACTGTTCTTTCTCTTTTCCTTACTTTTTGAGATAGATTTGTGTTCTTGTTGTTGCGCGATGACTTGTTTCGTTTGTTATATTTGCTTGCTTGCTGTTGTATCGGCCATGTCTGGCTAAACCGTTAGTTTCTAGGATTATGATGATGTATTAACTTGGTTTTTGGTCTTTATGAAGTTGTCTTGATTATCCTTTATTTTAGTTCCTTGGTATTGTGTATGAATTGTTGATTGCTTGCTAAGTTTTAGTTACGTGTCCGAACCGGTAACCAGTAAGTGTTGGCCACACACTCTAGGTTTTAAGCCTTAGTACACACTCTAGTTAGTACGCGAGGTGGGTTAGAGATCCGAGAGGGCAATCAGGCAACACGCGAGAGCGGGGCTTTACACTACCCGAGAGGGAGGTACACCTTGGGGCACCAATACTGGGACATAGGTTGGTTTACAAGCGAGAGCTGAGGTTTGGTGCTTGATATTGTTTTAACCAGAACTAAATGTTTTAATATCAAGAATTCATAATTACCAATTTACTTGAATTGTGCACCGACTGTATGCGAGAGTGACGGCCGGTACACCTCTTTCCGACAGACGCGAGAGCGCGGTTTGGTTAGTTGTGTTGATTGTACGTGACAGGTACGGTTAGTGTAATTCGAGGCCAAGTGACGACTAATCCGACGTCCTAGAAACGCCTTTTATATTATTGCACTTCGTCTTTTATTAATTGTTGTTTTATTTAGGAACTTAATTGAAACCCCAAAATTGTGATTTTTATGTAGTTTAAGGGACAAACAAAGTCTAGTCCGGTTTTGCCAGTTGTCTCTGTGGATTCGACCCCACACTATACCACAACCAAGTCGTACGCTTGCGACCAAACTGTAGTCTAGTTGGGATTTAAAAGTAATGAACTTTCGAGTGAACAAGCTTTTTGGCGCCGTTGCCGGGGACAATTGCGTCATTTCTGGACTTTATTTTGTTTATTTCTCGAACTATTTTTCTTTCTTTTTCTAACTTTTCTTTTTCTTCGTTTTATCTTTGTCTGTTTTAGGGGCACACTGGAGATAGGAGGACACGCTCTCAGAGACCGATCAAGAATCCCGAAGAGAGACCTCGCGTTTCCGCCCATGAACAGACGCTCTTCTTCTCAGCTGCCGAACCTTACGCAGCGTAACCAACCTTTACGGTCCGTAAGCCCCTTACGGGTCGTACAGGAGCCCTTACGCACCGTAAGACCGCCGGCAGAGACACCAGAGACTGAGCCAGCGACATCGGAGATGGGTGACAACGGAAACAACGAAAACAGGGCAGTCGCATTCGTGCCAAGGACGCTAAGGGACTTCGCCGTCCCGAGAGCCGACGATGTGGGAGACGTCATCATCCTCCCAGAAGTCCAAGGAGGCCCTCCATACTTGAGCTCGACGGTCTTCAACATCGTCCAACAAAATCTCTTTCATGGCATGGAGCACGAAGACCCACACGACCATCTCCGCACCTTTATTAGAATGTGCCAATTTATCCGGGAGAACCCTGCTTCTTCCGAATACATCAAATTGGTCTTGTTCCCATTCACTCTCCGGGACAAGGCTAAAAAGTGGTTTAATTCTCTCCCTAAGAACTCAGTTGGTACCTGGGTGCTCCTCTCTAATTTATTTTTGAGCAAATTCTTTCCGCATAGGAGGACCACTAGGATTAGGGGCCAAATAATGTCTTTTAAACAAGGCCCGCAAGAAACCATTACAGAGGCTTGGGAACGGTTTAGAGAATTGCTTAGTTCTTGCCCGCATCACAATACACCTGAGTGGATGGTAGTAGAAATTTTCTATAATGCATTGAATTTTAACTCTCGTGCACTTGTCAATGCAACCTCAGGTGGAAAATTTATGGAGATGGAAGCTGACGAGGCAATCGAGTTGTTCGACAACTTGGCGGCTCAACAACAGTGGTCCGACCGCGACAACAACCGAGGATCTGGCGGTCGGTACGAGGTGGACGAAATTGCTGCCCTGACCGCAAAGGTCGATGCCTTGTAGAAGGCGCTGGAGGGCAAAAGCACCGTCAACGCGGTGCAAACCGAAACCCCAGTTACATGCGAGCTATGCGGAGAGGAAGGACACACATATCAAGAATGCCCGTTCGCGCAACCAGACGGAGGGCAAGAGCAAGTCCACGCAGCAAACCAACCCTAGTTCTTCCAGAGACCCCAATACAACCAGTACCCGCACAATAACTTTGAACAACGCAACTGGGGATGGAAGAACAACAACAACCAAGGTGGCCAATACCAGCCGAGAGCCCTACAGCCGTACAACAACCCAGGATGCTACAACAACTTCGAGGGAGGAAACCGCAACTTCTATCAAAATGCGGCTTTCCCTAATCAGAACCGGCAACCACCTCAGCAACAGTTGCAGCCCTAACAACAACTATCAGCCCCACGACAGCCAACCCAGGAGGAATCACTTGCAAATTTTATCGCAAAACAGCAGAAAATGAATAAGATGGTCTTCGACCAAATGCAAGCGCTGACCACGCAAATTGCCAGGCTAGCCGAAGGAAATCAGGCAAGGGAGACCCGTGGGAATGACGGACAACACCAAAGCGCAGAAGCAAAAGCAATCGTTCTCCGAAACAACAAATCCTACGAAGGCCCGTCAATGCCACAGCCAGAACCTGAACCGGAACTAATCCTTACGGACCGTACATCTATCTTACGGACCGTAAGGTATCCAGAGGAAATCGTGACGATTGAAGGAGTTGAGATTGAAATGGAGGAACCCCCGCACCTTACGCCCCGTAAAGATCCCTTACGCACCGTAAGGGAGGAAGCAGAGAAGACAGTGGAGAAGGGGAAGAAACCGGAAACTGCTCAACCAAAACCATATCAACCCCCCGTCCCATTTCCTCAGAGGCCAGCAAAGGCGAAGCTGGATCAACAGTTTGAGAAAACTTTAGAGGTGTTGAAGCAGCTTCAAATTACCATTCCGTTTTGTGAAGCCCTGTCTCAAATGCTCTCATACGCTAAATTCCTGAAGGAGATTCTTGCTAATAAGCGAAGCTTGGGAGATTGTAACAAGGTCCAACTCAGCCCGGAGTGCAGTGCAGTGATCAGCAAAGACCTCCCTCCTAAACTCGGCGACCCTGGAAAGTTTACTATCCCGTGCATGATCGGAAGGGCGTCTATTAAGAAGGCCCTATGTGATCTCGGAGCAAGCGTCAGCCTGATGCCAAACTCTATATTCCGGAAGATCGGGGTAGGCGAGTTAAAACCGACAAGGATGACTCTCCAACTAGTTGATGCATCTGTTCGAGTTCCATTGGAAGTGGTTGAGGATATCCCGGTCCAAGTCGGGAAATTCTTCGTTCCAGGAGACTTCGTTATAATGGAGATGGAGGAGCACAAGGACGTACCAATCATTCTAGGTAGACCATTCCTCCGCACAGCAGGCGCTTTGGTGGACATGAAGAATGGGGTGCTGACTTTGCAAATTGGAGGCGAAAAAGTCGAGTATCACTTTGATCAAGCAGTAAAGTACCCGTATAAAGAAGAAGGCTGTTTTGTGCAAGATGTAATCGATGATTTGGTGGAGGAAGCAATCGAGGAAACAAACGATAAAGCATCATGTGCCATCTCGGAAGCCACTGAAGCAGCTTATGCAGCCGAACTGACAACTCTAGCAGACGTGCCAGACAGGCCTTACGGTCCATACAAGGACCTTACGGTCCGTAAGGGCGAAGGAGAAGGCAGACCTGAGCTGAAGCAGCTTCCCGAGAACCTCCGCTACGAATTCTTAGGTCCAGATAACACCTTCCCGGTTATCGTGAGAGCACACCTGACCCCCGACCAAACAAAGAAGCTTCTTGATAAGTTGCGACTTCACCGAGGCGCGATAGGGTACTCGACCAAGGACTTGGAAGGATTGAATCCTGCCACATGCATACACAGAATCCTCCTTGAAGAAGGGCACAAACCGTCGATTGAAGGGCAGAGGAGATTGAATCCAATCATGTCCAAGGTAGTGAAGAAGGAGATACTAAAATTGCTTGATGTTGATGTGATCTATCCCATCTCCGACAGTCAATGGGTTAGCGCGGTTCATGTGGTGCCAAAGAAGGGAGGAATGACAGTCGTCAAAAACGACAAGGGAGAAGACATCGAGACACGGACGGTCACGGGATGGCGAATGTGTATAGATTACCGCAAACTGAACGCGGCCACTCGAAAAAAGACCATTTCCCTCTCCCTTTTGTTGATCAATTACTTGAAAGATTAGCGAAACATTCATACTTTTGTTATCTTGACGGTTTCTCTGGTTTCTTTCAGGTGCCCATACATCCTCAGGATCAGGAGAAGACCACTTTCACATGCCCGTATGGAACTTTTGCCTACAGGAGCCTTTGAAAGGATGTGTTTTGAAAGTTATTTATGTTCATGATTAAATGTGTTTTTTGATATGCATTTATGTTCCTTGAAATTTAATAATATCATTCCTTTAGAAGAATTCAGGAAGATGCTCTTGGTCCTGAATCATAGAACTCTAAAGATGGGATATGTATTTCTAAATTTGCTCATGATCTTGATAATTAAAGAGGAACATTAATTATCAATAAGATCATCACGTTGATAAAAGTATATTGTAGTTCTATAAATATAAAGTTTATCACTATGACATGAGTGTATAAAATGAGATGGATATTTTATACATTGAGCATGACCAATTTGAATGAAACATCATATGGATTGTGTTTTGTGTCGTTGATGTTTCATTGTGTCTTTGAATCTACGATATGAGATACGTATATTTTTCACATGAGTAACACATGATGTGATTATCATTTAAACCCTATCAAGTTATATGATAGAGTGATAGTTCGTTGTGTGAAACTTGTGCGGGAGAAATCTATGTGTCAACAGTATCATTGTCACTCAATATGAGTAGTGATATTACTGGGCCCCTTGGTAAAGTGGGATTATAATGCTAGCAATATAACTGGTGTCAGTTATAATTATAGTTCACTTATAGAGACCAAGAAAAGGAATGCAGTCCAAAAATGACACGTTCCTATTTTGCACAGCATTCAGAATATCACATGACAAGGATAGACACAATATTAGTGGATTTGGCAAAGTAATGTGCGGCATTATTTATGTCATTTGAAGGACTATATGTAGTGATAGAACCTCTGTAGTCAATTGATATAGACTAGTTATATCATAACTTCAACATGACATAAATCCCTAAACGGTCACACCAAATGAATAAGAAACAACTAGGTTCTATATCTTATAGATTATTTCATGGTTGAAATAATAAGGATAAGATATTAGAATTAACTTTCTAAAATTACTTTATAAAGTAATTAAATGGAATTATTGTGAGGAAAATCAAATTCTAATAAGAAATGCTTATATATATGCGAGCCTATATATATCTATATATGCGTGCCTATATATATATGAGATAATATTAGAAGATTGGAAATTAGAAAATAGAAGATCAGAAATTAGAAAATAGAAGTTATTTTCTACCTCCATTCTTCCTATATATAGTTCTTCTCATATGTTGAGAAAGAGAATAACTAATTCTAATTCTTCCTCCATTGTTCTTCTCATGTGTTGAGAATAAGAGAACAATTAATTCCATTAGAGAGTACGAGGATCGCGTGTTCATCTATCGTGAACACCGATCGCCAGTTGTTTGTAGATTCAAGGTGAACTAAGGGCTCTTCCGCACCGTTGCCTCGCCTTGAAGTCGATCGATTCAGGAGGAGAAGAGGAAGAACGAGCAACGAAGAATAGCCAATCGCCTTATCAATTCCGCGCAAATCAAGGTACAATTCTTATGTCGTCTTTGTGAATTAATTAGAGTTTAATTAATTGAGAAGATGATTGGATTGCATGTGTTCTCCCATGCAATCATGATAGAATTGTTTTGTGTAATATGTTAGAATTACATGTGTTCTCCCATGTAATTAGATGTTTGATTGTTGCATTAACGAAGATCTTTTAGTATAGTTATGAACTTGGGGTTAAAAATTTTAAAAATTCGACCCTAGGCTATACATGAAATCCCAACAGCCTTTGCATCGCACCTGCGACTTTCCAACGGGCTATGATGGTCATTTTTTCTGAATTTATTGAAAATCAAGTGGAAGTTTTTATGGACGATTTCTCTGTTTGTGGTAGTTCATTTGATGATTGTTTGACTAATTTGTGCAAAATTTTACAGAGGTGCGAAGAAGTACATTTGGTGCTAAATTGGGAAAAGTGTCATTTCATGGTGCAAGAAGGAGTGGTGCTCGGTCATATGGTCACTTCCAAGGGAATTGAGGTGGATAAAGCAAAGATACAGGTCATCAAGAATCTAAGTTATCCAACAGACGTCAAGGGAGTCCGCAGCTTCCTCGGACACGCAGGATTCTATCGTCGCTTTATCAAGGATTTTTCAAAAATTGCTAGACCTTTAACTAACCTGTTGATTAAAGACTCGGAGTTTTTATTTTCTCATGAATGTGTTGATGCTTTCAACAGGTTGAAAGGAGCTCTCACCTCAGCGCCGATCCTTCATCCACCCTACTGGTCCCAACCTTTCGAACTAATGTGCGATGCAAGCGACTATGCAATTGGCGCAGTGCTGGGACAACGCAAGGAAGGCAAACTGGTGGCAATCTACTATGCTAGCAAAGTGCTCGACCCAGCACAAATCAACTACACCACCACTGAAAAGGAGCTGTTGGCTGTTATTTTCGCCCTCGACAAATTCAGATCATACCTGGTGGGGTCTCGCATCATCATCTACACAGATCACGCGGCAATCCGATACCTGATTACCAAAAAGGATGCAAAACCAAGGCTTATTCGTTGGGTTCTCCTCCTCCAAGAATTCGATATTGAGATCCGCGACAAGAAGGGCGTAGAAAACTCAGTTGCAGACCACCTGTCCCGGCTGAGAGTGACATCCGGAAGCAACAACGGGTTGCCAATCGACGACTCGATTCCAGGGGAGCAGCTGATGGCAATCACAGCCCTTACGGACCGTAACGATGCCTTACGGGACGTAAGCGCGGAGCTTCAGACACTTCAAGAGCTGCTACAAGATGCTGCACTTAATTCGAGCCTTACGACCCGTAAGCAGGACCTTACGGTCCGTAACGACTGTCTAGCAGTTCATTCTCTGCCCTGGTACGCGGATTTTGCGAATTTCCTCGCATCTGGAGTACTACCACATGGCATGTCATACCAGCAGAAGAAGAAGTTCATGGCCGATGTGAAGCACTACAATTGGGAGAACCCGCATCTCTTCAAGGTTGGAATTGACGGACTGTATAGGAGATGTGTCCCGAGTGAAGAAACGAGCAAATCCTGCGACATTGCCACTCATCTCCTTACGGCGGCCATGCCTCGTTCTCCAAAACAGCTGCCAAGGTTTTGCAATCTGGTTTCTTTTGGCCTACTCTTTTCAAAGATGCGCGCACCCACGTCACACAGTGCAATGAATGCCAGAGGACCGGGAACATCTCCCGAAGAAATGAGATGCCGCTGCAACCAATTCTAGAAATAGACATGTTCGATGTTTGGGGAATCGATTTCATGGGACCGTTCCCAAAGTCAAACGGGTATGAGTACATACTGGTAGCGGTGGATTATGTGTCTAAATGGGTAGAGGCTGTACCATGTGTTAAGGCAGATGCGAAGTCTGTGAAGCGGCTTTTCAACGAGATCATTTTTCCACGATTCGGAGTGCCCCGTGCCGTAATTAGTGATGGAGGAAAACACTTCGTGAACAAACTTCTCGACAAGCTTCTGGAAAAGCATAGCGTAACGCATAAAGTCACCACACCTTACCACCCTCAAGCCAATGGCCAGGTCGAGATCTCAAATCGCGAGATTAAGACCATTCTAGAGAAAACTGTGGCTAGGACAAGGAAGGATTGGGCATTCAAATTGAGTGATGCTCTTTGGGCATATAGGACCGCGTTCAAAACACCGATTGGGATGAGTCCCTTCATGCTAGTGTATGGAAAGACTTGCCATCTGCCGGTGGAGATCGAGCACAAATCATTTTGGGCCACACGACAGATCAACCTAGATCTTCAAGCCGCCGGTGAGAAGCAGATCCTAGATCTCCACGAGCTCGAAGAGGCGCGACTCCAATCTTACAACAACGCTCGCATCTATAAGGAGAGGACGAAGAGAGCCCATGACAAGAAGATTCTCAAGGAGTTCCGCGAAGACGATCTCGTCTTGCTATTCAATTCAAGGCTCAGGTTATTTCCAGGTAAACTCCGCTCACGTTGGTCTGGTCCTTTTATTGTGCGACAGGTTTATCCATTCGGAGCGGTGGACATCGAAGGCAAAACTATTGGAGTCTTCAAAGTCAACGGTTCAAAGTCAACGGTCAAAGGATTAAGCACTACATCGCGAGTCAACAGGATGAAGAGGGTTGGGTCCAACATCTCTCGGACCCACTTGCACCTCAGTAGATTCTTCACTTTTCTTGCGGCTCGTGTGCTGGGCATACGAGCCGCACAACGGTATGATTCTTTACCCTTTTTCCCCTTTATCTCTTTATTTTGGAACTTAAGCATTGAGGGCAATGCTTGGTTTAGCTTGGGGGGGGGGGGGGGGGGGGGGGGGGGGGGAGAGTTTCATGCTTTGGATTAAACTGAGGTTTTTGCCCTAAGAATTGTATATCTTTTTGGTTGTTTTCATCAAATCCAGCTATCTTTTCGCATGTTTTCGGGTTGCATTTTTCTTTTTCTTTCTTTTCTGTTTTCTGCATACGGTGGACCTTACAGTCCGTAAGGCCTTCCTTACGGTCCGTAAGGATTGGGAACTGACAGCATCTGCATTGCATTTCTTTGCATATTTTTAGGATTTATTTGTTTTTAGTCTTCAAATTTTAGTGAATGAATTGTTTGAACATGGGGAATTCAAAAATTGGGAAATCAAAACAAGCAATTATTTGAGTTGGTACTTAATTGCCTATTTACGGGTTTTTCAGTGGAATTACGAAAGGAAATTGTACAAACCTTTTTCAAACTAACCCATGGTGCATTGAAAATGGAACCCTTATCCTAAAGATGATTGAGCAATTGGTTAGGTATTTTGTGACGATGAACTGTCTTGACCCCTCTGACACCTTATGTGGACCTTTTTGTACCCTGATGATCCATTTGGGTTTCTAAAAAAAAAAAAGAAACAAAGAAATAAAAGAGAAAAAGAAAACAAAAGGCCCAAAAATAATTTTATTTTTCAAATAGAATAAGTGGTTACCACAAGAGGTCAAAAACAGAAAAGGGGACGTGAATAATAACCCTGTAGTCAGTGACGAGGGCTGACGAGTCCCGACCTCCTCAATTGGATCACTTGTGAACAAAAAGGTACACACAAGGGAGAAATGTCAAGTAGTTCATCCGATCGAAAAACCAACCCTGAGCGACAATTGCAAAGAGGGTTTGGAAAATTGTTTCAAAAGTAGAACACCCGTGGAGTGAAAAAGAAAATAAAAGAGAATTATCAAGAAAAATTCCAAAAAGCCCGAACTCAAAATGAAAACATGTCAGAATTCCCTGAGAGTAGCCCATGTTTAGAAAATTCATTTACGACCTTTTTGCATTTTGGATTAAGGATTTGTGTACGTATGGTTAGCCATTTAAAACTAGCCCTTTTTCTAGGATACCATTGCTTGAGGACAAGCAAAGAGATAAGCTTGGGGGGTTGATCGCACCCAAGAATATACACTTTTACCTAGGAAATGCCTACAGAATTAATCGAAATCATTGGCATATGCGTTTGATTACATGCACTTTATTTTCTTTTTCAGTTACTGCTTTATATTTGGTGTTTCAGGTCAAGAAAGGCAAGAATCAAAGAAATTGGATCTGATTGGAGCAGAAAGCAACCTGGACCCGACCTTACGGTTCGTAAGGGTCACACACGGCAGCAGTGCAGAAGAAGGAAAGAAATCTGGATTTGATGGCTATTTAAGCACCTGCCAGGGCAGCGTTTCAGGGGTTGTTCTTTCCACTTTCCAGCCGCCTTTGAGAGGAGAATTTGAGAGTTTTCTTAGAGAAGAAGCAAGGTGAAGCCAAAGAGAAATCGAGCAAAGCAAGAGGCGAGAAGACAGCGAGTCGGCAAGGCGACGAGCGAGATACGCGCGTGCAACATCGAGACCAAGCTTTTACTGTTCTCTCTTTTCCTTACTTTTTGAGATAGATTTGTGTTCTTGTTGTTGTGCGATGACTTGTTTCGTTTGTTATATTTGCTTGCTTGCTGTTGTATCGGCCATGTCTGGCTAAACCATTAGTTTCTAGGATTAGGATGATGTATTAACTTGGTTTTTGGTCTTTATGAAGTTTTCTTGATTATCCTTTATTTTAGTTCCTTGGTATTGTGTATGAATTGTTGATTGCTTGCTAAGTTTTAGTTACGTGTCCGAACCGGTAACCAGTAAGTGTTGACCACACTCTAGGTTTTAAGCCTTAGTACACACGTGATTGGATTTAGTTAGTACGCGAGGTGGGTTAGAGATCCGAGAGGGCAATCAGGCAACACGCGAGAGCGGGGCTTTACACTACCCGAGAGGGAGGTACACCTTGGGGCACCAATACTGGGACATAGGTTGGGTTTACAAGCGAGAGCTGCGATCTATACCTGTGGTGGTTAGAACTGTGTTAGGAATTAAGCCAACAGGCGAGAGCTGAGATTTGGTGCTTGATATTGTTTTAACCAGAACTAAATGTTTTAATATCAGGAATTCATAATTACCAATATACTTGAATTGCGCACCGGCCGTATGCGAGAGTGACGGCCGGTACACCTCTTTCCGACAGACGCGAGAGCGCGGTTTGGTTAGTTGTGTTGATTGTACGTGACAGGTACGGTTAGCGTAATTTGAGGCCAAGTGACGACTAATCCGACGTCCTAGAAACACCTTTTATATTATTGCACTTCGTCTTTTATTAATTGTTGTTTTATTTAGGAACTTAATTGAAACCCCAAAATTGTGATTTTTATGTAGTTTAAGGGACAAACAAAGTCTAGTCTGGTTTTGCCAGTTGTCTCTGTGGATTCGACCCCACACTATATACCACAACCAAGTCGTACGCTTGCGACCAAACTGTAGTCTAGTTGGGATTTAAAAGTAGTGAACTTTCAAGTAAACAAAGAGCCTGAGCGATACCGTTTCATTTATTCGAAGGACTTGTACCTATAAGGACTGACTAGTTATCACTGCACAAATTATACGACTGTACGTTGTGAAGGAAATTAGGAAATGATCAGATTCTAAGCAGCCATGACAATCTTGTATAACTTAAACTCTACTAATAGAATCCCTTCCAAAAATGATACCGACCATTCCTACCAGTTCAAACGGGAGCTCCAGTTACTGCAGTTGACACTCATATATAACATATACCGGATCTTGCTTTTAGTTTCTTCCAATATCCTATCATTTCCATTTTCTTGAAGTTTTAACATTAGCTGTTATATCTATTGTTCATTAATTATGCTTTATTTATGGTGCCATATCATATCTGTGATGATATATATAAACATTGCTGATGGGTCATATATGCATGATGATTGCCCTTGTTACCTAGCAAAATCTACACATTAATTTTGTGTGCTTCGGTTATTGTTACTCAAAAGAAGTGTGAAATGTTGGCCTGCCATTAAAATACCAAAATACTGAAATTGATAATACCGAGAAAAGAAAGATTAAAACACATTAAAATGGGCCTAATTAATTGAGATGCTCACTATTTGGGCCTAATTAATTTGATCCGTATCTGCTTTAAACTCAATTGGATTTTAATGGACTTAGTATGATTTGTACAATTTGAATTTATGAGTTTTTGTAAACAAACCCACTAAGTCCAGAACGACCCACTAAGTCCATATTGCTTATTATTTTGGGTACATGAAATTAAAACAACATGACATATGACAAACTGATAATGTTTATTTCTCAAATAAAATGCTCACTGAATAAACACTTCATACAAATAAGCTACTGATCAGAATGCCGGTGAAGGAGCAGGTGCTTGTTTGAAGCATGGCGGTAACGGGTTCCCGCAGAGGCACTCGTTGTTTGCGAAATTGTCTACGAAGAAACGCCACATGATGCCTCCCTGAGGCAGCTCTCCGCAGAGTTTATTGTACGACAGATTGATGACCCACAAGCGAGAGCTCGCCAAAGAGTCCGGCACTTTTCCGTAGATTTTGTTGTGGCTCAGGTCGAACCCGTTCAGCTCATCCGCAAATTCCACACGATTGAAATCAAACTCAAAGCCATTGTTAGACAGGTCAATGTAGCTGGCATTGTGTTGTTTACCGAACAAAAACGACGCATCCCCGCTTAGTCGGTTGTTCTTCACATCAAATATAGTGAAATTGAACCGTCCCAGACATTTGGGTATTTCGCCAGTAAAGTTGTTGTTGGAAAGCCGAAAGAAGGTACTTGGAGCAAGAACCATCTCGGGAGGTATAGGACCAACGAGATGTTCGAATCGAGATTCAAGAAATTCAAGTTTGGCGACACAGAAAAATATTTAGGAATTGTACCGGACAGCAGCTGGTTACGCGCCAAAATCAAGGTTCTGAGATTGGTCTGGATGGAAAAGGCGGGCAACGAACCGGATAGCGACGTATCTTGTATGATAACGTCAGTAAGATGGACTAGCTTACCGATACAAGACGGAATAGGACCGTAAAGTCCCGGCATACTGTCTATGTTCAAGTACTCTAGTTCGGTTAACCCGCACACGGCGTCTGGAAAAGCAGTGGTGGCATCAAGCCTGTTGATTGCAAGATAGTTCACGCGGTTAGTGCCGGTGGTACACCTTGTTTCTACATGAGCCGGTGGCGAACCAAAGTAGGACGAGAAACCGCAGTAATCGAAGCCATGTATATCCCAACTACCGAGAACAGCGGGATCGCCGAGCTGTTTCTTGATCTTTAGGAGCACATTTGTGTCATCATCATGCTTGGTGGATTGCACAGAGGTGGTGAAACAAAGGAGGAACAAAATGAAGAACATGATGATAGACATGTATGTGTGCATGATTTTTTTATTTTTTTTTCCTTCTTTTTTTTTTTCTTTGTTTTTGTGTTTTTGAATGGATTACTTGGTGGAATATATATATAGAGCAATGTGAGTGTTAAGGTATTTATAGAGGTGCTGCAAAGTTCAAAAGAATATAATATGTGGGTACCTTGATTGATGAAAAAATATTGAATGCCTCTTTTATTTTTACCAGATAAGTATATATAATATATAGAGAAACATCTTGCGTCCATTGAAAAACCATCTATACGTCTATAGACGTACAAAGAATGTAACAGATATACTCCAAAATGTAACAGATACATCTCAAAATGTAACATATGAACATTATGGACAGGTGTATTGTGGTGCATTTTTTATAATTCAGTTGACCCAAATATATATAAGGTGCCCTTGAAATTGGTAAAGCATGCATATATTATTTGTTGATCTCAATCTGGCAAAATATCTATAAAACTGATGAAGTCAACCATTAAATGGTAAATAAACTTTGATTGATACTGTAACTTTTGTATGATATTTCACAAAGAGAAGTAGGACAAAAAAAAAAAATATATATATATATATATCTTCCGTTTTTCTCGCTAATCATAGTACAAAATAAAAGCAAGTTAGGGATATGTATGTATGGTTACTCAATTCTAATGCTTAATTAATCCCAACACAGAGACTTAAAAATGTACAAAACATCAGATTAAAGTGAACTTTTAATTAAGTTGGAAGCTCTCTGGAAACATCCAAGTTCAATTTATTTTTAATTTATTTTTGTTGTCGAATTACTATACCAATTACCACAAGATCACCAGATCTCCTGACATTTTAAAATGGTGAATATATGTCAACTCATCCAAACTGGGAAGAGTAAGAGAAAACTTCATTATGTTTGCTAGATCCAAGGAACACAGAGTTTTATGAAAATTGATCATGATCTTGCCATAATTAATACGAAAACATAAAAAAAAAAGATTTGTATGATTTAATTTGTTGAAATTTTAGAAATTCAAAGTTTCAAACTTTTTTTTTTTTTTTGTTAGGGTGAATTTTACTGTTAACCCCTGATAGGATCGACCCAGATGATTTCTTGTGTTTTTTCTGTAATAGATTGAGAATGGCAACTAATTATTTTACATGCTTCAAGAATCTAAAATAATAATAGCTAAAAATTATAAAATTGACATTTTACATGTTTTCAATACAGCAAATTGAATTGATCATTTAACTTTTAGAGTAAAAAATGCTCTAACTTGCAAAACAACGTAATCATTTCCATATATTATTAGATTAGAATAACGGAAGAATATTTTTCATCAACAACAAAAGGTGGAGCGAACGATGAGGCAATTCCTCTCTCTTTGACACTCCGGCGGCCTAATCCATTGTCTCAAAGAGATACGATGGCCACAACATCCGCTCCACCTCTGCCCCCGCACAGGGTTTAGCCCTTTGAACCGACCGGCCAAATCGATCTATCGGGCTAAGAGCTCTTGCGACGGAGCTCGCAGTTGAATGATGGGGAGAGCGCTATATAAACTACTGCGGCTGGGCTGCGAGAGAATTGTGGGACTAATGGACATGGATATGTCGGTGGGTCTAGCTATCCGGAGTGGACTCCCTCCTTTCCAAAGATAGAAACCGACTTCGGACTGACTTCCGAAAATAGAAAGAAGTTAATCAAGAGAAATATAATGTATTGACAATTTGTCACGATCCTAAATGCCTAATTCCTCTAAGAGAAGAAATCGTACGTGCAATTTCATTTTATTTTTAAGAAAAATAAGAATCAGAAAGGTGCAGATCAGTTGGAAATGAAATGGGAAACTTAATCAATAAAATTTTATTAGTTATTACTTATTACCCTGCTCATTTTACAACGGATCTTTTATTCATCTTGATTAACTTAAATTAAAGATGACAAGTGGAGTATATCTATATATACCTATCTTAATAAAAAAAAAATGATCACAAAAATATAAAAATCAACTTTTAACGAGAATTTTGTTATGTCGATAGCAGCAGCTAATTATAAGCTAGCTTCTACACGAGTTTCTGATCGACAAGAACTAATTAATAGATCAACTTATTTTCAACAACTAATACTAAGAAGACACTTGACTTCAGTCTTGTACATGGTCCCGCATTCTCAGATCAATCTGCCGACCCGGCAAGGCGCCGGCAAGTATTAACTTCAGTAGTCTTTACATTCTTCATGCATCTCGTTATCTCAGCATCAATCTGTCATGTCGAGTAATTAAGCATCATCCATGATCCATCCGAACAAGCTTCCCAAATTTCAACAACATTGTTTAACCCTACAAGATTCAAACTTGCCGGGGGTTAAGAGTACAATCAGATGTCCTGTTCATTGCTCTCTTGATACATTTGTTAATTAGGTCCTGATGTATCAGAACGGTTTATATCCAAATCAGCTAGCTTAGCTAGGCATACAAGTAAAAGTAGTATTAGACATAAAAGTCAGAACTGAACCATATGTACCTTTTTAAGAAAGATAGAACTGTACCAGTACAAATGTGGTACCTAAACTCTGATCTGTACCGGTTCTAGTATAAGCACTGTACCAACACTGCACTGCTTGCTGAGAATCCCATAATTCATCAAAAAGGTAAAATTGCTTGGTAGTTTGACGGATGAAATCCACCAAATCTTTTTTTATCGTTGACAGCAGATTTATCTCGATTTGATCAGAATTATTTTTGCTAGGATTTCCACCTTCAAGGAAAGACAATTTATTTGGATGGATGATGAACAAAAAGAGATACATTTTTTTTTTATCATTTTTGCTGTTGTACGTATGAATCTCTTTCTTATTATTATATGTTTGTGATATGTACGTGCTGTACGAATTTGCGTAATTCTTACTAGTTGTAAATGATAATAAGAAAAAAATAATGTAAGTTTTTGTTTTGCAATCAATATCAATACTTCATCAAATAGGTGTAGTTGCAACACGATCTTTAGGGGTGTCAATGGAACGGAACGGAACGGAAATGGGGTGTTCCGTTTCCGTTCCGTTATAACGGACGGAACCAAAATTCGTTCAGTTTCTGTTCCGTTATAACGGAACGGAACGGAACAACGGAAAAACTTGTTCCATTGATACCCCTAACGATCTTGTAATCCTAATGCTTTACCATTTTCCAATTATGTTCCAAGATTACATTTCAATTTATGTTATTATGTCAAACTCATTAAAGATTACATCTTTAGGTGCTCAAATTAATTTATCATTTAAAATACGCTCTGGTTGTCTTCTAATGAGATAATATATATCAACAACTTGTACTTTTATCTACTACTGGTTGCAAAGTAATTAAAACACATATATATACTTTACCTACGAGGAGGGATGCATTGACCATGGTTATTTTGACAATCTTAATAATAGTGTTTTTAAAAATTTATTAAAAATCACAAAAAATCTTAAAAATAGAAAAAAGTCAATGGAAGTAGTACTTAACTTATAATGAGCCTGGGCCCAGAATCAAGTACACTTTTAGTGGAACAGGACAGAGAGAGAATGTTGGGGAAAAGTGAAACCAGAATCCAGCCTCTATGTCCTAGATTTCAGCCCTATTTATAGTCCTATACATGATCTAGCAAAGTTATCTGTGGCTCTATCTATGTGATCATCCATGTTGCAAGCATGCTTCAAGTCTAATAACTAATCATGAGTTTATGGGCCTTGCTTGCCAATTTGAGCCCAATCTAATTGGGCCGTATCATTAGCCCTCGGACTTCTGTAGTTATTATGGCTACAGAAGTCCTAACTGACCAAGCCCTCGGTTTTGTCCTTCGATTTTAGCTCTCTGTTTCAACTCTCGGTTGCAGCCCTCGGTCTCAACTCTCGGTTTCAACCCTCAGTCTCAATCCTCGGTTGTAGCCCTCAGTCTCAACTCTCGGTTTCAACCCTCGGTCTTAACTCTCGGTTGCGACCCTCGGTCTCAACCCTCAGTTTCAAACCTCAGTCTCAACTCTCGGTTGCAGCCCTTAGTCTTAACTCTCGGTTGCAGCCCTTAGTCTTAACTCTCGGTTACAGCCTTCGGTCTCAACTCTTGGTTTCAATCCTCTGTCTCAACTTTCGACTCAACACGTGTACATTGTCTCGCGACGCTTCGAGTTTCCCGCCTTTTGCCTTTCTGTCTTTTCGCGTTTTGCCTTCCAAGCAGTATATATACCTCTATAATCGTCCCTTTCTTCTTCTTCTTTCACTTTCACATTCAATTTCTTCTTTAGCCCATTTTCTCTTCCGCTTTCTTTCCTCACTCTGGTGCTTTCTCGCCATTGCCATTGCCATTGTCGCCGCTTGATACGCGTGGAGTGTATAGGCTTTTACCCTAAATTAATAGAGCTTTACCCTCAATAAAACAATCAATCGCAAGCGTACGATATTATGCAGTATAGTCGGGATCGTATCCACAGGGACGGTACTAAATTTAGACAGATCTTTGTTCACAATTCTAATCCTAAAAGTAACCGATTCGTAACCAATTTGGGGGGGTTTTGTTTGAAGTTGGTTGGTTCCTAAATTATTAAAAAGCAGCAAAAGACTCTAAAACAATTATGAGACAAACGTTCCTAGGGTTTTCAGAATCAGTTTGATGTTTGGACTAACTGCCTGCGTTCCGCACCCGAGAGGGTGCGAACCGCAAGATGTACAAATTTGTGGTTCTCTGTCTGTTCCTTGCTTGGTATGGTTCGCACCTGTCACCAATGCGATCCGCAGGGAACAGATCAGAGTCAGTTCAAGCTCAGTTTCTATTGTTGATCAAAGTTACCGATCCCCAACTAACCCAAAGCAATTACAAGTCCCTCAACTCTCGTTTGTTGGCACTTTTAAATACTTTTAGATCAATTCGAAATCTTTAGATTATCTCTAACCTAAACCCAATTTGCTTTCGATCACAGGTACGGTTTAACTCACGTTATAACCACAACTTCTCCTCTCGGAATACAATTGGACAACAATTTATCTACCCAAATAGTGCAAGTATTGAATCTCTATCAATTGACGTTAAGTTTTCCAACTAGACTATGCCCAATCCACAGGTCTATCAAAATAGGGTGAACTACTACAAGTGCACTCTCATGCAATTAGCAATTCTGGCCTAAGAAGATATAAATCTACCAACTAGATACGAACATACATCCACAGGATCATATCAAAGAACAAGAAAACAATTCAAGCACAATTATGAATAAGCTCAAAGCAAATATGAAAATAACTTCAATGCATAAACGTTAAAAGCAAGTATTCAATTAATCCATACATACAAACATCATCCTAAACCCCAAGAACAAAGGCGACTACTCACGCCTTGACATGACTAAACAACAAAATAAAATAAGGGAAAAGAAAGAACCGATCGAGCTTAGGAATAGGCGAGTAACCAACTCCTTCACCTTGGCGGCGATGAACTCCTCCCTTGACAAAACTAGACTCTCAACTAAACAATGACTATTGACTAAACTAATCTCAACACATGAGACCTACACAAGACTTGACAAGATTAAGATACTATGAGATGATATGAGATGTGAGATGATATTGTGAGAGCACCCCAAGGGGTCTCTTTTATAGTAGAAGTTGTCTCAAATTTAGGTGTCTGACTTCTGGTTTCTTGGGGCGCAATTAAGGGAAAATTCCCAAAGGAGATTGCCAGAAATAGCACACACCAGAAAATAGGTGTTCTGTTGTGTTTTGAACTGTCTGCGTTCCGCAAATAGGAAAGTACGGTCCGCAAATAGAAGTCCAAAGAGAGCTCGGCCTTGAAATAGCATTTCTGTCGCTTAAATTGGCTCTCTGCGTGTTTCCTTGATTTAGATATGGCGGTTGTGAGCTGGCATGACATGAAAACAGAAGTTCTATTCTTGATTACGGTCCGCAAATAGGGGGTTGCGGTCCGTAAATAGATGTTCCTTTGTGCTCCTTCGCCTATTTTTGCTCCTTGCTCCAATTTTAGTCCGTAATAGCTCTAAAAGCTCCGTTTACCTGAAAATAGGACCAAAACACAGAAGTAACTTGATTCTAGACAATCTTCTATTAAAATGCAAATGAACTTAGGATTTTAGGTGCAAATATAGGTGCAAGTCTGGTTAATATGCATATATGAAATAGGTGCATCACCGCTGCAGCAACACTTGCGCACCTCCTATTCTGGTGATCCTAGCGGTGTTGAACTTCCCCTGTCTCCTTCACAATCGGTTAGTAGCAGTTCGAAAATTGTTTGAGTTAATCTGCCATTGTAGGCTTAGTAAAGTACTTTTTGCTAATTTCTGTAAATTTTCGTTTGAACAGTTATTTGTGCAGTACCACCATTGTTAAGGACGCAGAACTTCCCAAAACTGAACTTCTCTTTCTCCGATCGCGGCATCTGATCTTCACCTTGGTATTTTACAAATTTTTGCTTTCTTTATTACTTACTATCATTCTTAATGTGATACTTGAATCGATATGCAAAAAGATTTGGTTTTAGCCAAAATTATACAAAGCAGGTTTAAACACTAAAGTCTGGTATTGCTTACTGAGCACACACCTTACCCGTCAAATTTAGTTTTTCAAAAATGAGCTACCTCGGTTTCCCTCTTTACCCGAATTTGACAACAGATAGTCCTTTATTTTGATAGTTTGCCTAATATGGAGAGGTCAGGAAGTAGTAATACAGGATCTTCGTACCAATCCAGTAGTCCAGCCTCTGACCCCGAAGATAGTTTGTATGATCCCGAGAGTGAACCAAGTATTACAGGTCCTCCTGACTCCTCGGGGTCAGATATACCTAAAACTTCATCCAAAAATTCTTCGGGATCAGAGACATCATCTACTTCTACTCCCTCCCCCACTATTAGCTTAAACATTGATTGGCATGATGTAATTTACTCTTCCCCGGCTAATGTAGATAACATGTCTCAAACCAAGTCAAAAGACAGCGGATCAGAGACCGAAGGGGATGTTTCTCCTTCTCACTCTCGAGAACCCGGAGCCGGAACTAGCTCCAATCCTCAGCTCAATCCCGATAAGCGGCAAGGGAAAAAGCCGATACAAGAAGATCATTCGGATACATCAGATTCGAGTTCTGATTCCGAGGATTCGAGTTCTGATGATGAAGTTTCTCCTTCGGTCGAGGAGACGAATAAACCAAAAAGGGGTCGGGGGAAATCAGAGCCAAAACCGATACACCTTATGGAACAACAAGGCTTGTTTGATCTCTCAGTAGCCGATAAACAAACCAAAAAGGTTACTATTAACTTGGATCTTGTTAAGGCGGTGAAAATGGATGAGAACTGCCTTATTCAAAAACATTATGAGCGATTTGGTCATCTTATCTGTCCCTCGGAACCTCCTATATTTACGATACCCGAACTTGACGATTATCCTTTCGATCATTCTAAGGGTATGGCCTTTTATTGGAAGTCAGCTCATTACGGTATCCGATTTCCCCTAACCGAATTTGTTAAAACTATTTTGACTACCTTGGATGTGGCTCCCTCCCAACTAACCGCGACTGCTTGGTGTCAAATTAACTCCTTTGAGTATTTCCTCCGACACTCCGAAATCTTTGAAGGAGACCCTATAAAGGCCCCCACCCTTGACCTGTTCCTTTTCTACTTCACCTTTTACGCAGATAAAGGTTGGATTTCTGTCTGAAGGAGACATAAGAATGGGCCATTCGAGGGGATAACCAAATTAGATAAATGGAACCGAGGATTTTTCTTTCTCACTCCTCATCAACATTGGTATACCGAACTTACCAATCAAGGAATTAGAGTAGAATGGAAGACCGAAATTGAGTTACCTCGGCGAGAAGAGTCACCAAGGAGGACAGGACGAAAGCTGCTAAGATTTTTAAGCTAACTGGTTGTTAACCTTCTAACGAAATTTTGTTTGTTTGTTTTTTTTTTTTTTTTTTTTAACAACATATATAATCATTGACAATATCATATATTAATTGTTGAACCTTGCTATTTGCAGAGATGGGTAGAAAGAAAAAATTCCGCTTTCATTCACCGGAACCGAGGCTAGCGCGAAGTTGGGTCCCTCTTTAGCAGAAATCCTGGCGGAGGACAACAGGAAGAGACGCCATGCTATTAAGGCGAAGAAAGCCGCGGCTTCTGCCATCGAAAGGGGAACTCATCAAGGGACTCCTATTCCCGAGGAACACACGCACACTGACCCGGTTTCTCAGAAAAGAGAAAGGGAGACCGCAGGGGAAAAAACAGAAAAGGTCTCAGAACCTCTTTCTAAGAAAGTGAAAATTTCTTTAATTAGCACTTCTGAACCCTCGGCACCCCGAGCTGATCCCGAAGTCACTCTCACAATATCCTCGGCTTCGGCAGAAGCCGCGGTTGCCCCTCTTTCTGTCAATCCAATAGACTCCCTTCCTCCTCTTCCTCCTATAATTTCCATCAACCCCGAAGCCGAAGTGGCCAAAGAACCAGCTCTATCGAAGTCCTCCAAACCTTCCAGAACAACCGAACCTCCGAAAAAGAAACCAGCTCATCAATGGAATCCTCGGAGTAGTGATGATTACACCGAGGAACTAAATCTGAAAAAGAAAGCCATGCCCCGAGAAGTCCCTTTTACTGTCGAAATGAAGGGCAAAAAAGGAAAATCTGCTGTAAGCGGTTCTATTGGGGATCCTCCTACCGACTTCCCCGAATACTGTAATGCTTTTGTTGAGCACGCTCGTCCAGAGTTTATGAAGAGACAGATGAGCGAAGAAGGATCTGATATAATTCTTAGTAGAGCAATTACAGATTTGATGGGGGCAGCTTTTCAAATTACGGAGTTGAAGACCCGTAATGAGAGGATGGATTCCATCCTCAGGGGGGAAGTTCCTGCCCAGATAAAGAAGGACTGGAAGCACCAGAGGGATCTCCTTGCTTACAAGCTTACGGTGGAGAAGGAGACACTCGAAGCGGAGCGGGCCGAAATTGATCAAAAAAGGTCGGTGTTAGAAAAGGAGAAAGCCGAGTTTGAGCTCCTGAGAGCTAAGGAGGAGAAAACCGTAGATTCACTCTCACAGAAGCTGAGTGAATTAGAAATTCAGCTGAAGGAGGAGAAAGAGGCGCATGAAACGACCCGAAGAGTGCTAGAGTCTGAGTTGAGCCAAGCCAAGGAACAATTAGAGCGTGTGCCCGAAAGAATTGAAGATGCTAAGAATTTAGTTATTCGAAAATTCTTAACATCTGCTTCTTTTGACACAGCTGCTTTGATTAGAGTAGCCCCGGTTTTTCAGAAAAACTTAATGGATGTTCTTAAGGCAGTATCTAACCACTACCCTTTCAAAGCTGAAGAATTTCAGATCTATCCTCCAGAGAATGCCGAACCTCTAAGCATGACAGGCTACATATGGAGAGAAGAAGATGACGAGCTGCTTGCCCCCGAAGGCGGTGTAGCTCAGACTCCGAAGGTGTGTCCTGATCCCACTACTTTGGCCAAGACAAAACCACGTTATGCGTGGTCTGATGATAATTGGTCAGAAGATATGCTACCCGAAGAGAAAACGCCCGAACATTTTGATGATTTTGATACGAATCAATTTCTTGTGGGTACTACACCGAAGCAGAACTTTGAGGGAGATAACACCCAAGGAGGAGGAGGAGAAGCCGAGAGTAGTCAAACCGCAGGAGGAGATCAAGCCGAAGGAGGAGATCAAATTGGAGGAGTTGAGTAAATTTGTATTGTTGTTTGGAATGTAATGCAAACTGTGAATGTTGTTTTGCCACTTTGAAACTGTGCTGTTATTAATGTGATACAAACTTGTACTAATTAATTCATGTTATTTCTTCTCTCTAATGATTTCCGACATCTATCAGTTATTTCAAATGATAAAGCGAATATAAAGTACATAAAAGATAGAAACAATATTTCTATAAAATGATAACATTTGTATTAAAGTATGAATCATTACAACTTCCTTATTTAACCCTTTTGATTACATCATACTTTTCCACCTTATGTCCCCTTTCGTGGCTTCTATGAAACAAAACTAATGCCTTATTAGAAACAAAACTATAGAAATGACTTCGGTGAAACGATGGCGCTCGGCCTGGACCAACGACTTCCGTAGCTTGGAGATAATAAGTTGCAAACAAACGAAATCGTTAGTATATTTTAATGAAAAGTAAAGTATATTGAATAAGGAATGTACGAGCGTAATGTGAACAAGGAAAAGGAAAGAAGTGAATTACCTAAGCATAAAACTTTCGGAGATGTTCAGCGTTCCAGCTTCGGGGCACTTCTGTTCCATCCACGGTTTTCAACTTGTATGCCCGACCTTCATAGCTACGGACCACTTCAAAGGGACCTTCCCACATAGGGTCCAGCTTGCCGACCTTCTTGCCCGTGGCCTCAATTCTACGCAACACCAAGTCGCCCGGTTGAAAATGCCTAGGGGCAACTTTTTTATCAAAAGCCTTCTTCACTTGCCTCTGAAAGTCAGCATTACGAAGCCGAGCTTCCTCTCTTAACTCCTCAATTGCTTCTAATGCCAAAAGCTTACCCTCTCTGTTACTGCACTCTCGGGGACGAGACTAGCAGTTCAACTGGTGTGACAGCTTCCATTCCAAAGGCCATTTCGTACGGCGATCTCCGAGTAGCCGTTCGAGGGGTAGCCCGATAAGCCCATAAAACCTCATCTAGAAACATCGGCCAATTACCCTGAGCTCCTTCGAGTTTTTTCTTGATCCCTTCAACTATCGTTCGATTGATAACCTCTACTTGTCCGTTACTCTGAGGATGAGCTACAGACGCAAATTTATTAAGTATGCCTCTTTCGGCGCACCACTCTTGAAACTCCCGAGCCATAAACTGGGGCCCATTGTCAGATACAATGATAGATGGAATTCCATACCGACAGAGGATATTCCGTTGCAAAAATTCAGTCATCTTTTTTGCCGTCACCGTGGCCAAAGGCTGAGCTTCCACCCATTTCGAAAAATAATCTACAGCCACAACTAGAAATCGCACCTGACCTTTGCCAGGAGGAAATGGTCCCACAAGATCAATACCCCACCTGTCAAAAGGCCAGGGACTGGATACACTTTTCATCGTAGCTGCAGGCACGTGTGTCTGTTTGCTAAAGAATTGACATTTCTCGCACCTTTGTACCCACTGTTTGGCATCACGAAATACGGTGGGCCAAAAATAACCCGCTCTGAGGATACGATGCGCGAGAGTTTTCGCTCCTTGGTGACTGCCGCATGCACCTTCGTGAACCTCTTTCATAACAACTTCGGCTTCAGCGGAAGTGATGCACTTCTGCCAGGGTATGACATACCCTCGGTGGTATAAGTTTTCCTCCATAATCGCGTATCTCGGTGCAATGCGCTTAATTCGTTTAGCTTCTTTATCATCTTCGGGAAGAACCCCGTCTTTGATGAAATCCCATATCGGCAAATACCATTCATTTCCCTAAAAGATATGATATTGCTCGATATACTCTACATTTACACTCGGCTGAGGCACCTCCAATACCACCACTGGTCTATCTTTATCCAAGTCACCTCCTGCCGCCAGTTTAGATAGAGCATCGGCCTTTTGATTGAGAGTACATGATATGTGAGTAATCTCGACATCATCAAAACCCGCACTCTCACTTCGTAATTCCTCCAAGTATTTAGCGAGTTTAGGATCTCTCACCTCGAAAACCCCAGAAATCTGATTAACTGCTAATTGAGAATCGCTGTAAAGTACAACTTTTCTTGCCCCAACACTTCGGGCTATCCTCAATCCAGCCAGCAATGCCTCATATTCTGCCACGTTATTGGATGCCACGAAGAGTAGCTGTATCGCGTAATTCAAAGTTTCGCCTTTCGGACCGACCATGGTGACACCAATACCTGAACCTTTAAACGATGAAGCTCCGTCAACATAAACTGACCACCAATTATCCTCGGTCTTCGTGGAAATAGGGACTGCAGATTCTACAACAAAATCTGCTAGAACTTGCGACTTCAAGGCCGATCTTTGGTGATATGAGATATCAAATTCTGACAATTCCAACGCCCATTTCAACAATCGACCCGAAACATCAAACTGTCCCAACACCTTCTTCAAAGGTTCTTTGGTCATCACCCTTATTTTGTGAGTCTGAAAATATGGTCGAAGCTTCCTGGCTGCTATGATTAGGGCGTATGCCAGCTTGTCCAAAGATGGATATCGGGTTTCTGCATCCCGAAGAATTCTAGATACAAAATAGATGGGTTTTTGAGTTAGATCCTCCTCTCTAACCAAGACTGCACTAACTGCTTGTTCCGAGAACGCCAAGTATACCAACAAGGTTTCTCCAGCCAGAGGTCGACTTATCACGGGTGGATTAGTCAGATATTCTTTCAACTTTCGGAACGCCGATTCACATTCGTCTGTCCATTCAAAGTTCTTAGATTTTCTTAAAGTTCGGAAGAATGGTGAGCAAACTTCTCCCGATTTTGCAATGAATCGATTAAGGGCGGCAACGCGACCCGTGAGTACCTGTACTTCCTTGGGAGTTGTAGGAGAGGGCATATCCAGGATAGCCCGACACTTCGAAGGGTGAATTTCAATTCCCCGTTCAGATACCATAAATCTGAGAAATTTCCCTCCCGAAAGACCAAAGAAACTTTTCGTCGGGTTTAACTTCATATTAACGGATCGCATGACTGTAAATGCCTCAGAAAGGTCAGCCACGTGTTCGGCAAATGTTAAACTTTTCACCACCATGTCATCAACATACGCCTCCATGTTTCGGCCTATCTGCTTAGAGAATACTGTATTCACCATTCGTTGAAAGGTAGCCCCTGCATTCTTCAAACCGAACGGCATGACTTTGTAACAATATATCCCTTGATCTGTAACAAATGATGTTTTCTCCTCATCAGCTTCGGCCATCTTTATCTGGTTGTAACCGGAATAAGCATCCATGAAGCTGAGCATTCGAAATCCTGTGGTAGAATCCACCAAGTTATCAATGCTCGGGAGAGGAAATGGGTCCTTCGGGCATGCCTTATTCAGGTCGGTATAATCTATGCACATCCGCCACGATCCGTTAGCCTTTTTCACCAATACTGTGTTCGCTAACCATGGTGGGCATTGAACTTCCTTAATAAACCCCGCGTTCAACAACTTTTCAACCTCGGCTTTAACTGCAGCTTGACGGTCTGTCCCCAACTTTCTCTTCTTCTGATGTATTGGACGGAACCGATTTTCCACCTTCAACCAATGTTCAGCCACATGCCTCGGTAAACCAGGCATCTCATCTGCTGACCAAGCGAAAACATCTACGTGTTCTTTCAGGCATACTTGCAACACTTGCTTCTCCTCTTGTGAAAGCCGACCCCCTACTTTGAGAGTACGATTGGGACCAACCTCGAATTCCTCAGTCTCCTCGGCAGGCTCCGCCACTGGTTGTGTTTCGTCCCGCAGCTGTGGTTCTAACCATTCCCTTTCAATGTTGTTGACTAACGGTACTTTTTGTAGATTTACTGCATAACAATCTCGGGCAACTCTCTGATCGCCCTTCTCAAAACCGATGCATGCCTATGTCGGGAATTTCATTATTAGATGAGGGGTAGAAACTATCGCTCCCAATTTGTTCAAAGCCTTTCTTCCAATTATGGCATTATAACCCGAAGGTGCATCCACTACCAAAAAGGTTAAAGGTGCCACTACAACTTGCGGGACATGGCCGAACTGAACTTCCAAAACTATCGTACCCAAGGAGTGCAGAGTCTCTCCTGCAAACCCGGTCAAGGGAGTACGAATAGGTTTCAAGAGAGAAGATGGAATGCCCATTCGATCAAATGCATCTTTGTATAGTATCTCTGCCGAGCTCCCAGTGTCTACCATGACACGTTTCACGCGTTGATATGACATGCGTTCGGGTATATTCATTCTCAAGGATAGTACTACTGCATCATCATGAGGCACACGAACATCACCGTAATCCTCTGCTGTAAAGGTAATGGGTGTATCTGCTCCATCAAATTTCTTTTCTATCTTGAAACACTGGGCTCTCTCGGTATGGTATATGTATCTTCTTCGCTTTCGTTCGGTATCACCTCCAGAGGCAATTCCGCCGGATATAACATTGATTATCTGTTCGCCTTCATGTGCCATTGCAACAGGTTTTGGTTGTGTCTCAGAAGCAGCCCTCAGTGGAGAGGAGCGACCACGTTGTCCCTCATCGTTCCTTCTCCACTGCTCTCGGTTTTCTCTAAAACCACCCCGAAAATTGTTACGCCTACCACCATCACCGTAATTACTACGGTTAGTAGCGTGGTTGGTAACGTACTTTTCCACAAACGCCTTAACGTCTCTATCCCGGGCCAGCCTTTCCAACTCGTCCTTCAGAGCATTACAGTCTTTTGTATCATGTCCCCGACTATTGTGAAATTCACAATACATTCTTTCGTTCTTTACCTCATACGTCTCGAGACGCCGAGGGTATCTCAACACTCCTTCTTCACGGAGTTCCCTAAAAATTTCTTCCTGAGGCTTGGATAAGGTATGATAGGTATTGTACGCTTGCTGCCTCCGTTCCCCCATAGGTCGGTACGGTGCTGGCCTAGGAGGTTTGGTAGGTTCCTGTTGCCGACCTTGTCTGGGTGGTCTTCCCCCACTACCCGAACCACCAGAACTCATCCCTCTGTCTTCATCGAATTCATGGAAATCCCTCGCGTCCTCTTCTCCTTTGCAATATGCCGAAGCAAAATCCACGAACTCTTGTAAAGTGACAAATCGGTTCTGGTGTGCTAGGAACCGAAGTTGTTCGTGTTTCAAACCCTGCCGGACAGCGAGTAGGGCTGTCTTCTCATCAAAATCGGTGACTTTCCTGGAAGCATCAACAAAACGATCGAGGAAGTCCCGGGTTGGTTCGTCTGTTTCTTGCCGCAACAATAACAGACTATCACATGTAACCTCTATTTTTTTAACCGATCCAAAGCGCGAAAGGAACAATTTGGAGAGCTGTGCGAAATGAGTAATAGACCCCGTAGGCAGTCCGGCGTACCAGTCAAACGCCGAACTCTCCAGACATGTTGGGAACAATCGGCACATCACCGCGTCATCATAACCAAACAAACGCAACTTCTCGGTGAAATTATGCATGAATGACCCTGGATCTGAGTACTTTGAGCGTGATGACCCAAACGTACCTATATATGGGAGTTCTGCATGGTTTGGGATAGTGATAAGGTATAAACTCGGAGCTAACGGTCCTCCAACTGCTCCCGGCACTCGAGGTGGGTGAGAAATCCCCGAAGTTGTGGTATATGGTGTGTTAAAATACCCCTCCGCGTACAAGTTTCGACGCACGTCAGTAAATGCATTTGCTTGGAATTGTGGTTCTGGTGCGGCTGCTGTAGGTATGCTTGTTGCGGGATAGTATGAATAAACCTCCGGTTGCCGAGCTGCGAAGTATGGTGGAGCCGAGGCAAAGTGGAGGGGAGGTGCATGAGAAGCATAGGGAGGAGGCGGGTACGACGCATATTGGGGAGGAGGATGCGCGTAGGAAGTATAGGGGGGAAGAGATGTTGCTCGCAGCTGCACCGACGGATGAAGTGGGGAGTGATGAGGAGGAGGTGTTACAAATCGCACACCGCGTGGAGGTAGGTGCGGTGGGATAGGAGAAGCTCGGATGGGTGGGACTGGGATTTGCGGAGGAATGGCGGGTGGTGTCGCCATTCCATTTGTCGATAAATTCGCATGCGGGTTCTGGTAAGGAGGCGTAAACCCCGGTGGATGAGATTGAGATGTGTTGTTCAGTGACAGTTCTACAGAAACTTCGGTTGAGGGAGGTACTCCGTTTTCTCCGAATGCCATACCGAATTTTGAGGAAATCTTCGGTACAGCTTCCGAGGAAAAACGTAAGTCTCGAGTCAGAAGCGAAAGCACCAAATAATGAGCCTGGGCCCAGAATCAAGTACACTTTTAGTGGAACAGGACAGAGAGAGAATGTTGGGGAAAAGTGAAACCAGAATCCAGCCTCTATGTCCTAGATTTCAGCCCTATTTATAGTCCTATACATGATCTAGCAAAGTTATCTGTGGCTCTATCTATGTGATCATCCATGTTGCAAGCATGCTTCAAGTCTAATAACTAATCATGAGTTTATGGGCCTTGCTTGCCAATTTGAGCCCAATCTAATTGGGCCGTATCAACTTATAAATTGATTATGTTTCCGATTACATTCAATTTAAGCAACATTTAATAGTTCTTCATAATTACAACCGCTAAAAAATATATCAAATTTTGATAAGTCATCAAACAATGTTCAATTGATTGAAACTTAGAACACAATTAATCTATATATGTTAAAAAGAATGCATCATGAAAGTTTTTTATTTTTTAGATTTTTTTTAAATTTTTTATAGATTTTACAAAAGAACTATATACTACGTCTAACGCCTCAAAATTTATATTATTAGATTAGAATAACAGAAGAATTATACTAAAATATTTATCAACAGCAAGTCAGCAACAAAAGGTGGAGCGGACGATGAGGCAATCATCTCTTTTGACTCTCCGGCGGCCTAATCCATTGTCTCAAAGAGATACAAGGCCTCAGCGTCCGCTCCACCTCTGCCCCCGCACGGGGTTAATCCTTTGAACCGACCGGCCAAATCGATCCATCAGGCTAAGAGCTCTTGCGACAAAGCTCGCAATCGAATGACGGTGAGAGCGGTATATAAACTGTTGAATCTGGGCTGAAATTGAATTGTGGGACTAATGGATCGTATGTCGGTGGGTGGGTTTAGCCCGCTCCGGACTCCTTTCCTTCCGAAAATAGAAGTCAAGAGATGAAGTACGTACATGTATTATTATTAACATAACAGTTTGTCACGACTCACGATCCTAGCTTAATTATCCCTGTAAGAGAAGAAAGAAATCGTTCAATTTCAACAACATTGAGTGCTATATAACATGGTATGCTACACTCAGCACAATAAATAATAACAGACAAATCAAAACTGCTGATTTCAATTCAATTTCATACTATATGTTGTGCTGTGCGGATTTAATTTGTGTAATAATTCTTATTAGTTGTAAATAATAATAAGAAAAAAATAATGCAAGTCTTTATTTTGCAATCACTATTAATACTTTATCAAATAGGTGTAGTTGCAACACGTTTTTGTAATTCTATTGTTTTACCATTTTCTAATTATATTCCAAGATTACATTTCAATTTATGTAATTATGTCCATCTCATTAAAGATTACATCTTTAGGTGCTCAAATTAATTTATCATTTAAATTATGCTCTGCTTGTCTTGTAATGAGATAATATATATCAACTTATATTTTTTATCTACTACTGGTTGCAAAGTAAAAACATGACTTTACCTAATATATATATGAGGAGGGATCCATTGACAATGTTTATTTTGACAATCTTGACAATGGTTTTTTCAAAAAATTTATAGAAAATAGTAAAAAATTCTCATAAATAGAAAAAAGTTTATAGAAATATTATAGATTGATTATGTTTTCAATTATATTTAATTTAAGTGACATTTGATAGCTCCTAAAAAATTCATTAAATCGCAACAGCCAAAAAATTAAGTCTTTTAAATTTTGATAAACCATCAAACGATGTTCAATTGATTGAAACTTAGAACACAATTAATCTATAAGTTAAAAAGAATGCATCATAAAAGTTTTTTATTTTTAAGATTTTTTTAAAATTTTTATAGATTTTACGAAAGAAGTCAAGATTGTCAAGATAAAGTATTATCATAGACTATACTACGTTTAACGCCTCAAAATTGATATTATTAGATTAGAATAACAGAAGAATTATACTAAAATATTTCTCAACAGCAAGTCAGCAACAAAGGTGGAGCGGACGATGAGGCAATCATCTCTCTTTGACACTCCGGCGGCCTAATCCATTGTCTCAAAGAGATATGATGGCCTTAGCGTCCGCTCCACCTCTGCCCCCGCACGGGGTTAGCCTTTTGAACCGACCGGCCAAATCGATCTATCGGGCTAAGAGCTCTTGCGAAAGAGCTCGCAATCTAATGATGGTGAGAGCGGTATATAAACGGCTGAATCTGGGCTGAAATTGAATTGTGGGACTAATGGATCGTATGTCGGTGGGTGGGTTTAGCCCGCTCCGAAAATAGAAGTCAAGAGATGAAGTACGTACATGTATTGACAGTTTGTCACGATCCTAGCTAACCCTGTGACTGTGAGAGGAAAGAAATCGTGCAATTTCATTTTTCTTTTTGTGCAATTTCATTTTTTTTTTTTTTGAAAAAAAAAACAAGAATCAGAAAGGTGCAGTGCAGAGTTGGAAATGAAATGGGAAATTAACTGGAACAATTTTATTTTATTGCCAATCCGCATGGCATGAATCAGCAAGTCTTTACTCGAGAAGCAACAGTCAGGGACTCGCTTGGTTATTGGTTAATACTCACATTATCAGCCACGCTTCTCAATGACTTGTTTCAGCTGATTCATAAGACCATCTAATTTCCAGAGACTTGGTTATATAGAGTTTGACAAAATCGGACCGACCCGAAAAATCCGTCCGACACTATCCGAATTTCAGGAAAAGTCAAACTGACCCGAACTCGACCCGACCCGAACTGTGTTTCAGAGAAAGTCAGACTGACACAAACCCAACCCGAACCCGACCTAACCCGACCCGGAACCTGAGATAACCCGAGAATAGAGGTGCAAAATCTGATCAGACCTGACCCGAATCCAACCCGACCCAACATAACTATTTTCCTATATATTAGATTAGAATAATAGAAGAGTTATACTAAAAT
The DNA here is from genome assembly GCA_030179965.1 of Cyperus esculentus. Taxonomy (NCBI): domain Eukaryota; kingdom Viridiplantae; phylum Streptophyta; class Magnoliopsida; order Poales; family Cyperaceae; genus Cyperus; species Cyperus esculentus. The sequence continues at coordinate 3,401,231 of JASGLE010000025.1, read as the reverse complement.
ATTTTTCAACAACAAAGTAGCAAAAAGTAAATCTTTTAAAAAACTAAAAAAAAAAAAAGCTAAAAGTTTCTATAAGTTATGAAATTTAGTATTTTGCATGTTTTTAATATGTAGATTAGCAAATTTGATTGATCATTTGATCTTTGAAGATATGAGATTTGAACGTGAAACAAAAAATAACTCAATATCACCGTAATTATTTCGTATATATTAGATTAGAATAATGAAAGAACTAAAATATTTTTCAAGAAAACAAAAGGTGGAGCGAGCGATGAGGCAATATCCTCTCTCTTCAACACTCCGGCGGCGAGTGATGAAATTTAGTATTTTGCTTGTTTTTAATATGTAGATTAGCAAATTTGATTGATAATTTGACCTTTGGAGATATGAGATTTGAACGTGAAACAAAAAATACCCCAATATCACCGTAATTATTTCGTATATATTAGATTAGAATAATGAAAGAACTAAAATATTTTTCAAGAAAACAAAAGGTGGAGCGAGCGATGAGGCAATATCCTCTCTCTTCGACACTCCGGCGGCCTAATCCATTGTCTCAAAGTGATAGGATGGCATCAGCGTCCGCTCCACCTTTGCCCCCGCACGGGGTTAACCCTTCAGACCAACCGGCCAAATCGATCCATCGGGCTAAGAGCTCTTGCGATGGAGCTCGCAATTAAACAATGGAGAGACCGCTATTTAAACCGTCGGTCCCGCTTTGCAGCGACACTGTGGGACTAACCACGCGCGTGATATCCGGAACAATCACTCGCTCCGGACTCCAAACTCCTTTCCTAAAATAGAAATCAAGAGAAGACCTTGACCGGTTGACCTTTCCAAAAATAGAAATCGAGAGAGATGTCAGATGAGTTTGTTTGATGCCAGCTTTGAGGTTACCCAATTGCAATTTCATTGAGCTGCAATACGCCTTCATTGTGGACTGAGTTGGGCCCATTTTTTGGTCCATATATATCAATATCATGAACATACTTATTTATTCTTATTAACAATCTTGGGTTCCACATACAACTTTTCATTATGCAATTAATATGCAATTCCTTAATTACCTCCGTGCAATGTAATCACTATTACCAATCTTGCTTGATTAATTTCCATATATAGTCGTGAAATTAATTTGTAACTCTCTTTTTTTTTTGTGAAGAATAATTTCATCCCTCAAATTACCAACCAATCTTATCTTTTTGATGATTTCTGGGATTCTCAGCAAGCAGGGCAGTGCTGGTACAGTGCTTATACTAGGACCGGTACAGATCAGATTTTGGGCACCACATTTGTACTGGTACAGTTCTATATTCTTGGAAAAATGTATGCCTAGCTGATTTGGATATAAACCGTTTCGATACATACATCAGGACCCAACAAATTTATCAAGAGAGCAATTAACAGGACATCTGATTTTGCTCTTAACCCCCGGCAAGTTTGAATCTTGCAGGGTTAAACAATGTTGTTGAAATTTATAAAGGATACACATGAATGGAACAAAATGTATATCAAGCAAAAATGCCTCGAACCGAAATATTTTTATTGCTAGAACACTACAGTACTGACATTTATTTTCGGTTACACTGAAACGACATAACATAGATGTCTAGATGATGAATTGATAACGGTAGATTTCCTGAATCGAATGCGTACTGATGAAGTGGCTATCAATCAATACGGTGCAGGTGCAGGCAGCGAGCCGGAGCATGGTGGAAGTGGGTACCCACAGAGGCACAGATTGTTTGCGAAAACCTCAGGTTTGAATCGCCACATGTTGCCTCCCTGGGGAAGCTCTCCGCAGAGTCTATTGAATGAGAGATTTGGATAGTACAGCCCAGCAGCTGTGGCGAACGAGTCCGGTACTCTCCCGTAGATTTTGTTGTGACTTAGATCAAACCCATAGAGGCTATCGGAGAATTCCACTTTGCCCAGATCGAACGCGAAGGTATTGTTTGCCAGTACAATGTTAATAGCCTTCTTATTCTTGCTGAATAAAAAGGAAGCATCACCGGTGAGTCGGTTGTTGCTCACGTCAATTAGCCAGAAATCTGCCCACCCGAAACATTTTGGTAATTCACCGATTAACAGGTTGTTTGACAGCACAAGACTGAAAGACGGTTGAGTGACAAGCCCGGATGGTATTGGACCTGAGAGGTAATTTGATGATAGGTCCAAGCCATTCAACTTTGGTAACGTACCAAGAGATGCCGGAATGGTACCGGACAGCTTGTTTCGCGATAGATTGATGAACATGATGTTTTCATTCTTGTAAAAATTGGGGACAGGGCCAGAGAACGATGTACCATAAATTGTTACAAGCATAAGATTAGGAAGTTTGGTAATGCAGGACGGAATCGGACCATAAAACCCGGGACTAGGTTCAATTATCAGGTCCTGTAATTCGGTTAACTGGCAGTATCCAGTCGGGAAGGTGTTGGGGGTGTCAAAGTTCCTCAAAAGGAGGGATCTTACACGACCGGTACTGGTACATGTTATATACGAGTGGTCCATGTCTGTGTTGGCCGAGGCATCACAAAAGTCGAACCCTTCGACCCACCAACTCAGATAATTGGAATTGCCCAACTGCTGCTTGATTCTGAGTAACACTTTCTCGTCATCTTTGTTAGCAGATAACACTGTGGTGGTGTAAGAGAAAAGAAGCAACAGGATGAAAACCTTAGACATGTTGGTTTCAGGGTTTTGGATGATTCAGAAACCTTGAAAGAGGTATACTTATAGAGGGACTTTGCAAATTTAAAACTGTTGGAGCATTCAGTTCAGGAATATTTGTTCTGTGTACCAGTATCAGTGCACATGGTATTGACAATACTCGATCGATGCACATCCTATGTGCATTAATGAGATGACATGACTTTCAAGATTCTTCACATGCAGTTGAATATTTTACTCGCCGAGTGATCGATCGATGCTGCAACTAACACTAGCTGACTCACTATGTGGTGGTTAATTTAAAAAAAAAAAAAAGAATTAGTGAGGTTAGAGCTTGAAGCTTTGAACTTGTAGCAAAGTCAATTCAGATATGTTGAAAGTAAAAAAAATCCAACAAACAGAACTTGATATTGGTTCATTTGGTTTTGACAGCTGACTGAGTTCAAGAATTTTCAATTTTTAAAACAAGTAAAATAGGTATGTAAAGCTTCAGTTGTCTATAAAACTGTAACTATTGATTGGGTTCCGGCAGTATCAGTGTTTTATTTTTTTTTTTATTATAACCTTTTTAATGGGAATGTATGTACAATTCCAGATTACTACATCCTATTGAAACTATGGAGATTTCTAAATGGATTTAGAGGTGGTTAAATTCCATGAATATCACTCTTGATTTGAAACTTGGTAGTGAGGTTTAGGATCTTCACACAATGAATAGAATGGTCACATATTTCTGTTTTTGGTTTAATTACCAAACCACACAAGAATAGAATCAATAGATGGCTCTTGAGGGTTAGAATGGTCATGCAATGAATCTAATCTGGATAATGAAAAGGGCAAAAAAAAAAAACTATTTGGTAGATCCAAGAAGCACAAAATCCGGTAAGATATAACAACTTCAATGTCAACTCTATCTGGAAATAATATATTATCCGGCACAGGTTCAGGGAATATGGAGTCATATGAAACTAAAAAAAAAAAAAAAAATGAAAAGGGCTGACAAGTAACAAACTAATATATATTTATTAGTTGGGTGCGATGAGGTGACAACTAATCTTTGCGACAGCCGCGACAACAGATACCCAAATAAATATAAATAAAATCTCTAAAATAGAAAAATTTTGTACAAACATATTATTAAGCTCACAGATTGATTGTGTTTCAAATTTTAACTAATTTGAGTGTCGTTTGATACTCCATCGAAACTCATAATTTTTTGGAACCGTTGCAAATAATAAGAAATTTTGATGAGTCCCGACGAAGTATCAAATTATACTCAATTTAGTTGGAATTCGAAACACAATCAATTTATGAGCTTCATAATATGTTTGTACAAAATTTTCTATTTAGAAACTTTATCTGTATTTATTTAAGGATCCGTTGTCGTGTTTGTCGTAGAGATTAGTTGTTACCGGATCCCCACCCTTGTTAGTTTGCCAGGTTTCTAAATCATAAAATTTTTAAAAAAATGGTGGTACCAATTTAGTACATAGCATCTCATTAATTGTCTGGAAAAGCAATAAGAAGACTGTCATGAACATGTTCTCTTTTAATCATTAACAATTTCAAACCAAATGCATAATTATAAGGCCAGTACTAATCTGAATAGTCCATTACTGATCTAAAAAAACACTCAAAATCCCTGCACTGCAATAAATCGGTTTACTGTATCAGGTACGGCTATGTACGTATTTGCATTTGTATTCTTTGACATCATAGGCAAAAACCAATTAATTAGAAAAAATGGGCATCTTAGAATCGCTTCAATTTTTTTTCTTTTTTTTTAATTAAAAAGAGGGGTCAGGCCCCTATTTATTTATTTAAACCATTTTTTTTTTTTTTTTTGGTTTCAAAGTGACTTGAAAAGGTGGCAACTCAAGAGAATTGAGCTACTGTAAAAAAATAAAGAGGTAAAAACATAAGACATGAAAACTACAATGCATTTTTGCTTGAATTCATTGTAGCAACTGGTAAACTCTTTGATCTGACCTCGATTTTTGTAGTGTTTCCTTTAATCATATATTATGAGCATGATTTAAGAAGTAAAACATAGATTAATGGAGGTAAACAACGCACCACTTACCTCAAATTAACCAATATATAATCTTATAATCATATTGATCTCCATTGAACTATGATTACAGAATCATGCCCCGAGGGGTAAAATATTACTTCTTTAATTTGTTGGAGCTTCACTTTCAACATATCTGAATTGACTTTGCTACAAATTCAAAGCTTCAAGCTCGAACTTCACTAATTGTTTTTTTTTTTAACCACCACATAGTGAGTCAGCTAGTGTCAAATTGCAGCATCCATCGCGCGCACGGCGAGTAGAATATTCAACTGCATGTGAATTAATCTTGAAAGTCATGTCATCTCATTAATGCACATAGGATGTGCATCGATCGAGTATTGTCAGTACCATGTGCACCAATACTGGTACACAGAATAAATATTCCTGAACTGAATGCGCCAACTGTTTTAAATTTGCAAAGTCCCTCTATAAGTACCTCTCTCAAGGTTTTCTGAATTAATCATCACTCGTTCCAAAACCCCGAAAACCAACATGTCTAAGATTTTCATCCTGTTGCTTCTTTTCTCTTACACCACCACAGTGTTATCCGCTGACAAAGATGACGAGAAAGTGCTGCTCAGAATCAAGCAGCAGTTGGGCAATTCCAATTACCTGAGTTGGTGGGTTGAAGGATTCGACTTTTGTGATGCCTCGGCCAACACAGACACAGATCACTCGTATATAACATGTACTGATACTGGTCGTGTAAGATCCCTCCTTTTGAGGAACTTTGACACCCCCAACACCTTCCCGACCGGATACTGCCAGTTAACCGAATTACAAGACCTGATAATTGAACCCAGTCCCGGGTTTTATGGTCCGATTCCGTCCTGCATTACCAAACTTCCTAATCTTATGGGTGTGGCGATCATGGGCACGTCGTTCTCTGGCCCTGTCCCCAATTTTCACAAAAATGAAAATATCATGTTCATCAATTTAATGCGAAACAAGTTGTCCGGTACCATTCCAGCATCTCTTGGTACATTACCAAAGTTGAATTCCTTGATTCTATCATCAAATTACCTCTCAGGTTCCATACCATCCGGGCTTGTCAATCGACCGTCTTTCAGTCTTGAGCTGTCAAACAACCTCTTAACCGGTGAATTACCAAACTGTTTTGGATGGGTAGATTTCTGGCTAATTGACGTGAGCAATAACCAACTCACCGGTGATGCTTCCTTTTTATTCGGCAAGAATAAGAAGGCCGTTAACATTGTGTTGGCAAATAACAGCTTCGAGTTTGATCTGGGCAAAGTGGAATTCTCGGATAGCATCTATGGGTTCGATCTAAGTCGCAACAAAATCTACGGGAGCGTGCCAGAGTCGTTCGCCAGAGCTGCTGGGCTGTACTATCCTAATCTCTCATTCAATAGACTCTGCGGAGAGCTTCCCCGGGGAGGCAACATGTGGCGATTCAAACCTGAGGTTTTCGCAAACAATCTGTGCCTCTGTGGGTACCCACTGCCGCCATGCTCCGGTTCGTCGCCTGCACCTGCACCATATTGATTGATAGCCACTTCATCAGTACGCATTCGATTCAGGAAATCTACCCGTATCATCTAGATTTCTATGTTATGTTGTTTCAGTGCAACCGAAAATAAATGTCACTGTAGTGTTTCAGCAATAAGAATAGTATTTCAGTTCGAGCCATTTTTGCTTGATATACTTTTTGCTCCATTAATTCATATGCATCCTTTATTTTTTGCATCAAATAAGCATGCCCCAAATGTCTTATACCATGCCTTCATGATCTGAGAATCCATCTGTCATGTCGAGTAAGCATCCTCCATCAAAACAAGCTTTTCAAATTTCAACAACATTATTTAACCCTGCAAGATTCAAACTTGCCAGGGGTTAAGAGTAGAATCAGATGACCAGTTAATTGCTCTCTTGATTCAGACTTGCCAGGGGTTAAGAGCAGAATAATCAATATTCCAGTATGATATATTTTCCTTTTTTCTTTTTCTGTTTGTGTTGCTTCTGCTAGCTCATTGAACTGAGGAACATGATCTTGCTCAAAAACAAGTAGTTTGATCTCACTTAAAAAAATATCAATAAACTTTAGTATAAATAATGATGCTGTGGAAAACTGACTGAGAGTTAGCAGTTTGATTTTGCATAGAATATCATCAATACAATGTAGTAAAAATGATGATGCTGTGAAGTATTGACTGAAACTTAGCAGTTTGATTATGGTTAGAATATCATTAGTTTAATATAAATACTGATACTTTATATGAAAATTGACTGAGACTTCTAGCAGATTTCATCCTATTGGCCACTATATATAAAGAATTACAGTCCTTGGATCAATCATTGAATTCCAAGAAAACAACAACAACAACAATAATAATACTGAGCATGGACTATGAAGCCTTGAGAAATTTGACTAGGAGTTCTTAATTTATCGGTTACTTAGATTTTAAGGAAGCATCCATATAATAATTTGTTTATAAAATTCTCCATCTCCTTTCTGTCATGTCCAACAACTGACAAATGAAGATGCTATTACTAAACTTTAGCATGATACTTACCAAAGCAGAAAAGAGGGTGCCCATTTTGGTCCTAGCTCTTTTAGCCATGTCTCGTCCCGATACAGCATGCACCGATCGAGAGAGGCGAATCCTGCTCTCCTTCCTTGCTACTCTATCAACTCCGCTGCAGTCATGGAACACTACTCTTGAACCAAACTGTTGCAAATGGGAAGGCATCAGTTGCAACCCCACCGGTTCGATCACTTACATTTCCTTGCCAAGTAGAGACCTTACTGGAACAATTTCGCCGGTTCTATCCAATTTAACCAGTCTCTCTTACCTCAACCTGTCGCATAATTTTCTCTCTGGTTCGCTGCCAATTGAACTGCTCTCTTTACCTGCAAGCCTAAAATTCTTTGATGTTAGCTTTAATGAACTCTCCGGTACAATACCAGGTTTTGAAAATCCAGTGATTCAGGTTTTAGATATCTCTAGCAATTTCCTTACGGGATTCCTACCCATTATCAATACAACATCCTTGTTGTCACTCAACGCAATAAATAACAGCTTGATGGGTCTGGTACCAGACTATCTGTGCACAAATTCACCTTTACTCACGTCACTAGCCATCTCTTACAATGAATTCAGTGGCAATATTTCACCAGGATTAGGAAATTGCTCAGCTTTAAGGGACTTCCAAGCTGGGTCTAACAACCTGGTCAGGTCACTACCCGATAAACTGTTCGAGCTTGCCTCACTACAGAACCTTGATCTTAGTGCAAACTTTCTTACTGGGTCCATACCCAAAGTTATTGGCCAGCTTGGAAAGCTACAGTCTCTAGATTTGAGCATTAATAATCTTTTAGGAATGTTACCATCAGAAATTGAAAACTGCAGTGATCTCAAACAACTCAACCTACAGGAAAACAGCTTGACTGGTAATCTTCAGTTTATCAACTTCACCCAACTCTCCAACCTACAGCAGCTTGACTTGTACAGTAATAGATTTGCCGGTGAAATACCAGAGAGCATTTATACTTGCAAGAATACGTCTCGCTGGGAACAAACTCAGTGGTCATATCCCCCCAGACATAGAAAACTTGAGGGCTCTATCGTTCCTGTCACTTTCAGAAAATAATTTAGGAAACATAACAGGTACACTTGAAAACCTCAGTAAATGCAAGAATTTGACTGTATTGTTACTAGCAGGGAGTTTTATTGGAGAAGCCATACCGATTGAGCCCACTTGGGAGAATGAGTTTGAAAATATTCATTTACTTAGTATGGCAGAAAACAACTTTACTGGTACAATTCCCTCCTGGATATCCAAATTAACTAAACTTGAGATTCTATATATTTCTGGCAACCAGTTTGTTGGAAACATACCAGACTGGCTTGGCAACCTTTCTAATCTCTTTTTTCTTGACTTATCCCAGAACTGTTTGTCCGGCAACATCCCGCTATCAATTACACATTTGCCATCATTGAATTTGGTTCGTAAGACCAATATAGTAAATCCTGCCTACCTCAAATTACCCCTTTACATCCATAAACCATAAACTGGGAGCCTACATGAATATAAACAACTGAGAACCATACCTCCTACAATAAACTTGGGCCAAAATCAGTTGAACGGTACAATACCTCAGGAGATTGGACAATTGAAAATGCTCCAAGCATTGGATCTCAGCGGGAACAATTTATCGGGTCCAATACCTGACTCCTTAGGAAATCTCAGCAAACTAGAAGCTCTGAATCTATCAAGAAACGAGCTAACAGGTCTTATACAGATTCCCTTGCTGGCCTCAATTTTCTCGCAACATTCAGCATTGCATACAATAATTTATCAGGTGCTGTTCCAACTGGAGGCCAGTTTAACACATTCCCAAGCTCAAGTTATGAAGGTAACTCCAATTTGTGTGGACCAGTGGTGAAGCAGACTTGTAGCAACCTCTCAAATAAACAGAACAGAACACCTGTTCCATCTGAAAGCTTTGATAGAGGCATAGCCATTGCTATTGGATTAGGCTTTTTCTTTGGTTTTGCTGCAGTTGCAGTGCAGCAATTCTATCGAGACTTTATGAGAGCTCGGCCTGTCCCTGGCTGACTTTTAATAGATAATTGAGAAGTTAGCATAATTGCATGATATATTTGATACATTGGAAGATCTCATCGAGGATTGTAGATACATATATTTTCTTAGTGTGTGCTATGTTAGGAATTTGATCATCTTTTCTAGTGTATGTACATAGATGTCAATATTCATCTTTTTAAAATTTAAAATGAATCAAATCTTTTTTAAATATAATACTTCAAACAAATATACTGTACTGGTCTAGCGTGCAATACAATCAAACAAACAACTCCATTCATACACACTATACTAAACCAGAATTACAACTCCATTACTGCAGAAAACCTGCTGCAAAACTTTTACACCTTCAAAGTGTAACTAATTTGTAGCCACTAGATTCTCACTGCATTCAGGCTCGACACCGACAAGATTGGACTAGTAAGACCTATCAGGATTCAGCAGTGTAGGAAATTCACTGGCATCAAAGGAACTTCACTGCATTCATGATATAAACTTACATGTTCCTTTGATGCAGTGAACTTCACTGGCATCAAATTAACAGTTCTTATTTATTTTGAGTAAAAATGTTACAAACAATCCAAAACATAGTAATGAAAATGAAATCCCGGTGCATGCCACGGGTTAGGATAATAGATAGTTTATTACAATTTAAAAGAAACTCAAAGAAAAACAGTTAATTTCTTACTGCTAATAAACCAGGAACCACTGGTGATTCCAATATTTTGATGCATTCTATTTTTTTTTTTTTCTGAATGAAGAATGCATATAATTGAGTTGCTTTGATTTCCTTCTAGTTGCAAAGAAGCTTATTTTAATTTTGTGACACCATCCCACCATTCCTCATCGAACTCCATTTCACCTAAAATGTGCAAAAATTAGTGCAATTAGTTCCGCAGCAAGCCTGAACATACAAGTTAATTACCTATAACACTAAGCTTAAGTTAAGTTGTTGTAATTGTGCATATTGGTGATGACACGGGACACAACAAAAACAACACGAGTAACTTGCAGAACATTATATAATTATTCAAACAAATTGAATTTTACAGAAAATAAGACAAAAATAATTAGGAAGCAATTGCCAAATGATTCCAACAATAACCACGGGGACCGAGAGCTGCTTTGGGCACCCCAAAATTGTTTTGTGACGTCTTTTCTATCTAATATAAGCCAAGTTTGCCGAACTTATATAAAAAAAGTATTAAAAGAACCAACAAAAATGTTTTTCCACCACATAGTAAGGACAAAAACCCAAGTTCGTCTACACATTCTTTTTCCACCACATAGTAAGGACAAAAACCCAAGTTCGTCTCCGCTAAAAAAAATAACAACAAGAAGGTCGTGAGGAATTCACATCCGCTGTCATAGTTTTCTATGGCACGGTTGTGCCATAGTTTTTTCATACCTATACAATTGGGACTCATAATAAAAATACACCCCTATTGATAAAATCTAGGCCGTTTAAAACCATCTAATGGGCCGTTTTGACTATGGCACAATCCTGCCATAGTTTTTTATGGCAGCAGATGGAGACCCAGGTAGTGAGTAGAACAAAGATTACAAGTTCGGTCCTTACTGCATGCCAAAAGAGTTGCTTTGCTACGTTCTTAATTTTCCTTTTTTTATTTAATTTTTAGGCAAAATTGGGTACATGGCCATCAAAACTTTGGTTTTGAGATATTTACCCATCAAACTTTAAATTTAGATATCCACTTATCAATTCTTCATTTTCTCTTATATTTGCCCATCAAAGTAGTTTTAAAATAAAATAGACAAATTTTGATATAGAAAAAGAAGATAAATATTAGAATTGACAATTTTGTTCTTCCCCTCATCCCCACCGATCTTTCCAAGGCAAGAAGCAGGGAAAGTCAGACTGACCCGAACCCGGCCCGATCCGAAAACTCGAGATAACCCGAAAATAGAGGTGCAAAATCTGACCAAACCCGAAAAACCCGCCCAACCTGAAAAAATGCGACAGACGTCAACCCGATACCCGACCCGACCCAAAAAAATATTGGCAGCCGTCAACCCGATACCCGAGAAAGAAAGAGAAGGGAGGGACAAAGTTGTCATTTCTAATATTTATCTTCTTTTTCTATATCAAAATTTGTTTATTTTATTCTAAAACTATTTTGATAGGCAAATATAGGAGAACATGAAGAATTGATGGGTTAATATCTAAATTTAAAGTTTGATGGGCAAATATCTTAAAACCAAAGTTTTGATGGGTATGTATTTGCCTAATTTTTAATATAAAAAATTCTCAATTTGCCGCTAATTAAATTATATATTTGTATTTCTATGAAATGTTTCCGATATATTTCAAAATTAAAGTTACATACAATATTTACAAAATATATAAAATAAAAATAATAAATAATATAAATATTTGGGTAATTATCTAAAAGTAAAATTATTATTTGTAAAGCGTTCGAACAACTTTCTGGGTACCCAAAATAATTGGTACCTAAAGGCACGGAAGTACAAGCACCAATGCACCGTCCAGCTAAGAAGCAGATTGACTGAATTTATACATTCATAAGTTGAAGTTAAATGACAAACCATCTTAGTTGGGATACAAAAATAAAGTGGGAAAGCTTTGTACCTTTGCGCACTAGTTGATGCTCCACGCGCATCATCACTCTTGCCAATTTGTGAGATTATGGAAGAATATGGTTCTCCTGCACAGAACTTTTCAAGTTCAGGACATTCTGGAATTTGGAATTGTTTAAGAAAACGGAGCATTTGGTGAAGACCATCCGGTAGAGATTTAATTGCTGGGCATTTGTTAATGATCAAGGTATTTAGTGATCTGCAACCTGCCAACTCAGTTGGCAAGTATATGAGGCCATCACATTCGGACACCTGAAGGGATCCCAGTTTCTTGAGGTGTCCAACATAAGGGGACAAAGACTCGATTTTTGGGCATTTGCTAATGATCAAGTTTTGGAGTGATGTGAGGCGTGCCAACTCATTTGGAAAGTGTGTCAGGGTGTAACATTCAGACACCCGAAGAGACTTCAATTTAACAAGGTCTTCAAAACCAGCTGGTAAAGATGGCCAGCTTGTGCATGAGAGGAACAACATCTCTAGGTTAATTAAGCCCGAAATTGAGTCGATTCTAGGACACTCATCCAGTTCCAAGTAAAGGATGGAACAGCATGGGGGAACCTTCTCCAGTGAAAGACATCTGTAGAATTCTAAGGACTGCAATCGAGGCAACAGCTCCTCACCTTCTTGCAACCCCCGGGGAAGCAAACCAGTCAAATTTGGGCACATTCGTAGAGAGAGCCGTTTCAGTTTTCTCATGTTTTTGAACTCCTCTAACGGCCAATGAATTATGCTGTTGCAATTCGAAATATCCAAATTTTCAAGTGATTCTAGAGATCTCCAGAATCCTAACTGCAAATTCGGTATTGCACTGGTCATGAAAAAAGTATTAGTCGAGTCAAGTCGCATTATTCGAAGCTTAAGAGTTTTTCGCGCTTCCACTTTTGCTCCTAATGCCAATGCCAACAACAGCTCGTTATCAGAACCGCTTCCATTTGCCATGTTAACTTCGATTAAGCTCTCTGACTGGGCCATTAGATCTATGACTGATAAGACAAGTCTATGATTTTCAGTGCTTATGGCTAAATATTTAAGCACCGGAACATTTGGCATGGTTTCTAGCACAGGACATTGGGTGATTTCCATATCATTGAGGACAGGAAATGACAACAATGTTCCTTGCGTTGCTTCTCCGTCATGCCATCTTCCCAGTTTCTTCATACTGACTAATGAAAGCCTCTTCAGACTTGGGAATGGCTCCGAGCTATCTATACTAGAGAAAAAAGTGATGCTAGGCATGTGTTTTAAGCAAAGAACTCTGAGTGACGACAATTTCCACACAGGCGGAAGGATTTCGCACTTTGGGCAACCAATCAAATGGAGTTCAACTAAATTTATTAGACCAACCGGATTGCCAAGCCAAGTAGCAAATTCAGGGTCCCGATATTGTTGTATTTTCAACACCTTTAATCCATTGTGAGGTTGTAGAGCCTCCAATACCTCCAAATCATTATTCGCTTTTGACATCACCAATCGATGTCTGCCCCAACACAAAGTCAGCATCTTCAAATTTGTTTTCGAAAGAAGATCAACATCTCTTGCAATTGTTGAATCCTCCACCTTACTCAGGTTATATAACTCTAGAAATCCACTGAGATTTAATTTCTTTAATTCATCAATACCACTGCCAGTACTTTCTCCGATAATGTATGTTGTAAGGGTTGTTAGGTTTGTCAGCTGCCCGAGATGCATTGGCATTTTCTTCAACTTCGGGCATCCATGCACATAGAGATGAATAAGGTTCCTCATGCATCTCATATCCTCTGGAAGTTCACGAAGAAGTAAACATCTAGAGAGATTAAGAGTTTGCAAGAGGGTTAGTGAGCTGAAGCCTTCTGGTAATCTCGTAATTCTGCTGCCTGATAGATCAAGATATCTCAAGGGTGTAAGGTGTCTCAACTCAAACAGGTTTTTGTCAAATAAAGCAGAGTGCAATTGCAATGCTCTCAATGAGTTTTCAGGCAGGCCACTGCAATTGACAGTTGTAACGAAGGGGTTATCCAGAAATAACAAGGTGCGCGTATCCGGGTATCTATTCAGTACCTTGGGAATGTCTACCCGTATATCACCAGGCATAGATAGGTACTTACAATCTAACTTCAGAAATGGATATTCATAACTGTCATAGCACAGAACAGCTTCATGTCCAGTAAAGCGACTACCGTGGTTATGGAACATTTCTGCCAGCTTGCACACTACTCTACTACCATATTCATGTTTGTAATTCCCATATTTACCACTAGGGACATATTTAACATCCTCAAAGATGTGTCTTAAGACAAGCTCATTGAAAATTCTGTTACCCTTTTCTTCTAGTGATTCTGATCCATCTGGAGAGAATAGCCCGTTAGCCATCCAAAGTTCGATCAAAATTTCCTTGTCAATGTAACATCCTTTGGGAAAGACCAAACAAAAGTTGAGGCATTGCTTCATTTCAGAAGACAAGTTCGAATCCATTAACTCAACAAATTGATGCAATATAGCTTCGGGAAAATTACTTCCCCCCAAATAATAATTAATTACTTTTCGCCGTTCTGCTAGATCTTTCTTAAACCTCATCATGCTACCCATCATATTCACTTTCTGGGGTGTCATAGCTTTTCTGACAATAATTTTCTCGGCCAAATGAAGGATCTCCTTACAAGGTTCTTGACCATCAGCAAAAGCATTCTTAGCAAAGAGAAGCTTCAAATTATCCAGTGTCGGTTTTTCTAATACATGGCTAAGGTGACTTGCCTGCTGCAGATACTCAGTATCACCGATAATTGGGTGTACAACTATTAGGGAATTCCCTCTCCCACCGCAGTGTTGTAACCATCTTTTGAATTCCATTAACAGACACTCGGTTTGAGCACAAAACCGCTTAAAATCCCATACAAGAAGGTATCTCTTCCCACTTAGCTCTTGATAAAGGCGACGCTGGAGTAAATCTGTATCATCTTCGTGTAAGCAACAATCTTTCCCTATTACCAGATCAATTATAATTTTTGCAAGTTTAGCGAAATTATGTCGCAATCCGATGTCAACCCACAATATGCAATCAAAATGGTTAGTAATCCTGGCATCCTTGCATATGGATTGGGCAAGTGTTGTCTTGCTTGTTCCCGTTTCACCACTAATGGTGACAGTGACAATGGTATCACCATTGGTGTTGGATGGATCTAGTAAGAATTGCACTATTTTTTCCTTTTGTCCATCTATTCCGACAATAATAGGATCATCATATGTCGGAATTTGGAAAATCTGCACTTGTGGCTGCGGTGCAGATGTTTCGATCCCCTGGTTTCGTTGAAGTTTGAGAGCTCTTTCGACAAGGTTGTCAATTCTTAACACCAAACTATGAATTCTGCTGTTATCTCCTTGCTGAGCCCCGCCAGTTCCTTTCTTAAGGAAGGGAAGCATAATATTACTAACCTTAAAATGACAGAAGAGACCAGCCCTTGCTTTGTCACCACTCTGGTGGTGTTTGGTTTCCGCCTCTGCTTCAGACGCCACTTCCTTGAGGTCTCTAAGCCAGATTGATTCCTTGTCTTCAATTTTTATGAAGCGATAAAAACGTTTTTCACGAGTAATGTCACGAGCAACGCTAGAAGCAGGTGGAGCATCAGGCCAGATGGCCTGGAGCAGGTTGAGAAACTTCTGGCGCTCTTCCTCCAATCCCAGCTGATGCAGGGTCGTAATCAGGCCGGAGATGATCAGCTCATCCGCCACTGCTTGGTACTGGTCGTCGGAGCTTGAATTGGAAAGGGTAAGATCGAGAGAAAGTAGTTGAAAGCAGTAGAGTGCTTCAAATCTCGCCGGTTTGTAAAAATTAAAAGTCAACTTCTTGGCTTGTTTTGTCGTCCTACTTTGAGGAAGCCATGTATGATATATGTATGTAATACTAAACTTGTAACGAGTCAAATTTAAACTCTCTCAGTTCCCCTCGTGGATAACTGTGTACGGCCAATATAGCATATTTGCAATGCATCACTATTTAGAAGGTAACAAGAAATTAGTAACAAACAACTTAAACTGGTGTTCGTGCAGACCAACCCTTTCCTTCGTCAACCCTAGCTTATGGGCATATTGAAGTGTTTCACGCTGGCTACGGGTTTCAATCCAAAAAAAAATAATAATAAAAAAAATATATATTTTTCACACAGTGCACATGGGATAGGAGAAAATAATCAGTGTATGAACATGTAATCACGTACTTAATATCTATATATAAATATATATCTTCCACCAATTAATTAAGTTCCTCTGCCGAGCATTGGTGGATTTGACTCTGAAATTAAAGTGTTAATTAACAAAGGAATAAGAAAAGTAGAAAGAGAACGGAATCTATTACTAGCTAGCACAAGAGGTGATGCAGACAGACGGCGGTCAGCCCTCTGAGCCCGGCGGCATTGCCCCAGAATTGGTCAGATTAATATGCTGTGGTATTTCGACTATACCTTCCTCAATACAAGTCCAAATGAGTTGATTCAAAATTCTGTAGAAAGATAGAGAAAAGAGCTACAACTTTTATGTTTTGGGTTTTCTCAGAATCGGAAGGCATCCCACTCGAAATGACGAATTAATACAGCATGGTCATTATGGCAGCGTTTAAGTTAATCAATTGTGTTTAGTATTTTGAGGAGTCAAAAGATAGTTATGTTTATTTGGTATGGGCTGGATTTTTCTTACTGTTTCAATACTTTTAGATTGTTCTATCTTTTTAGGGTTTTTGCTTCTTCTATTTAAGTATTTGTCATGCCCTTTGGTAAAAACAAGTTGTTTTGTATCAAGTTTATCCAGAAAAAGAATTCTGTGTGAATTCTCAAAAATCTCTCTTTTCCGTATACTCTTCCATTTGCTCTCTCTACAGTTTCGTACATCAGTTGGTATCAGAGCAACCAGGTTGATGGCAGATGCGAACCGTGGTCGTGGTAGAAGTTGGGGCTGTAGTCGGGGTCGTGGAGTCGATCTTGAAGACACAGAGCCGCCTAACCGCAATCGAGACCAGCGGGATCTAGTGATTGCATCAATGGCAAGACGGATTCGAGAGTTAGAGCGCCAACTCGCAAAGGCAAGGATGGGCTCTACCTATGATGAAGAGAACATCCTCTTCTGCGACATCAAGCCTTCGGTGTCTTGTGGCGAAGAAGCTCGTCATCAATACCATACCCAAAGGAGCAATCATATCCGATGGGCCGTGGATTCTAAGGTGACTATTCCGATGGAAGAGCACCAACAACAACCGAGTGGGTTTGTTAATCTTCTCAAGACAGTTGATGAAAGCGAAGGTATAAATTTTGATTCTCCGCCAATTTTTGATGACTATCCCGAAGAGAATGAGGATGTCAAAATCTTTGTTGGCGAGTCCCAAACAGAAACTAAACCTTTTAAAAATTGTCTAACCTTTGGCAAATACCTTGTTTATGATGTAGTGCTGTCCGAAAACTCCTCAGCGATTTCTACAAGTATCATAAACTTGGAGGCATATATCATGTCAACAAAAGAAGTTTCCAAAGAGTTGAAATATGAGAATCCCCTTGAGATCAAAATCTCAAAACATGGTTACAAAGGTCCTTTTCTAAAACCGAGAAAAGAACCAAAAACTACAAGTTTCAGGTTTTTGTTTGATCCAACCTTGGCGGAAGCCATATTCTCTATTGATTTGTTTAGAAGAATAATGAATAGGAAAGTTATTTATTTCATGAACATCATTGGACCTCTTCACAATGTTTTGGTGTTTGCGCTCATGTTGTATAACTTACAAGAAGTCTACAAAGACTGAACAAAGTTGATCCGAACTCGAGGACGAGTTCTTTTCTTAGAGGGCGAGAATGATGCAGACAGACGGCAGTCGGCCCTTTGAGCCCGGCGGCCTGCCCCAGAATTGGTCAGATTGATATGCTGTGGTATTTCGACCATACCTTCCTCAATACAAGTCCAAATGAGTTGATTCAAAATTCTTAGAAAGATAGAGAAAAGAGCTACAACTTTTATGTTTTGGGTTTTCTTAGAATCGGAAGGCATCTCACTCGAAATGGTGAATTAATACAGCATGGTCATTATGGCAGCGTTTAAGTTTATCAATTATGTTTAATATTTTTAGAAAGCTAAATATAGCAATTTTGGTTTTAGCAGTTTTACTTTGGTCTGTACATGTAATGCATAGTTTATTTTTAGGTTAGTTATTTTAGGAGTTAAGTTACTTTCTTTTCTGTAATAGGATTAGAGCTGCATTTTTAGTTAGTAGGCATATAGCAGCAAGTTAATTAGGGGTCAAGTTAAGTAGTGGTTAGTTATAGGTTTAGTATTATAAAAGAGTCCCTGTATTGTATGTTTTAATGTGGTGGAATAATAAGTCAAGTTAATCTAGAAAACGAATTCTGTGTGAATTCTCAAAAATCTCTCGTGTTCTTGTGTTCTTCCATTTGCTCTCCCTACCGTTCGTGCATCAAGAGGTGGCAGATTGTCGGGTCGGTTTGACCAAATAGAAATGTTGGGTCGGGTCGCGTTCGGGTCGGGTATCGGGTTGACAGCTACCGACATTTTTTCGTGTTAGGTCAGGGTCAGCCGGTCAGGTCGGGTATCGGGTTGACATCTGCTGACATTTTATTGGGTCAGGTCAGTTTCGGGTCGGGCGGGTTTTTTGGGTATGTTCAGATTTTGCACCTCTATTGCCGGGTCATCTTGGGTTCGGGTCAGTCTGCCTTTCTCTGAAACATGGGTCGGGTCGGGTTTGGGTCAGTCTGACTTTCCCTGAAACATGGGTCGGGCCGGGTCGGATTCGGGTCAGTCTGACTTTCCCTGAAACTCGGGTCGGGCCTGGCCGAGCGGTTTTTTCGGGTCGGGTCAAAATTTTTTCACCTCTAGCTAGCACGATGTCCGCATATCTGCTGCTATTTGTTTCTAGATAGCAGACTAAATATATTTTGTGCTACTAAAGTTTGTACCGATAGATAGGATGCTGATGTACAGGATTGGATCCATATATAGTTTCCATCCTAACTCAAATAATTTGATTTGGTAGTTGTATGTATATCATATAGACTAATAGAGCTTCGATAAAATTAATGCTACCTAGCCAGTACCTATTCATTTAGATTAATTCTGGAAATATGTGCAGTTCATGCTTAGCTATCAATGCATATTTTTTATGATATGTAAAGAAACCGGGCCAATAAAAAAGTTCAACAAAAGAGGAGGGATCCATTGACAATGGATAACTTGACAATCTTGACAATGTCTCTTTCAAAAAATTTATAATAAATCATAAAAAATCTTAAAAATAGAAAATGATTTATAGATGTATTACTTGACTTATAGATTGATAGTGTTTCAAATTTCAATCAATTTGAACATCTTTTAAATGACTTATCAAATTTTTGTACACTTTTCAACAGTTATAATTTAACGGATCTTTAAAGAGCTATCAAACGTTGTTTAAATTGAATATAATCGGATACATAATCAATCTATAAGTTAAGCAATACTTCCGTAAACTTTTTTCTATTTTTAAGATTTTTTATGATTTTTTATAAATTTTTAAAAAGTGGGATTGTCAAGTTAACCATTGTCAATGGATCCCTCCTCTTTTAATAATTCAGAGACGACTTCTCTGTTAATAATGTAGCTGAATTATTAATTCCAACTACGCAACAAATGGCTTGGCTATCTGTTGACATACAATTTGAGTTTAGATATAGAAATCTGGAACAATGAAGATGAAAAAACAAACAATCCTAAACCAATAGACCATAACCCCAATCACCTTAGTACCTCTTGGCCAAACAGTCAATTGCTTGGCAATGCAATTGTGCAAAGGTTCTCGTGTTTCCTTCTTTGTATTCCTACCATTTTGATTCCTTCTATAAGTCGATCGAGCTTGTTAAGCACAACAATTTTAGTTCTTGGCTTAAAATGTTTGTAGATAACAAATTGTAAAAATCTGTGAGCTTTTTAATCTTCTTCAAACTGAAACTTATCTTTCCCTTGTGAAGCAGGTAGCAAGTACTTGATCCTGGTTTGAGCAAGACTGACAGAAGAGGAGAATACAGGGCCACTTAGTTATATAAGGTAAGAGTATAACATAAATTTGAGCGAGAGAGAGAAGTATCAATTAGGCTATCACAGAATGCATATCATAAAGGATAGCTGGAAGAAGCTATGGAATGCCCAAGAAGTTCGAGTTCTTGTCCTCGCAAGCCTTTGCCTTCAGTTTCTCCTAGTTTTCTTGGCTCCCATTCGGAAACGCACTTCCCAGAAGCTCCTCTGCCTTCTTCTCTGGTTATCCTACCTTGTAGCCGATTATGTTGCTATCCTGGCACTTGGCCACATTCTCAAGAAGCAAAGTGAAGCCGGTGATGACGGTAGCCATGGGACAGATCTGATGTCCTTTTGGGCTCCTTTCCTCCTCCTCCACCTTGGTGGCCCCGACACCATCACGTCGTACTCAATCGAAGACAATGAGCTTTGGTGGAGGCATTTTCTTGGATTGGCTGTTCAGGTTTCTGTAGCGTTCTTGGTGCTGCTCGAGTTGGCATCGGTTCCCACTCTGCGCATTGCAGCTGCCATTGTCTTTATTGCAGGGTTGATCAAGTACTCGGAGAGAACTTGGGCTCTTCGTTCTGCCAGCATGAATCAACTGAGAAGTTCAATGATCAGGGATCCCGATCCTGGACCAAACTATGCAGAATTCATGAAGGAGTATGTCTGGCGAAGGGAAGCTGGGCAGACCACGTACGTCAAAAGAAAGGACGAGCCGCCACCATCTCCTCCGGAGCCTTCCAACAACGATGCGCAAATAGATGAAGCCTATGAATTGTTCGAGAGATTCAAGCCTCTGGTGGTCGATCTCATGCTCACTTTCCAAGAGCGGAAATACGGCCAGACCTATTTCTGGAAATGCAATGCGTCTCAGGCATTTGAGGTGGTGGCAATCGAGCTGTCGTTCTTGTACGATGTGCTTCACACGAAAGCAGTTCACATTCGTTCTCTCCGTGGTTGCCTCTGGCGGGTTGTTTCTCTGGCAATGCTATCTGTTTCTCTTCTCCTCTTTCACCGTTGTGAGAAGGAAATCTATAAGAACGTAAAGGAACGCTATACGGTAAACATAGTAATATCTTATGTTTTATTGGGAAGTGCTGTTTTCATGGAATTGGCTTCCCTGGTTATAATGATTCTATCTGATTGGATGATAGTTGCGCTTAAAAAGCACAAACTGTTGAGCCATCTCGCAATTGCTGTTACCAAGATTATGTCCATTCTTTTTCCAAAAGGGACGCCAAGATGGTCAAACTCTATGGGCCAGTACAGCTTGTTAAGCTTCTCCCTTGGAGATAAAAATACCGTCTTTAGATGGATATTAAGAGTCATCAAGGTGGAGGAATACTGGGATAATTTTATATTTGTTGAATCTATTGGTGTGCCAGACAATCTAAAAGAAAAATTATTTGACGAGCTAAAAACCAAGTCCGAGAGGGCACAACGTACAGGCAATTTCAAAGAGTTAAGGGATTGCAAAGGAGAGAAAGTACTCCAGAATATGGGATGCACCCATTTGAGATGGAGCATAAATAAGGAATTCGATGAGAGTATTCTGCTATGGCACATTGCCACGGATCTCTGCTTGCATACCGATAGCATCGTGAGTAAAAATTCTGATACTGATAATGTCCTTTTAAGGCAAATCAGATGCTTTTTTAATCTCTTTACTAAGAAACCAGACATCAACCACTCGGACCGTGAAATTAGTTTGATTACGTCAAACTACATGCTGTACCTTCTAATTATGCAACCATCCCTGATGCCGGCTGGGATTGGGAAGATAAGGTTCCTGGATACCTGTGCTGAAGCCAAGGATTTCTTCCGAACCGAGGAAAAGATATTTACAAAAGAAGAGGAAACTGAAGCACTCTTGGACGTAGAGACAGAGATAAATCCGGCAGAGGTCAAGGGAGACAGAAGCAAGTCGGTTTTGTTTGATGCGTGCCGACTTGCAAAGGAGTTGAATCTGTTGGAAGAGGACGAGAGGTGGCGCCTTATCAGCAGGGTTTGGGTGGAGATGCTGGGATATGCCGCGATCAATTGCAAGACGTTGTACCATGCTAAGCAATTGAGTAAGGGAGGGGAGCTTCTCACGCATGTATGGCTGCTGATGGCTCACATGGGCATTGGAGAACAGTATCGTATCGAAGCTGGGCATGCTGTCGCAACACTTGCATTCAACAATTGAAATACTGCACTGCACTGTCTTGTTTCTTTAGTTTAATTCTATTATCTATGTAGGTTTTTATTTAATCATTAGTTCCTAGGAATGCTTTATTTACTACCTTTTCCATTGTGTTGTGTGCTACCATATATACTATTGTTCCATCTGAAATCTTCAAGACAGGATAAAGATGAAAAAAATGTTTCTGTTGTCTATAATTAATTGCGGTAGCACCTCTGATCTTGTACTGTATATACATAACCGTAAGCCATGCTAATAATACAAAACGGACCACATATCAGGAACTATTATTTATTCGACAATTGTCATGATTTTATTTTATCTAAATTTGTGTCAAAATAAAGAAATCAGAGAAGCCAGAGAAGCCAGAGTGCCGCACATTCGATTTCAAAACCTACATAAAAAGTTGGAAGATGATCAAAGTTATTCTTTTGTGTGTGTGATTAAAATTCTGTAGCAGAAGATCAAAGTGATTGCAACACGATAGAAACTTTGCCAGAATTAGGAAATTTGAGCTTGGAAAGAAGTAATAAAAATCTACCTTGTAAAGAAGTATAGAAATTAACAGTAAATAAGTAAAAAATAAATGACAGCTTGATGGGTCCGATACCAGACTATCTGTGCACAAATTCCCCTTTTCTCAGATCTCTAGTTATTTCTTACAATGAATTCAGTGGCAAATTCTTCCAGGGCAGCAGCACTTGACATTATATTTTCTTTAGTGTGGTATGTTAGGAATTTGATTATCTTTTCTAGTGTATGTACATATGTGTCAATATTCATCTTTTTTAAATTAAAACAAATATTTTTTAAATTGAATTTAAATCTTTTTTCAATGAAATACTTAAAACAAATATACTGTACTGGTCCAGCAATACAATCAAACAAACAACTCCATCCATACACACTATACTAAACCACAAATATAACTCCTGTACTGCAAAACCAGGAGCCATGTTTTACAGTTCATACCTTCCGAGTATAACTAATTAATAGCCACTAGATTCTCACTGCATTCAGGCTCGACAACGATAAGATTGCACAAGTAAGACCTATCAGTAGTGTAGGAACTTCACTGGCATCGAAGGACTCAATTGGCAAGCTTTTCCTGACACCTGCCTTCACAGGAAAAAGAAATTAGCTTAGCATTGGTAACTGCATTCATGCTATAAACTTACATGTTACAAAACCCTTTTTTATTAAAAAACAAATATGATGTTGCCACTTTTATTGCAATTAAGAACCTTGCAAAATCTCCAATTATCAACAAGTATATAGAAAAGATTCCGGACCTGACCCTAATCGCCAGCTTCAAAGCATACTACTAAGACCGGTACAGTACCAATACCGAACACAATACAATCAAACAAAAGATATATATAAAACAGAAAGGACTAACATGCATTAACAAGCAGATTCACTGTGGTACCGGAATCAATGCAGATGCACTTAACAAGCTTTCCTTGACCCCTCTCTTCACATTACCTGACAAATAAGTTGCAACTACATATGACTAGTAATGCATTACTGCCGATTTCCAAGTAGATAACGTGCATGCCAATCCTCTCAAAAAAATTGAAATGGAGAAGTTAAATGCAGTCCGAAAAATAAAGAAAGGAAAAGGAAAGATATTTATGAGGAAGAGATAAGCAAGAAATCAGTAAGTGAATTCATGCAAATTAACCTCAGATATACATACATCAATGCCATCTCATTGGTCCACTTACAACTATACCCATGCTGCCTCTCGGAAGATGCTTTCCTAGCAAATAAAACATAGACTACTAAGGAGCAGCAAAAGGACATCATGAAGTGATATTTTGAGGTTCTTCGAGGGCAGCACTATAATATATACAACACTTCCAGTTGCTTCTATGAAGGTAGCAGCATGCTTAGCTCAAAACCTCAAAAGTTGGAAGATAATACAATCGCAACATCTCAAGCTCTCTCCAGCAATGATCACTAGCACGCCCATAAATACAGCGCAATAATAATTAAGAAAATAGGCTAAGCAGGATACAGAATTGAATGCTATTGGCAACAATACGAAGAGTAATCATGTAAAGTATCTTTTTTTGAAACGTAAATCATGTAAAATGCCAATACATTGAGAACGACAAAAAAAGCAATTACACATAAAGTCCATAGAAAATTGATTGAATGTCTCAGTTGTTCCAGACCTTTCAAAACGCAAGATTATGTTATGGACACACCATGAGAAAAATAGAGAAACAAGAAGGTCAAAAAGAATTAGAAAATCGCAAAGTTACACAGACACAAGCAAATCAACAAAACTTAAAATTCAGCAAATTTGAAGTCATAGCTGTGCATGAAAAGCCCCAATCCAACGTACTGAATATCTAAACCGTAAAGGTATATCACAAAATATTATCAAATCAGATACTATTTGATCACATTTTCACAATAATACCTGTTTTGCCCTTCCCCTTCCCCTTCCATATGGGGATCAATTGCTATGATACCACACTCAGCAGATATAGCAAACTAGTTGAACAAGATAAACAAAAAGAACATATTGAGATGCTTACATGGAGAGAAGGAAGATAATTAAATCGTGTGCCCTCAGAAAGTTACAAATTACAACCTTTTCAAGTTTTCATAGACAGCCAAGAGACCAGAACATGCATGCTTTTTTCTTTCAAGTACCAAGTAGGATACTTTCAAACCCTAATTGGTGCTCCTTATACCAATCTATAAACTAGAAAGAGGGGTAACTCTCCAAGCACCTCAACTATGCCACATCATCAATATTATTAACCATTGATTTTGTTTAAATCTCTTCATCTACTTTGATCCAATGGTTTATATTTATTCTCTCTCCCAATTTAATAAGATGATATGATATGTTCAGGACAAAATTTAATCCTTAAAGTGGTCCAACATTTATGTGTTATTATTTATAAATTATACATCATCATCATCATCATCATTATTCACATCAAAAATTTTAAAATCATGTTTAATTTTTTTTAAAATAAATATTTTTATTTTATAAGCTTTATTATTTTTTTTGTTATCATATTTCGAGGTGAAGCCCGAGTTACAGCTCTAGTTTTCGGAATAATCCAATCCGATTCCAATCCGTTGACAGCCCTAATTTTAACCGTACCACAAGGTATGTTACTAAAAGAGAAACATCTAGCGTCCATCGAAAAACTGCCCATATGGACATCCATAGAGAGGTACAACAAATTTGGTAACAGTTACATCAATGCTGTAACATCTACTTCAAATTTGTAACCTGTGAACTCTACGGACGTCCGTTCTAGGTAGCACTCGATAATTCCCAAAAGGGAGCCGATATATCCTTACATAAAAGCATATTGGAAAATAGATGCCAAAAGAGTCATATCTAGTGACCACAACATACATGTCCGAATGGTACCAACAATGGTATCACCATAACATTTTCCATGCCAAAAATATAATATAGGCTTAATTTTTTGTATAATCTTTGTGGTGCACAATGTAAGGAGTTGGAGTACCCTACTCGCATCTCGAAAGACAAATCTTGCGATGTTCCGGTGCTACAGAGAGAATAACTAAGCTGTCTCAAGGTTTTGTATTGAATTGATTAACACTTGTTCTGTCGCTCATCATTGGGCATCATAAAAGCAAGGGCAACATTGAAGAGAAGTAAAATGACAAACACAGATTATTCTGCGATGAAGGGAAGATTCAGATCTTCCTTGATTTGGCCAAAGCAATAAAATAAAAAAGGAAAAGCAATTTAGTTCGTCAATTTCATCAACAAATTAGCTGACAAAACAGAAATTGGCAGAAAAAATTCACAAAAAAAAAGGACCCAGAGAGGTCCAGTTTACCAACAGAATACCAAATGGAGATTCCGCCATGCGTCAATCAGACGAATGATAGATATTTTTGTGGTTCTTCGAGGGCAGCACTGTATGTTGCCTAAACTACTATATACAACGCTTCCAGTTGCTTCTATGGAGGTAGGTAGCAGCATGCTTTGCTCACAACCTCAAAAGTTGCAAGATAATACAATCAGAAAATTTCAAGCTCTCTCCAGCAATGAGCACTAGCAGGCCCATCAATATAGCACAATAACAATTAAGAAAATAGGCTAAGCAGGATACAGAATTGAATGCTATTGGCAACAATACAAAGAATAATCATGTAAAGTGTCTTTTTTTGAAACGTAAATCATGTAAAATGCCAATACATTGAGAACGACAAAAAGAAGCAATTACACATGAAGTCCATAGAAAATTGATTGAATGGTCTAAGTTGTTCCAGACCTTTCAAAACACAAGATAATGTTACGGACACACCATGAGAAAAATAGAGAAACAAGAAGGTCAAAAAAGAATCAGAAAGTTGCAAAGTTACACAGACAAAAGGATACAAGAAATCAACAAAATTTAAAATTCAGCAAATTTGAAGTTACAGCTGTGCATGAAAAGCCCCAATCCAACATACTGAATATCTGAACCGTAAAGGTATATCATAAAATTTTGTCAAATCAGATAGTATTATTAGATCACATTATCACAATAGCGCCTGTATTTTAACTACCTCTGCGATATGGGACTTAATTGCCATGATACCATACTCACCACATAACAAACTACTAGCACAAGGTAAGCAACATGAAAATTTCGAGACGCTTAAATTAAGAGAAGGAAGATAATTATACTGTGCCCCCTCAGAAAGATACAAATTACAATCTTTTCAAGTTTTCATTGACAGCCAAGAGACCAGAACATGCATGCTTTTCTTTCCAGTACCAAGTAGGATACTTTCAAACCCTAATTGGGTGCTCCTTATACCAATTTTTGGAATAATCCGATCCGATTCGATTCCGATCCATTGACAGCCCTAATTTCAACCATACCACAAGGTACGTTACTAAAAGAGAAACATGTAGCGTCCATCGAAAAGCTGCCCATACGGACATCCATAGAGGTACAACAAATTTGGCAACAGTCGCATCAACATGATGCAACTTTTACTTCAAATTTGTAACCTGTGAACTCTATGGACGTCCGTTCTAAATAGCACTCGACAATTGCCGAAAGGGAGCAGATACATATATACCAATAGAGTAATATCTAGCGTCCACAACATACGTGTCCGAATGGTACCAAGAAAACAATGGTATCACCATAACATCTTCTATGCCAAGATTATAACATTATTTAATAAGAGGGATCACTCAACAACTTTACTGTCTGATAATACAAATCACATTGCAGTACAGCAGGGGATATGAATTCAATATTTTGTGGCGCACAATGTAAGGAGTTGGAGTACACTACTCGCATCTCGAAAGACAAAGCTTGCGATGTTCCGGTGCTACAGAGAGAATAATTAAGCTGCCTCGAGGTTTTATATTGAATTAATTAACACTTGTTTCGTCATCGGGCATCATAAAAGCAAGGGGCAACATGAACTCATGAAGAGAATTGAAATGACAAACACAGATTAATAGATTGTTTTGCAATGAATAGAAAATTCAAATATAATTCTTCCTTCATTTGGCCAAAGCAATAAAATAAAAAAGAAAAGCAAATCAGTTCGTCAATTTCATCAACAAATTAGCTGAGAAAACAGAAATTGGCAGAAAAAAGTTCTCAAAAGCAAACTAGTAGAACAAACAACAAGAACATTTTGCGATGCTTAAATTAAGGGAAGGAAGTTAATTAAAACGTGTGCCTTCAGAAAGATTCAAATTACAACCTTGTCCATAGACAGCGAAGAGACCAGAACATGCGTGCTTTTTCTTTCCAGTACCAAGTAGGATACTTTTAAATCTTAATTGGGGGCTCCTTATACCAATTTTTGGAATAATCCGATCCAATTTGATTCCGATCCATTGACAGCCCTAATTTTAACCATACCACAAGGTATGTTACTAAAAGAGAAACATCTTGCATCCATCGAAAATACTGCCCGTACGGACATCCACAGAGGTACAAATTTGGTAACAGTTACATACAGCAACAATGCAACTTTCACTTCAAATTTGTAACTTGTGAACTCTGTGAACGTCTGTTCTAGGTGGCACTCGACAATTCCCAGAAGGGAGCCGATACATCCTTACTCCTAATAAAAGCATATTGGAAAATAGATACCAAAAGAGTAATACCTAGCGTCCATAACATACATGTCCGATACCAACAATGGTATCACCATAACATAACATAACATAACATAACATTATTTGAGATGAGGAGGGATCACTTGCGGAGCACAGTGTAAAGAGTTGAAGTACCCTACTCGCATCTCGAAAGACAAAGCTTGCGATGTTCCGGTGCTACAGAGAGAATAAGTAAGCTGTCTCAAGGTTTTGTATTGAATTTATTAACACTTGTTCGTCATCGGGCATCATAAAAAAAAAAAAAAAAAAAAAAAAAAAAAAAAAGCAAGGGCAACATCGAAGAGAATTTAAATGGCAAAGACAGATTATTCTGCAATGAATGGAAATTTCCAATCTTTCTTGGTTTGGCCAAAGCAGTTTAGTTTGTCAATTTCATCAAGAAATTAGCTGAAAACAGCAATTGGCAGACAAAATTCACAAAAAAAATAAATAAATAAATGAAAGGGATATCATAAAAATTTAGCAAATCAGATGCTACTATTTGACAGCATTATCACAATTAGACCTGTTCTGCCCTTCCCCTTCCATATGGGGATCAATTGCTATGATACCACACTCATCAGTTATAGCAAACTGGTAGAACAAGATAAACAACAAGAACATTTGAGATTCTTAATTTTGAGAGAAGGAAGATAATTAAACTATATGCCCTCAGAAAGCTACAACTTGCAACCTTTTCAGATTTTCATAGACAGCCAAGAGACCAGAACATGCATGCTTTTTGTCTTTCCAGTACCAAGTAGGATACTTTCAAATCTTAATTGGAGGCTCCTTATACCAAATTTTGGAACAATCCAATCCGATTCCGATCCATTGACAGCCCTAATTTTAACCATACCACAAGGTATGTTACTAAAAGAGAAACATCTTGTGTCCATTGAAAAACCAATTCATATCCTCTACTGCATTGGGTTCGCTTTAATATTCGTGAAATTCAATTTCCAAAACCCCCCCTATAATCCACATCATTGATTCGCTGTGCAGTACAATACTGCGCAACAGAGGATAAGCACTCTCGAAAAACTGCCCATACGGACATCCATAGAGAGGTACAAATTTGGTAACAGTTACACCAACGTGATGCAACTTTTACTTCAAATTTGTAACCTGTGAACTCTACGGACGTCCGTTCTAGGTAGCGCTCGACAATTCCCAAAAGAGAGGAGCAGATACATATATACCAATAGAGTAATACCTAGCATCCACAGCAAACGTGTCGGAATGGTACCAACAAAACAATCGTATCACCATAAAATAACATAACATAACATTATTTAAGATGAGGAGGGATCACTTGTGGAGCACAGTGTAAAGAGTTGGAGTACCCTACTCGCGTCTCGAAAGATAAAGCTTGCAATGTTCCGGTGCTACAGAGAGGATAGCTAAGCTGTCTCAACGTTTTGTATTGAATTGATTAACACTTGTTCGTCATCAGGCATAAATAAAAAAAAAAAAAAAAAAAATGGCCAACATTGAAGAGAATTGAAATGGCAAAGACAGATTATTCTGCAATGAATGGAAATTTCCAATCTTTCTTGGTTTGGCCAAAGCAGTTTAGTTTGTCAATTTCATCGAGAAATTAGCTGAAAACAGCAATTGGCAGACAAAATTCACAAAAAAAATAAATAAATAAATGAAAGGGATATCATAAAAATTTAGCAAATCAGATGCTACTATTTGATCGCATTATCACAATTAGACCTGTTTTGCCCTTCCCCTTCCATTTGGGGATCAATTGCTATGATACCACACTCATCAGTTATAGCAAACTGGTAGAACAAGATAAACAACAAGAACATTTGAGATTCTTAATTTTGAGAGAAGGAAGATAATTAAACTATATGCCCTCAGAAAGCTACAACTTGCAACCTTTTCAGATTTTCATAGACAGCCAAGAGACCAGAACATGCATGCTTTTTGTCTTTCCAGTACCAAGTAGGATACTTTCAAATCTTAATTGGGGGCTCCTTGTACCAATTTTTGGAATAATTTGATTCTAATCCGATCCATTGACAGCCCTAATTTTATCCTACTAAAAGAGAAACATCTTGCATCCATCGAAAAACTGCCCGTACGGACATCCACAGAGGTACAACAAATTTTGTAACCTGTGAACTCTACGGATGTCCGTTCTAGGTAGCACTCGACAATTCCCAAAAGGGAGCCGACACATCCTTACTCCTAATAAAAGCATATTGGAAAGTAGATACCAAAAGAGTCATATCTAGTGTCCACAGAATTCAATTCCGCTGTTATCCAAATATAGGTTGTCGGATGGTACCAACAATGGTATGACCATAACACAAAAACATAACATTATTTAATAAGAGGAGGGATCACTCAACAATTTTATTGTCTGATAATCTTAATGGAGCACAATGTAAAGAGTTGGAGTACTCTACTTGCGTCTCGAAAGACAAAGCTTGCAATGTTCCGGTGCTACAGAGAGAATAACTAAGCTGCCTCAAGGTTTTGTATTGAATTGATTAACACTTGTTCGTCATCGGGCATCATTAAAGCAAGGAAAACATGAAGAGAAGTAAAATCAAAAGACCAAGAGTAACAAGATTATTCTGCAATGAATGGAAATTTCCAATCTTTCTTGATTTGGCCAAAGCAATAAAATAAAAAAGGAAAAGCAATTCAGTTCATCAATTTCATCAAGAAACTAGCTGACAAGACAGAAATTAGCAGACAAAATAGCAGCCAGAGAGATCCAGTTTACCAGCAAAATACAAAGGGGGAAACGGTGATTTCTCCGTGCTTCAATCGGACGAATCAACTCGGAGTCGTGACTCCTTGCGGATAACTCCGCCGAACTAAAAAAAGAAGCAAATGGAAGTAACCCTAAACCCTTGTTGCTACACTGTGCTCCAATAGAGGGGAGAGGAGGGGAGGGGAGGGAATGGAAGGGTATGGGAGAGGATGGTAGTGTAACCTCCCAAAATGGGGTGTAGAGGATGGAACAAGTTTCTATTCAATTTTGTGTCTTGACAACCCTCCTCTTCCATACCCTTCCATAGGCTACCCTCCAAAATTTTAAGTATTGGAGCAAGTAACTCTATTTGGGCAGCCCCGGTCAGCCCCCCTCTCCCCTACCCTCCCCTCCTCTCCCCTCTATTGAAGCAGAGTGTAGGAGTTGGAATGAGCCTATGAGGGGATAAGATGCAACGAAGTACATGATGGAACTAATGTAGCGGAATATAAGCAAAAATCCGTTGTAGTCTAGCTGGTTAGGATACTCGGCTCTCACCCGAGAGACCCGGGTTCGAGTCCCGGCAACGGAATTTTTTCGTTTTAGTTTTATGTGATTTTTGCCTTTGTTATAGCTTGGTTTTAGTGTACAAATCTATTCCGTTAGAACTTGAAAGATATTTTAACTCTACAAGGCTGCAACCCTACTCTTGTTTATCGAATCTTTTTTTTTTTTTTTAAATAAAATTCATCATCTTAACTTTCAAACTTACTGCATGCAGATTATACATCGTCATAACTCACAATATAAATTATACTGCATTCACTAGGTAGTGTCATATATTTTCAGTGTTAAGAGTGATAACTGATAAATCCACAATAATAAATTCAAAATAATAATAAAAAAACATCAATCTGATGTAATGATGTAATAATCCACAAGCAACATTTCATCTACAAACAAGTACCCGTATATCTGAGCACTGAATTACCGATCAATAATCGCAACTAGATGCAATTAACAAGTATGTTAGATATTGGAAGAAGCTTTCCTGCTCGACTGATTCAAAGGTGAAGAGCAGAGAATGAATTTTCAAGTGGAACTGCAAAGCACTGTCTCAGCTCGACTAATTCAAAATGTAAATGGTATAAATTCATTTAATTGTGGATGGAGGAAGTATATTTTTATTGAATTGCAGTTACTGTTTTCACTCCAAAAATCCTGCAAATTGCAACACTAGACAGTACTAGAGTTGCCTGAAAAGGTATTGCTTATCATCTGCTACGCAGTATTGTACTGTGCAGCAAATCGATGACGTGGATTATAGGAGGCTTTTTCGAGATTGAGTTGCACAAATCTCAAAGCAGATCTAACGATTAGAGTACTGTGCGGTAGAGGATATGAATTCCTGAAAAGGTTAGGGAAAAGGTAAAACAACTATACCTCGAGCAGATCTAACGATTAATTTTTGTGTTTACTTCCAACTCAAATTTGATCTAACCAGGTTGAAGTTAGTTACTGCGAAGCACCAATTCCTGGCCCGTTAATTTTCGTGCAATTTCCAACCCAAATTTGGTCTGAAAAGTAGGCTTTAAGCCTTTAACTACTGCCAAGAAGAGTTTCTGAAATTCAACAATACGGGTTGCCCGAAGAATGATACTTTTTCCCGGCCCATCTAAGTTCTGCTTACAAATAAAAAACAATATCCATAAAAAAATTGGTCCCTCGTTTCGCTGACACAGTAAACGAATCGAATCGAATCGAATTTGATCTAAACCAAACTAAATTGAACTCGAGCTAAACCGAATCAAACTAATTCGAACTCAAATCGAGCTTTGAGCTCCATACGAGCTCAATTATTATAATTTTATATTTATTTTTCATATTATTATAAATAATTAGAGCTAAAATAAGTATATTATTTTGTCTTTTTTATAATATAAATTAATTATCTATATTTTTACTAATTTTATAACATATTAAGGTTCAAAAATATTATATATTAATTCAACAATTAAATAAATATATTTTGTTAATTAAATAATAAAATAGGTATATTATTACAAATAATTTTGACGAAATAGTTGAAAATATGTCCAAATTACTATATATCGAACCGTTTCGAATCGAATCCGAATTGAATCAAGAAAAAATTGAGCCGAGCTAAATCGAACTCGAGCTGACAAAAAATCAAATCAAGCTAAATCGAACTCGAGTTCAGACCGAATCGAACTCGAGCGAATTACGAGCAACAAACTTTTTTGGAGTGCTCATCCCCCGACTTACTGTATTGTGCAGTTCACAACATTAGCCGTTGGATCGTCTCGAGATAATCCAACGGATGACGTTGTGAACTGCGCAATATATTTATTCATAAATTAATTTGCGGGGCAGAGTTTATCTGACTATGCCCCTCACATCCTTCTAATTCAATCACTGGCAATATATTTATTCATAAATTAATTTGCGGGGCAGAGTTTATCTGACTATGTCACTATGACCCTCACATCCTTCTAATTCAATCACTGACACTGCCTATTCCTAACACATATATTTATTTATTCATAAATTAATTGTCGTGGCAAACTCAGTTTTCAGGGATTTGTCTGATTGTGCCCTTCACATTCTTTTAATTCAATCAACCCCTTCAACTATTCATCTCAGTTCAAAAAGCCCCTTCCGTTGCTCAACTGTTAACCAAACTGAAACTGTTAAATAGAGGATTTTTGCTCCGTCTCTTTCTTATTGTCTCCGTTAATATTGAGCAATTAAATTGTATAATAAACTCTTCACACTGGTTCTGTCCCTCACAAACTCACTACCCTTGTCTAGTTGTCTCCCATAAAAGCCTCAACTGCACTGACATTTTAATTTTCCCCACAGAATTTCAGAGAATTTCTTCCAATAACTGTGCTGCCTTTTTTTTTTTTTTAATATGATGCAATTTTAATTTTAACGAGAAAAGACTTATCCAAGAGCTAATTGCTTGAAAGTTTATTTAACAGCAGCTTCATCGAGATGAGAAATGGATGGACTCTCTTGATATATCTTTTCGAGTTGCAACATAAAATCCATCTTTTTCAGATTTTAACTTCATCTACAAACCAAAAGCATATCAATAAAAAAATATATTTTTTATTTAATACTTAGGATGTTTAATTTGTTGCTTTGATTTTTTTTTTTTTTATGTACATGCATTTTTATTCTGTTAATGTGTATAGTGAGTAGTCTGATGATCTGATCCTTTACATATATAAGCCAATACGAATCATATCAACATAATTGATTTATTGCTCACAGTCACAGGTCATGAGGTCAAATGGCACTTACATTTTAAATATTAGCTGAAATTGATTCAACCATGCCATACTTCTCCATTTGAGTTGAGACTTGAGATGCTTAAAATTATGAGTAAGATTCCAATGTCATAAGTTTTATGTGCTACAAAATATCACAAATTCACTTTATCATATAGATTTCATAATATTGCAATCAAATTTAGAATCAAAACCAATGATCTTGCTTATGTTCATGAAGGATGTATGCATATAACATTTTATAAATTTTGGAGTTCATTTCGTACTAGATCAAGTGGGTTAAAGATGGATGTAATAAACTAGATTCATTCATTTTTTTTAAGCCACTTGAACTCGAAAAATCATGAAATTTTATTTGCATACATCTCTCATATCTATCAGTAAGATCAACGGTTTGAGCTCCAACCGTTTTAATTTAAAATTTGAGTGCAAAATTTGAAATATAATTAAAAGAAGTATTTTTTCTCCAAAAAACAAATTTAAAAAGTATCAACGGTTTGTGACATGTAATATTGCATTGTTAAGAATTTGTCGCTTATTTGAAATTCCATGAGAGCTGAAGAGCAGTAAAGGAGAAGCAACTAAAAGAGCAACGAAAAGGGGAGAGTTTCTCAAGCGACAAGAGCAGAGTTGGGATGGAGATGAGAAGAAAGCACGGAACAAACATTCTCTACTTAACAGTTTAATTAACGATTAAGCAACGGAAGGAAATGATTAAACTGCGTGAATTGTTGTAGGCCTTGGGTGTACCCAGAAAAAAAAAAGTTTGAGGGCTCATTTGCATAATTCCGTTGTTGAGGTTGAGGAGACTTTTCTCAAAAAAAAAAAAAAAAAAAAACTGAGGAGACGGCGGAGCAAGTGCTCATCCTCTACTGCGCAGCATTTGCTGCGCAGAGATCCAACAATGAGGACTGATAGGATGGGGTTTTGGGATTGAGTTGCATGAATCTCAAAACAAATCGAACGGTTGGATCTCTTTTGTAAGTTAAACTATATAGGGCGGATAAGAATTGGAGCAGACTGAGCAAGTCCTGCCCGACTCCCTTGTAATTATAATTAAGTATACAAACAACGCATCAGTCCCATTTGCATTTCCCATCCTTCCTTCTTCCTCCCGTTGTGGGCGCCAGTGGCCTCTTCTTATTAACAGACACATCCATCAACCCAGCCAGCATATTTCACCTTAGATTGATCTTTGAAATTGACAAAGCAGAAGGAGATGGCCGGCGCAATGCTGATATCAGCTGTTGTAAGCCTCATTCTGCTTGTGTGGTCGGTTTTGAAAGACATCAATGTACTACATCATGCACTACCCATCATCAAGAAGGTGGCCGCTTTTGTATATCCGTATGATCAAGTCATCATTCCTGAGCATGTGGCGATTGGCAGTTTCAAGATCCGCAACGACATGTATTCGGCTGCAGAAACATACCACAACAATTCACTTTGCTGGACCCGAGCGCAATTGTTAATTGTTGAGCTGCACAAGCATAGCAAAAGGTCAGTTATTATTAAGAGCAACGAGAAGGTTGTTGATATTTTCCGTGGTGTGGAAATCTGGTGGAGTTTCGACATGGAGCAGCACAATTCAAGCACCAGCTCTGTTAATGAAACAGAAAGGTATATTTTTCTTTAATTTCAGATAAAAGATGAAGTCTAAATTATCCAAATTCTAATGTTCAAAAGGATATTTATCCAGACCCCAAACCTGCAACCTTTCACACAAAAAAAATAATAAAAAAAAATACATATTCTTGTGATCCAATGCTAGTTTTCACAAAACAGTTGTGTCTATATTACGCTTTCAAGCAAATATTTTGTCCTCAAATTTGATTGTCCTTCAGTTTGACAGATTCGACTTAAAATGATGATAAGTTGATGTATTGATGATGGTAACATGCATACATCTGTAAACCTTAGGCCATAGAAAATTAAACGGAATTTTCAAAATTCAGAATATAAATTTGGCAAGCAGTTTGATGGATCCGAAATGGCAGCTCAAGTTAAAAACTCAAAAAGCTCCATAAAACTGTTTTTCTCATGCAAATAAATGAGAAAAAGTATATAGCTTTGCCTAAATTGAATTTGACTATTAAGGCACATCCATTGTTATTTTTCAAAGCATGATATATAATTGAAAAACTTAAAGGGATAATTCATCATATTGGTTTCTGAACTTGAGTTATCTCGGTTCAACTATAATGAACTCATCTAGTTATTATGCCTAAGCTAAAGACTGACTAGGAATACCCAAATAACGGGAGCAGACTAACTGTTAATTGGTCTAAAGACAGTCATAAACACCAAATAAAGTTAATCTTACCTGTGCATTGGCGAGTTGTAGGTGAGGCTTCTTATAATTTTTATGTGTCAAAGTTTTTGGTGATACATTCTGATAACTATTTCTCATCAGGTGCTACGTCCTTTCTTTCCACAAAAGCCATCGCAAGTTAATTGAAGGGGACTACATTCAACATATCCTTGACTTTTGGCGCACCAACCACGTCTGAGGAAGCTAAGCCAAAGAAGAGAAAGCAATGAGTAAACAAGATACCAATAAGTATTAACAACACTTATATTCATTGGTAAATGTTAATTCTTATTTTTTTTTTCCCTTGATTAGAGGACATATACTCATATTATTTGTGTTTGCATTTCATTCGAATATATGAAATTATACTTAGTTTACTTTGTAGTCACAGCTGTTTGTACTGGATGTATATGTGATACATATGCAGTGCCTTTATGGAAAAATTTCTGTGTGTGCTTCTCTTTGATGATGTAGCATATCAGATGATTATTATTTCTTTTTAATGTGCATTGCATTATTAAAATTATCAGATACTGGAACCTTCTTTTCTTTCTCTTTCTCTATTTTTTTTTTCTTTTCAATCCCCTTAAGCCCTTTAACTGTTGCTTCAGGCAAAACCTGGCTTGGTTAAGCCATACTTTTGATATGTTGGCCAAAAGCCTATAAAAATTGAAAGAGCTTATTTTTAACAAGTCCTCAAAGACTATTATGAGATGTTAAATTTAAAACAAATAACCTGTTTATTGTTGGTTAATTTTGAAAACATAACCTGTATAAAACATTGCTATTGACAAATTATCAACAACCAATTGAAATAAAAGAAGCCTAAACTAAACAAAGCAGCACTTTAAAATGTTCATGTCTAAGCCAAGGAAGTATAATTGGACTATGCGCCCTCATATAATATGCATGGTGCATCTTTTCAAAATTCATAGACAGCCAAAAAATTGTGTCCAGTACCAAATAATATTTTTAAGAAATTAAACTTATATTGACTTTTGGACTTTGGTAGAATGAGATCCATCGACAACAGCAATTTTTATATTTTGTACCAATTTCTGCTGGTAACTATATATAGAAACTATCAGATGGATGCAACCTCGCCTACGTACGGGCATGTGGGAACCCAAAAGAAAATGGATGCAATCTAAACTTACTCTTCCTATACAAAAAGAGAGAACTCAAGGACCCAATTTCTAATTAAGTAAGAATCCACCAAGAA
This sequence comes from Cyperus esculentus, assembly GCA_030179965.1. NCBI lineage: Eukaryota > Viridiplantae > Streptophyta > Magnoliopsida > Poales > Cyperaceae > Cyperus > Cyperus esculentus. Next base: position 3,363,405 of record JASGLE010000025.1, on the reverse strand, counting down.
TAGTAATTACCTCTTTGAGGGGCTGTGGAACATTCATCTTGCCTCTTCTTCCCTTCTGTCTTATTTTTTTTAATTCAGGCATATTGGTGGGACTACATCTGACTTGTATCTTCAAAGGCAAGATTTGCACTGTTTTAGTCTTTTAGACTTCTAGTGCTACACAAGCTAACACACACTTAAAGGTATTAATTAAGCTGTCTCAAATTTTGTATTGGGTAACAGTTCATTAACAGGAATTGAAAAACAAGTTTGAGAAAACGAACACAGGTAATCTACATTGAATTTAAAGTTCTACATACAGGTACTGTCATGTAGCTCGTGATATGTGCAATCAGCAACATGAATCTTCCCCAATTAAACAAAAAGGATGAAAGGGAAAACCATATGAACCTTCCAATTTTTCCAATCTGTTCAAATGCACAATGTTAAAATCAAGATTTATAACCCCTTTCTTTTTCTCAAAAAAAAAAAAAAAATCAAGATTTATATCCAGGAAGAGCCATAAAAGAACATAATTAATAAGGGAAAAAAGGAAGACACTTTGAACACACAATATCGGTATAAGGAATACAGAACTTGTGAGTTTCACCTCTAGACTTCCCCAGAGGCAATCCAGCTCAACTGACCCCTTTCTACAAAAGAAAAGTTGGATACTGCAAATCCCACCTGCCCTCCCCATGCAGGAGGTTTTTGCCCAGGAAATCAGAAATTAGGCAGCAAAATGCCCCAAAAAAGTACAGAGGTGGAGAGAAATGTTTAAAAATGGTGCTTGAATTGGATTTAATTAGGGTGGTTGAAGAAGAATCTGATTGAATAGTCAGTGACATTGTATGTAGGGTGTTCTTCTTCCATGTAGCAAATAGCAAATGTAGCATCGATCGATACAATCAGTTCAGTAACAAGTAACAACTAGCAAATGGATTTTTCTCTATTGGTATGATAACTTGTAGTCATATACTAATTTGTAACTACGGATCTAATATGAAATTGATCAACAAGAAAGTAAAAATCACTGGAGACAACGCAAGTGCATAAAGAAAGTAAAGAACAAGAATAAAGTTGAAGAAATACCTTTAAGACCAGAAAACAGTTGTTTCATATATTTATTTGCAATCCAAATTAAGAACCAAATCAGCATTGGTGATTTCATTATCTATGAACTCCCCAAAATGAACCCCTGGCCAGTGGCCAGAAATGTAGAAAAGACTTGAGTGGCTATAAATGGACCTGATGGAGTGAAACGAGGTTAATATTCTGAATATGATAGAAAATTTCTCAAGAAATTCATATATCCGTTGTAGTCTAGCTGGTTAGGATACTCGGCTCTCACCCGAGAGACCCGGGTTCGAGTCCCGGCAACGGAATTTTTTTCTTTTATGCCTAAGAAAAACTTGTCCTCTGAAGTGAAAACCCTTCTTTTCAAGGCCCAAAATTTGTTTGCCTTCTGAATAGTTATCCTCTTAAATCTCTCCTCTGAAGGCCCAGTAAGCAATGTGTATGCCTCTCAATTCCACATTTCAACCCAGCCATCATGAGATGATGAGGGCTTACATGTTACCTTTTTTGCTTGCTTTTCTCATGTAACACGTTCATTCAGCTGATAGTAATTCCATGCCGTTTTTATGTGTAGTTGAATGAATGTATTTCTCCATTGTTAAAAAGCTATATTACCCGGATTCGGCTGGTCACCCACCCGGTGCGTATCCGGTGCGTATCGGGTGCGGGTGCTTACCGGGTGCGCCACGTGGCGTATCGGATTATTTTATTAAGTTTGACTAGCCGATTCGGTCAAGATACGTTTTGGGTGCGGCCCGGGTGCGTTTCGGTAGCAAAATAAATTGCTAAAGGTGGGATTCGAACTCGGGTCTTTGCACCCTTAACCAAACGCTGTACCACTGCGCCACTCATTCGCTTGTGTTATCATACCGTTCCACATAAATATATAATGGTATTAAGGAGATGTATTTTTTTTTTATAAATCTATTACTATAATATTTATTTATATATTATTTATATAATAATTTATTATATATAGCCGCACCCGTATCCAAGATTTTTCAAAATTGCCGTATCGCCGCACCCGCACCGCACCCGATACGATACCCGTACCCGCACCCATGTAACACAGTTAAAAAGTAAAACTCATCACATCTAAACCTCAACAAGTACAAGCCTTGGAGTGTGGGGGTACGATGTCATTAATTTTTAGTTATCAGGCATGCCATACACATCAATCACCATCACTGTTTACACATTCACATCATAATTGTTGGAGTTGCCTGTTGATGCTTCAATACTACCCAGAATTAGGTACCCAATGCATGCCTTTTTCATTGCCCTCTCTTATTTGCCTACATCAAATCTTCAATGTCATGTTGTCTCAGAATAATATTCTTTAAGGCACAATGGTTGCAATGCACTGAGAATAAGTCTAAAAGCTAACCACCATTTGGTTACACCTTCCAGAGTAAGGTCAAGGGTTACCCCCAACACATAGTTACAGCATATCTTACCACACTGATATAACTAAAATTTACCAAAATGGTAACATGAACGAACCGTTCCTTCTAATACAATAAACAGAAAAGTAAAAAGGAGGTGAATAAAAAAAAAATCTATCTTAAAACAAAGGAAGATGCACAACTAAAGAACTTATTTCTCTAAGCTCAGCTCAGGCCAACCAGGACAGCTGTTTTGCCGGTCACCGGCTGGTAGGCAGCGGCCGACTCCAGCCGGTCCCATGCCAACCTCCGCTTTTCTTCCAACTCGGATCTCCTCTCTTCATCCTCCTTGAACCTCTCCTCGCACTCGCTGAACAACTCGTCATCCATTTCAGAGAGCATCTTTCTTACATTTATGGTGAGGTTCAGTACTGCTTGGTTCCAGTGATCCCGGGCGTTTTTCTCCAGGGAAGGGAGGAGTATTGGGATTAGAGCCTGCCGATTTTGTGCCACTAGACTGATTATGTGATCGTTGTTGAACATGAATAGTGCACGCTCAGCTACCTGAAAAAGAGTATTCAAGTTTCATGTTTCAGGTCAGAACTGGGGAACCATGAACTAATATTAAAAGGTCCAATCAGTTTAATAGCTACACATAAAATGGATTACAGACACTGAGTTCATATATATGAAGTACAGAATTTGTTTTCTATGTTTCTAGCGGAACTCAGATCAATGCTCTAAGTAAGGTATGATACTAAATTGAGAAAAGATGCATGATGAAATTTCATAATTAATAAAAGGCAGAGTTTTGGTTATGTCTTCTATAATTATGTACTTGAGCACCCCTACATGGACTTAATTACCATATATATATTCATTAACATTGCCATGAAAAGAAAAGAGAAAAAAATATATAGAACACTCTAAAATTCATTACTATCTCTAAGAAAAGTTTGATGCATTGCATATGGCCCGTGGGTTTTACATACCGATAAGTCTGACTGAAGAAACTTAAGCCAGACAGTGTAAACTTTAATGAGGAGGGATCCCTTGACAATGCTAACTTTGACAATCTTAACAATGGAACATTTTAAAAATTTATAAAAATTCATAAAAAATCTTAAAATTGAAAAAAGACTTATGGATGCATTAGTTAACTTGTAGATCGATAGTATTCCAAATTTCAATCAATTTGAACATCGTTTGATAGCTTATCAAAATTTTGTGTATTTTTTAACGGTTGTAATTTAACGGATCTTTGAAGGGCTATCAAATATAACTTAAATTGAATATAATCGGAAACATAATTAATCTACAAGTCAAGAAATAATTCCGTGAACTTTTTTCTATTTTTGAGAATTTATATGATATTTTACAAATTTGAAATGTCAAATTGTCAAGATTGTCAAGATAAATATTGTCAATGGTTCCCTCCTCAACTTTAATATAGCAAACTTTCTTCAAGCTAACCATAGAAGTAATAAATACTATACAATAGAAATGATATAAGTTTCTTTAATCAGCACTGCATGACGTATTTCACCACTTCATTCCAAGGATTTATTAGTTATTTTGTACTGCTATGTGATGGCAGTGATCTCTGTGCAACAATATAGGTAATTAGGTAAATGTTTGTCAGTGTATACCACCACTGGACCTGACCAATGCATCTGGTTCTGCATTATTCCATCAATGGATTTGCGTTGTGTTCATCCAGTCAGATTTACAGTGAACAAATTAAGCCTACAAGCTGTTAATTAAGTAAAAGAATTTGAAGTAACACGGAAAGAAGATTGTACCTGAAAGTGAGAGCTATTAAGGCAACATGCAATTCTTTTGAAAAGCGGTATCATGCATTTCTGAAACTCGGCCATGTTTGTTGCCTCCAAAATCTCCTCCATCTCACTCAGAAACATCACCTCCTTTTGACTATTTGTCACCGGCCAATACCTCAACAGCCCCAAAATAATTGAGCTGGCCAATTTAGGTTCTTTCTCAACATACTGGGACACACAATAAGTCAACTGTTGCAAATAAATCCCCAAACTCTTAGGTTTGTGCAACGGGATAAGAACACGCCAAAGAAAAATCTTGTGCTCCTCTTTCAACGGCAGCGCAAAACCGCTAACAACACTCCCAAAAACTTCCAGAAGCTCAGCTATGCCATTGTGCCGATCGGTTTCAAACACGAACCGGTAAAAGATGTTACTGACTGATTTGCGGATGAATGGTCGGTGCACCATGAACTTACCATAAATTCTATGTAAAATAGTTTTTAAGCAATCTCTCTCCCTAGGATCCTCGGATTCGAACAAATCCAAGAGACGCAGTATGAAGGAGTGGTCAAAGTACTTCTTTCCTACCTTGGCATCAAGCGACTGAGACCCGATAAATTTCAAAAGAAAATCATAGACCAGCTGCAGATGGGGCCAGGCCGGATCAAACATTGGCTCTTCCTCATCAGCCTCACCTGAATTCGAGCCCAACCCAGACCGGTAACTCGGCGGAAAAACCCGAAACAGATTGATCGCAAACATCTTACAACTAGCGGCAATCATGGTTTCAGTGAACCGGGTGCACACCCCCGAGCCCACAAACTCAGTCAGGTCAAGAAGCGCTTGCCTCTTGAGATCTTTCTCAGTGGAGTTCTTGTTCGGGTCCGTAAAATCAAACTGGACACAGCAAAGCGCCACCTTGCTGATAAAAAGGGAAACCTTTTCCGAGTTGGGTACATCCTTAAACGGCAGCAGGGGCTCAATGCCCGCAATCAGGCTGGAAGGGAACACAGCGGACGACATGCGCTTGACCGAGCTCGCGGAGGAGCGGGGCGGCCCGCATGCAGACCCACCATTGGGGTCGGACATGGTCCTAGCAAGCCCTGTCGACCCGGCATTCGGGTCGTGCTTAGAGGAAGACGATTTGCGGGGCAGCTTGTTCAGAAACTGCTTCCACATCTCCCTTTTCTAAATTTTTCGCAACGCAATAGATAGATAGATAGATGGATAACTTGATAGAATTGAAATAAAGGGAAGACCTGAAACAGTGTCCAGTGTCCAGATTATTCTTCCTAACTTTGACAAATTAATTGGGGTTGTTCTTATCAATCAATCTCCTATTTGCTTTTTTTGGGCAGGAATGGATATTCACCGATTCAAGCACAATTCTTGCTTCCTAAAGAGACCCCCCCCAAACAATACCAAAAGAGAGAAACACTCAGATTGGTTGCAATCACAACCTCAGTGAGCAGCACCTTTTTCTACCAGGCAAGAAATCAATTGCGCTAGATCTGTACTGTACAAGACAGCAGATTGCGAGTTAGTTCGCAACAGCCAACAGCAGCAAAGGCTCAGAGTTCACTCAGTCACTCATTTCGGAACCCGCATTGCCGAATTGAGGGAGGAGGACCTGCAAGCGCACCATGGGAGGGGGACTGAGTGTCGGATCTGGGAGATTGAGGCCAGGAACGCAGAGATCTGGCAGAGAATTGTGGCAGGAAGGAAGGAAGGAAGGGAGGAAGGAGAGTGAGTTGGTCAGTGGATGGGAGTAAGAGTAAGAAGGCCTCGAGATTCCATGAAAGGAAGAAAAGAAGAAAGGAAGGGAGGGTTTGAATGAATGAATGAATGAATCAGAGAGAGATTCAGAGATCCCGATGCGATGTTAAATTGCTAATCTTCCTTCGTTTTTAATCAAAAAAAAAAAATCTTCCTTCGTGACCAGTAGAGGCGCATATTATACTAGTAATTAATTAGTACCACTCTGTGTGCTCAAAATAGGATTATAGGAAGAAAGAAAGAAAGAATGGGACTTTGCTGTCTGGGTTTTGGCTTTTTCATTTTCAACCTTTGCTAGTTTGCTAATCATGTTATTGTGTCCGTCTAGACGTCTAGTAGCTGAATTGTTCACATCAAAACAAAAATTTTACTATGATGATTTTATTACACTAGTAGATAGGAATTGTGATCTTCTAAGTTGACTCAAAAATTGAGTTTGCCCGTACAATGATTTTATAAAGGACCCCGTGAATTTAAAACATTGACCGTTCTGACCGAGATCTGAAACCTACGGCCTAGATCTGTCCAAAGTTAAACTCAAACTTTGAGTTAACTTAGAAGATACGGACTCAGTAAATAACCTACGCGGCTACGCTTTTGCTTTAGGCTGAAATTGTTATTTCTTATAATAATAATATGTAAGGGCTTTAAATTGAGAAAATTGATATGGGCCTTAACTTTTAATGGGTTGAGACATTAAAGTACGTTAACGGTGATGATCAATCTAAGTAAACAATCGACGGCTGAGATTTATTCCTTGAGAAAGATAGAACTTTCATATCAAAAAGTCTAATCTCTTTTTATTATGAGTAAGGATATAGAGTTTTTTTTTCGATTTGATGACTATTAGTGAATATTAGTATTACTCGATATAGAGTTCGGTTACAAACCGATAAAATTATTTAGGTCGGTTACAAACCGATAAAATTATTTAGGTGTGATAGTGAGAAAAACACATGAATGAGTTAGTATTTATGGTAACATGCCTTTATTATGCAGCTTATTCTACATAAATGATTTTTTATTTTATTTAAGTGAGTTATAATTTTAACTGATGGTATGTAATTAATTAAGTATTAAGATATTGTAGAAAATAGATAAATAATAAGGTATCCATGACAAATTGATAATATCAAATATAATAACTCTCTAATTATATTTATTGTGTTTGTGACCTCCAAAATATTTCTATTATGTGCATGAAACTACAGTACAAAAAGAAGAAAGAAACTCATCATATCCATCATATCAATCATTATCTATAAAAAGTATAGATGTAATTATGACATTCGTCATATTTTAACTTTAATATTATTAAACTAAGTTTGCAATAATGAGCCAAGCCAAGTTCATTTTTATACAGTACGATGTTGACATCATCACTCCCAAATATGTCTACATCAAAGAACTTTCCTCATAAAATTCCACTATAAGTATAAGAAAACCATGATACAAGAAAAGAAACAGTAATAAAAAAATGTAAACGTCCTGCGTCCACTCTATAGTTACCACATAAAAACACATGAGTTGTACTATGAATTCTACTTGTCACACTATAGATTCCGTTTGTCACATTTTTTGTGTCTTCTATGGTTTGTCTATAGAATGGATGCTAGGTCTTACTCATAAAAAAAATATTTAAATAACTTAGCACGGATTCTAAGTTATGCAAGGGCTCAAACATAAAAAATATTTGTGAGGGGGCAGAAACAAAAGCGAGCAGACACAATATTAATATTATACAATAAATAAAAACAAGCGCTTCCAATTTCCGATTGTCCTTTGTCAGTAACTTTTGCAATATTATATAATAATACCCTGTCCTGTGCAACAATATAATAATACAAACAAGTTACAACTTACAAGCCCCATTATTTTATTGGTTTGTCCTCGAGAGGGGAATAAAAGTGAAAGCGACTCAGGTATGGGGTTGGTCAGGGAGAGTTGGCCACCGTTGGATCAGATGGGAGCAGTCTGAGGACCGTCCGATTGGGAGAGTGTAGGGCCGGGCCGGGCAGGGCAGGTAGGGCCGAAGGGAAGTCACATTTGATGGGACACCGCGCGAGATTTGATAGAGATGGCCCGCCCGGATGGTCTCCTCCTGCTTTATTGCTTTGGCGTTTACCGGCCCTCTCCTTTTCATGGGCCGGGCCGGGCCGCCAAATCTGAGTTTGTTTGTTTGTTTTTATTTATTTTTTGAATTTCAGTTTGAGAATTAGATATTGCACATATTGCAAATTGAAAGGTTTCATGACGAGCTAGAGACGTCAAATTTCACAGATTTAGCTATTTTTTTTTCTTTTAAACTTGATGAATTTACGACGAAATACATCGCTTTTCTAGCTTTATTTAATAAAAGAGTTAGGACTTGGTACAGCCTAACTCAAAAAGGATGGAGGACAAAAGGTAGGTTATTATGATTTTATCTTAGGCGCTTAAGGTTAACATTGAGACCCAAAATTTCAACTTTTAAATGACAAATCTTTTTTTCCTTACTTCCCGCTTAGACTAATGTACATAAAGGTGACGAATATAATAAAGAAACTAATGCTAATTATGACACAATTTGAATGCTAATCTTTTGAAGTAATAAATAAAGTAAAAAGGCGACATCATGTGTTTCTTTTCTCCTTAATTCAAACTAAAGTTCTAAACACCAGTCAATATTCATTAATTATTATTAAATCGTCAATCATTAGAGAGAGATAATAATCTAAGTTCACGATCCAGTAGCTTTTTATAAACGAGCTGAAGACTGTAAAATCTAAAAATAATTCTGTTGCCGGGACTCGAACCTGGGTCTCTCGGGTGAAAACCGACTATCCTAACCAGCTAGACTACAACGGACATTTGTGCTGCTTCTGAAAATTTTTCTGATAGTCTTTAGATTGCCTCGTTTCACTCCATCGGGTCCATTTATAGCCACTCTCTTCAGTCTTCTACATATTTCTGGCCACTGGCCAGTGGTTCATTTTGGGGAGTTCATAGATAATGAAATCACCAATGCTGATTTGGTTCTTTGGATTGCAAATATATATATGAAACCACTGTTTTCTGGTGTTAAAGGTATTTCTTCAACTTTATTCTTGTTGCTATTTGCTACATGGAAGAACACCCTAAATACAATGTCACTGACTATTCAATCAAAACCAGATTTATTTTTTGACTCTAACTTCTCCTATTTTTTACTTTGATTCCTCTAAATTTTCGATCGCAAACATAGTCCTATCCTATCTATAATCTGTCCACCTCTGTACTTTCTTGGGGCATTTTGTTGCTTAATTTCTGATTTCCTGAGCAAAAACCTCCTGCATGGTGAGGGCAGGTGGGGTTTGCAGTACCCAACTTTTCTTTTGAAGAAAGGGATCAGTTGAGCCGGATTGCCTCTGGGGAAGTCTAGAGGTGAAATTCACAAGTTCTGTATTCCTTATACCGATATTGTGGATTCAGAGTGATTTCCCTTTCTCTTTCCTTGTTCACTCTGTTCTTTTATGGCTCTTCCTGGATATAAATTTTGATTCTAACATTGTGCATTTGAGCATTTTGAAAAAATCGGAAGATTCACACGGTATCCCCTTTCATCCTTTTTGTTTAATTGGGGAAGATTCACGTTGCTGATTGCACGTATCTCACGCTACATGACAGTACCTGTAGAACTTCAAATTCAATGTAGATAAACTGTGTTCATTTTCTCAACCTTGTTTTTCAATTTCTGTTAATGAACTGTTACCCAATACAAAATTTTGTCTTTGAAGATAAAAGGCAGATATAGTCCCACCAATATGCCTGAATTAAAAAATAAGACAGAAGGGAAGAAGAGGAAAGATGGATGTTCCACAGGCCACAGCCCCTCAAAGAGGTAAGTACTATTCTTGGTGGATTCTTACTTTAGGAATTGCCGAATTGGGTCCTTGAGTTCTCTCTTTTTGTATAGGAATAGTGGAGTTGTTCGGCAAGGTGGTTGACTTAAATATTTAGGCCAAATTTTTGGTGTACCCATCAAAACTTCCTTAATTGCCAATATCCCCATCATGACATTTTAATAGCTTATATCCCCATTAAAATCTAATTTACTTTCTTTTATCCCCATTTATTCATTTTACCTACCATATAACTCATATAAAATTTAAAATGACAATTATACCCCTTCTCTAATAAGTGTATTAATGATTTTGATTTTGACAACGATTCTGGGAAAATGCATATTACCAAAGGAGGTGCGCAAAAAGTGAAGCACAGTCAAAATGCTTACCTACAGGTGGGACTTCGTCGGAGTAAAAGAAATGCACCTAGTGACCAAATGGGTTATATGGGAGATGGTACACCAGAGGCCAAAAGAGACTGAGGCAGAGGCCTTGTAGATTGTAGTTAACACCGTATATGTTTCAGACTCTGGACCATATTTTCACAATTATCAGGACAATATGGTTTGTGATAGTGAGTCGGGTTAGTAGTTACAAATTAGTGTTATTTTTGGTATGTAGGTTAGTGCACTAATATATGTGCAAAGTCTTATTTTATATGTGCTAAAGATAATCCCTCAGCATTTACTGACATATATATCCATGGTTAATGGCTGTATGCGTTAATTACTAGCAGTAGAATAGTTTTCCTTTTGCAAATTGCAATAGCGCATGCCAGATCAAAAAATCATATCACCTGTGATATATACATATTTTGTTGTGTCCATCACTTGTGTTTAAAATTTTGAATACACGATTTGGATGAGTGATTAGTTTACATAGGGAGGGGTATAATTGTCATTTAAAATTTTATATGAGTTAAATGGTAGGTAATATGAATAAATGGGGATAAAAGAAAGTAAATTAGATTTTAATGGGCATATAAACTATTAGAGTGTCATGATGGGGATATTGGCAATTAAGGAAGTTTTGATGGGTACACCAAAAATTATGCCAAATATTTAAGCCTCACTAAGCCACACTCGTTCGGAAAAATAGCTTAAGAAAGCTTAAGCTTTAAGCCATGGGTATTGCTTCCTTAGGAATCCGAGCAAGGCTTAGGTCCCGGTCAAAATGAGGTTTAAGAAGAAACTTTTAATCCGTGCTAAGGAGCTTGCGTTCGGAAGGATTAAGAGACTAAGGAAACTAAATGAAGTCTAAGGAGGGGTTGCCGAACGGCCCGAGTAAACTTAGATTGCATCCTTTTTTTCTCTTGGATTCCAACATGCCCGTACGTAGGCGAGGTTGCATCCATCTAATAGTTTCTATATATAGTTACCAGCAGAAATTGGTACTAAATACGAAAATTGCTGATGTCAGTGGATCCGATTCTACCAAAGTCCAAAAGTCAATATAAGTTTTAACTTTTTTAAAAATACTATCCGGTACTGGACACAAAAAACTGCTTGTTTTGGATTTTCGGCTGTCTATGAATTTTGAAAAGATGCACTGTGCATATTATATGAGCGCACATAGTTCAGCAATACTTCCTTGGCTTAAACATAAACATTTTAAAGTGCTTCTTCGTTTAGTTTAGGCTTCTTTTATTTCAATTGGTTGTTGATAATTTGTCAATAGCAATGTTTTATACAGGTCTTTAAATAATTGATTTATTGCTCACTAGTCAATGGCACTTGCATTTTAAATATTAGCTGAAACTGATTCAACTCATGCCACAAACTTAGCTTTTCCACTTGAGTTGGGATGCTTAAAATTACGAGGGGATTCCAATAACACAAGTTTTATGTACAACAAGTATCACAAATTCACTTTTCCATTTAATTAGATTTCAGAATATTGCAACCAATTTTAAAATCAAAACCAATTATCTTACTTATATTCATGAAAAGATGTATGCATATAACGTTGTATGAATTTTGAAGTTCATTTCGTACTAGACCAAGTGGGTTAAAGATGTATGTAATAAAATTAATCAATTATTGTTATATGGCATTTTTCTTGTGAAATTTCACCTCCAAATGTCGATTTATATGGCTCAATAAATTCTTTATATCAAAACCTTACAGAATACAAAAATTTTCCATTTTTAAAAATTTCTAAGTATTTGTTTGAGATTTTTTAAAAATGACTATATAATATTAATAAAATAATCAAGTTTTATGTATCACTTTTAAAAAAATCTGAAACAAATACTTAAAAAATTTTCAAAAATGGAAAATTTTTGTATCTCGTAAGGTTTTGATATAAAGAATTTATTGAGCCATATAAATAAAAAATTGGAGGTGATTTGATAGGTTTTTGGAGTTTAAGCTCACGGTATATTTGCTCATATATATATATATATATATATATATATAGAGTAAATCTAGCGTGCTCCTAGGAGCACGGAGGCCTCCCGTGCTCCTAGGAGTACGGAGGCCTCCCGTGCTCCTAACTCAAAAATCATACTAAACCATCATGAAATTTTGATTTATCATTCTCATTAAATTCTTTATATAAAAATCTCCTAGAATACAAAAATTTTCCATTTTTTGAGTTTCTTAAGTATATGTTTTGGAATTTTTTAGAATGATCTCAAAATAATAATAAAATAATGTATAAAACTATGTCAACTTTAAAAAATACAAAACAAATACTTAAAAATCTCAAAAAATGAAAAATTTTTGTATCCTATGATATTTTGATATAAAGAATTTAATGAGACCCATAAATCGAAATTTCGAGATGATTTAGTATGATTTTTGAGTTAGGAACACGGGAGGCCTCCGTGCTCCTAGGAGCACCATAGTTTTACTCATATATATATATATATATATATATATATATATATATATATATATAATTTTGCTAGAATGAGTCATGACTCACGGCCTGCTCCGTGAGTCAGGATCCAAAAATATGTCAAATCACCTCCAAATTTTGATTTATATGGCTCAATAAATTCTTCATATCAAAATCTTATAGCATGCAAAAAAAATTTTATTTTTGGAGATTTTTAAGTATTTATTCTAAATTTATTAAAATGATACATAAAATATTGATTATTTTATTAATATTGTATAGTCAATTTTAAAAAATCTCAAACAAATACTTAAAAATCTCCAAAATTTTTTGCGTGCTATAAGATTTTGATATGAAGATTTTATTGAGCCATATAAATTGAAATTTGGAAGTGATTTGATATGTTTTTGGATCCTGACTCACGAATCAGTCCGTGAGTCATGACTCATTTTAGCAAAACTCTCTCTATATATATATTGAATTTTGCTACGGTTAGTCGCGACTCACGGGCTGCTCCGTTAGTCACGATCCAAAAACATATCAAATCACCTCCGAATTTCGATTTATATGGCTCAATAAGTTCTCCATATCAAAATCTTATAGCACGCAAAAAATTTTATTTTTGGAGACTTTTAAGTATTTGTTCTAGATTTTTTTAAAATGATACATAAAACATTGATTATTTTATTAATATTGTATAGTCACTTTTAAAAAATCTTCAACAAATACTTAAAAATCTCCAAAAATGAAAAATTTTTGCGTGCTATAAGATTTTGATATGAAGAATTTATTGAGCCGTATAAATCGAAATTCGGAGGTGATTTGATATGTTTTTGGATCGTGACTAACGGAGTAGCCCGTGAGTCGCGACTAACCGTAGCATAACTCTATATATATTATATAATAGTGAAAAGCCCACGCCTTGCTTTGGACTGAAATTGTTCCTCCCGTTTGGCAACGTAGTAAAATTGATTTAAGGTGATTTAAGGTGCTTTAAGTCACCAAACGCAAGTGATTTAAAGTGTAGTAAGTTAACGCAGCTATATAGGTGTAGTAAACTAAATCACCAACATGTCACATCTTTTACACATTCTACTCACTTTACTTCATCTATTTACTTCACTACAACAAAACACCACTGCTTTAAGCTGATTTAGTATTTTACTCCGCTTTAACTTACTACGCTTGCCAAATGGAGGGGTTATTTCTTATAATAAACTTTTAAGATAATATGTAATGGACCTTAAATTGAAATAATTTATGTGGGCCTTTAATTTCATTGGACCGAGAATGTCAATGGGCATTAACGTGCATCAACGGTTCTGATCTATCGAAGAAAATGATCAACGGCTCAGATGTGAGAATAACTCTTTCATGTCATTTTTTCCAATATGCTTTTATTACTAGTAAGGATATATATATATATATATATATATATATATATATATATATATATATATATATATATATATATATATATATATATATATATATATATATATATATATAGAATTAGGCTACGGTAATATGCATATCATGATTTTACCGTGCCATGTGGTCCGTACCTCTATTTCTGGTGTCCAAATAGTTGATCCGAACTGCTCAATGTGATCTCTATATCAAAATATACTAGGAAACCAAATTTTACAATTTTTAGAATTTGTTTGCTATTTTTAGTGATGGGGAGAAAATCATTATTTTGTATGAATCAGAATCCTTGGATCTAGCCATTTTCTCTCCATCATTAAAAATAGCAAAAAAATTCTAAAATTTTGTTTGCTAGTATATTTTGATATAAAGATTAAGTTGAGCGGTTCGGATCAACTATTTAGACACCGCAAACTGAGATACGGACCGCATAGCACGGTAAAACCGTGATATGCATATTATTGTAGCCGGACTCTATATATATATATATATATATTTTATTGATATGCTTTTGGTTTGTAAATAAACTTACAATCTGAAAAGATTGAATTTTATGTTGGAACTCGAGTAGATATATATCAAGAGAGTCCATTAACTTCTTATCTCGAGCTGCTGTAAATAGATTTTCAAACAATTAGCTTGGATAACTCTTTTCTAGTTAAAATCAAAACTGCATTTTATTAAAAAAAAAAAAGGCAGCCCAGTTATTGGAAGAAATTCTCTGAAATTATGTGGGGAAAATTATAATGTCGGTGCAGTTGAGGCTTTATGGGAGACAAGAGTAGTGAGTTTGTGAGGGACAGAACCAGTGTCAGTGTGAAGAGTTTCTCATACAATTTAATTGCTTTGTTTTTAAAAAGTCGACAGAGGCTGCGATACAATTTAATTGCTTAATATTAACGGAGAAGAGAAGAAAGAGACGGAGCAAATATTCTCTATAATATTTAACAGTTTGGTTAACAGTTGAGCAACGGAAGGGGGTTTTTGAACTGAGATGAATAGTTGAAGGGGTTGATTGAATTAAAAATGAGGAGGGATCCCTTGACAATGCTAACTTTGACAATCTTAACAATTGAACATTTCAAAAATTTGTAAAAATTCATAAAAAATCTTAAAATTGAAAAAAGATTTATGGATGCATTTGTTAACTTGTAGATCGATAGTGTTCCAAATTTCAATCAATTTGAACATCGTTTGATGGCTTATCAAAATTTTGTATATTTTTTAACGGTTGTAATTTAACGGATCTTTGAAAGGCTATCAAATATAACTAAAATTGAATATAATCGGAAACATGATCAATCTATAAGTCAATAAATAATTCCGTTAACTTTTTTCTATTTTTGAGAATATATACAATTTTTTACAATTTTTTGAAATATCAAATTGTCAAGATTGTCAAGTTAAGAATTGTCAATGGATCCCTCCTCATTAAAAATAGGGAAAATTCATTATTTGGTCCTCAAACTATCTCTAAAAAATCAAATTGGTCCTTAAACTTTTATTGTACCAATTTAGTCCCTTAACTTTTATAAACAGATTGAATTAGTCCTTCAACTTATTTAAGAAAACCAAATTAATCCTTTTACTATATTTCTTGTTAACATGTATGCATTATTTGCCATGTGGACTATAAATATGCCACGTAGGCCGGGTTGACGACTGTCGACATTTTTTCGGGTCGGGTCGTATATCGAGTTGACGTCTGCTGTCATTTTTTTGGGTCTGGTCAGATTTTGCACCTCTATTCCCGGGTTTATCTCGGGTTTCAAGTTGTTCGGGTTGGGTCAGTATGACTTTCCCTGAAACACGAGTTGGGTCGGGTTCGGGTCAGTCTGACCTTCCATTTCCCCTGAAACATGGGTCGGGTTTGGGGTCGGGTTTGGGTTCGGGTTCGGGTCAGTTTGACTTTCCCTGAAACTAGGTCGGGTAGGTTTATCGGGTCGGGTCAGATTTTGTCACCTCTATCTACCATGGAAAGTTGAATCAGAAGCCCACGTGTCACATTTAAAGTCCATATGGCAAATAATGCATACATGTCAACAAGAAATACAACAAAATAATTAATTTGGTTTTTTTAAAGAAGTTGAATGACTAATTCAATCTGTTTATAAAAGTTCAAGGACTAAATTGGTGCAATATAAAGTTTAAGGACCAATTTGGTTTTTTAGAGATAGTTTAAGGACCAAGTGATGAATTTTTCCTTAAAAATATGTGAGGGGTTGATAGGGTTCATTCGGACAAGGAGTCAAGGCTGGGTGCCGGGCACCTTAAAATTACTTGAACACCTCATTTTTATCTCTTCTGGACAAATTTGCCCCCGTTGAAATTATATGTTTGAATTTTTATAAATTTTTTTTTTAACATTTCTCAAAAATCAAAGTTAGAAATATTATTTCTACAAAACATTTCAATTAAACTACTAAATGATTTTAAATTTTAAATAATTAGTTAAGGGTAAAATTGTCATTGGAAGTTGAAGTCAAGTCTGGGAAGTCTGTGTCGGTGATACAGGAGTGCTTATCCTCTGCTGCGCAGTATTGTACTATGCAGTGAATCAACGATATGGATTATAGGGAGGGTTTTTTGAGATTGAGTTGCACGATCGTAAAGCGAATCTAACGGCCGGGCTACTGTGCAGTAATTTACTGTTTACTGCGCAGTAGGATATGAATTCGTGATTTACTGCGTAGTAATTTACGGCCGGGGTACAGTGCCGTGCTTCCCGCCAATATTTTAGTTGTTTTTTTTTATGTCCACATGTCAGCAGAAATGTTGATGGGCTAGAAAACAGTAGCCATTCTTCGGGCAGCCCGTATTGTTGGATTTCAAAAACTCTGCTTGGCAGTAGTTAAAGGCTTAAAGCCTACTTTTCAGACCAAATTTGGGTTGGAAATTGCACGAAATTAACGGGCCAGGAATTGGTGCTTCGCAGTAACCAACTTCAACCTGGTTAGATCAAATTTGAGTTGGAAATTTACACAAAGATTAATGGCCAGTGAATTGATGCGTGCTAAATTAGAGTTGAAAATCACACCTTACAATCTGCTACCATTTCGGCCTAATTTGGGTTGGTAATTAACGCAATCATGGTTTAAAACTTTAAACAGTATCCGAAAATTTAGCATATTCTTGTTTCATGTTAAAAATTGTAATTATTACTTGCTGACTATGAGTTTGCAAAGTGCGTATACAGATGTACTGAGAAGAAAATTATGTGGAGATGGTTCATTCATTTCAAATAAATACGGTCCTATGTTATATTCACCGTTATGAAACTGTCAAAGTAAAACAATTAACAATACTGATGATACTCCATTTTCAACACATGATCCAAAAGAAATTAACAATAATGCACCAAATATAATAGAAAGAACCTAAATTGTCCAGCTCAATTATTTTGGGGCTGTTGCGGTACTGGCCAGTGACAAATAGTCAGAAGGAGGTGATGTTTCTGAGTGAGATGGAGGAGATTTTGGAGGCAACAAATATGGCCGAGTTTCAGAAATTAATGCATGATATAATTGATACCGTTTTTCGAAGAATTGCATGTAATAGCTCTCACTTTCAGGTACAATCTTCTTTCCACGTTACTTCAAATTCTTTTTACTTGATTAACAGCTACTAGGCTTAATTTGTTCACTGTAAACCTGACTGGATGAACACAATGCAAATCCATTGATGGTAAACACCGGTAAACATGTACCTATATTGTTGCAAAGAGATGACTGCCTTTATCATATAGTACAAACAGAGGCGGAGCCAGAGATCTGGCATGGGGGGGCCGGAGACAAAAGTCTGACAGTCGGCTTCAAACATCTGTCAGACTCTTTTAACACAATAGGGAATGTTTGGATGACCCAAAAACAGTAGAATAGCACGCTGTTCTAAACCAAACTCAATCCAAACGCATTTTTGCTAATCGGAACAGTCCAAGATTAGTGCTATTTTGCTAAATTGCCCAAAACATGGAATAGTAGAAATAGCGATTGGGGAGAGAATCTCGAGGAGAGAGACTAATAAAATAGATATATAATAATATTATTTTATACTCTCTCTCCCATTGTTCCTGTCTTCCTCCCAAAAAAGAGAAACGAGACTAATTTTTGAGAACTTCTAACAAGCTGTTAATTGACTGCAAAATCGCAAAAAATAAACAATGTGTTGTGCTCTCCCTGTTACAAGAAGTCGATTGAGATCCATTTTGTCTATGGTTTGTTGCATCTTTGGAGTGCTCATGAGCAGCCAAAGCCCACACAGAGTTCACCTTCTCTTCCAACTTTGAGTTCTTCCTGACTTTGGGAGTGATACTTTCCTGATCACTACTCAGCCACTTGAATCTTACTGATAACAATCGGATCATGTATCCATGCTGTAACAAAACGAGACAATGATCTTTTTTTTTTTTTTCATTTGTTAAATTTATTTCCTTCAAACTTCAAATGAGAGTGCTCCCTCTCGACATGAACCAGTCTCCATTAATAATAGAACCGGATGCATTCAATTGAAACTAATTAACTAGTAAGAACTTGGGTAAATCGGACTTTTGGTCAAATTGAACAAGCACGTATATGCATCAATGAAAATAATGGTTCCTTCAAAAATAAGAAAAAAATAAAAGTAGTTACTAGTTACCAATGAAAATAAGCATTATTTTAATTTATTTCCTCCACCACTATTCCAAATAAACATACAATCCAAACAACATTTCTTTACATTTAGAATAGCACAAACTTTTACTATTCTCTATTACTAATCTACATCACTATTTTTTACTATTCTCACTTATTAATCTCAATTCCTCTATTCTTGCACTAATCCTTGTACGATCCAAACACACCCTAATTAGATTAAAAACAAAATTAATATTGATTGTATTAGTATTCATATTAAACGAGTTGATATTCAAATTAATTTATTAGTATTTAAGTTATTCATATAATATATACAATATAAAAATTAGCACAGTAGATTCATTGATTTGAATAATTTACTGATTTGATATATATATTGATACAATCAGTATCGATTTTACCATCATTTTTTATATATCTATAACATTTTTCATTACAAAAATATAATGCTGTAACTATTTGATAGATAATTAAATGGTTACCCGTGCTCAAAACAATATAAATAATTTTCAGTACTTAAAATCCACATGAATCTTGTACACAATGTATCATAAATCCATGAGGGGGGCAAACGAGAATTTCATAGGGGGGGGCAAACAAAAATTTTGAACTAAATTGCATTGCAAACTAATGTCTCAGTATGTGATTTGTCAAATGGTGGGGGGGTCTTAGCACCCCCATGTACCATCCCTCCCTCTGCCCATGAGTACAGAATAACTAATTAATCCTTGGAATGAAGTAGTGAGCTACATCATGCAATGCTGAATGAACAAACTTATATCATTTGTACTGTAAAGACCTTATTACTTCTATAGTTAGCTTGAAGAAAGTTTGCTATATTAAAGTTTATACTGTGACTGTCTTGCTTAAGTTTCTTCAGTCAGACTTATCTGCCTCAAATTTTGCTTGGAGATAGTAATGAATTTTAGAGTGTTCTATATTTTTTTCTCTTTTCTTTTCATGGCAATGTTAATGAATATATATATGGTAATTAAGTCCATGTAGGGGTGCTCAAGTGCATAATTATTATTCTGAGACAACTTGGCATTGAGGAATATTATTCTGAGACAACATGGCATTGAAGACTTGAAGTAGGCAAGCAAATAAGAGAGGGCAATGAAAAAGGCATGCATTGGGTACCTAATTCTGGGTAGTATTGAAGCATCAACAGGCAACAATTATGATGTGAATGTGTAAACGGTGATGGTGATTGATGTATGTGGCATGACTGATAACTAAAAATTAATGACATCGTACCCCCACACTCCAAGGCTTGTACTTGTTGGGGTTTAGATGTGATGAGTTTTACATTTTAACAACGGAGAAATACATTCATTCAACTACACATAAAAAATGGCATGGCATGGAATTACTATCAGCTGAATGAATGCGTTACATGAGAAAAGCAAAAAAGGTAATATGTAAGCCCTCATCATCTCATGATAGCTGGGTTGAAATGTGGAATTGAGAGGCATACATTGGTTACTGGGCCCTGAGAAGAAAGATTTAAGAGGATGTTTATTTCAGAAGGCAAACAAATTTTGGGCTTTGAATAATAGAAGAGTTTTCACTTTTCAGAGTGACAAGGTTTTCTTTGAAGCAAAAAAGAAAAAATTCCGTTGCCGGGACTCGAACCCGGGTCTCTCGGGTGAGAGCCGAGTATCCTAACCAGCTAGACTACAACGGATTTGTGTGAAGAATTTCGGTAATTTTACTTAATACAATGAATTCTCTATGAAGAAAGAGAAGATGTATAAATCTGGTAAATGTGCACATTTGGTATATGTTAGATTTGCAGAATACACATGTAAACTTGCTCTTTCTACTCAGTGTGTGCACAGCTTCAAAATCAATCTATACACATTGTTATAGTAAAGAAGTGATGTGCACTGCAAATTTCAGGCAGGCAGCACAAATATATGATATATGGCAGGTAGAGGTGGCAGATTGTCGGGTCGAGTCGGTTTGACTTTCCCTGAAACTCGGGTCGAGTCAGATTTTGCCATCTCTAATGGCAGGCAGCACTAGACCACAGTACCACACAAATATAGAAATACTTTCACCTTGGACCCCAAAAATCTGAAATTTGTTGGGGAGCACTATATTTTTATTTTATTTTAACATACAAAGCTGATCTACAATGTTTTTTCCCTCTTCCTCTTCCTCTTCTTCTTCTTCTTTTTCCTCTTCACTTATATAACACATGATTTCTCTATTAATGAAGAACAACGAGACTATAGATTTATCCAACATGAATATAAAAGAAAAAAGAAAAAGAAGAAGAAGAAAATGAGTACATAGGAGATGTAACAGAACACCCACAGTATAATTAAATTGGGTGAAGTAGATAATTTGCAGTTTGTGTTCCTTCTGTGAGCCATGGCTTGCTATATGTTCTTTTAATTAACCTAAAAGAGAAATTAGGAAAATGGTCAATTATGGCTTATTAGGAAGGAAACAGTATTATTTATTACAGTAATTTACTCCAATCACAACACTAGTACTATTAACCAGGGAGTTGTATCATTCTTCAGTGAGATTATTTATATCCAAATTAACTACAATCGAGCTATCTGAGTTCACAAAATAGGTTCAAATATAGCACGATATAGAAGCTATACTGAGTTACTAACATGCGATTTCTGAGAATGATGTATCGACAAGAACCCAGTAAATATTGGAATTGATTGGAAGCATAAGATATGTTAAACTAGTTGAAGATTAACTAGAGTATTGGATAGGGAACCATCGGATTTCCCAAAATGGTACCGATTGAATACCTCAAATGGGGTTTCGCACTTCATCAATATCGATCACTGCGAGCCGGTCTGGCTTTGAGCCATTAGGCCCCTCTGCATAAAGTGTAGGAAGATACGCCTTGTACGCTGGCAAGTACCTTGATACAAAATCGAAAACCTACAAAACCCCAAATCGATTCAGTAAAAAATAAATCATCACTTAAATAGTAAATTCCCTTGTACTGTCAGATATGTACATGCTGGTGAATTTCCTTGCAGTTCGGGTCCCGATGCAGTTTCTTTTACAGGGATGTCAGCAGGTTGCGTATGCTATCATTCTTAACTAACTGACCTGACTGTCACAGTCACAAGTCAGGTCAGATTGGTTCAACTCATTGCCGAATTAAGCATGGGTAGGGTGTGAGGCCTTGAGCTGATAGAACTTCACCAGAATTGGGAAGTTTATGCTTTTCTTTTTTTTTTAAAAAAAAAAAAAAAGCTTATAAGAAGCATATGGTAGTTTATTATGCAAGCATACTATATCTTAAATGATTATGCAGGTAATATAAGTATCCATGACATTACAGTAATTACGCAGCCTATATCCAGGCCTTATCAGGTTTGCGGTTTGCCTAGCAGGACATACTACAGTCAAGACATGCCTGATATGGGGAACCTCGAGCTGAAACGACACGCATTGGATTGTATCCAAATCAACATCCGAGATTTGTAATCTCCAGGTAGAATGGTAGCATTATATGTTGACGTAGTCAATAAACAAAGTATTGAAGTTGATTCAAGAACACTCATTTATGAAAAGTTGTAGTCCTACCTGTTCATCAGACATGCCTGGCTTCCCATCATTTCTCATTGCTATCTCAGCCTAACAATACCAAAGAAATGGTAAACAGCCAAAGGAGCAGAAAAAATATTGTTTTATTACACAAGACCCAATCAATCATCATTATTTTAAGTTTGCAATTCAGTAGTAAAAAAGTAACAATAACCAAAAAATGATTTTGCACAAGTCTAATGACAAATAAGACATATTTTGTATTATCGGTTACGTACCTGCAATCTCCACTGGTACACGCAGCTAGGGTCTTTAATCTTGATCACAAGCCATGCATCAATGAACTTGTCCCATGCATCATAGTACGCCTCGAGATTCTTATTCACCAGTTCAAGCTGGAGAAATCAAGAAGAACAATTAGAGGCCGAATAGAACCAAAGATTTTCACCAAGTACACCCACAACATACACCAAATCATATTACCAAGGAATTTCATGACAATTATAGCTTCAATCGGGAAAGGCGATGAAAAGGAAAAATTAAGGTCATATAGGAAATGACCAGTACACCAAAACAGCACAAATGCAAGAGTGCCAGTAAGATCAATACATGGAAATGCCATATATATAGCATTTAGGATTATTATTTGATTATTTGAACATGCAAGAAGTTGAAAAAGGTGAAAAAGTAATGCTAAGTTGAATTGCCAACCTGAGGATCAACAGCTTTAACAACTTCGTTTGGAAGAGGTTTAAATCCTAGCATCCAACCCTCAAATAAGACAATCTGAATCAAATACCAGAAAATATTGAATTTGAATTAATGCATACTAAGTAAACAGGATGTTTAGAAACTATGGATATTTTCCGTGTCTATAATAAACATCCTTCATCTGCGGCACCTGTAAGTAAAACATTATGCTCATGGTCCATACATTTTCAAAACCATTGTCAGGTCAAGCAATAATGACAAACTTACAAGTAGGAAGTTCTATTTTACTTCCATAAATTATCCATCTCACCAGTTTATACAAACTAGCAACCCAACATCTGAACGCTTTTAGGATTTAGTTTCAGTTCAGATAGGCATGAGAAAAATTGGCAAATAAGCTCTTGCAATATGAAAATTCTTAGGTATCATATGCCAAAATAACAGATCAATGTACATACTTTGCATGAAAACACCCAAAATTCAATACGATCCATCTACTTTTAGTTGTATAAAATTTATCACCTCAACTGGTCCTTGAATTTCAGGCCATGTAGCAGGGTCTGCTCTGTCACCTCTTCCTCCAAAGGCAGACTACACACAAAATCCATAAAAACACAAAATTAAAATAAAAAACCACACACAAGATACATGAACACATCAGTTTCAGTTTATGGTACAAATATCAGAAATTAAATTCAGTTTTGAGTTTGATCATAAGATTCCACACCTTGTCATACCTTGGCAGCTTCATCTTCATACCTATAAATATGAAATCACATTCTCACTTTACTATGTTTAAGTGATGATTAACAAATAGAGAAAAAAAAAAAAAGAAAATTTTACCTTGATCATATGAAACAATTTGATAATTATAACACAAACAAACTGATTTTTCTTTAGCTTGTTTTAAATTTCTTTTCTTAGCTGACAGATAAAAAGAACATAACAAATCGAAGTGGGCAGGAATTAATGGTACCTTCTTTTTTCATATTGCGTAGTGATGTCAGAGTGTCGATCGAAAATTGCAAGTCATGGCTCCCAGCATTTCCACGAAGCTACATAATTTATCATTCAACATTCATAAATAGTTTCTTCCATTATTAACATCAAATTGCTAAATTTGTAAGTTCATTTTTATTCACACCTCTAGAAGTGCATTTTCAGGATGTTGACTCCTCAGTTTAGCCTGCATTTTAATTCAACTCAGAAAGGCGAGAGAGACACAGAACTGATTTCACAACAAAACAAAGCTGACGGACCAATGCAAAAACTTTACAGGTACCCACTTCTGACTTAGTGATAGCATACATTGGTTGATACCATTAACATATATTTATAATAATTACTTTACTACAACTTTGTTGAGTTGCCTAGAGCTCAATAATAATTTAAAAATGCTTAGAAAAGAAGATCAGATTACATCACCTGCTCCTCAGCAGTCAGGTAAAAGTCGTCAATAGATAAGGTCGCACAATTTCTAGAAAATTAATCATGCAATTTAGATAAATAGCTGGTACACGAACCAAATATTTCATACAAAAATTATTAAAACTCACCTACCAAAAGACCGAAAAAGATACTCTAGTGCAAAAACAAGGGTCGTCTTCCCACTTCCTTGAGGAGCACTCACGCCTATCTGCAATAAAGAAAATCTTTTCTAATTATTATAACTTACAAGGAATAAGAGGAAGCAAACTATATGAATGGAAATTTCATAATTTCTTTTTTCACCGAGATGTATAACTAAAATCTGAAAAGTGTCCAAGTCAATAAGTCATACTATTTAAACAACAACATGCAAGGATCGATAATCATACTTTCTTTGATACCAATACATGCCACTATTTGACGGGAATTGGATATATTCAGATGGTACCAAATTTAGTTGTTCAATACTAATATTTTGGCTTTGACATTCATATAAATTTGAAAAAATAAAAAGAAACATATTAACCAACCACTAAAGGGGGGATCTCATCTCCTTCTTTATGTGAAGATTGATGATTCAACAGCAAGTTTTCACACCAAATAAATACCGGTACATAGTAATGGTATATCCTGGCCTTCTCAGGTACAGTCAATTTAAACTCCTGTAACTGGAACAGCCGGCACAGCTTGCTCCCCGCCAGGAGCCACCGATCAATTGACTCGGCGACTTCCGCAGAATCGAACCCCAGCTTCGGGATCAACGGCCCGCTCAATATAAAGGTAAACAAATCACCTACTGACGAAACTAGAGCAGGGGAAGAAGGGGCGCTTGCATGCACTGCAGCCATCCGCCGCCTCTTGCTTGACCAAATACCTGACCCAACATTATATCATCCAAAAGCATCAAAATTCCACCTTCTACGGTACTTATATGACAATTTAAGCACAACCCACAAAATTTCCAAGACGATAAATTCAAAAATTAAATTGCTTTATGAAGCAAGAACCATTTCCACAGCAGTTCAAATCATTCCCAATATTTTGTTTTGCTGCATGTATTTCATATCTACTAGTAAAGAGCTCACGCCTTGCTTTGAGCTGAAATTGTTATTTCTTCTAATAATTTTTTAAGATAATATGTAATGGGCCTTATATTGAGAAAATTGATATGGGCCTTAAATTTTAATGGGCTGAGACATTAACGTAAATCAACGGTTCTGATCTATCCAAGAAAATGATCAACGGCTCATATGGGTGGATAGCCCTTTCATATCATTTTTTCCAATATGCTTTTAGTAAGGATTTGACAAATTTTGGCACAACCCACAAAATTTCCAAGACGACAAATTCAAAAAGATCAAATTAATTGCTCTACATCTCCACATCAGTTGATCAATCATTTCCAATTTTCCATCCTACTATTGCACATATATATATTATATGTTACCTGAGGAGGGGATTGGAGCAATGGGGGCGCTGGGAAGAAGAGAGAGACGAAGTGGGGGTGTGAAAGTGGAAGAAGAAGAAGAAGAAGGGGAGGAGGATGACGTGAGGCATGGTGCCAGGTGGTGAGGAAGTGCGGCGGTCAAAGTACTCATCTTTCTTTGCGTATCTTCCTTCCTTCCTATATACTATTAATATATTATTATTCTTCTTTATCTATCTATCTACTCCTCCAATGGCGGGTACAAGGGGAGAGAGAGGAGAGGAGAGAGGCTTGAAGGGAAAAGACAGAATGACACGTGGATTCCCGCGTCTTTTAGCGACGCAAGCAGCCAAGCAGAGATATGAGAGGCTGTGGTACTACGCTTCATACTCTCTTAAAAAAATTTGTCTTCTTGAGAGACCGTAATTTTCAACTCCGGATCGTGTGACGCACCGCCGAATGTGCACGCGCATCCGACGGTGCGTTAGAACTCGGGATCCGTGAAAAGTAATGAGTTCGGATCTGAAGTCTAGCACACCGTCGGATGCGCGCTGCACATTTGGCAGTGCGTTAGACGATCCGGACTCGTAATTTCCTCGTAATTTGTCTTCTTCCAATTCATATCCTCTATCTACTGGGCAGTACTTCAACTGTTGGATCTGCTTTGAGATTCGTGCAGCTCAACCCCCTCTAATCCGCATCGTTGATTCGGATAAGCACTCGTCTTGTTCGGCCTCCGGGTCTCCGGGACAAAAAGATAATTTTGAAAACGAAAGGTTTCTGTAACTCCATCTTAAAGCTTGATTTTAAATTAATGTTTTACATACATGGTACATGTTGCTTGTTAGGTTGCTAGTAGAACAAGAAGAAAAACAAGGAGAACAGAGTTTAGAAGCAGTGATAAGAGTCGTGAAGTACACTAACTATAATATATATTTTTCGCTAATTATGCTATAGGTCGAATGAAATATGAACCGTTCATTTTTTATAATCAGATGATCACAATATATCTTTTAAGTACACTTGAAGAGAAAGGTTCAATAATACCACTTGTTTTTAAATTAAAAGTTGCTTAGTCGATCCATAGTAGAACAACTCTATATTATTTTCTATGTTAAGACATAATTTGAATTATTAAGTTTGTCAACAACAACAACAATAACAACCAAGCCTTTAGTCCCAAACAAGTTGGGGTAGGCTAGAAATGAAATCAAGTAAAACCCAATGATGATCATGATCGTAAGAAAGATAAAATAGATAACTAAAGAAAGAACAATAATAACAATGGTAATAGTAAAAAACTAGTCCTAATATGAATGATAGTGATGATGAGTATGATACTACATAATACTAATATGAATGATAATAATGATGATACTACATAGTAGTAATAGTGGTAGTAGTAATAATACTAATAATAATAATAGTAGTAATAATAATAATAGTAATAATAAAAGTAATAATAGTGAAATAGTAGTCATAGTAATAATAGTAATATAATAGTAGCCGCTAGGGGTTTGATTTGTTGGTCATGGTTCCGGTACGTGGATTGCTAACTTCCACGCGTCCCTATCCAAGAGCAGCTCTTCGGATATACTCCATGCCTTCAAGTCTCTTTTTACAGCTTCCTCCCATGTCAGTTTTGGCCGACCTCTACCCCTTTTCGTGTTTTCGGTACGGGTTAGGACACCGCTACGTACTGGTGCTTCAGGAGGTCTCCGTTGAACATGTCCAAACCACCTCAATCGGTGTTGGACTATCTTCTCTTCAATCGGAGCCACCCCTACTTTGTCACGTATGTCATCATTTCTGATACGATCTTTTCTTGTGTGGCCACACATCCATCGTAGCATACGCATCTCCGCTACACTCATCTTCTGGATATGGTTTCTTTTAGTAGGCCAACATTCTGCCCCATACAACATTGCAGGTCTAATGGCTGTTCTATAGAATTTACCTTTCAACCTTTGTGGGACCTTGCTGTCACAGAGAACACCAGATGCTTGTCGCCATTTCATCCAACCCGCCTTAATTCTATGGCCAACATCTGCATCAATATTCCCATCACTCTGTAGCATGGAGCCCAGATATCGAAATGTGTCCTTCTTTGGCACTGTTAGTCCATCTAGACTAACATCTCCATTCTCAGATCTCCCATCACTGAAGTCGCATCTCATATACTCGGTCTTAGTCCTACTAAGCCTAAAACCTTTCGTCTCCAGCGTCTTTCTCCACAACTCCAGTTTCGTGTCGACAGTTGCCCTACTCTCGTCAATTAGCACTACATCATTAGCAAAAAGCATACACCAAGGGACATCTCCTTGTATATCCCTCGTAACCTCATCCATCACTAAGGCAAAAATATATGGGCTCAAAGCTGACCCTTGATGTAGTCCTATCTTAATGGGAAAAGCATCAGTCTCCCCATCACATGTTCGGACACTAGTCACAACATTATTGTACATATCCTTGATAAGGTTAACATACTTTGTTGGGACTTTTTGTTTCTCCAGTGCCCACCACATGACATTTCTTGGTATTTTATCATATGCTTTCTCCATATCGATAAATACCATGTGTAGATCCTTCTTCTGCTCCCTATATCGCTCCATAAGTTGTCGTATCAGGAAAATCGCTTCCATAGTCGACCTCCCCGGCATAAAACCAAATTGGTTTTTTGTGATGCTTGTCATTCGTCTTAGACGATGTTCAATCACTCTCTCCCATAGTTTCATTGTATGACTCATCAGCTTAATTCCTCTGTAATTAGTACAACTTTGAATATCTCCTTTATTCTTGAAGATTGGTACTAATATACTTTTCCTCCACTCTTCAGGCATCTCATTTGACTGAAAAATGTGGTTGAACAGCTTAGTTAGCCATACTATTGCTACGTCCCCAAGGCATCTCCACACCTCGATAGGGATATTGTCAGGTCCCATCGCTTTGCCTCCCTTCATCCTTTTTAACGCCTCCTTTACCTCGGACTCCTGAATCCTCCGGACAAAACGTCTGTTGGCGTCATCAAAGGAATCATCTAACTCAATGGTGGCACTTTCAGTGTCGCCATTGAATAAGTTGTCGAAGTACTCCTTCCACCTCATCTTGACCTCCTCATCTTTCACGAGAAGTCGATCCGTATCGTCCTTGATACATTTGACTTGGTTCAAATCCCTTGTCTTCCTCTCACGAATTTTAGCCATCTTATAGATGTCTTTTTCGCCTTCCTTCGTACCTAGCTTATGGTAAAGGTCATCATAAGCTCGACTCTTTGCTTCACTCACAGCTCGCTTCGCGTTCTTCTTGGCTACTTTGTACTTCTCCACGTTTTCAGTTGTTTTGTCATGATGTAACTGCTTGTAGCATTCTTTCTTCTCCTTGATCGCCTGTTGCACCTCTTCGGTCCACCACCAAGTGCCTTTAGGTTTCTTTTTGTTTCCTTTAGTCACCCCAAACACCTTTGCAGCCACATCCCGAATGCATTTTGACATCTTCTTCCACATGGTATTTGCATCGTCGTCGTCCGTCCATGGTCCTTCTTCAATCAATTTATCCCTAAAGACCTGTGATGCTGCTCCTTTAAGCTTCCACCACTTTGTTCTCGTGATGTTAGCACATTTCTTCTTGTGCGCACATATACGAAAGCGAAAGTCAGCCACCACTAGCCTATGTTGTGGAACAATACACTCCCCCGGTATTACCTTACAATCTAGACAGGCTCGTCTGTCAGCCTTTCGAGTAAGGACAAAATCAATCTGGCTAGAGTGTTGACCACTATGGAAGGTCACTAAATGGGACTCTCTCTTTCTAAAGCAGGTGTTAGCGACCATTAGGTCATAGGCTATAGCAAAGTTCAAGATGTCTTCCCCCTCTTGATTTCTATCGCCATATCCAAAACCTCCATGCACCTCCTCAAACCCCTCATTAGTTGTACCGATGTGACCATTGAGATCTCCTCCTATGAAAAGTTTCTCACCAGCAGGCACACTTCTCACGATATCATCAAGATCCTCCCAAAATTGTATCTTGACACTTTCACTAAGGCCTACTTGAGGGGCATATGCACTGATGACATTCAAAACCAAGTCACCAACAACTAACTTGACTAGAATGATCCTATCCCCTTGTCTCTTGACTTCAACCACTCCATCCCTGAAGTTCTTGTCAATCAGGATGCCAACTCCATTTCTACTCCGAACTGTCCCCGTATACCATAACTTATACCCGGTACTCTCCACCTCCTTTGCCTTCTGACCCGTCCATTTGGTCTCCTGTACGCATAGAATATTTACACGTCTCCTAATCGATGTATCAACTAACTCTCGCAACTTTCCCGTTAAAGACCCTACGTTCCAACTACCTATACGAATCCTACACGGCTCGGCTAACTTCCTTACGCCTCGCACCCGTCGAGTGAAATGCGAAGACCCTTGCTCATTTCCCACTACACCCGGGCGCCGGTGCAGTGTACCACATAGGGAGCGGCAACCCGATCTTAGCTTTTCATTTGGCACTGCACTCAGATCAGGATACAGCGCGCCACTAGAGGGGTGACGACCCGGCCCTTGCTCATTTGACACCACATCCGGGTTCCGATATGGCGCGTCGCTAAGAGGGTTACGCCCCAACGATATTCTGTTTGGTTTCATTTCCATAAAGAGTGGCGGGATTTTTTTATAGCTGGCTTGCCAAGCCTATCGCAACCCTCCTCCTTTACCCGGGCTTGGGACCGGCTATATTGAAACAATTGCAACAACATAGGCGGAGTTGAATTATTAAGTTTGTCAAATTCAAAAAAAAAAAAAAAAGACTTTTATTTATGTAGGACCAATTAAATGGCTTTGTTGGAATTTGGAGGCATAAGAGTGCAAATAAAACCTTTTTGAGCTTTCAAACTTTATGTATCAGTCAGGATCTATTCTTTGGTTTGCAGCAAACAGAATCAGAATGGAATGGAATCTATTCGTTCGCTCATATAGTAAGCAGAATCCACTACTGCATGGGACAACGACAACGGACAAAGGCACAAAGCACTCCAACTTTCCAAGTTTCAAATGTTCTTTCAAATTTGCGAAGTGCTGCATTAGCCGCTATCTTCTATTGATGGACCACTTCCATGCAAAAGCCAACAGCATAAATTCATTTTGAATCCTGTTACGTCCTATGTTAGCGGGGTACATAGGTCATACAAGGTATAGTATATACCGTAGGAAGATTTGTGTGTATAAAGATATCGTCCAATGAATGAAATCCGAATCCCTCTTTTCGTTGTAATGGTTTATATAAGGGAGAGAGGGAGTAACGTGTAGGGCAGTTGTTAAATAGGTGGTCGCCGTGTGTAAAGGGCTGGCCTGTACATGAACGACGCGTGTCAGCCATTCAGAGGCGCACTTTTATGTAGGGTTCCATGCTACTTCAAGCCTTTTGGGCCGAGCTAGGTGCCGGTCTGCCAAAGGTGTCCTTAACAACTAGTGGGCCGTTATGTACGCGTCCGACCTTTTGGGCCTTACTGGGTCGGTGTTTTTTATGTGCCTATCAAATCCCAAACCTAAACCTATGTAATTTTCTTATGGCAAATTGCCATTATACCACCATTCATAAAATAATTCAGCTGTGGTGCTACACATTGTACATAATTTCAGTACCAGCATACAATACAACAGATGAGTGGACTTTGACAGTGTACAAATGTTCACTGAATAGTAATAAAGCCAACAAAGCACATCTAGCATATATAAAAATCAAAAGTTGCAAAATTTGTCTGACAAGAGATACTCTTTATCAGTTGGTTGCTTGATAAGCAATGTCAGCTGCAGAGGTATCCATGTCATTCAACCCTAGCTCCTCGTTCTGCTCCCAGGTTCTGTCATACTCCTCAACTGCCATAACAGAAGAACAAAAACAAAGAGATAGTTTATTGGTCAATACCCAACCTTAGAATTAATAGTAACCAAAATATAGTGGTATTTTCAGTGCAGGGATCAGATACAGCTCTTAACCCAATCATAATTACCAACTCAGACCGGTAAAGCTAGCCCGAAAGTTTTCAAGGATGGATAGTAACCAACTGAGCACTAAATAAAACTGTAACCAACTCCTAATAATTTTGTTGAGCCCTAAACAGAACTCAATTGCAACTCCTACTCAATCTGAAGCAAAAAGAAATGACCCGAGGCCGAGCTATATGATAGTCCCAGATCAGAAGGATGGGGAACAGAATAAGGGAGCAAGACCAAAGTTGTTGAAGCCCTCAATGACTCGAACACAATCATTTCAAAATTACCTCAACAAAACTTGTCCCAAGTTCACACATGAATAAAATGTCTGCCTATATGTTTTGTGTTTTGGTGGGGTTTGGGAAAGGTGGAGGGAGAGAATATTTAGATCCCAAAATAGAAAATTAGATTAGATTGAGCATACTTGTTAACTGCTTGTCATCTTCAATAGCATCAGTAGCAGGAGAAATAAACGACGCAGCCAATGCATCATCAATAATGAGAGTCCATTCCTCCTCCAGGTTCAGTAGCTGTGCAAAACGAATCAGAATATCAATACAAAGTTGCCAATGTCTGAAGATTAAAATAATATTGTTATTTTTGGAGAAATTAGTAACACAATAGTACAAGTCAATATTCTTCTTGCTCTCTGTTTTATTTCATTTTTTTTTCTTTTTTCTTTTTTTGACTAGATTTTCCAAAAGACATACCTGAGATAGCCTCAATTTAAAATCAGTCCATTTTTTCTTCTTCCATTCATCAGTACTGTCACCCAAGGTAAATCCATGAACCCTCTCCAAACCTGCATGTATCAACCAAAATCAGCTTCAACTCATAATAGAGGGACATTTGAAACATTACAAGAAGGAAATTCTGACATACTTTCACATATCTTCGTAATTAAGCCTTCGACTGTAGTAACAAGCCCACCCAAGGTCCCACTGGTTAGCTCCAGTTCTAGCTCAGGGACCTTTACACATGCTGAATCAGACTGCAGAAATTATTCAGCAACAAAAAAATTGATCAATAAAATATGTTGTCAAATGACAATTCATATCAAGTGGAGTTAAATCAGTTTGCAAATGACAAGTTTCTGACATTTGTAATTAGCGCCCATCTTTAAAGGTTTACTGGCAATTGACCTTGACAGTTTCTTTATGTTATATCTAGATAAATACTTATGTTATTTGCAAAGATTAGTATATGCTGCAAGTTTGCAAAATTCTGGAGCTGTCATCATCGACTAAGCAATAAGCAATACCTTTATAACATCACGCGAAAGATCTCTTAAATTTTTCACTCGCAAAGTAATCTTTTTCCCTTTTGGAGGGATTTCACCACCAGCCTTTAGCTGTTTATAAATAGAAAGGGTTAAAATCAAGTAAAACGAAGAAAGCAAATCCAAGATCTCCATTAAATGAAAAGCACAATATAAACCTCAGAGCTACGGTAGCCACAAATGTCGCAAGTCGTTGCCATTACAATCACCTCTCGGAAGTAAGGAATTTCTACAATGGTTAAGGTTTCACAAAACAGCAAGAGCACTAGCATATTATTGAACATCAAATAAAGCAAATACAGTTTTTAATGCATGTGTTTCAAGTAAGGAAAGGCAAAAAGGATACTGGTAGCAAAAAATCGTGTAACACATTTAACTCCACAAGCACCACAAGTTGAAGGCAGAGTTTCAACCTACAAAACAGAAAGTAATAAAAGTTGATAAAGCATACAGATTTATAAACATCTGTACACCCATTGTCTTCACATTATCAAAAGTAGACAACAGAACTGAATTACTTGCCAGAGCATGAGACAAAGGGAAGCGTCAATTTTGGTTTAAGAACAACAGGCCGATACTTAACATAAGTCTTTATGGGGAAATCATTACGAGATATGAGATTCTGGCACAAATCTAATTAATATTAAGTATGCAGTTCATAAGATATAAACAAATTGAATTTCAAATTTGCGCAAAATGCACAATTGCAGTCCTTACCTCCTCAGGAGCTGAATACCTACATAGAGCAGCAGCAACCTCATCTGGATTACCTTGAGCAATTGCACGGCGTCCTGCAACTGCTCCCACTGAACCATGAGGTAGAGTGTCGGTATCCCCTTGCAGTGCAGGTTCTACACCTGTAGCTGATTCGGAAAGAAAACCTAAGGCAGCAGTTTGCTCAGGTGTTCTTTCATAAAATCTGATAGACAGCAACGGGTCTGGTGACGGCGCATAACTGTAGTTGGCAAACAAATATAATTACATATACATAGATTCAGTTCTGATTCAAAAATTGATTATTTGTCTGTCAACAAAAACTTCTCCTGTTTGAAGCAACATCAAGCTTTCTTAAGAACATACAAAGTATGCATTACAGTTGAGTTATGTCATGAAAAAGGTATATCTACCAAATGTTGACCAAATCCGTATTGGTATTCTATAAGTCGATGTTCTGAGGGAATGTTTTCTGACTAACAACAGTTCGAAATTTACAAATACAAAATTTTGGACTGGTAAAACTATTTTTGGCATCAGACAGAATGAATAGATATATCCATCTCTTATTAAACAGGAACCAACTGTTATTAGTGTATACGCAGATAAAGAATAAGTAAAACCTAACATACTTACGGGTTCTCAACGAAGCTATTACCCGCTGGGTCATCAAGAACAAAAGTGAAAGCTGAATCTCCAGACAAAAGAGACCTCAATTTTTCCAAAAACTGATCTATTGCAGCAGCTTTCTCGGGATCAATTTTCTACAAAAGAAAAATAATTTATGAGAAAAGAAAATCCATAAAAAATGCATGTAATAGCAAATTAAAGCAAAGATTGAAGTTATAAAGTTCTGCAATGCACCTTTCTCTCATCTTGCAGGGCCTGTAAACCATCCAGAGCTCGAACGATAATGCCCTCAACCTATTTCAGAATTAGCAAATGGAACTTTCAGAACATGAATAAATAAAAAAATGAATCAGAAAGAAGAAGGTAACAGAATTGTAACTACAAACATAAAACAATTTAAAGAGTATAGTAATTACTGTAGAAAGTGATCCACGTTGAGCTTCAGGAGGGATCTCAAAATCCAATTCAGGAATCTGAAATATTTGCAAAACAAATTATGAATAACGGACTCCAAAAATAAATAGCATATATGCATCATAGAAGTAGCCTAAACATGTTTCTGGTTGGCGCGTTATGTTTTAGCCTTTTAGGTCATTGACCATCATGATCTAAGTATCTAACTACTTCATAAATTTAGACAGCACGGAGTTAATGCGTCAAGCACAGCATAAGCACCGTACCTTGATAGTTGCAGAATCTGATTTAACGACCTGACGATTCAATATCTGCAACGAAATTCCACGTTAACAACAGCATTAGAAACAAACTCAGACCCATGTGATGGTGCTAATAATACGAAATTCTAGTGATTATTGACCAAGTTAATCAAATAACAGTAATTAAACACGAAGAAATTTGTGGGGAATATTTTTTTCATTGATCAAGGTTGAAACAATTCAGAGCACTAAATTGAAGTATACCTCGGGGTGTCCGGAAGGAACCTCCAGTCGGTAGTGGCATCCCTTGAGTTGGAGCTGGCCGGCAAACTGAACCTCGTTATTCCTATCAAATCAATCAAAAATTCATCACAGTACTCAGTGCACACATACATCAGTTGCAAAATCACCGAAACCAAACATGCACACAATCAATCAATCAATCAGTGAAAGATTGACACTTGCAGAGATGGATGGATGGATTGATCACCTCTCGTGGCAGTGCGGGCACTCGAACGCCATCAGCACAACCTCTCTGAAATGGGGTATC
This sequence comes from Cyperus esculentus, assembly GCA_030179965.1. Lineage (NCBI taxonomy): Eukaryota > Viridiplantae > Streptophyta > Magnoliopsida > Poales > Cyperaceae > Cyperus > Cyperus esculentus. The sequence continues at coordinate 3,327,723 of JASGLE010000025.1, read as the reverse complement.
CGAGTGAGGAGCAGCCTGGTAATCCCCTACAACAACATCATCATGAAATTACATAACCTGAGCTGATAACCTTATACTACTAACAAAGCAACAGAACTACAATCAATCAATCGCAGACATACATTCTCGCCGCAGCGCATGCAGAGGGACTCGATCTGGTGGAGCGGCGCCACGGATGCCTCCTCCTCCTCCGCGGCCACTGCATCCGCCGCCGTCCTGATGTCCGCTATCTCGCCGTTGCTCGCCATCTCGACTACCTCAAGGTCACTCCAATGGCGGGGTGCGTTGTAATGCAATGAGTTTGGGTTTGTTTGGGGTTTTGGATGCGCGGCGAGTTTCAAGTGAAGTACCCTAGGTTGAGTGGGGTACTCATCCTCTACTGCGCAGTATTATGCTGCGTGGAGGTCCAACGAGGTGGATTGATGGAGAGGTCGTTTAAGATTCGTTTGCACGAATATTGAAGCAGATCGGACGGGCGGAGTGGTGGGAAGTATAAGTTACGGAGTAGTAGGCGATGAGAAAGGTTAAGCGGGTAGACGGGTACTCATCCTCTACTGCGGAGTAGTACGCTGCGCAGCGATTCGACGAGGAGGATTGTGGAGAGGTTGTTCAAGATTCGGTAGCACTAATATTAAGACAGATCGAACGGTAGGAGGACTGGGAAGTACGTTACGGAGCAGTAGGCGATGAGAACGGGTAGAAAGGTTAGAGAGCGTGCGAGCGAGGTCTGGAAGGATGGAGAGGTTGTTCGAGATTCGATCGCACGAATTTTAAAGCAGATCGGACGGGTGGAGTGGTGGGAAGTAAGTTACGGAGTAGTAGGCGATGAGAAAGGTTAGGGGTACTCATCCTCTACTGCGGAGTATTACACTGCGCGGCGAGTTAACGAGAAGGATTGATGGAGAGGTTGTTCGAGATTGGTTTTCACGAATATTAAAGCAGATCGGAGGGTTGGAGGACTGGGAAGTACGTTACTGCGTAGTAGGCGATGAGAAAGGGTAGGAAGGTTGGAGAGCGAGCGAGCGAGGGCTGGAAGGACTCGGAAGAGGAGAGAAATGTCGGGAAGCGTCTGATTGTTTGAGTTTTTGAGGGATGGGGTGTAGTATTGGGCCGAGAGACAGAGTGGGACGTCGGAGTGATTTTTTGGGCTTTTGGTATAGAGGAAGCGATGGAATGGAGGCCTGGTTATGAATCTAGGCCCAAATCTGGGTCTTCCAAATAGTTCAAAATCCTAAAGGAGATTGGATAAATAAATATGACCCTGTGGTGCCCTTTTGTCAAGCATGAAATCGGCGTGTCTATATATCCTTAGTCCTAATAAAAGGATTAGTCCTAAAAGGAGATTAGAATTTTGATATTAAAGTTCTATCTTTCCAAAAGAATAAATCTCAACCGTTGATTGTTTACTTAGATTGATCATTGTTAACGTGCATTAATGTGCCGGTCCATTAAAATTTAAGATCCATATCAGTTTTCTCACAAAGGATAAGCTTTCGGCGTCTTTATTATAAGATATAATAATTTCAGCAAGGTGTGGGCTATTTCCTAGCTTGCATAATAAATCTCCTCAAACCTAAGTATTGTTGCACTAAGCCCGCACCATCAATCAAGTGGGTACAGATTAATGTTGTTTTCCTTCGACAAAACAGATGCATGCAATATTTTTGCCTAATTCTAATGCTTAATTTTCTTTTATTTTTTCTTAATTAGTCTCTGTAAATTTTTTTTTTCCGATTTGCGAAATTTCATATGAAATTAAATAGTTATGTTAAAAAAAAAGGTCCGGAGAAATAGTTATGAAAGTAAGGTGAGACAAAAATCAGCAGAATTTTTGCCCATTTTTGTTTTAGTTATGCAATACTTCTTTTGTCCTTATTTGCAGTTTTCTTCCGGTAATTTTCCCCAACAATAGTGACGTTAAAACAATTAATTATCTAAGAATGTAGTGAGCCATTTGTCACAGACCCACAGTTCAACACAGAAAATTTGGATCACCTTATAAAACTACAAAAAGTGTGGAAAATTAAGTGCAAATACCTTGTTAGGGAGTTCAGAATAAGCGCTGCAGTCAATTTTTTAAACATGTTTTGAACTTCAATTGCACTCGTATGTCTAATCTCTAAATATCAAATACGTCATATATATTTGGATCAAACAAAAGTATTTGCAGTTTCAGTTTTTTGAGATAAAAAAAAAGTATATTAGTCGATCGAATAGTTAGGTTGTTGATTAGTCGCAAAATATTTCCAAGTGGTGCACGTGAAATATTTGGATGTTATCGTCAATTTGGTATTCTAAAATTGTATTATGCTCAAAACTCTCGGAATGCAAGAAAATTCAAAAACTTAATTTTGTCACTACTCTTTTCTCGATCTTATTATTATTCAAAAGAATCGAAGCGAGATAATGCACGAGTGGAAGAGGTAATTTGCATGTTAACTTCAGTGAATCAGTCAATTTGTTTGCAGTCATTACTTAGGATAATTGGTGTCCAGATTCCTGCTGTATGGCACATTTGGCACGTACGATCGAGCTGCCCTGCGTCACACGACACCAATTTGTGGCTTTTACTACTTGTATAACGAGTTAAAACCCAATGTGAATCAGTCGTTATTTAATAGCCTATCAAAGATTCTTGTAATTGTTAAAAAGTATACAAATTTTAAGAAATTATCAAACAATATCTAAATCTATTGAAGTTTGAGATACTATTTTTACTCAAAAAAAAGTTTGAGATACTATTTTTACTCAAAAAAAAGTTTGAGATACTATTAATTTAGAGGAGGGATCTATTGACAATGGATATTTTGACAATCTTGATAATAGTATTTTTAAAAAGTTTATAAAAAATAAAAAAAAAACCTTAAAAATAGAAAAAAGTTTATGGAAGAATTACTTAATTTATGGATTGATTATGTTTCCGATTATATTCAATTTAAACGATATTTGTTAGCTCTTTAAAGACTTATTAAATTACAACCGTTAAAAAGTGTATAAAATTTTGATAAGGCATTAAACGATATTCAAATTGATTGAAACTTAAAACATCATCAATCTATAAGTTAAATAATGCATCCATAAAAATCTTTTCATTTTTAAGATTTTTTTATAAATTTTTATAATTTTTTAAAAAGCGTCATTGTCAAGATTGTCAGTATAACCATTGTCAATGGATCCCTTCTCATTAAAAGTTAAATAATACATTTGTAAGCTATTTCCCATTTTTATGATTTTTAAAAAACTTATTCCAAACTAGTGAAATACCCTTGCGCGCCAAGCGTGGCTACTTATATGTTGAACTAAATCTGGTATAAATTGTATGCAATATGAATGAAAAATTCTCTCAATTTTATTTGTCATACCTTTTCACATTTTTTTATAGATTTCACAATTCAAAAGTATAAGACTTAAACTTCATGAAAGACAATAACATTTATTTGCATTACAAATTAACTCGCCCAGTACAATTCAAACAAAAATATAATTTAAAATGCAAAGGGCAAAGAAAGGGAGATGGATGGAAGAGTTGCAAGTATCAGTTAGATAGCATATATTTATAAGTAAGAGGAGCGAGCAATTAAAGTGTTATTATTTTTTAAGAGTCCAAAGACAGATAGTGAGAAACTAACTGTTGCCTTAAGCCCTTTAGAATCCAATAATATTTAGCTGAGATAATCAAGTGTCGTCCTTAACACTCCGAACGGAGACATGAACATGATTAAGACAAAATTGAGATTCGAAGTAAAATTCAATTACCAAAATTTTTCAATCTTATAAATGCTTTTTTGATGAACATTAATTTTAATATTGATGATAATGCTTGTGTGGATCAAGATGATAAATTGATAATTTATTTGCAGGTCAACTCCAAGTCAACTAGCAAATTTTTACATCATGTTTTATGTACTAGTTAGCAACAATCCAAAATTACCTTCACTATATAAGAAGCCTTGAGATTTATAGCTAGAGTCAAGTACCACATTGCTCTTCACTTCAATTCTTCACGAGTACATAACAACAATGTTGCTCTTCTTTCTCCTTCTCCAACTCGCCCTCACGCAATCATCATCATCATCTCTCACTTCTCAAGCTCGAGCTCTCCTTCATTGGAAATCCACTCTTCAAACCCAAGATGCACTTGCATCCTGGAAACCAGATGTTAGCCCATGCAACTGGACCGGGATTACATGTCGCGCCACCAACAAGAACAGGCAGGTGATCGCTCAAATTTCTCTTTCAAATATGGGCTTAACTGGGAATTTGGATGCTTTAAATTTCTCAACTTTCCCATCCATCAGAAGACTCGATGTTGATACCAATAACATCGATGGAGCGATTCCTTCATCGATGTGTCAACTCACAAAACTCACTTCTCTCAATCTTTCCCTAAATAATATTAACGGCATCATCCCTACATGTCTGGGTAATCTGACCAATTTAATTCATATTAGTGCATTCAACAATATGTTGTCAGGTTCTATACCCGAGGGAATAGTAAGGCTCATAAACCTGTCTACATTGGATCTAAGTTATAATAATCTTTCCGGTGTGATACCGCATGATATTGGAAATTTGACAAACATAGAATTTCTATGCTTCAATAGTAACCACCTTTCTGGGCTAATTCCTTACGAAATTGGCAGACTTACGAAAATGGTGGATTTGGAACTATCACAAAATAATTTGAGCGGTGAAATTCCTGTGGCTCTAGGAAACTTAACTAACATCAACTATTTGTATCTTCATACTAACAACATCTTTGGACCAATCCCTTCAGAATTTGGTAGACTTGAAAACATGGTAGAGCTTCAACTATCAAGAAATTTCTTGACCGGTGAAATTCCCGTTGTTCTTGGAAACTTAACTAACATGAACATCTTATACCTTGGGAACAATAACCTCTTTGGGAAGATACCTCCTGAAATTGGCAAACTTACAAAAATGGTGAATTTGGACCTATCACAAAATAATTTGGGCGGTAAAATTCCTGTGGCTCTAGGAAACTTAACTAATATCAACTATTTGTATCTTGAAACTAACAACATCTCTGGACCAATCCCTTCAGAATTTGGTAGACTTGAAAACATGATACATCTTGAATTATCAATAAATTCCTTGACCGGTGAAATTCCTGTTGTTCTTGGAAACTTAACTAACATGAACACTTTGCGTCTTTGGAATAATAACCTTTCTGGGACGATCCCTTTTGAAATTGGCAGACTCACAGAAATGGTAGATTTGGAATTATCAGTAAATAATTTAATCGGTGAAATTCCAATTGTTCTGGGAAACTTAACTAACATGAACTATTTATTTCTTGATAGTAATAATCTCTCTGGAACGATCCCTATTGAAATTAGCAGATTTACAAAGATGTTAGCTTTGGACCTCTCATACAATTTCTTCACCGGTGAAATTCCCTCTGAATTGGGTAACTTAACTTCGTTAGAGGGACTTTATATATCATCAAATTCAATAGGAGGAGCAATCCCTACAGAGCTCGGTAAATTAACAAAGATAGTCAATCTAAATTTGAATGAAAACAACCTTATAGGAGCTATACCAAAAGAAATGGGGATGTTAATTGCTGCAATTGGAATCAATTTATCATTCAACAATCTAACGAGTGAAGTGCCAGAAGAATTAGGCAATTGTGCTAATCTTGAACTACTAAGCCTCAATAATAATAGATTAAGTGGAAAGATGCCAACTAGTTTTGGTAATTGGGTACACTTAGTAGATTGTCTGGATTTAAGTTCAAATTTTTTAACAGGAGAAATACCACCAACACTTGGCACATTGGTGATGTTGAAAAAGCTTAATTTGTCTCACAATAATCTAACAGGTCAAATCCCATCTTCCTTCGGTGGCATGTTGAGTTTATTATCAATAGACCTATCATATAACCAACTAGAGGGTCCAGTACCTAACAACACTATTTTTCGAAATGCATCATTACAGTGGTTCATACACAATCTAGGCCTTTGTGGCATGGTGCAAGGTTTGCCTCCATGTGATTTAATTACTGTAAACAAAAATGGCTCAACTAGATCTCACAAGGTAAAATTGATAGTCATTGTATCTTCTCTCAGTGTTTTATTTATTTTGTTCATACCTTTGGGAATCTACCTAAGAGATTCGACAAGGAGAAGGACAAAGTCGAGAAATATCCTTGATGGCTCACAAAGGGAAGACATTTTTTCTATTTGGAATTGTGATAGGAGAGATGTGTATAGAGATATTATTAGGGCAACAGAAAATTTTGATGAGAAATACCTAATTGGAATTGGAGGTCATGCAAGAGTTTACAAAGCAATCTTATTTCCAGAGAATATCATTATTGCTGTCAAGAGAATTCAATTAGAAGGAGATGACAACTCACCAGACACTAAAGCATTCCACAATGAAATTCTCACTGTAACCCAGATCCGACATCGCAACATTGTGAAGTTATTTGGTTATTGTTCCTCACCACAAAATAAATTCCTCGTGTATGAGTATTATGAGAGGAGGGATTTACATGCTACCTTGAGCAATGAGGAGATGAGAAAAGAATTGGATTGGCCTAAGAGAAAGGCCATAGTGAAAGATGTAGCATGTGCCCTATCATACATGCATCACGATTGTTATCCACCAATTGTTCATCGGGATGTAACTTGCAAAAATATCTTACTTAATTCCGAGTTCAAAGCAAGTGTTTCAGATTTCGGCACAACAAAATTTCTCAAGCCAGAGTCTTCTAATTGGAGCACGGTTGCAGGCACATGCGGTTATATCGCTCCAGGTGATGTATATCTAAGCCTTGTGTTATTCTACTCTTAGCTTTGATCATTTATTTTTCTTAAAGAGGAGGGATCCAATTCATGATCATTGTTATTAGTGCTTATGGTAATTATTCTATTATTTATATATAAATTGACAAATGTTAACCATTAGATGTATCATAAATCATGCATATATAAAAGTTGATTAAAATTTAACTTTGGTTTAATAGACATCAAGAGAGGAGAAAAAAAATCATAAAATTTGAATCATTGATCTTTGTTAATACTTAATTACATATGAATAATATCAAAATAATATAACTTTTTGTGTACACATCAAAATGATACACATACACACAAACACATTCTATCAATTAGAATTGTACTTTAAACTCTTAGTTAAATTTATTTATTTGAGATTAAATTTCATAATCATTGATAAGTTACTAAAAACATGGTCATTTGACCCAACCTATTTTTGAATTGTTAAATGCTACTTCAATGCAGAATTAGCTTACAATTTGAGTGTGACTGAGAAATGTGACGTATCTAGCTTTGGAGTAGTCGCGTTGGAGCTGCTTATGGGAAAACACCCCGGAGATATGATCAATCTATTGGTACATGGTGAAGTACAAGAAATCAAACTGGAAGATGTCCTCGACCGGTGCATTGAGCCTCCAACAGGGCAAGTCATGAATGAAATTGTCAAAATTTTGCAGATTGCATTTCAGTGCTTGAACAATGACCCTGTACTCCGTCTAACAATGCAAGAGGTAGTGAATATCTTATGTAAAGCTGAATATGCAGTTGCTTCGTAAGTTCTTATAGTGGAAGCTTCTATGTCTGAAGCAGACATCACAGTGCGTAGTTTAGTTTGGGAGAGTTAATGTCACTTGTATTATATATATGTTGTCATTGTGCATTTTGAATGTTTTTCGGGTTGCTTAGTTGAAATTGTGTATGGAGGGACATGTAAGAGACTCCCTGTGTAAATATATATTTTTGTAATGAAGTATGTATGCGAACCTACTATTTTATACCATGCATCCTTGTAAATATTAATTTAGTTATATTCTGTGTGTTTGATCATTTGATGCAGTAAGAAAAATGAAAAAGGAAAATAAGTAAAAACTATAACATTGAAATAGAAAATTTGTTGCTATAACCTGCAATGGAATTCATAGTAAATTAATTAAACAATATCAACACAATGACTTGACGTGAAGTCATTCTTTCCACTGAAGCAGCCTCTGGACAACAACATACAAATTAAGAAAAGAATAAAACTTTGTAAGTTTGTTCACATTCGAAGAAATTTTAAATCCTATTAATTTCTATATCTTTGTGTCCTCGGAAAAGCATGTGAAAAAATTGATCAAGTACTGCAGTTTCGAGTCTCTGATAAGTGGTTTTGGGTTTTACACGGCGATTCAATAACCTAGTTTTGTTACTGTTTGTTAATTGCATTTGGTAAATGCAAGATTATAATGTAGTCTCCAATTAATCTATGCAAAATTGGCCTCCAATATATAAACCAAGTATCATCGTAATAATGATATCTATCAGTTTCCTCCTTAAGTATCCGAATCATGTTTATATCCGATCCGTATTCGGTTATCTGTATAATATCCAATCCGTATCTGTATTCGGGATTATCTGTAACAGTAAAGCTATTATCCATCTGTATCCGTCTATCCGATCCAGTTACACCCGAACCTGTTTCTTTTTTTGTGTAGACATTTCAATTGTAAAACACTCAGCTACAGATAAAATTAAGAGTACAGCCATTGTAACTTGCAAGAAGCAGGTTGAATTAAGTAAAAACTTCTAGTCTGATTGTTACCTTGTTTCTTGTTTCCTGGTTCTACCTTTTACCAGTGAAACCCATCCAATTCCTCTGATGGAGCAGCATCTTCCTCCTCCATGGATCGCCATTCGCCAAGCTGATATCTCTACCTGACCATTGCTCGCCATGTCCTCAACCAGAGGTCCAGAATCCTAGAAGAGGAATACGTATAAATTAATGTCTTTTGGTGCCGTGTGGAGTCGGGCTGAAAGAGATTCCAAATGGGTTGGTGCTTTGGGCTACTTGCTTAAAGTTTAAACGAAAGTGGTCCAATAAAGGCCTGCATGATTGCATTTGCATATCTAGGCCTGAGCATTAGTTGTTGGGTCTTTGAGATTCGTGCAAAAGATAACAGATCATGCTGTCAAAGTGTCAATCTCCTTTGATCTTTTCACTCTTCAGTTTCTACTCTACGCCAAGCCTGTCAGCCTGTGGAATAAGGTGGTGAAATTTCTGTGTTGAACTTGAACTGTGATCTGTGAATGTGATCCTCTCTTGTCAAACAGGGAACCCTAACTAAACTAAGCTTCAAGCTGCCATCTTTAGCCTCTCTCTTGTCTGATTTCGATGTAGACAATGTCTATGCACCAAAATATGTACTAGAAGTACTTACCAAAGAATCCTCAGAGCTACAAGTATATAGGACTTTGTAAATTGTAAGTGTACTTTAGCTGATTTTGTTTTAAACTTTTTCCAAATGGTAAATGCGACAGCAGCATGTAGGCCTCCAGTAGAGATTAAACTAAGTGCCATAGTGGTGGTTTCGGACACCTGCTTGAGCCAAATTTCACTGAATTTACTGACTGATGATCATGTTCTCGCCAAGCCAGGTCGGTGCATGCTGAGATTGTTAACTGACCTTTTATTTTCTGAGAAAACTTATCGGTACTAATTAATCACTTGTTGAAATTAGGTTTTTTATTTTATTCGAGTAGGCTCAAGGGTAGTATTATATATTATGTGGATGGTGGCTGGAAAGCTTCTTTAGATTTTCAATAATCCCTACTTTCTCTCATCATTATATATATACCCGGGTGTTTCTATGATAGAGTCCGTATTTGCTGTTATTCTTTATTTGAGAACAACAGGACCATGTTATTCTTCACTCAACACACGTTAACATAAATTTAGTGACGTTGAAAACAATATTGTTACTTCCCTTAAAAAGGTAGCGATCGTCGAGCCATTTGTCACAGTTCAAGTTCAACACAGAAATTTCGCCACCTTATATATCTACAAAATGTGTGAGGCTGGAAATTAACGCTTTGTTCGGGCTTACAAAATAAGCGCTGCAGTTGAGTTTTTAATTTATGTTTTAAACTTTGTACCATCAAAGGGGAACAGAGCCATGTTTGCATCAGAACAGTAACACCTATGTCCATTGATGAACGGTCTATAGAAGTAACAAACAGAATTACAAATTGACTCCATATGAGCTCAGATGTAACAGTTACACTCACAGTGTAACTTCTATGGACCGTCCATTAATGGACGCATGAAGTTTCGGTAAAAGTATTGCAGCTTTATTTATGTGAGATAGAAAGTATTGCCGGCACTACCACAGAATTGGTATTCTACAGCGCCCAATTAACAGCGTTTATCTTTGATAACCACTGCTAATATAGGTCAGTGGCATTTTCGTTAATATATGGAACTATACTGCAGCGGTTCTAAATTAAAAAACGATGCAAAAGAAATAAAAAAATACGTATTGGATGATGTGCATTAAAAAATATTAAAATTTGCAGCGGTTTTTCATTAATAAGCGCTGCAGATTAATCTGCAGGGGTTGTTAATAAATAACAGCTGCAGAAAAGAATACAATCTGCAGCGGTTGTTAATTAAAAACCGCTGTAAATTGTATTATTTTTTTGCAGCAGTTTTCTATTAACAACCGCTGCAGAATAATCTGCAGCGCTTATTAATTAAAAAACCGTTGCAGATTAGTTAGGTATTTACTACTGTCTCCATCGTCTGCTTCCACTTCAATGTAATTGCAGCCGCCAGCAGCAAGAGCTTGCTCTTAATTTCCAGCAGCGAGCTGTGTTCAGCCATTAATTGTTAAGTTGAAAGATCGGCATCCGCCGTCAGCAATCGGTTTGATCTGCCTTCGTCTTCAGTAGCCAGCAGATCCGAAAAGAACTCTTCTCACTTTCTTAAGGTATAAATTTCTTTAATTATCTTTAACCTAACTTTGATCAAATAATTTTTATTTGAGTCATATGCATGCATGCATTTCATGTATATAATTAAGTATTGTCATATAGAACCAACTTATCGGAACGTAATCTAATTTAGGTCGGTACCCGTTCGAGATTAATCCAATAGGGATTACTCTCGAATAGTCCCCGTTTGGGACTGCTCTTTGAATACTCTGTCTCATTTAGGATTAGTGAATGTACGTTGATCAATCTGTTGCTTGAGAAAAATTCGGTATAGTACTTCTCCTTATGTTCCCACGTGTATGCACGTACATGGAAGTGTGCGTTGGCATACACGGGGAACTTAAGGGAAGTGCTGCCGAATTTTTCTCAAGCAACGGATTGATTAGCGTACGTTCACTAATGAGACAGAGTATTCAAAGAGTGGGTTAGGATGGTGGCCAGCCCGAAACCATACATGGACCTCATACCTTTAATTTACATGCATGTGACATAAGAATATTTATTATTTCAGATGGATAATAGAAGCTGGATGTATGGAAGACGGGACACAATTGAATATCTGACCGGATTAGATCAATTCATAGAATGTGCTAGAGAGCACGTGAGGGTGACGAGATTAATCAATATTGAGTGTCCTTGTCGAGATTGCCAGAATATTCGAAGACACCGCAACATTGAGATGCTGCGAGATCATTTGGTTCGTCGCGGCTTTGTGGATCGCTACACCCGATGGACAAAACACGGAGAGCTCGTGGAAGACGATGAAGTGACGAGCAGGCCTGTCCACGATGGATTGAGAGGCCAGGGTGTTGAAATTAATGTAGAAAATGTAGGATTAAGAGGTCAACATGTTGAGATTAATGTAGAAAATTTTAATACTTCAGAGTGTACGGATCAAGTTGATGAAATGATGAATGAACTCGAACAAGATTTTGCTGATATTCCCGGAATTTTTGAGGGTTTAGGTAAAAAAAAAAAAAGATGTGCCACTTTATCCCGGTTGCACCTCGCACACAAAAATGAAAACGGTTATTAAATTGTTTAACTTGAAAGCTAAAAATGGGTGGAGTGATAAAAGTTTCACATCTCTACTAGAACTTTTAAAAGAAATGCTTCCGGAAAAAAATGAGTTACCCGATTCGACATACAAAGCAAAAAAACTATTGTGCCCTTTAAGTATGGAGTTTGAGAGAATCCCAGCATGCCCACGTGATTGTGTGTTATTTCGTGGAAAGTACAAGGATTTGCATAAATGCCCAAAATGTAACGCGTCAAGGTACAGGCCCAAAGGTGATGAGATTGAAAGTACGAAGGGTGCTGCAGCAAAAGTGGCCTGGTATTTGCCTATAATTCCGAGGTTTCGGCGTCTCTTCTCAAATCCAAGAGATGCTAAACTATTACGTTGGCATGCCGATTGTCGAAAAGATGATGGAATGCTTAGACACCCCGCCGATTGTCCAGAGTGGAGGAACATTGACAGAACGTATCCCGATTTTGGAAGTGAACCTAGAAATTTGAGAATAGGATTATGTACGGACGGGATGAACCCTTATGGAAACATGAGCAGTCGTCACAGTACGTGGCCAGTTTTGTTGTGTATTTACAATCTTCCTCCCTGGTTGTGCATGAAAAGAAGGTACATGATGATGCCGTTGTTGATTTCAGGTCCTAAACAACCCGGTAATGATATAGATGTGTACTTGGCTCCGTTGTTTGAGGATCTTATGAAGTTGTGGGAGGACGGCGTTAAGATTTTTGATGCATGTCTACAAGAGGAATTTGTGCTTAAAGTAATGGTCATATTCACAGTTAATGATTTTCCAGCTTTAGGAAATTTCTCGGGTCTAAAGACGAAGGGAGAGAAGGCCTGTCCCATATGTGGGGAAGAAACTTGTTCGATACGGTTGCCCAACTATAAGAATAATGTTTATCTTGGGCATCGCAGGTTCCTATGTCGGAGTCACCGCTACCGGCGAAAGACAAAGGAATTTAATGGCGAGGTCGACAATCGGAGAGCACCGATACCATTGACCGTGAAGGAAGTTTATGCTAAAGTGGATAACATAGTGGTGGAGTTTGGTAAAAAGCAAAAAGAAGTGCCCATCGAAGGAATTTGGAAGAAGAAATGTATATTTTGGGATCTCCCTTATTGGAAAGATTTGGATGTTAGGCATTGCCTGGATGGGATGCACATAATAAAGAATATTTGCGAAAGTTTGTTCGGTCTGTTATTGAATATTAAGGAAAAAACTAAAGATGGCATCAACGCCAGAAAATACATGGTTGAAATGGGTATTCGGCCAGAGTTAGCTCCCCGGGTCGAAGGCAACAAAACTTATCTACCTCCAGCGTGCTATACATTATCGAGGAAAGAAAAACTTAGTTTATTGGAGTGTCTGAGTTCAATCAAGGTTCCTTCTGGTTATTCCTCCAACATCTCTAGAAAGGTGTCAACCAAAGAGATGAAATTGATTGGAATGAAGACACATGACTGGCATGTCGTATTGACCCAGTTGCTCCCAGTTGCAATTCGAGGGATTCTCCCTAAGAATGTTAGACACTCTATCACTAAGTTGTGTTTCTTCTATAACTCAATTTGCTCCAAAGTGACACATCCGGATTCATTGGACCAGCTGCAGACTAATGTTGTGGAAACTTTATGCGAGCTTGAGATGTACTTTCCACCATCTTTTTTTGATATCATGGTTCATCTAACCATTCATTTGGTTAGGGAGATAAAATTGTGTGGACCCATGTTTCTACACTGGATGTATCCATTTGAGAGAGCTATGGGTCAATTAAAAGGGATGGTACGGAGCCGATCTCGACCGGAAGGAAGCATAGTTGAAGGAAAAGTTACGGAAGAGGTCATTGAGTATTATACCGATTACCTAGAGAGTGTTGAATCCATTGGTCTTCCCAAGTCTCGCCACGAGGGTAGACTCAAAGGTGTTGGTACAATCGGATCCAAAATTGTGTGTGTGGAGATTGAAAGGCGAGAACAAGCACATTTGAAAGTCTTGCAACACCTTGCCGTTGTTTCTCCATACGTGGATGCGCATTTAGCTGAGTTATGAGATTTAAATTCTTCGGAAACTGAAGTGTGGATCCATAGCACCCACAACAAGACATTTGTTAGATGGTTTAGAAATAAAGTTAATTCCCAACGAACAGAGAATATTAATGAAACCATCAGATTTCTGGCGCGAGGACCCAGTGCGCAAGTACAGACCTGGCAGGGGTTCGACATGAACGGTTTTACTTGGTACACAAGGAAACAAGATGGCAAGAGCATTGTACAAAATAGTGGAGTGACATTGGAGGCTTTATCAAGTAGTGGTAACACGTCGGAATCATACTATGGTTGGATTGAAGAGATATGGGAATTGGATTATATGGTGTTCAAGATGCCCGTTTTCTTGTGCAAATGGATTGAGAATCGGCGTGGAGTCCGTTGTGACAAAGAAGGGAACACATCCGTCGATTTTAACCGATTGGGTTATCAACATGACCTTTCATACTGGCAAAGCAAGCAAAACAAGTGTTTTATGTTTTGGATCCGGCCGATAAAAAATGGCATGTCGTACTATCGGGGAAAAGACGCATTGTCGGAGTGGAAGATGTTGTGGACGAAGAAGAATACGATCAATTTGATGACGTGCCAGCATTTTCCACCGGTATTGCACATGCGCCAGTGGACGAGGGTCAAGAACCAATCTACGCACGATCTGATCATCAAGAAGAATTGGTGGTCACGAAAAGAAAACGAAAGAGAAAAGCAAGCTAACGGTAAGTGATTTACATATATTTTTTTCAATAAATTAATATTTTTATTATGGTCTCCTAATAAATTGTCCTTACAATCTAATATCGATTCTTTATACTTTAAAACGCAGGTTCATTTGGGAAATAAATAGCATGTAAAAACACTGAGATTAATATTTAATTTTGTTTTAATTAAATATTTTTTTTCCTTTTTTAAATTTTGTTTATTTATTTATTTTGAGTTACAGATTAGATTCACTGCAATATTTAGTTAAATGAAATATTTATTCTAAACACTTTTACCTTTTTTCAATTTTGTTGATTTATTTATTTATTTTCTCTTTTTATTCCTTTTTTAAATAACACGAACCAGTGTCAATTCACACTACTATATAAATATATTTATCTAAAAACATTAATAATCACAAATCGTAACGTGCCTTAGTGGTTGTGCGCTTGGTTGTCAACTGGATGACTTGGGTTCGAATCCTAGCAAAAACAATTTTTTTCTTTGAGATTTCAAAATTTCTGCAGCGGTTGTAAGTTAAAAACCGCTGTAGATTTCTGCAGCGGTTGTTGTTAAAAACCGCTGCAGAAATTTTGAAATCTCAAAGCAAAATATTGTTTTTTCTAGGATTCGAACCCAAGTCATCCTCTTGACAACCAAGGGCAAAACCACTGATGTTTCCAGTTCTTTTGTGATTATTTTTTTATTATATATTAAATTTATGTATAGGGAAGGGAGTTGGTTTGATCCTCTGTGGCGCTGCATTGTGTAGCGCTACGTAATGCAGCCCCTAAACCACTTATGAATGTCTCATCGTACCGGCAAATTGCTGTGATCACAAGGCAACAAGAACAAAAAAACTAAATTGCTGTGATCACAAGGCAACAAGAACCCAAATTGCTGTGGTGGTTTGCTCTAAGAACCCAAATTGCTGCGTTGTGAGTACAAGCGCAACCAATGAAGAATGTCTCATCTGTTTGGAGACACTCCCAAAATGCCGCATCTGTTTGGAGACACTCACAAAATTATATACAAATAAAATAAATAAAAATAATAATATTAAAATAATATCTACAAGTAATATAAATAAAAATAATAATATTAAAAAAATATATAAAATAATAGTATTAAAATGTAGAATAAACTAACAATAATATACAAAATATATATATCAGTAATAATCACTCAAAAGCTTGAAGCCTCAGTGGTTGGGCACTTGCTTGTCAATTGAATGACCCTGGTTCGAATCCTTATAAATGCCAATTTTTCTTTCATTTTTTAAAAAACATATCTACAGCGGTTTTTAACTTACAACTGCTGCAGAAATTTGTCTGCAGCGGTTGTATGTTAAAAACCGCTATAGAACTGATCTGCAGCGGTTTTATGTTAAAAACCGTTGTAGACTTGATCTGCAGCGGTTTTTAAGGACAACCGCTGCAGATTTCTACAGCTGTTGTAAGTTAAAAACCGCTGCAGTATGGATCTGCAGCGGTTTTTAATAAAAAACTGCTGTAGATATGTACTGGGGTTTGATTACCCTCCAAATTTTCTAAAAAACTGCTGTCTGTACTAGGGTTTGATTACCCTCCAAATTTTCTAAGTATTGAATTTTTTCACACTATTTTCACACTCCAATACTCCATTTTTTCTAGGTAAGTACTAAGCCCCGCCGCACCCGCCGCAGCTCTAACCCTGCCCCAGCCCCGCCGCAGCCCCAGCCCAGCCCCAGCCCCGCCGCAGCCCTTGCCCAGCCCCAGCCCCGTCGCAGCCCCAGCCCAGCCCCAGCTCTAGCCCAGCCCCAGCCCCATCGCCCAGCTCCCTCCCGTGCTAAGGTAAGTACCATTGTACCTCTCCCTCCTCCTCCCCCTCGGTACCGGTACCAGTACCAGTACCAGTGACCAGTACCAGTACCAGTGACCAATACCAGTACCAGTGACCAGTACCGGCACCAGTCCCAGTATCCAGTACCAGTATCCAGTACCAGTACCTGTACCAGTACCAGTATCCAGTACCAGTATCCCGTACCAGTACCCGTACCAGTACCCGTACCAGTACCAGTTCAGTCCCAGTGCCCAATTTGGAATTGTAGATAAATTTTGGTACAAATTTGGTAGATAAAGACATGGATTATCAAGGCATGGACAGAGATGCCCCAGAAGAAGGTCGAGGAATAAAACCAACATGCAAAAGTTTTTAGACGAGACCAAAGATATAACAAGGTACATTAAGTTTCTTGATAACGGTATGCATACCGAAAAATTTGCTGCCAACTTCTCAAACTATCTCGGGTGGTATTTGAGAGAAACGGTACCATGTACCTTACAAAATTGGAAGCAAGCTGATGAAGAGCTTCGAAACAGACTGTGGGATAACGTCAAGGCAAGATTATGTTTCCTTACAAATCTAAAATTTGAATGAACATTGATTGATAATGAATGGAAATTAATTGACCAATGTAACGTTTTTAACTTGTAGGGTGTTTTCAATATCCCCGACGATACTCACAGGGATAAGGTGTTGGTTAATATGGGCATTACCTTTCGGAACTAGAGAACCACGTTGAAACGAGATTACCTCGATAAAGGTAGAAGCCCGCTTGATGAATATACCATAACAGACGATCAGTGGGAGGAATTCAGAAGGCAGAGGGAAACCCCTGAGTTTCAGGTGCAATCAATAAGAAATATTACCGTACATCATTACTTTGGATTTTTACAACGTACTGACAAAATTTATTAAACTTGTGTGTCAAGGCAAAAAGTGAACAGGGAAGAGCGGCGGCATCGAAAAACCTCTACCCTCACAGACTCGGGTCCGGTAGGTACAAAACCGCAACAATGAAGTGGAAAAAGAATAAAGATGTTCTTCCTTCCACATCGGACAGTTCCGGACTTAGCGAAGAAGAAAACAATAGAGCCTACAATTGGTTCATGGCAAGAACAAAGAAGGACGCCGAAAGGGGTATCTACTTCCCCGACGAGGCGACTCGGATGGCTTTCCAGCGGATGGTACATTATTCAATATTTTCATAATTAAATTGTTTAAATTGTTTACCAATTATAATGCATATAATGAACCTAATCCTAATTAAATTGTTTACCAATTAATTGTATTCAATATTTTCATAACAGGAAGCATTTCGGGATGAAGAAAGGAGAGGGGCGTTCAAGGCAGACAGATACAATGACGTGTTGTCTGCTTCTATTGGGACGCCTGAGCATCCCGGGAGGTTGAGAGGACATGCGGTGGGATACACCGGGGTGAAAGCCGTGTACGGTAAAAGCCGGAGGCATGCACATCATAACCGCTGTAATGAAAGGATTGAGCATCTCGAGAGCATGCTGCACACCCAACAGGAAATGCTGGGCAAAGTATTGGAGTTCTTGCCTGCCGAAGTTTAACAGCAGTTTGGAGTCACCCCTACTAGACCATCCGTTTTCCCTACTCAAGTGAGCTCCAATAATCTTGGTGAACAACAGCTGCCTATGGTAGACGAGGTAACGAGATCCTTTATATTTTTTTAAACTTTGTTACATTCTTGTATTATTTGTGTGTAACCTGGTATTCAAATTTTGTGTTAGAACCCTACCCCGTGTGTACTCCTCATCGATACGGATAGTGGGCCAGCGCCGGTAGCATTCGGGAGGATTTATCCGTGCCCTCCGGGAACTCTAGTTCACCATGAACCCCTCCCTGCCGACTGCCTGAAGGTTAGCATTGATCAGGTGTTTGAGAACTGCTGCCTAATGTTGGTCCCTTTTCCGGTGGATGAAGAGGATCGATTGGGCGCTTTAAGAACTGCCATCCTCAAATGGCCTTCACGGCTCGTGCAACATCAGGTATTTGTTTCGTTTGAATTAAATGTGAGTGATATATATATTCACCTATCTTACAATATAACTGTCTTCTAATGTTACTATTTTTTCTATTATGCATAGAACTTGGTGTCAGAACAGCGCCCAACAAAGAAGAAAGCCGCGCGGCATGTGGCAAGTGCATCCTCGTCGATCAGACGGCCGCCGTTGGTTGATGAGACCTTGTTAGCACAGCTCCCGGAGTATTACCGTACATTCCATAATGTTTTGATGCTCCAACCCGCCTATTATACGTCGTATACAATTCCTTATCCGGAGGGGTTATTTGGGATCGAAGGTCACATCGCGCTCCGAATATCCGACATTATTGACGTCTACAAGTATGACCGTCTCAATGCTCCGATACTACAGATTTGGTGCATGTAGGTGCTTTTAAAATAAATATATAGCTTGTTAGTTTCGATCTATGTATAACAATATCGTATTGCAGGTTCTGGAAGAACCAAATGGAGACATGCGGTTCTACAAGGTTTAGATTCATGGACCCCGATATTTGTGGACAAGCTGCGGTCAAGTTGGATCTGGACGGAGCGATGCGCTACATGAATGAATATGTTCTGACGGTCACAGATGACGAGTATGTCTGCGTGCCATATGATTTCGCGTAAGTATATTTATTACCCCTAAATCAAATACAATTTCTCCCTACTTTCTCTATCTCCTGACATTAGCGGTTTTTATATATAGGGCCCATTGGATACTTTTATTAGTGCATTTCCACAGTTCAACCGTTTACTACATCGATTCATTGGACAACGTATTGGATGAAAGTAATTTCACTCTGAAGATGCCCCTCAATACGTAAGCGTTTCCATTCAGCGAAATATGACTTGCTTCCTAGATATTCTATCTCAAAAAAAATTACATGATTTATTACAGCATTTTATATTATATATATACTAATTACATATTAATTGCTTTCTAATTTGGTTGCAGGGCGGCAAGGTTTTATTGGCAGCAAAGAAATATTAGGAGAAACACGTTGAATGCCATGCGATTTAAGAAGATCCCGGTACAGTAACTAAAAAAAATACGTAAGAATTAAAGACTTGTTTACAGATGTGATGGATCATTGCTATTTGATTTTATTAATTATAGGGTCCAAAACAGAAGGATGATAAAGCATGCGGTTATTATGTCATGCGATACATGATGGACGTCATCTCACAGCACGTATTCGAGGGCTTTCCGCAGGTATGAATATCTAGATGTTTATTTGTTCAATTACATACTATGTATACCGATAAAATAAGTGTCTAATTTGTTCAAATTACATACTATCTAGATGTTTATTTGTTCAATTTAATTTTTCAGTCACTTGAGCCTGCTCGCGTCGAATATCCGGAGGAGCAGATTGAGGAAGTAAAGAGATCACTGTTGGAGTACATGATGCAACAATTATTTTAATTTGATGATGTCCTAAGATACTCGGTAATTTTTGGATAATTGTTGTAAATTTTGTAATTAATATATACTTTTTTGGTGGCATATTTTGTTGATATCGTGTAAATTAATTTTGATATGGTGTAGTCTAATGTTGTAGATTAATCTGATCTGGAATTTCTGGTTGTTAATATCCTATATTGATCTGGAATTTCTGGTTGTTAATTTCATATATTAAAAAAATTACGTTGGAATTGTTGACATTATGCAGCGGTTTTTACTAATAAAGCGCTGCAGAATATCTTTATTCTGCAGCGGTTTTTATGAAAAAGCGCTGCAGAATACCTTAATTCTGCAGCGGTTTTTAAGAAAAAGCGCTGCAGAATATCTTTAATTCTGCAGCGGTTATTAAGGAAAACCGCTGCAGAATATCTTCAGTCTGCAGCGCTTTTTAAGCAAAAACGCTGCAGAATGTCATTATAATAATACTTTCTGGTAACCAATTTACAGCGGTTTTTTATAACGATTTGCAGCTCTTCTGTCAGCAGCGGTACAAAACAGTTGTAAATCAGCTCAGATAACCGCTGTAAAAGATAAAATCTGTGGTAGTGCGGTGAATATATATATAGTCGGCTTGTCGATCATTAGTCTCAAGATATTTCCAAGCGGTGCATATACAAGAAATATTTGAATTTTAGCGTCAATTTGGCAATCTAAATTTGACTTTCTCGATCTTATTCCAGAAATGAATCAAAATTCAAAGCGAGATAATGCATGAGTGGAAGAGGTAACTTGCACGAGCTGGCCGGCGAGCTGCCCTGCGTCACACGGCACCAATTTGTAACCATAAAAAAAGTATCTAAGACTTTGAATAAAGTATATAAGACTTTGAAAAGCTATCAAACAATATCAACTTTACTGAAGTATAAGATACTATCAATCTATAAGTTAAATAACACATTCGTAATTTTTTTTTATTTTTATGATTTTTAAACAATTTTTGAAAAATTCTATTGTAGTCGATGTCTCATTGAAATTTGAGATATATCAATCTGTAAATCAAACAATATATGTATAAACTTTTTCTCATTTTTATGATATCTGAACAATTTCTCTAGAATTTTTGAAGAACTCTATTTTTTTTTTTTTTGAGATAAAGATGAGGGTCAAGCCACTTAAATTTAAATGTCTATTAAAAGATCTCCAATCCGGGATTTGAACCCGTGACCTCCCACACGGAGAGCGTTGCCCTTAGCCACTAGACCAAAGGTTGGTTCTTCCAACTTCTACATATTAACGATCAATTAGTTTTTCTAGGGGAAGACAAGACACACCTCCAAATAGTTAGAGAAATTCTAACAGAGTTCAAAACATGATTTCTAGGCTAGCATATTTCAGAATAGAATTCAAGGACTGTAGTTAATAATTTTATTATTTTAATGGGATGAGACATTAACGTCAACAGGGCATTAACGTAAATCAACAGTTGTGATCTATCCAAAAAAATGATCAACGGCTCAGATTTCTTATATGGGGAAGATAGCTCTTTCATATCATTTTTTCCGATATGCTTTTATATATAGTAAGGATATCTTCTTTTCTTCCTTTTATTCCAGAGAATTATGCTGAAGAATTTCAAAGTGGCAGAAGTGACGTATTTGGATTTTATCGTCAATTTGGTATCCTAAAGTTGTACTGTGCTCAATATTTTCCGAATGCAAACAAAAATTCACAAACTTAATCCGTTAATCGCGTCTCTATATATTCTTTTCTCGATCTAATTTGTTCAACAGAATGAAAAAGAGATGATGCACGAGTTGAAGAGGTAATTTGCAGGTAAAGTCTCCAGTCAACCAGTCAATTTGTTTGCTGTTGCTAGTCCGGAAGAGCTGTCCAGATTTCTGCCGTAGGGCACCAGCTGCCTGCGCCACACGACACAGATTTATGACTTTTTTTTTTGGAGATAAAAGATGATGGTCCAGCCACTCAAATTTAAATATCTATAAAAGACCTCTATCCGGGTTTCGAATCCGCGACCTCCCACACGGAGAGCGTTGCCCTTAGCCACTAGACAAAAGGCCGGTTCTCACAAAGTTATGACTTTTAGATATCTAAAGACGGCGAAAATCCAATCCAACTCAACAAATTCGTTCAAATTCAATCCCTTTTTTTATAAAAAAATTTCTATTTCAGATATTTTACTTGTATTTATTTGAGAACATGATTAAGGTACGTGTCGACCGTCAAGTATCAACTAATCCCCTCCACACACACACACAAACATAAAAGTGTTTTGGTGGTCTTCTTCAACCATGACGATTTAGAGAAAGAAGTAAATTCAATGAACCAAAATATTCCAATGCTTTAAATGTTTTTCTGATAAACATTATTGATGATAATGCTTGTGTGGAGGTGATAATTCATTTGCAGTTGCAGGTCAACCCCAAGTCAATTAGTGAATTTTTACATCATGTATTAGGTACTAGCTAGCAACAATCCAAAATTACCTTCATTATATAAGAATCCATGAGAGATATAAAACTAGTAACAAGTACACATCGCTCTTCACTTCTTCACAAATACATTAACAACTTTTGGTGATAATGCAAGGTGCTCAGCTGTTGCTCTTCTTTCTCCTTTTCCAACTCGCCCTTACGCAATCATCATCATCATCTCTCACTTTTCAAGCTCAAGCTCTCCTTCACTGGAAATCCACTCTTCAAACTCAAGACGTGCTTGCATCCTGGAAATCAAATGATAGCCCATGCAACTGGACTGGGATTACATGTCGCGCCACCAACAAGAATAGGCAGGTGATCATTCGAATCTCTCTTTCTGACATGGGCCTAACCGGGAATTTAGATGCTTTAAATTTCTCAGCTCTTCCATCCATCAGAATGCTCAATCTTTATGCCAATAATATCAGTGGAGCAATTCCTCCTTCGATGTGTCAACTCACAAAGCTCTCTTCTCTCAATCTCTCTCTAAATTATATTAACGGCAGCATCCCTACATGTCTAGGTAATCTGACCAATTTAATTCATCTTAGTGCATTCAACAATATGCTATCAGGTTCTATACCCGAGGGAATAGTAAGGCTCACAAACCTTTCTACATTGGATCTAAGTTCTAATCATATTTCCGGTGTGATACCACATGACATTGGAAATTTGACAAACATAGAAAATATGTACTTAAGTAATAATAACCTTTTTGGGACAATTCCTTATGAAATTGGTAGACTTAAAAACATGATGAATCTTGAACTAGCAGAAAATTTCTTGAGCGGTGAAATTCCCGTTGTTCTTGGGAACTTAACTAACATGAACATCTTATACCTTTGGAACAATAACCTCTCTGGGAAGATACCTCCTGAAATTGGCAGACTTACACAAATGCTAAATTTGGACTTATCATATAATAATTTGGATGGTGAAATTCCTGTTGCTCTTGGAAACTTAACTAACATGAACACTTTACATCTTTATAATAATAACCTTTCGGGGACGATCCCTTCTGAGATTGGTAGTCTTACAAAACTGACTGAGTTGTTGCTATCACAAAATAATTTGAACGGTAGCATTACTGTTCTTGGGAACTTAACTAACATCAATATATTGGATCTTTTTAACAATAACTTCTCTGGGTCAATCCCTTCTGATATCGGTAGACTTACAAAAGTGACTCTTCTAGATCTATCGCATAACTTTTTTGGCAATGAGATTCCTATTGAGATATGTAACTTAACTTTGTTGGAAGGGCTTTATCTATGGTCAAACTTAATAGGAGGAGTAATCCCTAAAGAGCTTGCTAATTTACAAAAATTAGTTAATCTATATTTGAATAACAACGATCTTATAGGAACTATACCAAAAGAAATAGGGATGTTACTTGCTGCAATTGAAATCGATATATCATTCAACAATCTAATGAGTGATGTGCCAGGAGAATTAGGCAATTGTGCTAATCTTGAACTACTAAGCCTCAACAATAATAGATTGAGTGGAAAGATTCCAACTAGTTTTGGTAATTTGGTACATTTACTAGATCTTTTGGATTTAAGTAAAAATTTTTTAACGGGAGAAATACCACCCACTCTTGGTACATTGGTGATGTTGAAAAAACTTAATTTGTCTCACAATAATCTAACTGGTCGGATCCCATCTTCCTTAGGTGGCATGTTGAATTTATTATCAATAGACCTCTCATACAACCAACTAGAGGGCCCAGTACCTAACAACACTATTTTTCGAAATGCATCATTACAGTGGTTCATACACAATCTAGGCCTTTGTGGCATGGTGCAAGGTTTGCCTCCATGTGATTTAATTACTGTAAACAAAAATGGCTCAACTAGATCTCACAAGGTAAAATTGATAGTCATTGTATCTTCTCTTAGTGTTTTATTTATTTTGTTCATACTTTCGGGAATCTACCTAAGAGATTCGACAAGGAGAAGGACAAAGTCGAGAAATATCCTTGATGGCTCACAAAGGGAAGACATTTTTTCTATTTGGAATTGTGATAGGAGAGATGTGTATAGAGATATTATTAGCGCAACAGAAAATTTTGATGAGAAATACCTAATTGGAATTGGAGGTCATGCAAGAGTTTACAAAGCAATCTTATTTCCAGAGAATATCATTGTTGCTGTCAAGAAAATTCAATTAGAAGGAGATGACAACTCACCAGACACTAAAGCATTCCACAATGAAATTATCACTGTAACCCAGATCCGACATCGCAACATTGTGAAGTTATTTGGTTATTGTTCCTCACCACAAAATAAATTCCTCGTGTATGAGTATTATGAGAGGAGGGATTTACATGTTACCTTGAGCAATGAGGAGATGAGAAAAGAATTGGATTGGCCTAAGAGAAATGCCATAGTGAAAGATGTAGCATGTGCCCTATCATACATGCATCATGATTGTTATCCACCAATTGTTCATCGGGACGTAACTTGCAAAAACATCTTACTTAATTCAGAGTTCAAAGCAAGTGTTTCGGATTTTGGGACAACAAAGTTTCTCAAGCCGGAGTCTTCTAATTGGAGCACGGTTGCAGGCACATACGGTTATATCGCTCCAGGTGATGTATATCTAACCCTTGTGTTATTCTACTCTTAACTTTAATCATTTGAGTTTTTTTAAAGAGGTGGGATCCAATGACCATTGGTATTAGTGCTTATGGAGATCATTTTATTATTTATATATAAATTGATAAATATAAACCGTTAAATGTATCCTAAATAATCTCAATAACATATACATATAAGTTGATTAAAATTTAAGTTCTTTTCAATAGCCATCAAGAGAGAAGAAAAGGTCATAAAATTTGAATAATTGATTTTTGTTAAAATCATGTAAGTAAAATTAAAATGATAGCAAAATGATGCATATAAACACAAATACATTCCTTCAATTAGTATTGTAATTTAAACGCTTAAATGTAGTTATTTGAGATTTAATTTCATAGCATTGATAAGTCACAAAAATCATGGTCGTTTCACCCAACTTTTTTTTTTGAACCGTGAAAATGATAAAATTTTGTACTTCAATGTAGAACTTGCTTACAATTTGAGGGTGACTGAGAAATGCGACGTATATAGCTTTGGAGTAGTCGCGTTGGAGCTGCTTATGGGAAAACACCCCGGAGATATGATCAATCTATTGGTACATGGTGAAGAACAAGAAATCAAACTGGAAGATGTCCTCGACCGGTGCATTGAGCCTCCAACAGGACAAGTGATGAATGAAATCGTCAAAATTTTGCAGATTGCATTTCAGTGCTTGAACAATGACCCTTTACTCCGTCCAACAATGCAAGAGGTAGTGGATATCTTATCTAAAGCTGAACATGCAGTTGCTTCGTAAGTTCTTATAGTGGAAGCTTCTATGTCTGAAGCAGACATCGCAGTGCGTAGTTTAGTTTGGGAGAGTCAATGTCACCTGTATGATATATATGTTCTCATTATGCATTTGAATGTTTTTTGGGTTGCTTAGTTGAAATTGTGTATGCACATGTAAGAGACTCCAATCCTCTGTGAAATTTTTTTCTTCTATGATAATGTATGTGAATATACTAGAAAATTAATGTACCAAGCTTGCACATATTAATTTAGATTTTCTGTGTTTGATGCAGTAAGAAAAATGTAAAAGGAAATTAAGTAAATAATATAACATTGAAATTGGAAATTTTGTTTGCTATAACCTTCAATGGAATTCATAGTAAATTTTTTTTTTTTTAGAAAAAGGTGGAATACTCCACCCAGTTTTTTTTTACGAACCTGACCTGAGACCCAAACCCGACCCAACCCGGGAATAAAGGTACAAAATCTGACCAAAAACGACCAAACCCGACCCGACCCGAAAAAACGTCAACCCGATACCCGACCCGACCCGACCCGTACAAAATGCCGGCAGTCGTCAACCCGATACCCAACCCGAACCCGACCTGACATTTTCAGTTGGTCAAATTGACTCGACCCGAACCCGACCCGGGAATCTGCCACCTCTACTCGCCATGTCCTAGATCAAAATCCTAGAAGAGGAATATACATGTATAAATAAATGTCTTTTGGTGCCTTGTGGAGTTGGGCTGAAAGAGATTCCAAATGGGTTGGTGTTTAATTTGGGCTGCTTGTTTGAAGTTTAAACGAAAGTGGTCCAATAAAGGCCTGATCATAAGTTGTTGGGTCTTTAAGATTCGTGCAAAAGACAACAGATCATGATGTTAATTGAGCTCCTTTGCTCTTCAGTTTCTCTACTTCACTCTCTGAGTCTCTCAAGCAAGCCTGTGATCATCCTCTCTTGTCAAACAGGTAACCCTAAACTAAGCACCAAGCTGCCATCTTTAGCCTCTCGTTTGTCTCATTGTATCATGTGACACTGTCAATGTGCCAAAGTATGTACTAGAACTAAGCTCACCACAGAAAATCCTAGAGCTACAATACAAGGAAGTATATATATAGGATTTTCTGTAAATTGTAAGTGTACTTCAGCTGATTTTGTTCCAAAATCCAAACTTTTTCCAAATGGTAAAATGCAACAACAGCATGTAGGCCTCCAGTAGAGATAAAGATTAAACTAAGTGCCATTGTGGTGGTTTCTGAGACCTGCTTGAGCCAAATTTCACTGAATCAACTCCTCCTCCTCCTCCAGTAGTAAGTTAATGTGTTAGTAGGCGATGAGAAAGGGTAGAAAGGTTGGAGAGCGAGCGAGGTCTGGAACTGGAAGGACTCGGAAGAGAGATGAAATGTCGGGAAGCGTCTGTTTGTTACTTCGTTTGAGACTTTGAGGGATGTTGTGTTGTGTTGGGCTGAGAGACAAGAGGGAGAAACGTCGGAGTGATGTTTTGGGCTGTTGGATTAGAGGAAGTGATGGAATGGAGGCCTGGTTATTAATCTAGGCCCAAATACGGAGATCGGATAATGTACGTTTGTTATTAGTAAAAAAAAAAAAAAACAGAAAGGATGGGCTACAATTTATCTACAAAGGAAGGGTCAAACATGCAAATTATGAGAAGTATGTTATTTCTCTTAGTGCTAGTTCTTTTTTTTTTTCTTTCTTTCTTTCTTTTTTTTTTTTTGACTGAAGAACAACTTTTGGATTTTCAAAAAAAAAGACTGAAGAACAACTTTTGACTAGATTACGTTTTAGTGCGAGTTCTTTATTAAAAAAAAAAAGAAGAAGAACTTTTGACCAGACTAAGGGTTAGATCGTGCCTGTTACGTCAATTTCGACAAACTTGCAACCTCAAAAAAAGAAAAAAAAAAGGACATTTATGTTGGAACTGGTACAATATTTTATTTCCAAAAGAGCAGCACACGAGCCAAAACAGATTAGGACGACGTACCAAATTCTGACAAGAATTAGTATTTTCCGAATTCAAACAAAAATGTTTCAATTCAAAAAATCACAAACTTAATCGCGTCTCTATATATTCTTTGCTCGATCTAATTTATTCAACAGAATCAGAACGAGATGATGCACGAGTTGAAGAGGTAATTTGCAGGTCAACTCTCCAGTCAACCAGTCAATTTGTTTGCTGTTGCTAGTCCGGAAGAGTTGGCCAGATTTCTGCCTCAGGGCACCAGCTGCCTGCGCCACAGCCCACACGGCCACACGACACAAATTTCAATTTGCGTCTTATGACTATTAGGTAGAGGTGGCCAAATCCAATACAATCCGACAAATCCGTTCAAATTTTTTAATGGAAAACATGTAGAGTTCATCTATAAAGTAAGCCACCTATCCATCTCTTTCTCATAATCTGACACACTCACATGCACTCATGTGCTTCTCACAGTTGCATAAATGTTTACTGGAAACGTAGTGTATCTATTTACTAGAAAAATGATATATGTTGATCGGAAAGATATAAATGTTCACTGGAAAATGATATTTGTTTACTAAAAATACGATGGACAAGTGGATAGTTATGGGCGGTCACTAGCTATTACTCTTTTTTAATTTGGTTTTTTTAGAAAATCAAACTTATCTTAATCCTGACCTGACCTGAAACCTGACATGGAGTCGAAATCAGCTGAGATTTAAAATAGATTTCAGGACCCTGAAATCCCACTTTGGATGACTGAGATTATTTCAAAAATCCCCTCCCCCTCCCTAAGAACCACATCTGTCAGATCGCGATTGCAGAGATTCACTTTCGATCTCAGCAGATACAAACTCATCTGACATGAACTGCGGTTGGACAACCCGAAAGGCCACCCGATTTGAGACAAACTGAAACCCGACATGAACAACAATTAGGCAACTCGAAACCTAAATTGACCCAACCCAATCTTGACCTAACACTTAGGGGAACCTTAGATTAGAGACCCAAAACTCGAGAGAACAATAAATTAGAGACCCAAAACCCGATCCAACCTAATTCTCGAGACAACCTGAAATTAGATGACCTGAAGTTTGACACGACCTAAAGTTTGACACAATCTGACCCAAAATGAGTCGGCTTACACCTTGGGATGATCAATTAAGATGAGATAACACAATCTGATATCACAACTGAGACTACTCCATACTAGATATATAACCCAAAACTCGACTCAACCCGAAACCTGACTCGAACTGACCTGACCAGCGACACCATAAAAAGGTTGCACTTGTTGACCTGAAACCCGACTTGACCCGATCTAACCTGCGACCCGATGAATTTTAGACTCAAAATCTGAGCAACCCGACCTATGATCTGATAAAAGCAACTAATAATATTGATCGAAACATGACCTGATCCAACATGTAACTTGAAAATCTCCTCAGTCAAATTAACGCAACCCGATTTGGAACTGACCGATCCGTCCTGATTGCCACCGCTACTTTTAGGAGGACTTTGATTGGCCCTCAACTGATTCATTCAACATACTATCAGGGGGAAGCCATGCAGGGTTTTGGAGGGGCCATGACCCCCCCTAGTTGGCAATTTTTTTAATATAATTATTATAGTTAACAAATTTGGACCCCCCTAATCAATTACAGTGTTGTCTATGTAATCAAATATTCATTTATGACTCATACGTTTCTATAATTGCCTTCCAAAAATGTTGATTAGATAATAAATGTGATTAGATGATTATCATTTCTTACCATCCCGTGACATATTTCTTTTTATCTTTAGACATATATTATTCATTCTTCTCTTCAGGTCATGTCATGTGAATAATTTCGTTTTTCAAAATCAATATGGAGAAATACTTTAGTAAAATTCCAAAGCCCTCACAAGATACAACAAGTGTTCAACAAAACGTTTGAATATTTTACTCATTTTTGTACTTTTCAAATTCATAAACGTTTGAATATTTTAAATTTAAGCTTTTCTTATTCAATATCTATTATTGGCTTAAAAAAAAAAAAATTTAGCCCCCTACATAAAAAAAGTTTTTGTTCCCCGCTTCGGTGTTGGTCTGGCTTCGCCGCTGCATACTATTGAGTATTGATCAAAGTAATAGTGCATCTGAATTCTTTAACACGAGGAACACATATATAATATTGTTTCTATTTCTATTTTTTGTTATGGTAGTTTTTATACTTCTATGTATTCATAATCTTTGTTTTAGGGATGGACTTAGTTGCTTTCATAAGACTTAAAATATAAAAAGGAGGAGAACCATTGAAATTTAATTAACTTGACAACCATGACAACAAATTCTTAAATACATATGTACATATCTCGGAAATAAAAAAATTTTGTATAAGAATACTTTTAAACTCGTGAATCAACTGTTTCAAATTTTAAGCAATTTAAGTTTATTTTTATAATCCATTGAGACTAATCAAAATTGATATTTGCGACGGGCCAAAATGTAATGAGTATTGATGGAGTACCAAATGACACTCAACTGCTTAAAAATTGAAACACAATCAATATATCTATGAACTTAAAATTATATTTGTTTAAAATTTCTCTAATGTAAAGATTTTGTTTATATTTATTTGAGGATCGTTTATATATTAAGGTTGTCAACAAAACTAAATAAATAAGTCATGGTGGTCTCCAATTAAATTATTGAACCATAACGGGTACATGGAAAGAAGTAAAATAAATTACCCAAAAGAAAAAAAAAATTTCAGTGAACATTAATTTTAATGATTGATGATAATGACTGCGAGGTGATAATTCATTTGCAGGTCAACTCCAAGTCAATTAGCATTTAATTTATTACGTCATGTAGTATGTACGTAGATATCTAACAACAATCCAAAATTATCTTCAATACTTCATTATATAAGAAGCCTTGACTTGTTCACAAACATTATATCCAAAATTACAGATCCATCGCTCTTTACTTCACTTGTTCACAAACAAATTAACACCTTTCGGCAACATAATGCACGGTGTTCAACTCTTGCTCTTCTTTCTCCTTATCCAACTGACACAATCAACATCTCTCAGATCCCAATCTCAAGCTCTCCTTCACTGGAAATCCACTCTTCAAACCCAAGATGCACTTGCGTCCTGGAAACCAGATGTTAACCCATGCAACTGGACCGGGATTACATGTCGCGCCACCAACAAGAACATACAGGTGATCACTCGAATCTCTCTTTCTGACATGGGCCTAACCGGGAATTTAGATGCTTTAAATTTCTCAGCTCTCCCATCTATCAGAAGACTCGATGTTGATACCAATAATATCAATGGAGCGATTCCTCCATTGATGTGTCAACTCACAAAACTAGCTCATGCCAATCTCTCTGTGAATAGTATCGCCGGCATCATTCCTATGTGTCTGTACAATCTGACCAACTTAAAATATTTTGGTGCATATAATAATATGCTTTCAGGTTCTATACCGGAGGATATAGGCAGGCTCGTGAACCTTGTCAAATTGGATCTACATAGTAATTACCTTTCTGGTGTGATGTCATGCATTCATATATATATTTTACCAGACTTGCATTAGTATTTAGGCCTGAAAATCCCGAGTTTGCATGCATTTAGTTAAGAATATGTCTCGATTCCAGTTACTTGTCTACTTGTGTCCATATTTCAGGTTTATCAGGCTGTTGGAGCCAATTAGACGCGATTTGGAGCTTTAGATGGCAAGGCAGGACTGGATTCGGCTTCCTGCTGACCGCAAGTCACTTCCTGCGGCCAGCAGACGTTGGTTAGAGCATGTTCAACCATCCAAAGGGCGCCAGAAACTTCCAGAGCAGCAAAAACCGTCATTTCCCTTCGTCCTGCGGACCGCAACACCGTTCTTGCGGACCGCAGGGAGTTATGCCAGGCTGCTATTTAAAGGGACCAGCGCCCTGGATGGTTTCATCCACGTTTTGACTCATTTTCATTCTCACACCCCTTCGGTTCAGAGTGTCCAGAGGCAGAGAAGGAAGAGGTTTTGGCCGATTCATCGCCCGTCGAAGGAGATTCGAGAGAACGCCTTCTCACGCGACGATCGTGTCAACCCCGACATTCCTCTTCGGTTTCTTTACACAATGAATTCTTCTTCTTTGTTGTGCTTTTCTGTTTGTGCGATGAGTGAGTAGATCTATATGTTCTTAGGGTTTGAATGATGATGATTGTATCGACAGATTGACTATATGTTTGGATTTATGTCGTTTTCATGATCACTTGAGATTTGCTTTTTAACGTGTTTGCATTCTGTTTGATTCGATTGATAAACCTGTAGGTTGTGGCCAGACCTAGTTGGTTAATGTAGTATCTTTTGACCAGATTTGATTGCTTGCACAGCCTTGGTTAATATTGTATCCAAAAGTACCCGTTAGGCGAAACTGCGGTTTGATTAACCTTAAACCGGACCATAGAACCATAGTGACATGATCGTAGTTTATATCGTATTCTACGGATTTTGATTCGGTTTAGAACTGTTATTAGGACCAACAGTGAGAATTGTTGTAATTGTACTAGAACTGAATTGATAGGAATCGACGACATCGGTCGAAACACAACCAGAACCAAAACTGCTCTCGGTTCTTCTACCTGCGGTCCGCAAGAGTCATCTTGCGGTTCGCAGTTAGTTACCAAGAGTGTAAGACAGTAGTTGTGGATCGCCTGAGGGTTACAAGGAAACTTGTGATCCGCAGACAGTTCTATAACTGCTAAATAACCACATCCTGCGGTCCGCAAGAGATATCTTGCGGAACGCTGACCGCGCGAACGGGTATAGGCTTTTAAACCTAAAGTATGCACTCGATCGCAAGCGTACGATCTCGTGTAGTACTTGAGGGTCGAATCCTCAGGGACGGGATTAACACCAGACTTTACTTAAACCTACTTCTAAATTCTAAGAGAGTTTGGATTAAAGGGTCAATTGTTGGGGGTTTTAACAAGGCTGGTTACAAACACAAGGAAACAGTACTAAAACAAGTAAATAACTGAAAGACAATTAATTAAAAGGCGTTCTCAGGGTTGTCAGAATCAGATTGGTCTCAGGATCAGTTGCCTGCGTTCCGCAAGATGTCTCTTGCGGACCGCAAGTAGTTGGTTAGGGTCGCAAAACCGTCCACGAACCACAGATCTCTCTAATAATCCGCAGTCAGTTTTGTAACTCCTGTCTTGCACTTTCTGTAACTGAGTGCGGACCGCAGGCACGTCCCTGCGGACCGCAGGCAGTTGACAGAGAGCAATTTTCAATTCTGGTTTGGTGTTGTGACTAACGTCGTCAGTTCCTAAGCAATTCAGAGTTGGTACAAGTCCTGGGTTTTCACCTTTGGTCCTCCTAACAATCCTAAATCGATTCGAAACTCATAGAATAAGTTCTAAACTACGTTCATGTCACTTGTTAATTCTAGGGTCCGTTTCGAGGTTAGTCGAAACACAGTTTCGCCTTTCGGGTACTTTCGGATACAATTCAACCCAAATTGTGCAAGCAATCAGATCTGGTCAAATGATACTACATTAACCAACTAGGTCTGGCCACAACCTATAGGTTTACCAATTGAACAAACAAATCACAAACACGTTATAATGAAAATCTCAAGTGATTATGAAAACAACGTAAGTCTACACATTCAACTAATCCATCAACACAATCGCCATCATTCAAACCCTAAGAACAGATAGATCTACTCACTCATGACACAAGAAAACAAAGAAAACAAAGAACTGAAAGAAATCATGATGCAAAAGAACCGAAGAAGGATTCGAGGCGACACGATCTTCACTCCCGCGCGAGAATTCTCTCAAATCCGCTTCGAAGAATGATGAACGGCCTTCTCTCCTCTTTCCTCTGCCTCTGGTTGTGAATATGCAATGAAACGGCGTGAGAAGATGAGTGAAAAGATGTCTGGAACCGTCCCAATGACCGCCTTATATAGGCAGAGCGCCAGAAAATAGAAAACTGTAGTGCAGTAACCTCCCTGCGGACCGCAGGCACGGGCCTGCGAACCGCAGGAAGAAGGAAATGGCGGTTTTTCTGCTCCACAGGAAGTTTTCAGCGCCGAGCGGAAGGTCGAACGTGCTGTAACCTCCGTCTGCTGGACGCGGGAGGGATCCTGCTGACCGCAGGAGGGTCCTGCGGACCGCAGGAGGGGTCCTGCGGACCGCAGGAAGTTCATTCCTGTTTCGAATTGTTGTCTATGGCTCCGAATCGCGTCCAATTGGCTCCAAAAGCCCGATTGACCTGAAATTTGGACAAAAGTAAAGAAGTAACTAGAATCTAGACATCTTACTACTTAAATGCAATTATACTTAGGAATTTTAGGCCAAAATACTAGTGCAAGTCTGGTAAAATATATATATGAATGCATGGCATCAAATCCCCCCAAGCTCAGAACCTTGCTTGTCCTCAAGCAGAACCTAGAACCTAAGAAGCAGACCATACCCAGACGTAATCCTAAATTCCCAAGTCGTCCTAAATGCAAAGAATAACTTTGTGAAAATGCCAAACCAAGAATTTATGAGTAAGTTTGAATTTCGCATTGTAAATAATTACGCATAATAATTTCACAAGATTTGGGCTAAGGCACAGAAAATCGGGACGAGCGATTCTTGTTCCATGAAAAGCAACCTAAATTGCAAGTATGATTATCGTACTTGTAGGACCCTAGATCTTTCGATCGGACTACAAAGTTGGTATCCCAATTGTGTTAACCCCACAGTGAATAACTTTCTCAACCTTTCAATTCCATGGACCTTGAAATGCTTTAATTGGATTATGAAGAAATGGAGCCCGAATCAGTCGGATAAAGAAAATAAAAGTGCATACGTCCTGCCTGATCGCGACTCCACCCCTCTTTTTAGTCATTCAAGGACCGGTCAGTCGGATGAAAGAAAAGTAAATGGTGCACTCGTCCTAACTGACCGCATCCCCGAAATGCTCATTGATTTGGTTTTTAAAATATTTGATTCCTTTTTGAAATTTTAATGCACTCTAGGCCATGACTTTCCACATTTCCAAACCAAATTCACGTGGGTACCACAAACTGAGAAATTACTCTTCGTCCTCAATCAGATTTTCGGTTTGCTACTTTTTCCAATTTGATCATACTTTATTCATGGGACTAATCACTACAGAACAAGATTCTCCGACCTTAACACAAATCTCATAAAGTTATCATGCGCAATTTTGCACAATGCAAACTTCAAAAATTCCCATATGCCCTTGAGTTTAACAATTTCACAAAATTTTTCAGAAATGCAAGCATGAAAATGAAAAAGAAAAACGAAAAATGAAAAAGAAAACCTAAAACTAACCTAAAACTCAGACGTACTGTCCTCCCTCCCCAAGCTAATCCATGCACTGTCCTCAGTGCACGAACCCATATATGTAAACGTAAATGAGAGAGAGAATAGATACAACCTGAGGGACTCATGGTGCAGCGGTGTTGTCGGGAGCACTGGCAGAATGTCCTTGCTTGCTGGTCGCTTCGTGCTGTCTGGCTCCCTCTTGCGGGTCGCAGGAGGTGTTCTGCGGACTGCAAGACTTGTGTTTTGGTCGGGCAGAAGTCTGGTAGCTGACCATAGGCTACCTGCTGACCCTCCTGCGGCCCGCAAGGTCGGCCTTGCTGGCCGCAGGATGCTTGGCAGAACCTGATTCTTCGCCGTTTTGCGCCCGTTGTCCGCCATCTCTCGATTCTGTTGCTTAACACTGCACCAACACAACTGAAAACACCTAATGCAAAATGAGAATGAACTAGAATGCAAAAGAAATTGTGACAAAGAGAGAGAGTAGATCTGATACAAGAAAAGTAAAACGAAACCTAACGGCTTGGGTTGCCTCCCAAGAAGCGCTTGTTTTAGGTCACGAGCCTGACCATGATACCTCTACGTCGATGCCGGTGGGGGATGGAACCTGCCTTCTGGTGGCCTGCGAGAGGGTCTTGCAGACCTGCTGGTGTCCAGCAGCGGTGTGTGAGCGGCTGCTGGGGGTGATGGCTGCGCCACGGCGGTCCGTGGCCCGTCTGGTGGATCACCCAAAGGGGCTTGCGGACCGCATGACCTGCCTTGCGGACCGCAGTGTGTGGCTCCAGGAGCGACAGAATTGCCGCCAGCCTCACCGTCCGTCAGAACCGGGCTATACTTGTCCTGCAAAGAAGATGGGGGATCAGAATGATACCTGGCAAAGTTCGGACGCCCCCCAAGCTGATCTTCTTGCCCTCCTAGGATGATTCCATCGTCCACATAGAAACAATCCTCATGGCTGTCATCGGAGAAGTCGGGGTACCTCACCGCCTTCTCGATGTGGAACTGCACCTTTTCGCCCCCGACATTCAAGGTGAGAGTGCCCTCATGGGTGTCAAAAATAGCTCGGGCTGTCCGCAGGAAAGGACGTCCTAGGATGATCGGTACATCCTTGTCCTCCATCATGTCAATCACCACGAAATCGGTTGGCACGAAGAACTTGCCCACTCGCACGGGCACATCCTCTACGATCCCCAGTGGCTTGCGTGTAGAGGTGTCCGCAAGCTGGATCGTCATTCGCGTGGGCTTGAGATCGCCCACGCCTATCCTCTGAAAGACAGTGTGAGGCATGAGGCTCACACTCGCACCCAGGTCGCACAAGGCCTTCTTGATGTCTTCCTTGCCGAGGGTGCACGGGATAGTAAATTTCCCGGGATCCCCGAGCTTTGGAGGTAGCACGCGACTCACCACCGCGCTGCACTCATGGTTGAGTTGCACGCTCTTGCAGTCTTTCAAGCTTCTCTTGTTGGACAGGATGTCCTTCAAGAATTTTGCGTAGGACGGCATCTGAAGGAGAGCGTCAACGAACGGGATGGAGACGGTGAGCTGCTTGAGCACCTCCATGAACTTAGAGAACTGCTCGTCCAAGCGGTGCTTGGCGAGCCTCTGGGGAAACGGTACTGGTGGTCTGTAGGGCAGCGGAAATGCTGGAGACTGGCCCTTACCGCTGGCTGGCTTGGACTGCGCGACAGGATCGGAGATTTGCGCAGTCTGTCTGTCTGCTGCCACATCTTGCGGAACGCGAGCATGGTCCTGCGGAACGCAAGAAGGTGGTTGAGAAGCCGCCTGGTTTGAACGGGCGCCGGGCTGAGAGGCTTGCGGACCGCAAGCCCGTGCTTGCGTGCCGCAAGGTATGGCACCTGGTGTGCTGTCTGCCGCCGGCGGGTCTGATCTGGCGTGTCCTGTCATGGTCACCGCCGGGTCCTCTTCTTCTGGCATGGGAGGGCCAGAATACTGCGTCCCGCTCCTGAGAATGTGCACCGCCTTTACCTCGGCGTTCGGGTTCGTCGGCTGACTCGGCAGTTTGGTGCCCGAACTCGACGCCGCGCCTATGTCTCCTCCCGCGATCCTGGCCAACTTCTCGTTGATGGACTGCATCTGCTCGAACAGCATCTGATTCATCTTGTTCTGCTCAGTCATGAAGTTGTTGACCACAGCAGGTTTGAGCTCTTGATGCAGAGGCACGTATGGTGGGCGGAAGGCATTCTGTTGGGCGGGCCCATTCTGGTTCGGGAAGTGGGAGCTGTTGAAGAAGTTGCGGTTCCCACCTGCTTGCCCCTGATTCTGGAATCGCTGCGGAGGGTTGTAGTTGTTGGTCCTGAAATTGGGATGGTCCCGCCAGCTTGACCGGTCTGCTGGGTTGGCATACCCCTGCGAGAATGGAGCATTGTTGAGAGAGTTGACCTGC
The DNA here is from genome assembly GCA_030179965.1 of Cyperus esculentus. Classification (NCBI taxonomy): domain Eukaryota; kingdom Viridiplantae; phylum Streptophyta; class Magnoliopsida; order Poales; family Cyperaceae; genus Cyperus; species Cyperus esculentus. The sequence goes on along the minus strand of JASGLE010000025.1, from coordinate 3,290,346 downwards.
TCCTCCTCCGCAGGCTGTTGTAGCGGACAACTCTCATAGACATGAGAGTCCTCGCCGCAGAGCACGCAGGACTGAGCCTGCACAGCCTTCGAGGTTGCCTTCTGCTGGTCCAGCTGCTTGTCCATCCGCAGCTGCAGTGCCTCTAGCTTGGCCTGGACGAGGGCGAGCTGATCGACTTCGTAGCGCCCTTTCGTGCCCCTGTTGGACTCGCGGCTCGACCACTGCTGCTGCTTGGCGAGCTTGTCAAAGATGTCCAGGATGTCTTGCGCCTCTAGGTCAACGATGGACCCACCTGCGCATGCATCAACCATGACGCGATTCTGCTGAGTCAGTCCATCATAGAAGGCATCTGCAAGCATCATGTTGGAGAAGTTGTGATGGGGACAAGACAAGCAGAGGTGGTTAAACCGATCCCATGCATCTCCCAGCGACTCGTCATGTGCCTGCTTGAATGTGGCAATCTGGGATCGAACCTTGGCAGTTCTCCTAATTGGGAAGAATTTCTCGAGGAACTGCGATGAAAGTTCGGCCCAGGAACCAATTGAGCCCTTCGGGAGAGAGTTGAACCAGAATTTGGCCTTGTCCCTGAGAGAGAAATGGAACAAGGCAAGGCGAACGTAGTCGGGGTTCGCGTCTCCATTCTTCACGGCCCGGCAACACCCAAGGAAGTTATCCAAGTGATCGTGCGGGTTTTCGTTCTCCAAGCCGTGGAAGCAGTTCTGCTGGATCAGGCTCACGGCTCCGGTTCCGAGAGTCGGAGGACCTCCGGGCACATCTGGAAGTATGATGGGCCCTTGTGCGTCGGCTACCCGTGGGCTGTGGAACTCCTTGAAGGTTCGCGGCTCGAGGGCGTGCCCTGCGACTTGCTGCCTCAGCTGTTCAACTTCTGCTTGCAGCAGTCGCCGAGATTCTTCTGCTGCCCGCCATTGTTCGTCGAGCTCGTTGGCCCGAATCCGGAGCTGCTCGCGCTCCGCTTCCTCCGCCATGTCCGACGAAGAGTCTAAGTGTGAAAGGACGGCGCTGATCCCTGGTCGCGGAGATCGGAAAATCGGACTCCGGGGTCCGCTCCTCAGAAAGTAGTCGCCAACAGGAGGAGGGAATCCGGCCAGCGTCGTTCTCCTGAAACAGAAAAAGAGAGAAAAGAAGAAGAGAAGTTAGAACTTAGAACGAAAGAAAAGCAAAATCTAAGGTTAATATCGCCGTCCCCGGCAACGGCGCCAAAAAGCTTGACCGCGCGAACGGGTATAGGCTTTTAAACCTAAAGTATGCACTCGATCGCAAGCGTACGATCTCGTGTAGTACTTGAGGGTCGAATCCTCAGGGACGGGATTAACACCAGACTTTACTTAAACCTACTTCTAAATTCTAAGAGAGTTTGGATTAAAGGGTCAATTGTTGGGGGTTTTAACAAGGCTGGTTACAAACACAAGGAAACAGTACTAAAACAAGTAAATAACTGAAAGACAATTAATTAAAAGGCGTTCTCAGGGTTGTCAGAATCAGATTGGTCTCAGGATCAGTTGCCTGCGTTCCGCAAGATGTCTCTTGCGGACCGCAAGTAGTTGGTTAGGGTCGCAAAACCGTCCACGAACCACAGATCTCTCTAATAATCCGCAGTCAGTTTTGTAACTCCTGTCTTGCACTTTCTGTAACTGAGTACGGACCGCAGGCACGTCCCTGCGGACCGCAGGCAGTTGACAGAGAGCAATTTTCAATTCTGGTTTGGTGTTGTGACTAACGTCGTCAGTTCCTAAGCAATTCAGAGTTGGTACAAGTCCTGGGTTTTCACCTTTGGTCCTCCTAACAATCCTAAATCGATTCGAAACTCATAGAATAAGTTCTAAACTACGTTCATGTCACTTGTTAATTCTAGGGTCCGTTTCGAGGTTAGTCGAAACACAGTTTCGCCTTTCGGGTACTTTCGGATACAATTCAACCCAAATTGTGCAAGCAATCAGATCTGGTCAAATGATACTACATTAACCAACTAGGTCTGGCCACAACCTATAGGTTTACCAATTGAACAAACAAATCACAAACACGTTATAATGAAAATCTCAAGTGATTATGAAAACAACGTAAGTCTACACATTCAACTAATCCATCAACACAATCGCCATCATTCAAACCCTAAGAACAGATAGATCTACTCACTCATGACACAAGAAAACAAAGAAAACAAAGAACTGAAAGAAATCATGATGCAAAAGAACCGAAGAAGGATTCGAGGCGACACGATCTTCACTCCCGCGCGAGAATTCTCTCAAATCCGCTTCGAAGAATGATGAACGGCCTTCTCTCCTCTTTCCTCTGCCTCTGGTTGTGAATATGCAATGAAACGGCGTGAGAAGATGAGTGAAAAGATGTCTGGAACCGTCCCAATGACCGCCTTATATAGGCAGAGCGCCAGAAAATAGAAAACTGTAGTGCAGTAACCTCCCTGCGGACCGCAGGCACGGGCCTGCGAACCGCAGGAAGAAGGAAATGGCGGTTTTTCTGCTCCACAGGAAGTTTTCAGCGCCGAGCGGAAGGTCGAACGTGCTGTAACCTCCGTCTGCTGGACGCGGGAGGGATCCTGCTGACCGCAGGAGGGTCCTGCGGACCGCAGGAGGGGTCCTGCGGACCGCAGGAAGTTCATTCCTGTTTCGAATTGTTGTCTATGGCTCCGAATCGCGTCCAATTGGCTCCAAAAGCCCGATTGACCTGAAATTTGGACAAAAGTAAAGAAGTAACTAGAATCTAGACATCTTACTACTTAAATGCAATTATACTTAGGAATTTTAGGCCAAAATACTAGTGCAAGTCTGGTAAAATATATATATGAATGCATGGCATCAAACGCAGGCAGTCAATCCGAGACCAATCTGATTCTGCCAACCCTGAGAACGCCTTTTAATTAATTGTCTTTCAGTTATTTACTTGTTTTAGCACTGTTTCCTTGTGTTTGTAACCAGCCTTGTTAAAACCCCAACAATTGACCCTTTAATCCAAACTCTCTTAGAATTTAGAAGTAGGTTTAAGTAAAGTCTGGTGTTAATCCCGTCCCTGAGGATTCGACCCTCAAGTACTACACGAGATCGTACGCTTGCGATCAAGTGCATACTTTAGGTTTAAAAGCCTATACCCGTTCGCGCGGTCAAGCTTTTTGGCGCCGTTGTCGGGGACGGCGATATTAACCCTAGATTTTGCTTTTCTTTAGTTCTAAGTTCTAACTTCTCTTCTTCTTTTCTCTCTTTATCTGTTTCAGGAGAACGACGCTGGACGGATTCCCTCCTCCTGTTGGCGACTACTTTTTGAGGAGCGGACCCCGGAGTCCGATATTCAGATCTCCGCGCGCGAGGATTAGCGCCGTCCTCGCTGATTCAGACTCGTCGTCTGACATGGCAGACGACGCGGAGCGCGAGCAGCTCCGGATTCGGGCCGAGGAGCTCGACGAACAACGGCGGCTAGCCGAAGAAGCTCGACAACTGCTGCAAGAGGAAGTCCGACAGCTAAGGCAGCAAGTCGCAAGAGAAGCCCTCGAGCCGCGGACCTTCAAGGAATTCCACAGCCCATGGGTTGCTGACGCACAAGGGCCCATCATACTTCCAGATGTGCCAGGAGGTCCTCCGAGTCTCGGAACTGGAGCCGTGAGCCTAATCCAGCAGAACTGCTTCCACGGCTTGGAGAACAAAAACCCGCACGATCACTTGGATAACTTCCTTGGGTGTTGCCGGGCCTTGAAGAATGCAGACGCGAACCCCGACTACGTTCGCCTTGCTTTGTTCCATTTCTCTCTTAGGGACAAGGCTAAATTCTGGTTCAACTCTCTCCCAAAAGGCTCAATTGGTACCTGGGCCGAACTTTCATCTCAGTTTCTCGAGAAATTCTTCCCAATTAGGAGAACTGCCAAGGTTAGGTCTCAGATTACCACATTCAAGCAGGGATATGACGAGTCGCTGGGAGATGTATGGGATCGGTTTAACCATCTCTGCTTGTCTTGCCCCCACCACAACTTCTCTAACATGATGCTAGCAGATGCCTTCTATGATGGACTGACCCAGCAGAATCGCGTCATGGTTGACGCATGCGCAGGTGGGTCCATCGTTGACCTAGAGGCGCAAGACATCCTGGACATCTTTGACAAGCTCGCCAAGCAGCAGCAGTGGTCGAGCCGCGAGTCCACCAGGGGCACGAAAGGGCGCTACGAAGTCGATCAGCTCGCCCTCGTCCAGGCCAAGCTAGAGGCACTGCAGCTGCGGATGGACAAGTAGCTGGACCAGCAGAAGGCAACCTCGAAGGCTGTGCAGGCTCAGCCCTGCATGCTCTGCTGTGAGGACTCTCATGTCTATGAGAGTTGTCCGCTACGGCAGCCCGAGGAGGAGGAGGAGCAGGTCAACTCTCTCAACAATGCTCCATTCGCGCAGGGGTATGCCAACCCAGCAGACCGGCAAAGCTGGAGAGACCGTCCCAACTACGGGACCAACAACTACAACCCTCCTCAGCGATTCCAGAATCAGGGGCAAGCAGGTGGGAACCGCAACTTCTTCAGCAACTCCCATTTTCAGAACCAGAACAGACCTGCCCAGCAGAATGCCTTCCGCCCGCCGTATGTACCTCCGCATCAAGAGCTCAAGCCTGCCGTTGTGAACAACTTCATGACTGAGCAGAACAAGATGAACCAGATGATATTCGAGCAGATGCAAGCCCTCAACGAGAAGTTTGCCAGGATCGCAGGAGGAGACGTAGGCGTGCCATCGAGTTCGGGCACCAAGTTGCCGAGCCAGCCGACGAACCCGAATGGCGAGGTGAAGGCGATCCACACTTTGAGGAGTGGGACACAGTATTCTGGCCCTCCCATGCCAGAGGACGAGGATCCGGCGGTGATCAAACCTGCGAGTGCCAAATCAGACCCGCCGGCAGCAGACAATACATCAGGCGCCACATCCTACGGTCCGCAGGATCGGTCTGGCGGTCCGCAGGACACTAAGCCGGGCGCCCAATCAGACCAGGCAGCTTCCCAGCCGCCTCTCTGCGTTCCGCACGACATGGCTCGCGGTCCGCAGGACGCGGTGGCAGACGGACAGACTGCGCCAATCTCCGAACCCGTCGGGCAGTCCAAGCCGAACAGCGACAAGGGGAAGGCGCCAGCAGAGCAACAGGTCTACCGACCGCGGGTACCATTCCCGCAAAGGCTCGCCAACCACCGGTTAGACGAGCAGTTCTCCAAATTCATGGACGTCCTCAAGCAGCTGACGATCTCTATCCCATTCACCGACGCGCTGACTCAGATGCCGACTTACACAAAATTCTTGAAGGACATTCTGTCCAACAAGCGGGGCTTAAAGGACTGTAAGAGTGTGCAACTGAATCTTGAATGCAGCGCGGTGGTGAGTCGCGAGCTTCCTCCGAAGCTCGGAGATCCCGGGAAGTTCACCATCCCATGCAAGATCGGCAAGGCGGACATTAAGAAGGCGCTGTGTGACTTAGGAGCCAGCGTAAGCCTCATGCCACACGCCGTCTTCCAGAGGATCGGGGTTGGTGAGTTGAAGCCCACGCGCATGACCCTGCAGCTAGCAGACACCTCCGTCCGCTTGCCGCTGGGTATTGTTGAGGATGTGCTGGTTCAAGTCGGCAAGTTTTTCGTGCCCGGAGACTTCGTTGTTATGGATATGAAGGAGGACAAGGATGTGCCGATCATCCTAGGCCGACCGTTTCTCCGGACAGCCCGGACAGTCTTCGACACGTATGAGGGCACGCTCACGATGAACGTCGGGGGCGAGAAGGTGCAGTTTCAAGTGGCCAAAGCCATGAAGTACCCCGACTTCTACGAGGACTGCAACCGGGTGGATGTGATTGATCTGTTGGTTCAGGAAGTTCAAGAAGACCTGCTGGAGCAGACGCCCGATCTGACTAGCGATGAAGACGTATCAGATACCATTCTCTGTGAGCCGCAAGACATCTCTTGCGAAGCCGCACTCAGCAATGAAGACAGCGGGTACCCAGACGGCCCCCTGCTCCAGCCAGTATTTTCAGCATCCTGCGGTCCGCTGGACGACTCCTGCGGTCCGCAGGAGGAATCATCCGAGGGCAGAACTGACAAGGCACCACCGCTCGACGCTCCGAGCAAGGTAGACCTGAAACCACTGCCCGACAACCTCAGGTATGAGTTCCTGGATTCTGAGAAGACTTCTCCTGTCATCGTTGGCGCTCAATTGAGTTTTGATGAGACTTCCAATCTTTTGGAGAAGTTGCGCATTCACAAGGGTGCCCTCGGGTACTCAATCAAGGACATCAAGGGACTCAACCCGTCCATCTGTGCTCACCGGATCCACCTCGAGGAGGACCACAAGCCTTCCGTGCAACACCAGCGGAGGCTCAACCCAGTCCTGCAAGAGGTAGTGAAAAAAGAGATCCTTAAACTGCTTGACGCTAACATCATTTATCCGATTCCAGACAGCAAGTGGGTGAGCCCGGTGCATGTGGTTCCGAAAAAGGGTGGCTACACTGTCATTGAGAACGACAAGGGCGAGAAGGTCCAGATGCGCCCCACGACCAGGTGGCGGATGTGCATAGACTACCGCAAGCTGAATGCGGCCACGCACAAGGACCACTTCCCGCTGCCATTCGTGGACCAGATGTTGGAGCGCCTCGCCAAACACTCTCACTTTTGCTACCTTGACGGGTACTCCGGCTTCTTTCAGGTACCCATCCTCCCCCAGGACATGGAGAAGACGACATTCACATGTCCCTACGGTACCTTCGCCTACCGGCGGATGCCGTTCGGCTTGTGCAATGCGCCTGCTACATTCCAGCGGGCGATGATGGCCATTTTCTCTCCTTACATTGAAAAAGAGGTCGAGATTTTCATGGATGACTTTTCTGTGGTAGGCACTTCATTTGATGAGTGCTTAGCGAATTTGTGTAAGATCTTGCAGAGGTGCGAGGAGACCAACTTGGTCCTCAACTGGGAGAAGTGCCATTTCATGGTGCAGGAGGGCATCGTGCTTGGTCACCGCGTCACAAGCAGGGGCATCGAGGTTGACAAGGCGAAGATCGAGGTGATCGAGCAGATGTGCACGCCTACCACCGTCAAGGACGTGCGCAGTTTCCTCGGTCACTGTGGTTTCTACCGCAGATTCATCAAGGACTTCGCCCAGATCACCAAGCCGCTGACCAACCTGCTAGTAAAAGACTCTGATTTCAATTTTACTGATGAGTGTGTTCAGTCTTTTAACAGGTTGAAGGAGGCCCTCATCTCAGCACCGATCCTGCAGCCCCCCGACTGGTCTCAGACTTTCGAGATCATGTGCGATGCCAGTGACTATGCCGTGGGGGCGGTTCTCGGACAGCGGAAGGACAAGAAACTCGTGGCCATCTGCTATGCAAGCAAGGTCCTTGACTCCGCGCAGATCAACTATACCACGACAGAGAAAGAGCTGCTAGCCGTGGTGTACGCGTTGGAGAAGTTCCGCTCTTACCTGGTCGGCTCTCGGATCATTATCTACACCGACCATGCAGCGATCCGGTATCTGCTCAACAAGAAAGATGCCAAGCCCCGTCTCCTCCGCTGGATTCTGCTCCTGCAAGAGTTTGATGTCGAGATCCGAGACAAGAAAGGATCCGAGAACTCTGTAGCAGACCATTTGTCCCGCCTGCATTGGAAGGGAGAGGAGCGGAACATCATTCCGATCGATGATTCGATCCCGGGGGAGCAGCTCTATTCCCTTGGCTCACGCTCGTACAGCTGCCCCCAGCCCACGCAGAACAGCATCTTGGCAGCATCCTGCGGTCCGCAGGGACATCCCTTGAGGTCCGCAGGACGCTCATCCGAGCTGCCATGGTACGCAGACTTTGTCAACTTTCTTGCCGCGGGTGTTCTTCCTGCTGACATGACCTTCCAGCAGAAGAAGAAATTCAGGGCTGATGTCAAGTACTACTATTGGGAGGAGCCCTTTCTCTTCAAGGTAGGTATCGACGGTATTTACCGGCGTTGCGTGCCGTATGAGGAGGTACATTCTATACTTTCTCATTGTCATTCTTCTGCTTACGGAGGCCATGCCTCCTCATCTAAGACTGCTGCCAAGATTTTTCAAGCAGGTTTCTATTGGCCAACCATCTTCAAAGACGCACATGCTCTTGTGCAGTCGTGCGATCAGTGCCAGAGGACCGGCAACATCTCGCGGAGGAGTGAGATGCCCCAGCAGCCCATTCAAGAAGTCGAGATCTTTGACGTTTGGGGCATCGATTTTATGGGACCGTTCCCTTCTTCGAAGGGGTATGAGTATATTTTGGTGGCAGTGGACTACGTGTCCAAATGGGTGGAGGCGCTAGCTTGCGCCAAGGCGGATGCTAATTCCGTCAAGCGCCTCTTCAATGATGTGATCTTCCCTCGTTTTGGCATTCCTCGTGCCGTGATCAGTGATGGAGGCAAGCACTTCATCAACCGTCAGTTTGAGTTACTCCTGAGCAGACATGGTGTGCACCACAAAGTATCAACCGCTTACCACCCTCAGACCAACGGGCAAGCAGAGGTTTCCAACAGGGAGATCAAGGCCATTCTGGAGAAAACCGTGGCGAGATCGAGGAATGATTGGGCTTTCAAGCTCAATGACGCGCTCTGGGCCTACCGCACGGCCTTCAAGACTCCGATCGGCATGAGCCCATTTAAGTTGATCTATGGCAAGCCATGCCATCTACCAGTCGAACTCGAGCATAAGGCATATTGGGCCACGCGCATCCTCAACCTCGACTTGCAAGCAGCAGGTGAGAAGCGCATCCTCGACTTGCATGAGTTAGAGGAGATTCGGCTCCACGCCTACGCAATGCCCGGATTTACAAGGAGCGCACCAGGAGGGTGCATGACAACCGGATCATGCGACGCGACTTCAAGGAGGGCGACCTTGTCCTTCTCTTCAACTCGCGTCTGCGTCTCTTCCCGGGCAAGCTCAAGTCACGGTGGTTCGGCCCTTTCGAGGTCAAGAAGGTCTACCCATTTGGAGCGGTGGACATTGCAGGCAAGGACGGCGTTGCTTTCAAGGTGAATGGTCAGCGTCTCAAGGTGTACGTGGCTGACCAGTACAAGGAGGATCGCCTCGCCTTGCATCTGTCCCACCCACCACCAGCAGAGATTTAGATGCTAGTATGGTCAAGCTCGCGACCTAAAACAAGCGCTTCTTGGGAGGCAACCCAAGGTTTTAGGTTTATGTTTTCTTTTCTTTTGTCAGATCTACTTTCTCTTTGGCATAATTTCTTTTAGCATTTTAGTTCATTCTCATGTTGCGTTAGGTGTTCTTAGTTTTGTTTGTACAGTGCTAAGGAGCAAACTCGAAAGAACGGCGATCATTGGGGCATGAAACCATGGAGAAACGAGGTTCTGTCAGCATCCTGCGGTCCGCAGGAAGTTTAAACGAGCAACAAATCTGTGCGCGGGCATGACAGGGAAGTTATAGCATACTGCGGTCCGCAGGGTCGTGCCTGCGGTCCGCAGGGAGTTGCTATTTTTGGGCAGAACGAGGAGCAAATTTAGAACTACCGATTTAGGGGTTTAAGTCGGTTTTGAAGCCGACTCCAACCGCCTAAAACTCTATAAAACAGACCAGAACTCCTTCTCTTCTATCTTCTTCTTCTCCCATTAAGCAACCAACTCACCCAATCTTCCCCTCCTCTCCTCACGCTGCCGTAACCACCATCGCTGCACCCCGCTTCTCCTCTTGGAAGCACAGCCACCTTGGCCACGGACCAGCAGCAGCACGTGCAACAGCGCCGCTGCCCCGTCGCGTTGGTGTTTTCCTCCACGCATCTCGCGCCATAGCCGCTTCGTGTCATCGCGCTCCAATCCGATTTCTTCTCCACATTTTGAGGTTTAATTTCACAACTCTACTTTCAATTCCAAATTTCAATTTGGTTGATTTGTGAAACAAGAACCCGACTTCGGATCAGCGAAAATCATAACTGCCCCCTACGCTGTCAGCCACTAGACACCTGCCAAGCCGAAACCAACATACTGCGGTCCGCAGGAACCTACCTGCGATCCGCAGGCTCTATCCAGACAGCAGGATTCTGGTGCAGCAGCGCTGTGCCACGACTCATACCATGAAGCAACCAGCGAGCAAGGAGCAGTTAGAGGAGAAGAGGAAGCGGATTCAGGCCGCTCTAGGGGTCAATCATCCTCGTAACATTGCTCCTAGTCCGGCACCAGACTTGACTCCTGAGGACAAGCGAATCAGAAACAATCGCCTAACCCTTCAAAACAAGACCGTAAACTCCACGCCGTGCATCGATTTTGGGTTTCTTGAGAAGATAGGGATCCTTGGCGAGTTTACTCGCCTCACTGAGCGGGTGGGATTCACTCGCGCGTTTTGGGAGATACCCTCGAAGCATCCTGCATACATCGAGCCGACGCTCGAATTCCTTGCATCATTGGCCATTCAGGATCTCTCAGACGGGACTCAAGGGATATCTTTTCGCTTAAAAGGTCACACTTACAGGAAGAGTCTCGTTACACTTGCGGAGTGGTTCCACTTCGACCCTCACCAGACAGACTATCTCGGTTACGTACCGGAGGATAGGGTCGACTCAGATGCTTCTCAGGCTGATCTCCGCGCTTCATTTTGGTTCCGTATCACCGGACAGCGTCTTCCGCGGACCGGCCCTCAGGACCCACGGGTTACTTCGATCATCCATCCCGTCCTCCGTTTCATTGGCCGTGTCCTAGCACTCTCGATCTTTTCACGTGGGGAATCGTCACTTAAGCCCAGACATGACGAGTTCCAGCTCATGGCAACCATGCTCCGTCGAGATGACCAGTTGCAGCGGCCCCATCTGATGCTGCTTATGGTTAGATACTGGCTCTCGATCCTCACCACGGGCAAGCTTACTGGTATCGTCAACATAGGCTCCTATGTCACATTCATCGCTTCCAAGTTGGAGGTGGATCTACGTGGTGAGCCCGGAGGTGTTCTCAGTGGTACGGCATGTCATCCGGGCAAGCTCCTCGACAAGGATGCCTTCACGTCTTGGTCATGGCTTTCCACTCAAGCAGCCCAGCGTGGCAGGCCTACAAGTTACAAATGGAAGATAGAGCTCGGTGACTTCAGGCTCCCGCTCCAGTATCCGCCGATCGATTTCACACGAGGTTCTACATGGCGTTTGGAGGAGCCGCTAGCAGCCCCGCCCCAGCAGCAATCCGCACAGCAAGCAGATGATGTTCGCTTGAAGGACGTCGACACAGAGTTGCCAGCAAGTGCAGGAGCTGCTACAGCAAGAAGGAGGGCTGCTACAGCAGGTACAGGAGCTGCTTCAGCAGGAGATGCCACGCCTACTCAGCAGGTACCGTTTCAAATTCAAGAGCACCAGTGGAAGCAGCTTTGCAGCCAAGTCCAGGAGATTCACGCCATGCAGGCCGACACACAAGCGATCGTCCGCCAACTGAAGATCGGGCAGACTCGAGACCGTGGCCGCATTTCTGAGATATATGAGCTGCTTTCTGCCATTCGAGCTGCTCAGTCCGGCGGACACCCCGTTGGCGCTCCAGACGACACCGACGCACCATGAGTCCCTCAGGTTGTATTTTTTTTATCTCTCTCATTCATTTTTACATATATGGGTCAATGCACTGAGGACAGTGCATAGATTAGCTTGGGGAGGGAGGACAGTACGTCTGAGTTTTAGGTTTTCTTTTTTATTTTCATGTCTGCATTTTTGAAAAATTTTGTGAAATTGTTAAACTCAAAGGCATATGGGAATTTTTGAAGTTTGCATTGTGAAAAATTGCGTATGATAACTTTATGAGATTTGTGTTAAGGTCGGAGAATCTTGTTCTGTAGTGATTAGTCCCATGAATAAAGTATGATCAAATTGGAAAAAGTAGCAAACCGAAAATCTGATTGAGGACGAAGGGTAATTTTCCGGTTTGTGGTATCCACGTGAACATGGTCTGATGAAGTGAAAGTTTTAGCCTAGATTGTCTTAAAAATAAAAATGACACTTCGAGGTCGCAGTCAGGTAGGACGAGTGTACCCCTTTTATTTTGTCATCCGACTGACTTGGGCTTTGGGTGTCTGATAAAAAAAAGAAAAAAAAAAGAAAAACAGAAAAACAGTAAAAGAAAAAAAATAGAATAAATAATAAATTAAATTTTCTTTTGATAAGGCAATTCAAGGTTAATGAAAATAGAAAGGTTGAGAAGGTTGTTCACTGTGGGGTTAACACAATCGGGATACCAACTTTGTAGTTCAATTGAAAGATCTAGGGTCCGAAAAAGTACAATGGTCATACTTGCAATCTAGGTTGCGTTTCATGGAACAAGAGTCGCTCGTCTTGATTTTCTGTGCCTTAGCCCATGTTTTGTGGAATTATCATGCATAATTATTTACTATTCAAAAATTCAAACTTGCCCATGCACTCTTGGTTTCACATTCTCTCAAAGTTTTTCCTTGCATTTAGATCGACTTGGGAATTTAGGTTTAGGTCTAGGTATGGTCTGCTTCTTAGGTTCTAGGTTTTGCTTGAGGACAAGCAAGGCTCTAAGCTTGGGGGGATTTGATGTCATGCATTCATATATATTTTACCAGACTTGCATTAGTATTTAGGCCTGAAAATCCCGAGTTTGCATGCATTTAGTTAAGAATATGTCTCGATTCCAGTTACTTGTCTACTTGTGTCCATATTTCAGGTTTATCAGGCTGTTGGAGCCAATTAGACGCGATTTGGAGCTTTAGATGGCAAGTCAGGACTGGATTCGGCTTCCTGCTGACCGCAAGTCACTTCCTGCGGCCAGCAGACGTTGGTTAGAGCATGTTCAACCATCCAAAGGGCGCCAGAAACTTCCAGAGCAGCAAAAACCGTCATTTCCCTTCGTCCTGCGGACCGCAACACCGTTCTTGCGGACCGCAGGGAGTTATGCCAGGCTGCTATTTAAAGGGACCAGCGCCCTGGACGGTTTCATCCACGTTTTGACTCATTTTCATTCTCACACCCCTTCGGTTCAGAGTGTCCAGAGGCAGAGAAGGAAGAGGTTTTGGCCGATTCATCGCCCGTCGAAGGAGATTCGAGAGAACGCCTTCTCACGCGACGATCGTGTCAACCCCGACATTCCTCTTCGGTTTCTTTACACAATGAATTCTTCTTCTTTGTTTTGCTTTTCTGTTTGTGCGATGAGTGAGTAGATCTATATGTTCTTAGGGTTTGAATGATGATGATTGTGTCGACAGATTGACTGTATGTTTGGATTTATGTCGTTTTCATGATCACTTGAGATTTGCTTTTTAACGTGTTTGCATTCTGTTTGATTCGATTGATAAACCTGTAGGTTGTGGCCAGACCTAGTTGGTTAATGTAGTATCTTTTGACCAGATTTGATTGCTTGCACAGCCTTGGTTGATATTGTATCCGAAAGTACCCGTTAGGCGAAACTGCGGTTTGATTAACCTTAAACCGGACCATAGAACCATAGTGACATGATCGTAGTTTATATCGTATTCTACGGATTTTGATTCAGTTTAGAACTGTTATTAGGACCAACAGTGAGAATTGTTGTAATTGTACTAGAACTGAATTGATAGGAATCGACGACATCGGTCGAAACACAACCAGAACCAAAACTGCTCTCGGTTCTTCTACCTGCAGTCCGCAAGAGTCATCTTGCGGTTCGCAGTTAGTTACCAAGAGTGTAAGACAGTAGTTGTGGATCGCCTGAGGGTTACAAGGAAACTTGTGATCCGCAGACAGTTCTATAACTGCTAAATAACCACATCCTGCGGTCCGCAAGAGATATCTTGCGGAACGCAGGCAGTCAATCCGAGACCAATCTGATTCTGCCAACCCTGAGAACGCCTTTTAATTAATTGTCTTTCAGTTATTTACTTGTTTTAGCACTGTTTCCTTGTGTTTGTAAACCAGCCTTGTTAAAACCCCAACAATTGACCCTTTAATCCAAACTCTCTTAGAATTTAGAAGTAGGTTTAAGTAAAGTCTGGTGTTAATCCCGTCCCTGAGGATTCGACCCTCAAGTACTACACGAGATCGTACGCTTGCGATCAAGTGCATACTTTAGGTTTAAAAGCCTATACCCGTTCGCGCGGTCATGGTGTCATACCAGTCAATTTTGGAAATTTGACAAACCTAAAATATCTGGCCTTTGGTAATAATAGCCTTTCCGGACCAATTCCTTACCAAATCGGTAAACTTGCAAAACTCACACATCTATCTCTAGCGAAAAATGTTTTGAGTGGTGAAGTACCTGTAGCTCTGGGAAACTTAACTAGCATGGAGTTTTTGTTTCTTCACACTAACCACCTCTCTGGGACAATCCCTTTTGAAATTGGCAGACTTATAAAAATGGTAAATATGCAACTAACAGAAAATCATTTGGGCGGTGAAATTCCTGTGGCTCTGGGAAACTTAACTAACATCAACTATTTGCATCTTGATAGTAATGAACTCTTTGGACCAATCCCTTCAGAATTTGGTAGACTTGAAAACTTGTTGGTTCTTGAACTATCAGAAAATTTCTTGACCGGTGAAATTCCTGTTGTTCTTGGAAACTTAACTAACATCAACAGTTTGTACGCTTGGAATAATAACCTCTCTGGGACGATCCCTTTTGAAATTGGCAGACTCACAAATGTGGTAGATTTAGAACTATCACACAATAATTTAGGTGGTGAAATTCCTGTGGCCCTCGAAAACTTAACTAGCATCAACTATTTGCGTCTTCATAGTAACAATCTCTTTGGGCCAATCCCTTCAGAATTTGGAAGACTTGAAAACATAATTGATCTTGAACTATCAAAAAATTTTTTGACCGGTGAAATTCCTGTTGTTCTTGGAAACTTAACTAACATGAACAGTTTGTATCTTTAGAATAATAACCTCTCTGGTACATTTCCTGTTGAAATTTGTAGAATTCCAAATTTAGTAGATTTGGAACTATCACAAAATAATTTGGATGATGAAATTCCTTCTGAATTAGGCAACTTAACTTCGTTGGTAGGGCTTTATATATCATCAAATTCAATAGGAGGATTGATTCCTACAGAGCTCAGTAAATTAACAAAGATAGTGTATCTAAATTTGAATGACAACAACTTTATAGGAGCTATACCAAAAGGAATGGGGACGTTAATTGCTGCAATTGAAATTGATTTATCATTCAACAATCTAATGAGTGAAGTGCCAGAAGAATTAGGCAATTGTGCTAATCTTGAGTTTTTAAGACTCATTAATAATAGATTGAGTGGAAAGATTCCAACTAGTTTTGGTAATATGGTAAATTTACTAGATCGTTTGGATTGAAGTTCAAATTTTTTAACAGGAGAAATACCACCAACACTTGGCGCATTGGTGATGTTGGAAAAACTTAATTTGTCTCACAATAATCTAACCGGTCAGATACCATCTTCCATAGGTGGCATGTTGAGTTTATTATCAATAGACCTATCATACAACCAATTAGAGGGTCTACTACCCAACAACACTATTTTTCGAAATGCATCATTACAGTGGTTCATACACAATCTAGGCCTTTGTGGCATGGTGCAAGGTTTGCCTCCATGTGATTTAATTACTATAAACAAAAATGGCTCCACCAGATCTTACAAGGTAAAATTGATAGTCATAATTGTATCTTCGCTCAGTTTTTCATTTACCTTGTTCATACTTTTGGGAATCTACCTAAGAGATTCGAGAAGGAGAAGAACAAAGTCAAGAAATATTCTTGACTGCTCACGTAGGGAAGATATTTTTTCTATTTGGAGTTGTGATAGGACAAATGTGTATGAAAGTATTATTAGAGCCACAGAGAATTTTGATGAGAAATACCTAATTGGAATTGGAGGTCATGCAAGAGTTTACAAAGCAATCTTAACCCCAGAGAATATCATTGTTGCTGTCAAGAAAATTCAATTAGAAGGAGATGACAACTCACCAAACACTAAAGCATTCCACAATGAAATTCTCGCTCTAACCCATATCCGACATCGCAACATTGTGAAGTTATTTGGTTATTGTTCCTCACCCCAACATAAATTCCTTGTGTACGAGTATGATGAGAGGAGGGATTTACATGTTGCTCTGAGCAATGAGGAGATGAGAAAATAATTGGATTGGCCTAAGAGAAAGGCCATAGTGAAAGATGTAGCATGTGCTCTATCATACATGCATCACGATTGTGATCCACCAATTGTTCATCGGGATGTAACTTGCAAAAATATCTTACTTAATTCTGAGTTCAAAGCAAGTGTTTTGGATTTTGGTACAACAAAGTTTCTCAAGCCGGAGTCTTCTAATTGGAGCACGGTTGCAGGCACATGTGGTTATATCACTCCAGGTGATGTATATCTAACCCTTGTGTTATTATACTCTCAACTTTAATCATTTATTTTTCTTAGAGAGGAGGGATCCAATTCATGACCATTGGTATTAGTGCTCTTGACAATCATTCCTTTATTTATTCATAAATTGACAAATGTAAATTAAACTTTAGATATATCCTAAATCATCTCCATAGCATATATGTAAAAGTTGATTAAAATTTAACTTTGTTTTAATAGCCATCAAGAGAGGAGAAAGTTCGTAAAATTTGAATCATTGATCTTTGTTAATACTTGAATACATATAAATAAAATAAAAATAATATAACTATTTGTGTACATGATGTCATGCATTCATATATATATTTTACCAGACTTGCACTAGTATTTTGGCCTAAAATTCCTAAGTTTAATTGCATTTAAGTAGTAAGATATCTAGATTCCAGTTACTTCTTTACTTTTGTCCAAATTTCAGGTCAATCGGGCTTTTGGAGCCAATTGGACACGATTCGGAGCCATAGACAACAAGTCGAAACAGGAATGAACTTCCTGCGGTCCGCAGGATCCCTCCCGCGTCCAGCAGACGGAGGTTACAGCACGTTCGTCCTTCCGCTCGGCGCTGAAAACTTCCTGTGGAGCAGAAAAACCGCCATTTCCTTCTTCCTGCGGTTCGCAGGCCCGTGCCTGCGGTCCGCAGGGAGGTTACTGCACTACAGTTTTCTATTTTCTGGCGCTCTGCCTATATAAGGCGGTCATTGGGACGGTTCCAGACATCTTTTCACTTATCTTCTCACGCCCTTTCATTGCATATTCACAACCAGAGGCAGAGGAAAGAGGAGAGAAGGCCGTTCATCATTCTTCGAAGCGGATTTGAGAGAATTCTCGCGCGGGAGTGAAGATCGTGTCGCCTCGAATCCTTCTTCGGTTCTTTTGCATCATGATTTCTTTCAGTTCTTTGTTTTCTTTGTTTTCTTGTGTCATGAGTGAGTAGATCTATCTGTTCTTAGGGTTTGAATGATGACGATTGTGTTGATGGATTAGTTGAATGTGTAGACTTACGTTGTTTTCATAATCACTTGAGATTTTCATTATAACGTGTTTGTGATTTGTTTGTTCAATTGGTAAACCTATAGGTTGTGGCCAGACCTAGTTGGTTAATGTAGTATCATTTGACCAGATCTGATTGCTTGCACAATTTGGGTTGATTTGTATCCGAAAGTACCCGTAAGGCGAAACTGCGTTTCGACTAACCTCGAAACGGACCCTAGAGTTAACAAGTGACATGAACGTAGTTTAGAACCTATTCTACGAGTTTCGAATCGATTTAGGATTGTTAGGAGGACCAAAGGTGAAAACCCAAGACTTGTACCAACTCTGAATTGCTTAGGAACTGACGACGTTAGTCACAACACCAAACCAGAATTGAAAACTGCTCTCTGTCAACTGCCTGCGGTCCGCAGGGACGTGCCTGCGGTCCGCACTCAGTTACAAAAGGTGCAAGACAGGAGTTACAAAACTGACTGCGGATTATTAGAGAGATCTGTGGTTCGTGGACGGTTTTGCGACCCTAACCAACTACTTGCGGAACGCAGGCAACTGATCCTGAGACCAATCTGATTCTGACAACCCTGAGAACGCCTTTTAATTAATTGTCTTTCAGTTATTTACTTGTTTTAGCACTGTTTCCTTGTGTTTGTAACCAGCCTTGTTAAAACCCCCAACAATTGACCCTTTAATCCAAACTCTCTTAGAATTTAGAAGTAGGTTTAAGTAAAGTCTGGTGTTAATCCCGTCCCTGAGGATTCGACCCTCAAGTACTACACGAGATCGTACGGTTGCGATCGAGTGCATACTTTAGGTTTAAAAGCCTATACCCGTTCGCGCGGTCAAGCTTTTTGGCGCCGTTGCCGGGGACGGCGATATTAACCCTAGATTTTGCTTTTCTTTAGTTCTAGGTTCTAACTTCTCTTCTTCTTTTCTCTCTTTTTCTGTTTCAGGAGAACGACGCTGGACGGATTCCCTCCTCCTGTTGGCGACTACTTTTTGAGGAGCGGACCCCGGAGTCCGATATTCCGATCTCCACGAGCGGGGATCAGCGCCGTCCTCGCTGATTCAGACTCGTCGTCTGACATGGCAGACGACGCGGAGCGCGAGTAGCTCCAGATTCGGGCCGAGGAGCTCGACGAACAACGGCGGCTAGCCGAAGAAGCTCGGCAACTGCTGCAAGAGGAAGTCCGACAGCTGAGGCAGCAGGTCGCAGAGCACGCCCTCGAGCCGCGGACCTTCAAGGAGTTCCACAGCCCACGGGTTGCTGACGCACAAGGGCCCATCATACTTCCAGTCGTGCCCGGAGGTCCTCCGACTCTCGGAACCGGAGCCGTGAGCCTGATCCAGCAGAACTGCTTCCATGGCTTGGAGAACGAAAACCCGCACGATCACTTGGATAACTTCCTTGGGTGTTGCCGGACCGTGAAGAATGGAGACGCGAACCCCGACTACGTTCGCCTTGCCTTGTTCCATTTCTCTCTCCGGGACAAGGCCAAATTCTGGTTCAACTCTCTCCCGAAGGGCTCAATTGGTTCCTGGGCCGAACTTTCATCGCAGTTCCTCGAGAAATTCTTCCCAATTAGGAGAACTGCCAAGGTTCGGTCCCAGATTGCCACATTCAAGCAGGCACATGACGAGTCGCTGGGAGATGCATGGGATCGGTTTAACCACCTCTGCTTGTCTTGCCCCCATCACAACTTCTCCAACATGATGTTAGCAGATGCCTTCTATGATGGACTGACTCAGCAGAACCGCGTCATGGTTGATGCATGCGCAGGTGGGTCCATCGTTGACCTAGAGGCGCAAGACATCCTGGACATCTTTGACAAGCTCGCCAAGCAGCAGCAGTGGTCGAGCCGCGAGTCCAGCAGGGGCACGAAAGGGCGCTACAAAGTCGTTCAGCTCGCCCTCGTCCAGGCCAAGCTAGAGGCATTGCAGCTGCGGATGGACAAGCAGCTGGACCAGCAGAAGACAACCTCGAAGGCTGTGCAGGCTCAGTCCTGCGTGCTCTGCGGCGAGGACTCTCATGTCTATGAGAGTTGTCCGCTACAACAGCCCGCGGAGGAGCATGTCAACTCTCTCAACAATGCTCCATTCTCGCAGGGGTATGCCAACCCAGCAGACCGGTCAAGCTGGCGGGACCATCCCAACTTCAGGACCAACAACTACAACCCTGCGCAGCGATTCCAGAATCAGGAGCAAGCAGGTGGGAACCGCAACTTCTTCAACAACTCCCACTTCCCGAACCAGAACGGGCCCGCCCAACAGAATGCCTTCCGCCCACCTTACGTGCCTCCGCATCAAGAGCTCAAGCCTGCTGTGGTCAACAACTTCATGACTGAGCAGAACAAGATGAATCAGATGCTGTTCGAGCAGATGCAGTCCATCAACGAGAAGTTGGCCAGGATCGCGGGAGGAGACGTAAGCGCGGTGTCGAGTTCGGGCACCAAACTGCTGAGTCAGCCGACGAACCCGAACGCCGAGGTGAAGGCGGTGCACATTCTCAGGAGAGGGACGCAGTATTCTGGCCCTCCCATGCCAGAAGAAGAGGACCCGGCGGTGATCACGACAGGACACGCCAGATCAGACCCGCCGGCGGCAGACAGCACACCAGGTGCCATACCTTGCGGCACGCAAGCACGGGCTTGCGGTCCGCAAGCCTCTCAGCCAGGCGGCTTCTCAACCACCTTCTTGCGTTCCGCAGGACCATGCTCGCGTTCCGCAAGATGTGGCAGCAGACAGACAGACTGCGCAAATCTCCGATCATGTCGCGTAGTCCAAGCCAGCCAGCGGTAAGGGCCAGTCTCCAGCATTTCCGCCGCCCTACAGACCACCAGTACCGTTTCCCTAGAGGCTCGCCAAGCACCGCTTGGAGGAGCAGTTCTCTAAGTTCATGGAGGTGCTCAAGCAGCTCACCGTCTCCATCCCGTTCGTTGACGCTCTCCTTCAGATGCCGTCCTACGCAAAATTCTTGAAGGACATCCTGTCCAACAAGAGAAGCTTGAAAGACTGCAAGAGCGTGCAACTCAACCATGAGTGCAGCGCGGTGGTGAGTCGCGAGCTACCTCCAAAGCTCGGGGATCCCGGGAAATTTACTATCCCGTGCACC
Source organism: Cyperus esculentus (assembly GCA_030179965.1). Classification (NCBI taxonomy): domain Eukaryota; kingdom Viridiplantae; phylum Streptophyta; class Magnoliopsida; order Poales; family Cyperaceae; genus Cyperus; species Cyperus esculentus. The sequence continues at coordinate 3,269,898 of JASGLE010000025.1, read as the reverse complement.
CTCGGCAAGGAAGACATCAAGAAGGCCTTGTGCGACCTGGGTGCGAGTGTGAGCCTCATGCCTCACACTGTCTTTCAGAGGATAGGTGTGGGCGATCTCAAGCCCACGCGAATGACGATCCAGCTTGCGGACACCTCTACACGCAAGCCACTGGGGATCGTAGAGGGTGCCCGTGCGAGTGGGCAAGTTCTTCGTGCCAGCCGACTTCGTGGTGATTGATATGATGGAGGACAAGGATGTACCAATCATCCTAGGACGTCCTTTCCTGCGGACAGCCCGAGCTATTTTTGACACTCATGAGGGCACTCTCACCTTGAATGTCGGGGGCGAAAAGGTGCAGTTCCACATCGAGAAGGCGGTGAGGTACCCCGACTTCTCCGATGACAACCATGAGGATTGTTTCTATGTGGATGATGGAATCATCCTAGGAGGGCAAGAAGATCAGCTTGGGGGGCGTCCGAACTTTGCCAGGTATCATTCTGATCCCCCATCTTCTTTGCAGGGCAAGTATAGCCCGGTTCTGACGGACAGTGAGGCTGGCGGCAATTCTGTCGCTCCTGGAGCCACACACTGCGGTCCGCAAGGCAGGTCATGCGGTCCGCAAGCCCCTTTGGGTGATCCACCAGACGGGCCACGGACCACCGTGGCGCAGCCATCACCCCCAGCAGCTGCTCACACACCGCTGCTGGACACCAGCAGGTCTGCAGGACCCTCTCGCAGGCCACCAGAAGGCAGGTTCCATCCCCCACCGGCATCGACGTAGAGGTATCATGGTCAGGCTCGTGACCTAAAACAAGCGCTTCTTGGGAGACAACCCAAGCCGTTAGGTTTCGTTTTACTTTTCTTGTATCAGATCTACTCTCTCTCTTTGTCACAATTTCTTTTGCATTCTAGTTCATTCTCATTTTGCATTAGGTGTTTTCAGTTGTGTTGGTGTAGTGCTAAGCAACAGAATCAAGAGATGGCGGACAACAGGCGCAAAACGACGTAGAATCAGGTTCTGCCAAGCATCCTGCGGCCAGCAAGGCCGACCTTGCGGGCCGCAGGAGGGTCAGCAGGCAGCCTGTGGTCAGCTACCAGACTTCTGCCTGACCAAAACACAAGTCTTGCAGTCCGCAGAACACCTCCTGCGACCCGCAAGAGGGAGCCAGACAGCACGAAGCGACCAGCAGTTCACGCTGCGCAGACCGACCACGAAGCGACCAGCAAGCAAGGACATTCTGCCAGCACTCCCGACAACACCGCTGCACCATGAGTCCCTCAGGTTGTATCTATTCTCTCTCATTTACGTTTACATATATGGGTTCGTGCACTGAGGACAGTGCATGGATTAGCTTGGGGAGGGAGGACAGTACGTCTGAGTTTTAGGTTAGTTTTAGGTTTTCTTTTTCATTTTTCGTTTTTCTTTTTCATTTTCATGCTTGCATTTCTGAAAAATTTTGTGAAATTGTTAAACTCAAGGGCATATGGGAATTTTTGAAGTTTGCATTGTGGAAAATTGGGCATGATAACTTTATGAGATTTGTGTTAAGGTCAGAGAATCTTGTTTTGTAGTGATTAGTCCCATGAATAAAGTATGATCAAATTGAAAAAGTAGCAAACCGAAAATCTGATTGAGGATGAAGAGTAATTTCTCAATTTGTGGTACCCACGTGAATTTGGTTTGAAAATGTGGAAAGTCATGGCCTAGAGTGCATTAAAATTTCAAAAAGGAATCAAATATTTTAAAAAACCAAATTAATGAGCATTTCGGGGATGCGGTCAGGTAGGACGAGTGCACCATTTACTTTTCTTTCATCCGACTGACCGGTCCTTGAATGACTAAAAAGAGGGGTGGAGTCGCGATCAGGCAAGACGTATGCACTTTTATTTTCTTTATCCGACTGATTCGGGCTCCATTTCTTCATAATCCAATTAAAGCATTTCAAGGTCCATGGAATTGAAAGGTTGAGAAAGTTGTTCACCGTGGGGTTAACACAATTGGGATACCAACTTTGTAGTCCGATCGAAAGATCTAGGGTCCTGCAAGTACGATAATCATACTTGCAATTTAGGTTGCTTTTCATGGAACAAGAATCGCTCGTCCCGATTTTCTGTGCCTTAGCCCAAATCTTGTGAAATTATTATGCGTAATTATTTACAATGCGAAATTCAAACTTGCTCATAAATTCTTGGTTTGGCATTTTCACAAAGTTATTCTTTGCATTTAGGACGACTTGGGAATTTAGGATTACGTCTAGGTATGGTCTGCTTCTTAGGTTCTAGGTTTTGCTTGAGGACAAGCAAGGTTCTGAGCTTGGGGGGATTTGATGTCATGCATTCATATATATATTTTACCAGACTTGCACTAGTATTTTAACCTAAAATTCCTAAGTTTAATTGCATTTAAGTAGTAAGATGTCTAGATTCCAGTTACTTCTTTACTTTTGTCCAAATTTCAGGTCAATCGGGCTTTTGGAGCCAATTGGACGCGATTCGGAGCCATAGACAACAAGTCGAAACAGGAATGAACTTCCTGCGGTCTCCAGGACCCTCCTGCGGTCCGCAGGATCCCTCCCGCGTCCAGCGGACGGAGGTTACAGCACGTTCGTCCTTCCGCTCGGCGCTGAAAACTTCCTGTGGAGCAGAAAAACCGCCATTTCCTTCTTCCTGCGGTTCGCAGGCCCGTGCCTGCGGTCCGCAGGGAGGTTACTGCACTACAGTTTTCTATTTTCTGGCGCTCTGCCTATATAAGGCGGTCATTGGGACGGTTCCAGACATCTTTTCACTTATCTTCTCACGCCCTTTCATTGCATATTCACAACCAGAGGCAGAGGAAAGAGGAGAGAAGGCCGTTCATCATTCTTCGAAGCGGATTTGAGAGAATTCTCGCGCGGGAGTGAAGATCGTGTCGCCTCGAATCCTTCTTCGGTTCTTTTGCATCATGATTTCTTTCAGTTCTTTGTTTTCTTTGTTTTCTTGTGTCATGAGTGAGTAGATCTATCTGTTCTTAGGGTTTGAATGATGACGATTGTGTTGATGGATTAGTTGAATGTGTAGACTTACGTTGTTTTCATAATCACTTGAGATTTTCATTATAACGTGTTTGTGATTTGTTTGTTCAATTGGTAAACCTATAGGTTGTGGCCAGACCTAGTTGGTTAATGTAGTATGATTTGACCAGATCTGATTGCTTGCACAATTTGGGTTGATTTGTATCCGAAAGTACCCGTAAGGCGAAACTGCGTTTCGACTAACCTCGAAACGGACCCTAGAGTTAACAAGTGACATGAACGTAGTTTAGAACCTATTCTACGAGTTTCGAATCGATTTAGGATTGTTAGGAGGACCAAAGGTGAAAACCCAGGACTTGTACCAACTCTGAATTGCTTAGGAACTGACGACGTTAGTCACAACACCAAACCAGAATTGAAAACTGCTCTCTGTCAACTGCCTGCGGTCCGCAGGGACGTGCCTGCGGTCCGCACTCAGTTACAAAAGGTGCAAGACAGGAGTTACAAAACTGACTGCGGATTATTAGAGAGATCTGTGGTTCGTGGACGGTTTTGCGACCCTAACCAACTACTTGCGGAACGCAGGCAACTGATCCTGAGACCAATCTGATTCTGACAACCCTGAGAACGCCTTTTAATTAATTGTCTTTCAGTTATTTACTTGTTTTAGCACTGTTTCCTTGTGTTTGTAACCAGCCTTGTTAAAACCCCCAACAATTGACCCTTTAATCCAAACTCTCTTAGAATTTAGAAGTAGGTTTAAGTAAAGTCTGGTGTTAATCCCGTCCTTGAGGATTCGACCCTCAAGTACTACACGAGATCGTACGCTTGTGATCGTTTGCGCCTGGCTGAGAGGCTTGCGGACCGCAAGCCCGTGCTTGCGTGCCGCAAGGTATGGCACCTGGTGTGCTGTCTGCCGCCGGCGGGTCTGATCTGGCGTGTCCTGTCGTGATCACTGCCGGGTCCTCTTCTTCTGGCATGGGAGGGCCAGAATACTGCGTCCCGCTCCTGAGAATGTGCACCGCCTTCACCTCGGCGTTCGGGTTCGTCGGCTGACTCGACAGTTTGGTGCCCGAACTCGACACCGCACCTACGTCTCCTCCCGCGATCCTGGCCAACTTCTCGTTGATGGACTGCATCTGCTCGAACAGCATCTGATTCATCTTGTTCTGCTCAGTCATGAAGTTGTTGACCACAGCAGGCTTGAGCTCTTGATGCGGAGGCACGTAAGGTGGGCGGAAGGCATTCTGTTGGGCGGGCCCGTTCTGGTTCGGGAAGTGGGAGTTGTTGAAGAAGTTGCGGTTCCCACCTGCTTGCTCCTGATTCTGGAATCGCTGCGCAGGGTTGTAGTTGTTGGTCCTGAAGTTGGGATGGTCCCGCCAGCTTGACCGGTCTGCTGGGTTGGCATACCCCTGCGAGAATGGAGCATTGTTGAGAGAGTTGACATGCTCCTCCGCGGGCTGTTGTAGCGGACAACTCTCATAGACATGAGAGTCCTCGCCGCAGAGCACGCAGGACTGAGCCTGCACAGCCTTCGAGGTTGTCTTCTGCTGGTCCAGCTGCTTGTCCATCCGCAGCTGCAATGCCTCTAGCTTGGCCTGGACGAGGGCGAGCTGAACGACTTTGTAGCGCCCTTTCGTGCCCCTGCTGGACTCGCGGCTCGACCACTGCTGCTTCTTGGCGAGCTTGTCAAAGATGTCCAGGATGTCTTGCGCCTCTAGGTCAACGATGGACCCACCTGCGCATGCATCAACCATGACGCGGTTCTGCTGAGTCAGTCCATCATAGAAGGCATCTGCTAACATCATGTTGGAGAAGTTGTGATGGGGGCAAGACAAGCAGAGGTGGTTAAACCGATCCCATGCATCTCCCAGCGACTCGTCATGTGCCTGCTTGAATGTGGCAATCTGGGACCGAACCTTGGCAGTTCTCCTAATTGGGAAGAATTTCTCGAGGAACTGCGATGAAAGTTCGGCCCAGGAACCAATTGAGCCCTTCGGGAGAGAGTTGAACCAGAATTTGGCCTTGTCCCGGAGAGAGAAATGGAACAAGGCAAGGCGAACGTAGTCGGGGTTCGCGTCTCCATTCTTCACGGTCCGGCAACACCCAAGGAAGTTATCCAAGTGATCGTGCGGGTTTTCGTTCTCCAAGCCATGGAAGCAGTTCTGCTGGATCAGGCTCACGGCTCCGGTTCCGAGAGTCGGAGGACCTCCGGGCACGACTGGAAGTATGATGGGCCCTTGTGCGTCAGCAACCCGTGGGCTGTGGAACTCCTTGAAGGTCCGCGGCTCGAGGGCGTGCTCTGCGACCTGCTGCCTCAGCTGTCGGACTTCCTCTTGCAGCAGTTGCCGAGCTTCTTCGGCTAGCCGCCGTTGTTCGTCGAGCTCCTCGGCCCGAATCTGGAGCTACTCGCGCTCCGCGTCGTCTGCCATGTCAGACGACGAGTCTGAATCAGCGAGGACGGCGCTGATCCCCGCTCGTGGAGATCGGAATATCGGACTCTGGGGTCCGCTCCTCAAAAAGTAGTCGCCAACAGGAGGAGGGAATCCGTCCAGCGTCGTTCTCCTGAAACAGAAAAAGAGAGAAAAGAAGAAGAGAAGTTAGAACCTAGAACTAAAGAAAAGCAAAATCTAGGGTTAATATCGCCGTCCCCGGCAACGGCGCCAAAAAGCTTGACCGCGCGAACGGGTATAGGCTTTTAAACCTAAAGTATGCACTCGATCGCAACCGTACGATCTCGTGTAGTACTTGAGGGTCGAATCCTCAGGGACGGGATTAACACCAGACTTTACTTAAACCTACTTCTAAATTCTAAGAGAGTTTGGATTAAAGGGTCAATTGTTGGGGGTTTTAACAAGGCTGGTTACAAACACAAGGAAACAGTGCTAAAACAAGTAAATAACTGAAAGACAATTAATTAAAAGGCGTTCTCAGGGTTGTCAGAATCAGATTGGTCTCAGGATCAGTTGCCTGCGTTCCGCAAGTAGTTGGTTAGGGTCGCAAAACCGTCCACGAACCACAGATCTCTCTAATAATTCGCAGTCAGTTTTGTAACTCCTGTCTTGCACCTTTTGTAACTGAGTGCGGACCGCAGGCACGTCCCTGCGGACCGCAGGCAGTTGACAGAGAGCAGTTTTCAATTCTGGTTTGGTGTTGTCACTAACGTCGTCAGTTCCTAAGCAATTCAGAGTTGGTACAAGTCCTGGGTTTTCACCTTTGGTCCTCCTAACAATCCTAAATCGATTCGAAACTCGTAGAATAGGTTCTAAACTACGTTCATGTCACTTGTTAACTCTAGGGTCCGTTTCGAGGTTAGTCGAAACGCAGTTTCGCCTTACGGGTACTTTCGGATACAAATCAACCCAAATTGTGCAAGCAATCAGATCTGGTCAAATGATACTACATTAACCAACTAGGTCTGGCCACAACCTATAGGTTTACCAATTGAACAAACAAATCACAAACACGTTATAATGAAAATCTCAAGTGATTATGAAAACAACGTAAGTCTACACATTCAACTAATCCATCAACACAATCGTCATCATTCAAACCCTAAGAACAGATAGATCTACTCACTCATGACACAAGAAAACAAAGAAAACAAAGAACTGAAAGAAATCATGATGCAAAAGAACCGAAGAAGGATTCGAGGCGACACGATCTTCACTCCCGCGCGAGAATTCTCTCAAATCCGCTTCGAAGAATGATGAACGGCCTTCTCTCCTCTTTCCTCTGCCTCTGGTTGTGAATATGCAATGAAAGGGCGTGAGAAGATAAGTGAAAAGATGTCTGGAACCGTCCCAATGACCGCCTTATATAGGCAGAGCGCCAGAAAATAGAAAACTGTAGTGCAGTAACCTCCCTGCGGACCGCAGGCACGGGCCTGCGAACCGCAGGAAGAAGGAAATGGCGGTTTTTCTGCTCCACAGGAAGTTTTCAGCGCCGAGCGGAAGGACGAACGTGCTGTAACCTCCGTCCGCTGGACGCGGGAGGGATCCTGCGGACCGCAGGAGGGTCCTGCAGACCGCAGGAAGTTCATTCTTGTTTCGACTTGTTGTCTATGGCTCCGAATCGCGTCCAATTGGCTCCAAAAGCCCGATTTCTGAGACCTGCTTGAGCCAAATTTCACTGAATCAAACCCCTCTAATTAAAGCTGGTTGAGTGAAATGGGTTTGTGTTCTTGCAGAATGATGATCGTACTCGCACCAAGTTACTTTGGTGCTGCTGCGATTGTTCAGTGCCGTTTCGTAGTATTCAGTACTACTGATCAGTACTGACTTTATTTTTTTTTTCCTGAGAAAACTTGTCAGTAATTGTTTGCCTCTCTCTTGTTATTTTTATACCCAGATTGACTTGTTCAAAAGTTGGGTTCTTTATTTGGGTTAAGTAGACTGAAGGGTAATGCCCTCGACATAAAATCCTTTAATGATGCTGTATTTTTTGCTATAAATTTTTAATTCACTATTTTTTTTTTTTGATGTGGTAGGTAAAAAGCATACCAAACTTTTCATTAATAAAATAAAAAAGTACAAAATATTTACATATGAGACAAAAAAAAAAAAAAACAGAGGAGAAGCATCAGCAGCAGGATTTTAATTCAAAAGAAAAAAAAAATTTACATATGAGACAAAAAGTTTTTAATTCACTATTCATAAATTCAAAAGAAAAAAAAATATTTGGTCAAAATTATTTGCTAGGTGTTTTATTGATAAATGTATTTTTCCCCAAAAATTTAGCCAAAAATAGAGAGGGAAGAATGAAGGAATGGTGTGAATAAAATACTGGGCATGTGCTTGCTTTCTTTTACATTCTACCATGTGTCATAACATAACTTTGTAAAGTGTAGGACGATGGCAACCAACTCATCTGATGACGAATTAAGTGATGATGAAATGATGCAGAGAATGCAACTAGCCGTCGCAGCCCCCGCGCCCCCCGGCAGTCCTACCGAGGGGCGCACGGGGCTGCCGGAGGGCTGCTATGTGGGAGATTGAGAGCAATTTGGTCATATAAAAATTTTAATGGCAATAATTTAATGTTATTAAGTTTGTAGTGACAAATTTGCAATTTCCAAGTTCGGAGTGACAAAGTTATAATTGGAGGGTTTTTGAGTGGAAAATATACAAATTCCCCTCTTCTTTTTTTCCCTTTTATTCCACTAGCAAGAAACTCACCCGTTATGCGGGCGTTTTAAATTCTGATCCTATACCATGTAATACATATAACGTGCTTTTGGTTTTTGACTAATTATTTATCATTTAAATTTTATTTTTACACTAAATTAACTCATTGAGTGTTAGAATATAAAGCATTAATTCCTCACTGATGTAAATTATAATCAACATTGATGTCTTCTATACCAAGATTGATGTCTTTCCATTTTTGTAAAAACTAAAATGGAGAGGAAGTTGTTTAATTGGAGAACATCAACACCTTTGAAATCAATGTATTTTGATATGTACCATTGATTAAGGAGTAGAATGAGAATTAAAGAAATTTGGAGGAGAAAAACAATGGAGACGTCCAATACTTACGTGGTTTATAATATAGTATAGATATAGATAGAATTATGCTAAAGAATTTCTAGAGGTGGCAGATTCCCAGGTCGGGTCGGGTAAGTTTGACCAGCTGGAAATGTCTGGTCGGGTCGGGTCGGGTCGGGTATCAGGTTAACATCTGCTGGTATTTTTTTGGGTCGGGTCGGGTTTTCTATTTTTGGTTAGATTTTGCACCTCTATTCCCGGGTCGGATCGGGTTCGGGTCGGGCGGGTTTTTCGGTCGGGTCAGATTTAGCCTGGAATTTCAAAGTGCTAGAAGTGATGCATTTGGATTTTATCGTCAATTTGGCATGCTAAAGTTGTACTATGCTCAAATTTTTCCGAATGCAAACAAAAATTCACAAACTTAATCCGTTAATCGCGTCTCTATATATTCTTTTCTCGATCTAATTTGTTCAACAGAATCAAAGCGAGATGATGCATGCACGAGTTGAAGAGGTAATTTGCAGGTCAACTCTCCAGTCAACCAGTCAATTTGTTTGCTGTTGCTAGTCCGGAAGAGTTGTCCAGATTTCTGCCGTAGGGCACCAGCTGCCTGCGCCACACGACACATATTTATGACTTTTAGATATCTAAAGGTGGCGAAATCCAATCCAACTCAACAAATTCGTTCAAATTCAATCCCTTTTTTAGAAAATGAAACTTATCTGAATCCTGACCTAAATCGAAACCCGACACGAACTGCAGTAGGACAACATGAAAGGAAACCCAACCCGATCTGAGATAAACTGAAACCCGATATGAACAACAATTAAGCAACTCGAAACCTAAACTCGTCCAACCCGAACCCGAACTGAAACTTGAGAGAACCTTAGATTAGAAACTCAAAAATCGAGAGAACATTAAATTAAAGACCTAAACCCCAATCAGATCTAATTCTTGAGACAACATGAAATTAGATGACTTGAAGTCCGACATGATCCAACCCATTTTGGGTTGGCTTGCACCTTGAGATGATCAAATAACATGAGATAACATGATCTTAACTATATCATAACTGACCACTCCATCCTAGATATCCCAAAACTCTACTCAACCCGAAACATGACTCGAACTGATCCTGACCTGCGACACGATAAAACGGCCGCACTTGTTGACATGAAAACCAATTCGACCCGATCTAACCCGCGACCAGATAATTAATGGTAATTTCAGACTCGAAACACGAATACCAGATCAACCCGACCCGTGACTTTACAAAAAAAGCAGTTATTAATATTGATGAAGCCTGACCGGACCCAACCTGTAACTTGATAATCTCCTCAATCAAACTAACCCGACCCCACACAACATGATCCATAACTGACCGATCCGTCCCGATTGCCACCTCTACTGTTAGGACTTTGATTGACCTTCCACCTCTCTCTCTCTTTTGAAGTCCTCTTGCCAGCTGCCATAGCCTAAGCCCTGATTCATTCAACAGAACTATTCAACGCAATTAAAGGTAAAAAGTATTAAAATGCTACTATTGATCAAAGTAATAGTGCACCTAAATTGTTTTACACGAGGAACACATATATATTATATTATGGTAGCATTTATTAGCCAGGAGACTTCTACATATTCATAAGTTTTGTTTTAGGGATGAATTAATTAGTTGCTTTCATATGACTCAAAATATAAAAAGGAGGAGAACTATTAAAATCTAATTAATTTGACATGACAGCAAATTCTTAAATAAATATAAATATATCTCTGAAATAGAATTTTTTTATAAAAATACTTTTAAACTCACAAACCAATTGTGTTTCAAATTTTAAGCAAAAGTTTCATTTTTTTATGCAATGGACCAAAATGTAATGAGTGTTGATAGAGTATCAAACGATACTCAAATTTGCTTAAAAATTGAAACACGATCAATCTATGAGCTTAAGATTATGTTTGAATAAATTTTTTTATTGTAGAGATTTTGTTTATATTTATTTGAGGATAGTTTATTAGGATTGTCAACAAATCTCCTTCAAAAGTAAATAAATAAATCATTTGGTGGTCTTCTTGAACCATGACGGTTACATAGAAAGAAGTAAATTCAATTACCCCAAAAAAAAAAAAAAAAATCATTTCGATGAACATTAAGTTTAATGATTGATTATAATGACCGCGTAAGTGATAATTCATTTGCAGGTCAACTCCAAGTCAATTAGAATTTTTAAGTAATGTAGCTAGCTAACAACAATCCGAAATTATCTTCAATCCTTCATTATATAAGAAAGCCTTGATGTGTAAAGCTTGTGTCAAGGACACACCGATCTCTCTTTACTTCACTCTATCACAACCACACATCAATAGTTCAATACCTTCCGGCAAAACAATGCAGAGTGTTCAACTCTTGCTCTTCTTTCTCCTTTTCCAACTGACACAATCATCATCTCTCAGATCCCAATCTCAAGCTCTCCTTCACTGGAAATCCACTCTTCAAACCCAAGATGCACTTGCGTCCTGGAAACCAGATGTTAACCCATGCAATTGGACCGGGATTACATGTCGCGCCACCAACAAGAAAAGGCAGGTGATCACTCGAATCTCTCTTTCCGACATGGGCCTAACCGGGAATTTAGATGCTCTAAATTTCTTAGCTCTCCCATCTATCAGAAGACTCGATGTTGATACCAATTACATCAATGGAGCGATTCCTCCATTGATGTGTCAACTCACAAAACTAGCTCATGCCAATCTCTCCGTAAATAGTATCGCCGGCATCATTCCTATGTGTCTGTACAATCTGACCAACTTAAAATATTTTGGTGCATATAATAATATGCTTTCAGGTTCTATACCAGAGGATATAGGCAGGCTCGTGAACCTTGTCAAATTGGATCTACATAGTAATTACCTTTCTGGTGTAATACCAATCAATTTTGGAAATTTGACAAACCTAAAATATTTGGCCTTTGGTAATAATAGCCTTTCCGGACCAATTCCTTACCAAATCGGTAAACTTGCAAAACTCACACATCTATCTCTAGCGAAAAATGTTTTGAGTGGTGAAATACCTGTTGCTCTGGGAAACTTAACTAGCATGGAGTTTTTGTTTCTTCACACTAACCACCTCTCTGGGACAATCCCTTCTGAAATTGGCAGACTTATAAAAATGATAAATATGCAACTAACAAAAAATCATTTGGGCGGTGAAATTCCTGTGGCTCTGGGAAACTTAACTAACATCAACTATTTGCATCTTGATAGTAATGAACTCTTTGGACCAATCCCTTCAGAATTTGGTAGACTTGAAAACTTGCTGGTTCTTGAACTATCAGAAAATTTCTTGACCGGTGAAATTCCTGTTGTTCTTGGAAACTTAACTAACATCAACAGTTTGTACGCTTGGAATAATAACCTCTCTGGGACGATCCCTTTTGAAATTGGCAGACTCACAAATGTGGTAGATTTAGAACTATCACACAATAATTTAGGTGGTGAAATTCCTGTGGCTCTCGGAAACTTAACTAGCATCAACTATTTGCGTCTTCATACTAACAATCTCTTTGGGCCAATCCCTTCAGAATTTGGAAGACTTGAAAACATAATTGATCTTGAACTATCAAAAAATTTTTTGACCGGTGAAATTCCTGTTGTTCTTGGAAACTTAACTAACATGAACAGTTTGTATCTTTGGAATAATAACCTCTCTGGTACATTTCCTGTAGAAATTTGTAGAATTCCAAATTTAGTAGATTTGGAACTATCACAAAATAATTTGGATGGTGAAATTCCTTCTGAATTAGGCAACTTAACTTCGTTGGTAGGGCTTTATATATCATCAAATTCAATAGGAGGATTGATTCCTACAGAGCTCAGTAAATTAACAAAGATAGTGTATCTAAATTTGAATGACAACAACTTTATAGGAGCTATACCAAAAGGAATGGGGACGTTAATTGCTGCAATTGAAATTGATTTATCATTCAACAATCTAATGAGTGAAGTGCCAGAAGAATTAGGCAATTGTGCTAATCTTGAGTTTTTAAGACTCAACAATAATAGATTGAGTGGAAAGATTCCAACTAGTTTTGGTAATCTGGTAAATTTACTAGATCGTTTGGATCTAAGTTCAAATTTTTTAACAGGAGAAATACCACCAACACTTGGCGCATTGGTGATGTTGGAAAAACTTAATTTGTCTCACAATAATCTAACCGGTCAGATACCATCTTCCTTAGGTGGCATGTTGAGTTTATTATCAATAGACCTATCATACAACCAATTAGAGGGTCCACTACCCAACAACACTATTTTTCGAAATGCATCATTACAGTGGTTCATACACAATCTAGGCCTTTGTGGCATGGTGCAAGGTTTGCCTCCATGTGATTTAATTACTATAAACAAAAATGGCTCCACCAGATCTTACAAGGTAAAATTGATAGTCATAATTGTATCTTCACTCAGTTTTTCATTTACCTTGTTCATACTTTTGGGAATCTACCTAAGAGATTCGAGAAGGAGAAGAACAGAGTCAAGAAATATTCTTGACTGCTCACGTAGGGAAGATATTTTTTCTATTTGGAATTGTGATAGGACAAATGTGTATGAAAGTATTATTACAGCCACAGAGAATTTTGATGAGAAATACCTAATTGGAATTGGAGGTCATGCAAGAGTTTATAAAGTAATCTTAACCCCAGAGAATATCATTGTTGCTGTCAAGAAAATTCAATTAGAAGGAGATGACAACTCACCAAACACTAAAGCATTCCACAATGAAATTCTCGTTCTAACCCATATCCGACATCGCAACATTGTGAAGTTATTTGGTTATTGTTCCTCACCCCAACATAAATTCCTTGTGTACGAGTATTATGAGAGGAGGGATTTACATGTTGCTCTGAGCAATGAGGAGATGAGAAAAGAATTGGATTGGCCTAAGAGAAAGGCCATAGTGAAAGATGTAGCATGTGCTCTATCATACATGCATCACGATTGTGATCCACCAATTGTTCATCGGGATGTAACTTGCAAAAATATATTACTTAATTCTGAGTTCAAAGCAAGTGTTTCGGATTTTGGTACAACAAAGTTTCTCAAGCCGGAGTCTTCTAATTGGAGCACGGTTGCAGGCACATGCGGTTATATCGCTCCAGGTGATGTATATCTAACCCTTGTGTTATTATACTCTCAACTTTAATCATTTATTTTTCTTAGAGAGGAGGGATCCAATTCATGACCATTGGTATTAGTGCTCTTGACAATCATTCCGTTATTTATTCATAAATTGACAAATGTAAATTAAACTTTAGATATATCCTAAATCATCTCAATAGCATATATGTAAAAGTTGATTAAAATTTAACTTTGTTTTAATAGCCATCAAGAGAGGAGAAAGTTCGTAAAATTTGAATCATTGATCTTTGTTAATACTTGAATACATATAAATAAAATAAAAAATAATATAACTATTTGTGTACACATAAAAATGATACACATACACACAAACACATTCCATCAATTAGAATTGTACTTTAAACTCTTAATTAAATATATTTATTTGAGATTAAATTTTTCATAATCACTGGTAAGTCACCGAAAACATGGTCATTTGACCCAACCTATTTTTGAATCGTTAAAATGCTACTTCAATGCAGAACTAGCTTACAATTTGAGGGTGACTGAGAAATGCGACGTATATAGCTTTGGCGTAGTAGTGTTGGAGCTGCTTATGGGAAAACACCCCGGAGATGTGATCAATCTATTGGTACATGGTGAAGAACAAGAAATCAAACTGGAAGATGTCCTCGACCGGTGCATTGAGCCTCCAACAGGGCAAGTCATGAATGAAATTGTCAAGATTTTGCAGATTGTATTTCAGTGCTTGAAAAATGACCCTTTACTTCGTCCAACAATGCAAGAGGTAGTGGATATCTTATCTAAAGCTGAACATGCAGTTACTTCGTAAGTTCTTATAGTGGAAGCTTCTATGTCTGAAGCAGACATCGCAGTGCGTAGTTTAGTTGGGAGAGTCAATGTCACCTGTATGATATATATGTTCTCATTATGCATTTTGAATGTTTTTGGGTTGCTTAGTTGAAATTGTGTATGCACATGTAAGAGACTCCTGTGTAAACCTTTTTTTTTTTTTTTTCTCAATGATCATGTATGCGAACCTACTAAAAAAAATTTATATACCATCTTGCACATATATATTAATTTAGATTTTCTGTGTTTGATGCAGTAAGAAAAATGTTAAATGAAATTAAGTAAATACTATAACATTGAAATTGAAAATTTTGTTTGCTAGCTATAACCTTCAATGGAACTCATAGTAAATTAATTAAACAAAATCAATAAAATATGCTTGACGTGAAGTCATTTTTTCCACTGAAGCAGCCTCTGGACAACAACATACAAATTAATAAAAGAATAAAAACTTGTAAGTTTGCTCACATTAGAAGACATTTTAAAATCCTATTAATTTCTATATCTTTGTGTCCTCGGAAAAGCATGTGAAAAATTTGACCATGTACTGCAGTTTCGAGTTTCTGATAAGTGGTTTTGGGTTTTAAACGGCGATTCAATAACCTAGTTTTGTTACTGTTCGTTGCATATGGTAAATGCAAGATTATCATGTAGTCTCCAATCTATGCAAATTGGCCTCCAATACATAAACCAAGTATCATCGTAATAACATCTACCAGTTTCCTTTATTAGTATCCTAATCATGTTTCCGATCCGTATTCGTCCGATATTCAATCCGTATTTGGTTCTATGTATAATATCCGATCCGTATTCGTATCCGGAACTATCCGTAACAGTAAAGCTATTAGCCACCTATATCCGATCCATTTACACCCCAACCTGTTTCTGCTTTTTTCTAGACATTTCAATTGTAAAACATTCAACTACAAATAAAATCAAGAGCACAGCCATTGTAACTTGCAAGAACCATGTTGAATGAAATAAAATCTTGTAGTCTGAATTGTTACCTTGTGTTCTTGTTTCCTGGTTCTACTTCTACCAGTGGCCTTTTTTTTCTCTTTTCATATTCCATGTTTTACCAGTGGAACCCATATATACAATTCCTCTGATGGAGCAGCATTAGAGGTGGCAAATCGCGCGGGTGGGTTGGGTTCGGGTTCGGATTGGACGGGTCGGGTCAGTTTGATTTTCTAGAAGATCTTGGGTCAGGTCAGTCGGGTGATGGGCAGGTTGGGTCGGGTCAATTTTAATATCGATTTTTTTGGATAGGACGTTGATTTGAGTTGGATTGCATGTTGTTTGATTTTGAGTCGGATCGGGTCGGATCAGTTTGACTTTCATAAAATGCCAGGTCGGATCGGGTTTGAATGGAGACTGTGGAGTCAGGTCGGACAGGTTTCTCGGGTCCGGTCGGGTTTTGCCACCTCTAAGCAGCATCTTCCTCCTCCATCGATCGCCAACCTGATATCCACTACCTGACCATTGCTCGCCATGTCCTAGATCAGAATCCTAGAAGAGGAATATGTAGGAGTGTCTTTTCGTGCCTCAGCCTGACTGCCTGTGTCGTGTGGAGTTGGGCAAGTTGGGCTAAAAGATATTCCAAATGGGTTGGTATTTAATTTGGGCTGCTTGTTTAAACAAAAGTGGTCCAATAAAGGCTTGCTGATTGCATATCTAGTCTAGCAGGCCTGATCATCAGTTGTTGGGTTGTTGAGATTCGTGCAAAAGATGACAGATCATGATGTTAATTGAGATCTTTTGATTTTTTCACACTTCAGTTCTCACACTTCTCTACTTCACTCTCTGAGTCTCTCAAGCAAGCCTGTGATCATCCTCTCTTGTTAAACAGGTAAGTGTAACTCTAGCTAAACTAAGCTTCAAGTTGCCATCTTTAGCCTCTCTTTTGTTTGTCTCATTGTATCATGTGACACTGTCAACGTGCCAAAGTATGTACTAGTACTAAGTACTCACCAAAGAACATCCCTAGAGCTAAAATACAGGAAGTATATATATAGGATTTTGTAAATTGTAAGTGCAGTTTAGCTGATTTTGTTCCTATTTATTCCATTTTCAAAGGTAAAATGCAACAGCAGCATGTAGGCCTCCAGTAGAGATAAAGATTAAACTAAGTGCCATAGTCATAGTGGTTTCTGAGACCTGCTTGAGCCAGATTTCACTGAATCAAACCCCTCTAATTAAAGCTGGTTGAGTGAAATGGGTTTGTGTTCTTGCAGAATGATGATCGTACTTGCACCAAGTTACTTTGGTGCTGCTGCGATTGTTCAGTGCCATTTCGTAGTATCCAGTACTGAGTACTGACATTTTTTTTTTTTCTGAGAAAACTTGTCAGTAATTGTTTGCCTCTTTCTTGTTATTTTTATACCCAGATTGACTTGTTCAAAAGTTGGGTTCTTTATTTGTTTTAAGTAGACTGAAGGGTTTTAATTCACTTTTCATAAATTAAAAAAAAAAAATCAGATCTGATCAAAATTATTACCTAGGTGTTTTATTGATAAATGTTATTTTTTTCCAAAAAATTTAGCCAAAAATAGAGAGGGAAGAATGAAGGAATAGCGTGAATGAAATACTGGGCACGTGCTTGTTTTCTTTTACCTTCCGTCATGTGTCATAACATAACTTTGTAAAGTGTAGGATCATGGCAACCAACTCATCTGATGATGAATCAAATGATGATGAAATGATGCAGAGAATGCAACTAAGCCGTCGTGGCTTCCAGCACTTGGATTTACAATGCAATGCAACTGTGTGCTATGGATATGATTGAACCGGAGAATGATAAGCCGAGGGTGGGCAGAACTCGGGTTCAAGATATATTACATGGTCATCACAGTCACTGCTACGAGTCGTTCCGGATGAGCCCGGAGAATTTCATGATCCTGTGTGATGAAGTGAGACAGAAAGGTTTGTCGTCTAATGGAGAACTATCAGTCGAAGAGCAAGTGGGGATGTTTCTGCAGATTGTTGGCCGCTCAGCTACTATACGCGAAGTTGGTGACGACTTAGGGCATTCAACTGAGACAGTGTGGAGAACTTTCAACAATGTGTTGCGCCTCTGTGAATGCAACGTGACTACATTAAACTGCCAGGCCAGGATGCGCCAATCCATCCAAAACTATCAGAAGGAACACTGTATGCTCCCTTCCAGGTATATTGCTGTGGAAACATTTCAAGAAAATATGAATTATCACAAGCACAAACCTTATTTTTGACAAAATCTTTTCGTAGGGTGCCTTGGGTGTGATTGATGGTACACACATACCGGCAATTCCAGATCCTGATGATGGCAACCGGGACCGTTTCTGTAACCTGAAAGAAATTTATTCGCAAAATGTAATGGCAGCTGTGGACTTTGACGGTAACTTCTTGGCTGTCGTTGCTGGCTGGGAGGGGTGTGCTCGTGACAATGTGGTCTTGCAAACGGCAGTGGACGATGGTTTTGTAGTACCAGTACCAGATAGGTATTACCTTGTCGACCTAGGTTATGCAAATACAAAAAGTTTTCTTGGCCCGTACCGCAATCGACCCTACGACTTGGGTCAATTTCGTACTCAGCAGCAGCAGCAGAACCATTATGAATGTCCGGAGGACTTGTACAATCACAAACATGCACAACTTAGGAATGTTGTGGAGAAGACCTTTGAAAATCTGAAAGTTCGATTCAAGATCTGTCAACGGATGCACAGCTACAAGTTCAAGACACAAACAAAAATTGTGATTGCGTGCTGCGTTCTGCATAACTTCATTAGACATCAAAACATGCTTCAACATACCTCAGATGAGTCGTTCTTCAATGAACCGGTACTGGTGGATATCTCAGAGGGTAGCATTGGAATCCCTACTGGTATTGCTGCCAGTGACACCGAAGAAGGTGCTAATTTGAGGGACACAGTTAAGAATGCTTTGTGGGCTAGTAGATGAAACCTCTTGCACAATTGCTTTTGTTGGAGGATTTGATGTCTGTTTAATTGTTCACTCATTTTGGACCAATATATGCAAGTATCCTCATACTTGTAGCGTGTACCAGAATTATGTCATTTACTTAACTTACCAGTTTTTGAATGAGCAACTTTAAGTCACTGCATTCAAATATAAGGGGAAAAAAACAACGTTAATGAAGCTTACTAACAAGTGCAATAAATATTTTGGCACATATTTAATACATGAAATTGAAAATTTTGGTGCTCAATTTAATATTAAACAGGTTTCTTTTTGTCCAACTTTTTTTTTTTAGTCCCTTTCTATTTTAGTTAGGTATTACTTCTGATCTTTGTCGTTACAAAACTTTTTCAAGTTTATTTTTTGTGATTAGTTATTCGAGTATGTCAGTCATTTATATTGCATATTTAAGACACATGATGTTCAAGCAAGCTTTGATTGAAGAGGTTTTGAGCCGGTAAATTACATCAGATGCTACTTAAGTATCAACTGAGATTGAGCAGTTCAGGTCTCAACTGATGGCAACTGCAACGTGCTCAATTGCTAATCTGGTAACTGTACTCAATGTCAGTTTCTGCTTCATTTAAGCACCTACCCTCCTGTTTTAGTTCCGTTTCGTACCAGGTACCAGCACAAGATTCCCAGCATGAAGAGAAATGCATTACTGATATGTGTAGTATACATTACCAATTACCATGAGTCAATAGAAATAAGTAAATTAAATACAAGCATGCTAGCTGTTTACAATTTCCTTCTGGAAGAGGAAAAGAAATAGAAAAACAGCATAAGCTTATGAGAATCAAGAACCTTACTTGGTAGTACCATACAGTGTGCACAATGCACCAATAATCAATGTCTAAAAGTGTATTATGACTATTTTTATTCAATATAAAGACTAGATTGCCCAAAGATTGTTTTATACAGCAGTAATTGCATCATTTACATGAAAGAAATTATACAAATTGCTATAATTATTCTAAACTCGTCTATTCCTCTTGTGATAAGAGGCTAATATAAGTCTGATTTTTGACCCTTGTTGCAGCAAGAAAAACTAAAAAGGAGACTAAGAAAATGCTATAACATCAGGGTTGAATTGAAAATTTGTTTGCTACAAGGAATTTTGAGTTAATTAAACTTATTCTGGCAAATTGATACAATGTACTTATGTAAAATCATTTTTTCCACTGAGGCAGCCTTTGGACAACAACCTACACAAAAGAGAAGAAAAATTTTATATTTTTCCCTGCATTTTGTCAATATATCAGATGCAAGATAAAAATCCAAATTTTAATATATTTATTTTTTGTGAATTTCCCAATTCATGGATGGTATCAGGGTTTTAACAATTGAAACCTTGATTTTGTCCTGTAGATAAACAGAAAAGCTATAGGAAGAAAAATGAGAAAGATTATCCAAACTCTGAAGCGAATCTTAGAACAAATCAACATATCGGAGTCATTATGAAATCTGAATTATCTGACAAGAATTGGAATGCTGAGATTTCATTAGGTCTTGTCAGTAAACAAAAAATTAATAGAGAGATAAAATAACAAATATACTGATGTACATATTACCTTGCCAGAATTCTCTTTGTTTCCTACAATGGTTTGACAAGCTAGCCTCCAAGACTCGGGTTTCTGTAAATCCAAAAGACAAAAAATAAATTGAATAACATCTTCAATTCTTCATGGAGAACTGCAATCTCAGCACTGTAATAGGGCAGTATTAAGAAGAAAATAAACTGAGTCCAGCAACCAAATATAAAAAAAGAAAAGAGTTGTTTGGCCAACAATACCTTCTTCAAGTACCGGTTCTCAGCATCCGTTCTTTCATTCAAAAGCTCCTTTCCATCAACAATCTACAATGTCAACAAACAAAATTCAACAGCATAATTCAAATTCAGTTTGAAGATCGACATATCAGCTAGTACAGTTCCTCCTCTACCCAAAACACACACACACACAATGCATACATCGCCAAAATGAGAAATGGGAGGTATATACCTCGATGATGCAAGTGCCGCAATTGCCTACGCCACCACAGTTCATTAACTTTCCCTGCATTGTGTCAATGTATCAGAATCAGATGCAAAACATAATTCAATACGACGACTAATTTGGGCTACTTACATAGGTTGCGTAGAGCTCAAGCTTGTTGTCTAGCATTATATTGCGAAGCAGCTTTTCCCCGCTTAAGGCTGTCGCTCTATCCACTGGAAACGTCCCGTCATCTTTTGGCTTTGGCTATTGAAGAGAAAGATATATAATGTTAGTGGTGGTAATGTAGATGCTGATGCTGATAATGATTATATCTATGGTTAAAGCAATATCTTGTGTGCCTAGAGAATTTTACTCTAGTGGCAGGAGCATTCTCTGGCATGAAGGATCAGGCACACAGAAAATATATACAAATTGACCTTCATGCCCTTTTTTTAAGAATTTTATTATAATATGTGCAAATTAGCTCAAGCATACAAGTTGGTGCTTTTCCTTAATTAGTAAGACCAAAAGGATTTTCCTTATTAAGCAGGAGGCTGCAAAAGATGCTCTAAAATTATATATGTTTTTAATTCATCCTTATATTTGTACTAATTCCTAATTTTCTGGTATTACTCAATAAAATACCTCATTTCTATATTTTCCCTTCATTACCTTTTTTTTTTTTTTTGGTTGGGGTTAAGTAATTAACCAAGGCACAATGTAACAAAATATACACATTAAAAGGCCTCCTTTCTAATTCTCTCTTCATCTTTTTTTGGGCTTATTAACCAAGGCGCAACAATGTTAATAAAATACACTCAATAACTCTATCTAACAAATAAAAAAAATAAGAACAAGGTCATGACTCATGATATGAATTTCTCCACTTACCCCTAAGAATTCAAGCTCGATCTGGGGCTTAGGAGCAACCTCGGATGAACCCACCGAGGGATTGGCCGAGACACTGACACGAACCGGCCGTTTGTGCTTGGCAGATACAGATAGAGAGCCATGGCTGGGTGCAAAAGGAGAGAAGGAAAGCAGGGAGCTTGTGGCAGCCATGCTTAATTTCCTTTGGTTTCTAAATTATTATTGGTACAATCTTATTCAGTTAATAAATGAATATAAATGCAAAGTTGGGTTCTTTTTTTCTGTGATGTAACGAGTGAGTGAAAGTAGCTTCAAAGAGGACCACATAAATATGTTGGGGTCCTGTTTGAACCAACACACACTCCAGGTTCCAGTATTTTCAAGAGAATTCAATTCATGCATTTTGTGGAGTTTAGTGGAGCATTTCCGTCCTTGTTGGACTCCACAATTTTACACCAACGGCGAGGGATCCATTGTCAACATTTATCTTGAGAATTTTGATAACGTGATATTTCAAAAATTTTGTAAGAATTTATAAAAAATCTTAAAAATATAAAAAAGTTCACGGACGAAAGTATTTCTTAATTTACAGATTAATTATTTTTTTAATTACATTCAATTTAAGTGACATTTGATAATCCTTTAAAAATCTGTTAAATTACAATTGTTAAAAAATATACAAAATTTTGATAAACTAATCTATAAATTAACTATTACATCTATACATTTTTTTTTATTTTTAAAATTTTTTATGAATTTTACAAATTCTTGAAACATATAATCGTCAGTATTGTCAAAACTAGGATTGTCAATGGATCCCTTCCCATATTTAAATTGCGATAGAGAAAGACAATATCGAATGGAATTTAAATTGCGATGCGGAAAGACCATTAGCAATGTCGCGGCCCACGGGGAGGAAACAAGAGGACGGAGAGGAGGCGATTATAATAATAATATTTTCACCGGCTCACAATAGCATTTGAAACATAAATAACTTGTTGGATGTCAAAATGAAATGATGCAGTCTGCTCCATCGCACGTGTCACAAAAAGGGCGTAACTTTTGATCCGACTGTCGAATCGGGTTGAAATTTTGACAGAAGCTTCGCGGCTCTGAGCTCAAAACTTTCGGGGTTCAGATTCACGATCCGAGTCCTTCATAAACTTTTAGGCCTTTCTTTACAATTTTAGGGCTATTTTAGTACCTTAATTTTGCATTATGTTGTCTTTTATAGGGTTTTGTATTCCTTCTATTCAAGGTAGTTGTCCTGTCTTTTGACGAACAATTGCTCTTGTATCAGTTTATTCAGAAAACGAGAATTCGTGTCTTCTCAAAAAATCTCTGTTTTCTTACACTATTCCATTACTTTTCTCTACTGTCCATGCATCATGAAATGTCACAACTTTGCATCTTAATTTGTTGCTATCTGAGTGCTAAGTGAAATGCTATAATAATTTTGCTTGGATGCCGAATGAGTTGTCTGTTTTGTGAAACCTTCAAATTCAATCAACCTTGCTGATCTAACGAGGGATTAAAGAGGTGTGAACTCACCTCGAATAGCGGCCAATCAGCTTGTAAGTTGTAACAATTAGTCAATGCATTCACATCCGCTTACCGATATAGTTGACCAAACACAAAATCCAATGTCAATAGAAACATCTTATGTTCAAATGCATCCATACGTTCATAAACACACTTAGAATATAACAAATACATCTTATTTTGTAACAAATAGATCTGAATTTGTAATTTATAGACGTTATAGACAGATATTTGATCTATGGACGCTAGGTATGACTCGTCCATAAACAATATCTTTAATTCTTAATAGTCACTCTTTTTGGACTTCTCATCTCCCATTTACACAACACCAGAATTGAAATTTACATGATGCACCATCCCATATTGCTTTCCCTATGCTGCTTCTTAGTCTTCTTTTCTTGAAGAAATAAATTTCTTCTCGAGCGATTCTTCAATGAGGACTTAAAATTTGCTACCGTCAGATTTTCTGATCGGACGGTGCGATAGCCAGTCACACGTGAAGCAACCAGTCATCGTATGGCATTAGCCGGTTCCTGAAAATAAAAAATAGGGTAATTTTGTCTTTTTTAAAAATTATGTCCAATGCTTCGTTGCCTCCCCTCCAGTCCCCTTCTTTCCCTTCTGGCTTCTGAGCTCTTTCCTTCCCCAACCGAAACAAATACAAACTGAGAAACCTCTAGCTACTTCCCCTTCCCACCAAATCCGCCCCCAAATCAGCCTCCGGGTCTGCTCTTTCTCTTGCCGATTTAGAGACATTCCTCTCACCTCCCCACCAAATCCGTCCCCAAGAAATCGTCTAACCCCATCTTAGCGGTTTGCCATAGTTGTTTGAATGTTCCTACCTCCATGGTGAGGCGATGAACGGAGGATGAGATGAACGGTGGTCCGCCCGTTGAGTATAATTCTTAGTTCCAGTTACTATATTGTTGCATCAGTGAGTATGGTTTTGTTTGTCACCATTTCTTTGTTGAAGATACTGGTAATTTTCTGGTATTATGAATATATGAATGTATTAAGCCCTAATATTTATGTTTATTTGAAATACCAACTAAAGGTCGTTATAAGATCAATAGATTATACTTGACTTTTGAAGGGTTATAATTTTATCATTACACGATGTTTATTTTTTTTAGGTGCCAGAAAATTTGTTTCATAATTTTTCTAAGCTTATCCCCATAAGAAAGTTCTTTAGTGATGTTTGGGCCTTTGGGGAAAACAAAATTGTAGGTGCTATTGAAGTTTAATTTTGACAATGGTAAAGTTTGGGATGCCAGTAAAGATTAAACAGCATCAACAATTGGAAGAACAGTGACTTCAACTTCTGATGGTGACCGGTTTCTGGGTTAATTACTGGATGGTGACCAAATATATAAAATCAATACCTAGGCTAGTAGTGTTACTGGTTTGCTTGGGTTCCAAAATCAATCATACGGGATATGCGATGTGCAATGACTGATAGAGTTCTGACTGATAGTCGTGCATCAAGATTTTCAGTACTGGTACTATACAATATATAGAACTGTATATTTTTATGAGAATATCTGACACTTGTACATTGTGAATTACACTGAGTAGTTAGTATATATCTTTTCAGTCAGTAACTGCTGGAACAAATTGAAACATTTGACATGTTTAAAAATTAAAAGTAAAATGAATCACATTTACATATACCCACACATTCAGGTCAAAGCGGGCATGAAGCTGTAATACTGTAATAGCTGATTTGGATGAATCAACTCTCGCTGTTAGGTTATTTTGATTTTGCCTGACGAGGTTTGCTATAGTAGAAATTTGTTAATTTTTTTTGTTTTTGTACTAGTGATTAATTGAAACTTGAGAGTGATCAAGTAATCATCATAATTCCATTGGCATTTTGAACTCATTGACCAAATAGTGCCCAACTATTGCGTTAGCAGATAAAATACCAATGGTTGGTGTACCAGACTTCGGTATACTGCAGGTAAGCAGCTGTATGATCAACATTGTCCATGTTTATGAGTGACTAACTGATTATTAAGTAATAGTTGGTTAGTACTATAGCAATGCTGGTTAAAAATGTGACCTCTTAGCAAATGAAGATTAGCCTGTGATTTCGTAGTTTACTTCAAATCCAAGCATGAAGAATTGAATTGTTTGTTCTAAATTCAAGCATTTCAGTTTTTTAAATTTTTGTTGGATTATATGACTGTAGTAAGGCAGGAGCTGCTTTGGAAATGAAAATTGGATTTACAACTTAAGGCATGATGGCTTCTGACGTGCTTTTCTAATAAAATCGAATTCAATGACATAAATTATATTTTTGCACAGTATTATTGTTTGTAGAACTTATATCTGTTTGGAATTTATTCATGCACAACAATTGTATAATATGATTGTGTATTTTTTTTCTCAATTTTGAGATTATATACGCCTCAAGTTAATACACAATTTTCAATTTATGACCTGTGGCTTGTGTAATGCAAAAATTTTACATTTTTTGAAATTTTAATGTTTTAGATAATTAATAAATTTTTTTGGTGGTTCCTAATAATTAAATCTATTGACTTTTTTATTGTGTATAGAAATAAAAAATAGAATGAACGTTATGCTTAGTCGATTGTATTCAAAATATATTATGCCAAATAATTTTGTCTTGTATAAATTGATTTGTTCATCTTTGCCTTACTCGAGTCGCCATTGCAATTTCAAAAAAAGAAAAAAAAAATGAAATAAAAATACAAGACGTGTTTATATGTTAGTTTGGGCTATGTTCTTCATTGATTAAAAAAATTCTCTTTGCCAAGACATTTTGTTAGATGGCATCGATAGTTTCCAAGAATGAAATAAAAATACACTAACTTCGGCCTATTTTTAAAATAAAAAATAAAAAATCTTATTTAGAAAAGTAAAAAAATAAAAAAAATTTATTTCCAACACTAGTAAAATTGGTTCCTAGGAACCTGGCCTAGGCTGGTTCCTCAGAAACCGACCTTCATTTGTGGATTCTATTCAGATAGATCTCATTGTTAGCTTTCTGAGGCAGCGAAGTTTGTTCCGATCTAAGTTTCCTATCAAAAGTTATGCTCGTTTGAATGTGAGTGCCTGAAATCCAAAAGAGATGCTTTCAATGACTAATATTGTGAATAAATATTAAATATCACAAATAATATTAGAAAAAAATATAAAGAATAAATCTCAAATTTATTGAAAATGAGTAAAAAAGCTTCAAGATGTATTTAAAATTTATTGTGTAAACAACAGTCGTGCACTAAATTTTGTATTGAATTTTATACTGAATCATATCTTAAATTTTGGGTACTCAATACTCAAATGGCCATAATTATCATGTAATGAATTTAATTTATTTCTAATATTATTTGTAATATTTAATATTTATGTATAGAGTTTTATAAATAATCATCGTGCACTGAATTTTGTTTTGAATTTTATACATGATCTTATCTTGAATTCTGGGCACTCAATATTCAAACAGGCATAAATTTTGATAAGAAGGTTTGACTGGAGAACTCCGTGGCTACAGAAAGCTAGCAACGAGAGCTATCTAAAGAAAATCTCAAAAAGCAGTATTTTAATAATATTTTAGAGTCATTTTGAAAAATCCAAAACAAATACTTAAAAAGCTCCAAAAATAGAAAATTTTTATATTCCTTAGTATTTTTATATGATGAATTTAATGGGAACCATAAATCAAACAGGTCGACGTATAATTTGGACCATTAGCATTTTGGAGTGAAATGCAAACATTTTCATATTAGTCTAGCTCGACCTTTTTATATGGCACCCAAGAAAATTAATTTTATGTTCAAAATTTTAGTTTATATAGCTATATTAAACCTCTAGATAAAAATATTGTACAATATAAAAATTTTCAATTTTTTTAATTTAATAGTTGTTTTTTAATGATCTTGTAAAATCGTATAGAAATCCCCCAAATTTTGTATGTAAAGATCATTTTAAAATAATTAACATTTGTACCCAAAAAATGTAAAACTGAGATATTTGATATTCTACAATATTCTAATATAAATATTTTTGATTTAGCTATATAAATTGATATTTCAAATACACAAGGGCATTCACATGAAATAATTATTTTCACATATATAAGGACTTGAATAAGCACTAGCCATGAGAATTATTTCGAAATCCATGTTTTGGAATGTGGTTAATTAATTTCGAATATAATTATAAGTTTTGAAGCATTGGTGTCATTAAAAAAAAAATTGTATTAAAAATGATGAAATATTATGTTGAGATGTACTGAAAAATAAATCATTTCGAATTGAAAATTTTAAGAAATAAGTATCATGTTTTGGAATATGTTTCCTTTGCTGGCCATGTCCCCCCAGGTAGATTTATTTACGTCTGGGAGCAAATGGAGAGGACCAGCCCATTGCCATAATAACAAGAATTGGAGAAGAGAAACTGAGAAATGGTATCATTCCTTTTATTCTTCACAGGCGGAAGACCTGATTACCGGTTAAGGTATTAAATTACTCTAGTGCCCTTTCTTATTTTCTATAGGTCCGGGTCCTCATGGAAGAACTGCTCATCTTCTATAACAATTTTCAGTTCCCCCTTTTCAAGTGCAATCAATTTCCATACTATTGTGCTTTGTCCATGGCTGACATTACCGCAGCCACCGCTATCGGCTGGCTCGTTTCCCCCATCATAAGGTCTGTCATTGACAAAACCCAGGCCCTTATATCAAACGACATCTTTAGCAGAGCTGGCGTCGAGGGTGAGATGAAGAAGATGGAGATCACCCTCACAGAGATCCTGTCGATTATGGGCGCGGTTGAGAAGCAGGGGATAGAAAATCAGAACCAGGTGAAGTTGATGTGGCAAATTAAGGATGCGGTATATGATGCAGAGGATGTCATGGATGAGTTCGAGTACAATATCTTGCAGAAGAAGTCCGAAAATAAGCTAAATATGGTTAGTCGTGTAGCGTCTTTCCCCCGTGCTATCTGTCAGTTTGTACTTGGTAATGAAAAGTTCAGGAAAAAAGTTAAAGTTGTCATGGAGAGATTGGATCGTGCCAAAATATCGGCAGAGACTCTGCTGAAGTTAGTAAATGTGACCGGTTCAAAGAATGTACACTCACTTGAGCATGAAAATTGGTGTGTTACCAGTTCCATGATAACTGATGATATTATCGGCCGAAAGAATGAGTGCAAATTGGTAATAGATTTGTTGTTTAAGCAAGCAGATGTGTCGCCCACAATTATCCCGATTGTTGGCCAAGGGGGTTTAGGTAAGACTACTCTTGCTCAGATGGTTTTCAATGATTCCAGGATAAAAGATCACTTTGACCAAACAATATGGCTATCGGTTTCTGATAATTTCGATAAGGTTAAACTCACCAAAGATATGCTAAAATGCCTTTGTGACAACTGTAACACGGTAGATGTCAGTTTTGAGATCCTACAGAGAAAGCTCGAAAAGGAGTTGGCATTCAAGAAGATTCTTTTGGTATTTGATGATGTATGGTATGATAAGGATGACAATGAGCAATATAGTTACAGGAAAGAATGGTCACAAGTTCTTGCTCCATTGAAGGAGGCAGAATCTGGGAGCAAGATACTATTAACGACCCGACTGCCTTTAGTAGGGCATATTCTGGGTTCCGTAAGCTCCGTCGTTTTAGATGGACTAAGTGATGATGATAGTTGGTCCCTTTTCGAATTATGCGCATTTGATGGTGAAAACCAGCATGACCGTCTGAAGTTAGAACCGATAGGTAAAGAGATCGTTAAGAAATTGAAGGGATCAGCTCTAGCCATCAAAGTGGTAGGAGCACAATTGAGGGGTAAAGTGGACATTAAAAAATGGAGTAATTTTCTTTATGATAATCCGTTAGACACAAGTGACATAATGAATATCCTCCACCGAAGCTATCAACATTTACCAGAACACCTGCAACGCTGCTTTGCGTATTGTAGCCTTTTTCCAAAGTACTACATTTTTAGTCCCATCCGGTTAGTTCAAATGTGGATAACACATGGATTTGTCCATCCTCAAGAAAGCAAGAGTTTGGAGGAAGTGGGAAGGGATTATTTCAACGGGTTAGTAGCAAGGTCATTTATTCATGTCGTCAAACGTGCTAGTAAAGAACACTATGTTATGCATGACCTAATGGTTGATTTGGCTCGTCATGTTTCGAGAGGTGAATGCTATATGCTAAACAACGGTGACTCCATAAATAATTTGGGTTCTGTTAGGCATCTTTCTATAGCAAATCCAGAAGCAATTTGTGATCTGCGGTGTATGCATGGACTTCAAAATTTGCGTACGCTTTTATTTCTAAATGGTGTTTGGTTGACAGATAATCGTTTAGAGGAGGTAGTTTCTAGGCTGAAGAGAATCCGAGTTTTGGAAATCGAGTGGAGTCTACCGAATTTGCCCAATATTGGTGAATGCAAACACCTACGTTACCTATCTTTCATAAGAACCGCGGACATGGATTTACCTACAGAAATATTCAGCAAACTTCATCATCTGCGCGTGTTATGTGTTAGGGATCGAAACCCTCACGGAAGAGAAGGGCTTCCTTCTCATGTTACCTTACCAAAAATTATTTCAAGCACGAGTAGCTTGTTGTCTGTCGACACTGGCAGTTCCCTGATCTGGGATAGGGGCAGACACGTCTTTGCCGCAAATGCTTGGAGAGGAGTAGCAAGGCATGTCCATGTTAAGAAGAAAGGGAATGAATTGGTTCTACTCGGTGATATGGACATAAAGGGATACCTTCACATCGAAGGCTTAGAAAATGTCACCGTGGAAGAAGCTACTAGAGCTATGCTTGGCAGAAAAGAACATGTCACCATGCTGACATTGGAGTGGTCAAATTTACCTTCCGACATCATGAAAGTCACAAAATCTTACCAGGTGATTGAAGCTCTGAGACCGAATTCCAATGTAGAAAGGTTGTTTATCTGGCGATACCCTGGAGTTGCTTGCCCCTCTTGGTTGGAGTCAAATTTGCTCTTCAGGCTACAAGAAATTACTCTTTATGAGTGTAATGGATTACATGTGCTCCCAGCTCTCGGGCAACTTGTGCTGCTCCGACGCTTAAGATTTCATTCAATGAGTACATTGAGAAAAATCGGTCCGGAATTTTTTGGTAGTGGAACATTTCCATCCCTAGAGGAGCTTACATTTATCCAACTCAATAACTTAGAGAAATGGTCATTTCCTTGTCATGGCAACACATTTCCTAAGCTTCATAAACTGGAGATATTAAATTGTCCGAAATTTGTTGGATTTGAAATGCATGATTTCGCAGTCCTTAAAGAGTTACGAATTTCGAACTTCAGAGCAATGATTACGAAGTCACGGTTACACGGAGAAGGATCCTTTCTAGCACTAATTAAGTTAGAACTAACCAATTGCGGGGATAATGTTAATTTGGAAGGTATGCGTGAACTTGTATCCCTCGAGAAATTTTGGATCAGCGATTGCCCAAAATTATCATCTCTTCCAGGAATGGAGTTCTTCTACTCATTAAAATTATTGGCAATTTTCGACTGCCAAGAACTACGGTCACTGCCCAAGAAAGGCCTCCCTGTCTCGCTTCAAGCAGTCTGCATTAATGGAGCACATCCAGAGTTAGAAGACCAAATTCGCGATAAGAGAGGTCGCGACTGGGACAAGGTTGCTAACATTTCAGGATGCCGTTGTATTACTTTGGATCAACAAGGTTAATTTTCTTTCTCCGGTGTCTTGACAGAATTTAAATATTGAATGCATTCTTGCATAATCAGTATGATTAAGTTAGGGTCCTTTTGGTTCTTCACTGCCCTTAATAAAGTAATTGCACCTAATTTCTCGCAGTGAACTATGAGAGGTTAAAAAGGAAGGCAAGGAATTATTTCAACAATTCTGAATCCTTCTCCAAGGAAGGTAAATTCAACTTCACATTCACTCTCATATCATATATGTGACAAAAATATGTACTGCAGAAAATCTGATAACAATGTAAGTTTTTAATAATACCGATTGGTACCACTCCACTATCACTCTAAATGAAACAGCATTACAAGCACAATCGATTTGGACAAATAAGAGTCTGTGCATGCTTCAGGCTAATGATGTTGATTATTTTTCACAAAGTTCAGTAATGTAGACTTAATGATGTTTCTAACTGATTCAATCAATGTTGTTAATTTTATTTTTAGACTTTCTGTGTGACCTGGGACTTGCATCGACAGATAGCGCTCGCAAAGTTTTTTAAAGATGAATACAGAAGCTACTTATTTGAGATAATCTCTAGCTAATTAGTCAATAAAAAAAGCATGCATGGAAGCTGTAATTTATTCTCTTTTGGTATCAAGTTATCCCCAGGATTTTTCCCAAAATGCCCTTCTGAAGCCATGTTGTCAATAACAGCTCAAGTCTAACAGACACTTCTTTCCATTACCATGATAAATTCACCAGCAAAAAATATGTATCATTTTCACTGGAGAAGCTAAAGTCTACATAAGTATTTTTTTTTACAGTAACTATGTCTATCCATATATGTACAAATGAAATCATGTACATATATTGGGTTCTTTTTTCCTCTGTAATGTAATGAGTTATGACCACACAAATATGTTGGGGTCCTGTTTGAACTAACACACACACACACACCAGGTGTCCATTCTCTTTCTTTCTTTCTAGTATTTTCAAGAGAATTCAATTCATGCCATTTTGTGGAGTTTAGTGGAGCATTTTTGTTTGACTCCACGATTTCACGAGAATAAGAGCTCGTGTCTACTATTTTTACTAATTCATCAGTTTACTGTATTTTTAATGAGCAAATATCATTTTTCAGTAAACATTTATATCTTTCCGATCAATAGATATCGTTTTTCAGTATATCTGTTCACTACGGTTTCCAGTAAACATTTATGTAACTGTAGTAAGCACATGGATACACGTGATGTGTCAAAACTGTTAAAAGAGTAGATGAGTGGCCTACAAAATAGGGGTGGACTCTACATGATTTTCATTTTACAACAACTAATTAATTTTAGGGGATTGCTATTTTGAGGGCTCAAAGTGATATTTTGAGGGCAGGTGAGATAATTTTCTTCTTAATCCCAGTTTTACCCTCAATTAGTGGACTTTACGATTTTTTATTTTAAATCGGATTTAGTTCTCAGATGCAAAATACTGTGGAGTCTAGTAATTAGTTATTATTGCACCGGAAAAAAAGATAGAATTGATTGTCATTTGCAACTTTTTCAATCACTATCTAGATCCTATGTGAATAAAACATGAGAAGGAAATATGAGATTAGTGTGCAACTATTACACCTAATTATAGTGTTCATTATCAACCCAATATGACTATTATTTTTTGTAGGGGTTTCATTACGAACCCAATTTTGATTAAAAATTATTAATTATGTACTTTTTATTTTTTATTTAGTATCGAACATATTAATAGTTATATTATAACTTGATGATAATATTTTTTTAGAAACTATAATAAATAAAGATAATTTAATGTTACACATAAAAATAAATTAAGAACTAAAATATTTGCTACATTTCATAAAAAAAATAAAGAACCGGCATATGAAGTTACAAATATAGTTAGGCATGTGCATAAACTTAAAACACATAATTGAAATGTTATAATACTAATTAAAATTTTAGATAAGAATTTAATTTTTAAATTTTTGCCTTATTAATTATCATTTTTAATATATTATATATGTAAGCTTGTATAAAAATATAATATATAATTAGTTGCGGGCTTTAAATACCTGGTAGCAGGTTTCATTTATAGCATTATTAACATTTGACCGTTGTTATTAATGGTGAGTTACTCTTGGAATTTGTTTTGAGCGGAACGGGGTAGGGGCAAAATTGGTAAAGAGGGTGAAAAATATTTATGAGTCCTCAAAATAGTAAAAGTTGCCTCAAAATAGCACCTCCCTTAATTTTATTTAGATAGCATTTTTGGTAACTATAGCTCGACCGTATAACCAACATCACCGGTCCTTTTTTTTTTTTTTTTGGTTTATTATTTGGGTGAAAACAGTCAAATTCTCATGCAGACGCATTCCATAGACATTCAGTCACAATAATCTAATATTATAATTTAAAATTTTCATATTAATTCCAAGTGAATAAATAAATAAATAAATAGCTATAGTTTACAAATAATAATTTACAAATAAAGTAGACGTAAATCACATATATCACGGCCTAACGAAAAAGTAAAACTAATCGAAAGCAGCGTACTCCCGATCTCATATCCCTGCTGTACTGCTTTCTGCAGTTCATAACGTCAACCGTCAGATCGTCTTAAGATATGTGTCAGCTCGTATCTCAAAACGATCCAACGGTTCTCATCATGAACTACAAAATGCATTAAGTAAGAGTCTAATAAGACGCACTCTTCCTCTTCGCGGCGGCGCGCTTATCCTCTCAACGATGCGGATTTAGACTAGAGTGTTCATCCCCTGACTTACTGGATTGTGCAGTTCACAGTGTCAGTCGTTGGATCGTCTCGAGATCCGCGTTGGCATGATCTCGAGACAATCCAACGGCTGTCGATGTGAACTGCATAATGCGGTACAGAAGGGGATATGAATTCTCTGTAGGGAGGGAGTGGAGGGTTTTTTGAGATTGGGATGCACGAATCTCAAAGCATGCTCCACCTTCTTTTACTCTCTCTGCCTGACTGCCTCTTCCAGTACTCGTGTAGAACTGTAAAATCATAGAGAATTTCATTTCATTGGAACGTCATCTTCGATGGCGGGAGCTAAAAAGGCGCTGGCGGGGCTGCAGGAGAGCGTGAGGCTCGCGAGGGAGTACGCGCTCGAGGGCCTCTACGACACCTCCGCCGTCTTCTTCCACGGCGCCCTTGCCCAAATCAACAAGTACGTTACGTTACCTACTCTCTCTCTTTCTCTTCCCCTCCTCTCATCGGTTGGTTCAATTATAATTCAATTGTCAGTGATGCACAGCATGGAGAGGTGTTCTGATCATTTGGTTTGGAAAGGATTGATTGAGAATTGAGTTGCTGTTGCCCGAGATCGAGCTGAATTGTTGTTGTATTCTGATGTACATATGCTGAAATTTTCTGAGTTTTAATTGTTGGTTTGTGTCAATTTATTATTTCCTTCTGCAAGAACACTTCTTTTGTTGGGTTTTTGGTTCTTATATCTGGTCATACCTACAAATTGGTCCAGCAATCTTGCTTAGCCAATTCTGGCTGATTTAAGTGGTTATGGTAAATTAATTTAGTCAAGAATTGAGGTAAAACCAAAAGAAAGTTGAATTTAATTTAATTGTAGATAGATTGTGGAATATGTTGATGCTTGGGGTCGATTTCAAATTGCACAAAACATGGTCCTTAGTAAACAAGCTTGGTACTGATAGGCGATAGATATAATGCATGATATTCTGGTGAATCTTGTGTGTTGTGGAATATGTTGATGCTTGGGGTCGATTTCAAATTGCACAAAACATGGTCCTTAGTAAACAAACTTGGTACTGATAGGCGATAGATATAATGCATGATATTCTGGTGAATCTTGTGTGTTATCTTTCTTTGAATCTGCACCAATTTTGAAGCTATTGATTTTTCACCACTTGACTCATTGATTTAGCAAATTTACTCATGCAGGCATCTGGCTACACTTGATGATGTTGTAACCCATGCAAAATGGGCAGAGTGCAAGAGAGCAATCTCCGAGGAGGCTCAGATAGTGAAGCAACTGGAATCTCAAGTTCACTCGCTACAGAAGATCGACCCGAGTCTAAAGCGTTCTACTTCTCTACCTGCCAGTTCATTTGTTTTCCAGCCATTGGATGAGTATCCATTGCCATCAGATCCACCTACTTACGATCCTGTGTAAGAATAATTTACATGAACATAAGCACTTTAATCATCTTTAATTATGTATTAGAAAATACATCATAAGAGCAGAAGACCGATAATGGTCACAAGAACTTGAAACAATATAAGATCACATTAAATACTATAATTAAATAAATATAAATGTACCTTTAGCATTCATCATGAACAGCAAGTAGAAACTCCAACGCTAATTGCAAACTCTTAAATCCTACGAGATTGCACCAAGTTGATTTCTCTCTCTTCCTCTGTTTCACTTTGCCGATGGAGAGCAACTTCGTAATGTGTGTATGAGCAGAGAGAGGATCAACCATGGACTCTTATTTATACCTCCCACTGAGCCTAGCCATCAAGGTCAAAGAGGGTAGTCTAATTAAGAATTCTATTTCTGAATTCTATAATTACAAGTGGATAGTCTAATTAAGAATTCTTTTTTCTGAATTCTATAATTAAATTTACTTTAATAGAATGACTCTCTCTAATTATAATTCTATTTCTGAATTATATCTCTAATTATAATTCTATTTCAGAATTATGTAATTAGATTTATTTTATTAGAATACTGAATATTCTAACATTCTCCCACTTATATCAGTAATTCGTAATGAATATAACTTTAATAACATATATGAACTTTAAGACTAGTGATATATATATATGTCGTATATTCTATAAGTTCGGTATAACATAATGTTTATCCTTAACTGAAACCAATACGAGTCATGGCGGTTGTGAGTCATTATATCGACTCATTCCCTTCCATTACCACAATATTAATCCCAATTAATATAAACCATAAGGGCTATAACTTTAATGATCCCTTTAATTGTTCTTGAAAAGAACTGATTATTATTTAAATACAACAATAAGGTATACCTACATAAGTAAATAATAATCATACAGAAACAAACAAACAATGAACACTTTAATAATATTAATTCAAAGTTTACAAATTACAACAAAATCATGCACACTCAACCAAACCCATATTAACAACATGTTCCATAAATGTCTTGGGCGCTAATCCTTTGGTTAATGGATCAGCTATCATTCGATCGGTGCTTATATCCTGAATCGTAATTGTTCGCTTCTGCACTTCTTCTTTGACAGCTAGATACTTAATTTCAATGTGCTTGGCACCTTTAGAGTATCTGTCATTCTTACTAAAGAAGACTGCTGCGGAGTTGTCACAGTAAATTTTCAGCGGCTTGGCGATACTGTCGACATACTCAAGTCCTGAAATAAAATTCCGCAGCCATAATCCTTGTATCGTAGCCTCAAAGCATGCCACGAACTCGGCTTCCATAGTGGATGCAGCAATGATAGTCTGCTTCGCACTCTTCCATGATATCGCTCCGCCTGCTAATAGATACACAAAGCCACATGTGGACTTGCGTGTGTCAATACATCCGGCGTAATCTGAATCTGAGTACCCGATTGTTTCTAAGCAATCGGTCTTCCTATAGGTTAGCATAAGATCCTTTGTTCCTTGAAGATAACGGAGAACTTTCTTCGCTGCTCTCCAATGTTCTATCCCTGGGTTACTTTGAAATCTGCCAAGCATGCCTACAGCAAAGCTTATGTCCGGTCTTGTACATGTCTGGGCATACATTAGGCTTCCAACCACGGACGCGTAAGGGATGTTTTTCATTTCTGATTTCTCCAATTCATTCTTAGGACATTGAAACAATCCAAACTTGTCCCCTTTCTGAATTGGCACTGGCACACTTGAGCAATTATCCATGTTATATCTCTTAAGAATTTTATTTATATATGCTTTCTGAGACAAACCCAACAATCCTTGTGATCTGTCACGGAATATTTCAATTCTTATCACATAGTTTGCCTCACCCATATCTTTCATTTCAAAATTCTTTGAGAGAAATTTCTTGGTTTGATGTAACATACCAAGATCGTTAGTGGCTAACAAAATATCGTCAACATATAAGACTAAAAACATTATCTTACTCCCACTGACTTTGGTATAGATACAACGGTCAACAATGTTTTCTTTAAAACCAAAAGACGTAATAACATCATTGAACTTAAGATACCATTGTCGTGAGGCTTGTTTCAGCCCATATAGTGACCTTTTCAATTTGCAAACCATGTGTTCCTTCCCCCCAATTGAAAAGCCCTCGGGCTGGTCCATGTATACTTCTTCCTCTAACTCACCATTTAGAAAAGCTGTCTTTACATCCATTTGATGTAGCTCTAAGTCATAATGAGCTACCAAAGCTAAGATTATCCTAAGAGAATCCTTTTTCGAAACGGGCGAAAAAGTTTCATTATAGTCAATGCCGTCTTTCTGAGTAAAGCCTTTGGCAACAAGTCTAGCTTTATATCGTTCGATATTGCCTTTAGAATCACGTTTGATCTTAAAGATCCATTTACATCCAACTTTCTTGGAACCGTGAGGCAAATCAACGAGATCCCAAACTTGATTTTGATCCATTGATTTTAACTCTTCTTTCATAGCACTGACCCAATATTCTGAGTCTTCACTTTGTATGGCTTCAGTGTAGGAAATCGGATCGTCAATACTTGAATCAATTTCTGATTCATTGAAGTACACATAATCATTAGATTGAGTTGGTCTACGCTCACGTGCAGAGCGTCTCAATTCAATCGGTTGGGGTTGTACTATCTCTTCGTTGACGATATCATTATTGGGAATTTCATCATTCTCAGATTGTTGTTCCAAATTGACATTAAGTTGCGGAGCAACATTTGGAGCAACTCTTTTCGAAATCAAGGGCACTTGTACAGTGTTAGGTACAATGTCTTGCCGTGTGACCTCTTGAATGTCAATACTTGATTGACTGGAACTCCCACTAATTTCATCATTTTCAATGAATTTAGCATTTCCCGATTCTACAATCCTCGTACTATGGTTAGGACAATAAAAACGATACCCCTTTGATTTTTCTGGATAACCAATAAAGTAACCACTAATGGTTCTAAAATCCAGTTTCTTTTCATGTGGATTGTAAATTCTTACTTCCGCTGGACAGCCCCATACGTGTAAATGTTTCAAACTTGGTTTCCTTCCCGTCCACAACTCAAAAGGAGTAGTTTGAACAGATTTACTAGGAACCCTGTTCAACAAATACATGGCTGTCTTTAGAGCGAACATCCACAAATAATTGGGTACGTTGGCATGACTTAACATGCTCCTAACCATTTCAATTAAGGTACGATTCCTACGTTCAGGGACACCATTTTGTTGTAGTGTGCCTGGCATTGTGTATTGCGCAACAATGCCTCGCT
Organism: Cyperus esculentus; assembly: GCA_030179965.1. Lineage (NCBI taxonomy): Eukaryota > Viridiplantae > Streptophyta > Magnoliopsida > Poales > Cyperaceae > Cyperus > Cyperus esculentus. Next base: position 3,231,954 of record JASGLE010000025.1, on the reverse strand, counting down.
TCTCTAAAAATTTGGCGAATGGACCAGGGTTTTGTCCCGATTCATCATACTTTCCAAAATACTCACCACCCCGATCAGATCTAATGATTTTCACTTTACGTTCGAGTTGCCTTTCAACCTCAGTGACGAAAATTTCGAGAGCGTCAACTGATTGAGACTTATCATGCAAAAGGTAAACAAACCCATAACGTGAATAATCATCGATGAATGTGATGAAGTACTTATCTTTACTAAAGGAGAGGACGTCAAAAGGACCACATATATCAGTATGGATAATTTCTAATAATTGTGAACTTCTTGTAGCGCCTTTCTTTGATTGTTTTGTTTGTTTTCCTTTAATACAATCAATGCATGTTCCAAAATCTGTAAAATCTAAGTTCGGAAGAACTCCATTAGTTACAAGACGTTGGATGCGGTCTTTGGATATATGACCAAGTCTTTTATGCCACAAGTAAGCTGAATTATCATTAGCACGTTTTATTCCTACATTAGAATGCACGGTACAAAGAGATTGGATAAAACTATCATCAAGACAAAGCTTGTAAAATCCATTAATTTCAACTCCTTTAGCAATCACACAATTGTTTTTACTTACATAACAACAATTTGAACCAAAGTTAAATTCATAACCCAATTTAGCAAGTTTTGATACAGAGATTAAATTCCTATTAAAGTTAGGTACATAAAGTGTACGAAGTAAATCAAAAGTACAGCCGGTATCAGTAATGAGTCTATACGTTCCGACTCCCTCGACTAGTAATTTTTCATTACTTCCGGTCATCACTGATATCTCATGTAGACTTGTGGTCCGGATTGAAAGGAATCCCTGCGCATTATTAGAAATATGAGTGTTTGTGCCAGAATCAAACCACCAGGTGTTTTTAGGAACATTAATAAAATTAGATTCAAAACATACTAAGGCAATATTCATACCTTTCTTTTCGAACCAATTACGACGCTTCATGCAATCTTTCTGAAAATGTCCAACTTTCCTACAAAAGTTGCACTTTTCCTTGCTCGTCTTTTTGAATGTCCCTTTAGAAGCTTTAAGGGTTGGACCCTTCTTCCCTTTTCTACCACCTGATTTCTTTACGCCGCTTTTACTAGCGCCATTATGGTTCACAAGGTGTACCTCAGGAGGTTTGCTATCTTTTATCCTTTGCTCCTCTTGAATCAACATTCCAGACAATTCATGAACTGTCCATTTATCTTTAAGGGTGTTGTAGTTCATTTGGAATGGACCATACTGATCAAAAGGCAAAGAGTTGATTATAAACTGAACCAAAAATGGTTCCTCCACGGTCATCCCGACACCCTTGAGCTTAGAGGCTAAGGCTGTCATCTCAAGTATGTGCTGGTGCATAGTAAGACTGCCATCATATTTCATGGTGGTCAGTTTTGACATTAGCGTACTTGCAACACTTTTATCAGCACTTTGAGATTGTGCTTTAACACTTTCTATGAAGTCCTTTGCACTAGTAGTTGTCGGAAGCGAAATCTTGACGTTAGGTGCCACAGTCATCTTGAGAAACATTAATGCCAGTCTATTCTGTTTCTCCCAACCGCTCATTCTAGCCTTTTCTTCATCGCTACTTTGTGCATGCAAAGCAGCGGGCTTTGCGGTTAGGATGGCATCCTCAAGATCCATGGCACCAAGTGCAAACTGCACTTGTTCATCCCATTCTGTAAAGTTGAGACCATTAAAGGTCACAACGGACTGAACCATTGATGCAAGTCCGACACCGGCAGGAGTGAAACCTTCATTTAGGAAAAATTTGAAGAATAATTAGATTTCATGTGATAATTTTCAAAAGTTTCGTAAAATAGATATTTTCATCTTATTATATAAACTAATACTAGTTACTCTAATTCTTAAGGAAAGAGAACACTTTAAGATCCTTAAGACCAAACTTGACTATATAATAAGGAACTAAAGAGAATCCTAACGATAAACTTTTAATATACTTTTATTTATTCTTCACAACCCGTTGGGCCAGTTGCTCTAAGTCTCGAAATAACAACCAGGAAAGACAGGGAGCACATGGCTCTGCTACGAATTCCGTCTTTCCTAGACATTGCTTCTTTCTTAAGTTAATACAACATTTCTTACTAAGGTTCTTGTTGACTAATGTGAGACAGAACTAAGAAGATCCCTAAAAGAGAAATATGAGATAAGAAGGAGAGATTGACTTTAATGGATTTTATATCTTTAATTAGTTTCTTGTCAAGTTTGTTCATTAAGAAAATCCACTTATTTTTCATTAGTTAAACTTTAAGTAATTATTCTCATTAAGAATTTATGAGGCAGATAAGAAGGAAAGAACATTTTAAGAGGAGAAGGCTTTAATGTAAGTATAATTAGGAAGGAAGATTAGAAGATACTCTTTAATGCTTTGATTCTTCTAATATAACTTTAATTCAGATATTGATTCAGATCTAGGAGGCGATGACGTAAAATAAATCCTAATCACCCTTTGGGGCTAATTAAGATTCATATCATAATACATATAATATATCTAATATATATTATACAACACTTTAATAAGTAATTTTATTGGTGTCCCATCATGTCACCTTTGGGCATACATGATTGACCATAACATAAATTACTAGCAACTTTAATATGTAATTCATAAGAACAGCGTATCTTCTTTGGAAGTATACTTAATGTCTCATGATTTAACATGATAGCAACAAAACTAAAATAATTAATAAAACTACATTATTTGAGCACTTTAATTAAGCAATTTCGTTGGTGTTCCATTGTGCTACCTTTGGGTATACACAACTTACAAAATAACAAAATTTACTTGCACTTTAATGTGTTTGATCATAGGGACGGCGGACCTACCTTTGAGAGTATCCTTAATGCCTTATGAATTAACACACAGTTCAATTCCAATAATTATATTGCATAGCAAACATAATCACTCATCAGTTAATTCAAACAGATTGCAAAAAATAACCACTATCGTGGGAATTCATAACTAGATCATCCATGGCAGTTATTTTAGCTGAAATAAGGCTCAGTTCAGATTTCGGTTTTCATTATAACCGAAAAATAAAATCTACAGTTTTAGCATATCATAATTAGCCACTTTGCTCATGTACAGATCGCATGATTAGTTATTTTCAGATAACTAAAATTCATTAATCGGATCAGGGAAGTTACAAACAACAATTATCAGACATCACAAAGAATACCATCAACAAATCGTGTAATCATGCAATTAACAGTTCATACAAGTCAAATCCTAATTAACTTCCCCGAAACTAGCAATTCAGTTAAGATTATCAATTCTACAAGCTTTAATATTATAGATATTTAACGGAAAATATGAAGCTTCCAAGCAAGGCTCTGATACCACATGTAAGAATAATTTACATGAACATAAGCACTTTAATCATCTTTAATTATGTATTAGAAAATACATCATAAGAGCAGAAGACCGATAATGGTCACAAGAACTTGAAACAACATAAGATCACATTAAATACTATAATTAAATAAATATAAATGTACCTTTAGCATTCATCATGAACAGCAAGTAGAAACTCCAACGCTAATTGCAAACTCTTAAATCCTACGAGATTGCACCAAGTTGATTTCTCTCTCTTCCTCTGTTTCACTTTGCCGATGGAGAGCAACTTCGTAATGTGTGTATGAGCAGAGAGAGGATCAACCATGGACTCTTATTTATACCTCCCACTGAGCCTAGCCATCAAGGTCAAAGAGGGTAGTCTAATTAAGAATTCTATTTCTGAATTCTATAATTACAAGTGGATAGTCTAATTAAGAATTCTTTTTTCTGAATTCTATAATTAAATTTACTTTAATAGAATGACTCTCTCTAATTATAATTCTATTTCTGAATTATATCTCTAATTATAATTCTATTTCAGAATTATGTAATTAGATTTATTTTATTAGAATACTGAATATTCTAACATCCTGATGTTTGGGCCACGCCGAGCAGGGTGCCGTCAAGGACTCTGAAGTCGAGAAAATCAGATCAGAATGCGGTATGGTCCCGTGGTTCCTCACGGGCTAGTGTGAGCACACGTGGATCCAAATATGGTACACCTCGTAAGAGTGGCATGCGTACAACCGCTAGCTCGTCTGCGAAGAAAGGGAAATTGAATTCAGCTGGTGCAGATTTAGAGGTACCTAAAGACCCAAAACTTATATTGAAGCAATAGAAGATGCAATGTTATGTTACTTATGAATAGAGATTTCAAAATAAATAATTCAATCCCTAAAATTGGGAACTATATTTTCACTACAAATATCGTCATACTATTTTTCTCTTTATTGGCATACAGTAAAAAAATGAAATGCTTGTCAAGTAAATTTTTAAGTTTGTACTAATATCTGGTAACACCACAGAATAAAGGTGCTGGTGCTGAAGAGGGAAAGGGCAAGGAAAGACAGTATGTAGGGCCCGATATGGACTTGGCGGCTATGCTGGAAAGGGATGTACTTGACAAAACTCCTGGCGTGAAATGGGATGATATCGCTGGCCTCGGCAAGGCCAAACGGCTCCTTGAGGAAGCAACTGTGCTGCCCTTATGGATGCCAGAGTACTTTCAGGTGAGAGATCTCTCCATATGAATAAAACTTTGTTAGCACATTTCTTTTGTCGTTTAATTTTACAACCAGGCCTTTGTAGAGAACTGTTAGCTAATAAAAACAAAAAGTAACAGAACATCTATAACTTAGTCAGGAAGGTATGCAGCAAGTTCATTCGATGAATTTTGGGTTAACCGTTAACATGGTTCAGTTGCAAATTGTAACTAGAGTAACACTACCAAAGGTTATTTCTACTGTTAAGAGTTAACTATATATGAGCACAATAATTTCAGGGTATACGCCGACCGTGGAAAGGGGTTCTTATGTTTGGTCCACCCGGCACCGGGAAAACACTTCTGGCAAAGGCTGTTGCTACAGAATGTGGCACAACTTTCTTCAATGTATCTTCTGCGACGCTGGCCTCTAAATGGCGTGGGGAGAGTGAGCGCATGGTTAGATGCCTATTCGACCTGGCAAGGGCTTATGCACCTAGCATCATTTTTATTGATGAGATCGATTCCCTCTGCAATGCTCGGGGGTATGTAAAGATTTACTACCTTATTTTCTCTTATCTTCTCCTTTTGATATGTTATGTATTTCCAATTAGAGAATTATTTCCCCGGTATTACTTTGATGATTTTGCTAATTATCGATGCACATGAAGAAATATTAGTTATCTTGTATCTGTCTTATGTTGCGACCCGAATGAACTTCTCTGATGCTTGTATTTCAGAGCTTCTGGTGAGCACGAATCTTCTAGAAGAGTGAAATCTGAGCTCTTGGTGCAGATTGATGGAGTAAATAACAATTCAACCGGCGAAGATGGTCAGAAGAAGCTTGTAATGGTATTGGCTGCTACCAACTTCCCTTGGGACATTGATGAGGCTCTCAGGTTTGCTAGATAATTTTTCATGGAATGGAAATATGTCTATATGTACAAATACTATTGCCACACGTATACTTGCAATAGGGTCAAATCAGTTAATGTAATGTGTAAGCATTTTGTATATGTATTTTGTGTGTGTATACTTTAAAATTTTGACTTCTTATAATAAGGGTGCATGTGGTGCAGGAGGAGGTTGGAGAAGCGTATATACATACCGCTGCCAGATTTCGACAGTAGAAAGGAACTAATCAAGATTAATCTAAGAACAGTGGAGGTATATGTTAATCTTTTAGCCGTATAACATGTGGATGCACATCTTGTATGTCTTATATAGTTTAATTCGACATTTTTTATTTAAAACGATTCCTCTAATAAAATTATGTCAAAACAGGTTGCACCTGACGTGAACTTTGACGAGGTGGCAAGAAGAACAGAAGGTTACAGCGGGGATGACCTGACGAATGTGTGTCGCGACGCTTCCTTGAATGGCATGAGGAGAAAAATCGCTGGTAAAACACGGGAGGAGATAAAATCCATGGCGATGGAAGAAATTGTCAAGGACCCTGTCGGCATGTGCGACTTTGAGGAGGCCCTGACAAAGGTCCAGAAGAGCGTCTCTCCTGCCGACATAAAAAAGCACGAGAAGTGGTTTGCCGAGTTCGGATCGGCATAACAGCATCTCGCTGTTACTTATTACACAAGAATTTTACTTTTGTTGTAATATCAGTTTATAATTAGAAAAAAAAAGAAAAGAAAAAGAAGCAGAAAAGCTTTTCTGTTACAGTGTACATGATTCTTATGTACATAAACAAATAAACAATCATAAAGAGAGATATAGATATAGTTACTGTGAAAAGAACTTGCTTCTCCAGTGAAAATGATCCGCAAATTTCTTGCTGGTTTATCACGAGAATTGCATTACACTAGAAAGGCTGCGCGCTCCGGGCGACTAAGATATTATGGTAAAGAAAAATATCTGTACAATACAATTAAAATATATTTACTGTAACTTAAAGAGTCCTTCATATAATATATAGTGCAAATTTACAACTGTCACCGATCGACAACCTAACGTTATACAGTGCACGACACGTAACCGTAAAAAAAAAAAAAAAAAAAAAAAAATTGCACTGTTTTTTTCTACTGTAGCAAACTACAGTGGAGGCAAATGTTCCGCCTTTAACATTTAGAATATGTAGAGAGAAATTATCAACAACTTTGTCAACTTCTATCCGGAAAAGCAATGTAAGTTGTCTTTTAACCGTCAAAATTATAAAATTGCAAATGGAATAAATGAAAACAAAAAAGAAATACGATCTTATGGTGCATAACTTTTATTTATTTAATTATTTTTTAGCTGGAATAGGTTTTCTACTGTTTATGGAAGTAAAAAGAGTAAAAGACCCAAAAAAAAAAGAAAAAGAAAAAATGTTTGCGCCGTTGCCGGGGATCGAACCCGGGTCACCCGCGTGACAGGCGGGAATACTCACCACTATACTACAACGACTTTGTTGTCCCCAAAGCTCTCATTCCCGGTATTCTACAATCGCATCTCCCCATTCAGTGCTTCCTCCCACTCTAGGCATCAATTAGTTCCTTTCCACCCCCAAATCCAATCGATCGATCGATCCCTCTTCTTTTCCATAGACAAAGAAGATGTTCGTGTTCCCCAATCCCAATTCCCAATTCCGGTCAATGTAGTTGTTGCTGGCTTTTGCGATTGGCGTCCGTGGTAATTAATGGTACATGAGTACATGACTCTGATTTCAGCTAGGTAAATGCTTTATGAGCCACATAAACGAACTCTTAGACCGACCCCTTTCTAGGGTTTCAACTTTCAACCGCATGTACCAAATACAGCCATATCTTCCCATTTGAATGCGCTATGCTGTTGATTGATCCTCAAAGTTGTAATCTTTAGCTTAATTCTTTCTTTTCGGTTTGTTGAATTTCTTTCCCCCTTGAGTTTTTTTTTCTTTCTTTTTTTTTTTACTGGTAATCGGTTTCTTTAATGCTATGCATGATTATGTTTTTTTTCTGTTCTCTATAGTTGGTTTTCATGATTCATTTGTTTACAACTCTATACGCCCAATGATGAAGTACATATACTACACAAAACAAAGCAAGCTTACTTTTTGAGATGCGAGTGATCGTTAGTAGCTGCATTTCCTCCTTAAGATACTTCCTTGTGAGTAATTGGAAAATCAAAGATTAATAGCTCTATTCTTGGAATTCATATCCCCTGTTGTACTGCATTTTGCAGCAGTTCGCAGTTGCCGCCGTTGGATTGTCTCGATTCGTGCCAGCACGGATCTCGAGACGATCCAATGGCTGACGCTACGAACTGCACAATGTAGTAAGTTAGTTAGGGGATGAGCACTCCTGTTCCTGCACTATTCCTTGCACGATCCAAATGCACCCTTTAGGGTATGTTCTTAAGTTTTATCGAGAACAATACTCCATTTGAGGAACTGATATAGTGATACCTTAATTTGCTGATATGTGTATATCAATGGAATTGAGTTTCCTTATGATGATGCCATATTAATTTAGAGGAACTGATATACTGATACTGTTGCTGGTACTGAAATCACCTACGATCCAAATTGGATTAGACGACCCCACAGGATGTTGTCATAGTTAAATCGTGGATGCTTGGAAAATTCCTTGGCTTAAATGGCCGAGATTTTAGAAATATGGGTGCTTTTTAATTGTGGGTCCTGCTTACCGGTGTCTTATGTCAGGTTCCTACCATAGATAACTATGGCAGCGGATACAAATGAGGAACTTGAGTTCTGTGCTAGAGCAAGTTCATACCTTTTGAACTGATCAAAATAAGCATTGTCAATGGATCCCTCCTCTTAATGATATGCTTACTACTTGATGGTAAATGATGGCTTTTGACTAAAGTCTTGATCCCATCTTGTACAAATAAGCTCTATCACCGCCACCAGCACCAGCACCACACCTTACCTTCACATCAACATTATTATTGTTATTATTATTTTTATTATTGTTATTGCTATCGTTGTCATCAACATCATTAAGCTTGGAGCCGCCTTAGGTTGGGAATGCTGCTATTGATGCAGCTTGGTACTTGAAGAGTAAGCTTGCTTCCTATTTGCTCAAATAAATAAATAAATAAATAAACCAATTTGATAATTGTCTATGAGTAATGAATTAACTTTTCTGAGGGCATTGACTTTTAAGTTTTCTGTACTCTTTTGTTTCTTCTTTTAAAGCATGTATCAAATTGACTTACAAGAGTTATTTCTAGTGGTTGTGGTTGAATGTTTGTTTCTTCTTTTGATGACACTTCTTCGTAAAAGAAGATTCATAGTTCTCTTTGTAGTTGTTTCTTTTCTTATAAAAAAAAATGGAAAAGTGATCATTACTTCTTTACCTTAATTCTTGAAATGTTTTCTTTTATTTTCTCATATATGTTCTCTTAACATTTCACATTCAGGTCTGTTACATTAAAGATATTGCATGATTCCCATGTCGGTGCTTCTCTCCACTCTAGGCATAAATAAGTTCTGTCCACTTCACATTGTCCTTCCTTCATAGTTTCCCCACCCCCAATTGATCGATTCCTCTTCTATCATACACAAAGAAGATGGTCGTGTTCCCAATTCCGGTCAATGTTTGTTGCTGGCTTTGGTCATTGGCGTCTGTGCTAATGACTCCGATTTCGACTAGGTAAATGCCGATGACTCAATTTTGGCCATTGGCCCCCTTTCTAAGGTTTCAACCGCAAGTACCAAATACTGCCATATCTTGCCATTTGAATGCACTATAATGTTGATTGATCCTCAAAGTTGTAATCTTTAGCTGGATACTTTCATTGCAGTTTGTTGAATCTTCAAGTTGCCTTTTTTTTTTTTACCCTAAGGGGTTTTTTTATTTTTTAATATTGGTAATTTGTTTTTTTTACGCTGTGCATGATTTTCGTTTACATGATTCATTTGGTTACAACTCTATATGCCCAATGATGGATTTCACATCCTCTGCCTTAAGGTAATATGCCATGAAGTACATATACTACACAAAAGTCTTGAAGGCTTTGTTTGCCTTGTGGGTTTTTTCTTTGAGTATAGAGGAAAAGCAAGCTTACTTTTGAGATGCGAGCGATCGTTAGTAGCTACATTTCCTCCTTAAGATACTTCCTTGTGAGTAATTGGAAATTAATCAAAGAATATCATTTGCTCTATTCTTGCACTATTCCTTGCATGATCCAAACGTACCCTTTATGGTGTGCTCCCGAGTTTTATTGAGAACAATAATCTATTGAAGGAACTGATATAGTGATACCTTAATTTGTTGGTATGCGGATATCAATGGAAGTTTGTTTCCTTATGATGCCATATCAATTTAGAGGAGCTGATACACTTGATACTGTTGCTGGTGCTGAAATCACCTGCGATCCAAATCGGATTAGAGGACCCCTCAGGATGTTGTCATAGTTAAATCGTGGACGCTTGGAAAATTCCTTGGCTTAAATGGCCGAGATTTTAGAAATGTGGGTCCTACTTACCAGTGTCTTATGTCAAGTTCCTACCATAGATAACTATGGCAGAGGATAAGTTCTGTGCTAGAGCAAGTTCATACTTTTTGAACTGATCAAAATAAGCATGGTCAATGAATCCCTCCTCTTAATGATATGCTTACTACTTGATGGTAAATGATGGCTTTTGACTGAAGTCTTGATCCCATCTTGTACAAATAAGCTCTATCACCAGCACCACCACATCTTACGAGTTCTTATCCCCTAACATATGTCACGGTGCCATGCAGCATATGGACTGTTGGATCGCCTCGAGATTCGGGCATGAAATCACATCTTACCTTCACATCAACATTATTGTTGTTGTTGTTGTTGTTGTTGTTGTTGTTGCTATTGTTATCATCATCATCATCATCATCATCATCATCATTATTAAGCTTGGAGCCGCCTTAGGTTGGGAATGCTGCTATTAATGCAGCTTGGTACATGAAGAGTAAGCTTGCTTCCTATTTGCTCAAATAAAAAAAAAGACCCCATCTTTGATAATTGTCTATGAGTAATAAATTAACTTTTCTGAGGGCATTGACTAAATTTTCTCTACTGTTTTGTTTCTTCTTTTAAAACATGTATCAAATTGACTTACAAGAGTTTATTTTTGGTGGTTGTGGTTGAATGTTTGTTTCTTCTTTTGATGACACTTCTTTGTAAAAGAAGATTCACAGTTCTCTCTGTAGTTGTTTCTGTTTTTTTTTTTTTTTTTTTTTTCAAACTGGAAAAGTGATTACTACTTCTTTACCTTAATTATTAATATGTTTTCTTTTATTTTCTCATATATTGTTCTCTTAACATTTCACATTCAGGTCTGTTACATTAAAGATATTGCATGATATAGCTGGACATATTTTCTCTCTCTCTCTTTTTTTTGTGATTCTTTTTTTGCATTATTACAACCATAATTGCCCGTATGATGTCTTAAAAGAACAAAAACCAGACAGCTTTGATGCCTTGGTGAGTTTCTCTTCCTTATGGATGAAAAGAGAGATAATTTTCTATTTGAGATACAAGTAAGGCTTAACCACTATCTGATACATTGGCATCCCAAAAATTAAACCTCTTGTGTTTGGTATTAAAGCTGGCAAAATCTGATATGTTCAATAACTTTACCAGTTTACCCAGCTTGCTAATTGCAATGTTGTCAGACCTGTTCCGTCTGCAGCCTACTTGATACTTGAAAAAAAAAAAGTCTTTACCTTTTCTCATTCTTTAGTTGAGACCTCATTGATTTGTATGGAAGCATTGATTTGTATGGAAGCACGATGAAATATAATTTACTGAGGGCATGCTGCTCATTCAATAACTTTACCTTTATTACATGAAAAAAGGTTATAAAAGATTTTTGAAACGAGCAATAAAGATATAAATTTGGGTTGTTTAATTGTGTGCAGAAGTTACTGCTGGATTGTTAGTTCTGTTAGATGTTCTGCGTTTTTTTATCGAACATAGAAAATTATAAATTTAGCCTGAATAATTTCTCTGCAATTTGTTGTATCTGTTTTCTTTCATACTGTTAATTTATTTCTTCAACCCTATGCATGCTTTTCCTTTTTCTATTTTCTATCTACTTCATACGCCCAATGATGGAATTTACAACTCACTTGTACTGAATACTTTGTTCACCTTGTGTTGGTTTTTCTTTGAGCATGGAGGCAAAGTGAGCCTATTTTTTGAGATGCGAGCTATCAATAATAGCTGTGTTTCCGCCTCTGACATGCTAAGCAAGTGCTCTACCAGTCCGAGTGCTTATCCTCTGTTGCGCAGTATTATTCTTTTGATACCATTTTTTGGGGTGAAGCCCGAGTTACAGCTCTAGTTACGATAAGATCTTACTACTTGATGGTAAGTGATGGCGAAAGTCTTGACTCATGATCTGATGCTATTGATGCTGCTTGGTACTGAAAGGATAAGCTTGCTTCCTTTTTGCTCAAATTGAGAAGCCACTTTGGTACTTGTCTATGAATAATGGGTTTGCATTCTGAGGGCATCATTACAAGAGTACATGTTCACTTCTTTTTTTCTTTTTCTTGAAAAAAATAAAAGAAAATCAGATTAAACTACAAGATTTTTTTTTTCCCTCCGTTCATTGATGTTTGCTCATAATTGACTGCCATCCAATTCCACTGTACATGAAGCTTTATTGTCTCCATCTTTGGTTGTGCAGTTGCCTTGCCTTCGTGTTAATTGAAAATGGTACTCATTTAATTTACTCTGCAGTTTGTTGAATTTGTTTTCTTCCATACTATTAATTTATTTCTTTAACCCTATGCATGCTTTTCCTTTTTCTATTTTATCTACTTTATACGCCCAATGATGGAATTTACAACTCGTAATGAATGCTTTGAATACCTCGTGTTTGTCTTTCTTTGAGCATTGAGGCAAAGTGAGCTTATCTTTTGAGATGCGAGCTATCATTACTACCTGTGTTTCCGCTTCTGGTTCCTTGTCAGTGATGGGAGACAAAAGCATATATATTGTTCTATTTTTGAACAAATCCCAATATACCCTTTTAAGTGCCAAATTATGTCTCATTTCTCAAATAGGGACTTATAATGGCTGAATAGCATTATCATATAGTATTGCAACTATGGCAGCGGGCAAAGCTCGAGTTACAGCTCTAGTATTACCTTAAGGCAGAGGATGTGAAATCAACAACTTCCACCTTTTTATCAACACTATTATTCTTCATCACCATCATCATTGTCATTGAGCTTGGAGCCATCTAAGGTAGGGAATGGAGCTATTGATGCAGCTTGGTATTGAAAGGATAAGCTTGCTTCCTTTTTGCTCAAATTGAGAAGCCATTTTGGTACTTGTCTATGAGTATTGAGTAATGAAAATGCATTCTGAGGGCATCTACAAGAGTATTCTACATGTTCTCTCTCTTCTTTTTTTTTTTTAAAAAAAAGAAAAATCAAATTAATCTACAAGATTTATTTTTTTTTTCCTTGTATTGATGTTGGCTCATAATTTACTGGCATCCATTGTACAATAAGCTTCATTGTCTCCATCTTTGGTTGTGAAGTTGCACCTTCATGTTAATTGAAAATGGTAAATTTTTTTTTAAGTAACATTTCTCTAATCTTAATTATTGAAAAATTTACTACTAATTTAATATACATTTAAATTTCCTGTGCAATTTAAATCATCTATTATGCTTCTGAAAATATTTTTGGAAGCTAATGGAGACCCTTATTGTTTGGTGCTTACAGCGAGTATTGGTTTTTTTCACAATATTACTGGAGCCTTCTTTTTTCTATTGGATAATCACTTGCTCTCGCATTACTACAGTTGTAAAGGCATATGATGTCTTAAACATTAATGTCCAGACAGCTTCATGGATTGCATACGTTTTTCTTTCCTTTTGCACGGGAGTAAAGCCGGTTGCCCATCAAGATGCAAGTGTTGTTTTCTGCTTAATTTTGTTATTATCAAAAGGAAAAAAAAAAAAAAAAACTGCATGAAGGTAATATTTATGCCCTATTACCACTGTCTGATCCATTTACATCCCTACATTGAACCGTTTGGTCTGGTTTTGGAACTGGCGAAATCAACTTGACGGAATAGATCCCCCACACTTGCTCGTTGCAAAGGTGAGCGTACTTGGTACTGGAATGAAATTATTTGCTTTCGCTTGCTTTACTTGAGAATGCATTCAGGTTCAACGGGGTGTACAAGTTATAATGTCCTGCTGTTAATTTGATATCTACTATTTGCATCTCTAGATGACCAACAATGTCGTGCTTCCGAAAATTGATCACTACTTCAATTAGCAAAGTAAAATGATGCATGACTTGAAATCTTTAGAAAGAAAAATCTATTGTTGTGACTGCATTTTTTACCCACATTGTACTACTAAGAAATGGGTTGAATATGCTGTAAAAGTAGCCAGCTTTTGGCAAAAGAAAAGTACTTGAATCAGCTGGCATGTTATTCATATCATTCTATGTCTATATCTTTTGAATTCGTCTGATAATATAATAGGATTGGTCATTGGTGTCCTATGAAATTTCTGCTGGCTTGTAATAGGATCTATTTAGAAACTTGGCACCACTATTTTGCCAAAGATGTTTAACAGGCAGTTGACTTGTGTCGTCTCCTGTTGTAAAAGAAGATCAATACAAAAGTGTAAGAACGAATCCCTTTATAGTATATTAATCTAGGATGGCTCTCTACAGTGTAATAAACAGTTATTTGAACAGTAGTTTTTTTTTTTTTTTTTTATAAGATCCTTCAATAGTATCTTACCGTTCAGTTGTTTAAGAGAATAATCAAGAAGATATAGTTGTTGACATTGAAAATGTAAATAAACAATATACAATATATAAGCTACAATAAATTACTCTTTGATAGCTTATCAAAATTTTATATACTTTTAAAATGTTGGAAATTAAGGTATTATCAATAGACTATTAAATAACACTTAAAATTAAATATAATTGAAATTAAAACCAACCTACAAGGTTAAAAGCACAATATAATTTTTTTTTTCATTTCTAAGATTTTTAAACAATACTTTAAAACTTCTTCCAAACTTCATTGCCATATTCGTCAAGATAACCATTCTCTACAACTATTGCTTTAGACTTCCTTTTGTATGCTTCAATAATTGTATTCAAAAATATTAAATGTGTTGTAAACAACTTTTATTCTTGTCGAAAGTAGAAATGTTTAAAGAAGCAATATTAACGTTTTAGAAAAATAATTAAAAAATTTAACATCTTGGACAAGAAAAATTACAAGTGTATGTTTGTAGAGTCCATCTAAAGAATGAAATGAAAGAAGATTCCAATTCAAGATACAAGTACATATCATGAAAATTTAGTGGGCTTCGAACCACGTATGTCTTCTAAAATTATTATTTGCTGTCATTTTAGAAGATTGAAAAGAAATACTTACAAAATTTTAAATGGTAAAAAATGTATATACAATGAGATTTTTATAAAAAATATAAATAAAAAGTTTATTATGATCTATGACAAAAAAAATATAACTAACCAACTATGTCTTTATAATACTCACACTTCAGAAATGCAACACAATTGTATAAAAATCTTCAAGAAATTATGTTTATCATGATCTCCTCCACTTTTTTATTATTTGTATTATTATTAGTAGAGAGATGTGTATGACTTTAGATCCCTTTCAGTTCTAAAAATATAAGCAAAGTACGCTACAAAAAAGATAATATAAGCTCTGAAAATAGCAACTTATATAATATGAAAATTTCTTCATAATTTATATCTTTTTTCTTCGTACTTCATGCTTTTTTTAGTTTTTATCCCTTCTTCAAGATTTAAGATTACATTCCAATTCGTTTTTTTGTTAAAAATATTAATCTACTGCCGAAGCAACGCGAGGCACGTATCTAGTGAATTTGTATTTTGTAACATATCCGAAGCATGAGTCCGGATCGTCTACCACACTGCACATTCGGCAGCGCGGATCCGACGGTGCAGCTTACGTCGGGATCCGAATTCATTACTTTTCACAGATCCCGACGTAAGCTGCACCGTCGGATCCGCACTGCACATGCAGGATCCGCGCTGCCCAATGTGCAGTGCGGTAGACGATCCCGAGTTCCGAAGCATGGGTCGCATTGACTCTCACTTTATTTTATATATTCTTTCAGAAAGGATTTGGAACTGGATTATTTGCTACATAACGTCATAACATAACAGAAAGCCTATAACAATGAGTCGACGATGCAAATGTGACAAACCTCCATATGAAAAGCCTTATTAGTAAGATCTGCATGCAGATATTTACTTCTTAATGCCAGAAGCCCATTACCATTAGGCATACAAATATGAAATATCAGATGCAATGCAATTATGCAGCCATCTCATGTGTGTAAGGAATTATCAAAATCAAGTTTAATCAACCAAGTGAAGAACCGGCCTTTGATCTAGTGACTAAGGGCAACACTCTGTGCGGGATGTTGCGGGTTCAAAATCTGGATGGGGTGTTTTATAAACATTTAAACATTTAAATTTGAATAGCTTGACCTCATCTTTTATCTCAAAAAAAAAAAAAGTTTAATGAACAAAGTGACGACTGACTGACTGACTAATGACTATACGAATGTAACCAAAATGTGGAAAGATAAAAAAAAAAATAGATTGCGCCGTTGCCGGGGATCGAACCCGGGTCACCCGCGTGACAGGCGGGAATACTCACCACTATACTACAACGACTTCGTTGACATGAACAAGTTCGATATTGAAAACATACTGTTATAGCGTTGGCGCTTGTCACTACATCAACCTGTATTTGTAAACGAAGAGATGCATTATTGAAATAGTCACTACCACAGAGATGGGCATTAGCAACCTCAACTTAGCAACTGTTTTTAAGAAAACCGTTGGTGAAAAGTGGCAGTGGCATTTTGGAAATTTAATTAAACATATCAGCAACGGTTTATCAGAAGGAACAGTTGGTAAAGACTACCCGAAATCTGAGAAAGAATCAACAACTGTTCCTTTAAAAAACAGTTGGGAAAGGCATATCATTCCCAACTGTTGGTAAAACAGTTGTTGATTCATGTGCAAGAGTTAACAACGGTCCTCTACAAAAAACCGTTGGAAAAGGTGGAGCATTCCCAACGGATTATAAAACACAAACCGTTGTTGATTCTTGGTAACATAAAATATTCCTGTGCGAGAATTAACAACGGTTCACTCTTAAAAACCGTTGGTAAAGGGATAATCATTACCAACGGTTCTTCAAAGAGAAACCGTTGTTGAACCTTGGCTGACATAAAATATTCATATGCAAGAATTAACAACGGTTCTCTCTAAAAAACCGTTGGGAAAGTGCTAATCATTACCAACGGTTTTTCAAGTTCAAACCGTTGTTGATTCTTGGTGACGTAAAATATTCATGTGCAAGAATCAACAACGGTTCTCTATAAGAAACCGTTGCTAACCCATTATCATTCCCAACTGTTTCTAAAGAACAAACCGTTGTTGATTCTTGGGTAACATAAAGTATTCCTGTGTAAGAATTAACAACTAGTTTTTGTTGGGAACCGTTGCTGATTCCTTCTTGTGGCAGGAGAATTTCACGCCTGTGGCCCATTTAACAACTGTTATTCATTTGGAACCGTTGTTGATTCTCTCCAAGCAACGACTCCACTTTTTCCTCACCCAGCAGCTAGCAAATTAATCATAAGGCATATATATCTTCTTCTTTTCCTCCCTCCTTCTCCAGCAGACCAGCAGGCAGCAGCGCCCCCTCCCCCTCCTCCTTTAATTTCAATCTAGCTCAAGAGGAAGTCGATTGGAAGGCATACCACTCCCCCCTCCGACTCCCATTTTCGTTTCGAGATATTGAGGTTAATTCTATTTATCTACTTGATTGAATAATTAGTAGTTATTATATAATTAATTGGCATATAATT
Source organism: Cyperus esculentus (assembly GCA_030179965.1). Classification (NCBI taxonomy): domain Eukaryota; kingdom Viridiplantae; phylum Streptophyta; class Magnoliopsida; order Poales; family Cyperaceae; genus Cyperus; species Cyperus esculentus. The sequence goes on along the minus strand of JASGLE010000025.1, from coordinate 3,214,538 downwards.
GCATGCATGTTAGCATTTTTTATATGTGGGTATTGTCATGCATTAGAACCAAACTACCGGATCTTGAATAACTTTAGGTCGTTACCCGTTCGAGATTAATCCAATAGGGGTTAATCTCGAATAGTCCCCGTTTGGGACTGCTCTTTGAATACCTTGTCTCATTTAGGATTAGTGAACATGCGTTGGGCAATTTGTTGTTCGAGAAAAATTCGGTAGATCATTTCTCCATTTGTTCTCACGGGTACGTGCAATGGCGTACTCGGGGAAGCTAATGGGAAATGCTGCCGAATTTTTCTCGAACAACAAATTGCCCAACGCATGTTCGCTAATGAGACAAGGTATTCAAAGAGTGGGTTAGGATGGTTGGCCGGCCCGGAACCTATTAATTGTAGAACCAGCAGGGACCTAGTACTAATATTGCATGCATAATAAAAATTATATTTAATTATCTCTTACAGATGGATCGTAAGAGTTGGATGTATGGGAGGCGTGATACAAGTGCTTACTTGTTAGGAGTCGAAGAATTCATTAATTGTGCGAAGGAACATATGAGGCGTAGGGGTGATGAAACTATTTTATGCCCTTGTTCCGACTGTGAGAACTTGCGGAGATTTAGGGATGTCAGAGAAGTGAGGGGCCATCTGATCCGTCGTGGATTTAAGGAGCGGTACACTCGTTGGGTGTGGCATGGCGAGTGCTTCGAAGAATCGGCAAATGCGGAGTCAAGCAAGGCTTCCAATGTGTTCGAGACCTCTTTAGATTGGGAAAATGATGTACGGGAGGAAATTGGGGTTGAAAATATAGAAAATATAGATAGCACTAATTGTACGGACTATGATCAAGTAGATGAAATGATGCACGACATTCCCGACGATTTTGTGGACATACCAGAATTTTCTGAAATTAATCTGAGCAAAGATGCTAATGTAGAATTATTTTCCGGTTGTACGAAATTTTCAAAATTATCAGCGGTTTTCAAATTATTTAGCCTGAAAGCAAAAAATAATTGGAGCGATAAAAGTTTCACAGATCTGTTAAAACTCTTAGGGGATATGCTCCCAGAAGATAACGAGTTGCCGGATACAACCTACCAAGCGAAAAAAATTTTGTGTCCGTTGAGTTTAACAATTGATAGGATTCCTACATGCCCGAAAGACTGTGTACTATATCGAAAAGAGCATGTCAATCTTGATAAATGTCCAAAGTGTGGGCTTTCAAGGTACAAACCGGGAACTGACCCATCAAAGAAAGGTAAAAAACCTACGGCGAAAATCTTGTATTATCTGCCAGTAGAACCGAGATTGCGACGTCTTTTTGCAAATCCAAGAGACGCTGAGTTGTTACAGTGGGCTGGCACGTGTAGAAAAGACGATGGAATGCTCAGACATCCCACTGATTCTTCTGAATGGAGAAAGATTGACATGACATTCCCTGATTTCGGTGGCGAACCTAGAAACTTAAGGTTAGGGCTATGTACCGACGAAATGAATCCTTACGGTAACATGAGCAGCCGGCACAGTACCTGGCCGGTATTCTTGTGCATTTATAACCTTCCTCCTTGGTTGTGCATGAAAAGGAAGTACCTAATGATGCCACTACTGATATCGGGTCCTAAACAACCGGGTAATGACATAGATGTGTTCCTAGCTCCTCTGATTGAGGAACTGGAGAAGTTATGGAAAGAGGGAATACGAGTGTACAATGCATATAAGAAAGAATGGTGTACCATCCGTGTTATGATCTTCTGCACGGTCAACGATTTTCCCGCGTTAGGTAACTTGTCGGGATGCAGAACAAAAGGATACAAGGCGTGTCCTATTTGCAGAGAACAAACTTGTTCCATACGACTAAAGCATTGTAAGAAGATTGTGTACATGGGGCATCGTCAATTCCTTCGGGTTGGCCACGCATATCGAGGGAAGAAGAAAGAATTCAATGGCAAGTCTGAGAGGAGAAAAGCTCCGGTCCCGTTAACCGGCAAAGAAGTTTACACAAAAGTGAAGCACATAAGAGTCCAATTTGGGAAGGATGTTGTTGCTCACGATAATCCGGACGACTTATGGAAGAAGAGGTCCATATTCTGGGATCTTCCTTATTGGCCGCACATGGATGTTAGGCATTGTTTGGATTTGATGCACATTGTAAAGAACATCGCTGAGAGCATAGTGGGCTTGTTGTTGAACACCGCAGGGAAAACAAAGGATGGCATCAACGTTAGAAAGGACATGGTTGAAATGGGCATTCGCCCAGAGCTAGCACCCCAAGAAAAGGGAGAGCGTACCTTCTTACCGGCGGCCTGCTACACTCTATCGAGAAAAGAGAAAATCAGTTTTTTAGAATGCCTGCAATCAATTCGTGTGCCATCCGGTTATGCTTCAAATATTTCCAGAAGGGTGTCCATGAAAGATATGAAACTGATCGGGATGAAATCACATGATTATCATGTCCTGCTGACTCAGCTGCTCCCGGTTGCCATTCGAGGTATCCTCCCCCCGCATGTTAGGAAGTCGATCACCAGGTTTTGTTTGTGTGTGTTGCTATTTGTAATTAATGTACGTTTAGATAATTTGCTATTTGTAATTAATTAGATATTTCAAAATAGATTTATTATAAGCAACAAAATAATTTGCTCGTACTAAGATCATGTTTAGTGAACAACAGTTGTTGATAGAGGTATCAACAACGGTTACTGACTGAGGACTGTTGTTGATGACAACAAAATAACTTTTTAAACTAAAACCTGCGAAAGAATCAACAACGGTTATTTATTAAAAAACCGTTGTGGATGGAAAAATTAACAACGGTTATTTATTAAAAAACCGTTGTGGATGGCAAAATTAACAACGGTTATTTATTAAAAAAACCGTTGTTGATTGTTTCATAGCGGGATTTCCTGAGACCCAAATAATGAATGAATTCATGTTTCAGCCTAGCTGATAGAGGTAGTATACCAGAACACACATAACAAATAAGTGCCTTGCATGAGCAAATTGTTGTCCATTTCAGCCAACTCAGCTGCTTTAGCCGGCAGGACCAGCTGCAACACCTCAGAAGAAAAGGCAATCTGATAAGTGCCTTGCATGAGCAATCTACTTTAACCGGCAGGACCACACCTGCAGCACCTCAGAAGAACCAGAATGTTCACAACTCAATGCCACACCTGCAGGCAAAACCTCGCAGAAGGGTTGATCCTACCAACTCAAGCTGTAGAGATAGCAGAAATGCCTCGAAATCTGCAAAGCATGGTCATAACTCATCATTTTTGGGTACTGTTAGTTAGTTACCAAGCAGGGCACTTGAGTTGGGTCTCCATCTGACGCAAACCGTCAGAGAATGGACTCAGACGGTGCACCAGCTCCTGGCATTTTTCCATCCTTGTTTTATTCCTTAATTACTGTTGCACTTATTAATTTGCTGCTAACTGGAGCTGCGCGCACGCCGGTCATGAGACATGGGCTAGGTAAAAATGGTCTTGCCATTTTTTACACACCTGTAGGACCCCTGTGGCTCCAGTAAAAATGGTCTTGCCATTTTTACATACCTTGCAACTCTTCTCTTCCTGCCGGCTAAAGCAGCTGAGTTGGCTAAAATGGACGACAATTTGATCATGCAAGGCACTTAAGATTTTTATTTGTATTGTGTCACCATAATTTACCTCTATCAAATAGGCTGAAACATAATTTCATTCATTATTTGGGTCTCAGAAAATCCCACAATAAAATAATCAACAACGGTTATTACTCAGGAACCATTGTTGATAACAAGAAGGTAATTTTTTAAATTAAAAGCTGAAAGGAATCAGCAACAGTTTCCAACTGAGAAACCGCTGTTGATGGTTACAAAAAGTAATTTTTCAGATTTAAAAGCTGGAGAGAATCAACAACGGTTCTTACATGAACCACCGTTGTTGATTAGATTAAAAGTACTCTTGGCAACCGCATTAATTGGGTCTCGAGATTGGTGCCAGTGCGCATCTGAAGTCTCTGGAAACCCCACGATTCATATTTTATTAAGGCGCGAAACAATCAACAACGGTTTTTAATTACAGCACCGTTGTTGATTGCAGTCATCAACAACGGTTACTCAAGAAAAACAATTGTTGATGACAACAAAATAATTTTGTTAAACTAAAACCTTTGAAAAAATCAACAACGGTTTTTTATATTGAAAACCGTTGTTGATTGATTTCATTAACAATGGTTATTAACAAAGAAACCGTTGTTAGTGACAAGGAAAGATTATATTTTTTTATTGAAAACTGGAAAGAATCAACAACGGTTATTTACTGAAGAAACAGTTGTTGATTGTTGTCATCAACAACGGTTTTTAACTTAGGAACCGTTGTTAATGACAAGCAAAATTATTTTTTAGAATTTTGAGATGGAAAGTATCAACAACGGGTATTTATGTATAGAACCGTTGTTGATGGTTATCATCAACAACGGTTATTTAGTAAAAACCGTTGTTGAGTGTGACAACAACGGTTTCTCTTAAATAACCGTTGTTGATGCTTTCACAGTTTTTAATCGTTTGTACTCCTCTCTTTCATTTCAAATTTCACTGTAAAATTCTCTAAGTCCCAAAACCTCTCTAAAACCCTCTCTCGCGCTTGTTCAGGCGATCAAGCCCTCGCTGCCACCGCCGCCGCTGCTGCTGCTGTCGTGCCGCCGCCGCCGCTGCTGCTGCCGTGCCGCCACTGCCTCTCCTCTCCCTCCTCTCTGTAAGCTCCTCTTCTCTCTCCTCTCCCTGCCCTGCCTCTCCTCTCCTCCTTCTCTGCCGCCGCCCCCTCTCCCTGCCTTGCCTCGCTTCTCCTTGCCTCTCCTCTCCCTGCCTTGCCTCTCCTCTCCTCCCTCTCTGCCTCTCCTCTGCTCCGCAGCCATGGACCCTGAAAACCCCGAAACCACCGAACAACCCGAACAACAATCCGAACCCGAACAAGAACCCCGGAGGCGACGAGGGCCAACCACCGGGGAGACTTACCGCAAGAAGATAAAAGACCCCGAAAGGAAGATAGAGTTCGGGATAGATGACAACACCACAGGGGCCGCCACGGGGTCATTCGCGAATTATGTGGGCCAAACCGCGAAAAATCATGTGCCCATCAATTTCTCGGACTGGAAGAAGGTCCCGTTGGATTACAAGACGAATTGCTGGAACAAAATGGTGTTTTCTTGAACTTTAATCTCAGATTATATTATTAATTGAGTTACCTTCATTTGATTTTGTATAATTAATAGAAATTGCAAAATTTAATCTCGAACTTTATTCAAAATAGAAATTGCATAATTGATTGTACAATTAACCGAATTCGTTGATTAACTGAATAATTACTTTATATGTCCTGCAGGATTTCTGGCATCTCCCGGACGACAGGGAGAAGAGGAAGGTCTTGATAAAGGTGGGAGTCCGTTGGAAGGAGTTCAAATCGCACTTGAACCGAACCTACATTCTTCAGGAGAGTGAGGAGGACCCTTGCGCAAAGCATAACATCCCGCAACATGTGTGGGAAGAGTTTGTCAGGAACTGCAACACTGACGAGTTTAAGGTTCATTAATTAAATCACTGTTATTTAAAAATCTGCACTACTAATTACTTAATTTGTACTGACACCGCTGTTTCATAAATTGACAGAAAAAGAGTGCGCAAGGGCGAGAGGCGTCCAAGAAGAACGTGTACCCTCACAGGCTCGGCTCGGGCGGTTACGCGAGTGCAAGGAGGAAGAAGTGGACTCGCAATGTCGTAATTGCACCGACGGAACCATCGGGCAATCCTATCAGTGCCGATTTGGACGAACGGAGCCTCGACTGGATGTTGGCAAGGTCGAAGAGCATCGTCGATGGAGTTGCCGTTATCGACGATCCGGCTATTCGGGAGGTCCAGAAGAGAGTGGTATATATTCTTAACTTAACATTTTAAATTAACTGCACATGCTTTTGAGTTGTTCGATAATTAGAAAAAATTTTACTCAATTGATTTTTAAATTAACTTAACATATATCCTGTACGTTAATTTTACTCAATTGATCACTGCAGGAAGAAAAAATAAGAGAAGCGAGTGAGGGATCATTCGTCCCCGACGGCGCAAATTATGTCCTCACTGCCGCTCTAGGGACGCCGGAACATCCCGGGAGAACGCGGGCCCACAGCTCCGAGTACACACGCCGGAAAGACGTCTTCGGGAAGCAAAAGAGGAGACGGGGCGCGACTTCTCACTCCGGTTGCTACTCCCAATCGGAGGTTGACGGGATGAGAGAGGAGTTCGAAGAGAAGCTGAGGAAGCAACGGGAGGAGATGACGGCGGAAATGACGAAGGAGATGAACGCAAGGATCCAGGACCTAATGGCCTCCGTCTGCGTCCCGGGTAACTTCCAACAGGTACTGCTCGGAGGTGAGCTCCAGCAGGCAGGTACCTCTTCGTCTGCGGCGCCGGCACTGCAGGGACCGCCCGCCCCCGAGAACAAGGTAATTTACCTTTCTACTTGTTGAAATAAGTGTCAGACACAATTTCGGTCCGAAGTGATGCACGAACGTAGGAGACGACAATCGACGAACAAGAACGAACTCGAAATGAAATATTTCGGACCGAAATTTTGTCTGTCGAAACAGAAGACAGATTTCGGACCGAAATATTTTATTTCAGTCCGAAATATGGGCAGACGTTTTTTTTCTGTTTTATTTGTAGTCCAACACTACTCAACGAATTAAAAAATGTGGTTGAGTTAATTCAAAGCTTCTAACAATAATATTTACATTCCAGAGGTCACGCAATTGCAAACTCTATGTTGAGGCGGCGGATACTCAGATCGAGGTGGCGGCCGGAAGGATGTTTCTACCCGTTCCGGGCGCCACATGCCACGGTCAACCGATCCTGCCCGATCAAAGAAAGGTGCAGATAGATTTTTGCGTCGAGGCGAATCGGTCACACAAACTCCCGACTCCGGTGGCGGATCTTGTGGAAATCCATGAAGCAATCGGGAGTTTTGTTCTGTGGCCGGTGCACTTGATAGAGACCGAGTCGACCGGTCAGGTATATATTTTTAAAAAAAAATAAAAAAACTATTTATATACCAATTCGGTCCTGATTGCATAGGTTTCATTAATCGTAGGCCTGGAGAGCATCGACACGGAGCCCGAGTACACCGCCCCCGAGGTCGTCACAAGCTGCGAGTCGGGTGCCACTACTTGAGGATTCTCAGGTGTACCGACTTCAGGAGCATGGCCTCGCGCTCTACCAGTTGTTGATGAGCCAACCGTCAGAGGTCGACACTTTCGAGGTCGACTATGGTGTGGAGGATCTAGGGATCGGGGGTACAACGGTGCTCACCACCACCGCGATCACCGACATGCTAAAGAATGATTGGCTCGAAGTAACAATACTTCAAATGTTTAGCATGTAAGATCGATTATTTGACTTTGATATTTCTTTCATGAAATATTAATCTGTAGTTAGCGTAAATATGATAATTGGTTTTCCAATGTAGTGCAAGCGCACGTCGGTGCAAGATGCTGTTGTTCGGCCGCTTCCGTTTTCTGGACCCCTACTGATGTGCGGCCGACAACATTGCGAGAGAGGGTGCTACTTACCTCACCGACTTCATTGAGCCGATGGAGCTCGACTCGATCGTCTTCCTCCCGTATCACGAAGGGTTTGAAATTACTCAACTCTACTTTAACAAAAAAAATATATAAATTCTTACCTTTCGTTCTCGTTGGTTTGGATGGCAAATAAACTGAAATAATTAATATTGTAGGTCTCACTGGCGGCTTCTCATCGTGCATCTAGCCGAGTCTCGGTGCTACATCATGGATTCCTTGTGTCCCACCGAGGTGCCGAAGTTAACGATTATGGGCTATTTGAATACGTAAGCTTAATAATCAACTAAATTCCGTTCTCCTTTTATTAAAAAACAAAATATGAATCATCGCACTAATTTATATTAATTGTAGGGCCTTCCGAAATTATTGGACCAAAAGAGGAGTGATTAAGAAGAACGGAGGCAAGCTCACGTATAAGTTGATCAAGGTATATACGTATACACGTAACTTATATATACAATTAGGCTTGTAAATATTCAAAAAAAGAAAAAAAGAAAAACGTACGAAATCCATATTGATTCTTGATCTATTTTCATTATTGTAGGGCCCAAGGCAACCGGGCGGCTCCGAGTGCGGATATTACGTCATGCGGACGATGCATGACCTAATAAATACGTGCTATGAGGAGAAGTTACCTTCGGTATATATACCTATTTCGTTTATCAAGTATATATGTTTTGTTTCATATTATATATCAAACTAATTCAAATATATGCAACCTCTTAAATTTACAGGCTATTGCATCCGAAAGGTACGAACGACATCAACTCGACGAGGTAATAGAATTTTGTTGCGAATTTTTGCGTTACGAATTGTGATCTCGATCGGATTTTTGTAGTAGATATTATTAGGAGGATGTGTAGGTTTCGAATTGTAAAATAGGTACAATTAATTGATTTTGTATGTATATAGATTGGTTAATTAATTTAGATGTGTTAATTATGTGATTTATATTAATTTAGATTGGTTAATTTCTGAATGAAACAGAAAACAGAATATATGTGAATGTGTATGGTTCTCTGAATGAAACAGAAACAACATGCCCAGTTCGACAAAACTTAACAACGGTTATTTAATTGTTAAAAAAAACCGTTGGTAATAACGCTGTGTAATAAAACATGTAAATAATCAACAACGGTTCTATAACGAGGAACCGTTGGGAATTACGACTATCAACAACGGTTTAATAAAAAACCGTTGTCAAATGATGAAATCAACAACGGTTCCTACCCAAAAACCGTTGTTGATTCATATAATTGCCAACAATTGACTATAAAAACCGTTGTTGAATAAAGTCGTTTCCAACAGTTATTTACTTAGGAACCGTTGTTGATTGGCATCACCAACAACGGTTTCTTATTCTAAACCGTTGTTGATTGATGATGTCATGCATTCATATATATATTTTACCAGACTTGCACTAGTATTTTGGCCTAAAATTCCTAAGTTTAATTGCATTTAAGTAGTAAGATGTCTAGATTCCAGTTACTTCTTTACTTTTGTCCAAATTTCAGGTCAATCGGGCTTTTGGAGCCAATTGGACGCGATTCGGAGCCATAGACAACAAGTCGAAACAGGAATGAACTTCCTGCGGTCCGCAGGACCCTCCTGCGGTCAGCAGGATCCCTCCTGCGTCCAGCAGACGGAGGTTACAGCACGTTCGACCTTCCGCTCGGCGCTGAAAACTTCCTGTGGAGCAGAAAAACCGCCATTTCCTTCTTCCTGCGGTTCGCAGGCCCGTGCCTGCGGTCCGCAGGGAGGTTACTGCACTACAGTTTTCTATTTTCTGGCGCTCTGCCTATATAAGGCGGTCATTGGGACGGTTCCAGACATCTTTTTCACTCATCTTCTCACGCCCTTTCATTGCATATTCACAACCAGAGGCAGAGGAAAGAGGAGAGAAGGCCGTTCATCATTCTTCGAAGCGGATTTGAGAGAATTCTCGCGCGGGAGTGAGGATCGTGTCGCCTCGAATTCTTCTTCGGTTCTTTTGCATCATGATTTCTTTTAGTTCTTTATTTTCTTTGTTTTCTTGTGTCATGAGTGAGTAGATCTATCTGTTCTTAGGGTTTGAATGATGACGATTGTGTTGATGGATTAGTTGTTTGTGCGGATTAACGTTGTTTTCATAATCGCTTGAGATTTTCATTATAACGTGTTTGTGATTTGTTTGTTCAATTGGTAAACCTATAGGTTGTGGCCAGACCTAGTTGGTTAATGTAGTATCTTTTGACCAGATCTGATTGCTTGCACAATTTGGGTTGATTTGTATCCGAAAGTACCCGTAAGGCGAAACTACGTTTCGACTAACCTCGAAACGGACCCTAGAGTTAACAAGTGACATGAACGTAGTTTAGAACTTATTCTATGAGTTTCGAATCGATTTAGGATTGTTAGGAGGACCAAAGGTGAAAACCCAGGACTTGTACCAACTCTGAATTGCTTAGGAACTGACGACGTTAGTCACAACACCAAACCAGAATTGAAAACTGCTCTCTGTCAACTGCCTGCGGTCCGCAGGGACGTGCCTGCGGTCCGCACTCAGTTACAGAAAGTGCAAGACAGGAGTTACAAAACTGACTGCGGATTATTAGAGAGATCTGTGGTTCGTGGACGGTTTTGCGACCCTAACCAACTACTTGCGGTCCGCAAGAGACATCTTGCGGAACGCAGGCAACTGATCCTGAGACCAATCTGATTCTGACAACCCTGAGAACGCCTGTTAATTAATTGTCTTTCAGTTATTTACTTGTTTTAGCACTGTTTCCTTGTGTTTGTAACCAGCCTTGTTAAAACCCCCAACAATTGACCCTTTAATCCAAACTCTCTTAGAATTTAGAAGTAGGTTTAAGTAAAGTCTGGTGTTAATCCCGTCCCTGAGGATTCGACCCTCAAGTACTACACGAGATCGTACGCTTGCGATCGAGTGCATACTTTAGGTTTAAAAGCCTATACCCGTTCGCGCGGTCAAGCTTTTTGGCGCCGTTGCCGGGGACGGCGATATTAACCTTAGATTTTGCTTTTCTTTCGTTCTAAGTTCTAACTTCTCTTCTTCTTTTCTCTCTTTTTCTGTTTCAGGAGAACGACGCTGGCCGGATTCCCTCCTCCTGTTGGCGACTACTTTCTGAGGAGCGGACCCCGGAGTCCGATTTTCCGATCTCCGCGACCAGGGATCAGCGCCGTCCTTTCACACTTAGACTCTTCGTCGGACATGGCGGAGGAAGCGGAGCGCGAGCAGCTCCGGATTCGGGCCAACGAGCTCGACGAACAATGGCGGGCAGCAGAAGAATCTCGGCGACTGCTGCAAGCAGAAGTTGAACAGCTGAGGCAGCAAGTCGCAGGGCACGCCCTCGAGCCGCGAACCTTCAAGGAGTTCCACAGCCCACGGGTAGCCGACGCACAAGGGCCCATCATACTTCCAGATGTGCCCGGAGGTCCTCCGACTCTCGGAACCGGAGCCGTGAGCCTGATCCAGCAGAACTGCTTCCACGGCTTGGAGAACGAAAACCCGCATGATCACTTGGATAACTTCCTTGGGTGTTGCCGGGCCGTGAAGAATGGAGACGCGAACCCCGACTACGTTCGCCTTGCCTTGTTCCATTTCTCTCTCAGGGACAAGGCCAAATTAAAGTATATGGTCAGCCCGAGCTATTTTTGACACCCATGAGGGCACTCTCACCTTGAATGTCGGGGGCGAAAAGGTGCAGTTCCACATCGAGAAGGCGGTGAGGTACCCCGACTTCTCCGATGACAGCCATGAGGATTGTTTCTATGTGGACGATGGAATCATCCTAGGAGGGCAAGAAGATCAGCTTGGGGGGCGTCCGAACTTTGCCAGGTATCATTCTGATCCCCCATCTTCTTTGCAGGACAAGTATAGCCCGGTTCTGACGGACGGTGAGGCTGGCGGCAATTCTGTCGCTCCTGGAGCCACACACTGCGGTCCGCAAGGCAGGTCATGCGGTCCGCAAGCCCCTTTGGGTGATCCACCAGACGGGCCACGGACCGCCGTGGCGCAGCCATCACCCCCAGCAGCCGCTCACACACCGCTGCTGGACACCAGCAGGTCTGCAAGACCCTCTCGCAGGCCACCAGAAGGCAGGTTCCATCCCCCACCGGCATCGACGTAGAGGTATCATGGTCAGGCTCGTGACCTAAAACAAGCGCTTCTTGGGAGGCAACCCAAGCCGTTACGTTTCGTTTTACTTTTCTTGTATCAGATCTACTCTCTCTCTTTGTCACAATTTCTTTTGCATTCTAGTTCATTCTCATTTTGCATTAGGTGTTTTCAGTTGTGTTGGTGCAGTGTTAAGCAACAGAATCGAGAGATGGCGGACAACGGGCGCAAAACGGCGAAGAATCAGGTTCTGCCAAGCATCCTGCGGCTAGCAAGGCCGACCTTGCGGGCCGCAGGAGGGTCAGCAGGTAGCCTATGGTCAGCTACCAGACTTCTGCCCGACCAAAACACAAGTCTTGCAGTCCGTAGAACACCTCCTGCGACCCGCAAGAGGGAGCCAGACAGCACGAAGCGATCAGCAGTTCACGCCGCGCAGACCGACCACGAAGCGACCAGCAAGCAAGGACATTCTGCCAGCGCTCCCGACAACACCGCTGCACCATGAGTCCCTCAGGTTGTATCTATTCTCTCTCTCATTTACGTTTACATATATGGGTTCGTGCACTGAGGACAGTGCATGGATTAGCTTGGGGAGGGAGGACAGTACGTCTGAGTTTTAGGTTAGTTTTAGGTTTTCTTTTTCATTTTTCGTTTTTCTTTTTCATTTTCATGCTTGCATTTCTGAAAAATTTTGTGAAATTGTTAAACTCAAGGGCATATGGGAATTTTTGAAGTTTGCATTGTGCAAAATTGCGCATGATAACTTTATGAGATTTGTGTTAAGGTCGGAGAATCTTGTTCTGTAGTGATTAGTCCCATGAATAAAGTATGATCAAATTGGAAAAAGTAGCAAACCGAAAATCTGATTGAGGACGAAGAGTAATTTCTCAGTTTGTGGTACCCACGTGAATTTGGTTTGGAAATGTGGAAAGTCATGGCCTAGAGTGCATTAAAATTTCAAAAAGGAATCAAATATTTTAAAAACCAAATCAATGAGCATTTCGGGGATGCGGTCAGTTAGGACGAGTGCACCATTTACTTTTCTTTCATCCGACTGACCGGTCCTTGAATAACTAAAAAGAGGGGTGGAGTCGCGATCAGGCAGGACGTATGCAGTTTTATTTTCTTTATCCGACTGATTCGGGCTCCATTTCTTCATAATCCAATTAAAGCATTTCAAGGTCCATGGAATTGAAAGGTTGAGAAAGTTATTCACTGTGGGGTTAACACAATTGGGATACCAACATTGTAGTCCGATCGAAAGATCTAGGGTCCTACAAGTACGATAATCATACTTGCAATTTAGGTTGCTTTTCATGGAACAAGAATCGCTCGTCCCGATTTTCTGTGCCTTAGCCCAAATCTTGTGAAATTATTATGCGTAATTATTTACAATGCGAAATTCAAACTTACTCATAAATTCTTGGTTTGGCATTTTCACAAAGTTATTCTTTGCATTTAGGACGACTTGGGAATTTAGGATTACGTCTGGGTATGGTCTGCTTCTTAGGTTCTAGGTTCTGCTTGAGGACAAGCAAGGTTCTGAGCTTGGGGGGATTTGATGTCATGCATTCATATATATATTTTACCAGACTTGCACTAGTATTTTGGCCTAAAATTCCTAAGTTTAATTGCATTTAAGTAGTAAGATGTCTAGATTCCAGTTACTTCTTTACTTTTGTCCAAATTTCAGGTCAATCGGGCTTTTGGAGCCAATTGGACGCGATTCGGAGCCATAGACAACAAGTCGAAACAGGAATGAACTTCCTGCGGTCCGCAGGACCCTCCTGCGGTCAGCAGGATCCCTCCCGCGTCCAGCAGACGGAGGTTACAGCACGTTCGACCTTCCGCTCGGCGCTGAAAACTTCCTGTGGAGCAGAAAAACCGCCATTTCCTTCTTCCTGCGGTTCGCAGGCCCGTGCCTGCGGTCCGCAGGGAGGTTACTGCACTACAGTTTTCTATTTTCTGGCGCTCTGCCTATATAAGGCGGTCATTGGGACGGTTCCAGACATCTTTTTCACTCATCTTCTCACGCCCTTTCATTGCATATTCACAACCAGAGGCAGAGGAAAGAGGAGAGAAGGCCGTTCATCATTCTTCGAAGCGGATTTGAGAGAATTCTCGCGCGGGAGTGAAGATCGTGTCGCCTCGAATTCTTCTTCGGTTCTTTTGCATCATGATTTCTTTTAGTTCTTTATTTTCTTTGTTTTCTTGTGTCATGAGTGAGTAGATCTATCTGTTCTTAGGGTTTGAATGATGACGATTGTGTTGATGGATTAGTTGTTTGTGCGGATTTACGTTGTTTTCATAATCGCTTGAGATTTTCATTATAACGTGTTTGTGATTTGTTTGTTCAATTGGTAAACCTATAGGTTGTGGCCAGACCTAGTTGGTTAATGTAGTATCTTTTGACCAGATCTGATTGCTTGCACAATTTGGGTTGATTTGTATCCGAAAGTACCCGTAAGGCGAAACTGCGTTTCGACTAACCTCGAAACGGACCCTAGAGTTAACAAGTGACATGAACGTAGTTTAGAACTTATTCTATGAGTTTCGAATCGATTTAGGATTGTTAGGAGGACCAAAGGTGAAAACCCAGGACTTGTACCAACTCTGAATTGCTTAGGAACTGACGACGTTAGTCACAACACCAAACCAGAATTGAAAACTGCTCTCTGTCAACTGCCTGCGGTCCGCAGGGACGTGCCTGCGGTCCGCACTCAGTTACAGAAAGTGCAAGACAGGAGTTACAAAACTGACTGCGGATTATTAGAGAGATCTGTGGTTCGTGGACGGTTTTGCGACCCTAACCAACTACTTGCGGTCCGCAAGAGACATCTTGCGGAACGCAGGCAACTGATCCTGAGACCAATCTGATTCTGACAATCCTGAGAACGCCTGTTAATTAATTGTCTTTCAGTTATTTACTTGTTTTAGCACTGTTTCCTTGTGTTTGTAACCAGCCTTGTTAAAACCCCCAACAATTGACCCTTTAATCCAAACTCTCTTAGAATTTAGAAGTAGGTTTAAGTAAAGTCTGGTGTTAATCCCGTCCCTGAGGATTCGACCCTCAAGTACTACACGAGATCGTACGCTTGCGATCGAGTGCATACTTTAGGTTTAAAAGCCTATACCCGTTCGCGCGGTCAATTGACATCACCAACAACGGTTCCTTATTGTAAACCGTTGGAAAATATATTTTATTTAAATAATTTAGATCATTGATAACGTCATTTTCCAACGGTTTCTCTAAAATAACCGTTGTTGATTTGTCTCATTGCCAACGGTTCTTGGAGAGAACAGTTGTGGATTAGCTAAGACCCTTCTTTGCCAACGGTTATTTCTTATAAACCGTTGGGAATTACGGTCATCAACAACGGTTTCTTCTTATGAACCGTTGGAAAAGATATATTATTTAAATATTTCAGATCACAGATAATGTCATTTGCCAACGGTTTTTTATTAATAACCGTTGTTGATTGCGTAGGAACAGCAACTGTTATTCTCTTTTAACCGTTGATGATTAACGGCATCAACAGCGGTTCTTTAGTAAGCATTAGCAACCCTCGCTGAACCGTTGGGAATTGTCATAAATAACCGCCGTTGATGATTTTTTCTGTGGTAGTGAGTGTAATTTGGGGTCCTGGAATGGATGAATATCTGCTGCTTTTCCGAGAAGAAAAGCAGGGTGTGCTTTTCCGATCATATGGTCGGGATTGGTTGTTACACCGATCTCAATGTACTTCGGTTTTTGTTGCACCGATCTCTATGTATTTCGGTGTTTCTCAACCGTCGGATCGAGAAAAGCAGACCCTACTTTTCTTTTTAGAAAAGCAGCTGATACTGGTCCGCCTGGTGTGAGAACTGGAGCAGATCAAATATATATTGCAACTTTAATTGTGTTTGTGTTCATTTGATTTTCTCCAATATCTTACCTTCCAATTAATGCCTCTTTTTCAAGACTATTACAAAAATTTATATAACCAGATAACATTTCATAAAGCGTTTGAATTAAATAAATAAATAAGGACACCATTTTACCTTCACGGTTTCAGTATTATTTTTCTTGCCGAAGTCCCTTGTCCAAATAACTAGCTAGACCAGTTTACATTGAAGTTACAATTATGTATACATACAATTCAAGTTTTTTTTTTTTGTTTTGACACTTAATTATTTTACCTAAACTTATCTTTGATAAACTATTAAGAATAAACTTCTGAAATTTAATAAATGCATTTAAATACTGAAGAAGGATTGATTTGTAGCGTGCATTGTAAGTGTAAGAGCAAACAGGTAATACTCAATACATGAATAAAATGGATCGAGAATAAAATGGTGTCACAAAATAAAAATAATAAAATGAAGATTGAAGGGGGAATTAATGCAAAGACTTTCAATAAATATATGACCAGTTCAATTTTTGACCCAATCACCAAATTACATGTATAATAAAATAAATCATCAAACCGTTCAATAATTTCTTTGTATAATTAGAATTAATAAAAAAAATGCACCCAGCCCAAAAGAATAAGAAAAAAAAAAGCAATGAACAAGCAATAAATTAAGGAATCAAGCACACACTTGTTGTAGGTGTAGCAACATGATAAAAATGAAATCTAATAATTTACGGCACGGCATGACTTTCTGATTTCACCTTGTGCTCCATCTGGCATTGCAATGTTTCCCATTTTCACCATTGATTCAGCAAACTTTGCTTCAAAGTGTTGAGGACTAGTACGAAAGTCGTTCAAGAGACTTGCGGTCTCACTGCTTGTTAGGAGGCTCCAGTCTGAAAAGAATAGCCCTTTAAGATCTGCAACATTATGGTAATATTGGACATCCAACTTGTTTGGTGTGACAAAATCTTGAGGAACAACATCATCAACCGGTGCATTTTCAGGACACTTGGTCCTCAGCAAGGAACCAAAACCTTGATCCATTGTGGGGTCGATGTCAGGATAGAGGCGGCCTGTGAAGGATGAGCAGTGGGAGCGACCAATTGAGTGTGCACCAGAAAGTGCGACCACATCGTCAGGTGAGAGTCCTTGAGCTGCAAATAGGGCCTTCACTACGGTAAGATTATGAAACGGAGCGGGAAGTGACTGGAGGACTTCATCAGCAATGGAAATCTTTCCATCAAGCCTTCCCGAAGGGATTTCATAAAATATATTTCCTAGGAAATATGTTGCATCACGAGCGGCAAATGCGATGATGTCTGCACAAGAGACCACTCCCGGGCATTCACGTTCAAGAGCTGATTTTGCCTCATCGATCACTTCAAAACCTCGAAGGCTGGGATTGTTTACAATAGACAATTTCTCAGGGTTTGGGTTAAGTGCCGAAGGGTCAAGTAGGACAGAAGCATCACAACTCTAAACACACAGAAAAATAGAGAATTTAGAAAGAAAAATGAATAAAAAAATTTGTTACCGGCTCTGAGGCTTGGTACTATTTTTTTTATAATTAACAACACAGTGAAGTATAAATAATCATTTAAAGACTAGTGATCAATTTAAACTGATATTATTGTAAATAAAAAAATATAAACTGTTCATAATGGGTCCGTTTGGCAAATCAAGGAATAGCAATAGAATAGTGCTATTCGATTAGTAAAAATGGATTAGTGGTTGTTGGAAGAGTAAAAAGAATAGTGATGTTTAGAGCTATTCGGATAGTGGAAATATTGTTTGGCAAATGACAATTGGTATAGTATTATGATAAATATTTTTAGAGCTATTTTTAGAGCTATTCGAATAGCTATTCCACTATTCGACCAAATATGAGGAATAGCGGATTAGCAATTTTTTAGAGCTACTCAAATAGCTATTTTCTGTTTGGCACATGGAATAGCTATTATTTTGCTATTCTATTTCAATTTTTGGTCGCCAAACACACCCAATATGATATATGTGTCCGCATCAGCTGAGATCCTAAAGCGATCGCAGGAACCTGCGATCCTACTATCTGGGCCGTTTATTTAATCCTACGACAGCCAACGAGTCACGTTCTTTGAATGCCACCTTTTTAGCAAAAGGTATTATTTTATTCACTCATGGCACTCCCATCTTTTCATCTTCTCCATTTGATGTAGTGCTCCTATATTCTCCAATCGATATAATTGAAACGTTTGAGATAAATTTATTTATTTTTCCTTTATATTACCAAGTTTAAAATCATATTATAGTTCTTTTGATAAATAATTCACACTTGCATTTTAACCTCTTGCTCATGAAATTGAGCTTTACTCAGCATCGTAATAAAAATAAAAAATTACAAATTTGTATTATTGTTTGTAACTTGTAACATCTATTTTTTACATTAATAAAGATGGACCTTTACCTTTTTTTCTTTTTACATTTTACCTTTATTTTTTATAATTAAATACAAAATATGATAGCATAAAAAAATAATTGTATGAATTTATGGCCCTTATAACAGCAACATTCGCGTTTTCATTTTATATTATGACAAAATTGTGAGTAACAATCACAGACAAAACTAATTGAAGATTTCAAAAAAATGTTTTCGCATAAAACCTTTACATACATCAAATGGTTCATATATATTTTGAATTTTAAAAAATAAATCTAGACCATTGGCGGATTTGGACACTCAACTCCTTGATAAAGGAATAGAGATTCAATAGTTTCTTAAATAAATTCTTAACTGTTTTATAAATGCTATAACTGCTTAATTTTCAAAAATATATTAAATCCATTTTTTCTCCAAATACTAAACATCAAATGATAAAAACAACTTTAAAACATGCATTTTTTAAGAAGCTTCAAAACGATAGTAAAATTTTTTCAAATATATTTTTAGTTAAAAGAATTTCTTGGATCTGCTTTAAGGTAAAGTGCTGCATGGCACGTGGACCGTTGAATCACTTCAAGATCCATGCAGGCTCAAATCTCGGGGCGATCCTACGGTCTACGTGTCATGCATTACTTTACCTTAAGGCAGAGGATGTGAAATCGTGCAATGGAGCAATAAGAACAAATTTTTTTTTTCAAGAAATCTGAAAGGAAACTTGAGTTAGACTATTATACTAACGTTAACATTTCGGGACCGAAATGCTAACGCCTTATATTTTATGTTATCGTGTTCGAAATCATAGTTTATGGTGCTCAATAAATTCTTTATATAAATTAATAACTCAGGAAACTTAATAACTATACTAAATTATTAATAGTCTATATGACTATAACATATTTGTTTTATATAACATATATAGGAGCAACACCCATAAATAATACAATCAATATATTAATGGAATAATTATTAAGCTATACACTTGGACTTGACAATTATATAACTGGAGAATGATAGATTGGTTTTTACTTGTAGAGACGATATGACTTGATGGAAAGATGGTCCACTGGGTCAACAGTGGAAAATATAAAGCATGGGAAATCTCAGTCATGCAATATAACAAACGGTGCGGATAGAAGAATCGCAGGAACCTGCGATCGCTTTAGATCGTAGCAGATGCGAACGCTATGATATATATACAAATTCTGTATGCTTGTTTGCGACTATGTAAATATGTGCAATACTTTCGCTTTCGTTTTGGTGAGAGTGCAACAGTAAGATTATCCATGAACTTATTCTCTGCACCGTGTACTGCTGACAATTAATATAGACCGCATTATGATTTATGAAATTTACTAGTTATGGTTACTGACAAACACTAGTACTTTACCTTGAACCTAAATATTACTTTAGTGTAATTTACACAAAAAAAAAAAGCATTTTTTTAGTTTCAATTACTCAGTTTTCTGACTGACTTGCTCAATGAACAAATGATACATTCATGATCAATTTAATCACTTAACAAATAACAGAAAAACACTGTATATATATATGTAACAATCAGAAAGATATAAACATGTGTGTATGTTTATATATACATACCCTAACAAAGCAGTCATGGAAGAACATCCGGATGAGGCCGGCACCAAGGCCAGGATTTTCAGAAACATACTTGTACACTACCCCCTTGACGATCTCCTCGGCTTGAGGGCAGGTGTTTGTGCACTTGTAGTGACCTACTTCAAGGGATTTTGTGAGTGTTATTGCCCCAAATAGGAGGAGAAGGCATGAGAGGAAAACTTGGATTCTCATGGATGTTGTGTTAATTCTGGCTGTCATTTTGGAATTAATGAGGTATATATATAGAGAGAGAGATTCTTTTAGTATATATGAACTTCTTTTTTTTGTTGTTGTTTTGTTGTGTGTTTAGAGTTGATGGCAAGGATGCCAATTTATAGGAGCTAGATTTAGCTTGAAAAAAAAAAAGAAAAATAAATGTAGAAAACTTGTTCATGATTTGACTTGGTTTCTTTCTTCAAATTATGGATTTGCATTAAAAAATATATAAAAAAAAAGAGAGAAATTCTTCAGCATAATGCATACACGAGGTCCATTTCTACTTGTGTTTCTTATACGAAATTGATTTTAGAAAAAAGAAAAAAAAAAGGGATTTTTTTTTTGAAGGAAGTGGAGTACGCTCCACCAGTTTCATTGAAACTTTTTATTTTGTGTCTATGGAGGTTTGAACCCCTGACCTCTTAGATTTCATCCTAGTTAGCTACCACTTGAGCTACTAGGCTATTTGCACAAAAAAAAAGGGAATTTAGTTTGCATCATTCGGTATGTTCGGATCGGGATCACCTGCTTTTCTAAAAAGAAAAGCAGGCCATGCTTTTCTTAATCCGACGGTTGAGAAATACCAAATACTTTGAGATCCATGCAGAAAACATTGAAGTTAGTGAAGTACTTTGAGATCAGTGCAACAACCGATCCCGACTGTCCGATCAGAAAAGCAGCAGATTTTTATCCGGTATGTTCCTGCGAATGATCAGGGTACGTACTCCGTACAGTTACCTGCTTTATCCAAAAGAAAGGGGGAACATAGCGTAAGTTGGCAGGATCGGGACTTTTCTTTTTAGAAATGCAGGCCTTGCTTTTCTTGATCCGACGGTTGAAAAACACCAAAATACTTAATTAGAGATCTGTACGATAACATCGAAGTACTTTGAAATTGGTGTGGCAACTAATCCCGACCATCCAGAAAAGCAGGGTCTACTTTGAGAAAAGCAACAGATTTATATCCAAGTTAATTGACAGGGAGATTTGATATCCCTTCCGTACTTAAACTAAAAATTATATGAAATCACTTTAATTTAAATTTATATATATAGCTCGTTATATTCTCTGTATGACTGTATCAAAATGTTATGGAATCGAAAAGTTTTTCAATTTTGAGAATTTAATATTATATAGTTACTCTTAAAATTTTCAAAAAATATACTTACAAATTTTCAAAAATAAATTATTTTGGCATCCCACGCGATTTTTATGTAAATAACACAATGAGTCATATAAATTCAAATTTAAATTGATATGATTTTGAGCTTAGATGGTAGATGCTAATCTGTGTAAAAAGGTTGAAGCAATTAATCAATTATTATAGAACTAGTGAAGAAATTCCCTTTTTCAATAAATAATTGTGTTAGCTGTAATCGATCAATCGACCAACTAATCTGGCTTACGCCTTATTGGATTGCTCTTTAATTAATTTGCCGGGTCTAGAGAAATAATTTGAATGGGCAAAGTTATAAAGTATATACATTAAATAATAGGTTAGACACTTTTTTTTTTTTAAAAAAAAGAGTATATAGGTTAAACCGTTAGACGGTTAGACGAATGTTTTCAGTCCCCCACCACAACTGTATGTGACGTATACATAAGATATATCTTTACTTTTCGTATATATATACAACTTAGATGCATAAATAATTTAATCAATTAAGCTTTTTTTTTTTTCCTTTTCCAAAAAAAAAAAATAGGTTCCTTTGTAACTAGACTACTAGAGACGCGTTCCCCTCTGAAAAATATGTAAATTATAATCAGGAAAATATTTGGGTGATGAAAATGAATAAGGAAATATATATTAAGGGATGGAAAACTAGGGGCGTAAAATGGATCGACGGATAATCATAATAGGTCTTTGTCTGTTATAATTTTCTTGAGATGATAGTAGGACTTGTATGAATAATAAGATATGTGTATATATATTGAGAGTAAAACTACGGTGCTATTAAGTTTATGGGACCTCCCATGAGCTTAATACCAAAAACATATCAAATCATATAAGCTCACGAGGGCCTCCCGTGAGCTTAACATCAAAAACATATCAAATCATATCCAAATTTTGATTTATATGGCTCAATAAATTCTTTATATCAAAATCTTATAGCATGCAAATTTTTTTCATTTTTGGAGATTTTTAAGTATTTATTTCAGATTTTTTTAATAGAAACTATACAATATTAATAAAATAATCAATGTTTCATATGTTTATTTCATTATGTTTCTAGGCTAGACTCCTCCTTCCTAGGGAAGAACTTGTACCCTTGATTTATGATATTTATCTATTTTGTTGCATCCTTTGCGTTGTTGATTTGCTTTGTGTGATTTAATTGCTATATCTTAGTCTTTACTTTCATGAATTGATTGTGTCGTAATTGATTAAATAGTCACGAATGTCTCTTTAATTATGTTTGGGATATAATTGAATTGCTTAGATAGAAAATCATAAAGTAAACCTAGATTTTGCATGAAGTAGCGAGAGTGGAAGTGTAAACTTTAATGGGGAAACCATAATCGAAGCTAGGTAATTAGGTGAAGTAGCAAGAGTGGAAGTCTAATTATTTAGTTAGGTTAACGCTAAATTACAGAACTTAAAGCAACAAGATCGATAGGATAGGTGACGAGAGTTGGTATCCGATTTGATTAAGTTAGGGCAGATGAAGTAGCGAGAGTGGAAGTCTACTATAAAAGGATTTAGAAACTCTCAACAATGGTTTGGACTTTTAGTTTAAATTGTAACAAGATAACAAATTGATTAATCAAGTGGTTAAGTGAATCCCTAGGGCCTAATTCTTCGAACTTAAATCATCTTCTTGCTTTTAATTAGTTTTAATTAGGATTAGTTTACTCAAAATCATTTGTTTCTTTTAATTAGTTTAGTAGAATTAAATCTACTAATTATCCGTCCCTGTGGTTCGACACCCTACACTATACTATAATTGTTGTGCGCTTGCAACACGATAAAGCTACATAAAAATACATATCAGTGCCATGCTATGAGAATAAGCATTGCTTCAAAAGTGTACAATATATATATAGTACCTGCCTATTGAGGAAAGAATATTCATAGATTTCCCTCCATGCATTCCTATTTAAACGGAAAGTATTGCAACTTTAATTACGAGTTTATGAAGCAATGTTGTAATATAACATGATTTATAGTAGAGCAAGCTTAATTGAGATGATATGGATATGTCCCTATCGCATGAAATATGCTAAAATAATGTAATATCAATGAAAACAATATAAAAAAAAAAAATACCAGAAAAAATAGAAGACTAAGAAAAAAAAAATAATAATATGTAGACTATATATGAAGAATCAAAGTACCTATATAGCTTACCTGGCCAAAGGAGAAACTTGTGGCAAAAAATCATGCTGCCACTCGCACTCCGAAACAAAAGGTTGTCTCCATCAGGATCAAAGTAATTATACCAGCAATCCACTTAACAAAAGTATACATAAAAATAACGTAATAGTATGAATAACAAAGTCGTTGTAGTATAGTGGTGAGTATTCCCGCCTGTCACGCGGGTGACCCGGGTTCGATCCCCGGCAACGGCGCTAACTTTTCTCTTTTTCTTTTTTTTTGGGTCTT
Organism: Cyperus esculentus; assembly: GCA_030179965.1. Taxonomy (NCBI): domain Eukaryota; kingdom Viridiplantae; phylum Streptophyta; class Magnoliopsida; order Poales; family Cyperaceae; genus Cyperus; species Cyperus esculentus. Next base: position 3,191,074 of record JASGLE010000025.1, on the reverse strand, counting down.
TTACACTTTTTACTTCCATAAACAGTAGAAAACCCATTCCAGCTAAAAAATAATTAAATAAATAAAAGTTATGCACCATAAGATCGCATTTCTTTTTTTGTTTTGCATTTATTCCATTTGCAATTTATAATTTTGACGGTTAAAAGACAACTTACATTGCTTTTCCGGATAGAAGTTGACAAAGTTGTTGATAATTTTTCTCTATGGTAATGCAATTCTCGTGATACACCAGCAAGAAATTTGCGGATCATTTTCACTGGAGAAGCAAGTTCTTTTCACAGTAACTATATCTGTATCTCTCTTTATGATTGTTTATTTGTTTATGTACATAAGAATCATGTACACTGTAACAGAAAAGCTTTTCTACTTCTTTTTCTTTTCTTTTCTTTTTTTCTAATTATAAACTGATATTACAACAAAAGTAAAATTCTTGTGTAATAAGTAACAGCGAGATGCTGTTATGCTGATCCGAACTCGGCAAACTACTTCTCGTGCTTTTCTATATCGGCAGGAGAGACGCTCTTCTGGACCTTTGTCAGGGCCTCCTCAAAATCGCACATGCCTACAGGGTCCTTGACAATTTCTTCCATCGCCATGGATTTTATCTCCTCCCGTGTTTTACCAGCGATTTTTCTCCTCATGCCATTCAAGGAAGCGTCGCAACACACGTTCGTCAGGTCATCCCCGCTGTAACCTTCTGTTCTTCTTGCCACCTCGTCAAAGTTCACGTCAGGTGCAACCTGTTTTGACATAATTTTATTAGAGGAATCGTTTTAAATAAAAAATGTCGAATTAAACTATATAAGATGTTGAGATCAACACCGAATGAATGGCCCAAGCCCGACTTACAAACAAGCAAATTAGTCTTATGGAGCAATCAAGAAATTTCTAGATGTTAGTAGTATGCTTTAGTTAAATATCTTGATAGAAGTTACTAGATGTATCATGAAGAGTTTTGGAGATTTTGAGTAGTCTCTAGATTAATCCAAGCACCGACATGGAAGCCTATAAATAGGCAACCGGACATCATTTGGAGCCAAGTCGTGGATAAGTGTGTAGGTCTTCTTTGAGTGTCCAAGATGTAGTATGTGTTGAGTTATATGATGTAGTTAGTTTAGAAAAGTATGAGTAGTTATGTAATAGTATGTAATATTAATTTGGGTATTAGTGAAATGTTTTATTCTATCAGTCAACAATTGGTATCAGAGCTAGGTAGGTCATGTTGAGTTATTAGTCCGGGCTAGGCCGTTAGATAGGTAGCTATGTTGTCGGTGTTCGTTAGTGTCGTAGTTCTTGTTAGTCGGTCTTAGTTTGAGTTATAGTTGTTCTTAGTGTATTGTCAGTTGTTGTTTGGTCAATATGTCGGATTTAAGTGGTATGAGTGGTTTAATAGAGAAGTTGAATAATTATAATTATAGAGACTGGCGTACGTGTATCAAGTCGTATTTGCAGGGTCAAGACTTGTGGGAGATCGTGGGTGGTGATGAGACGGAGCCGCCGCCGAATTCGATCCGTGCCTACAAGAAGTGGAAGGTGAAGGCTGGTCGAGCGTTGTTCGTGCTGAAGGCCACAGTCGACAAGAGTCTGTTGTCTCACATTGAAGATGTGGAGACACCGAAGGAAGCGTGGGATGTCTTTGCCGCACTATTTTCGAGAAAGAATACAAGTCGGCTGCAACTGCTCGAGCGGGAGCTGATGAATCTCTCTCAAGGAGACATGTCGGTAAGTGAGTACTTTCTTAAAGTAAAGAGTTTGTGTAGGGAGATTGAGCAGTTGGATGCCAATGCGAAAATTGGCGATGATCGAATGCGGCGAATAATCCTGAATGGCATGAGGCCAGAATATGGCGCCTTCATCACGGCAATTCAAGGATGGGCGACGCAGCCAACCCTGCTAGAGTTAGAGAATTTGTTGGCCAGTCAGGAAGCGCTTGTCAAGCAGCTGGCAGGCATGACCGTGAAGGTCGAAGAGGAGAAGGCCCTGTACGGTGGTCGACGCAGGGAGTCGAGCAGGGCACAATATAGACGACAACCTGATGCGGAGAAGGTTGGTCGTGAACGAGATGAGAGATGCAAATGTTGTGGGGGAGCTCCAAGAGGCCAAGAGGGCGGAGGAGCCGATCGTGGTGGATCCCGCAGTAGAAGCGTGGTGTGCTACAACTGCGGACGAGAGGGGCACTATGCGCGAGAGTGCCGATTTAGAAAGGAAGAAGGAAACCTCGTGGTGGCCGCGAAGGAGAAGGCACCCGAGAAGGTCCCAAGTGAGGAAGACTGGGACGAGCTAGCATTAGTTGCGGGAGCCGACGTAGTAGACATCGGAGAGGCTGATGAGCCTGAGGAGGAGATCGACTTTGAGTCGTGGTTCTTTGAGGAACCAGCGGAGGAGCCGGTCAAGGAGAGGACCGATTTTGCGAGTTGCGCGGTGGCCGAGGATGAGAAGCCACATGAGAGCGCCAAGGTGGAAGCCATCACCAAGGAGGGTGATGCTGTCGAGATGACACATGGAAGCGTCACTATTGCCGAAGGATGTGAGTTGGTGCAACGAGGTGCACCATGTCAGGTGATACGTCGAGATGTCAGAACTCGACGAAGGTTAGTGCCGATGTCATCGGTGAACCAGATCCTTCAAGAGAAGAATCAGAGAGTTCGATCACAAATAACTGAACAGTGCCAAGCTCAACGAGCACGAAGGCGAGACGGTAAGCATGATGATCCGGACGGACGCGGAGTACCGAAAATTTGAATAACGCCAAGTCGGTGTTGAGGGGGAGTGTTGAGATCAACACCGAATGAATGGCCCAAGCCCAACTTACAAACAAGCAAATTAGTCTTATGGAGCAATCAAGAAATTTCTAGATGTTAGTAGTATGCTTTAGTTAAATATCTTGATAGAAGTTACTAGATGTATCATGAAGAGTTTTGGAGATTTTGAGTAGTCTCTAGATTAATCCAAGCACCGACATGGAAGCCTATAAATAGGCAACCGGACATCATTTGGAGCCAAGTCGTGGATAAGTGTGTAGGTCTTCTTTGAGTGTCCAAGATGTAGTATGTGTTGAGTTATATGATGTAGTTAGTTTAGAAAAGTATGAGTAGTTATGTAATAGTATGTAATATTAATTTGGGTATTAGTGAAATGTTTTATTCTATCAGTCAACATAAGACATACAAGATGTGCATCCACATGTTATACGGCTAAAAGATTAATACATACCTCCACTGTTCTTAGATTAATCTTGATTAGTTCCTTTCTACTGTCGAAATCTGGCAGCGGTATGTATATACGCTTCTCCAACCTCCTCCTGCATCACATGCACCCTTATTATAAGAAGTCAAAATTTTGAAGTATACACACACAAAATACATATACAAAATGCTTACACATTACATTAACTGATTTGACCCTATTGCAAGTATACGTGTGGCAATAGTATTTGTACATATAGACATATTTCCATTCCATGAAAAATTATCTAGCAAACCTGAGAGCCTCATCAATGTCCCAAGGGAAGTTGGTAGCAGCCAATACCATTACAAGCTTCTTGTGACCATTACCTGTTTATCATTGTCTTCTTTAGGTCTTATACTAAATAAAAACATTGTAAGCAACAAAGTCGTTGTAGTATAGTGGTGAGTATTCCCGCCTGTCACGCGGGTGACCCGGGTTCGATCCCCGGCAACGGCGCATTACATTTTTCTTTTCGTTTTGTTTTGAAATGAACTACTAGTTTCATGGTAGAAATAATTTTTGTTAATGTGACATGAGTAGGAGGCTACGAGCCCTTCTAGTTCATAACTCATAAGGGTGTCGAATAATGTGCGCATTTAACAAAAGTTTGTTTTTTTATTTTTTTTTTTCTCATGATAATGTATGCTTAGAAAGTAACATTGTATTTTCAAAAATTGGATAAGTATATTTAAACAATAATATAACAATATATAAATAGAGGGGGATCCATTGACAATTGTTATTTTGACAATCTTGACAATGGGATTTTCAAAAATTAATAAAAAATCTTAAAAATGAAAAAAAGTTTACGGATGCATTATTTAACTTATAAATTGACAATGTTTCAAGTTTCAATCAATTTAAATATCGTTTGATGACTTATCTAAATTTTATACATTTTTTAACGGTTGTTATTTAACGGGTCTTTGAAGAGTTATCAAATGTCACTTAAATTGAATATAATCGTAAACATAATCAATCTATAAGTTAAACAATACTTCCGTAAACTTTTTTCTATTTTTGAGAATTTTTAATGAATTTTAAGAATTTTTAAAAAATCATATTGTCAAAATTGTCACAATAAGCATTGTCAATGGATCCCTCCTCATACATATATAGCATGATTACTGAATTACATTCTGTTAGCAAATTAAGCAGGGAGTTTTGATCCCAATTAATATTCCTATACAATATATATATTAGCTCGTTAGTAACTACCCAAATCATATTTTATATTTGATTAGTAGTCGACCAATACTCAATATATACATGTTTTATTATTCATACAAGTCCTACTATCTTCAATTATAACGGACAAATTAAGATCTATTTTAATTGCCCCTCGATCCGTTTTGCGCCCCCAGTTTTCCATCCCTTAATTAATTGATAATTCCTTCAAAATTGTCACCATTTTCCAAAAATATATATTTTCCTGATTATAAATTTATAATCTATAAACTAGAAAGAGGGGTAACTCTCCAAGCACCTCAACTATGCCACATCATCAATATTATTAACCATTGATTTTGTTTAAATCTCTTCATCTACTTTGATCCAATGGTTTATATTTATTCTTTCTCCCCATTTAATAAGATAATATGATATGTCTAAGACAAAATTTAATTCTTAAAGTGATCCAACATTTATGTGCTATTATTTATAAATTATACATCGTCATCATTATTCACATCAAAAAGTTTTAATGATCATAGTATAACTTCTACCTTAATCTTCATCCATCAAATAATGAAATGCTCACATCGCATCCATTTCATATTGTGTTCATCTCCATTTCTGCCTCAGCACAAAATCGAAGTGGCGAATTTTCTGACTGAAGTTTTAAAGGATTGACTGCTAAAGTTACAAACCTATTTCTTCTCTTTGATTCTTTCACCCTATTTAGCTTGAATGAAAATTAAAATTGTCCGCAGCAGCGTGTGGGTACGCTTCTAGTATATATAGGATATAACTTTACCCATTCAAATTATTTCTCTAGACCCGGCAAAAGAGAAAAATCCAATAAGGCGTAAGCCAGATTAGTTGGTCGATTGATCGATTACAGCTAATATAATTATCTATCTTTTTTTTTTTTCTAAAAGTTGATAGCTGCTATCAACAAACTAATATAATTATTTATCAAAAAAGGGAATTTCTTTTTACACAGATTAATTAGCATCTCCCGTCTAAGCTCAAAATCATATCAATTCACTTTTAAATTTGAGTTTATATGACTCATTATATATGTTTTTTACATCAAAATTATGTGGGATGCAAAAATTCTTCATTTTGAAAATTTGTAAGTATATGTTTTGAATTTTTTAAAAGTAATTATATAATATTAATAAAATATACAATTTTTATGTATCACTGTTACAAAAATTAAAAAAAATACTTAAAAATATCAAAAATGAAAAAAAATTTTGTATTCTATTTTGATACAAAGAATATCCATATAGTGAGCTTAACTTTTAAAGTAATCTGATATGATTCTGGTTTAAGCTCATGGAGGCCCACATTATATTTATTTATCTCATATATATATCAATAGTATGGTATGTCTGAGAACCCGCCTTTGGTCTAATGGCTAAGGGCAACGCTCTCCGTGGGAGGTCGTGGGTTTGAATCCCGGATAGGAGTCTTTTATAGACATTTAATTTTGAGTGGCTTGACCCTCATCTTTTATCTCCAAAAAAAAGAAAATAGTATGATATATATAACTCCATGCCAACTTACGTTCTGTTCCCCCATTTCTTTTGGATAAAACAGGTATAACTGCACGTACCCTGATGACCTGATCATTCGCAGGAACCTACTGAATGATAAGAACATAAATTCCAACTCTTTTTTTTTTTCTTTCTTTTTTCTAAAATCAATTTCGTATAAGAAACACAAGTAGAAATGGACCTCGTATATATATATATATGCATTATGCAGAAGAAGTTCTCTCTCTCCTTTTTTTTTATTATTCTTTAACGTAAATCCATATATAATTTGAAGAAACAAAGAATTAAACCAAGTCAATCATGAACAAGTTTTCTACATCTATTTATTTTCTTTTTCATTTTCAGCCAAAATCCCCTATAAATTGGCGCCCTTGCTATCAACTCTAAACACACACAACAACAACAAAAAAAAGAAGTTCATACTAAAAAATCTCTCTCTCTCTCTCTCTATATATATACCTCATTCCAAAATGACAGCGAGAATTAACACAACATTCATGAGAATCCAAGTGTTCCTCTCATGTCTTCTCCTCCTATTTGGGGCAATAACACCCACAAAATCCCTTGAAATAGGTCACTACAAGTGCACAAACGCCTGCCCTCAAGCCGAGGAGATTGTCAAGGGTGTAGTGTACAAGTATGTCTCTGAAAATCCTGGCCTTGGTGCCGGCCTCATCAGAATGTTCTTCCATGACTGCTTTGTTAGGGTATGTATATATGTATATATATTTATATCTTTCTAGTTGTTACGTATATATAATTAATAATTATATATATACAGTGTTTTTCTGTTCTTCATTTATTGGTTGATCATAAATTAATGTATCATTTGTTCATTAAGCAAGTCAGCAAACTCATGAGTAATTAATTGATGAAACAAAAATATTCTTAATTTCTTGTTTGCTATAAATTACACTAAAGTAATGTTTAGGTTCAAGGTGAAGTAGTGTTTGTCAGTAACCATCACTATTAAATTTCATAAATCATAATGCGGCCTATATTGTTAGAAATGGTGCACGGAAATAATTAGTACCATGGACCAAATATCTTAGTAGTGTTACCATGCCCTAGCTCACAAATCCGAAAGCGAAAATATATATCATACATATTTTACAGTGGGAAAGCATACAAAATTTGTATATATCATATCAAATTCATCATTTTATTTTTTTTATTTACAATAATATCAGTATAAATTGATCACTATCATTTTTCCGTCTTTAAATGTTTATATATACTTCACTGTGTTGTTAATTATAAAAAAAAAAGTACCGAAGACCTAGAGACGGTAACAATTTTATTTATTTTTCTTTCTAAATTCTCTATTTTTCTGTGTGTTTAGGGTTGTGATGCTTCTGTCCTACTTGACCCTTCGGCACTTAACCCAAACCCTGAGAAATTGTCTATTGTAAACAATCCCAGCCTTCGAGGTTTTGAAGTGATCGATGAGGTAAAGTCAGCTCTTGAACGCGAATGTCCGGGAGTAGTCTCTTGTGCAGATATCATCGCATTTGCCGCTCGTGATGCAACTTATTTCCTCGGAAATATATTTTATGAAATCCCTTCGGGAAGGCTTGATGGGAAGATTTCCATTGCAGATGAAGTCCTCCAGTCACTTCCGGCTCCATTTCATAATCTCACTGTAGTGAAGGCCCTATTTGCAGCTCAGGGACTCTCACCTGACGATGTGGTTGCACTTTCTGGTGCACACTCAATGGGTCGCTCCCACTGCTCGTCCTTTACAAGCCGCCTCTATCCCGATATCGACCCCACAATGGATCAGAGCTTTGGTTCCTTGCTGAGGACCAAGTGTCCTGAAAATGCACCGGTTGATGATGTCGTTCCTCAAGATTTTGTCACACCAAACAAGTTGGATGTCCAGTATTACCAGAATGTTGCAGATCTTAAAGGGCTATTCTTTTCGGACTGGAGCCTCCTAACAAGCAGTGAGACCGCAAGTCTCTTGAACGACTTTCGTACTAGCCCTCAACACTTTGAAGCAAAGTTTGCTGAATCAATGGTGAAAATGGGAAACATTGCAATGCCAGAGGGAGCACCAGGTGAAATCAGAAAGTCATGCCGTGCCGTAAATTATTAGATTTCATTTTTATCATGTTGCTACACCTACAACAAGTGTGTGCTTGATTCCTTAATTTATTGCTTGTTCATTTCTTTTTTTTTTTTTCTTATTCTTTTGGGCTGGGTGCATTTTTTTTATTAGTTCTAATTGTACAAAGAAATTATTGAACGGTTTGATGATTTATTTTATTATACATGTAATTTGGTGATTGGGTCAAAAATTGAACTGGTCATATATTTATTGAAAGTCTTTGCATTAATTCCCCCTTCAATCTTCATTTTATTATTTTTATTTTGTGACACCATTTTATTCTCGATCCATTTTATTCATGTATTGAGTATTACCTGTTTGCTCTTACACTTACAATGCACGCTACAAATCAATCCTTCTTCAGTATTTAAATGCATTTATTAAATTTCAGAAGTTTATTCTTAATAGTTTATCAAAGATAAGTTTAGGTAAAATAATTAAGTGTCAAAAAAAAAAAAAAAAACTTGAATTGTATGTATACATAATTGTAACTTCCATGTAAACTGGTCTAGCTAGTTATTTGGACAAGGGACTTCGGCAAGAAAAATAATACTGAAACCGTGAAGGTAAAATGGTGTCCTTATTTATTTATTTATTTAATCCAAACGCTTTATGAAATGTTATCTGATTATATAAATTTTTGGAATAGTCTTGAAAAAGAGGCATTAATTGGAAGGTAAGATATTGGAGGAAATAAAATGAACACAAACACAATCAAAGTTGCAATATATATTTGATCTGCTCCAGTTCTCACACCAGGCGGACCAGTATCAGCTGCTTTTCTAGAAAGAAAAGTAGGGTCTGCTTTTCTCGATCCGACGGTTGAGAAACACCGAAATACATAGAGATCGGTGCAACAAAAACCGAAGTACATTGAGATCAGTGTAACAACCGATCCCGATCATCCGATCGGAAAAGCACACCCTGCTTTTCTTCTCGGAAAAGCAGCAGATATTCATCCATTCCAGGCCCCCAAATTACACTATTTCAATAATGCATCTCTTCATTTACAATGCAGGTTGATGTAGTGACAAGCGCCAACGCTATAACAGTATGTTTTCAATATCGAACTTGTTGATGTCAACAAGGTCGTTGTAGTATAGTGGTGAGTATTCCCGCCTGTCACGCGGGTGACCCGGGTTCGATCCCCGGCAACGGCGCAAACCAATTTTTTATTATCCATCTTTCCCCAGTTTTTGGTTAGATTCGTATAGTCATTTAGTCAGTCAGTCGTCACTTTGTTGATTATACTTTTTTTTTTTTGGGGGGGGGGGGGGGGGACCTGAGTCCTATCTGCTACGATTCAAATCGGATTGGAGGAACCAACAATCTAGATCCGACGATTGTGACTTTTAGGGGGATTTTTAGAAATAATCTCAACCATTAAAAGTGGGATTGGAGGGTCCTCTGATCCAATTTGGATCGCAGCAGATTTCAACGCGGGGGAACCTACCGTCCATAGTATGAACATCCATAGGATGTAACAATGTCACTTACAAATAGGACTAAAGTGGGCCCCACCTGTAACAACAATAGTCACAAAAAGTGACTATGGATGTATCTGTATGGATGGGTAAAATCAATGGACGCAAGATGTTTCCCTTTTTTTGAGATAAATATGAGGGTCAAACCACTCAAATTTAAATGTTTATAAAAAACTCCATCCGGGTTTTAAACCCGCGTCATCCCACATAGAGAGCGTTACTCTTAGCCACTAGACCAAAGGCTAGTTCAGGTTCTCCAGCCAAGCCAATAATTACTTTGAATCTTTGATCCTGATGGAGACAGTCAAGTTTTTGTTTCAGAGTGCGAGTGGCAGCATGATTTTTTGCCACAAGTTTCTCCTTCGGCCAGGTAAGCTATATAGGTACTTTGATTCTTCATATATAGTCTACATATTATTTTTTTTCTTAGTCTTCTATTCTTTCTGGGTTTTTTTTTTCTTGTTTCTATTGATAATACATTATTTCTAGCATATTCATAATACATTATTTTTTACATGCGATAGTAACATATTCATATCATCTCAATTAAGCTTATTCTATAAATTAAATCATGTTATATTACAACATTGCTTCATAACTCGTAAATAAAGGTGCTATACTTTCCGTTTATATTTTTTTGAAGAAAGTGGAATACTCCACCAGTTTTATTGAAACTTTTTATTTGTGCCTATAGAGGATTGAACTCATGACCTCTTGGAAGTCATCATAGTTAGCTACCACTTGAGCTACTAGGCCATTTGCTACTTTCCGTTTATATAGAAGGGAGGAATCTATCATCTATGGTTATTATTTCCTCAATAGGCAGGTACGTACCGCTAGGTACACCACTTTTGAAGCAATGCTTATTCTCATAGCATGCATGCCACTTAGTCATGAATATATATGAATATATATAGCGTCATAGGTAGCGATCACCCATTTTATCTATTCGCCGGTCCACCGTAATTTTGATGAACAAATATCATTTTTCAGTAAACATTTATACCTTTCTGATCAGCATATATCATTTTCTAGTAAACAGATACGTACACTACGGTTTTCAGTAAACATTTATGCAACTGTGACAAGCACATGAGTGTATGTGGGTGTGTATGTTAGATTGTGAGAGAGGGGTGGATGGGCGGCTTACTTTATAGGTGGACTTTACGTATTTTACATATATATATATAACCCCATGACTCGTGAGTTTTTAATTTTTTTTTAGATAAAGATGAGGGTCAAGCCACTCAAATTTAAATGTCTATAAAAGACCCCCATCCGGGTTTCGAACCCGCGACCTCCCACACAGAGAGCGTTGCCCTTAGCCACTAGACCAAAGGTTGGTTCTTATGAGTTTTTAATTTAATTACATACTCAACAAACAGCAACGGTTTCTCAGTTTTTACCTGAGAAGGAATGGTTTAATTCTGATCAGTTCTCACACTGTAAGCTCATTAGTCAGAATTAACTACACAAATTTGAATCCCAAAAAAAAAAAAAAAGAACTACACACAAATTGCACAAATAAAAAAAAAATGAAGAAAATTCAGATCAGATGCTATGAATATTACCATGTGCTAGCTAGTCTCAGAAGAAATTAATATATAAATCCAGATGATTTATCAGCTCATAACTATCATGAATAACATGTTCTTACTAAATTAAAACTAATGAAATGCCTGTAGACTACATTATGTAATTAGGACAGTGATACTATGCCTCAATTTTTGCCACCACAACCCTATGATGAGGTGGCATGTGGGTCGGGAGGGTTATTTTTGTAAAAATTTATGGATGGAGGGTCATTTTTGTAAATATTGTTTCAGATAGGGTTAATATTGTAAATGTTCTTTGAAAAAGGGGGATATTTCTGTAAATTTTCTGAAAAGGGAGATGTTTTTATAAATAATGTGCCAGTGTATCATACGGTGTGGGAGGCAAATGCAGGATAAATATATATTTTTCCATGTAATTAATGCATAACGAAAAGATAGTTGTTTAACCAACAAAGCATATAATTAGTAGTCAAAAGTTTCAGTAAAACCACACAGACATTGTAATTAATTAGTTTCTTAACATCTTTTTCATTAAGTTCTCTAAATAATTAAGCAAGTCCAATTATTTTTTTTTTTCCTCTTTTCTTTTCTATGATGAGTAATTAAAGAGCAACAATATATATATACCTTCCACTATTCAGGACTCCATAACTTTAATTAAGGGTTAATTACTATATTACATTCCTACAACAAATAACAGCACATGAGATTAAACTTTTTTTAATAGAGGTCTTTGGTGATCTGATCTATGCATTAAATAATTAATTGCTCTCAAGTATATTATATATATATCGGACAAAACATAAAATACAATATAGAGTCAAATAGAACTTTCAGGGTAGTTCCATTATTTTTTTCTATTTTAATTGCATAATAAAAACAAATTAAATCTAATTTAACTGGTAGGATCAGATTGGTAAGAATTATTAAAAAAATATATTGTCTCTGAACTGTTATTTGCATCTTTTTGCTGTATGTGGGATGACAGTATATATATATGAGGCAACAATTTGCCTTTACAAACAAATACAACAATCAAAAGAATATTTATACATACATACAATTTGACCCAAAAAAAAATATATACACTGATCAAAAGAATAAATGAACAAGAGTATAACCTAGCGTCTATAGAAAAACCATCCGTAGTGTTCAATGTTACATTTTTTGATGTATCTGTTACATTTCGTATACATTTATGACTGTATGGATGATTTTTCAATGGACGCCAGATGTTAATTTCTCAATCAACAAAATGTGCTACCTTGTGATGCATGATCAAACATGGTACAATGGCGATGGCTGCAGCCCTTGTGTCACATTGAAGTTCCTCAATGTGACCATCCATGTGTAGTCGTTCTTCAGCACGTGCACCGCGATCGTGTCGTCCGGGAAGTCCTTTGCCTCAACACCGCGAAAGTCGTACATCTTTTCCCGCATGTTGAACCGGTTCTTGCCTTTGCCCCCTACGCCGAGCCATGTCGCCAGGTTGATGTCCTCGATGCCGTCTGTATGTGTTTTAGCAAATTCCGACTCTGCAATGTACTGTACCAGGTCCCAGGACAGCGCGTACCCCATTCCAACCAGGTACGGCGGGTTCTCCTGGTCTAGAGGAGGATACCCTTTGCCCCAATACGTATCCTCTCTCGGTTTATCTCGTAACGACTCGTATAGCTTGTCGAGTCTAAAGTACGCGTCGTCGTCTGCCTTCATGACGTAGTCGTACGGTCGCTCCTCGCCTTGGAACATCCTTGGCACGCTCGAGAAGTACGCGTACGTCTTCCCGTCGTTCATGTTCTCGGTGCAATTCATCACGATTATGTCATGGTACGCAAGAATCTCCATGCCGATGAACACCTTCTGCTCGTCCGTCTTCAGTCTGCAGAACACGAACCGGACATCTATCTGCACGTTACGAATATTCGGCTTCTGCAACGCGTACGCCATCCGAATAACATGCCGCCTCTCGGTTTTCTCAGGAACAGTCAAAATACCCAACAACAGCTTGAATTCAGGTTTCGATTCCTGAACTACCGACGTCGACGCCGGTGGCGGTGACTGATCTGATAGCTGGCAACTGGATGAAAGATTGAGCTGCAGATCACTGTTGGAATTCAAAAGGAAGATCACACTGAGTAAGAACAGTGGAAGAAGGATGAGGATAGTTGGTCTATGAGAAAGGCTTTTCTCAGACATGGCAATTGCTTTGTATATCTGTACTTAAACTTAATTTGAGTGCCAGAAAAAAATGGAAAGCTTTTGCCTTTTTGCTTGCAAAGGAGATGCCAGAGGAGAGGAGGGTATTTGTAATTTGTACGTATAAATATAAAGGAGGTGGCTAAGTTGGTACAGAAAAGTTCAATTCTTTTCTTCCTTCCTTACTTTTCTTATGACTGAATGGAATATGGATATTGGATACAGAGAATTTTGTTTGCTTGTGCAGAAATGGGAATTAATTCTCTGCATTCTTAATTTCTGGATCGATCGGGATCACCTGCTTTTCTCAAAAGAAAAGCAGGGCCTGCTTTTCTTAATCCGACGGTTGAGAAACACCGAAGTTTATTGAGATCTGTGCAAAAATACTGAAGTTAATGAAGTACTTTGAAATCGGTGCGACAACCGATCCCGACCTTCGGATTGGAAAAGCAGGCCCTGCTTTTCAGAGAAGAAAAGCAGCAAATTTATATCCTTAATTTCTTCTACTTATTCTTCTATTCATTCTTTTTTTTTCTGGTGATATCTGGTGTCCTCAAAATTAGTGTCCACGTATCTATATTGTTACAAATTTTAAGCTAAGTGTTACACAATAGAGATGAGAGTTACGAATTTTGTGTATGTACGGAGGTGTGGATAATTAAAATGAGGAAATTAGAAAATTCTATTTTTTTTTTTTGTGCAACATGGGAGAGAGCGGTGACAAGTTGCAACATATTTAATTTGAGCATCTGCACATGAAAACGAGGCTTGACTAGTTTCACCGTCGTTCAATTGAATATTTGAATTAATATTTGGGAACTGATACATGCATACCATAAATGATAAATGATGTCAAAAATTGATACCTATTGTGTAAAAAATTCAAATTAAAAAATTAATAATAATAATATTTGCTCATATAGTATTTAAGTAATTTATAAAATAAGTATTTTACAAAATAAATAGCACAAGAAATTTATTAATTTGAATACTTTACTCATTAATACAAATACAGATACAGTCGGTATCAATTTTTTTATCGTTTTCAGCATCTCTATAGCATTTCTCTTAATATTTTTTGATGAAATTTGTTTGTTTATTTCAGAACAGTCCGCCTGAATTATTGGAAGTACGTGTCAGTATAATCACATGAGAGAACAAATATATTATTTGACATGAGTCGGTGGGGCCGCGTTCGTTCTTCTATTGACCAAACCATGATTTTCTATGGCATATATATTGGCATCAACGTTTTAAATAGCGCGCTATAGCAATACTATTTTTGGGCTCAAATAACTAACATTACGCAAGTTACGCTATTGTCGCTATAGCAGGCAGACGCTATTGTGTATAGCGCTATAGTGTGTAAATAGCGTGCTATCTGTCATAGTATATATTTTGTGCTCAAAATGAATTTTTTTATTTCAAGAAATAACTTAGTAATTAGTGCTTATCACATCATTTTTGTACAAAATGACATAGTTTATAATGGCTTAAATATTTTTAAATATAAAATTGATCTACTGTGTTAGGAAAATTCTGAATTGCAATTTGGATTTTGTACCAGTTTAATGCTAATATTATAGTTCCATAAGTAATTGTGTTTTGCTTTTTTGCTCTATAGAACTTATAATAACATTACATTAATTATAAAATTATAAATAATATTAAATATATATAATAATAATTATAAAATTATTGAATATGCTACATACGGTAGTGTGTTATAGCGGCAATAGCTTTTCCGGAACCTTATCACGATGATGCTATAATCGTAATTTCGAACCTTGATCGGCATGCATCACAGGCAGCATCAATCATTTATTTAACATGTGAACATGAATTTTCATTTTTCTTCGATTCTGGCCTAATTATTGATTGGACTAACTAATTATTCCGCCTAAATCAGTGGCATCACGACGCATAATATATTGCAATTTGAAACAATGCACCACCGACAGTATGACTGAATTGATAAAACGTGGAACATCCACTATTTTCCAAAAAAAATAATAAAAATAATACATGGAAAGATGGATATCAAAATATGAATACCGACTGTGTTAATATTTATGTTAAATACATTAATATTCAAGTTAAGTCAATAAAATATTCAATCTAAACATATTATACAAAGTAAGTTGCATAGTGAAGTCAATAATTTTAATACATATCTATTTAATATAAATACTAACACAATAGACATCAATATAAGTATCACTATAAAGTTTCTCAAAAAGAAAAATCTATCCAACCATTAGAAACTTATTCCTTAAAACAATAAATTAAATGAAAAATCTCGTCAACAATAGAAACTTGTCGCTTAAAAAAATAAATTAAATGTAAAAAAATGGCTAATTCTGCTATGGATCAGATGAAATATGGGCTGTTCATTTTTTATAATCGGATGATCACAATATATCTTTTAGATACAACTAAAAAGACATATTTAATAAAAACCTGTCCATTCAAAATAGAAGGTTGCTTAGTCGATGCACAGCATAACCACTCAAAAAAGAATTACAGAAATTAAAAATGCTTGTGTGGTCTTGTAAATTCCACAAATTATTTTGTGTAAAATATCTTTACTAATAATAAAAGCATATTGTAAAAAATGACATGAAAAGGCTATCCTCATATCTGAGCCGTTGATCATTTTGTTCGATAGATCAGAATCGTTGATGTACGTTAATGCCCGTTGACGTTCTCAGCCCATTAAAATTAAGGCCCATATAAATTATCTCAAATTAAGGCCCATTACATATTATTTAAAAGTTTATTATAAGAAATAATAATTTCAGCTCAAAGCAAGGAGTAGGCTTTTTACTAGTATATATAAAATAACAGGGCATTGGCCCATTACTATAATACTCTCAAGCCCCAAAAGAAGGCCCAACAAACAAAACATTACCCAAAACTTAATTGGGTTTTTTTCCCTCTAAACGAAGCAATTAACATATATAATGATATTATTACTATTAGAAATCTATTTCAGCCCAAAAACCGACTTCTGTCTTTTGGAGCTTTTGTTGTTGATTGGATTCAGAAGATCTCAAGAGGAATCCATCAATCCATCCATGGCGACGCAGAGATCTGACTCCTCCTCCGCCGACTTCCCCGAGATCCTCAACGCCGACAATCTCCAGTCCAACATCAAGTCCATCTACTACAGGTCCCTCTCTGCTCCCTCCCTCTCCCTCTTCTAATTGGGTTTGAAATTGGGATTGGGATTGGGATTGGTACAGACCTGAAATTGGTTACTTTTAGAGGTAGTTGGATCGGAACAGGAGTTGCAGGAATTGGGTCGGGACTGGTTTTGGGTTTTCTGGAATAGATGTTGAGGATTGATGGGTTGGAGATGCCTGTTGACTATATAAATTTATAAGTGTTGTTTCTGTTAGTTTGCTGAGAAAAGTACTGTACCGGATACTTTATTTATTTACAAGACACAGTTCAGTTCAGTACTGCTATGCTGCTAGTGATTCTGGTGTCTTCGGTTGTTTGATGTAAGATGAAAGTTGCCCCATTTTATTGGTCAAGATTGGTACTAAATCTTGGGTAATTTTGAGCTTAATTGCACCGTAGATTATGCACCAAGTAGTAGAAACTTGTTATTGGTAATTGTTAGAGCTACTGGCGGATCTACATGGAGGAAATGGGGTTCAATGTCCCCCATTCGATACCCCAGATTGCACAAATTTATGTAATATGTGCTATATCACACAACCATTTTGTTAAGAAAATATGTATCTGAACCCCATAAAATATGTAAAATTATTCCATTGTGAACCCCGTAATTGTATTTTTTTTTTATTTTGTTATTGTGATTGTTGTACATATAACAAAATTTAGTATAAGAATTGACTCCCATAGAAAAAATTTCTGGATCCGCCAATGGTTAGCTCAAAGAAACTCTACAGGATTCTGTTACTGGTCAGGCACTCAGGCTAGTATCAATATGAACAGCTGTACTTACGGTTGTGGGATCACACCAAAGAGTGTTACCAAATTAAAGGACGGTGCAACGTATTGAACTATGTATGTTTAATTGGTCAAAACTCAAAAGGGATACATTAGTTGGTTTTCCATGGTTTAATTCAATTTTCATTGTTTTTTCAACGCATGATGTTAGTTAGTTTGTTCAATATTTTTCTGTCACAGCCGAACCTTCCTGTCCATCATCGGAGGAGTGGTTGCCGGCATATGGGGCTTCACCGGATTGACCGGCTTTGTCTTCTACTTTGCGGTCATGCTGGCTGCCTCTCTCGGTATCGCAGCAAAGGCAAAGTTCTCTGCTGGTGCCTACTTTGATTCTTGGAATAGGGTTCTTCTTGACGGCATTCTGGGTGGCCTCATGGTTAGTTTTCTCTTGCTATCAATTTACAAATCGAAATCATATCTGCATTACAAGTAATGATTGCACAACATGGCAATTTCTTGCAGTTTTATAGGAACTCTATAATTATATTCTGCAATTTTTTCCAAATTTGTTTCATATTATTGAATTGTTGCTGATACATTCTTCACTTTTTTTTGCAGTCGTTTGTGCTTTTCTGGACGTATCCTTTACTATCATGAAAGCTTTATATTTTCTTTCTCAAACTTGCATATGCTATGTAGTCTTGCTGCAAATTTGGTGTTGTTACTGATACTGGCATAATTTTAAAATCAGTAGCAGGGAGTATCTTTTTTTTTTTTTGGTCCCTTTCTTTTCTGTGTTGGGTTCTAGGGCATTGCAGCACCAAATTATTGCCCTCGGAAAGAAAATAATTGACACTTAAACGTACCGTTGTTATCAGCCAGTAAGGTCCACAATCTGATATGGTATTAGTTATGAGGAGGGATCCATTGACAATGCTTATATTGACGATCTTGACAATGGGTATTTTTTAAATTTTATAAGAATTCATAAAAAATCTTAAAAATTAATTTTTTTTTATAGATGCATTGGTTAACTTATAGATTGATAATGTTTCAATTTCAATCAATTTGAACATCGCCTGATGCCTTATCAAAATTGTGTGTATTTTTTAACGGTTGTAATTTAACGGATCTTTAAAGAGTTATCAAATATTGCTCAAATTGAATATAATCGGAAACATAATCAATCTATGAGTTAAGTAATACTTTCGTAAACTTTTTCCTGTTTTTAAGATTTTTTATGAATTTTTATAAAATTTTGAAAAATAGCATTGTCAATATTGTCAAAATAACCATTGTCAATGTATCTGTCCTCATTAGTTATATATGTTACCTTGTTGAATCCTTAACTTCATATAGATTTGCTTATGACATTGTTCATATATTCTGAGGAAAGGATGGGTCATCTCGGCGACAGCTCTTTTTTTCACTTAGCTTCTATAGTTTGTTCTTTAGTACTAGATTCAGCCAAGTGAATTTTTTATTTTATGTACTATTTGGGATTAAGGGAAATTGTAATTTTTTTTTTGTTTGGTGATTCTGCATGTTGTTGCAGAAATATTAGAAGCTTTTTTTCAACTTTTTGGATAGGAGACTCTTTATATTTCGTGCCTGAGTTAGTTAAATTGATGTTATCCATGATGATTATAGAGTTTTGATGTTATCTGAGAAAATGTGATGCTAATATATATTATTCAACAGCAGTGGTGGATGTTTATATAATTTTAATTGTAATGGATGACTATGAATTCCACTGGAAACATTGCTATCATACTCTATACAGATTATACGCCGCCAGTACTTCTTAAGTCTTTAACCAGTTTGCTCTTGTGAGCTGGTAAAAGGGCTTTTTAACTCGTAAAACTCTTTTAAACATAGAATAAGTGTGGACTGAGATCCGGTGCTCTTGAGACTTGAAACCTTGAGAGCAGGGCTGATCTGCTCTCGGACGGTTGTGATTAACAAAAACTAAAGTTCGATTAATACCAACTGTCCGTTCACAAGAACAGGGTCCTACTCTCAGGTTTCAAGAGCAACAGATATTCACCCAGTAAGTATTTACGAAAGAAAATTTGAATACATATAATCTTTTTGTTCAAAAAGTTAAAACATACAGGAATGAGTAAGGATCGGATAACCACAAAATTTGATGACACTACTATTACCACAAGCCTTTTAATTTCACAAAAACTCTTAAAAATAAAAAAATCTTTTACAAATATTATCATTTACTTATAGCTTGATTGCGTTTCAAATTTCATCCAATTTGAGTGTCATTTAATACTTCATCAAGAACCATAAAATTTGTATGATAATTATAACGGTCTAAATTTAATGGTTCTTAATGAAGTATCAAGTGACACTCAAATTGAATAAAATTTGAAACACAATCAAAATCAATCTAAGAGTAAGCGAATATATTTGTGAGAGATATTTTATTTTTAAGATTTTAAATAAATAAACTAAAGAAGAATAAAGATTTTATTACAATTTACTTATAGTTTTTTTTTTTTTTTGGGTTTTCATATGTAAATATCCATTGTATTTAATATTTTTCTAATAAAAAATTAGTAGGATTTTCTTACCCCTCAAAAAAAAAAAAAAAAAAAAGTTGACAACCCCGCCGATATGGTATGTGCTTATCCTCTAACATATGGTATGTGTCATTCTTCATGTGGACAGTTGGATCACCTCAGAATTTGTGTTAGCACGAATCTCGAGAGAGATCTACCAGTACACATGAAAAATGGCACATGCCATATGTTAGGAGACGTGAAATCGCCGATATGAGCCGCCACTGTAGACTTACAAGCTACAAGTACAACCTATAAATCCGCATGAAAATACAATGAAACATTGTGAAATGGGCCAATTTAAACCTTATTTATTTTTTGGAAGTCTTATCCTTTTTCAGCATTTATACCTTCAACTCAGGGTTTATTTACTCTTCTGACACGTGTAAAATGAAAGTGCCACATTGCCTTTTCTTTTTGTAGATCAGATTAGAAAATCTTGCATTCTTTTTTTCCCAATTATTTGAGATAAAAAGTGCCAGATTTTTAAACTGCTAACCAATTTCAATTGGTACACAAAAAGATACAAACTTTCACATTCCACCAACAAGAAAACACCCCAAAATTATATCCAAGTTACCAAGCTAAGTACTTTCCAAGTGATAATGAAGGAGTACCAACTGGACTTGGTGCTGGTACCGGTGGCTCTGGCTGTGGTAACAAGCTACCACCTCTGGCTGCTCTTCATGGTCGTCCGCCGCCCCACCCGCACCGTCATCGGCCTCAACGCCATGGCTCGCAAGCGCTGGGCCACCGCCATTATGGCTGTTAGATTTCTTCATCACATTCTCTTTCACAGTTATATTCTTCTGATTAGTAGATATCATTTTCAGTAAATAGATACGCTAAGGTTTTCAGTTAATATTTATGCAAATGTAATAAGCACGTGGGTGTGTTCAGACGGTAAGAAAAGATGGATAAGTAACCTACTGTATAGAGTGGACTATACATGTTTTTCTTACCTAAATATGCCTTTCAGAGATTACCTGCCTTTTTTTTTTTGTAACATTACTATCAGAATTTAGTTTCTAATTAATTGTCTACAGTGCAATTAAATCTACTAATTAATTTTCTCCTTTTAGCTAATCATACTAATGCATGTACATGTCAACAACATGCAGGATCCACAGAAAAATGGCATATTAGCAGTACAAATTCTGAGGAACAACATCATGGCGTCGACGGTGCTGGCGACGACCGCCATAACCCTCGTGTCGCTCATCAGCGTCTTCATGGGTGCAACCACATCTAACCGGTCCCCTCTGCCATCGGCCTCCATGCTTGTCTATGGCAACAAGACCAACCTCCTTTCGTCGATCAAGTTCTTCGCCATTGCTCTCTGCTTCATCTTCGCATTCGTTTGCAATGTTCAGGTTAGTTAGTCTTTTAGTTTGTTGGTTTGTTAGTTACCTGATTTAATCATCTTGGTTTTTAAAAATTGATTATTTCTGTGCATTCTTACTCAAAATGTCAAGTTTCATCATAAAAATTTGCAGTTTTAACAAAAAAAGCACAATTAGTAGCCCCAATTGGATACCTAATTTTGATCTCACAAAAAAGTTTAATTAGGCCTTTTGGACAGCTACCAGTGTATGATACTTAAAAACTTAAAAGCCCAATTTAGTACAAGCCCACTTTATTAAAATGCCCAAATTTATATACATGTATTTTGTGTGTACTATATTTATATTTGAGTGAGGCTATGATACTATTAATAGTACGGATTGTCCTGTACTATTGACTAGTATCTCCAATTTCAAAATATTAATAGTCGATCTAAACCGTTTCCTGCTTGGTATTTATATTTAGTACGGGGTAATCCGTACTATTAATAGTACGATAGCATCACTCTTTATATTTACTTATTTAGCATCTCACGTTAGAAATTTATAACTTCATTTTGTCATCTGATCAGGCAATCAGGTATTATGCTCACACCAGTTTCCTGCTTGGTATACCATCTTTGAAGAACTCGCAACGGAGCGACGGAGAGGAGGAAGAAGCCCGCGAAACCGACGCATTCGTCGACTACGTGTCGTCGGGTTTGAACCGGGGCAGCTACTTCTGGTCGCTCGGCTTAAGGGCATTTTACGTATCCTTCACTCTTTTCCTCTGGATGTTCGGTCCGATCCCGATGGTGGTTTTCAGTGTCGTCATGTGCTTCTCCTTGTACTTCCTCGACATGACAACCGAGCACTCGGAACTGCTTCACCGGCTGCCGGATTTAGACAAAGCTCTTGGTGCAAAAGTCTGACCATCATAAATTTTGTGCAATTTTTCTTTCATTTGATTTTTTTTTCCTTCTTTCTTGCTAGTGATTTTGAAGAGTTCTTAATTTTTCTTGTTATATGGTCATATGGATAATGAAATCCTTGTTGAAAGAAAAAAGAACAATTTTTAGTATATGCACGTCACATAAAATTTTGTTGGTAGGGTTGTAAATTAAGCTGTTTCTGCACAGCTCAGGATTTCAAAATAAAAAATCACTTGTGAGGGTGATCAAGTATCAAGTGGAAATCAATTTGACAAAAAAATGCCTTAAGAATTAAATATATGAAATTTAAATTAGTGAAAAAATAATTTGAGTTTTTTTTTAACTATATTTCCATATATTGAACAGTGTCCAAATTTTTTTATTACAAAAACAAGCTTTTTCTTTGTTGCAGCGTTTAGAACTACACGCGTTCAAATCTGCTGTTATCCAAAGTTGGATAACAAGACCTTGTTATTCAAATCTAGGCCGTTGGATCAAAATCAACAGACAAGATTAATTATAAAAAATCCCCTATAATCTTCATTGGGCCGATCGGGCCCGTCCATTTTCATCTAACAGTCCATATTAAACAAATAGGGTAATGTTATTCTCAAAGAATAACAGCAGATTCGGACCTGAACTACACTACCTCCAATCTCAAGTTTCAAACAAAAGTCAAATTCCTTCTTCCTTTTCCCCCACTGATGCACCACACTAGTTGTGGTCAGAACTCAGAACAGGTCATAGATAGATAGATAGATAGATCATAGATAGATAGATAGATGCAGAATTGCAGATAATGCACAGGTAGCATTGTACAGTATTACAGTAACAATGGCTGGTCTGGGTCTGGTCGCTTTACATAAACTCAGCATTGGGCAACCTTTTGTCTGCTGCCATTGCCATATGTATATCTTTGACTTGGCAGTTGGCTGACTCTCTCGTTCTGTTGCATGCGGATCTATTCAGATTCAGAACCAGTAAAAATGTAACAAAATTATGAGAAAGTAATAAATCTTCTTTTTATTTTTCTTTAATTTTTTTATTTTTTTTTTTTTTGAGGAAAAGCCCTTGGGGTTTGGGGATAAATCATATTGTTGCCGAGTTGCTGTAAATTGTCACCGGCTGATATATAGATGATCTCCTGCATGGAGATGGGATACCTGTTGTTCACTTGTTGGGGTTTTGGGACATGTCCGATATGTTTGTATACCTTATGTTTGGCAACATTTATACTCCTTTAGAAGGAGTGTAAGGATTGGACCCTCTATTGATAGTCATAGTCTTACTTCTATTTTAATCACCGTCCATCCAATAATCAAAGGATGAGATCGCATCCATTTCCTATTATAGTACTCCTCTCCGTTTATGCCTCAGCACAAAACCAAAGTGGTGAAATATTTGACTGACATTTCCACTCTGCTAAAGTCACATACTCATCTCTTCTCTTCGATTCTTTCACCCCATTTAGCTTTAATGAAAATTAACGTTGCCCACAGTAGCGTGCGGGTACGCTTCTAGTAGTAAAAGTAGAGTAAAAATAATTTAAGCTGATCTAAGACGTTTTAAGTTCTCGAATAGAAGTTATTTAAGATGTAATAAATTAACATACTTATAGGGTAGATAAGATTAAATCACCAATATTTTATAAGTTTTACACACTATACAAGACACTTCTATCATGTGCTTTCAGAAACTCTTAGAAACCACTTTACTTCATCTATTTACTTCATTAACACTAAATAATATTGTTTTAAGGTGATTTAATATTTTACTCCACTTTTACTACGCTTCCAAATGAAGTGGTTGTGTTTATGTAGCTAAATTCACATATGATTTCACTGCCAATTTGCCATTGCTATTTACACAACGTCATTGCGCTGTGGCCTACAAGATTTTGCCACAAGTCTTGTAACTAGTATTTTCAGATTAAAGTGATAGGCTAGCTCTAAATTTATTAAGTAATTATTGAAAAAATAAAATGCGAATGGCTCTCAACATATTTTGTACATTTTTTTGTACAATTAAAAAAAAATCTGAAAAATTATGAAGTATCTAGAGCTAGAATAATATGGAAGCGTTTGCATTTCGCTTCGAAATGCTAACGGTCAAATTATACTTTTTCACGTCCAAAATTTTGATTTATGATTCCTATTAAATTCATCATATGAAAATACTGGGGGATACAAAAAATTTCCATTTTGGAGTTTTAAATATTTGTTTTGGATTTTTCAAAATGGCTCTAAAATATTATAAAATATGCTTGTTTGTACATGGATTTAAGAAAAATCCGAAATAAATATTTAAAAAACTCTAAAAATGGAAAACTTTTGTATCTCCTAGTATTTTCATATGATGAATTTTATTGGAACCATAAATCAAAATTTCGGATATGGTAAAATATAATTTTGACCGTTAGCATTCCAGAGCGAAATGCACACGCTTTCACAATAGTTCTATTCAGTATCTTAAATATAATCAAAATCTTTCCAGATGGATTATATATGAGTTACTGAAATCTAATATCATCAGATATAATAAAACATCTTTTGAGTCACTTGTATTACAATTCTGAGTCCCTTCTCCCTCCCTTGGCTGAGTCCGGATCTCCTACCGCACTGCAAATTTGGCAGCACAGATCCGATGGTGCAGCTTACGTCGAGATCCGGACTCATTACTTTTCACGGATCCTGACATAAGCTGCACCGTCGGATCCGCACTGCTAAATTTGCAGTGCGGTAGGAGATCCCGAGTTCCCTTGGCTGGACAAAACACAAAAGAAAGAAAAAAATGAAACTGAGGATTGCAAAACGGTGGCTCCGCTGCCGCATTCCGCAAAAGCCAGCAACAAACCCCAGGAGGATTTGGAAAGCAAAATAGCCGCATATAGCAGCATGCATAGGCGTGCACTTCCCTGCACTTCAAGGCCCTAGCGCCGCATACGTGTTCCGTTCCCACCCGGCATTTGTTATAACGTGTTGCTCTTCCATTCGATGCCTCGTGCCTACATTGTGCAGTACACAATTTCAGTCGTTGATCGTTTCAAGATCTGCGCTAGCACTAATCTGGAGACGATCTAATGGCTAGCTGCACAGTGCTTGGTCTCGATTGAGGCAATCTGCGCGCTTCTGGGCCAGATCTTCTGTTGCCGGTGGACATCGCATTGATTGTGCCGCCAGTCACTGACGCCGGGTCTTATCGAACTTTTTGCTGGAATGTTGTCCGTCTCTAGGCTATTAGCTAGTGATTAGTAATTAATTAACCAATTCATTCAACAGAAGATTAATTATTGTAAGTTTAGGATATGGGCACATTATTAACTAGGCCAATACATAACTCTCTTCTGTCTTGAACTTAACTATTCAGTTTTGTTTTAAGCTAAGGGCAGTGATTTCTGTGTGGGAGGTCACGAGTTCGAAACTTAAATAAAAAGTTTTTTATTGACATTTAAATTTGAGTAGCTTCACCCTCATCTTTATCTCCAAAAAAAAAAAAAACCATAAAATTTATTTTCTTTATTAAATGTTTGCCGGTCTTTTCAAAATGATAGTAAAACAAGTTTGTGTTGGACTCCTACAAGAAGGATTCAAATATTTTTTCAATATATAATTCATGATGATTATTAATGCATCTTCCGTCTTCCTTCTTTTACCTCTCAAATATCGGGCATCTACATATTATAAACCTTTAGTGGAATTATCACTGAGATTATGGTTCTTCTGTGAGCTTCCACCAGATTAGAAAAAACGTTCCTCCCCATGTTGCTGAGAAAGAAAAAAAGGAAATTAAAACGAGAGAAAGATAACATTACTCCTGGTAATCCTTACTATATATAAAATCATATTGGAAAAATAATATGAAAGGGCTATCTTCTCCAAATAAGAAACCTGAGTCGTTGATCATTTTTTTTGATAGATTAGAACCGTTGATTTATGTTAATACCCAATTGCTCATTGACGTTAATGTCTCAACCCATTAAAATATAAGGCCCATATCAATTTCCTCAATATAAGGCCCATTACATAATATCTTAAAAATTTATTATAAAAAATAAAATTTCAGTCCAAAGCAACGCATGAGCTCTCTACTAGTAAGATGTAAAACAACAATTAACAAAAACAAAGTAAATGTGGATATTTAATTGTAGATTGATTAGTGAGGCAATTGAAGGATTGGACTTGTACAAGTCCAAATCAGCAGTACAGACCCAAAAAATGATTGACATATTCTTGCAAATTAGTCCATTATTGATAGGTTCTGTATACAGTAAGAGACCTACCGTCTATCAGCGGACAGTCCATCAAAATAACAAACAATATGACAAATAGACCCTACATGAATTCAAATGTAATAGTTACACTCGCAGTATAACTTCAGCTCAAAGATCATTGAACATATCAAATAATTAACTTCTACTTTTTTTTTCTTTTTTTTTTTGTGCTTTTCTTTGCTTTCTCGATTCAAAGATCAAAATGAATAATTTGTTCATTTGCGTCAACAACGCATGTTTTTTAATAAAAAAAATCCTAAAATTACCTAAACTGACATATAGATGGACCTGAATTTATTTTGTTACTAAAAAAATTTTGAGAAAATCTTTTTGTCCCCCTTAAATGTCCCCCACCAACATTCTAATTTAAGATTCATATTCTTACAAGTTACACATTTGACTCTAAAAGTCATGCCATCACTTAAAAAATAAATTTGTGTTGTATTACAGTGTTATTGTAAATAATTGTTCTTAATATGGTGTTGTTCCTACCTATTCGTAGAGGTGTTCAGACTTTTTATAATGGGGTGTTCATAGTCGATATATCAGATGTTCAAATCTACTCATCTGAGATTCTGAGTAGGACGTCCAAAATCGATTTTCACGTTCTGGTGAATGATTCTACGATGATATGCCCTAGATTCATCAGTGTTCATGCAATGTATTATATATCGGGTGTTCGTATCTGTTACATGGGAACGTTCATACCTTATACCTTATGCACAAGATGTTGTATGGAAGTACTTTATCACTCCGTAGTTAATAACTAATCAATTAATAACCCTGATACAATTGTTCTAAGTAAACTGTGTTTACATATATATATGCTTGGTACGTTTCTCCTGTTTACTTTGAAAACTGAGATTTAACTATGAGAATTTGTTTTATTTTTTTTAAAATAAAATAGGAGGTTAATAAATTAAATAAATAAATAAAGGAGCACCTAATAAGTTGCCAATAAAAAGAAAGCTAGAGAATCTTTCAATTTGACCTCTTGCAATTGCATTAGTGTTTTCTCTGCTTTAACCCACGAATGAATGAACTCATGAATGCACAATTGCACAGCACGTCCTTTCTGATTTGCCCTTATTGCTATGCTATATTGCTATCTAATATCTATGCAATGCAACCTGAGTACCTGACATGCATTTCATTGTGTTCCAGTTTGAACAACTGATTTATCATTTATATATTTCAAGCCAAAACCATACAAAAAAATCATCTATAGATTACATTTTGGAATGTTCACTTTACATTGCAGGCAGTGGCGGGGACCTTGAGCCAAAAATAAGAAGGGGCCAATCAAATTTAATTTGGTTTGTAAGATACATTAACCAACAAACTTCATTGATTTACAGGTATTTAATTAATTTAGGGGGGAAGAGCAAACTCTAAATATTGGATAATTTTTCATTAATTTATAGGTACTTTTTACAAAAATTTCAAATTTTAAGGGGGCCGACTACCCTGGATGGCCTCCACATAGGTCCATCTATGAT
Source organism: Cyperus esculentus (assembly GCA_030179965.1). NCBI lineage: Eukaryota > Viridiplantae > Streptophyta > Magnoliopsida > Poales > Cyperaceae > Cyperus > Cyperus esculentus. The sequence goes on along the minus strand of JASGLE010000025.1, from coordinate 3,163,260 downwards.
TGCAGGATATATCTATTACATTCCGTACATATTTATGAATGTATTGATGATTTTCAAATGGACACAAGATGTTTCTCTACATTTTTTTTTTTTTGAACAAAGCCCGTAGGCAAACCCCAATTATCCCCTGCCCAACCCTTGCTGGTACTTGATCCCAGGTCTCCACGGTGGAAGCCCATGTCACTACCACTAGGCCGTAGCCTCGGTGACAGATGTTTCTCTACATGATGATACATCCAGACCAGCATCTATCTATCTATCTATCTATTTATCTATCTATCACTGCATGCATGATGCATCAGACATATATTATTTATCCCTGTCTGGACTCTGAACTCTGAAGCATTACTCGTGTTGGAATTAAGTAAGAAAGGCCAGCATTAATTAATTAATTAATTAATTATGTATGTTGTTGTTGTTGTGGCAAGTTTTTTCTGCATTTTTTGGTTTTGGTTTCTATCTCTTAATTAATATTAATATTGCCATGTGCATCTCAGCTCACTGGTCCCATGCATACTCCCCCAAATTCTGTTTAATTTGAAAATTCTTGGTTTCACTTTAATCTCATAATTAAATAAAAAGGTAGGAAATATATAAGATTTCCAAATAATACGATATGATTCTATATAGTACCAATGGGTATCTGATCTTGGCTAATTGAATGAATTAAATGTGTATCAAACTGAAACCATTTAAAAAATCTTCATAATTTTTTTTTTTTACAAAAAATCAGCTTTTGATATACTAGTAAAAAAAAATTCTTTGTGTATGATTGTACAATTGAAGTTTGAAATAGAGATGCTTTAAGTACAATTATATTTGCTGACCCCTATTTATAAAATTTCGGCAATAGATAATTAAAATTATATAAATTTCGTCTACATATAGAATATGAGTGATACCTACGGTCCATACTATGAACGATCTATAGATGATGTGGCAGCCACATCACCGCCACACCATCATGGATCATTCGTCCACGCGAGCGCCCCGGTGGCAACCCCCAACCCCCGCCGCCCCAACCCCGGTGCCGCCCCCATCCCCCAGCGCTGGCCACCCCCCGGTGCCCCCACCCCCGCTGCACATTAATTGTAACAAACCAGTATGCTGGCTGTAACAAACATATAAGTTATGTGTAACAAAACCAACACGTAATTGTAACAAATATTTAAGAAGTTGTAACACCCCCGGCGCCCCCCACCCCCGGCGGCGCCCACCCCCCGCTGCCCCTACACCCCGTCGCCCCCATCACCCATCCCCCGTCGCCCCCATCCCCCATCCCCTGTCGCCCCCACCCCCACCCCCGACCCCTCGCTGCCCCCGCCACCCTCAATCACTCCCCGCCCCCAAATTATTACAGTCACTTGTTGGGGGTGTTACAACTTCTTAAATAGTTGTTACAGTCATGTGTTGGTTTTGTTACACATAACTTATGTGTTTGTTACAGCCAGCATACTGGTTTGTTACAATTAATGTGCAACAGACATTAATGGGCGGGATTTCCATTCAAAAATGGGCGGGATTTCCATTCAAAAATGGGCAGGATTTCCATTCAAAAATGGGCGGCGGCGAGGGTGGGCAGCGGCGGGGGATGGGGGCAGCGGGGTTGGGGGCGACGGGGGTGGACGGCGTCGGGGGTGGACGGCGTCGGGGGTGGGGGCGCCGGGTGTGGGCAGCGCTGAGGGATGGGGGCGCCGGGTGTGGGCGTCGCCGGGGGATGGGGGTGCCGGGGGTGCGCGGCTGCGAGGTTGGGGCGGCGGGGGTTAGAGGTTGCCACCGGAGCGCTCGCGTGGACGAACGATCCATGATGATGTAGCAGCCTGTGGCTGCCACATCACTCTATGGATCCGTCCATCCATGCACGGATAGAGTTTCCCATAGAATATCATTAGACCTATATATAATGCTATTTATTTTTTAGTGAACTATATATATAAATCAGACCCTATATATAATGCTGCGCTTCTTTTAAAAGATGACGAGACTTGGCAGTACAAATTAAAGCTTCACGGGCTTCTCAAAACTCAACTAAAGACAAAATAATATACAACATTATATGCATAATTGACCTTCAATTTCAAAATATCAATAGCCCACTTACATCTCCGGAAAATCAAAGAACAATTAAAATAAGCTCGCTATTGTCCATAAATATAAATAAATCAAATAATAATCTGCAATTACATAGACTTGCCACACCAAAAAAAAAACAAAGAAACAAAGCCGTTTGTAATTGACTAATAATAATTTTAAAAATTATTGTTTAAAGTGACACCATATATCCTTTTGTCTCTTAAAAAATTGATAGCATCCTGCAGTTGAAATATATATATATATATATATATATATATATATATGTTCTTTTGGTATAAACAATATTATGTACGCAGATACTCCAATTTCCTACTTTTGCTTCTATCATGTCTTCATGTGGTTAGCTTTTGAGCACCATAGTTTAATTTAGGAAAAATGACTCCATACCTCCCAAACTTTCCCCTTATGACAAGTTGTCCCCCAAACTTTTTTTTGTGACAAATACCCCCAAACTATCTATTTGTGACAAACACACCCCCAACATCCAATTAACCCTCTAATACTCAATTATAGAGTGTGAAAAGACCAAAATGCCCTTATATGTATATGTCATAATATTTAAAGTATTAGTATTTTATAAAATCTAATTTAAAAACATAATTATCAATATAAATATTTATAATTAATTCAATATCTTTATTATAAAATGTTTATTAAGCTATGTTTGTAATTTGATTTTAAAAGTTATTCTATGTTTATAGAATATATTTGATGATAATATATAAATTAAAAAAATATTTTTTTTAAATTTCGTTTATAAAAAATAAAAGCTTATAATTTCATTAGTTTATCTATTTATATTTGAAATAAGCAAATTTATTTCGGTTATATATCATGTAACAATATTTTTAATTAATAATTTTATGAATTTTTTTCAAAAAAATATTTTTATGAAACACTAATACTTTAAATATTATGACATATACATACAAGGGTATTTTGGTCTTTTCGCACTCTATAATTGAGTATTAGATGGTTAACTGGATGTTGGGGGGTGTTTGTTACAATTAGATATTTTGGGGGTGTTTGTCACAAAAAAAGTTTGAGGGGCAACTTATCACGAGAAAAAGTTTGGAGGGGTGTGGAGTCATTTCCCCTTTTAATTTAATTTGGAAGGCTGTTTTGGTTTGTTTGTTTCAAACTTTTAATTCATAAATAAATAAATAAATTGGTATATATATATCCCTTCTTTTGGAGCAGAAAGGGGAGAAAAAAGAGAAGAAAAAAGGGCGTGAAGATTCCATTATTCCCCAACAAGTGTCATGCTCATGCATGCTCTTGAAATGGGGATTTATCCTTATTTTATATATAAAAGCATATTGGAAAAAATAATATGCAAATGTTATATTTCCCAAATAAGAAACCTGAGCCATTGATCATTTTCTTAGATAGATTAGAACTGTTGATTTACGTTAATGCCCGTTAATGTCACAGCCCATTAAAATTTAAGCCCCATATCAATTTCCTCAATATAAGATCTATTACATATTATCTTACAAATTTAGATAGATTAGAACTGTTGATTTACGTTAATGCCCGTTAATGTCACAGCCCATTAAAATTTAAGCCCCGTATCAATTTCCTCAATATAAGACCTATTACATATTATCTTACAAATTTATTATAAGAAATAACAATTTCAGCCCAAAGTAACGGGTGGCTCGGTCTTTACTAGTATTTGTATTTGTATAATATATATATAATGGTAGCTTTTTAGTTTGTGTCTCAAAATTAACCCACCTCAAGCATGCACGGTTCTTAAATTGAGTGCAAATTTTGAACTTCATTCGTGCATGATTAATTACTCATTGCTTTCAAGTACTTCTTTTAAAAGAGGCAATTAGTAGCAAATTAAGGCATACAATATCTATATTGTCTATAAGACTATAATCATATTGTAGGGTAACTATGTTTTCCCTCTATTTTATATTTAATTTATCAACCATATTGTTGAGGGGAAATAAATAAATAAACAAATATATATATATATATATATATATATAGAGTGAGGCTATTGCACTTCATAAAGCGCAGTTAGGTAGTGCGCTTCGGTCCCGTATCGTAAAACCGTAGCTCAAATGGCCAATCCAAGTTGCTCAACACAATCTACATATTGAAATCTTGTAGATTACCGAAATTTTTCATTTTTAGAGTTTTCTAACTATTTTTATGAATTTTTGAAAATTGTATAGAAATGTACAAAATTTTGTACATAAAATGGGTCATTTTTCAAAAATTCATAAAAATAGTTTAGAAAACTCAAAAAATGAAAAATTTTGGTAATCTACAAGATTTCAATATGTAGATTGTGTTGAGCAACTTGGATTGACCATTTGAGCTCCGGTTTTGCGACACGGGGCCGAAGCGCACTACCTCACTGCGCTTTATGAAGCGCAATAGCCTCACTCTATATATATATATATATAGAATTTTGCTACGGTGAGCTACAACTCATGGGCTGCTCCGTGAGTCGGGATCCAGAAACATAACAAATCACCTCCAAATTTCGATCTATATGGCTCAATAAATTTTTCATATCAAAATCTTGTAGCACGCAAAAAATTTTCATTTTTGGATATTTTTAAGTATTTGTTTGAGATTTTTTAAAATGATACATAAAACATTGATTATTTTATTAATACTGTATAGTCATTTTAAAAAAATCTCAAACAAATACTTAAAAATCTCCAAAAATGAAAAATTTTTGCGTGCTATAAGATTTTGATATGAAGAATTTATTGAGTCATATAAATCGAAATTTGGAGGTGATTTGATATGTTTTTGGATCCCGACTCAAGGAGCAGCCCATGAGTTGCAACTCACCGTAGCTAGACTCATATAGAATTTATTGAGCCATATATATATATATTGGATGCTAAGAACATATATTGCTATTTAATTAATTTTGGTGATATTTTTCATGATACTCTAAAAAAAAAGAAAATACAAATTGGGACTTGATTTATATTATTATTACGAAATAAAGGGTTCTACTTTTCTTAAAGTTGAGAATATTTAATTATTTATGAACACAAACATGAATTTTTAAATAAGTTTTAATTCACACTTGAGCTTGACAGTTGACACATTTGTGGGGAAATGAGCATTCATTCCCCTTATGCAAATATATATATATATATATATATATATTATATATATAAGCCTTGATTTCTGTGCGGAGTGCGCCTTGTTATTTGGTAACAACTTTGCTTAATTACCAATCCAATTGCATGCACTACCTTCTGCTTCTCCTATCTTTTCCAGGGACAAATCATCTCATACCTGTCGTCCATACATCCATAAACGTATAAAGAATGTAACAAATATATCTTGAAATGGAACAGATACATCTAAAAATGTGACCAAAAGACACTATAAACAGTTTTTCTATGGACGCTAGCTAGGTATTACTCAATCACTATACCCTCACTATTTAGGAAATCATTTGGTTTATACCATATATAAATGATAAACTTAATTAAAACAATGTACTGTTTTTTTCTCTTTATTTGAGATATCCAAAAAAATATATAAAAAAAAAGATAAAAATTAGCCATGTTAGTAACTTAAAATGTATAAAACAATATATAAATGATTAAATGAACATATATATATGGTCTTCAATGCAAAAATGCAGATAATTGCTGATAGTCAGAATTCAGAAAGAATGGTACCTTTCAAAAGGAGATACCCAACTAAAATCCATAATCAAATGACCAGTGAATAGTGATACTGAGAACATTTCTTACATTTTTTAAGGTCCCATTAACAATGTTCGGCGGGTTACTTTTTGACCGGCCTAGCTCCCTAAGATCCATTACAAAAAAATTAAAAAAACCAACTCCCAATTTGATTGTCACCCTCATAGTCCACTAGTATTGTGTTCCATTTCATTTTGTATAAAAAAAGATTGGCCTATGTATGATACAACAGATTTGGGTCATATATAGTGTTTACAAAATCAGTGTTCACACGTCTACGTTGTTATAAAATTTAAAATTTGAGTTAAGTGTTATATAATTTGAGATAAGAATTACAAATTTTGTGTATGTCTCTAGGCTCTAGCTTACAGTAAATTATTTAATTTTTCAAAGTTCATTTTATGTTTGATCAAGAATTAATTCAAGGTATTAATTGTTTTATTTTTGTTCAATAAAATGGTATACTGTTCTCTGGAATGGGAAGGGAAGATAATGTATGAAATGGAAAACGTGCATAATTTAATAATTTTATCCCTTCAATTAGTAGGGAAAAAAAAAAGGTCAAAAATAGCTCGTTAATTTGAGATGTAGAGGAAATGATTTTTTTCCAATTCCCTTTACTTCATCACATAGTAGAGCAAGTAAAAAAAAAAAAAATTCTTACACTCCTCTTCCGTGTCCATTATATTTCGTAACTTAAACTAGTGTTACCAATATTTATTTTTTCTTATTATTTTTTTTTTTTGGCGCTAGTATTATTTAATTAAAAAACTCCAACAATCAAATTCTATCATTTGTTTCCTTTCATAGTTGATGTGCATTTTAGACTTAAGAATTGTAAAATTAATTCATATTGGACTGAGAAGATAAAAATAAGACGAGTAAAATACAAAATTAAGAGGAGTAAAATATATATATTGCAATTTATCAGTTAATTAAATAGAATAATTCATCTCGGAACTTTCTGAAAATATGCAGAAGCTTGCAACATCACGTAGCTCGTTCGTGTTCGGTTCAATCTAAGCTCTGATTGTTTACGGTAATATGAAATTAGCTCGGAGTATGATTCGAATTTGAGTTAGCTCGGTTTGATTTAACTCGAGTCCGGTTTAATTTGATTCAGTTCAAGTTAGATTTAGATAAAATTTGGTTTGATTCAATTCGTTTGCAACCCTATACCAGAACCCAGCAAAAAACTTACATTATTATACCTAAAATAAAAAAAAAGACAAGGCCAACAATAATTCAAATTAGTTAATTAAGTTTAGACACTGAAATTAATACAGGTACAATTATTACAAATAAAGTACTGAGGCAAATACTACATAGTAGCCCCCTCAAACCTCCAATGAATTAATAAAAATATGGTACAGAACAGAAGCATTTAGTAAGTCAGAGTAATACCTAACGTCTATAGAAAAATCGTTCATAGCTACTATATGTTACATTGCAAAATATATCTGTTACATTTCGGGATGTATCTGTTATATTCCTTACACATATATGTTATTATGCACCATGGTGCAAAACGCGTTTTTGCACCGTGATCGAATATCTATTTCTAAAAGTCAAATGACCAAACCGATTTGCCCAACATAATCTACATATTGAGATTATGTAAAGTACCAAATTTTATAATTTTTAGAACATTTTAACTATTTTTTTAGATTTTTCAAAAATTAGTACTTTTTGATATTCCAAATGGTATTATTTTATTATTATTATTTGCCAATCTTTCAAAAATAAAAAAAATAGCTAAAAAATTATAAAAATTGTAAAATTTGGTATTCCACCGTATTTCAATATGTAGAATGTGTTGGCCCAATTAAATTTGACATTTGAAGTTCGGTTTTTGAGATTTTGAAAAAGGTGGTGCAAAAACTCCATTTGCACTATGGTGCACCATAACATAACTCCTGCTACATTTTGGAATGTATCTATTATATTCCTTACACATTTATATATAGATGTATGGACTATTTTTCAATAACGCAAGATGTTTCTCAGTAAGTTATTAGTGGGTCAAAACCATACATATATTGGATGATATTAATATTCATATTAATATTAATATAAACAAACATCCTTCCTGCCAACTGTCCTTCTCCTTTCCTGTTTGGCTGTTTGTTTGTTTGTTTGGTTGGTTGTTTCTATTCTATATTTCTATTGCATATCTATCTGCACTGCATTGCATTGTATATCGGTATATCCCCCACTGCAGCAAAAAGAACCAACCTTTCTTTCTTTCTTTCTTTTTGACTCGTGCACTTCCTCTTCTTTCATCCTCTCCTCTCTCCCTTTCTCTCACTGTCTCTAATGGAGCCCCAGCAGCATCTTCGGCAGTTCCAGAGGAGGAAGAAGCAATGCCTTGCCAAGTACTCAGAGCATGAAGCCAAGGTGAAGAAGCACAAGCATCCTGCCTGATACATAGATACGTCGACAGATAGATATCGCCGAAGCATGTATGTATGTATGTATGTATATGCATGTGCTTTGGTTGTGTGGGGAATTGAGGCGTTACGGTCCGATCATCGATCTCTCGGTAATTAATTGGTTTATTGCCAATTTGCCATCCTCTTTTAATTTGCTTAATCTCTCTTTCTCAATATTATTATTGGTTAGTTAATAGGTTGTAATGTAAGAGATGCATTCTTGGATGCTCTAGCTCTTGTATGACATCTTCTTCTCTTTCTTTTTTTCTTTTTTGGGTCTTTTTTTTTGGGGTTTTTTTTATGACATTGTATGATTTTTCCTTTTCTTTTTTGTGTTTTTTTTTTTTTTTTTTTTTTGTGGGTTAGAAGGAAGGCGATTAGAGCTAATTAATGGTTTTTGTAATGTGTGAGAGAGGATGAAACTTTGTATTGAGTAATTTGATCTAGGAATGCATCACTTACACTTCTTAATTAATTTGGCTCCATTAATTTGTTTCTTTAATTAATTTATTTTCATTTTTGTACCATTAATCAGATGTAATATATTGTTACAACTTGTATATATTTTCCAGAAAATGGTATGAAGATGAAACAATTCTAGAGAATTTATAAGTGTATTATTTAATTTTTTACATATAAAGCAATCTCCTCGATTTAAGCATAGAATTTGGTGCTAACTTAATTGAGTAGAAAAATTGCATGAAATAGAGAGCATAATAATTAATGTTCCTTATTGCTAAATAAGAAATGATTAAATAAACAACTCCATTTTAAACACTAACAGAAGGAGACAAAAATCTAACACATGTTTTGTTACATTTGTCATGTAATTCTGTGACCTAACTACATCCCACCAAATCATTAATTTCATCATATACAAACGTATAAAACGTACCCACATAATCCAACAAAACAAATTTCATTATATATGATTTAGTACTTGGTACCAATAGCAAAAAGAGCGGCATTTTTCATATTTAAGCCTTTTGATAATAATTCAACGATCATAAACCCATGTGTATGGAATTTTCAATTTTAAGCCCCAACCTCATAATTTGCTGTGGCAAGAGATTTATAGCATTTGTGTAGCGGTAAACAACTAAAATAAGCTGAAACTCTAAGTTATGTCACAAACAGTTAAACAATTCTATACATAATTAATACATTCATTTCTTAAATACTGAACTAGGATATCTTAATCTGCCAATATACTGAAATCTTTTTCTCCTTTTGCAAATTAAAAAAAAAAAAAATTACGTATGAGCGACTGGTTAAACACCAAGAGAACTGAAATCTACAAAGACGCGTTAAAGGCAACCGAATCTATTGAAGGACCCCCTGAAGGCTTTGTCAAACCAACAGAGGTCAACCAAAAGGCCACTGCAGCCCTGATTAAACAGAACAACACAATTATTCAACTGCTGGTCAAGATAAGCGAAAACCTCGACGACTGTTTGGAGACAGTCAAAGATATTAAGAAGGTCGTAGCTGAGAAATCAGCTGGGACGTCTTCTGATATCTCCGTAAAAACCATTGAAGATCTGGAGAAGAATCTCCAAAAACTCAATCTCGGAGAACCAATTCGAAAGCCAAAACCAAAGCCTGCACCTTTTCTACGTCTTTAAGGATCCACAAAAGATCTTTGAAGAAGAAAAGCAAAAAGCATCAAAATGAGCAGAACTCAAACCCGAACAGAGATGGCGGCTCGACCATCTATAAGCAACCGAGACCAACAGAATCAAAACCGTGAACAAACCCCCACAGTAGAAGATCAAATAAGAGGCTACAGACTTGGACAGCGAGCGCGACACTCATTAAGCCGTGTGATGCCCAGGAGACAACGAGGGTATCAAAGAACACTCGAGTCTCAAATGAACCCAGATGCAGAGCTCAACCTGTCACAATTCAGAAGAGCACAAAATGTTCCTGCTGAAGTACTTTACCAAGCAGGAAGTCTTTTCCAAACCCAGCATCAGGTTTATCAGCACTATTCAGACCAGAGAATTTCAGTTGTAGACAACCAGCAACTGGGATTACCATTCATTACACAACAAGGATTTGAGAGACTGCAAAGAGAAGGCCTACAACACCTCCACATGGGCCTGATCATGATCCGTCTCTTTACTCTCCACAGAGTAGCTGCAGGGGTCAATGCCCTTGTAGTCATCCAAGACACGAGATGGTCTGATGATAGATCCATAATTGGTACTATGGAAATGGATCTAACTCATGGGTCTCAATTGGCCTATATTGCCCCAAATATGATGCTATCCATAAGGGATTTCTATAATCATATCCAACTGGTGATTCAAACTCATGGATATGACACATGGCGAGCTGGCGAAAGCAACTTACTGCTAACGAGATCACTCATTGGGAGGCTTTCAAACACTAACTTCACGGGATTTAGATACAACATCAACAATGTATCTGATTATCTCACAAGTCATGGAGTTCAAGCTATCCCAGGACAAAGGCATACCACTGCAGAATTAAGAGGAAGGCAGTGGGTACTCCGACCAATGCAGCAGCCTGAAACTCAACATCCTCAAAGAGCAGTGACACAAATGCGAACCGATGGTTCATTACTGCTCAGATTTACAAACTATAGTGCAACGCCGCCACCTCAAGAACAATCAAGGGGTGAATTTGATGAAGAACAATTAGAAGAAGAAATCATAGCAATGGTCCTTTGCTATGATGCAGAAGAAGAATCTGACAATGAGGATGAAACAGAAGATGACATTTTCTGGGGAGCCCTATCTGTCACCGCGCAGCTGATAGAAGGTCCAAAAGATGACTGTCCTATCTGGGATAGTTATAATGAAGCAGAAGCTGAAATGGATTTTATCAATCCATTTTCTGTGGAAGGTGGTGGGAAAGAACAAAAACAAACCGAAACCGAAACTGTTTTCATGATGCATGATCAAGAAGAGGAAGAAACAGAATACCCAAAACTGAAACAATTTTTACAAGAAAGAGCTTTTTCTAGTGCAACATCTGGTGTTTATCATCCACCCCCAGAGCCTCTTATGGGACAAGTGTCCTATACACCAGCTAGGCTCGAAGCTAAACATGGCGAAGCCTCAACCTCTCAGCAACCCGTATTAAGTTGGCAAAGACCCAAGAACTTGAGTTTACCAGGAGGAGTTGGTCATCACCATAATGAAATGTGGAATTTACCAGCAGCAATGCAACAACAAGGCGCTTTACTGGTATTACCCGAAGATATTGGTCTCTATAATGATACCATATCAAGATGGGAATCAATCACTCTAAATCTCTTGAGTGAAAGAACCTTTGATGACAACAAGGCCAAGATGATGTTCATTGAGAACCTCCTTGGTGAAACTGAAAAGAAGATTTGGATCCAATGGCGAATGGCGTTCAAAGAACAATACGCTATACTTACAAACATTACCGATGATCCCCAAAATGTTATATCACAAATCCGAAGAGTAATGCTATTGGAGGATCCCTACCAAGGAACAACAGATGAACAAGATCGTGCATATCATGATCTTGAAAGATTGAGCTGTAACAATGTGAGAGATCTCTTCTCTTACATGAATGATTACAAAGTTCTAGCAGCAAAATCTGGGAGGATGTACGTAAATGAAGAACTCTCAGCCAAGTTTTTCAGAAAAATGCCCTCCCTTATTGGCAATGAACTTGAAGAGGCATTCCAGAGAAAATTTCCTGGTAATACAATTGGTGTCATGCCTAGAATACACTTCTCTTACCAGTATTTGGCAGAGATGTGTAAGAAGGCGGCAATGCAACGCAGCCTTAAAGACCTAACTATATGCAGCCGTATACCAATACCAGGAGAATACCATAACAGCCGAAAGAAGTATGGTCTTAGAAAAGCCAAGACCTACAAAGGAAAGCCACATGACTCACATGTGCGAGTGTTCAAGCGAAAACATGCTGACCGAGTCCGCAAATGCAAGTGTTTTATATGCGGAGAAGAAGGTCATTTTGTACGAGAATGCAAGAGGAATAGAGGAAATATCGCAAGAGCAGCGGTGTTGGATAATCTGGACCTACCAGATGACATAGATGTAGTGTCAGTTGATCTAAATGAACCCGACAGTGATGCCATATGCAGCCTCTCAGAAGGAGAAGCTGGCAACACGGAGGTCCATGTGCGAGCTGCAATTGAAGAAATTCCTTGGGAAGGCGCTATGATGCTGCAAATTGAGTATTACGGATGGAGAAGTAAAGTTCAGCTTCCTGAGAAGCAAGAACAGTGCCAACACCAATTCAGCACTGAAGTCCGAATCGATGGTAACTGTAGTTTTTGCAAAATTGAAACAAACAAAAACTACAGGATAGGCTGTGAAGATTGCAAACTTCTAGCCTGTGCCATGTGCTCACCATTCTATCTGGGAAAAGAAATACAACCAAAGACTCAACTTGAGCCCAGACAATACTCCAATAAAGATACTCTTATAAAAGAACTCATAAAATATGTTGAGTTCTTAGAAGCTGAAAATGAACGATTGCGAAAACTTCTACAAGAAACCCAGATACAAACTCCCGAAGAAGAGTTGGCAAAACCAGAACCTTTACAAGAAAACCAGATAAAAATCCTTGAAGAAGAATTGGCAGAAGAATTCAGAGAACTGGCAATCTCTGATAAAGGAAAGGAGAAAGTAACCAATCCAGAAGAACCAATAATGGAGGAAGATGATGAAGATGGTGAAGCTGCACTTGTAGTCTTCATTGACTATGCAGCATACAAAGCAGAGGTTCTAACACAAGTTCAACAGCCTAGACAGCACAAAAAGATTGATAATAGGCTGTATAACCTGATAGTATCCATTGAAATTCCTGGAGTCAAGAGATTTGATATCCGAGCAATCCTCGATACTGGTGCATCAACTTGCTGCATCTGTCAAACCGCCATCCCAAATGAGGCACAAGAGAAAACATTATACCCAGTCCAAATCACAGGAGTAAATTCACGACAAGTTGTCAATACAAAACTTAAGCAAGGACAACTCGTGATCGGAGAAAACAAGTTCCGTATTCCTTTCACCTATTGTTTTCCAATGGGCATGCGTGAAGGGATACAGATGCTCCTTGGGTGTAATTTCATAAGATCAATGGCAGGAGGATTAAGAATTGAAGGCAAGGTGCTTACATTCTACAAGAATGTAACAGAGATCCATACTACAACAGAAACAATAGCAGTTCCTGCTGCTATACAAGAATTGGATCTAGAAGAGCATGAATACCGACTAATCCAAGAAGCTGTCTTTTACCAAAACCCAATTACCAACAAAAATTTTGAGAAAAGGTTCGGTCCACTAATAGCCCGCCTAAAAGAACAAGGCTATATCGGAAGCAACCCACTTCAGCATTGGGCCAAAAACAAGGTTGTTTGTAAACTGGAGATCATCAACCCAGACCTTACAATTGAAGATAAACCACTCAAACACGTGACTCCGGCTATGAAGGAACAATTTGACCGCCATGTTAAAGCTTTACTTGAAATCGGTGTAATCAGGCCAAGCACAAGCAGACACCGAACAATGGCGTTCATGGTCAATTCCGGGACTTCAATTGATCCAAAAACCGGGAAAGAGATAAAAGGCAAGGAGAGGATGGTTCTCAACTACAGAACCCTCAATGACAACACCTACAAAGACCAATACTCTCTGCCAGGTATCAATACAATTTTGAAAAAGATCAGTAACAGCAAGATCTTTTCGAAATTTGATCTGAAGAGCGGCTTTCATCAAGTCGCTATGGATCCGGCATCTATACCATGGACCGCTTTCATAGTCCCTGGAGGATTATATGAGTGGTTAGTCATGCCATTCGGATTAAAAAATGCACCTGCCATATTCCAAAGAAAAATGGACGACTGCTTTAGAGGAACAGAAGCATTCATAGCAGTCTACATAGATGACATTTTAGTCTTCTCACAAACAGAGGAAGAACACGCAAAGCATTTGGAGGTAATGCTTTCTATTTGTGAGAAGAATGGACTCGTGTTGTCACCCACAAAGTTCAAAATAGCTGTACCTGAGGTGGAATTTCTTGGTGCAACTATTAATCGGGGAAAGATTAAACTCCAAGAGCATATAATCAAGAAGATTATCAACTTTGATATGGAGTCTTTGAAAGAAAAGAAAGGGCTTCGCTCCTTTCTTGGTATTCTCAACTATGCAAGAGCGTATATTCCAAAACTGGGTACCAAACTTGGCCCTTTGTATTCTAAAACCTCTCCCCATGGTGACAAGAGGCTGAAACCGTCTGATATTAACCTAATTAGACAAATCCAGAATGAGGTTCAAAATCTTCCAGACCTGGAGTTTCCCTCGGAAAATGCCTATATTATCCTCGAAACTGATGGATGTATGGAAGGCTGGGGAGGTGTTTGCAAATGGAAGCCAAAGAAGGCGGATCCTCGCTCAACCGAGAAAGTGTGTGCATACGCAAGTGGCAAATTTCCAGTCATAAAATCGACGATAGATGCAGAGATTCACGCCTGCATGGAAACTTTAACGGCCATGAAAATCCACTATCTAGATAAAAGTGAAATAACGCTTAGGACAGATTGTCAAGCGATTATTAGCTTTTATAATAAAACTGCTAACAATAAACCCTCTCGGGTCAGGTGGATTAAATTTACTGATTTTGTGACAGGAACAGGTGTGCATATCAATTTTGAGCATATTGACGGAAGGCACAACACCCTTGCAGATACACTATCCTGACTGACCACCTACTGCACAACAAGATGTCTCAACCCAGAGCAAACCGCGTTCATTTCCATGTTGGAGCCTGTTCTAGAGGAAATTCAGACTGGAATGCTGAACGACGCCAGCACTATGCTTCTATGCACTCGTATTCAGACAGTATTCCCCTGTACACAACTGCAGACATCCATGACATACACTACGCCAGAGAACGCAATGGCGGATCACTCACAAATGCCGCTATCCACAGAGGCGTCATGCGTGAAGTCAAGGAACTTCAAGCAAGGATGGCCTTTGCACAAATCAATGTACTGAAGACCATGCTTGAACGTGAGTATGAGACTGCACGTCCATACAGAAACGTTGATTGCATGATGGGTGATACCTGTTTACTACTTGAAGAACAAATTCCAAAAATTAAGAAAATCGAGAAGGACCTTGACAACTTAATTACGCAATTTGTCAGGTGGTGAACGGTATTAAGGAGCGTGATGGACCCAACTACTGTCCTTCACAACCTTATCTAATAATTAAGTGTGATGAATAATCTGGTGGTGATCTACGGAAAACCACTATTTGCTTTGTGTGGAGTGCGCTCAATTATATGAGCATCTTTTCTTTTTCAAACTTTTGGCCTATCTGTTTTGGCCAGTAGTGTGCTTTTTCGCTCAATTATATGAGCATCTTTTCTTTTTGAAATTTCTGGCCTATCTGTTTTAGCCAGTAGTGTGCTTTTGAGTTAGTGCAATCCACTTTCGGTGAAGTGGTTGTACTATCTCTCTTTTTCTTTAATCAGTGCACCTAACTTTGGATAGTAGGTGAACTGAGTGGAAGACAAAGGATTATGGAAATCCCTTTATTCACATGACGATGGGGCCCAATGAGCACCCGGTGTGATAATTGAGATTCCATTCCTGAGTCTATATAAGTGTGTTTTCTCAGAGTTGCAAGACACAGCTGAGTTCCAGCAAGTCTTACTTCTCCCTCTTTGTAAGATATCCTCTAATAAGAACTTTCTTTCCTCTTAAACTTCTAGTCTAGTATCTTTTAGCAACGAAGTTTTGGAGTTGAGATCCTAAGAACGGGCGTTTTCTTACTGGTATCAGAGCGAGGTTCTCAAAATTCTTAGAAGAGAAGATTATAGGTATGGCAGCTTAAACCACTTTTAAGATATTCTAGTTAGTAGATTAGGAAAGGGTATATTAAAACTGTTAGAATTGTTTGATTGTTTGTCCAAAACAAAGATATTGCTTTATAAGTTGTTTATAATGGTGTTGAACTTAAATTGTGGAGTTCTATATACGAACGTGGTGCTTCATTAGGTGAAGTATAAAATCCGCTATAGTATATCATACTTCAAACAAATTTTGAAAGTAAAGACTGTGTAAATAAGAACAATTTGTACAAACTAGAACAAAATACCAAATTAGGTTATAAATCAGACTAAAACAAAAGACCAGAATAGGCCATAGATAGGCGCAGAGGCCTGGGAGCCGTTAAGCCTTGTTGGAACCCGTCTGGGTGAGTTAAAGTCTGCATTTGAAACCTGTTCGGATGAGTTAGAGTTTGTACTAAAAAAAAAAAAAAAAAAAAAAAAAAAAAAAAAAAAAAACCCCAAAGCTGGACACCAGCTTATTTCTCAAAATAAAACCCAACTGAGCTCAGTCTCGTGAGACTGAGTCAGTCAAGTTTTATAATTAAAATTAACGGCAAAAAGAGCCATATGAGTCCGATTACGGTGCTTCCATAAGCTTTTCGAATCGAAACGTTTACGGTCAAATTTTGAAAACTCCGTCATCCGAAATTTAACTCCAAATAGTTCATAATTAACTTGTAAAATCCCAATATTTTCCATTTTATGAAAAACTTAGTTATTTTTAATGATTTTTTAAAGATTAGCATACAAAATTGATTTATTTTTAATTATTTTCAGAGCCATATTTTAAAAAAAATTAAAAATAGTAATAAAGTTCCTAAAATGGTAAAAATTGGCATCATCCAACTTAATTATGTCAAGATTATTATGAGATATTTGGATTAAAATTTTGAACGATAAATTTTCAAGTATGGACCGTCCGAAATGCTTACAGAAGTACGTAGCCGGACTCGCGTATATGATATATATATATATATATATCCAATTTATTTATACAACCATGCAATTGGATATATAATTAATTAATTGTAACAATTGCAGAGTATAACAGTGGCAGGTCTCTCCAACCCAACAGCAACTGTTTACAGTTGCAACTGTTGGTGGATATGATGTGAGGAGGAACAGAATTAAATTGGGCAATAAATGGGAATTAAAGAGGAGAGTGCTCACTGCTCAGTGTATAAATGTTGTGTAGTGTTGGGTGACAGACATGGAAACAGGGACAGAGAGAATATTCAAACAGGGAGGGAGGGAGGAAAGGAAGACTATTTAAATCAAAAAAAAAAAAAGGAAGACTAGACCTTGCCATGCCATGCAAAGCAATGCAAAGCCTTAAATGCTCCTCCTCTCTTTTTGATTTCTCTCTGGTGTAGTTGTGTTGTGTGTGCTTGTACCGGTACACCACACTGTAACAGTACCAGTAATTTCAGTATCAGTATATGCCTCTGGCAGCTTTTAATTGGAGGCAGGCAGAGGCAGTAAGTAAGTACTGTCTGTGTTGTGTCTGTGCTCATTGGTTCACGCGTGTGCCCTTGCTTCTGTTTTTTTTTTTTTTTTGAAAATAGTGGGCTTTAAATCCCACCGATTTCATTTGAAATCTTAAATAAGTGGTTACATGAGAGTTTATCTATCCCCTATATAAATCTGATTGCTACACTCCTCTGCTGCATATCAGATTCCAGCGGAAACCCTACCGGTATTCTCCAACTACCATATCATAACAAAGATATCCAAAACAAAATCATACTACCCATATGGATCTGCCTGCAACTCCTAAGCATCTCAGCCCTTGCTTCTGTTATGTTATGTTATGTTATGTTATGCCATTTTGGCATTAGTATATAACAATACAGAGTGACAGCTAGCGCCCACATTTTTTACTTATGCGTCGAGTTACTGTATTTTTAATGAACAAATACTATTTTTCATAGTGAACATTTGTATATTTCCGATTAATATTATTTTTTAATGAACAAATATTATGACTTCTAAGAGGTCATGTGTTCAATCCTCCATGAGCACAAAATAGAAAGTTTCAATGAAACTGGTGGAGTATTCCACTTCAAAAAAAAAAAAAAAAATCGATATCATTTTTCAGTGAACAAATACACTATAATTTTCCGTAATTATTTATGCAGCTGTGGCAAATACATAGGTGTACATGAGTGTGTCAGACTGTGAGAGAGATAGGTAGCCTGCTTTTTATAAACTTTACCTGTTTTCCTATAATATGTATATATATTTTTTTAGATATTAGCATTAGGCCATTAGCATAGAGAGCATAGATTTCAGAATAGATAAGCTTGTACCAGTGCATTCTGTCCCCTTGTGCCTGTGCTATATTCTATTCTATATCTTTGTTGCCTTTTGCCTCTGCCATGCATCTTTTGGAATTTTCCCCCTTGTTCTGCTGGCCTGTTTCCATGTCAAACCTGATTGATACCAAATCAACGGTCCAGATTCAACCAGGCATATACCCGCCTTGTAGTTTTGGATTGAACATGAGACGTCTAATCTGAACTGTGCTGTACAAGGGTAAACTGTTGGGGTTTAAATTGTACCACTGTGCTATTTCATTGCTATGTTCCTATGTAATTATTTAGAGGAGTGATCCATTGACAATGAGTATTTTGACAACCTTGACAAGATAATATTTCAAAAATTCGTAAAAATTTATAAAAAATCTTAAAAATGAAAAAAATATTCATAGATATATTACTTAACTTGTAGATTGATAGTGTTTCAAATTTCAATCAATTTGAATATCGTTTGATAACTTATCAAAAATTTGTGTATATTTTAACGGTTGTAATTTAACCTTTTAAAAGCTATCAAATATCACTTAAATTGACTACAATCGGAACATAATCAATCTCTAAGTTAAAAAATACTTCCGTAAACTTTTTTCTATTTTTGAGAATTTATATGAATTTTTACAAATTTTTGAAATGTTATATTATCACGATTGTCAAAATACTCATTGTCAATGGATCCCTCCTCAATTATTTATACCTCTGTCAAGCTGGGTTACTGCAAATTTGTGACCAAGTACCAAATTCAGTATAAATAACAGTGTACCGGTATATCACTAGCTTTAACTTGCCATGTTCTCTTGCTTTGCGATTGATTCAAGGGATGGGAACTGTAGTTTAAAAATCTATAGTTTATTATGACTATAGTAATTTTCACTTAGGGCCTGTTCGGCTTCCCTCAATTCTCACGTGGGAAGCCACTTTTCACGTGGGAAATTCTGTGAGAACAGGCTTCCCAGTGGAAATTGAGGGGAGCCGAACAAGCCCTTAATGGTTGTCAATCTCCCTCTTCTATCTTTTCTTTTTCAAGATTTCAGCTTCACTGCCTTTTTTTTTTTTTTTTTCTCTCCTTTTAAAGATGGGTTTCATCTCAGTTTCCACCAAGAATTATCCCAGATCAAATTCAACTCCAATGATTCCATGGGACCCAATTTAGATACGGTATATATATTTTATAACAGAAAATTTAGGTACAGTATTCACTTTGAGGGCTGCAATGCGGCTACTGCCTACTGGTGACAGTTCAAAAATTACAAAAGGGAATCTGTCGTAACTCAAAAGAAATGGTGCCTAAAAGAGATATCCTGCATCCATTGAAAATGCATCTATACGTCCATAGACACACTCAAAATATAACAAATACATCTGATTTTGTAACAGATAGATTTGATTATAGCTTAAAATGTAATAAATACATCCGATTTTGTAACAGATAGATCTGATTTTATAACCTATGGACGTTATGAATATATATTCTGTGGATAATAGGTATTACTCGTGCCTAAAATTACTAGGCCAATTCAGACAAGCATTTGCTGGAAGTATTTTTGAGTGGACAAGAGCATAATGTAAACCAACTGTTAAGCCATAAGCAAGAGTGTCCTCATCCTCTACTGTGCAACAACATGCTGCGCAACGATGCAACAATGTGGCTTATGCGGGGTTTTTTTGAGATTGATGAGCACAAATGTCCAAACAAAATGGACGGTCAGAGCATTGTGCAGTACATTACTGCACAGCAGATGATAAGAAATGGACATCCTAGTAGGCATCTTTAGAATCCAACTATAACTCAAGACTTCTCCAAGGAGTTTACCTATCAGCATTTTAATTACGAAACTGCAATGTGCAAAAGCTTTCAAACCATGGATGTAAAGGGGCCCTGGGAACATGATAATTTAATTTAATTTGTTATACCATTTACATTATGCATATACAAAATTAGTGCCCATGTGGCATACAAAAAAGGGGGATGTACCTTCTTCTCAGCAACCGCCCGGTGCAATCTGAAGAGCCAATGTCGGATCATGATTATCCGTTTCAGATCCATTGGTGCACAAGGATCATCTAAGTTCATGTATGCTTACCGTTGGAGGAGCAAACCGAAAAATCTAGACCCTATGTATATATACATTCTGTAACTACCTGACATCTACAAAACACGTATGTAAGGTGGAAAAAAAAAATTTGGGTTATTGCTCCTCCAATGATATCCCCATTTTTCTAGTCTGGGAATTGAACATGCTTGCAATATCAGCTGCTGTGCTGCAATCTTCTGCATTCCTGTCAGACAAAGCACGCACAAACCTTGGCAACCTTACTGATATACCACGAGATGGATGCACCAAACCGACAGCCGCGTGGTGCACGGGAGATATCGTCAGGTCTGTAACAACTCAGCAATCAGATGTAGTAAAAAGTTAGCTATGACAACAAGCTTAAAGGGTTAGAGGTGCTTATAAATATAATGATATGATATAGCAATTTTTGCAAAATGAAGCCAGGTTTTCGTTTCCATGTTTGTTTCATCAGAAAAAAAGGCTTCTGAAATATATGATATTAGAGATATCGACATCTCAGGAGCCCCAAGTACAAAACTATTTCAGAAAAGGAACGGTACCAAATTCAACTATGGTCATTCTTTATTTTATGAGCCAAAAGAACACGAGCGGAGAACCCAATCAAGGTTTTCTACTGTGCTAGACTGGTCAGTTCCATGTACGCGACCATAAAAAGACACCAGACAGAACTTAATCATCAGCTTTTCAAACATATACCTGCACCACGGATCTCCCAAACAAGTTCTGGAACGAACCAAAAGTCAGGTGATTCATCTGTTTGATAATAATGTGGTTTCTTTGATAAGATCTTGTCTTCAGAAAAATATTCTTTCATCTGAAAATAACCCATTAAAAGAATTAACAATCATTACCAGTTTCAGGAAGTATGATAAGTAAAAACATATCAATTTATCAATTACCTCTTTGTAGAAAGCATCGGAGAAGCCTGACATGACACGGCAGACACTCTGGAACTCTTCTGCTTCAGGGTTGTAGCATGCCATAAGAAAAGGGCTATACCTTTTAGCCAGAGAAAGCGAAACAAACATGTTACCAAAACAATTCAAATAATGAAATTAAGTGAAAGCAAATAACAAGCTAGCAACAAGACATATTTAGAAACAAGTACCAGCCAGCCTTCCGTCCATTCCCATACCAGGCACCTATAGGAACTAAATCAAGACTATCTCCCAAACCTTCTACATAATCACGCTTGACCTAGACAAATAATGAAGCAAAAAAAAATAGAAGAACTCAGAGGTAATCCATAATCACATTCATTGCTCCCACACAACTTAAAAAAGAAGTTTTATATGCCCTTCTGCAACTCATTCTATCAGAAGCTCCCCATATATAATGTACAAAAGAGCAATCCAGTTATCTAAGAATATGTAACGATTGCCCCAAGTACAAAAGAGCAATCCACCAATCAGCTGCTCAAATATTGATATTTTAACAGTAATTTTTGCATGCACAAATTTCCATTGGCTGGAGCCTGGTAAGGATTAGCGCGGCACAGATTTAAATATGTGTATGGTTCACCCTTTTCTGGACAACAGTTTTGAATTGGGTTTGCCCTTTCTTGGCTAAAAAAAACTGCCAGGAACTGCAGCCGGTGGATTTTTGATTCAGCAAAGTGATGCACAGAATTTGCACTGGATACATTAATATTCAAACCAGTATCTGAACAAGCGAGGTACTTGTTCCCCGTCTCCTTTAGCAAAGTTAGAAAACCTCAAAAGTAAGTACCTTCAACCAGGATTCACTGCGGTTAGAGGCAGAATATGAGGCATCTGCATCCAAACTCTTGATCATGATCCCCTCACAAGAAGAGTTGCATGCTTGCTCAAAGAAAGATCTCATCTTACTTACTGTATGCTCATTACTATCATACGCTTGATCTCCTTCTACCTACAAGCCACATAAATCAAATTTAAATTCTAATAGCGATGCCAGAACAGAAGACATCATGCCACAGAAGATTTTTGATAGATGCACTTACAGTAGTTTCTGTTGCTAATTGCAAATAACCAGGCTTCTCTTGAACCAAATCATGAAGATCTTAAAAGACGAGAAATTGAGATTAATGCATATGGCAATGTGCTCAGGAAATAATAAATTACTGATATAAACAAAGATAGGTGAACAAGATATTCTCATTTCAAAGAAAACACACATTTTCTTCTCTCGCGTAGCGGAAATTCCAGCAGCCTAAAAAAACAACCAAAAAAACAGAAATATAAGCAAGGTAACATCAATGGAAGAAAGACGTTTGAGATAATAAACAGCTTTAGCCTTCATTGAAAACCCAACAATAATGATGCTTCAAGATTTTTAATAAATTACACTCAATATGTCTACATATAACCTCCAACATTTATTGAAATTACATACTATCACCATACAGCTTTTTAAAAGTACTTGTGATTGACAACAAAACACCATACAAATAATAAATAAAATCAGGAACAGCAAACAAAGATAAAATTCTAAAACCTTGAAAAAAATGATAAGTATACTGATTGGTGTACCTTTTTCCATCATGAAGCATGACATCAAAAAGATATACACAAACTTCAACCTGCAAAGTAGTTTTGATAGAAAGACTGTCAAAAGATTTGTTCACTGATGAGAGAGCATTCAGAATGCAGCACTTGTTAAGATAACTTAACCCTAAACTATGGAGGAAAAAAACGGGCAAGAGATACTTGAGCATTTAATTGAAAATGTTATGCCTTAATGGCACCATATTGAGCTTACACGATAAATTTGTGGGATTATTGAACAGACAAAACAAGAAAAAAAATTCCTATAAATATATATAAACGGAGCTTAAAAAATTTTGCAGTACCTTTATGTTGTGAAGCAAAATCGAGGTATCCTTGCTTCCACGCTCCCTTAAAGATAGCTCTTGGAAAGACATGATTTTTCCACTTTTTCTGTCAATAGCAACAACCTACAGATTTGGAAGGTTTAAGAAGTTCCACAGATGGAAGATTTCTTCAAGTAAAAGTCAAGAAACCAAGTTGCTGTTTTGCTGGAATAAACTGGGGGACAAAAACACCAGTACCAGTAGCCATTTCCAATTCTTCCTATTGAACAACCATTACCATCTTTATTTACGTATAACCTTTTCTTAAATACCCAACATTTTGTTTATAATATGAAGAAACCATCGTTGAGTTTGAATTAGGCTTATCCTATCCAACAATCCATTTAACAGTTCATTAATCCAACATTTGAAAAAGAAATTTTCATTTAATTCATACTTTAATACAACAGAACTACCCTTGACGTTACTACTGCTAAATTAGTAACATTTTCACAATGCAACAGATTGCCAACTTTCAGCCCAAACTTGCTAATAAACACCTATAACAAATTTTCAATACTGTATGCAACAGCCAATGACCAGAGTGCAATCAGAATGAGCTCCATTCCAAGCAAATTAACTCAAACCAACTTCTCCATAACTAGTAAGTATATTTCTTGAAACCATATACCATCTGATTGGCTCAGTTTATATAAAATAAAGTCTTTGAAAGGAGGTTGACCTAGCAAGTCTTGTTACTAACTGAAACTTAAAACAGTATCTAGTGCAGCTAACAACCACAATTAAGTTATAGCTATTTGTCAAATGCTGCCGGATATAATTACCTCAGCATCCAAAATAAAAGTCTGGACTGCTGGATTGCAATTTTCTCTAATGGCATTCACCAAATCAGGGAACCTGGTTGTTGATTCCTTCATTTGTCTTGAAAAAATTCGTATTGATCCATCTCCCAATTTATGGATTTGTGCTCGTTGTCCATCATATCTGAAAGAATATCATATACATCAGAATTTTAAAATTCAGCTCCAATCAAACTCAATCAAACAACTTAAACCTGAAAAGGCTCATGCTAGCAAGGCAAACCAATTGGACATGGTTGGCCAATGGATTGGACCAAATAAGAAAAGTTTATCACAAATAGTAATGGTGAATTGTTGTTTTCACATTTTTGGTGATACTTCAAAACTCTAAGACAACTACATAATGCAATCTGGGCCATGTAATATAGCATTAGATAGTAAGCAGACATGATTAACTAAACAAGATGGAATCCAAACTTTCCAGCAAGCCAAAGTTGGCTGAGACTAGGTGGACCATGCCAGGCTTGGTCAATAAACACTTCTAGGCCAACAACAGGGCCACCCATATGAATCATACTTCAGTTAAGGACCCACTATGCGAGCTAACATACCTAAGACGTTCTTTCAAGTTTTTGTAACTTATCCAATATAATTAACTATTCTCTCCTTCACTGCCTTTAGTTTATTAACAAAAATAAGCTAACTGATAAATTCAAAAAGTGATAATTTTTTGATAGAGAGTGCCATACTTGTACTCACAAGTGAAGGCTCTTCCATGGAATAATTTTAGTGCCTGTGAGAAGCCATTGGTGATTCTGCAACATATTTAAACAAACAAGTGACCAACAAGGCAACAAGTACCATCTGATTGTCCAAGAACTACTTCAAGTGGAAAAGGTTACCTTGCAAGCATGGGTGGTATAGGAGTGCCTGGGACCATTGCTAACTCAGCTGCCAAAAATCTACTACCTTTACTCAGGAGAGAAGGAACAAGCAAGTCCTGATAGCCAATAATTAAGTGAATTAAGTTCTCTTTACATTCAACCTTGTGCTTTTGAAAAACTTCACCCACCACCCCTCCAATGTATTTAAACAGAAATAATAGCATGCACAAAGCACAAACACCATAGCATAACTACAGCAAACAAATATTACTTAGCAGTAAAAAGAGTTCTTACAGTATGGTTCTCATAAATTATTATACTGTATGACATTTTACTTGCTTCCAATGATTTCAAACTATCAAATCATTTGTTTGAGTTGTGTTTCAATAGGTATATTAAGGTGCAGAAAATGACTTACCAGATTAGGAAGTACATTGTATGCTTTTGTAACTTCTGAAGCAATAACCTAGAAAAGGAATATATTACTTTCCCTGCTGTAGAAAATTGAGGCAAATCTTGCCAGATAAATTAATTTTTGACTAAGGAGGATCCAATTTTATCATCATACAGTTAGGTACAAATTCAGCATCCAATAAAAGTTTTTGTTTTCTATCAAAAAGAAGTTTTGAGTATTGTAACAAATAATCATGCCATGGCAAGAAGCATAATGAAGATTCAGGTTACAAATGGAATGTTAACAAACAACTAAACCGCCTCAGGCCAACTGATCTGCCAGAGAGACCTACATTCTCACCACTATCCATTCCAGCCCAGATCAAATCTGGTCAGGTCAATCCCAAATGGTCCACATGCCAAACTCAGAATCAGGTCAATCCAACAGGACCAAATCTTAAGAAGTTTCTTTAATTGTAAGTGAGTACGCTATATTCAATTAAAATTTTTCCAACACAGATCACTCAAATGACACAGGCAGTCAGACAGAACCCTTGTGGGTCCAGATTGACAAGTTCAAGCCATACCTGTATCTGTTCTTTCAAGGTCTCAGGGTTGACCGCCTTTTCAGTTACTGAACAGCTATTTAAGACAACAGCATTTGCCAAGGCAGGCAAGATGGTTCTCATCATTGCACCAACGCGTAGGTTGCGAACCTACATAATAAAGTTGAAATTAAACTAAAAGGCAAATGTTATACATCATTAGTGTACAACTTGGAAAATAGAAAAAAATTATTATCAAGTTCCTCATTTTAAATCGCACTTGGGGAAAAAATAAATACAGATAAGTCACACTAGTCAGCAATACTAGCATCTCAACAAATATAAACCATACCAAACCAACTAGCATGTCAAGTTGATGCAAACTGCAGATGAGAAATATGAACGGCCCAACTTCCCTGTTTTTAGTAAGATATTCACTTTTTAAATATTTTGGAAATTAAACAACCATATACATGTTGCTTCCATAAGAGGTCCAGTTGACTCAGTAAGAGCTGAGGCTTATCAATATCATTGATCATTTTCAGCTGTTGTTTTTGAACTACCTTTTCAATTTGTTATCAATATAGCAACGCTTAAAATAAGGAATCTAACCAATGTTCGGACTAGATACTTTATTTCCATTTCTCTACATGAATTCAAGAGGCTTATCACGAGAATCTTCCTTCGCCCTGAACTCCCACCACCTGATATTGAACTAATTGATAAAAAAGGGAAAATAGTTAAATGAAAGTCATTACTGCACCTATAACAATCTGAAAACAAATGAAGACATGGAGAAATCAAGAGGAGAATATCTTGATCAGCATTATCTATGAAGTCAATAATTCACATTCTCATAAATTAAGTAAAGGACCAACCAATAAACTATTTTTCATCTCGGTATAGCATCAGCACTACTTTAATTATGCTGCTGAATTTACAGTCCGCAAACCTTATTTTACGAAGCATATGAAATACACCACGAATTGAGAGTGGTCGGGGAGGAGCAAGCAGAGATTGACTTTGCCGACACTCCTGTGCAGCATCACCTGAAAATGGATATCCTGATCTTTTTAGACAAATAGACATCATTGTATTGCCATGGAGAAACAAAACAGTACTTCTACAGACTCATTAATTAATTGGGTGTAAACAATTCCAGGAGCATCATGAAATCATAATAAATGCTTCGTAAGTAAAAAATTAGAAACTTTGGTGTCTACTTGTAAAATGGTAAATCCACTTAGCAATTGCATTACAACCTCCCAAGCAAGATTAATCACAACAAACATTAAAGGGACCATTACCGAGATCACCATAGGCATTGTACAAATCCTTTATCCGAGCCTTGCTTGTTCCCAATGACTCCTCCAAAGACGATACAACCAAACTTCCACCAATGTTCAGTTCCTGGCTTCACAAGGTAAATTTGTGTCACCATCAAACAAACAAATGAAATCATAACAATATGGAAATGATCCAACATCTTGCCTATGGTAGATGCATAATGCCCAGTGGCATAGCAGTTCCCTGACTAGACCTCCTAGCTTGACCTCTCTTTTTTTAAAAAAAGTCAACAGCTTCCACCAACAACCCAAACACAACCAGGTAAATTTGTGTTACGGTCTAATCCAATCACTTAAATTAATATACTGAAAGTATATTAACCTTAATACAAACAAAAGACAAACTCATTTGAGATTGGTTAAAACCCGTCCTACATGATCAAATATTTCCAATGACCCAAACCAAGACTGGCCTTATTTATATGACCCACTGACTCAAAATTTTAGCTGAATTTTTATTTCTGCAATTAAAAAAAAAATTAAGGACTTTAGCATATAATATGTATAACTTGTTACTTTCTTTTTATTAAAAGGGCAAAAACTTCTGTAGTGGTGACTCCAAAGCCCTCGTAAGGCTGCTCAAATTCCAGCAGGGTGGGAGTCAAATCGTTTGAATTGATGTTATTTTTCTACAGTTTTTATCATCCTTTTCATTTGCACTTTAGATTTCACAGAACTCCAACCAGAACTAAGTAAAATTAAGTCCCACAAATATGGTTTCATTATGGTTCTATCTAGCAGTAAAATATTTCACTCCTTGTACCCAATAGCTACAATAAGACCTTAACCGAATCCCATCACTAACTGACCAACTCCCAGTTTTCCACCTTTTATATTCCATATAATAATTACTACATTATGTCAGATTTATTAGTGAAAGAACCAAAGAGATGAAGGTCATTTATTCATAGAGAACAGTATCATGGAACTAAACTAACCATATTCTCATGCTCTGGTGCTATTCTATTAGTGCAAAGATAGACAGCTGGAAGCACATCTTCTGGTGACAGTGCAAGCAAACTGCAAAGGATATAATATCATCAAATGAACAGAAATTCAATCTATAATCTATATAGTTCCTCTTATGCTTCATATTTTTTTCCCCTAAACATGGAACATTGGCATCTAGTTGAGGCATGGGTAAGGAAAAGGTTAATTGAGGCTTCAGTATTGAACATTAATAGGAACTGAAGTACCAAAGAAAATTTCGGAATATTTAAGCAACATTGTATACTTTGTTTTGGGGGGGAAAAAACTAATCTGTACAATGTGCTGAAGTATTTTTCAATTAACTGCAAGATCTTACCTTATTTCGAAGGACGCCAAGCTCAGTTTTTATAATATTTACAAATAAGGTAAGTTAGATTGTTGCAAAGGTATTAGCCAAGGGAACCATTCTGAGTGTAAATCCTAGTATTTAAGTTTCAATATAACTATAAGTAACCTAAAAGATGATTGAAACTGAGTGCAAAGACACAAGAAGGTTAAGAGTAATGCAAGAATGAAACCAAAATGTAAAATAAAAATAGGTAGCAAATAAAACCTTCTAAACATATTGCAAAACATAGAAGTGGTCTTGATTTTCCCTTTCTCCTTTTCAACCAGATTAAGAGTCCGTGCCAGATGTAGGTACGGGGCTGGCTCTCCAGCTTTCCAGCAAGCTGCAAAAGAACTGTCTCTTTTAATAGGGAAAATTGTATCAACATAACTAAGTAAACCAAAGAATGTCTTCCTGCATGATACATATACTAATATCCTACAATCAGCATTGTTTATAAACAGGGTTCATAATCTTTAACCGAACCTGACCTGACCCAAAGTAATGGGTGACGACTCAATTCAAACCTGCATAACAGTATTTGACACGAAAAAAACTTCCAATAACAACAACTATAGATGAGCAACAGACCAAAATGACCTAGACAAAAACGACCTAATATACAAATGACCATGCTAAAAGATAAGAGAACTCAAGATGTCTAATCAGAAATTAAGACTGAAATCTGAACCCATTTTTTATCCCATTCCAAGTGAATCCATATTTACCAGCTCTACTCACAAGTTTATTGAAAAATTATAATCAAACAAAACATTCTGATAAAGGAACTAACAAAAGACAATTCCCTAAAACCTTGACTCTGATAATTGATTTCAAGATGAAAGTAAAGGATGGATCCAACACCTCTAAATATAAGGCAGTGCAAACCATTAGCATAACCAAAGTATCCAAAAAGAAGCAAAAAAATAAATAAAAAATAAATTTTCCATGTAGCACACCTAAGAAACCCCAAAGTATCATGTAAATCCCCAGAAAACAAAAAATGTCAATGATAACGGAAAAAAATTTAGTATAGACCTAGATTAGGCAAAAGGTAGCATTATTGTGCCCCCAACAACTAATGTACCCTTATTATGCTTTGGAAATAGTAGAACAGAATGAGGAGATTTAATATGTGCCATTAATTGTACGAGCATAAACAAGGTGTTCAATGCTATAAGAACAGTATCACTTTAGGACATTACTAATAGCAGACCTGATCACTGAGCCCGCAAAAACCAAAAGTCTAATGGTAGTATATATGCAGTGAAAAACCTAAAACCAAATCTATACAACATTATAAATAAAGAGTTAGCACAAACCATGTGTGATAGGATCATACTGTTCAATCGGTAATGACACACTTCCAAATTCAGCCTCTGCTTGTACAAAAGCCTTTACATTCAAAGTAGACACCTCCTTTATTGAAATTTTGTCAGTCGTGCATTGCTTCTGACTATAAAACATCTCAACGGCCAAATTG
The DNA here is from genome assembly GCA_030179965.1 of Cyperus esculentus. Lineage (NCBI taxonomy): Eukaryota > Viridiplantae > Streptophyta > Magnoliopsida > Poales > Cyperaceae > Cyperus > Cyperus esculentus. The sequence continues at coordinate 3,133,190 of JASGLE010000025.1, read as the reverse complement.
ATATCTCCTTGTGCCTTGTCCAACAAAGACTCTGCAGACTCTCTAGTCATACCATCACCTATAATCTGGAGAAGCCTGTCCAAGTTGGTTTCAGGGTTCTCGATCCTATCCTCTTTATTCTGATCCAGCACTCCACCAGTTGTACTTGGATTTTTAACCAAAGCGGAGAACCGACCAAAAATGGCAGTGATTGTCGACTGCTTGCCTCCACTAGGAGTCTGCAGAGGTGCTACAGACTTGCCTTTCTTTCTTGGCTTGGCTGCTTTAGAAGAAGAAACCCTTTTCTTGGGGACATTTTGACTTTTTTTAGGTGTACTAGGAGTAGAAAATTTTGCAATTGGAGATACGAACTTCTTGGGGGGGAATATGGAGGCCTCCACCTTGGCCTTTGAACTGGCTGAAGAATCCAGATCAACAAGGCTTGTCTCCTGCGAATTGGTTACAGCATTACTGCTACAACTATTTGCTTCTTCATAAAAATCTCTCTCTCTTTCAAAGAACTCTGACACTGCTTCTACAGTATCACCCCTCGAGGCCTTCAACAGAGATAATATTTGTTCATCGGTTACCCAATCAGGCAGCAAATTGCGGAGCTCTCTCATACCATCCTCAAGTGCCTTATCACAGACAACATCTAGCTCTAATTTCTGATGGAAAGGCAAGAGAAAGTCGTGCTTGTTTGCCATTTCGTCAACCAACCCTGAAAAATGCCTTCTCAAAGCTATAGTACCCTTGCTGCTCGGCTTGTCAATATCCTCTCCAACAGTAGGGATCACCCGTTTGGGCCGCAAAAAACGCACATACTCCTTTAACTCATTGTAGCTTGAATGTTCACTATAAGGCACCAGATGGATCTCGCATGGGTCCTTGACTCGCACTGCAAAGCCCTCTTTTTTGGTCTCATACATCCATCCAGTCGCAACAAACCCTACCGCTTTTGCGTACCCTCTCTCTGCCATGATCTCTTGCATACTGGCAAAATTCGGTCGAAAGTACGGCCACGTCTCTCCCAACACATTCCAACCAACCACGCACACATCTGTCGCCCCGAGATCTTCCGTAAAGAACCCAGAATCGCCAAACCCCAGTATAGACAATATCTGCATCTTTCTGGAATCGACATGCAACTGGCAGTTGCACTTGGTTGCAACCTCAAGCAGGATCTTCTCCTTCCCTATCACATAAGTAGCAATCATAAACAAGATCTTCTCCTTGGCCTCCCTATTTCCATCCCTTATCCCCCGTATTGTCCTCACTATATAATCAATCGACTCCTCCTGCGACGAGAAGCAGAATTTGGGGTTACAGTAAGTGGTATCCAGAAACACAGCATCGGCACCAACAAATTGTACCAGATTAGCATCCTCCTTCATCGACGGGCAGAACCGAAAGTCACCCGTGTGCACATACCTCTCCTGCTTGGAACTGGGAGATCCCAAGCTCCTGAACAAGAACTGCACTGCCCCCGGGCAGTGGTTCGCGTCCACCAGAACCACTTCCCACCCATCAATCTCATAAACCCTCTCAAGATCCAGCGCCCGCACCAGCGAATCTGGCACTTTCAAAACCTCCCTCACCAGTCTCGCAGTGACGTCGGAGCAATACACAACCCCGCTGCGCCATGACGGACCGAGCCCGGTGTAATGATCAGAATGAAAGTGCGACAGGAAGTACGCCACGGAGAAGTCCCCCGCGTGCCGGAACCCGTCGACGATGAATCTGGAGTTAGGGATGAGGTTAGGGTCGGGGAGAGACTGCGGCACCGGCGGGAGTGCCGCGCCCTGGGAGAGCAGGGAATGCGACAGAGGGAGGGCCGTGGCGTTGACGGCGCTGGAGGAGAGCGCGGATAGGAAGAGCGAAGAGGTGGTCAGAGTGCGCGGGTCGCCGTCGCCGTCGCCGCTGCGGTGATCGGCGGTCGCCGCCATGTAGATAGAATGAATGAGACCTGAATCAAGTGCGTATCCTCTACTGCGCAGAGATTCGTGCAGGCACGGATCTGAGGCGATCGAACGGTTTATTTGTTTTGCTGTATATTGTATTGGGGCATGAAATGGCGCGATCGATAGAGGGGTTTTTGATTGGCGCGGATCGTAAAGCAGATCGGACGGGTGCAGCTCTGCGCGGTAACTTATGCGCGCGCAGTAGACGGTAAGGATGGGCTGATGGCGCGAGTAGGAAACCTGTGATTGGGCAGGGATGGGTTGGGCTGGGGACTACGTTTCATATCAGGATGATGGATGGTTATTTGTTGGCCCAGAAAGGCCCAAATTGGGATGATGTGCAGTGCTTTCTTTCCCGTGCAGTACTTGGTTGAATGCGAGCATCTCCAACAGACTCCCTAAAAATGGATCCCAATATATCTATATTGGATGTCATCCTAAATTTTTTGAGAGCAAATTTTACCTCAATTCCCAACAGATTCCCAAAATATGGATCCCAATACATTTAAACTGGGCCAAGATATGGATCCCAATACATTTGAACGGTCTGGATTTGGCTCTGGTTTTGGAAAGTTGGATTGGGAGTGCCCAAAAAGGCCATCAAAATAGGGAGATTTGGCTATGGTTTTGGGAGTGCTAAAAATAGAGATAGCTTTTTGGGTATCTCTTGGAGACGGTTTTCTCTTTTTAATTCCCAATTTTTTGTTTTAGGGAGTCTATCAGAGATGCTTAGCTCTACAGTCGCATTATGAATTCAAGCATTTTATTCCTTTATTGTGCTGATGATGATACCTACTCAATTTGTGTGTGCAATAGATCTCAAGTCTTTACCTGAATTTCAAACCAATTGGTAACCATATTGGATATACTGGTACTTCTTTTCTAAAAAAAAAAAAAAATGATTAGAAAGGAATACTCTTTTAATTCGTATCATATCAGACAACACACAAGTAATGCATCAATTATGTCTTTTTCTCAGGATGTATACCGTACCCAAACTACTGCCTACACTAGTCTAGATATGATCACTATTCTAAAACTCTGCAAAGCAGAGTTAGACTATTATACTAACGTTCTCAAATTTTATGTTATCATGTTCGAAATCACAATTTATGGTGCTCAATAAAGTCTTTATCTCTCTATTTTAATATGCATCTAAGAATTGGAGAGTCCATTTTGTTTTGTTCTTACCAATTGCATTAATCGCCGTCCATTTTAAATTAAGTCACATCTGGACGGATGAGGATCGCCCACGACATCTCTTATTTCGTCTCCAGTTCAACCATAGTTTTGTCGCCGAAACAACTCTCGACTCCCGTCCCGAACCCCTCACGCCTCCCTGCCAAAAAGATCAAACCCTCATTTCGCCTCTCTCGCGGTCTTGCTTGCCTCTTCCCCGACTCTCCGTCCTCTCTCACGGGCGAACCCTCTGGCCAACGTGACGAGGGTTGAGGCAGCCGCCATGGCAAATCTCCGTTTCGCCCCCGCTCCACTCCACTCTGCCCTCGCTCTACTCCGCTCCGCCCTCTCGATGCACCCCTTCACTCTTTTCTATCTTTCAAATCGCCCAGATCTCTCCTCTTCGCTCTGCTCTTCCTCTCATCCCCGATGGACGCCAAGTGAAACTCCTATCTTGCCTCGCAGCAATTTCAGGGAGTAAGAATCTTTTTTTCTTCTCTGTTAAGAATTTTGTTCCTTTCTTCAAACCCCAACTGACGATTTTTTCTCAATTTGGGGGTTAGGTCTTCAGATTTTTGTTATTCAAGTCCAGATGGCTGTTACGGTCTCGAAGCATCAATTGCTTCATTTGGCGATCTCTGTGATTTAGGGTCCCTACGACCAGTCGACTATACAACTTCATTGATGATCTCATTAACAACAATGCAAACTTCATGAGATGCTTTTAGAAGAGGGGAAGATGCATATCCCTGTTGCCTAGGGTTTATCATGGACCACTGGCGAGCCAGAGTTGAAAACTTCTTTGATTTTCCATCTTTTTCCTTGATAATGCTGTTTATTGTATTGGAAACAAGGGTGTTGATTCGTGCCAGTGCGGATCTCAAGACGATCCAATGGCCGACGTTGTGAACTGCACAATGCAGTAAGTCAGGGGATGAGCACTCGGACCTGACATGCAAAATATGGTTTAGTTGTTAGGAATGCAACCTGTAGAATTTTAGTTGAATTCATTGAGGAATTATAAAATTAAGGAATAAACTGTCATCAGTCCAAAGTTCTCTCAGGGTTTCAGTAATAAGTTTATTCAGCTGCATTACAATTCTTTCTTATGACAAATTAGATCATATAATATAAGTACAACGACTTTATTATTTGCAGAGCTTCTCAGCAGTTGTGGGCCCCAACGGAAGCCGGAAAAGAAAATGCAATGCTCTTTGTTTTCAGAAAACGTGCCAAACAGGTAACTTTTCTATTTCTATTGTTACTAATTTATTATTACTATATATAGTTTATGGTTGCAAAAGGAGAATATTGACTTATTGATTGTTTCTGTTCTATTATTCCTTGCAGATGCGTCTGAACAAAGTATCTGAGCTGATACAGGACTCTTCAAACCACCAGAATTTGGACAGTGCTGGTGTATCCATGCATTTTCAAGAAATTGTTGATCTGGTACATTTATTTATGTATTTTTTTTTTCACACTTATCGCTCCATTGAGTATAAGAAACAGTGCATTTGAGGTTGGCAGCAGTTGGTTAAATTGACATTGTAAAACTGAAAATTTCCTGACATTTTGGTTACCAATTCTTTCAATTTTCTTCTCAAGAAGTCATTGTTTGTTGTGATTTTCTGTGTCATTCTTATTGAAATTTATTATGGTTAAGCTCTCTTAGTTGTAAGGCAAATGAAGGATAGGAAACAAGGTTTAGCTCAAGAGTAGTCCAATTTTGGAGGAGAAAAATGAATTTTGTTGGTCCCAATATCATGTCAAATTATGTTGATTCTGCTATGGAATTATGAATTAAGGTCACGGTGGTCCTGTTCTTTACCCGTTTTGTGGACAATCTTGCAGTGCTCAACTCGACTACAGTTATCTTGGGTGTCGTTTGCAGACTGATAAATTAACTGGGCATTTTACAAAATATTTATGAAAATTTGTCTTAATTTGTCACAATTTGTTTTAGGATGATGGGTCATATGAGGCTGTACCAGGAAGTGACTTTTCCATTACAAGGGTTGCGTTTAGGGATAATTCCTCAAAATACTACATCAATAACCATGCAAGCAATTTCACTGAAGTAACAATGGAGCTCAAAGGAAAGGGGGTTGACCTAGACAACAACCGTTTTCTCATCCTTCAGGTTCAGAAAAGTTATTGCAGATTAATGCGTGCCTTATAAATTCTATAAAATAATGACAAAGAGAACCTCATTGTCACTAATAAACATGGAAGTCAGTGTGGATAGCTTTCCTGTTTTGTAAATAGTAATAATTTTGTTTTGTGCACTTGTTAGTATGGATGATATTTGAGATTTAAAGGCTGTCGTTAGCCTCCAATATGGTTGGATTACCAGCAATACTGTTTTACAGGCTGTTTTCAGATAAAAATGTTTTTAGAGTTTAAAAAATAGAAAAAGAAGTATCTAAATACTTTTTGATGTTAATTAAAAACATTGTATGGGGAGGTGGAGCAGATATCACTGATGAAAACCAAAAGTGCAGGGACCTCATGATGAAGGATTTTTAGAATACTTGGAAGATATCATTGGCACAAATCAATATGTTGAGAAAATTGATGAAGCATTCAAACAGTGAGGTTACTGTTTATATATATCTCACTCTTAGGAGCGGTTGTTTTCGTTGTTGCATTGATACATGTCTATTTTACTAATTAGCATGAACTTAAAATATCAGGCTTGAGGTTCTTAATGAAAAGCGGTCAGCAGCTGTCCAAATGGTAAAGCTTGCTGAGAAGGAAGAAGATGGTTTGGAGGTATTCTATTTATAAACCTTTGTTATTTATGTTAAAATTATCCACCATGCTCTGTTGTCAGACTGTAAATTTTGAACTTTGTACCTGTCTACTCAATTCGAATTATAGTGGTGCTCATCAGATATATTAAGAAGGCAAAGAATTTCATACTTTATTCTGCAAAATTATTTATTAATGTGCACCCTAGATTCCTTGTAAAATCAAGGAACTATATTCTGATGAATGAAAAAAAGAACATTGTTATGCATAGGCCTCTTCACCTTTTGCTTGAATAAGTTTTCTGTAAGCCATCTTCTTCATTTATGATCAAGTTTCTGATAAAATTAAATTGAATGAAGAGCAGTATGGCACGGAGCACGTGCGTTCTATTTTCCATGTTCTGCTGTGATATCTAACATATTTCCAACTTTTCTTGTGTATATGTTGTTTGTGGCAACCCTGCAAAAAATAAACCTCCTCTCTAGAGAATAGCTACTATTAATACTTTTTAATCATCTTGTTTCATTTTCTTTTCTTTGAAGAGTGTGAAAGATGAAGCGGAGACTTATATGCTTAAAGAATTGTTAAGCTTAAAATGGCAAGAGAAGGCTACCAATTTGGCATCTGATGATGCAGGCAAACAAGTTGTTCAGCTCCAACAGAATGTTGACAACATGGAGGCAACCCGGAAAACTGAAAGGTAATTATACCCAAGTACCTAACACACCAACAGGCCTTATGCCATATAAAACACCTACAGACCTGATGTGCATGACTTGAACCTCTGACTGACCATGTTGGTAGAGAGGGTGATATTTGATGTTGAAACCTCAAAGTTTTCTGTTTTTTTTCCGTTGGGGTCGCTGAAAAAAGTTGAGGTTGGGATAAGTCTGATGAATGATAAAAGTTGAAATTGATTGGTTAAATGTTTTCTTTTAAACTGATAATGAAGTACGGAGGTAAGGAGGATGTTATCAATGGAGTACATGATGACAGTGAAAATTGATCCGTCTTATCACAGAAAGCCAGAAGAGTTTTTTCTCTTGACTAAGTTTCAGTTATGTGTTCTATCAAAAAAAAAAACAAAAAAAAGTTTCAGTTATGTGGTACTCTTCTGGTAATTGTTTCTTTGTACATATTAGGGAATTGGATTCTTTTATCAAATATGTCATTTACTGGTTCAGGCTATTAGGGAAGTGATAGTATGTAAGCAGTGATAATCTCAATTGTTATAAACCAAATCAGAATTTAAATTTAGAAAGGAACTGTGGTTTCATCCATGTCCAATGATGCGGCTTATAAAGAAAATGTTACTTATTAGTTATTAGTATGTTAAGTTCTCACTTTGTTGTCTTTTTAGCAAGTAATTATATACTATTGAGATCTAGGTAAAACTCAAGGGAGTAAGTTGTAGCAGTAGCTGCGGCTTCAGTTGTCAAGCGGCAGGCTTAAGGGCAGCAGTACGTGCTGGCTGATGCCTCACTATCAAAGGCTCAAGAAGAAATAACGCCAGCCTTTTAAAGGATCGATGACATTTTCTCCATTAGTGCTACCTTGAATTTATTAAATTTGTAGAAATATACAATTTTTTTCATCAGGCTTATTGTTTAAGTTGTCATTAAATACTGTTTGTTTCTCCATATATTCTAATGAGTTTAGAATAACCGTAACATGATTTGTACTCAATGGATATGGTTCCCACATTAACCATTTAGTAGTGTTCATGTAATAGCTATATGACTGGAAGTGGAATCTATATTTAGTTCATGGCTAAAATTATTAATTATTATAAGTGTTTGAGGAGATTAAAAAAAAATATCATTATTTATGTGAAAGTGAAACCCATTATCAAATAAAGATACTGATAAAATGCAATCATGCGATCCCAATGAGAACATTGAAAGGCCCGCACGTAGGGGCGGGTATTCTGCTAGTATGAAAATATTGGGGAATACAAATTTTTTTTCATTTTTAGAGTTTTCTAAGTATTTGTTTTGCATTTTTGAAAATAGCATGTAAAAACATCAATACTTAGAAAACTCTAAAAATAAAAAAAATTTTGTATTACCTAATATTTTCATATAAAGAATTTATTAAGCACCATAAATCATGATTTCGGATATGATAACAAAATTTGAGACATTAGAATTTTGGTCTGAAGTGCTAACGTTAGTACGATAGTCTAGCTCCTGCAAAGCAGATAAATACTTCTTAAAAGTTTCTCAACGCTTGTTCTGGCATCCCATGCTTCGTTTAAATTTTAATATTTATAACATAAGTTCTTCTTTTAGATTGGAACTTCTGATATCAATCTTTTTCAAAACTTGGTTATTTGATTTGTTATAGCGTCATAATCAGATGAGCAGACTCGCCGAAGTCATCAGATAATGAACCGTGCCACATGGATTTTCCTTTTTCCCCTTTCTAATAGTAATTTTATGAAAGAATAAAAAAAAAATCTGAGTAACATGCAGACCATGAACATAAGCAAAAACATATATTAGCAACACTAAAATCACCTGAATGCACAAATTATCTGAATTTCTAATACATCAAATGCAGATTACTACACTGCAGCATAATAAAAATAAAATGTCAGTGGAGTTGTCAGATAAAGCACAACTCGACAGTCGACTGGAGTCGACTTTCCTGTCTTGTCTAACTGCCACCTTATGAGTAGAATTACATTTAGACTCGTATTTATCTACTGAGATAAATTGCTAGTCGCCTCTCCTCAAAAGAAAATTCGACCTCTGGTGATAGCAGCTTCACATTCTCTTCTTCAAATTTAAGAGCAACTGGGGCTGGTGTGCATGCTACATGCATGGGCGAAGGTGTGGTAGCAAGTGGGGTCTTGGAAGGAACAGTTGGTACATTTTTTGGAGGTCTATTCTCTTCTTCAGTTTCGGCTGGCACCATTGCTGGAGGCTTTGAAACGGGTGTGCTTGGTACAATCTGGGCTCCTTGTTTGACCTGAGCAAAAGGCTTTCGTGGCATGTCTACTTCCCGTGAAGTGTTGTTAGTGTTGGCATTGTAAGACAACTTCCTTACTGGAAGTCCAGCAATATCCAGACCTCTGCTAACTGAAACAGTAAAAATTATGTTCAGACTCATATTTGAATGGCCTTGACTTTAAAGAGTATCACTGGGAGCCGATTTATAAAACAAAAGCTCAAAATTATCTCTAGAGTCCAGAGTCTTATAGTTGCAGTTGATCAGACTGTAAAACCAAAACCATACGTTCAAAAAATTATAGCTGCAGTAACCAAGAAACATACCAGGAGATAACGTGCCAATCTCGTCTGCCTTTTTGGCGGCGCGAAGGGCCCTGTTAGAGTGTGCAATATCTGTCTTGGAGTGCTGATGCACGGCGCCTCCAAGAGATAGCCTCCTATTTGGAACACCTGTCACATTTTTAGGGGTCTTTTTTCCATTTAGGGGCTTTGAAGGGCTAGGTTTTGATCCATACAGTGCCTCCTGCTCAGCCATAAGCTGCCCTTGGAGCTTCTTTTGATCCTGAAAACATACAAAGACAAGCATATGTTTTATAATGGGTACACTGGATGAAATTTTTGGGATTTAAATAGTTTTAACATTATTGAATGGGGTAATTGAGTCAAAATGGTGAACTGGCAGCATTTGTGTTTGGATGAAGGTTTATCTCATTCTAAATCTTAGATACCCAAAATTTTGACTGAGTCGGAGAATGAATATTACCCGTTGTCTCTTTTTCTCCTGCTCTCTCTCTTGTCTTAAAATATTGTACTCTTCCAGCATGGTGAGGAGACGCATCTGCATATAGAACAAACATGAGCAAACCATCTTGATTGGCGGGGGGGGGGGGGGGGGGGGGGGGGGGGGGGGGGGTAAAAAGGAAATATGGCTTACTATAGGATAAGTTTCCACCTATATTTGTGCTTTCTTTTCTAATACAATTGTGAAGTTATTTTAAAATCAAATTGGTACTTTATTGAAGAAAGAAGGCCTTACGCCGTCATATGTGAAATCTATTCCCCTTTCGTTCTCCCATGTGGTTACCTTGGCCACCATATTATCCACCATTGCTGCTCAAGGAGGAGAAAAGGTATATAAAATTATTTAGTTGTGCGCTATAAAAGGTTAATTGAGAGAAACAATTGACTACAGCTTTTACACAACAACTAGAAGACCACACAAAAGTAGTTGTATTGCTACAGGACTTAAAGGGAACCATTTCAGCAAGTTCCATCAATTTTGGATTTCAGACCCATGACCCCATCACCCTTATTACCCTCATTATGTATAGTTAAGTAGACAGTAACCTCCAATTGTTATGCTTATATTCCCCAGATACTAAGAACTTGCAAGAAATACACAATGAGGGTAATAAGGCTGATGGGGCACACTAGATAATGAAGTTGTTGCACACTAGATATACATGAGGCACTGCTGGAGTTGAATGCATACTGGGTAAGGCTGGAGTCTGCTCCTACAATAACACCTTGGTAACAGACACCCAAAGTTCCTTTTGGTACACAACTAAGCTCCTGAGAACAACCTTAAATGATTTTTTTGTTCTACTTGTAATCTAAATTTTACCTGGAATTTTGTTAACCAAGTTCCGTGCCTTCTCAGCCCGCTTAAGTGTAAGATGTGCACCCCTTCCAGCATTATACCGGTTTACATCCTATCAGAAGCACATGAATGATAAAAATAAAAGTTAACGTCTTTCTGTTCATTTGTTCAGTTGTGATGCTCAATTGGATAATCATACATAATTTTTATAATATGTTCAATAATTTGGCAATTTATATCGAACAGATGTTCAAGCAAGCATATACTAAAACAACATTTATGATTCTTACAACTCCGTATTGGCATGGCATGTTCCTTACCTGATGTTAGTATTCTGTTAAAACATTATCCTAGCTTAAGAAGCTACTGCGCTTAACAGGCTACAGATAAATATAGGTGATGGGTAGATAAACAACAAATGAAAAAACTGCAAGAAAGTACCTTATTATATTCCTCAAGCCAGGATTCCTCCTCACATGCTGCTAGCCATTTTTCAACCCTCTCAAGAATATCCTTGCGGCTGAAAGCCTCCTCTTTCACCACAGAAATCTGAGCCTCTATTTGCTCCAGAACTAAAGATGGGTCAATAGCCCCTGCAAGAAACAAAGCGAAAATGTCTAAAATAAGCATCACGGTAACATTAACGAGTATATGGAATAGAGTAGAGTACAGACACTGATTGAATAACATATGAGCTTGAACTGTTCATTTTGGTATCCATCAAGCTCATTGCAGGACATAAGTAGAGCAAGAATATACCTGCTGATAATTTTTGGCTAATCATTATTTTTCCAAATTTACAGGCTAAATTGCAAGAGTGACACTTCTCAGACAATTACAAGAATGTACAGCACATACTGCCGATAAAAAAATAAAATGATTGCAGAAAATATCATAAAGACAATGATGGAAATACACTTTTTTCGCCAAGCATATGCCAGATGATCTTACCAGCTTCAATAGCCTCTATAGGAAATTCTGTCTCACAATCAACCTCACCAATGAGGTGTGCCCGCCTCCTATGCTCCTCAAGTTCAGTTTTTTTCTTCAGGACAAGATCCTTCATTTTACTAGCTTTAAGCTCTTCAAGCCTTGCAACTTCTGCCTCAACCTACAATTTAGTTATTCTACTCAGTCTTAATTTAATAGTTGATCTCCGGTAAAGTCCAAACATGCTGGGAACATGAGAGAGATTTTCTTCAGATGTGCTAAACAGAGTCAATGAATTATGTAATTCTCAACAGTAAAAATCATTGGCAATAGAATCCACTACCCTAATACAAAAGCACTTACATAGCTAATGTAGTCTTCAGAGAGAGTATTCGGTTCTGTTATCTCATGCTCAGTTGCAGCTATTTTACATGTTAAGTTTTGAAAAAGCTGCTGCTCTTCAATTGGTGTATCCATCAAATTCCAAAGCTCCAGCATGGTTGTTGCAAGATCTTGAAGCTGTCACCAAATGTATATTATTAAATAAAATTGAGAGGGGGAAGAAGTTAAAACTCAGTACAAAATGTCAACAGATAGTTGCAAGTCCAGCATACCCAACAGAAATTTAATCGCTATCATGCTATCAGGTTTTGCTTTGTTATAATGAAAACAATTATCAAGTTCCTATATTCTTCAGTTAAAATTTATAAGAAGATATTAAACTGCTATGAAACTTTGATGATCATGGGAATTTGCCATGTTACAGAAAATCTCACCTTTTGCATTCTTTGAATCTTCACTTCCCGCAACCTCTCGATGGCACACTCAAGTCTAGCTATCATATCATCACTGATGCACCTTGATCCCTCATTTTCATCAAGGCTAGGGTGCACAGCAGACACTGTTTCTTTATAGTCCAAACCAAGAACTTCACAGAGAGAGCTAAGGCTCTTTAAGTGGTCAAACACTTGCTTCAAACGGTCACTCTGAGAGACAAATTACAGTAAATGACTCAAAATATTTTCTTGTTCTGAAAGTAACAGGCCAAAAGAAATTGAAAGCATAATGTATATAATGCACCAATTTTGCTTTCTAAGAGATCAATTACAATAACATATTGAAGTAAACTCAAAGCACAACAGGAATCTAACGAGTCAGTAGTACATTTCTCAATATTCAGTTTCACATAGCTTTCCTCCATTGGTAGTTGGTTTGATGAATGAATCTATATGCGATCAACAAGAAGAGGGATCATTCAGGTAAGAAGAACAAAGAAGACCAAAAAAAAAAAAAAAAAAGATAATGCTCTCAATTTCCAGAACTTGACTTTTTTCCCTCCAAATGGAACTGACACCAAATGAGCCCAGAAAAAATAAATGCCTAAGGGAGGACGTGAAGACCTTGCAATGTTAATTCTAACCTTTTCTTTTTGAAGAGCTTGTAGCTTCTTTGTCAACTCATCAAGTTTTCTCATAGATAGGTCAGTCTGATCCAAGGCAATGTCAGTGGAACTCAAATCTGAATGGCCTATTTCAGCAGAAATCCTCTTTATCTGCTCAATAATTTCAAGAAATTGGCCCCATCTCTCGGCCTTCCTTTTCTTCATCTCTTCTAGCTGTGGTGCAATGGCCTTAAGCTCCTCCCTAAGGCCTCCAAAACTTTGATTTGACTGTTGACAGATACAACTTTAATATTAGAATTTTTAAATAATCATCCTAAGGTCAAACAACAGATGAGGCATCGAGTTCAAAATACATTCACTATACTCAGTAGTTCTGCAAATTGATGCAGGTTCATACCAGTAAACCAACTTGCATGGTGCTTATTTATAACCCTATAGTTCTGCCAGCCCAAGTTTTCTGAACTCTGAAGTCAATTACTACCAAAATTGGCTAATAAGCATCATTATGCAATTAATTATCTTTTTTCAATCAACCCATTAGCTTGGACCAATTTGCTTAATTTATCTACAACTTAAAAACAAGACCATAGAAAGTATCAAAATATCATGTATGACACATGCACTCAACATATATAATCATGACTGAAAGAAAGGCAATGAACCTGTCTAATATGAACAGGTCTTTCTCCCATGGCTGAGCAGATAGCAGCTAGTTCAGCCTCAGAATCTGCGATAGCTTGGCGCAGCTGGGCCCTACGCTTGTTTGAAAGGTCAACCCTCCTTCTATACACCTCCAGACATTCTCTTTCCAGCTCCAGTAGCATCTTATCCTTCTCCGGATCAGACTCCCCGATTTCATCCCATATGACCTGTTATTATTGTTTATGAGACATTGTATAGTTACGATTAGCAATTTAGAATTTATAAGTGACAGTTATACAATTTGCTGCTGACTAGCCTTGATGTGTTACATAACAAAGCAAGAATCTATGGCAAATCTTAATCTGTTATCAACCCATAGGGAACACCAAATATAATATACTAAGTAAATATATTAGGCATTCTTTTTAAATATTGATATTACCCAAAGGTTCAGCCATAATTGCAGATCCCAGTTAACAAACATTAAACTCATTATCATACCAGATAGTTATTTGAACCAATAGAAGCCTATAATCATAAAAGGTAATTGGTACTGGATCTAAGCAAAGAATGCAGGGCTTGCTTTAATGAATATAACAAATGGAGCTGAAACAATTGCAAGTAAGGACCCTGCTGATGCCACTAAGCATACAAAAAAATACACAATATACTGAATAAGTATAGATGCTAAAGAAAGAAAACAAACACATTTGTACCTGAAGTTCATGTAGAAGAGATTCACATGTAGTCTCCATCTGGCTAAGATAATTTTTTGAGAGACTTGTCATGCAATAAATCGAGACTATTCTTCTGAAGATATACAAATATCTCAGCTGCAATCCATTAAAGGAAATGTTAATTTATACTGGTAGTACAAGAAATTGCCAGAACAAAACGTTTTATTTACATCATTTCTTTTTCTGAACTACTAAAAAAGGTTAATGATTGATCAACTAAGGGTTAAAACTAAATATGTGCTTGTTTCTTAAAGAAAGTACCAGCACTGAATGTAGCTAATGTAATAGTCAACTGTTAGCCCAAGTACTACTTAAATATTTTCTTTCTAAATGTTGGGTCTGAGACCATTTTCCTTTCTCACTGAAATTGCAAATTATTTTACAGTCTAACCTCAAGCAAATGAGCTAATTTTATTAATAAGCACGATTTAGGTCTAGAATTTGACACTCTAAGCTCGAACACTCTTCTCGAGAGGGTAATTAGTAATTACTAATTAGACAACATGATTGCGCCGGCTGGCAACACAGAACTACATATAAACTCATTTGGAGCAAATCACGCTATCTAACTCGAATGTTGCGGTAATAAATCCCAAACCTAACAATGCCATGGTTCTAGTTACAACAGGACACGAGAAACCAGTGCTAAACCCTAATTAACAAAACCTAACTGGAATTTCTGAACTTATATATGAAAATCAAAGGGGCATCCTCGCAACGACCTTTTACTTAACAAAATATCAAACAATCAGCTGTTAATTAAAACAAAAACACATCATAGATGTAAAAAAAAAAACGCCAAATTTGACAGAAATTGAAAGGGGGGGAGAAATCTGCGAGGCTGATTTGATACCAGTAGTATTCAGATCTGATTCTTGCGAGCAGATCCTCCAGTACAATCTTGTTCGCAGTGGTTTTGAGTGAAAGAAATCGATCGTATCACGAGATATGAGAAAGAGAGGAAAAGAGGAAAAGAGAGAGTGAGAGAGGGTTTCGATTTTCGAATGTTTTGAATTAAAAGGATAAAAGAAAAAAACGAAATCATTCGAACGTTGGAAGCGATTATCGTGCGCCTCAGATCTCTCCATTTCAATACCTCCCTGTACCCTCCGTTTCAGTTACTGAGCAGTTGGGATCATTAGGACCGTTGGATCGGGTGATTGAATTTGTGACTGGAGATGATGGAACTAGGATTCTTTAATACTCGTCAAACCCTTTTAAAATTCCTACTTCAGATCTTCTACGGCCATTCCTTTGGATCACTGTGTGTCCACCCACTGCAGTATACACCTAGCCCGCCCGCCCGGCCTGGCTGTGTTTAAATAAACCGTTACATAGATGGGTACTCGGTCAAATTACATGAAATCGGAGAGAAGGCTGTACCGCTATATCCATTCGAAATGGAGCTCTTTATTATTATTATTACAGGGTTATAACGGTAATTATTTACGTATTCATTTGATTTACCTTTAATGGATCCCCAAATCGTAACGGCTATCTCGTGCTTGATGGTTCTGATCTGCAGGAGGGTGATCTGGGCCGTTGATCACGTACAAGAGTTTTGTTCTTGTTCGAGTATTAAGGCAATAGTTTATGTTACTGGTGTTTTTTAATGTCTAATACGGCCAACGGTAGCTTTTCCCGTTTTGAAAAGCTATGCAACGGAGGTTACCTTGTAATTAATTAAGACATGGATCGATGGACGGACTTCACTGTTTTTTCGTGTAGGGATTTGTTTAGATCTGAAGACTGAAGTCTGAAGTCCTAAGTCCTACATAAGAGGAGAATCATTTTGATTTTATTATTAACATCTTGAAATAGTACGAAAAACTGTCAGCTCGAATATAAAATCAGAAAGAGTGTTTTGTTTGAACTTTTTTTATTCAAAGTGCCAACTCGAATTGAATTTTTTTATTCGAAACCTGGACCACACATTTTAACCATTTAAAAATCCTGTTATTTAAGTCTAATGTGTTATGTTGTGTCATAATATAAACAAGAGAATTATTTTTGTGATAATAGAAGCTTTTTTCTTGAACGAATACTTGCCTGACAATTTCAAAACGATTTTCTAACAATATCCTTTTGAGATTTTAAATAGACAGATTAGGTCGACTCAAATCTAGAGAAATGTTTAGTTTTAATTTTGCTTTAGCAGGACCGGTTACACTGGAATCAGGGACGGTTGATTGGGTTTTCTGTTAAAGCATTTGTTTCTATTTTTTTTCAATAGAGGCGGTGGTCTATGCGACCACTTAATTTCAGATAAACATTTTTGCCCAGGTGGACCTGGAAATGAGATTTTAAGAAACCATAATTGCTTTTTATATGAATTTTGCTCAATTTGCATACTAGTTGGAAATAATAATTTTCCCTGATTGAAGAGAAATCGCAATTTGTTGGTCCTTAGTGATCTTAAGTGACCCTTCAACGCGCAAAAAAGACCTTTCAGGTCCGTGAAAAAGAATATATTACTTGCTAGTGTATTTTATTTTAGTGTAATAGCCACCCACAACAGATTCGATGGAGTACAAGCAAGACGACTGGTGAAAGGCATTTTTTCATGTCAAAACTCGAAGGTTCAAGAGCACGGTGAGTATCATAACAGTAACCCCTTAAAACCATGGGAGAGAGAGACCATACAAGTGTTATATATTGTGAAAATAAAAACAACAAGAAACAGGTAGGCAGAAAAAAAAAAGAAACAAATTACAGTATTACAAGAAAATCAAGCAAAGTGTCTGTCGATCATACAAGTGCATTGCTTTATTGGAAGATCGATCATCAAAAAGGAAAACCTCCTCAAGAGCACAGACTACATGCTCTGTTTGCTGGAAATCAAGTCCCGGCTGGATCAACAAAAGAAAACAACCAACCACTGTCTGCCTAAAAATTGGAAATTTTCTTTGCAGGTACAGAGGACCTGCAACGTTTGAGTTGTCAAAATTAAATAAAATAAAGAAAATAAAAAAAAAAGATGCTTCCTTATTGCTTCATTTATCAAATTATGCAGCTGACTCCTTGGCGATCTTTTCGGCTTTAGCAATGACTTCCTCAATGCCACCAACCATGTAGAAAGACTGCTCGGGAAGGTCATCGTACTTGCCATCCAAGACACCCTACACCAAATAAATAAAAATAATCAGTATTTTTGCACTCAAAGGTACAGAGTTCCCAATATTTTTAGCTATAAGAAAGATCAAGATACTATGTAAGTAAAAAAGGTTAGCTTTAATAGCTTCTCTGGCATTCTTAATTAAATCACCAAAGATGAAGATATATATCATGCAAACTGCCAAAAAAATATCCACTTCAAGAAGGGGTAACTACATTACCCTCATGGCAATGATAATTTAATCGATTAAAAAACATATACTGCATACTTCCCTTGCATGGGGTATACGACATTAATCTACTAGGATTATTACCATACTTGTCAAAAGAACTCGAGAACCAACAACATATATAATGCAGTTTAAAATGTACACACCTGGAAGCTGTTAACACTCTCCTTGAGCTCGACATACTTGCCAGGGGCACCCGTGAAGACCTCAGCCACATGGAAAGGCTGGCTGAGGAACCGCTGAATCTTTCTGGCACGTGCGACTGTCAACTTATCGTCCTCACTAAGCTCATCCATACCAAGAATAGCAATGATATCCTGGAGATTCTTGTAATTCTGAAGAACCTTCTGGACACCACGGGCAGTGTTGTAGTGATCTTCTCCGAGCACATGGGGGGAAAGCATTCTAGAGGTTGAGTCAAGTGGGTCCACGGCAGGGTAAATTCCAAGCTCAGAGATCTGCCCAAATTGAGAACACGATCAGCAAAGACAAAAACTCTGTGGAACAGAAATGTAATTCAAATTTTGAATCCACAAAACAGCTGGCCTCTAAATTATTAAATATCAACATAATGTCCCTACCAGCTGAGACATACAGAATTACCATGCAATATATCAGCACTGTGAAGGTAAAGCGGATAATGCACAATATGTACCTGACGTGAAAGCACAGTGGTGGCATCAAGATGGGCAAAAGTAGTAGCAGGAGCAGGATCTGTCAAATCATCAGCAGGCACGTAGATAGCTTGGACGGAGGTGATAGATCCCTTCTTTGTTGTGGTAATACGCTCTTGCAAGCCTCCAAGATCAGTGGCAAGGGTTGGCTGATAACCCACAGCAGATGGGATACGACCCAGCAAGGCAGACACCTCAGAGTTTGCCTATAGTTACAACAAAAAGTTTCATTCAGAAGGCAAATCAAATTATCCAAGAGCAAAAGATAGGAAAGCATATTTATGCTGTTACATATCAAGCTAACAACGATGAAGAAGGAAATGGGGATTAAGGAAATTCATTGAAATTTGGAAGGCTTGCCAAATTTGATTGCAGAATTTTCAATTGTAAAAAAATGCTTGCATTGCTTATTATCTTTAATAACTTTCTTTCTTTTAGATCTGAAGCTCCTGTTTCATGATTAATCTATTGCACCACAAGTTAAATACATGGTCGACAATTCGATAGCAAAGATCAACCACCAACACATCAACAACTGAAAACAAATCCAGATTGATAAAAAAAATAAAAAAGAAAAAAAAAGGTGACCTGAGTAAAACGGAAAATGTTGTCAATAAAGAGAAGCACGTCTTGGCCTTCGGCATCACGGAAGTGCTCAGCGACAGTAAGACCAGTTAGACCAACACGAGCACGTGCACCCGGAGGCTCATTCATCTGACCGTACACAAGTGCGCACTTGCTGTCAGCCTGCATAACAGCTATATATGGTTAGACAAGAAAGAGACCTCTGCCTTTAACAAACAGTGTATTAGCAAACCAGCACTACCATCCAGCAACCCACAAAATATTCCAGTAGTAACATTGGAGACCTTTCTCTTTATTTGATACCACATTCAAACCTTACAAGACCACTCAGGTCAGAAAAGGGATAACAAACAAAAAAAAAAAAAAAAAAAAAAAAAAAAAAAAAAAAACAGCTTGTCCCATAGAACAACATAATTTAGTTGGAAACATTAAAGAAAAATTCCTAGAAGGTACCACATGTTGACAAATTGAAATTGTCAAATAACAAAAATTAGTGTGGTTGGACTCGAAGGAAAAGGTTGCAATTTGAATTCTGGTGCTTCCATACAACTTGTTAGGTGTTATTTGCAACAAGCCCTTAAATTAAGCTAGAATGTGGTATACCTGCTTGTCACCTAGCTTGATGACACCACTCTCAATCATTTCTCTGTACAAGTCATTACCCTCACGAGTTCTCTCTCCGACACCAGCAAAGACAGAGAAACCACCTGAGAAACAACAAATCTATTGAACAACGGATGAAGATATGAACTCAAGATATGAACTCACATTACTGCTGAGTATTCAAGACTAACCATGAGCTTTAGCAACATTGTTAATCAGCTCCATAATAAGCACGGTTTTACCCACACCGGCACCACCAAAGAGACCAATCTTTCCTCCCCTTTGATAAGGCGCAAGGAGATCCACAACCTGCTCACATAGAAGTTAAACTTACAATTTGCTTCTTTCAATATAAAATAAAAATCAGAAACTTAGACTTGCTCAAGATAAAAGTTTTTATTACAATTTGCTTCTATATTGCTATAAAATAAAAAAATAAAACTTGCCTTAATTCCAGTAACAAGGATTTGTTGCTCAGTTGCCTGTTCCACGAAAGCAGGGGCTTCTCTGTGAATGGGAAGGAAGTGACTCGTCTCTGTTGATAAAAAAAAATTACACTATTAGATACTGTCTATACTACAAAGCAAGCAAAGGAAACAACACGGTTGAACAAAATGACATGACATGTATACTTACTGATATCACCCTTCTCATCAATTGGCTCTCCAATGACATTCATAATGCGGCCAAGGGTAGCCCTTCCGACAGGAACCTAAGAATAATTAATAGGACAATACACAAACATTCCTTAGATCTTAAAAGCAACCAATTTTATACCATGGATTATCCGTCATGAGTTAAAAACTTAAAAGATATAAGGACATTCATGAGAAATAATGACAATTCAAACCAGCGCCAAAGTTATAAAACTAAGATCGTTCTAAGAACTACCGAAATGATATTCATATTCTAAGATGAATAATGACCGTACTCCATTGTTATTCCAGATCTAAAGAGAGGACGTGATTCTGAATTCTCAGGCGATATATCACTTACTGTAATGGGAGATCCGGTGTTGAGGACGCGCTGACCCCTGACGAGACCTTCCGTACCGTCCATAGCAATGGTCCGCACCATGTTCTCTCCGAGATGCTGCGCGACCTCCAGGACCAGTCTGATCGAGTGATCCAGCACCTCCAGTGCGGTCAAGATCGGGGGCAGGCCCTCGTCGAACCTCACGTCGACGACGGCACCGATGACCTGACAGACCTGCCCGACGGCGCCCGCGCCAGTGAACTCATCGGTGATCTTCCCGCCGGTCCCGGTCGTAGGGGCAGATTTAGGTGCCGGTGCGGCGGCGGCGGCGGAGGTGGCGTACTTGACGGCGCGGGAGAGGAGGAATCCGGTGGGGGAGGGCCGATGGACGGGGTTTGGCGTCCGGGAGAGGAGCGAGGGGTTAGAGGCTGCGGATCGGCGACGGGAGGCGGATCGGAGGAGGGAAGAGAGGACGCGTCGTGACGCCATGGCGGCGAGGGTTGCGCCGAGACTAGGGTTTGGGGAAGGGGGAGAGGGAGAGTGAGGGATAGTGGGGGCGAGGTATGAATAAAGAGGAAATAGATCTCAGCTCAGCTGCTCGAGAGTCGAATACATATCCCCTGCTGTACTGCATTATGCAGTTCACAGCGTCATCCATTGGATTGTCTTCAGATTCGTGTTAGCGCGGATCTCGAGAAGATCTGACGGCTGGCGCTGTGAACTGCACAATGCAAAGTCAGGGGATGAACACTCCAGTCTGAGCTGCGGGAGAGGCGCTGAAATCGGGTACGATCTGGTTTGGAACGTAGGAACCTCCGATCCCGGATTGAACGGTTGGGATTATTTTTAAAGGATCTTTCGTGTATGTTACGGCCGTCGGATGAAGATCGTTCGTTGGTTCCTCCGAGTGCTTATGCATCGTAGCAGATACAGGCTGGTGTGTGTTCTCTGAATAGCGGGCTCCACGCCTGTGGGACCCACCTGTCATTCTCCTCTAATGCAAAGCAACGGGGAATGATGTCGCTTGTACCGGGCGTACAACGCCGTTAAGGCTGATTGGTGGAGCCTGCCTGGTTCTCGCAGGGTCGTATTTTTGAATTGAGATCCTCCAAGTTAAGTCAAAATTTAAGTTTGTATGTACAGTAATTTTATAAAGGGCCCCATAAATTCTAAACACTGACCATCTTGACCGTTGTGATCGAAATATGAAACCTACAATCCAGTTTTGTTCAGAGTTAAACTCAAATTTTGAGTTAACTTAGAGGATACGGACTCCGCAATTTTGCAATTGCCTTCTTGTCAACTCTAGGGTCGACAGGACTGAAAGCTGGCATGGGCCTTTGAAATGTTCGGTTCGATCTGGTCCATGTGGGACACTTCCTAGCTTCTACGGTTCTACTTCTACCTGATAAGTCGGTATTTCATATCGTTTTATAGAGAAATTATTTCTAAAACTCAATCAATTTTAGTTAGATTTTGTTTGAATTCACTTTGTTTCATGTCAAGATCAAGATAATGCCGCATTTCCAAATTTATTGCAGATTTGGAGTAGCAATGGATCAAAATATCGAATATGGGCATGATATATTTGATGAAAACATGTGCTATCATATCCATATTGTAGAGCATGTTTCAAGCTTTTCAACGAGCTTTGAATCGTCCAATCTGGAGTTAAAATGAGAAAGTTATGACCAAAACAGTAACATTGACGAATTTCGGTCCGAAAATTGTGGTGTTTGAACCAGTGAAGAATCTGTAAACATTTCGGTCCGAACTGAATAATTTCGGTCTGAAATATTTGCTGACGAATTTTCTGTCTAAGCAGTTATTGATGTTTTAAGTGACTTCTGGTCTGATTTTATATATAGACTCCTGTTCTCTTTTCTTGGGATGGCTGGCAAGCACTCTTGGGGGATCAAGTTAGAATATATCTATTGTTAGAGAGAAGAACTTGGAGCGAGAATTGGAGATTGAAGCAAGGATTCGAGTGAAAAACTCGGTGTTTGATTTCTTTTTCTTTTTCTCTCTTTTTGTGTTGTGATCTTAAATATAAACACTTGTTGTTTTCTTTTTGTATCCATGAGAGGCTAATCCCCTCTCTAGGGATGTAGGTTTTAGTTGAACTTGTAGTTTAGTTTACTCGGATAACGCTTTTAATTGTCATGTTGTGATTTTATTTCTTTGTTTAATTTCTCATGTGTTGCTTAATCGTTGTGCATGAAATCTTAGAAACTAGAGTTATGATTGAACAGATTCAACTTTACTTTTGGAATTGAAGAAATAAAATTAAGTTAGGCGAGATACTTAACCGTGAATCATTAACTTAAGAGATCCCGGTAATTAACCATTAATTGTGCGAGGTACTTAATCGTGAAGTATGATTTAGGAATTTTACCAATTTGTATCATGAACTTGATGAACCATAGACTTGTAGGTGAGGAACTTAATCGTGAAACCGAAGAGTTTTGGTATGGTATTAAGCCAAGAAATTGTAGTTTAGTATCAATATTTATTGATACCCTCTCACAACAATTCAATTAAAAAAGTGTTAGTCGAGTAAATTGCATGCGCAAGAAATACGATACTGAAGTCTCTAGATCATGTTTTATCGAGTCCTACCAATAGTCGCTAGTGTTTATTTAATTAGGATTTATTTTCTTTTGCAAAACCTGAAAATTGATTAGTCTAGATCGGTAGTTTAGGTTAGAAATCAGTGTATTACGTGTTATCCCTGTGGATTCGACATATGAGTACTACATCGGTAGGTTTATGTACTTGTGAACTGAACCAATTTAGTATTAGAGATTATTAGCACATATTTCACATCACTACCTCACCTTCACTTGTTTCGTTTGTTGAGTTTCCTTTACCGAAATATATCAGTGGATTATGCATTTATGCAATTGATAAGAAGTATGGCCATTCATTTTTGAAAACGAATAGCTAAGATGTATATTATCTAGTCACAATTACAAAAAAAAAAAAAAGTATTAATTTGTGAAACATAGCACCTCAAATTTGTTTTATGTTATGTACCCTTTGTTGATGCATATTTGATTTAACATAAGGTAATTCAGATCACACCTGATAACTTCCAGTACAATAATCGTATAAATGATGGGTAAGGCCTGCACAATGCAAGATAAAATTATAATTTGATAATTCCAACTATACGATATGTAATAAAATAATCAATCGAATTAATTAGAGTGATATTATTAAGAATGTGGAATCACCAAAGTTTTTAATTAGCTCTACTAAAAAAATATACTTAATCATTTATAAATTCTAAATTTTGATACGTGTCAAATCATTTATACTTTAAAAGTAGGATAAGTATGCTAAGATGTCAATTACACTAAAAGAATAACACCAAAATGCATTTGAAATGTCTTTAAATAGCTATATTTTTTTACATCAATTTTGACCTCATTTTTATAACGCAAAAACAAGCCTAAAATTATTAAGATTGCATATTCAGCACGTTAAAGTACCTGTGAAAGTAATATGACTGTGTTAAGATGTCAATTACGCTCAAAATAGCACCCAAACGCATTATGAACATCTTTAAAATGCTCTATCTGTGGTTTAAATAAGCTTAGGCCTCGTTTTTGCACATTATAACGCTAAAACAAATCTATGATGATTTATATATATCTCCAGCACATTAAACTGCTTATAAAAGTAAGATAAGTGTTTAAGACATCAATTACACTGAAAATAACACTATTATGCATTAATGTCATCTTAAATAGCTTTATTTGTGTTTTAAATTAATTTTGTACTAACATCAGTTCAATATAATACTAAAACAAGTCTAAGATTATTTAAATCACATCTCCTACAATATGTTAAGGTACTTATAAAAAGTAATATAAGTTTGTTAAAATGTTTATTGCACTTAAAATTAAACTAGGTGCATTCAATATCTACATTGATGAAACTGTATGGCCGTCAAAAGTTCAAAACCAAACAAATCGATATCATGTTTGTAGTTACTCTCGATTTACATATGAGGAATTAATTGAGAATGTTTATTTTGACAATCTTGATAATGACAATTTTAAAAAAATAAAAAATTATTACAAATTCTCCATAATAGAAAATTTTACGGAAATATTATTTATTTGTAGATTGATTATGTTTCTAATCATGTTCATAAATGACTTGATAGCTCTTAAAAAATATGTTAAATTACAATTGTTAAAAAATATATAAAATTCTGAAAAACTATCAAACAATATCAAAATCGACTGAAATTCTAAACACTATTAACTTTAATAATACATCATAATTTTTTTCATCTTTACGATCCTTTATAATTTTATTCAATTTTTTAAAATTATCATTATCATTATCAAGATAACCATTGTAAATTGGATTCTCTTCTAATTTATAATTTTCTCTTCTTTATACATAGCCCACATGGATTCTCTGTCACATATTCGGGCCCGGTTAAAACTCAGACGGGCTTTTGAAACGAATACTATGAAAGAAAGAAAGAAATAGAAGTCGTCCCGAACCAGGCGAGTCGGCTTTCCTTTCAGTTCCCCTTTCCTTTCCATTCCATTCTAGGGTTTTAGTCCAGAGAGAGAGAGAGAGAGAGAGCTTGCGAGGAAACCTCTGCCTCTGCGACCATGGCCGACGATGACTACAACGACATGGACATGGGGTATATCTCTCTCTCTCTCTCATCCTCACTCTAATTCTCTCTGTTCACGCCTCCCGTATTTGGAAATCACCAGGGAGAATTTGAAGAACCTCAGTTGTCTCTGTACTTAATGATTCACCTTCAATTCCACTTCTAGTGTGTTCACCAATTGTATCAATTCTTGCCTTTACGGACACCCTTGGTAGGGACATTTGGGAGTTTTATGTATGTGATATGACTTATCGGTACTGTTCAGTGTCGAAATCGCTAGAAAATTCCATGTAAAAGGGGGGATTACTTGCTTAACAGAATTGGAATTGGTCCATCTATTTGTTGAAAACTAATTTGTTTTCAAATTGAAATTACTGTGCAGGTATGAAGATGAGCCCCCGGAGCCTGAAATCGAGGTACCCACTCTAGTAGTTACAACTAACATTGTTTTACCATTATTTGAGGGCTTTATGGATATTTATGGTCGCATCCACAATGGTTATATGTCATGAACTATGCGTGAGATTGGCCTCAATACACATCTTGAATTGCCACTTCAACCATTTATAGGCTGAACACAGGCAGACTGGTAATACTTGTGTAATTGTTTGCAATAGGAAGGAGCTGAACTAGAGCTTGAGAACAATAACGAGGATGCACCCGATGATGTGGTTGCTGATGAAGAGAAAGAGCAACAGGAATCTGCTGCACGTGTCCGGAAGACCTCCAAATACATGACTAAGTATGAACGTGCTAGGATCCTGGGAACTCGAGCTCTCCAGATCAGGTTGGGTACATTTTTAATTTTTTTTATCATGCATCCTACAAGGTTCTGGATGTTACAACCCACAACTCACCTTTTGTTGTTTAATCTGTGTCTCAGCATGAATGCTCCAGTTATGGTCGAGCTGGAGGGCGAAACGGACCCGTTGGAGGTAACTTTTTTTCTTTCTTTCTTTTCTTTTTGTCGTGATTGTGACGTCTTAAAGCATCAAGCTCTGTTTGGCCTGATACACACTCTCTATAGTTAATTTGGTTGCTCTACTACAATTTGTTCCTAACCAGCAATTGCGATACGATTTGTTGAATGCAGAATTGTTTTGGAATTCTATAACTGTATTATTGGGATAGAATCTAGATTCTAAATTTCTTTGCTGATTCCTCTCAATGAAATTGGCCATGTTTTTTTTTTTCACCAATACATGTGGGGAAAATTTTTTGAGGCTGAATACTTGGGCACTTGATGACTTGCATATTTGGGGCTTTGATAAATAGAGAAATCGATTTGTGCTTGTTTGAACTTTTTAGTTTGCAATCAATTTCACCAATTTGCACCAGTGATAAATAGACAAACAAATTTTTGTGGACTTCAATAACACTGTTAAGTGAAGTCAATTCTTTTTTTACTAGAAGAAATTATTTATGTCCCTTGAAAATATTCTACGCATTAAGCTTATTGCAAATTTGTTTATTGATAGTGATGCCTTTCATATATCCATAGTTTTGTTGTTTGTGTCTGGTTTTAATAGTTGCTATTTGCATTAGAAATTAGCCCAGACAACCTTAATCCAAAACAATGTCCTTATTTTTTCTCTAGTTTATGCAGCAGACGTATGCCTTACTATTTACTAATGAACCATTCCTTGTGTCATTGTAGATTGCAATGAAGGAGCTAAGGGAACGGAAAATTCCCTTTACCATCCGTAGATACTTGCCTGATGGAAGGTAACTTAGAAACAACCTGCTTTCTTAATGATTTCGTAATCTGTGTCGATTATATTATTTGCACGATGATTGGTCTCTTTTGTAATTTTTGACTTTAGTTTAGTAGTTAGATAAATAATGAAAGCAGCACTATGATTGGGCCTACTCTTTAGAACTTAACTAGTTAACTAGTTGGGCTGGATAATATATTAGAAAGATGCAGAAGCTTGATTTTCACAATCTTTTGCCAAAAGATTTTGTGGTCCATATCTTTTAAGCATGTTAAGGAAAACAAAATTGTTAACTTCTATATAACTTTGCTACTTGACAGTTATGAAGATTGGGGCGTTGATGAGCTTATAGTGGAGGATTCATGGAAGAGACAAGTTGGTGGTGATTAAATTGGACCTTCAATATGCACATAAGAAAGTATCCTGTCATTTATGCAGCCATGACCCCACCACAGTATGTAAAGCATATATCATTGTCAACCCACAAACTTGCTAGGCATTTTATTGTGTTAGAGTGGCTGTTTCGATCTCATTGTGGTCTATATCTTTTGATCATTCGAGGTTTTTATGTGGTTTGACATTATATTAAGTAGAGTTGAAATAGAGCAGTCTGCATGGGCATAGGAGTTGGAAGTTGGAACTGATATCTAAGGATGCTATTTGTCAAGTAAAATGAAGGACCAAGGACTTGATTTTACTATTTGATTTAGAAATCAATGGATGGAAGATTTTCCTGTAAACGACCACATTGCAACAGATCAGAATTATTGTAGGAATACCCCTCTTAAACTAGCTCTAATTTCATTCAATATTGTGAATGTATTAACATATTCTCAATTGCTAAGCTCTGAAATTAATGACCAATTATAGAACTAATTTGGCACTTGGATGAATTTGCGAAACCTTCATTGCATGGAACATAAAAGGTTTATGTGCGCAAGTTTCCTTGTTGCTAACTTGGCATAGCACTATTCTTTGAGCATCAGTGCCCACCTTATCGACACGAAGAATGTAGTTCTTCCTTTATGTGGATCATTTCTTTTGATTGCGTTATTCAACCAGATTTTTATCAATTTTTATGCACAACTCGTTGTTTGTAAAAGTTTTTATATTTATCCGAGTTGGCTGCTCCCAATGGTTGTCCGTGTTGGCTGCACCCAGCTCCTTATGTCCATAATACCCAATTGAACCTTTATTATAATAAATTTTAATTCGATTTCGTGTATGTGATGCCATTTCTGTTAGCAAAAAGGGGAAGGGCGGAAGGCATGCTTTTAATGGATACTTATCTGCTCGGAACTAATGTAACAATCGAAGACATAACAGAACCATCGAAGTCCTCAAAATAAAAGTGCCAATTGGTAAACTGAAAGGAAAAGAGAAGGTGCATACTGCATACATAAATAGCCAATATTTTGAAGGAAAACAAAAGGCCTCCATTCCATGGTAATCAATTCATCACAGTTCGGCATAACTGTCGATCCAGCCCAGGACGCTCACCCTCTTCCATATCGATAGAAGCACCGTCAAGGCCTGTAAATTGCGCCCACTACACCGCTCTTATGATTCATATCACCTGCTGCGAAGCATCTGATCCGTTCGATTGCATCAATATTCGTGCCAATCCCAATCTCAAAACCCCGCGCGTGTAATTAGTAACCCGATTTCATATCCTCTGTAGTGCTGCATTGTGTAGCGGAGGATGTAAACCGTTAGATCATCTCGGCATCTGTGCTGGCTTGAATCTCAAAGTGATCTAACGGTCATATCTCGCGCTACATAATGCAGCGCTACTACAGAGGATGAGCACTCCCTCCTGTAACCCCTACTGCGGTGTAGTGCAGAGAACAAGTAAGAATCACAGGACTATACCTACTTTTCAAACCCACGTTTAGAATGTCCACCTAGACGTCAGCGTTCGGTTTTTTTAACTTCCTGGACTTAAAAAATTTTATCAAAATTTTCCTCTAAACGCCGGCGTCTAGACACCGACGTTCAGAAGGTCCACCTAGCCGCCGGCGTTCAGACACCGGCGTTCAGACACCGGCGTTCAGAGGGAAATTTTGGCAAAATTTTTTAAGTCCTGGAAGTTTAATAATCCGAATGCTGGCGTATGGTTGGACCTTCTGAATGTGGCGTTTGAAAAGTAGGCATAGTCTTGTGATTCTTATTAGATCGGGTATGTCCTTCGAATTCTTTTTTTATTTTAGGCATAGACAAAAAAAAAAAAAATAATTCGAGAACAAGAGCGCGGCTTCTTATCGCGCGAGTCGCTCCCTCGCTCGCTCGCTGCGTCTATTCTTTTCTTTCGCTGCCCGCCTCCTTCCTTCCCTTTTCCGTCGGAAACTCGGAACCGTACGCTTCTCTTTAAACCCTAAACCCTTCAAGTTCCAGCCATGGTCGCCCGGCACGGCGCGAAGCTCGCCGTCGCCATCATCACTTCTCACTTCGGCAATCTCGTCGCGGTATCTCTCTCTCTCCCTCCCTCCCCCCGCTCTCGATCGATCGATGTAGGATAACCTAACCATCATCTCATCAATTATAATGGAACTGAATCAGTACAACTGTAGAACAATTCTATGTTATTGCTACTGTATAATTCTTATTCTGATGGCAGAAAGTATGTGGCTGCCTGCTGCAACACGGCACCCTTCCGCTCCAGGAAATCGTCCGGTTTACTGAAATGTCGGTCTCTCATGTCAAGAACTGCCTCCTCGTACTTGTCCAACACAACTGTGTTCAGGCCTTTGCCACTCCTCGAAGAGGTCGATCTCTTACTCCAAATTTTTATACTAGTAATGTGTAGAAATAACTTTGTCTGATCTTATTCTTTATTTATGCACATCTTAACTTTCATGTTATGATGGCTCCTATCAAAACTTTTGACAAGATTTACCTGTGATCGGATCGTGTTTGTAGGTTCGAGTGACAGGACTGTGACCCAGTACATGGTGATATTTGACAATATAATCAGCAGGATTAGATTCTCTAAGTTTCTGTCTGTTGTAAATGATGACCTTGGTTCACAGGTATGTCTCCTCTAGATGAAGCAATGACGAAACTATTTGTTTAAGTTATTTTTGTTCTTGATTCGTACTGTACCAACATAATCGTTAGCAACAAGGTATAAATTTGTTGATTGATTTATTGCTATCGTCCGATGATCTTTTTGATATTGTGGGGTCCACAGAAAAGGGCAATAAAAGTTGTGAAGGTAATTATTTGTATTGTAGGCTGAAGCTCTTTTGGAGGGTCTACTTCAGAATGGGAGACTCACTTTTGAGCAACTAGTGGAGCGATCAATCTCCAAAGAGCAACACACGGACCAAGGTACTCCCAAAACATGACTTTAATATTGTATTTAGGTCCTCCTATTTGTTGTTAAGTTAATTGTTAGAAGCAAAACAAGGATCATTGATACTGATGCTTTAGTATAGGAACAACTAAAAAATAGCAAGCGCCCAGTTGGTACATTGATTTGATTCAGTATATTCTGTTTCTTTTCTGGCATTATCATGGTAATGAAACTTGCAAGCCTTTATAGAGTAATGTGATATTTGTTAGATTTCATTGAAGTTGTGTATTGTCATTTAATGCTATTATAATTGTTTCATTTGCTCACGTAGGTGCAGCAATGCAAGAAAGCCACCAGTCTGAGTTGCGTGCCTGCTTCAACAAACTTGTGCGCTCCCATTATGTGGAGCGATGTCCTCGGCCTGAGCCCTTTATTGACCCTGACTCAGAAGATCACCCCAAGCCTACTAAAAGACGCGGTGCTAAGGTAATCCTGCTGTTGAAATTCTTTGTTTTCTGTCCCATACATATTAATGCATTGCCGTGTAATTGTGTCTTCATATGACATGTTGGTGTTAGCCTTTTGAATGGCTGAGTAATCTGGATAACTAACCTTTGATAATAATAGGATTTCTATTTTGTTATTATTTTTGTTGAACTTGCATTCTGAGGAAAACGTTATGGTGACACAGGCAGTGGAACAACCTCCTTCTATAGAACAACAAGCTATGGAGGCTGCTACTCTTGCAGATTCCGAGAGGTTTTCTGAAATCCCAGATAGTTCTGTTGAGAGTGGAGAAGACGGAACTCAAAATCGTTCTTCAGCTACTGGTGGCAAGGTATAAACAATACCAAATTGGTACTGTTTTGCTCATGCCTATTTTATGTGTGTTGTATGAAGTTGTTTCTTAATTGCTTGAAACTAAGTTTGTTTGAGAGTTCAGTTGCTATGTTAGGTAAATATAGAGTGACACATGACATCACAACAACAACAACTGAACCTTTAGTCCCAAACAATTTGGGGTAAATTAGAGATGAGATTTAACCAAAGTCACAGGAAAAACAAAGCAGATAACAATAATAATATAGTAACAATAATAGTAGCAGCAGCAGTAATAACAATAGTAGAGGTAGAAGGAATAATAGTAATAGTAACATTAGCAATTATAGTAATAATAAACTTAATAGTGATATAAATAGAGAAGTTGTAAAAATCTACTATCCTGATATTATTTCATTAGCCCCCAATACGTTTTGCTCCCAAAAGCAATTTGCGAATCCTGGCTAATAACTTGATACTTGTTTCTAGTGCTCTGGCATAGCGGTTAAGTTAAATAGCATTTTATAATAAAAAGATAAATTGGTTAAAGTGCCTGTATATTGTTATAGTTTAATTGTTTGACACTCTCACTTGTAACAGAGGAAACGTGAGACCTTAGAGAGAGATCTAGATCTTCTTGTTGCGATTGCTGAGAATGAAGTTCTTTGGAGGACAAACTTTGAGAAACTTTTGTATTCGCTCAAGACAAAGGTAGATGTGTTGATCTTCCCTTTACTTATGTTTTATGGAATCAGATTTGGGTAATACGCCTATCAAATGCAGTTCCTACTTTTATTTGTTAGTAGTCATAGCAAATTAGCTTTTACCAAGTGATATTTTGGATCTCAAGGAAAAATTTAGAACCTAATTGGTTATAATTTAGGAAGTAGTCATAGTCCATGCAGTCATTGGAATTCTGTTTAACTGTGTTATTTGTTATTTTTCCATTTTCTATTTGTCGACCTTAGATATGCGCTGAGAATGTCAGATCCAAGTTTGGTGTTGATGCTGGTGTTGTGTTGGAAGCCATCATGGAGGCTAACACCGAACAAAGAACTAAGGAGACCAAAGGTACTACAGATCATAGTATGTTGAATATACTGCATTTTATTTTGTTTTATCAGTTGTGTGTTTGAGCTTGCATATGTTGGTACAGAAGATGTTTTGGGGATTGCATATAGTAACATAACTTATATATCGTTGATCTGGTGTCGCTTCTGAGTTAATACCTTTTTTCTTAGTTGCTTGTATAGGAAGTGTATGCTGGGCAGTAAAATATTGCATTCAATTGTTGAACCTATCTGTTTAATAAGTAGGAACTCTATTTACAGGGATACTTGCCTACTTGCTTTGTAATGAAGGTTTTTGCCAGTTTTTAAAGATCTTATCAGTGGTTACTCCAAAAATGACAATGTCCTTTCGTTATGCTTTTGTAGTTAGTGCAACGCTCGATAATATTTTAGATCGGCTAAGAGAGAAGCCAGCTGGAATCTCAATGACATTAGATCATGTGAGAACAATCCTTGATGAACTCCGTTGTAAACAATCTATTGAGAAACTAGAGGCAGTCTACACTCTTGGTAAGAATTGCAGCATTTTATTAGGATTTTCGGAGTAATTCAGAAATTACCCTGCTCATTATCTTCTTGGATTTGCACTTTTGACATTTGAATTTGACTTGTCACGAAGTAGGCTTAGATTTTCATTTCCAATCTGAAACTTGGATATGTTAATGAACTTCCAATTTTTTTCAAACAGATTCCTAGTTTGAATTTGCAAAACAGACATTTTCATGTATTGTTCTATCATGCTGAACCAACAACATAAATGATATAGCTGGAAATAGTGCAGTTTTTTTTTTAAGAACTGTCCCGTTTTATGTTAGTATACTTTCTGAAACAATAGTGATGTAGTCTTTGTGTCTTTACTTCTTTTTATCTATTTTTTGCGAATGCAGATTTGAATAGTACTCTGGAAGATTGTCAGAATGATGAGGTAATGTACCTTAGTTTCCTGTTTATGCAATTTTGTGAGGAATAAAATAGCAGACACCTGTAATATCACACCCTTGCAGTTTTTTTTTTTTTTTTTTTTTTAAAATTATTTTATGGCAGACCTTAATAACAGTGCCCTTTGTCCATTTTGTTTTTGCTGTTTTACATGTAAGTTAAACTTAGGCTGAGCCTCAATCGATTGCTAACCTGATGTTTCGTTGTGCTATTACTTTGGTACCCCTAGTTGTAACCTTTTTTTTGTTTATGTTAAGTAATATTTTAACTCCCTCGTAGCAGATAGAGGCTTTAGTAAAAGCAAGATATGGGACACAAGGTTACAAGATATATAGGCTTTTGAGTACACGGGGTACACTAATTGAGACTGATCGGGTATGCAACTTCATTCTGAAAACATGGTTATGCTACATAAACTTTACCTTCATTTTGTGATGTGCGTGAAATCATTTTAACTAGAGCATTAAATGTATTCAATCTCATATTTGTTTTATCTAAAATTAGCACAACCTTACCAGGAATCTAATTATATCGTATGCTGGACGTACAAGCTACGTCTAAGGCTTTCCTATCAAGCTCCCCGTTTTCTTTGATATTGGGAACATAAAAGTAGCACATGCTGTCTTGGTCTGTTGCAGTATTATTTTTTTGTAAATAACAGTTCCTGAAGCTGTCTTTGCTGAAACCACTACCCATGCAGTTTGTACTGAGTTTTTACATTAAACTGGACTGGGCCTTCTTGATAGTGAACTGAACTGGTATTTCATAAAGTCAGTTGCCACCAATGTGTAGGTTGAGTAAATTTTATCAAACTACTAATGTTTGAGCCTCCATTGAACATTAACATACGCATCGAAACACAAATTTTTAAATGATGCATCAAATACCTGCTAGGCATGTGGTTTCATGCAATTCTTGACAAGGATATAACCTTACAGGACCTAATGGTACAGTGCCATGATATGTTATTTAAGCCCTTGATGTAAATTTTATGGTGCCTTTGTAACAGATAGCAGAGATTACTTTTATTGAGAAGAAAGAAGCTCAGCAAATGCTGTATAGGTTTTGGAAGGATGAATACATTGAATCTAAGGCAAGAGGAACTTGATTCTTTGTCTACAAGTTTTCCTTTTCCCTTTCACTTGTTTTGCACCACGTTTATCCACCAAAAAAAAAAAAAGAAAAAAAGAAAGGAAATTTTTAGATGGATTTGCATCCGCTGCCATAGTTTTTTGAACCTATGCAAGTGGGACCCACAATTAAAAAAATCCCCCTATTGCTAAAATCTGCCATAGTTTTTTATGGCAGCCTATTGGAAATCATTTTTAGACTGTACAAAATCATAAAAGAGTTTACTGATTTTCATGTATTTACAGTTTTAACAAGTTTCCCGATAACCCTATTTTTTTGTTTTAACTTCGTTTTGGATTTCCGATATTAATGTTTCACTTATGATAATAATTGCAGAAAGTCCAGTCGCAAGGTTCAAGGGATATGACAAATTTTTTCTTATGGAGGCTTGATAGGGGGGCATTTTGTAAGACCGTCCTTGATGATATTTTTCATGGAGTTTTGAATCTGATGGAGAAAATCTCTCAGTTGACTGAAAAACAACATGAGGTTCTTTCATTTTGTTATCCCATCTCTTAAAAAATATTCTTGGAAAATTCTCTTTGTTTTTCTTAAAAATACGTTACTGAAAAACTGAACAACTCAATTAGTATATATAAGCCTGTATATATCTGTTCAGTACTTTTATTATGACAAGCTAAAAAGCCGCAATGTCTGCTCATTCAATTAATTTGAAGTATTTTTTATTTTAAAAAAAAAAAACATGAGATAGCAAATTATTTAAAGAACATAATGAAGGGAGGAGACAACCCAACCCTAAGGTGTGCAATAACAGGTCTAACAGGTGTTATTGAAATCTGAAACCTAACTTGGAGTGTTGATGATATGTTGATATTTTTTTTCTTTTACCATCTACCAGATCTTAGAAGACGATATGAAGAAGCTGCGTCAAACACGGATTTTATTGCAACTAACACTCCTCAAGCTTGATGAGTCGCTGTTGGTTTTCCATGATTTTTCAAATCATACATAAAGCTGCTCATCAGGTGAAGGTTGTATCAGATTTGAATGATCTTGCACCTGTGGGTTGCTGCCGGGCCTCAGTTGGTATATAGAGGTTAGTGATTAGTATTAAGCATGTAATTGCTGTTCATTTTTTTTTATCTAAAATTCGGAACTCAGAAATATTGAACATAAAGCACCTATATCAGAGAATATATGTTATACATGGAAACTCTTCATTGAATCACTAGTATTCATGTATATGAGATCATTGTCCATTTTGCAGAAAAATTGTCTACAATTTGATGGATCAGATTTGAAAGCTTATAGCTGTATTAGCTATTAGGTTATTATTTTATTTAACACATCATGAATTTATTAGTGACGTCACAGTTAGTGTTATATATATTTTCTTTATTGAGCATCTTTCTCTTATTTTCGTAAGCAGGTTGGCATTGCTACTGATGGAAGTAACGGTGTGAAGACATCAGATATTCACTTTTCTTCCAAAGATACATATTACCTTGAATTAATCTCTAAACGTCATGTGGTTGGTGGTACCGGCATATAAACTATTTTTGCTTTATCAAGTGCATTATCTATTTTCAATGGTAGTTCTTTTACAAAATGTACATTGGCTCAAATTTCTTCTGTTTTTTAGTTGTAATTATTTAAACAACAGCTTTCCAGTTAACTTTTTAGGTATGAATAGAATCCACTAAATCTAATGGTGAGTATCTCCCTCTTTGTGTGTGATGTGGATACATTGCGGGTGCTATCTTGAAATAGGGCTAACAATATGAGTGTATATAATTATAGTTGCAATCTAACACAAGTTCTACTTTGGTCATAATGATTTATTCACATGTTATAACAATAATTAAAAAGACGAAATTATCTAAGTGCCAATAAAATTTCATATATTTGAATATTTGCCCGTCAAACTGTTCAATTGACACATTTTTAAACAGCCTTGGCATGCCAAGGATAAACTGCATCCCTTATACGATTTCTCTACACATTCTGCTGCATTTTTGACAAAATTAAACAGTATGTTATAACAAAATTTTTAAACAGTACTAGTGCTCCGATGTTTATCAACTATCACTCTAACCAAAAAAGGGACATTCCTCTAAATGGTACACCTAGCATCTTAAAACATAAACTTGCATCATCCCACAGCCAAATGAAAACCAAGAACTACCATTGAAAATAGATAATGCACTTGAGGAGAGATCGCTAGCACGAACTCGACACCGTTCTTGTTTCGGATTCAAGGTGAACTGAAGAGGAATCAAGCTACGTTAGAGACCATAGGTATGGTACAATTAATAAACTCTCAAGTAGAAATACTAATGATGCATATCAATTAGCAATGATAGAACGATTCTCGATGTTGTTGGATAATTTTTTTTTTTTTTAAATTTACCCGATCTGCATCATGAAATCCTTCAATCGGGAGGGCGGAGGCGTGGGCAGAGTCGGGCGGGCGGAGGCGAGGTCGAGCGAGCGGAGTAGTGGTCGGGCAAGGAGGGGGAGGCGGAGGCAAGGGAGGGCGGGCGGAGGCATAGGCGGAGTCGGGCGGGTGGAGGCGTAAGGTGGAGTCGGGCGGGCGGAGGTGTAGGCGGAGTCGGGCGGGCGGAGGCGTAAGGCGGAGTCAGGCGGGCGGAGGCGTAAGGCAGAGTCGGGCGGGCGGAGTTGAGGTCGGACGGTACAATCTTCGTTTGACCAGGGAAAATTCTCTTTGTTTTTTTTTTAAAATACGTAACTGAAAAACTGAACAACTCAATTAGTATATATAAGCCCGTATATATCTGTGCAGCACTTATATTATGACAAGCTAAAAAGCCGCAATGTCTGCTCATTCAATTAATTTGAAGTATTTTTTATTTTATTTTAAAAAAAAAAATATTACACATGAGATGGCAAATTATTTTAAGGACAATGGAGGGAGGAGAACCCAACCGTAAGGTGTGCAATAACAGGTCTAACAGGTGTTATTGAAATCTGAAACCTAACTTGGAGTATTGATGATATGTTGATATTTTTTTTCTTTTACCATCTACCAGATCTTAGAAGACGATATGAAGAAGCTGCGTCAAACACGGATTTTATTGCAACTAACACTCAAGCTTGATGAGTCGCTGTTGGTTTTCCATGATTTTTCAAATCATACATAAGCTGCTCATCAGGTGAAGGTTGTATCAGACTTGAATGATCTTGTACCTGTGGGTTGCTGCCGGGCCTCAGTTGGTATATAGAGGTTAGTGATTTGTATTAAGCATGCAATTGCTGTTCATTTTTTTAATCTAAATTTCAGAAACTCAGAAATATTGAACATAAAGCACCGATATCAGAGAATATATGTTTTTTTTTTTTTGAAAAAAGTGGTACGAGACCACCGGTTTCATTAAAACCAAACCAGAGTACATATAGTTGGATACCTTCAGATTGGTATCATACATCAAAATAACAACCACATAGCTAAAAACCTAAAATGACCATTATATAAATAGAAAACTAGACTATAGCCTAAAATAAAGTCTTGAACCATATCCTACAACTTAGTAAACAACTCCTATGTCAAAAAGCATCAGGTTTTACAAGTATTGGTTAACAAAACTATCTTGTCATCATTGTCATTATCAAGGCTGTCTCATCCAAACCAAGGAGTGACATCCTTCTTGCCTATAAGAATTTTCCTCTCTTCTTGGAAACCTTTCTAGGTTATGTCCTGCAAGGGCAAATTATGAATTTCTTGTGGCAAAATGCAAGTAAGCTTAAAGAAACTATTATCTAACTGAGCTTTGCACCAAAAAGAAGCATAGTTAATAATTTTCAAAGTCAAGCTCTTAACAGTACTATGTTTAGCATTTTGAAAAATTATATTGTTTCTTTCTAGCCAAATAGTCCAACAAACTGCTCCTCTAATCAACTCAATAAGTGGTTGATCTTTGAGAGGTACTAAGTGATCAATGGCCCATATATCTTGTAATGTGTTGCCTTGAAAACTAAAATTGTTAAAAACTGCAATCCATTCCCAAATCTGATGTACTAAAGAACAACCAACAAATAGATGATTAGCATTTTCTTCTTGACCACAGAAAACACAAGAGGAGTCCCCCGGCCATCCTCTTTTTAATAACTTATCCTTTGTGGGTATTTTTTTCTTTCTTAGGGACCACATAAAAAAGGAAGTTTGGAGTTCCACACAATATCATATTCTTTATTTTGAATGCCTCCAAAGTCAATCCATTCATAGAAATCATGTACTAAGAATTTACCCGAAGTAGTAAACCTCCAATATATTCTATCTGGTATCAATGGATCTAGTACCACATTTTTTATTAATTTTTCTAACTCTAACCATTCAATTCTATATGATCCTACAAGTTGTCTAGTGAGCTCGATATTAAGTGTTTGAGATTTTAAAGCTTTTGCAACAGTAATATGGGGGTCAGCACAGACTGAGTACAAATGAGGAAAAAGGGTAGCTAATGGAATTTCATCAAACCACCTATCATTCCAAAAAGACGTATTCTCACCATTACCAACTATTTTATTAATTCCTAGCTCTACTAACTTTTTTTCTTTACATAATCCTTTCCAGAATGGAGAAGAATTAATCGTGCTTTTGCTTCTCTGATATTTTGCAAGTAAAATATTTTTCCATTTACCTTCAACAGAAGAATCTTGTAATCTAATAATCCATTTTGCAAGCAAAGCTTTATTCATAATTTATAAATCTAATAATCCTAAGCCACCTTGACTTTTTTTCCTACAAGCTACTTTCCAAGATATGAAGATATATTTTTTTCTAGTTGTACTTCCTCCATACCATAAGAATCGCTTTCTTAATTTATCTATTTTTAATCTAACATGCACCGGAAGTCTATACAAAGACATCCAATACAAGGGTATTGTAGACAATACAGCATTAAGAAGAATGGTTCTTCCACCAACAGACAATAATTTACCTTGCCATCCTTGAAGTCTTTTTTCAATTTGTTCTATTAAAAAATTCCAATGTTCCAATTTTAATTGTTGCCAATGGAGAGGAATTCCTAAGTACTTAATTGGCAATTGTGTTAATTTGCATCCTAACATACTAGCAATTGTACCACTTAATTCATCAGAAATATTTAGAGGAACAACCTCACATTTCTCAAAATTTATTTTCAATCCAGAGAGATCCTCAAAGGCTAGTAAGATCCATTTTAATACTTCAATATAATCTAATTTAGCCTCTATAAATAAGATAGTATCATCCGCAAAGTGTAAGTTTACTGTATCCTTAATATTATCTAATTGTCCTAATCCTTTAATATATCCTAAATTTCTAGCATTTCTCAACAAAACATTTAAAACATCAGCTACAATATCAAATAAAAAGGGAGACAAGGGATCACCTTGTCGGACTCCTCTCCTGCAATGGAAATATGCACCCAAATCACCATTAAAATTTATGCATGTTTTACTACCTTGGAGGATACTATTTATCCATGATATCCATTTTTGTCCAAATCCCCTACCTTTCAACGTCTCTAATAGGAAATCCCAATTCACTCTATCGAATGCTTTTTTGAAATCTAACTTCAAAAGTAATCCTTGCTGTTTAGTTTTTTTAACTTGATGTAAAATCTCATGAGCACTTACTACGTTATCCATAATGGACCTACCTTTAATATATGTTGTTTGAGAAGTATCAATTAAATGATCCATTACCTTAGCAAGTCTTTCAGTCAATAACTTTGTGATAATCTTAAAACTACAATTTATTAAGCTAATAGGCCTAAAATTTTTTATATTTACAGCATCCGATTTTTTAGGAATCAGACATATAGAAGCCATATTGAGTTTTGACACATCTAGTTCATGAAAATAAAAGGCATTAACAAGTTTAAAAAGGTCCCCAGAAACTAAATCCCAAAAATCTTGATAGAATTGAAATAGGGCTAACAATATATGTTATACATGGAAACTCTTCACGGAATCAAAAGTATTCATGTATGAGATCATTGTCCATTCTGCAGAAAAATTGTCTACAATTTGATGGATCAGATTTGAAAGCCTATAGCTGTATTAGCTATTAGGTTATTATTTTATTTAACACATCATGAATTTATTAGTGACGTACGTCACAGTTAGTGTTATATATATTTTCTTTATTGGGCATCTTTTTCTTATTTTCGTAAGCAGGTTGGCATTGCTACTGATGGAAGTAACGGTGTGAAGACATCAGATATTCGATTTTCTTCCAAAGATACATATTACCTTGAATTAATCTCTAAACGTCATGTGGTGGTACCAGCATACAAACTATTTTTGCTTTATCAAGTGCATTATCTATTTTCAATGGTAGTTCTTTTACAAAATGTACATTGGCTCAAATTTCTTCTGTTTTTTAGTTGTAATTATTTAAACAACAGCTTTCCAGTTAACTTTCTAAATATGAATACAATCCACTTTATTGTATGGCCGGTGAGTATCTCCCTCTTTGTGTGTGATGTGGATTCGTTGCGGGTGCTATCTTGAAATAGGGCTAACAATATGAGTGTATATAATTATAGTTGCAATCTAACACAAGTTCTACTTTGGTCAAAATGTTTTATTCACATGTTATAACAATAATTAAAAAGATAAAATCATCTAAGTGCCAATCAAATTTCATATACTTGAATATTTGCCCATCAAACTGTTCAAGTGACACATTTTCAAACAGTATGTTGTAACAATATTTATTTTTAAACAGCCTTGCTTTCCAAGGATAAACTGCATGCCAAATACGATTTCTATATATGTTCTGCTGCATCCTTGACAAAATTAAACAGTAC
Organism: Cyperus esculentus; assembly: GCA_030179965.1. NCBI lineage: Eukaryota > Viridiplantae > Streptophyta > Magnoliopsida > Poales > Cyperaceae > Cyperus > Cyperus esculentus. The sequence goes on along the minus strand of JASGLE010000025.1, from coordinate 3,092,484 downwards.
GTTATAACAATATTTTAACGATCGATAATTGTGTTTCTATTCAATTTTTAAACTGCATCCTTGGCATGTTATAACAATATTTCTAAACAGTGCTACTGCTCCGAGAGATATTACTCTACCCAAAAAAAGGACATCCCTCTTAATGGTACCCTTTAGCATCTTAAAACATAAACCTGCATTATCCCACAGCCAAATGAAAACCAAGAACAAAGTATACTATACTTCCGCATTGGGTACGACTGTAAATACGGAAAATAGAAGGCAGAAAAGAAGGAAATGGAAAAAAAAAATCTTGAAAATTAAAGCAGAAGAAGATCAAATAAAATCAATTCATGCCAAGGAATCAGGATGCAACAGAACATAGATAAACAGTATGCCTAAATTGAAACACAAAAACGCGATTAGAAGAGTCGGCTTTTTAAGCACCGGACTGAAAACATTACTCAAGCAAAAACATGCTGCGTAGAAGCACATTTAGAACCTGTTCAATTCTGTGTTCTTACATAATTTGTGATGCATAGATACTAAATTCTTCATAAACTCAGAATGAAAACCAAAAAAAGGAAATGACAGGTAGTGATATAAGAATTCTCAGCCCCCTGTTCTAGATTTCTAGTTGCTAGTTGCCTACAGGATATTCATCTCCTTAGTCTCCTTAGGAACAGTCTATGAGATACATTTATTATGTTAGGAACGAGCTATTATTAAATACAGTCTTTCTGTATAATTGAATATCTATATAGTTAGGTTAGTTATATTTATTATATATATACACATAATAGTAGCTAGTTGATATCCACACCAAGGACTTGCCTAAGTTAAAATGAGAGCAACAGTAATCGGCAAGGGATTCCTGATATCAACAATCCTCTTTCTCTTTGTCAGCAAAATTATTCCTCTGGTACAGGCCCATGATGTTGCCTCCGACGCTATAACAACCTGCACAAAAACAAGAGCAACAAATGAGAAGGAAAGTATGGCAAGTGTTGGTAAGCTTCCATGCAATTCCAATTCCTTGCCCCTTGTTTCATTACATATTATATATTTCGATTGGTTCATTTTTCTTACTTAATTAAGCCATTGCTGATATATAATTTCAGAGAGCAAGATAAGTGGTACAAGCGCAGACCAGGATGAGAAGTTACATGTTGCCTTGCCAAAGCTAGGCCGCCCCCCAACTCGTATTCTGCCTCCGCTACCGGGGACTGAACTCCCAAATTTGTAATAATGGAATCTGCTGAAAACAAACACTGGTTCAACTTGTGACCCGGAGTGTCCTTTATTAGTAATAAAGGGAAAATGATATGTATTAGTAAAGGAAAAAATAACATATTTTGTTTTTAGCTAAGTGGCAATCACCTTTTGGTTTTTCCTTTTCAAATGAACATTCCGGACAAATACTTTTTGGTGTATGCATCTGCGATTCTTCATTATCTTCTATAAAATGGGTAGCAATTAGTATTGATGGATTAGGAGAGAGGAGACACCTGTGTTCTAAAAATAGCAGAATTATGTACCTATTAAGAGAGAGAACATGAACCTTCAAAAAAAATAAAAAGAAAAGAAAAGAAATAGAAAAAGAGAATTTCTACCATAGAACGACAATCCGTGTTCCTCTTCAATCATGTTCCCAACCTTCATCCATCTACAACAGGTCACATTTCTTCACGTCTTCCTAATTTCTCTGTAATATTCAAATGGTTCATTTAGTTGACGTTTGGCTCTTTTTCTTCTAATATAATATTTGGAAACAAAACATAAATAGTATTATGCCATTTGCAAAACAACAATTGATTGTCCAAACTCCTTGTTTAAAGGCCTTCATTGTCACTCTTTTTGGTCATTATAATAGCAATTGCAAAACTTTTCCAATTTTCATCCCATTCCTACCGAAGGAGCAAGAAACTTTCATCAATTTTAAATTCTTTTTCCAAAATTAGACGAAAGCTTCCTTTTCAATTTTTCAATATCACAATTGTACTAATTTCACACTAGGTCTGGCATTGATTTATTTCAAGAGAAAGAAGATGTCCGGAGCACATGTGATAGACATAGATCAATTGGTAGATTCTATTACAAGAAAAGCAAATAGTGGCTGCTTTAGGGGTGAAGGTGGTGAACATGAGTTGACTAGACCTCTGATTCACAAAATCGACAAACATATCTGCAAGAAATATAAGGATGCCTATGCTCCAATCCTGCTCACTGTTGGACCATATAACCATGGAATACCTATTGCAGATAACTTGAAAATGATGAAATACGAATTCCTTGATTACATCCTCCATTCAAACCAAGAGAAGGGGTTACCGGATTACCTAGAAGCATTGTCAGAGGTGGAGGAAAGAGTACGGAGTTTTTATTCAGAGGAAATATGTATGGGAAGGAATGAATTTTTGAAAATGCTACTACTTGATGGATGTTTCTTACTTGTACTTTTACGGGGAATAGAAGAGTTGAATGAAGAAATAACTCGAGGTCAAATGCAGCTGCAACCAAATGGTTGCAAAACGGCACCTCAAGATGCACAACAAGATGCAGATCCTGTCAACCAATTAGACGATCAACATTTTTGGCATGATTTGCTACTCCTTGAGAACCAAATTCCCTTCTTTGTCATTACAAAGATACAGGAAACTATCTTAGGCGTCAACTCGATGAGTCCAAAATTTGTTGGAGACATTATTGATCACTTCGTTGAAATTGCATTAGGTTGCTATCCCAAAGCCAATTCTAAATTTGATCAGCGAAAAGAATTTTACCATTTGCTTCACTTGTTCCACATATATTTGAGACCGTGCTCCGAGGAATCTGAAATATATGAAAACCAAGTCAAGGGCCAATGTTCTCGTAATCTGCTACAGTTGGGGAGCAACTTCATTGGGAACAAGGTCTGGTCATCACAAGGTCAACCAGCAACACAATTAGAAAATCTCTATCCCTTGCACTGGCATCGGGCAACAGAATACAATCAAGCACGGATTGGTTTTGAGAAAAGAAAGCATTGTTCTGAAAATCCACATTCGCCACTTGACATTGTATTCAGTAATGGCACCATAAAGATCCCCTGTTTGACTATTGCACCAATCACAAAAACTCTATTCTGCAACTTGGTTGCATTTGAGCAAACCTGCCCCCAATTTGGAAGCTATGTTACTGCATACGTTACATTTCTGTCCAGCCTGATTAACATGCCAGATGATGTCTCAGTACTTACCAAGAGCGGCATCATTGTGCACCAACTCAATACTGATGCCGAGGTATGCGACCTTTTCAAGGAGATTAGAGAATGTGCTGCCTTAAGCTACTGCCGTGACAATTACCTAAAGCCTCTTCATACTAGGATTGAAGAACACTTCATGAGTAAGAGACCTGTATTAAGAAAACCTTTTAGTTTAGTCAGTACAAAAGTCCGTAGTTGGACCGAGTCAAGTGAGTCCTCAGGTTCGATATTACCAGTGACTACATCTCAAAAAAACCCTATCTAAGGGATTTTATTTGAGAAATGTGAGGCTTAGAATGAGTTTTGATCATTGTTTTTGGGATTTTTGTTATATATAAACCTTATTATGACTATGTTCATTAATTCATAGGAAAATTTGTACCAATTAACTTCTTTGTTCTTATTGTACTGCTGTAACGATGATATTATTGGTTTCTTCATATACAAAATGCTAATTGTGGGTCAAATATTTAATTTTCACATTTATGAATCTGCGTAGAATCTTCCGAATTTATTGTATCCACCACCAGTCATTCTCATTTTAGAAACTTGAGGAAGTCAGTTCTTTAATATCTTCTTAAGCTGTCTGGAGGAATTAGGATGGTGAAAAAGTGCCAATTGCTAAAAATGGAGGGCTCTGTAAAATGATTTCTTGGTTTGCTGAAAACAAATTAGAAACCCACCATGTATCGAATAAACACATGCTCAAAACATAACTCAGGTACGCAAATTAAAATCAAGATAAGGAAAATTTGAACGATGCACCAAATTAAAATCACGTTCATTTATAAAATAGGGATAGACAAAAAAAAAAGTTCATTTGAAGCATCAGATTTGTGCATTCTCAATGCTTAATATGAAATCAAGTAGAGCAAGAAAGGCATTATCATACCATTTGTTGGTACTGAAAGCAAAATATGAGAGGTACTTTAGTTAATGATACACTCGCATCTTAAAAAATTAAACCTGTTTTATTTCACTGCCAAAACGAAAATCTACTACTAAATTAAGCAATCCTTAAAATTAATTTGTTAAATATCCATCATAGGGCATATGGATCATAAAAATCACAAAAGAGAAAAAAAATGAAAAAAATTGGAGTGTGATGATTTAGTACATAAATGCTCAGGCCAACCGGCAAATCACAAGAAATAGAAAAGTTCAAAATCAACAATTAGCTCCCACATATCTCTTATAAGTAACACAATGTAGACAGAACCAACTGTCAAGAGCTGAACCGAAATTTGCTCAAAGTCAAACAGAATAAAACATGCCTAGATAGATGCAGCAAGAACAACAAGCAGGATATACCGATCTGATAACAATTTGACATACAGCAATTAAGCAGGATCTACAGAACTGTGCAATCAAGACCTACAAAACTATATACAGATCTTGTTGAAGCAATAAACCCTGCCAACTTCCTATGTAATAACAATAATAAAAAGAAGCAACCTGATGTTCAAATAATTGCAGCCAAGAGAAGCTGATAGATAGAAGAGTTGAGTTTAGGGGGAGAGGGAGAGGGAGAGGGAGAGGGAGAGGGGAACAACAACAGTAGGAATGGGCGGCCTTGGAAAGCACTTCCAGCACAAGTGACACCTCTTGCTTTCCATGACGCCCCCATCCCCTGTTCGTCCCGTCTGCCTTTCACCACTGCAACCTCGCCGCACGCCGCAATCAGCAGCACTGTACTCTCTCACTGTCTCTGTCCATCGGGAATATGAGATTATATAGTAAGCCTTATGCAGTTGGGTTGGGCCAAGGGAAGACGATTTTCATAAATGGCCCAAGGCCTAAACTTAAATTTAGTAATGGCCTTGGGCCAAACATATTTTCACCAATGGTCTTTTCAAGGGCGCCACTTGAAGTCGCGCCCTTTAAACTGTATTTTCTGTTGCCCGAAAAGTGAAATCATTGAAGGACGCAATTTGAACTTGCGTCCTTTAATTTTTTTCAATTTTTATTTTTTTTCAAAAATATCATCATCCTGTAGATCTTTTCATGACCTTTCCGGAATGTGGTTGCACATTTCGTGAGGAGCTTCCTATCAAAAGTTATACATATTTGAAGTTTTCTGTTTAATTATAAACTTTTTATTATATTTTCTCGATATAATTTTTGCATGCCATTTTATTTTGATATAAATAATTTATTAATCCATATAAATCAAAATTTAGATATAATATTTTAAAGTTATGCTCATAGAAGGTAAAATTTAAAATTTTGTGTAATATTTTGAACAAATTAATATGTTTTTAAGGTTATGCTCATAGAAGATCTCTGTGAGCTTAAGAACACCGTAAATTTACATTACGTTTTGCGTTAGTTTAATTTGTTCAAAATATTACACAAAATTTTAAATTGTTATAGTTTCTATATAATTAGAATACTATAAAATTTTTTTTCCTAATTATGCGATTAAATAATATTATAATAATATTAAGAAATGTAGTAAAAATTAATAATTGAACAAAAAATTTCAAATATTTATAACTTTTGATAGGAAGCTCCCCACAAAACCTACAACCACATTCCGGAAAGGTCGTGAAAAGATCTACAAGATTGGGGTATTTTTGAAAAAAATTAAAGGGGCAAATGTTAACCATTCTGGACATATGACCTATGAATTCTATAGCCCTTCGAGTGAAGGTTTTAGATTGTTTGGAGTTCTCTGGAAGGAGTTATGGCAATTTTGGTAGCCGGGGGTCAGAATGTTAATGTGTTGTTTCAAATTCTGCTTTCATGAATACGAATTTGAAAGGTTACAATCTCATACATAGGGCGTGTTCGGCGAATGTGGGATTATGTGGGATAGGAAATTTTGGGAATGGGAATTCAATAGTATTGATTTGGGAAATCTTGAGATGGAAATGAGAACGAGAATGTACAAAAAAAGTGTTCAGATGTTTGATGGGAATCGGAATGGAACTAGGAATGCATAAGTAAATTTTTATTGACTTGGTAAAACAAAATGATTTATGATTCAATTAATTTTATGTAGGAAATGGATTTTTGTCCACCTTTAATTGAACATAAAATAAATTGATTTATGATTGAAATTATATATTTTTTTAGTATCTTTAACAATTTTCGATACTTTAAATTGTAATTTTTTAGATGATTCATAATATTTTAATCAAGTGATATTTAAAAATATAAAAGCATAGAATTCTAAAAATACAAATTTTGGTTTAGAAGTAAAACTGTGTAAATATATCACGTTAAGCAATTAGGATCAACTTTAAGATTTTATAAATGGAGATACAAGTCCATACTATATAACAAGTTGTTACTATGTTATAATGTCTTAGTTTTATTCTAACAATAATTTATACTCTAGAAAGAGGGGTGAGCTTCCAAGCTTTTTAGCTATGCCACATCATCATTCATCTCAACCATTGATTTTGTTTCTCTCTCTTCATTTATTTTAATCAAATGACTCAATTTAATTTTTTTATTAAAGGGATAATATCATGATGTACCTAAGGAACAATTTAAGACTCAAAATATTTGCAACTCTTTGTATTATTTTATATAAATTGAGATGTAGCTAAAATATATTATATAGAAAATATATTAAGTCTAATATTTATCTAATAAAATATATTTATGAAAAATATATATTTATTTTTAATATATGTTAATTTATGTAATATTATTTTTTCGGGGCGAAGCCCATATATATTTATTTTTAATATATGTTAATTTATGTAATATTATTTTTCCAGGGTGAAGCCCTGATTTACAGCTCTAGTATATTATAATAAATAAAGTATCATAATAGTAACGTATTAAAATTAAGGCATTCGGTGGATTAGAATTGACAATAAAATTGATACTAGTCAAGCTTAATGAAATCACTTTTGGTGAGTAGCACCAGTTAATTATAACAGTACATTGATTGGACTTGTCGAATGGATTTATTTTATGTTAACTTGGTCGAATCATTTCTAATCAACTTCACCTTTTGAAGCAGTGCGTTGGCAAGCATAAGGAGTTGGGAAAAATAAAATTAAGTCAAGGTTGATTTTTGTTTACCCATGGGAATGACATCTTTTTGGGTGATTTATGTGGGTAAGGGAATCAATATGGGAAAAAAAATTTGGTGCGCCGAACGGGTTTGGAAAGTTCAACCCAGACCCAATCCCTTTCCAACTTGTTCCTAGCAAAACCCCGGACACCGAACACGCCCTTAATGGTTGTAGAGTTACAACCTGAATGTGGGTTAGTTTTGGCTATCACTCTTAGGCTCTAGAACATGAGTTGTTAGAGTTTTTACTCAAAAATATTCTGCTCAAGGTTAAATCGTTTATACAATCGATTAAGAGACGGGCGAGAAGCTAGGCACGGAGGAGAGATCGTTAGCACGAACTCGACACCGTTCTAGTTTCGGATTGAAGGTGAACCGAAGAGGAATCAAGCTACGTTAGAGACCATATGTATGCTACAATAAACTCTCAAGTAGAAATACTAATGATGCATATCAATTAGCAATGATAGAACGATTCTCGATGTTGTTGGATATTTTTTTTTTTAAATTTACCCGATCTGCATCATGAAATCCTTCAATCCGGAGGGCGGAGGCGTAGGCAGAGTCGGGCGGGCATAGGCGTAGGCGGAGTTGGGCAGGCGGTGGCGAGGTCGAGCGGGCGGAGTCGAGGTCGGGCAAGGGAGGGGGAGGGGGAGGCGGAGGCAAGGGAGGGCGGGCGGAGGCATAGGCGGAGTCGGGCGAGCGGAGGCGTAAGGCGGAGTCGGGCGGGCGGAGGCGTAGGCGGAGTCGGGCGAGCGGAGGTGTAAGCCGGAGTCGGGCAGGCGGAGGCGTAAGGCGGAGTCGGGCGAGCGGAGGTGTAAGCCGGAGTCGGGCAGGCGGAGGTTAGGCCGGACGGGTGGAGGCGAGGTCGGGCAGGCGCAGGCGGAGGCAAAGGCGACGTGGCTGCTTGCATGCTGTGGCTAGAGCTGGAATGTACAGGAAAACGGAGAAAAGAATCTACAGGCGTGGGTGGCGGGGGAGGCCGGCTGGACGATCGGCGGCGGCGCAGCCTCCCTACCTAGGATTTTGCTTGTTGTTTTGCCTCTGTCGAGGTGATTTTTTTTTCCGCTCGAGAGTCGCCTAAGCGACTCGCGAGGGACAAAAAAAAAAAATCTTGATTCGAGATTCAAGAGTTTGACAAAGAATCGATTGATTCGGTCGAGGTGTCGCAATCGAAGTTGGATATTCGAGAATTCGATACTCGGAATTGGAAGAAAAAGAACAAAAATCGGATAATTTCGGAATTCTATTTCATCTCAATATTTTAACATTTTCAACATCCCAATTACATTAGCAAGATGAGTTTATATAGGCCAACCCCACCTAACATAATTACTAAATTGCCCCCACCTAACAACATAATTACTAATTAATCCCTAAATTACCACTGCATCCTATAACATGACAGTACAGCTGTAAATGTGGAAAATAGAAGGCTGCAAAGAAGGGGGAAAAAAAATCTTGAGAAATAAAGCAAAAAAATATTAAATAAAATCAATTCATGCAAGGATGCAGCAGAACATCTATAGGTAAACGGTATGCCAAAACTGAAACACAAAACACAACTATAAGAGCCGACTTTTCGAGCACTGGACTGAAACATTTCCTGAGCAAAAACATGCTGCGTAGAAGCATATATAGAACTTATTCAATTCTGTGTTCTTACATAATTTGCGATGCATACATTCCCCATAAACCTCGAATGAAAACCAGGGAAGGATATGACAGGTAGTGATATAAGAATTCTCAGCCCTCTGTTCTAGATTTCTAGGGTGTGTTTGGATGGTGCAAGGATTAGTAAAGAATAGCGGCATTGAGAATAGTAAATTAGATTAGTAAGAAAATAGTGATTTAGGAATTGAGATGAGGATAGTAAAATTGTAGTGCTATTCTAAATAGTAGAAATATTTTTTGGATGGTGTGTTTGAAATAGTCATTGAGGGAAAATAAAATAATGATTTATTTTCATTTTATTTTTAATATTATTTAATTTCTTTGATGGCTTATTAGCCTATATAATTTTTTATTTAGCATAATATTTTGACTTATGCCTTTATAAAATAATGATTTAGCATACTGTTTTGGCTTATTAGCCTGTACATTCGTCCTTTTTAATTGTATAATTATTATTAATTAAAAAGGTATTAATATAATTAATTATCAAAAAGTCCTTCCATACTTGAAGCTACATATTTGTTACAGTAGTTAGACTACAGCACCGCTTCATTTGTGTATTTTCATTAATTATCAAATTGTATCATTGCAAGTGAAGAAAAAACAAGAGATAGCTAGATCGTTAGCAAAGAAAAAAATGGAGGATAGCAAAGAAATGGAAGCGCAGCCATGAATGACTTGTTGCTTCTCTTCTAACTTTGCTGAGGGCTGGGTGGAGAAGAACCGGTCGGAAGTGACAAAACCATAGCAATTGGGATCTCTAACGATTACTTGGGACATGGAGAGGACAAAGATAGTATCAATAATATCAATCTCAACTTCTATTAAATGAGATCTTAGATGAAGGGCAGGAAGCAAAACTCATTTGGTGCCATTTTCTTTCTCTCTTGTGGGAAAAAGCAAGAAGCAGAAACATTTTTTTAAAGAGGAAATTATTATTTTATTGGCTGACAAATGCTTTTAGCAATCATCTCGTTCGTTGTTCTCACAATTCCGTGTTTTAGATGGAATAGCGGGTTAGCACTAACTTGATCTATTCCGAACAACAAACTTCTTGTTTGGATTACAGTTGTTTGAGATTAGTACAGCTATTCCGAGAAGAGTGCTATTCTCAAGCATCCAAACATACCCCTAGTTGCTAGTTGCCTACAGGATATTCATCTCCTTAGTCCTTAGGAACAGCCTATGAGATACATTCATTATGTTAGGAACGAGCTATTATTAAATTTAGTCTTTTCGTGTGTATATATACATAACAGTAGCTAGTTGATATCCACACCAAGGACTTGCCCAAGTTAAAATGAGAGCAACAGTAATCGGCAAGGGATTCCTGATTTCAACAATCCTCTTTCTCTCTGTTAGCAAAATTATTCCTCTGGTACAGGCCCAGGATGTTGCCTCTGATGCTATAACAACCTGTACAAAAACAAGAGCAACAGATGAGAAGGAAAGTCTGACAAGTGTTGGTAAGCTTCAATGCAGTTCCATTTCCAATTCTTTGCCCGTTGTTTCATTACATATTATATATTTCGATTGGTTCATTTTTCTTACTTAATTAAGCCATCCTTGCTGATATATTCAGAGAGCAAGATAAGTGGTACAAGCGCAGACCAGGATGAGAAGTTACACGTTGCCTGGCCAAAGCTAGGCTACCCACCATCTCGTATTTTGCCTCCGCTACCAGGGACTAAAAAACTCCCAAATTAGTAATAATGGAATCTGCTAAAAACTGGGACCGGTTCAACTTGTGACCTGGAGTGTCTTTTATCAGTAATAAAGGAAAAATGGATATGTATTGGTAAAGAAAAAATAACATATTTTGTTTGTTGCAAAGTGGCAATCACATTTTTGTTTTTTCCTTTCCGAATGAACAACCCAGACAAGTAATTTGTGGTGTATGCATCTGCGAATTCTTAATTATCTTCTATAAAATGGGTAGTAATTAGTTTTAATGGTTTAGGAGAGAGGAGACACCTGTGTTATAAAAATAGCAGAATTACGTACCTATAAAGAGAGAGAACATGAACCTTGAACAAAAAAAAACAAAGAGAGAGAGAGAGAGACTCCTATTTCCACCACAGAACAACAATCCCTTTTCCTCTTTCATCATGTTCCCAACCTTCATCCATCTACAACAGGTCACATTTCTTCACGTCTTCCTGATTTCTCTGTAATATTCGAATGGTTTATTTAGTTGATGTTTGGCTCTTTTTCCGCTAATATAATATTTGGAAACAAAACATAAATAGTATTATGCTATTGCAACTCAACAATTGGTTGTTCAAACTCCTTGTTTAAAGGCCGCCATTGTCACTCTTTTTGGTCATTATAATAGCAATTGCAAAACTTTTCCGGTTTTCATCCTATTCCTAACGGAGCAAGAAACTTTCCTCAATTTTAAATTATTTTTGGACAATCAGAAAAAAAGACTCCTTTTCAAAATTTTGATATCATAATCATTCTAATTTAACACCAGGTCTGGCATTGATTTATTTTTGAGAGAAAGAAGATGTCCGGAGCACATGTGATAGACATAGATCAATTGGTCGATTCTATTACAAGAAAAGTAAAAAGTGGCTGCTTAAGGTGTGAAGGTGGAGAACATGAGTTGACTAGAGCTCTGATTCACAAAATCGACAAACATATCCGCATGAAATATGAGGATGCCTATGCTCCGATCCTGCTCACTGTCGGACCATATAACCACGGAATACCTGTTGCAGATAACTTGAAAATGGTGAAATACGAACTCCTTGATTACATCCTCCATTCAAACCAAGAGAAGGGGTTACCAGATTACCTAAAAGCATTGTCAGAGCTGGAGGAAAGAGTACGGAGTTTTTATTCAGAGGAAATATGTATGGGAAGGAATGAATTTTTGAAAATGTTGCTACTTGATGGATGTTTCTTACTTGTACTTTTACGGGGAATAGAAGAGTTGAATGCTGGACCGCAAGAACCAAATGGATGTAACATGGGAACATATATGAACGAAGAAATAACTCGAGATCAATTGCAGCTGCAAGCACCTCAAGATGCACAACAAGAAGCAAATCCCATCAACCAATTAGACAATCAAAACTTTTGGCATGATTTGCTACTCCTTGAGAACCAAATTCCCTTCTTTGTTATTACAAAGATACAGGAAACTATCTTAGGCGTCAACTCGATGAGTTCAAAATTCATTGGAAACATTATTGACTTTGTGGAAATTGCATTAGGTTGCCATTCCAAAGCCATTTCTAAATTTAATCAGCCAAAAGAATTTTACCATTTGCTTCACTTATTCCACATATATTTGAGACCTTGCTCCAAGGAATCCGAAATATATGAAAACCAAGTCAAGGGCCAATCTTCTCATGATCTCCTTCAATCGGGGAGAACCTTCATTAGAAACAAGGTCTGGTCATCTCAAGGTCTACAAGCTACACAATCAGGAGATCCCTATCCCTGGCGCTGGCACCGGGCAACAGAATACAATCAAGCAGGGATTGGTTTTGAGAAAAGAAAGTATTGTTCTGAAAATCCACATTCGCTACTTGACATTGTATTCAGTAATAACACCATAGAGATCCCCTGTTTGACTATTGAACCAATCACAAAAACTCTATTCTGCAACTTGGTTGCATTTGAGCAAACCTGCCCCCAATTTGGAAGCTATGTTACTGCATACGTTACATTTCTGTCCAGCCTTATTAACATGCCAGATGATGTCTCAGTACTTACCAAGAGCGGCATCATTGTGCACCAACTCAATACTGATGCCGAGGTATGCGACCTTTTCAAGGAGATTAGAGAATGTGCTGCCTTAAGCTACCACAATGACAATTATCTGAAGCCTCTATATACCAGAATTGAAGCACACTACATGAGTAAGAGACCTGTATTAAGAACACTTTTTAGTTTAGTCAGTACAAAAGTCCGTAGTTGGACCGAGTCAAGTGAGTCCTCAGGTTCAATTTTACCAGTGACTACATCTCAAGAAAACCCTATCTAAAGAATTTTTGTTGAGAAATGTGAGGCTTGGAATGAGTTCTTGTTTTAGGGATTTTTGTAATATATAAACCTTATTATGACTATGTTCATCAATTCATTTTTATGAAAATTGTATCATTTAACTTCTTTGTTCTTACTGTACTGCTGTAATAATTATGTTATCAGTTTCTTCATATACAGAATGTTAATTGTGAGCCGGAAATTTAATTTTCACATTGTGAATCTATGTAGAATCTTCAATATTTCATTGTATCCACCCACCAGTCATTCACTCATTCTCAAATTCAAAACTTGAGGAAGTCGTAGTTTTTTAATGGTCAGTGAACTTATCGTCACAATTACTTATTTACGATTTTATTCAATACTTCAGATATATTTAATTTTATCTAGATAATTTATTACATCTAGCTTGTTAAAAAAAAAAGTTTACTACATCTAGACATAGTTGACCATTTAAATTCAATGAGATTCTTATAAATTGTAATACAAAAAATCAAAAAGCATCCAATGAATAAGCTTCTGACTACACAAAAGCATTAGATATGCTCTTGCACACCCTCCATAAAGACCAAGTTAACATAAGCTTTGCCTGACTAGAACTTCCAAGATACAGATGCTCTTAGTTACCAAGTACAAGTATGCCTACGATCATATAATCTAGTAATATCTTCTTTAGCTGTGTGAAAGAATTAGGATGGGGAAAAAGTGCCAATTGCTAAAAAAATAGAAAGCTGAGCTCTATAACTCAGATTTCTTGGTTTGCTAAGATCTCTAAGATAAAACACATTACTTAAAAATTAATACCACTAAAAAGAACCAGGTATTAGAGGAATGAACTGAAATCTGCTCAAAGTCAACCTGGTTTGGTGTGACATTGCAGCCATGAGGAGCTGGTAGAAGAGTTGAGAAAAGGGCCGGGGAGAGGGAGAGGGGAACAGCAACAATAGGAATGGGCGGCCTCGGAAAGCACTTACTTCCGGCTCAAGTGACACTGTGACACTTCTTGCTTTCCATGAGGCGCCCATCCCCACTGCTGCTGTCCATCCCGTCTGCCTTTCCCCCAGCACCCTCGCCACGCCGCAGTCAGCACTCAGCAGCGCCGCAGTCAGCACTCTCACTGTCTCCATCGGAAATATGAGATTATATAGGCCTGACGCTGTTGGGCCATGGGACAAATTCTCAGCCATAACTGTTGAGGAATTATGGGCCTAATTGGGCCCAAAGATGTTTCTAAATTATGGGCCAGCAATGGGATAAATTCTTAGCCCATAATTCTTGACGAAATATGGGCCTTATTGGGCCCGAGGTTGGCTCTGCAGGTTCTGGGCCGAGGGACAAATTCTGGGCCCATAAATCTTGAGGAGCTATGGGCTTTATTAGGCCCGAGGCTGTCTCTACAGGTTCTGGAACAAGGGACAAATTCTCTGCCTGCGCCTGTTGCTGATAACTTGATATTGTAAGTTGTAACTAAATCAACGATTTTCAATATGAAGCCTATATCATTTTTCCCTCATCTGTCTTTTTTAATTTTGTTCCTTCTTTCATTTGAACTAATTCTTGTTAATTTGCTTAATGGCTTACTACTCAGGAAATTAGAATTATAATTAGAAGTATACAAGAAATGGATGTTTCTTTAGAATTTACATACGCGAGAAAATTTCACCTTACAACAGTCCAACAGCTTTTATTCATACCAGTTCATTGTAACAAATGTACTGAATTGCAGTATAAAGTATCAAAAGACATAAAAAGTTACATTGACTACTAACTAATTTGATTATTGTAACAACCAAAGAGAAAACTATCAAACATGCTCTCTCCGAAAAGAGAGCTGATCACAAGCAATAGTTGAATATATATCAATCAATGTACAAAACAAAAAAACGAGCAAGCAACTATATATTTAAAGAAGAGAGATATTATCCGTCTTACAAATTCTTGCATCCACCAGAGATGGAGCTAGATCAGCTGACCTGCTGAAAGTAAAGATCTTCAATTAGGTTCTATAATTAAATGAAGAAAGTTCTGGTTTTGTTGGGATACATATGTAAATTGTGCGTATATATGGTTCCAACCATTCAATACATATATGCGGACTGGTGATACTTGTACCACTCTTTCAAAATAAATAAATTTATGAAAGAAAAGTACCGCATTGTTCATTATACTCCAGTACGTTAAATTTTTTCACAGATAAAAATAGTTTAACATAGACGAAATGTCATAAAAACTCTCTAGGATAATTAGAAAATGGAGAAACAATGTGTCGAAATTGAAGAGAGATTCATGATAATTTGGAGGGTTGAGTAGAAGTTCAGTTCAGATTGTTGTGAAAATTTTTGAATTTGCAAAGTTTGGATAGCAGATATTCTGTTTTGAACTATGTTAGTGGATTTAAGTAGGGAACCGATGATAAGTGATGATTAGTACTCTATTAGATATGGTTGTTACTTCTAATTTCTAATGAATTAATTAGGTGGTAAAAACACCCTTTTTCTAAAAAAATAATTCCGAATTACGATGGCTGCACCATATGTCACGACCCTGCAACTTTAGAACATGTTTCAAGTCTTTTAGAAAAATATCGACTTCACATTATGGTTCTAAGTTGCAAATGTTAAATGTTCAGTTCTCTAAAAACGTATGTAATGCTAACATGAATTATCTGAAGAATCACATATATGAACTAAAGAAAAATAATTGGATGCTTAGAATTACAAACATAAATAAATAAAGAATACCTTGTCAAGTATCAGTGGTGATGTATGTTAACCAATTCTCTCATATGGGCCATACTATGAATAATGTTGTGACTAACATATGCAGTGTGGCCAATCTTCAGCGGAATAGAACCGGACCACATCAAAAATCCTCTTGCGATCTTCACTAAACTGATTTTCTGACCTTTCCCTCTGAACCTTCTCCACCAGAATACTATCTGGATTTCTCCAATCAAAATTTTCAAGTTTAGTTAGGTACTGGATTCCTTGAGGAAGCTCCTTTGTTCCAGGACAGTTGGCAATGCCTAGTGCTTTCAAGTTTGGCATTGCTCCTTTATTGATTTCAATGCACCGAAGGTTGAGCGCTCCACCCAATCCAAATGCTTGGAGTGAAAGAAAGGATTCCTCACGAAAGCACAACTCACTACCATCATAGGCCCAAAGGAGCAAAAGGGTTCTCAAGCATTGTATCTCTTGAAGACAGGAGAAAGAATTTTCATCCAATCTAGCGTGGCTTAATTCGAAAAATCTAATGCTATTACAGAGTTGTAAAGACACCGAAAACTGAGGCACTGAAGTTCTTTCGATTTGTCCGCAGATTATGATACAAGGTGCTGACGTGTTTAGAGCTTGCAAATTCAAAATTTCTCCATCTTTTGCACCAGCAGCGAGATCCTGGAGATGACACATACTACTTACGGCAGTAAAAAGGTCTTCACATTGCTCACCTCTAATTTCTGAGATACGTAGTTTTCTTAATTCTTTGAAAGTTCCTAAATTTTCTACCATTTCCTTAGTTGCTTTAATAGTCTTCAGGTCTTGTAAATTCTTTAACTGCCATAACTTCCTGGGTGGCATTACACCCTTCAATCTCTGTCCATCATCAAGAGTGGCATTGTCATCATTCACCAGTAATACAAGTAGCTTTTTAAGCTTAGTTAGCTCATTTGGAAGTTCTAAAATTTTAGTTGCTAAGGCCTCGAGGTACATTATGTTCTGCAGTCTTCCAATTGAATTTGGCAGCTCTTTTATTCCTGTGTTATTCAACCCCAAATAATGCAAACAGTTTAAGGTAAACACCTCTGTCGGTAGTCTCTGTAAAGAGGTGCCTGATAAATCCAAAACACGCAAGAACCTGGAAGTTCTCAGCATCTCACAAAGTGTTGTAAGATTGATTTCTCTGTGGAAAGTTACTAGTGAACGAAGAGAGGAATCATTTTTGCTTGCCCATTTAATATTGCTATTTTGAATAGACACACGACGCACTCTATCTCCAGGTTAGCTGGTTGGATTGTTGAGAACCATAGAATATTCTTCTTCCTTTGATTTTGAAACAACCATACTATGGATAATATCATGCATTTTGCAGGCATATACTTTTCCATGTTCACTTCTACTAACTACTTCCAACAAGCAATGACTAATAAGTTCTGTTGAGTATGGAGGCACTAGCTATAACAATATTTTCTATTATATCTCAAAATATTGTTACAACTACTACTTAAATACTAAACCTCCATATACCCCTAGCTTCTTACTACAACCTAACCTCCAATTCACTACTATCTCTTGCTTGGTTTGCTTCATCCAACTCCACACCCCTATTTATACTAGTTCTATGGAGGGTGGTGGATAATTCTAGATACAAGATATTTTTCTCAAGATATTTCTCAAGTATATTCTAGACTTGAGATATTTTTCTTGTCTCTAGAATATTCCTAATAAATATCTATTATCTCCATAATTCTAGATAATTCTTGTATATGGGCTTGGACCTTTTTGGGTTGGGCTTATGGGCTCAGCGTTGCTCATCTTAACACTCCCCCTCAACGCTGACTCGGTGTTGCTCTGAACTTTGGCACTCCGCGTCCATCCGGATCGTTATGCTTATTTGCGGTCGAACTTTTTGATTCTTTACTTCTTGATCGGCACGGCTCAATTGCTTGTAGCTGAACTTCTCGATTCTTTACTTCGGGACTCTGATTCACTACCAGCCTTGGCACTGGTTCTCGTCGAATGGATACTCCTCTGCGGATCACTTGACGTGTTGCATCTCCTTGCAAGATTATCTGTCTATCACCGACACTCCTATGTGTCATCTCATCAGCATCACCTTCCTCAGTGATGGTTTCCACCCCATCGTTCTCTTGAGGCTTCTCTTCATCCGCCACGACGCAACTCATAGTTCCGACCTCCTTTATGACTTTGGTCTCCTCATCGAGCAATTCTTTAATTGGTTCTTTAAAAGGTAATGACTCAAAGTCAAGCTTACTTACTTCTTTGACATCTTCGGTATCTTCCATGAAGAACGATGACTCGAAATTGATCTCTTCCACCTCGACTTCTGTGGCATCTTCTCCATCTTTGATCGGCCACGACTCCATGTCAAACTCCTCTTCCTCTGATTCATCACTGTCGGCAACCTCTATGCCAACTACCGACTGTATTCCAACAGTCGCCACCACGTCCCAATCTTCTTCATATGGGACCTCCTCCGGCACCATCTCCACTTTGGTCGCCGCGAGGCTTTCTTCATCATCCACGATTGCAGCCGTGAGTGCTACTTCTGCATCCCACTCTTCTTCACAACTACTGCTCTCATGGACTATGTCTTGGCTTCTTGAGGTCGCCACATTACCATGGCCTTTCTTCTTCTTCCGCCAGCAATCTCGTGCATAATGCCCTCTTTTGCCACAATTATAACATCGATCGTCATCGTCTTCATTGTCATCGGATGAGTCTCGAGCTCCCCCTGAAGAATTAGTCTTCTCTTTAGGCCTTCGTTGCTGGCTAGACCTTCCTTCGGGTCTACCTCTTGACTTTCGGTCAGGTCGACCCGTCTTTCGGTTGCTGAACAAGGCCTCTTCTTCTTGCTTCAACGAGACTCCGGCCATTTGCTTCACTAGAGCCTCCTGGTTTGCGAGCATATTCTCCAGCTCCAATAGTGTTGGCTGCGTTGGCCAACCTTGGACGGCTGCTATGAACCCGCTGTACTCGGGTCTTAGCCCATTGATGAGAATCCTTCTCATCCTTTGCTCGCTGATCTTTTCTTCAGGGTCTATTTGAGCAATCTCACTACAAAGAGATTTTACTTTTGTAAAGTAATGGTTAATCATCATCTTACCTTGTGAGATTGTCATGAGCTCCTTCTCAAGTAGTTGGAGGCGCGCGTCGTTCTTCTTTGAGAAGAGTGTTGCTAGGGTATCCCAGGCTACCTTCGGCGTGGGCGCTTCTCTGATGTACTCCAGTAGCTCGTCTTCAACGGCTGTCCTGAGTACAAACATTGCCTTCCCAGCCTTGATTCGCCATTTCCGCAGAGTTTCGGCTTGCTTCTCCACGGACAGAGTTTCGGCTGGCTTCTCTGAAGCCTTCTTCTTTTTCGTTTTGGGGTCAGCAACCTGTTCCGATACCGTCTCTTCTACGGTATCAACTTTCGGCGGGGTCGTCTCAGACCCGCCTACTACCTCCCATAGGTCCTGCCCTTGGAGGTAGGACTCTATGCATGCCTTCCAATATATATAATTACTAGAATTCAATTTCTTCATTCCACCAATCGTACCTGAGAAATCCATGGCTTCAACTAGGACGGCCGACGTCTAGTAAGCCTTCTTGAAGATTTCTCCTCCACCGCACTTCGCAGTCCCGGACTGTCGTCAAGCTGCGGCTCCTTCGACAACTTGTCGATACCACTATATTGACTGGCGGAACACCGGCAGAATTCCGGCTCTATGCTTGACCCCTACCACCGACTCTGAACAAGCTCCGACAACTCCGGCTCTGATACCAGATTGTTGAGTATGGAGGCACTAGCTATAACAATATTTTCTATTATATCTCAAAATATTGTTACAACTACTACTTAAATACTAAACCTCCATATACCCCTAGCTTCTTACTACAACCTAACCTCCAATTCACTACTATCTCTTGCTTGGTTTGCTTCATCCAACTCCACACCCCTATTTATACTAGTTCTATGGAGGGTGGTGGATAATTCTAGATACAAGATATTTTTCTCAAGATATTTCTCAAGTATATTCTAGACTTGAGATATTTTTCTTGTCTCTAGAATATTCCTAATAAATATCTATTATCTCCATAATTCTAGATAATTCTTGTATATGGGCTTGGACCTTTTTGGGTTGGGCTTATGGGCTCAGCGTTGCTCATCTTAACAAGTTCTTTTAAGTAGCTCTCCCCAACTTCTTCCGGTGCTCTGTCTTCACGAGTCTTAACAAATCCCTCTGCAACCCATTGTCTGATTAGAATATCTGTCTGGACCACATAATCTTCTGGATAAATACTCCAATAATGCAAGCAACTTTTTAGATTAAAAGAGAGATCTACAAAGCTTAGTTGTAAAATCCTATTTACATATACAATGTCTGGATTATGTGCTAGTTCATGCTCAAGGTCTTCCCACATTCTCTTCCATTCCCTTTCCGTTTGTTCCTTGCAAGCCATAAGGCCTCCTATGGCTAAGAGAGCAAGGGGGAGGCCACGACACTTTTGTACAATCTTCTCCGCCCAAGGGACTAGTTCTTTTGGGCAAGTCTTGGAACCACTTTTCTTGAATGCAGTATTGCAGAATAGATTCCATGAATGGTATGTCTCAAGTGGGATAACCTCCATGTATTGTTTCTCTAGGGCCAATAATGCTACTTCTTGGTTCCTTGTTGTTTATCCTGGAAGATTTATCTTGTAGAAGTTTGTCCATTATACAATGCCACACATCTGCAGTCCAAACATCATCGAGTATGACTAAATATCTTTTACGGTGCAAATAGTTCTGAATTGTATAAACCAAACTTCGAAAATCCATGCTCACTATTTCATCAATGGTAATTCCAGTTGGGTTCTCTCTATGCAATTCTCGCAACAACAATCTGAATAATTGATTTTTGTTCCAAGTCTGAGAAACGGTGACCCAAGCACATGCATCGAAGTTTCTTTTTACCGTGTTATAAACGTGAGTAACAAGAGCAGTTTTCCCCACCCCTCCCATCCCCCACACCGTAATTAAGTTTTGTCTAATGTTGTCATCACTTAACATTTTCATAAGTCTTTCCTTATATTCATTAATTCCTACAAGATCACTTTCCCTTACAAAATGTTCATCTTCTGCTGTTCTCCATCTCCGACCTTGTTGGGTTTCCCCCCTCTTTACAATACCACTGGTATCATACCGGTTCTTCCTTTCTTGAATATCTCGAATATGAGTTTTTATCGTTTTGAGCATTTTAGTGAGTTGGTACCAACTATTGACATGCATAATTCTCTTGATGGTCTTTGATACAACCCCTCTGTTATGCTTCTCAAGCATGTATGTGAACTCATCCACAACATCTTCAATATCAAAAGCAACCCTTCTAATTTCTCGGATGAAATTTTTAATACTAGAATTTGTTTCACTAAACCTCTCTGCTTCATGTAGGAACCCTCGGATGCCCTCTAATTCTTCTTGAATGTCTTTCATCTCATGAAAGAACTTTTTCATAGTACGTGCTTCAGTTGTCAGACTTGAACATGTGGATCTGACTAGTTCAACCGCTGAAGCGGAACCAATCTTTAGGACTAATGAACCCACCACAGCTTCAGCCATACTGCCCTACTAAATATTTAGTGGATTTGAAATCTGTCAATTACAATAATTTGGTCAATAATAATTTGCTCTCGACATAGATGTAAATGACTGCAGCATTTAATAATATGTTGATGTGTTATGGGATGCATGTACAACATACACATTAGTGTAGACATTCAAAATACTAATCTTAGTTTATGCAAATCTAAAAATTATAGCAAACGTGTAAAAAAGATTGATAAATTCGAGTAACTCCATCGACTGACTAGTTAATGAAAGTAAATTGCTCTTTGATTTATCCAAGCCGAACTATTTACTCCTTGTATAAATACTAAGGTAATACTTGATACACAACAAATGATGGTTTCTGTCTAATTTGTCAAAAGTAAACACTTTCTAAAAGATAATTAAGTGCATGAATTGTGACTAAATTTCATACAAAATAAAAATCTATGGTGCTCTTATATAAGAGTACGGAAACCTCGTATACTCCTAACTCACAAATATATTTTATCATATCTAAATCCAATTTTATAGTGCTCAATAGTTTTTTTATATCAAAATCTTGTAGGATACAAAAATTTCTCATTTTTAAAGATTCTTTAGTACTTGTTTTGAATTTCTATAATGACATAATGCATATAAACATTGATTATTTTATTATTTTTTTGAAGCAATCTTAAAGAATCTCAAACAAATACTTTAAAAACTCCAAAAATTAAAAAAAAAAATGTATCCTGAGAGATTTTGATATAAAGAATCTATAGAGCACCATAAATTGACATTTAGAGATAATTAAGTACGTTTTTTAGTTAGAAGTACAAGAAATCTTCATTCTCTTAAGAGCACCATAGATTTACTTCTATATTTATCAAAATTGTAAACACAAATGCATAATGGTACCAAAAGGGGAAGTTCCTCTTTTCTTTTGTCTTAATAAATGAGATATTTGAGGATACGTGCGAGTAGCGTACTTATCCTCCAACGTATTGCATTGTGCAGCTCACAATATCAACCATTGGATCATCTTGAGATCCGCGCTAGCATGAATCTTGAGGCAATCCAACGGCTGACGTTGTGAACTGCAAAATGCAATACGTTATTAGGGGATATATATATGAATTCGTGCGAGTATGGATATATGAACGACTCACCGCTAGAGATGCAACACATATATGGTAACTAAAATTCGTATATATAGGTCACTAAATTTCATATAAAATAAAAATCTAAAAAGGAAACTCGGATTTAGCTCGTGCCTAAATTTCATAGAAAATAAAAATCTAAAAAAGGAAACTTGGATTTACCTCGTGACCCAAATATCTTGAAGACCAAATGGAACAGAAGCAGTTCACAATATTCGGTGCCCAGTACTCCACATACATGTAATATTGACGCCTGGCTATTTTTGGTACTTTGATGAGCTTAGATAGAAATTATCCTATATAAGAAAATTTTCATTTTTCTTAAATTAAGGTTAAATAAATTGGAGACTGAAAATTAGCAAGAAGTCGTGTCAATAAAAGAGTAAAGCAAATGACCATACCAAAATGGCACATCAGTTCTAGATGGAGTTTGTTAATTACCTGATTGCTCAGTCCCGCAGCACGACTCGAATCGATTTTTGGTTTCACAGAGAAGTTGAAGAGGAGAGCCGCTCAATTGGGGGAAAGAAGCGCGGAAGAGGGAGGAAAATGGACGGAGAAAGTGAGTGAAGAGGAGAGTACGTTCTCGCCTGGGAACCACTCGTTCTTCGACCTGGATAGGAGCGGCAAAAAAAACTCTCATGCCTCACTTGGGATCGACTCGCTATTGACTCACTCGTTGAGCTGGTTAAGCTAATGGGCCAACCTTGAGCTTAGCATAGCTCGGCTCGTTAAATTCGTTTGGCTCGATAAATTATTACTAATTGCAATTCGTACTACTCTTATCGTAAATTATTAATATATTATACAACATATAGTCTAATCCTTACTATATATAAAAACATATTGGGAAAAATGACATGAAATGACTGTTTTCCCCAAATAAGAAACCTGAGCCTTTGATCATTTTCTTGGATAGATCAGAACCGTTGATGTATGTTAATTCCCGTTGACGTTCTCAGCCCATTAAAATTAAGGGCCCATATAAATTATCTCAATTTAAGGCTCATTACATATTATCTTAAAAGTTTATTATAAGAAATAACAATTTTAGCCTAAAGCAAGGCGTGAGTTTTTCACTAGTACATATAAAATTGTTATGTATAATGTGTACGAACATATTTTTGTTAGTCCTTTTTTTTATTTTTATATAAATTTTTAATATAACATACTTAAAAGTTTATTATTAAAAAATAAACGAGTTTAACGAGTCAGTTCAGTCAGCTCGTTAATTAAACGAGCCCGAGTTTAAGCTTAGCCTAGTTTGACTCAACTCGGCTCGTTTACACCCCTAGACCTGGATGGTCAGTCAAGTCATTTGAGTTTTGCCTTGGCTGGTGGCGTATGAAGATTGGAGGAGGTTCTCTGTCTAACTAACAGTCTAACACTTACCATGAGTCGTGATCTGTCAATTGTAGACTTGTAGTTGCAAGACAAGGCCCGGTTTGGCATCAATGCCGTTTTCTTTTTTTTTGTTTTCATGGAACTGTAAACTTTTTTTTGAAAAAAATGAGGGTCAAGCCACTTAAATTTAATTTAAATGTCTATAAAAGATCTCCATCCAAATTTCAAACTCGCGACCTCCAATACAGAGAGTATTATATAGTAAGACTCACGCAGGTTCTGAAACAAAGAGACAGATTCTCAGCCCACAACTCTTGAGGAAATATGGGCCTTTTCGGCCCATACCATACGTAAGGCCCCATAACTACCTATGCACGCCACTGTGTGAATTCGGTTATTCCAATATAAACTCTGTTATGTGATTGGAAATAATTAAGGTGCATTTCTTGTTAACATGGAGGTTATCTTCTGCAAACGTTGAAAACCAAAGGGAAGGAGAACTTTAACTTATATCGTCAAACGAAAAACAAATCCAAAATTGTGTTGATACCTCATTTTCTATAAGTTATACAGACATGCTTTTCTCAAAAAAAAGTTATACAGACATGCGAGATTGAGGCATCACTTGTTGTGATCAGTACATCCATTTCTGAAATTACACTCTCTTCAACTGGTACAACTTTTGCTGCTAAACATGTTGCTCATTTAAGTTCTCTTTGGAAGAATTGGGGACATTGTTCTCTTTATGCTTCCCCCACAAGACGCTGTAAAGCCCGGCTACGGTCAGAATCGCCCCTATAACACTGCAACAAATATATACAAATTGTCAACAAATATATATGTGGCTTTTGAAAAACAAACCAACTTGACAATACCTTCCAAGATGGATTGCCTCCCCAAATAGTAGCACTCCAAAAATTATAGTGAAAACAATACCCAAGGGGTTCGACATGGCAACGAAAACGGCACCCTTCTTTTGTATGCACCAAGCTTGCAGATACCATAATATCACCGCACTACCGAGCCCCTACAATGAGAATTCATATAAGAATCGCTCCCGTTACTTGAAAATTTTTATGGTTTCTTTGATTTATGTGTTCTTACAGAGTAAACAACACCGAGAAGTTGCATATCGAAGCCTATCTTCCATTTGGAGAAGTCCCTGTTAAACACCACCGCAACCACAAATGTCTGAAATGTGCCAAATACACACTGAATTGTTGTTAAGAGGAGCTTGGAGCGACATTCTTTGTCGAGTATCAAACCCTACATGAATAATAATTGATTAATTCTTGAACGTTTTGTTTTCGATGCCCTTTTACTAACAATCTTCGTGCATAGTACAATAAACGTGAAATACAGCAACTTAGATGTTCTTATAAATAAAAAGGATATTCAATAATTAGCAAAAAAAATTGTACCTGTAAAATTAACGAAAAGGACAAAGCTGTGCTACCAAGGAGAAGGAGAAAAGTGCCTTTGATCCATGTTCCTTTAGAATGAACTGGCGACTGAGCAGCAGTTCGCGGGTGAAATAAGTGGTGATGATGGTTGAATGGATTTATCGACGGTCCCTCATAGAAAGCTACAATGATGACCCCTGATAGGCAAAGCGCAACACCTGCGGCCTTCGCTATGCCATGAGAGCTCCTTAACATCAGGGTCTCCATCCTATAATTCATACTTACAATATGAGTTATTTTCTGAGAAATTGTGCATTTTTTATTCACTTGGATTAAAAAAATGGTAGTATTTGTTACTCATTTGGATTCAGAAAACAAAATAAGAAGAATGACAATAGAAGACATGCAATGATATAAAAACTAAAGTATGCAGAAATCCTTCTGATTGATTTCTAAACCAATATGGTACCAATTTTTTTTGGACAACCAATTTGTGGTACACCGCATGTCCCAGAAGTCGGGAGTACCCTAGCTTATAGCTTATGTTAATTTTAACTTGTAGAAACTAACCTAAAAAGCAAGGCCAAGAAGAAAGTTATAACAGGGATGACTATAAACGCCGCGCTGCCGACTGTTCCAGAGGTGTACTTTAAGCCTATGCTAAACACATTTGCAGCTATTGTTACCCTGAAAATTTTGAAGAAAAAGATTAGTTAATTGGTTGCTCTTTCTATATATACTTGTATGCCGAAGATCAAACTGAAGCCGCAAAGCTTTCTAATACGTCAAAAACACAAGGTGCACACACACACATATATATATATATATAAATTTGTCACAAGTTCATCAATTACGTACCCGACTAATGCAAGGATGAATATCTTGAGCAACACCGTAAACGATAGCTTTGGCGGAGTCCCCCTACATGTAAAATCAAATTCATGGTCTTTATTGAGGACTGCTTAATCACACAAAACATAAAGATAACATAGCTAGACACCGTCAAAGAAAAGAAAGAAGAAAAAAACGGAAAGATTCTCACCACTTGGCTACAATGGTGAACGGGACTAGAAAGGCGGTGGCGACTGCTTGGCGATAGAAGACGAAGATCAAAGTGCTCAGCCCCTCGTCGAAAGTGGCCTTGGAGATCAGAAACAAACCGGCATAAATCAGTTGTATTATCACCACCACAATGTATGGTTTACTGTCATCCATGGTGGCTCATAAGTTGCTTCTAAATTGATGTATGTTCTGCCTCCCTCTTTTCAAACTGATATATACAACTTCATACTATATAGGGTCATGTCTAGCTAGTGTCGTCAAAATTAGTACCCACATGTCCGTATTGTTATAAAATTTGAGTTAAGTGTTACATGATTTGAGATAAGAATTACAGATTTTGTGTATGTGTGGATAGTTAAAACGAGGACGCTTGAAAAATTCCTAATATATACATACATTATTTTTTGACAAAAGGTACATTGTGTCGTTATCTGTAATAAGAATGATAACAAATATAACCTTTAGTAAGACCAAGACCCACAACGATTCAAAATGGACCACAATCCACTGCTATTCTGAAAAGAAAAGCAGACCATGCTTTTCTGATTGGACGGTCGGGATCAGTTACAGCACTGATCTCAAAGTACTTTGGTGTTTCTCAGCTGTCGGATAAAAAAAAGCAGGGCTTGCTTTTCTTTTTAGAAAAGCAGGTGATCCCGATCCATTGAAAATACGATGGCATTTCTGTCCCATATCATATATTATATCTTCATAGTACAACTAATCAAGATCCTCAATCAGCAAATTGTATTATTAGTCTTCATCATTTTTATAATTCTTTTTCTGTAGTAGCATATTGTCTTGAATATTTAATTTGAGTTCCTTGTCACATGGAGGAAATCCGTGTTCGGTGATTATCCAATAATAAAAGTACAATTACATTAATTTAGTAATGTTATATATATGGTACAGTGAGTTAGTAGTACACATGGGAAGCCCAACTCATGAATATTTTATATTTCCAACAGAAACCATGTTTGTTGCTGACTAATAATTCAAAATTCTGCTTAGCAGCTGCCTTTCTTGACCTAATTAATTAACCTGTTTCCTTATTTATTTTGAATAAAGATTGAATAAATTTCCATCTTAAATTCATGATTCTTGATTCTCATATACAAAAATGCATTTAATTGCTAGATCAAGGTTGATTTTCATGTCAGTTCATATATTCAAAATCTCAGTGATTCAACGATGCGGATTAACAGGAGGGGTTCTTTGAGATTGGCTCATACGAATCTCAAAGTAGATCGGACGGTTGGAGCGCTGCGCAGTAATTTTTTACTTTTTTTGAGATAAAGATGAGTGTTAAGCCACTCAAATTTAAATGTCTATAAAAGACCCCCATCTGGATTTTGAACCCGCGACCTCCCACACAAGAGAGCGCTGCGCACTAACAGTAGTCGATAAGAATTGCTTTTCTAAATATGTTGTCTGTGTCTAATTAAGTGTGATTTGCCTAATCACGATTGCAATATGTCTTAATTAAGCATTTAAATGCGCCTTGATGTCATCACTGAAAATTGACAAAAATCTTCAAAATTGGATGGTTTACAGTTTAAGGTATGGTGCTGCGTAGACAATGTATAATTAGGTGCTTAATTTGAACATGCTTTGATACGGAGTAGTTGGCTCTTAGTTAGTTGCATCATTTATATGTAGACTAGAGCTGTAGGGCGAAGCCTGAAAAGTAGTATCAAATAAATAACTATAAATTTTATAATATTTTAAATATTTATATAAACAAAACTTGGACAATTTTTTTAAATTTTTAATGTAATTAAGTTATAATCCTTACTACTTATAAAAGGAGGAATTGATTTGGAGATTAAAATAGCTATCTGTCAAAATCAATTTTCAGCCATTAGATGCATCAATCTATTTTAACCAGTACCGTTGATCATCTAATTTGATGATTCCATTTCCAGTCTAGCGGTACCCAAAACACAAGCCCAACCCAAACACGTATTCATATATCGGAAAAAGAAAATTAAACGCGTATTCATTAAAAATTGCATTAATGGCTGCGCTTGCCAACCAACTCTCCTCTCCTCCATTTTGTTGCTCGCACTCTCTCACGCCAACATAGGATCTTCATACAGGTCTCTTATGTTACTTGATATTTAAACTTGATATTTAAAATTGATACTTTAAATTAGGCTTCATGTAACTAATTTACAAACAATTTTTTTATATCTATATCTTTTTTAAGAACTATTACAATTCTATTCTTTTTTTTTTCTTGAGATAAAGATGAGTGTCAAGTCACTCAAATTTAAATGTCTATTACAATTCTATTCTTAAGAACTATATTTCTTATATAACTATTTTATCGAAAGAGTCATTGGTATACGGAAACAATAATAGATAGCATTGTAATTTATAAATTGATCTTTCCCACTGCATAGCGTGGGCACATAACTAGTAATGCAATAATTTATAAATAAGAACATATGTATAAATGTTGGACCATTATTAAAATTTGATTTAGACATCTCACATTCATCTTATTTAATGAGGGAAAAAAAATAAGCCATTGGATCAAAATAGATGAAAAGTTTCAAACATATCAATGGTTAATAATAGTGATGATGTGGCATAGTTGAGGTACTTGAAAATCTACCCCTCTTTATGAAGTATAGATTAGTAGGTATAACAAGCAATTAACAAGGCTTCTTATTTATTCAACCACCCAAGAAAAAGTGTCCTGTGTCCCTACTATAAAAATCCTTATCCATACTATATATAAAAACATATTGAAAAAAAATGACATGAAAGAGTTATCTTCCCCAAATAAGAAACCTGGGTCATTCATTATTTCTTGGATAGATCAGAACTGTTGATTTATGTTAATGCCCGTTGACGTTAATGTCTCAGCTCATTAAAATTTAAGGCACGTATCATATTATCTTAAATATTTATTATAAGAATTAACAATTCAACCCAAAGCAACGCGTGGGCTCTTTAATAGTATATATAAATTACATTTGTGCCTACTCCAAAAATATTTATAAATTACATTTGTGTCTACTACAAAAATTGATCCAACAAGATGTACAAAATGTTTATACGATTTATAAGATAGAGAAAATAGAACCACCAATTGCTCTTGCGGCAAATCAAATTTATGTGCATCGCTAGTGTTCTCATAACTTATACTCGTTCACACAAATTAATCATTTCTCATTTCAAATATCAAATCTCATGCACAAATCGAGTTTATTTCCAAAATCCAAACAGTTCACGCAATTCTAAACAATGATCCTGTAATGATCCTAACTATGAAATATAGTGAATTAAGTGAAATAACTGAGAATTGAAATGCAATACTGGAAGAAAAGAGGAAATTGGCATAAAAGGAATAATTGTATTCCAATAAAAGAATAGAAATTAGGGTTTTAATATCCAAGATTCAACCTCACATCTACTCTGGCATATAGCCTTTTATATCATTACAGAAAAGACAAAATAACAGTAAAACAAATAGCCTAAACGATATTATAATGCCAGCTCAATGTCCTTCAATATTGGACATCCTTTACTCATGACTGTTCGGCCCATGTTCATTTGGACTGTTGCACCCTTCAGCAGAGCCCATATCAGGCCCGATAAGCTGGTCCCTAATCCCTTCTTCTTTCTCATTCTCCATAACCTCAACACGTATAATCCACCTTACTGAATCAGCACCTGACACTCCTCCCCCCTTCACCAAATCCTTGTCTCTAAGGATGAATTCAGGGAAATCTCTAGCCATGGTATCGTAGTCCTCCCAAGTGGAATCTTCCTCAGGAGTGTTCTCCCATTTGATCAGCACCTGTACCACTGGTGAGTTCCTCCTCTTCACCAACCTTCTGTCAGTGATCTTTTCCGGCATCGGTCTGAATTTCCCTCCAAGTCCCACTAAAGGCAGTGTAGGAACAACGGCTTCATTCTTTCCCACTCTGGGCTTCAGTTGTGACACGTGAAACACAGGATGTATCTGCGAATCAGGGGGAAGCTTCAACCGGTACGCCACTGTACCAATTCTCTCTAGAACCTCAAATGGTCCATAGAACTTTGAATTGAGTTTGTTGTAAGCCATACCTGCTACTGATACTTGCCGGTAAGGTTGCAACTTGAGAAAAACCCAATCCCCAACTTGGAACTCCCTCTCACTTCTTTTGGCATCTGCAAATTTCTTCATCCTATCTTGTGCCCTCATCAATTGATTTTTTAGTTCCCCAATGAATTTATGCCTATCTTGCAGCACTACATTCACCGCTTCTACTTCACTCTTTGGGGGAGCCCCCAGAGGCAGAAGAGAAGGGGCATACCCATACAGGGCTTGGAAGGGAGTTGTTTTCAGCGAACTATGAAAAGAGGTATTGTACCAATACTCTGCCAAGGGGACCCACTTGGCCCACCTTTTTGGTTGATTAAGCACCATGCATCTTAGGTAGTTTTCAATGCACTGGTTTACCCTCTCAGTCTGCCCATCTGTCTGAGGGTGGTATGCAGAGCTATAATTCAATTTGACCCCTAGCTTCTCCATTATCACTTTCCAAAATTTGCTAGTAAAAATTGCATCCCTATCACTGATGATAGAAGTAGGTAGGCCATGTAGTTTATACACATTATCTAAGAAAACCTGAACCACATCAGTTGCTGTGTAAGGGTGTGACATGGGAAGGAAGTGTGCATACTTTGTAAGTCTATCAACCACCACTAGAATTACTGTTTTGCCCTCTGATTTTGGCAACCCTGATATAAAGTCCATACTCACACTTCTCCAAGCCTCCTCAGGTATAGGCAATGGTTGTAACATCCCTGGGCATTTGATGTTCTCAGATTTACTCATCTGACATACTTCACATGTCTTCACATGAGTGTGCACTTCTTCCTTTAGCTTTGGCCAATAGAAAAATTTCTTTGCCTTCTGATAAGTGCCCAGCATTCCAGAGTGACCACCTAAACTTGAGTCATGAAGCTCCCTTAGGAGCCTTTCCCTCCAACCACCTGTAGCACCAATACATAGTTTGCCTTTGTATCTTATAATGCCATCTTGTTCAGTGTACAACTTGCTTTCTTCACTGTTGTCACTGATTCTTTTCTTGATTCCCCTTATCCAAGGGTCATCCTCATAGCTAGCCTTTACCTCAGACACCCATTGAGGTAGTAACTCAGAGATGGCAAGGACCTCAGCATTATGTCCCTCTCTTCTAGATAAGGCATCTGCTACCTTGTTCTCCACACCTCTTTTGTATCCAATAACATAATCCAGCCCCAAGAGTTTACACAACCCTTTATGCTGCATGGTGTGGTTCACTCTCTGCTCTAGCAAGTATTTGAGACTCATTTGGTCAGTTTTTATCACAAACTTGGCCCCTGTTAGGTAGTGCCTCCATTTCTTGACTGCCTCCAATAGTGCTAGGAACTCCTTTTCATAGGTTGATAGCCCACTAGTTTTGATTCCTAAGCTTTTGCTCAAAAATGCAATTGGTCTCCTATTTTGCATCAATACAGCCCCTATGCCCTTGTCATTGGCATCAGTTTCCAGCACAAATGGTTGTGAAAAATCTGGCATTGCTAACACTGGAACAGTGGTCATTGCTGTCTTTAGCTGCTCAAAAGCCTTCTCAGCCTCCCCATTCCAATTGAATGCATTTTTCTTGAGCTGCTTAGTTAAAGGTCTGCTGATTAGCCCATAGTTCTTCACAAACTTTCTGTAATAGCCAGTCAGTCCCAAGAAGCCCCTCAGCTCCCTTACTGATCTAGGTCTAGGCCATGAGATCATTGCTTCTATCTTCTTTGGGTCTGTAGCTACACCATTTTCAGATATGATATGACCTAGGTTGATATGACCTAGGTACTCAACCTTAGTGGTGCCAAACTCACATTTACTCATTTTTGCACTCAAATGGTTTTCCTTTAAAATTTGCAACACTGCCTTCACATGCTCCACATGCTCCTCCAGACTCTTACTATACACCAATATGTCATCAAAAAAGACTAACACAAACTTCCTTAGCACTGGTTTGAACACATCATTCATTAATGTTTGGAAGGTTGCTGGGGCATTGGTAAGTCCAAAAGGCATCACATTGAACTCATAATGCCCTGAATGGGTTCTAAAAGCAGTTTTGTGTTTATCGTCCCCCTTCATTCTTATCTGGTGATATCCAGACCTTAAATCCACCTTTGAGAAGTATTTGGCACCCAACAATTCATCCAAAAGGTCATCTATGATAGGGATGGGGTATTTGTTCTTCACTGTGCTAGTGTTCAAATGCCTATAGTCAACACACATGCGCCAACTACCATCTTTTTTCTTTACTAATAAGACTGGAGAGGCAAATGGGCTGCTAGAGGCTTGAATGAAAGATTTGTTTAATAACTCCTCTATAATCTTTTCAATCTCCAGCTTCTGGAAGTATGAGTACCTGTATGGCCTGAGGTTGACTGGTTTGGAGTCTGGTATCAGGGGAATAGCATGATCTACAGCCCTAGGAGGGGGCAATCCTGATGGTTCTTCAAACACCTCCTCATACAGTTTCAACACAGCCTGCATTTCAGGTATAACCTCTAACTTCTCTTTTTTGTCTTCAGTCAGGGAAAGGATGTGAGCTACAATTAGTTCACTCCCCTTCCTTTTCTCCTTCTCTACCACAATCTCCCCTTCACATAGCCTTACTTCAGCAACCTCTGTTTGTACTTGTAGCTTTACCACCTTGTTTTTGTATCTAAACTTCATAGAACCAATCCCCCAATCTACCTTCATGGGTCCCATACTGGCCAACCAATCTAGTCCCAGCACCATATCATACCCTTGCACATTGAGTATCCTCACATCTTTCTCAAACTCATGCCCTTGGATACTAAATTGTAATGCCTTGCACTGCAAATCTGTCACCATCTTGGCTCCATTTGCTACTGTCACCACCATAGGGATGGTCTGAGTTACAGTTAGCCTTCCTCCTTGTAAGACAGCAGGATTCACAAAGGAATGAGTGCTCCCACTATCTATTAGAGTCCAAATTGGAGTTTGTTTAATGCTCCCCTTAAATTTTATCACCTTAACTGCCCTTCCTTCCTGGCCATCAAACATTGACACTGTAGCTTCCTCAACTTCTACTGGTGTCTCATCAGGCTTTTCTTCTTCTGTATCATCATCAGTAGTCTCCATATCCTGTCCCCCTTCCTGCCATCCCATAAGGTTGAGTAATTTAGGACTGCACTTATGACCTGGAAAATATTTCTCATGACATTTATGGCATAGCCCAAGGGCTTTCCTTTGTTCATAGGTAGGGTTCTTCCAGTTAGTGTTTGACTGCCCCCCAGCATAAGGTACCACTTCTTTACTGTACTGGGCCTCATTCTCCTTGTCACTCTTAAAGGCTTTCTTCTTATCACTGGGGTATTTCAGGAACTGCTGTGGTTTGTTAAGCCCCTTGTACTTCTTTTGTTGTCCTTCCAAACTCAACTCATATTTATGAGCAAAAGTAAAAGCATCATTCAGAGTTCTTGGGTTTAACACATCCACCAGGTGCTTTAGCTCTTCTTTCAGTCCACTAATGAACCCTTGAACAAAGAATTCCTCACTAAGGTGTGAGTTATGACTTTTGAGTTTAGCCCTCACCCTCCCAAACTTCTTAATGTAGTCCTCTACAGGCCCTACTTGGTGGAGTCTCTTGAACTCATCTACTGGGTGTTTCATAATAGCCATCTTAGCCCTTGCATTCACCTCCTCCACCAGCACATCCCAAGGAGGAGGATGACTTCCATCTATCATGTTTCTATACCACTCACTCATTTCCTCAGAAAAGTGCATAACTGCCATTCTGGTTTTGTACACCTCTGGCACCTGATACATGTCAAAATAGAACTCACAGTTCATCTGCCACTCCACTGGGTCACCCCCTTCATACCTGGGGAAGTCCATCTTAGGCAAGTTGAATGTGGTTTTGAAAGTACCATTCTGCTTCCTCTCAATCTCCCTCAGATAATCCATTCCCCAGTTGTACTCTTCCTCATTTATGTGAAATGTATGTTCACTTTCAGCTCTTCCTCCTTGCTGTATACCAGCCACTACCCCCATACTAGTACCAGCCCTATTTCCCACATCAACCCCCACAGTATTGTTAGAGGTATTCCCAATAATTACTTGTCTATTGCTTGACTGTGGGTTATTTTGCCCTAATTCAGGCATAGGGCCCTTAGCCAACTACAACCTAATAGCCTTATCAAGTAATACCTCTAAGCTGCTCATCTTCTCCTCCATGCTTTTACTGGCTATTTTCACATGCTCAATCACCATTGTTGACATCTTTTGCTCTAATTTCAGGTTGGCCTCTCTCATCTCCTCAGTCAGCTTGATCAGGTCAGCTTGTAGCTGGTTGGTTTGGGTTTTAAGATCTTCCATTATGGCTTCTTGGCTAGCGCTTCTGGTGTGGATGACCATCACCAGTTCAATCTGGTAATAGAAGAGGAAAGAAAGAATTTGGGAAAATTTTTGGTGTAAAGAAGAACTCAGGCCACTATTGACCGGTGCTCTGATACCAGTTGTAATGATCCTAACTATGAAATATAGTGAATTAAGTGAAATAACTGAGAATTGAAATGCAATACTGGAAGAAAAGAGGAAATTGGCATAAAAGGAATAATTGTATTCCAATAAAAGAATAGAAATTAGGGTTTTAATATCCAAGATTCAACCTCACATCTACTCTGGCATATAGCCTTTTATATCATTACAGAAAAGACAAAATAACAGTAAAACAAATAGCCTAAACGATATTATAATGCCAGCTCAATGTCCTTCAATATTGGACATCCTTTACTCATGACTGTTCGGCCCATGTTCATTTGGACTGTTGCACCCTTCAGCAGAGCCCATATCAGACCCGATAAGCTGGTCCCTAATCCCTTCTTCTTTCTCATTCTCCATAACCTCAACACCTGTAATCCACCTTACTGAATCAGCACCTGACAGATCCATATTTATTTCAAATATATTATCGATCGGTCACAACAGATAAAACAAAATTGAATATAGTCAAGTTATGGAGAATTTCTATTACGACATGCATATTGATTCCTTATATATGGGCCCGTATAGTTTTAACTCGACTATGTTTTTTTTGGTGCCATGGCATTCGGCATTTAGGGTGTGTTCTTTTGCATGATTTCATATCCTCTGTAGCGCTGCATTGTGTAGCGCAGGACGTGAACTGTTAGATCATCTCAAGATCTGTACATACACGAATCTCAAGATGATCCAACGGTTCACGTCCTGCGCTACACAATGTAGTGGTACAGAGGATGAGTACGCCCTTTGCATGGCTTTAGAAAGGAAGTCAGGGACACAACTTTACAAAGCTATGTAGTGTTCTGTGAATGAGAAGGAAGCCACCAAAAACCTTACTCTAGCACGCAAACCAATGTATATAGGGTGAAAAGTGAGCTCAAGACCTGGTTTTTAGAAAATTAATTCAGACTGGATTTTTCGCTATTTGGAATACAACAAGCCATGGTTGTAATTTGTGAAAACTATCCAAAACCGTGAAAAAGAACAGGGCCTCTCACAGAGTAGAGCAAGCTTGCGCGACTTCAAAATTCAAGTCCGACTGGATTCTAAGAAAAACTGGTTTTGAGGGTAATTTTGCTTTAGGCCTTGTTCGATTCTGAAGTTTTCACCGTAGCATCTGTAAATTTTAAAACTTATAACTAAAGTTGGCTGGACAGTATTCGATGCTCTCTTTGGTAACCATGGCTAACCATGGCAATCACATAAATCAAGACAAAATTGTGACAAAAACCTGGTCTTAGAAAAATCCATTCGGACATAAATTTTGCAAAGCCACAGCGTTGCTTTGTCACGTAATCCTCTTGTTTAATCTTATTTATTTGAATGCACGCTTTACACGCGAGAGCTCATATGTGATACTTTTTCTTTTTTCTATTGTAAAAAATGAAGTAAAAGACAAACAAGCTCATTATTTAAGAATATCTTAGTCCCACTTTTGAGACCTTTGCCATAGCTGTAAAATTGATTCACCGAACACTTTTTGTAGGAATATTACTACAGTTTTGAAGTGCCTATTTGAACCGGTGCAAGCCACAAATCAAATACAGCATGCCATGCCATGGCTGTAATTTTGGTGTGACCACGGAAAGTTATACAATCAAACAGGCCCTTAAATTCTTCTCAAGTTCCGTGCTGGCGTTTTCAAAACCTGGTTTCAGTTTTGCCGATCAAACACCACATAATAAAAAAATACATTGACTATGGCTTGCTAAGCAAAGGCCACGCATTTGGCGGGTACTAATATTGTGAATTTATTAATTTCTGCTGAGAGACAAAAACCTGATGTCGCAAAAGCTTGAGTAAAAATTGGTACTTGGTGTAATTATTGTATTTAACTCATAATTATGGTTCATAGTCTTTGGAACCATATGAATAACACAAAGACTACATGAAAGAAAGATTAAAGAATCATATAAATTTGGAAAGTGCCTTGAATAAATCCAACGAAAAATTAAAAATACCATTGTAGAGAAAAAAGAAAAAATCATCCCTTTCTCTAAGGAATTACGTAATTAAAGACGCATAACAGGATGCAACAACATTCCTAAAACACAACTTAGACACCTGCTCGAACGCCAACGAGATTTATCAAAGCTATTTTCTTGCATTTTCCTTATTTTTTTCCAATTTCCATTTCTGCTTGTCTCACTCTACTTTTCTTTTCTTTTTTCCTTTTCTTGGTTGCTTTTTCTGGTTTTTCTTTCTTTTTCTTTTTTTGGGATGGTGCCTTGGCTTCAAGCCTAAGCAACTTTATTAAAAGGAATTCTCAACTATCCTCATTTTAACTAGCCACATATTCACATAAACACAAAATTTGTAATTTTTATCTCAAATTTTGTAACTCTTAGCTCAAATTTTGTAACAATATAGACATGCAGACACTAATATTGAGGACACTAGATATGACCTGGATTAAAATTGAGCACGTAGCATGCACTCACGTCAGCTCACTGTTCTATTTCTTTCTTCTTTTTCTTTTTAATTAGGAAAATTCAACTATAAATAATTTACTCAAATCGGTTCAAGAATTCAACTAAAAATTCACCTTAATTTTTGGATGCTTTACTGTTCTCTCTGAAAATATATTTTATCCTCAAATTTTTTTTAAAAATTGCCGTGAGTTTAAATATGATCAAACATGGAGAAATCCACCTTAATTCGGCATACTATCATAGAAAAAAAATATAACAATTAAGTGAAAAAAGTATCTCTATGGTTCTATAATTTATAGCGCTGACTTTTGTTTTTTTTTAAAAAGTATCTCTATGGTTCAAATTAGTCTTTGAACTATTTTTTTGTTCAATTTGGTCACTGAACTATATGGTTTGATTCGTATTACTCCCAATTTACTTCCGTTTATGCCAACTAATATATATAGTTTAGGAACTAATTTTGGTATCAATTAGTATAAACAAAAGTATTTGGGAGGGTTTATATGAACCAAATTTGTAATTTTAAGGATCAATTTGAACAAAAAAATAGTTAAATGACCAATTTGAACTAAATGTAATAGTTAAAGGACCAATTTGAACTAAATGTAATAGTTTAAGGACCAATTTGAACTAAATGTAATAGTTCAATGACCAATTTGAACCAAAAAATAGTTTAAGGACCAATTTGAGCCAAATGCGATAGTTCATAGACCAAAATCGGACTTTCCTCTTTACAAAATACCAATTCAATTATCAAATAGAACTTGTCATCATATCTCAAACATATGTCAGAAAAACAAGAAATAACTCACAAGTCTTTCAACATAAAATCCATAAACTAAATACTGCAGGACGCATGAAACTTGCTCTCCCAAATTAATTAAACAAACCAATTTTCAATTCACAAATAATTTCTCATGTTCAAATATGAATTCTCATGTTCAGATCACATTTAATTCTCAAAATCCATACAATTCATACAATTCAGATCATTCATCCATATCTTTAGTTAATTAAATGACAAATAAACACTTCACGACACATATATAATTAAAACTGAATACAAGCCATACAGATAGACGGTTACCTCCTATGAAATGATCCATTAAATGACAAATAAACACTTCACGACACATCTTTTTTTCCTTTTCCCTTTTGTCTCCATTTTTTTTTTTTGCTCTCTTTTGTTTTTTTCTTGGTTGCGTCTTCGGCTCTTCTACCTTTTATTTTATCTCTTTAGTGGGATCGGACGTCCGCTTAAATTACCGCAATTTTGGATTGGACGACGATGCTATGCCACAAACTTTGTCCCCACAACTCTATGATGAGGTGGCATATGGGTCGGGTGGATCATTTTTAAAAATTTTTAAGGTCGGAGGGTCATTTTTAAAAAAATTTAGGGTCATTTTGTAAAAAGTTTTTCAGATATAGTCATTTTTGTAAATGTTATTTGGGAAAAGGGATATTTCTGTAAATTTGTCTGTAAAAGGGGATATTTTTGTAAATATTTACCATGTCATCGTATGATAGCTGAAGGCAATGTAAAGGTCAATATATATTTTTGCTTTTGGATTTTATAATTCTCACCCAATTTTGTCTGAAGCTATAACATGTGTCGTAATCAATTTCAGCAGTATTGAATTTTTGTTCCTCCTATATAGATATACTTTAATTAAAGAGAAATTTTTTCCTTCTCTTTCTCCTATCCCATAACCAAAACCTAAAATTAGTCGCAGATATGTTAATTAATTATAAATTGTTTTTTTCTATTTTAAAGAGATCATGTTAGTTATAAGTTGACGTCGCAGATATTGTGTTTAATTATATGTTAAATAATTATTGCAATAGATTTCACAATACCATGCTAATTTTTCTAACTTAACATGATCAACATGTTAATTATAAGTTGTTTTTCTATTTTAAACACAATATATTTTAAGTTGAATAATTAGTATGTTATGTTGAACAATTCGTATATTAAGTCAAACAATTAGTATATTAAGTTAAACAATTAGTTCGTTTGATCAAGCCATATAGCTATGGCATTGGTTGTACGCCCAAACATTAAAAACTAATAAAGTATCGATTTTGGTACCCGTCTTGATCCACGTATCCGTTCCCTTAAAAAAAAATGAAGCTAAAGTTATACAATTTCACATCCTCTGCCCTAAAGGCACGGTGCCATGAAGCACCTGGACTATTAGATTGCCTCAAGATTCGAGCCTGCACGAATCTCAAGGCAATCCAACGGTCCATGTGCTTCATGGCTTCATGCCTTAAGGTAGAGGATAAGCACTCGACCAAGTGTTAGATAGAGAAGGTCCATGGAGTGCTCATCCACTGTAGCGCTGCATTGTGTAGCGCAGGATGTGAACCATTAGATCATATTGAGATTCGAGCCAGCACAGATCCTGAGATGATCTAATGGTTCATGTCCTGCGCTACACAATGCAGCGCTACAGAGGATATGAAATCATACTCCATACACCAGCCAAGCCAAAACTAAAAGGAGTTTACTATCTAGACGAAGATGGAAAGCTTCCCAGGCGAGAACTCTCCTCTTCACTCACTTTGACTCCGCTCATTCTTCCTCCCATTTCGCAGTTCTCTCTCCCAATTGAGCAACTCTCCACTTCAATTTCTCTGTGAAATCAACAATTAATTCTGAGTCGTGCTGCGGGATTGAGCAATCAGGTAACAAATTAATTCCATCTGAATTGATCAGTTCTTTTATTGACACTTCTTGTTACTTCTCAGTCTCCAATTTATTTACCCTTAAATCAACAAAAGTAAAATTTATCTTATATTGGATATTTTTTTTATCTAAGGTCATCAAAAGTAAAATTTTTTTTATCTAGGCACCGAAAAGTGTGAACCGCTTCTGTACATTTGGTCTTCAAGATATTTTGGGTCACAAGGTAAATCCGAGTTTCCTTTAAGACTTTTATTTTGTATGAAATTTAGTGTATATAGTTACCATATATGTGTTGCACCTAGCTAGTGTTGAGTGGTTCCTACAGATATACCCATATTCGTATGTATCCTCAAATATTTCATTTAAAAAAAAAAAGAAATTACCCTTTTGGTACCATCATGCATTATTTGTGTTTACAATTACATAAACATTGTATATACTCCACAGAGACTTCATGCACTTAATTATCTTTTAGAAAGTGTTTACTTTTTACAAATTAGACACAAACCTTCATTTGTTGTGTATCAAGTATCAACTTAGTACCCACATGTATCAAGTATCATGTATCTGGTATCAAATTAGACAAGGAGTAAATAGTAACGGCTTGGAGCCATTTTAGACGATAGTAATTTAAAGAACAATTTACTAATCAGTCGATCGGACTACTCACATGTATCAATCTTTTTAAATGTCTCTGTTGTCATATTTAGATTTACATGACACTTAGATAAGTATTCTGAAAGTCCATACTAATGTGTGCATGTTGTACATTCATCCCATAACACTTCAACATCATCTTATTAAATGTTGCATTTATACATCTATGTTGAAAGCAAATTATTGACCAAATTATTGTAATTGACATATTTCAAGTCCACTAAACGTTTAGTAGCTAGGGGATTATGGCGGAAGCTGTGGTGGGTTCATTACTCCTAAAAATTGGTTCCGCTTTAGCGGTTGAACTAGTCAAATCCACATGTTCAAGTCTGACATCCAAAGCATGGGCAATGAAAAAATTATTTGATGAGATGAAAGACATTCAAGAAGAATTAGAGAGCATCCGAGGGTTCCTAAATGAAACAGAGAGGTTTAGTGAAACAAATTCTAATATTAAAAGTTTCATCCGAGAAATTAGAAGGGTTGCTTTTGATATTGAAGATGTTGTGGATGAGTTCACATACAAGCTTGAGAAGCAGAATAGAGGGGTTGTATCAAAGACCTTTAAGAGAATTATGCATGTCAACAGTTGGTACCAACTCACTAAAATGCTCAAAAAGAGAAAAACACAAATTCGAGATATTCAAGAAAGGAAAAACCGGAATGATACCAATGGTATTGAAAAGAGAGGGGAAACCCAACAGGGTCAGAGATGGAGAACTGCAGAAGATGAACATTTTGTAAGGGAAAGTGATTTGGTAGGAATTAATGAAAATAAAAAAAGACTTATGGAAATGTTAAGTGATGACAACAACGGACGAAACTTAATTACGGTGTGGGGGATGGGAGGGGTGGGGAAAACAGCTCTTGATACTCATGTTTACAACATGGTAAAAAGAAACTTTGATGCATGTGCTTGGATCACTGTTTCTCGGACTTGGAACAAAGATCAATTATTCAAAATGTTGTTACGGGAATTGCATAGAGAGAACCCAACTGGAATTACCATTGATGGAATAGGGAGCATGGATTTTCGAAGTTTGGTTGACAAAATTCAAAGCTATTTGCACCACAAAAAATATTTGGTCATCCTCGATGATGTTTGGGCAGCCGACGTGTGGCATTGTATAACAGACAAACTTCCACAAGATAAATCTTCTTGGAATATTTTAACAACAAGGAACCAAGAAGTAGCCTTATTGGCCCGAGAGCAACAACTCATGGAGGTTATCCCACTTGAGATGCATCATTCATGGATTCTATTATGTAATACTGCATTCAAGAAAAGTGATACCAAGACTTGCCCAGAAGAATTAGTTCCTTGGGCGAAGAAGATTGTACAAAAGTGTCGTGGCCTCCCCCTTGCTCTCTTAGCCATAGGAGGTCTTATGGCTTGCAAGGATCAAACTGAAAGAGAATGGAAGAGAATGTGGGAAAATCTTGAGCATGGGTTGGCACATAATCCAGACATTGTATATGTAAATAAGATTCTACAACTAAGCTTCGTGGATCTCTCTTTTAATCTAAAATGTTGCTTGCATTATTGGAGCATTTATCCAGAAGATTATAAGGTCAAGACAGATGTTCTAATCAGTCAATGGATTGCAGAGGGATTTGTTGAGACTCGTGAAAACATAGCACTAGAAGAAGTTGGTGAGAGCTACCTGGAAGAACTTATTACTCGTTGCTTGTTGGAAATAGCTACCAAAAATATTGATAGAGAAGTAAAAGCCTGCAAAATGCATGATATTATCCATAGTATGGTTGTTTCAAAATCAAAGGAAGAAGAATATTGTATGGTTGTCAGCAATCCAATTAACTTACCTAGAGATAGAGTACGTCGTGTGTCTATTCAAAATTGCAATATTGAGTGGGCAAGCAAAAATGATTCCTCTCTTCATTCACTATTAACTTTCCACAGCAAAATCAGTCTTACAACACTTTGTGAGATGCTGAGAACTTCTAGATTTTTGCGTGTATTGGATTTATCAGGCACCTCTTTGGAGAGACTACCGAGAGAGGTGTTTACCTTGTACAACTTGTATTATATGGGGTTGAATGACACAGGAATAAAAGAGCTGCCAAATTCAGTAGGAAGACTGCAAAATTTAATGTATCTCAAGGTCAAGGGGACTAAAATTGTAGGACTTCCAAATGAGTTAACTAGGCTAAGAAAGCTGCTTGTATTAGTGGTGAATAATGACGATCTCACTTTTGATGATGATGGATGTCGATTGAAGGGAGTAATGCCACCAAATAAGATATGGCAACTACATAGTTTACGAATCCTGAACACCATTAAAGCAACTAAGGAAGTGGTAGAAAATTTGGGAACTTTGAAAGAGGTGAGCAATGTGAAGATCTTTTTATTGCTATAAGTAGTATGTGTCATCTCCAAAAACTCACTGCTGAGGCAAAAGATGGAGAAATTCTGAATTTGCAAGCTCTAAAGACATTTGCAGCTGAAATTTTTATTGGTGGGAAAATAGAAAGAACTTCAGTGCCTCAGTTTTCGATGTCATTACAACTCTGTCATAGCATTAGAAGTTTAATATTAAACCAGGCTAGATTGGATGAAAATTCTTTCTCCTGTCTTCAAGAGATACATTGCTTGACATTTCTTGGTCTTTCTTGGGCCTATGATGGTAGTGAGATGTGCTTTCTTGAGAAATCCTTTCTTTCACTCTAAGTATTTGGATTGGTTGGAGCACTCAACCTTCAGCGCATTGAAATCAACAAAGGGGCAATGCCAAACTTGTCAACACTAGTCATTGCCAACTGTCCTGGACTAAAGGAGTTTCCTCTAGGAATCCAGTACCTAACTAAACTTGAAATCTTTGATTGGAGAAATCCAGATAGTACCCTGGTGGAGAGGGTTCAGAGGGAAAGGTCAGAAAATCAGTTGAGTGAAGATCGCAAGGATGTGGTCCGGTTCTATTCTGCTGAAGAATGGCCATACTCTCCCATATATTAGAGAATTGGTTAACATACATCACCGTTGATACTTGACAAGGTATTCTTTATTTATTTAGTTTTTCTAATTCTAAGCATCCAATTATTTTTCTTTAGTTCATACATGTGATTCTAAAGATAATTCATGTTAGCATTACCTATGTAAAGTCAATATTTTTCTGAAAGACTTGAAACGTTCGAAAGTTGCAGGGTCGTGAAATATGGTGCAGCCATCGTTCTAAATTATTTTTTTTTGTAGAAAAATTGTGGTTTTACCACCTGATTCATTAGAAACAGAATGAGATACTTGGTACCACACCTCGGTACCAATGGGGTATTTATCCTAGAAATTAGAACAAACAACCATATTTAATAGAGTCCTTATCATCACTTATCATCAGTTCCCTAACTACTTTGCCTTGAATCCAAACTAAACAACCCTCCAAATTGTTATGAATATCTCTTCAATTTCAGCACATTGTTTCTCCATCTTTTAATTCTCCTAGAGAGTTCTTTATGAAATCTCGTCTGTGTTAAATTATTTTTATCTACAATTTGTGTGAATAAATTAAATGTACTAGAGTACAATGAACAACGCGGTATTCGCTGTATTTTTTATCTACATTTATCTATGGTACAAGTAGTCAAGTACCACCAGTCTGCAAATATAATATATTGAACAGTTAACTTAAAACCATATATATGCACAATTTACATAAATATCCCATGAAGACCAGAACTTTCTTCATTTAATTAAAGTTCTTTACTTTACTTTCAACAGGTCAGCTGATATATGGTGAAAGCAAGAATTTGTATGACGGATAAAATATATAGCTCGTCTTGGAAATATGTATATGGTTGCTTGCTTGTTTTTTGTTGTATTAAATGATCTATATTCAACAATTGCTTGTGAGCTCTCTTTTTTGTAGAGGGTATATGTCTGCTGCCTACCTAGCTTATTTTTGTACCAGTTACAACTGTCATTTATCATCAAAACTTGCCGAGATAAAACTGCTGTCATTCCATTAGATGAGTCGGGTAAAAATTCATTGGTTCTTCTGTTAATAGTACTGTTCAACTTGGATGGAAAAAAATAGATTACCAAACATTGGCACATCTAGAAAGGTGTATAGTATCTGCGTTGTAATTCCAGTATCTAAATATATTTGATAATTTTTTCTTTGGTTGTTACAATAATCAAATAAGTTAGTAGTCA
This sequence comes from Cyperus esculentus, assembly GCA_030179965.1. Taxonomy (NCBI): domain Eukaryota; kingdom Viridiplantae; phylum Streptophyta; class Magnoliopsida; order Poales; family Cyperaceae; genus Cyperus; species Cyperus esculentus. The sequence continues at coordinate 3,047,788 of JASGLE010000025.1, read as the reverse complement.
GCTTAACTTATATTATTGTCTCTTGATGCTTTATATATAGATTTCCGTTTGCAGGAACTGCAATTTAGTACATCTGAAATCTCAGATTATATAATCCTCACGCGGTTGGGCCGAGGCTGGCTGGCTGTCTACAGGTTACTATATATACATATAACTAACTATGCCTGCCACTCATTTGGGTTTACTCCATCCCAAACCCTCAGCCCACATAGATCCTTACTCATTTTTCTTTTTTTGAAAATGAACAGCACCCTAAATATAGGGGCCCGCTTCCATTTCTTTACGAAAGCATACAAGATTCATGCATAGAAATACAAAAGATTTGTATATCCACACAATATACAACCAAATCATCAAAATAAAAAGCAACATACCGAGTCAGCTACTACTTTAACTGCATAAAACGAAACCAAGCTTAACAGACACAAAATAACCCTAGACATTAATTAGAAGTGGCCAGACACTCTAATCGTCTAGCAAGTCTTCATCAGACAAGTCCAGTAAAGGATCAAATTCATCAATTGGATGTATCAGCACTTGATCATCCACCTCTGCATCTGAATCCATCTCAAAGTACTGCGCTGCGCAAGCCCATCCACTAGATTGCCAGCCATCACCTTATCATCATGAGGAACAATAGCAAGAGGATTGGAGTGATGAGCTCAGATCAATCACTGTTCTATGAATTAGCCTAGCACTAGATGAGTTCTCACCTGCCCAAAGTTGAAATAAATGTCATATGGTAAAATATAAAGAAACCAACACAAGGTACTATGCTGTTTTGAAAAATAACTGCATTTCTATATCCCCAAATGGATCTAGTATATCCTTACTCATAATAAAAGTATATTGGATTTTTTAACATGAAAGTTCTGTCTTCTTTAGAAATAAATCTCAGCCGTTAATTGTTTATTTAGATTGATCATCACCGTTGACGTACTTTAATATCTCAACCTATTAAACCTTAAGGTCCATATAAATTTTCTCAATTTAAGGCCCATTACATATTATCTTAATTTAAGGTCCATTATATATTATATTAAAAATTTGAATTTTACCCAATACTCCCACTAAAAACACTTTCTTTTCGATCTCATGATTATAAATAAATATTACCTATTATGAGATTCATCTATAACCGGTAAAAATATCCGGGTGTGAGTATGGAAGCAAAACCCTAATAATTTCAGCCCAAAGCAAGGCGTGGCCTCTTTACTAGTTTTCTAACGAATAGAGTATAGAGATTTAAGCTAGCCCGGTGAAGGCTTTCATGTACTGAATAACAAGTGAAGAGTAATACCTAGCGTCCATAGAAAAACCGTTCATAGTGTCCATAAGTTCCAGTCTGGAATGTATTTGTTACATTTTGAAACATATTTGTTACATTTTGTAGATGTTTATGGACGTATGAAGAGTTTTTCAATGGACGCAAGAAGTTTCTCTTGCAGGAGGGTTATTAATTAGTAGTGTACTAGCTCTTCTCCTGTCACTTGTTTTGAAGTATTTAATTGATCCATGATGAGTTCCGAAGTGTACGTGCTGGAATGTTTTGTTTAGATGCTGCAGGTTAATTTGTTTCTGTGATTTACAATCTTACAAAGCTTTTGGGACTAATATGTAAACAAAAAAGACATATTGACCTATCACTCTCTCAGAGTGTTATGCTGACAAAATATAGTTCTGTATCAGATGTAAGGGCAGATGGGAATAAAAAAAAAAAAAAAAAAAAACTGGTGTTCCAATTTGATGTTCTTTTGTCATCGTGTTTTCTTTTTACTTGTAGGCTGACAGCAATGTTGCTCGACTTGTACGTACCTAAACCTCTTTTCTTTTATGTTGAGCAATGAGCAATGCTGCTCTATCTATCTATTAGATATTTCGATAGACATATATAAGATATGGTACACATTAAAAGAAAGATATCTAAATTTTTGGTAGCTTAGCTAGCAAATACTGAAATACATATCATCATGCATATATAGAGGGTATCACATATATAGCAGTGATTTAATTTCACTACTAAATCCCACCTCATCATGCATATATACATGCATGTATCGATCGATCGGTCGATCAAATTAATTATAATTAAGGAAAGAGAGAACAATGTTGAAAAAGCTCCTGCAGTTGCTGCTCACCATGTCTCTTCTCTTCTGCAGCTTGGCCTCTCATGCTCCCTCTCCCTCTGCATTCCAAGTGGCCCAAGTCAAGCGCATCAGTCCATCAGGTTAGACGTTAGAGCTCTTCAAGTTAATTTCTCTTTTTTGATGTGGCAGACCATTGCTTGCTAGATTTTTCATTAAATAAAAAAAAATTGTACAGATCGTTTGATGGAAATAAAATATAGAGCTCTTCAAGTTAATATATAATAAGCAATGACCTTTTTTTTTTATTGAAGAAGAAGATCAAGTAATGAGTACTTCAGGAAAAACGAAAATAATATGGATAATTTTGGTGTAATTTTTTTTTTCTTGAAGAAACTGGAAAAAAAAATTACACAAAACTTCATGCATGCATACTCAACACAAAAAAGGAAAATATAATATTAAAAGATGAACTACTTACATGTAAACAATTATGGTTTATCTATTGGCAACGATCATTTTTATATTACTATTTGTGAGGAGAAGATAATAAAATAGTGACAGCAATATTTACTTGACAACAAGATAACAGAAAACATAATTGCTGTTCGAATGTCATCCCAGAAATCGAAGAACCGTCGTTCAATGCTTTCAAATACTAATTCCCCAATGGTAGAAAACCTATTCTCATGCAGTTTCATACACAAAAGAAGCCGAATAATGTTTTGTTCTCTATTTGCAGAGCCTAGCATTGTGCCTTCAGCAGGAGTTAAACACCATGCTACAAGTGAAAAAGAAGAGAAGTTGATATTTCAAATGCCTGCGGTTTTCTTTCCAAGGTCCAGACAGCCAAAGCTCCCGGGGAGCTCCTAATTAAATATATAGCCACAAGAACAGATCTTTGAACCATATATTCAGAAGAAAATATGGTTCCAATGGATGTTATTATCAAATACTGATCATAGTACATATATATATCAAATAAAATTCTTTGTCATTCTTAGATATTAATCCGTACAACATTATTTCTTAAATTTATCTATATATAACGTCGTTTTTTCTTGGTTCAGTACTTAATTTCTTAGGTTTTTATTTGTTGCACCTGCGCAGTTTGTAGAAAAAAAAAGGAAAAATATGGTGGTGCTAATTAATTAAAAAATGAAAAATAAGCAATTCCCACAAGAAAGTAAAGAGATATATAGGGTTCTTTTTAGTGATAGAAAAATAAAAAATCAAAATTACCACGTTAAAAACTGTTTTTTCAAAATTACAAAAATAAAAAACCGCACTCTGAAAGTGCGGCAAACGTTGTTTGTTTTTTATAAATGACCTACCGTTTTAAAGGTCTTGAAGTCTACTTTCCAATAGTTCAACTTACAAGGCGTTTGGAGTTCTCATCAGAGAGTTATTACAGTTTTAGTGGAGAGGAGTCAGTTTTCTGTATTCTCTCTTTAATTATGAACTTCTAGAGTTTTCTGTTGGTTGTTTTTTATAAATGACCTACCGTTTTAAATGTCTTGAAGTCTACTTTCCAATGGTTGAAACAAGGATTGTTCTATAGGATTGTTTTTTATAAATGACCCCTCTCCACTAAAACTGCAATAACTCTCTGGAGAGAACTCCAAACGCCTTGAAAGTTGAACCATTGGAAAGTAGACTTCAAGACCTTTAATATGGTAGGTTATTTATAAAAAAACAACCAACAGAAAACTCTAGAAATTCGTAATTAAGAGAGAATACAGAACAACCCCTGTTTCAACTGACCCCTCTCCACTAAAACTGCAATAACTCTCTGGAGAGAACTCCAAACGCCTTGAAAGTTGAACCATTGGAAAGTAGACTTCAAGACCTTTAAAAGGGTAGGCCATTTATAAAAAACAACTAACAGAAAACTCTAGAAGTTCGTAATCAAAGAGAGAATACAGAAAACTGACTCCTCTCTACTAAAACTGTAATAACTCTCTGGTTAGAACTCCAAACGCCTTGAAAGTGCGGCTTAGCACTGATGATGAGCCGCACTCTAAAAGCCACCCACTGAAAGTGCGGCTTAGCAGGGGGTAAGCCGCACTCTGAAAGCCTGAAAGTGTGGCTTAGCAGGGGGTAAGCCGCACTCTGAAAGCCGCACTTTCAGAGTGCGGTTTTTTTATTTTTGTAATTTTGAAAAAACAGTTTTTAAAGTGATAATTTTGATTTTTAATTTTTTATTAATAAAAAAACCCAGATATATAGCTAGTAAGAGAGAGAACCAAGAAGGCGATGTAATAGAGTTCAACATAAATGCATAAGTACATCTTTGGGACCCCAATCATTTGGATCATGCCAAATTCACTATCCAGTAGCTCACTAGTTTGATATCTCAAGAATCTCCCGATTAGGTGAATTGACAAACACACAATAGCGCAAAACAATAATCTACTAAAAGATCTACACAAACTACAATGAAATCGAACTTCTTGTTTGATTTAGTGATGACAATTTAAGATTTTAGCAAGTAGTGAGGATTCTGATTTCTTAATTGTGATCACCATCGCCCCAACCTTCAAAATTATCTGCTCGTCCTGGCATGGATTGTTTAAATTATCTATGTTAAGCTATCAAAATAATTTAAAAAATTATTTTATCTATTTATTATTTGGCGTGGATGCTCCACTGATGCTCCAAAGAAAAGAAAACAAAAATAGTAAACCATAAGGACACCAAACTATTCATATTTTGGATGATAATTAACAGGATTGGATGCCCGTTCATGGCGGGCGAAAGGCTTTTTAAAGGCTAACTAAGCATTTTGTGATTGTTATCTCCTTCAACCAAGCTAGATTATAAAGCAAATACAGAGGAAGTTCAATGCTCAGAGGATCTCAAATCTCAAATCCAAGGTTTCTTCTGTTTCCTTTGAACTTTATTAACTTACGCAATATGAGAAAAAGAATGCTTCTCAAGTTCCTGTTGCGATATCCAGATATCTTTTCATTTTTACTATAAAAGATGTTAACTCTTCTATTCTACTTTTCTAAACAGTCATAGAGATGATGCTGCCAGTTTCGAAATCAGGGAATGTACCCTCAATCGTTGTCGAGGAAAACAATGGCTCCAATGTGGTTATTGATATAGAAAATATTCATAATTTTCTGATAGGTAACCCAAATTATCATGGCACATCAAATGATCCTGTTAGCAGAAGAAAAAACCCAAGCTCTATTGCCAAAGTTTCAGAACAGATATGCAAGTCAGACAAAAGCAGTTACGAACCAATTGTTGTATCAATTGGACCGTATCATCATGGAAAACAATCTCTACAATTCATGGAAAAGAGAGAATGGAAATTGTTGGAGTATATACTGGCAATCAGTACAAGAAAAGGTCTCGATGATTATCTCAAGGTACTCTGGCAATTATATCCGCTTTCAAGGAGCTATTACACTTGCAAAATCAAAATCGAAAGCAGTAAGTTTGTACAGATGTTGTTACTTGATGGATGCTTCTTTCTTAAAGCTTTATGTGTGATGGATTACATTCCAGATCAAAGCCCTAATTTTTCTATAGTAGAGAGTGTCGATGGTAACCAGATCCCATGGCAATATTATTTTTTCGCAAATGATCTCCTCCTTGCAGAAAATCAAATACCATTTATTGTTGTAATGAAGATACATGAACTCATTACGGGTGATAGCGACACCTCACCCCTCTTAGACGAGGTCAATGACTTCATTGAACAAATTTTGCACAACTATCCGAAAGCCATATGTTCACCCAATCGACCGAAAAACTTTGATCATTTCCTACACCTTTGTCATATGTATCTAAAACCAAGTCAAAATTATGACTACATAGCTATGCAGCTCAATTGTGGTTATCAGTCATTGTGCCAGTGGCATAGAGCTTCTGAATACAATACAGCAGGAGTAACATTTGAAAAGAGAGCATTTGACAAAAACAATCCTCATTCTCTCTTAGATGTGAGATTATTAAGCAATGGTCTGTTAGAAGTTCCTTATTTTCCAATTGATGAGACCATTACAACCATTTTCAAAAACCTCATCGCATTTGAAAATCTAAATCCTCAAATTGGGAATGACATCACTGCATACATCATTTTCATATCCGAGCTCATTCGTGGTGCCGAAGATGTTGACCTGCTTGTGAGTAAAGGAATCATAGAGCACCACTTTCAAAGCCATGAAGAGGTAGTAGACATGTTAATGGAGTTGAGTTCCGGCATTGAATTTGATTTTGCGAGCAACTTTTACCTGAAGACTACTTGCCAGGTTTTAGGTGAACTTTATAACAGCCGCCTTAGAAGGTGGAAAGAATGGCTGGGTCGAAGCTCTTCGATGATCCGCGATTGGATACTGAATTCTTAATTGTGATCATCACATCATAAAATTTCCTTACTTTTGTCATTGTGTTTAGTTTCTTTACAGATTGTTCTTTAGTCCTATATGATAAGTGATGTTAATTACTTGACAACGTCTATGTACTTTGAATTTTGGGCATTACAAATATCCTTTTTAATGGCACAAAAATGGCCACGTTGAATTTTGGGCATCATGAGTTATCTTGAATGGTACAATATTTTGTGATTATGAATCGAGGCCGAGTGTATACAATCTTGTCCTACAAGACTATCAGACTATCATGTAGAGCTTCGTTTCAGATATGTTTTGAAGCTCTAGAATCACAAAGTAATCATAACGTACGTATTAATGGAGCCTGAGTGTAAAAAATCTTATCCTCCAAGACTATCATACTATCGTATTCATATAGCATTGTATTAGATGTGTTTTGAAGCTCTAGAAGCATAAAGTAATCATAACGTGCTGATTCCTAATGATCTTCTGCACTACCCACACTTGACATGCAGAAGTTATATCCAAGCGTTACAACAAATCAAACATCATACATCACTAGTAACCAACCTTCAAAATTAAAAATGACTTGAAAGGAGCTGATGAATGGTACCAAACATCTTTCTTTGTAAGTCCTACATTGACATTGTATATTAGTTTCTGAATCCTTGTTCTCGTATACAGTTGCAGGCTTGCAGCTGAATGGAGAAAAAAAAAATTATATAAACACATCAGTACCCGACTACAGTCTACAGCGTTCTAGCAAAATAATTTAACAAAAATCACAGAAACTAATTTTAAAAAATTGACTTTGGTCAACTGATTTATCCATTTAAAAAAATGTAACATGTACAACAACTTACAACAAACAGACACTCGTATAATAGAATCAGAAAAGGCACAAAATTTAATACACTGTCAATATCCCGCTAAACTATATAATCATGACTGATCATTGTTGAGTCAGGATTTCCACTTGATGTCTCGGGTGTTTAAAAGTTTTGGATTCAGCAGGTTTAGAAAGATCTTGTACTTAAGCTGAAGCACCAAGCATATTAATCTGCCAGGAAAGCAAACATGACCAAAGAATATTAAGAAAACCAGAAAAATTAATATACTTATTATGCTGAACAAGAACGAAAAGTTCGGGAGTAAAAAATGTCAGCACCTTGTTCACAAGCAAATCTACTTGCTCTCGGTACATTTCCTTCAGGTCAACAATGTCTGCCCGTAGTTCCTCCAACTACAAAAGTGAAATAAGTTCAGTAAATTTCATATATAAGTTGAAGAAATGTCAATGAAGGCCAAAAATATTTAGCAATACAACTCTTTTCTAACTTCAAACAAGACATCGTATTACTATCACTCATTCAAACACTATAATGCTCAAGAACCAGGATATGCCAAAATCGGTGCAACAAGAGGCACAAGTACCCCTTATTCAAAATTAAAAAAAAAAAAAAGGCAACACATCCTCTAATGGCACAACCTTTTTGGTGTAGTTAACAACAGATAAATCAATCAAGATTCAAGAAATTCTTGGACCTCAAATGAGAAACCATTCACTGAAAAGTTATTCCAATCATAGTTGCAACCCAAAAAAAAAAAAAAAATTGCACCTCTTCATCACGCTCGCCCATGAGCTCAAGAGCAGCTGTGTGTCTCTGCCTCAATGCCTCCAGCTCAGCTTTTACTCCAGGCAAGGCAGCTGCTTCTACCTTCAGTTTTTCACACTGGCAAGACCATTTTTTTTTTTCAGTACTTGTGTCCGGAGTTGGAAGATGACAAATGAAATGAAATAAAAATGATGAATTGTAACCTGCTCAGTCAATTTCACCAACTCTTCAGCCAGTGAATCACGGATCGACTCCAATGATGCCTGTACGTTTTTCAAAAGTTGAGCAATCAATATCTTATTGCAGTATAAATACGCAATCACACATTAAATAACACCATAAAACAAAGCAAATAAGAGATTGATTGATTCTTTTAATAAAGGTAATTGACTAATAAAACCACAAGGGTGACTTCATTCAAGAAAAAGGTGGTGGAAGTGACACAGAGAGAAAATATTGAACAATAGTTAAAATAAACAGAACAGACTCAAATCAAGGAATATACACATGTTCAGACACTATCAGAGTTACACAAAGTCATGTCATGTGTGTGTAAGAGCACCAGTATCTTGGGACAAAATTACAGAATAGACTAGCAATGAAGATAAAAAACAAAGGAGAATGACACTTACAAGACGAGCCATGTATGAAGCCAGTTCACCGTCCTTCTGCCGAAGTGCAGCTTCAAAGGCACTTGGGGTCATGCTCTTCAAAAAATAAGATGTCATGTTACCTTCAGTAGACATTCTCCTTTCTAAAAGGGCATTACTGTCATTCTCCAAAGATGCCTGCAAGAAATGGCTCTCTTCAATGCTGTTGAGACTCCCAGCACTTGATAGCTTTCTCATTGGTATATTTCCTAACATATATAAGCAACAATAAGTCTGTGTTGTGATTAAGAATACAAAGTGCAATACCAACAGGTAATGGGTACATGACCTCTGTAACTAATAACACCAACATATGCCAACAGATACAACCAACATGTACAGCAAGTTATGATCAGAATATTAATAGCTAATTTGCACAGTTATACAATTAGCACCAAATCACAAGCAATTGGTCACAACGGTATCAGTAACACCATTTATAATGGACCAAGCGATGGACTAGATCTAGTGACTAATATGTTTGAATAAGATAAAAATTTATTACTTGATGGATCATGATTAGCTTTGTGCGTCTCCATAGAAGCAGCCTTCTCAAGTTCTAACCTTTTAGCCTTTTCATTTTCTAGCTCCTGATATACAAGACAGACATGAAGTTGATGTGAGATTTCTGGCCTGTTTAGGTCGCCACCCATTTTATTTTTCAAGTTATCACGGAAGCACATAACAATAATTATCCGAATTCATATCCACAGTGGAACCCACAAAAAACCTCCCTGATTACCACGTAATCTGAACCGTACAAGTTTAATCTCAGCTGTTCAAATGCTAGTGGCAACAAGTTGCCATAGCTTTTACAATGGCAGCAGATTTGGACCCCTGATTAACCTGTTGGCCAGAGATAGGAAAATTTTCTAGAATAGTTTAACAAACTATGATTTGTGCCCCCACAAAAGAAATTGTAAGGGTCCTAACAAACTCTGCCAAAAAGCCTTTTTTGCTTCTCCAGAAGGGAGAGGAGATCTAATATGAGACAAAGCAGTGAAATGAATAAAAACAATTCTGACAATACATAAAATTTGTAAAAGTTGGCTGTATAAGTTATCAGACATGATTGCACCAAATTGCATTTCATTAAGCATAACTGCGGAGTGATTGTTTTTCCCATTCCTCTTTTATTGTTTAGAGTAATTGCTATTGACTGGGGAACAAATAAGACTAAATTATTATGTCTTCTTAATCCAAAATTGAGATAATGCGAGATATACCAAATGGTCCAAATATATGCTGGTTATTTGCCTACTGAGATGCTTGAATGTTACAGAATAGTATTTGGAATATATAAATGGCCATATACAGGAAAAATAACCTTTTCTAGGAGTTCTCTATGTGTAGTTGTTTCCTGCAGCTCTTTTTTGTGCTTAGCTCTGAGTTCTCTGATCTCATCTTCAAGTTGCTTTGCGCGGCCTTCTTGAGTGGCAGCCTCCTCCTGTAAAGCAAGGTACTCTTGCCTACTCTCAGACGCTCTCTGTCTTTCCTTCTCAAGCGACCGACTCAGCTGTGTTTGTTCTGTTCTGAGGCAAGTAATCTGTCACAAAAAGGAAGAACTGATTAACACAATATACTAAAATATTGAAAAAAAATTAAAAAGGATCTTCCTCTATCATGGTTGCAGAATAAATTCTGCAATATAGGAATTTACAGAACAGAAAAGCTGAATATGATGCCAAAACTATAAACACAGTCCAACATTATCAACTTCATTTAAGATAGCTGACTGGTAGGAAGTAGTGGAATGGAAAGGAGGCAAAAAACCTGAGTTTCCAAAATTGTGATCCTAGAAAGACTTTGAGAAAGGCGATCGTTCAAGGATCTTTCTTTCTCCTCTGCTGCAGCAGCCTTTGCTTCTGCATCCTGTCAACATGGAAACACTCATGTAAATAACCATAACTTAAAAACTATATTCTCTACAACAGGTGATCAAAACTACAGAAAGATTCGAGTTTGAAGAATTTCTGGAAAATTATTAGTGATTCAAATGTCTTTTCAACAAGAAGTGGTCCCCTGTTAATGATCCTTAGCAAATAACCAACTTGGTAAAGACAGGTCAAGCAATTACTTTAAGCAGCACTTAACTTTTTACCAACATGTATACAAAATGCAGTAGAAAGAGGAAAAAGAAGTAGCTGGTTTTTTTATTATTTTTTTTTTTTAAAGTAAAGACCTGAAGGCGGGAGTTTAATGATCTCTCTACACCTGCCCAGGCTTCAGCTCTACGAGCAGCTGTTTCCTGTTAAAGATAACAAGTAACATAAATTAGCAAGAATGCACAACAATAAAAATATAGGACATCATTTCATAAATTTTTAAGCATGTATATTCTGACAAAGACAGATAAGGATGGTCATTTGAAAATAAGCTAATAAACTTATAAATAAATAATGAGATACAACAACAACAAAACCGTGAATAATGAGATCAATATACATATTACCATTTATATTGCATGAACCTGTGTTATGTAGCTACCATTTAACTGGTGCACAATTTTTAAGTAAAAAGGGAAAAAGAAAAAAGAAATGAAAACCTGCATTGCTTCAATCTGTCGTAGGAGCGGCCTTGTGGATTCAGGGACCTGTGTCACTAACTCATTGTAGCGTAATTCACTAGCCTGTGATTGTAAAATAGTAACTGATTTCAGTAACACCAAAATTAATGAAACAAAATATCCTGAGATCAGAATAAGAGAGATGGAAGCCCACTTGGTATCTCTTTTGAAGGTCATCAATATCTCGCTTGGACATTTCTTCCTTAAAGGCAGCCTGGACAAGAAATTTAGAACTTCAGGATATTAGAGAGAAGATCAAAGAAACAAGTAAAAATTCTAACCTCAATTGAAGTCTGTTTAGGTTATCATCATTTAACTTAGCAAGCCTGAATGCTAATATTACTCAGGAAACAAAATGCACAACTCTTCAATTCTATTTGATTTCTTAGAATTTGACCTCTGTTAAACTCCCGGCACACAAAATGAAGTAAATCACAGTATCAACTCAATACCTCTTGCTCTTTTCTAGTAAGAGTATGCCTAAGCTCCTCAATAGTCTGAACCAGTATTGCCTCTTTCTCACTGGCTTCTCTTAAACGAGTCTCTAGCTCAACCTTTGCTTCACTATTAGCACGGGCCTCTGCTACTGCCTCAGCTTCTTTAGCTGCATTTAATGCATTGGCATAGAACTCCTTTTGAGCAGCCAACTCGGCTTGGTTCTTCTCTATTGTTTCTTGCAATAACTTCTCAGTCGCTGCCTTGTCTCTCTTTATACTCTCAACTTTCGCCTCCTCAACCTATTGAAGAAAAATGAAAGAACAATGAAAATATACATTTTACGGTATATATTTGGTATTGAACTAGCTTGGTAAAAATATGATACCTGAAGCTTTGAGTTAAGCCTTTGTTTCTCCTCTTCAAATTCACGAATCTGTTGAACAGAACAACAGAAAAGACCAACACATGTGTTACCTAATCTGTTTAAACTTTAAGAGCAAGAAACAAAAATAAATGAATAAATGCTAAATATGGAGTAGCAGTTTATACCTGTGCTCGAAGCTTTCGTATAGTAGCCTCCTGAGCAGCTTGCTTTTTAGATAATTCCTCGCCTAATTAGCAGAAGTTGAAATTAAAGCCATGAAATAATGTGCAAGTCCAATATTAGTAAAATAACTACTTTCAATGCCATAACTGGCAAATCACAATAGATAATATCTATGAAGTCGATAATTGCAACCACACAAAAATTGAGTATCATGGTATGCTGCTACAACACAGGAGCACGTCATGCACACTAAGAGAGCCCCTTAAATTCTTGGGTTATTCAAAAGCCTATGGAACCTGCATTTTCACCACTTATCACTTTATCAGTGAAAAAGGATGTTAAACTATAGGATTTGAAACAGATACACAAAGAGAGGAAGTTCAGGAAGGTAATTATAGATAGGTCTCATAATTGTAGTAGGCTGGATATCTCATTTTGACAGATGCATTAGGAGAATGCTAGAACTTAATGCAATGGAAAAGTTTTGAAAATGATTTGCTGATTTTCAAAACCTTAGATTGCCTGAGAAAGCCAATAGAAGGGCAACAACAGTGGAACCAACGATTTATTTAGCCAAATCATGTTCAGTTTCATAGCTTCTATACAAAGTGATCATAGAATAGTTTAGGGTTTTGGAAAGCTTGCTTTATGCTTACCTTCAGCCATGACCTGATTGATAATCTCATCCTTTTCTTTCAAAAGAGCAGCTGCATCGCTCTTCCTGTTTTGTTCCCTCCTTAATGTATCTCTTTCTTTGGTTAGTGCATAGACCTAGAAAAGAAGAAAGAAAAAGATACAGATCATCATTATAATGGCAACAATTGTTTTGGCATGTCTAGTCGGCTAGTCCAACTGAAGTCAAATTCCACAAAAATATGCTGCAGGTACACTATATGTATTTTGAGACCAGTCATGAGGATTGAAAAAAGAAAATTAACATGGAATAGGCCCCTCAAGAAATATAACAAGACTTTACTTTTTGGGGAATATACTATATTATATAGTTGAATATATCGTACCTTTCTTTCAAGAGAAGCAACTCTTTGGTGATATTCTTCCTTCAGGGAATCAACCTCTGATTCCATGGATTTCTTCTGTAATGAACAAAATGAAAATCCTTACAAGTTCTAAACAGCATAAAAAGAAAAAGACGTCAATTGGCACACAAATTAGCATTCATCAATTTTCATGTTCTCCATCTTAAATTGTTCCCAAAACCATTGACATGCCATATTTGTATCCATAATGCAGAACTGGTATACTTCAGTCAGACTGGTTTCAGTTGGATAAAACGCAACAGGACCTTAGCATGCTGTAAATCTAGAAAAATCAACAAGGCGCGTACCTACCTTCAAGTCCTCAATAGTAGACTTCAGCTGATCATTTTCATTCATAAGTCTAGTCATTTCATCAGCTTTGGCCTGGAAGAGAATACAAATAGGTTTCATCTCAGACATCCCATTAACTATCACCTTGTGTTTATAATAACCAATGAATAAACTTAAGTCCCAGCCCTTCTTTTTTTTTCTGTCACAAATCCAGTACCTGTGCTTGCCTGGCTGCTCCTTGCAATGCAGCCTCCATCATCTTCATTTCCTTTCTTAATTTCTCCATTTCAATCTTCGATTCGGTAAAATCATGGGATGTTACAACATTTTCTTCCTTCTCTTTCTTCTCCTCGCTCGCAGTATCCTCTCTCTTAATCTCTTCATGCCCCAAAACTACATCAGATGCACGAACCAAAGTTTTGGCCGGTTCCGAATCAGTCACTTCTTCACTGGCAGCATCCGATACAACCGGAAAAGGCTTGTCCTCCGCTTCATGTCGCAATTCACTGCTCGGTGCATTATCAGACACGTCAGGGGCAACTTCTACAGCAACGGATTCAGTTTCCCTCTCTGCATTGCCATCGCTCGTCTCCTTTGCTTCCGATTCAGCAGTAACTTCTCTCTCAACACTCCTCTCGGTCTCCTCCGCAACCTCCTGAGTTGACACAACATCCCCAACAACCTCTGAAACTTCCTTTTCAGAATCAATTCTCGGTTGCTCCACTTCATCTCTATCCCTTTCCTCGTCAATCTGTACCGATTCAACCGGAGCAACATTCTCCACAGGAACCGCTTCTTCGACTCTGACAACCTCCGTCCCCTCCTCCTCCTCCTCCTCCTCCTTCTCTTCTACAGGAGACGCCGTCTTCTCCTCTTCATTGGAGGTCACCGTCTTCTCCCCTTCCGTCCCCACTTCAGCAGCACCTTCCTCTGGAGCAGCAGTCGCCGAATCTTCCACAGGAGATTGCTGCCTATCCGACACTTGAGCAGTAGCATCTTCGGCGGCGTCTTTCTGCTCGGACTGCTGCCCCATGAACCCCATGAAATCCGGCATTCCGCTCCATGCTCCCGATCCTGTCACCACAACACAATACATTCCAAAATCAACCAGATCACAGAAGAGTGCTCACCCCCTGACTTACTGCATTGTGCAGTTCACAACATCAGCCGTTGGATAGTCTCGAGATCCACGCTGGCACGCATCTCGAGACAATCCAACGGCTGACGTTGTGAACAGCACAAAGCAGTACAGCAGGGGATATCAATTCCCACTTCCCAGCAACAGATACACACCTTCTTCGGAATCGGCGGGTTTGTCCTCGAGGCCGAGGGCAGTGTCGAAGTTCTTCTCGATGTTCTTGACGCTCTCGCTGATCTTGTTCACGGCGCCCGCCAGATCCTGCAGCCCGCCCAGCGACACCTTCCCGAACCACGCCATCGCGCATCTACAGATAGATCTGCGCTGCTGCGCCCGATCGCTCGCCCCCGCCTCAGCGCAACCCCCTGATTCGGAGCTGCGCGCGAAATGATGCTACCACCAGATCACCGGGATCGATTTGGATCTGGAAAAATGAATTGGGTGATTAATTATGTTATGGCGGGTTGGTTTTTTTTTTTTTTGTATCGGGTCGGTTCGTCGGTGGATCTGATCTTTACCAATTTCCTTCCTTCCTTCTTTTGTTTTTTTAATTTTTTTTGTCTTTTCACGAATCAGTAAATCACAGCAGAGAAAAGTTGGAAAGGGAAGGAAAAAGGAAGATGAACTGAGAAGGTAGTTCGGAATTTCTTTCTTGGAAAATGCTATGGAGATACCGCAAAAGATATCGGGATACTAATAAATATTGACTGTCAATATAAAATGTGATAAGTTGAATATTTAGGAGGTTAAGGTGAATATTTAAGAGGATAAGCTGAATAGTTAGGAAGTGTAATGCTGTAAGTTAAATTAAGAGTAGTTTTTGTTGACTATAAAGCAAAATGTGTTAAGTGTAATGCTGCAATTACGTTTTTTTTATTATGTGGAGTTTTTATTGTTTGTCAAGCAAAATGTGTTAAGTTGAATATTTAGGAGTTTAAGTTGAATATTTAGGAGGTTAAGGTGGATATTTAGGAGGTTAAGGTGGATATTTAGGTTTAATTAAATTGGTCAAAGATCATAGTATCCTCGACGATATCCTTTGTTGTATCCGAATATTTGGACTGTTGTTTCTTTCTTACCAGGTACCGTACAGGTTTCGTTGACAGTTGGTTTGTGGGCTATTTCATATTCTCAACCCGGACCCAAAGCCTGTATAATTTATGATAAACTAGATGCAGGTCCATAATCAAGCCCAGTAGGTACATATGTGTCGTGTATTAATTAATGTAGCCCATTTTCCCAACTGATTCAAAGTTTGTGTGAAGCATACGCTGTGCATTGTTATTTGCTTCTTTGATTGTTTCTAACTCGTTATTCAAAATGATTTCATTATTTGATTTACTTTATACTGTATTATTACTCAATTCAGATACAAATAATAAGTTAAACAACCATAATTAATACGGTGCCAATTTGCATGTCCCATATTGGTACCAGGCAGTTTTCAAAATCTATATTATCTTCTTGCATAATATTTTCAACTTATAATTATTGAAACATATGCTTAAATGTATATTAGTACTACGTCAACGCAATATGATGTAAATTTCTGCGCATGTGTGCAATTTTATGCAATAGAAAGCTGGAAATTGAGGAGGATCAATCAAGTTCATGGCTAAAACTTTCAGATGACTCTAGTTTCAGGCAATTACCCACATAGTAACTCTGCAGCAACAGACAACATGCAATATCAAATGAATCCATGGCCTCGAACGATAACTAAAGAAATGAAATAATCATCTTTTGAGGCATGATATTCATTCAGTACCGACATCCTTGGCAATGCAAGGGGGATTTCCATTCCCGGCCCTCTCCAAACCAATCGCACCTCTTGTGTATCAACTTGTTCAAGACATGATCAAGTGTCTCAATAGTCATGCCAGGCATCACCATTAGATTTGCAACGTTGCCTTCACATGCGAGTTGCCATATCCTCACAAACTCCTCATCCTTCTCGACCTCTCGAGGCGATCCAACGGTCCATGTGATGCAGGTCAATTGCGACTCGTGAGCGATTGAGATCAAGAACGGCGCGGGAGAGAGACATGAGTTTGATGGGCTTGCTCTTCTGATTAAGAAGCCCGTGTAATATAAATGTTTACCAGGTCCAAGCCCATTATTTTGGCCCAGTATATAACTTCGTGTGTTCTAACTTCTAATGTAGCCCAAGTTTCTCCTAATACATGTTTCCTTCATTTTTCTGCATATTTTTCAATGAAGCATATATAATTCTTATTTTCTTTGATTCTTTCTAACTCGTTATGACAAATAAATAATTCCACATCCAGACCCAAAAAGTGAGAAACCAAAAAACAAAAGGTCAAAAAACAAAGAGCAAGATAAGCCTATCCAGATGACATCTTACATGGCACCCTCTCTGTGGTTCTGATCACTCAAACCTCTCACTAGGATTTCACTCACCAGACATTCCAAATCCTTGTCATTTCCCCCACTTAGATACAGATTCTCTCTTAAGGACAAGAGCAAACACACTTCTCTCTGCATACCTCCAACACAAGCCATGGCATCCCTCTCCACCGTCGCAATCGCGCAGCCGGCCGCCGTCCGAGGCCTCGGAGGAAGCTCCATCTACGGCAACCGCCTCACTGTCAGCCGCACCAACTTCCGCAAGACCAGTTTGAAGTCGCGCAAGTTCTCGGTTGTGGCAAAGTACGGTGACAAGAGCGTCTACTTCGATCTTGAGGACCTCGGCAACACCACCGGACAGTGGGACTTGTACGGATCCGATGCTCCGTCGCCTTACAATCCGCTTCAGGTATGCAATAATATAAGTATCTCTCTCTTTTTCATTGAAATTCAGCAAAGCTAGTTAAATAGTATACTGATAAATTCAGAACCGGCATTTAGTCTAGTGGCTTAGGGCAATGCTGGTCGCGGGTTTGAAACCCGGATGGAGAGTTTTTTATAGACATTTAAATTTGAGTGGTTTGACACTCATCTTTATCTCAAAAAAATAAATAAAATAAAAATAGTATACTGATAAATTGAAACAAAATACAGAGCAAGTTCTTCGAGACATTCGCGGCGCCATTCACCAAGAGAGGCCTGCTGCTCAAGTTCCTGATGCTCGGCAGCACCTTCACCATTGCGTACCTCGGATCCAACGCCACGGGCGATGTGCTACCGATCAAGAAGGGCCCGCAACTCCCCCCTCAGAAGGGCCCACGCGACAAGCTGTAAATTGCTTAATATATATTCTCATGTTAGAACGGTTTTCTTCGCCTGTGACTGTTGTTGATATATATTGTACCAGTATCAGTGGCTTTGATTTGTAATTAACTCAACGACATTCAGTATGAAGTTTAATATATCATTTTTCCCTGATCATCTGTTCATTTGAATTAATTATTGTTAATCTGCTTACTGGCTTACTGCTAAGGAAATTAATTAGAATTATAATTACAAGTATACAATAAAAACATGTTTCTTTAGAACTTACATACGAGAGAAAAAATTTCACCTTACGTAATTTTCTAAGAAAAAAAAAATAGAACTATAGAAGGATTGCCTGATAAAATATCAGCTTTGTTTGTTGGATTGAAATTGGAGACTGAGCGGCTGAGCCACATCTGAAGAACTAAAAAGGAACCTTCCTGTTCATTTAAATCGGACGTATTCTGCTTAAAATTGGGGTGCATTATAACTGTCAAATTACATATAGTACTAGAGCTGTAACTCGGGTTTCGCCTCGAAATATGATAACAAAAAAAAATAAAGCTTATAAAATAAAAATATTTATTTTAAAAAAATTAAACATAATTTTAAAACTTTTTATGTGAATAATGATGATGATGTTGTATAATTTATAAATAATAGCACATAAATGTTGGACCACTTTAAGGATTAAATTTTGTCTTAAACATATTATATCGTCTTGTTAAATGGGGAGAGAGAATAAATATAAATCATTGGATCAAAGTAGATAAAAAGATTTAAACAAAATCAATGTTTAATAATATTGATGATGTGGCATAGTTGAGGTGCTTGGAGAGTTACCCATCTTTCTAGTTTATAGATTATGAAAGACATTAATTACATTCCAATAGCTTTTATTCATACCAATTCGTTGGAATAACAAATGTACTGAATTGCAGCACATATTTGGGAAATTTGTCTACGTGCCACTCAAATTTGTCAAAATGCTATCCCAAAATTTGAGTTAACCAAATTGCCACTCTAAACGGTAATTAACTTAGAGTGCTTCATAAATTAAAAATTTATGGAGTGCTTAACAAAATGCCATCCCAAAATTTGAGTTAACCAAATTGCCACTCAAATTAATCAAAAATGCCATCCCAAAATTTTGTCAAATTGCCACTCCATAAATCCACCGTCGGAAAGGTTGTGGAGAGGTCGAGAGTGCTGAGAGACGTGGGAACAAAGAAGAAATGAAATGGGGGAGAAGAAAGGGAAAGGGTGTTTTGGTTTTTACTGAAAATTTGTTAATTTATTTATTCAGAAAATGCAGATTTTGGCAATTTAGAAATAAAATATGATTTGGCGTGGCAATTTGGCCAACTAATATTTCCGAGTGGCATTTTAACGAATTTGCAACTTTGCAGTGGCATGTAAAATTAAATCTTAAATAACTACATTTTAAATTCTTAAATAATGAAACTAATTGATAGAATATGTTGTATATATCATATTTGGGAATATGACCCAAGACCCCCCCAAACTATTGGGTTGTGACAAGTTGGCCCCCGAACTTTTATTTGTGACAAACACCCCCCGAACTATGCATCTTGTGACAAATTACCCCCTAGCTCTTAATTTGTCATCTAATACTTAATTATAAGGTATGAAATGACCAATATACCCTTGTGTGCTTATTTGTACAATATTTGACATAATTATGGTTATGGAGTACTTATTTGTAAAAAAAATATTGTTAATTATCATAGTAATATAATTTAATAACCACACTAAAATTTTTATAATATTATTTTATTTTGTATGTATTTTTTATTTTTATATCATTACGTAATATACTTAGATTGAAAAAATATGATTTTTTTGTAACCATCAAGTTAAATTAATTAATATTTTTAATTCATTATATTTTTAGTTTCATATAAAATAAAATATGATCAGTTTTGTATTTCCAATATTTATTATATTACCTATAATTTTCGGAATAATTAATATTTTTGTTATAAATTAACATTATAAATATAAACATATATATTTAAATATTGGATAACAAACATATGGGGGTATATTGGTCATTTCATACCTTATAATTGAGTATTAGATGACAAATTAAGAGTTGGGGGGTCATTTGTCACAAGATGCATAGTTCGGGAGGGTGTTTGTCACAATTAAAAGTTTGGGGGCCAACTTGTCACAACCCAATAGTTTGGGGGGGTCTTGGGTCATATTCTCATCATATTTTATAGGGAAAATTGTCAAAATGCCACTCCAAAATATTGGTTTGCCAAATTGCCACTCCAAAACTCAAATACTCTCCAAATTGTCATTATCACATTATAAAATATTAAAATTAACAATTTTTTTGTAGAGACCAAAATGTTCTCGACTCCATAACCCATTTGCTTCAAATACAGAGAAACAAAAACGATGGCATGACAAGGTAATACAAAATAAGATAAGAATTAAGAATGGAAAATTAAATGAGGTTCTGCAAATTCTAATTATTATTGCTCGCAAAGATAGTCATTGGCGCAGACTTCTTAGGTTAGCTAGAATTATTATTGCAAACGGCACAATGCAAGCAGGGAGAAAGAGCAAGCCATCTTCCCCCAAACTTCCTCTTCTGCCAGTCGTCCACAATGCTCGGACGAGTGGCTTTTTGGGGCAAATGTGAAAGGGAGGAACGAAGTGGCTTTTGGGTGTTGATGGGGCTGTTGGGAGGGGGGTGGGGGGGCTCTGCTGAGTGGGGGGGTGGGAAATTGAGGATGTGGGTCAAGTTGGAAATGTTAGTGTTTATGTACTAGAGAAACATACATATTTATATTTATATATATATGGTATTCGCTTGTTCATGGTTATTCTTATTTAGATGTTTTATTCATTAGTTTCCTTGAATTGATGTTACGTTATGGCTTGTGTCGTTTACGACAAGAGCAAGTGATATGCCATGATGGGTATGACGTCAATTCTAAAACTGCCCTGATCTATGATAACTAGCATGGTACTCTAGTTGGTCGGATAGGATCAGCATATGAGTCTAGCAGATGGGTTTGTATCACGTCCCATTGATAGCGCGGCTATCAACTAGATCATATGGATGCATGTGCACATTCTCTGTGACATGGCATTGGACTGACTGCGACAAGAATATGACAAAAGGAATGTGTTATGTCATTCATATTCTTGTCAGTGTTGGATTCACGGTTGAGGTTGTCATGATCAAATATCATGACTGCACACTGTGACTAGTTTCCTATCCCAACCGTAACAGGTGGCATAAGGGATTCCAGTTCGGTGTGTAGAATTGGTAGCTTGGATCATGGATGATCAAGATACTGGAATGTCTCTCATCATAGATGAGTTATGATATCCTCTGGGCCCCTTGACATTATGGATTACACACGCGCGCAATGATTAATCTTAGTCATGTGTTTAATCTATATGGACGTCAAGTAAATGATATAGTCGTGAGGATGACACAATCCTGCCTCGGACTGATCTTGGATATTCATATGACATAGAATCAACACAAGTAAGGTACTCTTACTCAGGATCAAGATACTACGTGAACGTGCGTACTGTCTGTATCATTTGGGGATCGTCACGTGGATGGCTTGACACTGATGATGATTAGCATTGAACAGGTAGATGAGAATCACTGTTAATGCAACCCAACATGATCCAGATCCCTATAAGGTCACACCTACAAAGGCTCTCGACCATTAGTCCTGTTCAGGTTCGTGTCACGTCGGCGAACGTGTAACGAGTGATGGCAATAAGTCAAATCAGGCGCGGCCTGACTTGAGCTTGATTGGGCATCATGATAACTTGAATATCATCATGGCTATGATGTTTTGATCTTATGTCTCGAACATATGAGAGAATACTTGTCATTTAGTTCTGTCAGCAGTTCCGTTATAACGCAACATATGTTGCGTTATAACAGAATCTGTGACAGAAATCTGGTTCTGTCAGGTGTTGCGTTATAACGCAATATTGGGTGCGTTATAACGCAACCTGACAGAAAGGCAGATTAGGGTATGTGATTAGGGTTTCCTTAATCACTCTTGACAAGTATAAAAGGGAAGGTTTCATGCACGAAAATGTAAGTTTTTCCCAGCCACCTTTCTTCCTCTCTCTCTCTCATGTGTTGAGAAATCTCCTCTATCAAACCTAGGGTTTAGGGTTGAGATTCTTGCGAGGAAAAGATCGAAGGACCCGCCGGCAACGTCTTTGGTGGTGGCCGACCCTTTGGTGGACAAGGGTGACGCGCGCGACGGGACAGCCGAGAGCAACCAATCACGCGTCAAAGGTATAATAACTACTGCCTCTCTATGCATGTTATTGTGTAGATCAGCGATAAGTCGTTCGTTTGGCAAGATCTGATTGAACTGCACATGCTTTGGTTAGAAAAATTTTAATTTCCGCATCTCTAGCCATCGTGCTATTCCTTTCAGGAAACGAAGAAGGAGATACGAACATGAATTTGTGGAGGGTATAATTGACATAACTAAAATACATACAATATAATACTGTTTTTTATAAATCTTTTTACTAAAAATCTATAAAAATACATCAATAATGGCAATTTGGAGAGTATTTGAGTTTTGGAGTGTCAATTTGGCAAACTAAAATTTTGGAGTGGCATGTTGACAAGTTTGATGTTTTGGAGTGGCATTTTGACAATTTTTCCATAAAATATGTATACAAAAAATATAATTTTGATTTTATTTACATGTGCATCAAGTATTAACAAAAATCAACGGTTCAAGTTTTATGATTTTTCCTCCTCTCTTGATGACTATCAAAACAATGTTAAAACTTTATCATTTTTAATATATATGTTATTGAGATAATATATAATATATCTAACTTTATGGGCTGATTTTTTAATATAAAAAATAAAAAAATCTTATTTTTAATTTTTGAAAAAAAAAACTTATTTTCAAAAATAGTAAATCCGTGTTCCCAGAACCCGGCCTTACTGTTGGTAGGCCGGTTCCTGGAAACCCGGCCTACCAATTTTTTTTTTTTTTGATATTTGTTTCAGATAGATCTCGTGGTTAGCTTTCCGCAGCCCCGAAGTTTGCTCCGATCCGAATTTTCTATCAAAAGTTATGCCCATTTGAATGTTGAGTGCCCGAAATATAGGATAAGATTCAGTATAAAATTCAGAACGGAATTCAGAAATGTTTCCAATGAATAATATTATAAATAAATATTAAGTATCACAAATGATATTAGAAAAAAGATATAAAGAAATAATTTAAATTTATTGCATGATAATTATGGCCGTTTGAATGTTGAGTAACCAAAATTTAAGATACGACTCAGTATAAAATTCAGTACGAAATTTAGTGCATAACTGTTATTTACACAATAATTTTTTAATAAATCTTAAAATTTTTTGCTCATTTCAAATAAAATAAAATTATTTCTTTATATCATTTTTCTAATATTATTTGTGATACTTAATATTTATTTATAATATTATTTATTGGAAACATTTCTGAATTCCGTTCTGAATTTTATACTGAATCTTATCCTATATTTCGGGCACTCAACATTCATGATAGCAGTCATGTACTAAATAGGCAAATGGTCATTTATTTGAAATGAGCAAAAAGTTGTAGGTATCAACTAAACTTGGGAAATCGGACTCGAGCTTAGGCATGACAACTAACGAGGTGATAGAAGAATGCAAACTATTTTACTTCGCCGGACAAGAAACTATGTCAGTGCTTCTTACATGGACTATGGTCGTCTTGAGCATGCATCCTGAGTGGCAAGAAAAAGCGCGTGAGGAGGTCATGCAACACTTTGGAAAGAAAAAGCCCGACTTTGATGGCTTGAGCAGACTAAAAATTGTGAGTCATCATCAATTTAATGATACCATAGTATACATGAGATTGGTATGGAATATTGATAGTTGTCAATCAGTTTGGTTCTGTATAGATCGAGGACTATACCATACTAGAGCAGAATATTGAGAAAGCCTATGCAATTATCAATTCATATAGCAGATCCAGCTATAGACTTTAATTTAGAGTAGTTGATCGCGAGAGTTAATTATGCGGGTTTCGTGGTGAACGGACTAGTCGAAAACCTAAATTTTACTATAGTATAAACATTGCAAGTTGCTCTATGAACTCACCCTCACATTTGGTATTTCATTTTTTTTTTTTTTTTATGAATTGAACTCAATTTTAGGTGACCATGATATTATATGAGGTGCTACGATTGTACACTCCGGTGGTTATGCTTACTCGTCAGACTTACAAATCTATTCAACTTGGCGATCTTACCATTCCACCCGGAGTGCTCCTCGGATTGCCTATACTTCCCATCCACCATGACCCGGAAATATGGGGCCCCGATGCAAAAGAATTCAAACCAACGCGGTTCGCTGAAGGCATCTCAAAGGCAACAAAGGACGGGCAATTGGCATTCTATCCATTCGGGGGGGCCCGCGCATCTGCATTGGGCAGAATTTCGCACTTCTTGAGGCTAAGAAGGGATTAAGTGTGATCCTCCAACACTTCAAATTTGAGTTGTCTGATAAGTACCAGCATGCCCCTTACTCAGCTCTTACTGTACATCCTCAGCATGGTGCCCCAATTAAGTTCCATAGGATATGATGGACACTAGTTATACGGCAACAAAGATTTTGTTTTGCTATTATAGCACTAATAATATTTTTGGTATTTTGGATTGTGTAGAAGCAATATAGTGGAATATATGCTCTGTATTCTAGTTGAATAAATCCACACTTTTTTTGTGTCCAGGAATTTTCCTGTTGTTTATCTTTGCCTTCTTCTCCTTGGTTGCCAGAGAGATGTAAATGTTTTTATCTTTGCCTTCTTCTCCTTGATTTAAACAAAGCATCAAACCCTGGATGTATATCTATATCTGTCGAATATCACATTCTAAATAATTGGTTTGGACAAAAGATACTTGTTTGGTTATTTTAGAGCTAGTGTTTTTATTCCAATGAACATGGTAGATATAAGCTTATCAGTAAGTGCATTTCATTGTATTTGTGGCAGCTCAATTTGCTTGCTTGATCCTCTTCTAACGATCCTCTGCAAACACGAAAATACAGGAACGGAGAACGCTACTATTGCAACGAGGAGCGTTATTTGTTTCAAGGTTAATTTTGCTATGGATCGGAAGAATCAGGAACCGATCTATTTTGTTGAATCATATGGTTGCGATATATTGTTGGGACATAATTAAAGATGAAATATTGATAATTAAAAAGATAACCGCCGCTGAATTAAAAAAATAAATAGTTGCTTGACGTTGACGGATCATAGCAGCAGGGGGCAGAGCTTTTGTAGAAAATTGGGCTACTCTTCCTCACTCTTCCTTTTAGAGTTTTCTAAAGTACTTATTTTGCTTTTTGAAATATAGCATATACAAACATCAATATTTTATTAATATCTATGACCTCTTTTCTAAAATTCAAAACAAATACTTAGAAAGCTCTAAAAAATAAAAAAATTTGTATTTCCTAATATCAAGAATTTATTGAGGACCATAAATCGTGATTTCGAACACGAAAACATAAATTTTGGGCGTTAGCATTTCGGTCCAAAATGCTAACATAAGTACGATAGTCTAACTCTATTATATATATAATCTACTATATAAAATAAGTACCTTACTAAAGCCATTACTTTAAATAGTTTCTCAAATTAATATAAATACTGATCTAGTAGATATCAATTTTGGTACCAACGTATCCCTATAACAGTTTCCTCTTAATTTTAATGATAATTGAAACAAATAAATCTGCTTGTGTGCAGAGGATCGTTAGAAGAGGATCTAGCAAGAAAATTGAGCTGCACAATGTAATGCACATACTGATAAGAAGCTTATCGTCACCATGTTCGTTGGAATGAAAACACTAGCGCTAAAATAACCAAACAGATATCTTTTTTTGTATTTCTGACAGATACAGAGAAATACACCCATGGTTTGGTGCTTTGTTTAAATCAACATTTACATCTCTGGCAACCAAGGAGAAGAAGGCAAAGATAAAAAATTATGTTTAAAATTTCAGACACAAAGATATTTGGATTTATTCAACTAGAATACAGAGCATCATTCCAATATAAAATTAATTGTTTCAACACAATTCAAAAGTATCCAAAATATCATTAGCCCTATAATAATAAAGACAAATCTATATTGTTGTAGAACTAGTGTCCATCATATCCTACGGAACTTAATTGGCGCACCATGCTCAGGATGTACAGTAATAACTGAGTAAGGGGCATGCTGGTACCTATCAGACAGCTCAAATTTGAAATGCTGCAGGATCATACTTAATCCCATCTTAGCCTCAAGAAGTGCGAAATTCTGCCAGATGCAGATGCGTGGGCCCCACCCGAAGGGATAGAATGCTGATTGCCCGTCCTTTGTTGCCTTTGAGATGCCTTCAGCGAACCGCGTTGGTTGGAATTCATTTGCATCAGGGCCCCAGATTTCTGGGTCATGGTGGATAGTAAGTAAAGACAATCCAAGGAACACACCAGGTGGAATGGTAAGATCACCAACTTGCATCGTTTTGTAAGTTTGACGATTGAGTATAGCAACAGGAGTGTACAAGCGCAACACCTCATATAATACCATGCTCACCTAAAAATTAGTTAAATTTCAAAATATGAAATACCAAAATGTACGAGTGTGAGTTTTTAGAGCAACTTGCATTGTTATTTGTGAACACTATGGTAGGAGGTTCCATATCTGTTTATCACAAACTGACGTATTGACTTGCATTCAAGTGTATTTAGTCGGATTTGCGCTATTGGTATATAATTGCTTAAGGTTAGCAATATCAGCTGCTCTAGTATGGCATATTAGCATGCTGCAAGGAAGCAGACTGATCATTGATCAACAATTAATTAATTGATACTCCATCCTGATCTCATGTAGCTCTAAGCAGCAATTTCTCAGCATGCACAAAACATGTAATGTTCAATTTTAAAGTTATGACTCACAATTTTTAGTCGGCCCAAGCCATCGTAATCTGGTTTTTCCTTTCCAAAAAGTTGCATAACCTCCTCACGTGTCTTTTCTTGCCACTCAGGATGCATGCTCAATACAACCATAGTCCATGTCAGAAGCACTGATGTGGTCTCCTGTCCAGCAAAATAAAATATTTTGCACTCTTCTATCACCTCGCGAGTTGTCATGCCAAGATTTGAGTCTGCTTTTCCAATTTGCATCATTTCCCTCTTGTTTGAGTCCAACAATATACCAAGCAAATCATCTTTTGGGTTCTCTCCATTTCGAATGGCCTTCTCTCTTTTTGTAATTATGCCCATGAGGAGTGCTCCGATTTCTCTTGAAATCTGCTTCATCCTTCTATTGTTTTCAGTTGGAAAGTACCTGTAATTAAGGCCAGATATCATTATTCAATTTTCAACTTTGAGAAAAAACATTGACAAGTACTTTAGCTAACAGGAAACAATTCAACTGCACTCAAAATAAAACAAGCATATTCGGTCTCTAATTAGTCCCTTTTCCTATTTTTCTTTTGTTTTTATAAAAGTTTAAGCTTAGTTGTTATCTAGGTGAATTAAGGTGAATTAAGCTTACTTGTTGCGCAATGCTTGTTTAGTACCTCGAGAATATTAAGGTGAATTAAGGAAAAAAGTATCGCATGCTACAGAAAGGCATACTAGGTGAAAGCCAAATGCAAGTTGGTTAACTGATTCACTTTGGTTGTTTTTGATCAAAATCATGGAACTGACCTAAAAATTATGAATATTTTTATTTCAAAATAAAACCAAAATAAATAAAAGAAAGGAACTCATACCAGCTGAAAGGGATGAAAAATGTTGGCATAGCTTTGATAAGACGCTCAGCGAGCTCGCCTTGTAGCTGAAAAATCCGTCTCCCTTCGTTGTAACTGCTGCCAAATGCTGCCCTGGAAATGACATCTCCCGTTAAATTTTGCAACTCCGGCCAAACATCCAGCTCGAATGACCAGTCATGCCCTGCTAAATTCTCCCATCTGGCCACTAACTCTTCAAAACAGGTAGAGAATGCTGGCAGCATCCGCTATAAAAGAAGTAAAATGTTTTTACATGCCTTTTAATTTGAAATAAGTTAATTTCACATATTCAAAAGTACCTTCCATCAAGTTCTTTTTCTGAACTTTGGGGTGTTACAGTATAATGAATCGTTACTTCAGAAATATTATACTCTGATTATACTTCGATTGCTATCATTAAATTATTGATGATATGATTTTAATAATAAAAATATCTTAAACATACTTCTTGATTGGAATATCAAATTCTATATAAAGGAATTTATGCTTAGTATTAGAGTAATGGTATGGTATGTGACATTGACATAAACACAAATGACCCTGAGAATTTTCTCTGAACAGTAGCACACTCTAATTAGGACAAAACTTGATTTCTTATGTGTTAAAGCTTGATTTTTTTTTACTACTAGTAGGTATCTATCCAAATACCCACAATTCAATTATTGTTAATTAACTCAAAACTCACAATTATTAACTCAAGTACTGCACTCATGGCTATTAATTCAAACAATATTGTTGGATGGTTGGACAGTGTTGGATGCAACATGTCTCTCATATCTTATTGAATAATTTAGTGGTCAAAATTGAATTATTTATACTCAAGCTCAATAAAAAGGAATGAGCTGATATCTGCAGGACCAAGCTGTACTTAATTAGTTAATATTAATTGTGTTCTACTATAAAAAAAAAAAACAAGAAACAAGTAACCAATTCACTCTCTAGTTGCTCAATCTCTAGCCTTGTTTGTGCTTAATTTGGACATGGGAAGAGTTGGTGCTCCAGTTGTGCTTGAGGAACACCACACTGATGATGACATGGAGACTGATGCTAAATGACATCACAGGGTGCAGGGCTGGAGATGCACAACTTTTGTTTAATGCATTTTATCCTTTTCTATCTTGTATGCAGTTATGTTATATTTTGTTTAGTCATCTATCTTGGATTGATAGCTATGTTCTGGGGTTAGCTAGCAGGTAGAAGGGATGTAATAACTTTTATTGCTTTTGTGACTGTTTGTAACCTGGTTTCATATGTTAAATGAAATCGGTAGTGCTAGAGACTACTACTTTCAAAAAAAAAAAAAAAGTACAGTATTGGTTCTAAGCAACCACATGCTTCCTGGTCAAGTATGCAATCGGCAATCGCCAACCACATTATTTCTTCCAACTAGCGCTGTACCTGAAAAGTAGTATCAAATAATTTTATAAAATTTTAAAAAAAAATTTATGTAAATAAATAATAATAATAATTAATAATAATAATAATAATACAATAATTTATAAATAAGAACATATATATATATATATATATATATAGAGTTATGCTACCGTTAGTCATGACTCACGGGCTGCTCCGTTAGTCATGACTCACGGGCTGCTCCGTTAGTCATGGTCCAGAAACATATCAAATCACCTCCAAATTTCGATTTATATGGCTCAATAAATTCTTTATATCAAAATATTATAGCACGCAAAAAATTTTCATTTTTGGAGATTTTTAAGTATTTGTTCTAAATTTTTTAAAATGATACATAAAACATTGATTATTTTATTAATATTGCATAGTCACTTTTAAAAAATCTCAAACAAATACTTAAAAATCTCCAAAAATGAAAATTTTTTGCGTGCTATAAGATTTGATATGAAGAATTTATTGAGCCATATAAATCAAAATTTGGAGGTGATTTGATATGTTTTTGGACCGTGACTAACGGAGCAGCCCGTGAGTCATGACTAACGGTAGCAAAATTCTATATATATATATATATTGGACCATTTTAAGGGTTAAAATTTGTTTTAGACATGTCACATTCATCTTATTTAATGAGGAGAGAAAAAAAATATATAAGTCATTGGATCAAAGTAGATAAAAAGTTTCAAACAAAATCAATGGTTCATAATAGTGATGATGTGACATAGTTGAGGTGCTTGGAAATCTACCCCTCTTTATGGAGTATAGATTATTTCCAAAGGTAGAAATGGAAGTACAAAACAAATATTAAACAACAAAATTTGCTAGCTAAGGTAGAAAATTTCTTTTTCTTAGTTTGTAATTGTATTATATATATAGAGCTAGACTATTGTGTTAATGTTAGCATTTCAATCCGAAATGCTAATGCCTCAAAAATTATGTTATCGTATCCGAAATCGTGATTTATGGTGCTTGATAAATTCTTCATATAAAAATATAAGGGTAAACAAAAAATTTATATTTTTAAAGTTTTCTTAGTATTTATTTTGTATTTTTAAAAAATGCATAAACAAACATCAATATTTTATTATTATTTATGAGTTCTTTTCAAATAGTTAAAAAACTCCAAAAATTGAAAAATTTTGTATTTCTTAGTATTTTTATATGAAGAATTTATTAAGTACCATAAATCATGATTTCGAATACTATAACACAATTTTTGAGGCGTTAGCACTTCAGATCGAAATGCTAACGTTAGCTCAATAAATTCTTTATATCCAAATCTTATAACATGCAAAAAAATTTATTTTTGAAGATTTTTAAGTATTTATTTCGGAGTTTTTAATAACAACTATACAATATTAATAAAATAATCAATGTTTTATATGTAACTTTTAAAAAATCCGAAATAAATACTTAAAAATCTCTAAAAATGGAAAATTTTTGTATGTCACATGATTTTGATATAAAGAATTAATTGAGCCATATAAATCAAAATTTGGATATGGTTTGCTACGTTTTTGGTGTTAAGCTCACGGGAGGCTCCCGTGAACTTAAAAAACACAGTAGTTTTACTCTCTCTCTCTCTCTCTATATATATATATATGTAGAATAATGCTGGTGTACAACTAACAATTTGTGTACAATTTAAATTATCATACAACTAATGGCTACGAGAGATGCCGGTGGCTTTCTATTTTTACCAAGCAAATGGGTATACTGGTCACAGTAAAAAAATATAAAAGGAAAATAGTCTGATGTGCTTAAGCAGTCAGCTTAATTGGAAATCAATTGTGCACACAGAGTAATGTTGCTGTGAATTAAAAAGAAAACGGCATTAACTGTAGCAAAATCAACGGGCCATTTAATTATATAGTTATGGTAATATTAATATGATTATTAAAATACCCACTCGGTTGCTCACTATAGGAAGAAGTTAATCAGAGTTTTATTATACCATATAATTAATGGTCCCACCCGTCAGATTTGTCTTCTTAATTCACTTTTTATCTTTTTTCAATACTAACAATTACATGGCCTTTAAAAATTCTGGAAAAATTCATCAGTTGGCTACATATTAATGATTCCTTGACCATTATTAAAAAGAAATGGAAAAATTTGCCATACACTTGAAGTGAGTTGGAAAAATTTATTTATCATGGGATAGCTAAATGGATTGCTAGATTGTTGCTTGTGTGCTCATTGTAGACAATAAATCAAAAAAAAAAAAAATAAGGCATGGAAGTTATAAAACAACGTATATCATTAATATGCGCAAATATCATTTTACCGAAAGAGATCCTTATAAGAACCAGAAAGAAGGGATTGACAGGTCAACAATGGGCTTACCAATTTATCAAATGAGATTTTAATATAATTATTTTTTCTTATTTTGCCGTTGTAATATAATAAATTGATAACTTTTAAGTTTAATTTATTTAATGTTAGCAGAAATTAGAGATTTTAGTCTATTAACAAGTTTATACTAATGATAATTAATACATGCTGATAGCTTATGAGTATAAATGACTATATTACCCTTTTGACAAATCAAGGGCTCACAATAAAAGTTGGACCATAAGATTGGTTGTACACAAATTTTTAGTTGTAGACCAGCAATATTCATATATGTATACTGTCATAATTTACCTTCAACTTCTCTACATGGAAGGCAGGGTTGAGAATCCTTCTGTGTTTAGCCCATTTTTCTCCTTCATGACTCGGAAGACCGTCGGCTAACAACAGGCTGAATTTGCCAAATTTTATCTTCTCAAAGTGGCTGAACTTATTGGATAGAATTTCCCTCACCAATTCCGGATTGTGGATGGTAACTCTTGGAACTGGCCCAAACCATGTAAAGTACTGTTTTCCTGTATATAATTGTGAGATCAAAATCAACATTAATTCATCCGTTGATGATGAACTTTGATTTGGAATATAGCATTTTAAATGGAAAATGTTATAATTTGGGTTGTTTGAGGACTATAAAAGAGAAAGATGCGCGCATTGTCTTTTAGTAAAAAAATCAGGGATTGCATAGATATATAAATGCTACTAGAAATTAAGATGAAAGACAGTTCCTTCTTATATATATACATAACGAATTCAATAATTCATCCATGAACTACAACTAAACAAAGAAAATAACCATAAGGATAATTTCTCACCGAATTCTTTCATTGTGCGATCGATCAGGGGATCAACCCGTCGGACAATATCGTGCGATAACGGCATGGGCTTGGCGCGTGCTTCTTTGTTGAGCCGGCTGTTCTCCCTGAAATCACCAGCAGGCGATCGATACACGGTGCCGTGCAGCCCTTGCTTCCGGAGTGCCCTTTCCAGGCGCTTCGGCCTGAGCCATGCCCATTCAAGGAGTGCTTGGGCAGCTTTCCATAGGAGCAGCAAGGACAAAGCTCCTATGAACAAGCTCCATGGGCTTGCTCCAAATTGGAAAATTATTTCTTTCATGTTTTGACAGTGGTATGTATGTGTCACTGAGGTTTTGAAATTTCTTGTTGGTGGTTTCTGTACAATTATGGAGTTGAGTGAGTGAGTGAGTGAGTGAGTGTGTGTGTGATTTGGGGTGTATGCAATGCAATTGAAAATATATATATAGGCTGCACATTTATTGTTTGAGTCAAGATACAGTACACCATATTTTTTTCAGTGTATCCACCATATTTTTTTCAATAAAAACTTGAAACTTAAGTGAGCCGTTGGATTTGATAAAGATATTTGGGGAATTCAAAATATATAGGCTGTATATATTCATTAATTAGCATTCTTGTGATTTGCTGGCGCACATTTATTGTTTATTAGTTTTCGATACTAGTCTAGCAATCTGCAAAAGTATATATCTGTGAGGATTTCGTTTTGTATTCTTTTTTTTTTTTTTTTCAAGAAACAACATACTGACTGGAGTATTAATTCAATCTTGATTGTTTGATCTTATCGATCCTTACTTACATATAAAGAGGAGGGATTCATTGACAATACATATCTTGATAATCTTGATAATAGGTCATCTTTAAAAATTGGTAAAAAATCATAAAAAATCTTAAAAATCAAAAAAGTTTTATGGATGCATTATTTACCTTATAGATTGATAGTGTAGCTCTAGATTTACTCAAAATGCAAACATTTTCATATTAGTCTAGCTCTAGATTTACTCATTAATTTACTCTTATATCAAATGATTTTTTTTTTTTTTTTTATCTTCATATCAAATGATATTATTCTTATTTTTCCTCTTAGTCACTCTATTTCTTTTTTCTTTTTTCATTTAATTATTTATTTTAAAAATTTTTAAATAAATAATTAAATGAAAAAAGAAAAAAAAAAAAACAGAGTGACTAAGAGGAAAAATAAAATAAAATAAATATTTATTTATTTATTTATGTTATTAGATTTTTCTTTTTGAAGTTCCTTAATCTCTCTTTTCATTTTCTCCTCGTCTTAAGAGAAAAACTAATTATAAGAGCCGGGCCACGTAGGGGCAGAGGCATGTATGCCACGTAGCGCCATTGGTCACACTGTAGGCCTGGTCCGCTTGGACATATTGATCTTCTTTTTTTTTTTTTTTTGCGTTATCATTTATAATTGAAATCTCATAAGTTGTATATAAAAATTTTATATGACATAGTTAATAAATTATTATTAAGTCCATTAAATATTTACTCTAGTATATGTCAAATTTCCGTCAAAAATTTAAGATATTTAACATTTATTTTACTATTTTGAATGCATAATACCTTTAATTTGAATGTTCCATTAAATTTCTGTTTTGAATGCATATATAAAACCTTTCATTCTTTCAAGTAACTGGATCATAATATGTATATATATATACACATATATACATATATACATACATACATACATACATATATACATACATACATATATGCATACATATACATATACATATACATATACATATACATATACATATACATATACATATACATATACATATACATATATACATATATAGGGACATGTTACGGTGCTTTGCAAAGTTGAAGCTTTTTTTGCTTTGCGTTTTCAAAATCTCACAAACGAAAACTCAAACAACAATCTAATTGAACCAAAACATTCTAAATATTGAAATATGATGGGATGCCAAAATTTTCTATTTTTAAAATTTTTTAACTATTTTTTCTGATTTTTTAGAAAGATGACCCAGAAATAATAATAAAATAATGATGCCAAAAAGTGTCAATCTTTCAAAAATCCAAAAAAATAGCTAAAAAATTTGAAAAATTATAAAATTTGGTATTTTGTATGTTTTCAATATGTAGATTGTGTTTAGCAAATTAAATTGGCCATTTGAGCTTTGGAGAATAAGATTTGAACGCAAAGCAAAAAATTGCCCAACCTTGCAAAGCAACATAATCATATTCTATATATATATATATATACATATATACATATACATATATACATATATATACATATACATATATGTATATATATGTATATACATACACATATATACATATATGTATATATGTATATGTATATATGTATATGTATATATATATATATATATATATATATATATATATATGAGTAAAACTAGCGTGTTCTTAATTAAGCTCACGGGAGGCTCCCGTGAGCTTAAGAGTACGCTAATTTTACTCTCTCTCTCTCTCTCTCTCTCTCTCTATATATATATATATATATATATAGTAAAACTATGGTGCTCCTAAGAGCATGGAGGCCTCCCGTGCTCCTAACTCAAAAAATCATATTAAACCATCTCGAAATTTTGATTTATGGGTCTCATTAAATTCTTTATATCAAAATATCATAAGATACAAAAATTTTTCATTTTTTGAGATTTTTAAGTATTTGTTTTGTATTTTTTAGAGATGACATAGTTTTATATATTATTTTATTGTTATTTTGATGTCATTCTAAAAAATCTCAAAACATATACTTAAGAAACTCAAAAAATGGAAAATTTTTGTATCCTAAGAGATTTTGATATAAAGAATTTAATGAGAATGATAAATCAAAATTTCGTGATGATTTAGTATGATATTTGAGTTAGGAGCACGAGAGGCCTCCGTGCTCCTAGGAGCACGCTAGATTTACTTTATATATATATATATATATATATATATATATATATATATATATAGTTGGGTTATGGTGATATGCATAGCAAAACCACATTTTTGCTATGCACTCGTATCTCAACAACCGTAACTCGGATGGCCGATCCGATTCGACCAGTGCATTCTACATATCGAAAACTCATAGGATACTAATTTTTATTATTTTTGGAGATTCCTAACTATTTTTAACGATTTTTGGAAAAATGACCCTGATTATGAGTTCCAAATATATTATTGTATTATTATTTTCTTGCCATCTTTCAAAAATCATTAAAAATAGTTAGGAATCTCTAAAAATAGTAAAAATTAGTATCCGATGAGTTTTCGATATGTAGAATGCACCAGTCGAATCGGATCGGCCATCCGAGTTACGGTTGTTGAGATACGATCGCATAGCAAAAACGTATTTTTGCTATGCATATCACCGTAACTCTATATATATAAATTTTGCTAAAATGAGTCATGACTCACGGGCTGCTCTGTGAGTCAGGATCCAAAAACATATCAAATTATCTCCAAATTTTGATTTATATGGCTCAATAAATCATTTATATCAAAATCTTATAGCACGCAAAATTTTTCATTTTTAGAGATTTTTAAGTATTTATTCTAGATTTTTTAAAATGATACATAAAACATTGATTATTTTATTAATATTGTATAGTCACTTTTAAAAAAACTCAAACAAATACTTAAAAATCTCCAAAAATGAAAATTTTTTGCGTGCTATAAAGATTTGATATGAAGAATTTATTGGGCCATATAAATTGAAATTTGGAGGTGATTTGATATGTTTTTAGATCAAAACTCACGGAGCAGCCCGTGAGTCATGACTCTCCAAAAATGAAAATATATATATTTTTTCGAATTGAATGGCAGCAGCTACTGATTAATTACATAAATCCAAATATTTACCATGCCGAGAATCCGAGATATGCCAACAAGGTTTTACGGAGATCGACCTGGCGTCACACAATGGCCAGATTTTTAAATTCGATCACAGATAACTCCAACAATGCGTCCGTATCTGCTGAGATCTCGGATCTGATGATCCTGAGATTCCGATCCGACGGTTTTCAGAGCCCATATCTACTGAGTCCGGATCTCAAGGTCCCTGAGAACCGTCGGATCATAAGGTCAGAGTCCTGAGATCCGATTTGGATCTCAGACGATTTCAGCGCCTCCAACAATAAAATAATACTCCCCATTGACCTTATCTCTCGAGTCCGAAATTACGCGTGCCTTTCGTATATTACTGTACTATCACATATTTATCCTTATTTAAACACAAGTTGTAACGTAATTGTATTCCTCTTCCTCTTGTTTGAACTCTGTTCCAGTCTTCCAGATCTCTGACTGACTATGACCTTAAATCTCCCAATCTTTTGTTGACTCTTGTTAACATATCCTTGCTGGCCAAGGCATACTTCCATTTTAGACCCATTTTAATCCCTCAATTGCATATATACACCCCCAAATTAATCACACTCACTCACTCCACGAAAGAAGTTTCAGAACCTCAGTGACACATACATACCACTGTCAAAACATGAAAGGAATGATTTCTCAATTTGGAGCAAACTTATGGGGTTTGTTCATAGGAGCTTTGTCCTTGCTTCTCCTATGGAAAGCTTTCCAAGTACTTGAATGGGCGTGGCTGAGGCCGAAGCGCCTGGAAAAGGCGCTCCGGAAGCAAGGCCTGCACGGCACAGTGTACCGATCTGTTGCTGGTGATTTTACGGAGAACAGCCGGCTCAACAAAGAAGCACGCGCCAAGCCCATGTCGTTATCGCACGATATTGTCCCACGGGTTGTTCCCCTGATCGATCACACAATGAAAGAATTTGGTGAGAAACGTTATGGTTATTTTCTTTAGTTAGTTGTGGTTCATGGATGAAATTAAAAATTGAATTTTTTTTTTTTTTTTTAACTAAGAGACCATCTTTCCCTTTTAATTTATAGTCCTCAAAAAAAAAAAAAACAAATTATAACATGTTCCTTTAAAATGCTATATTGCAAATCAAAGTTCATCATCAACGGATGAATTAATGTTGATTTTGATCTCACAATATACAGGAAAACAGTACTTTACATGGTTCGGGCCCGTTCCAAGAGTTACCATCCACAACCCGGAATTGGTGAGGGAAATTCTATCCAATAAATTCGGTCACTTTCAGAAGATCAAATTAGGCCAATTCAGCCGGTTGCTAGCCGACGGTCTCTCGAATCATGAAGGCGAAAAATGGGCCAAACACAGAAGGATTCTCAACCCTGCCTTCCATGTAGAGAAGTTGAAGGTAAATTATGACAGTATATATATATATAATGTAATTACAAACTAAGGAACTAAATTGCTTTGGACACGAATTGATATGGTTTCTGTTCATCTGGCTTGGTGGAAAAGTATCAAGATAACAAGAAATTTTCTACGTTTGCTAGGAAATTTTGTTATTCTAACATATTTGTTTTGTACTTCCATTTCTACCTTTAGAAAGAATTGGGCGATTGCATACTTGACCAGGAAGCATCTGGTTGCTCAGAACCAATATTGTAATGGTTAATTGTTTCTTGTTTAATATATATGGTTGAATACAATTAAGTAGAAAGTGGTCCTGCAGATGTCAGCTTATTACTTTTTATTGAGCTTAAGTATTAATAGTTCAATTTTGAGCACCAAACCAATAAGATATGAGAAACATATTGTGTCCAACACTGTCCAACCATCCACCAATATAGTTTGAATTAATAGCCACGAGTGCAGTAATTGAGTTAATAATTGTGAGTTTTGAGTTAATTAACAATTATTGAATTGTGGATAGTTGGATAGATAATTATTGGAAACTACCTACTTCTCGTAAAATAATCAAATTTTAACACTCATATAAGATATCAAGTTTTGGAGCTTTATGTGGAGTGAGTTTGGTCCTAATTATTAAATTAACTATTAGAGCATATACTACTGTTTGGACCAAATTCTCTGGGTCATTTGTATGTCAATGCATGTCACATACCTTTCTAAAGTAACGATTCATTATACTGTAACACCCCGAATTTCGGAAACAAGACTTGATGGAAGGGACTTTTGAATATGTGGAAATTAACTCATTTCATATGAAAAGCCATTTAAAACGACATATTACTTCTTTTATAGCGGATGCTGCCAGCATTCTCTACCTGTTGTGAAGAGTTAGTGGCCAGATGGGAGAACTCAGCAGGGCTTGATGGGTCATTCGAGCTGGATGTTTGGCCGGAGTTGCAAAATTTAACGGGAGACGTCATTTCCAGGGCAGCATTTGGCAGCAGTTACAATGAAGGGAGACGCATTTTTCAGCTGCAAGGCGAGCTTGCTGAGCGTCTTATCAAAGCTATGCCAACATTTTTCATCCCTTTCAGCTGGTATGAGTTTCTTTCTTTTGTCATTTTGGTTTTATTTTGAAATAAAAATATTCATGATTTTGAGGCCAGTTCAAGATTTTGATCAAAAACAATTAAGAGTGAATCAGTTGACCTATTTGCATTTGGCTTTCACCTAGTATGCAACTATGCATTTCTTTCTGTAACTTTGACATAAACATGTGATACTTTTTTTTTTCCGGAATTCACCTTGATGTTCTTAGAGGTACTTAAGAAGCATTGTGCAACCAGTATCTAGATAACAATTGAGCTTAAACTTTTAGTAAAACAAAAGAAAAATTGTAAAAGAGACTTATTAGTGACTGAGTATGCTCGTCTTATTTTGACTTGAGTTGAAGTGTTTCTGTGAGCTGAAGTTCAATGTTCTTCTGAAAGTTATAAATTGAATAATGATATCTGGCCCTAATTACAGGTACCTTCCAACGGAAAACAATAGAAGGATGAAGCAGATTTCAAAAGAAACCGGAGCACTCCTCATGGGCATAATTACAAAAAGAGAAAAGGCCATTCGGAACGGAGAGACCCCAAAAGATGATCTGCTCGGTATGTTGTTGGACTCAAACATGACGGAAATGATGCAAAATGGAAAAACCGACTCGAATCTTGGCATGACAACTCATGAGGTGATAGAAGAGTGCAAAATATTTTATTTTGCTGGACAGGAGACCACATCAGTGCTTCTGACATGGACTATGGTTGTATTGAGCATGCATCCTGAGTGGCAAGAAAAGACGCGTGAGGAGGTTATGCAACATTTTGGAAAGGAAAAACCAGATTACGATGGCTTGGGCCGACTAAAAATTGTGAGTCATAAATTTAGATTTCAACATTATATGTTTTGTGCATCCTGAGAAATTGCAGCTTAATTAGAGCTAAATGAGATCAGGATGGAGTATTAATTAATTGTTAATCAGTCTGCTTTCGTGTCGCACGCTAATGTTCCATACTAGAGCAGCTGATATTGCAAAGCTTAAGCAGTGCATATACCAATACCGCAACTCCAGCTAAATACACTTGAATGCAAGTTGCTCAAAAAACTCACCCTAACATTTCGGTATTTCATATTTTTTTAAATTTAACTCAATTTTAGGTGACCATGGTATTATATGAGGTGCTGCGCTTGTACAGCCCAGTGGTTATGCTTACTCGTCAAACTTACAAAACGATGCAAGTCGGAGATCTTACCATTCCACCCGGAGTGCTCCTCGGGTTGCCTATACTTTCTATCCACCATGACCCCGAAATCTGGGGCCCAGATGCGAACGAATTCAAACCAACACGCTTCGCTGAAGGCATCTCAAAGGCAACAAAGGACGGGCAATTGGCATTCTATCCGTTCGGTTGGGGCCCACGCATCTGCATCGGGCAGAATTTCGCACTTCTTGAGGCTAAGATGGGACTAAGTATGATCCTCCAACACTTTAAATTTGAGCTGTCAGACAAGTACCAGCATGCCCCCTACACAGTTATTACGGTACACCCCGAGCATGGTGCGCCAATTAAGTTCCATAGGATATGATCGACTTACAGCAATAATGATTTTGTTTTAATTATTTAGTGTGTTACATTTTTGGTAGTTTTGAATAGCTTTGTGAAACAAAATAACACTAGGATGTTATTTATTGTAGTTAAATAAATCCAGCAATTCCTCTACTTTTTTTTTTTTTGCCTTCAGATATTTTTCTTGACTGCCAGAGAAGTGAATCCGGGATGAACTTAATTCTCATCCAAACAATATTATATTCTAAATTAATCCACATCGTTGATTCGCTGCGCGATACAATACTGCGCAGCAGAGGATAAGCACTCTGTAATGGCCTCTAAACACAAAAAAGTGGAAGAACTGTAGTCAGCTTTAATTTGGTTTTGATCGTCTTTTGGGTTGGCAGTGAATCATGTAAGAACTATATACAGTCAGCTTTAATATTTTCAAGGCAACACTTTAAATTAATTTCGTTTTAGTACATGTTTTAATTATTATTTGAATTTTGATTGTGTGGAACAAACTACCGTGCAAATGCAAGTGAGATCTTTGATACTCTGGACATAATATTGTGAACAAACTTTCGTTTTAGTTTTTTTTTTTTTTTTTTTTTTGAAGTAGTAGGCGAAATGCCTACTATATTTTAATTTAATAAAATAAAAGGAGTTTTAGTACATGAGAGGAGGTATGAGGATTTACATGTGAGGAATAAGAATATACAAGATAGATAGACTATGAATATACAACAACTTTCGTGTTAGTTAGTTTTTATCTCATTTCATGACTGCATTAACATAATATTGTAAAGATTCAAATAAGCAAATAAGATACGCTGGACATCTTTTCACTTCTACCCAACAAGATCGCTGTACTTTAATTGGAAAAAAAAAAAAATGGGTCAACAAATCCAACTAAATTCCTAGCCATGCTTGAAACTACAAAGTTCAACATTTATCATCTAACCACGTTGCGGGCTTTCCAAAAGAATGACAGAAGATGTGCAAACATAATTTCTTTCTTTCTTTTTTTTCTTTTTCCAACTGTTCAGTACTACAGTAAGAGCCCAATGGCTGAACGGGAGGTGTTTGTTTCCTACTTTCCAAAGTTAAATTAAAGGAGTTAGGATTCTTTGCTGGCCTCTTTCAAATTTCTTCCCCCATAGAAAAAAGTATAAGAGAAAAAGAAAGAAACAAACCAAACTCTTACTACTGAGTAGTCGATATATTTCAGAGCCCATTTTATTCTATTTCATATATCAATTCAAGACCTATATATGGCCCGGTTTTATAACCAATTTCAACCCTAGTGCCTTTTTTAGCGGGAAACCAACTCCTCCTGTCATCCATAGCGGGAAATGATCAAATGAACGAGTGCTCCTCCCCTGACTTACTGCATTGTGCAGTTCACAACGTCAACCGTTGGATCATCTCGAGATCTGTGCTGACACAAATCTCGAGACAATCCAATGGCTGACGCTGTGAACTGCACTGTGCAGTACAGCAGGGGATATGAATTATTTTTTCGAACACCTCTTATGAATGAAGTCCGGAACTAAAATCAAATCACAAAGAAAATCCGTGTCCTGCATTCTCCAAGTCTTCATACTCAGAGAGAAAGAGAAATCGGAGAGTGAAACATAGAGATGGCCTCCTCTGCACCGGACGAAGATCGGCCGGCGAAAAAAGTAACCTTTGCAGCCAATGAAGAAGAAGAGGAGCAGCACGGCGAAGACTTCATAAGGCGTATGCCTGATAATGTCCTCCACATGATCCTCTCCAAACTGCAGACGCGTGACGCCGCGGTCACCACCGCCGTCTCGAAGCGGTGGGCCCCCCCTTTTCCCCACGCTTCCGTCACTCGAGATCGACGTGGCGTCCTTCAACCCCAGGGATCCGCAGGATGATCTAGGCGTGGACGACGATCATGTCTTCAACAGTAGCGATTGGATCGATGCGCTGTTCTCGGTGCTCGAATCGCGCATTACCCCCGTCAAGAGGTTTGGCATAGCTGTTGATACACTGGAGCCGGATGAGGACGAGTTCTACGACGTGTTTCATTGTCTGTGTGTCGGTGGTGTGGAGGAACTGTCCATCATGGACACTGAGCTTTGGTGCTGCTACCGGATACCCTCGCCGGTGTTTGCTTGCAACACAATCACGAAGCTGGAGCTCTGCTCTTGTAAGCTGGTGGTGCCCTCGAAATTGACCGGCCTTCTGTCGGTCAAGATGCTGAAGCTCACGCAGGTCACGGTTGCGGACGACCATCTGTGCAGGATGATCTCGCGGTGCAAGGCAATGGAGAGATTGCACATCTTCCGTTGTTGCAAAATCAAGAACGTTGTTATCCGGGCACCGAGTCTGTCAGAGTTGGTGATCGATTTC
Source organism: Cyperus esculentus (assembly GCA_030179965.1). Taxonomy (NCBI): domain Eukaryota; kingdom Viridiplantae; phylum Streptophyta; class Magnoliopsida; order Poales; family Cyperaceae; genus Cyperus; species Cyperus esculentus. The sequence continues at coordinate 3,005,247 of JASGLE010000025.1, read as the reverse complement.
GGTCGCCCGATCGGAGTACTGCTCAAAAGCGCCCCGATGCTGGCGTCTATCTCAGTTTCGTTTAAATATGATATTAAATTGTGGAGGGAACTTTATGCTTGTTTTGAAGAGCTGACTGATGCTGAGGAGTGCCTCGGAGGCCTCGATCAAAGCCGCTTAGAGAAGGCATTTGGCGGGACCAATGAGCCTGCAAATCTTATAGCCTTTCTGAATGGCCTTCGCAATGTCGAGGATCTTCATTTGATCTTCTCTAATGAGTACCACAAGGTATCCTTGGTACCTTTCTAACTAAAATCAATTAGTTATGTGTATGTGTGTATATAATTTTAATTGGCATAGCATGCTTGGTCTATTGAAAATCTTTCTAGTTCTGTTTACCTCAATGCAGGAGCTGAGTTGAACCCAAAAAATTACATTTTTATCTCCAAAAGTAAATCAACTGATTTAGTTCTAACCAGAAAAGTTGGACTAAACTTCCACACAGATGATAGTTCTATGCAAAATATAGCCCCAAAATGGAGCTTCATAGTAAAACACTTTCTGAACATTTCAATTCTAATGTTGTCAATTTATTTGTGGTATCAATTTCGAGTTTCACTACTCTCTTCTGACCGCATCTGTAATTATCTAATGCTAGCTTTTGTTAAAAGAAGCTATAGCTTTACCAACAAGGTTATCTCCAAAGTGCAATTTGGTCCGGCTAAAGAAGTTATGCCTTTGTTTGCCGATGAAGTATCGTGCCTTCAATATGATCATATACTGGCTTCTCAACAGCTCCCCGCATTTGATGGAGGTCACAATCTGTGTAAGTTTAACTTCAGAAATAGTATTATCAGTTTCCAAATTTAGTCATATCTAAGATACCGCATTGTATGAGTGTTTATTTGGCATATTTTTGCATCACAAGCTAGCCAATATTTTACCCAAATGAAAAAATAAACAAAGAACAAAATGTCATGTAGTCCTGGCTGGATTGATGCTTATATTGCGTGACATACCATTACATTCTAATCAAGGAGTGAACTTAGCATTGAATCATTCATAAAAGAATGTAAATGCATTCTAACATAAGAATAGAATTAGAAAGTTATCAACTTCTTCTATAGTTGTGGTGAATTTTACCCTTGATGTTTTTGTTGAACTTGCAATATACTTTTTGGAGTAACTTATTGTTTCTTCATTTGTTCTGATGATTACAGGTTAGTACATGTTTGAAAGAATATAAATATGGTTCTAAAGATCTGGAGTTGGACTTTTGGGAGAAGCGACCACCAGCAGAATGTGTTAAACATCACCTGAGAGCTGCCACATTTCATCTGGAAGATTATGCTTTTGAAGATTGTTCTATATTTCTAAAATTTCTTTTACAAAATGCTGGAACTCTGAACAATATGAACATACTAATCCATACCGGCTGGGAACCAGATACTGCTACACCAGAAGCAACAGAGATTATTAAGAACGAACTCGCAGCTATCCAAGTGGCTTCTCCAGATGTTGCGATATCGGTCAAACCTAGTAAATTTAAGTGTGGACATATCAGGTATTAAATCTCTATTTAGCACTTGTATATCTATTTCGGTATGTAGCAGCAGTGCAGCACCCTATATCATGTTGCAATTCCAATGCCTTGCCCCTAAGGCCCTAATGTATGACCTTATCTATGACTTGATGTCAATTTTTGTCGTGATGGTTCTGTTCGATTAGGATTGGACTTTTTGGGGTTGATTTTGAGTTGTGTAAGAACTAATTAACTGGCAATTCTAGTATTTCTCAATGCTGGATTTCAGCTTTTAGTCTAGTTTATGATTTGAGCAGTTGGTCTTATATATGACTTGTGATTACTGTAGTTGCAAGTAATATTTCTGCATTGCATATGCTTTGTTATTCTAATTCAGCACTCTTATTAAGAGTCTTTTCTACTGTGCTCGTAACTAAGAATTACCTTAATGCAGCCTCGTTCTATATAGATCACAGAATATTTTCTTAAATATTGCGGCCAATTTTTATATATAAAAAATAAAAAATCTTATTTTTAATTTTCGAAAATAAAACAACTTATTTTGAAAAATAGTAAATCCGGGTTCCCAGAACCCGGCCTTACTGTTGGTAGACTGGTTTCTGGGAAAACGGCCTACTTTTATGAGGCCATTTTCCCAGAAACCGGCCTACTGTTGGCAGGCCGATTCCTGGGAACCCGGCCTACTGTTGGCAGGCCGGTTCCTGGGAACTCGGCCTACCAATTTTTTTTTTTTGATATTTTTTTCAGATAGACCTCGTTGTTAGCTTTCCGTAGCCGTGAAGTTTGCTCCGATCGGAGTTTCCTATCAAAAGTTATGCCCGTTTGAATGTTGAGTGCCCGAAATATAGGATAAGATTCTGTGTAAATTTCAGAACGGAATACAGAAATGTTTTCAATGAATAATATTATAAATAATATTAAGTATCACAAATAATATTAGAAAAAACATATAAAGAAATAATTTAAATTTATTGCATGATAATTATGCTCGTTCGAATGTTTTTTACCCAAAATTTAAGATACAACTCAGTATAAAATTTAGTACATGACTGTTATTTACACAATAAATTTTTAATAAATCCTAAAACTTTTTGTTCATTTCAAATAAAATAAAATTATTTCTTTATCATTTTTCTAATATTATTTGTGATACTTAATATTTATTTATAATATTATTCATTGGAAACATTTCCGAATTCCGTTCTGAATTTTATACTGAATCTTATCCTATATATCAGACACTCAACATTCACAATAGCAGTCATGTACTAAATGAGCAAATGGTTATTTATCTGAAATGAGCAAAAAGTTCTAGGATTTATTAAAAATTTATTGTGTAAATAACAGTCATGTATTAAATTTCGTACTGAATTTTATACTGAGTCGTATCTTAAATTTTGGGTACTCAACGTTCAAACGGCTATAATTATCATGCAATAAATTTAAATTATTTCTTTATATATTTTTTCTAATATTATTTATGATACTTAATATTTATTTATAATATGATTCATTGAAAACATTTCTGAATTCCGTTCTGAATTTTACACATAATCTTATCCTATATTTCAGGTGCTCAATATTCAAACGGGCATAACTTTTGATAGGAAACTCTGATCGGAGCAAACTTCGCGGCTACGGAAAGCTAACAACGAGATCTATCTGAAAAAAATATCAGAAAAAAAAAATTGGTAGGCCGGGTAGGCCGTTTTCCCAGAAACCGGCCTACTGTTGGCAGGCCGGTTCCTGGAAACCCGGGTTTACTATTTTTCAAAATAAGTTGTTTTATTTTCGAAAATTAAAAATAAGATTTTTTATTTTTTATATATAAAAATTGTCCAAATATTGCAAATGGATCGCAAAAAAATCTTCTAATGCAAATATCTAAAGCGTGAAGACTGAAGAGGCTGTGCAAGTTATGCAAGTGCTTTACATTTTCTAGCAGTAGCAGGTGAAGATGTAGTTGTGTTGTGCCAAATGCTAATTGAACGGAAAAAGAAGCTCCTGGGACTCCAAACCAGTTCTCCAAATTCCCAATTTTGTTTCTACCTTGTTCACGTTGACAGCCCTATTCCTGCGTCCATCCCAAAAATATTGGAAAATATAGCTTTTAAAACCTTTTGTAACTTTTGTTTTTTATTTCTTTCAGGCCAACTATATATGAAAAGGTACGGATTTTTTTAATAATAATTAAATAAATAATCGGAATTAAATATTTATGTAAATGTTAACTAAAATTCGGGATTCAGAAAGGTTTCGTTTCAAAATCGCGCCCCATACCACGAACTGTCAAAAAATGTTAGAAAATGTCAGAGATTCGAAAAAACTATATTTTATATACGGGCATAGGATACGAAACCGAAACGAGTGGCTGCATATTTAATATACAATCAATGTCAGAAGATTGTGTTTTCAATGGGTTGCGTTTTCAATTAGTAACCCAAAGTTTGGGTTGCATGTCAGAAACGTATCCCAAGAGATGGGTCACGGATTGAAAACGCAACCCATAAAAAAGATAAAAAAAAAAAAACTTGGGCACGCGCAAATTATTGGTATGGGATGCGGATTAGAAATGAAACATTTTTAAATCCCGAATTTCAGTTAATATTTACCTAAATATTTAATTCTGATTATTTATTTAATTATTATTAAAAATCGGTGAAAAAGGTATACAAATTAATGGTATAATATGATGCACCTATTTCATATATGCATATTAACCAGACTTGCACCTATATTTGCACCTAAAATCCTAAGTTCATTTGCATTTTAATAGAAGATTGTCTAGAATTAAGTTACTTCTGTGTTTTGGTCCTATTTTCAGGTAAACGGAGCTTTTAGAGCAATTTGGACTAAATTTGGAGCAAAAGAGCAAACATAGGCAAAGGAGCATCTAATTACAAGATCAAAACCGCCTATTTCGGTGCACAACCGCCATATCTAAATCAAGGAAACGCGTAGAGAGCCAATTTAAGCGACATACAGGCTATTTCGAGGCCAAGTTCTCTTTGGACTACTAAATGCGGACCGCACTCCTATAACTGCGGTTCGCAGTCAGTTCAAAACAGAACAGAACTTCTATTTCCAGGGAGTGCTATTTTTGGCTGACTGACTGCGGACCGTACTTTGCTAATTGTGGAACGCAGGAAGGCTAAAACTGATCAGAGCACCTATTTTCCAGCGCGTGCTAATTCTGGTGGTCTCCTTTTGGGATTTTCCCTGAATTTCGCCCCAAGAAACTAGAAGATTGAACACCTAAAACTGAGACATCTTCTCATATAAAAGAGACCCCTTGGGGTGCTCTCATATCATCTGATAGATATATCTTGTCAAGTGGAGGTAGAGTCATAGGTCTCATGTGTTGAGTTAATTATAGGATAGAGTAATAGTTAAGTTGAGAGTTTTGTCGAGGGTGGAGCTAGACGCCGCTACGGTAATGGAGACGGTTACTCGCCGCTTCCTAAGCTTGCTCGGTTCTTTCTTTTCCCTTATTTTTATTTTTTTGTTCAGTCATGTCAAGGCGTGAGTAGTCGCCTTTGTTCTTGGGGTTTAGGATGATGTTTGTATATATGGATTAATTGAATACTTGCTTTTAACGTTTACGCATTGAAGTTATTTTCATATTTGCTTGGAGCTTATTCATAATTATGCTTGAATTGTTTTCTTGTTCTTTGATATGAACCTGTGGATGTATGTTCGTATCTAGTTGGTTAATTTATATCTTCTTAGGCCAGAATTGCTAATTGCAGTAGAGTGCGCTTGTAGTAGTTCACCCTATTTTAATAGACCTGTGGATTGGGTATAGTCTAGTTGGAAAACTTAACGTCAATTGATAGAGATTCAATACTTGCACTATTTGGGTAGATAACTTGTTGTCCAATTGTATTCGAGAGGAGAAGTTGTGGTTATAACGAGAGTTAAACCGTACCTGTGATCAAAAGCAAATTGGGTTTAGGTTAGATATAATCTAAAGATTTCGAATAGATCTAAAAGTATTTAAACGTGCCAACAAACGAGAGTTGAGGGACTTGTAATTGCTTTGGGTTAGTTGGGGATCGGTAACTTTGATCAACAATAGAAACTGAGCTTGAACTGCCTCTGATCTGTTTCATGCGGATCGCATTAGTGACAGGTGCGAACCGTACCAAGCAAGGAACAGACAGAGAACCACAAATTTGTACATCTTGTGGTTCGCGCCATCTCGGGTGTGGAACGCAGGCAGTTAGTCCAAACATCAAACTGATTCCGAAAACCCTGAGAATGCGTGTCTTATAATTGTTTAGAGTCTTTTACTTTTTCTTTTATAGTTTAGGAACCCAAACCTGAAAACAAACCCCCCAAAAAAATTGGTTACGAATAGGTACTCGTAGGATTAGAATTGCAAACAAAGAATTGTCTAAATTTAGTACCGTCCCTGTGGATTCGATCCCGACTATATTGCATAAATCGTACGCTTGCAATAGACTGTTGTATTGAGGGTAAAAGCCTATACATTCCACGCGTATCATAATAGAAACGTCACTAATGAAAATTTATATGGCAAATGATTGGCACACAAATAATGTTGGGATTTCATGTATATAGCCTAGGGTCGAATTTTTAAAATTTTTAACCCCAAGTTCATAACTATACTAAAAGATCTTCGTTAATGCAACAATCAAACATCTAATTGCATGGGAGAACACATGTAATTCTAACATATTACACAAAACAATTCTATCATGATTGCATGGAAGAACACATGCAATCCAATCATCTTCTCAATTAATTAAACTCTAATTAATTCACAAAGACGACATAAGAATTGTACCTTGATTTGCGCGGAATTGATAAGGCGATTGGCTATTCTTCGTTGCTCATTCTTCCTCTTTTCCTCCTGAATCGATCGACTTCAAGGCGAGGCAGCAGTGCGGAAGAGCCCTTAGTTCACCTTGAATCTACAAACAACTCGCGATCGGTGTTCACGATAGATGAACACCTAACTCTAGCACTCTCTAATGGAATTAGTTGTTCTTTAATTCTCAACACATGAGAAGAACAATGGAGGAAGAGGGATGCTGAAAATAACTACTAATTTTCGGATGATCTTGTTTGTGATCTGATCGCCTATATTTATAGGCGAAGATCAGAAAAAAAAACTTAATAATAGCACCAAACTAATAATAGCGCTCTTAATATTAATATATATATAGCATGGCCCTATTTTTGTTTCCCATTTCGACATGACAAAAAAAAACACCCCTATTTGTTTTATAAATTAAATTAGATAGTTAAAACCGCCTCCAATAATTCCATCTAATTACTTTATAAAGTAATTTTAGAAAGTTAATTCTAATATCTTATCCTTATTATTTCAACCATGAAATAATCTATAAGATATAGAACCTAGTTGTTTCTTATTCATTTGGTGTGACCGTTTAGGGATTTATGTCATGTTGAAGTTATAATATAACTAGTCTATATCAAATGACTACAGAGGTTCTATCACTACATATAGTCCTTCAAATGACATAAATAATGCTGCACATTATTTTGCCAAATCCTCTAGTATTGTGTCTATCCTTGTCACGTGATATTCTGAATGCTGCGCAAAATAGGAACGTGTCATTTTTGCACTGCATTCGTTTCTCTTGGTCTCTATAAGTGAATTATAATTATAACTCATACCAGTTATATTGCTAGCATTATAATCCCACTTTACCAAGGGGCCCAGTAATATCACTACTCATATTGAGTGACAATGATACTGTTGATACATAGATTTCTCCCGCACAAGTTTCACACAACGAACTATCACTTTATCCTATAACTTGATAGGGTTTAAATGATAATCACATCATGTGTTACTCATGTAAAAAATATACATATCTCATATCGTAGATTCAAAGACACAATGAAACATCAATGACACAAAACACAATCCATATGATGTTTCATTTAAATTGGTCATGCTCAATGTATAAAATATCCATCTAATTTTATACACTCATGTTTATAGTGATAAACTTTATATTTATAAAACTACAATATACTTTTATCAACATGATGATCTTACTGATAATTAATGTTCCTCTTTAATTATCAAAATCATGAGCTAATTTAGAAATACATATCCCATCTTTAGAGTTATATGATTCAGGACCAAGAGCATCTTCCTGAATTCTTCTAAAGGAATGATATTATTAAATTTCAAGGAACATAAATACATATCAAAAACATATTTAACATAAATACATATCAAAAACATATTTAATCATAAACATAAATAACTTTCAAAACACATACTTTCAAATAATTCGCCCAAAACATGTTTCATTTTGCGGTCAAAATTCGGAAAACAGCCCTCATCTTGGTCAAGATTGATCTCGAATATGATCAATGAAATCCTAAATTAGTGTACCATCTTAAATTCAAAAGTAGAGAAAGAACCTTTATTAAAGAAATATAAGTAATGAAAACAATAAGGCCCCGTTCGGAAGCATAGGAAATAGTGAGAATGGGTGTGATTTTCTATCTGGTGGGATAAATTTTCCGAGATGCGTTCGGTAGACATTTTTATGAATATGGGATGGGGTTCTTTTGCCCATAATATTTCCCACTTCTATGTAAATTTGTGAAAAAAAAATATAATTTTGTTGGACCTAATTTGTTTTTTCTCACCATTTGTAAATGGGTGCTATTTGCTTCTTTTTATATTAATTGTTGGTTTGCTTTTAATTATGGCATTTGACAAAATTTTGTGATTAATAGCCCACTTTATGTCCACTTAATCAGATTTTATTTATTATGTTGTTTTCGTGTAAATTTCATGTAGTGTCCTTTCTAATCTATAAATTATATAGCTTAGCATACGAGAGCATATCTGATTGGTACGCACCTGTCATCATCCATGATATTTTTGTCCGTACAAAGTGGTCCATTTAATTTTTACTAGTATAGTGATTAGGCATTGGAGCCGAATTGATTATATCATATGATCTATTTATAAATCGAAAAATAATACTGTATCACAATTGACTGTATCATCTGATTTATTTATAAATCGAAAAATAATACTATCACATGACGTAAATGATTTATGTATAAATAATTCACTGCGTTATTCTTTTTTCTTTTTCTGTTTTTATATTATAATTGAATTGTCATAAAATAATGAGATTGAAAATGACATGCATATATATATTAAAGATGTGAATCGAGTTACGTGCACGTTATTAAGAATTGAGACCATAGAAAGCGTGTGCATTAATGAGCATTTCATGTTCATCTATTGGGCCAAATTGGATCATGAAGATTGAAACAACATAAATTTTTTATCAACGGTTAAGATTACATAAAATTAATTAATCCAACGGTCTATATTGGTTTTAAACAAATACTCTTTTTGAATCTCACGTAAACTCCTTTCATAGATGAAAGTCTAAAGGATAAGTACAAGATAAGGATAACCTATTCGTAAAAATTGTTCTTGGTGAAATTTCCTCTTCTAACACGTGGGTTATCTCAAATCAGACGTTTCCCGTAATTTTCATTCTTCCACTCCAATTTATAACCATTTACCTGAAAGTGAAACAGTATAATCTCCATTCCTCTTTAAATAATTCACAAAAACAAAAAAAGATAGTCACAATAAAATACACAAACCAAAAAAAGAAAAAATAAAGAACTCCATTACATCGATCATTGAGAAGTAAGTATTCCACATATCCACTGCACAAAACAAATTAAAATACCATGCAACCGATACTTTCCCAATTTGGTACAAACTCATGGAGTTTGTTGCTTGGAGCCCTGTCCTTGGTGCTCCTATGGGCAGCTGCCCGGGTGCTCGAATGGGCGTGGCTCAGGCCGAAGCGCCTAGAGAGGGCGCTCCGGCGGCAGGGGCTGCAGGGCCCTGCGTACCGGTTCGCATTGGGTGATTTGAAGGAGAACATCAAGCTTAACAAGGAAGCAAGGGCCAAGCCCATGCCGTTATCGCATGATATTGTGCCCCGTGTCGCGCCCCTGTTTCGTCGCATCATGCAAGAATTTGGTGAGAAAAGTAGAAGAAAATTAAGTACCTAAAATCATAAATTTTCTAAGAAAGAAGTTGTGTTATTGTTGTTGGATTTAATTTCTTTCCCTTTTTATGGGGGTTGCTTTACTGTATTTGTGTTTGGTGGCACAGTACAGAAACAGTACCATCTATAATTTATTCATCTTTTTTGAACATCTGTTTATCCAATTCTAATCCTAGCTTAGCTAGCTTGATTTGGGTACTTCTAAAGTTGAATTTTATCAGATTAGCTATTGTGATTGAGAATTACCAGATAGATATCCATCACTAGGTAATAAGGGATCTAATATTATCATTGCCGTAATTGTTAATTGATACTTAGCGTCTATAGAAAAGCTGTCCATAGCGTCTATAAGTTACATTTCGAAATGTATATGTTGCATTTTGGATTGTATTTGTTATATTTTTTATATGTCTATGGACGTATGGACAACTTTTCAATGGATACAAGATGTTTCTCTTAATTGATTGCTTCTTGTTGGATGAATATTGATTTCACTGATTCACTCTCATGCATAACATTTAGGCAATCGATCCTACACTTGGTTTGGACCCTACCCGAGAGTTTTCATCAGGGATCCGGAATTAGTGAGGGAGATTCTGTCCAACAAATTCGGGCACTTTGAGAAGCAAATCCTCGGCCCTTTCGCTCGGTTGCTCGTTAACGGGGTTGTCAATTATGAGGGCGAAAAATGGGCTAAGCATCGAAGAATTCTCAACCCTGCCTTTCACATGGAGAAGCTCAAGGTAACTAATTGTACTGCTAACAGCCACTGTCAACCTCTCGGAGAGAAAAAAAAAAAAAAAAAGAAAAAAAAAAAGCTAATTGCACTGCTACATTATTTTGACAATTATTTGTTCCTTTTTTTGTAGTCCAATTATGTAAAAGAATCCTTTTTGTACATAATATGTTGCTATCTATTACTATTCAATGATTTCCTTGCAAAAAATGTGAGTCAATATATAGTGCAACTATTCACATTAATTTAGGATTTCAAATATTAAATATTATACTTGAAAATTCAAAAGAAAAAAATTTATTTTTATAAATTCTGAAATGCAAAGATGTAAATGCAAACATATCCTTTTCAGATGATGTTGCCAGCTTTCTCTGCCTGCTGTGATGAGTTGATAAACCGATGGGTGAACTCAGTGGGAGCCGACGGTTCGTTCGAGCTGGATATTTGGCCGGAAATGCAAAATTTAACCGGAGATGTTATTTCAAGGGCAGCGTTTGGTAGTAGTTACCAGGAAGGGAGACGCATTTTCCAGCTACAAGCCGAGCAAGCTGAGCGTCTCATCAAGGCCTTTCCCACCATTGTCTTACCTTTCAGCTGGTATGATTTTCTTTCCTATAAGCATACATACATTAAACATAGAGGTGGTGAACCGGGCGGACAAGTCGGGTTCGGGTTCAGGTCGGGCAGGTCGGGCAGGTCGGGTCAGTTTGACCTTCTAGAAGATCCCGGGTTGGTCGGGTCAGGTGATGGCGGGCCGGGGCAGGTCAATTTTGATATCGACCTTTTTTGGATCGTATATTGATTTCAGTTTGATTGCATGGTGTTTGATCTCAGGTCGGGTCGGGTTCGGATCGGGTCGGGTCGGGTCGGGTCGGGTCGGGTCAGGTCAGTTTGACTTTCTAAAAAATTAATACAGATCGATTCGGGCGGGTTTCCCGGGTCGGGTCGGGTTGGGTCGGGTTTTGCCACCTCTAATTAAACATATTGTTAACTTAGATAATCATGATACATATTGTTAACTTAGACAAACATGATACATTTTCTTTTTGGAAATTCTCTTCAAACTTATATGATATTAATTGGGTCTTATTCATTGGTGGCACAGGTACTTACCCACAGAAAACAACAGGAGGATGAAGCAGAATGCAAGAGAGGTACGGGAACTCCTCATGGGCATTATTACGAAAAGAGAGAACGCCATCCGTAACGGGGAGGCCACAAAAAACGACCTCCTCGGACTTCTGTTGGAGTCAAACATGAGTGAAATGGGACAAAATGGGAAATCGGACTCTAAATTAGGCATGACAACCGACGAGGTGATCGAAGAATGCAAATTGTTCTATTTCGCCGGACAAGAAACCACGTCAGTGCTGCTGACATGGACCTTGATCGTGCTGAGCATGCATCCCGAGTGGCAAGAGAAGGCGCGTGAAGAGGTCTTGCAACATTTCGGAACCGAGAAGCCTGATTTCGATGGCTTGAGCCGACTAAAAATCGTGAGTTTAATTTTAACTGAAATTAGTTATTGGGTTTGCAGAGATATTATGCTGCCACCTGCAAATGTGCCCAATTTGGTTCAATTAGAAGGCATATGGTGATTACTTTTAATCAAAGTAAAATTCTTTGCATCTCATGGTATATGACAACTATTTTAGTTTGTACTTTGTTATGAAATGAAAAGGAACAATTTTGGATCAATATGTTAATTGATTAACCAAATCTCTGGTTACTCACCATTATGTTTTGTTATTTCAATATTTTGATTTTATATATTGAGAAAGTATTCTAATTTTTTTTATTTAAATTTTAGGTGACTATGATATTATACGAGGTGCTTCGCTTGTATTCTCCCGTGGTTATGCTTACCCGTAGCACTTACAAAACCATTCAGGTTGGTGATCTAACCATTCCTCCCGGTGTTACACTAGCTATGCCGATACTATTCATCCACCACGACCCTGACATATGGGGCGCTGATGCAACCGAATTCAAGCCGACACGCTTTGCTGAAGGCATTTCAAAGGCAACCAAAAACGGGAAGCCGGCCTTCTTCCCCTTCGGTTGGGGCCCCCGCATATGCATTGGACAGAATTTCGCACTTCATGAGGCCAAAATGGGTCTGAGTATGATTCTTCAGCATTTCAAGTTCGAGTTGTCGGACAAATATCGTCATGCTCCGTGCACTGTTTTGACTGTACATCCTCAGTTCGATGTTCCGATTAAGTTCCACAGGATATGATCGATCGACTCCGATTGATTATCTTGAATTTCTTGTTCAAAAAACAGTTGTGAAATTTCACTTAGTACTAGAGATGTAATATAAAATATGCACTTCTATATGCCTGATTTTGCCCGGTTCTGTTAATGTTTTCCTCTCCTGATTCCTTCCTCCTTTCTGTGAGGGAAGTGAATCCTGATTTATCAGATGAAGAGAAATACGTTAACCTACCTTTTGTATTGAGTACTATTTCACATTATTATTCCAAAGCAAGCAATAACATTTTATGAGTAAATGTGGTATTAGATATATCACGTAGATCTATGTTATCTACAATCAAATATCATGCAACAGAACAACAAAACTAAGAGTAAAATTGTCGTGTTCTTAAACTCACGGAGAACGTTCCGTGAGCTTAACAGGTAATTCAAATTTGGTAGGCCTTATTTTCTGCCTATTAATGCTATGTGAAATGCAATCATTGCCACTATTTTGACAAGTAAAATAAAAGTCAACTACGAATTTTTTTTTTTTTTTTTTGAAGAAAATGGAATATTTCACAAGTTTTATTGAAACTTTTTTTTTTTGAGGAAAAGATGGAGGTCTTGCCTCCAAATTTTATTAAAACCGATCACAAAATGTGATCATAGGGTCATTAATTTACAGGGAAATAAGAGAAACAAAATTAAATGAACAGAGAATAAACAGAACAATTATAAATAATGTTCATTGAAACTTTTTATTTTGCGTCTATGGAGGATTGAACCCGTGACCTCTTGAAAGTCATCCTAATTAGCTATCACTTGAGCTACTAGGCCATTTGCAAGTCAACTACGAATTATAAGACTTGATTAATTACAAGCTTCACTCTTTTTTAGTCACTCATTTAGTCATTTCTCTTCTTCGACAGCACCTTCCTTCCAACTCATACGGTCAAAAAAATACTGCTGTGGTTAAATTATACCGCGTATTAGGCATTTTGTGCAATCAAGCGTATTAAGCGTATAAATGAGAGGCTTGAAAATATTTATGTAACAATATTTACAATGTATTTTTTTTTAATTAATTAAAAAATGTACAACTTTGCAATAGGCAGATTTTGGGGTGTTGTACATTTTAAGTCACTTGACAAAATTATGAAATTTGAGTAAATTTCAGCATTCTTTCTCCCTTTCTTTTTATATGTATATTATATGATGTGCACAAGGTACAGATTACATCTTAAATATATGATTTTAGTAGTATATAATTAATCTTTATGTTGTAAGAAATTGTCAATAGATTAAGTCTATATTCTAGAAACAGACTATACGAGGAATATTATGTTTTCTTAGTTTGACGCTTTGTAGAGGTTTCTTACCAGTTTTGGTCTAGATGATCATCAAGGGTCAACCCATTAGGTCAACCCATTATGAAAAGAATATGATTTTAGTAGTATATATTATACCCTTTAACTAAATACATTTATATAATGGAGACATATCAGTAATTCTTTCTAAAAAAATACATGAAATATCCAATTGAAATTATGATTCCTGTTTGTGCAAATGTAGTTATTTAAAATTCCAATTCTTCATAATGGGTTGACCCTTGATGATCATCTATACCAAAACTGGTAAGAAACCTCTACAAAGCGTCAAACTAAGAAGACATAATATTCATCTATAGTCTGTTTCTAGAATCTAGACTAATCTGTGTTGACAATTCTTAAAATAAGAAAAAGTTTATTCGGCATTCTTTCTTCATTAAATTGTCTGTTTTCTCCTTGGAACTTTTGTTGTATATAATACTATATATATGCCATTAAAAAATGCACAGCTAAAGTATACAAATCAACAGAAAAATGGAACAAATATTTACCCAATTTGTTTCAAACCCAGGGACCTTACTCATTGGTGCTGCTTCCCTGCTGCTCATATGGGGATGCACCCATGCACTTGAATGGGCATGGCTGAGGCCGAGGCGCCTGGAGCGGGAACTCAGGAACCAGGGGTTAGATGGAACTGCTTACCGGTTTGTAGTTGGCGACATGAAGGAGAATAGCAAGCTCAACAAGGAAGCATGTGCCAAGCCGATGCCGCTGTCGCATGACATCACCAAACGTGTTTCACCACTGCTGCACCAAAAAATGAAACAATATGGTGAGAAACCTTGCTTACCATTTGCTGTCCTTTTCTAATTTAAATTTGAGGATAAATATCTTTGTTTTTGCAATTTATCATTTGTTTTCTTCAAAGTAAAAATCCGATCAGTTTTACGAAGGGTATATTCATTTATGCTCTTTAATGTAGTGAACTACTGATAAAGATAAATTACAACTTATAAATTACAGGAAAATTATCATTTACATGGTTTGGACCATACCCAATAGTTTCTATCATGGATCCTGAATTAGTGAGAGAGGTTTTCTATAATAAAGCCGGGCTCTTGGAGAAACCAAGATTAATACTAAGCCGGTTGCTGGTTGACGGGCTTATAAGCCATGAAGGAGAGAAATGGGCGATGCATAGGAAAATTCTCAACCCTGCCTTTCACGTGGAAAAATTGAAGGTAAGAAACAGCATGATTCATTAAGATATGAACAGAAAAAAGAAAGTTTCTGGTTTACCAAAGATTGCCTTGGCATTTATCAATTATATCTAAATTCTGGTCCCAATTGATTATAATGTGATCGGTCTGGTACCAGTATTTGTATAAGTGAATACTGGACACTGTATCAACACACACTATATTGGTTTCAATATTAGTTTCGATAGGAGTTTGGAAGCAGGACTCTTTTTGAAAGCCATGACACTAACTGATGCCCAGAAAGTTATCTTGCTAATAATATCTTGAAAATTTTGTGTACCTTTATTTTTCAGAGGATGTTACCGGCATTCTCCACGTGTAGCCACATGCTAGTTGACAAGTGGCAGAACACAGCGGGTCCAGATGGGTCATTCGAGATCGACATCTTGCCGGAGATGCAAAACTTGACAGGAGATGTAATTTCAAGAGCAGCATTTGGTAGTACTTATGAGGAAGCCAAGCAGATTTTTCAACTCCATAGCGAACTAACTGAGGGTCTCAAGGAGGCTTTTCGCAATTTGCGCAACCCTTTGACCATGTTTGGCTTTTCTTTATATGTCATTTATTTTTTTTTATTTTTGAGAATTTTTTGGTGAGAAGATTCATAACCATAGCATGATGATTGAGACAACCAAAAAGCCTCCTTTTTCAAAATCATTACCTCATTCATACATTATCTTAGTTTTCATTAAAAATGGTTTATCGAGTAATATAACACATTTGTCTCTGATGCTACTTTCACAGGTTCCTTCCAACTAAAACTAACAACGGTATAAAGGAAACCAATAGAAAAATTCGCACACTTCTCAGTGGTATGATTGCGAAACGGGAGGAGGGAATAAGAAAGGAAGGTGTGAGCAAAGATGACCTGCTTGATTTAATGTTGGAGTCAAACATGCGGGAAAAAGAGCAAAGCGAAAAATCAGACTCGAGTGTAGGCATGACAATGGACGACGTGATAAAAGAGTGTAAGCTGTTTTATTCTGCGGGACAAGAGACCACATCAGTGCTGCTGACCTGGGCAATCGTTGTGCTGAGCATGCACCCTGAATGGCAAGAAAAGGCACGTGAGGAGGTCTTGCAACATTTTGGCAAGGAGAAGCCAGATTATGACGGCTTGAGCAGGCTAAAAACCGTGAGTTGCTAACTCAAACTATGAATATATTGTGAAGCTGCCATTTACCAGTCTACTCTGAGACTTGACTGTTTTAACCTTTTTTCTGCCCTCCAAATTAGAATTTCCATGATAGTTAAATTTTCAAAATTTATGTGAGTACAGTAAGCCAAATGACCTAAAAATTAAAATTATGTCATACCACTATTCCTTTGACAGATGGGATGAAAACCGTATAAGCAATTGATTAAATTATTTTCTAATGCAAATATGATACTTCACATCTAACCCGATCCTCATAAACTATGCAGTTCCTCCTAACTAATCTTAAATTGTAAATATTTTTTATATATATCAGGTTACCATGATACTATATGAGGTTCTTCGGTTGTACCCTCCAGCGACTCTAATCACCCGTCGCGTATGTAAAACAATGCGGCTTGGCAACACAACCTACCCGGTTGGCGTGCATCTTGCAATCCCTGTACTATTCATCCACCACGACCCTGAAATATGGGGCCCCGATGCAACGGAGTTCAATCCCACCCGCTTTGCTCAAGGCATCTCGAAAGCGACAAAAAGTGGTCAGGTTGCCTTCTTCCCCTTTGGCGCTGGCCCACGCATCTGCATCGGGCAAAACTTTGCCCTCCTCGAGGCTAAAATGGGGTTGAGTGTGATTCTCCAGCGCTTCAAATTTGAGCTATCGGAGCGGTACCAGCATGCACCCTACACGGTTGTTACACTGCAAACAGAGCACGGTGCCCCGATTAAATTCCATAAAATATAGTTTCAGTGATTTTAGAATAAGCAGGGTTACAAGAAGTTTCTTTATTGTAAATAATTCAGCTACTTATATCAAAAAATGATCTAGCTACTTTATAAAGGATCTGTTTTTAGCCACAATTTTTTTTTTTTTTTAAGATAAAGATGAGGGTCAAGCCACTCAAATTTAAATGTCTATAAAAGACCCCCCATTCGGGTTTCGAACCCGCGACCTCCCACACGGAGAGCGTTACCCTTAGCCACTAGACCAAAGGCTGGTTCTTGTTTTTAGCCACAATTTTGGTTTGCCCTTTGAATAAACATTATTGTGAAGATGTTATATTCTACAAATCATAGAATCAATAACAATTTGACTTAAAGACAACTGAATCTAAAAGTCTTGTGATTTGGAACACATCATAGGATCAATAATTTAACAAAAATATTTCAGGACAGGTACTTTTTGCTACCTAATACAGCCAGAAACTCGGTCAAACATTTCATCGAACACCTTGCGTGCATACAATATAATATACACTGATATGCATATAAAAGGTATACAATAACAATCAACAGCCTTGTCCCAACAGATAGAAAGATTTTACCAACATTTTTCGCTTCCTGATCTTTCCTCCCCGTTTTTCCTCCTTGCATATCACTATGACGTGTAATGCCAAGGCAAAAGCAAGGAAGCTTCTCTCAGCATACAATCATCCAAAAGATTACACAAATGAGATGGGCCTTTCTTTGTGCCTTTTTTAGGCCTTTTCGCCTTTTGGGCCTTATTGGGCCTTTTTGAGCCGTGAAGCTTCAATAATTTAGAGAGATTTCAGAGACTCATTGAGCAGACCGCAGATTGTGTACCAAGTCTATCTTCTTTTACTGGATGGTGAATTGATGATGTAAAGGGTCACACCTCATCATACATCATTGCATTATTATTTATTATACAATTTTCCAGTCTTCCAGGCGCTTACTCATCCAGTCGTAGGTATATATCTTGTACGCCATCTGCCCATCTATTAAAGATAGTGAATTGGGGATGGTTGTTTTTCCACAGATGAACAGTACACACGTCTCTATTGGCCCGTCTGATCTAGATCTGATGGTTATCATTCACAATGCTGAGGTAAGCTGATGTCATCCCTCTTTTACTCTCCTTCCCTTTCCCTTTCCCTTCGTAGTTCGCTTGCTTCTCCAAAATCCAGATGCCGCGCTGATCTTTCCTCTCTTCTCTTCGCAGTTCCCTTCGTTTCCGCCCTTTCTCCTCTCCTGATCCACCTTGCGACAAGCCGACAACGTGGTAAGTCTTCCTTCTCTGTCGCTTCCGTTGTAACACCTGTCTCTCTCGCAAAGTGGGCTTCTCTCGTCTAATCCACCTTCGTGCTGCCTCCCATCTGGCGCGTATCTGTGCCAGTACCAAGTTGCCGCTCTCAGAGGGCACCGCCTTTTTACTGTGCTATAAATGAATAGTTTCTCCTCTCCTTTCTGTGCCCTACATCTTCTTTCTTCGATTCTGGTAAGCCTTTTCCTGTACCCTCTTTAGATTAATCAATTTGCATAATAGTTAAACTAATTGTTAGAAAACATAAATTTAAGTAAACATAAATAGAAAAATCGATAAGGACAACTCGATATATTGGTGCTGGAATATGTTAATTTGTTTTTAGCAAAAACTCAATCTGTGATTGAACTTTTTGTAGGGGATTCTAATAAACACATAATTTGGAGGACGCTTGGTGGGATTCGATTTTGTATGTGCTGGCATTCTTAGACTATATTATTTTCATCTTTCACAGTAAGTTCCCACTGTATTATAAACTAAGTGAGTCACTTCTCCAAATTCAATATGCTAACAGTGAAAGTTGCAAATTATAATCACAATATAGAAATTTTTGAATTACAATGGCTATGGCAAGGGAGTAAGGAAGGAGGTAGATGTCGCCTCTTTATATGCAATGCAGGTGCATATTTGAAATCTTTATAAAGCATTGTATCGCATTGATGTCTACTTTTTGTCAAGACAAGGTTTATAATCTGGAGAAATTTGGAGGATTTATTCTTTTAATTTTGTCAGATGTTCAACAGCAATGCTTTGAGCTCTACCTTACAATTTTAGTAATATTTAAAGAATATGAGGATTGAGGATTGATAATATTTTATCTTTGGAAATCGCATTTACATATTAAGATCTTGAACTAATTTTCTTCTCTATTTTCGCCGGATGGTAGAAATTTTTGGTTGTCTCCCTTCTTTGAAATCAAAGAGCAATAGGTGGTAATGCAGAGAGTACCCCCACAGGGTCATAGGTGATTTTTCTCCCCCTTTATCCACAAAACTTTCTTACATTGAAGAGAAGTTTTATTGATTAGCTTGTAATTGTCAATAATTTTGTATGAATCTTGACAATCATTTCAAATTGTAGGTTCAGTGCCACTCAATTTGAGAAGAATTAGAAGAGTGAGAAAATCTTGCAAATTGATCATTTTTCAAACAATATACATTTTCGTATATTCTAGAAATGAAACTACTACCTTAAAATAGAGGTACAATTTCATAATAAAAATGCAAGGTAAATTTTTGTAAAATAATATGAGTAGATAAGATAAAAATTGGGTCTGTGAAAGTGCAGGAACTGTGTCTAATCAATAAATCTATTTTATTTTTGGTGGGTAGATTCTTCTAGTAGAAATCATTATAAGCTGATAAACTCAGTGATAATCTACTGACAGGCAAAATAAATATTGTTAATCACTATAAATAATTTTGTGAGATAAATCTTCTCCAGGATTATATGGGCTAATACAAGATCCAAAATGCAATGGGCTTAATTGGTGATCTACTGGTACAAGCTCCCAAATACTATAAACTTGATGGTCGGAGGTTTGAGGGTCCAACAAGAGTGCCAAAGTGGTTCGTGGTCATTTGAGATTTCTTGCCAATGTTGTTCTATACAAATTTATGTATATAGACTTTGCCGGTTAAATTAGCTTACATTGAGTTCATATGAGCAGCAAATAAAATTTTTTTTAAAAGAAAAAAATATCATGTAAAATAAATAAATGATGTAGCAATGTATATTGTAGATGGCAGATGCCGGCGAGTTATGAAATCTCTCCTTTTTTTTTTATACGTCTTATTTCAATTCATTCATTTAAAAAGAATTGTTGCTATATCAAAATAAAATAATAAAAAAGTTTCAGCAAATAAATTAATCTTAAACTATCCTCTGCCCCCCTCTTAGAAACGAATATTTCATACATATATTGGTTGCAACGAGCAGCCTAGTTATATATAAGACTAGATTAATTACAGGCTTCACTCTTTTTTATTCACTCATTTAGTCATTTCTCTTCTTCGACGGCACCTTCCTTCCAACTCGTACGGTCAAAAAAATACTGCTGTGGTTAAATTCTACCACGTATCTGTAGAAAATATTAAGTTGCGTTTTAGGCATTTTGTACAATCAAGAGTATTAAGCGTATAAATGAGGGGCTTGAAAATATTTATGTGACAATATCTACAATGTTTTTCGAATTAATTATTAAATTGTAGAACTTAATTTGCAATAGGCAGCTTTTGGGGTGTTGTACATTTTAAGGCACTTGACAAAATTATGAAATTCAAGTAAATTTCAGCAGTCTTTCTCCCTTTCTTTTTGTATGTAAAATATAGGGAAACATCTTGCGTCCATTGAATAATTTAATGGAATTAGCATCATAGACACAAATGTCACATGGTGGGTCCCACCTATCACACTCTATAATGGAAATTCCATTGAATTATTTTATGGACAGAAGGGGGCCCCTCAGTTTCAGCTGCTTCCAACGCGAGCCGCGCTTGCTCTGGGTCATCGGCCATGTTGGATGAAGAAGAGGCTGCTTCTGAATCAGATTCGACTGTGCTGACCTTCGCGCGTGGAGATTTGAGTTTCGGATACTGGATACCACTCCTCAATTTGTAGTCGCCTACCGGAGGGAATCAGTCCAGCTTCGATCACCTGAAAGAAAAAGAAAAAGAGAAGAAGAAGGTTAGAACTAGGAAAGAAAATGAAGAAAAGTCTAGAAATAATGGTACCGTCTCCGGCAACGGCGCTAAAAAGCTTGACACGCTCAAACGGTATAGGTTTTTAATACCCTAAATAATGTCCTCAATCGCAAGCGTACAATCTAATGCAATATAGTCGGGGTCGAATCCACAGGGACAGAAATTACTTCTAAACTAGACTTTAGACTCTATTCTAATCCTAAGGAGAATATTTTTGGTATTTTTGTATAAAAGTTGGGGGTTTGTTTGAGATTGGTTTCCTAATTAACAGCAAGTAAAAGTAAATAACAGTAAATTAAAGACTTAAAACAATTACTAAATAGGCGTTCCTAGGGTTTTCAAAATCAGTTTGCTGTTTAGATCAATTGCTTGCGGCCCGCAAGAGTTATCTTACTGTCCACAAGATATACAAATTTCACCTCTCTTTCGATTACTAGCTTAATGGTCCGCAAGGGTTACTTTCGGTCCGCGAGTAACTGTCCGAGAGTTAGTTTTCTCTATCGGTCACTTGCTTGCTAGGCCGCAACTGTCACTTTGCGGTCCGCAAGTAACTGACAGAGAGTTGACTTTGGTTCAGTTTTTATGTTTTGACTCAAGTTACCAATTCCTAATCAAACCTAAGCAATTACAAGTCCCTCAACTCTCGTGTGTTGGTACTTTTAACACTTTTAGTTCTATAGAAATTTATAGGAATATCTCTAAACCTAAATTCAATTCACTTTTATTCTAGGGCCCGGTTTAACTCTCGTTCAAACCGCAATTTCTCCTTTCAGGTACTTTTGGACAACAAGTTATCTACCCAATTAGTACAAGTATCAATTCTTAGTCATGTGATTTAATTAACCAACTAGATCTGCACACAACCTACAGGCTTACCAAACAATCAAGAAACAATACGAGTACAATTATGATTAAGCGCAAAGTGAAATTGAAAATAACTAAAGTCAAACAAGTATTCAATTAATCCATACAAACAAACATCATCTTAAACCCTAAGAACAAATACAACTACTCAGACATGACTAAAGAAAAGAAAATTAACATAAAGAAGAAAGCACCGATAAAGATCGAGTCGATGAAGCTTTACGGCGCTAGAACCTTCTTCTCCGAGTAATCTCCCTCTTCTTATCAACTCTAAACCTACTCTAAACTTAAAACTAACTAACTCTCTAACAACTCTCTCTAAAAACTCTCTCTAACAACTAAAACAAGATACTACCAGACATCCTTAGAACCTCTCAAGAGATGATGAATATATAGGCATAGGATGCTCTCAGAAATAAGCATCTATCCTCTGAAACTGACCTCTAATTTCTGGAACGATAGGAGAAATAGATATCTCTAATAAAAAAACTGCTCCCAAAGATAGAAGTCCAGTCAGTTTTGAGCTGTTTGCGGCCTCTGCTTGCGTCGGTGCGGACCACACTTCCCAGAAATAGGAAGTCCGCTGCTCCAAAAGTGGAACTTTGGCGGTTGTGCTCGGGCAAACATCAGTTTTGATCTGAGTACGGACCGCACACTCGAGATTGCGGTCCGCACTCTGTGTCTTCTGTGTGCTCCTTCGCCTATTTTCGCTCCTTGCTTCACGTCTTCTCAAAATTAGCTCCAATAACTCGATTTACCCAAATTTAGACAACTAACTAACTAAATGCAACTTAAACCTAAGAATTTATGGTAAAAATAAAGGTACAAGTCCGCAAATATGCAGATATAAATGCGGTGCATCAAACGGATCGGTTTGTTCAGTTTGGAACCGAACTGTTAAATTTTGGACTATTTGGTTTGGTTCTTTCGACTCGGTTCGAAATTTCAATTTGTTTGTTTCTTAATCTTTGGTTCAGTTTATGTTTTGCAAGATCGGGTAAACCGAATGATGAGTCTTAATTGCACTCTATTTTATATCGGGTTTTGTCTCTAAAACTTTACCTTTTTATCTAGTTTTGAATTAATTTAGTTTAGTTTTATTTTAAGTTCGAGATACTGCCGCATTCTTGATTTTGATTGCAGATATGAAGAATTGGAAGAAGATTTGGACACGAAACAAGAAGACCGAAGGAAGACAGACGAAACGCGAACTTATTGAAGAGAAACTGCAGGAATTTCAATCCGAAATAAATCAATTCGGACCGAAATTGTTTAAACTGAAACAGTGAATAAATTCGGTCCGAAATATTTTTTGGCGAGTTTTCTGTCTGAGCAGTTATTGATGTTTTTAGACAACCTTTGGTCTGTTTTTAGTCGGTTTTATATATATATACTCCTCTCTTCTCTTCTGGGTAGTCTAGGGAGTAACTTGGAAAAACTGAATTATGAATTAAAACTAGGGTTAGAGAAGAACTTAGAGACTTGGAGATCGGAATCGGAAATTCTCGCGATATCTTGGTGTTTGATTTCTTCTTCCTTTTCTCTCTCTTTTCTTTATGTTTTGCTTGAACATGAGACTTGAATTGTTTCTTGTAGTCATGAGAGGCTAATCCCCTCTCTAGGGATGTTGGTTTGTAGTTTGAACTTGTAGTTTAATTTACTCGGATGATACTTTTAATGTTATGTTGTGATTTTGTTTCTTGTTAAATTGCTTGTGTATTGTTTAATCGCTATGCATGATATCTTAGAAACTAAGGTTATGACTTGCCAAGTAAAACTCGTAGTTTTGGATTTAGGAAGCAAAATTAGGTTTATGATGAGATACTTAACCGTGAAATCGTGAATCTAGGAGAAATTGTTAATTAACTATTAATTGTGCGATGTGCTTAACCGCGAAGTAAGAATTTGTAGTTGATTAATTGTATCAAGAACTCAATGAACATAAGCTTATAGGGTGAGGCACTTAATAGTGAAATCCAAGAGTTTGTGTACGGTATTAAGCCATTAAACTGTAGTTTAGTACCAACAATTGATTGATACCCTCTCACAATAATATAATTAAAAGTGTTAATCAAGTGAATTAATTCTACAAGAGATAATTAAACCAATGTCCCTAGTTCAAGTTTAATTGAGTTTATTAAGGTTGCTGATGCACCGCATTCATATATGCATTTCACCAGACTTGTACCTTGTTTTCGACCTAAAATCCCGAGTTTAATTGCATTTTAGTGTTAGAATTCTTAGATTCCAGTTACTTGTTCAATTCTGTCCATGTTTCAGGTAAATTGGGCTTTTGGAGCCACTTGGACGCGATTTGAAGCCTTGGAGAGCAAGTCTGCACTGGAACTCACTTCCTGCGGGCCGCAAGACCTACTTCTTGCGGGCCGCAAGACCCGCGGCAGCGCTGTTTCTGTTTCTGCCGCCTTTTTGGCTATTTAAACCATCCTTTTGGACGGTTTTGGCATCTTACTTTCTGTCTCTTTCACCCTAGCCGCCAGGGACCAGAGGAGAGCGTGTTGGGGAGTCGATCTTCACCATTTCTCGAGGAGATTTCGAGAGGACTTCTTTGGAGACGTTGAAGATTGAAGCCACGCTAGTTCTTCTTCGGTTCTTTAGTATCATGAACTTCTTCTTTGTTTTGCTTTCTTTGTTTTCCCTCGCCATGAGCGAGTAGTCTTTTAGTTCTTAGGGTAGATGATGAAGTTTGTGTTAATGGATTGACTTCTTATTGTGAGACTTACGTTATTTTCATGTTACTTGTGATTTTCATGATTATGTGTGTTTGACTTGACTTGTTGATGTGATAGACCTGTAGATTGCGAGCAAAATCTAGTTGGTTAATAGAATATCATGCTTGTTGTATGGTAAACCTGTAGATTAGGCACAAGGTTTAGTTGGTCAATAGAGTATCATATTTGCAAGAATTGTTATTTACACTGTTTGGATTGATAACTTGTTGTCCAAGAGTAACCGAACGGTAAAATTGCGGTTCTTACGAAAGTGGAACCGAATCCTAGATATAAAAGTAACTTGAACGTAGATTTAGAAATAGATCCACGAATTTCTGTTGAACCGGTATTGTTAGAAGAACCAAAATACGAAAGTTGAGGACTTGTACTGTTGCTGGTTTGATTCAGAATTGATAACGTGAGTCGAACATTGAACCAGAACCAGAACTGCTCTCTGTCAGATTTCCTGCGGACCGCAAGAGATATCCTGCGGCCCGCAAGGATCTGCAGAAAGTGTAAGACAGAGATTACAAAACTGTTCGTAATTCACAGGTGTTATTCTGTGGGTAACAGGTAGTTTTGGAATCTCTAACCAACCCCTGCGACCCGCAAGAGACCTTCCTGCGGGCCGCAAGAAGTTAATCCAGAGACCAAACAGATTCAGAAAACCCTGAGGACGCCTTTTTAATTAGCTGTTTTCTAGTATTTACTTGTTGTTTACTGTTTGCATCTGTTACTGTTTAAACCAACCTTTTAAAAACCCCCACTTTATTTAGGATTTGAATTGCGATTGAAGTCTGGTTTAGAATTAATTCCCGTCCTTGTGGTTCGACCTCGACTGTACTACACGAGATCGTACGCTTGCGATCGAGTGTTTTGCTTCGAGTTACAAATTTAAAAGCCTATACGTTTTAGGACATCAAGCTTTTTGGCGCCGTTGCCGGGGACGGCGACATTAGTTCTAAACCTTACTTTATTTTCTTTTCGAATTCTGATTTTTCTTTTTCTTTTCTCTCTTTTTCTGTTTCAGGTGACAGGCACTGGCACAATACCCTCCCTTTGGTGACTATTTTCTCAGAAGCGGACGCAGGAGCCCGAAATTTCATCCGCTGCCAGCGAGGGTCAGTCCAGATTCATCTGACTCAGAAACCACATCGTCATCTGACATGGGTGACAACGTCTTGGAGCGGGAGCAGCTCAGGCTGCAAGCCGCAGAAGCAGAAATGCAGAGGCAGGCTGCTGAAGCAGCTCGGCGAGAGCTTGAAGAGGAAGTCCGCCAACTCCGGCGAGAGGCAGAAGCCGAGCGGCAGCGAAGACAAGCAGAGCCGCAGACACTCCGAGACTACCACAGTCCCAGAGTCGACGACTCAGAAGGTCCCATCGTTCTGCCGGAGTTGCAAGGAGACCCTCCCAACTTCGGTTCGGGTGCAGTTACACTCGTCCAGCAGAACTGCTTCCACGGGCTGGAGTCCGAGAATCCTCATGACCATCTGAACAGCTTCTACCAAGCCTGCCGGACCGTTAAGCACCTCGCTACGATGCCAGACTACGTCAAGCTAGCCTTGTTCCCTTTCTCTCTTCAGGACAAAGCAAAATTCTGGTTCAACTCTCTCCCTAAAGGCTCAATTGGTACCTGGGCCGAAATGTCTGCTCAATTTTTACAGAAATTTTACCCTGTTAGGAGAACTGCCAAGGTTCGGGCTGAAATTTCCTCATTTAAACAAGGGTATGATGAGTCTCTAAGCGAGGCATGGGATAGGTTTAACCGGTTATGTCTGTCCTGCCCTCACCATAATTTCTCTGATTGGATGCTTGTTGATGCTATTTATGAGGGACTGACTGCGCAGAGTCGCGCTTTAGTTGATTATAGTGCAGGTGGATCGATAGCAGATTTGCGACCGCGTGCAATCCTGGAGCTTATTGAGAAGGCGGCCCACCAGCAGCAGTGGTCCAACCGGGAGTCCAGCAGAGAGACCAGCAGAGGATCGAAAGGGCGGTACGAGGTGGATCAACTTGCCCTCATACAAGCCAAGCTAGAAGCCCTGCAGCTTCGGATGGACAAGCAGACAGACCAGCAGAAGGCGTCTGCCAAGGCGGTACAGGTTGAACCTTGCACGCTTTGCGGGGAGGACTCTCATGATTATGACCACTGCCCGCTGCGTCAACCTGAGGGGGAGGAAGAGCACGTGCATTCTCTCAACAGCGAGCCCTCCTTCTTCCCCAGACCTCCGTTCTCGCGATCATACTCCAATGACCCAGCAGACCGCCAAAGCTGGAGAGAGAAACCAGACCGTCCCAGCTTCGGTACCAACAATTACAACCCTCCTCAGAAATTCCAAAGCCAAGGGCAAGGAAGTGGAAACCGAAACTTCTACAACAATGCTCACTTCCAAAACCAGAACAGAAACGCTCAGCCGAACAATACCTACCGTCAACCATATGTGCCTCCCCACCAAGTGCCCAAGCCTGCCGAACCTGCTGTGCCCGCCGTGGTCGACAACTTCATGCAAGAGCAGGGTAAGATGAACCAGATGATATTCGAGCAGATGCAGGCTCTTAATGAGAAACTAGCAAGGATGTCGGGAGGAGGTGTAGGCGTAGCGTCGAGTCCCGGGACCACAGCCTCACTGCCAAGTCAGCCAGTGAACCCTAATGGCGAAGTGAAGGCCATTCACACACTTAGGAGTGGCACGCAGTACGCTGATCCGCCCATGCCAGAAGAGGAGGACCAGGCTGTTACAAAACCAGCAGCCGCTAAATCCCAGCCAGAACCAGCGAAAACCCATCCTGTCGCCGATTTCTGCGGCCCGCAGGACCCCTCTTGCGGCCCGCAGGATTTCCCCAGTGGCCAGCCAATTCTTCAGCAGGCGCAAACAGATCCTCTGCCGCCTAATCCCGACCTCTCAGTTTCCTCTCAAGGACTGCAGAAGGTGGTAACTGAGGGGCAAGCGAATCAGAACTCTATGCCTGCCGAGTCAGTCTTGCCAGCGAAGGACAAGGGTAAAGCGACAACGGCCCCGCCGCCATACCAACCGCAGGTTCCATTCCCACAAAGGCTCGCTAAGAACCGTTTAGATGAGCAATTCTCTAAATTTATGGAGGTCCTCAAGCAACTGACTATCTCCATACCCTTCACCGATGCGCTCGCACAAATGCCGTCTTACGCAAAATTCTTGAAGGACATCTTGTCCAACAAGCGGAGCTTAAAAGACTGTAGGAGCGTGCAACTCAATCATGAATGCAGCGCGGTGGTGAGTCGGGAGCTTCCACCCAAGCTTGGAGATCCTGGAAAGTTCACCATCCCTTGCACCATCGGGAAGGCAACCATCAGAAGGGCGTTATGCGACTTGGGCGCTAGTGTGAGCCTCATGCCTCACACTGTTTTTCAGAGGATCGGGGTAGGTGAGCTCAGACCCACCCGCATGACCCTGCAGCTAGCAGACGCCTCCACTCGCTTACCGCTGGGGATTGTCGAGGATGTGCCGGTACAGGTAGGCAAGTTCTTTGTGCCTGGTGATTTTGTAGTGATGGATATGGAGGAGGATAAGGATGTACCGATCATCCTTGGCCGACCTTTTCTGCGGACAGCCAGGACTGTTTTCGATACGTACGAGGGTACCCTCACCATGAACATTGGCGGCGAGAAGGTACAATTCCAGGTTGCACAAGCAATGAAATATCCCGATTTTTCGGAGGACTGCAACCGGTTGGATATCATTGATGAGCTCGTTTGGGAGGCGCAGGAGGATCAGCTGGAAGAGCATCAGATCGCACTCGGGTATCATCTTGACTTTCTTTCCTCCTTGCAAAATGAATTAGGTTCTTTTGATGAGGTGTCTGAGGAGGATGAAGGTCTGCTTGGAGGTATTGCCTGCAGCCTGCAGGGCATGCCCCGCGATCCCGTAGATGATGAGGAACCGCTACTCACCAGGGTCAAACCAGTTCTCTCGCTCTACCAGTCTGCTGGTGACAGTTCTTGCGGCCCGCAAGACCATTCTTGCGGCCCGCAGGACGACGGACCAGAGGCGAAAATCGACAAGTCACCGCCATTAGACGCGCCAAATAAGGTAGACCTGAAACCATTGCCCGACAGCCTCAGGTATGAGTTTCTTGACTCCGACAAAACTTTTCCAGTTATTGTTGGCGCTCAATTGAGTTTTGATGAAACTTCGAAGCTTTTGGAAAAGTTGCGCATTCACAGGGGTGCCTTAGGATATTCGATTAAAGACATTAAGGGACTCAGTCCTGCCATATGTGCCCATCAGATACATCTCGAGGAAGACCACAAACCTTCCGTGCAGCATCAAAGGAGGCTTAACCCCGTGCTTCAAGAGGTAGTGAAAAAGGAGATTCTTAAATTACTTGATGCTAACATCATTTTTCCTATTTCAGATAGCAAGTGGGTGAGCCCAGTGCACGTGGTCCCGAAAAAGGGAGGGCACACCGTTGTCATCAACGACAGAGGCGAGAAGGTCCAGATGCGGCCCACCACTGGATGGAGGATGTGCATTGATTACCGCAAGCTGAATGCTGCGACCCGCAAGGATCACTTCCCGCTGCCTTTCGTGGACCAGATGTTGGAGCGCCTCGCCAAACATTCCCACTTCTGCTACCTTGACGGGTACTCAGGCTTCTTCCAGGTACCCATCCTCCCTCAGGATATGGAAAAGACGACATTCACTTGTCCTTATGGTACCTTCGCCTACCGAAGAATGCCGTTCGGTTTGTGCAATGCGCCTGCTACATTCCAGAGGGCGATGATGGCCATTTTCTCTCCTTACATTGAGAAAGAAGTCGAGATTTTTATGGATGATTTTTCTGTTGTTGGAACTTCTTTCGATGATTGTTTGGCAAATTTGTGTAAGATCCTACAGAGGTGCGAGGAAACCAATCTGGTCCTCAATTGGGAGAAGTGCCATTTCATGGTACAAGAGGGCATTGTGCTCGGTCACAGAGTCACGAGCAAGGGCATCGAGGTGGACAAAGCAAAGATTGAGGTGATCGGACAGATGTGCACGCCCACCACAGTCAAAGACGTGCGCAGCTTTCTCGGACACTGCGGATTCTACCGTCGATTCATCAAGGACTTCGCTCAGATCACCAAACCCCTGACCAACCTGCTGGTAAAAGACTCTGATTTTGTTTTTACTGACGAGTGTGTTCAGTCTTTTCACAGGTTAAAGGAAGCCCTCATCTCCGCCCCGATCTTGCAGCCTCCAGACTGGTCTCAATCTTTTGAGATCATGTGCGACGCCAGTGACTATGCCGTAGGCGCGGTTTTGGGGCAACGCAAGGACAACAAACCCGTAGCCATCTGCTACGCCAGCAAGGTCCTCGACTCCGCGCAGGTTAATTACACCACAACTGAGAAAGAGCTGCTAGCCGTGGTGTTTGCGCTGGAGAAGTTTCGCTCTTACCTGGTCGGCTCTCAGATAATCGTCTACACCGACCATGCAGCGCTCAGGTATCTTCTTTCCAAAAAGGATGCGAAACCACGTCTTATTCGTTGGATTCTTCTTCTGCAGGAATTTGACATTGAGATTCGGGACAAGAAAGGATCGGAAAACTCAGTCGCAGATCACTTGTCCCGCTTGCATTGGGAAGGGGAGGAGCAGAGCAACATTCCGATTGACGACTCAATTCCAGGGGAACAGCTCTACGTCCTGGGAACAAGCACAAACAGCCAACCACAGCCCATATCCGAGCAAATCAACAACCTGCCGAAATCCTGCGGGACGCAGAGCCGTTTCTTGCGGGACGCAGGAGGCACTCAGCAGTTTCCATGGTACGCAGACTTCGCCAACTTCCTCGTAGCAGGCCTCTTGCCTGCTGAGATGACCTCTCAGCAGAGGAAGAAGTTCAGGGCTGACGTCAAGTTCTACCTTTGGGAGGAGCCTTTTCTCTTCAAGGTAGGTATTGATGGTATCTATCGTCGATGCGTGCCGCAGGAGGAGGTACACTCTATACTCTCTCATTGTCATTCTTCTGCTTATGGAGGCCACGCCTCCTCATCTAAAACTGCTGCCAAGGTTTTGCAAGCAGGTTTCTTTTGGCCAACGATCTTCAAAGATGCACATGCCCTCGTGCAATCATGCGACCAGTGCCAGCGGACGGGTAACATCTCAAGGCGTAGCGAGATGCCACAGCAGCCCATCTTGGAGGTCGAGATTTTTGACGTTTGGGGTATCGACTTCATGGGGCCATTCCCTTCCTCAAAGGGATTTGAGTACATTCTCGTGGCAGTGGACTATGTGTCTAAATGGGTGGAGGCGCTCGCTTGTGCAAAGGCGGATGCGAATTCAGTTAAGCGCCTCTTCAATGATGTGATCTTCCCTCGTTTTGGAGTGCCCCGTGCCGTGATCAGTGACGGCGGCAAGCACTTCATCAACCGTCAGTTTGAGCAGCTTTTGAGCAGACACGGGGTGACTCACAAGGTCTCCACCTCCTACCATCCTCAGACTAACGGCCAAGTAGAAGTCTCTAACCGGGAAATAAAAATCATTCTTGAGAAAACCGTGGCGAGATCACGAAAAGACTGGGCTTTCAAGCTCAACGACGCACTTTGGGCGTACCGCACGGCTTTCAAGACCCCGATCGGCATGAGCCCATTCAAGCTGGTTTATGGCAAACCTTGCCATTTGCCGGTCGAGATCGAGCATAAAGCGTTTTGGGCCACGCGCACCATCAACATGGACCTGCAAGCAGCAGGCGAGAAGCGCATCCTTGACTTGCATGAGTTGGAGGAAACAAGGCTTCACGCCTACGATAATGCCCGGATGTACAAAGAGCGCACTAAAAGAGTGCATGACAACCGCATCACGCGTCGCGACTTCAGTTGCTACCATTAGTTGTTAATTTAGAATTAATTTCCTTCAATCAAACCTTGAAAATTGAATTGTCTAGATCGGTGATCGAATTAATAACCAGTGCATTACGAGTTGTCTCTGTGGAATCGACACCCCTATATGCTACACGGTAGGTTCATGCGCTTGTGAACCGAACCAATTTGTGTTAGGGATTATTAGCAAATATTTCACATCACCGAACAAACCGAAAAGTCCAAAATATAATGAATAAATGTACTAAATTTAATAAATATGTTTGATATTCAATATAATTATCAAGATTATTATAATATTTTTATTTTATATATTCTTTTACTCATTTGTTTTATTTTTTTACACTATATGTTTTTTTTATCTTGTTTTGAAATTATCATTGTTATTTTTACAATCCTATAAAATAAACTTCGGTTTAACCGAATAAACCGAACAAAATTTCGGTTTATTCGGTTCATATTTTTATCAGATTGGTTCAGTCCGTTACTTCACGAACCGAATAAAACATTGGTTCCATAAACATTTTTTCATTATTAAGATTTTTTTATGAATTTTTACAAATTTTTAAATGTCTTATTGTCAAGAATGTCAAGATAAGCATTGTCAATAGATCCCTCATTGTTTAGAGGCAAGAACATGAAATTTTAGTGGTATGTACATGCTTAATACTATTATGAGCACCTTATTACATAAAGTATGAACACCTTATGCAGCAAATGTGCAGCCATATGGGGCACAGAGACCACTGAATCATAATTTTTAGAATGTATGAACATAAAATTCAAGTGGTATGTACATGCTTAAATACTACTATGAACACCTTATTACATCAAATATGAACACTCTATGCAGCAGAAGGTGCAGCCGTTATGTCTATGTAAAAAACGTGCTTAAATTAATTTCAGCACGTGCTCAAATTGACAGTTATATCTTTGGTCCCAACAGGTAGTATAGAAATTGATAAGGTTAGGGCCCGTGATGTTAAGTAGAACGCGAATGGCCAACCCGTCCTAATCGCGATGTTCATACCTGTCGATAAAAGATGTTCATACTAACTATTTTTGGGTGTTCAAGTTTGTGCATGCACGTTGTTGGGTTGGGGTACGATTTTGGGGGATTTAAAGAAATTATTCCTATTTGTGCAATTATTTAAAATTCCAAATCTTCATAATGGGTTGACCCTTGATGATCATCTATACCAAAATTGGTAAGAAATTTCTACAAAGCGTCAAACTAGGAAAACATAAAATTCCTCGTAGTCTGTTTCTAGAATCTAGACTAATCTATGTTGACAATTCTTAAAATAAGCAAAGTTTATTCGGCATTCTTTCTTCTGTTTTCTCCTTGGAACTTTTGTTGTATATATATGCCATTAAAAAATGCATAGCTAAAGTATACAAACCAACAGAAAAATCAGAAATGGAACAAATTTTTACCCAATTTGTTTCAAACCCAGGGACCTTACTCATTGGTGCTGCTTCCCTGCTGTTCATATGGGGATGCACCCATGCACTTGAATGGGCATG
The DNA here is from genome assembly GCA_030179965.1 of Cyperus esculentus. Lineage (NCBI taxonomy): Eukaryota > Viridiplantae > Streptophyta > Magnoliopsida > Poales > Cyperaceae > Cyperus > Cyperus esculentus. The sequence goes on along the minus strand of JASGLE010000025.1, from coordinate 2,972,262 downwards.
GTTGAGACCACGGCGCCTGGAACGGGAACTGAGGAATCAGGGGTTAGATGGAACTGCTTACCGGTTTGTAGTTGGCGACATGAAGGAGAATAGCAAGCTCAACAAGGAAGCATGTGCCAAGCCGATGCCACCGTCGCACGGCATCACCGAACGTGTTTCGCCGCTGCTGCACCAAAAAATGAAACAATATGGTGAGAAACCTTGCTTACTGTCCTTTTCTGATTTAAATTTGAGGATAAATATCTTTGTTTTTGCAATTTATCATTTGTTTTCTTCAAATTAAAAATCCGATCAGTTTTAAGAAGGGTATATTCATTTATGCTCTTTAATGTAGTGAATTACTGATAAAGATAAATTACAACTTATAAATCACAGGAAAATTATCATTTACATGGTTTGGACCATACCCAAGAGTTTCTATCATGGATCCTGAATTAGTGAGAGAGGTTTTCTATAATAAAGCCGGGCTCTTGGAGAAACCAAGATTAATACTAAGCCGGTTGCTGGATGACGGGCTTATAAGCCATGAAGGAGAGAAATGGGCAATGCATAGGAAAATTCTCAACCCTGCCTTTCACATAGAAAAATTGAAGGTAAAAGGCAGCATGAATCATTAAGATATGAACAGAAAAAAAAGAAAGTTTCTGGTTTACCAAAGATTGCCTTGGCATTTATCAATTATTTCTAAATTCTGGTCCCAATTGATTATAATGTGATCGGTCTGGTACATCACCTAGAAAAAACAAATTTACCAACTGATGCATAAATTATTTCCATTAGTAACATTTCACCATACTAGACATTAAACAGGTAACAGTATTGCTCTGGTACCAGCATGGCATTAGTGAATACTGGATACTGTTTCAACACACACTATATTGGTTTCAATGTTAGTTTCGATACTTGGAGTTGGGCGGAAGCAGGACTTCTTTTGAAAGCCATGACACAACTGATGCCCAGAAAGTTATCTTGCTAATAATATCTTGAAAATTTTGTGTACCTTTATTTTTCAGAGGATGTTACCGGCATTCTCCACGTGTAGCCACATGCTAATTGACAAGTGGCAGAACACAGCGGGTCCAGATGGGTCATTCGAGATCGACATCTTGCCGGAGATGCAAAACTTGACAGGAGATGTAATTTCAAGAGCAGCATTTGGTAGTACTTATGAGGAAGCCAAGCAGATTTTTCAACTCCAAAGCGAACTAACTGAGGGTCTCAAGGAGGCTTTTCGCAATTTGCGCAACCCTTTGACCATGTTTGGCTTTTCTTTATATGTCATTTTTTTTTTTTTTTTTTTGAGAATTTTTTGGTGAGAAGATTCATAACCATAGCATGATGATTGAGACAACCAAAAAGCCTCCTTTTTCAAAATCATTACCTCATTCATACATTATCTTAGTTTTCATTAAGAATGGTTTATCGAGTAATATAACACATTTTTGTCTGATGCTACTTTCACAGGTTCCTTCCAAATAAAACTAACAACGGTATAAAGGAAACCAATAGAAAAATTCGCACACTTCTCAGTGGTATGATTGCGAAACGGGAGGAGGGAATAAGAAAGGAAGGTGTGAGCAAAGATGACCTGCTTGATTTAATGTTGGAGTCAAACATGCGGGAAAAAGAGCAAAGCGAGAAATCAGACTCGAGTGTAGGCATGACAATCGACGACGTGATAAAAGAGTGTAAACTGTTTTATTTCGCGGGACAAGAGAGCACATCAGTGTTGCTGACCTGGGCAATCGTTGTGCTGAGCATGCACCCTGAATGGCAAGAAAAGGCGCGTGAGGAGGTCTTGCAACATTTTGGCAAGGAGAAGCCAGATTATGACGGCTTGAGCAGGCTAAAAACCGTGAGTTGCTAACTCAAACTATGAATATATTGTGAAGCTGCCATTTACCAGTTTACTCTGAGACTTGACTGTTTTACCCTTTTTTCTGATCTCCAAATTAGAATTTCCATGATAGTTAAATTTTCAAAATTTAATTATGTGAGTACAGTAAGCCAAATGACCTAAAACAATGCCCTATCACTGTTCTAATTAAGGAGGGTTTGGATATAGTCTCTAAACAAATTGAAATGGTCGACATTACAATTTTTTTTGACAGATGGACGAAACCGTATAAGCATTTGCTTAAATTATTTTCTAATCAAATATAATACTTGACATATAACCCAATCCTCATAAACAGTTCCTCCTAACTAATCTTAAATTGTAATTATTATTAATATAAATCAGGTTACCATGATACTATATGAGGTTCTTCGGTTGTACCCTCCAGTGACTCTGATCACCCGTCGCGTATGTAAAACAATGCGGCTTGGCAACACAACCTACCCGGCCGGCGTGCATCTTGCAATCCCTGTACTATTCATCCACCACGACCCTGAAATATGGGGCCCAGATGCAACGGAGTTCAATCCGACCCGCTTTGCTCAAGGCATCTCGAAAGCAACGAAAAGTGATCAGGTTGCCTTCTTCCCCTTTGGCGCTGGCCCACGTATCTGCATCGGGCAAAACTTTGCACTCCTCGAGGCTAAGATGGGGCTGAGTGTGATTCTCCAGCGCTTCAAATTTGAGCTGTCAGAGCGGTACCAGCATGCACCCTACACGGTTGTTACACTGCAAACAGAGCACGGTGCTCCGATTAAATTTCGTAAAATATAGTTTCAGTGATTTTAGAATAAGCAGGGTTACAAGAAGTTTATGTATTGTAAATAATTCAGCTACTTATATCAAAAAAATGATCTAGCTACTTTATAAAGGATCTGTTTTTAGCCACAATTTTGGTTTGCCCTTTGATAAACATTATTGTGAAGATGTTATATTCTACAAATCATAGAATCAATAACAATTTGACTTAAAGACAACTGAATCTAGAAGTCTTGTGATTTGGAACACATCATAGGATCAATAAGTTAACAAAAATATTTCAGGACAGGTACTTTTTGCTACCTAATACAGCCAGAAACTCGGTCAAACATTTCATCGAACACCTTGCGTGCATACAATATAATATACACTGATATGCATATAAAAGGTATACAATAACAATCAACAGCCCTGTCCCAACAGATGGAAAGATTTTACCAACATTTTTCGCTTCCTGATCTTTCCTCCCAGTTTTTTCTCCTTGCATATCACTAATATGCAATGCCAAGGCAAAAGCAAGGAAGCTTCTCTCAGCTTATTACAGTCAACAAATAGATTACACAAATAATATGGGCCTTTTGGGCCGTGAAGCTTCAATAATTTTGAGAGATTTCAGAGACGCATTGAGCAGACCGCAGATTGTGTACCAAGTCTATATCTTCTTTTACTGGATGGTGAATTGATGATGTAAAGGGTCACACCTCATCATACATCATTGCATTATTATTTATTATTATACAATTTTCCAGTCTTCCAGGCGCTTACTCATCCAGTCGTAGATATATATCTTGTACGCCATCTGCCCATCTATTATTATGAAATTCAGGACCAAATGATGAAATGAATAATCTTTAATATTTTATATGTATAATATTTTATTATGTGTGTAATATTTTATAGAGGAGAGATCCAATGACCACAAAAGGTAGTGCCCTTAATAATTACGAAATTATTTATATATAAAGTGACAAGTGTAAATCGTTAGATGTATTCTAAATCATCTAAATAACATATATATAAAAAATGATGAAAATTTAAGAGTAAAACTATGGTGCTCCTAGGAGCAAAAAGGCCTCTCGTGCTCCTAACTCAAAAATCATACTAAACCATCTCGAAATTTTGATTTATGGGTCTCATTAAATTCTTTATATCAAAATATCATAGGATACAAAAATTTTCCATTTTTTGATATTTTTAAGTACTTGTTTTGTATTTTTTAAAGATGACATAGTTTTATACATTATTTTATTATTATTTTGAGGTCATTCTAAAAATTCCAAAACATATACTTAAGAAACTCAAAAAATGGAAAAATTTTGTATCCTAAGAGATTTTCATATAAAGAATTTAATGAGAATGATAAATCAAAATTTTATGATGGTTTAGTATGATTTTTGAGTTAGGAGCACGGGAGGCCTCCGTGCTCCTAGGAGCACACTAGATTTACTCAAAATTTAAACTTGTTTTGATAGCCATTAAGATAGAAGAAAAAATCATAAAATTTGAACCGTTGATTTTTTATAATGCTTTATACACATCTGAATAAAATCAAAATGATATAATTTTTTGTATATGCATAAAAAACCATGTATATAAAACATTTCTTCAATTACTTTTGTTATTTAACATTTCAAAAAATAATTATTTGAGATTTTGTTTTGTGATTACCGATGGGTACCAATTTTTGTGGTTATTTGATCTCTCCTCTATTTTATATACGAAACTACTGTGTTGTTAAGCCTGGTAGCTAACTTAATTAAATATTACTCAAGACGAAATTATGATTTTATCATTGAAGATAATTTAACTTTTATATATATTGGAATTATAATTATTATTTTCTACTAGAAGGAATCGTTTCAGCCTCTCCCGATAATCATCAAAGTATGATTCAGATGTTCACATGTAAATATTGTTATATATTTGATTATTTGTATATAAAACTACTGAAACCGAGTCTTGGGCTTGAGATTTCTAAAAACTGATAATCTTATTAAAACATAGAACTAATTAAAAGAAATTGAAATGTTATTGTTGTAGCGTAATTGACAAGAATCGAGATTTGGTCTATTTCCAAATAATCATCATAAAAGTATAATTCAAATGTTCAATAAAAAATAAAGAAAAGAAGACACACAAAATATTGCATGAAACACAGGCAATCGATCAGCCTGAAGTAATTTTGACAAAAAAAATATATATATTTTTGATAATTTTTTTTTTTTTGTAACATTTTTTTGGCTACAGGTCAAGCAAAAATCACAACTCAATAGTCACTCGTCAGTAGTCACAAAGTCGTTCGTGAAGACCACAGAAATGACAACATCACAAGAGGGCACAGAAAGGTGCGGACAGCAGCTGGTATGAGGCTAGATACTACTGTAGCCAACAAACCAGGTTACAACTCCTCTCCATGTACCCGGTCTTGCTACACCAGGCTAATGGCCTCAATTTAGGCTTTAATGCAAATAATAGGCTAATTATGTTATGAATCAAATAAAATATGGACAGTTCATTTTTCATAATCAGATAGTCACGATATGTCTTTTAGATACAATTAAAGAGAGATATCTTTAATAAGAATGGTCGATTCAAAATGAAAAGTTGCTTAGTCGATTCATAGCAGAACCACTCCAAATAATATTATTTAACATTTGAGGTAATTGGGGGTTGTGGTATTGTATGTAATCAGTAAATTAAAGAAATATTTTTGATGTTTTATTGAATGTATAGAACTTATCATGGCAATCATCAAAATGATTAATGACTAGCGAGTATCTCAAATATGATTAAATTTTAGCAGTTCTACCAATTAGAAATATAACGTTTCATCACCTTTTAAATATATCGGCTTCGTTCATTTTACTCGGCATGATTATTTAATATAACACAAGAGTGTAGCTTCTGTCTTTTGTAAAGAAATTCGAGGAGATGACATCATTTAATTAGTCATTTTGTCTTGGAACGTGTCAATGTATGTAGTTTTTATTAAAATGAATTCTTATAGATCGGAAAAAATATGGACCATCTATTTTTCATAATCGGATGTTCACAAACTCACAATATATATTTTTTTGGGTACAAATAAAAATGTATGCTTAATCAGAAACAAAAAAAAAAAAAAAAGAGTATCGCAGATAACACCTAGTTAATTAATTTTCTTATGGAGTTCAAGTGATAAAAACACCGGGTCCATCTGATAGGCCTCAGCCCAACCAGACTATCCATCCCACTCCCATCATTAATTCATCCATTCATTCATTCCCTCATTCGTTAATTCGTTCTGTGGACCGCAATTGGTGCTGCCTAGCCTGCCTGCATGCGGCTCTCCTCTCGCACGAGCGAAGCGAGGCAAGCAAAGCAAAGCAAGGACGACGCGCGCTGACCCCAGACCGCAGTCACCACGCGTCACCCGATCCAATACCCAGCGCATATACTAGATCAAATCTCTACCGTTCAAATCCCCCACCGCCATCCTCCTCCCATAACCTGGCTCCCGGGTCCCACCTACCATCGACACATATCCTGAGCGATTCAAACTCCGCGCGCAGGCGGAGGTATTACGCGTGACTCACGAACCATGTACCGACTCAAACCATCCAACCTGCCAAGACCCGGTCTACATAACCGCAACTCCGTAACTCAGTTCACCTCCCTCCGGGCCCCACGTTCAGTCTCTCTACAACCGACGGACGTAGTAGACGGGGTTCGTGGAAGCGCTAAGAGATGGTTCGGAAGAAGGCTGACCTCGTCTTTCTTTCTTTCTTAAGTGCTCATCCCCTGACTTACTGCACTGTGCAGCTCACAGAATCAGCCGTTGGATCGTCTCGAGATCCTTGCTGACACTAATCTTAACACAATCCAACGGCTGACGCTATGAACTGCATAATGCAGTACAGCAGGGGATATGAATCCTTCTTCCTTTCCTTTCCTTTATTTTTATTTTGTTTTGTTTACTTTACTTAATTACTTCCCGACACAAGTCATAATAATAAGAAGAGAAGAAGAAGAGAAGAAACCGTGCGGGATCCCAATACCTCTTCTCTCTTCTCTTTCCTTCTTCTCCTCTCCCTCGCTCGCTCGCTCCCTCCCTCGCTGTTAAATTCCCTCGATTGCCCCCGTGCATAGCACACCCCGTCTGTCCGTGCCCGAAATTGGACCCCGGTTTTGCCCAATTTGGAGGGGGAGAGGGAGCAAAGGGAGAAGGAAGTAGGGACTGTGGTCTGTTTGTAGGTATGATTCTCTGAAACTGAGTCTGAATTTCAAATTTTAATTGGGGTTTTTTCTTGGTTTGGTAGTATAGGTCGATTGATGATTTGGGTGGTTTTCGAATTTTGGGGTTTGTGGGTTTTTGGGGTTGGTTGGTTTACTCGGTTAGCACCGCTCGATCGTCTCGAATTGGGTTAGTTCGGTGTGAATTCTACCGTAATTCGAGTAGAAAGTAGCTAGTTTTAGTGGAAAAAATTATCTTCCAGAGCAGTATGTGAGGATAATTTTTTTGGGTTTTGGGTTTTGCAATTACTGAATGCTATTTGACTTTAACGGTTGTTGTTAATCCCGTTAATTTGGTGTAGATAGTACCAATCATCAATTCTCCTTTTGTTTTCTCAAGTAGTTTGTCATATTGTCCTTCTAATTTTAGTCGATAAGATTTTAGTCTGCTTATCGACAGAAAGTGTTTGTTAGAAGCTTTAATCAATAAAGGAACAGTAATCTTTAGCTCAGATTGATAGTTAGTGATCACTAGGACTATTCTTATGTGATGATTTAACGTTGGTATGCAATTTCTATAGTAAATACTGATTAGCCTGTTTCCAAAGGATCAATTATATATAGTGATTTTTCTGAGATAAATCTTCATCATAATTCTTTTCCCCTCTTTTGGTTGATATAGGGTTTCTGTGCACATGATTAGTCTTTTACTTGACCTGTTAGTTACCCACTCCACTGGGCTTCACTGTAACAGGCTTTTGTTGCTTTCTGAAAGGGAAAAAAAATAAAATTGTAGTTTATCTTAGGCAAATTAGGTTTTCGGATGACGCTGTATTTTTATCTAGTAGTAATGCTGTTCGAGGGACTATAAAAAGTGGCAAGTTCGCAGTCATTGTGTGCGACTCAGTAATGGTTGCATGCAATTTTAGGCACTTCGAGATTCTTAATAGGCGATCGCTGATTGTGGATTGTCTATTTATAGAAGTCAGTCTCTACTAGATATATAATATAAGTGCAATGAATAAACTGGTATATATAGCCACTGGAACCGGCCCAAAATGAGACAGGCCCCTTCTGTTTAATTTTTGCTAATTTTATTATTCTATGTATCAGGTTAGCCATATCAAGAAGGTGCTTACTAATTCGGAATAAATAGTCTGATTATATGATGGTATGTACTTATATCTCTGTTTTTTTTTTTTTTTTTTTTGAGAGTAACTCTGTGATTCTTTTCAAGTTTAACAATAGTCTGTTTGTCTTGGCCTACTGATTATCTGCATACTGAAAGGTTATTTACAAGATTTATAATGTATGGCTGTGGTATAGTTGATATTTGGTTCCAAATAAAATCCTTATTTGTACTTGCAACATCAATTTATGAAAAAAAAAAAAAAAAAAAGATAAAAAGATAAATGAAAGAGGGACCATGAAAACAGACCAAAGATGTGCACTACTAAGAATTCTTTTTTCATTTGGGCATACTGTGCACCTTATGGAACTTGCTAGTATGATATTAAGTTCAATTTATTATATATGGACCTCATATATCTAACAATCTTGTCAAATCCTTTCTATTCTTTAGGATCCAATACCGGGCTACCAGATAGGCCTTTCTAATGAGGAAAACATCTTTTCACTGAACTTTCCGCATTCTGATTCTCAATTTAGAGCAACTAATGAGATAAGTTCAGGTAATTGTCTTCTTTTGTTTCCTTTCAACTCTATTAGCAAGCAATTAGTGATACTTTTCAGGAAATTTTCATTAGTTTTTTAATTTGTTACCTGATAGACTTCTATAATCGTGCCCGCTTGTTTAGCTTTCTGTTGTTATAATGACCTGATAGTACAAGACTAATTCATACTGTAATTGCTGTTTCAATCACTTACTATATCAATCTCTTATCCAAATGCAGTCAGAGACAACAACTCAGAGCGGCCTTTCCTGATTTCTGATGTTAGTTCTGATACCAGCATGGAAGATGCTTCCAGCAGCAACCCTTCATCCTCTGACCTCCACATCTGCAGTTTTCTTGATTTTTACCTTGCTGAAAATGTCTCCGGTTTGCAATTCAACAGTCTCATGGGCTTCTCAAATGATGCTACCTCCTATCAGTCATACCAGTACCAGCAGTGGGACATGAATATGTTCTTTGATTTGGATGAGAGAAACACTTTGTTCCCTTTCCAAAATGGAAATAATTTAAGTGGGAATGAGGAAGGAGTTGATGATACAAGTTTGTATCTTCAAAGTGGAATTGGAATTGGAAGTGGACTTGGTGGGTGTTACGGGGATTTGGAATTAATTCCCGGAGACTTGCCTGATTTGATGGAAGTTGATTCAGGTGTTAAGGGTTCGAAGGGCAAGCATGTCACTCTTGTGCTTGATTTAGATGGTGAGTTGATTACCTTTTATTTTAACACACTTTTTAATTTTTTGGTGTTAAAAATAAAAAGGGAACACTTTCAATTCTGTTTGTGCACACCCAAAAGAAAAAACAAAAACAAAACAAAACAAAAAAACAAAATAACATAGAGAAAGAATTGAATATTATTGCCTAAAATATATCATTTTGTTGTTATTTTTGGTTTGCCATTATGTTTTCTGCAAATTTACTGAATTTGGAACACAACTCTAAATTGAGTACCTTCAATAAAAGAGCTCTTTTTTTCCTGCCTTTAAAATGGAATTCACCATTGTCTAACCATTACCAACTTCCCATAATAGTAGTACTTTTTTCTTTTCTGATTTGCAGAAACGTTAGTTCATTCAAACCTGACCCCATGCGAAGATGCTGATTTCTCATTTGATGTCTACGCTGACATGAAGAAACACACAGTCTATGTGAAAAAGAGACCGCACCTCGAGCACTTCCTTGAGAAGGTTGCACTGATGTTTGAAATTGTGATTTTCACTGCTGGTCGGAGTTCCTATGCCTCAAAACTCCTTGATCATTTGGACCCTGAAGGACGGCTATTTTCTCGGAGAATTTATCGAGATTCATGCATTTTTTTTGGTGAGGGAAATTATACCAAGGATCTGACGATATTGGGGGTTGATTTGGCAAAGGTCGCCATAATTGATAATCTTCCTCAGGTAACTAAGTTATCTCTCTTTTGCACTTCTGATGTTATTTCTTATTCAATTAGACATCCAAGAAGGTTGTTTCTTCAAGGTGAATTTAAAATAGGTTTTTAAATTGGAATGTCCCTATTGGTGACTGATATATATCGGTTATGGTAGTTCATACCAGCACTTGTACCAGTATCAGTACAGTGGACTCCTATTTTCACCTTGATCCGAAGAGCATAACAAATTCCTAATTTGGAATTAAATATAACTTAGAACAAAAGAAATAGTTCCTAATTTGGAATTAATTCAACCATTATTAAATATATGGTTGTTTGGTCAAAGGTTGACGATGTATCTAACATTGTGGAAATGGTTGTTTGTGCTTATGTGGAAATGGGTCCTTAATAGTTCGGACAGAAGCTAACATTGTAACCCACCCCCACCCCCCTCTTTGTTCCAGGTCTATCGTTTGCAAGAGGATAATGGCATCCCAATAAAGAGCTGGTTTGATGACCCGTCAGATGACGCATTGATTCAGCTCCTCCCTTTCCTTGAAACCCTAGCTGATGCTGAGGATGTCCGACCCCTCATTTCCAGGAAGTTCGGTACAAACAGGCAGCAAAACATCTAACAGAACTATGTGATCTCCTTTCTCATTGGTCATTTCTTGATTTCATCTGATTATTTCTGAGTAAATCAGCCATGCTTCGAAGAAGCCATTTTTCGTAATTGAGTTTAGTGTAATGATTTACAGTCAGATAGCTGACTGTTATAGGTTAATGTGCTGGTAATTAGGACTAATTGCCGTGAGTCTTGTACATAATTAAATATTGTCATTATTGTTGCTTTCTTGGGTGGGTTAGATTATGTGTATATAACAGACATAATTATTGAATAAATTGATGTGCCTTCAGTGATCCCTTGATCTGCTCAATTTTGTTATCTGGTATGTGCTTTGCTTATATTGGCATACATTTGGATTTTCTCGTTTTTATCTTCAACGTGGTGACTTCGATGTAAATCAGATACAAATCAAAAAATTGAGTATAGTTTGCATCCTCTTCTTTCGGATTTGTGTCACTAAACATCAGATATGCTTCATTCTGAAATGCATAGAAGATTAAAATAGGAAACAAACATTCGTTATACGGTTTTTACACTTTTATACACCGAGTTTGACGATGTTTAATCTGGATAATGTTCACGTAATCCTGATACATTAACAGTTGGGGTTTGATGTTCATCAGTTCTTTTTGTAGAGCCCAGTTTGTGCATTTGTACTAGTCGGCTTAAAAACTATGGTGGAGTTTTGCCCACAGCCCACAGGTCCTCGCATCTGACTTTCATATTTTTATTGAGAAATAATATCTTGCATTTATTGAAAAGTTGTCCATACGTCTAATCTACAGATATGTAATGAAATATAATGAGTACATCCATAATTTAACCTATAGACAATTTTTTTATAGACGCTAGGTAATACTCATTTTTATTGCAATTATGTTTGTCTTGAAGACTTGAACTTTTTTCTGAAAAGTTAAAAGTAAATTAATTCAACTGTATTGTATAAAATTGCGATATTAAAGAGAGACTTAAGACTGGACTTTTCTTATTTAGTCGGTCTAGCCATGTTCATTTATACATGAAAAGTGTGTGTTTGAAATAGGGTTTGTTTTGCAAACATACGATATTTTAATTTTTCTAGCAAACGGTATTATAATTGTGTCAAAACTCATGACAAATGACTTCTTTTAATTAATTTCTCTTTATTTATTAATAATCTATTTTTTAAAAATATATATATGAACTTTCAATGCTGTATATGGAATACGAAAAAGAATTCAAAAGCACTAAAAAACTATACCTCCTAATCTTAATAGCGTTGCCCCCTTAAAAAGTTTGAAACCACTCCGTTAACATAATGATTCTTTCATTGGTTATGGTAAAACACAAGCTTATACTGTTAATAGTTTTATTAATTTATATTCGGTGGAAAATATCCCCAAAAAGTCAATAATTCTTCCATCTCTTAAAAAAATTTTATTGCAGTGCAACCAAATTTTTTTTTTTTAACCTTCCCAGTATAAATGTCATATTTGAAGGGCTAGTTAAGATTTAAGAGGCTTGCTAAAAGGTTAAAAAAAAAAGAGGCTTGCTAAAAGGGGATAAAAATATGAAGTATGTGGAGACTGGAGAAGCAAGGAATGAAGAACAAATTAAAATTAGTTTTTTCATGTGCAATAACTAATTATAGAATTGTTGCTATTCTCCTTATGACGCTCTAATTAAAATATACCAAGCTTCTTTTAGGCTTTCTAATTTTGACATCAAGTTTAAAATAGCAGATTAATAATCTATAAATTTCATTTGGTCTAACAATAATTCTCCTGGGTAGGAAATGTACATAGTAGCTACTAATTATCTCCTGAGAGGTACTAGTTCTTCATCTTCTGCTTAGTAAAATTACTATATTGTTTCCTAATTAATAAATTGATTTTTGTAATTACCTTGTAAATATATTTTGACGCTTTTCAATATAAATACACACTTTTATAATTTTTTATTTTTTTTATTATTTTTTTTTTTGCAGTTGGATCCGGAGTCGCAATGTTAGATCACGTCTTCACAGAAGATGGAACATCCGATGCCCTCGACGCATACTTCAACTGGAACAATGCAAGTCCAGACTTTAACAGAATCATGGGTTTCTCAGACAGTTCATCCATCTACCAGCCAAACCCCGAGTACGACTTGGTTAAGTCGTACGACATAACTGAGATCAGGAGGATGCTTGGTTTCCCTAAGCAGAATAATTCCGGCGAACATAAGCAGGACGGAAACATGAACTACAAGCAACAATCTTCCTGTTTCAGGAACAGCAGGAACTCAACTGCAACATGCAATTCAAACCGGCACAGACCCAATTACCAGAACACCAATGGTAACAGTAACAGGAATTTGCCCATCCAGAGGTAAATCTTGAAAGATTCAAGTGATGACATTGGCATCAAAATGAAATTACAATTGGTGAATGGTTAAAGGATTGCAAATTAATTAATTAGCTCAAGAAGATTTGTTTGTTTGATTGATTTCAGGAATATTGGGCATAATTCAGCTCGGGGGAGACGAGGAAACAAGCGTATTACCCTCGTTCTTGATCTTGATGGTATGCTAACAACACAATTGTAGTAATTTGATGTGTTCATGTTAAGAACTTAAGATACTTGACAACTCTAATTTATAAGGATAAACACACCATCCAAAAAACAGAACAAAAATAATAATAAAACAGCATATTTGTATGCAAATGATACAATAATTATCATGGTTTTCTTAATTCTTAAGATAGTTAAGCTTTCTTATTTCATTTTTTTTTACCATATTTATCCCAAATAAGCTAATTTAGCAGAATCATAGTAAATTTTGCTTGTAATAACATGATTTTTCATGTACAGAGACACTAGTGCACACGAAGCGACTAGGATTCGACTCCGTCTCGACCAGGGAGCGGCCCTACCTCCATTACTTCCTTGAGAAAGTTGCAGACATGTTTGAGATTGTTGTTTTTACATCCAGTACTAGGGAATATGCATCCAAGCTCCTGGACAATTTGGATCCACAAGGAAGGATCTTTTCGAAGAGATTGTATCGAGATTCGTGCACTTATTATGTGAATGGGGGTTGTGTCAAGGATCTGACTATTCTGGGGGTGGATTTGGCAAGAGTTGCAATAATTGATAATTCTCCAAATGTAAGTATTTATTGTTATTGTTTACTAATCATATTATTATTACCTCCTTGAGATTTTATGAATACATGCATAATTTTGTATTTTTTTTTTTAATACCTATTTAAACTTCAATTTCTGGTATCTTTACATTGCAGTTTAATAAATTCTTGTATCAATCTTAAATCTCAAAACAAAAGTAATTTGGACTTCACAAATCAAAATATTGAACTAAAACAAATCTCTGTGGACATTACCAATTAAAAATAACTACAGAAACCTCTTTTTTATTTGGATGATTACCAACTAAAAATTAGTGTCAAGACTCCCAACTTTTTGGTACATTAAGAATTTTCATAATTTATGTTGTTTCTTCATTATCTGCCTTTTGTATTTTTTCAGATGTTCCAAATGCAACAAGAAAACGGTATACCAATAAAAAGCTGGTACGATGACCCAGATGATGATGAATTGGCCAAGCTTCTCCCCTTCCTTGAAACCCTAACTAAAGTAGACGATGTGAGACCCCTCATATCCAAAAAGTTTTAGTACTAATATATTGTATAACAATAAGTTGGCAGCCTCTGCCTACTTCTCAAAAAAATATATATATATTGTATAACAACTTCTGATTAACTTTCAATCTAGGGTACGTTTGGATCGTGGAAGGATTAGTACAAGAATAGAGAAATTGAGGTTAGTAAGTGAGGATAGTTATTTTAGAATTGGTATGAGATTAGTAAAAGTATGGTGCTATCCCAAATAATGAAATGTTGTTTGGATTATATATTTAGAATAGTGATAGAGGGAAATGAATATAGTAATATTTGTTTATAACAATATAATATCAATTGTTTTCTTTTTTAGTGAACTCACCTATCAATTATCTTTTATTCCAAATAACACAAAAAAATAAAAATTATCTAGCCTCATAAATAAAAAGCGCTAAGACCAAAATGCAGCTTGGGAAAAAAAAAGAAAAAAAAAATTGATTAATTTCATGCCGTTCCTGACTTCATTTTATTCGAAATATCATTGATTGCCAAACAAATTATGAAGCTGATGACAAGCTTTCCCCTTTTTTCCATGTTTCGAAACTTCTTCTTTCTTCATTGTGTGTCGGAGAGAGCTCCATGGCTGCCTTGAGTCCATGACTCCTCCCATGGTTAGAACCCAAAATAGAAGATAAAAGACTAGTAAATGGGGTGTCTATAGACTCCTTACAATGATGAGAGCTCAATGGTACCATTGATTTCGTCTTTTTAGCAATCCATTGAATGCTAGGTAAGAAGGAAATGTGCCATATAAATTGGTGAGAAATAGATTTTTTATTGGGAGATGAGACTAGCTGGAGGAGAGAGAATAAAATTAATACGTTTGAGAAGGAGGCAAACCTACTGTTCTCACAATTCCTTCTTTTTGCTGGAACAGCAGAATAGACTATCCTGATGCTATTCGGGTTAGCAAATTTGTGTTTGGATTACATCTCAATTAGGAATAGCGAGCTATTCTCAGAACAATGCTGTTCCAACGCCATCCAAACATAACCCTAGTGTTTGTTTCTTTGTCTTTGTGGTGATGCAAAAAAGTGTATATATGATTAACTTCAACCACTTTTTTGTCTGTCTTTTAATTTATTTATATATGGGGAAGCTGGACTAATCAATATAAACTTTGGGCACTATGAAATGTATTGTATTAGGGACAGTGATACCATACCACAAACTTTGCCCCCACAACCCTGTGATGACATGGCATGCAGGTCGGGAGGGTCATTTTTGTAAAATATTTTGGGTCGGAGGTATATTTTTGTCAAAATTGTTAAGGGTCATTTTGTAAATATTTTTTAAGGTAGGGTAGTTTTGTAAAAATAAAGGATATTTCTGTAAAATTTTCTGAAAAAGGAGATATGTAAATGTTTGCCAGCGCATCAGTGGCGAGATGTCTTTTTCCATTGTATTAGTATGTTCAGTATATTTATTTGCATTTTTTAATTAATACAATCTCACAATATTTCTTAGCTAGGAAAGTAGGAATTATTTCATATTGTCTCTCATGAGTCATGCACACAATGTGTATTTATTTTGTATTCTGATATTAATTTTTACAGTTGTTGAAATTATTCTTTGTGCCCTTTGTTCTGTGTATTGATATCATGAGATTAGCATGTTTCTTATCCTGCATGATATATATTTGTCATATAAAGAATCTTTTGTCTATCTTATCGGACATAAATTTATTAGAACCTCTATCAGTCGGTCCCATGTACAAAATTTTGTTGGGCTCAATATGACGGAAATGTTTTTTTTTTAAAAGTAAAATATTGTTCAAATTATTTTTTTTTTCATAATATGAAATTTGGTAAAAATCTATCTACTGAGAAACTACGAGAGAAGTTCGAAAACTACTAAGAGCAAATAATGGGACGACATGTAGTTACAAACTTACAACAAATATTAAATATTGAAAATGTTATGGTGATATGTATAGTTTGACTTGGTCAAATGAACTAATTGTTTAACTTAATATGCTAATTATTTAACTTAACATACTAATTAATCAACTTAACATCAACATGTTTATTATTAGTTGATGTTAAGTTGAACAATTTAGCATGTTAAGTTGAACAATTGATATGTTACATTGAACAATTAGTTGATTTTTCCATTTTAATCAAAATATATATTAAGTTGAATAATAATATCAATAAATATTCAACTTATAAGTTGATTTTAAGTTGAATAATTAGCTTAAGTTGAACAATTTGTTCATTTGATCAAGTCAAACTATATGGTATCATCAATAATATCATTACATCTATAGTTCTACGCCCATTAAATATATAGCACTATTTTTTTTTAAACATTAAAGGCCCGGAAACAACAAATTTTGAATAAATTTTTTTTTTTAACATTAAAGGCCCGTAAACAACAAATTTCATTTAAAAGAGATCATTATATCCGTACAAATAACAAAAAGTTTCTAATCCAAAACTAACAATACAATAGCAAATGAATCTACCATCAAAGCACCTCCTATTTCTAACAATCTCATCTCAGCCGTTGAAACATATCCCACGGTCCGTATAAAACAATTGGCAGCATAGTGGCGATTGTCCTCTGCTGCGCAGGATAGTGGCGTTGAAATCAGCTGAGATCCAATTTGGATCTCAGGCCTGAGATCCCACTTTAGATGGCTGAGATTGTTTCAAAAATCCCCCTAAAAATCATGTCTGTCGGATCACGATTCCAGGGTCGATCCACTTTGTATCTCAGCAATCAGCAGATACTGACTCTGCGCATGACCTTTAAAATTTTGGATTTTTATCCCCTGCCATAGTTGTGATGGCAGGTTGCTGCCATTCCATCTATGACAATGGGGCCCACAAGAGAAAACCCCCTATTTGATAAAAATCTCAACCGTTCAAATAAATCTAACGGGCCGATATAACTATGGCAGCATCCTGCCATCACTTTTATGGTAGCAGATGCACACCCTAAAATTTTATGGGGCCTTTTGAGATTGTATTCAGCACAAATCTCAAAGTAATCAGACGGCTTACCTACTGCGTAATAGGTGATATACTGATATGAATCCCCAAGAATTTTTCTCATAAAAAAACAAAAATCCCCAAGAACAGGAATTCGGGGGTACGTGGTTCCTATTTCCTTGTCGCTATTATCCTAAATTTTCTGAAGTCAATGTTTGTACTTGGATTCTAATCTAACTAGAATGCTCTTCGTTGCAGCTTCGCTGCAACCATCATACCTTTTTCTTTGAAGTTATATATTTATTATTTTGTATATCTGTACAAAATTTAGCAAATGCTATCGATTAATTAAGTTGCCAAAAAAATAGCTCGTAATAAGATAAATTGCAACATTAATAAATTATCTTGAAACAATTAATATATTAACTTGAAATATTTTAGTATTAAGTTGAATAATACAAATTGTAAATTAAATCATCTATCTGAATCGTTATTAAATCCTTAAAGTTGCTAAAAAATATGTATGTGGAAGCAAGATGAAGTGAAAAAGGAACAAAAAAATATTAGTATAACTTGTGTTTCATTTTAATCTCATTAAGTTTCAGATTAATTTTACAAATGTTTCATTTTAATTGCAGTATGTTTCAGATTAATGTTAGATTAACTTTACATGGTATTTATTTTGGTATCGATTGTGATATCTCCGAAACATTTTCCATATGAGCAAGTCTCAGTAGTAATACAATTTTCTGAGAGTGATCTGTCATCAAATAGAGCTTAAACAAATTGTTATAAATGTACGATCGTACAATTATTCCTTTAGATCCTAAAAATTATATATGTAGAAAACGTTATCCTACTGACATTATGCAAACTCGGTAGGGAAAGGGAAAGGTAAAGTAAGTAAAAAAAAAAAAAAAAAAATACTGACGTCAGCACACATCATCTAGGTGGATCATGGCCATCCGATCTTAATCGGACGGCCCAAATGACGCGTGTACTGTTCATCCTGGGGTAAAAGGCCATCCCGGCTTTATCTATTATAATAATAATTCTTCTATCCATCTTCCACGCGGGCACTCCGCACTTGTACCAAATACCAATCAATGTGAAATCAATTAGAGAGGAGAACTTTGAGTCTTTGACATACACTGTTTTGTACCAAACACCAATCAATTCTCCTCTCATATGACCATATCCATGGCTTCTCTTAAACTCTCTCTTCTTTGCTCCCTCACAACCATTTCCTTTCTCTTAACCCAGCTGAGCAGTTCCTCTCTGTACCCCTCACAGGCAGTACCAACAAAGTCAGGCTACTTACCAGTAACACTGCCCCCCTCTAATTCTTCTATCTCTTCTTCACTTTACTATGCTTTCTATGAAGCCCAAGAACCCATTTCATCATCCCTTGCTACCACACCCCTCCTCCTCTGGCTGCAGGGTGGCCCCGGATGCTCCTCCATGGTCGGCAATCTGTTCGAGCTCGGCCCCTGGCTTCTTTCCACAAACTCCTCTTCCCCTGTAATTAAGTCTCTTTTACAGTACACATGCATAGAGAAAGAGAAGTAACCATTGAATTAGAGTGTTATTACTTATTACTGCTCAGTTACTTCGGTCTTATATTTTGCTAGAAAAGAATATTGACTACTGCATAACAGTAAATTAGTAACCTTATCCTTATTATTATAATCTGCTGTCATTGTCACAATGTCACCATTTTCTGTATGATAAGTTTTTTTGGATAGTATATCCAATTATGCATAGCCCCTTTTCATTGGAGTTTTGTTGTAATTTCAAACTTGAATACGACTCCGTTACGGTCCAGAACCAAAAATTTCCAGGCTTTCTCAGAAATTTTAGGCATCCAATCAAAGAAAATTAGGCTGTCTGAAAGCATGAAAAGTAGATAGTTTGGTTGCTTAAATCAATGTAAGTTCTGTTTGAAATTTGAATCCAATAAATAATCTGTTTAATCATCACAGACTCTCTACCGCAACCCGTTTTCATGGAACCGTCGATTCGGCCTTCTCTTCATTGACAACCCGATAGGTTCGGGCTTCAGTGTTGCCAAAAAGATCTCCGATATCCCTGATGACCAATCAGCAGTTGCGTCTCATCTCTGGGCTGCTTTGCAGTCCTTCATTGGGTCGGATTCTTCCTTCCGCTCGCGCCCCTTTTATGTAACCGGCGAGAGCTATGCAGGAAAGTATGTTCCTTCAATCGGTTACTTCATATTTAAGCAAAATGCGATTGTGCCGAGTAAATTAAGAATTAATTTAAAGGGGGTTGCTATTGGTAACGGGCTGACGCACCCGGTTGTCCAAGTCGCCACCCATGCCGACTCGGCCTACTTCACTGGCCTTATCAATGAGAAACAAAAGTCGTACCTAGAAATTCTACAGGCTGAGGCTGTCGAGTTAACAGATGCCGGGATGTGGCAAGAGGCTTCTGATGCACGCGGAACCGTTCTGGACTGGCTACAGAATGTTACAGGACTAGCCACGCTTTATGACATGACGAAAACAAAGCCGTACCAAACCGACAGTTTATCGGTATTTTTAAACATGCCAGAAGTACAAGAGGCTTTAGGTGTAATGGGAAATGTACAGTGGGCCGAGTGTAGCGACCAAGTTGCGGAAGTGTTCCATGCCGACATAATGAAGAGCACAAAGTACATGGTGGAGGAATTGGTGACGAAAACTAGAGTGTTGCTGTACCAAGGGATGTATGATTTGCGAGATGGGGTGGTGTCAACCGAGGCTTGGATGAGGCAGATGAACTGGGACGGTCTGGAGGGGTTTTTGGAGGCCGAGACGAAGGTTTGGAAGGTGAATGGGGACCATTTCGGCTACGTGCAGCGATTTCTGAATTTGAGTCATGTTGTCATTTCCGGTGCCGGGCATCTTGTGCCGGCTGACAAAGGACAAAGTGCTCAGACAATGATAGAGGATTGGGTAATGCAGAAAGGGCTGTTTTGATAATGATTCTTCTGAGGATGATGCTGCAAAAATGGGGTTGTAATATCTGCAACCTTTTCTGAGATTGATCTTATATAGAAATAAAAATAAAATTGCTTCAAAGAAACTACAGAGGCAACTAAATTACAAACAAAATTCACAGTAAAATTGTGTACATTTCTGTAATAACTTTGCTGGCAGGAGTATTTAGGAGAACTTTTAGTCCATACTGTTTGCTTGCCAGTATATTAATGTAATTTTTTTTTTTCTGAAGCAAAGACCAAATTTGTATTTATTATATGGTTACTCAGTTGCTGTTAATTATATGGTTGGGGTCTCCATGACATTCGTCTAAAGCATAGGCCAAGTGTATAATTATTGAGGAGGGATCCATTGACAATGCTTATAATGATAATCTTGACAATTAAGATTTTGAAAAATTTGTAATAATTCATAAAAAATCTTAAAAATAAAAAAACTTTTATGGATGCATTCTTTAACTTATAGATTAATAGTGTTTTAAATTTCAATCAATTTGAATATCGTTTCATGGTTTATCAAAATTTTATACATTTTTTAACGGTTGAAATTTAACGAGCTTTAAAGAGCTATCAAACGTCACTTAAATTGAATATAATTTGATACATAATCAATCTATAAGTTAAACAATACCTCTATAAACTTTTTTCTATTTTTAAGAATTTTTAACTATTTTTACAAAATTTTCAAAATCTTAATTGTCAAGATTGTCATTTTAAGCATTATCAATAGATCCCTCCTCATAATTATTTAGTTAATTACTGTCAGTTTTGAATTGTTAATCTCAAATTCTGAACTGTTAATCTGAATATGCCCTATGCAGGATGGGACTCCGAAGTCCTAAACCCTCTGAAAGTGGAGTGCCAGATATCACAATTTTTCTAGTTACTGAATTGTATAAGATTCAAAATTCAAATAAATAATCTCGTTTAGAACCGACTTATTTGTCAAGTGGAAATCAACGGTACACAAAATTGCAAATTCTAGTCCAGACCCCAGTTCAGAAATGTTATTGTCCTGTTTCTTGTCACTTATCACCGCGACAACTATCAAGAAGTCAGTGACATTTGATTTGACTGTGTTCTTGTATTTTCTTCTTTCCAGGTACAATTATAATAGTATTTCCGTTCTTTCATAGTAACATACTGATACTGGTTATGACAACTCAAGCGATTTTCTTTTTTCCTAAGATAAAAATATTAGAGTTAAGCTACTCAAACTTAAATACCTATAAAAACCTTATATCTCAGTTTTAGATCGGTGACCTCCCACATGCAAGAGCAAATGCCTTTAACTATTAGACTAAAGAATCTAAAGGTTGGTTCTTGAGATAAAAATGTGCTTTGGTTTAGTCTACTGTTTTCATAGTATCTAAACTAAAAGACAGTTGCAGCACTATATTACGATTTGCCAGGAGAAATTAAGGCAATCAAATTCTATTCCCCGGCAGAATCACAATTCACAATAGATGACATCCATCTTCGACCATTGCTCGGTCCATAACCAGAACCACACAGATAATGCTATGCAACAACTTATATCAAGTTCGTAACCAAAAGCCACCGCAAAATATCAACTCAAGCATACACTTCAAATGTGAGATTAAAGCCAGCTTTGTCGGAGGAATTAATTTTTTTGCTAACATGCATGTTGGTACAAAATAAGAATTATACGCCAAAATCTCTCATTATTCAAAATTGAATCCGGCAGATTTCTCAAGCTCAAAAAAGCCAAAAGTTAACTTAAAAAAATGAGGGTTTGAAAACCCCAGTGTCAATTTATCATTACTAAATAACCAGGATACCAACTACTTGGTCCTCGGTGCGACGAGGTCACAAATTTTGGTCAGATAACTTCTCAAGAGAGAACCTTCTGGACCTCTGTGGTGACTTCTTTCGGAGGCTTCTCAGCATGAAGGTTAGCAACCAAACCTTTCTTCGAGTAGTAATCAATCACCTATAAAAGGCATTTAGAAGTTAAATCCATAAACAT
Organism: Cyperus esculentus; assembly: GCA_030179965.1. Classification (NCBI taxonomy): domain Eukaryota; kingdom Viridiplantae; phylum Streptophyta; class Magnoliopsida; order Poales; family Cyperaceae; genus Cyperus; species Cyperus esculentus. The sequence goes on along the minus strand of JASGLE010000025.1, from coordinate 2,950,119 downwards.
ATTTTAGAAATAGTAATATAGATTACTAATAGAGAACATACAGGTTCCGTTTGTCTGTGGAAAGCTTCAAGCCTTGATTTGAGAACCTCAGCTGTGTCATCTTTCCTTTGTATTAATGGCTCTCCAGTCACCTTCAGAATAAAAAGATATAATGAGAAACGGAACATGATTGCAATCAAATATTAAATGACTTCACCTATTCTTGCAAACATCGCAACATCAGCCCATTGGAAACAAAGTGCATACAAACATGAATATTTTAATAAGAGTCCGTCTACGGTAACATGCATATCACACTTTGGCCGTGCTATGCGACTCGTATGTCGTATCTCCATTTTCGGTGTCCAAATAGTCAATCCAAATTGCTCAATGTCATCTTTATATCAAAATCTACTAGGAAATCAAATTTTACAATTTTTACAATTTTTTTGCTATTTTATGATGAGGAGAAAATTGTTGCTTTGTACGAATCAGAATCCTTGGATCTAGCCATTTTCTCTCCATCATAAAAAATAACAAAAAAGTTTTAAAAATAATGAAATTTGGTTTCCTAGTAGATTTTCATATAAAGATTACGTTGAGCAGTTCAGATCGACTATTTGGACACCAAAAACAGAGATACGATTTACATAGCACGACCAAAGGGTGGTATGCATATTACCATAGCCAGACTCATTTTAACAATTACTACCTAAGCTCCTTTATACTTATTCAATATTCTTAGATATGCCTGGCATAAACTTGTTTTTTTTAACTCCAGATAACTGTCAGAGATTATTGTAAGACAGGAATATTGGTAACATATACCATAATTAAGAGAGGTTTATCCACAATATTCCTTATATAGTTGGCAAAAATGTGCCATACTTTCTCATTTTGCTGTGGGTACAACAGTTCAAATTATTCAGTTCACTTGACAATCTGCTAAAGATGATGCAACTAATAACCATGTTTTATGGTAATTGCAAACAAATCCAGTATAAAAATCCCTAACATTAATATGCATATTTGCGAGCCCCTAGTTTTCTTAATCTATTTCCCTAAACCAAATTACCACAAGCTTAAGCCAAAAGAGCAGCCTTTTCAACTAAGAAGCAATTTGGTGATTTGAAACTTCAGATAGCTTAAACATTTTAGTATTTTATTCAACTACCCCTTGACTCTTGTTCTAAGTTTCAATTAATTCTGTACCATTTGCAGTAAAGTTTTATAGTTTGGCAATTTGGTAGAAACTAGTAAAGAGCTCACGCGTTGCTTTGGGCTGAAATTGTAATTTCTTATAATATATTTTTAAGATAATATGTAATGGGCCTTATATTGAGGAAATTGATATGGGCCTTAAATTTTAATGGGCTGAGACATTAACGTCAGCGGGCACTAACGTAAATCAACGGTTTTGATCTCTCCAAGAAAATGATCAACGGCTCAGGTTTCTTATTTGGAAAGATAGCCCTTTCATGTCATTTTTTCCAATATGCTTTTATATATAGTAAGGATAATCACACGACAAACCCAAAAGCATAAAAATATAATAAAAAGTTGGAAGTAGCGCAATCCCATGAGACTGAAAAGAATGAAAGTCGCTCTGATGTACTTACATCATCAATACCAGGAACTTTGGGGGGGTTAAACTTGTTATGATAACTTCTGCCACTGGCATAATGGATCCATCGACCTGTAATCCTTTCTTCCAAAATTGCATCATCAATTGCAAAATTCAGCACCTTGTCAATTTTGGTGCCTTGCCTTGCCAACATCTCATCAAGCTACAGTATCACACAATTCGCAACTTAAGCCAAACTAGCCATTATTTTATATACATATTTATTATTTTTACAGGTCATAATAGGAAGTTAAATAACAAATAATAAAAAAGCCAGAACAGTGCAGTACCATACTACCTTGGTTGTTGGTTGTTGTTGGTTGGTTGGTCAGTGCAGTATCATATTACCTTGGTTGTTGGTTGTTGTTGGTTGGTTGGTTAGTGCAGTACCATACTACCTTGACCAAACATTCAACACCTAAAAATAAATCCAATTTTTATATTGATATAGTCTGCTTGGCAACCTAGGCCTAATTGGTTCAACTTCTTCTCGTAAAAAACCATTCATTACCACATCTCATGCTTAACACCTGGGAACTAACAAGTCTTAGTTCATTCGCAGAACAAACGAAACACAGGGCAATCAACAAATGCATCAAAATCGGAACAGCTTTAAGATGAGTATATTACCCATCAGAAAGTACCCAAAATCAGCTGATGGACTAGTTCACAGTTTACACTGACAATAAACCATTAAACTTTTAGTTTTACCTTTTGTGCTTGCACAACAGTCCTGGGAAACCCATCAAGAATGAAACCTTTTTGGCATGATGGTTTCTTCATGGCTTCATCAATAATCCCAACAACCAGGTCATCAGACACAAGCTCCCCCTAAATTTAAGACAATTAAATATATTAATAAAGATAAGCATAGGAAAAAAATAACTTCCATGCATGAAATGCAATTAAACTATATAAAACAGCCCTTTTCTACTTGTGTCCTAGTGATAATCATTTTTAGTCTGTTCGGTAAATTATATTTGTGTGCTATATGAATACTATAAATGTTATCTGTAATTGTTAAATTAGATTTTTCGTGAAGACTCCTGTCTTCCTATCTCCTCTACCTCCTTTGGCAAGAACCAACATTTTTCCATCACTTACGCATCACTCATCTTATCCTAAAAGGTGTAAACTTGCAATGCATTCTATAATTGAACTATAAATCTGAAAGGGGGTATAGTAACACTTATACATGAAAGAAAACCAAGAAAATAATTACATCTTCAGCTTTTGCAGGAGTACACAAGAAATTCAGTATTAATTTGTCTTAAACTTATTGTAAGATGAAAGAAAAGAGGGAAAAAAGTATACCCTGTCCATGGCCTCCTTAGCCTTAACTCCAAGAGGAGTCTTAGCGGCAACGGCAGCTCTGAGCATGTCACCAGTAGCCAGGTGGCAGAGGCAGAAGTCCTCCTTGATAAGAGGCGATTGCGTACCCTTTCCAGATCCGGGTGGACCTACAATCAATTACAAATTTCAAAATTTGATATCAAATCTTAAAATCCTTCCTCTTCCTTTTCCTTGTTCCTAACAACAAATTGAATCACATCCTGATTCGGCTTTCTCTTGGTACTACCACAGTAGGGTTTCAGCAAACAAAGCACAGATCCGATCTGGTTGAGAGCAGGTAAAAGAGAGAGGGGGGGAATGCGAGTACCGATGAGAATGAGGCGCTTGTCCGGCTTGGAGGAGCACTTCATGCGGCGGAGCAGCTCCGTCATGAGCTCCAGCGAGGGCACGTCCTCCAAGTTCGTCGCCATCTTCTTCTCCTCCTCTTCTTCTCTTCTCTCGCTTTCTGTTGCTGTTAGAAAGTTGTTGAGACTGCGCAGAGAGAGAGAGAGAAGTGAGATGGGGAGATGGAGATGACGACTAAAGAAGCCCAAATAGTAGTTGATACTGTTCTGATTGGGCCTTATTGGGCCGAGTTATTGGACGTGATTATTGCTGGCCCATATGGTTAGATTGTTTGTGTTGGGCCTTATTGGGCCGAGTTATTTGACAATAATGGCCATATGGTTAGATTGTTCTGGTTGGGCCTTACGGGGCCGAGTTCTGGGACGATTATTGTAGGCTCAAATGGTTGAGATTGTTTGTGTTGGGCCTTATTGGGCCGAGTTCTTGGACGTGATTGTTAGCCCATATGGTTGAGACCGTTCTGGTTGGGCCTTTTTGGGTCGAGCTCTTGGACGTGATGATCAAGAGTGGGCCTTATTGGGCCTAAGTTTGTTGGACGTGAATATTATTGGGCTTGTTTGAAGGTGAGCTTAATTGAGACTGTTTCGGGTGGGCCTTATTGGGCCTATGTTTGTTGGACGTGATTATAATATTGGGCTTGTATGAAGGTGAGGACCAAAAGCCCAAATAGTTTGATGTGCCGAGCCATAGCTAGACATATATTTCTCTCTGTTTCAGTTCTAGTCCAATGATACATATCCGAAGCCGGCAAGGATGGACTGCAAGTTGAAAATATAAAGCGAGAAATGACAAAAATGCTAACAGTTTACAAGGGACCAGATTGTCTACTTAAGAGTATAAATGCACATTAAGCAAGAAATATGAATTTGTGTAAGGAGATGTGGTCAATTGAAGACAACGGAAGTTGACTCAACTTGGAATACTAATAATTAATTAATCATCATATATATATATGAATTGTGGCACTACAAATATATTGTTAAGGAGAATCTGTTCACTTTATTGTTCATCTTATTGTTGTACTTATTCAATTTATTGATGCTATTATTCAACTTATAAGGTTTATTATTTTAAAATTGAGTAATAATGGTCTAAAAAAGTTTTTTTGTACTAAATGCATTACAAAATGATCAATGAAACAGTTTTGTTGTGTATTTAGACATTAAATAACAAGAAACTTTTATGTAAATGGCATCTGCAAATATGATTGTTCAACATATTATATGATCATTGTTCAACTTATCAATTTATTGACATATACACTCAACATTTAAAAATAATAAATCTGATAAGTTAAAAAGTCAAATCGATATATAAGTTGAATAATTATAACAATAAAATGAATATTTTGTGGTATCCTCTGTGTGGTAGCTGTTAATATGAAGTCGAGATTGGAACATACAGAAAATATACAACTCATAAGAAAAGTAAGAAACGCAATTTCTCACCTACAACTAACTACAAGACAACATCTCCTTTTCTTTTTTTCCTTTTTGCGCACAAATGCAACATTTGATTGCTAAATTTCGATGGATCAAATTCATACGGAAAGGGGTGTAATTAATTTCCAAATATAACTTGCACGGACTCCCTATTCCCTTTCCCTGTATGGATTCCATCATGAAACAAACCACACAAGCTACAAAGTTCTCTGTACATTAAAGTTGAGAAACATCTTGCGTCCACTGCGAATACATCCATCCATACGTCTATACACACACTCAAAATGTAACAAATACATCCGATTTCGTAACAAATATATCTGATTTTGTAACCAATAAACGTTGTGGACAGATATTCTATAGACGTTAGGTATTACTCATTAAAGTTCATCAATCATATCATATCATATATCCATCTTACCAACTAGCTAGCTTCCATCACTTATCATCATGAAACCAACAATGGCGGTCTCTCATTTCCTCATGCTCTTTCTCATCATCCTCTTTGCATCTCCATCTACATCTCCATCGCTATCACTATCATCATCTCCACCCTCGATGTTTCCATCGTACGCACGCCCCACAAGATCAGGCTACCTCCCCATCAAGGATGCCTCATCATCATCGGGTCCGTCTCTGTTCTACGCGTTCTATGAGGCGCAGGAGCCGCTGTCGCCTGATCTCTCTGACACCCCTCTTCTCCTCTGGCTGGAAGGCGGCCCCGGCGCCTCGTCTATGCTCGGCAACTTCTTCCATTTTGGCCCCTGGCTGATCTCTCCAAAGGATAATTTAGTAAGAATAAATTCTTAGCAAACTGTATCGATATATAATCCTTCTTATTATTTTTTTTTCCTTTTTTGGAAAGTTGTTGCATTTAAAAAGTTGGAGTGATGTTTTGGGAACTAAAAGAGTCTTTAGAGTTTACTACTATTGAAATTAACATTTGAATCATTTTTCTATATATACTGTATTTTAATTTATTGTCCTTAATTATTTTCATATTTTAATGGATTCAACGATTTTTTTTTTCAATTTTATTTTACTTGTGCTTGCAAATTAGTATCTTAATTACAAGGCCAGTGTCACGTTTTCAATTTTGCATTTTGTTTTTTTCAAATTGTTTCGTGACATATCAAAATATAAAATTTGAACATTTAATGTTGTATTTAGGATCATTTTTATAATTTTGTAACATCTTTGTGACATAAATAATTTCGTTGCTTTTGAAATTCATTTAAATCATTTGAAGGCGATCTAAATTTTTAGAATAATTAATCTTATAAATTTTAGTCGAAACTTTAATCATATTGTAAGAATAATATCATTACGAAACTTTCATGAGTCCATACTTGTACAAAATATATTAGGAAATACAACTAAATCTATCGCCAATTTACAAGCAAGATAATTCATATATTTTCACTTCCGATAGCTTAATTACCTATCTTAATTAAACTTTATATAAGTTATACGATGCAATTAGTTACATTTACCAAGATCCCAAACGTACGCCACAAATACGATAACCCATCAAATTATTATTAGTCTCTTATTATTTTTCTTAATATGGAAAATTATTGTAAACTTCTTTCTATATAAAATTAAGTATAAATTGTAGTTGTTATTGATTGAATTTACAAATAACTTTGTACCTTTTTTTTCTTTTTGTAAATTGTTATCAGATTAAATCGTTCAGACTATATCAGACCTTTATTTTAGGTTAATATTTCTAGGGGCCTTTGAACTTCTAGTGAAGTTAGCTCCGAACTATTATTTTGTAGTTTTGTTCAGACACTCTGTTAAACTCTTAATTAATTATATTTTCAATATAATTATATTTGAATATCCAAAAGTCAAGATTTTCAATATGATGTATGCAAGTAGTGTACACTGTACGTACAGGGACACTTCGATCACTGTATATTTTTAAAAGAGAAGCATCTTGTGTGTCTGAGAATGCCTTCATACGTCCATAAACACACTCAAAATATAACAAATACATCCGATTTTGTTATAAATACATCCGATTTTGTAACAAATAGATCTAATTTTATAACCTATAGACACTATGGATAAATATTCTGCGAATGCTAGGTATTACTCTTTTTAAAAAGAATATAAAATAGCTAATTAAATATTAAGAGGATAACTGACATGAGATCATGTTTGTTCAAAGTTCAAACTATAAATTCTGCCAACCTGTTGAAAACAAAAAATTCCGTGGCCTATGAGATGAGGACGGGTACCAGCTAGTTTTTTTTTTTTTTTTGAGAAATACCAGCTAGTTTTCGAATATGGCGTTCAGCACGACGCCACGTTGAAAGCTGGAGCATAACTTCTCCTGTATATGTCGTCATAAATCAATAAATAAAGGAAGTGTGATTCTCATTTTTCTGAGAACGGAGAGAGGCATGTGATGATGAAAGTTCAGTCCATGTTTTTTTTTTTTTTTTTTGAGTGGTTGACAAAATGCGGATCAATAATTTTTTATTAAAAAATTGAAAAGTGATTTACAAGGTTGGTAATTACATGAGGGTAATAGTAATTATCGCAAGAGTGAGATCTACCGTCCACTCTATGGTTTTTCATAGAAGACACATTTGTTACACGTGGGTAGTGTTTTAAAAAAACCCGAGAGGTCCAAACCCGACCCGAGAAACCCGGGGAAAATGGACCAACCGACCCGACCCGGGCTTCTGACCGGGGCAACCCGAGAGGACCAGGAGGGACGGTCCTCGCAAGGGTAGGTATCCATGTTCCCAAAAAAATTCCCATGGAAACCCGACCCGAGCAAACCCGGGACCTGACCCTACCCGACCCGGGGTACCGGGGCAACCCGGGACCTAACTCTACCCGACCCGAGGTACCGAGATAATAACCCAAGGTAGCTCGACTTGGTTCCAACTTTTCCCGCCTATGTTAACAACTAATATAATATTATTTAAATTTTATTTTTCAAGAAGAATTTTTGTTCTACAACAAATATAATTATTAAATTTTTTTTTTCTGATTTTCTATGTTATTTTTCGGTTTAAATAATATTATTTTAATTTTTTTTCATTTTTAATATAAAAATAATATTTTCTAAACTTTTAATAGTATAATATAATATATGTATATCTGATTAAAACAAATAATTTAATTTTTAATTATTTTTCATTTTTTAAGTATATTTTTCGATTTTTGTAATATAAAATAGGTGTATTATATTTTTTTGTTTTCTTTTCTTTTTTTTTTTTTTGACATATAGCTCCGGGACCGGGCAACCCGAGCAACCCGGACCGGGAAATCCCGGCAACCCGGGAGGGACGGTCCTAAGCTAGGTCCAATCTCTTTCCCCCCAAAATTTTTCCGAGGTTTCCCGAACCGGGAAAACCCGTGGACCGAGGAACCCGTGGACCGGGACAGATTTTGACCGACCCGGACCTACCCGGACCGTTTTTAAATCACTGCACGTGGGTCCCAAGTTTTTCCGTTGTTACACATGAACCCTATATATATGGGTGGCAATGGAACAAGTTTTTCCGTTGTTCCGTTCCGTTCCGTTATAACGGAACGAAAACGGAAGAAAATTTGGTTCCGTCCGTTATAACGGAATGAAAACGGAACAACCCATTTCTGCCCTAAACACGTATTTTCCACGTATTTCCGTTGTTCCGTTCCGTTCTGTTATAACGGAATGGAAACGGAACGGATCTTGGTTCCGTTCCGTTATACCGTCCGTTATAACAGAACGGAAACGGAACACCCCATTTCCGCTACCGTTCCGTTCCATTGCCACCCCTACCTGTATATCATCTATCCCGTACAATATTTATACCAAAATTCTCTATCCCTAATAATGTGCCGCTCTATGACTTGAGTAGGAGATGCTTTGTTGTTGAAGATACGGTTGTTGCGTTCCTTCCATAGGTTTCAGGTGGTGGCTGCAAAGGTTGAATCCCAAGTAGTTGCTGAAGATGGTGGAAGCGATGTTCGTACGTATGGAAGCCCAGAAGGAGGAAACATCTGTGCATTGTTGAAGCACTGTGATTGAGATATCCAGTCTTATGCGACGCCATATGAGTATGTTGTGCGGGCATGAAACAAATAGGAGAGTGCTTGTCCTCTGACCCGGGGTACGGTGACCCGGGTCACGTGATCCGTTAGATCTCTTCGGTATTCGGACAACCCCGAATTCTGAGAAGATCCAACGGATCACGTGACTCGGGTCACCGTACCGAGGTCAGACGATATGAATTGCAAATAGGTGGCTATTGTCTTCCGTCAGTTGTGTATTGCATCCCGGCCGGGCATATTTTAATTGCTGGCCATCGTTGCTTGAGAAGGTTGTAAGCAGTTAGGACTTGGGAGTCTGTCTTGGAGTTGGAGGAGGAGCCAAAGAAATATATTAATTAATTTTAAGTCCATGTTCTTGACGTCGATCGCAGATGCTCGGCGTAGTTAACGACCGTAACTAACATCGATGTTGGTTATATAAGCACCTAATTAGTCATTATGTTCTTACCTCAAAAATAAAAAAATAAAAAAATAAAAAATCATTTCTGAAATGTTGATATATTACCATCGAATATTTTTGGGAAAAAGTTCGTCTTATATGCCGAGTCCTGACCTCTACATTTCAATCATATTATCTCATGTTTCTTAGATTAATATGTTTCTTAGTAAAATCATAAACTCACGTTTAAATAGAATATGAGGGGTTATGTTGTGGATACCGTTCATTTTTAATCGAGCCGTTCTGTTTTTATAGATCGAACATCCTTCTTTAATTGTGTCTACCAGAAATATCGATCGTGACCATAGATTCAGAAAAATGAACGGTTCATGTTTCCTTCGATCCACAGCAGTATTAGCCAAACAAATTCATACTCTAGAAAGAGATGTGAGCTTCCAAACTTTTTAGCTATACTACGTCATCATTATTCTCAACCCTTAGATGTTGTTTCTCTCTCTTCTTTATCTTAATCAAATGGCTCAATTTAATTTTATTTCATTAAAGAGATAATATGATGTACCTAAATAACAATTTAAGACTCAAAATATTTGCAACTCTTTGTATTCTTTTATATGAATTAAGTTGTAGCTAAAAATATATTGTATAGACATAATATTTAGTTCAATATTTACTTAATAATATATATTCATGATAAATATATATTTATTTTTAATATATATTAATTTATGTAATATTATTTTTCAGCGAAGCCCCGATTCACAGCTCTAGTATCAGTAAAACCACTTTATCACTTGTTATCATTTTCCTTATATTGATAGAATTCTTAATACAGACACTCTACCGCAATCCGTACACATGGAACCGACATACCGGCCTCCTCTTCATTGACAGCCCCCTCGGGACCGGCTACAGCATCGTCAAGAACGCAACCGAGATCCCCCGTGACCAATTCACCATCGCCTCGCATCTGCTGGTGGCGCTACAGGTGTTTCTCTCCTCGAGCCGCTCTTTCCGTAGCCGGCCATTCTACATAGCCGGTGAGAGCTATGGCGGAAAGTTCGTTCCATCTTTAGGCTACCATATTCTGCGACAAAACAAGCATCATGTGCTGAGTGATCTGCGGATCAATCTAAAGGGCATCGCGATCGGTAACGGGTTGACGCACCCGATAGCTCAAGTCACGACTCATGCTGACTTGGCCTACTTCACGGGGCTCATAAATGAAGAGCAGAAGATGCGTCTCGAGAGCCTGCAATCCGCTGTGGTAGAGCTGATTGCTGCTCAGAAATGGAGCGAAGCGACCGATCTGCGTACCGATGTTTTAGCCGTGCTGAAGAATGCAACCGGCTTGGCGACCATATATGATTACACTCGGAAGACTGATTACCCGATCACAAGCATCGTGGAGTTTCTGAACGAGGGTGAAGTGAAGGAGGCGCTCGGCGTGTCGAAGGACATGGAATTTCAACCGATTAGTGACGATGTTTTGAGAGCGCTGCACGATGACATAATGAAGAGTGTGAAGTACATGGTCGAGGAACTGGTCGGAAACATCAGCGTGTTGTTGTACCAGGGGGCGTACGATTTGCAGGACGGCGTGGTGTCGACCGAGTCGTGGCTGAAGGAGATGCATTGGGAATGCCTGGAGGGGTTTCTGAAGGCCGAGAGAAAGGTCTGGAAGGATGACGTCGGGTTGCTTGTCGGATACGTGCAGCGATACGCGACATTGAGCGAGGTTGTTCTGCACGGTGCCGGCCACTTTGCGGCGCACGATCAGATGCGCAATGCGCAGACGATGATCGAGCAGTGGATCATGGAGAATGGGCAGTTTTGTAGTGAAGATGCAAATCAAGGCATCAATGGCAATTGACAAGTCTTTTGGAACTGAGAAAATACATGACCTGACAGCATGACACGGATTGGCAAATTGTAAAAATTGGTACACGTTGCAAAATAAATTGGTTTACCAAAAAAAAAAAGAAAAGAAATTTGGTGAGCATCTTGTTCTATTAGGATCCGTTTGGCAAATCAAAAAATAGCACTATTCTAGTACTATCTGATTAGTAAAAATATATTAGTGATTGTTGGAATAATGAAAGGAAGAGTGATATTTTGAACTATTCGGATAATATAATTATTAGTTGGCAATATTTTAGTGGAATAGCTGAACAATAAGTGTAGCTATTCCACTATTCCATCTATATGGCCGAATAGCGGATTAGCCTATTCACATCATTATTCGTTTAGCTATTTTGTGTTTAGCACTTACAAAAAAAAAAAATAGAACAGCACACTATTCCGGAATAGACTACTCAAAATGGGTAGCCAAACACACCCTTATATCTTGGGCCTGGTTTTATATTTAGGGCCAGTTAATTGGACTGCATTTTAAGGGCAGGTATGGCCATATGGGCTTCAACACAGGTTTACTCTCTGCTGGTTTCTGAACTGATGCAACATGGGAAGTCACTACTGGAGCAGAATTGCTAGTATGATTCTGTATTGTAGATTTTTTTCACTGGTTGAACTTTGATTTGGAGATGTCCTCTATGGCGAATGATATCCTTACTATAAAAAAGCATATTAAAAAAAATGACATGAAATGGCTATCCACCCACATGAGCCGTTGATCATTTTGGATAAATCAGAACCATTGATTTACTTTAATGCCCGTTGACGTTAATGTCTCAGCCCATTAATATATAAGGTCCATAACAATTTTCTCAATATAAGGCCCATTACATGTTATTTTAAAAATTATTACAAGATATAACAATTTCAGCCCAAAGCAAGGCGTGGGCTCTTTACTAGTTTGTAATAATGTATTGCCTTATATATCACCATTTTTGACATGATGTTTTGGGCATCTGATAAGTACTTATTGTACCAGAATATATACTTTTCACCTAGGATTAAGATGGTTCAATCTTAAACATTGCAGCAAGGCTCTGGGATTGTTTGAAACTTGAAATTGGAACATCCAAACAGTGACCAGTTCTCCCATGTGTTTTTTTATCTAGGAAGACAATTTGGGCCCATGTTTAAATAAGAATTCAAGTTTTTGTTGTTGAAGAATAAAAGAGATTTAAAAAATAAAAAGCCCATAATTACAAATTATTTATATTTTAGACATGAATATGACCGTGGTACTCTTCTGGCTGTATAAATCATGTACAGATTATCAGATAATAATAAGAAAAATATTACCGATCATAAAAAAAAAAACCTTCATTTATTTGTCCCATGAATTTCTTATTGTGTCTTTATGACCTGCGCAATATATAGTTCAACTGATCTGCAAAACTCATGCAAAGATGACAACTTTTTTTTTTTTTTGACTTTTAGTTTTAAAACAAGCACTTAACCTTTGAGCACACTTCATAGGAACAACGATAAATCTCGTTTTCATTTCTATCTTTATGGTGGTACGTTCATTTCTTAGGTATGTTATGTATGAACTCCAAATGTAACCTTCATGAGTCCAAATTTTCTATTATTATAGGTTAGATAAATCCGAAGCGTTAACTTTCAAATCAACGGTGGAGATGGAAAGGAGTAGGTTCCAACAATTAAACCCATATACTAAAGCAGATTCTCACTGAACCTTCATATGATCACTATGTAGTATATATCTCTATACAAATATGGTAACAAACTAACAATCATTGTGTAATATGTTTGAATATCTTGCGGGAATGCATATTCATTTTTTCTATTTCAATTGACAACTATGTCAGCAACATTAGTATAACAATTACAGCTGTGATTGAATGTATGTTAGTAACATTAGAGCAGAAACTGATTTCGAAATTAAGATTCGGATAGTATGATAGCATTTTCTTTTCTTTTCATTTCTTCACTATTAAAGAGAGAATAGAACTAGTTTATAGCTGATGATACAAACCGGGTTTCTCATCAGAAGAAAGATAACTTTTATTATTAATATTAAGAGAGTTCCTGTACAACAAACTACCGCCCGACGACTTCTCACCCCTTCCCCTGTCCCCCCATTTCCGTCTCTCTACCTCTCTATTTGTCTTGCATTCTCCTCTTCCAATCTTTGTTCTCCCCGAAACTAACCTAACAGGGGTAAGAGGTTATCATCAAATGAGACCAAAGAAAAAGAAAATTAGCCACGACCCCGCTGATTTAACCTTTTTTTTTTTTTTTTCTTCAATAGACCACCGTGCATCGTCCCCCACTCGTTTCTCTCGCCACCTCCCCTGAAAAGAATCCCCCTTTTTAGGGAGCAAACAGCTAATACATCCTGGAACCGCCGAAATGGACCATGCCTACCTTTCGGTGGGTCCCAGCAGCGGCTGCTGCAGCCGCGGCAACAATGCCCCCATCCTTGGGACCAGGTGAGAAGTGATGGAAAGGTGGAGCCCGCATGTCGATGGCAATGTCGGGGGCAACCTTGTTGGCGGCCGTGGCGTAAGAGGAGGGGAGGCGTCTGTCAGAGGAATCTAGCAGGTGATTCTGGTGATGCTGGTCAGAGTAGTCTGGTTTTATCGGCTGAGCCTGGTAGTAGTATGATGGTGGCGGGACAGCTGGTTGAGGAGAAAGTACTGGAGGGTTCCTAATGAAACGGCGAGGGTCGTAGGGATCTTTCACCATACTGTTCTCATATGGTAAAACGGGGCCCACAGCCTTGCCCGGTCGAGCTGCAATTTTATTCAACTATTTTTGTTAGCAAAGGTACAAAATTTAATTTGCCCGATAATATTATAACCAAAACTAACTGAACCGAACTTTTTTAATGCAAGAGACTTATGGTTCACAACACCCTCCATTAAATAGACTTAAAAAATTTTATAGTTGCAGTAAAAGGTTTTGGTGGTACTACTAAGCCATCCTCATCTCACATCATGAATAAGGGAAATAATTAACAATATGAAATTGCTCTCAAGTGTACTTCATTTGGCAGTCTAAATTTTGGCGGGCTAAATAGTAATATGACCTTGTATACCAAAGCATCACCATACATTGAACAGGTACATTCTAGAGTAATTATAAGAAAATGTATACCTGCTGGGACCCGTTGAGGCTGCTGGGAAGGCCGGGTTACAGCAGCTACACTCCTAGACTCATCAGTGAACATTGGCCTATCTCGGGACGGGCCCATGATCTGCTGTTGTACTTGTTGCTGCTGCTGCTGCTCCTTGGCTGGCACTGTACCAGAGTGAACTATAGTCGACCTGTCATAGACATAAGGATCAAATAATCTAAATAGTAGCTCGATTGATTCTAGCTTTCAAGTCATAATACTGGTAAGTTAAAGTTTCTGTAACACCCTACATGTAATACTTTCTCATTACGCAGAGGACAGGAGACTAATGTAAATTGTGTCCATGAGTTTCTTAACATAGAATAAAAGGCGGCTAAAAGTTTACCTGGGAAGGGATACATGCTTTCTGTCTAAAACTGAGTCAGATTTACCACCATTCTCCTCCAAATGGGCAAACTGTCTCCTGAACTGATCCACAGCACTGCCATCGCAAAAACCACTCCATGAGCAAGGTTGAACAGAAAGAAGTTTATATACAAGACAAAAGATAGAAAAAGAGAACTTATATATAGACCTTGGATAGAGAAAAGTAGTTCTTTCAGTGCCATTGATGTAGTCTTTTAGCAGTTGAGGGTGGTACTCCAAGATTTCTCGGAAAATGAGTTCACGGATGTCCTCCTTTGTGACTCTCCTACGCTCAAACTCAAACTCCATCTTAGTGATGGGTTGACACGATGGCTCTCTATCTGCTTTCGCCAATCCCTTGAAGTATGGATCCGCCAATGCCTAATGCCAAGCAAAAATTAATAGAGTATAAGTAACAAATTTCACAATCTTAGCATAACACAGTATATCGATGCAAAAAATTAATATGGAGCCCACTGAACACTAATTGTGGGGAGATGATTTAGAGACGTTGCTATCCAATTGTTATCTAAGTAATTTTGCATATGCCCAAAATAAAGCCCATTAAGCAGGAAATTGAGCTTCGAGTTTACAGCATAAGAAAGTACCTCTTCAGCAGTGGGTCGATCTTTAGGGTCAAATGCTAAAAGTCGTTCAAGTAATTTGAGAGCCAGTGGATCAGCGTTGGGGAATTTCTGAGAAAATGGGATTGGTGTTTTCTTCCTCATGCTCGTCAAGTATCTCCTTGCCTTCTCATTTCTTACCTAAAATCAATAATAAATACATTATATATGAAAGTCATAATCCTAGCAGAGAATTTTTTTTTTTTGTTTTGCTGGATAACTGCTAATAAAATAAACATAATCTTTAAAATATATTGTATCCCACCTCATTCCTACTTCCTACAACTAATTCTGTGCTCCCCAGTTAGGTAGAGTAGGTGTATGAGAAGGGAAAGGAAAGGGTAGAAAGAGGTACTCTAGCCTTGTTCCTAAAAATCATCAGGGTTGAAGAAGTGAAGTGAATGGGAGAAATCTCCCTATACATTTATTTCAAAATTTGTTCCCTCCCGTTTAAAAAGTGACATTTAACCTTGGTTTTTGTTTCTTTTCCTATACCTTCCCTAATCTCTTTTAGGATGATTCAAAGTCCAGATTTCTTAGATCTATTGTAATTATTAAAAAAAAAAAGAACAGTTGTACCAAACCAACCAGTTTCTCCTTTGGATAGCAGTTGCAAGTGATGACAATTGCATGCCATTCCACAATACTTATCTGAATCTACCAATAGTTGGGCAAGTAAACCAACTCTGCATGTTTTGACTAATTAACAATTGTTCCCAAACAAGAAGCTATAGAAATGCATACCCGCGAAATGGTATCCATGGAAGGGGTGCCCAGTAAATCAGTCATCAGGTCTAGCTGGTGAACAACATTTTTACCAGGGAATAGGGGTTTTCCTGTTAGCACCTCAGCAAAAATGCATCCAATACTCCATATGTCAATAGCAGTTGTATACTGCAATACAGAAAAACTATAATTAAAAACAGAGAACAAAAAGAGTATTACAATGGAAACCATCAAGTCAGATAGATTTTTTTTTTAATGGAGTTCACTGCAGATACTACACAGCTTTTCTGTTAGCACCTCTGCAGAAATGCATCCACACTTGCTACATGCTAAAGCAGTACTATATTTCCACATTTTATCTTAAAATTTTCTAGGTTGAGGTGTTAATTTCAGGAAATTATTACAAGAAACTGATTTTATTCCAGAAGGCACACCCAATGTGTTGCATATTTTCATTTACAAGTAATGTATTATCTACCTTAGAAAAGAATGAACCACAAAGCTCAGGAGCTCTATACCACCGTGTTGCGACATAATCCTGCATAAAATTGTTTTATTTCAAGCTATTTCCATTGAATATGTAAAAACAAAGTGTATTTAGACCACCATTTTAAATTTACTAGGTTAATGAACTTCAAAATACGTTATATTCTTACCGTCCAAAAAATTGTAGTAGGCGTATCATTGAAGGCAACTCTTGCAAGGCCAAAGTCACAAATCTTAAGCTTACAATTCGAGTTTGCTAATATATTCTTTGGCTTCAAGTCTCTATGATATACATTGGCTGCAAATCATAAAAAGCTGGCTATTATATCAAAAGAATGACAATATAGATGATAAAAAAAACCTGTTCCTACATGTTTCTAATACCAAGCCTCATCAATACCTGCCCTAACTTATATGCTGCTCTTGATCCAATAAAATTTACCCTAGCACAGGCTCATAATTTCCCTACTACAGGAAAATATTTTTTAGTGTTTATAAAGCAAACTGGGGGCTCAAGATATGAAGAAAACACATGTTCAATTCCTGCACGAAACCTCCAAAAGATGCTGGGTATTAACAGGACCCCATTGTTGTAAATGTAAAGTTTATCTAACAACAAAAGCAATAAGAAAATATAGTATGCCTGGTAATAATCAGCACCCAGAAGAGGCAAAAAGACCAGAAGAATCTCAGTAATATCGTAAATAGATCAATATAAATAGCCCAAGCATATTCAATGAGAAGATAAACTTAAAAGACAATTATTACATATTAAGAGAAGTTTTACCTGTATGAATATACTTTAGTGCGCGAAGGAGCTGGTACAGGAAAAACTGATAATGGTCCTTAGTTAAATCATCATTGGCCTTGATAACCTGGTGCAAATCCGACTCCATAAGCTCAAACACAACATAAATATCCTTGAAATCTCTTCTAGAAGGTGGCAGCATGATATGCTTGATCTCTACTATGTCAGGATGGCGCAGCAGCCTCAAGAGCTTGATTTCACGCAGGATTCTCGCAGCATCAGAGATGTGCTCGAAGATGTCATGGATTTTCTTTATAGCCACTTTCTCACCGGTGTGTGTATCAATTGCAGAGCAGACAACACCATAACTTCCTGTTCAAATTTTTTTGTGAGGGATTATGTATTGTAATGTGGATTTGCTCAGTCAACTAGCCAGCAACAAGCAAATATGAACAACGCAACCTGCACAATATCAGACAATGTGGACACCGCATGATCCCTACCCTCATTTCACATTGTCTGATTTGCATAGAACATTGAAGATAAGAACAATACAAACCAATTTACTATCTCAAATGTGATGATTCAGTTTTCTAATTCTTTTCTATAAGTAAAAGATAAGCGATTGCAGTGTAAATGGTTTATTTTTCGAAACACCTAAATGGTACAAACAATCATAATGGAGCTTTTGTGCCAACTTAACCCATCAAAATTACCTTTGCCAATCACTTCTTGGATCTTGTACCGGTTTGCATCCCCATACTCGGTGAAAAAGTCCATTTCGGGTGAACTCTGCATGTGTATGAGGAAAAGATGAGATACAGAAGGTACAACAAACTTAAAACAAACACGGAAATAATTAATTCAAAGTGAGAGTCAACATCTTTCATTAACTTGAAGAACAAGAGAAAGTAATATGAGAAAATGACTTTTAATCTTTATACACCGAGAGCATTTCCAAAATTTTATAAATTGAGTATTCTGAATGCAGTAAATTCTACCATGACAGAAGAAAGGACTCAATAAATTAAAAGAAAGACGGTTTTTTTCTCCAAAATAATCTTCAAGAAGTACAAATATTTGTTAGCCATAAAATTGCTGGATAAACAAAAACACAAACAAAAGAAGCTACAAGTAACAAAAGAACGCCGACATCTCAGAAGAATTCAGTGATCCCAGGTTCCAATTGGAAACCCAAAACAGCAAAACATAAGGCTAATTAATTAAGATAAATTAAACAACTGATCCCATATCACAACACCCAGAATGAAGAAAATCCAGGGACCCAGAACCTCATCCCTAAGGGCAATCAATCAATTCAGAATTGGGTTTCAATTCTTCACCTATAAATTTTCTGAATTTACACAGAATCAACAATAGAGAGAAACAAAATACCCTTTTATTTATGCACTCTTAAAAGGTATAACAAGGCAAGATTGGTAGAGAGCAAGAGATTGTATACTTGGTACCGAATGAGCTTTGAAGAGTGGATAGGAATGAGGGGAAACATTGACTGGTACTGGTAATAGTGGGTACAGAACCTGATTCATCAAATTTGAGCCGTACAATGCACATACATGGAATTGGAATCTACCAAATGGAACCGGATTGTTTGTTTGTTCATTTATTTATTTATTTATTCCCTCTTCAAAGGAGAAACAAAGATGGTACTAAAAACGGAATGTAAAGAGACCATATCCGAAACCTGTAGATATTTTGAAACATTTTGCAAGAAGAAAAAGGGAATGACATGAAATCTTGGCATAATTACCAGCAATTAAGAAAGCTAACTGATTTTAGCCAATTATCCAAAGATTTTTTTTCCTAAACTCTTTTAATTGGAAGCTAAATTTTTTGAAATTTTTAATTTGAGAAACGGATCTACCAGCAGCAGGAACAAACAATAATAAGCAAAATCGGTTTTTTTTTTGGCTTTTAACGAAATATAACGAAAGACCCATCTTTTATTTTTCAAGATCTAATTCCACCCAAAAGCACAAAAAATAAAAAAAAAAACAAATGGAGCTCAAACTGTCCAAAAAAAAAAAAAAAACAAAAACAAACAAACACCAACAACAAAAAAAAACGTTAAATAATTAATTACCCACCAAAAAAAAGGAAAAAAAGAACTGAAACAAATTACCCAAGAACGCAAACAGCAAATAAACAGAAAGGAGGCACAGATCTGGCACATAAAAAAAAAAAAAAAGGACCCACCTTTTTCTTTTGATCTTGCTGCATTTTGCGCGGATTGAGAGAGAACTCCTTCCTTCCTTCCAAAAAACACCCAAAATTAATTAAACGCGGCAGGCAGACAAAGAAAAACACGGCAGGGAGGGAGGCAATGCGGCGGCGGCGGCGGCTCCAATTCACGACCGCATTCCCGTTGAATTTTAATCCGAGATCAGATTAGAAGAACCCAAGATCGATCGATACTGCATCCGCCGCAAATATAAACAAGTCTCGATAGTGAATACCGCAAAAATCAACCAATTTATGAATCAATCGATTGTGATCTCCTCCGAACGACCCACCTCCCGTCTCTCTGTTTCTTCTCCCTTGGTTTTACGAAGAGGAAAGAAAGAGAGAGAGGCGGAGGGAGGCGAGAAAGAGAGGAACAGAGAAATAATAAAAGAGAGGAGAAATGGATGAATGAATGAATGAATGTAGGTGGGATTTTTATTTTTATTTGTATTTGTATTTGTATTTGTTTTCCTTTATTATTAATGAATGTTTCTTTTTCTTTTTATTTCTTTCTTTTTCTTTCCGTTTGTTGTTGTTTATTTCAAATCCACAGCGTCAGCCGTTGGATGGTCCCAAGATTTATGCTAGCGCGGGTCTCGGGACGATCCAACGGCTGGAGCTGTGAACTGCATAATGCAGTAAGTCCGGGGATGAACACTCGTTTGTTTCCTGACCGAACTGCCCTTCCCTGACCGCACCGCAGCCGCACGTGACCCAGTGGCAAAACATGTGAATATGGCGTGGTTCAGGGGTAAAGTGAGAAAATGGGTCTTATTTGTGTTCGTTGATGTTTACTCTTTAACGTCACTTATTATTACCGTCCGATATTTTTTTCTTTTCAGTTTATTTATTTGTGGACTGTATCATTTTATCTGAACATTTTTTTCGGCCATTTCAGTAATTAATTATAAAAATTAATATATCTAACAAGCCACTTTTTTAATTATTTGCGTAGTACAACAATTTTAGTAGTGAAATACTAAAATATTTAAAAAATATATAATATATTTATGTAAATTTTATATAAATATATTTATGTATAAAATAAATTATTTGTGTATGAGTGGAGCGTCCAGGCGATCTTGGCTGGTGACCGACGGAGGGGAGTCTGAGTCTGCTTTGGTTGGCGCTTTGCGTGCATCTGTGGCTGCCCTGCCTCACCCCACACCAACTCTTCCTTCCACTCGGTCTATCATTCAATGCACTTAGGGTCCGTTTGGATTATGCAAGGATTAGTGAAAGAATAGTAGAATAGATAATAGTAGATGAGATTAGTAAGAATATAGTGATTTTTAGATTAGCTAAAGAATAGTAGAAATATGGTGCTATTCGGGATAGTAAAAATATTGTTTGGATTGTTTGTTTATAATAGCGATGGATGATAGAAAAGAATAGTAGCTAATCCATGTTTTACAAGGAATAGCGGATTAGCCACTATTCGGACTAATCCGGATTAGCATGTGGGTGTTTGGATCACACCAAAGTTAAGAATAGCTTGCTAATCCGATTAAAGTGTTATTCCATAGCAATCCAAACGCACCCTTACTTATTAATTCATCTGTACACTCCTATCTCAACTGTTTATTTATTTAAGATCAGAAAAATATACTGGTGCATAGTGCATATAAAGATTTAGTTAATGTGTCTTAAGGCTCGTTTTTATCACTCGTTAGGATAAAAAAAAAAAAGAATCGTATTATTATTAAATTCATGGTATCATATTTAATTTTTTATTTTTCATCGGTGCATACTGCATACTGCATACAAAGATTTATCAGTGCATACTGCATACTACATTCAAATTTAATTTTTTTTTAAATAATTATTTTTCATCGAATTAGTTGATCCAATTGCATTAAAGTATACTATTAAGAAGGATAAAGATATTTCAAAATTATTACAACGTCTTTTGGTGTAACTAGAAGGAATATAATGGTTCAAAAAAATTAAGTATAGCATGCAGAGTGAGGAATTTTGGTACCGGGCCATAATAAATTGGCAAGTGAAAGTGGGAGAGACGTTTCTTACATTTATTGTGCAACGAGAGCATTGAAGAATGTATGTTTGGATATGTTTCAGCCTCGAATCTTCCTTACCGTTGGCATGTAAGATAAATTTTGTCCTTTTCGGTTGGGGTTTCCCCTTATTTTGATTGTTTCATAATTTCTTTTCCCCTTTTATGTTTGCTGATTTTGGTGCCGCTCAGATTCAATTCAAGTGATGGATCATGGATGGCGATCTTTTAAAATGCCTCTGAAACTGAAACTTCAACTAATTTGAAAATTGTTCTTTACGTTGTTGTTACTGTTTGAAACTGCGTTTCTCATATTAATTTTTCATTTTTTTCTATTGAAATTGTTGGAACTGCATTTCATATTCATTTTTCATTTTTCATTTTTCATTTTTTTTATATTGAAATTGCTACTTTATTATTCTCTTTTTTTTTTCTAATGAGCAGGTGCAAATCAGATATATCAATTTACAACATTATTTATTTATTTTCTTAAATAAAGAGGAACAGGGACACGCCATCATTAAAAAGATGTGGTAAACTGATAATGATGTTAATCAATTCCAAATTTCCAATTTCCAATAGGTAAATGTTACTGTGAATGAGATTCGGAGGAGCTTTCGGAATTTACTTCTAGGTCCAATATCATCATCAAAAATGCCAATGCAAAAAAAAATCAAGCATGTATGAATGGAACTTACTGTTGGTGCTATGATTTCAGTGGTGACTTAATTACCGGATAAAAGAATTAGGTAATCCGGATTAAGCAGTATCAAGTTTTAATTAGGGGAAAAAAATTAAAAAACTTGTATGTTGTTAGCTAGTCACCTCCCAATTATTGGACACCTCATCACAACGTATTGGAAGACAAGCGCCCATCATGATAGCAACTCTCTTTGTTCCTCTTAAAAATAAATTAGGCCTGTTTATCAGTATAACTTTTCCATCACAAGTTTTGTCATGATTCCAAAACTATATAATTATTTTAATAATAATAATAATAACAACAACAACAATAACAATAACAATAATAATAATAATAATAATAGTAAGCAGAACTACTATGTTCTTAAGTTCACGAGGTCTTCCGTGAGCTTAACACGGAAAATGTATCAAACTATATCTAAATTTTGATTTATGGCTCAATAGATTCTTTATATCAAAATCACGTGACATACAAAAATTTTCCATTTTTAGAGATTTTTAAATATATATTTCAGATTTTTTAAGAGTTACATATGAAACATTGATTATTTTATTAATATTGTATAATTGCTATTAAAAAATCCGAAATAAATACTTAAAATCTCCAAAAATGAAAAACTTTTTGCCTGCTCTAACATTTTGATATAAAGAATTTATTGAGCCATATAAATCAAAATTTGAATATGATTTGATATTATTTTTTGTGTTTAACTCACGGAGGCCTTCTGTAAACTTGAGAACACGGTAGTTTTACTCGTAATAATAATAATAATAATAGTTATTATTATTACTATTATTATTATTATTATGATTATTATCATCATCGTCATTATATAGGAGAGGTTACGGTGCATCTCGATGCAAAATTAGTTTGCTTCACGTCTCTTATTTCCAAAGGTCAAGGAGCCAATCCAATTTGTCCTAACACATGCAATCATACAAAAACAAAGTTTTATAATCTTTTAAATTATTTAACTATTTTTCCATACTCTCAAAATTTATTACACAAACAATATCATGACACTGCCAATACAGTTGCAGCAACGCCGCAACAAATAATTACTGGTGTTTAAAGAATCCCCTCTCTCGAATTTGTCAATCTCGGAAGGTATGGTGCAACATGATTTTAATATGAGGAGGGATCCCTTGAGAATGCTAACTTTGACTATCTTAACAATAAAATATTTTAAAAATTTATAAAAATTCATAAAAATCTTAAAATTGAAAAAAAGACTTATGGATGTATTAGTTAACTTGTAGATCGATGGTGTTACAAATTTTAATCAATTTGAACATTATTTGATGACTTATCAAAATTTTGTATATTTTTTAACAATTGTAATTTAACGGATCTTTGAAGGGTTATCAAATATAACTTAAATTGAATATAATCGGAAACATAATCAATCTATAAGTCAAGAAATAATTTTGTGAACCTTTTTCTATATTTCAGAATTTATATAATTTTTTACAAATTTTTGAAATATCAAATTGTCAAGTTAAAAATTGTCAATGGATCCCTCCTCTTTTAATATTTCGTTTTTTCGCAATATTATATATGAACCGGCCTACGGCAACGTACAAAGTACAAACTAACAAAACTTTTTTTTTTAAAAAAAAGGAAGAAGAAGAAAGATTAACGCCTAGTTGCGTATGCTTTTGCAAAATCTTCCATGGATCGATCGTATTCATGCGTGATCTACTGGCTGTACCAAATCTAGAATTTGAATTTATGTTGGTGCTAAATTGTAACACATGCCAGATGCCCTTAAATCATATTCCCTTTCTTTTTCAAAAGAAGGTTTTCGACTTTTCATCTTTTTTTAGTTAAAAAAGAAAAGAGGTTTTATTTATAATTAATTGAAGGACATGTTTGACAGTTGCAATTCACAAATCTGTAGTTAATTAGTACTTAATCATCACTTCATAATGTGAAGCAATATATGTTTTAGCGTTATAAATTTTTAATAATCTATCAAACACTGTTCAAATTGATTAAATTAAAAAAATGGAGACTTAATTATAGTCTATAAGATAAAAATATATCAATTGAGTTATTTCTGCTTTAATACTTTTTTAATTTATTTGGATTTCAAATGGTTAATTAAGACCACCAAAATAACAATCGTCGTTGGATCCTTCATCGATAATAAAATATCAATGCAGTGTAATGCAATGTTTCAAGAGGAGAGATCCAATGACACAATTATTACACTAAATCATATAAATTTATAAAAAAAAAATCTAAAAAATGGAAAATCTCTTATAAACATATTCATTTACTTGTAGATCGATTGTGTTTCGAATTTCATTCAATTTGAGTGTCTCGTTTGATCCCTCCTCATGTTTCAATTTTTGTTGTTGCCCGTTAATAATTAGTTTTAGCAGGGACGAATCTAGGCATGGTCAAGCTTAGGCCCGTGCCCCGGACTTAATTTTTGAAATATATTGATTAGTACTATTTTTTCCTTTATATTATACAATATTTATTTACATTTATAGTTATTGTACCTGGGCTTAATACTTCGCTAAGCAAGATACAATATAATTGAGCTCCATATTTTATATATTAAAAAATTTGCATCTGGGCTTAAAAATTTATTAGATTCATCCATGAGTTTTAGTACTTGGGCACTGATCACTATATATCCATGTGACCCGTT
Source organism: Cyperus esculentus (assembly GCA_030179965.1). Taxonomy (NCBI): domain Eukaryota; kingdom Viridiplantae; phylum Streptophyta; class Magnoliopsida; order Poales; family Cyperaceae; genus Cyperus; species Cyperus esculentus. The sequence goes on along the minus strand of JASGLE010000025.1, from coordinate 2,925,298 downwards.
ATACCCACATTTGCCATAATAATACGCAACAGACGTCATATATATGTATGTAGATGGCTGAGAAATCGACACGTAGAGAGAGAGAAGGGTGTGTCAAAGATCCCAGAAGCACGTATCATTCATGCGCACCGACAAGCGGAAATCAATTCACGTATATATATATATACGGACTCAGCTTAATTTCCATCCCCAAGTTGCACTCTTCGAGTAGCCGATGACGAATTATACACAATATGTGATGAGATTATGGTTATCACATTTGAATCCAGGTGATGTAACAACATCGTTGCATATTAATTTGACATTATCGTAATATATATACACAAAATTTGATAAAATTATGGTAATGACGGAAACAATTAACTTTTTTATCATAATTTTTTATTAAATAACTAAGGGATATAATGATTGCACCCCTTATTTGCACCTCATGTCGGTTATAAAACAATTCTGAATAAACATAGTATCTTTGACCCAATTAGTTCTCAAAATTTCAACATTAAAGCAGGTTTATAAGGGTATAAAATAATTTCTCAAACTAAGACATGATTTTCTTAAGGAAATTACATATTTGAAACGGGAATAATTTAATTTGAAAAATCTTTATTTTCAAATTATTCAGTTATAGACTTATGGTTGCCATACCTTATATTCGTTAAAGGATATAAATTTTTTCTTTGCAACGTGCAAATCTAGCTGTGCCACAGTGCTTCAACAAAAGTTAAGATATCTACTTTTGCATTTTTGGTTTTTGATTCATGGAGGATACAACAATTTAATATATATAATGTTTAATGCATGTACAAAAAGTACATTATTTAATTATTAATTATCCCCATTGGATAATTTTAATTAGTAAATATATAAGAAGATTGTTTAATTTAATTATACTATCTATATTTTGAAAGTCTAAAGTATAATCACAAACTCGACTATCAAACTTTCTTAATGTAATAGAGGAGGGATCCAATAACCATGGGTATTGGTGTCCATGGTGACCATTCTTTTATTTATGCATAAATTGAAAAATCCAAACCGTTAGAAGTATTCAATATTATCTCAATAATATATACATAAAAAATAATAAAGTTTTAACACTGTTTCGATAATCATCAAGAGAGGGAAAAAAAATCACAAAACTTAAATTGTTGATTTTTGTTAATGTTTGATGCATGCACATGTAAATAAAATCAAAGTGATATAATTTTTTGTATACACACAAAATATGATAAATACAATATATTCTATCAACTATTTTTGTTATTTATGAATTTAAAATATAGATATTTAAGATTTAATTTCATAGTCACCAATAGGTCATCAGAAACATGGTTATTTGATCATCCTCAATGTAATAATGTATCAAAGATGAATCTATATAACGTGATGTCATCATATAATACAGGGGCGTTGAGATATTGTTTTCAAAAAAAGGTCAAAAGGAAAAGGAAAGCGGTAGAAATGGGCAACTTTGCCAATTTCACAAGAAGAAGAAGAAAAGATCCGAGTCAGTCAGAGTGGCACTCCTTTGCGTGGCGTAACTGGTACTGTAAGTAAGTACCACTGTACCAGTTTCAGTCTCACACGTGCGACCAAAGCAAGCAGCACGTGTCGACTGCACTCTCAGATCCAACGGCCACAGATTCTTTCCTTCCCGTGGACATGAAAAAGAAAAAGAAAAAAGAAAAAGAAGAAGAAGAAGAGTCTTTTTTTTTTTTTTTTTTTTTTTTTTGGTTGCACGGGAGTTGCCGGGTACTATTCGGATTTCGGTACAAAGGAATTTTCGCATTAAATTATGCTGTGTTGGGCTTGCAATAAAATTGACATGTATAATTAATTAATTTACATGTGAGTGTGAGACAGTTAAACCAAATTGCATGAAATAGAAAATTACAGAGAAAACATGTATATATATATATACACATATTTAAATAAAAATCAATATTCAGGAATTTACATAATGAGTGAGGACTGTGAAACTATATATGTATAACTAATATTTGACCAATCTTTTTTTCTAACTTCAAAGTGAGAAATGTGCTACAATAAAAAATTAATAAGTTTGTCTTGTCACCTAATTTTCCATATAAAAAAGATTACTGACGTTGGATTGGCTTGAACATTATTGAACCTCTGTAAACCATTGAGGATCCGACCCAATATTTGGAGGTAGGAAGGAGTAGGGGCGGATCCAGGCATTGGCAAGCCAAGACCTGTGCCCGGACTTGATTTTTGAAATATATTAATTAGTACTAATTTTTTTTTTATATTAAGCAATATTTATTTACATTTGTAGTTATTATGTCCGGGCTTAATGATTTGTCAAACAAAATACAGTGTAATAGAGCTTCATGTTTCATATATTAGACAATTTGTACCCGATTTAAAAATTTCTTAGACTCATGACGAAGGCTATTATTATTCATTTTATTTATTGATTGGTGGATTTTGGAGGAAGGAGGAGGTTGACTTGAGAAGAACAACCTAACCATAAACAAATTAAGCAGAGAGGCAGCAACAATTAACAATAACAACAACAACAACAGTGACGCAAGCAGAAAAAGAGATGGAGACGGTGGGCTGTCAATTGTCATGGTCCATCAAAAAAAAAAAAATTAAAATTAAAAATTGGTTGGAAGGTTCTTTAAAAGTAAGAAAGTACAACACATTGAAGAACTGGTAGTTTTGGCCACTTCCTACTGGTCAAGATGGTCTCTGTATCTGGCATCGGTATCTGCTGAGATCCAAAACCGATCTTAGGGTCCTGAGATCTCAATCCGACGGTTCTCAGGGACCTCGAGATCCGGACCCAGCAGATACGGACCCTGAGAACTGTCGGATCGGTTTTGGATCTCAGCAGATACCGACCCTCTGTATATGTCCCTCTTCTCTGAAATTTAATCTTTAATGTTAAAAAATAAATAAATTTAATCTTTTTTTTTAAGTTTTTTAGTTATTTATTTATGTAGTCATTATTGGTCATTTTGGTTTGGTGGGTTTATATTTTACATTGTTAATATCTTAATAAAATAAAAATGATGACTTCATATTTTTCATAGAGCTTCAATTTATTTCTCAGTCATAGGTAAATATTTTTTTCAATGTTGAAGATATTAAAATACCATCATCATGCATGTACACGTCATTTAATTTTAGTATATAACTATTATTCTTATTTGATGCCAAACAATAATTATAATTGTTTAACTGTAAACTGCACCGTATAATTCCCAAATATCTTTATTATATACGATGTTGCATGTACATCGATTAATCGATACATTCTTGGATGTACAGTACTGGAATTACTCTTTAAAATACACACGTATAAATCTATAAACTAGAAAGAAGGGTTACTCTTCAAGCATCTCAACTATGCCACATCATTAATATTATTAACCATTAATTTTGTTTAAATCTCTTCATCTACTTTGATCCAATGGTTTATATTCATTCTCTCTCCATTTAATAAGATGATATGATATGTCTAAGACAAAATTTAACTTTTAAAATGGTCCAACATTTATGTACTATTATTTATAAATTGTATATCATCATCATCATCATTATTCACATCAAAAATTTTAAAGTTATATTTTATTTTTTAAAATAAATATTTTTATTTTATAAGATTTATTATTCTTTTGTTATCATATTTCGGACGAACCCAATTACAGCTCTAGTTTTGATAAACAATATTCCTTATGTCATTACCTCATTGGCAGGAAAATGCACCTAATTATTTTTTTTGTGGGGCCATTACTGTCACTGATGATTTTATTGTTTTGTCGCCTGTTATAAATTCTGAAGTCAGACTATCACCATATAATTAGGCGGGAGCTAGCCCCGGTCGTTACCAGCTGGTGCCAACCTTTTTTGATCAAGTTCCCAATTCCATTTCATGGGAGCCATTTAAAGTTTAAGGTGAGAAGAAACTAAGAACAGCTTTGCAAGTTCACTTCTTCACCATGTTGACAGTCGTTGTCAACCTTTTAAAAAAAAAGTTTACTCCTTCACGCACCTTTTGCTCGTTTTTTTTTTGTTTTTTTTTTTTAAGAAAAAGCGAGGAGAATGATGATCGAGTTCAATTTACTGAAAGAGAAGTTCGTATCATATGTTAGGGGTTGGGTCTAAAGACAACAATCATATTACTTAGGACAGCAAAATCTTTGAATTAGATAGAAGGAAATCTAAGAACATCATATTATAAATAAAAAAATTTTGTTGTCCCAAACAATATCCTTACTGTTTTTATGTCTTACTAGGATGTGATGTGATACACGAGTATTGTTTTATTAATTATTAAAAGAAAGACGTTAGTCATGCAAATGCTTACGTGCAGCAGCTACATTTTATTATGATGACTTATGAGCCAGTCGGTCCGACTAAGCTTGATTGATATGAGGCCCTTACAATATATATATGTTTAAGACAAAACCGCTAAAATGCCTTCCTCAATTTTTTTTTTAAGTTAAAAGAGGTCGGTTTAACCTTTTTTTTTTGGTAAATTATATGAATGGTTTAGAAATCTTATCTTTGACTTTTAAACAAATTGTCTTTTAAATTTGGAAAGTACCAATTTTATCTTTAAATAATTAAATTGTCATTTCGAGATAAAGATGAGAGTCAAGCTACTCAAATATACCATTTTACGTCAGCATTGGAGTGAAAAAAATCAGGTAAAAAAAATTTCAGGATTCGAGTGAGGGGACATCCCACACAATTTCTCCATCTTTTCTCCATCTATTTACATGTTTATTTTCCGCAATACTGTAACGTGCAGTTTATCACGTGAGCCATTTAATTGTCTCGAGATTCGTACAGGCTCAAATCTCGAGAAAATCTAGCTACTCATATATATGATGAAGGGTTATACCTTGTGTCCATTAATGGATCGTCCATCATAGACACAAAGTGTAACAAGTGGGGTCCACCACGTGACACTGTGTCTATGATTGACTATCCATCAATGGACACAACAAGTTTCCCTATGATGAACTACAAATTGCAGTACCACAAAGATGTGAAATCCATTTTATATATGCCATGTGCAATCATTCTTCACTTAACCTTTGAACAATTAGTGTAGGTCTTTGGGTTTAGAAAACATTAGGAAACTGAAATAGAAACATATATATAACAAAGCATGACTCAGGCCTTCCCTTCTCTATCTGGCAGTAAAACATGCCATCAAATTTCCATGTTGGCCAGTTGATTCATTTGCGTTTTATGTATTTATCATTTATATTTCTTGTCTTAATTATTTCGTTTTTTTGTCCTTGAAACTTTGAAGAAAATGGCACCATCCTTTGAATCATGCGGCGAAGTCAATATCCGTCGTATATGATAAGAATCAGCCTTTGGTCTAATAGTTAAGGACAATGATTTCTATGTGGGAAGCCGCGTATTCGAAATCTAGATGAGAATTTTTTTATAGACATTTAAATTTGAGTGACTTGACTCTCATCTTTTATCTCAAAGATAATTAAACTACCCCTATGTAATTTTACAAAAGGAAAAATGCGGATTTTGGAATGAATACTTTTTGATCCCTTGCCCATCATAATGGGGCACTAAGAATTTTTGAGAAAATTTTAGTGAATCCAATAATTAAATTTCAGACAATTTTTATATGACCACGATATAATACTAAAATGAGTGTGACCATCAATAGTAATATAAAACTTTTTGCCCAGTCATCGATTGTACCGGACTACCGGTCATCATATCATTAAGCGGCACGAAACACTATTAAGAATCTGAGATTAAAAAAAAAAAAAATCAACCCTTGATGTCTATAGACTCTAAATCAATTATATCAACCGACAATTGGCAGGTTTCATACATACAATATATATATGAGGAAATTAAAGTTGGCTTTGCTGCATGTATTAATTAATTAAATCCTTTGCATTAGATCAGCATTGCGTAATTACTAGTTTACTAGTCACATCAATGTTTAATGAAGTAGGTTAGAAAATTTTAATTATAATCAATGTGAACTTCCATGCGTACTTTATTTATTTATTTTTTTGACTAAGGTGGCTGCTTACATTAATTAATTACCTATTAAATTTATTAACACTGACTTTAATTATGATCAGAGGAATTATGCACCGACGCACCTCCCACTTTTGATTAGAATCTTTAACATAAACCACTGATGCTAAAAAATGCTTTAAGCAATAAGCAACACTCACATTTTTCAATTTATAAAATGTCTTTAAAATATATAAATCGAGATGATTAATTAGCTTTTTCTTTTTGTCTTTCTTGCTGAAAAGAAATAAGGCATAATTAATTGTCTTCTTTTACGTAGTGAATGCAAACCTTTATCTATTAATTGCCTTCCCAACAGATATTTTTGTTTGGTTGGCCCTTTAATTTTTCGGTTTAGTACGTGCTGGTTTTACCATAAGCAAATATTAATTTTTTGGATAAATATTGCTTGCCCTCCTTAGCAGGGGTGTACAACGGGTGGGTTAACGTTTTTTTATCAAAATTTGAACCCAACCCGGTTATACTGGGTATAAAATATTGTTACTCAACCCACCTGTAACCCAACCCTATCCGACTATTTTTTTATGTACGGGTTTTTGCGGGTTATACGGGTTACGCAGGTTAAACGGGTTATAGTTTCGGTTAAATTATTAATCATATAATTTTTACTTTTTTGTATAATATTGAAGATGTTAATGGTGATTTATAACTTGATGATAATATATTTTGGATAACTTAAGTAATATAAAGATGATATAATGTTAAACATAAATTAAGAATTATATATAGAGTACTCATTATATATTTATTCGCTAAATTTCATATTAGAAACATATATAGAACAAGCATATAAAGTTGCAAAAAAATAGTTAGACATAATAAGCATTAACCCAAAAACATCATAAAAATTTTATATTGATCTTAAATAAGAACTTAATTCTTAAATTATTGTCTCATTATCTATTTTTTTTAATAAATTATATACACAAGTTTGTATAAAATTATAATTTATAACTAGTTGCGGGCGGATCCGGGTTAGACGGGTTTCTAAATGCTCAATCCATAACCCAACCCGGCATAACGGGTTAGTTAAAATTACAACCTGACCCAACCCAGTAATATCTCTAACCTGATAAAAAACGGGTTAGGTCGGGTGGGTTGGACGGGTCGGCTGGGTTGACGGGTTTTTTGTACACCCCTACTCCTTATTCCTTTCATATATAGGTTAAATTGGCATTAGACAGCATCAGATTTCATCTCGAACCGGTATCATTTCAAGCAGACATAAAAATAAGTGGTACCTTAATTTTTGTGTGGTAACGAATTTGTAATTAATAATTTAAAGTTCGATTGCAAAATATCGTGTGTATTAATATAAGTGAAGAAACTTAATTTGACCTCTATATTTTAGCTTCATGGAAAATGTTAGAGAGATAAAAAAAAAATGATACTAAAATCGATATCAACTGTATTAGTATTCATATTATTGAGAATCTATATAATTAATAACTTTAATATGCAACTTATTTTATATCCTTACTCCTAATAAAAAGGAGATTGGATTTTTTTGACATGAAAGTTTTATCTTCCCCAAAAAATAAATCTCAGCCATTGATTGTTTACCTAGATTGATCACCATTGTTGACGTACTTTAATGTCTCAAGTGATTAAAATTTAAGGCACATATCAATTTTCTCAATTTAAGGCCCATTACATATTATCTTAAAAATTTATTATGAGAAATAACAATTTCAGCCTAAAGCAAAGCGTGGGCTCCTTACTGGTACTATATAGTAGATTATACATAATCATAAGAATAACTTGAATACTCATATAATATAACATGAAAACTAGTACAATCAGTATCAATTTTTACATCATTTTTGCATCTATGTATTTGTTTCCTTAAGTTGAAGTTGTCACTTAGATAACTAACAGATATAAGTCCCAACAAAAACTTGTTTCGTGGATACCAAATGTTCCTAAATTGCGAACAAATGTTTTTATCACTGACCAAATGAGATATTTCAAAAAAACCTATCCGAATTTAGGTGAACCTGGTGAAGCAACAATTCATGCTTGGTACCTGTATCACATATCTTACCAAAGATAACCCATAAACTGATCCAATAAGCAACCTTTGTCAATGATAGACTCGTTCCAAAACCATATAACAAATGAAAGATATCATACATGTGTATTATTATTATTATTATTATTATTATTATTATTATTCCATGTCTATCTTTTCATAGTATAATAACAAGGGTCCTACAATAACAATATGCTACCACTATACAACATGTAACTAAATTATAGTTGTCTATTCTTGTCTTTAACCTTAGAAACCCTAATTTGTTTCTTTACTTAATGGGTACCAATTCAGAAAGGAAGAAAGGTGTCTGGCAATTTCAAAAGTTTTTTAGATATTTTATTGCCACATTAATTAGGAGATGCTTTGGATTGGCTTGCATTATTAATCTTTATACAAATTTTTTATCAAAAAAAATCTTTATACAAATTTTAGTGTTATAAAATAAGAATTGCCCCTATTGCATTTGCATGGCTTACAATAATAAAAATGATTGAAAGATTGAAGTGGGCCATGAAGGCCCCATATTGTTTGGACACCATTTTCAGTCCAATACAACTTCTCTAATTATTTTATTTGTAGGCATGAAATGATTTTTTTTTTTTTAATCTTCAGGTTACATTTTGAGAATTTTATTTATTAAACTATTAAGTTTCAAATTCATCTCATCTTTTTTTTTTTTTTTGTCCCTCGTGAAAGTAATATTATAATTACTTAACACTAAATATAAATTAAAAATTAGCAGAAATGTATTGAATTTAAATTTCAACCCGTCTTATTGTTCATACCATATGATATGCCTATATATAATGACCAACAAATAGTACATCGCATAATCATTGTTTCATAAAGTAAAAGGCACTGCTAACTATTTATTCCGTGCATCTACTAGGAGGGACATGTATACTATCTCAGCTTAATTGCAAGAGCCAAAACAAATTGTTTGCAGTTCAAATTGGGGTTAAATGTTCAAGATATTATTCTCTACAATTGAGGTTCTATTGAACTCTAATTTATAAGAACTGAATTTAAGGAGCTAGATAATTATAAGTGAATAATATATGTATTCACAGTACATAATACTATGCTTTCTTGCTTTTAACAAATAATAAATAAAATTTGCTCACTAGTTTTGCATCATTACCTTGCAATTATTCCTATTTTAATCTAAGTATTTATTTTTTTTTTAAATAAAATCATATAAAGCATTTTTTTTCTCTGGTTTTCCCCTGATAAAAGAGTAAAATGTCCAGTGGCGGACCTTGAGCCAAAATTAAGGAGGGGCCAATTAAATTTAATTGAGTTTGCAAGATACATTAATCAACAAATTTCAATAATTTACAGGTAATAACTAATTTTATGGGGGCAAACCCTGATTATTGAATAATAATTCATTGATTTACATATATTTTTTACAAAATTTTAAATATTAAGAGAATCACTACCCGGTGGCATCATCAGAGGTCCGCCTCTGAAAATGCCTATAATATTTGCCACCACTGAAGTGGGTCAATCGTTTGATCTTAGTTTCTATGGCTCTCAGGAGACCAACGTATATATCTTTAACTCGACAGCTTACAATAGGCTAGAACATTATATATAGCACATGCAATAATACTCTGTGCTGGATTCCACATTTGTCGGCGTGTAGAAGTGATGGCAACTTTCTGTCATTGTTTGTTTGTGTACATGGACCATCACTCTGAAATCACTCAAATTTAATTATATCTTTATATACTCCTAATAGAATAAGACTGGATTTTTTTACATGAAAGTTCTATCTTCTTCAGAGAAGAAATCTCAGTCGTTGATTGTTTACTTGGATTAATCACAACTGTTGACGTATACATTAATGTTCTGACCTATTAAAATTTAAGACCCATATTAGTTTCTTCACAAGAGATAAACTTCCGGTCCTTTATTATAAGATATAATAATTTCAGCTCAAAACAAGGCGTGAGCTCTTTACTAGTCAGTGATATAATATATATTATGATCAGTCTCTTAAATTTTTTGTAAGTGTACTTTAAAAAACTTAAACCATTCAAATTGATCAAATTAATCACATTGAAACCACTCTTTTTTTTTAAAAAAAAAAATGAAATCTCTCTTTAAAGCGTCGGTTGCAAGAAATATGGGGAGGAAAATATGAACATAAAATATGTAAAATATGTCAGCATATATATATATATATTAGGACCACTTTGGAAGTCTCCTTGCCTTCTTCCAAGTAGGAATTATGTTCCTATCAAATATCAATCAACCCCACCACACCACATAAACATAGCCCATGAGAGATAGCTAGCTATTTCTTAATTATTTTCATGGGCCACACATGAAACCATTAATTAGTACATACCAAAGTTAAAGGACCATTGATCTTTTTATTTTTTATTTTGTTTGTTTTGGTTTCTTAGGTCAAACAGGGCATGATCACAGAATATGCCCTTCTAGATGGATAATATAGTAGGAAAGAAAAAAAAAAAAAAAAAAAAAAAAAAAAAAAAAAAAAAACACTCTTACCGAGGCTACGGCCTAGTGGTAGTGACATGGGCCCCCACCGTAGAGACCTGGGATGAAGTCCCAGCAGGGGCTGGGCAAGGGATAATTGGGGGTTTGCCTACGGGCTTTGTTAAAAAAAAAAAACACTCTTTTTATAGCAACTTACATAGCCCATATGGTTTAGCGAGTCACTGACATAATAATTAGTGGCACATATATACTTAGTGCTACCTAGCATAGAATTCACAGGTTACAAAATTTGTATGTCTATAGATATATGAGTAGCTATTTTATGGACTCTTAATGTTTCCCGATTGAAAATATCTTTTTCAAGGATGCCCAAAGAGTTGGTCTCTAAACTCTACTCTACTTCGCTTGCCACTAACAAAAAGTATACAAAGTGTACCAAATTGCCAATACTTATTTCTTGAAGAGGCGGCCCTTTTATTTGGCACTATATATCATGCTTTATTATACTAACTCCATTTGAGAGATGGACATATATATATATATATATGCCTATGCCCTGTGAAAAATCTATTTAATGGATAATAACTAGATACGAGTGAGATTTTGTTGAGATATTATCTTCATATATATATTGGCTACTTTTATACATAGACTTTGCAGGACCATCATATCTATGTGTGGTTTATAAAAATACAAGCTCCAATATTTAGCGGTAAGGTGCAAACTCTTTCTTTTCAAAATCTTAATAGTTAATAGCCGATCGAAACAGTTCTTTACGATCTTAATATAAAATTTTACTTGTAAACTAAATATCATATTTTAGCTATAGTGTAGGGTAGGGAGATTGAAACCTCACTGAAACATTGGCAGCCGCTGCCAATTCATCATCAAAAAAAAAAAAATCATATTTTATAAAAAAAAACTCTAATTTTTTTTTTTTTGGATGTGGTAAAGTATCACTAGCTTCATTCAAGCCTTATGAACTTATTAAGAAGTAACAATTGTTTTTCATACAATGCATTAACATTGATAGTTTCACTCTTTTTATCCCATAAATTGTTGATGATAGGAGTTTTTACGGTTAAGGAAATGAACGATACATCATATATACAAGGGATAATGAAGCTGGTTTAGAAGCCCAACTTACTTTTTTGTACGTTTCAAATCGAAAAACAATGCAAACTATATATATGGGCCTAATTGGTTCATCTCCATCATGGCAAGACATGCTTACACCTCAAACTGTTAAAAAGCCCCAATTGGATATACAGTTGAGCACATTTCAGGCTCTGAAGCACCAATTTGGGTCATTTACTCGACCATCAAAATGCACCCAAAATAGTTTGGGCTCAATGTTGGCCCAATTGATTAATGCAATCTCCAGCTTGTTTTCTAGTTGATTCTAGTTACAAAATTAGAGGGCTGAAATTTATTTATTTTTTTTTCTTAAGTGGCGGGCAACTTGCCAACTAATAATTTCTAGACCTGGCAAATCGGGCGGGTCAGGTTGTATTTAAGTCGGATAAACTAAGATTCGATTTGCTTTCAGATTCAGGTAGATATCGGATTCGGATTCTGTCGGATCAATTAAATTCGGGTTCGGTACAAAGAAGGGTCGGGACAACTATATTGCTCGGATTTACGGGATCAGATCTTATTGGTTTTCGGGCCAATCTGGATATGGGTTGGCTTAGGTGCCGGATTCTTCTTAATCGGGCCTATATGAGTTACGGATATTTGAGGTGCGGGTTCCGGATACAAATCGAACGGGTCGTGTTTTGTCTTTATTCGGGTTAACTTATTAATTTATCGATCCCTCGAATAACTTTTACATATAATATTATAAATTATATGATTCAAATAATACATTTTTGGGTCTTATCGGGTCTTTATTCAGATTTATGTTGTTGGAATATAACTTTATAATTTAATGTAAACCGATCAATGATTTGAAGTAACATTTTTATTTGTGTGCACCATGCATGGATTAATTCTTAAAAAATCATATGCACATTTCTGAATAAATTAATGCAAATAATATAAACAATTAATTCGTATTTGTATCACATCTCGGGTATTAATCACTCTCGGTTCGGGTTGATTTTAATTCGGATAATTTTCGGTTTAGGGTCACATGAATCCGGATCGCTTCGGGTTTGGGTTTTTATAGGGTAGCGGGTTGCATCGGTTCGGATAATTTGTATTCAGATTCTTAATATTTGCGGGTTTTTTCGGATTCGGATATTTTCGGATTCGGTCAATTACGGATTCGGTTGATTCAGCTTTCATAAGTTAACAAATCCGAGTTGAACTGTCATCGGGTTTATCGGGCGAACTATTTCGCTCAGGTCAACTTTTGCTACCATTAATAATTTCATTAAACAAAGAAAAAAATATACATGATTGAAGTACAAGCATAGCCATGAACCCAAAAAAAAAAATACAATAAATATGGCTGAAATTTAAATCTTCAACATTTAAATCAACAGAAAAGGCAAAGAGAAAGGGACAGTACAATGCAATTGCCTTAATGTGTTATTTACTAATAAGCAAACATTGGCTTGAATGTGAATTGTGAAAGCATATGAATTGGTGTTCTTAATTAATGACAGAACCTGTGGTTTGTGAGGCCCCATTTCTGACAGGATTTTGGATTGTGTCGTGATCATTTCGTTACTTGGAAAATTTGTTGTGGTCAGTGTGTGATTGCGATCGATTGTGTGAACGTTTCTTTATTTTAAACGGATTTAGAATTAGGAATGGATCGAATTCTGATTTGTAAATTAACGTGGTTCTACAGGGGACGCGTGTACGATCGCTTGTACGATATATGTACATTTTTCTCGTCCGATTTTTTGTGATATACTTTTTATTGATCATCTGTGTAATTCTAATCAAATTAATCAGTCAATAATAGGAAATTAATAGTTAATTAACAGGTCACCTTTGCCGTTGCATGTTGATACATTAATTTTTACATTTACTAGAGCTGTAACTCGGGCTTCGCCCCGAAATATGATAACAAAAAAATAATAAAGCTTCTAAAATAAAAATATTTATTTTAAAAAATTAAACATAATTTTAAAATTTTTGATGTAAATAATGATGATAACGTATAATTTATAAATAATAGCACATAAATATTGGACCACTTTAATGATTAAATTTTGTCTTAGACATATTATATCATCTTATTAAATGAGGAGAGAGAATAAATATAAACCATTGGATCAGAGTAGATGAAGAGATTTAAAAAAAATCAATGGTTAATAGTATTGATGATGTGGCATAGTTTAGGTACTTGGAGAGTTACCTCTCTTTCTGGTTTATAGATTATCAAACTTTAATATGAATACTTATGAGAATGATTGCCAATTTTAATTGTTTTCCCATTATACATTGCAGAAACAGTGAATAAGGGATTGAACATCCTTATTAAATAAAAATCGTATATAGGGAAAAGAAAATGTGAGGATTATGTTCCAAATAGAATTCAATCACTGCCACTAAAAATCAGAAGAGTATATATTAACAAGTGGTAGCAAATAATTAAATAATGTGTTATTCACTTCACTACAGCTTATCATCTGTTTGTTTATCTATCTATCTATTATGAATATATATTTGTGAGGCATCATGTGGGGATAAGTCAGGACTCAGGAGAAGGCACATGTACACATGCGCCCGAGTTAGTCGTACAGAGGTGGATATTATTATCGTCTGCCTTAAGGTACCGTGTCACAAGGCACGTGGACTGTTGGATCACCTCAAGATTCGTGGAGGCTCGAATCTCGAGGTGATCCAACAGTCTACGTGCCTCATGGTACGGTAAGACGATGTGAAATCGATATCCTATTAGGGTACGTTTGGATCGTGCAGAGAATAGTATAAAAATAGAGAAATTGAGCATAGTAAATGAGATTAATAAAAGAAAAGTTAGTGTGAGGATAGTGAAAAATAGTGCTACTCCGAATGGTAAAAATATCGTTTGGAACGTATATTTGGAATAGCATTTGATGAAATGAATAAAATAATAATACATATTTTTATCCTTTTAAACTTCAATATCTTTTATAGGCTATTTTGTATTTAATTCATGAGCATCACATATATTATACAATGATTTCGTACCTTATTAATTTTCATGAATTAAAATATTTAATAGGAAAGTAATGTTGTATTTTTGTACTGGCATATTGCAGTATGTCCTATTTGTTTTCATATGTCCTATTTGTTTTCATATTCAATCATAATCATGGTCAAAACCAAATTAATTAACAAAAATTTACAGAACGGTCATACTGATACCACTGTATTGTGTTGGATTAACTTGCACAAGCTCCTTCTCTTCCCATAATGTGACCTATGTCTCTGTGACACCACCAGCAAGTTCTTACGAGATAGATAACAAGAAGGGAAAGATGTATCCAAATACTTCAAAACTGAGAGAGTGCCAGTTGACCGAGATGAGACGAGAAGATCAAGCATAGAGTTGTCAAAACACCAACAATTGAGATCTCTAACGACTCGCCGTAGTGAGGAGAACACAACGAAAGCATCAACGGCTGCAACGCCCTCGTCTATCGTCGGAAATTCACGAGAGAGGAAATACGGTGGGTTTTGTTTCTTTTCCCGAGGTAACAGAGGAAAGGTGTGGGAAACGAATAAAAAATTAGTTTTGGCCCAATTTTAACTATTTTTCCACTTGACCCGAATTTGTTGTTCCACTATTCCATCTTTTTCTTGGATTAGTAGAATAGAGCTAATCTGACACTGTTCGGAACAGCAATTTCACGTTTGGATGGCAACGGGGTGAGAATAGCAATCCTATTCCCAGAACAGTACAATTCCAGACCATCCAAACACGCCCTTATAGTATTATTAAGCTCTGATGGATTGCTACAGTTTCATCTACAGTAGTAACTACAGTGACTCGATTTTGGGGTGTGATAGCACCGAACTGAGGCCGATGAAGAGAAAAGATCGGAACTATCTTGGTGGAAGAAAGAAGTTGCTAGAAATTACTGGAAGTTGGTTTGTTTAGAAAGAAAGGGAGCAAAGCATCTATACATTGTGCTGGTTGCAATTAAAATGGACCGGTATGAAAGCCATGTAGTTTGGACCTTTTATTTTTGTTCTTTTGCTTTTGGATTTTGAAAACTCATAATAAATTGCCTACGGCTTCATTGGTTCCAAAAAAAAAATAATAATAAATAATTACAGCAACTAAAGATCTAAACTCTAAAGCAAATAACTTTTATATATATATAAAAAAAAGTTTCATAATTTGGCATGTATGCAGAATCATCTACACACAGATGTTATAAGTGGACTGGACTACTATTTAAGAGAGACACCACTTGGAACTTTTATCTTTAACTAGAGCTGTAACTCGGGCTTCGCCCCGAAAAGTAAAGTAGTATCAGATAAATAATTAAGAATTTAATAAAATTTTAAATATTTATATTTAACAAAACTTGAACAAAATTTTTAAATTTTTAATGTAATTAAATAATAATGATGATGATGCAATAATTTATAAATAATAATATGTATAAATGTTGGATCATTTTAAGGGTTAAAATTTGTTTTAGACATATCACGTTCATCTTATTTAATGAGAAGAGAAAAAGCATTAGCCATTGGATCAAAGTAGATTAAGAGTTTTAAACAAAATCAATGGTCAATAAGAGTGATAATGTGGCATAGTTGAAGTGCTTAGAATACCCCTCTTTATGGAGTATAGATTTGAGATGAATTTTTAAGATATCTGTCATATCCTTCATTTATTTTATAAATTCAAAGGTAGTCCATAAAAATGGCCGATACAACCATGTTATGACTAATAGTCTCAAACATTTTCTTTTTGAAATTAATGATCCATAAACATACCACAAATTTCCCAATAATTTTTTCTTTCTACATATAGTAGATAGATACTTCTTAATTAATTACAATGCTAATTTAAACAAATTGTCTTTTATTTTTACTAGCAAGAAATCCGTCCATTGTGCGGGCATTTTAAATCCTAATCTCATGCCGTGTAATACATATAATGTGATTTCGGTTTTTGATTAATTATTTATTATTTAAATTTCATCTTTATACTAAATCAACTCATTGAATGTTTGAACATATATAAAACATTAATTCCTCATTAATGTAAATTCTAATTAACACTGATGTCTTCTATACCAAGATTGATATATTTCCAATTTTGTAAAAAATAAAATGGAGAGGAAGTTGTTTAACTGGAGAACATCAACGCCTTTGAAATCAATATATTTTGATCTATACCGTTGATTAAGGAGTATAATGGGTATTAAAAAAATTTGAAGAAGAAAGAAAAAAATGGAGAGTGTAAGAGTTACGTGCTTTATGCTTTATAATATAGTATAGATATAGATATCTGGATTACAAACTAGACAGAAAAAAAAAATACCACAGCATAATATGTTTCTTTATTCTCCATAAGCAATCTGAAAAGTGAGTCTATTTAAATGTTTCTCAATTGCAGCTTAAAATAGATAATTGACGTCTGTGATTTTAAATTATTACTCTCTTAAATAATTTCAGTCTATAATATTACACTCTTAAATAATTTTCAAAACTTTCGAACTTCTTTCTTTTCTGTATCAGGTTTACAAACACAGCCACAACAAATATGATCTCCACATCTGATCGTAAAGGGATAACTTACAATACGATCCAGTTTATTCCTCTCCTAAAAACTATTAGCTGATATTACACACTACTATTAGCTGACATTACTATGATTAAGTTTACATGTACGATGTCTCTATATATAGTTATATATGTTACAAGAGAGTATTTTGTATTTTAGTAGAATTTAATTATATTTTACTTCATATATTTACAGGCTCATCCAATTTCATTATCTCGATTAGTAAATTATCTTGATTAGTACTGCCGAAGCAACGCGAGGCAACCATCTAGTGAATATATGATATATCATATATATATATATATATATGCGCTCTTTAATCTTACTCACCACATTTTGTTAGGGAATAAACGAGGAATAACACCCTTATACCTCGTTTAAAGAACCAAACATGGATAACTTGCTCATACATAAAAGATAATAACATGAAATCTTGGCTCCTTAAATTAAAGAGCCAAAATAGATGGTATAACTTATTCTCCCTCTTTAAGCCACATGAGGACCACAAATATAGTTAATTGATATTTGTAATTAATCTTACCACCTACTTTAAATATAGTAATAGTAATAATAATAATATAATATAATAATGTTGATAATAATAATAATATAATATTTTTATATTATTATATTTAATAAAAATAATATTACCTATAATGACAAAAAAACAACATAATGTTTAATATAATAATAATAATATTTTATTAAGTAATAGCTCATAATTATAATACTAAAAATATGAAAATAAAATTAATAACAATATAATAATATTATAGTGATAATAAAATAATAATATATAATAAACATAACAATAATAATAATATAATAATATCACTAAATATTTTTATAATCATAGTTATAATAGCAATAATATTGTAAAAATAGTAGTAGAAACAAAATTAATAATAGCATATAATTATCGTAACAATAAAATAATATTATTAATATTAATTACTAATAATATTATTAATTAGAATACTAATAATATTATTAATTAGAATACTAATATTATTATTAATATAGTAATAACAAAAAGAATATTATAGTTAATATAACAATAAAATAATGAATGTTCTCTTCATATTCCTCCACTTGCTCAACCAAACAAGAATATTTTATGGTGTCATAACTTGACATAGTGAGTTATGCCTCTTTAACTTTATTCTCTAACCAAACATGGTGACTGTATATAAAAGTATATTGGAAAAAATTACATGAAAGTGCTATCTTCCCCAAAAAAGAAACCTAAGCCGCTGATCATTTTCTTGGATAGATCAAAACCGTTGATTTACGTTAATACCCGTTGACATTAATGTCTTAGTTCACTAAAATTTAAGGCCCATATTAATTTTCTCAATATAAGGCCCATTACATATTATCTTAAAAATTTATTATAAAAAATAACAATTTCAGTCCAAAGCAGCGTGTGGGCTCTTTACTAGTTTCTTGGTAATATATACTAATTCCTCCTGTATAGTATTATTAGTATGTGTAAAACTAGCGTGCTCCTAAGAGCATGGAGGCCTCCCATGCTCCTAACTCAAAAATCCTACTAAACCATCTTGAAATTTTGATTTATCATTCTCATTAAATTCTTTATATCAAAATCTCTTAGAATACAAAAATTTTCCATTTTTTGAGTTTCTTAAGTACATGTTTTGAAATTTTTTAGAATGACCTCAAAATAATAATAAAATAATGTATAAAACTATGTCATCTTTAAAAAATACAAAACAAATATTTAAAAATCTCAAAAAATGAAAAATTTCCTACGATATTTTGATATAAAACATTTAATGAGACCCATAAATTGAAATTTCAAAATAGTTTAGTATGATTTTTGAGTTAGGAACACAGGAGGCCTCCGTGCTCCTGGAAGCACCAAAGTTTTACTCTTATTAAAATATAGTTCATCCCTTAAATATGTGTGTGTGTGTGTGTGTTTGGTTTGGCTGTTCATGCATGCTGCCAGATATGTTTATGTAGAAGGAGTCCGTATCGGGTACGATCCAAATCGGATCGTAGGGCCCTCCAATATCTGATCCGACGACTGTGGTTTTTAGGGGAGTTTTTTGAATTAATCTCAATCATCCGATGGAGATTGGAGGCTCCTCTGATCCGATTTGGATCGTAGCCGATTTCAGCGCTACGTAGAAGAGGGCACCTGGCTAGTTGCATGTTACGTCGTACATGTTTGAGCTTGGTTAGTGCCATTTTATTTTATAAAGTCAGATCTGATGGGAACTCATGGAGTTTGCATCTGCCATTTTATCCTATCACCTGCTGCTTTTGTTAATTAATTAAGTTATATGATATGATATCTATATATAAACGGACTGGATTTGGTTATAGCTAGCTAGCTAGCTAGGAAGGTATTATTTTATGAACTTGTATGTGGGCTTTCATTTGCCATGTACTCAATGACAGCTGGTTCTGATCATCACCGCCTAATATATGGTAGGCAGCATGCAGATGTGCATTTGTAAATTATAACTTGAAAACTAAACTACATTCAAAAACTTTAATATATATATAGAGTTCGGCTATGATATACATATTACGGTTTTACCGTATTATACAGTCCGTACTTCCATTTCTAATGTCCAAATAGTCGATCTGAACCGCTTAATGTGATATTTATATCAAATATACTAGGAAACCAAATTTTACAATTTTTTGAATTTTTTTGCTATTTTTAGTGACGGGGAGAAAATCATTGTTTTGTATGAATTCAGAATCCTTGGATCTAGCCGTTTTCTCCCCATCATTAAAAATAGCAAAAAAATTATAAAAATTATAAAATTTGGTTTCCTAGAATATTTTGATGTAAAGATTACTTTGAGTGGTTCAGATCGACTATTTGGACACCGAAAACTGAGATACAGACCGTATAATACGGTAAAACCGTGATATGCATATCACCGTAGCCGAACTCTATATATATATATATGTCTATGAGTATATTCAAAAATATTATCAATTATCATAATAGTCGCTTCTTTAGGATAAAGAAGAAATCAATCAAGGGGCCAGATTAGAACCAATTGAAAAAAATCATATAAACTGAAATTCAATCACATATTATTATACTAGAGCTGTAACTCGGGCTTCGCCCCGAAAAAGGTATTAAATAAAGAACTAAGAATTTTATAAAATTTTAAATATTTATGTTAAACAAAGCTTAAGAAAAATTTGTAAATTTTTATGTAAGTAAAGGGTAATAATAAAAATAATATAACAATATATAAATAAAAAACATATATAAATGTTGGACCATTTTAAGGGTTAAAATTTGTTTTAGATATATCACATTCATCTTATTTGATGAGGAGAGAAAAAAAAAAGTCATTAAATCAAAGTAGATGAAGAGTTTCAAACAAAATCAATGATTAATAATAGTGATGATGTGACATAGTTGATGTGCTTAGAAATCTAACCCTCTTACGGAGTATAGATTATAAGCATAATTAAAGCAGAGTGTAGTGGCAAAACAATCCATGATTTTCACCCTGTTTTACTTCACATTTTTTTTCCTTTTAATTATATTCACAAACAAATGATTCGAGAAGGTTGCTTGCAAAGTTTCAAATAACAAACCAATAGGACTTGACCTAGTATTTAATCAAGTCAAGAGCCGTTCTTATCCACTAACTATACGACACACCCAATGCAATGAGTAATTGAGAACTGTAACCACTGTTGCCCTCCACGGATTGGATGCATATGCATATGCATATGCTGCTAACTCCTTTTTTTGGGTTGCCCAAAAATAATGAATACCGTGCACTCAGAACAAGGGACTGTAATTTTGAAAGTGTTCCTGATCTTCTCTACAATGCACCAATTCATCTTGAATAATCCAATTCATTTTTTTCAATCTAAATATAGGAGTTTATGTTTAATCGGAATGAATCAATTTATACATTTTTTTTTTTTCAATTCTAGCTAGCAAATTTATCCTGATCTAATCGAATTATAATTCAATAAGAGTACTTTACCAGTGAATTCATATATCTGTCATAATGTCAAAGAAAAATCCTGAAACAGGGGAGCGGCATGTGAGAGATTGGCATATTGCACATTGCATATCGATTGTAACTATATATGTTAATATGTTATCAACTGAAGAGTGAAATAAGCTATACTAATACAATATAATATCATATATATTTTGATAAAGGCTTAATTTTTAGTGTACCCATCAAAAGTTGCTTAATTGCTAATATCTCCATCATAGTACTCTAATATCCAATATCTCCATAAAAATTTAACCTTATTTCTATTATCCCCTTTTAGTCATATAACATATTATTTTAACTCATATAAGATTTAATTGAAGGACATAATGGTCAATTAAATCTTATATGAGTTAAAATAATATGTTATATGACTAAAATGGGATAATAGAAATAAGGTTAATTTTTTATGGGGATATTGGATATTATAGAGTGCTATGATAGGGATATTGGCAATTAAGCAACTTTTAGTGGGTACACCAAAAATTAAGCCTTTGATAAATTGTTATGCATGGTCACCGAGGTGATCAGAAGTAATTTTGATAGGTCACGCCTAAGAACAGTAAGATATTACTTGGGACAGCAAAATTTTTCCATTTATAATATGATTTATTCAGATTTCCTTTCATATAATTCAGAAATTTTGTTGTCCCAAGTAATATGGTTGTTGTCCTTAAACCTGACATTTTGATATCATACTAATTATATTGTATCGGTATCATAAAAATCCAAAAACTTGAATATCATATGATATATTGTAGGGATGATCATGAGCAAAGAGAGATGCACAAATATATATATATGGTAATCCCACAGTGACAGTGCAGCGGGAAGTATGCACGTGGCAGGCAGGACATAGAAATAACAATCTAGGTAGTAAACTCTAACATGCTTGCATGTGCTTAATTCCAGTAACCCAAGAAAGAAACAAAGAAAGAAAGAAAGAAGCACCATTTTTTTTAGGAGTAAAGAAAAGAAAAGAGGGAAGGAAAGTAAGAAAATTAAAGACACTGAAATTTCAGAGGTAAAAAAGAAAGAAAAATGAAATGATGGTTTTACAGTACATATGCATGAGAGACTGAGACTGACATTGCACCTAAACAGATGCTTATTAATTGTGACTTCATTATCTCTTGTTACCCTAATTAGGAACTGTTGTTATCCTATTAGAACTAAATAGGATAACAGGGTCCTGTTATTCTTTTCTCAGCCATCGAATAAAAATCAACGGATCATATTTATTTGAAAACGGTTCTCTATTATTTAAATTGGACCGATTTGGTATGTCCGTTTCGATCTAAAGGTTGAGACTAGAATAACAAAATCATGTTATTCTCTTAAAATAATACAACATCCGTCCATAAATAAATGAACTTTTAGGAAAAGTCAAATGAATTAGTGGAAAAATGAAATTACATAATAATTGTTTCAATTAAATAATATAGATAAAAGGGTAATCATAACATTGGAGAAACAAGTGGATTCAAACAAGTGAATAGAAAAATAAATTCAAATCGGTAAAGTTCATTTAATTAGGGGCAAGTTCTAAAGAGTATAAATTCATTTAATTGTGTACGGAGGTTGTAGCAGATATGGACTCATTAAATTGGATTCCATATCCTCTGTAGCGCTGCATTGTGTAGGTCAGAATGTGAACCGTTAGATCATCTCAAGATATGTGCTGACTCGAATCTCGAGATGATCTAACGGTTCACATTCCGCACTACACAATGCAGCGCTACCAAGGATGAGCACTCCGTTAATTGTAACCCACTAACTAAAACCATGTTTGGATTCGTAAAAACATTGTCAAAATTAATAAAATACAGAGATTACTTTCTTTCTTGATTCCTAACAGAAAACGAGGAATGAACAGGAAAACAAATTAACAGCTTTGATAATTGATCCTAAATATATGTATCTACCATCCTAGCTATCTACTGGTACTGGTTTTTTTTTTTTTTTTTGAGGAAAACTGGCACTGGTATCGGTACAGGCTACAAGTGAGGGGTGTGAATCCCAAGCTGTATCAGTATGAGTTGCGCCAATCAATCCACTTTGTCTCTCCCACGGTGTCAAAGCTTGCAACTTTATACCATCTTTATCCAAATTAAATTGACCAAAAGAAAATAAGCACGCTTGATTGATTCCTTCCTGCCATGTTCTCAATCTAAAAAGTGTTTGAAATAAGAGAACGGCCAAGGAGATATAAAATAGGACGACAGTGAATAAATTTTGTTAGAAATATCTGTGTTTATTTAAAAAAAAAAATTAATCACAACTACTGACTTGAATTAATAGTAACGGTAAGAAGTAAGAACTCTTCTTAAATTACAATTCTTTGCAATACCAATAATCATATATATTGCTACATATATATCTGACATGTTGGTTTTTCTGACAAGCTCTAATTTGATAATACACAATTGGCCAAGTTCCTAACGGATTACTAAAAATATTATGAGTATCATCGAATTTGAAGATGGCATGCGTGATCCTTTTTAAACATTTAACATAATAATATTTCCTAATTAAATACATTAATACAGCCAACATTTTCTGTCCTCTTCATCCCCATTAATATCAATATTTCACAGCATTGTTTAATTACAAGACAAAAGATTAATTGCCCTGGGTTCTACTTCTCAGCGCAGTAGATATTTTACCAAATTTTTACTATTTACTGTTAAAAAAAATGATAACAATTTGTACTACTTTTTAGAGTCCCTATAAAGTAGGCTACTCATCTACCCCTCTCATTGTCTGACACACACTCATATTGCATAAATGTTTATTGATAACTGTAATATATCTGTTCGCAGGAAAATGATATATGTTAATCGTAAAGATATAAATATTTAATAAAAAATAATATTTGTTTAGTGAAAATACGGTGGCTGATAAATAAATAAAAAGATGAACTCTACCTCTAACAGTTACTCAAAAAAAAAAAAAAAAAGAAGAAGAATTAGCAACAGAAGTTTCCTTCGTTCTCTCTCTCTCTATATATAACACATCCGACCACCCCCACATAACACAACACAAACCAATTAAGTTGCTCCTCAAAAATTCACACCCAAATTCTGAAATTCATCCAAAAATCTCTTCAAAGTTCAACAAAATATACAAACAAATCATCAAGCCAAAAAACCCCAAATTCACCATGGAGAATCTGTTGTCAAATGAGACGCCCCACACTCCAACAACATTCATAGAAGAAAGAGGCAAGCGCATAAAGCTGGCGGCAGAGATCGGGCTCGCACGGTCGTCAACGGGGGGTCGGCTCTGGGCCAGGGCTTTGCGGCGACGCCTGCACCGGCAGAGGAAAGTGCCCCAGCAGGCCTGCATTGCCGCCAGAAAGCCGAGGCCTTTCGAGAAGAAGGAGGTGCCGTTGGTAGTTGATGCCGCCACGGATGTAGCGGAGGAGAAGGAGGAGATTGTTGACAGAGTGAGGGCATTGCAGAGACTGGTGCCGGGCGGCGAGGAGATGGAGGTGGAGAGACTGTTCGAGGAGACCGCGGATTACATCGAGGCGTTGAGGGAGCAGGTCGGCGTCATGCGGGCGCTCGCGTGCCTGCTCGACGGCATGGAGAGCGGCACAAATGGAGATAAGTTGTGAGGTTTTTGGGTCACATTTGGGACATTTTAGCATATTTGGTCTGAAAAAGGATCAAATTTTGGGGGGTTTATGGGTTCTTTGTTCTTGGCATCAATGGGGATTTTGTTGGTGGGGGGTAATTTAGGTTTAGGGTAGGATTTTCTTTGATTTTGTTTATGATTTTTGTGGAATTCTCGGTGATCATGAAATAGGAGCAAATTTAGTAAATATGTGTTCTTTTAAAATCTGTTTTCTGTTAGTGACAGAATGACACAAATGTTAGAGAAATCAGAGACATTTTGCTGCTTGTTTTTGTTTGGTAAGATTTATCGTTTAAATTAGACCATAATTTATTTTCTTTGATTAAACTTTGGACAGTTTAGAATTAATTAACATGCATGAACCAGATTTCTGAAAGTTCATTACTTTTATTTATCCTTTTTTTTGGTGCTTTTCTTTTCTTTTTGTTTCTTTTGGCAATGCAATGAATCAATGATACATAGTAACATCAATTGGTTATTTCTTGAGCTGAAAAAAAAAAAAAATCTTGTGAGGTTCCTTTTACAGTAAATTAAATTTAAATTTACCCAAAAATATAGAAGGACCAAGTGGAAACAAAACTAAGGGACGAAAAGAGATCTTTAATCCTCTTTTTCATTTGCCAATCAGATGAATTGTGAGGGATCTTGTTTTGTTTTGTGCTGGTATCTTTTGGAAGGAGGAGAAGAAAGTGGAGCTAGCTGCAATGCTGCATGTGAGTGCCAGTTGCATCAACGTGGCTCCAAGTGTTCCCCTTTTGAAATTCGAGTCGTCTCAAATCTTAAACTAATTAACTAAAGCACTAAACTTATGTTTAAAATTTGGAAGGGAGGTGATAATTATCTCTTTAAAAATCTTTCTTATCAATTCTCCGATGCATTTTTTAGTTAAAAAATTCTTTTAACATATAACAAATACTTTTGATGGTCAAAATATATATTCTTAATCATGCAAAAAACTCGTACATACATTATGAATAGAGAAATAGTGAAAAACATTTACTCAAAAATTGAGAAAGTATGAGAGAAACTGAGAAAATATTAAACAATTTAACTAAGGGGATGGATAAGAAGGAAAGTTAAAGGGGAAAAGATAATTTGGAAATTTCGACCAAGTTGCAAACTTGCAAGTGATTCTGAGATTGCTGTTAGTACATAAAATTGATCTAGTTTGTAGTTTGTACATAAAATTTTGGTACCAATGTACAGAGTATGTTATGAGTTGTGACGATGAGAGGCAGCCCGGACTGACCGTGGGAACAAGAAAATAAAAGGAAAAAATGAAAACTATTTGTGATGAAATTTCAAGTTTACTATACTGTTGATTAATTGTTTTGTTACCTAGTGCTGAGTTATTTTGTCTGGATAAGGATGTAATTTAGATAGTTTGTCAATTTGAATTTCATGGTAATTAAGACTTTCTATCCAAATTTTCAGCATGCTTCTATCAGAAAAAAAAAAAAAAAATTGAACATGCATGTGATCTGAAACGTAACATTTTGAGTTTTTGATGATATGAAGAAACATAAATTAAGCATTGTTCATCCAATCCAGAGACTAATATTATCATCATTTCTTGATGTCATATAAAAAGTATATATGTACTACTAGTATTTACTATACTTTGGTATACATTATATCATACGATTTTCACAATTAATAATATTTATAGTACCTTGGATCATAGCTTTCATGTGCTCTACAAATTTAAAATAAAAATATGTATATATTTAGAATTAAAAAGTATGCATATGAAGACTGAAGTGAATTTATTTGCATGCATTGACAAATGTATTAAAAACATATATGAATTTGGATCACTTATTACTTTCCTTTTAGGCAATTCAATAACATACATTAGGAAAAATATATGTTATTTGTTGGCACCAAAATTTAATTTGAATTCCCTTCCAAAAAACCAGAAAACCAAAACCCCATCCATCTATCCATTCATAATTCCAGATGATCACATGCCCAAACTCAAAAAAAGCACTCACTTAATTAGTCACTTACTACTCTTACTTACACAGAGGGTGTGTTTAGATGTGCAAGATTAGCACTACTCTTAGAGTAGCGTTGCTAACTCAAAGTTTTATGGCATCTAAACATAAAAGGGAAGTTTGAGTTAACTCCCGATTAGCTCTATTCTACTAAACCAATGGATTGTTAGTTTAGTGGAGTAGTGCCTTTGTGATGTTAGTAAAAACAATAAAATATCCCACTTCCCTTTCTTTATTGGAGGATCAAAGAGTTGGAATGTGTATAATTTCAATTGGAAACCATTTGTGTTATTTGTTTTGTACTATTAAAATCGGGTTTAATTCATGATAAATCAAAAGTGTCAATTTTGAAGGAAAACAAATCGTATGGGTTAAATACATTTCAGATATAACAAAATTAATATTAAAATAAAACAATAAAAAAATTTTTTGACGGTTAGAAACGTATTAATATATCAAACTGTAAATTTCAGATGTAATCCGTGCACTACTCTAAAGTTACCATCCAAACAACATTTTACTAACCGGAATAGCAAAAAGTTAGTTCTACTCACACGTTTTCCGAGTTAGCACTAACCTCACACTACTTCCAACCACTAGCCCAAAATATTACTACTCTTGCACTAATCCTTGCACCATCCAAACGCACTCAGAGAAGCTTCTCACGTCCTTTGAAAATGCATCCTTTATACGTCCATAGACACATTCAGAATGTAACAAATACATCCAATTTTATAACAAATACATCCGATTTTGCTTACACTTGCACAGTCTACACACAACGGGTGTGTTTGGCAATCAAAAATTGGAATAGAATAGCAAAATAATAGTTATTCCATGTGCCAAACAGAAAATAACTATTCGAATAGCTCTAAAAAATTGCTAATCCGCTATTCCTCCTATTTGGTCGAATAGCGGAACAGCTATTCAGATAGCTCTAAAAATATCTCTAAAAATATTTAATACAATACTATTCTAATTGTCATTTGTCAAACAATATTTGTACTATCTGAATAGATCTAAACATCACTATTATTTTTACCTTTTCAACAATCACTAAACCATTTTTACTAATCAGATAGCACTATTCTATTGTTATTCCTTGATTTGCCAAACTGACCCAACAACAACACAACACATGCCTCGATCAAAGAAGTCACCTGTCTCCTCTCCCCTTCCTCACATGCTGCCTCCCTTGAGTCTCTTGCCATGCAACCCGGGACCCACCACGTGTCATCCCAGGAAACCAGAGAGGAAGCAACTGCGTGGGGGGCCCATATATGCATGCAATGCAATGCATGACACAGCATGAGGATTGAGGAGGCCAATGAGACAGACAGCGCCGCGCGCAGAGGTGGGGCCGGCCGTGCCGGAGCGGAGCGGAGCGGCGATCCCTAGGGCAGGGGATCATCGATCGAATTAATTTTTTGTCTATGCCTAAAATAAAAAAGAATTCGCGAGATACGCCCGGTCTAATAAGAATCACACGACTATACCTACTTTCTAAACGCCACGTTTAGAAAGTCATCCTAGACGTCGGCGTTCGGATTTATACAACTTCCGGGACTTATAAAAATCTTCCGAACACTCCCTCTGAACGCCGGCGTTCAGGCAGTAAAACTACAATAAAAATGCTTCTTGTTCGTTATTTTGCGAACTGAACGCCGACGTCTGACCGCTAGCGTTCAAACGCTGGAGTTCAGGGGGAAATTTTTCAAAATTTTTTCAAGTCCGGAATGTATATAAAATCGAACGCCGGTATCTAGGATGACTTTCTGAACGTGGTGTTTAGAAAGTAGACGTAATCGTGTGATTCTTATTAGACCGGGCATATCTCACGGATTCTTTTTTATTTTAAGAATAGACAAAAAATTAATTCTCATCGATCAGAGGGAGGGAGGGAGACCAGCCCCCAACGCCGGGAAACACGGACCCATGTGTTGTATGTAGGATTCTTCCTTCTCTGGATGCACTGTGGCCGGTTTAGGTAGGTACTAGTACCTGTCAAGCCACTGGTAAGTAACTAAGTACTGGTAACAGGTTGTTGACTTGACTCTAGATGTGGTTTCAAAACGGTGACTTCAGAATGAACTGTGTGCTTCTTCGAAAATTTGTCTATCTAGATTTAGTTTATCCAAACAAAATTGGTCAGATATGTTGTAAAAAGTTCCGGTTGATATTTTGTGTCATTTGCATTTAGATTGAGAAACAATTTTATTTTTATTTTCTTGTTGACTTGTAAGCTAGTCAAGTGGTAATTAGTAGTTCATATAATGAACATTTTAAGTTTGTTTTCCCAAAAGAAAATTAAAATAAGTTGCATGTATAATTTATTAAAGTTTTGCAAAGATATTAAGAATGGCAAATTAAGAATTAATAGACATTAAGTATTTGCTTCTTACGTAAAAAATTAATTAATATCATACAATTACATAAAAATGATTAAATAGAAACAAAAAAGTTCTTCAAATTGATGAACATGAGAATATTAATTTCAATTTTTTATTCATTAATGTTTTTCAGTTTGGGGCTTCTTATGAATTTTTTGCTTTAATTTTGTAATATTTTCTTTTTTAGGTGGTAAGAAAATCCTACCAATTTTTTCATTAAACAAAAAAAATTAGACACAATGGATATTTACATATGGAAACGCACCCAAAAAAATATGGTTGATAAAAAAATATTAAAAATAATAAAATAAAATTTTCTAACGATTTACCAATATTAAACCTGTTTGATTGACATATAACATTAAATTCTTTTATACAAGAAACTTAACATCAAATTATGACCCATTTTTGTCATTAAAAACATTTCTAGACATGTTCAGATATTAACAGAGCACCATAAATCTTCTCAAATAATTAATACTTGTCCAATCTGCATGCTAACTGCTAACTAAGCATGTACTTCACAAATTCTGAAATTCACAAGGAAATCTATATATCTTGAGAGATCCCTGCCCTGCCCCCAATGAATTAAGTCCCCTCCCCAGAAGCTAGCAAACTCTGCATACGCCAGGCTGCAGCATGTTACAGGAGATCCTGTTGTGGAAGTGTTGGGCATGTGGGGTGCCATGTGGGCGTACATATAACAGACCTTGTTTCAGTCCAGGGAATCAATCCTTCTGTCTACTTTCTTTTCTAACTTACTTCCCTCCTATGTTTAAAGACCCCTTTAAAGTTACCAGTTTCTTACTGTTACAACACCCTCTGCTTTGTACCATATATATAATCCATGTTAATTGTTATGATGTCAATTCATCTTCATGCCATTTTAAGTTGGTCGTTGACTATTTGCTTAATTAATTGTGTGTATATTTTATTTTTAATCTTGCATGCAATCTATCTATCTAGCATGGGCCTCAGGGGAAAAAAAAAATCCTCCTTGTGTTAATAACATATGATTATATATAGAACAGATTAATTTATTTGAGGTACTTAATTACATGAAGAATTACAGTTGTGTTCAGTAGATGTAGATCTAACAAAGTGAACACAAAAAAAATAAATATTTGGTTATAAAGTTGAGTCTTCTTATCAAATACAAACTTGGAATCTAAGTCAAATTAATAATATTGTTAAGAAAGTGCATCATGATAATCAAGTAACTGAAGAAAAAGTGGTCTAATTTGGTAGGCTAAGAACATGCATGCAAACAATACATATTTTGGTCCCATTATATGTTTATCACTTTTGACCAGCGGGGAGGAGCATACATGATTTTGAGTGAGATTCATTGCTCATTTGCCCTCCTTATAAATGTCCATATCAATCCCCCCATCCAAGCCTCTGAATTTGGGAAACATCGAACTGAAAGAACCTTACTTTTTGTTTATCTGAAATAGTAGTACCCCTTACAAACTTGAATTCAAAAATCTAAGGCCCACTGTCTCTGAGCAAACCATGGTCTTCTTTAATTCGGTTGTGTTCTTCAGTGCCTGCCTGCATATATCATATATGGTTTAATTATTATCTTGTTACCATATTGTTTGTACACCTCCTCTAATTACTAAAGAAAAAACTGTATGATGGAGATGTGTGCTTGCAGCTTGTATGGTTTTAAGGGGATAGAGTTTGGACTTTTGGACTTTGGAGGGGCCATATATGATACTAAGAAGTAAGAAGAGATGTTGACATATCAGTTCCAATCATTAATTCTCTCATGTACGAATAATATTATTTGTTTCTTTGGATAAGCACCATGTGTACTTGATGTGCCTTTTATATTTATATTTGCTATAACAATTACATATTTTTATATTTTTAGAAGTTAATGGCATTTTCAAATTAACCAAGTCACATTTTATGTTTTGTATAGGAATTGTAAGTGTAGACATCTTTCATCTTGCTTTATTAATTCTGTACCATTAATTATATATAGTCCCGCCCTTATATCCCAAGGAAATTGAATAATCAATTTTACAGAAAAAATATAAAGCATCTGTGATAAAAATAAAACTGACAATCAATTTCACAGAAAAAATAAAACGTAGAAACATTTAAAGATCTTATTGTAATATTGAATAATCTATGACCAGAAATACTAATTACATATTGCACTACAATATATATCGTTAATTACTAGTTTTCTTATTGTTATGGTATATATGCATGTCAACTATCAACTTTAATTACAAATGAAATACTTGTACTATATATACTATGTATATTAGGAAAATGTGTTAAAAAAAACATCTGTATTTTAAGGACTATATATATACATTGTAAGTAAACATTAATCTGTATCCTCGTTACATGCCATTAAATACTATAATTTTAGAATCTTCCTACCAACTCCAAGCAAAAAAAAAATACTCAAAAAAAAAAAAAAAAAAATCTCTGCTGGATACTAATTAGTTCCAACTGCAGAATCTCTAATTAATCTGTGATGGGAAAGGCATGCATTTACACTTGTACACCTCTTTGATCATGTGCTCCCAATCAATGTAATGAAGGCCGGTTGTCATGAAGAGAGGCCATGTTCTTTGAGTATGTGCTAATTAATCACAAGAGTATATATATATATATCAATTCCAATATCACACCATATATGATGATGCATGCCATACAATACAGCTTGCAACAATTATGTTAGCTAGCTAAGAAAAATAAGAAATACTTGGATAAAGTACTTGGTGGCTAGTTACTTGACAATTTGCCTGAAATTATGGAATTGCGTTTGTTTGATAGGTGGATATATATATATATATAGCTAAAGCAGCAGGTTGGGTGCCAATTGAAATAGGTAAAACTGGATGGTTTTTTAAAGAGGTAGAAAATTCAATTTTATTTATATATATAAGCCCTTGTGAAGAGAATAAACAGCATACAAGTAAATTTTAATAACTAATGAAACTAATACAGATAATGTATAAAGCAACTTGTCTTTCATCTAGGAAACTTCTGTGGGGTTAAAATTAATTGATGTAATAATAAAGGAAAGACCAAGCAGGCATGAAATTAATTTGCAACATTATATTAATCCTTACTTCTAATAAAAGAAGATTGGATTTTTTGACATGAAAGTTTCATCTTCTCCAAAGAAGAAACCTCAACCGTTGATTGTTTACTTAGATTGATCACCACCGTTGACGTACATTAATGTCTCGGCCTATTAAGCCCATATCAATTTCTTCACGGGATGAGCTATTGACCCTTTATTATAAGATATAATAATTTCAACCCAAAGCAAGGTGTGGACTCTTTACTGGTTACAAGCTAAATGCATATAACCATTTCTTTTCCTTTGGATGAAAGCTGGTTTAATGATGCATTTGTGTAATTGATATGCATGTCGGCTTGTATGTACTTGAAGTAAACAGACAAAAATGATCTAAACAAAAGTAAACCAGATTTTAATTAGTTACCAACTTTTGTCTCTTATCTCTGTTTTTTATCACCTCTACAGTTTTTATTCCGTCACTTGCATCTCAAAGATTTACAACATATCAAATACCAATATGACAATCATCTTTTATATATACAGCTTGCAACCAATATTTGTTCAATGCATCATTACTTTTTAGTTCTTTATTAAGGTTCTTAATCACTCGATTAATCTCCCGTAATTGGGGGATAGATGGCATTCAAATATTCAATCAACCATTTGACAGGTGGCCCAATTTATCATCTTTGTTTTTTTAAGTTAATGTTGCTGAATGTACTTTTAACTTTACTCAAAAAATTGCTTGTTGGTTGTTGCCTTTGCACTGCATTTAAGCCATCACAGTACTTCATGATACCTGTGATAAATAACTCTGACGGATCAGTAGCCTCAAAATGGGCCACTTGGGCTAGCTAAGCCTAGTTAGATTTTCACAGTACATATTTAAGAAAGTTCTGAGAGTTGTCTGCCTTTTTCAGGCAGCTGCTCTCTATACATATATATATGTAATATGCCAGATTCTACCAGAGAAAAGCTCATTTATATAAGCTTATCTACATACATTATACATACGAATTCACATCAGCTGCCATAGTTTTCTATGGCACGAGCGTGCCATAGTTTCTTTCGAGTCTATACGCATGGGACCTATAATAAAACAACACCTCCTATTTCTGAAATATGGGCCGTTTAAATTGATCCAACAGACTGTTTTAACTATAGCACAATTCTACCATAGTTTTTTATGGCAGCAGATGGGAACCCTTATACATACACTACATACATTATACATACACTAGTAAAGAGTCCATGTTTTGCTTTGAACTGAAATTATTATATTTTATAATAAAGGGCCGAAAGCTTATCCTTTGTTAGGAAATTAATATGTGCCTTAAATTTTAAGGGTCCGGAACATTAATGCACGTGAACAGTAAGGATATATACATTACACCAAGGATGTCTTCGATTGCTCCAATTAAATATTTTGTTTGTTTTGGACTGTGTCTGTCTGACTTCAGAATTATTAGGTACTCCTTTGTATGTGGATACAAACACCTTTTGTAATATATTGTATTCAAGTTGAGTTTCTAGCTATTAGAATCAATTTATAGAATTTGAGATGCTTGGTATGGTGTAAAGTGTAAAGTGTAAACAGTTGGTCTTAGGTTAGTCCATTAAGTTGAATTTAGGCTTTGCTAGATTTTACTCATTCTTGGTGCTCAAAATAGTAAAAATCAGCTATTCAATTTATCTTTATTCCAATAATGTTGTACAAGTATAATTTCAATGTTCCTACATTTAACTATGTAACATCCAATTAAGTATACAACAACAATTGATTATATACTCGAATAACTAAACTAATCTATCCTTTCTAGGTTGTATCTCACCATATTTTCGAGTGCGGTCTTGAACTCGCTCTGGGGCAAACAATGCAAATTCTCGAGGGCCAGATTGCCCTTCTCTTTAGCCAAATCTTGTGCTTTCTTAATACCTCCACAGCTATGCACCAATTCAATTGCCTTCTCTAAGGACCCCTCCTCGATGAACTCAGAATCGATTATCTCCCTCAATTTCGGTTCTTCTTGCAGTGCAAATATTACTGGTGCAGTGAGATTTCCCTTTCTCAGGTCGCTGGCTGCTGGTTTTCCCAGCTGCTCAGCTGACTGAGTGAAATCCAGAATATCATCTACCACTTGGAATGAGAGACCGAGGTTTTTGCCGTACTCGTACATTTCATTGCATACAGTACGGTTCGCTGAGCTGAAAATAGCAGCGGCCTTCGTGCTCGAGGCAATGAGAGAGGCGGTCTTGTAGTAGCTCTTTAGCAAATAGTCGTCCAGGGTTAAGTCACAGTCGAAGAAGCTTGAAGCCTGTTTTATCTCGCCACTTGCAAAATCCTTAATTACCTGTTTGGTGCATAAGAAAGCAGTCAATTATATAATTATTTTGATTTATCAGTAATATAGAGGTGGAATTTAATTGTGGGCAAAAGATTTTGATGGCAAGACCTTGTTAAGAAGATGCCCATAAATTTATTTGATAAATTTTAAACCAAACCAGTAACCAACTGGTGGGGGTATAATTATCATTACTAAGTTGAACCAAATGTCACGAAGAATACAAGTTTGGTATGAAAGAATCTAACTAGAGTCATTGAGACCAAGTCTTGAACATAATTTACTGGTAAGAACTATTGAGGCATGAACTTGTTAAAGAGAGAGGAAAAAAAAGACAACTGCAAACATAAAAGAAATATAGCTTACTTGACTAATCAGTTTAATGACTTCAATATTTTCGAGGTTTGCAAGGAACCAAGATGATTGCGCAAACATATAGTCTCCTGCAAGGACTGCCACTCTGGTCCCATATAATTGATGGATCGTCTGTTTACCTGTGCAAGAAAAAAAGAGCAAATTAAAAGAAGCATTTTACAGAAATAACAACGAAATCCTAGCTAAGGAACGATTGAGATCAGATCACCAAGATAATGACCCCCAATCCACTCACATACAATTACAGTGATCAGTATCTCTGTGATATAGCGTGGTATTAAGATATCAAACTTTCAGTGCCTGAGTTCTTTTACTACTTGCCAGGAGTTCACTCATTAGCACATCTAATCTAAGTTTACACATTAGTGCCTAACTCTAGGTCAATTTGCCAAGAAGTTGCCTAAGCTATGAAACTGAATCTTTGCTTGAACTAAATAGGATGTCAACATTTATAAACTATCCTTAGCATCTCTGGAATGCAAAACATCTGCAACTATTAACCATTCTTGCTTTTCTTAT
Source organism: Cyperus esculentus (assembly GCA_030179965.1). Taxonomy (NCBI): domain Eukaryota; kingdom Viridiplantae; phylum Streptophyta; class Magnoliopsida; order Poales; family Cyperaceae; genus Cyperus; species Cyperus esculentus. Next base: position 2,889,716 of record JASGLE010000025.1, on the reverse strand, counting down.
AGAGCAACTCGGTTCCCTCTCGTCAAATCTCTATTGTTTGTACTTAAAGTTGGTTTTATAGTTATTATCTGTTATGGCCACTGCGACTCCTGCTTCTAAGTTCTAACTAACTACTGCTGTCAGTTTAATATGAGCCAAAGATCTCACAATTGCTGAGTTATTCTCACACCATGTCATGTCCTAACTGCAATTCTATAATGAAAATAAAATAAAAACAAAATGAATAGAAATATTTAAAAAAAGAAGATAACCTCTTCGTATATCGCTATCATCAAGCACATCATCATGTATCAAACTAGCAGTGTGAATCATCTCTATTATCTCTGCCAGCCTTTGATGTTGCACTGTCAGATCCCTGTCATTTCCAAAACAATCAGGTACAAATTTGGTTCATTGATTCCTCTCTGATACCATTTGAATGCATTATTATATTACAAAGTTGCTTATCTAGCATATATCATCAGCCCAACATTTCATGATAAAAGTAAATAAAACATACTCTAAGCCTGCTAATTGAGCAGTGGCTCTTGAAACGAGAAACACCAAAGCAGGTCGTAATCGCTTCCCACCTGCCCCAAATATTTGCTCTGCAGCTGATATTAATACTGGGTTTTCTGCCCCAATAAGCTGTAGAATGTTTTCAAGACTAGTTTGAGTTTATTATTATTTTCTAACTATAAATCAATTGACTTCAAAACTTTCTCTGAGCATGGTATGATTTAACTAACAATTAGGCCTTACCTTCTTCATGGCTAAAAATAATAACAAAATAGTAAAGAGCTATCAATTACGTCTGCAATATAAGAGCTTACCCATACCAGCATAACTTCTAATAAATTTGACAAATTTCATTTCAGGTTGTAGTAATTGAACTCAGTAAGGTATTGTACTACCCATTTTGCAATTAACTCTCAACCAAGCATGGCATCAATGACAATGAATTTACCTTAATATACCTATCAATGAGCATAACCAAGTAGAAGGCCAAATAGTGGTAAAATCTAAAAAGGAAAAAAAAAAAAAAAAAACTATATAATTAATAAGAGAACTAACCGATTTAAGGTTAGTGTTGAGTTTATGAAGGTCATCAGCCACAACTTCTAGCAAAGAAGATACAGAGATGGGTCCAGAAGCTATCGAAGTTAAATTTGGCATTTGAACTGGAGCTGCAACCACAGATTCACCACCATTAATCAAACAACAATTGCAACTTAGAAATTTATACTTGAAACAACAGTACCATACTTGGGTAACTTCAGGTTTTTCAGCCATTACGAGACTTCTATGTTTTGGGGCAGTGGAAGGGCAAACACAAAAGAAAGAACACCCACCATCTCGGTTTAAAATTCAAAAGTACTTTTGTTGAATAGAACAGTAAAATGTACAATAACAGAAATAAAAATACTTCAAATGCTTTTAGGTTTTTTTGAAATAAACAACTTATATATATCATCAGTATTTGCAAAAGACAATCCTTATATTTGGTGAGTAAAGTTCAAGCAAATTATAGACTAAATTATTTCCAAAATAGTATTTATTAGTAGCATATTAAGTAGATGAAATAGGTTGTATACGTAAAAAAACAATGTGTCCTCATTTACTATGTTAGAAGGAAAAAAAAAAAAGTAGAGCGAAAAAGGAGTCACAATTTTAAGAAATTTTGGTGCTTTAACTTTACTTATAGAGATACTTTTAAGTTTATGTCACGTTAAAGGCACCTCAAGCACTAGATTTACAACTATTTTTCTAGCAAAACACAATATTTCTAAAAAATTTTGGATGGGTACCATATTGTTAGGTTGACTATATAATGTTGTTAATTTTACCCCATAAGTAAACTCAAATCATGAAAAAAGATATTAAATGGGGACTGGCTGCTTATAATTGGCTAACTTCAGGTTTTCATTTATTACCAGAGTTCTACGGTTTGGGGCAGTGGAAAGGCAAATACAATAGAAACAATACACCATCTTGGTTTAAACTTCAATGTTGAATGGAACAGTAGGAAAGTACAATAACAGAAATAAAAGTACTTCAAGTGTTTTTTTGAGTTCTTTTGAAATGAACAACTTATATATATCACCAGTATTTGCAAAGAACAATCCTTATGTTTGGTGAGTAAAGTTCAAGCAAATTAGACACTAAATTATTTTTTAAAAAGATAGTATTTATTAGTAGCGAAAATCAGGAGATGAAATAGGTTTTATATGTAATTATCAAAGTGTCCTAATTTGCTGCGTAAGAAAATAAATACTAGCGTGGAAAAGGGTCACAAGTAAAAAAGAAATTCAGTGATTTAGCCGAAATTATAGAGATACTTTAACTTTGGTCACGTTAAAGGCACCTTAAATCACTTGACTTTGGTAAAGTGCCTTCAAGCGCAATTTACAACTATTTTTCTAGCAAAACACAATATTTGTAAGAAATTTATGAGGGGCACCGTATTGTCAGCTCAAGTAACTATCTATATGTTGTTGATTTTGCCCCATTGTTAAACTCAAATCAAGAAAATAAGATATCACATTGATTTCTAATTCATTCCAGCACCACCATACATAATAGATAAGCAAAATACCATATAAAATAGATAAACTCAATCAATTCGGTATTCGTTTGCCTGATTGAAAACCTTTGCTATCACAAGCAAACAGTACAAGCCATCACCTAACATATGATTACTAATGTGGGCTATTGCAATTTGCAAATAAGGTTACATATTGGGTCAAACTTGAATAAATGAAAACAAATAAAAACCACATCACTGATTGAGGATTGAAAATTGAGGATTACCATTCTGGGTCGGCGAGAATAGGCAGCAGACGCCGGACCGGGGCCGCCAAAGCGCCCGTCTTTTCACCTTACAAGAAGGCAGTTCAAGAAAGCCCTGATTCAGTCCCACTCTGGCACAGCTCATTGACCACATCCTGCCTGATTCCAACCAAAAATCCCAAATCAAACCCACAAAGCTTTACAACCCACAACCAGAAAAACCCAGTTCAGAACAAGAGTTACAGAGTGAACCCAACACTAAGATGAGTGGCAGGAAGGGTTATAATTGGAGAGGAGTGATGATAAACAAGTGAGATAATAATTGGAGAGATGGAGAGGAGAGGAGGCGGCTTCTGTCCTATTTTAAAAGAGAGGAGCTTGGCTGGCTGGCTGGCTGGCTCTGGCTGTGAGCGCTTGAGGTTGAGGTGGAGGTGTGGCATCCATAGATAGATTAGAGCATGCTGACAATTGGGCCCCGCCTTATCATTTTATATATAGGCTCAGAGTCAGAGAGGCTTTCAATGGCCCAGTTCACTTCAATCACCAGCATGGCGGTATGGGATAAAAATCTGCCTACTTTTTTGATCGGATGGTTGAGATTTAGGGTTTAGCGCGCATAACAAAAGCGTAACAGTGAAAAAAAGAGAAAAAGAGGAAGATGCTACAGTGAATCATGAGCCGCAACTTGATTATTGAAAAAGAAGTTTAATTGAATTTACATGTATAATTACCAGTTTTTGCTGCATAATTACTTGTTTTCTCTGCATAATAATTAACCGCTTTTATTGCATAACAATGCGCAAAAAAAAAAAAAAGTGCGTATCATCCACGGGAGTGCGTTGGGTATCCATATAGGATTTCCTGGTACAAATACCCACGAGGCCATGAGGAATTGCACCATATTTGGTTAGAGAATAAAGTTAAAGAGGCGTAACTCACTATGTCAAGTTATGACACCATAAAATATTCTTATTTGGTTGAACAAGTGAAGGAATAGAAAGAGAACATTCATTATTTTATTGATATATTAACTATAATATTCTTTTTGTTATTACTATATTAATAACAATATTGGTATTCTAATTAATAATATTATTAGTACTTAATATTAATAACATTATTTCATTATTAGTATTCTAACTATAATTGAGGCGATCTCCACCCATTTGATGCTATCTCCGATGATGGAGACAATCTCCGATCATTGCTGGTCGATAGTGCACGCACGCTCTGGCCAAGAAGTCCAAGGAGGAAGAGCACTGCACAACGTCAACGACGTGTTAGCAAAGTATGAACAAGTTCCTCTGGTGATATGAACAACACAACATAATTAGTATGAATACCCACATCAGACATCATGGAAAGCCAAATGAACAAACACTGAACATCTAACATAGCAATTTACTCTTTTCTTGGAGAGCAAGAATACTATTTTTGCACCAGGTCTGAACATACTATGAACGCAGTATGAACAAGAGCATGTAGAAGGTATGAACACCTTATTACATCAAGTATGAACATCCTACGCAGCAGAAGGTGCAGCTGTTATGGGACCCAAAAGGTGCAGCTGTTATGTTCATGTGAAAAACGTGTTTAAATTAATTTTAGTACGTGCGCAATTTGATAATTATAGTGGTGGTCCCCACAGTTAGGTGCGGAAATGAAAATTGCCCACCCGTCCTAATTTAGTCATGTTCATACCGTTGGTAAACTGTGTTCATAGTTGCTTACTTTGGGTGTTCATAGTTTGTGCATGCGCGTTGTTAGATTGGAGTACGATTTTGAGGGATTTTTGTTAGGGTACAGTTAGCTTTCCTCTTTAATATTTATTTATAAAATATTAACAAAATAACTTCTCACTATTTTATCTCATTATATAAACATAAGTAGCACAGTAAAACAAATAATCTGAATAGTAGCTCATTTAATATAAACATAAATACAATCAGTATTGATTTTAGTATCATTTTTTTATATTACTGTAACAATTTTGTATCAACATATGGATCACGGGATGGATTCGACCCAATTTAGATTTTAGGGGGGCTTTTGAAAACAAATCTGGTTCGTCCGTATTGATCCAACGGTTCAAATAGCAATAATAGTATCAAATTTTAATGGCAATAATAATGGAAGATTTGGTTCCCATGTGCGACCTTTTAACGTGTCCTCTTCGAGATCTTCAAGGTTGTGGGAGAATTAGAAAAATAAATTGAAGAAGTACATTATCACATGATGATTTGATTTGGCCAGTGATTATATAAGGGTAGAGCTAACCGTACCCCTTTCCCGTACCCCAAGCAAATCACGCTTTATTTGAGGCGCTGCCACAAAAAATAGAAATGCCATGTCATCGTTAACTGAGTTAACTGAGGTGCTGTCACAAAAAAATAGGAGAGGTATGTGTGTCCAAGTCCAATGCATCTTGTACAGGTATCATTAATACACAGTATTAATTACATTTTTTTTTTCTATTTTATGTGTTATTACAGACGCATTGATTTGATTTTTTTTTTTTTTACTTTGTTGCAAAATCATATTTGTCTATAACTTCATATTTTGCAAAATCATTCTGTACATACACAAGATAGGTGTTTATATATTTGTAATGTTATATTTTTATAACCGGTGTTTATATTGTTATAACCAGTGTTTATATTTTTTGTATTAGGTGTTTATATTGTTATAACCGGTGTTTATATTTTTTGTATTAGGTGTTTATATTGTTATAACCGGTGTTTATATTTTTACAGCAGGTGTTTATATTTTTATAACCGGTATTTATATTTTTGCATTAAATGTTTATATTGTTATAACCGGTGTTTATATTTTTACAGTAGGTATTTATATTTTTATAATCGGTGTTTATATTTTTGCTTTAGGTGTTTATTATTTTATAACCGGTGTTTATATTCTTATAAACTGTGTTTAATTTTTAGGGTTAAGCTAATTGAACCCCAGAGTTTGTACTAGAAATTCAATCAGTGCATTATTTTGCCACGGATTAGACTATGCACATATGTATTTATATTTTGATTTTTTGATGTATGTAATTTCTATGATTTGTGTGTCCTTAATTTCATAGCGGTATTTATAATTTCTATGATTTACGTGTTCATTATACATCTCCAAACCGTAATAGTTATATAAAATGGTAGCATAGTATGGTGCTTTCTATGTAAAAAAAAAATTACAGCTCAACTTATTCGTTAAGAGTTACTGGAAAAAAAAATGCAAATAAATATATAGAAAAAGAGAGAGTGATAAAAAAATAAAATGGAGAAGATGTATCATCTATATCACCCATCATATTGATTGGTTTTGAGCAGGGGTACAGGAGCGGGGTACAAACAACCGGGTATGTAGAGATTTCCTCATTATATAATTCATTAATAAAATAATAAAATTTTATGTACCACTTTTAAAAAATCTTAAATACATACTTAAAGATTTTCAAAAATAACAATAAAGTTTTGATATAAAGAATCTATTGAGCCATATAAATTGAAATTTGAAGGTGATTTAATATATTTTTAGGTATACACTCACAACAAGATTCCACAAGCTTAACTCACAATCACGGCCGGTACATTTACTCTAGATTTCATCCTTTCGTGATAACATATAATTTGACATCTATTACTTGTCAAAATCATTCGTTAATTGCCTGCAGACCACACAACAAATAAGGAAAAAAAATCAATATATAGGTGGCTGTTGACCTGTTGTTCAGAGTGCTCATCCTCTGCCTTAAGGTAAAGTGCATTATGAAACGTGGACCGTTGGATCACTTTAAGATTCGTGCAGGATCCAATCTCGAGGCAATCCAACGGTCTACGTGCCATACCGCACTTTATCTTAAAGGCAGACGACGTGAAATCTGTTGGTTCAAGACTGCTTGTTCCAGGCACAGATGTTACTTACGTGCCGGCTACAAATTCATGCATCACTAAGCACATCATCGTCCGATAAAATCGCTTTCTGTTTCCATCACCAGCTTCTGTCCTTTTTCCCAATCATTTTGAGGGCCTCTAATATTATTAAAAGGGAAAAAATTTCCCAATCACGAATTGTTAGAGATGGTTTGATTAGTTGTGTGTCTCTGGAAAGATGACTCGCTATGGCCTACATTTGAGCTGCATTTCAACCTTTATAACAACGTTTTCTTTTACTCTCTGTTTTTTTTTTTTTTTTTGTTGGGAAATTATATTGGTGATAGGACATAATTTTTATAAATTGAAATTGAAAAAAACAAATTTCGGAAAAAAGTAAGATGACACCCGTTTTTACACCACTAGATAGAATCGAATTGTTTTTTTTTTTTTTTTTTTGGTTTTGCAACCGGCCACAAACCATTTGGGTTTTCAAAATGGGTTTGCACCCGAAAATTTTTTCAAAATGGGTTTGTACCCGTTTATTTACTATATTTCAGTACTATATTTCAGTACTTATGTGGTTATGATTATAATATGATATAGAGTTAGACTATTATATTAACGTTAGCATTTGAGTTCGAAATGCTAATACTTAAAACCCATTTTGAAAAAAATTTCGGGTGCAAACCCATTTTGAAATATATTTTTCCACCCACCCCATTTTGAAACTGTTTTGGCCACATTTCAAAATGGGGTGGGTGGAAAAAAATTTTCAAAATGGGTTTGCACCCAAAATGTTTTTCAAAATGGGTTTGCACCTATTTATTTACTATATTTCAGTACTTATGTGGTTAATCATAGTTATAATATGATATAGAGTTAGACTATTATACTAACGTTAGCATTTGAGATTGAAATGCTAACGCTCAAAACCCATTTTGAAAAAATTATTGGGTGCAAACCCATTTTGAAAATTTTTTTCCACCCACCCCATTTTGAAACTGTTTTGTTTGTGGCCGGTTGCAAAACCAAAAAAAAAAAGGTCCTACTGAATGAACCATTCGGTTCATTTTTAAAGGAACCGAATGAACCATTCGGTTCATTTTTAAAGGAACCGAATGGTTCATTCGGTTCTATCTAGTGATGTAAAAACGGGTGTCATCTTACTCTTTTCCGAAATTTGTTTTTTTTTCAATTTCGATTTATAAAAAAAATTTGGAATATAATGAACTTTGGGCTGAAATTGTTATTTCTTATAATATGTAATGAACTTTAAATTGAGAAAATTGATATAAGCCTTAAGTTTTAACGTGTTGAAACATAAAAGTACGTCAATGGTGGTGATCAATCTAAGTAAACAATCAATGACTGAGATTTATTTCTCGGGGAAGATATAACTTTCATATCAAAAAATCTCATCTCCTTTTATTAGGAGTAAGGATATGTTACAAAAGTTTATAATTGACAGCAGATAAAAAGATTAGGGGGTAATATCACATATACCCCTCAACTCTTAATTTATTTCATATTTACTCATAGCTTCTTTAATATATCATACATACCCTTGAGCTTTCTTAAATCTTTCATATTTATTTACCCATCAACTCCAAATATATCGTATATCTCCTCAAATTTTTCAAAATTTTTCATATATACCCATCTAATAATTTAACTCTAATATCATTTATTATGTGTGTTAAATGTTAATATAAAGTTAATTAAGTTTTTTTTATTAGGTTGTTGATTTGGATTACCTTGAATAGTTGTTGCTACTATCTCGGAGGTTCTTTTATTTACAATTTTTGGACACCTTGTTCTCCAGTAATATAAAATAATTTTATTTGATGATAGTCTCCATGAATTATAGTTCCAAAATCACTCGTTTTCCTTACTCTTGATAAAAGCATATTAGATTTTTTAACATCAAAGGTCTATCTTCCCCAAGAAATAAACCTCAGTCATTGATTGTTTACTTAGATTGATTACCACCGTTGACGTACGTTATTGCCTGTTGACGTTCTCAGCCCATTAAAATTTAAGGCCCATATAAATTATCTCAATTTAATGTCCATTACATATTATCTTAAAATTTTATTATAAGAAATAACAATTTCAGCTCAAAGCAAGACGTGGGCTTTTTACTAGTCAGAGTTAAATAAGTAGATGGTATATTGTAAGATTTTCAAGAGGTTGAGGAGATATATGATATAGTTGGAGTTAATGGGCAAATATGAAAGATTCAAAAGAGTTCAAAGAGATATATGATATATTAGAGATGTGATGGGTAAATAAGAAATTAATCAAGAGTTGAGGGGTATATATGATATTAACCCAAAGATTATAATAAATTTAGATCAATAAAATAATAAAAATTACATTAATCGTTATTCATGAACTCGGACCTTCAAAACTCCAATGAAAAGTGTCAATTTTTTTTTTTTTTTATAAAATACCGTGGATATACTGTTGTTGATATAATTATTTACTGATAGGTTTTTTATTTTAAAGGAGGAGACAAAAAATCTATCAACTTTTTTTTTTAGACAAAGATGAGGGTTAAGCCACTCAAATTTAAATGTTTATAAAAGACCCCCATATGGATTTTAAACCCGTAACCTCCCACACTGAGAGCGTTGTCCTTAGCCACTAGACCGAATACTAATTATTTCTATCAACTTTTTTAATAAAAATAAAAAAATTAAAGTGGTATAGAGTATAGACATTAAAAGAAAAAACAGAAAACAATTGGACTATTTAGTATAGTTGCACATTGTCATTGACAAAATACATTGATTAGTATAAAGAGATAATATATATTAATTCCGTTGAGATTTTTTAGTACATTGGAATAGTACAGATAACCCCTCCAACATGTCCGTAATTGACAACATGTTGACAAGTTGAATAGTTGATCGTCGTTTAGCCAGAGCCGAGAGAGACCGTAAAATTAATTATTTGTTCACTGTATATTTGTATCAATATCAACCGCAGGTTGCATTTGCATGCACGTGGGAGCCCAAATAAATTTTCACCAAGAGGAAAAATACAATAGCATAAAATGTGGCAAAAGAAAGAAGTAAGAATATTCTCTCACAAATTAGAATCTTACTATTTTAGTCCGAGAAGGGCTATTTAAGAACCCAAAAAATTTTACAATAAATTTTCAAATATTTTTCTTGCTTTTAAACCAAGTGAATTGGATAGATCCAACGAGATTTTTTTTTTTAAAAAATAAAAATCTGATCTGCTTAATTTGATTGGATTATATAATCCGAGTTGAAATAGGTGGTACTCTTTTATTAAGAAAAATAATAAAAAATGGCAATTAAGAAACATGAAAACATTTTTATTAAAAGTTGGAATTTCCACTATGGAAAAGCCTGGAATTAAACTAACAAATATGAAAATTTTGGGTTAAATGGAAAAATACAGGCCATATTGAATCAGTATTGAAGCCTATTATATACTTACCAAGAACTGTACTACGATTTCGACCCAACGAAAATATGACCAAAATCATCATTTTGGTTTATTGAAGCCCATAAAACAGTTCTTAGACCCAAAATCCAGAGCCCAAATGAATTCAAATTGGCTCAAAACAGCAGTAGGCTTGATATGGCTTTTCACCTCAAAATGATTTAAAGAAACATTTCGCTTTATATATAAACAAAAAATAGATATAGATAAAGAAACGGTCCAGTAATTGAGATAAAGATAACCATTTCTCAAAAAAAAAAAAAAGGGGATAAAGATAACCATAAATAAATAGATTTTAAAAATTTATGTTTTAACTCTTAAATAAAAAAATTAATTGATGGAATTATTTCTGTATATATCATGCTTTATATATAAATAAAAAATATATTATTTCAACTTAGATGTAAATATATATATATGAATCAAGTATTAACAAAATTTAATGATTCAATTTTTACAATTAGTTTTTCTCGCTTGGCCAGAAAACAAGCTTAACTTTTTCAAATTTTTTTTTTACATGCATTCAATTGAGACGATTTAGAATATATCTAATGAGGAGGGATCCATTGACAATGCTTATAATAACAATTTTGACAATGGGGATTTTGAAAAACTTATAATAATTCATAAAAAATCTTAAAAATGAAAAAACTTTTATGGATACATTATTTAACTTATAGATTAAGAGTATTTCAAATTTCAATCAATTTGAACATCGTTTGATGGTTTATCAAAATTTTATACATTTTTTAACGGTTGAAATTTAACGAGCTTTAAAGAGCTATCAAACGTCACTTAAATTGAATATAATTTGAAACATAATCAATCTATAAGTTAAACAATATCTCTATAAACTTTTTTTCATTTTTAAGATTTTTTATGAATTATTATAAGTTTTTCAAAATCCCCATTGTCAAAATTGTCATTATAAGCATTGTCAATGGATCCCTCCTCATATCTAATAGCTTATATCTGTTAATTTTTCAAACTCGGAGGCACAACCTTAGGAAAAAAAAAAACATTCATTTTGCATAATTTTTTTTTACAATATAAACTCCCAGCACAAAATTATATAAGTGAAAACTGAAAAAAAAAAAAAACATTAGCTTAGTAAATTAATAATGCATGATGTGGGGTTTAAACGATGCTATCAATTATATTGTACATGTCCACCCACAAATCGAAATAATGATTTTGAGTAACGTGATGCTTTACGAGCAAATTTACAAGCTAATAAACTTTGGGTTCAGTACAAGATATTAGGTACATAATCGACCAACACCTACCGGATGCAAAAAGTGCATCCAAATATTTATTATATATGTGTGTTGCTCTCCCATAATTATCATTCCATTGGAGGAAATGGCCTAATTAAAAGTTAAAAAAAAAAACATCATCTTTTATAGATATTTTAAATTGAGTGGACCCTCGTCTTTTATCTCAAAAAAAAAGAAAAAGAAAAATTATTGATGTGCATATATATAATTCACTAAGTTCCACTGGAAGTTTTACTTAGCAAACATTTTCAAATTACAATTCATGTAGCTCAATAAATTATTTATATAAAAATAATATAAGATATGAAAATTTTCTATTCTTTGATTACACAATGCACGCATTTGTTTCGGGTTTTTGAAAATGACTTATTTTCATTTGTAAATAATTCTTATTTTATCAGTGTTTAAGAGTTAAATTACAAAATTTGAAGTAAATAAATTGAAAATATTTATATCTCATAAGTTTCTGATATGAAAATTTATTGGATAACAATAATTGAATTGCTTTCTCGATATGTATAAGGAGATTTATTGGTAAGCTTTGTTTACTATAGAATTACTCAATGCATGGTTGCATACCAGGAGAGAAAACATACCAATGAAATAAAGAGAGAATGGATAAGAAGAAAAGACAAGGGTATTTGAACAAATCAAAGTGGAGCTGCAGAGCTACCGTAGCTTATTGAAACAGGTTGAACAAAAAGTGACGAAGTCGTTTCAATCGAGTTTGTTCAGAGATTAATGCGCGTATTAGAAGTTCGGTGCTGCTCGATAATTTAAAAAAAAAAATAAAATTTCGGAGATAAAATGAGGGTCAAGTCACTCAAATTTAAATATCTATAAAAGATCTATGTGAGTTTCAAACTCGTAACATCCCACACGAAGGGGACCGACTGCCGGTTGTTAATTATAAAAACCCACGACTTGAAACTCGTTCTAATCTTTTATCAGCTATCAGCTGCACTGGTCAAATTAAAATTATGATATATTCTGACTAACATTTATTTTTTTGGAATATTTTATATTTTATTTTTACAGTATTTTCTACCATCTTAGCATTACAATTTTAGTGCATAAAACTCGAGCCATTTATTTTATAATGGATACAATAGTCCTAAAAGGGTTCCATTCAGTAGATGGAACAAATCTATAATCCAGAAAGAGCGTTGGCTCTGCAGGCTTTTCAGCAACGCCACGTCAGCTGTGTTGTGATCCATTAGATCTTTCATTTGATTTCTTTTAATGCAAATCTAACGGTTCTCCTTCTTTTGGATTGCTTTTATGTATTTAAAACTAAATTTAATCAGATTGAATGTTGTTACCTGTTATTGCACAACTGTTATGCATGTAATTAATGTAGGCCGACTCCATATTTTTGTCTCTTTAAATACTATTAATTCCAAATTTATATTTAGGTATTGAATTTTTTTTTACCATTATACATTTATGCAGGAGTGTTGTATTTTATTATATCCAAATTAACTTGTATTTTTCTCTTAAGCAAATGAGAATGCAAACTTAAACATATGAATAAAATAGCAGCGCACATTTTGAGAGTGTAAATATATTTTTTATAAATAATGTGGTAGTGATAGTATTATCATTTTAATTGGGAATTATTTATAGTTTGACTTCAAAAAATTTAAAGATAATTTTAACTTTTTTTTTTGTTATAGATACTATTTATTAACTTTTTTTATTATCCGGGGGGAAGCCCGGAACACAGCTCTAGTTTTGAGTAAATTTCTATCAAGGTTGCTAATTAATAATGTTAATGTAAAATCTACAAAATAGGACAATAACTAAACTAGCTTGTCTTTTAAAATATACAATACTATGGCATTTAATTAGTAACGTCCATGACAATGAGGTTTTAATTGAGCATGAAATCAATTGACCAATTAAGTTGTTTGATCTGAAAGGGCATTTTGATGAGATGTCTGTTCTGTTTTAAAAAGATAAAAATGAATACATACATGCTTATCTAAAAAAAGATTGAACCATTTTATGAGGTTTCATATCGAACTTAATTCATTAGTGTAGGTGAAGATTAAATTATGATTTTCAGTTGGCAATATCTGAAATTTAAAGTGCTTGATTAATCTGGTCGAGCCAAGTTTGGTAAATAATTTATGTAGGTTTTGGAACATATTATTCAAGTTGGATAAATAATAATTGTCATTTCATGTATGTACTACATGAGATTTATATATATGAAGATATTTAAAGTTGAGAGGTTGATTTAAGCCCTTCTTAATTTAATCCCAAAGAAAAAAATGGATTATCAAAATAGACAGCCGTGCGTAATTATGTTTATCGACCGTGCATTTACACAATTTAGGTCCGCATAAATGCAAAAGCAAAGTACATTATTTGATGCTTGATTAGCTTTAAGTTGTTATAATTTTATGTGTGTTGAACAGTGTTTTAATTTGAGGACAATTTTTATTTTTTAAGCCCCAGGGGGGAAAAAACAACGAGGTTTTGCTTTGCTACAATAATAATATGAGTAGTTCTGCTGTGGATATCAGCCAAGCAACCTTTCATTTTGAATCGAGCAGTTCTTATCAAATATATGTCTCTTTAATTGTATCTGAAAAACATATCGTAACCATTCGATTATGAAAAATGAGCGGCCCATATTTAATCTGATCCATAACAGAATTAGCCTAATAATATATATTTGAAAACTCGATGTGAGATTGACCTTTACTTTTTTTTTTTTTTAATATATATCAATGACTGTATTAACTATATATATTAAGTCTTGCAACAAGACAAGAATAAATATGAAAAATTGAGAGTATATAAATATATATATATATTAAATCCGAGTGCTAGATCTTGGGTTTAGATTAAAATTTGATAGTAAATATATTTCTACAAAGAATAAGTCCCGATCAAAGCCGAGATATAAATTTGCTATTTTTTAATTGGATTACAATTAAGCTAAATATCTTAAAAATAAATTGACTGATTTGACTAGATAAATTAATGACAAAGTCATTGTACCAACCACATATGAAACCAAAATTGTCCTTGACATCATTTTCGTCCTTACCTTTTTTGCCCACATTGCCCTTACCTTAACTACAAGATATTAATTTGTGTTTATAAGGAAATGTGAGCTTTTACTACACTAATAATTCACATAAGAGTAATTATCACTGATTATTTGAGAACTCTGACTCTCATCTTTTGGACTGAAAAAAAAAAAGGAGAGTTAGTACCAATAAATTGCCATCTTTTAATTTGTAAATGGCTATAATAATTTGTTATACGTAATATTTTGTTTGATAAGGCTATAAAAAACCAATGTACATTTTAATTAGACGAAAACTCCAGACAGCCCTAATTATTCAGTTCATTGAAAAGAAACAATGAAACCCTGTCCGGCATAGAAAAATAAAAATAAAAAACTTCAACACAGGAGAAGTGATTTGACAAAGGGTTAACTTACAGCAGCATTTTTATATGAGAATGGCACCAAAATACAACCGATTGGGTGGTTTAATCTTTAATCCGACACTAATTAATTAGAATATTAATTAGATGCGACATTTTATCCCCCACATATTACTCAAACATAGGGGAAACCTTTTTATATATATAGTACATGCTACATAAATTATTACCAATAAAAGCAAACCTAATTTATCAGCAACCGTTTGTACAAATGGTCGATTTCTTTTTCAGTTTTCTTTCTTTATTATTACTAGAGCTGTATGTCCGGGCTTCGCCCCGGATAAAAAAAACAAATATATTTTAAAAACAAAGAAAGATTTGTTATTAGAAATGTAAAAGAATAAAGCAAAATAGATTTATCTCAAACATTTAAAATTTTTTATAATATTGTGTTCTTTTAGTGACGCAATTGTAATTTTCATATACATATTCTATTATATTATTTTTTAATCCCTATTCATATAATATAATAATAATAATAATAATAATAATAATAATAATAATAATAATAATAAAATCATGGTTTCGAACTTTTCCTAGAAAAAAATCATGGCTTTGAATGCATATTAGAGTCTCATGAATAGACTATGTGAGCATAAAAAATTTAAATGAAAAAAAAATTACCTGAGAAATTAAACAATTAAAAAGACTTTGCACCTGAGAGAATGAAGGAAGAAGTAAGAATGAAGGCTAATAGGCTATTAGGCTATATAAATAGCAAACAGAAAGTTTAACAAAAATATAATTTATTGGATGAACTTAATCAGTGGTAACCGTAACTCATAACCACAACACCTTTTCATTTCTTTAGTCGTCATTTTTTTTTTTAATGAAAACTTAAAAGCCTTTTAATACAGTGGATTTCATCAATAAAATGCCTCTTAAATAAAGTTTTATGAAAAGTTGTGCACATAATTTAATGCATTGGAAGACACTAAATATCCCAGCTAGAACATAATAGCCGGCTTGAAATTAATATAATTTTTATTCATAATATTCATTATCACATTAATTGATACATGAAAAAAATAAAAAGCTACTTAAAAATCTGACGTGGCATAGCTAAATAACTAGGAAATTTACCCATCTTTCTGGGGAATAGATTACTAGAGCTGTAACTTGCGCTTCGCCCCGAAAAGTAGTATCAAATAAATAACTAAAAATTTTATAAAATTTTAAATATTTATATTAAAAAAAATTATAAACTTTTTGTGTAAGTAAATAATAATGATAATAATAATTCAATAATTTATAAATAAGAACATTTATAAATGTTGAACCATTTTAAGGGTTAAAATTTGTTTTAAATATGTCACATTCATCTTATTTAATGAGGAGAAAAAAAAATATAAGCCATTGGATCAAAGTAGATGAAGAGTTTAAACAAAATCAATGGTTAATAATAGTGATGATGTGGCATAGTTGAGGTGCTTGGAAATCTACCGATCTTTATGGAGTATAGATTATTATTATTATTATTTCCTTTTTGTTTGCTCAACCATATGGCTCTTTATCGTTTTCCTTAATTTTATGAGACCAACTATACATATTAATTTGCCCGAGTATATAAGACATCCATAGGTTTCAAAGATTAAAGCAATTAAATAAAATTAGATAACGCGAATAATTACATAAATATTATCTACGGTAAAAAATCAGTAAAATGGGTTACAAAGCTGAGAATTATAAACAAGATATACTACAATATGGAATGTATATGAAGTAAAAAAAAATTAGTAAAACATAAAAAAAGATTGTGATAGGTTGCACACTTAGAATTCACGGGGCACTTAAACATTCAGGAAACTGGACTAACTTCATATTATACAATGTGTTACCATGTCGTATTGAGTTGCACGAATCTCAAAGCAGATCCAACAGTTAAAATGTTGTGCAGTAACTTACTGCGCAGTAGAGAATATGAATTGTAGTATTGGTTGGCAGGAGACAATACTAAATTTATATAGTTATACCTAAATTTACGTCCGTCAAAAGTTTTTGAACCCATGCCTTCGAGGGTGAACATCCTCTGAAATGGTCAGCTTGTGAAGTAGTAGGAAATTGACAGATTTGTTTAGAAAATTGATTAAACGGACAGCATCGAGATTCGTGCATTGGCTTTGTAGGGGGATTTTTTGACCCTTGCATAGGAGTACCTGATACGCGTGGAGCGTATAGGCTTTTACCCTAAATAATACAATCAATCGCAAGCGTACGATATTATGCAATATAGTCGGGATCGAATCCACAGGGACGGTTATATCTCTAAACAGTTCTTTAAATCATAAACTAATCCTGATGTGAACGTAACCGATTTGGGGGGGGGGTTTGTTTGAAGTTGGTTTTCTAACAATTAACAGATGCAAATTAGTAAATAACAGTAAATAAAAGACTCTAAAAACAATTATTAAACAAACGTTCCTGGGGTTTTCAGAATCAGTTTGATGTTTGGACTAACTGCCTGCGTTCCGCACCCGAGAGGGTGCGAACCTCAAGATGTACAAATTTGTGGTTCTCTGTCTGTTCCTTGCTTGGTATGGTTCGCACCTGTCACCAATGCGATCCGCAGGGAACAGATCAGAGTCAGTTCAAGCTCAGTTTCTATTGTTGATCAAAGTTACCGATCCCCAACTAACCCAAAGCAATTACAAGTCCCTCAACTCTCGTTTGTTGGCACTTTTAAATACTTTTATATCAATTCGAAATCTTTAGATTATCTCTAACCTAAACCCGATTTGCTTTCGATCACAGGTACGGTTTAACTCACGTTATAACCACAACTTCTCCTCTCGGATATAATTGGACAACAAGTTATCTACCCAAATAGTGCAAGTATTGAATCTCTATCAATTGACGTTAAGTTTTCCAACTAGACTATGTCCAATCCACAGGTCTATCAAAATAGGGTGAACTACTACAAGTGCACTCTCATGCAATTAGCAATTCTGGCTTAAAAAGATATAAATCTACCAACTAGATACGAACATACATACAAACATCATCCTAAACCCCAAGAACAAAGACGACTACTCGGACCTAGACATGACTACAACAAATAAACTAAAGTAAGAGAAAAGAAAGCACCGAGTAAGCTTAGGAAGAGGGTGGTAACCGTCTCCTTCGATTCCAACGGCGTTGAGCTCCTCTCTTGACACGACTCTCGACTAAACTATTAACTAGACCAACTCAACACATGAGACCTAACAACTAGCACAAGATGATGATCGATGACAAAGACAAGATCAAGATCAAGATACTATGAGATGATATGAGAGCACCCCAAGGGGTCTCTTTTATAGGAGAAGATGTCTCGGATTTAGGCATCTGACTTCTGGTTTCTTGGGGCGCAATTAAAGGAAAAATCCCAAAAGGAGATTGCCAAAGATAGCACGCGCCAGAAAATAGGTGTTCTAATATGTTTTTAGCATAGTACGTTCTGCAGAAATAGGAGTACGGTCCGCAATTAGCATTCCAAAGAGAGCTTGGCCTTGAAATAGCTTGTCTGTCGCTTAAATTGGCTCTCTGCGTGTTTCCTTGATTTCGATATGGTGGTTGTGAGCTGGCATGACATGGAAATAGAAGTTCTATTCTTGATTACGGTCCGCAAATAGGGAGTTGCGGTCCGTAAATAGATGTTCCTTTGTGCTCCTTCGCCTATTTTTGCTCCTTGCTCCAATTTTAGTTCGTAATAGCTCTAAAAGCTCCATTTACCTGAAAATAGGACCAAATCACAGAAGTAACTTGATTCTAGACAATCTTCTACCTAAATGCAAATGAACTTCTGATTTTAGGTACAAATATAGGTGCAAGTCTGGTTAATATGCATATATGAAATAAGTGCATCAGTACCCTAGGGGATGTGAATTCTGCCTTCGAGTGGTTGCGACCCTATAGAGGATACGAGTTGGTGTTTGTTCAATTTAGCCGACATGAAGCTGAATTGAAATCGTCTAAGATATTTCATGTGCAATTGTGCAAGGGGCAGAATTGCCCTCGTAGAATTCTACAACACGAATCTTGATGCTGTCTAAAAAATAGAATTGCTATAACAAACCGACTATTCGTCAGTATTCTACAGCTGACCATTTTAGAGGATGTGGACTCCATGAAGCTCCCCTTTTTCAATGGATTCCCATTTTGTTCGTAAAAGCACCATTAAAATTGTGGTTTTTTGTCCTATAATTAACAACAAGTGATTTGTTTAGATGTCAGTACTGTTTTAGTTTGTTTCTTGTAATATCAGTTGGCAGTCACTGTCAACTTCTCAAAAAAAAAAAAAAAAATTAACAAGTGATTTGTTACAAGTCATATTCAGAATTTGTCGCGGTACCATGCACGGAGAAAATCATTACCTTAATAACTACTCAACTGATCCTTTCTGTTATTAAACATAATTAGCAAATAGAGACGTCCTTGTATAACATATTAGCAATTTAGCATGCAGTGCAATATTCTTAACAGGAATATCTGTCAAAAAATGAAAAAAATGTGAGAGTGATGTTGTGAGCTTCAATCAAACATCTTTGTAAGTTATGATTTATGTTTTTGATTGAAGTCTTCTATGAGAAATTTGTGAGAATAATTATACGAAACTTAAATTGCTTGAAGTTTGAAACATAATCAGTATATAAGTATAAAAGTATAAGAATATATTTATTTTTTCTTTATTTATATTTATTTGAGAATTGTTATGAGAATTTGTCAAAACTCAAAACAATGAATGGCCCAATAATCCGTTCTGAATTTAAAAACGGCCGTGCTTGATAATATCTAATGCGGTAGTGAGTTAGTCACAAATCAACAACTCCTGAAAAATTTCTCCACTGTGAAGTAGTGATAACAAACTGTAATGAATAATAATGATTTGCTTTATTGATTCACATCAGAAATCAAATCAAGTTATAATATCATGGAACGAAAATTAGAAGCCACGGAAAGCAAAAGAAAGTGAAGAAAGTAGTACTGAAATTTTCAAAAAGGAGACCAACCATAAAAAAAAAAAGAGAGAGAGAAACCTCCTGCGTCCATTGAAAATGCATCCGTACTTTCATAGATACACTCAGAATGTAACAAATACATCCAATTTTGTAACAGATAGATCTGATTTTGTAATCTATAGACGTTATAGACATATACTCTATCGACGCCAGTTAATTATTACTCAAAAAAAATAAAAATAATAATAAAAATTGACTTAATCAGTTAATAATAACAAAAGTGTAAGAAGAATAAAAAATTGCTATTGAAATAAAACGAAACGGGGGATGGAGTTGTGACAAAGACATATGGTGTAAAAGAGGTTCCCGGAACGGAGGATGGAGGCGATTCTCTTTGAGCTCCAGCCTCACTAGCTTCGGCCACCATTAATGCAAACACCATTCATTGCTACCTACCTCCATCAATGCATTGATATGCTGTGCTCTCCACTCACCCCATAACACACTGTTCCTTGATCCTTTTTCTCCCTCTTTTCTTCACTCTACAAGATTGCAATACGACCTTATACCACCATAACTACTCTTAAACCATTTATAACTAACTTACCTTTCCACTTTTAAACCAAAATGGCAATGAAGGCGGTTGACCCTTACCCTTTTGGTGACAACTCTGTGGAGCAGGCATCTCTATTCTTGGGTAAAGAAGCTAATTTACCTCTTGCAATTGCATTAATGACCAACACTGATAGGTTGACTGCAGCCATAAATCAAGTACTAGAATTTCTGGATGGGGAATTTGGTGAAAAATCTGAAAATTTCCTAGTGATTAGTCGCATCAGTAATCTCCTAGTCTGGTTGAGGAATTATGTGGAAACTCGGAAGAGTAATTTGGTGGAAACTCAGAAGAGGGTAGGGGCTGCTAATGAGATTGTGTTGCCACATGCCGAGCTCACATCAGAATTTGAGGTCACAGGGGGTGAAGTCCGGAGGAGGCAAGTCCGCCGCGGCTTATTCCAGAGTTTGGGGTTGCCGGAGAAGACAAGTGGTATCACTCAGTCGAATGATGTCACAAACGATCCCGTAGTCGTAGAAGATCTAGATGAACTAAACCATGTGGGGGTAGGGGTGGTCAATGATGCAGGCAAGGGCACGCCTGAAAAATCCAAGCTGTTGAGGGGGACGAGGCTAGAGCTGTCTGCCAAAAATCTTGGTAAAGCTTTTGATAGCTCAAAGGAAAGCTACAAAAGTTACCTGTGCTACCCTCTGAAAGAGAAAGAGGTTGATAAATACCTTCTTAAAGTGGGTACCATAGCTGTAGCAGACCATCTCCACTTAGCAAACAGTCTTTTTCCTTTTGGAGAACAAGATGATTTTTTCAATCTGTTTACAAAAGAGGGCAGCCCAGTTCTTGGGAAACAAATAAATCATAAATGCGGGCTGGGCCTAAGTGATACTAAGGGAGAAAGTAATGAGATGGTAGCTCAAATTAAAAGAGTGGAACAGGGCATTAAAAGCCCAGGAGAAGTAAGAAAGAAGGCTGAAGATTACCTCACCTCTACATATAGTTTCAAGCTTAGTGTGCCCAGTAGTGAAGAGCGCCAAAATAAACAATCGAGCCAGTTTGAGCAGGAGAGGATGGAGTCTGATGATGAGCTAATTGCAAGGTTCTCTAACTTGCAAGCTACAGGAGTTGAAGGAGACGAGGAACAAGTGTGTCTCCCGCATACGGCATACAACAGTAGAAAGTGGGAGCTCCGTGCTCTGGCCAACCTCGTATCTGATAGAGGGGTGATAGACAATCATTTTGCCGACACTATGAGGAGGGTATGGGGAGTAGGGGCAAGAACCGGTATTACACCGGTAGCGCGAAATGCCTATCTGATCGAATTCATAAATGAGGAGAGCATGCAGGAGGTGATTGACCGTGGGGCATGGACATACCGAAATGACTTGGTAGTGCTCAAGAAGGTAACAAGCCCCGAGGACATGAAGGAAACGAAGGTCAACCATATGGAGGTGTGGGTCCAATTCCACCACATACCTCCAGGAGCACTGTCTCAAGAAGGCTACGCGATGCTAGCCAGGAAATTGGGCACCCGGCTCTCTGGTCCGAAGGAAGTCCAGCTGAATGGAAACTACTTCTGTAAAATGAAGGTACGAATAGAGATTACTAAGGCACTTAAGGACAGAATTGTGATGCAACACCCTGACTATGGGAAAATTACAGTTTTTCTGGTATATGAGAAACTGCATAGGGTTTGTTGTTTTTGTGGGGAAGTGGGACATGAGGTGGAGGGATGTAAGTACAGGCTGAGGCTGTTGCGGCTACAGACAGAGGAGAATTATGTAGACAGGCCTGGCATGAAGGAGATTGTTGAGCCAAAATTAGGAGCATGGATGTGCAACCTGTCCTTGTTGCCATCAGAGGGAGAGGTGGTACCGGGTGCGGTACCGGGCTGTGGTGGGGGTAGAGGCAGAGAGGACCTGAACCTCAATGCAACACCGGGGTCTCAGAATCGGGGGAAACGACATTTGCCTATGGATGGCGTTGGAGGCGGCTCTCACGTAGGGGCTACCGGCAGCGGGGGTGCGTTAGCTATTTACAGTAGGGACCACTCGTGCAAAAAATCGAAAGGAGGGGGGCATGATGAGCACCCGCCTCCTCGGCCTCAATGAACATCCTGGCTTGGAACCTCCGTGGCGCGGGAGGGTCACGGAAGCGAAGGTTCCTCAATTCGCTCCTCCTATCATCTCGAGTTGATATAGCTTTCCTTTCGGAGACCAAAAGCTCTGAACGGAAGTCTAATAGATACCTGAGAAGGCTCGAATTACCAAATCATGTTGTGGTGCAGGCAAGAGGTCTTTCCGGGGGACTGTGGCTTTTGTGGGGTAACGCGGTTCCACTCACGGTCCTCCGGCAATCGAGGTATTTCATTTTTGCAAGAATTGATCCCATCGGGAAGCCTTCGTGGGTTTTGGCTTGTGTTTACGGGGATGCCTCTTACCGGGATAACCCGGAAATTTGGGGGGAGATTGAAATGGTGTTGAGTTGGGGCATGCCGATTTGCTGTATCGGGGATTTCAACGCAACTTTGGGTGTGGAGGAAAAGTACGGAGGAAGCTCAACACTAAACCGAAACAGTAAACTATTTAAGGAGTTCGTGTTCCAAAATGGCTTGATTGATTTGGGGTATAAAGGGGCAGCGTACACTTGGACAAATCGACCACATTCTTCGGATGCCATACACGTGAGACTTGACCGTGTCCTTGTCAATCCACAATGGAGCAATCTCTTCCCCGATGCCTATGTGAACCACATGCCACGAATTCACAGCTATCACGCGCCCATTATGCTGAGAATGAGGCAGGCGGAGAAAAAATGCAGAAATTTCCGAATGGAAAATTGGTGGCTGGAATCAGACGGATTCAGGGAGGCATGGGTTGGCAAATGGAGAGAGGAGGAAAGTGCTGTGTGGAATGATAAATATAAGGCGCTGAAGAATGCGGTTATTGGGTGGTGTGGCAAACAGACCTCCCCTCAAAAGGAGGTGGCTGAATTGCAAGGACAAATTGCAGTCTTCCAGCAAAGACATCCGAGTCAACAGTACCCACATGAAGAGGAGACTCTATTGCGGAGGTATAATGAGGCTGAGAGGAGATTGGAGCAATACTGGCAGCAAAGGTCGCGCGTATAGTGGGGGGAGATGGGGGATCGTAACACGGCCTTCTTCCACGCCATTGCAACGCAAAGGAGGAGACACAACCGTATTGTCAGTATCAGGGATGAGAATGGCGACGCTGTCACTGAAGAAGGTGGGATGGGCCGAGTCTTTGTCAGATACTATAAGGCCCTATATTCCTCTGATTTAGGCCCAGAAAAGGAGATAGAGATCCGAAATTTCATAGCAGGCTTGCAGATCACACAAGAAGAACAGATCCCTGACTGGGCTCTTTTGGGCTTAGCTTCTATCCCAGGCCCAGAGGAAATAAGGCGAACACTATTTAAAATGGGGCCAGACCGTGCACCGGGCCCGGACGGCATTACGACCCGCTTTCTTCAGCAGAGTTGGGATGTCCTTGGGCCGGATGTATGCGCAACTATACAGCAAGCTTTTGCAACCCACACAGCCCCACAAGACTGGATGTCCTGTCAACTGGTGCTGATACCCAAGAAGGACGAGCCAGAGACACCAAAAGATTTTCGGCCTTTAAGCATAGGTAACACGCTCTATCGCTTGCTGGCCAAGATCATTACGGAGCGCCTCCAACCCCATATTCAGAAAATCATTTCCCCGTTCCAGACAGCGTTTGTAAGAGGGAGAAGCATCTCTGACAATGCAATAGCAATGAAAGAAATAATTCATTCTTTTGGATTGGCCGAGTACAAGGAAAGGTCTTTTGCGCTCAAGGCGGACATCAACAAAGCTTTCGACTCAATAGAATGGCCTTTTTTAGAGGCAGCATTGCAAGCGGTTAAGATACCGGTAACTCTGATCAGGCTAATCATGTCTTGTTTGCAAGCGGGAAGGGTAACGGTATTAGTCAATGGGAGAGGGGACGGCTTTCTTACTCCAACAAGGGGTCTGCGGCAAGGCTGCCCTTTGTCCCCATTCCTGTTTATCATTGCCATGCAAATGCTGACGAAGAGCATAGAGAAAGCAACGCGAGAAGGCCGGATAGAAGGAATTAAGATTGCAGCGCAAGCGCCTAAGATCACACATCTGCTTTACGCAGATGATTTGGTGCTATTCGGCCAAGCGAAGCAGAGAGAAATAGAGGAGATGTCCTCTCTCCTAGAAGAGTTTGGAGCCCTATCTGGATTGCGGGTAAACCCGGAGAAATCGACAATCTGGTTCAGCAATTGTGTGGATCAGCATCTCAAAGAAGAAGTCCTTGGCATGTTACATGCGAAAGTGGCAGCAGAGCAGGAGAAGTATTTGGGGATAAGCATTCAGATTAAAGGGGGCGGACTTGACCAAACACTGCTATGCTAGAAGAGAAGTTCTGGAAGAGGCTCAATGGGTGGCAGGTTCAGCTCCTGTCACAGCCAGGACGGGAAGTGTTGATCAAGTCCGTGCTCACATCCCTACCGGTGTACTACATGTCTGTCACGGGATTGAGGAAGAGGCATTTGGATGAGCTCACAGCATTGATGCGAAAATTCCTATGGGGCAAGCAGAATCAAAGGAGGTACCTCGCCATGGTTGGATGGGCAAAGGTCACCTTGCCAATTGAAGAAGGAGGTTTGGGGATTCGAGATCTGCAGAAAACAAATGATGCTCTGATCCTCAAATTAGTGTGGCATCTGGCAAGTGAGAGAGACACACTTTGGGTCCAAATCATGCAAGCAAAATACTACCCCCGCACGGGTTTCTGGGCATCCAAGAACAGAACTAACACTAGTCCTCTGTGGAGGAAAATCCAAGATCTAAAGCCGTTCTTCTTCAACTCTGTGTTCTGGGTACTAGGGGATGGTACTAGGTTTCCTCTCATGAACCAACCATGGTTCCCAGAATGGGAGCTGGAGAGCATTGTCAATAATCAGTCTAGATCGCTCAAGGTTGCTGACATGTGGGATGAGCAAGAGGGCCGATGGAAGCATACTGAACTGGTGACGGTCTTTGGACTAGAAAAGGCCAACCACATTGTTAGCACGGTCAAGCCACTACGCCAAGTACCGATCCTACCAGATAGGCTGGTCTGGAACGGATCAAGGAAAGGGTCATACACAGTAAAGGAAGGGTACAAGGCTCTCACAGTGCACGTGCAGGGTAGTAACGCACTGCAGGCTCTATGGGCATTCATTTGGGAGTCCAAAGGACTGCTGCCAAGGGTGCGGAACTTCCTATGAAAGGCATGCCACAACGGGCTTGCAACACACTATGAGATGAGTAGAAGAATTGCCAGTGTCTCGCCGGTGTGCCCGCGATGCGGTACGGAGAATGAATTCTTGGTACATCTACTGTTTCAGTGCACGGCATCGCGTGCAACTTGGTTCATATTGGGTTTCATGATTAGGATGGAAGAGCTCCCTTTAAACTTTGCCCAAGCATTGCTGAGGGTGTTTGAGGGGTACCAAGCATACGACATTCCGCTGATATGCAACATTCTGTGGTGTATCTGGAAAGGGCGAAATAAACTAGTGTGGGAAGGAAGCCAATACAACCCCCTGGCAGTAATTGCTGAGGCACGGGCCATGTATGTGCCGCACAGGAATGGCACCGGAGTGAGGACGAGGAGTGAGGTGGTACAGGACCCCTGTAGGGTGCCGGCTGGATCAGAACTAATACTGACGGATGGGTCATGGGGTCAGAACAGCGGGGCTGGATATGCTAACATTTTTTATAATCGCAGGGGTCAACTCCGAAAGGTGCAATACCGGGCAATCAGAACTGATGGAGCTTTTGGGGCTGAAGTTGCAGGCGTCAGACGAGCAATGCACGAGGCACGGCTGATGCTAATGTCGAGCGCAGAACATTGCATCCTCATATGCAGTGACTGCAAAACACTGGTGGAGGCAATTACAACAGGCTCAATGGATTCGGTACCAGACTGGAAGGTAGTGGAGGAAGTCGCAGAGCTTGCAACAGAATATAGACAGTGGACGGGCAGACTATCGCTGGAGCATGTGTGCAGAGAGCGTTTGAAGGGCCCACACAACCTAGCTAATTTGGCGAGACGGACTGGTACGGACTTCAGTGGAATGCCACAAGGGAGCTTTCTACAGCAGCATGCAGTGGGCAGCCAGATTGATGCACAATTCTTTCAATGGGAGAGGGGTTGAGGTACTGGTACGATAGCGGATACTGGTACAGGGGATACATGAACAGCCTGAGACTACATACTCATTCAGAGTCAAGCTGTAGGCAACAGCTATCCATTAGCTTTCATTAGGATTTATGCTATTTGTTTCTTTTTTTTTTCTTTTCTTCTAGACGATTTTTCTCTTTATTTGCTAGTAACCAAACTAGGATCCTTTGTAGTTTTCTTTGGTCTTTTTTTTTTTTTTTTTTTTTTAGGGTACTCAGTAGAATTAGGGATTTGTAAGAGTATTTTAAGTCTCAATGAAGCATGCCTACGGGTTTTTCTCAAAAAAAAAAAATAAATAAAAAAATAAAACGAAACGAAACGAAATCAAATCAACAACCAACACAACACAACAACCAGCAGTTCCTGCTGCTGCTGTTCATCACCCTTTTCCTTTCCTTTTCTTTTCTTTTGGGCAGTGCGAGAGAGAGGGAGAGATTGCGACCTGCCCTCTACTCTACCCACCACCCGAGCGCTCATCCCCTGACTCACTCACATCGTGCAGTCCGCACATTCATCCGTTGGATCGTCTCGAGATCCGCGCTGGAACGGATTCCGAGACAGTCCAACGGCTGGCGCTGCGAACTGCACAATGCAGTGCAGCAGGGGATATGAATTCTCTCTCTCTCCCTCACCCTCCTCTTTGCTTCAACCCTGCGCTTCCTTCCTCCCCTCCCCAACCCCAATCCCTCCTTTTTCCCGATTGATTAATTAAAGAATCCAACCACCCGCCCGACCCCCGTGTCCTTCAAGATTCACTAGAAATAAGACTCAGTACATACAGAGATCTTGTATTGAATTGGGGTGAGGTGAAGGGGTCGCAATTCCATCGCATGGCCGATTCGCTGCCCTCCTACGCCTGATCTTGGTGAATTGGGCGCTCTGGGAGTGAAACTACTCCGCTTTTGCTATTGGTAGAGTTGCTGTTGTTGTTGTTGTGCTGCTGATTCAGTGCGTGCGTGTGTAGGAGAGAGAGAGAGAGATGGAGGTGTTCGGCCCGGTCACCCCTGGTCAGGTACGTACGTATGTATGCACGGGAGGAGAACGATGATCTGGTCGGAATTGAATCAGTTGCGGTTTGTTTGGAGTGTAATTGACGCTGATGACGACTATCACAAAATCAAGATCTGATCTTTTTCTGTAACTGCATTCATGTCTGATCTTGTGGATGTGATTTAGCTATTGATCTGTTTCGTTACATTGAGGTCTTCTAGTTCGTCATAGTCATAATTTGTTATGCTATTGCTACTGAATTTTGAAAATTTGATCTTTCTTCAATCGAGTTCTGTAACAACTCATGTTAAAGATCACAGTTGTGCATCTTTTACCAGTATAGTGTAAACTGGAGCATAGTATTTCAAGTAGTGTACCGAATTTAAAGCAATCTTAGAAGACCAGGAAACCCTGAGTGTAGGAATAAATTATAGACATCGGAGTTCGAACTAGGATTGACAGAAATAAGTAGAGTGTGTTCCCAATTGTCCATTTTGTCACATGTCTATGTTGCTACTTTGTTTAATATATATTACCAGACTTGAGTTCGACTCAAACCGTAGTGTAATTGAGGTTCTAAGGTTGTTGCTTTTAAAGGAATCAGGGATAATTAATAGTTTTTTTGTATTTTGATGTTTTCAGGTCTCGTTTCTTCTTGGCCTCTTCCCTGTACTCATCGCATGGATATACTCTGAATTTCTGGAGTACAGAAAGTCTGCTCATACTAAACTGTAAGATATCCTTTTAATGTCATATATACTGGGTACCGGCTGGTACGGGTTCATGACTTGTTGGATTTAATTTGTACTGTACTGGTACCAGACTTGTTGGATCTGACTTTTACTGTGCTAGTTTGATGCATTAAGTAATTAAGCTTAGATACCTGCTTGTGACTTCACATTCAGGACCAATCAAGCCAACAAATAGAAATATAAAGTGTGAACATGTAAGGAACCAGTTAGCAGATCTGGCTAGTAATTCTGATGACTAGGGTAGTTTTCTTCAATTTTATTTATTAAATTGTACTATATAATTATATATTATCTATTGACCTGAATATTATGTTTATTGCTTGTTTTTTCTTTGGTTTTTAAATCCTTTGGCAGCCATTCAGACACAAGTTTTGAAAACTTGGAAAATGCAAATAACAAGGAAGAAGATAAGGCGGCATTGCTTGAAGGTGGTGTTTCCAAGTCACCTCCAGCCAAGTCTCGTCAAGTTAACTCTGTCAAAACAAGTTTAATCAGGTTGTTTATTCTACTGAAAGGTGCATTCAAATTTTCTGATATTAACTTTACAAAGGTATTAAGACTTTTATTAAACTTCTAGGTTTATAACAATGGATGAAGGTTTTTTGCTAGAAAACCGTGCTACGCTGAGAGCCATGTGAGTGCTAATTTCATTATGCCCTTTTGTTATGCAACTAATAACAATTAACATGTTATGAACTAATTGATTGACTGATTTAGTTAAATTTTACACTGGTAGGGCTGAGTTTGGAATTGTCTTGGTGTATTTCTACATCTGTGATCGTACAAATATCTTCCCAGAAAGCACAAAGGTTTTATAATTTTTTACTTTATTCATTAATCTAAGTTTTTTGTTTGCATCTTTGTTAACTGCAGAGTTTGGTTATTTGATGGTTTTGTTCATGTTGTATAGTTAGAACATCTTTAAGTTGTTATTGGTTCTATACTTTCTAATGTTTGCCTTTTCAGCTTTACCTCTGTATATATCCATATAATTCATTTACATACTGACAAGTTTCTGTTTTAATTTGAACTTTATTGATAATTCCAGAAATACAATCGGGACCTGTTTCTGTTTCTATACATACTTCTGATAATTGCCGCAGCTCTGACTTCATTCAAGAAGCACACCGACAAATCAGCATTTTCGGGCAAAGCCATAATGTATCTGAACCGGCACCAGACCGAGGAATGGAAGGGCTGGATGCAGGTTTGTCTTTGTATTGGTACTGGTATATAACTGGATAAGCCTAGTCTAGTATGTCAGTAGTTTGCTTCTTTCATGACTGACCTCATTGTAAATTAACAGAACTGGAACAATATGGTGCCTCATCAGTTCTTTCATAATAAATGACCTCATTGTACAACATCTAGTTGTATTCTTGCTTAATTTTTGCAACTTCATTGCTGCTACAATCATACAAAACTAATTTAAGCACAAGTGTTTTTGCCAATTTAGTGCTTGGACATGAATACCTGGTAATGACCAGTAGCAAAATTCTGCTTTCTCTCCTTTTACTCTCGAGAAAAGAAAAGTAATATGCATATTATGTAAATTATGGTTAATTCTTATTGATCTTGTTCCAAATGTTATATATTTTACAGGTGCTGTTCCTGATGTACCACTATTTCGCCGCATCAGAGATATACAATGCGATCCGTGTGTTCATAGCTGCTTATGTGTGGATGACCGGATTTGGCAATTTCTCCTATTACTACATTAGGAAAGATTTCAGTCTTGCAAGATTTGCGCAGGTAAGTAAAATAATGGAGTCAGCTCATGATAGTAGTGCTTCTTTTGGTAGTTGTTCAAACTTCTGAGTTTTGGCATTGACCTTCTAATGAGGGAAGCATTTTGTCATCTTTCAACAAAAATTAGAATGTTTTACTTCCATCTTTATTTACTGTTGGATTCATTTCTTCCCATTCTCATTTATGGAGAAGGCACCCCCTTCTATGGAATATCGATTCATTCCTTTGCAACATTGATATGCCTTTTTCCTTCCCAACTTTGAAGTTTCATATCAAGCTTGTCAAACATGTCCCAACTCGTGTTATATTCTAGAAGTTCCATTGATGCCCATAAAGACTGGAAAGAAAACCTCAATTTATTTTTCTTCCATCAGTTCTAACAGCTGCTTTAATGTTGTTGAGTTATACCTGCGAAGGCCACTTCTAATACCTGTTTCTTCCATTGAAAAGGTGATCAAAATGTAATTTTCTCGATTTTTTATTAAATGCAGATGATGTGGCGGCTAAACTTCTTTGTGGCATTCTGTTGCATTGTACTAGATAATGACTACATGCTATATTACATATGCCCAATGCATACCTTATTCACGCTCATGGTTTATGGTTCACTTGGTCTATTTAACAAATACAATGAGGTGCCATCAGTCATGGCTGTGAAATTGGCTTCATGTTTCTTAGCAGTTATTGTAATTTGGGAAATTCCAGGCGTCTTTGAACTTTTGTGGAGCCCCTTAACTTTTCTTTTAGGTAATTTAATGATCTTATGTTTTCTTAATAATTGTTTCTTACTGTAATTACAAACAAGTAAATGATGCCTTAACATAATCCTTGCATTCAATTAAGACATGATTTTTATTAGTAAATTAAGATCATATTTACAGTTTAAGGTTGGTTTGATGGTAAGATCTAATTTTAACCGTTGAAGACCTTCCCTTCATTATCTGAATATTTTTCTTAGGCTAACATTTTGAAATTTGCTTGAACTTGTTTATGAAATGATTTAATTTAGCCAAATGTTGAGAGGCAAGTTGGTCATTTTCTTTGTTCAATTGAACTGCGGTTTAGTAACTTTGTTTTATTTACAAATTATGGAAAAAATGCTTGGACCTCGTCAAATTTGAAAAGAAACATAACAAAAAGAAGGATACATTTTAAAATGTTACAGTACATTTATAATATGGAAACTAGTATTAACTTTCTTTTTGCTTCATTGTTGTTTCTTATGTCAGGGTATAAGGACCCAGAGCCTACTAAAGCAAACCTACCGTTGTTGCATGAGTGGCACTTTAGATCTGGCCTTGACCGGTATATCTGGATAGTTGGTATGATATATGCATATTTCCACCCCACTGTAAGTGAGCCTCTCTTGCCTCCTCATTAGTTGGATTTATGTGTAGCCTTTTCTTGTGCTGCAGAGTAACATTTTTTGCCTCTTTTGTTCATCAAAGGTTGAAAAATGGATGGAGAAGCTTGAAGAGGCTGAAGCTAAAACTAGATTAACAATCAAGACCACCATTGTTACTGTTTCAGTTTTGGTATGCATCATTTAACTTTTCTCCATTTAGTTTTGCAATTATTAGTTCTTATTATTTATTGATAATCATCTATCTGGTGGGAAGAGTCATGAACAGTACTGGTATATAATATTTACTTGGTTTCATTTAATTTGATTTAGGCTGGTTACCTTTGGTATGAATACATCTATAAGCTGGATAAGCTTACATACAACAAGTACCATCCATACACATCTTGGATCCCTATCACGTAAGAGATTTACTCCTTTTAGTTCCTTCGGATATATAATCTTTGTATTTATTTATTAAATTGCTAATCATTGACCTTATTTCCGGTGTGTTTCTTCTCTCTAGGGTTTACATCTGTTTGAGAAACTTCACCCAACAACTGAGATGCTGCTCTTTAACCCTTTTCGCGTAAGCCCTTAGCTATTAGACAGTTTCTTCAAGCTTTCTAGAAGATCTCTTATTCTCAGTAAGAACATTTCATACAACTTCTTGGGTTTTCCCTTCTGCAGGTGGCTTGGCAAGATCACCTTGGAGACTTACATCTCTCAGATCCACATCTGGCTACGGTAGTCTTACTTATATGTGTTTTTAAAATTCTCTGTTTACTTGGGAAATACTATTCAAAATGCTTTCTTGAGCTATGGAATTCCAATTGAAAGTGGGAACTTTTGTAGGTCAAGTATGCCTAATGGACAGCCAAAATGGCTCCTTTGTTTTATCCCGGACTATCCCATGCTTAATTTCATGCTTACTACAACGATCTACCTCATTGTAAGTTCTTCTCAATTTTAAAAATTTTCGTTGTTTGTTTGATCCTGCATAGCCTCAAGATGTCATCTAATCGCCGATTAAATAAATATTTAATGTCTTATTTATGTTTGATTGAATAAATGCGCAAGAGAGAATCAAACGAACTTGTTTGGAAAGAGAGAAAGAAACTAAGATTTTTTAACATAATTTTTAAATTATTGTGGCTATAGAATTGCAATGCTCCAATTATCGGTTGTTTTTGTTTCACAGTAATACTTTGAGATTTAACATGGTTGAATTGAACATTTATGATATTAAAAAGAACTGACCATAGTAACTGACTTTACTGTAGGAAATGTCATGAAAAATTTCCTTGTTTTTGTAGCTTTCATACCGGGTATTTGAGCTGACGAACGTCTTGAAGGGGGCTTTCGTACCAAGTAGGGATAACAAGCGCCTCTACCAAAATTTTATTGCAGGAGTAGCCATAGCCTTTTCTTTGTACTTCCTTTCTCTTATTCTTCTAAAGGTCCCGATTGCATAGGTAAATTTTATAACCTGTACTCCCTACAGCTCGCATTTTTAAATTATTTTTAACTTACAGAAGGCCAATTTTTGTCAGCACATTCCAAGCTGTGTAATTTGTACATGTGAACTGCCCTCCCGAAAATGTGCTTGAAAATCCAACTTAAATTATTATATGATGACAAGAAAAATATCTTCATTAATGTTGGAATCATATATTTGGTGCATGGTGTGAGAACAGGATAAAAATTGTCTGAACTAATGTTGGGTAAATATATGTGGTGCATGATATGATAAGAGCTTGTGTAAACAAAAAGAAATATTTACATAGTGTGACATATGTTTTTTACTCTTTTATGTGCCAGGAATTCCTACAGGCACATCAGAGTGTATACTTCAGGTCTATCAAAGTTTTGGTTTTGTATAAAATAAGGTCGTTTTTTGAGTTGATGACGCTCTGCCAGATTCATGAAGAATTGGTCTACAAGAGTTCATCTAAAGTTTTTTCTTTAATTATTCTGTATTTTGTAATTCTTTTCTGTTGTGTAACTAGGTTTCCTCTTTTCGTTTCAAAAGGCGGTGTTATATAAGGTAGTTTCTTTTAGTCTTTATTCTTTGAAATACACAAGCTTATTTTTTTCAACTTTTTTTTTTTTGTTCAAATTATATGTAAAGAGATAAATTTCATCACTGTTATTCAGTGTTCTTAGATCATAATACAAAATGTGATGTTCTGTGTGTATTACTGAGCACTGGGTCTTGGACAAATTAAAATCAGTAGAGATTTTAACTTAAAACGAGAATAAAATGTTAAAACACGCGTCTGAAGGCGTCGAAATCAGCTGAGATCCATAGCTGATCCCAAATGGATCTTAGGATCCGAGATCTCACTTTGGATGGTTGAGATTGTTTTAAAAATTCCCTTCTACAAATCACATCCGTTGGATCACGATTGCAGGGTCCTCAACAGATACGGAATCGCGTTTGAAGGGTACATAGTTCTCAATAGTATTGAATATGCTTACTATCATTTAATATACTAGCACTAGCTTCATTTATTGAAAAAAAAAATGAAGTTTTTTTTTTTTTTTTTATCGTGCAATATATGATATTATGATCAAACAAAATGTAATAAAAAAGGAATATAGAAACGTTAATAGAATTATCACGCAAACTAAATCATTACTTGAAAGAGTGATTATTTCGCATAATGATTAATTTAAAATGTCAATTGTATTAATTAATTATCAGTTCAACAAATAATTAATTTTATGGCTTGACTCGTTTGAAGACCTTGAAATTCAATCATCTTTATCTTATTTTTATAAAATTAACTTAATATAAGAAAAATAATCTAACATCTTTTTCATGCATAAAAATAATTCTGTATTTCTATAAGCTCCTGGTTGGCTTATTATTTTTTAAATTAATTAAAGCACATATATAAATACGGATGTGAGTGAGATACTCGCCCATACAACCAGAATCATATGATCCATATCCACCTGCATTTACACATAAGACATGCCAACCGTTTATACTATCCACGTGTCAAGAAATCATGCATACAATATTTCAAGTTTTCATGTATGACATTACCGAATAGGCGAATATTGAATGTCCTCAATTTCATTTTCATTTATCCTGTGAGGGCCATTTGCCCATTTTATACGCGGCAATCAGATGCTCACGCTCTCTTCAGAAAAGGGAATGCATAATATAAGAGCTGCCGATGGCTGCTGGCTGACCGACTTTGGGCCTTTGGCTAGTGATCCTGACCCAGGGACCAGAGTTTCTGACCTTTTGTTGGAGCGTGCCTGCCTGAAGGCAAAAAGGCCGAAACTGATGTTCTGTGACAACTTAGATGCACATGACTTGTTTTTAATTACCAGTAAAGAGCTAACGCGTTGCTTTGAACTGAAATTGTCATTTTTTATAATAAACTTTAAACCCTAAACCCTATAGTAAAGAGCTCATGTGTTGTTTTTAATTACTAATAAATTTTTTATAATAGATCTTATATTGAGGAAATTGATATGGGCACTAAGTTTTAATGGGCTGAGACATTAACGTCAACGGGCATTAACGTAAATCAACGATTCTGATCTATAAAAAAAAATGATCAACGGCTCAGGTTTCTTATTTGGGAAAGATAGCTCTTTCATATCATTTTTTCTAATATGCTTTTATATATAGTAAGGATCTGGGAATTGAGAATTGGGACTTGGGGACAAGTAATTGCAGCAAAATTCTGTCAAAGTATAATACAATTTATTTTTTTTTAGATTAGGAAAAAATGATAAATGTGTTAGTCATCCTGTAGAACAATTTTTCATATAGATTTTCATGAATGTTAAACATTATTTGATTATCCACAAAAAAAAATATATCATTTTAATTTTGGTGGAATGTAAAGCTTTAATAGAACCTCGTCACATTTAATTCATATATGCAATATATTTAGCATCTCACCCAATGACTATATCTTATTTTAAGAACCTGAAAAAATTACTTTTATGATTTAACACCATTGTGTCATTATCCATGTTATTAATTGTTTCATTATAAGAAGATGTTTACTTAGATACCATATATAATTACTTTTATGATTTAACACCATTGTTTACTTAGATACTATGCTTATTTCAGAAAATTAAGTTGAATATATATTTTTATTATGTAACAACATCAATAACATAACAATTTTTTTTAAAAAAATTTGCAGAGTTTAGTGATATCTTCTGATATTATCAGAGAGACGAAATAATCAGAGTATACCTGCCTCTGCATTGCATTGCAGCCGCCACAGCCAATCCGGAATATTCTTCACAGTGAAAGCTACGTTCATTGAACCTGGCCCTTTATCGCACAAAAGCAAAACTGGATTAGTTCTCTCTTTCGCCATCGCCAAAAGACACACACCACACTAGAGGGGAGTCAGTATCGGCTACGATCCAAATTGGATCGGAGGACCCTCCAATCCCAATCCGACGACTGCAGCTTTTAGGTGGGGGTTTTGAAATAATCTCAACCGTCCGATGGGGACTGGATGGCCCTCCGATCTAAATCGGATCGTAGCTGATTTGAGCGCCACTAGAGTAGCTGCAAGCAAAATACGCCCTTCTCTCCTTCTCCTCCTCCTCCACTACATCCCACCTTCAGTAGCGAATCACATTCCACCCACTACAAACCCAAAAACAACCCGGCACAGTTCCACCCACAGAGTTCCCACCACACTCCTCCACCCCGACCCTTCATTCTCCTCAAAGCACAGAGACGCACTCCCGCCCGCCTCTCCTCTCGAATTCTTATGATATCCCCTGCTGTACTGCATTGAGCAGTTCACAGAGTGAGCCGTTGGATGGTCTCGAGATCAACGCTGGAATAAATCTCGAGACAATCCAACGGCTGATACTGTGAATTGCACAATGCAGTAAGTCAGGGGATGAGCACTCGTCTTCTCTCCCCCCCCCACACTCCCCCGAATTCATATCCCCTGCTGTACTGCATTGTGCAGTCCACAGCTTCAGCCGTTGGATCTTCTCGAGATCCGCTCTGGTACGAATCTTTAAACGATCCAACGTCTGACGCTGTGAAATGCATAATGCAGTAAAGCAGGGGATGAGCACTCAGGCACCCGACAATCTTATATAGATTCTGGCAGATGCTCTCTCCAGCTCGCAATCTCAGCAATGGCGACTGCCTCCTCAAAACCTCTGCGCCAGTTGCCTCGCTTCACCTCCTCCACCAAGCCCAAATCACGCCTCAGATTGCGCCCTGTCACGGTGCCAGCTCTCAGTGCATCTTCCTCCACCTCCTCCCCGTTCACTGAGGCGCACTCTGCGTCCCGGTACCAGAGAGAAACCTGGACACACAGTAACAAGTGTAATGAAATTGCTGTCCAGCTGCCGGAGCTGAGGGAGCTGTTACAGGCGCTGCGGGCGTCGAGGGAGAAGGAAGGGGTGCAGCTGGGAGGGAGCGCCGGCGTACCAGGCCGAGTTGCGCTGGTAGGTACCGGCCCCGGCGATCCGGAGCTGCTGACGGTCAAGGCGGTCCGGGCGATCGAGAAGGCAGATCTGATTTTGTACGACAGATTGGTTTCAAACGATGTTCTCGAGTTGGTCCGGCCCGACGCCCGGCTGCTGTATGTCGGGAAGACCGCCGGGTACCACAGCCGGACTCAGGCGAGATATAATTTGTTTATTTATTTGGCTTTTTATAGAGTATTTTTGTGGCAATTTGTAGAATTTGTGGATTAATTTGAAATGTGGTTAAAGGATTATAATTTATAAATGATTATGATTTGTATGTACAGGAGGAGATACATCAGTTGCTGCTGAGCTTTGCGGAGGTCGGGGCAAATGTGGTCAGGTTGAAAGGCGGCGATCCATTGGTACGATACCATCTTAGTACCGGTTTAGGATGGTTTGTTTTTTCAAGGCTAATTCTGCTATGGATCGGATGAAATATGGACTGTTTATTTTTAATAATCGGATGGTCATGATATGTCTTTAGATACAATTGAAAAGAAATGTCTGATAATAACCGCTCGATTCAAAATGAAATGTTGCTTAACCGATCTATAGGAGAACCACTCTTGTTTCAATATGTTATTGCCTATTATTATCCAGTTAATTAGTATTTTTGTTTTTACCAGTACATGTATAGTACTGATTTAGGATGGCTATTAAAACAGTTGCATAAGAATTACAGTATTAATACTTATGTATAGTGTAATTATGTTCATATGTGTTGTTTTATGTTTCTCTCGTATAGGTATTTGGTAGGGGTGGAGAAGAGATGGATTTTCTACAACAGCAAGGGATCAGAGTTGAAGTCATTCCTGGTATGCAATTCAGAAAAAAAGAGACCTTAATCTGGGATAGTTTCAGTTGCAATCTCTGCCAACCTCAAATTACACCACAGAAAATAAAATTACTAGCAAATCACAATAAGAGCTCCATTCCTTTATAGTTCCAAACTACCCTTATGCTGCAATGTTTAATCAAGATGAATAAGTGATTAATGATGGTTTGGTACGCCATATTCTGATATTGGGTATGCGATGGACAGCTTGAGAGGATTCAATTTTATGAAATGCAGGAATAACTTCTGCGTCTGGAATAGCAGCAGAACTTGGTATTCCACTGACACATCGAGGCGTTGCAAACAGGTATGGACACTGCATATGACTTGCTGTACCAGCTTGTTTGCATTGGTACAGTACATTAAATTTGATGCAAGAGAGTAAATAAATTAGTATGTAAAGACACATCCAGTATCTGAACCACAATTTATTTCCAGTGTGAGGTTTCTGACGGGTCACTCAAGAAATGGTGGTACTGACCCGCTGTATGTAGCTGAGAATGCGGCTGACCCTGATTCGACTCTAGTAGTGTATATGGGCCTGTCTACCCTTCCAGCACTTGCTCCAAAATTGATATCTCATGGCTTGCCAGCGGAAACTCCTTCCGTTGCTGTTGAACGCGGTACCACCCCTCAGCAAAGAACGGTACGAAAATTATCATTACTATTGTGTTTTAATTTTCCTGCTTGTCTCGCAATGTTCTGCAAGCAACATTAATGCCTGGTTTAGAAAAAAAATGATCTTACACTCACTTTCAGTATGTTTCTTCATTCCTTAAAAGAAAAATTCTGATAAATCGTCTACTGGAATGCTGAATTAAGAGTTGCGATCCTACATTATGAAAAATGTTGTCTTTAATTGTCCTAGTAGGGGCAACAGATTTTTGTTTAACTATCTAGAAACCTTGCATTAAAAAAATTTGGTCTTGCATTTGGAAAATGCCTTCAAGGATGTAGGAAGTTGCTCATAAACATTGCAATCTCCAAATAACATAGAAATTAGTACTAGAGTTGATAATTGGTGGACATTTATTCAATGATTTTAATTCTATCAGCTTTAATTGCTTTGGTTCTTGCAGGTTTTTGCAAAACTTGGTGATTTGGTAAATGAGGTCAAGTCAGCTGAGTTGATATCCCCAACGCTAATAATAATTGGAAATGTGGTGGCATTATCACCGTTTTGGCCTTACTCGTCAGGAGAAAATATAGATATTGTACAAGAACCTATGCTAATGAGATAATAGAGTTGACACTTCTGTTCATCAGTATTTTTGCATAGAGAGCATCTTATCATACAGAATGAACTACGGTAAAATTAATGGAAGGTATTGAGAAAGTACTATCACCGAGAAGCCACACCATGAATAACTACAAGTTATCTCCTGCTAATCAAGAGAGAATGTTTGCTGTCTTCTCTCCCTCTTTTTTTCTTTTTGGGTACTTAACCTTCTTCTATTACCCTGATTTATTTTCATTCTGAAAAATAAATTCTTTTTGTTGTATATCTGTGGTATCAAAATTCCACAACGATGAAATCAATTGAAATAATTCATGATTTTGCTGTTGTATTTATCTCAATAGTTACTGAATTCATGGTTGCTAGCCTAACTAAAGCACTTAATGTATGAATGAACATCTTAGTTTAAAATTGTTAGATTGCTGGACTGGTCTTTAAAGCTCTACACTCTTAAACCAGTATAGCTGAATGGCTGAAAACCATATAAAAAGATGACCTAAATTACAAGATAAAAGGGCTTCTATTCTAATTTCTAAGGCCCGTGGTAGAGAGCCCAAATTGCAAGTGAAACATTTTTATTATTTTTTTTTTTGAGACAAACATTTTTATTAGTGGCTTTGAACCTCCACTACAAGTACAGAAGAGGGATACCCAGAATTAATTTCATGAAATAAATGTTGTTATGCCTTCCATTATTCTGAAAGTGCCAGTAGGTAAACGAGTTTATGGAGGACTGTTGACGGGTAAGATCACAATCTGATCCTTAATTGTAAGAAATACCAAGCACATGGAAGATTGTATGTATATTTCATAAACGGACAGCCCCAACTGGAAATTCTAGTAAAAGAAGATATACCAATATCACTATAATTAAATAAGCCAGCTCTTGTATCCTGCTCAGCACTCTGATTCTGTGAGGCTGGAAACATTTAGTGCAATTTACTCGGCTTGGTGGTATAATAAATTAATATAACAACATAATGCAATTTATTATTTTAGAAAAAAGGACATTAGCTGCTGAGTTGGTAGTACAGTATAGCTTTATTGGCACAACTGTACTCAGGAGCCCAAACCCCAAAGTACTTCATTTGAACTCCTCTCCAGATCTGATAATTGGTTAC
The DNA here is from genome assembly GCA_030179965.1 of Cyperus esculentus. Lineage (NCBI taxonomy): Eukaryota > Viridiplantae > Streptophyta > Magnoliopsida > Poales > Cyperaceae > Cyperus > Cyperus esculentus. The sequence continues at coordinate 2,849,593 of JASGLE010000025.1, read as the reverse complement.
TGTTCCTTATGTAAATTAAATGCTATAAGCTTCAATGCTTCATTACATTTATTCATTAATATTTGCATTTTCTTTTCCTGATATATGCTCTTTCTATGAATTTAGAGTAAACAAGCATATCCACAATATTAATGACTAAATCAAAATGAAATTAAATGGACATGTAATTTGACCAAGCGATAGCCACAAGGTGCCTACATACTAGTTCAAGAAGCATAAAATGCATCATTCGAGGTGGAGAGCGGGGCGGCTACTGGGAGAAGTCAAGGTGTCAAAATTAGCTGAGATCCAAAATGGATTTTAGGGTCCTAAGATTCCACTTTGGATGGCTGAAATTGTTTCAAAAATCCTCTCTAAAAACTACATCTGTCAGATTGCGATTGCAGAGTCCTGAGATCCACTTTGGATCTCAGTAGATACGGACTCGAAGTCGAGGGTACGATTTCTCTCCTCTCTTTCCTACTTGGAGGCAACGACCGACGAGGGTGCTTGATTGAATCTGGTTGCGCAGGTATGGTGAAGCCGGATGGTTTAATACAAATTTTCTTCGTTTAATGAAAATTATTGGTTAACAATTTGCCTTCCACATCAAAAAAAACAATATAAAGATACTTTATAAGAATACATCTCCAAGCTTAATTAGAGTCTTTTATATTAAAAAAAAATTGATAGTAATCTTTCAGATTTTCTGTATTGTTTTGACAACGAATTATAAAGCGTTATTAAGGCCCAAAATGACCCGTTTTTACTTATCAGTATATCACTCTGTCCCAGGCCTAGTTGATTACTAGCCTGTAACAGAAAAAAAAAAAAAAAATCATGTATTGTTTTTCTTTTCCTTTTCCATGTTCAATTAATTAATGCCATGTTGATGTGTCGATAAAATTCCTTCCAACGCCGAAAGTCGTCGACAAGTGCCGTGCCATTGAAACCATCACGTACAGTACAGTACTCATCAGTCAGTCAGTCCATCAGGCAACTCAACTTCCTTCCAGCTATCCTATCCAACTCCTTAAGCCAATCAATCATTCTCTTGACTATTCAAGTGTTGAACTGTACAAGTGTACAACTAACAACTAACCAGTTCACTTCCAAGATATATAGCCAACTCAATTGGCTTTGCTGTTTGTGTATGGACCCAAAACTATATATATACTACAGGATTTTTATCCGCTGCCATAGTTTTGATGGCACCACATGCCATAGTGTCTATGACAGTGGGACCCACAAAAAACAGCCCCCTACAATCTACAAAATCTCAGCCGTCGAGATTAATATGAACCGTTGAGATTAAAAGTATGGTATGGGGCAATTTTACAAATTGCTCTTCATTTAGAAAAATTGAAACAAACTACCCTTCCATCAAAATTTTTCAACAAAATACCCTTGTGGGACCCATTTGCTTGTTTAATACTCTTCATACATCTTCTTTTCTCCATTTCATCTCACATATTTCTAATTTCATTTTTATATTAGAAACTTTCATTTAAAATTTTCATAATAAAAATCATTAATTGAAAAACTTTGTCATTTTAAAATTTAAATATCTTCAAGTTGCATTTATTTTAACATTAAGTTAAAAAATTTTGTTGCATCCAGATATTATTATGATAATATTTTACAATATTATACATTTAAGTAATATTAATTAAAATTATTTAAATACTAAAAATTTTTTCAATTAAAAAAATAAATTATCAATAAATAGGTTAAAATTTATAATGTATGTTTGCAATATTCAACTTTTTTAAGCTAATCCATGAAATTAGTAATAAAAAAAATGATATTTAGATTTAAATATTCAACTGAAAAAAATTAATTATTTTTTAGAAATCAGTAAAAAAAAAGTTTAAAAAAATATAATGTTAAATTTTTAATTATTTTTTAGAAATTTCAAATATTTCAATTTAGCATCTTAAACTGAAAACTTAAACAATTATATGACATATAGAAACTTACGTAAAAATGGTGTATATAAATATATACTTTATGCATTTATTTAAAAATATAAATCTTTGTTTTTAATATACAAAATTATAATATGTATATTTTATAATGAATTAAAAATTAAAGCCTTTTAAAATATGAAAATGGAATAGAAAATAAGTGATAGAATGGAGAGGAAGAGGAGAATGAAAGTCAATGACTAAGCAAATGGGTCCCACAAGGGTATTTTGTTGAAAAATTTTGATGGAAGGGTAGTTTGTTCAACTTTTATAAATGAAGGTCAATTTGTAAAATCTCTCTATGGTATGTGGTGCCATCACAACTATGGCAGCAGATTCTCACCCATATACTACATTGATTGATTCAAGTCTTTTTAGTATTTTTGTATGAGATCTATGAGAAATTATTATTGATACATACTATTAAAACTATATATACATCTCCTTGCTATTTTGTCAGGATGGTAGTTGGTTGCAAGTAAATTCTGGATAAATTCAGCCACCAAAATTCCAAGTTTCACAGTAACACAATTGATTACACCTTATGCTATCAAGGTAATATTTTATAGATGTCATGATCTACAAAGATGCTGGTAAAATATGGTTATTACCATTTTGTGATCTGACAAAAGATCTGCTCATATCTGTGTCCCATACAATTTAAATACATGCATGGTTTGTTCAGAAAATGCTCTGATCAATTCTGATAGGTTTTTACTTTTTTTTTTTTTTTTTAAAGTTTTTTTACGTTGGTCAGTGGATGGATTTACTGATCGATTAGAACATTCGTGAGCATTTCTTCAACTCTTTTCATCCACAATGTGCAATGACAATGATTGTATATATATCATTTATTACATAATTAGATGGGCAGTGCACAAGTCATTGTTTGATTTAATTAAGCTTATTTTATGGCGGTATTATATGGGTTAGTTGCAAGTTTTTTTCATTTGGGCCAGACCAAGAAATTTAGTTGTATTATTAATTAATTAGATGGAAACCTTGAGCTTCCGGATGTCTTTTCTCAATTTGTTGGTATTCCCCTTGCCATGCAAACAATGCAGATTAATTAAGAATTAATGCTCAGAAGATCAGTGCAACATGTCATATAAAATCTTGAAAGTGGCAACCATGCATTACAAAGCTTGAAGAATAAAACTTTGAGATTTGATTTTGTGTGCGTACGTACGTCTCCTTGAAAAAGAGCTTAGAGCTAATTATAAAACTTGATTTTAATTTACGAAAAAAAAAAAAGATCTTGGATCTCACTTATACAAAGATAGCATGTCATGACTCATGAGATGTTCTACTATGAATCAGCCAAACAACTATTCATTGTTTTAATCAGTAGTTATCCTTCTCTCTTATGTAACTATCCTTAATTTTAGTTGTGCCTAAAAGTATATCGTGAGTTTGTGACCATCTGATTTTGAAAAATATACCATTGGTACGTACATTTTCCAATCTATAACAGAATCAACCATACATTATTATTTTTTATATACAAAATCTTCATCCCAAATTTCTTTTTTTGAAATGTTGGCAGTGGCTGCCAACTAACAACGTGGGCTAAACTGTAAGGCACTATACGAACATCCCACGTAACACTACACCACATTAGCTATTACATGCTCGCATGACCTAATCAGTGCACATCTTCATCCTCCCGCTACGACCTACCTCCACACAACTTGAGCCAGAGCCTCGCTTTCCAACACCGTGTTGTCCCCCACTAAGCTCGGCGGTGACCTGAGACCTCGAAACACCCGGGCTTTGCATTCTCGCCAAATGAGATAGAGAAACATCTTGTGTCCATTAAAAAATGCATCCATATATCCATAAATACACTTAGAATGTAACAAATACATTTGATTTGTAACAGATAGATCTGATTTTGTAACTTATGGACGCTATGGACAGATATTCTATGGACGCTAGGCATTACTCAATGGGATATGACCCTGCAATGAGAAATGTCAACCAGTTATTCCTCAAAACATCCCGAATTTCAAATCTATAACTTCCCACACACATATTTTGTGCCATTAGAACTAAACTAGACTCATACTTGTCTATTAACTTATAATTTGTCCTCATGAACCGATCCAATAATATCACATGAAATTCAGCTAGACAAAACGCACTTAAAATGTTCTGATACCTAGGCTCTATGCCTCTATCCAATAATATCAAAAATCAGTATACTGCAGATTTTATATACTGCATCTGGGACATAATCCCAACGAACCCGCAGGAGAAAAAACTATCTCAACTCTCAAGGATACTAATCTGGCAACTGCCTGCAAAATAATATCAAGTAAGACCATTTGTTTCTTTCTTTTTGAGAAAAAAAAAAATGGGAGGAGTGATTAAGACCCCCACGATTAATTGAAACGGGTCACGTGTCATCAACCAAGATGCCCCAATTAACCGATCGAGACATGGTTGAGCGGTACCACTTCTAGGTCCAAGATAACAGGCAAATTGGGCCCGGTATTATTTATTATGAGAATTAGGTTGATATATATCACAAGTATACAATTGATAAATGCTTAAATAAAATAAATTAAGAGCTAATCTGCTATTGGTTGTGTAATTAATATAACCAGATATTTAGATTTAATAAAATTGATGATTTCAATTTGGTGCAGTGTTTTTATGCTCACGGAAGTATTCCGTGAGGTCTCAAAAACATATTAAATCATGTCTAAATTTTGATTTATACGGTATAATAAATATTGTAAATTGAAATCTTGTGATATAATTTTTTTTCCTCATTTCTAGAGATTTTAACTATTTATTTTAGATTTTTGAAAATGGCTATACAATATTAATAAATAATCAATCCTTCATATATTTTAAAAAAAAAATGAAATAAATAATTAAAATTCACTAGAAATAGAAAATTTTTGTGTGCCACAAGATTTTGATATAAAACATTTGTTAAACTATATAAAATCAAATTAAATTTGGATATGATTGAATTAATATGTTTTTGAGATTAAAATCATGGAAGATTTCTCCGAGTTTAAGAACACCATAGTTTTCCTTTTCAGTTTGTACCTCATGTTCTACATTAAAAGAATTTTGTATCACATATTTTGGCAATATATACGTACAGTCAATATATACGAACATAATTAACCATGATAATATCTCAAGGAATTCATACTCTAGAAAGAGGGATAAGTTTCCGAGTTTCCTTATTTGTGCCATATCATCATTACTCTCAACCATTGATTTTGTTTCTCTCTTTATTTATCTTAATCAAATAGCATGATTTAATTTTCTTTTCATTAAAGCGATATTATGGTGTATTAAAGAACAATTTAAGACTCAAAATATTTGCAACTCTTTGTAATATTCTTTATATTAATTGAGGTGCAACTAAAAATATATTGTATAGAAAACATATTTAAGTTCAATATTTATTTAATAAGATTATAGAAAACGTACATTTATTTTCAACATATATTAATTTATGTAATATTATTTTTTCGGGCCAATCCTCGATTCACAGCTCTAGTATTTTAAAATGATTAATTATTGCTATTTTATCAGAAGCTTCGCAGTTTATTTATTTATATTTAATATTTTGGGAAAGGAAATAGTTCTCATACTAGAATTATTCAATGAGGAGGGATCCATTGACAATACTTATCTTGATAATTCTGACAATGAGATTTTTTAAAAAATTGAAAAAATCATTAAAAATTCTCAAAAATATAAAAAAGTGTACGAAAGTATTGTTTGACTTATAGATTGATTATATTTCCATTTATATTCAATTTAAGTGACATTCGATAGCTCTTCAATGGCCCATTATATTATAAATGTTAAAAAGTGTATAAAATTTTGATAAGCCATCAAACGATGTCCAAGATGACTGAAATATGAGACACTATAAATCTATAATTTAAGTAATTCATCCATAGATTTTTTTTTTTTCATTTTTAAGATTTTGTATGAATTTCTATAAATTTTTAAAAATTCACATTGTCAAGATAAGTATTATAAATAGATCCCTCTTATTTAATTACAGTGATATTGGTCCGGTGACTAGGACACAATATATTGATAATAACGTAACACTGCCAGAATGATAGAATCCAATCGCCATAAGTTACGTGACAAATGTGTGGATCATGCATCAATCCGTGAATGGTTTGGTATGCCTCTCGCTCATTAGTTATATAATTATAATTATTTAAAATGAGCATTTCAGTTTTTATGTTAATTAATATATAATGCCTCAACTGTTTCAATTCGTAAATATTTGTTATGGGTGCAGATTAATTGTAGTCTTTTTCTATATACAAATTATATGGCGATTACTGTCAACAATGGCATAGGATTATCAAATAATAATATGTTCAATTTATTAAGATGCTTATTATTATTATTATTATTATTATTATTATTATTATTATTATTATTATTATTATTTTCCTCTTTTCTATTGATCCCGATTTCAGAACTAAATAATAATATGTTCGATTTATTTGATGGTAAAAATTAATATACGTTCGAGTTTAAATGCTTAACAATTATCTAACTAGATAGTTTTTTAACACACGCCTTTACGTACAGTCATATCTAATTGGAAGTGTTTATGGCTTAAATCCGTTAAATATAACCTATTTTTCTTCCTTTAAATTTGGAAATCAGTGATGCTGAAAATTAAGCATCCGTCCACATAAAACGTGCTAACACAAGAATATTTATATTTTCTGCATTGAAATTTGAAACATTCACACTCAAAATTTGGACTATATATTTCTATAAAATGAAGGGTTCTTTTGACAATTTTATTTAATAACCTTGACAAATAATGACAACCACACTTAAAATAATTCATAAAAATCTTAAAAATAAAAATTTCCTACAAACATGTTTATATACTTAAAGATTGAGGCCAATTTTTTAATATAAAAATAAAAAAAATCTTATTTTTAAAATTCGAAATAAAAGAACTTATTTTCAAAAATAGTAAAACCGGGTTCCCCAAACCCGGCCTCACAAAAGTAGGCCGGTTCTTGGGAAACCGGCCTACTTAAATTTTTTTGATATTTTTTTTTAGATAGCTCTCGTTGTTAGCTTTCCGTAGCCGCAAAGTTTGCTCCGATCGGAGTTTCCTATTAAAAGTTATGTCCGTTTGAATGTTGAGTGCCCGGAATAAGATAAGATTCAATATAAAATTCAGAAATATTTTCAATGAATAATATTATAAATAAATATTAAATATCACAAATAATATTAGAAAAAAGAATATAAAGAAAAAATCTTAAATTTATTTGAAATGAGCAAACAGCTCTAGGATTTACTATTAAATTTATTGTGTAAATAACAATCATGTACTAAATTTCGTACTGAATTTTATACTGAGTTGTATCTTAAATTTTGGATACTCAACATTCAAACGGCCATAATTATCATGTAATAAAATTAAATTATTTCTTTATATCATTTTTCTTATATTATTTATAATATTTAATATTTATTTATACAGCTTTATAAATAATTATAATGCATTGTATTTTGTTCTGAATTTTATACTGAATCTTATCCTATATTCTGGGCACTCAACATTCAAATTGGCATAACTTTTAATAGGAAACTCCGATCGGAGCAAACTTCATGGCTAGGGAAAGCTAACAACGAGAGCTATCTGAAAAAAATATAAAAAAAATAAAAAAAATTTTCAAGTAGGAACCGGCCTAATAAAAGTACGCCGGTTTCCCAGGCCAGGTTTGGGGAACCCGGTTTTACTATTTTTCAAAATAAGTTTTTTTTTATTTCAAATTTTAAAAATAAGATTTTTTTATTTTTTATATTAAAAAATTAGCCAAAGATTGATCACGTTTCAAGTTTTAATAATTTAAGTATCATTTGATACTCCAAGTATGCGCTGAAATCAACTGTGAACCAAATTTGATCTCGAGATCCTAATCAGACGGGTAAGATTCTTTCAAAACCCCCCGTAAAAAGCTTCAGCCGTCGGATCGAGATCGCAGGACCCGGCGATCCTATTTTGGATCGCAGTGGATACGGACTCCTCCAAGTACCAAGGTAACATATACATAGATACTAAAGTGATACGAAATATGATACCGACTGTGTTAATATTCATTTACATGAGTTTGTATTCAATGGGTAGCTGTCTGTTTTCATAAGAAGCATGGGGGACTGGGAGTATTAGATTTATCCCAAATGAATATTGCTTTAGATGCAAGTCTTTGGAAATTACTCATTCAACATAAATATGGATATAGAATCACTGGTAACTTGTCTTATTTTTGGAAAAATGTCATGAAAATCTATCCAAAGTGTTAGGATTCTTTTCCAAAGATTGGCTGATAATGAAAAATCCATTCTTTTTTGGATGGATACATAGTATGGTAATTGTCCTTTATACCTAAAATACCCTCATTTGTTTATGAAGGTCAAAAATAGAGAAAAATTAAGTTTACATCAGGTTTGGAATAATGGAAGAATCAAAATTCCATTACACAGGGGTGCCAGCACAGCTCTTAGAATAGAGAAGACTAGTTTATTGAATATCTTGCATATGTTACCCTTTTGTGATGAGGACTCAGTTTTTTGGCCATTGGAAGCCAAATGAACATATAATATTTCATCTTACTATAAATTTTTGAATTTCAGGGGGATTAGAGTCCCTTTAGAAAAATTAGTCTGGAAATTAACTTTACCTTTAAAGGTTAAAGTATTTCTTTGGTTGGTTTTGAAAGATAGGATTCTTACCAGAGTCGATCTATTTCTTAGGGATTTGAATTGTGACGTGTCCCTTATGTGATGACCTTGAGGATAGAGATAATTTGTTTGTGCATTGTGACTTTATGTAGGCTTTTTGGAGGGATTTCCAATCTGCCAATAATTTACATCTAGATCTTGAATTAGTTGACTCATTATGGAATAGTTCATTCCAATTATTATCAGTAGATAGGATATTTACACAATGCATCATTGACATTTCTCTTTGGGTTGATGGAATTGTAAGAACAAAGTTATATTTGATAAAATTTTGTCTTTGAACTATCATGGATTCCTAACAAAAGTTTTTGTGTTGTATCAATCCTGGATAGGGAAGGAATATGGGGGTGTCATGTACACAGAGGGGATTCGTGTGCATGAGTTGGTGGAGGCTAACACTTTAGCAGGAGCTATGCTTTAGTTCCTGCAAAGTAGAAATTCTAGTTTGGTGTTGTTATTGGATGTAGTTTTGACTATGGATGATTTACTTTTGGATGGTTATCTTTTGTGGCACAAATTTAATTTTTGTGCAAAAATCAGACTTTAGGTTTAAAATGCCTTAGAATTTTCTGATGAAAATTTCTGTGTAGGCTTGTAATAAGTAGTTTGTTTAGGAACCTTGTAGGTACTTTTGATTTCCCAAAAACATTTGGGAAATGGTGAAATGTAATTCACTTTTATCATAAAAAAAAATCAACTTATTTTTAACATTCAAGTTATTCGTTATATATGTATAATCCACTTCCACTACATATATATAACAAGCACCATCTTAAAACTATCAATTTGAATAGTCTGTCAATTAATAGGAATACTAATCAAGTCGATATTAATTTTGATATCGACTTTCGTATCCCTATATATAACATTTTTTCCCCCCATTTCCGCTTAGCTATAGGAAGGGTTTACATCGGAACAGATGACAACTAACCAAAATAAATTATGGTGCAGTATTTATTAATTAGTGCTTGACAAAGGAGTGGTTATCCATTACTTGCATCTTAACTACAAATAGTCAATTTCGTACTTTAAAGTAGTTCAAGTCCTATGACTGCTACTGACTTGATCTAGAAATTTCCTCAAAAAAAAAAAAAAAAAAACTTGATCCAGAAAAGAACAAAAAATGATTCTGCTCTGGTTATGAACTAATTAAAAAATGGCATATTTATATCATGCAACCGTCTGGTCAACCACATCTCATTCATAATTTGAGAAAAATTATCGATTATTTTTTTAGGAGTGTGACCTACCGTCTATACAAATCGCGTCCATAGCTCTATATAGTCGCGGTGGAACGCTGTGTTGGCTGTTCCAAATCCACCGTCACAATTTTTTTATTTCACATCGGTCCTACCTAGCTGCAAGTACAGGTCCCACTTTTTTTTCTTTTCTTAACAAACGTGAGATGTCAAATGACACACTTTCTCTCAAAAAAAAAAAAAAAAAATGACACACTCCCCCACAAAAATATATTTATATATTGTAGTAATGAAAATATTTATATTGAGAACAACAAACTATACTTAATATTTATCATGGAATATTTATACTTCATGATGTAACCTTTTTTTAAATTATGTAACATTTAATACAATATCATGTAATTTATATATATATTAGATTATATAATAAATAGTCATGTTTATGTAACAATCAACTAAATTTATGTAACAATCACCTAAATTAGTGTAACAAATAGTCATGTTTATGTACAATCACTTAAATTTATGTAACAAATAGTCATGTTTATGTAACAATCACCTAAATTTATGTAACAAATAGTCATGTTTATGTAACAATCACCTAAATTATGTAATAAATAGTCATGTATATTTTATTTTTTTATTTTTAGAAGAAAGTGGAATACTCCAACAGTTTTATTGAAACTTTTTATTTTGCGCCTATGGAGGATTGAACCCATGACCTCTTGAAAGTCATCCTAGTTAGTTACCACTTGAGCTACTAGGTCATTTGCTAAAATAATCATGTTTATGTAACAATCACCTAAATTATGTAACAACAGTACAAAATAATGTAACATATATAACATTAGGGACGGAGCCAGGATCTCATCATAGGGGGGCAAAAAAAAAATGATGCTGCAACAATTTTTTTGAAAATTAAAATGGTTTCATATCATATTATTACATAGTCAAAATTATTAGGTTTCATATACAATCAACATAATAAAAGACATTATACTTAACCATTTCAATATATTTAACCCTCTCAAGTATATTTAACCTAAAATAGCATATTAAAATTTTTTTTTCAAGAATCATAGGGGGGCCATGCCCCCCGTCTCCGTCTCTGTATAACATACTAAAAGTAACAAAAGATGAATAAAATGTAACTTAAGATCATAATACGTTGGGTCATTTTAATTGCAAGGGTATGCTAGAATATTTATAGACTAGACTGGTCAGCAACGGTGTCAGAGAAAGAATAAAAAATATGATCATAATTGTGTTTTATGCATAGAGAAATATGAAGGGAAGATCCAAGGTGTTCACTACATCCGATGTGGTCAGTCCATATAAGCAAAACCGTCAACTATGGACTATGGATGCTTTGACCGTGTGGACGTAAGACGTTTCCGTTCTTTTAGCTATCAATCATTCTGCATGCTTGAGGCCGTATTTGGAAACAAGATAGTGTAGAGATGAAATAAAGAAAGACGGGTTACAAGGGGCACTCAAATATGCTACGATCCAATTCGGATCGGAGGACTCTCCAATCCTAATCTAAAGATCATAGTCGTTGGATTAAGATTGGAGGTCGACCCTCCAATCTAATTTGGATCGTAGCCGATACGGACTCAGTCACTAGGAGTGGTGATAAAGATTATTTCCTCCTCTCAATTTTATAATCTTCCATGTAGATTTGACAAAACCCGACCTGACCCGATCCAACATTTTTCGAAAAGTCAACTGACCAAATCTAAGATCAAACATCATGCAATCAAACTGAAATCAGCATACGATCCAAAAATGTTCGATATTAAAATTGACTCGACCAAACCTAAAATCTTTTAGAAGGTCAAACTGACTTGATCCATCCAACCCAACTCAAACCCGACCCACTCTGCCGATTTGCCACCTCTACTTCCACGTAATCCCCAACTTCAGAGTCTCTAATTTTAACAAACAATAGCAGAATGTTGAGAGCCTCTAATTTTAATTAATTAGAGCGTTAGAAGCTTACTACTTCCTCTGTCCACGTTTAAATCAATTTATACCTTCTAGCATTTGTCCACAATTAAATCAACTTGGGTATTATTTTTCTATTTCTCTCAACTTTGTATTCTGGATCTCCCCCACAGCCATTTCAAATTTTGGCACCTTTGCACTGTTTTTTATTCTAGAAACTGTCAGTCGTTGTAATTTGAATCCACTTTTCTCCAATCGTTGTACAACTGTATATTAATTACCACTAATTAAAAATGTTGTAATGATTATAAATTGAGGGTATAAAAATAATTTCACTTTTCTACTAATTCTTTTAAGTTTTTCTAAAAATTCATTTATTTATAGACGGAGGAAGTAGTTGCTTCAACTTCCAACATCACATCACACATAAATAGACGAAAAGACTCAGCTCTGTTCTAACTACAGAATTAATTAAGCACTTGACGTATACATATATAACAGATATAAACAAAAGGAAGGACACTGCTCTGTCTGTTCTAAGTTCTAACCAGAGAATTAATTATAAATCACTTGCATATATACATATATATATTTATGCTTCCTACTGCCTACCTGCACCCTAATTGACCCAATTTAATTAATTCCTGCACCTCAAGACACTGTATCAGTATCAGACTATATACATATCAGTACTGAACTACTACTGATCACTGATGCAATCGATCGTAGTCGATCGAAAGGGTGTCTGTCAAGTGTCAACAGTAAAATTAATTATCTATGTTTGTATGTATGGAGTAAAACTATTGTGCGAATTTTAGTATTTCGGAGTAAAATACTAACAGCTCAAATTATATTTTGTCATATCCGAAATTTTGATTTAAGGCTCTCATTAAATTCACTATGTAAAAATACATGGGCATACAAAAATGTTCCATTTTGGAGCTTTTTAAGTAATTGTTACGAATTTTTCAAAATGACTCTAAAATATTAATAAAATAATACCTATTTGTATATAGATTTTAAAAAATCTAAAAAAATGGAAAACTTTTTAATCCCGCAATATTTTTATACGATGAAATTAATAAAAACCATAAATCAAAATTTTAGATACAACAAACTATAATTTGAACTGCACAATCTACTATGTATCATGCATAAACGTGCAAAGGATAAATATATATCGGGACCTTAAAATTGGTAGCAGAGGCGTGCATGTGGCCTGCTCGATCTCTACCGTGTTGTGTTAGCTGTAGTTTTTAATGCTTACCGCTTACCAGTTACCAGAACCAATTTAACCATTGCGCTATTTCCCATGTGGTTGTGGGATGGTGCTTCTCTAATTAATTAATTTCCTGGTCAACCCTGGCTGAAAGAATGTATGCTAGCTCCCAGAACGGTGCTGGGATTGAATGCCTGTCATTAGCAAAAAAAAAAGAAAGGATTGAAAGCCTGTCTATTTGCTCCCAGAATAGATGATTGAATTGATATTAGTAATTGAATCGGAATTAGTTAATCAATTTATTTAAATCTCCCTTTAGATATTTATAATAGAGAAATATATAAATCGGAAAGTAATAATGAAAAAAATTGAAGAAAGAAATATAGAGACAATCCAGAGATTTGTCTAGATTATACATTAATCAAGTAATCAACATATATAAGTACTAATTCTAACACCCTCTCTGAAACCGATAATATTATTAATAATTAAATAAAAAATCAGATTTAAAAAAAGCTCTCAGGACTTGGATTTCGGGATTTAGTCTGAAAGAAAAATAGAAATCCGACCCCAAACACGATCTCCCAAAAAGTCACATAATTTAAAAAAAAATATTTTTGGGGCCGGAATATTATAATTCGACCCGAAGTTTGGGTCATAATTTAATTTTCCTACCCAATGTTTGGGTAGTATTATTATTTTAGACCTCAAGCTTGGGCCACTAAATTAAAATCCGGCCAATGTTTGTATAAAAAAAATATTAAAACCTGCCACAGATACTTTGGGGCCGGATTTCCATTTTCCTTCCAGCCTAAATCCCGAAATCCAGGTCCCGAGAACATTTTTATTTAAATCTGATTTTTTATTTAATTATTAATAAAATTATCGGTCTCTGAAACTGAGAAACCCATAAAGATTGTATTTGAAGTTTGGCCATATATACGTGATGGTTAAAATGATGACGTGAGTGACGGCGATGACAAAAATGCTTGTGCAAGGCAACTGTAAGTAGTTGGTTCAAGTTGTGGTTCCAAACTTTTAATATGGTTTCAAGACAGAACAGCCGAAGTCATGGTTGCATGGCAATCTCAATGTCGGCACGTCTCAATATCAAGTTATTCATTCCCAAAAAAAAAAAAAAAAAAATCAAGTTATTAACCAATGGCCAATCGGGTCAGTTAATAAGGTCTTTGTTTTGTTGGAATGTGACCGGTCGAAGCTCAAATGTCTCAAATGTATGGTGTTCATCATACATGTGAATTGATGTGATGTGATCTAACCCTGCGTTTGGTAGCCTCGTAAAATTGATTTAAGCTCTTAAATTAATTTTAAGTCACCCAACGAAAATGATTTAAGGTCTAGTAAGTTAACGCAGCTATATAGGTGTAGTAAACTAAATCACCAACATTTCACATCTTTTACACATAACATTAACTTTACTTCATTACTACCAAACACCATTGATTTAAGGTGATTTAATATTTTACTCCGCTTTAACTTACTACACTTGCCAAATAGGGTAAGATCACATAGAAAGATGACAGATGGAAGGAACGTGATAAATTATGTGACCACAGTTTTGGATAATTTTAGGGTTGTAGCTACCAACCACCATTTTTACCTGTACATCCGTCTACTCTACTGTATTTCAATTAACAAATATTATTTTTCAGTAAACATTTACATCATTCCGATTAATAGATATCATTTTCCACTAAACAAATACAACTACAGTTTTTGGTTAACATTTATGCAACAAGTACATAGGTGTACTTGAGTTCATCAGATTGTGAAAGAAATTAAATGGATAGGTGACCTATATCAAGATTGTATGTGGGTGCGTCAAATTTGAAATTAATTCCTTCTACATCATCTTCTATTTTTTTTTTAATTAGGCATTAGCTCATTTCATTAATTAAACAGCATCATCCAAAAAAAGACCACATGACAGATTCTCTCACCTCTGTCATGGAACTCTACTTCTAATTGTCATTCCACAGTTATAATTGAGCAGAAAGTCAGAAAACTCTCCTATCAACCCACAGCGGAAGAACTAATCTTAATTAATCTAGCAAAGTATTTGGAAAACGAGTGGGAGCTTATATAGTTAACTAGCTAGAAAGCGAGTTCCAAGTATCTTTGTCTATCTGAAGATCGAAAGCTCATGAGTCATACCTCATCATTGCAATTTTGGTGGACGCCTTAGTGATTTCCCCAAAAAAAAAAAAAGAGGTAGCCTATTTTTTTTGGTTATGGACAAGGATCGGGATCACCTGCTTTTCTTTCTTTCTTTTTTTGTTCTTTTTAGAAAAGCAGGCCCTACTTTTCTTAATTCGACGGTTGAGAAACACTAATGTACTTTGAGATCTGTACAGCAAACACTAAAGTACTTTGAGATCGGTGCAGCAACCGATCCTGATCGTCTGATCGGAAAAGCAGACTCTGCTTTTCTTTTCAGAATAGCAGCAAGATTCTGGGTGAGAATCTGTTGCTATAGTTGTGATGGCACCACGTGCCATATTTTTAATCTCGACGGTTCATATTAATCTCGACGGCTGAGATTTTATAGATTATAAGGGCTGTTTTTTGTGGGTCCCACTGTAATATACACTATGACATGTGGTGTCATCAAAACTATGGCGACGGATAAAAATCCGCAAGATTCTGATCCTATATATGGTCAAGCCTCTTGAGAAGCCTGCCATATTTTTGCAGCGTTAAGTCAAATCCGACATCAATGCTCAAAATCTAAGAGATTTTAAATGAAGAAAAAGTGAACCGTTGTTTGTAAAAAAAAAAAAAAAATTTACCATGAAAGCAATGAACTACAGTGGCTAGGAAGACTAGGATGTTTGTTTATTGAAAGTTTGAACCAGTGCAGTCAAAAGCGAGCGCCTAATGCGCTTAAGCGCAAAAGCGCAGCGATTTTCTTCAGCTCGCTTCGCTACTCCTTGAGGCGGGCGCGATTACTAAAGCGAGCGCTTTTGTGCGCCTGACTGCGCTTAATTGGCGAGTCGCAAGGCGCTGAAGCGTGTGCCTCTCATACGGTCTGAGATAAAATGACTGCTCACATTTAATTTTCTGATTTTTGTAACTTGGTTAAAGCACAACTCTCAAAAATTAAGATAAAAAATAGATGTGTGAGTGGTGTGATAGCCTGCACGAGCCATTTAAGGCATATTTGCCACGTAACTTCAATGCTACCCAGCTGTCTCTAAAAAAATTGAAAAAGTTGCTGCTACCTATATATACTTTATAGTTATATTTCATACAACTTTTATTATACTTGGCGTTTTGAAAAAAAAATTGTAATGTTGCGGCAAATAATAACTTAAGTTATTATAATGATTTAACGATATATAGTAATAGTTGCTAAGTATTTTCATCAAAACCATAAAATATATTATCATTATTTTATTCACATACTTTTCTTTTTACTATTATAAGTAAAAATATAAATATAAGGCCATTGTGATATGAGACTAATTTAAAAGGTACATTATTTAAGATAACATATATCACTGGAGATAATTGTTAAATATATAATACATACATTTTAAATTTCAGTTATTACAAAATCAAAGTAATAAGTATGACACTAATGTTAATTTTTTTTTTTGATAAATATGAGGGTTAAGTCACTCAAATTTAAATATCTATAAAAGACTCCCCATCCGGGTTTTGATACCGCGACCTCCCACACGAAGACCGTTGCTCTTAGCCATTAGACCAAAGGCTGGTTCTTTAATGTCACAATTATTCTTTTAATTACTATTCCATCATTTGTAATGCTTTATTAAAGTTATTATTGTCCTTAAAATTTTAGTTTCTAATGATTATATTATGTTAAGTATTTTAAATCTTAGTCATGCGCCTCTTGTTCTTCAAGCGTGCGCTTTTTATGCGCTTTGCGCCTCAGGCGATTCCAACTCTTTGCGCCTTGATTGCGCTTTTCGCCTCTGACTGCCTTGGTTTGAACTTTGAAATCGACCTTCCATATTCAATGCATAAGAAAATTGTTATTTTGATCTAAAATTGAACCTTCAAAATTCAAAATTTCAGATTAATTGTGTATCTCAAAAAAAAAAAAAAATCAAATTGTAAAAGTTTCTGCTGATAATTAATTCCTTCTACACCGTTGACTTGAGATATGAGACAGAAGGGTTATTTATAGGTCTTTAAAGTGTCTTGTCTCTTGTCATATAAATAAAATAAATGAATATATGTATAAATTAAAAATAAATATAAAGATGAAGTAAAAACCAAAAACAGAGAAATAGCAATGAATAAATTAAAAATCAATGCCCATTCCCAGAGAGTAGAACAGAACAATTGTATCTTGCAGAACATTCACTATCGTCACATTTAAGAAGATGCAATCAATGAATCTCATTGGAAAATAGCAAACATTTCAAATTTTTAATCAATATGTACAAAATTGTATAAGGTTGCAAATTCTATATATATATCATGAGAAAGTTGCATGCCTTCAGGGACAAATGAACAGGCAGATGGAAAAGACAAATTATTCTTAAACGGTCAAAGAAAAATCTGTTATGTGGTCTTTTCTGGTAATATTAAATGGCACAAATATGTTCTGAGTTCTGATGTATAATATATCATTATCACGCCTTGTGCATGCCAGAAAAAAAAAAAAGGAAAACAAAATAAAAGATCAATTCATATACATCTTGATAGTCATGGAAATTATTAGGTAAATAGTAAACATCATCTATTAGCAATCGAAAAGATGGTCTATTTATCTAAGAATATGACAATTCTAGCCTTCCTGAGATTTTCTGGACAGGGAAAAGAGGAGTCTAATCAATTGATCTCGTATCTGTTAAATCATCATCGACTTTAATTGGTAGCTGTGCTGATTTAGTGCATTTTAAGAAAACATAGCAAATGACCTAGTAGCTCAAGTGATAACTAACTAGGATGGCTTTCAAGAGGTCATGAGTTCAATCTTCTATAGGCACAAATAAAAAGTTTCAATGAAACTGATGAAGTATTCCACTTTCTTCAAAAAAAAAAATAAATAAATAAAAAAACAAGAACTTTCAGTTCACATTTTAGAGTAGAGACAACTCAAGCAATATAAAAGAAAACCATCAATTTCACAATAATATACTCGTAATAATATATATGTTGATATCTTCTTTCCCTCGAGTGTCTTTTAGATCACTTTGTCTTGATTTCTGAAATTTCTCATAATTAGATGCATCCAATAAAAATAAAAATCTAGGTTAGTGACAAGAGGTGATATGCAAATTTTGTAAATATAAACTGTCCATATGTTCATAGCTATAAATATGCAAATTCTGTAACCCCATATTTCAAATTTATAATCTGTAAACGTTATGGACACTTGTATCGCTCAACCAAAATTGGTTCACAGTCAATGTCCCTATATATTACAATTCTTTTCTTAAAAAAAGTTGATATTGAGATGCATGGTACTGGCAATCTGTCATTCATTTTCAGTTTCAAATTGACATTACCCAATATGAAAGAAATTGTTTCATCTCTATCTCTGTTAACATCTATCTATTATTTAATCCAATCAATTTATTGAGAGACCTCAGGCTAACATTATTATAGCATACATACACCCAGGGGCGGATTTGTGCATAGGCAAGCCCTAACAAGTGTTCGGACTTGATTTTTTGAAGCTATAGCACGCATAGTATACTTCTATGGGATGCCTACTGAAATACTATGTATAATATCATGTGATGCATTAGCTTGATTAACAATTAGACATATATCTTCTTCTTAATATCTAATGTGTCATGCATTGTTCAAGAGTCCGACTCCGCCCCTGCATACATCTATGTTGTAGTTAAATTGTTGCCGTGTTTTCTCATACCGAATAATTAGAGAGACCAAAGAATGGCAAGAAGAAATATAATTAGTGCCTAGTCCTTGGATACTAGAACAGAACAGATCAACCAAAAACCGTATCTTGCAGCATATATATTTACTACTGTCAAGTTAAAGAAGATTTAATGGAAATTTATTGCAAGGTAGCATGTGTTTTTGTACGTCCAAATCTGCACCAACGCTGCTGTAAACTTAAAACAAGATAAATAGAGCTGCATTTAATTTTGTTTTTTAATGAGTATGCAAGAGATAAATAAATCTGAAACTTTCGGAAAGAAAAGTGTATTTTGTTGTCTTCTTCTAAACAAATTAAAGCGGTATGTGGGTATGGGCATACTAGCTCAACATTTTAACAAAACAACCTTGTCAAATTTTTCAATCTGTTCTAGCCCTGCATATATATAAAACCTTTATTTGTACCAGAAAAATGTTACCAGACAATCAATAATTTGTCTCCTTCCAATACCTTTTTCTTCAGCTTTTCTGGTTAAAAGTAAAGTGAGTTCTAATTTATTAGTAATTGATGTAATTGATCTCTGTTAAGTCCAATTTAGAAGCTGTAATTTGAGTGACTTGGTGCATTTTAAGTAAAACATGAAAGTATACCAAGGGATTTGTCTCAATCAGTTGTACTGAGAAAATTACAACAAGGGCTATCAGTTTTCCATGTCTCTGATAACACCAACAAATCATCACTCCTACACACGATGATATACTGGTAATATGTCGATATCTTGATCTTCTACGTCTTTTAAATTGTTGAGAAAGTGAAATGTGAGGGGAAATTTCTAATATAATATATACATCATAGGATGAAATTCTTAGTGCAAATTTTATAGTAATCAAACGATTCAGATAACTTAATTTGCTTTATCAAATGCCGTCATGCCTTGAACAAATAATCTTTTTTATCAAAAAGTAAAAACCCATGATGATTGTTAAATGTCCCGCTGAAATAAGCTGCGATCCAAATCTGATCGCAGGACTCTGAGATCCTAATCTGACGGTGCAAATTATTTAAAACAAAACTCTTAAAACCACATCCGTCAAATCCGGATCTCAGTACCCTGAGATCCTATTTGGATCGCAGCAGATACGGACTCGTTAAATGTCTATACATAAATTTTGTTATGATTCAGGGACCAAAAGTATATCCAGAGCAAGTTGAACATTACTTCTGAGATGCTGGTACAAGAAACAACAATTACCAATATGGGACTATATATGATGACACAAAGTTGGTTACTCAATGAATGGGTTGTGGACTAGTGGATTAGGCATAAGAAGTTATATATAACGGCATATATATATATAGAGTCCGGCTACAATAATATGCATATCACGGTTTTACCGTGCTATGCGGTCCGTATCTCCGTTTTCGGTGTCCAAATAGTAACCGCTCACTGTGATCTTTATATCAAAATATACTAGGAAACCAAATTTTAGAATTTTTAGAATTTGTTTACTATTTTTAGTGATGAGGAGAAAATGACTACATCCAAGGGATCTGTTTTATACAAAAATAGTGATATTGTCCCCATCATTAAAAATAGCAAAAAATTTTAAAAATTATAAAATTTGGTTTGATAGTATATTTTGATATAAAGATCACATTGAGCGGTTCGGATCGACTATTTAGACACAAAAAACGGAGATACGGACCGCATAGCATGGTAAACCGTGATATGCATATTATTGTAGCCTAACTCTATATATATATATATAGAGGAGAGTTCTAATGCCTCAATTTTTTGTGCCTCAATCATGCCTCAACTTTTGAAATTTCAAATAACTCAAAATTTAAAACTAATTTTTCAAAAGAAAACCGTTAGATTTGATCAATATGATATTCTCTATGTGCACATAACAAATTTTTACACTTTTTTGTTTTATTTTATATAAATCAATGAGTTATAAAAATCAACGTCTAGAAGTTGCTCAAATTAGTGCATTTTTTTGAAGCCCTTGATATCAAACAAAATAATATTTAAATTTGATGATTTTTTACATATACATAAATGAAATGATATAGATTACATCTAACGGTTTTGTTTTAAAAAAATAGTTTTACATTTTGAGTTATCTGAAATTTAAAAAGTGGAGGCGTGATTGAAGCACAAAAAATTGAGGCATTAGAACCCTCCTCATATATATATATATATATATAGAGTTAGGCTACGGTAATATGCATATCACGGTTTTACCGTGCTATGCGGTCCGTACCTCTATTTCTGTTGTCCAAATAGTCGATCCGAACCCCTCAATATGATCTCTATATCAAAATATACTAGGAAACCAAATTTTACAATTTTTAGAATTTGTTTGCTATTTTTAGTGATGGGGAGAAAATCGTTATTTTGTATGAACCAAAATCTTGAATCTAACCATTTTCTCTCCATCATTAAAAATAGCAAAAAAATTCTAAAAATTATAAAATTTGGTCTGCTAATATATTTTGATATAGAGATTAAGTTGAGCGGTTCGGATCGACTATTTGGACACCGAAAACTGAGATACGAACCGCATAGTACAGTAAAACCGTGATATGCATATTATTGTAGCCGGACTCTATATATATATCTCAAACAAATACTTAAAAATCTCCAAAAATGAAAATTTTTTTGCGTGCTACAAGATTTTGATATGAAGAATTT
Organism: Cyperus esculentus; assembly: GCA_030179965.1. Lineage (NCBI taxonomy): Eukaryota > Viridiplantae > Streptophyta > Magnoliopsida > Poales > Cyperaceae > Cyperus > Cyperus esculentus. Next base: position 2,827,968 of record JASGLE010000025.1, on the reverse strand, counting down.
ATTGAGCCATATAAATCGAAATTTGGAGGTGATTTGATATGTTTTTGGATCCCGACTCAAGGAGCAGCCCGTGAGTTGCAACTCACCGTAGCAAAATTCTATATATATATAGAGGAGGGATCTATTGACAATGCATGTTTTGACAATCTTGACAATGATCATCTTTAAAAATTTGTAAAAAATCATAAAAAATCTTAAAAATGAAAAAAGTTTTATTGATCCATAATTTAACTTATAGATTGATAGTGTTTCAAATTTCAATCAATTTGAACATCATTTGATGCCTTATCAAAATTTTGTACATTTTTTAACGGTTGTAATTAAAAGATCTTTAAAGAGCTATCAAATATCGCTTAAATTGAATATAATCGGAGACATAATCAATCTATAAGTTAAGCATAACTTCTATAAACTTTTTTTCATTTTTAAGATTTTTTATGATTTTTTACAAATTTTTAAAGATGACCATTGTCAAGATTGTCAAAATATGCATTGTCAATGGATCCCTCCTCATATATATATATCCCATATAGAATATAATTACGTTGCTTTGCAAAGTTGGGCAATTTTTTGCTTTGCGTTCAAATCTCATTCTCCAAAGCTCAAATGGCCAATCTAATTTGCTAAACACAATCTATATATTGAAAACATACAAAAATACCAAAATTTATAATTTTTCGAATTTTTTAGCTATTTTTTTGGATTTTTGAAAGATTGACACTTTTTTGGCATCATTATTTTATTATTATTTCTAGGTCATCTTTCTAAAAATAAAAAAAAAATAGTTAAAATTTTTTAAAAATAGTAAATTTTGGTATCCCATCATATTTCAATATTTAGAATGTTTTGGTTCAATTAGATTTGTTGTTTGAGTTTTCGTTTGTGAGATTTTGAAAACACAAAGCAAAAAAAGCCTCAACTTTGCAAAGCACCGTAACATGTCCCTATATATATATATATAGATGGGATACAATGATATGCATAGCAAAACTGGGTTTTGCTATGCACTTTTTAGCCGTTCGATCCGCTTTTAGATCCGTGCGGATCAGATCCCATCCAGCGATATTTAGTTAAAAGAAATGCCTCCAGTGGTCCGGTTCAGCCACCCCCTTCTCCTCTCCTTCCTCTACTCAACCCCAACAGAGAATTGAGGTACCCTGCTGACTGGCGGTAGATCTGACGGACGTCGGAGGTCTGGCCCGCGGCGGCGCTGCGCTGGGCTGACCCGCGGTGGCCCGTCCGTCTGGGCTACGCTGAGGGGGGATGGAGCTCTGTCCGTCCGCCTGCGCTGCGCTGAGGGGGGATCGAGCTCTGTCCGTCCGCCTGCGCTGCGTTGAGGGGGTGAGCTACGCTCCAGTGGAAACGGCGCTGAGCTTCGACCGTCCGCCTGCGCTGCGCTGAGGGGGTGAGCTGCGCAGCCTGCGCTCGAGTGGAAAGGGCGCTGAGGCGAAGGGGGTTGAGTATTCTCTGTTGGGGTTGAGTAGAGGAAGGAGAGGAGAAGGGGGTGGCTGAACCGGTTGCTGAACCGGACCACTGGAGGCATTTCTTTTAACTAAATGTCGCTCGGATGGGATCTGATCCGCACGGATCTAAAAGCGGATCGAACGGCTAAAAGTGCATAGCAAAACTGGGGTTTTGCTATGCATATCATTGTATCCCATCTCTATATACATATATACATATATATATATATATATATATATATATATATATATATATATATATATATATATATATATATGAGTAAATCTAGTGTGCTCTTAAGCTCACGGGGGCCTCCCGTGAGCTTAACTCCAAAAACGTATCAAACTATATCCAAATTTTGATTTATATGGCTCAATAAATTCTTTATATCAAAATCACGTGGTATATAAAAATTTTCCATTTTTAGAGATTTTTAAGTATTTATTTCGGATTTTTTAAAAGTTACATATGAAACATTGATTATTTTATTAATATTGTATAGTTGCTATTAAAAAATCTGAAATAAATACTTAAAAATCTCCAAAAATGAAAAAATTTTACATACCATATGATTTTGATATAAAGAATTTATTGAGCCATATAAATCAAAATTTGGATATGGTTTGATACGTTTTTGGAGTTAAGCTCACGGGAGGCCACTGTAAGCTTAAGAGCACGGTAATTTTACTCTATATATAGATATATATATATTTAACTAGCTCATTTTTGAATGATGATAAGGACTTGTGGGGTCTTCTAACAACTGTTAAAAAAAACTCAGGACCATAGTGCATAAATTAAATTAAAGAACTCTGTTCATACCGGCATGGTACCAGTCTACCAGATAATTGGTTTCTCTTCTGCTGCTGTGCTGCCTCTCGAGATTTCATTTTCACTCTGATCATGCAAAGAGGCGTATACAATTACAAGTTGACCACTATATATACATACATCTGGTAACAATAATAATTATAATATATTAATATGCTTATTCAATTTACTTTAATGCTATAGAATTACATGCCCTTTCAAATTTACCAAAAGATACCGTAAATAAATAAATACATAAATTCATTCTGTTTTCTTTTCTTTGTTTTTTTTTTTGAATTTTTTGAGAGGAATTCATTCTTGTCATAAGTAACAACAATTATGTCTCAACTACCATGTCTCTAAACTTTTATATATACTCTCTAGCCTTCTCTGCACTTCTCTGAGTCCCCCCCTCTTCTCTCACACACACCCACACACCCACCCACCCACCCACACACACACATTTTTTAGACAACCTGTTCATGAGATAAGAAGAAGAAGAACCAAAGATAAACATCAAGGAAAAAAATTGGAGGTTGGTTAAAGAGAGATCATGGTTCTTCCTCCATTTCTGCTCAACATAGCAACACGTTGGCACTTCACATGTTACCTAGCAGTTAAAAAGATCAAGGCTTTCGGTATCCACGGGCACAAGAACTCAAACAGCAACAACACATCCAGAGCACACCTTACACCTCCTACACTGCCTGACATCTTCAAGTGCCAACTGGAAGGCAGGAAGAACCAGACCGTAGTCTGCGACTTCCATGGCACACTTCTCAGATCCTCCTCCCCATTCCCTTTCTTCATGCTCGTCGCCTTCGAAGGCGGCGGCATCTTCAGAGCGCTTCTGCTGCTGTTCTTGTCGCCCATTATCTACTTGTTGGGTCCGAACGGGGAACTTGCATTGCGGCTCATGATATTCGCTACCTTTTTTGGGTTGAGGAAAAAGGACATGAACCTGGTTGCGCGGGCCGTTCTGCCAAAGTTCTACCTGGAGAACCTGGATCGCAACGCGTACGAGGCGGTCGCTTCCTTCGGGAGAAAAGTGGTGGTGACAAGCATGCCGAGGGTCATGGTGGAGAGGTTTCTGAAGGAGTATCTCGGTGTTGAGGCGGTTTACGGGGCTGAGCTTGAGATGGCGAAAGGCGACGAGTATTTCACCGGATTCGTGTCGTCTGGCGGCCTCCTCACTAAGCAGAGAGTCCTGAAAGATTTGTTTGGAGATGTCAAGGCTGATGTAGGTCTTGTATGTGCCAGTAAAGCTCGTGATAATCTCTTGATTCCCTATTGCAAGGTAATATATATACAACACCTTTTGGTACTTCAATATATATATGCATAGTATTTTTTTTTCTGCAACTTTATAAGATACTTTGTTTGGTTATAATTAACAACATTAATTAGGAACTGTTTTTTGAGTGTTTCCAAATTCCAATCTTATATATACAAAACAGTATTACGTACTTTATACAGGCATAAAGGGTAATACAATAAATTGTGCCGGGTCCAGTTAATGGATATGATTGTTCGATGTTCCTCAAGCTGTCTAAATATATATATATATATTAACATATATAATTGTATATATCAGGTTCCCTTCTAATGCACAATATATGGGTCTACACTAGAATATATATAGGGTGAACAGAATTAAATGAGCTCAGAAGTTTGTTGAGTCACAAAACTCAAATTATGGATTTATACCGTCTCCTGGATGTTCTATACTTGTTATTATGCCACTAATGTGTCTTTTCATCATTTCATGCTATATGAAAAATGTGGCCTGATACGTATTCACTAAAATCTTATCAAATTGAATGAAAATAATATACCAAATCAAAAAAAAAAAATGAAAATAATATACAGTTCTGCATTAATTTGAAAGTTGGTGGAGTGGAACTGAGCACAGCATTTAAGACATTAAATTCTTGCTGTGCAGGCAGCCAGGCACCAATATATATTAATGAAAATTTCAAACTTTTAATTAAATATAATGTACTAACTTTCAAGATTTATGCTGGAATTGACAAGTAAAAAAGTTGCTGACCATTTACCAGCAACAACACTTCTCTCTTTTCCGAATTTTTGACAGCTGACAACCAACCAACCAAACAAACTTCTTACTTGCATTAATGGAACTCGTAACGCTTTAATTCGGCATGGGCACGCACCAGACATCCATTTATTAATTTAACTGTAGCTTGGTTAGGTCGCACATTCTTCCCTTGAAAAATTCCGGCACTTCTGTGTACCGGTGAAATTCAAGTTGTACCGTTTCTGCAGCTTGACTCATAATTTTGTTGAGTCCGTATCCTCTGAGTTAACTCGAAATTTGAGTTAACTTGTGAACAAATCTGGGCCGTTGGTTTTAGATTTCGGTCAAGACGGTTAGTATTTATAATTTACGGGGCCCTTTACAAAATCACTGTATAAACAAACTCAAATTTTGAGTTAACTTAGAGGATCTCAATTAAAATATTGTTAACGTTTCTTCTTTAATTACATATTTTCTGATAATTTTCTTGTCTGGTACCAAAATGTGATGTGATTTGTAATTAGTCCTTTTTAAATCAATTTTACAATTTTTTTTTTGTTACCTAATTAGTAGTGTGAGCAGATGTTTTATGGAGAAAATAAGTATAGATTCAACATATTTAACTTGCTTAATGTCACTGGTCGGCATGGCAAGCGGTAACACATCATGCAAATTAATTAGATTTAGAGGAAGATGCGACCTTTTAACCAGATGTAGCTGGCAATTATATTTTAAAATTTTAATGGTTCATAACTGGATTTAAAAACAATTCAGCATAGAAATCATTGTCAAAGTTTTCATTTAATTTCAAAAAAAAATATGACATAAGGTAACTTGTTTTTCACCTTTTTTTTTGTATTTGATCATATGTTTCAGGAAACATATGTTGTCAGCAGAAGAACCAGCAGCTCGAATTCGAACAAGCTGCCACGCGACAAGTACCCAAAACCGTTGATCTTTCACGATGGCAGGCTTGCGCTTCTCCCGACCCCTCTCGCCTTCCTGGCAGTCTTTCTCTACCTCCCAATGGGCCTCTTCGTCGCTATTGTTCGCTTGGTGATCGGCCTGATCCTTCCATACAAAGTGTCGATTGTGTTCGGTGCCCTGAGCGGAGTCCATTTCCGTGTCGGGGGCCAGTTCTGCGCTGGCTTAGAAAAGCCTGAAAAATCAGTGCTGTATGTGTGCACTCACCGGACTCTAATCGATCCGATCCTTCTTAGTACAGCGTTACAAAGACCGGTGCCGGCTGTCACATACAGTTTGAGCTTGGTGTCAGAACTCATCGCGCCGATAAAAACTGTGCGGCTGACAAGAGACAGGAAGCAGGACGGCGATACAATGAGAAAGTTGCTAAGTGAAGGGGAGTTAGCGGTGTGCCCGGAAGGAACAACATGCCGTGAACCGTACCTGTTGCGTTTCAGTCCCTTGTTCGCAGAAATGACCGATAAGATCGTGCCAGTGGCAGTGGATGTGAAGGTCAGTGTGTTCTACGGTACCACTGCCAGTGGTCTCAAGTGGCTGGACCCGATTCTACTCGTGATGAACCCGACACCGTACTACCGGGTCGAGTTCTTGGGCCGGTTGGATAAAGAACAGACATGTGCCGGTGGTTGGTCCGCTGTCGATGTCGCTAATAGAGTGCAGAGACAGTTGGGCAACGCTCTGGGGTTCGAATGTACGAATCTAACCAGAAAAGATAAGTACATGATACTGGCTGAAAACGACGGCGTCGTCGCCGATAATCACCCGAGTTTAGTGAATAAACGTGGCTGTAAGAAGTAAAGTTTGATGTTAATTTACTGATGGATGCTTATACTGTGTAATTTTTTGTTCTTTTTTTTGCTTTTTTCCCCTCCAACTCTTGAATATACTTTGTTAAACTCTTGAAGCCAAAATGTACTTGAAAAGTTGTTCCATTCACTCGTGTGATTATACTTCATTGTTTGCATGATTGCATTGCTAATATTTTCTTGAATATATATATATACCTTTTTAGTTGAGCATCATGACGGCGTTTAATTATGTTTTTCAATCAGGCAAGCCTAATTAATTATTTAACTAAAAAGGATTTATATATGGTCCATATGTAACTTGAATTGAGGCAACCTACTTATGTACTTGAATTCATAACTCTGGCAGACAATGATTTTAATTACCTTCCTGTCACAGAATTTCAAAACTAAACAAATTTAGGCCCTGAATGCACTGCCTTTTCAAATTTAGGCAAAGAAATTATATAACTGGATTACTTATTTTCCTTTTTTTTTCTTAAAAAAAAAAAAAGATTCTATCCAGTTTGATCTTATAGCAAAAATTAAAAAGGTACATAAAAAGGAATTTCTCTGGTCCCTTGCAGAGAATTAAGTCCTTAACCTCTCAAATAAATGATGGTCGCACTTGGTGCTGCTCCACATGGGTCATTGGAAAGCAAAAATAAATCCTGCCATTAGTGAGTTCTATTCGAGACAGCCCTCTTGCAAAACTGTTGTGGCCCATAAAAACAAAAAAAATTAAACATCGACAGGGAATGTGATTTCAAAAAAGCACCGAGTTTTAATGCGATTTAATTTGTTAGGCCGTAGCCGTACAAGATGAGATTTGGTACTGCTACACCAATGCTTGTATATATAGTTGTGTTGTATCTGCCCATAAATTCAGAAAACAAACGAATTAAGTTGCCGGGCCTAGGACAGAAACACCGGAGCTTTTTCAAATGGAGTAAGCAATTTTTGAATTTTACTCCAATGATATATCTCATCTTAAACGATTCATAAGTATAAATAAAACCATGATTCATTTTATCATATACGGTTAGTTATTTGTCCATGTAGATAGTTTTTGCACCAAATATAACTATTCCTTTCATAAAAAAAAATATATATATAATAAGATAAAGAAAATGTACCATATATGTTTGTGTTGCTGTGTATATATAATAAGACAAAGAAAATGTTTTTCACCGAACTTCTGCAAACATATTTAACTATAGTAATAACTACCGTTGGTGGACGATGGACCAGATACATTAACTATTTACTGTGTAGAAAGGAAAAAAAAGGGGTAAATGGAATGAAAGAATTCGAGGCTCGTGGTATAAAATACGAAGGGGTAATTAACTGGATATGTACATTACATTCTCGTAATAACTAGTCTCAATATTCACTTTCAATTAAAAAAAAAAAAAAAACTAGTCTCAATATTAGAGATCTCCATCTTAAAGTCCAGCCCGTTTTCTCATTCTCAGCCCAGCTAATGAAGTACTGCTCGGAATAGGCCTGGATATGTGCTCAATTTTTATATTGGATACACATACACTGACAAAATGTAACAATAATTACAAGGTGATTGAATTTGAACAGCTTTTTTCTTATGTATGCGTTGGTTTTCTTAGAAAGTATGGCAACTCTAGTCAGCGCACATGATGTCTGTAACAATATTGCTGCAATAACATGTATAGCATATTGCCAGGAATATGCAGATGGAGCTCAGAAAGAACAGAAGATTAATTAAGGAGGTGCCAACTCAAGGTTATAATAGTAGTAATATTAATACAAATTAATTGTACTAGTAAAAGTTTATACAAAGCTAAATTAGAATTGGAGCACAATTTAAGAGACCGCCACCACAAAAGTAAAAACTAAAAAAAAAAAAATATGGGACCCACTATTTGTCCTATGCCAGACTGACATTCTACAAGTTTCGGATTTTATATGATTCAATTGATGCATAAGTTTGTGTGGAGTCTCACGCTAAGCATAGTAACAATATTCGCGAATAATTCGTGAATTATTCGTTTCTTGACCTTTCACGAACAGAACACCGAATAATATGCTTAATCCCGAATAATTCGCTCAATACGCCAATAATACGAATAATTACGAATAAAACGCGAATAATTCGTGATAGTTTTCAAATATTCTGTGACAAAAGTTTAAGAGTAAGGCTTGTAAATTGGAAATCGTTGAAGTACCCATGTGAAGAAGTGTCAGAACACAAGTACCCACGTCAGTGCTCATCCCCTACTGTATTGCATTGTGCAGTTCACAAAGTCAGCCGTTGGATCATCTAGAGATCCGCATTGGAACGAATCTCAAGACAATCCAACGGTTGACGTTGTGAATTGCATAATGCAGTACAACAGGGGATATGAATTCGTAATGACCTGTACTCTTTAAACTTTAAATATTATAATACTTGTATTTTGATCTTCTGTGGCTAAAATTTGGAATAGCTCTATTGTTTCTTACAATTATACTTTTATTTTTCCTTAAATAATGAGATAATTTAATATTTTATTATAAATAAATAAACGAACTTTTTTGAATTATACCCAAATTATACCTGAATCACAAATTTTTGACATCGCCGAACGTTTCCCGAACGAATCAGCTGGTACTATGATGCTAAGTTGTTTAATTTGACCCAATACATAATGGGTCACATATCCCTACTAATAATAAAAGGAGGAGCTAATTTAGAAACCCAAATGACTATTTGTCCATACTGATTTTGGGCCGTTAGATATATCAATCTGTTTTAATCTTTACCATTTGATCATCTTTTAGTGATTCAATCTTCAGTTAATTAATGTGTTGTCTTTTTTCAAAAAAAAAAATGAAAAACCGTATTGGCAGTCGGGACATGGGATGGCCGGATGGAGATACATGATACTGGACTAATAAAGCTGCGGTTGAATTAAATTGGTTACTCTAGCATACAACGCGTCCCATGCTGGTAGTTTTAATTTTTTTTTTATTTACCTGTTAGTTTTAATTAAAATAAAAAAACTTATAATTAGAAAATTATATTATTTGGAATCAGGATTCAAGAATAATTATTCACTTAGACGTTTGATTATGAAATAACATTTTTAGGTGCCCCATTATATATATATAACATATATCAAAATTATATAAGTTTTAAAAATAACGCAAATCTCATTAGATTTTGTTACTAAATTACTTAATTCAGAAAAATAAGATAAAATAAAATATATTAAAGGTGTCTAATATTATAATATTATTTTGACGTTGAATTTTTTTTTTTGTTCTTCTCATTAAACATTATTCATAAATTGAAACTTATTAAAAAACTAATTAACAAAATGACTCCAAATCTTAACATTTTAGTTATAGATAATTTTATTTAGTTATAACAATATTGAAAATATTCATATCAAAAAAATTTTATTAAATAAGATCCGTTGCAACGCACAGGCAATATACTAGTATAATATAAGTATGAGGAGGGATCCATTGACAATGCTTATAATGACAATTTTGACAATGGTTATTTTTAAAAATTTATAAGAATTCATAAAAAATCTTAAAAATGGACAAACTTTTATCGATGCATTAATTAACTTATAAATTGATAGTGTTTCAAATTTCAATCAATTTGAACATCATTTGATGCCTTATCAAAATTTTGTGTATTTTTTAACAGTTGTAATTTAATGGATATTTAGAAAGCTATAAAATGTCACTCAAATTGAATATGATCTGATACATATCAATCTATAAGATAAGTAATACTTTCGCAAACTTTTTTCTATTTTTAAGATTTTTTAAGATTTTTTATAAAATTTTTAAAAAATAGCATTGTTAATATTATCAAAATAACCATTGTCCATTGTCAATGGATCCCTCCTCTCTAACTATATAACTTCTAGACACCAAAGGAGGTACGTGGGAAATTGCATATAAACTAGGAAAAAAATAAGGAAGTGAGAGATGAGTATTTGTCTGTCTGTGCACGGTGGAAGCATTGTTATCACTGTATTTTGGGTCCCTTCTTCCATTTAACACTATGGTGTACTAAAATTAATGCAACACACTATAAATTTTGTTGAACGCTTTTACATTGCACGTATAGAATTGAAATTGGTTTTTTTGTTGGGGGGGGGGGGGGGGGGGGGGGGGGGGGGGGGGGCATTTCATAATTCCAAATGTAATTGACTTGTAAAAACTACTTTTGCCGTAGAATTTCTCAAATCGAAGGGGGGCAGAGCCCCATCTAGCCCTTTATAAGGTCTGTCCCTAGTTACAATGTATTGCACTTGTGACTGTGAGTAGAACTACTGTAAGGTTGAACTCACAGTGCCCTTCCATGAACACACCACAAAAAAATGATAATATATATATTTCTGATATATAAAAAGTGTTAATTATTTGACATATCTAATTATGTTATATCAATAATATATTTTTTCATTTATATTGTTTAAAACTCGTCAACTTTAGTGAGTCAGGTATAGGTGCTCTCTCCTCGTTTCAAAATAGATGAGGATAGCATTCTTAAAATAAAAATATTAACTTCTAATATGATTTTACTTTCGATCATATTTTTTATAAGTTATCAAGTGATTATAATGCTTATTATTTTTAAATATTTTATATATATTATAGTGCAAACGTTAACATTTCGGTTCAAAATGCTATATAACACCTCAAAATGTATGATACTGTGTTGAAATCATGATTCATGGTTATTAAATATTAATAAATTATTTATATAAAATATGGATACAAATGTTTTTTTATTTTTTTAAAAAATTATTTTGTACTTTTGAAAATAGCAACCTTGTCATGTGCAAATATCACAATTTTACTATTATTTCTGAGCTATTTTAAAAAATTCTGAATAGTTACTTAGAAAACTCCAAAAATAAAAATTTTGGTATTCCCTAATATTTTTATATGAAAAATTTACTAATAACTATAAATTGAGATTTCAGATATCATAATATATATTTTTAGGCATTATTGCATTATAGTAATTTCAGACTGAAATACTAATGTTTGCACAACAATTTACAAAAAAATGTTGAAAACATTTTTAAGTTTATATGTCTAATAATATTATTTGTCCTTTTTTTAAAAACTTAAAACACGTTGCGTTGCCATATAATTTTTCCAACCAAATGCATCTTTGACTCCTTCATCCCTCCCTCCACTTCCATCATATACTAATTACTCTAAAAGGCATGTTTCTTTACAAATAACTAGCAAGAAACCCGTCCAATGGACTGCCTTTTAAACTAAAATCGAAACAATAAACTTTTTTTTTAATAATACGCAGTAGAAATAGAAGGATAAAATTATGCAGTAGAGTGAAGAGTTGCAGATTCTCCATCTTAGAAAGGAATGAGGCTGAAACCTGTCGTGCAAGCACGCTGGACCAGAAATCGGACAATGGATCAAAGATAAAAGCCATACTGAATTGCAAAGAACAAAAGTGAAAATTGAAAGATATGTTTTCTTTTTCACTTTCTTTCGATTACAATGAAAGGAAAATGGAAGAGTAATCGGACTGGAAGAAACATTGGTACGTTCAAAGGAAAAGATGTTGGGAGTGGAAAGACAGAAAAATCGAAAAGCCATCAGTTCGATCTACTAGAGCATGGTGATATTTTTTCTGCATTTCACGGGTAGACTTGAACCAAAATGGAGAGTCCAATTCTTACGTGTTTTTTATAGGAGTATAAATATAGATATAGATATCATCTGCTTTGTAGTTACAACTACAGGAAGATGGAGAATCAATAGTTGTACGTACATGTTGGGTTGTTGTTTGTATATTTGCAATAAGACGTGAAGCATTAAAAAATTCTCAAAATTATTTTTCGTATGTCCTTATAAAGAATTAAAGCTAAAAAAGAAAAGAGCATATATAAAGGAAAAATTCTCAAAATTGTTGTTTTATTTGTTGGACAGATTTGGAAAGGAAATTGTGAAAATTAAGTTGATCAAGATTACAAAGGAATGTGCCATATATAGACATATATAGGAATATAGACAATTAAAATATACATTTTGCATGTTCTCCTGTGGCAAAATTGGTCGCACCATCAAATGATGTAGTTGAGATGGGCTATGCAATTGGAAATGAAGAATATTTTTCAAATGCAACCATCCAAACATTTGTACAAATACTTTGTGCAACTCCAACTGTAGTGTTGCAACACTTGCAGGAAAACAAATAGGCCCTAAATGAAAAGTAAAGAAAATGTGACATAACTGTTGTTTGTCATGCTCTTAAGGTATAAAAATTTTACGATTCAAAAACCGTTAGGATAAGTTTGCAAATCAAATTGTTCTAAGCACACAACAAGAAACCAGAAATAAGTAAGTTATGATACATAACATATATAAACAACGATCTAATAAAGCTTCCTTTTACAAATTATGCATTTAACAATATTGCATAAATATAAACTAAACTTTGCTAAAGAAAAAAAAAATAGTTACCATTTTTGCGTGATTACGTGAAAATATTGCATAAATATAAACTAAACTTTGTTGTTGAAGAAAAAAGGGAGGTTCAAAAAATAGTCGTCATTTTTTTTGTTTTTGGTTATTTATGCAGAATCGCGAAAAAAAATATACTTTGCCGAATGGAATGAGCAACTGCTGAAACGTTTATTCCGAAATGTTTCTTCTCATTCATATTTTAAAGAAGTCAAATTTCCAACTTGATATATTAAAAGTTTTGCTACATTTAAAATGCATTTATAAAAGTTGACTAAATATTGATACGGATACTTGATCTAACAATTGAAATTTATTAATGCCAGTTAAGTCTGCTGTCGTGTTACTCGTGTAGAATGTAACAAATATATAGCTGGACTAGCATGCAAATGTTGTATACGGTCAATGTACAAACAGCTCAAAATCAATATTTTTCCGTGTTCAAATTTCGGCTTAAGATGAATGAATTATTTATATTAAAATATTATATAATATAATATTTACTAATACTGAGTTTCTTTTCTCTTATCTTTTAAAAGACGGGTCAAAAATAAAAACAGTTTAATTCAAAAGTGTTTATAAAATCTTTAAACTGTTGTAAAATTTTACTAAGCTAATTAAACAGAAATTTTGAATATAAAAAAAAAAAAAGAATTTTGAGCCGATTACATACATATCAAGCTGGTTGTTTACAAATTCTAGCTAGCCGATTCAGTAAAAAAAAAATAATGTAGTCCTTAAGAATTGAAATGTTCGTCAATGACATATATTAGAATTAACATATCATACGTACCTGAAATTGACATGAATGGTAAATTTCCTTGCCGATCTTGTCAATTATCACATATGTTGATATTCACTAACAGAAAACAATATATATATTTATCTATACTAATATAAGATGGTACAACATATTTTTGTTTTTTAGAAAAAAGTGAAACACTTCACCAGTTTCATTGAAACTGAATAAAAGATACTACAGTTTACTGGTTTAAATCCTAAATTCAAGTACTAAACAGGTACTGAAATAAAGGATAAAATCAAAAGTACTGCTAAAGTTATTACAATCCCTAAAACAAATTAATGATACTCTAATTTAAAGTGACTATACTAATTATCCTACTAGCTAGATTAACCCCACTAACATATAGCATTTAACATGAACATATAAAGTCATCAACACATCATTATCATTCTTAACTAAGAAACATCTATTCTTAATGACCTTGACTGATCTGAGGAAGAAATAGATGAACCATCTTCAGTTCTTTCTCCAAGTGTAGGAGTAACCAGAACTAAATCCACCAAATCTGCCTCCAAATTGACCTCTAAACTCCTCATAATTTCCATGTCCTCTTCATGCTCCAAACCTATGGAAAGAACCTCTAAATCCTCTCCCTCTTCTACTCCCTGCAAAAGAAGATGGTGCAATATATATATGTCATCTGATTAAGTAATATGTAACTCAATTATTTCCAGCTAAATAAATTTTATAACTAAATTGTGAAGCACCTACAAACTACACAGTGTCCTACCACGGATCGGAGACTTGCCCATGTATGTATAAATATTTACTTATGATCAAGCTAGTAAAAAGTTATTTCTAAAAGGGGGAGGGATTCCACTTAAGCAACAAAAATTTGACTAAAAAATTACAACAAAGCTTATAAATCGATAAAAAAAACTTAAAAACAGAAAGTCGTTTACAACCATAATAATTTACTTATAGATTGACCATGTTTCAAATTTCAATCAATTTGAGTGTCATTTGGTACTTTATCAATGATCATCAAGTTTATATGATAATTAGAACGGTCAACATTTAATTATTTTTGATGAAGTATTAAATAACTCTCAAATTAAATAAAATTTGAAATACAAAAATAAATGAATATATGTTTCTAAAGATTTTTTTATAAATTTATAGTGGTGTAACTTTTGTACCATTTTTTTTTTTTTTTTTGTGTAAGTGGATCCCTCTCCTTTTCTGAACATAATTCATTTTTCATGTCGATTGCCAATGAATATTATCACAGAATGAAATAGAATTTGAAGTCATATATATGCTCATAGCAAGTCAGTAACTCAATGGAAGTGTAATGTGTATGGCAATTGGCAAATTGGTAATCACATTCTGCTTCAAAAAAAAAAAAAATGGTAATCACATGAATTCAGAAAAAAAAAAAAAAATTAGTATACGTCCTCGATCGTCATGCACGTGGATAATGTGCTGCCTGGTCAGATGCCAACTGGTAAGGCTAGCTAGGACCATAGTAACATGATTCGCGATTTATTCGCGAATAATTCGCGAATAATTCGTTTTTTCACAAGAGCCGAACGAATCCCGCATAATACTACCCAATAATATATAATGCGTTTTATTCGCGAATAATTCGCGAATAAAACGTTTTTTACGCAAATAAAACGTTTTATACGCGAATTATTCGCGAATAAAACACATTATATACCGTTTTGAAGGAAATTTTGTGCTTTTTTATTTGGTTTTTAAAAATATTGGCACTTTAATATATTTTTTATTATATTATATAAGCCGAACTATTCCCGAATTATACCCGAATAATACCCGAATCACGAACTTTTGACCTCGCCGAACGAATCCCGAATCGATAATTTGTTACTATGGCTAGGACTGCTTCAACAGAGAATTTTTATGCCGAGATGATTATACATGCCGTGTGCGCAAAAGTTATGCCGTTGAGGAAACCGATTTTAAAGTTTATTAAATTTTGCAAACTTGTATAATGAGGCCCCCACAAAGTAATTATCACTCGATTATATATCAAAGCCGGTTGGGTAATACATAATAACAAAATAATTATACAAATATCTATCCGGCTTATTGATGACATCCTATACTGAATATATATATATTTTGCACATTGTCGATATATATAAGTATTGACTCCATATTCATTGAAATAAAATTCTCCATGATTTTGAAGATATATAGGAGATGTGAAATAAACATCCGCGCTTAGACATTAGGCTGTAATTAATTAGTGATGTAAAATAAAAAAAGTCAATATAAATGTGTATGATTTTGTCTAATCATACAGTTCATCTGGTGGGGCAATAGCTCTTCTATTCTGGTTCATTGTATAATTCTCTTGGCTATACAATTTATCTTCTAATATAAATGTGTATGATTTTGTCTATAATTAATCTTCTTCAACAAAATTGTACCGCATAAAATAAATTCTATGAAACTATTACTATCAAGTGGTTACAACAAAAGAAATTTAGTATGATTTTACAATTAGTAATTATTGACTAAAATGCTATGACATTTTATTCTTTACTTATAAATAAATTTTGTTTCCTTGAAGTCATGTAAATTACGTAATAGAAGATAACAATAGTTATCATAAGTAACTAATTAAGTTATATTGTAATTGTATTTTATTAAATATAATAGTAATTAATATATATTATTATGATATATCTTATTAGACTAAGATTAAAAATTTATCGGATTCATGGCGGGTTCGGATTTAGATCATGTAAAGTCAAAATGCAGATCCAAATTATGATGCAGATCATCTTTTTAGATCTATCGAATAATTTTTTAAAGATCCTCATGCGAATTCCTTAATCATGCGGATTCGGATCGGGTTTTCAGATTGTGGATATCCCCTGACATCCCTAAGCAAAATATATGTATTTTAGTAGAGACGCATATATAAAATACAGTAAGACCTACCGTCCATTGATGGACGGTCTATAGAAGTAACAAACAGTATGACAAATAGACCCCGGCTATATGGGCCCAGATATAAAGTATAACTTCTATGGACCGTTCATCAATGGACGCATGAAGTTTCGTATAATTAAAATATATCATAAATTGTTAGTGGGTATATATGAGAGCTTAATAATTAAGAAAGGTCAATACGAGAGATTTAATATCATAGAAATAAATACGATACAACAAAAGATATGTAATTTTAATGTTTTAAGGAGGCATATATAAATTCTTCTTATATTATATAAATTTAGTAAAAAAAATCAGGTAATACTATCTCTACAATTTTACAGTTATATATATATGTATAAGTATAACACACTTAATATGTTTTGAGGATCCATTTAATCTTGTGCTGAATTTTTTAGTACACATAATTTGAATTATTTGTTTTTTGATTGGGACAAGTTCTCTCAGGACAAAATTCGTGGGGAACACATTAAATTCGAGCAGGACCCATGTTATCCATGTATAGTTAGTTAGACCAATATAAAGTGCGCACATTAACTCAATTTGCAAAATGTCAAGTCTATATATATACGAAAAATTATTGTGTTTGATTGATTATTCAATGTCAGATGTAATATTCCTTTGCATAAAAAAAAATAAGGAGGAATGATATGTATAATTATTGGGTTCCAATTAATTTAGTACTGATTATATATATATATAATTAGCAAATGGGCATCCTGATGATAATTTCTTGTTCCAATACTCCACTCAACATAATGAATGTTATCATCAATAATTCAATGTAATATTTACTAAACATGGCGTTTTGTAATCTCCACATGCCTAAATGTATACCTGTCATATAACTAGTATAAAGACCCAACCTGGGACCTTAATTGTCTCGCACACAACAAAAGAAATTAATAGGAATTAATACAACTGAATTCCCTGCTTAATTTCCAGCTATTTCTCTGGCCATGGATAGCCCTCTTCTTATTCACCCCTCCACAACAATAGAAATAGAAGAGCAGTCCGAAACCGGGCTGGTTGTAGACGCCGGCACACAACCGAAGGCGACGACATTATTAGCACCGAATTTGACCCGCCAAATACTTGTTCGTCTTGCGGTTGTTCTTGCGGTTGTTGGTGCTTGTATCGCAGGAAACCGTGCGGCGTCCAACTCCTTCGATGTCTCGATTGTCGGTGATTCCATGAATGCACCGGCATACCGTCGGTTTAACCTCATGTTCGTCTCCAATGGCAAAATCTCCAACATTCTGTACGGTGCCAACAAAATGATAGAGCAAGTTCTCTACCCGACCGGTTCGTACCCGAAAAAGCCACTTAACCGTGTCACAATCCATCTGTCAGGTCAGAACTTCACCGGCTTGGTAGGAGTAGGAACTGGGCTCAAACCCGGCGAGTTCTCGATCACTCTAAGCCCTAGTTTCTTGTCATCCGAGAACCCTGCTGCCGCTTTGCAAACCATGTTGCACCGCGCCATGGCACGTGTGAGGGTTCACAACGGACCCAAGGAGGTGGTGAACGCAATAGCGAACTACCTCGCAATGCACCCAACATCCGAAACAAACATAATCGCTGGCAGTACTCAATCAGACAACTCATGCTGGTCGGTCGGGGCTTTGAAATACTTTGAAAGCAAAGAGAACGGGTTCGTGGCGAGGCTGAACCGGCGGCTCGGAGACGGGTCCGGTTTGGGTCTGTTGAACCAGAGTGTCTGTGATGCTTACAAGGCATCCCTGACCACATAATCAATGATGGGTAGGCAATCCACCTCATGTCCTCATCAGATTGTGGGCATGAGCAGGATGTACAAGCATATATAAGAGTACGTTTTGGGTGGAACCAGAGCATATATGCATAGAATTTCCTTCCATTGGCCTTAGATATATTACTTTTTGTGGTCTAAAAATACAAACGTAATTAATTAAGTATAGAAAGTTTATTAAATTGTATATTGTTGTAAGAAATTATTTTTTTGTACAAGTAATTATTTATTTAATTATTCATATTTGTAATTTGCAACATGATGGTTATCTAAAGTAATTGAGTATAGCAAGTTAAATTGTATATTGTTATAAGAAATTATTTCTTGTACAAGTAATTATTTTTTCACTTTTGTAATTTGCAACATGTTCGTTATTTTATATATACTAGTCTATCTGTATACAGTATGAGTAAATCTAGAAGGAGTACGGAGGCCTCCCGTGCTCCTAACTCAAAAATTGTACTAAACCATATCGAAATTTCGATTTATATGTCTCATTAAATTCTTTATATCAAATCTCTTAGGATACAAAAATTTTCCATTTTTTTAGTTTCTTAATTAAGTATATGTTTTGGAATTTTTTGAATGACCTCAAAATAATAATAAAATAATGCATAAAACTATGTCATCTTTAAAAAATACAAAACAAATACTTAAAAATCTCAAAAAATGAAAATTTTTGTATCCTATGATATTTTGATATAAAGAATTTAATGAGACATATAAATCGAAATTTCGAGATGGTTTAGTACGATTTTTGAGTTAGGAGCACGGAAGGCCTCCGTGCTCTTAGGAGCACCATAGTTTTACTATATATATATATAGAGTTAGGCTACAATAATATGCATATCACAGTTTTACCGTGCTATGTGGTCCGTATCTCTATTTTCAGTGTCCAAATAGTCGATCCGAACCGCTCAATGTGATCTCTATATCAAAATATGCTAGGAAACCAAATTTTATGATTTTTAGAATTTTTTTGCTATTTTTAATGATGGGGAGAAAATGACTAGATCTAAGGATTCTGGTTCATACAAAATAATGATTTTCTCCCCATCACTAAAAAGCAAAAAAAAAATCTAAAAATCGTAAAATATGGTATCTTAGTATATTTTGATATAGACATCACATTGAACGGTTCGGATCGACTATTTGGACATCGGAAATAGAGGTACGGACCGCATAGCACGGTAAAACCGTGATATGCATATCACTGTAGCCTAATTCTATATATATATATATATATATATATATAGTGCAATTTCGATAGGGGATGCATTTTTTTCTTTGTTTGTTTTTTTTATTTTTTGGCGTGACAAATGTAATAAAGTGGACAAAAAGCAAGTGTTGCGTACAAAAATTCAGTTACATAAATAATTTATTTTTCTATTACGCTATTACGCTCTTTGGTCTTGTTAGTGCAGCATGAAACCGGTATAAATAATTTCCAAGTTAGGTGTAGCTTGACAGGTCAGAATGGGGCAATTCCAGTTAGATAATTAATAGGATAACATAATAATTGTAATAGCTTGTTAGTACCAACCATAACAAATACTAGGATTAGAATGATAGATGTATTTCATATCCTCTGTAGTGCTGCATTGTGTAGCGCAGTATGTGAAACGTTAGATCATCTCAAGATCTGTGCTTGCTCGAATCTCAAGATGATCTAACGGTTCACATCATGCGCTACACAATGCAGCGCTGCATATGATGAGCACTCGCAACAATACAAGCTGTACGTGCGACCCCATTCAAAAGTGCCAATCAGGCAGCCACATATCATATCATATGTGGGCCGGTTTGAAGAATGAATTAGCGGTCTGGATACATGCATTTCGGTTTTCTTGAGTGTCCTTTTAGTTCACTTTTTTAGACCTTTTCTGTACGTGGCGTCGTGGTCATTTCATTTCAATGTCGATGTAGAGGCTACGGGGAGGGGAAGATGACAATTTTAGAAGGAATCTTCATTGATTCAGTTTCTTTTGTACTCCATGAGTGTGAAAATTATGGACTTTATATATAAGGGGGTGTATATCCTCTAAAGTAACGTAGATGGTACAGTACCTGCCCGGAGTATCTGAACCGTCAATTTTAGCAAGTCGGGCAAAGGGCAGACAAGACGGTCCCATGTGAAATTCACGGGGCTATTAAAATGTAAAGAATACGGGTAACTCAAATTTTGCGTTACTTGAGAGGATGTGAATTCATATATAAGGTTATATCTAGTATGAGTATCCACAACATATAGGTCCATATGTCCATATTGTTACAAAATTGAAGATATAAATTACAAATTTATAATATGAGTTATGAAATTTGTGTTTGTGTAAACATGTGGATAATTATAATGAAAATAACTGAAAATTTTCGGATTTATATCTATGAACATGAGATAGTCTGCATGTTCTGGGTCATAGGTATAAAAAAGGATCATATCTAGTGTTCTCAATATTAGTGTCCACACACCCACACAGAATGTTACACATTTGAGATAAAAGTTACAAATTTTATATATATGTGGATGTATGGATAGTTAAAACAATGATGCTTGGAAAATTCCTACAAATAATGAGATTTACAAACCACATGATCGGTACTATTAATTAAGCCCAGGTCTAACTAGTAACGGCATTGCCAGTATTTTCCACGAAGCGCCCACAAACACACATCTAAGATATTGACAGAGTGGACATCTCATAAGTACTACATATGAGCAAAATTAAATAAAAGGAAAAGTGAAATCTCACGCCCAATGCAAAGAGTAACAAGATCATCTAGAGAAGATCAAATCATCAAATATATAGGTTCTGGTTTTTGGGTATTTCCCTGGAATCTTTTGGCATTTTCGGCTGATGAAAAGATTTAAAAGTTGCTTTGTATTCTATTCTGGTGTTTTTGCTAAAAGATAAGATTGGTTTCAATTTCCAAACGTTATGTTCTGGTGTTTTTGCATACACGGTGCCAGATGCAGTTAATTACCTCACCTCACCATCTGCTTTATCAGACGTGAATTAATCAGTTGGTAATTAGTACAATTATAGTAAAGTAAACTGTAAAATAAACTAAAGACAAAACTAATAAACCATCTCACTTGCCATTTGGGCTCACCCAGTCACCCACCAACAAACCCAACAATTTTTATTATTAATCCAAAAAAGAGGCTATTGTAAAATTAATAATACCAACTGTCCCGTACTATTGACTCATATTATTTCTAACAATAATATTATCAACAATTGTCACATATTATTATTGACTCGTGATGCATCGTATTCATATCTGCATTTTACCATACTTGCACCTTTATTTTGGCCTAAAATTCTCAAGTTCTTATGCATTTAGGTAGTAGAAAAAATGTCTAGATTCCAGTTACTTCTTTACTTTTGTCCAAATTTCAGGTAAATTGGGCTTTTGGAGCTATTTGGACGTGATTCGGAGCGTTGAACGACACGATGACGCTGGAACGCACTATCTGCGGGCCGCGGACATGACCTTGCGGGCAGCAGACAAGACCCTGCGGCCGCAAGCCCGTTACTGCACAGACTGCTTTCTGTTTTGACGCCCTAGCCTATTTAAGGCGGTCTTTTAGACATCTCTCACAACCCTAGCCGCCTTTTCACATCCAGAAACCAGAAGAGAAGTGAGGATTGCTTGTTTCATCATCTTTCGAAGGGGATTTGAGAGGATTCTCGCACGGAAGTGAAGATCGAGTCAATTCTAGTTCTTCTTCGGTTCTTTTGCATCATGAACTCTTCCTTTTCTTTATTTGCTTTGTTTTCTCTTGTCATGAGTGAGTAGATCTTTAGTTCTTAGGGTTGAACGATGAAGTTTGTGTTTATGGATTGATTGTATGTTGTTAGACTTACGTTGTTTTCATGTTTACTTGCGATTTTCATTATAACGTGCTTGTGACTTTGCTTGTTCGTATGGTAAATCTGTAGATTATGCGCAAATCTAGTTGGTTCATAGAATATCATCTGACCAAGAACTGTTATTTGCACAATTTGGGTTGATAGATTTCTGTCCAAAAGTATCCGAGAGGATAAACTGTGGTTTCGACGAGAATCGAACCGAATCCTAGAGTAAAAAGTGAACTGAACGTAGTTTAGAACTAATTCTACGAATTCTAATTGAATTAGAAGTGTTAGGATGAACAAAACGTGAAAACTGAGGGACTTGTACCAACTCTTATTTGGAAAGGAATTGATAACGTGAGTCAAAACACCGAACCAGAACCGAAACTGCTCTCTATCAGTTGCCTGCGGCCCGCAAGCACCTGTAGAAAGTGTAAGACAGAGGTTACGACACTGTTTGCAACCTGCAGGAGACATTTGCGGCCAGCAGACAGCGTTGATATCTCTAACCAACCCTCTACGACCCGCAAGAAATATCTTGCGAGCCGCGAGCAATTGATCCAGAAACCAAACTGATTCTGAAAACCCTGGGAACGCCCGTTTATTATCTGTTTTCGAGTCTTTATCTGTTTTTGTTTACTGTTTTGCTTCTTTTATTGTTTGAGCAACCAATCTTTGATAAACCCCCCCCCCCCCCCCCCACCCCAGACAAAAAGACCAAAAATACTTCCTTTAGGACTTTGAATTGCAATTAGAGTAAGTCTAGGTTTAATTTTGTCCCTATGGATTCGACTCCGACTGTACTACACAAGATCGTACACTTGCGATCAAGTGTTAACATAGGATATTTAAAAGCCTATACGTTCAGAGCGATCAACTCGTATCTCCAATGTGGAAATATTAATAGTTGATATCAACTGTTCATTATGATCTTTATATCTAAAATGTTACCTATTTCGAAAGTTCATAATGTTTTAATCAAGTGATATTTTAAAATTATATTAAAAATAGCAAAAAAAATCTAAGAAAAATAAAATCCGGGTTATATATAAGTAAAATTGTTTGTGAATATCGATCATAATAAACTGTTCCGACTATATATTAATATTTTGAAATTGAAGATGGTCAATAGTACGGGGCAATTCATACTATTAATAGTACAATAGCCTCAATGTCGGATCTCGTAATTAATTGCTTTCTCCAAAAATTAAACATAAAGAAACGATTATTTGAACAATTTTTAATATCATATCGACAAGGCAGTAAGAAATGATATCATATTCATCAGTTGTATAGTGAAAAATACGTCTAACATAACAAAATGCTCCATTGAATTATCAGAAATATATGAAATTCCTTTCGAACAACCATTAATTATCTACAAATAAAAGGAGTTGTAGTTTAAATAAATGATTTGTTGTTGCCCGCACTATATATGCTCATCATTACAAAAGCAAACTTTTAAACTTAATTTTATTCTTATGCACAAAAATAGTTTACATTAGAGTTCAAATGGTTATTGCTTGATTTTTTTCTAACTATGTCACTTCATCATTTATGTAATGCATCCGCAGTTCTACGAGAAATATGAAAAGAATTTTAAATTGCTGCAAATCCATATCATGCCTAGTGCGATTCTTTCCCCTCTGTTGAACCTACATTGTTGAAGTGAATAATATGCAATGTGTAAAGATTCAAATGCATGTCCGAGAAACTCTCTATTGAATCCAAAATTGGACAAGAGCCTGGTCCAATCATGGTGGAGCGGTTCTCATGCAGAGGTCCTTATTAGGGAATCATAATCATAACTTACCGCGGCATGAAAACATTATTTCTTATTTTTAATATGAATAAATTTGACATCATACCAAACATATTCCTCAAAAGATCAGGCAGAAAGATATTGGGGAATATGGAGTATAATTTCTTATGAGCTAAGATCAAAAAAATTGATGAAGTGGAGCGGAAAGAAGTGCCTAGCTCATATTGCTCCTCCTTTAATAGGAAAGCAACAATTAATGCAGGTCATCTGAATCAAATTCAAGACTATTATTTTTAGTTTTCCCCAATATCTGACAATAGTCGAATAGAAATTGCAAAGGGACAAGTATAGTAGCTAGTTATATATCATGCTTCCTATTTATATATCCAATATCTCTCGCGTTAGCTATTAGTGCAATCGAAACTTATATAATTAGTGAATTGCTGGCAAGGCCGTGAAATTATCAACTACAAGGAAAGGGTAAATGTACGTAGAAATATAGTTACTTGTGTTCTTTGTGACACTGAAAGGTGTTTCTCTTATATATAGGCATTCCCCAATTAATAAAGGTAGGTACATCATGAAAATTTGTGTGACCTTAATACAAGGCTTGTTTTGTATGAAGATGGACATGATAACCGTTGTTTTAGCCGTCATATTTGTATGATTAATATAAAGTTTTACATAAGGAGTCCGTACAGTTGAACAAGAGTCGGATGATAGGATCCCATCTCGTCAGAGTGATTGTCGGGCGAGTAATACCTAATGTCCATAGAAAAAACATCCATAACATCCATAGGTTACATTTTGAAATGTATTTGTTACATTTTGCAGTATATCTGTTACATTTTATATACGTCTATGGATATGTACGTATTGATGGTTTTTCAATGGACGTAAGATGTTTCTCATTCTCGGGCAGTTCTTATTAGGGAATTTGAATCATAACTCATCAATATTTAAAACCATTGTTTATTACTTTTAACATGAATGAACTGGACATCATGCCAAATACACATATATTCATTTAAAAGAAATTAATCAAAGCGGAAGGATAAATGGATCCATTCACACAAGCAAAGGTGAATAGTCTGCTAACGGGAAGCAGAGAGAAGTGCATAGATTATTTGCTTCTTCCTTGATATCAAAGCTATGCAATTTGCCTATTTGATTCATTATAAAATAAAGAAGAATATTTACAGGTCCGACATATTTAGAGAATGCACAAAAAACACTAATTGCCTAGCCTATGACAAGTAGATCAGAAGTGTGTTTGCCAATTGTCATCCTGTTGCTTCTTCCTGGAATTCACTTGCCGACAATTCTGGAGGCTTGGCTTTTGATGTAACGTTTTTTTATAAGGTGGCAAAGAAAGTGGGTTATCTCGGGTGCATTTTGGGCTTACGAAGTGTTCCTGCATATTAGCAAACCGCTCCTTGATCAGTAACCAGTTGATAGGCTGATTTTGTAGTGAAGGTTCTGTGTGTCGTTCATCTACATATTAAGGTTGTAGCATCTTGCGGGATGGAAATGAGGAAATACTCCATAAGGCAAAGATTGATCAAAAGACGAATGAGGCAAATGACTAGTGCAATATGTCTGCCATTGTGACAATCGACAATTCTTAGGACTTGTTCATCATGATGGAAATAACTGATGCAAGATTCTCTATCCTGATAAATGTCCTTCAAAACCATTCAAGTGTGTAGACTCTTGGATTGAAAACCCCTAACGATGATAACAGGTGCAAGAACCATTGGTTAGCCAAATCAATGACACTTAAGTCTCCATTTTGTGTTAGAACACGCGTGGATTTCCAAACCACTAGGCGGTACCCTCCCCAACACTGGTAACTTTCTCTCCTGAAAAATCCCGTCACCAGATTAGCAAGTTATTTTAATAAATTTAGTTACGATTATTTTTAGTATCCTCCAATATCTGAGAAAAAAATTTAAAAATTGCAAATTGACAATCGTAGCAGTAAGTTATTATGCTATGATCTATCCAATATTAATTCTCCCTAGCTTGCCGATCCATTTATGATTTATCGCTACTAGCAAGCCAGTGTTATGTAACTTTTATGATTACTAATCATCAACTACAAGAAAAAAGTGATATATATACTGTGTGCAGCACTGAAAGGTGTTTAGCCTATATTATTATAAGATGATGAATTAATGATTCTGGAATTGTAAGATTAGGTATAGAAGTAATAAAGCATGTACATGTCATCAATAGTGCGCCTGTTACCTTAATTCATGCATAATTAATTGTGTACCAACAGACTTGCATTTTTTTTAAACATGAAAACTGAATGGTAAATGAATATATCTGATAAACTCAAGGCAGCAATATATATTGAAAATTTTAATCCTTTTCATTAATTTATCTGCTATCTAACATTGAGATTATAGATTATTGCAGTCAAAAATATATTTCTTTTCTTTAAGTTGGTTAATTTTTATTGTGTTTGGGAATTTGGTTTTCTCAAATTTGTTATTTTTTTTTTACATATATCACGGGTCACCAAAATTTTTTTAATATCCTTTTTGCTTAAACAAAACATTACTAAATAAGTACATTTTAGAAAGAAAAAAAAAAGGAGTCCATTTTTTGAAGTAGGTACATCATGAAAATCTGTGTGTGACCTTAATGCAGGTACTTATTTTGTAATCGACGTAAACCCTCCACCATAATTATGTAATCGACATGAACACTCCACCTTCTGGGTCGGTACTGCTGAGATCCAAAACCGATCTCAGGGTCCTGAGATCCCGATCCGACAGTTCTCAGAGTCCGTATCTGCTGAGTCCGGATCTCGGAGTCCCCGAGAACGGTCGGATTGGGATCTCAGGACCCTGAGATCGGTTCTGGATCTCAGCAGATACCGATGCCCACCTGCTGGATCAAGAATTTTTAAAATCGGGCCACTGAAAATTATGAACCGGATTTTCAGGTCCGGGCCACTGATAATTTCAACCGGATTTTCAATATCCGGGCCACTAGCTTTGAACCATATTTTCAACGTCCGGGCCTTATTATGGGCCGCCTTTTGATTTGCTGGGAGGGGAAAAGGTCCGCACGAATATTGACGCAGATGGAGGCTATCTGGGGCCGATTGGAGTGATCTCAGTCACAGATTTTACGAAAAAAAATTGAGGAAAAAAAAAATTTGCAAAGTGGTTACAAGATCATCTCGAATGCTGATGAGTTTGAGATGCTCAAGCCCCTCCAATTGGTTGAGAAATGGAACTCTGAACTCTGTCTCGCAATTGGGGAGATCATTGACAGCTGAAGATGCAAGCAGGCAGCTCTGATCCGGTATGCAAGAGGCTCGATGGTGATCGGATCGACTTGACTATATATGTATACATTGAGCCGTGTAGTATCATCAATGTGAATCTATTCTATTCTGGAGATGGTGATCGGATTAACTTGAATAGCAAAGAGGATACATGCACAACAGCATAATATTGATTTTGTGAAAGATGTAAAAGAAGTGTGCAGTGTTACAAAATTGTTGGTGTCAATGCTGGCAGTGTTAAAAGAATTCTTTCTTGAATTTTGAAGAGTTGACTCAATTGGTTTCCCCTTCATTAACATCTTTTGCTTTTGTACTGGAAGTAAAAAAATAAATAAATAAAAAAAAAACATAGGCATGAAAGACCTCCAACAACTATCATGTTCGGAGAATGGGAGGCGGTATGACAAGCCCTCATCGTTGCAAATTGTTGAGTATGGAGGCACTAGCTATAACAATATTTTCTATTATATCTCAAAATATTGTTACAACTACTACTTAAATACTAAACCTCCATATACCCCTAGCTTCTTACTACAACCTAACCTCCAATTCACTACTATCTCTTGCTTGGTTTGCTTCATCCAACTCCACACCCCTATTTATACTAGTTCTATGGAGAATTCTAGAACCTAGATATTTTTCCATAGATATTTTTATAGATAATTCTAGACCTAAGATATTTTTCTTATATCCATAATGTTCTAGATTATTCCTAAGAAATATCTAAACACCACATTACTCTAGATAATTCTTGATCTTGAGCTTGATGGGCTTGGGCCTCAGCGTTGATTCTCAACACTCCCCCTCAACGCTGACTTTGTACTATTCCGATTTTGGTACTCCGCGTCCATCCGGATCATCATACTTGCAACCTCGCCTTTGTGCTCGTTGAGCTTGGCACTCCTCAGTTATTTGCGATCGAACTTCCCGATGGACTTCTTGAACCCGCTTTACTAGTGGTCCCGGCACTAGTCTTCGTCGAGGTCCGACTTCTCGACGGATCACCGGACGGGCTGTAACTCCTTGCACCAACTCACGTCCTTCAGCTATAGTGACACTTCTATATGTCATCCTGACAGCATCACCCTCCTTGGTGATGACTTCCACCTTGGCGCTCTCTTGTGGCTTCTCTTCATCAGCCACGATGCAGCTTATAATTTCGGCCTCTTTTACGACTTTGGTCTCCTCATCGACCAATTCTTTAATTGGTTCTTTAAAAAACAATGACTCAAAGTCAGTTCTATTTTCATACTTACTTACCTCTTTGACATCTTTGATGTCTTCCATGAACGATGACTCGGAACTGATCTCTTCCTCCTCGAGATCACTGGCCTCCTCGACATCTATGCCATTGATGAAGGACCGCGATTCGACGTCTTCTTCCTCAAGCTCATCAACTTCTACAATGTCTCGTATATTGTCGATGGGCCAAGCCTCGATGTCGATCTCTTCTTCATCTTCTATGGCATCTTCTTCATCTTTGATCGGCCACGACTCCATGTCGAACTCCTCTTCCTCTGGCTCATCAACCTCAGCAACCTCTATGCCAACTACCGACTGTATTCCAACAGTCGCCACCAGCGTCCCAATCTTCTTCATATGGGACCTCCTCCGGCACCATCTCCACTGTGGTCACCGCGAGGCTTTCTTCATCTTCCATGATTGCAGCAGTGAGTGCTACTTCTGCATCCCACTCTTCTTCACAACCACTGCTCTCATGGACAATGTCTTGGCTTCTTGAGGTCGCCACATTACCATGGCCTTTCTTCTTCTTCCGCCAGCAATCTCGTGCATAATGCCCTCTTTTGCCACAATTATAACATCGATCGTCATCGTCTTCATTGTCATCGGATGAGTCTCGAGCTCCCCCTGAAGAATTAGTCTTCTCTTTAGGCCTTCGTTGCTGGCTAGACCTTCCTTCGGGTCTACCTCTTGACTTTCGGTCAGGTCGACCCGTCTTTCGGTTGCTGAACAAGGCCTCTTCTTCTTGCTTCAACGAGACTCCGGCCATTTGCTTCACTAGAGCCTCCTGGTTTGCGAGCATATTCTCCAGCTCCAATAGTGTTGGCTGCGTTGGCCAACCTTGGACGGCTGCTATGAACCCGCTGTACTCGGGTCTTAGCCCATTGATGAGAATCCTTCTCATCCTTTGCTCGCTGATCTTTTCTTCAGGGTCTATTTGAGCAATCTCACTACAAAGAGATTTTACTTTTGTAAAGTAATGGTTAATCATCATCTTACCTTGTGAGATTGTCATGAGCTCCTTCTCAAGTAGTTGGAGGCGCGCGTCGTTCTTCTTTGAGAAGAGTGTTGCTAGGGTATCCCAGGCTACCTTCGGCGTGGGCACTTCTCTGATGTACTCCAGTAGCTCGTCTTCAACGGCTGTCCTGAGTACAAACATCGCCTTCCCAGCCTTGATTCGCCATTTCCGCAGAGTTTCGGCTTGCTTCTCCACGGACAGAGTTTCAGCTGGCTTCTCTGAAGCCTTCTTCTTTTTCGTTTTGGGGCCAGCAACTTGTTCCGATACCGTCTCTTCTACGGTATCAACTTTCGGCGGGGTCGTCTCAGACCCGCCTACTACCTCCCATAGGTCCTGCCCTTGGAGGTAGGACTCTATGCATGCCTTCCAATATATATAATTACTAGAATTCAATTTCTTCATTCCACCAATCGTACCTGAGAAATCCATGGCTTCAACTAGGACGGCCGACGTCTAGTAAGCCTTCTTGAAGATTTCTCCTCCACCGCACTTCGCAGTCCCGGACTGTCGTCAAGCTGCGGCTCCTTCGACAACTTGTCGATACCACTATATTGACTGGCGGAACACCGGCAGAATTCCGGCTCTATGCTTGACCCCTACCACCGACTCTGAACAAGCTCCGACAACTCCGGCTCTGATACCAGATTGTTGAGTATGGAGGCACTAGCTATAACAATATTTTCTATTATATCTCAAAATATTGTTACAACTACTACTTAAATACTAAACCTCCATATACCCCTAGCTTCTTACTACAACCTAACCTCCAATTCACTACTATCTCTTGCTTGGTTTGCTTCATCCAACTCCACACCCCTATTTATACTAGTTCTATGGAGAATTCTAGAACCTAGATATTTTTCCATAGATATTTTTATAGATAATTCTAGACCTAAGATATTTTTCTTATATCCATAATGTTCTAGATTATTCCTAAGAAATATCTAAACACCACATTACTCTAGATAATTCTTGATCTTGAGCTTGATGGGCTTGGGCCTCAGCGTTGATTCTCAACACAAATCAGGTACGGATCTCAGGATTCGGAGGTGAGGCAATGGTACCAAGTTCCAGAATGGGATCCAATTGAGAGGATGATGCCAGGTATGAATTGCACAAGGAGAAAACAGAACTTAAAATGAATGGATGTTCCTGCTCTTTTTCTTGTTGCAGGAAAATATGGCAGCAAAGATGATAGCAAACATCAGTACTTGTTTGTAGTCTAGGAGTAGTTTAAGTTGAAAGCAGTAGAAAAATGTAATTTACAACTTATCATTTCAGTTTTTTTTTTTTTTTTTTCAATACCAGTATGAAATAGAATACTGGTGTGAGTGGTGTCTGTTTTCAATTTGTTTTTCTATTTTTCTCTCGAGGGTAGGTAGTTTATTAAGGGATTTCTGTCAAAAAAAAAAATAATAGATAAATAAATAAATAATAACAAAAAATAAGGATATCAGAGCTGTGACTGAATTCAAGCTCTTGGGATATTTCTTCTTGAGGATTTTAGTTCAGTTTTTAGGTTATCAATGGCTTAGTATTTTTTGTTTGTTTGTACAGTTTATATTGTCCATTTTTATTTTAAAATAAAACATTTATTACCCGCATTATAATCATCACAATAAAAAGAAAATTTTAAATATTACAAGTACCCTCACACTACATTGGTTACTAGAGAGTTACAAAGTTATTATGTTATTTTTCCGCTTACAATGTTTAATCAGACGTGCTTCACAGATCCAGTTTGTGCTTTTGCACCACATGTAAAAACACATGAAAAGAAAAAAAAAATAAATAAATCAAGGACAGAGCCGCTGCAAATCCCGGGGGCAAGCTAAGCTGGAGAGGATAATGAATCATATGAAAACATTATTCATGTTTGATATAAACATATTCACAAGGACAAAGTAAAATAATAATGTGACTGTGAGCTAGTCAACTAAGGATGGAGAAGTTAGTTATTTTACAACTAAGCGCATTGGAAAGAAAGTGTGTAGCTTATTTGCTCCTCCTTGAAGAAAGCACCTAGACAAGCTAGCTACTCTCCTCAATTTCATGGTTTTTATTTTTAGTAGCCTCCAATATCTTAAAAAAAAAAGATTCAAAAGAAATTGCAAATTAAGGGACAATCATAGCTGTTAGTTAATTATCGTGCTCTGATTTATCCTGTATATATATTTACTTGTGTGTGACATTGAAAGGTGTTTCCCTTATATATAGGCATAAGATGAATTAATGATTCTCGAAATGTATGATCAGGTATTGAAGAAATAAATAAAGCATGTACATCAGTACATGGCATCAAAAGTGCGCCTGTTACCTTAATTTATGTACGTACCAACAGACTTATTTTTTTTTAGAAAAAAAAAGATGAAATATTAAATATTAAATTTAAACGAATATATCTGAATCTGACAAACGATATTGAAAGCTTTCTTTTTAATTTCTCTGCTTTATAGCATTGAGGCTATAAGAGCAAAAAAAAAAATTATTTAATTTTCTTTTTATTTAATTTATTGTTTCTGGAATTTGATTTAGAATGCTATTTTTACATATATAACGGGTCATTGAAATTTTGTTGATTTCCTTTTGTTTGAACAAACATTACGAATAATTTTGTCAGTAAAGGTAGGTAAATCATGAAAGCCTGTGTGTAACCTTATGCAAGGCTTGTTTTGTATGAAAATGAACACAACCTCAACGGCATTGTTCTAGTTGTCATTTTTGTATGATCAAAATAAAAATTTACATTTCATAAAACAATATAAATATATATTGTGTGGATCAATAAGTGTAAATCAATAAATTCTGCATACCAAGTTCAGTTCCTTTATTTACCTGATCGGTACACACCAGTTCATTCATGCATGTACCAACTTGAGTAACACCTGCCGTCCATTTACGGACAGTACATCATAGACACAAGAGTGTAACAGGTGGGACCTACCATGTGACCAGTGACGGAGCTTGACTGATATTCAAGAGGGGGCCAATTGCAACATCTTACTATGGTTCAATTAGGGGGGGGGGGGGGGGGGGGGGGGGGGGGATAATATAATGGTTAATCAATATTTATAAACTAAAACAATAGATAATTAACATCATTTTTTCTAGGAAGGGGAGGCCACTACCCAGTTTGGCCCAAGGGAAGGCCTGCCCTTGCATATGATATTTTATGTCTATGATGACCGTCTATGTATAGACGCAACAAGTTTTCCTACCAACTTCAGCTCTACTGTGTCAAATTATATATGTGTTTGACTGCTTGACTACTCGAGCCCAGAGTCAGTGTGTGAGTGGAGCAAAAAGCTTAAGTACTGTAATTGTAGATTTGCAGTAGCCTAAAAATAGGTGGGTTCCATTTCATGTGGTTGCAATTAAGATAACTAAACTAAATTCAAATCTGAAGCAAAAAAAAAAAAAAAAAAAAAAATCTGAAGCACAAAAATATTCTTACTCGCCGCTTCCCTACTCTGTAGTCTGGTAACAAAAGGTTCTGATTCTGATACTCTGTATTCGACATAAACACTCCACTTGTGTGGCAGACCATATATATAATGAGGAGGGATCAAATACCGAGGTTTTTTGTGACAGGTCGGTAACCGTAAAATTAAATATTAAATAACTACATTTTGAATTCTTATATAATGAAACTAACTAATAGAATATTTTGTATATATCATATTTTATGTGTATATAAAAAATTATATCATTTTGATTTTATTTACATGTGCATCAAGCATTAAAAAATCAACGGTTCAAGTTTTATGATTTTTTTCTCCTTTCTTGATGACTATCGAAACAATGTTAAAACTTTATCATTTTTTATGTATATGTTATTGAGATAATAATAATACAGAATACATCTACGGTTTAGATTTTTCAATTTATGTATAAATAAAAGAATGGTGCTGATTCTTTATAATCATGGATCAAGAACAAAGAGGGCCCAAATTGTTCCTCACGTAGTAATGTATTATTATTCGTTAGCAAAATGGAAGTATCAATTTGTTGATGCTCCAGCTCCGGTACGAGATTGTTTGATTGCAAGTAATGATTCTGCAAGAATGGAAAATGGAAAGAAGTTCAAATTCCAAACGAGACAGCTTTGTATGCATGATTTTTTTTTTTTTAAAACGTACAATGGAATAACAATTTGTAAGAGGGCTCCAGCTGAATTCTTTCCTATTAAAAAGTTGTGGTAATATAATATAATTTTGTAATAATTACATATAAATTGACACACAAAATGAATAATTGTAACGTACATAACATCATGATTTTAAGTTCTTCATTCGCCCATAAATATGCTCCATTTTTTTAAATCTTAATTTCACAATATTTCACTATAGTAAAATTTGGGGGCTTGACTCCCATCTTTTGATAAAAAAAAAAAACAATATTTCACTATAAATCAAAATAGTTAATGTTGTATCTCGTGTTCCAAACAATGAGTAATCCACACGATTTTCAGATCTCCTAACATATAGCATGGTACCATGCAACACATAAGCCATTGGATCTTCTCAAGATTCATGCTAGCCCGAATCTCGAGACAATCTAACGGCCCACGTGCTGCATGCCATGTGCCATATGTAAGCACTAAATCCACACATCTTATTTTCCTCGGAAAAAGCTAAGAGAAATGGATTAATATTATTTTAAATTTTTAATTGAACTCCAGATTGTCCTCCAAAAAAAAATAAATAAAGAAAAGATAAAGAAAAAAGAGAATTGCTCAAAAAGAAAATTACAACATCTGGAGTTCAATATAATTTTTACTTCTTTTTTCAGATAGATCCCTTAATTTCCACTTACACCCAAAAACAGTAAAAAGTGTGTAAAAAACCAGAAAGAAAGAAACCAAAGTTACAAAAAAGTGCATGTTCTTAAATCTTACCTCCACCAACATCCCATTAAATATTATAATTATCCCCCTTTTACCACATCTACACCATCATTAAAACCATCATTAGTGATCTTAACCGGGAATCAATTGTCTCCTAACCATCACTTTTCCCTCTCTCTGCACACCTTCTTTTCTTCTCCCCCCTCCTTTTTTTCCATCTTTTTTGCTTAGACAAAATCCCCCATACCATACCATACCATACTCCCCACTCAAGTTTCCTCTTATTCCTCCCCCCCTCCCTCCCTCTCTCTCACACCTGTTATACCACCTGGGAAGGAACCTCTTATTCTTTTTTGGTACTTAAACCATCTAGTGACAACACAACACAAGCTAGCTAGAGACCTTTGCACTTGCAGTTGCAGCACTCACACACATGCTCCCTGCTTCTTCCTCCTCTTATTTCACCAAAAGAACAGAACTTGGAGACGAATAGGTAGAAACAGCAATTGGGTTGTGTTTATGAAGATGGCATGGAGATTGGGTCATTGTTTAGTTGTTCTCATCAGCATTCTTTTGTGCTCTGGTATGTAATGCTTTGTTTTCTCTGCTTTTACATCTTTTTTTGTAAATTTTTGTTTTGCTATATGTAATATGAAATGACATATGGTTGAAAACTTGAAATATTATGTACAAACAAACATGAACCATAGCATAACGTACATGATTTGAAATTGTAAATTATGATATCTTGACAATAGCAAATGGTCTAGTAGCTCAAGTGGTAGCTAACTAGGATGATTTCTAAGAGGTCATGGGTTCAATCCTCCATGGGCACAGATAAAAAGTTTCAATGAAACTGATGAAGTATTCCACTTTCTTCAAAAAAAAAAAAAAATGATATCTTGACAATACCAACAAAGGAAAAGGGATGGTTTGGAGGTTATTGGGTTTGTCCACATCAAATGCGAGAGTGATGATTAAATGTAGAGCATTATGGTGGAGCCAAAAGAGAATAAGATTTGTGTGTATCATCTCTAGTGGATTAAATTATACCTACATTACATATAATATACTTTTACAAATTAATAAAAGATGATATGTAATTAATTATGTACCATTTTGTCTGGATAATCCTCAGGCATACTCACAATTCATGATTAAAAAGGGACCCCCTGTTCTTTTATTTAAAATTGATTATATACTTTGGTAATTAATTATAGACGTTTGTTGTTTTTTCTTGCACAAGCTTTTTGTTTCTACCTAAGTACTGAATAAATAAAATAATATCTGATTGTGCAATCATAGTAATTCTGTTCCGAGTCAATATTTTAAATATCATGAGAAATCTCCTTCAATAAATTCCTTTTTTTTTGTTTTACTGTAATGGTTCCACAAGAATTTAAAAATTGATTAATTCAAATCATCATAGCCAGAATATATATCAAATCAGAAAAAGTAATTAAAGTTGAGATGAAAGAAATACCTCTACCTTTTGAAACTGCGGCTTGTCATAAACTTTGCATCTCATTTGCACTTCAACACATTCACATGGATGCATGTCCAGAGCAAGATGTGATCATGTCACATAAAGTGTATTTCCAATAAAATCTATAGCTAAAGTGACTTGTAAGGGGTATGGTCAATTATTGTTTTGACAGTGTTAATTATAAAAACAGAACTGCAAGCAGAGTATCAACTTTATTGCCACTAATTAGTTAACTCTAAATCTGGGGAAGGGATCACTTTACAATGATTCCTTTTTAAGATAAGGATGATTTATATTATTTTTTTTTTTTCCGACCTCATTTGGAACTTATTGTCAAGATGTTGTCAATTAAAATAACTATGTCCAGTAATCCCTCAAAATTAGTTATTAACAATAAAGTAGTAACTTCTGATTGCGGTATGTCACCAGATATAAATGAAATTAAATATTTTTAATTCAACATAACATCAAATGATTTTGTGAAAGCAAATATTTTTAATATCAAATATTCCAATAGAAAATTGTAATTCCATAATT
Source organism: Cyperus esculentus (assembly GCA_030179965.1). Taxonomy (NCBI): domain Eukaryota; kingdom Viridiplantae; phylum Streptophyta; class Magnoliopsida; order Poales; family Cyperaceae; genus Cyperus; species Cyperus esculentus. The sequence goes on along the minus strand of JASGLE010000025.1, from coordinate 2,791,851 downwards.
AACCCTTTTTTTTTTTTTTCCATTTATCATTTTACAGGTACACTAGTCCAGGCAACAACCAAGATGCTATACCGAATACAGCCCTCAGAACTTCCTGAGAGAGATGTTACAACCCCAACCACAACAATACCAGTGGTAAACCCCTCCTCAACTCCCGGTACAGTCGGTACCAGTCCAACGGTAACCACAAATCCTACATACCCATCATACAGTACCCCAACAAGCCCAACTACCATGACACCCATCACAACTCCTTACACAACAACTCCTACATCAACTACTCCATACACAACTCCAACTCCAACATCAACGACTCCGACAACTACAACCCCCACCGGTTCGTCTGGCGGCCAGAGCTGGTGCATCGCCAGCCAGAGCGCATCGCAGACTGCACTACAGGTTGCATTGGACTATGCGTGTGGGTATGGCGGGGCAGACTGCTCGGCGATTCAACAGGGTGGGAGTTGCTTCAATCCTGATACTGTCAGGGACCATGCCTCGTACGCATTTAATAGCTACTATCAGAAAAATCCTGTACAGACCAGTTGCGATTTTGGGGGCACTGCGGTGCTTACCAGCGTCGATCCAAGTATGTACCCAATTTCACTGAATCATTTACTTTGCAAAAAAAAAAATTAGTTAAATTGGTATAGCCATTAAGGAAATTAGGTTGTACTGTTTGGTACCCAGTTTAATTCAGCTTCACTCAATTAATCATTTTTCAAAAAGGTCCTTATTTTGTTGTCAACCAGATGAAATTGAGAGATTTAAAGGTTGTATAACTGATGATAGTTATCTGGTAGACGTATAACTAACAATCATAAATTACTTTCAGATTTTGAGAGACTTGTGCAAATTGAGGCACCTAAGTATTTTTTTGAATGAATATATATTTACATAACTTAAGGTTACTAACTGGTATGCTCATTTCTTTAGGTACAGGGTCATGCCAGTTCCCCTCAACAAGGTATCATTTCCTCCTGCACAGTATTCAATATTTACAATTCACTGGCTATTATAATTATAACTTGTAATAGATACTAACTCCTTTCAAAATTGTACTAGCAGCACAAGCTCATCGGTGCTGAACACATCCAATCCGGTCGGTTCCGGTTCTACTGTGTATGGTTACGACGAGCCGCCTCCTTCATATAGCGGAACTTCGACCCAAAATTGCGTCACAATCATCATTGGGTTAATGTGTCTCATCATCTCTTCGGTCTCACTGCCAGTTCTATAAATTCAAAGGAAAAATTTTATCTCCTCCACCTGTTGAGAAGAGCATGCAAAGCCTAGAAGATCAATAGTTGGGAATAGGTACTGGGAAATTGATGGGGCTCCATATTTTTTTCTTTTTTATTGTTATTATAGGAAGAATATAGAAATTTCTCTTCTTATTTAGGTTATGTTATTTTGAAAAAAAAAAAAAAAATGTGTTGTTCGTTTATACATAATTAATAAATGTGGTTCAGAATCATGCAATTCTCTTTCCTAGCTTGTGAATTTGATTAACCAAAAAATTGGTGATTAGAGTGGCATCAGTCTCAAACTCTCATGAAGGTAGTGATTACCACTGACCAGGCAGCAATATTACATATAGATATCATAATTTGTTCTTTTAATACACTAGCTGCTAATTAAACCATGTTTTTATCCATACCGATTGGTAGTCTTCTAATTGTGCTCTCATTATCTCCAAAAAAAATATTAAAATTTGGGCCAAGCTGAACTTGTATATTATTGTGAAAAGTTAATTTCCTGGATCGATTCTGGGCTACAACTGGAGTTTAGGAATAAGGCCCATATAGGGTTTAGGATTTAGGGTTTATATGCTAACAATTGGATCCACTTCCCAACACCCGACCCGATAACTACAATGTCCCCGGACCCCGGGTCACCACTCACATGGTTGTCGGGCACGGATCCGGGTCGGAAGAACCCGAATGGCACGACAGAACAGAAGGACGGCTATGTTGAGAACAGATGGCATTTCCTGCCAGGGGCAGCAGTAGCAGTAAATTACTGAGCAGTACCCTGGCCGTTGGATTCGCATTAAGATTCGTGCAACTCAATCTCGGAAACCCTATAAGCACTCTCTGTTTCCTTGCTTGGGATCGAACCCTTCAATTAATCTGAGTCGCTCGCTTATTTCGATCTCTTACTATTCATCGATGACCGTCCGATCCCATGATCATGCCTCGAATTAAATCGGCCCGAAGTCGCGGCTCGAACGGCGTCTGCGGGTCACGCGCTTCGGGCCTGGACCATGATCCGCCGTTCGATCAGATCGCCGCTGAGATCGCCCGATTATCGGATTTTAACGGAGCCCGACTTATACCCATTTTCTCCTCCTCTTCCGTTCGATCTGACGGCGATGTGACGGAAAAAAGGACGGAAAACGCAACTTTTTCTTATTTCAGGCTCAAATATGAAGTAATTCGTTCGTTCGTTCCTCCTCTTCGCCCGCCTTTCTTTTCTTCCTCTCTTTACATTTACATTCCTCTCTACTTGGGTTGCCTCCAGTGTGAGGCGCCAATCCATGGAGCACAATCTGTATTGAAAAATGATGCTTCCAAAGTATGAATTAGAGGGGACGTACGTCACTATATATGCATGTTGTTTTCTGGTATTGGAAAGGACATGACATGCTCGATGAAATGCCCGAGTGAAGATGCAAGTCTTCGTTGCAGAAACAAGATGCAGTCCACATTATTTGATTCATACCTCAAACGGGGCAGACCGTGCGTGCTCTTAGATGGCACATTGTTAAACGGGGCTGATTGATGGCAATCCATGTTGTATATATAAATGTATAACCGTAGACCCCAGCTTCTTCCCTTCGTTTCAAAACTCATTGTGGCTCTTAAACCTTGTTGTCAGTCCAAAATGGTAAAAAGATGGCAAGGTAAATCATAATGTCGGGACCAATATTTACCGATTGTTTCACCAAATAATTGCCCAATTAGCCTTCTCAGTTCTCTACTTCAAGCATTGCAAATTTGCAATGCCCGGTAGTAGATCAGAAGACTCAAATCAGTACCAAACTTTTTTTGGCCTCATTCATCTCCATTCTCTAGCAGTCTAGCTCATATTGTACAAAATAGGCTAAAATGTATAAAAAGAGGGGAAGAGTTAGGTACTTTGCTACATGAAGCTTGTTTTCAGTCATTATTGTTAGCTAAATGCATTCCTTATGTTTTTATTGATTATTTTTTCTGATAGGTTTGTGATCCAAATAGTTAGGTACTTTGCCAATGCTCATGCGTGATCAGGCAGCCTCCTATAATTACTGGCAAAGCCCTCTCAGCCATTGTACTGCCTAGAGCTGCTATATACCCCAAACTCAAAACTCTTTTTTGCATTGATTTATTATGGAAATAGAGATTCACGCTTCAGATCATAATTGTTGGTTTTTTTTTTTTTTTTTTGTCTTTTTGTGTCTTTTTCACATATTATGCTTAACCAATGTAATCTTATTACATTTATGGTTTGCTTTGCACACTGTTTTGGAGTTAAAATTGTCCTCAATTTCGACTATTGATAATTTGATATGTCACTACTGTGTTTATAATTTATATCATAACTAGCTAGTGATATGATATCGAAGGTTCATGAAATCTGTTAAATTCACTAAAATAACGAAGTCAACGATCCTGAGAATCATCAATTAAGAACTACATATAATAGAACATGCGATTCTTACATATATCAAAAATAAATAAATAAACAGCTAGAAAGTTTGTTGGAGTCACGCCATACGTAGAGTCTCCATTATTTGGCTGTGTATAAGAAAGTTGTTCAGAACATATGAATACACTCTTTTGACAAAAATCAAGTACGAGATCGATTCACCTTAAACAGAAACAAGAAAAAAAATGGTTTCTCTTAAGATGTCCTTCACTGTATTCTTTCTCATTGTTGGAATGGCAATTCATGCTTGCACTCTCAGTGTTCAAGGAGATTTCGGTGGCAGACGAGGCCTCCGTGACGATCGGAGTAGTTACAACACCGGTTTCGGTCTGGTAGCTGCAGGAGGCAGCATCAATAGGAGAGCCGGCAGTCGAGTTCTTGATTCTCATCCTGTTGATCAAGTTGGACCTGTTTTTGCTATTCCTGCCGAGGCTGTTAGCGTTGCCGGTGACATCGTCAATAGTAGTGCTGGTAAAACCAATGCTTCACACCCATAGTATCTTGTAATGTATATATTATGTTGTACACTTGTACTAGTACCACAGTACCACTCATAGTTTCTGTAAGTTGTAATCTATTTATTATGTTGTAGTAATAATATTTTCATGAATATTACTCCAATGCTCTCATCCTATAAGTCACCTATTTCTATCCGTTGATTTTTCTGATCCCACGGCTGTGAACGAAAACAAAATTTGCAGCAGCAGGTCACCTTTCTCTACAGTCGGTCATCAACCGGTAAGAAAAAATAGCGGAAAACTTTTCCATCAACTCATTTAAACATTTCCGTTTAATATCCGTCCAATTTTTGTAAATATTTTCTCATCAAAAATAAGTTTTGAGATTATTCGTGCTTATTTTGTACACCTTTTGAAATTAAAAATACAAAAACACTTTTCTTTAAGTTTAAAAGTGTGAAAATAAGCGTTTAAGTAGCTAGAGCACTTCTTCAACCCTCACCTTTACATCCATGCATCATAGCATTCGGCTAGGGTTGTAAAAATTTTTTACTTAGATTTGCACACGTAATTTACAATTTTTCCTATTCTTATTCAAAGGTGCTCGAAGTTAACAGCTTGTAATTAAGTAATTAACAATGAGAGTTTGCGCTCATTGGAATCCAAGACCCCACGTTCATTTGAAATGTTGGAACCGTTGCGCGTGAGCTTGTGAGAATTAACGCCTCGCAACATCAACTAACATGCGCGCAGGTACGAGGATGATCGTGTTATTTCTTCCTCGAGAAGGTCAATAGATTTATGCTTCTTTGCAGGCGATCCAGAAAAGGGTGGCACGTATTTATCTAAGGAATATAGTGTAAGTGTGTTAAGATGATAATAGCACAACACTAAAATGCAATCTGGACGCATTTAAATGACTTTAAGTGTGTTTTCAATCAATTTGACCTCGTTTGCACACATTATAATACCAAAACTGTTCTCAATGACTTAAATTGCATCTCAAGTGCGCTAAAGTATTCATCTAACGAATATAAGTGCGTGATGCCAATAACACTCCAAATAGCATTGAAGTAGACTCAAAACACATTTAAATAACTCTTAGTGTGTTTGAAATCAATGTCGACCGACCCTGTTTTCGCACTTTGAATTGCCATAACTAATTTCCAATGGCTTAAATTGCATCTAAAGCGTGTTAAGATAATAATTAAGATGTAAATAACACACCAAATAAAACTAAAATGCAATTTTAATGCATTTAAATGGCTCTTAGTGTGTTTGAAATGAAATTGTGTTTGCAATCAATTTTGACCTCGCAAATCTAAAGCGTGTTAAGATAATAATTAAGATGTAAATAACACACCAAATAAAACTAAAATGCAATTTTAATGCATTTAAATGGCTCTTAGTGTGTTTGAAATGAAATTGTGTTTGCAATCAATTTTGACCTCGTTTGCGCACTTTAAAAATGATTTTAAATGACTTCTAAGAAATATAAGTGCGTTTAGATGCTAATAACACTTCAAATAGCACTAAAATGCAGTCTTAACATAAACGAGTGGCTCTAAGTGTGTTTGTGCACATTAATATCAAAACTGGTTTGAAATGATTTAAATAAATGCATCCCAATCATGTTAAAAGTACATCTCTAAGTAATAGTGCGTTAGATGCAATGCGAATGCATTTAAATGCTCTAAGTGTGTTTTCATCCAATTTTGAACTTGCCAAAACTGATTTTAGATGACTTGAATGCATCTGAAGCGCGTTAAAGGACATATCTCAGGAATATAAGTTTGTTTTAAGATGCAAATAACACTCCAAATGACACTAGAATGCAATCTAAATTGCTCTAAGTGTATTTTGCGCACAATGTCAAAACTGGTTTGAAATATTAAATGCATCCCAATTTCTTTAATGTACTTATCTCACGACTATAAGTGCGTTAAGATGCCAATAACACTCCAAATAGCACTAAAATGCAATCCGAACGTATTTAAATGGTTCTAAGTGTGCAATCCGGACGTATTTTAAATTGTTCCAAGGATGTTTTCTTTCTATCCTATGGAATCCTTAAGATCTTTTATCTCGCCACCAAGAAATTTTGATCCAATTACAGCCGATCCAAAATTCTATAGCTTAGAGAAAGTTCCTCGATCACGGACTTTTTAGAAATTCTTTGGAGATTTTATTCATCATATATGAATCGATCTGATTCAAAAGTTAAGAACTTGCATTCATATCTCAGTGTCAATTCAAACATGGAGTGTTAATCAAATCCATGTTCTAAGAAATCTTTACCATCCGGAAAGAAAGAAAACTGGAGTCTTTTTCGTTTTCGAAGCAAAAAAAAAAATATATGTTAATAAACGTAGGATCAAGATAACCTTAAAAAAAAAATCTGATTTCTGTGATCCATATTTATTACTACGAGTGCAATATTTACAAAAAATATCTCTCCACGATCTTAACTACGAGTGGGTTCAAACTTATAAGATCCATCCTTTCCGAGATTTATTTCAACTTGATATTACCAAACTTGGTATCAAAAATTCAAGATATTTTTTATATACCATGGGTAATTCTTGAGAAGATTTTTATGAAATGGACTTGGATAAGTGAGAAGATCCTTATGAAATGGACTCTAATAAGTGATAAGTCATGTTGGTTAACCGTATGATGAAAGACGGAAAAAAATCATTGGCTTATAAGATTTTCTATCGAGCCGGGATAGGTATTAGAAAAGAGACAAAAAAAAATCCAGTATTTGTTTTACGTCAAGCCACGGGTTCAAATCCCGTCTCCGCACCAATGTTTTGTTTTTTTGAAACGAAACATTGGTTCAGTTAGTTATTGACTCATAACTCAAAAAACTAAATCAGGGAAGGTTCGAATCCTTTCGCCTTGCCCCCCATAAAAGGCGATGATCATCGATTTATATTGCTTTTTTTCTTGATTGAATTAAGAGGCTTGTGGGGTATCCCTCATAGGGTAGGGATGTCTATATTGTTGGAAGCAAACTCCGGGCTAATATGAAGCGCACGGATACAAGCCTTGGAATGAAAGACAATTCCGAATCAGCTTTGTATACGAACAAGGAAGCTATAAGTAATGCAACTAGGAATCTCATGGAGAGTTTGATCCTGGCTCAAGATGAACGCTGGCGGCATGCTTAACACATGCAAGTCGGACGGGAAGTGGTGTTTCCAATGGCGGACGGGTGAGTAACGCGCGAGAACCTGCCCTTGGGACTGGAAATGGTTCCTAATACCCCGTAGGATGAGGAGCAAAAGGAGGAATCCGCTCGAGGAGGGGCTCGCGTCTGATTAGCTAGTTGGTGAGGCAATAGCTTACCAAGGCGATCCAACTCCATTGGATTGCCAGAATCCATGTTGTATATTTGAAGCAGGTTGACCCCCGTACTTCTCTCATGAACCCTCTTCCTGCTGAGCCCCTTGGTCCACAGAGAAAAAATGTAGGGCTGGTGCTAAAAATTCATCACGGAAGAAAGGACTCAAAGAGCCGAGATCCCTATGGGGATCACTAACTTATACTAAAACGAATAGTAATCTAATAGAAAAGAACTATTTTTTCTGTATACTTTCCCCAGTTCCATTGCTACCGTGGGCCTTACGCAATCGATCGGATCATATAGATATCCCTTCAACACAACATAGGTCATCGAAAGGATCTAAGATTCACCAAAGCACGAAGCCAGGATCAGAAAGTTGATTCCTATTTTAAGAATGCATAACCGCATGGAAAATGCAATCCGAATGTTAAATCAATTTGACCTCGTTTTCGCAAATTATAACAACAAACTGGTTCCAAATGATTTATATGCATCTCAGTCACGTTCAAATACTTATCTAACAAATGTTAATATGCCACTAATACACCAAATCGCACTAGAATGCAACTTGAACGCATTTAAATGGCTATAAGTGTGTTTTCAATCAATTTTGTCCTCATTCACGTTCAAGTCTTACCTAGTGAGTATAATTGTGTTAAGATGTCAATAACACTCAAAGTACCACTACATTGCTCCGAACACATTTGAATACATTTTGGTGTTATTTTCAGTATAATTGGCTTCTCAACATATTATCTAGCTTTTATTAGTACTTTCATGTGCGGAATATGCAGTCTAAATAATCTTGGACTTGTTTTTGCATTATAATGTGAAAAAAGGAGTCCAAAGTTGATTTAAAACCAAAAATGAGCTATTTAAAGATGTTATGAACGCATTTTGATGTTATTTTATGTTTAATTGGTATCGTAAAACACTTATCTTGCTTTTATGTGTACTTTAAATGTGTTGGAGATGCAATTCCAATTATTGTGGACTTGTTTTTGCATTATAATGTGAAGAAAATAGTCTGAAGTTGATTGAAAAATACAAAATGAGCTACTTAAAGACGTTATGAACGCATTTTTGTGTTATGTTCTGTTTAATTGGTATCTTAACACAATTATGTTGCTTTTTATGTGTACCGGAGATGCAATCTAAATCATTTTAGATTTTTTTTTTTTTTTGCATTATAATATGCACAAATGCATAATTTAGATGCAATCTAAATAAGTTTAGACAATTTTTAGTACTATAATGTGCATAAAAGAGTTCAAAACTGATTAAAACACGGAAAAAGTTATTTAAAGATGTCATGAATGCATGTTCAGTTTAATCAATTTAAAACACAAATTGAGCTATTTTAATAATGATTGCATTTTGTGTTATTTTTATATTGATTGGCATCTTAAGATACTTATCTCTCTTATATGACTACTTTAACGTGAACGAGATGCAATCTAAATCATTAGACATATTTTTGCATTATAATGTGAAGAAAATAGTATGAAATTGATTTAAAGTTAAAACACAAGATGAGCTATCTAAAGACGTTATGAATGCATTTTGGTGTTATTTGTAGTGTAATTGACATCTTAACACACTTATCTAGCTTTTATAAGCACTTCAACATGATGAAGATGCAAAATTAAATTATTTTTATACTTGTATTAGCATCATAATATGCACCAGTGAGCCCAAACTAAATTTAAAATACAAATAGAGCTATTTAAAGACGTGCTAAACAACTTACTTATGCGTGATAAGTATGTTTATTCACATTACACTCAAAATATAATACTAAAATGCACTCAAAACGTTTTAAATAGTTATATTTGTGTTTTAGATCATTAACGCTCCAAATAGAACTAAAGTGCAGTCTAAACGCATTTGAAGGGTTCTAACTGTGTACTCAATCAATTTAGACCTTGTCTGCGCACACTATAATGCCAAAACTGGTTTAAAATAACTTTAATTCCTCTCAATCGCATTAAAATACTTATCTAATGAATATAAAAGCGTTAAGATGCAAATGACACTCCAAATAGCACTTAAAAATGAACTCTAAACTTAGTTAAATGACTCTAAGTGTGTTTTGTGCACATAATGATGTCAAGATTGGTTACAATGGACCTGAATGCATCTCAATGGCGTTAAAGTATTTATCTAAGGGCTATAAGTGTATTAAGATGCAAATAACACTCCAAAGAGCACTAAAATGCAATTTAAATTCATTCAAATAGCTCAAATTGTGTTTGCAATCAATTATAATGTCAAAACTGATTTCAAATGACAATACATATGAAGCACATTAAAATACTTATCTTACAAATATAAGTGCATTAAGATAACACTCAAAACGTCACTAAATTGCAATTTGAACACATTTAAATGGCTCTACAATTTTGACCTTGTTTGCGCACTTTAAATTGCTAAAACTGCTTTCAAATAATTTAAATTGCATCTCAAGTGCAAATACTTTGGATATCAATAGTCAAACAACAATAAATTACAATTCATTTAAATTACTCTAGTTGTGTTTGCAAATAATTTTGAGCTTGTTTACGCTTAAATTGTCAAAACTAGTTTCAAATGATTTAAATTACATCTCAAGCGCGTTAAAGTACTTAATATAAGTGCGTCAAGATGTATTTAACTATCCAAATAGTAACAAAATGCAATTTGAATGCATTTAAATGGCTCTAAGTGTGTTTCAAATCAATTTCGACCATATTCGCGCACATTATAATGCCAAAATTGATTTAAAAAGAGTTAAATGCATCTGAAGTATGTAAGTACTTATCTAACCTATATAATTGTGGTAATATGTAAATAAGACTCCGAATAGCACTAAAATGCAATTTGAATGCAATTTAGAAACACAGTTAGAGTCATTCAAATGTGAATCATTGTATTTTTAGTGCCATTCGGAGTGTTATTGACATCATAACATGCTTATAAATACTTTAACGCGCTCCAAATGCATTTAAATATTTTGAAATCAGTTTTGACATTATAATAACGAGGTCAAAATTGATTTGAAGTAAATTTAGAGCCATTTAAATGCACTCAAATTGCATTGTAGTCCTATTTGGAGTGTTATTTGCATCTTAACGCACTAATATTCGTTAGATAAGTACTTTGACGCGCTTCATATGCAATTTAGTGCTATTTGAAATGAGGAGGGTTCCAATGTCTCCATTTTTTGTGCCTCCATCGTGCCTCCATGATGCCTCAACCTTTTAAATTTGAAATTTGAAATAGGATTTGATCAATATGATATTCTCTATGTGCACATAACAAATTTTTCCAATTTTTTTGTTTTATATAAATCAAACAACATCTAGAATTTATTCATATTAGTGCATTTTTTTTTAATCTCTTGATGCCAAACAAAAAACATATTTTAAATTTGATAAATTTTTATATATACATAAATGAAATAATATAGATTAAATATAAGGGTTTTGTTTTGAAAAACTAGTTTTAAATTTTGAGTTATTTGAAATTTGAAAAGTGGAGGCAAACATAAAATCTAAAGTTGATTTGTGTGTGCATTGGAACCCTCCTCATTTAAAATATGTGTTTGCATTATAATGCGCACAAAACAATCTAAAGTTGATTTGTAATATAAAAGAAGCTATTTAAAAGTGTTACCGGTGCATATTGGCATTATTATGTTTAATTGGCATCTTAACACAAGGGCGGAACCAAACTCTCAATACAAGGGGGCTCAACTTTTTCGATGCAACATAGTTTTGTAACTATTAAATAAATTAAGTATATTTTTGTAAAATTTTGAAGATATAATCGTGTAAGTAAATATTTTAGAGAATGACAAATTTTGTAAATTTTCTTAGAAAGTATATTTTTGTATTTTTTTCTGGAAAAAGGATATTTTTATAAATTTTTAAGGATATATTTTTACATTGTGTGCCAGTGCCTATCCCAGGACTATACTGGGTCCCGCCTCTGTCTAACACACCTGTCTAGCTTTTATTGAATGTGCTAGATATGTAATTTAAAGCACGTTAGACTTGATTTAGCGTTATAATATACAAATATGAATCTAAAAGTTAATTTAAACATTAATAGAGCTATTTAAACATGTTATGAATGTATTTTGGTGTTATTTTTAGTTTAATTAGCTTTTTAACATCCTCTTGTTTCACTGAACTGGGCTTGAGCCTTTGTGTTTTTCTTTAGGTGTTAATAATCCAAATAGCACTTTGAATGTATTTAAATGGCTCTAAAGTGTGTTTTAAATGCAATTCAAGTGTGTTGTTTGCATCTTAACTCTTACTATCTTAATGTGTTTTAGATGCAATTAAAGTATTTCAACTATTCAAGTCACTCATTTTGGCAATTCAAAGTGCGCAAACGAAGTCGACGTTGATTTCAAACACACTAAGAGTCATTTAAATGTGTTTTGAATGTACTTCAGTGCTATTTGGACTATTATTGGCATCTTAACGTACTTATTTCGTTAGATGAATACTTTAGCGCACTTGAGGTGCAATTTAAGTCATTGAGAACAGTTTTGATATTATAATGTGTGCAAACGAGGTCAAATTGATTGAAAATACACTTAGAGTCATTTAAATACATTCAGATTGCATTTTAGTGTTGTTTAAAGTGTTATTAGCATCTTAACACACTTACGTATTATTCCTTAGATAAATACGTGCCACCATTTCCTGGATCGCCTGCAAAGTAGTGTAAATCTATTAACCTTCTCAGGGAAGAAATGACACAATCACCTTTGTACTCATGTGCATGTTAGTTGATGTTGTGAGGCATTAATTTTCACACGCTCACGCGCAAAGGTTCCAACATTTCAAATGATCATGGGTCTTGGATTCCAATGAGCGCAAACCCTCATTGTTAATATAAGAAAGAATCCCATGATCTATTATATATTGGTAACTGATGATTCTCAAGAGTTGACTCTGTGACTTGATTAAATATTTTAGTGAATTTAACGGATCTCATTAGAGGTAGCAAAATCTAACCTGACCCGAAAAACCCGCTTGACTCAAGTTTCAGGGAAAGTCGAACTGACCCGAACCCGAACCCAACCCGACTAGTGTTTTAGGGAAAATCAGACTAACCCCAACCCGACCCGACCCATGTTTCAAGGAAAAGTCAAGCTAACCCGGAAAAAGAGATGCAAAACTTGATCTAACTCGAAAAACCCGCACGACCCGACCCGACCCGAAAAATTGCCGGCAGACTTCAACTCGATACCAGACCCGACCCGAAAAAATGCCGACAACCGTCAATCTGATACCCGACCCGCCCCGACATTTCCATTCAGTCAAAATGACCCGACCCAAATCCGACCCGACTATCTTCCACCTCTAAATTTCATGAACCTTCAATATCATATCACCAGCTAGTTATGATATATAAATTATAAACACAGTAATGACATATCAACAGTCGAAATTGAGGACAATTTTAACTCCAAAATAGTGTGCAAAGCAAACCATAAATGTAATAAAGGTTACATCGATTAAGCATAATATACGTGAAAAAGAAAAAGAAAAAAAAACAGTAGTTATGATCTGAAGCTTGAATCGCTATTTCCGTAAATCAATGCAAAAAAGAGTTTTGAGTTTGGGGTAAATAGCAGCTCTAGGCAGTACAATGGCTGAGAGGGCTTTAGGGTTTAGGATTTTTTATAAATATTTGTCAGCACATCATATGGTGTGGGACCAAATACTGGGCAAATATATATTTTTCCTTGCCAGTAATTGTAGGAGGTTGCCTGATCACGCATGAGCATTTGGCAAAGTACATTGAGAAAAATAATCAATAAAAACATAAGGAATGCATGTAGCTATCAATAATGATTGAAAACAAGCTTCATGTAGCAAATACATTGAGAGCCGTTCTCTTCTCCTCTTTTTATACATTTTAGCCTATTTGGTACAATATGAGCTCAGCTAGAGAATGGAGATGAATGAGGCCAAAGAAAAGTTTGATCAACATGAGAATTGATAGGGGCATGAATGGTTATTAGAAAACATTTTAGTTTTGAGTTTGATCAGAATAACGAAACGGTTAACGCAAACAAAAACTTGATCGTCGACTAAACGAAACGATCAAAAATCAATGGCAGTTTCGTGAAACAATCTGTAAATATTGATCCCGGCATTATGATTTACCTTGCCATCTTTACCATTTTGGACTGACAACAAGGACTCAGAGCCAAAATCAGTTTTGAAACGAAGGGAAGAAGCTGGGGCTCATGGTTGTGCACTTATACATACAACATGGATTGCCATCAATCAGCCCCGTTTAACAATGTGCCATCTAATAAGAGCACACACGGTCTGCCCCTTTGAGATATGAATCAAATAATGTGGACGGCATCTTGTTTCTGCAACGACGACTTGCTTCTAGTAAGCGACCCGGCAATTGGTTCTGACCTTGGCTATCTAATAATCATTTGCATCTTCGCTCGGGCATTTCATCGAGCATGACATGTCCTTTCCAATACCAGAAAGAAACAACATGCATATATAGTGACCATAGGTGAGTTCTAATCCATGCATATATAGCCCCATTTTTCAAAACAGATTGTGCTCCATGGATTGGCGCCCCACACTGGAGGCAACCCAAGTAGAGAGGAATGTAATACTGTGTTTAAAATGAATTCCACCTCCCACAAACACGAAATGGAATTGGAAATTTCCGTTTTCTGTGCTCAAAACGAGCGGAGGCCCCGAGCGTGATTTCAGTTGGCAAGAAAATTTCTCTCCCAAATCGCATTTGCAAATCGTGTGAAAAACGATGGTATTTGAACGGATGAGAATTGGGATAGCGGAGAGGACAGTTCTGTCCTTCGTCGTTCTTCCCCTCTGCTTATGCAAAGGTCTCAAGAATCCTTCAATTTTATTAAGGTAAAACTTCCGACCATTCAACCAATAGCTTTATCTGGCAAGAGAGATCACCATTGCTTCTTCTCCTCCGCTCATATATTCAATATGACTCTCAGTTAAAAACCCTAGTTCAGTGGTACTTGTGTAAATAGATAGAAAATTATGGATGTTTCTCAATTTCTCTGAACTGAACTCTCACTCAAAAAAAGATCACGCTAAACAGAAAATTTCAATTCAAATCATTTCGTTTCGTTTCTTTTCCATTGAACTGAAATGAATTTCTTTTTCACTTCATCTTGAACAGAGTATAAATGTAAAGAGAAGAAGAAAAGAAAGGCGGCCGAAGAGGAGGAACGAACGAACGAAGCATGCTCTGATTTGAGCGTGAAATAAGAAAAAGTTGCGTTTTTCCGTCCGTTTTTCCGTCACATCACCGTCAGATCGAACGGAAGAGGAGAAGAAAACGGGTATAAGTTGGCTCCGTTAAAATCCGATAATCGGGCAGTCTCAGCGGCGATCTGATCGAACGGCGGATCATGGTCCAGGCCCGAAGCGCGTGACCCGCAGACCCCGTTCGAGCCGCAACTTCGGGCCGATTTAATTCGAGGCATGACCATGGGATCGGACGGTCATCGATGCATAGTAAAAGATCGAAATAAGCGAGCGACTCAGATTAATTGAAGTGTTCGATACCAGCAAGGAAAAAGAGAGTGCTTGTGGGGGGTTTTTCGAGATTGAGTTGCACGAATTAAAGCGAATCCAACGGCCAGAGTATTGTGCAGTAATCTACTGCGCAGTAGAGGATAGGAATTCGGAAAAAGATATACTTGTCCTATGTTCGTCCCTCCTTCTAAGAAGAAAGAAATTTGGTTCCTAAAAAATCCGGTACTGCTGCCCCTGGCAGGAAATGCCATCTGAATTCCCAACATAGCCGTCACTCTGTTCTGTCGTGCCATTCGGGTTCTTCCGACCTGGATCCGTGCCCGACAGCCATGTCGGTTAGGGGGCTAGCTGAGAGCGGTGATAAGGCGAGGGAGCTTTGCAAAATCAACAAAATTATTTTCTCTGTGTGATTTGAGATTGTGAATAAAAAGAACATATCTAGTACCCCAAAATGAGAATTTATGGATTCATAGAGGTAAAATTAAGTTTTTGTTCAGTAAACGAAAGAAGTTTCGAGTGAAGTGTATCAGTAAATGTAAATCTGTACTGTTACTGGCTGATTAGTGCCTGCCGTATGACCTGACCAGATTCAGTAGAATTTCTTGGCCTGGTTTTGTTTGGTATGTACATACAAACATGGCCAAAGTCAAGCAAGGTTTTGAGCACAATCAACATATATTCACACACCATTGTTGCATCAAAAGGGATGCAACACCATTCTGTTTTAATTGTGTACATGACAGTGGATAAAACGATAATCAGCTATGTACTTGGCTTACTCACATCTTCAAGTCAGACAACTTTACTGGGAACTTTAAAAAAGGTGATGGATGAATCACAAGATCTGTCAAGGGTTCTAAGCACAAATTCGACTAATTTTGAAAACTTAAGAATCAGACAAGGGAGAAACAAGCATTTGACATTTCTGAACGATTTTTGAATGCAATCTGAGCTGCTCCAAAATCCACCCAACCTGAAAAATAATCCAATTTTATGAGACATGAAATTTGGTATTAACCTCACCCCACATTTCGCACAGCCTAACCCAAAAGTTCCCAAAACCAGAATTAAATTCTAATTCACATAACCAGCCAAATTGCAACAGGAATCAGAATAAAATTGAATAGGTAACAACGGTAAGGGAGTTATTCTGGGCTTCACTAGCAGGAGATTAGGCCCATACATCTCATACAAAACAAGTTTTTTATAAAGGCCCAGAAAAAGATTAATAGCCCATACATCGATCTCATACAACACCCTATTTTGAATTTTTTTTTATTTATTTTTTAAATAGGGTTTTTAGTAACTAAGCACCATCCAAGTACTGTCATACTTATTTGCATCTCTACGTATTATATTTTGTATATAAAGTCTGGATGATCCCAATCTACAGTTGCTCAAAATGAATCTGCACCGTCTACAATAATCAGAGTCAAGATCTGGACCGTCCAAACATAAGGTGCTACTGTTTGGTACTGTTATGTAAACAGTACTCAACAGTAATTTAATCTCATCCGTTCAATCAAACTGATTTCGATCACGGCAGTCGGTCAATTTCCAGAACATTCTCACCCTTCTCCCTCTCTGACTCCATCGCTTGCTCTCTAACTCCATCGCCCTTCTCCCAAAGCAGCCCCCGCTCTTGCTCGCTCCCTCAGTTCCTGAGCAAGCGGCAAAGAGCAAACCCCTAAAAACCCGCCGTCCGACCGTCCGACCGCTCCCATCAGCAACTGTACTCAAGAGAGAAAGAGGATCGCGCCCTCCTCACGCAGTCAAGAAGTCTTGGTTAAGCCTGTCCTCCGCAGAACCTTCCGTCCGGTAACCGCTTCTTTTCAGCGAGCCATTGAATCGAACCTTTCCCCTGACCGCCGCTCTCGTCAATGCCTTCATAAGAGGTAATGAGTCGCTTCTCCTGTCAGGTACCCTACTTCCTTACCGCGCTCTTGGGAACGAAAAGAGTTGAGACAAAATGCATAGGTAAATCGCATCTATATATTGATTTACCAAAATAGTATATAAATCAAGATGAAATTGGATCAAGTGGAACCATTCTGATAGTTCTGATTGAATCAAGCTCATACCATTGTAGTAGTTCATCCATTACTTGCTGATAGCTGGTTGAAATTAGAAAAGGAAATTATATAGCAGATAATTGATGACTTTGTTTTTCAACATTTCTTTTAGAATATATCAGTGCACATGAGGTAGAGTACTAATTCATGAATTTGAAACTATTTATTACAAAATATAGTTCTAACATGACTACATGAGATATGCAACACTACTCAACAACTGTCCCATTTACGGTTGGCAAATCATGCAGACACTGACATATTGTGGTCTGGGCTTGGTCACCAGATGGTGAATTTTCAGCGAGTACAACATATAACATGCTGGCAAAGGATGGAAGGCACAATCATCGATCTTGGACATTTGACGAGCGAAGGTAAAACCGTCTCTCAGATTGTTTTTCGTCCTGAGGAGGATACTTATGGTTCAAGTTGGCTGTGTTATGTGTACAGTCAATGTCCACTAGAAACTGCAACACATTTATTTTTCTATTGTTCTAAGCTGGATATGGAATCAAGTCATCGAAGCATTGCAGCTTCCATCATTGGTAGCTGCTAAATAACAGTAATATCTTCAGCATTGCTGAATACATTTACTTAAATGTACCAATTAAGTGCTATATCTCCAATTCATGATTACTACTTGGATCATTAAACATTTAAGATAGTCATGGTCGTGCAATTTCGATCAAAATGAGTAGAGCCATATAGGAAATGGGTATAGCCACATGTTATCCATGATCATTTGGGAGGTTTATGGCAAGCCCTTATATAAAACACCAAGCAAATCTCATGGTAAAATAGAAGAAGGGCATTTTTGTTCAGTTACAGGTAAAATATTAGAAATGGTTCTGACCAGTAAAGAACTTTGTCCAATTTTAATCTAATTATTTACTTCTAGAATTAAAATTAATTATTAGTTTTCACTTTTCAGATTGTTTTCATTTTCCTTTCTGGTACTCTCATGAAAAAAGCCCAAGAGAAGGACAGGAATTTTTTTTTTGACAAAGATGCATTACTTAGCCAAAAATAAATACAGTACAAGGGAGGGAAGGGTACCGTCTCTCTGTCTCTGAAATAACAAGGTACAAGTTCAGTAGTTTTAGCTTGTCCTTATCCTTGAAAATTTTGGTGATAGTTCGAGCTCTTTTATATCCAGTTACCAACTTAGCAAAATAAAATAATTAAAAAACAAGTCTGATTTTTTTTTTCATTTTATGTTACTTCAACAAGAACCAGTGAGCAATTAATGAACTGGTCTAATGAGCTATTTACTTATCTTAGAGACTATTTTATATTCCCTTATCCCCTCCAGTAAAATTTGATTCTTAATCCTTTGAATCTAAACATTCTTTTGTTGCTCAGACTGGTAACAGCTTTCCATACATGAACCGGTGAATACTTAAATTGATATATAACCTATGCTTTTTTTTTTTTTTTTGGGAAACATCATACAAGTTAACTATTGTCAGCAGTGCAGTAAAAAGAGGTATAGTAATTTGTAGTACCGGACCTATCTATAACAAGGATGAAGTATGAGGAACCATATCTGTGTAAACTTGAAAGAAAAAAAAAAAGAAAAAAAAAGCCCCAATTCTGTATAAAAATTCCTTATATATATTGTTACATGATTACAACTTAATTCTTAATTTATTGTATAGAAATTGTGTCCTTGCCTTTGATCTTTGTATCAAGTGAGTCCGGATCGTCTAGCGCACTGCCGAATGTGCAGCGCGCATTCGACGGTGCGCTAGACCTCAGGATCTGAACTCATTACTTTTCACGGATCCCAAGGTCTAGCGCACCGTCGGATGCGCACTGCACATTCGGCAGTGCGTTAGACGATCCCGAGTGGTATCAGGTAGGCTTCGAATTGTTCTTTTTTGCTAAGAAGTTTGATACGTTGTTGCACTCCACATTTATTTTCATGCTTTATAATCTTTTAGCAATTTGACTAGACAACCTTCATACTGTTGAATTGTAATTTGCAATATCTTTGCAGCCCCAGTTCATGATAGGCTTACACCTAGGAACTTTTTACTGGCAAAATAAGTTGAAGACATCTATATCTCAAAACTATACCACAAAGATCATACAGAGATATAGATGCAGGTCAATGGAGCTATAAATCTAATACAATGATTGTAATAGCAAATTAGGAGTCATGTATTAGTTTTTTAACCAGTAAATCAGAGTTTAACAGTATTTTTTGTTTTACACCAAACTTAGCGTATAGCATATTTGGGAGATATGCATACAGGCGGCTTCAAGCTCGATATTATTTGTTTATCAAAATGATGAATATAGCAAGCACAAATTTAATATGTGCATGGTAGTTGTTTTAGTTCCTGTCTGATTTTATCGTCTACTGATTTTAAAGGCAAGTTATTATTAGTCCATATCAAAAAAATAAATAAATTCCTTGCCAGCTGAGCTGCCACTAAAATTGACGACTATAATGATAATATATATATATATATATATATATATATATTTTTTTTTTTTCAGGTAGTTTGCACTACCAGTACCCAACTTTTTTCATTCCCCCTTTCTTTTTTCAGAAAAAAGCATCATTCATGTCGCAGCGAAAGCGCGACCATCTTCTAGTTAAAACTTAAAAGACGTGCATTTGTCATTCGTGTAAACTGTAATGTGTATTTATATGATCAAAAGGTTTTAATTTCGAGCATCATCAATTTCTGGAAAGTTATTAATTAGAAGATACTCATACTAATAATTGAACAATTAATTCTTTTCATGAAACGACAATTGTGATCAATTAAGTCTGTGGCTGATTGGAATTTGCCAGTGGGGCAGATAATAACATAACACAATCCTCCTGCATGCAGTGGCCTGCTGTCTGTGTACCTTTCAATAATCTTCTAGAATGAATATATTATTATGAGGAGGGTTCTAATACCTCAATTTTTTGTGCCTCCATCATGCATCCACTTTTTTAATTTCCAATAACTCAAAATTTAAAACTCATTTTTCAAAACAAAACTGTTAAATTTAATTTATATCTTTCCATTTATGTATATGTAAAAAATCATCAAATTTGAATATTATTTTGTTTGACATCAAGGGCTTCAAAAAAATGTACTAATTTGAGCAATTTCTAGACGTTGATTTTTATAACTCATTAATTTATATAAAATAAAACAAAAAAGCAAAAAAATTTGTTATGTTATAGAAAATATCATATTGATCAAATCTAACGGTTTTGTTTTGAAAAATGAGTTTTAAATTTTGAGTCATTTGAAAATTAAAAAGTGGAGGCATGATTGAGGCACAAAAAATTGAGACATTAGAACCCTCCTCTATTATTATAGACATGTATAATAATATATACAACAGAGAAACAGATGGTCGACCTAAACATGAATTTATTGTGTGGCAATATTAATAATCAGATCTATATAAGTAGATAACCTTGCTACGTGAATTGCTCGAATTTAATGTCACGACTGTGGTACAGAGTCCAGTTTGTACGGAACCACATTCTGTTCATGCGTTTGCTGTGTGTGTGGCAAACCATGTAGTAGGTTATTATTTATTTTACCAGAACAACATCAAGAATATATGCATGGCAAATTAAGTAAATGTTGAAATTTGAATTTGGTATCGTATACGAGGATTTTGTTTTCATCCGATCTCCAACAAATTAGTGAGACTTTTTTCTTTTTTTTTTTTTTTTGGGCCATCATGGTGGAATGAATAGATTTAGCAAAAACATCCAATTTCCAGCAATATACAATCTTAACTACTATAAGACACTATAAAAAATTAAAAACGAAATATGAATTCGTGCAAGTATAAACAAGAAATTGTTATTTTGTAAGCATGTATTAATTAGACTTGGTCACTAAAGTTGAAAGTTTGCTCACCAACTTATGTATATCAGTATATGTAAACAGCTAACACAAGGCTTGAATCTTAAATGGTCGGTTTTCACAAGTCACAACTCGATCGAGTATAAAAATGTGGGAGCTGATATGCACACATATATATACGATCATTTGTACGCAGGGGCGGAGAGAAGGGGGGGCGGAGGGGGGTGCGACTCCCCCTATGATTTTCTAATTTGTATATAGAAACGTTAATATGCAGTGTATTTTGTTAGAGAGTTCTCATTTCACCCCCCCAATAAATTGTCCCTCGGAGTCTCGACCCCCCCTAATTTCAAATCCTGGCTCCACCCCTGTTTGTACGCACGTGCCAGCATATATAGATACTCACTTTATTATTAATTCTTACTAATTGAGTTAACGATTTTACTAAACACAATTAATTTTGCATATATTCTTGTTTGCGATTTAAATTTTATTATTTAGATTAACAATATTTTAAATTCAATAATATGTGTATATTAGAAAAATTTGTTGCGTATTGAGTAATTATTCACTATGCATTTCATTACCTTGTTTGTAATAGTGGCTTCAAATACTGTATATCCTTATATCGAATATGAGACTATGAGATAAGATATCATCCTAACACCAATGTGTTTTTCTTTTCTTTTTTGATCTCTTCTCCTTTTCTTTCTTTGGTAATTACCAATAATGTTAATCAATTAATTTGTGTTGAAGAATATATATGGCTGTCACTTGTTAGTAGAGAGGCATGAGGCATGGCCGCGTGGATAGAGACACAACGCATGAAGGCACATGGGGAGCATAGGTGCTAATGTGACATATATAGCTTCTCGATCCTTAATTATTCCTCTTTCATATTTACTATATATAGGTAATAAGAATTATTGTTAATATATATAATTGTGCAATTTTATTGAGGATTAGAATATACTAGATATGTGCCTCGCGTTGCTTCGGCGGTAGATTCATATTTTTTTAGAAAAAAAAAACGAACTGAAATATAATCTCAAATCTTTAAGAAGAAATAAAAACTAAAAAGCATGAAATGAAGAAAAAAAAATATATATATTATGAAGAAATTTTTATATTATATAAGTTACTATTTTCAGAACTTATATTATCTTTCTTATAGCGTACTTCGCTTATATTATTTAGAATTAAGAGGGAACTGAAGTCATAAACATCTTTCATTGAGAGGGAACTGAATACAAATAATAAAAAGTGGATGAGATCATAATAAACATAATTTTTTGAAGTTTTTTCATATTATTTATTTTTTTTTTTTGAAAGGTGAGTATTTTAAGACATAGATGGTTTGTTATAGATGGTTTGTTATTGGATTTTATAATTTTTTTATGAAAATCTCATTGGATAGTATTTCTTTTCAATCTTCTAAAATGACTACAAATAATAATTTAGAAGACATGGTTTAAAGCCCATCAAATTTTCATGGTATGTACTTGTATCTTAAATTGGAACCTTCTTTCATGTTAATTTTTTTATAAACTCCACAAACTTTTACTTGTAATTTCTTTTGTTCAAGATGTTAAATATTTTTTTTTAAAATGTAAATATTGCTTTTTTAGACATCTCTATCTTCGGCAAATACTGTTGATTAAGAATAAAAGTTGTTTACAATACATTTAATATTTTTGAAAACATTTATTGAAGTTTACAAAGGAAGATTAAATCAATAGTTGAAAAGACGATCGGTTGATAATGGTTATTCTTGACAAATTTGACAATAGATCTTGGAAAAAGTTCTAAAATATTGTTAAAAATCTTAAAAATGAAAAAAATTATACATGTACTCTTAACCTTATAGATTGACTATATTTTTAATTATATTTAATTTAAGTGTAATTTAATAGTATATTGATATTTCATTAATTTACAATGGTTGAAAAGTATACAAAATTTTGATAAGCTATCAAATAGTAATTTATTGAAACTTGAGATACTATCAATTTAGAAGTCAAATAATATATTTGCACAATTTTTCATATTTTTGAAAAAAATCTATTGTCAAGATTGTCAAGATAACTATTGTCAACCAATTTCTTTTCATAGTTTAAACATTCTAGAATTGATATTGTAACTTATATTTTGTATATATATATTTTTTACATTTCTAATGTCAATAATAATACCTTCTAATTCTAGATTGTTCTCTTCAACTACTCAAGGTAAGATACTGTTGAAGCCTTGAAGTATCCCTTAAAAAAAAAAAAAAAAAAAAAAAAAAAAAAAAAAATCTCTACTGTTCATAACACTGTAGCACCTCATCCCAAATTAATATAATTATAAAGGATATATTAGTGTTGCAAGTTTGTATCGGGTATAATTAAAGAGGAGATCCATTGACAATGGAATTTTTGATAAATTTGAATTTTTTTTGCTAAAACAATTTTATTGTATATTCATACATTTTTGAAAATTTTTAAGTATTTGTTTGAGATATTTTTGAAAGCCATACAATAATATTGATTATTTTATTAATATTGTATAGTTGATTTTAAAAAATCTCAAACAAATACTTAAAAATTTTTAAAAAAGAAAACTTTTGTATCCCATAAGATTTTGATATAAAAAATTTATTGAGATATATAAATTAAAATTTGGATGTGATTTGATATGTTTTTAGAGGTACACTCACGAAAGACCTACGTGAGCCTAAGCTCTTAAGCTTACGGTAGTTTTGCTCTTCAATTAGTATATGTACTTATATTTTGACGAATACATAACTATAGAAGTATGGAATTCTGAAGCTATCTTTTCCTCAAAAAAAATAAAAATAAAAAGTTATAAGCAATAATAATTTCCCCAAGACTGCCATATGAATACGATCAACATAAATGCAATTATTGTTGCCACTTTCCAGGATGCAAGCACTATTTCTGAGAATGTGGTTGTGGTAGCAAGCATTACTGTGCATGTTTTGAATTTTAATATTTGTGGTCTACTTATTACTTAATTCCCTTTCCCTATATAAGGATGCATATATATATAAGCCACATATATATATGATATGAAAGTGTTTTAATTATTCAACGCGAGATTTGAGATTTGATTTGACCACTAATTCTTTGTTACAAGTTAGAACCAGTGAAACCCCATGGCATAGCATGTGCACCAATGTTGCACCGAACTGTCATATACTAATCATCATGCAGGTATCCGTTGATGCTCAGTTGATTGGGATAGAGAAATATTCTTATAATAAATTAAGATCTTGTCCTGTCCGGTGCCTTTGCTAAAAATTCAGTTTATATCAGTTGTTATGCAATGAAAAAAACAAAGATAAACATTTTGTTTTTTTATTTAAGGTTTGGAAAGTTTAATTTATAAAAGAGTTACGATATGGTACTATTAATAGTGTAAAGTGGCTCGTACTACGGCTCCATATTATCATTTTTAAAGTTTAATTAACCGATCCAAACTACTCAATATGATCTGCATATATAAATATTATTGTAAACAAAAATTTATAATTTTTGGTGTTTTTTTACTATTTTTTTAGATAATTAGAAAATGACTTAATATAAACATTATAGACGATTAAAAAATGTGGGTTTTTTATATATCAAAATATATAATTAAAAAATTCTAAAAAATATAACATTTGGTTCAAAACTACAATAACATATGGAGATCACATTGAACGGTTTGGATCGATCAATTGAACTATAAAAATCATAATATGGAGCCGTAGTACAAGCCATTTTATACTATTAATAGTGTATCATAGCCTCACTCTTTATAAACTTACCTTATTTTATAATCTTTCGTTATTATGAAAAAAATATATATATAATGGATGACCATAAAGATTTTCATATAAATATTCCGTTGACCATTTAATTAATGTCTAAAAAAAAGTTTGGACTCTGTATGTGATTCGATCTTTGATTTAATTTTAATTCATCGTACGTACTTACGTAGACAGATTACAAATACAATATTTGCGCTACCCTAATAATAAATTAAGTATTCTTTTTGGACTAATTTGTGGAAATTAATAGTATGTGCATTTAAAGCATTATATATGAAAATATTATTTTGACATTTTCCGGAAGTTGGAACTTCTTTTTGTATGTAATATAATATCAGGAATACTTCTTAATTTCTATTTTAGAAAAAAAAATGTAAATAATTTGACATATGTTTACATTAACTACCACTGATAGTAAAATATAATTTTAATTATTTGACGGGGTCGCAGGAATGACACAATTCTTGAATATGGTTGGTACGTAGGACTATTTCTTCTACGTGTAAAACGTTTAATATAGACTTTAAAAAATAAAATTAAATTTTAGTTGAAACTTAAAAAAAAAATACAAATCACTTAAAAATACTAAAAAACCTTTACTCCAATTCATTCCAAAAAAAAAAAATTAATTATTCGACCCGCTCCATACTTACTGGCTCTCTAAATTTGAATATATTTCATACATATTTTACAATTTTATTCTGACGAATTCTTCTGCGATACTGAATATACTTTTGCATCAGCACATGATGCATATATATCCAGATAGCGCATTAACTCTGAGCACTTCAGAGCACTATAATATAAACCTGCAACTTTGACTACATTTATTATTTATTTATTTATTTATTTATTTAGAATTATTTATTTATTTTGTTTATGTACATCGTGATTGTCTTCTGTGTTGCTCCATGTGGAAGCAAGAAATTCCTTCTTGTAATCACTGGTGTTAAGAAACTCTGTCTCCCTTGCTTTGGAGTGGAGGACTCAAGCCAAGGTGTGGTATTGGTATGGCCCCATATGCAGCTTATAATAAGTAGATTACTCGCTGTTTACTAAAAATGAGAATTAGTTTTCATCTCCACTTCTTACCAAACCAAGTAGCATAAAGTGTCCACATGTTTACGCTGTTACAAAATCTGAGTTAAGTGTGACACAATTTGAGATAAAAGTAGCAAATTTTGTGTATGTGTAGATGTGTAGATAGGTAAAATGAGGATGCTTAGAAAATTCCTAGCATAAACTGGGTACCTACATAATGTCACAGGGATTATAGGAGTTAAACTATTGTGCTAACATTAGCATTTCCATCTGAAATGCTAACGCCTCAAAAATTATGTTATCGTACCCAAAATTGTGATTTATAGTGCTTAATAAATTCTTCCTGTAAAAATATCTTTGCAAACAAAAATTTTCTATTTTTAAAGTTTTCTTAGTATTTATTTTGTATTTTTTAAAAAAGCATGAACAAACATCAATATTTTATTATTATATATGAGCTCTTTTCAAAATTCAAAACAAATAGTTTAAAAGCTCCAAAAATAGAAAAATTTTGTATTCCTCATTATTTTTATATGAAGAATTTATTAAATACCATAAATCACGATTTCGAATACTATAACACAATTATTGAGGCGTTAGCATTTCAGATCGAAATGCTAATGTCAGTACAATAGTCTAGCTCGGGATTATAGTATACTTAGTTACCTACGTACTGGTTGTTATTTATTACGTTTTGATCCATATTTTATGATAATTTTCCTTGGTAAAATAATTTTAGTTTGTTGCAAATTGTTATATTTATGCAATTTTTTAAATATTTCTTTTGTTAGATGTTTCTTTCAGGATTTAAAGACATGTCTCACTCTAGACAGGCGAGACCAATCACTATTTGTGCCAAGTTTATGGTTCTATAAGTTTGTATTTTAGAAATCTACTTTTGGAGCATGCATGTTGACAAATTAGGCATTATATAGAGAGTTTAACATTTGTGTATTATAGTGTGCTCCTAGTTACAAACAATATTTGTTATGTTTTGATATAGACAATATGTGCAATAAAGTTTGCTATAACAATAAAGTTTGTTTTAACACTATGAAAGATTCAGGCTTAGAAAAGGTTGTTTAAATAGAAAAGATTTCCTGATACTCTGCATATTAATAAGTTAATTAAACCCAAAAAAGTTGTTTCAATCAATTACCCTTATGTACAAGTGATAATTCACAATTAATTTATTCATCTTTTCCTCAAAATCCTAATGTGTATGTTATATACCTATCACTGTCAGGCTATCAAGTAGTCACAGTACTCAAAATTTGCATAAATGTAACATATAATTGGGGTCATAACACACAATAGAAAATAAAGGAATAAAAAAAAAAAAGACAATTTAGTGAGATCATCCAACACATAAATTAATATACAATTTATGCAATTTATATCTAGTAGTTCAAAACAAACTTGATAATTGTTAAACTTTTTTATCTCTCTTTTATGTGTGGAGATGAAACATCGGAGAGAGTTATCGTAACATAATACTTAATACTTTTAAATGTGCCGAAACAACTGTTGAAGAAGAAAAAAAATATGAAACAAACAAATAAATGCTGTTAATAATAATAATAATAAGTTGTGCCAACTACTCTGTAATGCCTGTTTTATGCTTTGCAGTGCGGTTGACCTTATCTTACGCCTTGCATTTACGGTTGAATCTTTTTCTATAATAACCCGGATATTTAATTTATTTTGAAACCTACAATCTGACTTTTATTATTATGTAATAGATCTTCATAATAAATTATAATGCATGCATATATTTATTTGATATTTTTTTCCCATTGTGTTTTTTTTGCTTTTATTTTGAATTTTTTTATTAATCAGCTAAATATTATTATAAAAATAATAAATTGTTCTATGAAATTTGGTCAATGTGAGATATCATAGTAATCTTTTTTTTTTAATTTCAGGAGGCGTTTTGGTATTTACTTAGTGGATCAAACTCCTTAATTAATATATCTCAATTTTATGTTATTTTTATTAATATATATATGATATTATTAAGGACAAAACATTCCTTCTATAAACCAATGAAATGGTCATTATAAAATCCTTGCAATGTCATGTTTATAGTTTTTCAATTGTGAATTGTCAGTCCATAAATTAAAGTTCCAAAAATTGTACAATTAGCAAAAGCACAAGGACTTGATGCCAATATCTTCCGGCTGAACAATTTCCTCTTCCCGCTCATAATAAATTCCTTTCTTAATTGCTTCACCTTTTTGCTCTCATCTCATCTCCACATCAATGCCAACACCTTTCTTTTCTTCCTCCTCTTCTTCCTCTTCGCTCTCCATCAAACACAAAAGAAAATAAAAGAAAAAAAAATAGAAACAGAAACCTGCATTAATATTCACGCCTCCACTGTTCTTCCCTTGGACCATTTTTCTGGTCAGTTCCCTTCTCTTTTCTCTAGAAAACATATTCAATTTTTTATTTTTTTAGGCTATAATCTGACTTGCATTTTTCTTAATAATAATAATAGTAATAGTAATAGCTTTGTTGGGTTTCTACCCGGCACTCTGTTTTTAAGGCTTTTGTTCAGGAAAGTGCAGATCTTCCTCAGGATAAACCAACCAAAGAGGTAACTTTTCTCTAAAAGCTCCATGCTTTTTTAGTTTTTACAAGTTTAAAATTGAACAGACATCTTTTTGTTAGATTCTGCTTTTTATGAACCATTTTGCTCAATCAAATAAGTGTAGTTTATTATTCATGTTGCCCCAACTGGATCTTTGTTTAATTGTTGTAGTTTGTTTTTCAATTTTATTTTTCAGGGAGTGATTGATTACCTTACAATGCTACTAATCTGAGTACTGAATTCTAGAGTAACTTATCACTTGAGCAAAACAAAATTCTGAAGACCCAACAAAAATGCCAAACGGAGATCTGAACAACCATTTGTCGCGACGAACACCGGTTCTCAACCTCAAAGTTTGGGTCTTGACTGCAATTTGCTTCTCCATTGTAATTGTTTTGATCCTTGCCATACTCTACATTTGGTACTCTAGGAGGAAAAGAACCAAACGGGCACATGGCATCAGCAACGACTTCAATTGCCGCTTGGCGCAGTCCCAAATACCGACAGTGTCGAAAGAAATAACAGTCGACCGGGTTGGTGCTGGCAATCGCACACTGGCACAATCCTTAAGTCATCCTCCTGAGGCTGATAAGGAACAACCTTGCAAAACTCTAGCTCAACTCGCGCTGAACAATAACAATAATTCAGTAGATTATGACAACATGAGCCAGTGCAGTTCGATTTTTCAAACCGACAAAATGGGCAGTTCGCATTCAGGCGAGGATCTTAGCGGGTCGGGTTCAAATATGAAGAACAACTATTCCCCCTTCTCGGCCTCGCCTCTTGTTGGCTTGCCTGAGTTATCACAGCTCGGTTGGGGCCACTGGTTTACATTGAGAGACTTGGAATATGCAACTAATCGGTTTAGCAAAGACAATGTACTTGGTGAAGGCGGGTACGGGGTTGTGTACCGCGGTCGGCTGGTCAACGGAACTGAGGTCGCCATTAAACAAATATTTAATAATATGTGAGTTTCAATTTTTTTGCTAATAGAACTTGCATTTTTATATTATACTGCGAATTGTATTCTGTTCATTCTCATACTTTTAAGTGAAATTCTGAAATACTTTATGAACTGATTAATTGTTCATTCTAGCTAATTACTTTGTTTTACATAATCTAGTTGTGCCATTTTGAAATGTAGCTCCTGTTTGGTAAGGGAAAAAGACACTCTTGCTTATTTCTCAACAAAGGACAGATTAATTGAATTTTTAATCATTTTTTAATTTATTCCTGATTAATGTCACTGTTGATCTTGTAGGGGTCAAGCTGAGAAAGAATTTAGGGTAGAAGTAGAGGCAATTGGCCATGTTCGGCATAAGAATTTGGTTCGCCTCCTAGGCTATTGTGTTGAAGGCGTCAATAGGTAAAACCAAGTTATCAATAATATATAAGGCTTTCTTTTTCAGGTTTCAAACACAAGATTTGACAGTACTCCCTGGTGCAATTAGTTTTTTTCTGCTGGCATGATTTACTTTGTCAAGTGATTATTACTTCTTAGTAGCTATTAGGGGCAATAATGATGTCCAATGATAGCACTCAAAATGGAATATGCCTTTTCATTTGGCCTTTCCTTTGGCCTGATTTGTTGCAACTAGAACATGCTGGGTATTAGTAATGTACTAAAATAATGTGTCTGTTATACTCATCAATTATGCCTTAGCTAAAAGGTTTCTATGGATTTTTATTTGAACAGGATGTTAGTGTACGAGTATGTGAACAACGGAAACCTAGAACAATGGCTTCACGGTGCTTTGCGGCATCGCGGTGTCCTCTCTTGGGAGAATCGTATCAAAATTCTTCTGGGCACTGCCAAGGCGTAAGTCTTGATAATTGAATTTATGATTTTATTTTTTATTCATATGTTTTCTTCATTTATAGGTGGGCAATGTTCTCCCTTTTTAGAAATTCATTTGATTTTAGTGTTAATTAATCTCAGTTAGCATTAACTGACCTAAACTGTGCAATTTATAATGTTATTCATGTGTTTTTCTTGATTAGCAATTACTTTGCATCTCAACCCAGATAATTATCAATTGTCTTCAGAATTTTCTTAAATTGACAACCTCTCTGGCTACTATATGCCATAAAAAAAGAAAACAAAACAAACAAAAATCACCTGTAAAATACAACATGGCAAACTAACTAATTAACCCTGGTCTTAGATTCAATTTGACCTTTGTCTTACAAAGTGTAGCGTTAGTTGACTCCATATTTACCATTTCATCAACTTGAATTTCACCTTAACGTTCTCCTTCACATCTCAACTTTCAGGCTTGCATACCTCCATGAAGCGATTGAACCTAAGGTGGTACACAGAGATATCAAATCAAGCAATATCTTAATTGATAATGAGTTCAATGGAAAGATATCTGACTTTGGATTGGCTAAGCTTTTGGGTTCTGACAAAAGCCACGTTGCTACTCGAGTTATGGGTACATTTGGGTAATTCATTTAAACTAATTTTTATTATCTATTCCAGTATTAAGGCATCAAATTTGCAATTTGAACCCAAATATTAGTTATCCTGCTTATAACCCGTACCTATTACTTTATTCTATTTGTGAAATATATTCAATATATTTGATCAATCAACACTGACTTAAGATTTTCTTTTTTTATTTTACTTGACCTGGGTTTTTCCCTGTACATATCATCTGCAAGTAGTCAAATAAAACTCTTGCCATTTAATTGCAAACAAAAATCCGTCTGCTTGAAGAAGTTAACATGCCTAATTTTGTCATTTTCTGTAGGTATGTTGCTCCTGAATACGCAAACACGGGTATGCTCAATGAGAAAAGTGATGTGTACAGTTTCGGTATTGTTTTGTTGGAAACTGTAACTGGTAGAGATCCAGTTGATTATAGTCGACCTGCTAATGAGGTAACCCTATCAATCGTCGGAATCGGTTTACTTTATTCTCTCCTATTTCTACCTCCTGGTACGATATTAATTGCTGCCAAATATCCTCTGGAAGTAACTGAAAAATTCAAAGAACTGAGAAACTAATTGTCTACATCGGAACTTATGTACAGTTCTATATACAATCTTTACATTATCGAACTTATGTACGCCGCTGCAAAATAAACAAAATCACGAATACACACATTTCAATGGTAAGTAAAATAGTTGGTCATATTTGAATTGCCAGGTAACACTAGTGGATTGGCTGAAAGTGATGGTGAGTAACAGGAGGTCGGAGGAAGTAGTAGATCCAGCACTTGAGGTCAAACCCTCCACACGCTCTTTAAAGCGGATTCTACTTGTTGCCCTCAGATGTGTCGATCCTGACTCGGAGAAGAGACCTAAGATGGGCCAGGTGGCACGCATGCTCGAGTCTGACGAGCTACCACATCGCGAGGTAATACATTTGAGTAGGTTCGATACTGTATCCGATGGGTCCTGTACTGTAACTGCTACCTGATTCTTTTTTCAAGGTTTATTCTTAAAATGCTGCCAAACAATTCTGAGCTAGCATTACATTTGAATTTTCAATTTAGGATAGGAGAAACCACCGGAGTCATGGAGGAAGTATGGACAATGTCATTCTTAAAGACAGCTCAACTTCTGCTGAATTGTTGTGAGATAAAAGGACATACATGGCATGGAATATCTTATAGAGAATTCGGCGGGATGCCAAAACACAACCCGACTCTTTTGCTGATGAAAAAAATTCAACATACTATATCTTTACCTTTTTGATGCATCTGTTGTTCACAATCATAGGTGGTGGAGCTTCTGGTTCATAGGATTGTATTAGTAAATTGTTCTAGGCAGTAATTAAATTGAAATTAGGCTATATAATAGTTATTAGATAGTTTAGATAGATATAACCTCTTGCTGGTGTGTTTTTTTTATTTTTCTTTCTTACTTTGGAATATTGTAGTAATTTGTTGTTTTGTCAAAGGGTGGACTCTCATAAGTCATAACCAATACTTTTAATATACATGGCAAAATATTTTTAGTATACTTTTGAAGTAAGCAAAAGACCTGATACCATGATATGTATTCCTTCTCCAAAGAAAAATGTGGATTTGTAGATTGTAGATTAACTATCTTTTTTTTTTTCTTTTTCTTTTGTTTTTTTTTTTTTTTTTTGAGGAAATGAAGTTTAATTATCTATTTGAGAAGTTTATTCTATTTATAGGCTATTGATTTTAACAATAGTTGTGTAGATTTGATCTGAACCGTCCGATCAGAAAGTTGCCAACCGTTTGTTACTAAATGCGTTTGTTGGCAACACCATCTGGGCCGTCCGATCAGAAACATGGCCCAAGTGCTAAACCAATAAACCATCATGACCTAATATCTTTTTTGGTATCTCTTCTTATATAATTGATCTAACAATATTCTTTATCTTTAATTCGATTGTGTTCCAAAATTTCTACTAGACATCATGAACTACGTCAGAATTCCTAAACCTATGACTTTTAAGCGCAAATCAACTTGTGGAAAAGAACTGGAAAATCCAGCTACGCTGGTTACAAATCCTTTTCTGCCACTGGATTTGGTATCATAAGATATGTGACAATGAAATCACACGCTATTCCAACTGGGTAAACAAAAATTGCTATCCAACAAACGCATTTTCATATGATCATGATTGGAGTAATAAATTTATGTATTCCTATTCGAATAAATACATATACAGACTCAAGTATGTGAGCTTTATTCAATGTTTTCGTATCTCTTTTACTTCTGAGCTCTGATCTGCTTTGTCATTGATTAGATCAGCTTGCAATTTGACTTTTATATCTTCTGTGGCAAGTTCAGTTGATTATATGAATTTCTAAGATACTTCCATATATCATATATTATAATATTTAGTCTTTTTTCATCCTAACAACCTTGTAAACTGGAATTCTCAATAATTATCAAAGTTGTAAAATTAATCTGTAGTGTTGTTTATTCTATTTTTTCTTTTAACTGGCTTCTTGTTACGCCTTTCAGAAGAAAATGGAAAACCGCTGTTCACCTTCTGTAAGAGAAAAATGAAATTCTATTGTCTAAATTTATACTGGTTTTTTGTACTGGTAAAAAAAACTTGTCTGATCCGAATTTGGCAGCATTTGCATAAGAGGCAGAATTACCATTTACCAGCAGCATAACTTAAAATACCTAAATTATCACTGATGACTGATGTCATATATATACCAAGTTGCCATTTCATTATGAACAATACAATGCATATCGGATACATAAAATATGACACAAAATTTTGAAAAAAAGCCTGCTGTTCTCATTGTTACAGGGAATATTTCATGCATGCATGACCTACATAATTTAATTTAGTCAAATTATACAAGAAAAATGAGGCAACTGGTGGTGGGTTTGTTAAATTTTTGAAGAACTGGTCAAGAGTAATTTTTAGGGAAAATATTGGCAAAAAAAATAATGAAGTTTAGAGCTGACCTTAACAACTTAGAGGGATTAGTTGATAATGCCAATGTGACAACCTTGACCATACATTCCAACAAAATTCAAAAATAAAAAAAGTAAATTTATTGGTATATTATTGAACATGTTGATAGAATTATAATTAAGTTTTAAACCAATTTAATTAATATTATTTGATGATGACATTTCTGGTCTTCATCTTCTTCAATTTTTTTTCCTCTCTTTTGGAACCCCTTTTTATCTTTTTTTATCCAAGCTAGCAATATGTGTTCTTGTGTTACTGTATACAATTGCTTATATTTACCTAAACATGCGGTGTTAATTTCTTAATTAATCGATAACACATGATATCTAAGAATTTTACTCCAATACTCTCACCAAAAAATTTTTATTTTAGATCTGACGATTATAAATGAATATTACCCATTATGGTATTCATCTGTAACCGATAAAATTATCTGGGTATGAACATGGAAGCAACATCCATCTTATAAAACTACAGGTGTGCGCTTACCCAAAAGATATTATTTTTTCTTATTTTTAGTTAGCTCTTACTTGCTGTTGAGTTTCTAAATTCTTCCAAAACTACTGTCTAACAGACAACCTAACAGGTAATTAATTAATGCTCAGAGCTAATTAAGTATATATGTCAACGAACTCATTCCTTGCTGATAAAGGAAGGTTAATTAGTCGAACCTGTATGATTACATATAGTTACTCTCAAAAAAAAAAATATATATAGTTTATGACGATTTTTCTGGCTGGGTAAGGTGTATAAATTATGATGCTCCGAATTAAGATGCATTGCCACTTAATAATGTAGTATGTTGAGTAAATTACTCAACATCAACTATAATATCTTTGTTTTTTTTTTCAAACTTTTGAAGCCATCTAAATGCAAATATCATAATGGTTCAATAATAATTAGACAATTGATAAAAACTATTTTACATAAGAAACAATTAGTTAATTAATTAAATATTATGATACTTAATTATTTTACCTTAGTAAAATTTGACCTAAAAGAAAACAACATAAACTAATGTACTTTTAGACAAAATTAACCTCAAAATTCTAAGACGTATATATTTGAACTTACACTAATAATTTTCACAAAGGTCCCAACTTTTATAATAATTGCATAGAAATTCAATGGTGCACATTAAAAGCAAAAAAACATGAGTACAAAAGTGCCAACGTCTATGCTTGCCGCGTCTCCTGTGACCAGCTAGACAAACAAATGTGCCAACATAAATTCAAGTCCAACCATTCATGACATCTCCTCCACAAACAATTTTCAAACAAAACTATTTCTTCTCTAACTCCCCTCTTTCTTTTGATCATCATATTATCATCCTCCTCTAAACCCCCCCACCCCCTCCTTCAAAATACCCAAAATACCGTGTTTCGTATTCGTCTACCACAATGCCGGCTGGTGCTACAAGCAATAGTAGCGGATGGTTGTGGCGAAAGATGTCGAAGATCCGAAGTGGTGCACAGAGGAGGTGGCGGGGCCGTTTCCGGGGCTTGTCGTCTACAATGCGTGATTTCCATTTCGCTGAAGGGTCGAATGGCGAAGCCTTTGTCGACGTCTTCCAGAACTTCAGTTATTATGTGCTCTGGGTGCTAGAGGGCGTCGTGGTTGTGTTCGGTGTCTGCATCTTTTTCTTGCGATTTGGTGGCCGGCTTTGAAGCTCGATCTGAATGTAACATTGTTACATACACAACACATGTAATTTTGAAGATGTTAGAATTGATTAATGATCTTATTTTGTACATACTTTTTTTTTTTCTTACATTTACTTGAAAATTTCAAAAATAAAAAAATAAAATAAAAGTTTAGATCTTTAGCTCTTGTGTTTGTGCCTTCACTTTTACAATTCAGGAAAACATGCCTTCGAAATAGCGCGCATTTTCCGTATTCAACTTCAATTTTCTATCTGTGTAAGAACTGAGAACCAAGTTTTCTTTAATTAGAGGCTGTGTTTGTTTGTATAATTCCATCAAATGGATGGTAGAAACAAGCGGCACTTAATTAGGCATGTTTGAGGAGTGCATGAACAATAAGAAACTTTTAAGTAGTATTGCTAAACTTTAGTTTCTAAACTTGGGGAAAAAGAAGAAACTTGGATTTTTTTTGGAGTAAGAAAAAGGAGGTAATTAAGTATGTATGATTGATTTGTCAAGCATCACATACAGATTTACAAATCGGTGTTGAGGTATAGCATGCCTCTGTGTTATTTCTAATCAATTCTGTGATTTGTGTTCATCTGTGCTCTTCGTTTCTGTTATTTGCTGTCATGTCTGATTAGAAAGGAATGTAGGCTATCATACTGATAGATTCGATGTCTTAATGAAGTTTGGGGGGGGGGATTCGCGTCAGGAACATGGGTGCAGTTTTATTTAATTTCCATTCAATCTTTCTTAAAGAAAATAACAGAACTTTTCTAATTGAATATTTTTTGAAAAATTAGGCACTTTCCAAGTAATATAATGCACGACCGAGGTGTTAACATCAGAATAAAGTGTTCATAAATCAAGTTACTTAAGCAACACTTAAGAAATTAAAAATGACGAAAATTTTGAGTTTGAAGTTCCTGCAGACCAGAAATTGCAAACTCAGATTACTGGTTAAGTTTGTGTGGTTATACTTCACCGCATATTTATTTCATTTCATTAATTGTGAATCTTTTGAATAAAACACACTGGTAAATTTGTATGATACGTCGGGCTTCTGTACCAGTTCAGCTTTGTTCCTTTATGACAGATGATATCTGCGATGATATTGGTGGTTTTGCTCGGTACCATTGATACTTCACCAAAATGGTAAGCATGATATTCTCAAGCTTTATCGCTATTTGTTCAGTAACTGATCCGTTGAGCTTTAATGCCAGAAAAGTTTATCAGTTCAGAACAGTTTTGCGCTGAATTAGT
This sequence comes from Cyperus esculentus, assembly GCA_030179965.1. Classification (NCBI taxonomy): domain Eukaryota; kingdom Viridiplantae; phylum Streptophyta; class Magnoliopsida; order Poales; family Cyperaceae; genus Cyperus; species Cyperus esculentus. The sequence goes on along the minus strand of JASGLE010000025.1, from coordinate 2,755,126 downwards.
CTGCACTCTCTCTAGGAATGGTTTGACAGGGCCCTTATGGATGACTTACCAGCATTCTGTACCAGTACCACCAGGTACAGTAAAACATATAACATGCTAGCATTTTCATTGATTTGGCAGGAGTAAAGCTTAAAGTATATGGCATAAAAATGAAAACATACTATCAGTGAAAATAACATATTCTGGTGCCTTGCAGTGGTTTTGAATTGAGGAAAAAAGAATAAAACTATAAATTTTAAGTAAAAAAGGTACCACTAAATTCACCATACTCAAGTTGAATACAGTATAGTATACAGTTTGAAGTTTGATGGAGACTGATGATTTCTTTATACATTTCGTAATTAATTATAAGTTATGACTTGTGACCTAAATGCAAATTATCCAAGGATCAATTTTGTGTGAAAGGTGCATCAACTGTTAATATATGTTAATGGAGGTAATTAATTGTATCAGATTAATTAACCCCTTGCTTCCTCATGAGTCAGATAACACGCAACAGTCAGTATCAGCACAGCAGTTGGAGATCGAAAGTAATAAAACACGAAAGATAAGATAAAAGAAGACGCAAGAATAATTAAATGATATACCAAAGGAGACGCAAGATTACATCATTAAGCGAACTGTATAAACGGCTGCAAAAGGAACAAAAGTGGTGTAAAAAATACAAGATTTTTTGGTTAAAATTTTGGGTTAGACATGTAGAAGCCCTCATGTCCCGAATATTGTCCCATGCATATATTATCTCTTGTTTTTTTATAAAAAAACTCTTACCAATTGTTTATATATATAAAGCGGATTCCAAATTTACTACAGTGAAATTAACTGTCACTGTTATTTAAACAGTAACTTTAATATCTTGTCGTTCGTCCGATTTAATGAAAATGTGATCTGGTTCCTCCATTGTATGTTTCCAGAATTCCCCTACCTTCGTTTTTTGAACATTTGATCTGAGCCCTCCATCGCGAGGTGGCAGATTGTCGGGTTCGGGTTGGGGTCGGATTCGGATCGGGTCAGTTTGACCAAATGGAACTGTCGGGTCTGGTTCAGGTCGAGTATCGGGTTGACGCCTGTGGGCATTTCTTTGGGTCGGGTATCGGGTTGACGTCTGCCAGCAATTTTCAGGTCAGGTCCATTCGGGTTGAGGTCGGGATGGGCGGGTTTTTTGGATTTGGTCATATTTTGCACCTCTATTCCCGGGTCATCTCGGGTTTCGGGTCATTCGGGTCGGGTCATTCGGGTCGGGTCGGGTCGGTCTGACTTCCCCTGAAACACGAGTCGGATCGGGTCGAGTCAGGTCAGGTTCGGGTCAGTTTGAGTTTCTCTGAAATAGGGGTTGAGTTCGGGTCGGGTTTGACTTACCCTAAAACTTGGATCTGGTTGGACGAGTTTTTCGGTTCAAGTCAGATTTTGTCACCTCTACATTCTTTAAAGGCTTCTCCATCTTTCCTCAGTCTTCCACTCTTCGTTATCCCTTTGCTTCCAAATCTCATTGTCTCCATAAATTTCCAAAAAATATAAAGGAGAAGATGGTTGCGCCGGGCAATTTAAGAAACTAATTGTTCTGCACAATATTGCACAATATAGGTACAATTTAAAAAACTAATTGTCACCGGTTTGGTTGCATGTCTTATTCAATTTAAATTGAAGAACTTTATTAGCAATAGAAATTGCTAAAACCATCTGAGCACAAGTCAACATTTTTTTTCTTTTCAGAAAATTTATTCGATTATGTCATTATTGTTTGTAAACGATGGTTTTACGAAAATCATGAGTAATACTAATTTGTCTGACATCAACATTTGAATTATAGTTCATTGAAGAATTATATAATTTTTTCGATACAATATATAGACGGTATTTAATGGTCTCATCAAGAAATTTTAAAAAAATGAAGGATCATGTTTATATGAAACATTTCAGTTTATATGACTCGTATGTTTTATAAATAAAATATCATTATTGTGCGAAGTACGATCATCCCTTAATTTATCTTAAAAATATATATACATGTTGCATCGTACTCGACAGATTATTAACGGTTACTTAGTGAACAAAGTACAAAACTACAAACCAGCCATTGAAGGTTACTTAGTGAACAAAGTACAAAACTACAAACCAGCCATTGAAGCACTCAGGGCCTGTTTTCTTCAGCAGTGTGATATGGATCCAGAAGTTAAGTGCCACTGAGGAGTTGATGTTCAGCAACGTTGAAAGGTTAAGATCGCTAGATCAATTCTTGATGAAGGCTTAAGGAAGGCTAGAAGATGGTGCCTAATCTCCCTTGAGGAAGGATTGTTCGGAAGGATCAAACAAGATCAAGTCGTTCGAGCCTTCTTGATCCACCTCTGCCGAACAGGACCTCAGAAACCAAATTATTGCGGGCCGATTGGATCTATATATGTTCCATTATGATGAAACAAATCAGCCCAAAAACACTGCGACACCTTCAGAAAGGAAAAGAAAATAAATGAATCGCACCGATGCTGTATAACGCTAATTTGCTATGAATGTATGATGCTATCAGGCCGAGGGCCAAGGCCCAAATGCACTTTAATTTGCACAAAGCGGGACAAGAGATTTGATCGAATTATGAACGATCACAGCTCTTGCTGGTCGATAGAAAAAGAAACATCTTGAGTCCATTGAAAAACCATATGTAGATCTATAAACGTATACGATATAACAAGTACGTTTTGAAATATAATAAGTACATTTCAAAATATAATCTATGAGTGCTATAGACAATTTTTCATGGACGCTAGGTATTACTCTAGCTTATCCAAATATGCAATATGCTTGTTGTAATTTTTAAGTACTTTCAACGAGGTGGTCTAGATCACCTCATTTTCGAGTTTTTTTTTTTTTTTACTACTGATGGGTGGGATCTCGTATCACTCGTTATAAATCCTCTCAATAACCACTCTCATTTTACAATTTCAAATGTTCCCCAATGAAATCTGAATGACAATATTATTTTTTGGGATGTTGAGGTGAGAATACGAGGAAGGAAATGTTAACTGATTTCTAGAAAAGTGTTAAATAATTTATAAAAAAACAAACGTATTTAATTTACTTAAACCAATAACCCAACTGAATTGTTTCCAAAAAAAACAAAAAGAAGATTTGAACTTATTTAATCTGTGTAACAGAAAAGCGGCATTGACCGATACGCAATATCCTTAAGATGAGTGCAAGCAACCGTTCTTTTAACTTATTCAATTGATCAAAGTAGGAAATAGCTCGTTCCAAGCCACACAAAATTTAAAAATGCATCAATCATGGAATTGGAACCTCTTCAGTTTACAAAGAGTGTGCTTTTGAGACAGATTCATCTCTTTCCTTGCACGTTATCCCCCTCTTTTGTTCTTCAGTTTCTTTTCACAGTAGAAGGAGAATATTTTCAGCTGCTGTCCGCTCGATCGTATGAAAAGGAAATTCGTAGATTTTTGTGTGGACTTTGTGGGATTTAATGGATAAAAACGAATGCGCATGAAAAAACAAAAAGAAAATGGAACAAAAGGCATTTTCTTTTGGAAAATGCTACGGGCATACCGCAAAAGATACCGTCTGGATACCATTAAACATTGACTGCCAATAAAAAATGTGATAAGTTGAATATTTAGGAAGTTAAGGTGAATATTTAGAAAGATAAGCTAAATAGTTAAGAAGTGTAATGCTGCAAGTTAAATTAAGAGTAGTTTTTATTGGCTGTAAAGCAAAATGTTAAGTAAAATGTGTTAAGTGTAATGCTGTAATTAGGTTTTTATTATGTGGAGTTTTTATTGGTTGTCAAGCAAAATGTGTTAAGTTGAATATTTAAGAGGTTAAGGTGAATATTTAGTTTTAGTTGAATTGGTCAAAGATCATGGTATCCCCGACGGTATCCTTTGTGGTATCCGAATATTTAGACTGTTTTCTTTTTTTATAAAGATTAATGTCAAACCACTCAAATTAAAATATGTAAAAAAATCTTTATTTATGTTTCGAATATGTGACCTCCCACACAGCGAGTATTGTTTTTAGCCACTAAACTAAAGGCAGGGTCTTTTTTTTTTAATCTAAAAGAAATATATTAACAATTGAAATACATGAATGCATGTCTTATCAAGAAGGATAAATGTAATGTCTTTGACCTTATTTTTTATATGTGATTTTTTTTTTTTTTTTTTGAAGAAGAAGATAGGCATAGCCTATCTTGATAGATTTTATTAAATAAAAGGAAGTTCATATTTACAAGATTATATGTGATAATTTAAATTAATGTATTAAATTCAAAATTACATTATTATATCTCAAGTACCGTGCAAGAATAAACAAATTATTATAGAAAGACTAAATCAATTCACATCCTAATCAACATGATGATAATAAGTCCATACCAAAAACACACTTAAAAAATTAATACACGAAAATATCAAACTCAGGTTTATATATATATTCAGTTGAAAACTTCTACCATTATCTCTTAGTTTCTTTTATATAGATTAATTAACTGCAACTTGCAAAGTAAGAAAACCTTATTTTTTTTTTTTAACATTTAAGGCTCGTAGGCAACTAATTTCATTCAATTAAAAGATTACATCCACGAGAAAATAAAATAAATTGTTTCTCAATCTAAATCCAAAAGACACAAAATATCAACCAAAACCTTCTAAATATAATTTTGTCCGATAAACTACCATAGAGAGACAAATTTTCAAGAAGCGCGTGACTTATTTTTGAAGTTACCATCTTGGTTGTGATGAATCCATCGTCTTTGTAAGAATTGAAAAACTTGTTAAACACTCTGCAATCCGCATATCTTTATTTCTTGAAACACTATTTCCATTTGTTGAAGCGGGAGCAAAATCCATTCTCGAACGATTCATGATATAATCCTTTTAAATGAAGAACAACGAAAGACCCTCTTAGAACAAAAAGGACAACGAAAAGACAGACGAAAAAACGGACAAACTAAATTTGAAAGTAATCAATGAAGAAGTAAATGAAAGAGAGGCGGCGGGGGAGAGACAGTTTCAAAAGAAAAGATAAAGCTAGAGTTTCTAATTCCACCCCGCAAAGTAAGAAAACCAAAGAAGAATGACGTTTCCACGCAAAGTGATTTGTTTGATGCAAATAATGGTACATGTACATATAGTTTTGAACATAGAAGATCTGAACGTATGTATGTCAAAGATTCTCGGTGATCTTTTTTCCATATTTTTGGACGCATCGAGATCCGGCTGGTAAGTGGTAACAAGCTAAAATTGGTGACACCATTGGACTCGTGTCAATCCAAACCTATGATTCTTGGACACCTCCCTATCCAAAACAAACATGCTTCGATTACCCAAGTTTGTACCTAAAGTCCTAAATGTACTTTTGTTGTTTGATTTTTATGCAATGATAATCCAAAATAATATACGAATAAAAATGACTTATATATAATAACATATCCAAAAAAAGATTAAAAAGAGTAATCAGATATTTGCTTTAGTAAGCTTCTAACTAATGTCTTAGTTGTGTTCATTCCTAGAAAAAGTAAATAAGTAATGAAATAAATTAGAAAATTATGAATATGGCTATGTGATATGTAGTATCAAAAACATCATAAAAATGTTCCATAGTGATACATAGTGTTTGTATTCCAACACTTCCAAAACTATTATTATCAAATTAGTTCCCATCCGGTATTTGCAATTATCTTATACTAACAAAAAATAGAACATTTCAAAATTTGTCATTACAAAATAACAAGTAAAATTTTAAAAACTTATTAAAAATGTATATGACGAAACTTTAATAACAAACATAGCAAATATATATGTCCCAGAAATTATTTCTTAAAATACAATGAATAAAAATTTATCTACCAGTCTGGCTGTCCCTTGTTGTATACTTGCGAAGTAAGCGAAGCATTTTCATTGTCTCTCACCACTTCACATGATCGCAGCCTGTGCCTGTTGCAAACACGCCACGTAAAGCGGAAGCGTTCCATCCAACGGCCATAATTTATTCCCAGAACAGCGTAGAAAGATATACATGGGGGCCGTGAGACATGTATGTAACCAAATGCAACATGATCTTCCCATACAATTTAAGTCCTGATACTGATACCTAACTGACAGTCTTTCAGTTATTTTGTTATTTTACCTTATTATTATTGTTATTATTTTTGTGTTGTTAGAACAAAACTAGCAAAAACAATTATCTTTTTGAGATAAAAATAAGAGTCAAGCCACTCAAATTTAAATGTTTATAAAAGATCTTTTATCCGATTTTTAAATCCGCAATCCTCCGTGTAGAGCATTGTTCTTAGCCACTAGACCGCAAAAACAGTTATTAGAAATATGATTATACGAACTAATCACAATTAAAATATTCAATAAAAAATATTATTATTGTAGTTAAATAGTCGATGTTTGTACTTTGTTCCATTTGAACTAATAAATTTTCTCTGTTTTTTTTTTTAATTTGAGGACTAGTCAATTTTCTTTTCTTAATACTTTTTAGTTCAGCGGTTCTCTTTTCTGAGATTAATTATCCTTTCAATTGTGTCTAAAGAATAAAAAATATATCGTGATCATTCCATCCTGAAAAATAAAATGTATATATAACATAATCCTTTTAATCCCTAAAAAAATGCACCTAAACTTTTGATACATTTCCCAATCTTTATACTACCCAAATAACATAACGTAACATAACATCCATTAATAAAATCTCTAAATTCACCTCAAAAAATGCATCAAAAACACAAGCAAAAATGACAAAAATAAAAAATGAAAAATAGTACTATGATCCATGAACCGGGTCTCATTAACATTCCATGAACCGGATATGTCATATGTGTGTGGGACCGAGAAGAGAACCCACCACCACCATTATAATAACCACTTTCGGTGGTGCTCTTCAAGAAGGAAGAAGAACGGTAGTTAGTTCACCCTCTCTCTCTCTCTCTACTCCGTTTTTATCCCTCTTTTCTAAGAAGACCAACAACAAAACCCCCCTTTCTTTCTTTTCTTTCTTTTCTTTCTTTCTTCACCCTGAAGTTTCATCGGCATTCCTCTCTGTAAGTGGGTTCATCAATTTGTTGGGTCTTTTTTGTTGTTAGTGTATGAAATATTTGGTTGATCTTTGTTTGTTCCTTCTTTGGTTTTAGTTGATTGATTGTATGTATGTTGGGTTTTGTTGGGTTACTTTAAAACCGAGATTAGGATAAAGTTAAACAATTGTAGATTTATGATCAATGATGTGCATGTTTAAAGAACACTTCTTACCATGTTCTTCATCACCATTCCATGATCTTCTCCCCCAATTGCCAATAAAAAAAGTTCTGATCTTTGATTCTATTATCATACAAAGCAGTTTCATTGAAATGGTCAAGATTAGTACCAGAGGGGCAAAACTGAAATTAGAACCAAAAAAATTCGATATTTAATTGGAATAATAACCGACATGCTCTCAAATCTCAATTAAAGGGACCCTGCATGTAACATTTTACTTTATTGAAAACGACCCAACATGAAAGCAACTGCATGCTGCCCAAAATGCCAAAAGTCCAAAACCTAATTTTGCTTGTACCCAAGACTGGTAGTTGGCAAATAGTAATCTGATAGAGGGTTTGTAACCTATATATACATACTTTAATTAACAAGAAGAAACTTAATCTTGAAGCAACTGTGAATTTATTGATACATATTTTAATTAGTTGGTTCTTAATTGGGTTGACAGATAAACCATGAAACGGCTTTTTCTCGTTTCGGTCCTCCTCCTGTCGGTCCTGCTCGCCACCTCAGCCGAGCAGTTGGTCCGGATTGGTCTGAAGAAACGTACTATCAATGAAAATGACTTGGCCGCAAACCGTCTCATGTCTAAGGAGGCTCGGGAGGGGCTGTCTCGCAAGTACAGACTAAGGGGAGACGTCGAGGGTGAAGAGACTGATATCATTGCCTTGAAGAATTACATGAATGCACAGTACTTTGGGGAGATCGGCATCGGCTCCCCTTCGCAGAAGTTTACTGTGATTTTCGACACGGGAAGCTCTAATCTTTGGGTCCCTTCTGCCAAATGCTATTTCTCGGTACGATATAGTTCTCTTTGTATATTCTATATTCTTGTATTTATTGTGAAGACTTGAAAGTAAGCCTGAGCATAGTAGAAATGCATGATCCTTGTGTCTATATCTCGAGTGTTGAAATGTGGGAACCCACAAAACAAGAATTAAAAGATTACGCTGTTTTATATGTCAAATGTAGTGCATTTTCATACAATAATCCTGTTTGTGTCATATGGTATGACTTCAGAAACTGCCAAAAGTATCCTTGAGAAACTGCCAAAAGTGTCCTTTTACTTGAGGTATTGCCAAAAGTATCCTTGTGCATAAAATTTTTGCTAACTCTCTGTAAATTTGGAAGGAAATGGTAAACACGTGTGTTGGGTAATTAATGAACATTTGGGGTTGTTGGTGTTATTTATCTTTGTGTTCTGATTTTAAAGATTGTGGAAGTCTTACATGAGGATATTGCTTTTTATATTTGAAATGATCTAACTACTGTAATCTGCTTTTATTCTAACAGATTGCATGCTTCTTCCACTCGAAGTACAAGTCAAGTGCATCAAGCACCTACAAGAAAAATGGTTTGTTTTGCTCTTGGAATCTTTTTCTTTCAAATTTCTTTCCTTTCATCATGTACTGAAATATCTATATTTTTGAGCAGGCAAATCTGCTGCCATTCAGTATGGAACTGGTTCGATTGCTGGTTTCTTCAGCCAAGATTATGTCACAGTTGGTGATCTCGTGGTTAAAGACCAGGTAACTGATATTCAACTTAGAATTTGCTGTGACTTGTGCAAACAAGTACCTAAAATCTACCCCTATTACAGCAAAATATTTTCTGATTTTTGGAAACGAGCAGGCATTCTTTTTGTTGTAGTAGCAAACAGTGGTTGGCTCAAATAATTTGCATAATTACAAGTTGCATGCTATACTATACATTAAGGGGTGGGATTCTTTGACAAAGAGAAGTTATTTGGTAATGGGGTTCTTTGACAATAGAAGTTACTTGACTACTGTTGCAATTTCTGAAATCAGTACAAATAACATGATATGTCATCATCTTCATTATACATCATGCCCTATAATGCCAGATTTCTTATTTAAATCCTTTATTTTGGTGATTTCTAATTTAGATACTTTACTGTGGTGATTTCTAACTTAAATCCTTTATTTTGGTGATCAATCAAGATTTTTGTTCTAGTAATTATATAGTATCTTAATTAACTAGTAGTTAGTACAGCTCAACAGAGTTATATGGGGTCAAAGACTTTGAGACTTAGCAAGATTGCTTGCTTGGCTTATGCTCAACATGAATGAATTGCACTTTAGATTGGGGGCCAACAGGTCAAATATATGATGGAATTTATTTTCTAACGAGCTGTGGTCCACTATACTATGAACTATTAAGAATATTTAGTGTTAGGTGCATCTGAAATATCTTGGGTGTTTTTTTTTTGAAAAAAGTAGGACTCTCTCCTACCGATTCTATTAGAATCTTAAATATTCTCTTGGGTGTTCTTACTGTAAATCTGATCCTAAGGAGGAAGAGATCTCATGTGAACTAATTTACCAGGATTTTATCGAGGCAACAAAGGAGCCCGGTGTGACTTTTGTGGTGGCCAAATTTGATGGCATTCTTGGGCTAGGTTTTCAAGAAATTTCTGTTGGAGACGCAGTACCAGTTTGGTAAGCTTTAGATATGGCATTGTACAGCTTTCATTATACGGTTGTTGGGCCTGATGTTAACTTGTGTGATGAATTTGTTGATACAAATACTTCTACTAATGAGGTCATTGCGGCTGATCTGTAACCAACCAAGGCATATTAAATGTTGTGGTGATAATGTGTTTAATTTATGTCATCCATGCTTATATATATGGCAACCGAAATAAGAACAACATATGCAAGACTGAAGAAATGAGCTAAAAATATTGGTGCTATGATTATTAGGATTTCAGATTGATTTATTTTCATTTAAACATATTTAACCAATGATCTTGGTTGTGTTTTGTTGTTAATAGGTATAACATGGTAGACCAAGGCCTGGTCAAGGAGGCAGTTTTCTCCTTCTGGTTCAACAGAAATCAAGGTGATGGTGAAGGAGGTGAGATTGTGTTTGGTGGTGTTGACCCTGATCATTACAAAGGAAACCACACCTATGTACCTGTCACCCAAAAAGGCTATTGGCAGGTATGTCTTAATCAAAGTTGGTATAATACATATATCTGTGTGGTGGGATAATTGATGTGAGGGCTACGTATGATGGTTATTAGTTCAATAATTGAAGTTAAATTTCTTTGGTGGCTTTCAGTTGGTCCGGGCTTTTTGTTACTGATACTGTTCTTTTATGACAGTAAATACCTGTTACTAGTAGTGAGTCTCTGTATTTATAATTAGTTAATATATAAATGGCATTGTTATTGGATTCTAATTACTTACTCATATGCAGTTTGACATGGGTGATGTTCTCGTTGATGGTCAATCTACTGGTAACTCTTCTTCTTGTGTACTATTTAGTCTTTAATCTTTTATTATTTTATCTGTTTAAATAATTATATGTAAAAATGTTTTCTTTCAGGTTTCTGCTCTGGTGGATGCTCAGCCATAGCTGATTCTGGAACCTCCTTGATTGCGGGTCCCACGGTATTGTCTAATTGGCATTATATGTCAATTCTTTAATGTATATTTTTTTGTTTCTATTGTTGCTGAGGAGATTCTTTCTTGTAGTCTGTTATTACTGAGATAAATCAGAAGATCGGAGCAGCTGGTGTGGTAAGCCAGGAGTGCAAAACAGTAGTATCCCAATATGGACAGCAAATTTTGGATATGTTGCTATCACAGGTTAATTTAATATTTCCTGTATTCCTTTTTGTTTGTGCAAAATTCTGGAATGCAGAGCAAATAGCAGCCTGATATCGTCTAATGAGACCAATAACATAATTAAAGACTAAAGTATACTAGGATTTGAAGTAAAACTACATATGTAGAACCATACATAGAAATATTGGACTCTTCAAAACCGGCACATTCACCAAGTTGTCTTTAAGTAATGAATCTTCAAATGGAAATTGGATTTAAAACAGCGTTGCTATCTCCATTGGTTGATACATATTAACAGTGAATTTTTCTTTGGCATTTCAGACAAAACCGGCCCAAATCTGTTCCCAGGTTGGGCTCTGCACATTTGATGGAACCAAGGGTGTCAGGTTAGCCATTCAGTTTGGAAAACCTTTTTTTTTTTCTTTGGTAAACAATCTTGCTAGAGACTTTACACGTTATGTGATTTATTCAAACTTTTGTGCTGCAGCATGGGAATCAAGAGTGTGGTCGATAAAGACAGCAATGGTGTGGTGAGTGATGCAATGTGCTCAGCATGTGAGTTGGCTGTTGTGTGGATGCAAAACCAACTCATGCAGAACCAGACACAGGAGCACATTTTCGATTATGTCGACAAGGTAATTATGAATTTCAATACCTTAGACCGTTCCGCAAATTGAGCTTCATGTCTTAAAGAATTTGTAAAGACCAAACAAATGTACAAAAGTCTCATGTTGACAGCTAGCTCAACATTTTTCCATTTCATGTTCAAATATGCAAATAAAATCAACGTTAAGCTTGCATGTTGCATTTAGTTGCGCCCTTTTCATCCTTCTCTTGATCCGAATACGTCCTCAAAAGGATCTCCTGCGCTAAATCTGATCTGTATTTTGAATTTAGTTTTATATTTGGTAAGATGCTTATGAGTTATGAGTGGTTTACTAGTTGTTAATAAAAGGTAATTACATGCCAAGAAGTACAAATCTCTGGTTACTTTGCAAATTATATCTAATTGTATAATTAAAATTTCGCAGCTGTGCGAGAAGCTGCCTAGTCCGATGGGAGAGTCTGCAGTTGACTGTAGCAGTGTTTCATCTATGCCTAGTGTATCTTTCACCATCGGTGGCAAGACCTTCAGCCTCAAAGCTGAGGAGGTACCATTTCTTTTTTTTTTCCATCAACCTTTTTCCTTACATTACTACAATAGTTTAATTGGTCATTACTTGATGCTCGTGCAATACGTTGCCAACATAATAACAAATTAATAACAAACAAACTATTGTTTGTGTTTGTTGGCTGCAGTACATATTGAAGGTAGGCGAGGGCGCACAAGCACAGTGCATCAGCGGCTTTACTGCTTTGGACGTACCTCCTCCCCGTGGCCCCCTCTGGTAATGATTTATTTATCATGGCATCTTTCTGTTCTTAGGCACTGCTCTCTTTCACAGCTTTTGCTGGCTGAAGCTATTTTGAGCTGTTGCTTGATGAGTTCTGAATAGTGCAAGCCACACTCTTAAAATACACTTCAAATAAATTTTTTTGAAAGCCAGGTTTTGATCACTTATTAGCTCACATTTCATTGGTTTTTATACTTTTACAATGTTCATTTTATACTTGTACAATAAAAAACCAAGTTTCTTATATTACCACCAAACAATTTTTTTTGTATATAAAAAAAAAAAATTGCGTCCCTGGCTTGCACAACAAAAACTTAATTTCGGACACGCCTTAGAACGTACCAGTTAAAACTGCAGTGCCCTTCATACAAAAGGAGGAGGGATAATAAAAGAACTCGCACACTGTATGGCAGCATCTAGACTCTAATTATTTGGCAGCACTGGATTATTTGTTGTGCAGATGGGAAACTAGGGTTTGTAATCTCTATGTTACAAAGTATACCTAAAAGCCGCTCTTATGCCAATATAGTGGTTTCGGTGCATACAATGGTTTTGCAGTCACAAAAATGTGAAGTTACTTTGCATATTTGCATTTTAGTTAAACGCTGAGCTGAACTTGGGGATACAAATTTTTGGGCAAACCAAAAGGGCATTCAGTTCCCAAAAAAATTTTGAATGCTTCAGGTTTTCTCCAGAGCTATAAATGAAAGTTCCTATTTTGTTCTGTAAAAAGATTTTGGTAGATGGCGTGCAACATGGTTGTTCAGAAGAGTATCATTTTGCAGAATGTGACTGTAGATTTTGTTCCCTTATTACATATCAGTTTCTAATTTGTTTTGAATGACGCTGCAGGATCTTGGGTGATGTTTTCATGGGAGCATATCACACAGTATTTGACTATGAGAACCTCAGAGTCGGATTTGCCGAGGCTGCATAGAAAGATAAAGCTATGCCAGTTCGTGCTGAACTCTTTTAATACTCAGTACTTCATAAAGGATGCTTTATAAATGACTTATATGACAATCAAAAGAGCATGTGTGTATAGACTGTTAGCATGCTCTGGAATTTACCACTGTTGTTTGCAACTCGCCGCAACTATGTTTGTCTTTTCCTTTTTCTTCTTCTTTTTTTTTGTTGGTTTAGGAAATGAAAAACATTTACTTGAGCTTCTTGTGTTATATAGCTTGTGATGCTAAAATCTTGCTTAAAACTTTTACTGCTAAAATCTTGCTTAAAACTTTTACTGCTAAAGCATCTGTAAATTAAAAAAACTGTCAGATTTTAAAAGAGAACCGTACTGTGTACTGGCAATGCTGCATGGAAGCTAGACGGTCTGATACACAACTTAAATGAAAATGTTTTAAAACAGGAAAAAAAAAGCAGGTTGCAGTTTCTGATCCTCAATGGACCCAAGGCTCAAATCAGAACCCACTGGTAAAGACTATTCTCTGCCTGTTCAGCCAGAATTCTGCAATATTGGATCTGCAGCTTTGTACCAAATTGCTGCTGTTTCATATAACTAAGACCCAATACATTGGTTAAGAAAAGAATATCATCATCTTTATCCAAAAACAACAAGAATTGGAAATGAGAGATTATTCTAAAAGGGAAAGTGCAATTCTTCTTAGTGATCCCAAATTCCCAATTCCCAACTGTTGCAGTGGCTTACACGTACTAACAGCAGGAATTTATTCTCCTATTTGGAATAGAGAGGCTTATCAGTTATCTCTTTGTATCAGCAATAAGATAAGAATATTTGAGAGGTGATGAATGGATGGATGGATGGATTATTCGTTTTATAAATGCAAATTTGAGGACATAGACTTGGTAACATAAGGGGAATATAAACATGATGCTTGAAACATAAAAGAGGGCATGTATGCCAGTATCCTATCATAACCTAAAAATGGCACCTGGAATTAATTACCCCAGAAGCAATTTCTTAGCCGTGTTGCATTGCTCAATAAAGTGGAATAATAATAGATTCCCAAATATATATACCATGTTCATTTTTTTTTTCCTGAACTAGATATGTTTGTCATTGTTAAGATGCAGCAATCTCTGGATAAAATGTATACTGATTAATTACCAAATTACGGAACTGCAACTAATTCACCACTTGGATAAAAACGAATTTGTGCCTTTCTTGAATTTTACAAATGCTGGCAATGCAGAGAATATTGCTTCATTTTTTTTTTGTACTACATTGATTAAATCTCTGTAAGCAGATAAAACCCGAAGACATGGGCATTGTACAAGAAGAATGAGCCAAAAAAAATATATACTAATTAGAGTAGATTGTGTATAAAATGAATAAACATTGTGCAACCAAGCTACTCTAGCATTGTCGTCAAATTAAGACGATTTAGAGGTCAACACCCTCGCTAGAGCGTTGTGCATTGTGCATTTGGTTTTGGGACATTTAATTAGGTCCCTTAATATTTGGAGGTGTTTTTTTGACCAAAGGTAGTGATCTCCCACTTCCATTTTCATGTCTTGAATTTTACGTTTGTAAATTACAGCTCCACTTGCTCGGTCTTTTTTGTGGACAAAAGAGGGGGAGTTTTGACTATTTTGATTTTATCGCCTGTCAAATTTAAGAGCAAAGCAGAGAATAATCCTAGAAGAAACCAAATTTAATTTTGTAATGATCCTTGAATCAGACATACAATGTTATATATATTTCATTTTTTAAAAAAAGTTTGTCATCAAATAATAGAATCTGTTTCCTCTCGATTAAAATTATCTTGAGTGGATCGACTCCTCAGATCAGAAGGTTAATTAACAACAATATTCATGATACGATCCTCAGAAAATAATCTTGTTCAGATTTAATTAGCATATGATCAGAGGACACGTAACTGAGCAGAGCACTGAGCAGTGTGAAGTTTTTTTTTTTTTTAATTAGCAGTGTGAAGTTTTATATCAACCTCGGAACATGGTGTGTAGCCATAACCAGGCAAAACAAAACAAAACAAAAAGGCTTCTCCCATCTTTGTTGGGTTTTCTTGGATTTATTTATTAAATGCAAGTTAAATTTTTTTTTTTAAGATAAAAGATAAGGTGAAGTCACTCCAATTTAAATATCTATAAAAGACCTACTATTTGGATTTCGAACCCACAACCTCCCACACGGAGAGCGTTGCACGAGTGTATATCCTCTCAGTTAACCCAACATCTACGGTAATCTACACAGTTGGTTTTAGAAAACGGTCAAGGGCAGCCTAAATAATTTGTATTGAGATTCACCGAGCAGTTTAAACAAAGAGGAGTCCGGAAAAACCCAAATTTTAAGTTAACTTAGAGTATCTAAATCCGCGTTCCACTTAATCACTAGACCCCAAATTAAGGCTGGTTCTGCAAATATGCAACCTTGAAATAGAAAATGAAGATGTGCAAATATGTAAGGAGCTAGACGACAAATTAAAGAGGTGCAAAAGAACACAGACATGAGAGATTGGTCAAGTCGGGAAACAAAATCAAAATCCATGTCCATTTCAAAAGGTTCTGACTGAGTGACTGACTGACTACATATAAGAGTCAAGGCGGAAATAATATTCTTGATAGATCACAATCAGTTGAGACTTTTGAGTTTGAGATGATGATGATGTTATGTTAGATTGCAAAAAGAATAATAAACAACGGTTTGAAAATGAGGGAATGAAAATAAGACTCACAAGTAACAACTACAATGAATGTAATTTATATTTCTTTAATTAGATTAGTTTTCAACGGGAATTAATTAAATAATAATACTAGAGGAAAAATGAAATGACTACAAATTTTTGGTGGGTAACTAAGAAATTAAATCATAATTAATAACTACATTTTAAACTCTTAAAAATTAAAACTAATTGATAACATATTTTGCATATATTATGTTTTATGGGAGCAAAAAATATATATATATATTATTTTTATTTTATTTACATGTACATCAAGTATTAACAAAAAACAATGACTCAAATTTTATGATTTTTTTATTCTCTCTTGACAGCTGTCAACAAGATTAAATTTCCATTGATTTTTTCTTCTCTCTTGCATGGTACCCCATCTTCTTACAGCAGTACTAAATTTCTTCTTCTTTCTTTATATAAAACAGTAATACTTTCATTTCTCATGTCCTTTTTTTTTCTCTTAATTTTTTTATTGAAAAGTAACAAAGATATATGGTCACTACCGACTATTTATTTAAGTTTGGTAAACCTCCCTAAAAACTAAAAAGTTACAAAGACTTCTTTTGAAGTTTCATGAAAATCAATCAATAAAGCTACTTAAAAAATATTTGTATATCTTTTCACAACACTAAATATACCGTATCTTTAAATTACAGCTCTGGCGGAAAGGTATATATATCATAAAGAAAAGGCATCTTCAACAGTTCAACATCAACATTTTGTATCAAGTGGAAAAAAAAAAAAAAAACAATTCTAAACCAGCAAAACAACAAATCTATTAATTTGTCTTGAAACTGCCACTTTGGGGCAGTGTTAAGTTAGGAGAATAATATATCCACAATTATTGAGATTGTGCACCACTTCTTTGTTCTAGCTAAGGCTTTTGAAAAGAATAAAGTACAGAACCAATTTGCCACAAACCCACAATTCTGAGGCACCACACCAGCAAATGATGCATTTCTTAAAGGCATTATATGTTGGTATTATCCACTGATCCGACATCATTAATAAAATACTCAAAAAAAAAAAAAACATCATTACTAAACCATACATGCATGAATCCGTATCTGCTGTTATTCTTAGGGATAACAGGACCCTGTTATTCCAATTTTGGACTGTCAGATCAAAATGAACGGTTCAGATTGATATCAAAGTACAGTTTTTGAAGGGCGCAAGAATTTTTTGAATAAATCAGATCCGTCCGTTCTGATCCAATGGTCACAATTAGGATAATAGGGCAAATATGGATAACAGGTGATATGATTCCATGCATGCATACCCTTCATACATATATATTTCTACAGAGGGGCCATCAAAATCTTTAGAATATATATACGTATAGCCTCTGTGGCCCATTTGAGAATCATAACTTGAATTAATTAAAATGTGGTTAGTGGGCAATAATATTCGTCTTCCTCTTCCTTGTTTATTTGTTAATTTATTTATTCTCTCACATTCTTAGTGGAAACTGATGGATGTTTTATTATTATCTACTGTGTGAAAACTAGAGAGAGGAAATTAAAGGGAATCAGGGAAAGTGGCTTCATAAATTTCAGCAATGAAAGAACAATGTCTTGACTAATTAACTAGCAAAATCAAAAGCTTCATTTGTTTGTTGGCAAATTGATTGACTACACAGGTCAAAAAGTTAAAATGATGCAACTTTTTGGTGTCATACTGTCCACAATGTAAAGATCATATTAGATATTAACAATTTACAATTTAATTAATTCCAGGCATTCACCGAATTTTCGATTTTTAAATATGTCAAATGAAGCACTGATACTGTAATTTAAACTTAAATATGAACTACACAAAAAAAAAGGTATAAATCAATTGTAATAAATAAAGTTACAAGTCTTCCTTCAAAAAAAAAAATCAGTCTTGTTTTAAAAATAAAAAAATTAAAAAATAAAAAATCAGTCTTGTTTAAAAAAAAAAAAAAAAAAACTTTACTTTACTACCATGCCAAAAAGATCATTTTCTTAAGGTGAGTTGCGAAATAGCCAACTGAAATTATACAAAATCATGTCTTACAAAATAATTACTCAATCTTCAAATTTGAAAAATAATAATGGCAATAATTCTTCAAATTAAAGGGCAACATGCATGAGACAGCAGAATTTTTCCCAATCAGATTCAAAACAAGTGCAGAAAAGGATAAACAATTACATCCAACGGAAGCTCCGGACTAATTTGAAAGCATCGTTAGTGACAAACGGAAAGCAAGTACATGTCAACATACAATACATACATACACCCAACTACTACCTCTGTCCCAAAATAAATGGATTTTTTGTAGTTCATTTGAACTACAAAAAATCCATTTATTTTGGGACAGAGGTAGTACTTAACAATTGCCAATATTCATACATAATATATCTGCCTGTCATGATCGAGCATTACATAGTTTATACTGTATCACTGTTACTGTGTCTGTCTGTCTGTGTCCAACAACAAATAAACAACAGTGCCATAGTTTTTCTTCTTTTTTTTTCTTTTTCTAATGTGCAGAATCCTGAAGTCACTTCAGATGTTGGTCTCTCTCTTTCTTTCTTTCTTTCCTTCGTTCTCCCTGCCTTGTCTTTCATATATATTTTCTGTCAAGTATATTAATTAGATGGTCACGAGAGAAGCAACCCACCAACAGCCAGTGTGTTCTTTACTCTTTCAGCATCTGTACCACTACCCCCACATCATTCAATTTATTTTAATTCAATTCGATTTTGGGTTTTTTTATATGAGAGAGAAGATCAGAAGAATCAAGGAAAGTGATGAAAACACAAGTCCTTAGTGTTAGTGGGGGGTTCTAATTCAAAATTTAACTTAACTTAGTGGCCAATTGGTGTATTGAAGAGATGGAAAAACTTTCAGGAGAGAATATATATTAATTGGAACTTGTTCTGTTAATTAATTTTCTGGTTTAATGATAAAATGGTTTGTGGATAATACCGAGCATGACCATGTTTGTGACAGGTTTCTGATATGATGGACCCAAATATGATTTTTTGGGTGCAGATAAGTTCAGACCGTTCATCAGGGGTTTGTCCATGAATTTGAACAAGGTTGACATGATGTTGATATATATATATGCCACACGGTTCGTGTGTATCCATTTGTTCTTCTTATGGGCGACCATATGTACCGTTATCCAAATATGGACCGTTGGATCAAAATTAATGGATCAAATACATAATAAAATAGCCTCCTGTAATCTTTACTAACCCGATCGGACCGTCCGTTTTGATCTAACGGTCGATATTAGATAAATAGGGTCATGTTACTCTCAGAGAATAACAGCAGATTCGGACTCGTTCTTATGGTATCCATATTCCGAATCTCTTTCGTCGTTTTGTGGGAAATAATCTAGATCTCTTGTGGCGATGTGTGTGTGTGTGTGAGTAACATAGTGCAAGGTATTTATTGGCACTTCTTTTGCCAAATAAATGATAAATATTGGCAATTTGGCATTAAGCACTTTTGTCAAAGGTCAAAACAGTTCCTTTAACTAACTCAGAGACAAATGTGTATTAGTTAGTAGTTACAATGTGGATACTATGGGTCTGCTCTAGAAGGGGGAGAGGAGGAAAGGGCTAATCAAGTTTGGAATTACCTGCCCAAGGTTCTATTAGTCGCTCCATAATTACAATTTGTGTCTTGTTACTCTCCTCTCATATCTGGTAATTGTAGTTGTTGAGCAAATAACATGACCTTGGATATGTAACTCCAAACTTGGTCAGTCCTCCCTTCCCCTCCCCTCCTCTCCCCCTTTCTGGAGCATACCCTATGTATGTATTAACAAACAAACAAATAGATGATTTAAATTTTATTGCATCGAGTGAGAGTACTTTCCTAAATCCATAATACTTCTATTCCTCTGCGGTTTTACTATTGCGCTACAGAATTAGTCACGTCAATCTACAGAGCTCATTTAGTTATTCTGTAAATGGTTGCAATATATAAAAAAATCGTTAATTGTCAACTTCAAGACTGACGAGGCACCTTTGTTTATAGTAATGTAGCATTAACATAGTGCAAGTTATCTTAGAAATTGCTTTGTTTGATACTTTTTGGTACTTTTCAAGGATAAAGCAAAAATTGATTGTTCATGCTTTCAATTATTTCTGGCAAAATGAAAAAAAAAATTGATTACATATTAAAACATGAGCTAGACTATTGTGCTAACGTCTCTTATTATTTATGAGCATTTTTCAAAAATTCAAAATATATACTAAGAAAACTTTAAAAATAGAAAATTTTTGTTTACCCATATATTTTTATATGAAGAATTTATCAAGCACCATAAATCACGATTTCGGATACAATAGCATAATTTTTGAGTCGTTAGCATTTTGGATCGAAATGCTAACATTAGCACAATAGTCTAACTCTTAAAACATAGTGTAATTTTTTAGTTTTACATTGTATTAATCATCATTGGTGTTGAGTGTTGACCAAATATTATAGTTTCAAAAAACATTTTTGTTTAAAAAAAATGATAATCAAGAGTAAAAAACACTCAAATTTAAGTTCCTATAAATTACGTTTTATCCAGATTTTGAACATGTAACCTCCTTAAAAACATTTGTTTATACGACAGAGCAAATCATCAAAAGCAGAAGTTATCACTTAGAAAACAATTAATTATTTATCAATGATAACAATAACTTTTTTTTTTTTTTTAACAAATCTCAAAGAAGAATTCTTAAATGAAAAAAATATGTCACGTTATTAGAAAAATCATTGGTGTCTCGCACCAATGATGCCACAAAAAATCTAGTCGACCGAGAATCCCGTGCCACACTACAACACTCCACTCTATCATCTCCATCAAAAAAACAAGCAGCCCCTTTATGAAATAATATCATCAAAAAGACACCCATATATATTTTTTTTCGAGGGATTAAAACACACCCATATATATAGGCCAAAAATTAGTGTTTCTTAATTAGCCGTACATAAAAAAAATTAGATAAATATTCTTCTAAAAGAAAAAAAATTGGAAATTTGATATTCTGATTCCTAAGAAAACTTCTCCAAGTGGAAAAAGAAGCAAAGATAAATCGAAACAGATGCCAATTTCCCCCTTTTTGTCTGCACTAATGCAATTTATTTATTATGTTTATCTAAATTCTGCACGTATAAAAGTTATATTAGTGTTTGAATGCTATTCTAAATTTCTAATTACTATTCGTCAGTCGGCTAGCCATCTTCCCTTTCTCGAGAAAGAACACTTTTGCAACCCTTTTTTGGTTATGCTCTTTTTTTGAACTTTCAAAACGACAACACAAAAGAGATAAATTTTTTCTTTTTTGAAGAAACCAAACCGTGATAAATGCACCGTTTCCCAATAAAAGCATTTTTTTTTTATCTCGAGGTAAACTAAACAACTAAACAAAATTTTTAATCTCGAGATGGGTATAAATTTTTTTAAACCATATCCAAATGTATGAATTATGAATTTTGGAACATTTAAAATTAATTTTTGTCGGTTCATGGATGGATTGTTGTAATTTAAATTTAACACAAATCAAACAAAATTAAGTTCTCCATGCATTTTGTTTCAAAAAAAGAAACAAAATTATGATGATGAGGATCGATCACTTCTAATTTTCTAATTACAGATATGTAACAACAACAATAAACAGCCCCCAAATTGATCCATAAAGTTAAAACTTGAATTTTTATTTTCAGCTTTAGTTCTTCAATTCAAGCTTCAACAATGGCTTCCTCCATGGATTCCTGCCGGTGGAACCTCGCCTGCCTCGCGATGAACTCCTCCACCATCTTCCGGAACGCCTCGTCCTCCTCCACGCTGAACCTCGCCTCTTCTTCTTCATCTCCTTCTCCCCCTTTCTTCTTCTTCTTCGGATTCTTCTCCCTCGCGATCACCTCGGTGTCGGACCTCTTCAACAGCTTATCGTCCCTCCTCTTCTTCTCGAACTTCTCCGATTTGCTTTTGACGAACTTCCTCGGCTCGACCGACACCGTCTCTTTATCCTCGAACACGACCTCCGGCTGCTCATGCACCTGCATCATCAGTTCCTGATACAGCTGCGGCGCCGAGGACGATGAACTCGACGAGGAGGAGGAGGAAGAGGATGACGAGGGGAAGTGGCGGGAGAGATGGAGCAAGAGAGCGACAATGGAGTTTCCAAGGAGGAAGACGAAGTGTGGATGAAGGAGGCCCGTGGCGACGCGGCGGAGGCACGCGAGGAACCCCGGGAGGTGCCTGGTTGCGTAGGCCATGACGAGGACCGCCGCGGTGAGCTCAGCGAGACGGAGGGCCCGGGAAAAGGAGCGCATCAGGGAGGAATGCATCAGAGAAGAAGAAGAAACGGGCTTCTTGTGATTGTTCTTCTCCATCGGAAGTTAAAAGTCAGTGATTGAGTGATTGAGTGAGTGTGAGTTTGAAATGAAAGGAAGGGAAGTGAATGGAGTCGGGAGAGTGGGAGGATGGGTGGGGGTTTTATAAGGGAAAGGAGGGGTGGCTGCTTTTTTTGTTGCTGCCCAAGATGTGATCTTTGTTTATTTGTTGAGGAGGGAACCTTGACAACGTGGATTTTGAAAAATTTATAAAAATAGTTAAAAATTTTTAAAAATTAGAAAAAAGTTTATAGAGATATTGTTTAACTTATAGATTGATTATGTTTCAAATTCTATTCAATTTAAATG
Source organism: Cyperus esculentus (assembly GCA_030179965.1). Taxonomy (NCBI): domain Eukaryota; kingdom Viridiplantae; phylum Streptophyta; class Magnoliopsida; order Poales; family Cyperaceae; genus Cyperus; species Cyperus esculentus. Next base: position 2,732,522 of record JASGLE010000025.1, on the reverse strand, counting down.
ACTTTTGATAACTCTTTAAAGCTCATTAAATTTCAACCGTTAAAAAATGTATAAAATTTTGATAAACCATCAAATGATGTTCAAATTGATTGAAATTTGAAACACTGTTAATCTATAAGTAAAGAATGCATCCATAAAAGTTTTTTCATTTTTAGGATTTTTTATGAATTATTATAAATTTTTTAAAAACATCATTGTCAAAATTGTCATTATAAGCATTGTCAATGGATCCCTCCTCTTATTTGTTTTGGATTTTGGAGTTGGAGTAATACTAGCGTCTACAGAATATCTGTCTTAGCGTTTATATGTTACAAAATCAGATCTATTTGTTACAAAATCGGATGTATTTGTTACATTCTGAGTGTATCTATAGACGTATATATGTATTCTCAATGGACGCAAGATGTTTCTCTTTGGAGTTTTGGTTTTGAACTTGAAAGAGAAACATCTTGCATCCATTGAGAAGTTGTCTATATATTTATAGATGTGTACGAAATATAACAGATACACTCCGTAATGTAACAAATACATCTCAAAATGTAATCTATGAATGCTATGGATAGTTTTTCTATAGACCCTAGGTATTTACTCACCTTGAAATATCTTCATCTGCTTCAAAAAAAAGAAATATCTTCTTTATCCGATTTTTTTTTTTTTAAAAAAAAGTGAATTATATTTCACCATCTTCCCTATCTTTTCGGGAGATTTCTCTATCGGATGGTTGCTTGTGCTTTTTGGTCGCTCCTTGTAATGGTGCTGAGCTGCTAAATGGAAAAAGGATTCAGGAGTGAAATATAAGCAATTTTTCATTGAGTTTTTTTTTTTTTTGGAATATTGATTGTATTTTAGTTCATAAAAATGCTCTAGAAAGGTTAAGCTTAGAAATAGAATGTCAATAGTTCATAAAATAAAATTGCTCTAGAGTTTAGTTGGACTGATTCGGCCCAGTTGCGGAATTTAAGCAATTTTTTTTATTATACTGTAGTTCATAAAAAAGGCTAATTCCGCTATGGAATAGATAAAATATGAGTCATTTATTTTTATAATCAGATGGTCACGATAAACTTTTTAGATACAATTAGAGATATGAAAGATTGCTTAACTGATCCATAGCAGAATCACATGCTCTAAAATATTGTTTTGGAGCATTTTAGTTCAAAAGAATTGCTCAAAACAAGGCGTATTTTACAAATTTCAATCCGACTCGTCTCTAATTGAGTCTCTAACCGAAAAATAATAACACAATGAATACCTAACTGAATTGTCCCGACCGGGATCCTATGCATTGACACCGGGCAGTATTCTGACCGAAATAAATGAAGACAAACAAATCACCTGAATAATTAAAATGGTGCAGCCGTGCAGGTGACATGCTCAGAAAATTTTAAAAGTTGGATTATGTGAATTTATTGTTATTATCAATATATAATTATTATAATATAGAGATATGTTAGTAACTTATTATGCACCATGGTGCAAAACACGTTTTTGCACTGTGATCGAATCTCTATTTCCAAAAGTCAAATGACCAAACCGATTTGCCAATACAATCTACATATTGAGATTATGCAAAGTATCAAATTTTACAATTTTTGGAACATTTTAACTATTTTTTTAGAATTTTCAAAGATAGGTACTTTTTTATATTCAAAATGATATTATTTTATTATTATTTTTGGTCTATCGATCTTTCAAAAATCCAAAAAAAAATAGCTAAAAAATTCTAAAAATTGTAAAATTTGGCATTCCGCCATATTTCAATATGTAAAATGTGTTGGTTTAATTAGATTTGGCATTTAAAGTTCGTTTTGTGAGATTTTGAAAACGGTGGTGCAAAAACTCTATTTGCACCATACTGCACCATAACATAACTCTAATAATCATAATTATTGTTAGTATTATTATTTTGTGGAAATGTATACTAAATCAGCAAACCCGTCTTCAAGTTTTTTACATTTAATTTTTTTCTGCTTATAATATTACAATGAAAATTTGTAGGAAGAAAGCATGAAAATTCATAAAAGATATATTCTCTATACTTCCGCCAGAATCCTCAACTACCCATAAAAGTGCACCGAAAAAAAAATATGGAAATTCCAATATATTTTCTTTGAAAATTCAGAAGTCTCGATCCCAAACGTCATGTAACATAACATATTATAGTGTGCTCCATATGGCTCGCAGCCAAGCAGCCAGCAGATCCTTTTCATGGAACATTTTATATCTATGCATCCAAATTTATTAAATACACAGCATATATATATGCCAACCGTTTTGTATATGTTATATGCTTCACAGTTGAAGGGTTTATCAGTGAATGCTCTAACTTCAATCTTATCATCAGAGAGTAAGAGTAGTGGAGTAAGGGAAGAAAATGAAAATAGATAAGTGAGACATTTATATTTGTGGGATAATAACAAAAGGCAGTTGAGAAGAAAAGAATAGATCACTTCTGAATTTATAGGATTACAAAGTCAAAGGGAAAAATGACAAAAAGAAGTTAACGGAATTGACTTAGAGACGACAAACGAGATGAATATTTTGTCAAAACATTTTTTTTTCAAACAATATTCAACAATATATATGGGAGGAATAAAATAATTAGGGGAAATATTAATATCGCGCCAGTTAAGATTTCTTATATTAAATTTTGACTTTTGAGGTCTCAAACAATGATAAGTGCATATTTGACCAATTAATTACATAATGCAATTAAATCCGTCAATGTATGGAAGGTCACTGAACTTTACCTCAAATCCATAATTGGTCACTGAACTTCCATTTATCCGTTTTTGGTCACTAAATTTTGATATTTATCCAAATTTGGTCACTCCGTTAATTTTTCCATCCAACTTAATGGAATAGTTTGTATAACATTAATTTTATGATTTGGACATATATTTTTTCATGTAACAAAAATTAAGAATATAAAGAAAAAAATATTTATTTATTTTCTTTATGACAATACAAAATTTTCAAATGTTTAGACATGTTATAAATTATATATCTTATATGAAAAAATAAATAAAAAATAATAATTATAAAAAAATAAATTTATGACAGAAAATTAAATAAAAATATTTTCATTGGTCTTACATTATCATATTTTGTACATTTTTATGTAAAAAAATTGATTTCCAAAGTTTAAAATTAGGGTCATACTAGTTATTATGTTAAGTTAGATGAAAAACTAACGGAATGACCAAATTTGGATAAATATCAAAGTTTAGTGACCAAAAACGGATAAATAGAAATTCAGTGACCAATTATGAATTTAAGATAAAGTTCAGTGACCTCCCAAAAAATTTATCCCACGTAAATTCGTAAAGATTTTGAGATGTGTTCTTAAAAAAAAAAAAAAAAAAAAGATTTTGAGATGTTATGAAAAGAAGTCTTGTGTAAAAAGCACGGCATGCCATATAAAATATATATTTCTCTACTGTTATTTATAAAGTAAAACTTTGAAATTTGCATGAGAATATATAATCATCAATATAGTACTAAAACAAAAGCTGAATAGTACGATGAAAAGGTACATGAGAACAGTAGATGGAACTTTTTGTAGTATTGTTAACTTGTTAGGGAAAGTACTGAAAAAAGTAAGCTACTCAGGTTCTTAAAGCTCCCTCAAATAATAAAAAAAAATGAGCTTGTTTAAATAGTTAAAAGAAAAATGTCACAGCAATACTCAGTAATTGTCACTTAATACATCAGAGATTTGTAGGTATAGCATGCGAGTCCGTATCTGCTGTTATTCTTAGGAATAACAGGGTCCTGTTATTAGGGGTGAAAACAGATCGGATATCAACGGATAGTGGACAAAATTGTATCTGTATCCGCTTTAATTTTTCGGATACGGATAGTTCCGGATACGAATACGGATCGGATAGTTCCGGATACGAATACGGATCGGATATTAAACGGATACGAATACGGATCGGATATTAAACGGATACGGATGCGGATACGAATATACTTCGGATATTAGACTTATTATTAAAAAATATATTTTATATAACTTTTTCGTGATAAATCACTAACTAAAATGGTTAAATTACTATGAAAATTAATCACTAATTATAAATATGTTATTAGTTCATCGTGGATCATTATTATCATAAATAATTACATGTTAGTTAAGAAAAAATCCATAATATTCATTATATTATTAGTTACAAGTTATAAATAATTATAAAAGAGATGACTTCAAAGTCTAATTAGATACAAACTTCATTAAATTTGAAATCTACATAAAAAAATCCAATTGAAAGACATATAATAAGCTGTTGAAACGGATATCTGAATTACCATAATATCCGGATTCGGATAATTATCCGTATCCGTATCCGCAAATATCCGTATCCGAATATCCGTATCTGCAAAAATCCGAATACGAATCCGGATACGGATGGATATTATCCGATCCATTTTCAACCCTACCTGTTATCCTATTTTGGACTTGTCGGATCAAAATGAACGGTTCAGATTGATACCAAAGTACAGTTTTTGAAGGGGCTGTTCGGCAACTAGGATCAAGACACGAGAGATCAAAAACTTAATCCCCACTGAGGAGCGGTTGTTCGGTGACATGGTAGGATCAATATCATGCTGGGTGTGGAGATGAAAAGAACAAAAAATATTAAAGAATGATATCTTCCATAAAAAGTATTCCAAATGGATCAAATTTATCCAAAAAAAGCTGTAAGAAGGCGTTGAGGAGGGGGGGGGGGGGTGGATTAAGAAATGGAGCTGAGGAGGCGTCTTGATCCCAGCTGAGGTAGCTTTGTTCGGACGGATTAAGAGGGATCAGGTCATTGAGGAGGCTTGATCCGCTCTGCCGAACAGGCTAGAAGGGACCAAGAATTTTTATAAACAAATCTGATCCGTCCATTCTAATTCAACAGTCACGATTAGGGCCTGTTATCCATATTTTGGATAACAGGTGATATGATTCCATAGCACGCGGCTCTATTGTGAACAATATTGTAAAATGTGGATTTAAATATGCATGTGGAGAGGTACTGCAATGTAATCGTATATGTGAAATTTGATATGGTAATCTATATGTAGTTCATTTTTCAAACCCTGAATAAAAATAATACATAAAACTTGATTATTTTATTAATATGTATAGTCATTTTTAAAAAACTACCTCAAACAAATACTTTAAATTTTAAAAATGAATAATTTTTCTATCTCACAAGTTTTTGATATAAAAAAAATATTAAACCATATAAATTAAAATTTGGAGGTGATTTGATATGTTTTTGGAGATGCGCTCACGAAATGTGCTCATGGTATCCTTACTCTTGTTTCCACAAAAAATGTCGCATATCCCATGAAAGTCATGAAGTACCAAAGTTCGTGCCCGATTTAATTTCTTTTTTTCCCCATATTCTGTCCATTTTTAATCTTATAATACACTACATATTTTTTATGAAAACCATTATACGGCCGCAAAATCAAATCAAATGCGGATGAGCAATGCATAAGTATATGCGGCTGCAAAAATCGCATATTACAACACTAATTGTGAGAGATAAATGTTAATATTCCCTACGATCCAAAACAAGATTGTAGGGTCCTGTAATCACGATCCAACACTTTTTTTTTTTTTTTTTTTTTTGGAGAGGGAGGGGGTTGATATTATGAGCCGCCCGATCTTAGATCGTGCGAACCTGCGATCAGATTTGGATGGCTGGGATTAAGCACGATAAATGTTATAAATGATTCTATAATGTTCGAAATCAAACTGGGCGAGACTGATTATATTTTTGAGAAAATAAATTTGCAAATCACAGAACAAAATTGTGATTGTACCTTTTTAGTAGGACGATGAAACTATTTGTAATAAAATAATTGAAGTATATTCAATATTTACTCGTCGAGCCCTTTCAACAAATTCGGTCCAAACAGGTTAACTTAGACAACTTAGACATTAATTTTCTTTACGGTGTTTGGTGTCGTTCATTTAATTTAGATCATACGGTTCAATATGAACAAATTTTCTTTTCTTTTTTTTTTTTGAGATAAATCAATTTAATTTACAAAAATACTAACAAATAAGAAAATTTAAAATTTATGATCCGCTAATTTTGTGTCAAAACATGCAATCACAATTATCAAATTAACATGACCAACTGCTTTTTTTTTTTTTGTGTAATGATATGCTCTGGCTACGATTTATTTATTTATTTTTTCATTTTGTAAGCCATGGCATGTTATGCGGAGTTCTCTATATAAGGCCAAATAAATTCATGCAGCACGCAAGCACAGAAAAGGATCCGTATACTAGCAGTAAAATTAAATAAATTCAAATTCTATGCGTGAATATATGCTTGTTTTGAAAAGCCAGTCAATGTTTCGTTCGACACGAAACAATCTGGGAACATTCGGAGAACAATAAATTAACGTAAATGCGAGAGTTTATTTATTTTGGGGCATGCGGTTACGTGATCTGATCAATGAACTTGAATTGAGCAGGAAATTAATGAATAATGACTTACTGTCTCCATGCATTTTTTTTTTCTCATGAACGATTTCACTAAAATATGAAAAATGCCGTTTGAATAAAAAGGGAATTAAATTAATATTGACTTATTAAGTGGAATTAGAAGTTGTGCAATTACGCAATACAATTTATTAAATGTGCATTAATAATTAGAATGTTTTTTGCTCAGAATTAAGTTAATGTGAAATATAATGAGATTAAATTGAAACATAAATGATGTCAATTTCTATTTTGTTGTTGTCATCTTCATTCACGTTCTCACATGTTCTCCCTGCAATTTTAAAGTAGTATTTATGTGATTTAATAGTAATTGAAGTAAATAATTTAATTTAATAGTTAGTCATTACAATTTTAAAATAACTCATTTTTATTTCAATTTCGATATATTTTACAATGTAGATTAAGATGCGTTGAAGAATGAAAATAAAAAAAATACAAAAATAAGGATGAGAGGATATCATGCCACAAACTTTGTCTCCACAACCCTGTGATGAGGTGACATATAGATGAGGAGGGTCATTTTTGTAAAATTTTGTGGGGCGGAGATATATTTTTGTAAGATTATGAGAGTCATTTTTGTAAAAAATTTTCATGGTAGGGTAATTTTGTAAATTTACTTAGAAATAAAGGATATTTCTGTAAAATTTTCTAAAAAAAAGATATTTTTGTAAATTTTTTCTAAGTGTATTGGGGTGTTTTGGAGACATTGTTTGTGGTAAGTTATATTTATCTAAGGATGAAAATCGCACCCAAAACTATTTCTTTTAATCAACTTATTATTATAGAAATTACGTTTACAAATTCGTCTTTAATTTGAGGCGAATAAATAAAACGAAATATATACGTAATTATGAGAATCTAGCAAAAATCTAATCTCAAGTCCCAAAGCCAAAGCTCATTATCAACAAACAGTTCTCAAGTTTGCAACTTTGAACAAGCGAACTAAAATGAACTTTTTGACTGGCAACAAGACCAGACCAGGCCCCACGAGCCGAGCTGATTAGACTAAAAAACGTCAAATCATATAAGCGAATTGAATTACTTTTTGGAATTGTGGGAATGGAAAATTGGAGACGTACTTTTCTCTGCCATGGATATTTATGCATGAGTAATAGCTAGTCTTCCGTCCATACTTTTTACTTATTCACCGATTCATTGTATTTTCAATGAACAAATACTATTTTTCAGTGAACATTTATATATTTCTAAATTCTAACGAATAGATATCATTTTCAAATGAACAGATACATAACAGTTTCCAATAAACATTAATGCAACTGTGCTAAGCATATGAGTGCATATGGTATGTTAGAACTGTGAGGGGGTAGATGAGTGGCCTACTATATAAAGTGGACTTTACATGTTTCTCTTTATGTAATTATAATTTTGAATGCGGAATTAATAACAAAAAATATTAATTAGAGTGGATTATGTATGCAAAATGTGGACAAGATTCGTAAATTTTTGCATAATAATTTAATTTTTTTGATATACCATTATTATTTAATTATTTTTTTAAAAGAGGACCCTAAAGTAATAAACAGATGACAATAGTTCTTCTCAAATATATAGGTGGCATCTTTAAAATATCATTAAAAATAATAGATTGATTCTCCAAATTTTAAAAATTGTTGCCCTACAAGTTTTTGATGTAACGGTTTTTCCAGCTACTCGGATTAACATTTTCAAACATAAAAAAAAAAAAAAAAAATTGAAATCTGGATTGTGAACATTTCGGCCGACTTTTTCCTTGTTTATTATTTGCTTGAAATTAGGAAGAGTTTATTTCCTTGTTTATAATTCGTTTATTTATCGTTCTTTTTTTCCATGAAAACTCGTTTATCTATCTAGCTAACATAGATTCTGAGATCGATTTTTTTTTTTTTTTTTGAAAGCTATTCGAGTGTACTGAAGAACTGTCTCTCAAATAAAAATAAAAAAAAACTGAAGAACTGTCTCTCAAATAAAAAAAAAAAAATGAAGAACTGTCTCACTGATCAGTGGTCAGCAAGGAGTACGGTTCTGAATTCACGTGGAGAGGTGGATTTCATGTACAGATGGAAGGGAAATGGGTGTCAGGGTCAGGTGATGCCTAGCAGCCTATAATCAACCTGAAGTGAAAGTGAAACCCCATAAGTTTTTTTTTTTTTTTTTAAATTTAAATGAAACCCCATAAGTTAGCAAACAGCAGTTCCACTGGTACGGATCGACATGACCTGCATCTGCTTGTGAGTTGTGACTCGAGTGAGTTAATTTCTCAGCCCCTTCAACCAACACAAGCCCGTGTTCGTGTGTTGATTGAATATTTGAATTGTTTTTTTTTTTTTTTGAAACAGATGTGAGAAGTGAGAGTTCAGGCTATTACAGTAAACGTTAGCATTTCGGACTGAAATGCGAAACGCTAACGCCTCAATAAATTCTTTATATGAGAATATTGGGGGAATACAAAAATTTTACATTTTAAGAGTTTTCTAAGTATTTGTTTTGCATTTTTGAAAATAGTATATACAAACATTAATGTTTTATTAATATTTATGAGCTCTTTTCTAAAATTCAAAATAAATACTTAGAAAAATATAAAAATGAAAAGTTTTTGTATTCCCCAATATTTTCATATAAAGAATTTATTGAGCACCATAAATCGTGATTTCGGACACTATAACATAAATTTTGAGGCATTAGCATTTCGGTCCGAAATGTTAACGTTAATAAAATAGTCTAACTCGAGAAGTGATACCAACTGCGTTAGTATTCATGTTACATTAGTTTGTATTCATATTAATTTATTTAGTATTCAAATTAATTTGTATTCTATATATTATTCACGAGTAAATATTCTGTGGTGTTCTTAAGGTCACAGAGGTCTTCGGTGAGCTTAACTCAATAAATTTCTTATATCAAAATCTTATAGCACGCAGAAGTTTTTCATTTTTGCAGATTTCAAGTATTTATTTAAGATTTTTTTAATAACAACTATAAATATTAATAAAATAATCAAGTTTGATATCAACTTTAGCGTTCTTATAATACTTATTTTTTTTTTCTTTTTTTTTCTAATAACAACTGTTGAATGAATTTGTTTTAAATACTTGAATTGTATTGTTGATGATGAGTTGATGGCCTCAACTTGATGTCTGAATTGACGCTGAGTCTCCGACAGGTCTTCGCTCTCGACTTTTGATGCTATGATTTTGGGGTTGTTCAAATCGGGACCGTTTGGTGTAATTTAATTATTGTGATTGGGTCATGTGACCGGGGTACATTTACTAGCTAGGTTGGGGTTAATTAATTTGCACGAGAAAACTAAAAATAAGTGGTCCAAATTAATCGAACCCATCTGTTTAAATTGGACATTAATTCCCGATTTTAAATTTTAATAGATGTGCTCGGTATAAAAGAATAGGAAACATCTTTGCGTCTATTGAAAAACTGTCTATACATTCAAAAATATGTACAGAATGTAATAAATGCTACTTGAAATGTAACAGATACATTCCGAGATGTAATGGACGCTATTGATAGTTTTTCTATCCGCGCTAGATATTACTCAAAAGAATACATATTTTTTATGTTTTATATTGAATTTTTGGAGATGACAAATTAAATGTCAAGTTAAAACGGATGAGTCCGCTCATTATATTTTCGACATTGAGATATATCATAGGATAAATTTTTTGGGAGGTCACTGAACTTTGCTCTAAATCACTCAACTTTGATATTTATCCAAATTTGGTCACTCTGTTAGTTTTTTCATCCAACTTAACGGAAAAGTCATTTTTAGAGTTTAGACATATATTTTTTTCAATGTAAAACTTAAAATGTGAGAATATAAAGATACAAATTATTTTTTATTTATTTTTTATATTGCAATAAATTATTTCATATTTTTAGACGTGTTAAAAATTGAATTTACATGAGAATATTAATTAAAAATGATTTTGAAAATTTTTTTTCTGAAAAAAATAAACAAAATTTTAATTTGTTTATTGCATCCTCACATATTGTATATGTACCTATATGGAAAAATATATATGTCTAAGGCCTAAAATTGAATTCACATTAATTATTCCGTTAAGTTGGATGAAAAAACTAACGGAGTGATCAAATTTGGATAAACATCCAACTTCAGTGACTGAAAATGGATAAATGAAAGTTCAGTGACCAATTATGGATTGAGAGTAAAGTTTAGTGACCATCCAAAAAATTTACCCTATATCATATATACCTTAGTTCCTTTCCCTTTGTATGTTTTCTGAATTTGGGGTGTTGGATTTGTTTCTGGGGCTCATATATATGATATATATAGATCCATCACTTGAAATTTTGTCAAATTGACATGATGTGTATAATTGATTGATACAACGTACAAATACAAGTTATACAGATTACAGAGACTGACTACGGGTGATTGATAAAGCTGCAAAGGGGCAAAGCTTTGGCCTGTTTTTGGGTTTTTTGGAATTTTCTAGCATGAAAATTGATATCGTGAATCCGGAGCAAACCCCGGGAATAGGAGACATGGGTTTGGCTTTTACCCGGAAATATAAATTTCATGATTGTGTACATCAAATAAAATGGGTTCACCAAATGGGAATGTACTATGCCACAATTCCCAAAAAGAAAAAAAAAACTTAAAATTAATTGTTGTTGATCAATTCTTTGGAGGTCAGTTAATCTCAGATGCAATTTGAATTGTGGAATAGATATAAAACAACTTTAGCTTTTTTTACTGGATACAAAAATTTTTCGATAAATTATTTACACGAAATCTTAATTTTAAGTCATTCTAAGTAGTTCCCGTTCAGAACCATAGTTTAAACTTAAGAAAGCAAACATACTAAGTTATGGGTATTGCTTCCTTAGAAATCTGAGTAAGCCTTAAGTTCCGGTCAAAAGGAGACTTAAGGAGATATTTTTAAAAAAAGCTTAAGTAGGGGTTGCCGAACGGCCCCATTAGATACAAAACTTTCTATTTTTGAAAATTTTAAGTATTTGTTTAAGATTTTTGAAAAGTGATGCATAAAACATTTTTCTTTTAATATGTTCGCAGCAGCTGCCAACTAGGTGATATTGATGCATAAAACATTGATAATTTTTTTATTAATATTGTACAGTCACTTTTATAAATCTCAAATAAAATTTAAAAATCTTAAAAAATGAAATTTTTTGAATATATTGAGCTAAATAAATTGAAACTTAAAAGTTATTTGATATGTTTTTTAAAGTGCATTCACTTAACGCTCACAGTTGCTTTACTCATTGTATATTGATCAACAACAAAATTGTCTCTCTCATCTTTTTTTTTTGTGACATTAACCCACTGCATTGTGAATCAAAAAAAAAAAAAAAACCCACTGCATACAATACACACAATTGGAGCCACATGCAATCAACTAATAATATTTGAAATTTCTAGCTATAAATTATAATCCTTTTTTTTCCATAGCCAATTAGCCATCATCCTAATTACCTGATAATCAGTGAAAAACAAGAAAAAAAATTCAAAATATTTTCAGAGTGATGCATATATTTACATATATTTGATGTCTAATGCCGAGGAGGATACAGGAGTTTGAGTGGACATGCACGTGCAGAACTGCACACGTGTGGAGTGTTGTCTGGGAAAACCCTAACCAGGACAACACATAATACTGAGTTGACGATGAGACACACAGAGACATGTCAAGCATGAGAGACAACTCGATCAACATGCAGCACCCCCAATTACATCTAGTAACGTGTAACCATGCATATACAACCATCAAACCTATATAATAAGTACACTGTAGAGTTAGACTACGGTACTAATGTTAGCATTTCAGACTAAAATGCTAACACCTCAAATTTTATATTATCGTGTTCGAAGTCACGATTTATGGTGCTCAATAAATTCTTTATATGAAAATATCAGGAAATACAAAAATTTTTCGTTTTTAGAATTTTCTACGTATTTGTTTTGTATTTTTAAAAATAACATATATAAACATCAATATTTTATTAATATTTATGAACTTTTTTCTAAAATTCAAAACAAATACTTAGAAAACTCTAAAAGTGAAAAATTTTTGTATTCCCTGATATTTTCATATAAAGAATTTATTGAGCACCATAAATCGTGATTTCGGACACGATAACGTAAATTTTGAGACGTTAGCATTTCGGTCCGAAATGCAAACGTTAGTATAATAGTCTAACTCTATATATATATATTTATGTTATGAAAAACGAGTAGAGTCCAATCTATAACCACCTATCCACCCTCTTTCACAATTTGACACACTCACATGCACTCATGTGCTTGTCATAGTTGCATAAATGTTTACTGGAAACCGTAATGTATCTGTTTATTATAATATATGTCGATCGATCAGAAAGATATAAATGTTCACTGAAAAATAATATTTGTTTATTACAAATACGGTGGACCGGTGGACAGAAAAAAATATAGGTGGTCCCTAGCTGTTACTCAATATACAAGTACGGCAACATATTATATATCTTATTGTTAAGTAGGTGTCTAACACTAACAGTCTAAGGTACATGATATGATGAGATTAGGATTAGGTTGTTTATTTGTACTCGTACAGAAGTGATTGTTTTTGTAGATGTGCGGAAAGGAACTCAGAGCTCGAGGCCACCGAACCGTGCGCTATTATTTGTTTTGAAGATCATAATTAATTTGTAAATAGATAAAAAGTAATTTATTTATTTGCTTCATGGTTAAATTAGTATAATTTACGCAGCGCACTTAAAATTATAATCATCTTCTTCTTTCTAACTAAAAAAATACATACGAAAAGTTCTAGTACTTCATCTAATAGTCGTTTTTAAATGGAGACATTTCTAAAATTTAATATGCTAATTATACTGGATGCATCAATTTAAAGTTGATATATTATAATTTTTTATTATGAATATTTCTGTAAGGACTATTTGCGCAATTTTTTGAATTTTTACTTGAAATATTGCAACCCCTCAAATTATATATTGCTATGATTGAAATTTCAACTTATGGTTCTCAATGATTTTTTTTTCATATAAAAATACTAATGGATACAAAAAATTTTCCATTCTAGGAGTCCTCTTAAGTATTTTATTTTTGTAATTTTAAAAACAACATTATTTTCATGTGCAAACATTCAATATTTTTTATTATTTTGACATATTTTCAAATATACAAAAAAAAAAAAAACATTTCAAAAACTTGAAAAACAAAAATTGTCCTATATATCTGCCGATATTTTTGTATATGAAAAAAAAAATATAGAACATCATAAATTGAAATTTTGAGCATACGAAGCATATTAAAAAAAAAAAAAGACAAGTATCCTTACTCCTAATAAAAGGAGATTGGATTTTTTGACATGAAAGTTTTATCTTCCTTAAAGAAGAAACCCCAGCCGTTGATTGTTTACTTAGATTGATCACCACCGTTGACGTACATTAATATCCCAACCCATTAACATTTAAGGTCCATATTAGTTTCTTCACAAGGGGATGAGTTTTCGACCTTTTATTATAAGATATAATAATTTCAGCCGCCCAAAGTAAAGCGTGAGCTCTTTTGTTATGTTTAAAGCATTCACCCAACAACTTTTATAACAGCAGCGCAGTTTTGACAAGGCTTTGTAATTAAAAAAAAGGGATTATTTTACGGTGAAATTAAGCTAATGCATTGTAGTCTATGAAGGAATTTCCTAATTAAATCCACCAAAATTAAATGTGGTTGTTCCTTGTTCGTGGCGTGCACATGTATCCCACCAAAAAAAAAAAAAAAAAACTTGTCTTTACTTAAAAACATCGGACTACAAAATTAATTGAGAAAAAGAAATCAATCGAAACTAGCACACAGAAAATAACAAAAAGATGTTGGGAGAAAAGGATAAAAGCTTGGACGGCTAGAATGCAACACTTTTGGCGGAGAACAGAAAAAAATAATAATGTTTATACGTTTCAAAGTTTCAGGTATCGTGCCAATAAATAACTGATAAAGTTTACTCCATTGATCTTTGTTCATCATGACTAGTTACTAGTTAGTAGTATTGTTTCAAAAAGATGACCATGACTAATGACTTCCACTGATCACTGTCTTTGTTAATTGTTAAATTGTTAATGCTACTAATTGCACTTCTGAAGAAAGTATTATTTATCACCAGTTGCACATTCATACTATCAACAAGATGAAAGTTTCAATATGCATAATTTTGAATCACAAAATGTTTTCTTTTTCCCTGAATATGATGAATTTATGTCAGTAATAAAAAATATGTTGTTTTATAATTCAAAATATATAGTCGATCTTTCATTTACATAAGACTTTTGTTTCCTTAGTTTATTTTTATTTAAAGATCATGTAAGCTTAATTAAAAAAAAATAGTGTTATATATAAAATTAATCTTCACTGCAGATAAATAGATTTCTTCATTTATTATCTTCATTTTTTTAAGAAAATAAAATGTCCGAATTTTTTGTCCTTTTTTCCCCCGATTTATCTAACACGACATTAATTTCGTGTTGTCAAAATTATTAAATGAATCGACGGTCAAGGTGTATGTACTCACCCTTTAATTAATATGTTCAATGTTGCATTTCCTTTTATTATTATTTTCTTTTTGTCTGAATGTGATTGACTCTCTTCTTAATTGGTAATCGCTTTTGACTTTTTGAGTATTTGGTTAAAGCCAAATATGCTTTAACATAAAGTACGGGGTGCTTCCAAATTATGTTTATATGATCTAAGTTGAAGACTTGACCTGGTTTCTTTATGATGCACAATGCAAATTTTAATTAAGAACTTTAAATTAAAAAAGGATAATGATAGATAACTAAATCACTGTCTTTCCAGAATAGTAAAATAAGATATATGCTCATATTCTCACATTAGTTCCTTTGTTCTAATCCATCTATTCCAAGCAAGCATGACAGGGATATATCATTCTGTATATTTGCCTAAAAATTAGAATCAGATACTGGAATCAAGCTACATAATGTTATCCACTTTTGCAAACCACTTGGTTGAAGAATTAGCCACATAATATATAAAATTTTAATTAAAATTGAGTTGATTAGTCTCTATGTTATTGCCATAGCTAGCCATATTAACTTTTTGATTGGTTCGGTGCTGCAAATATATTAAGATGATTTATCAAGCAATGGATTAGTTCACGTCTCTAGGGGAATTTTCATGTTTTTAAAGTATGCAAATTAAGTGCATTTTTTTTTTTTTTGGGTATAGAATTTGGTTTCCGAGGTAATATGAATTTACCAGCTAATTAATCTTTCAAAAAGTATTGTATTTACGCAAGTAAAAGGAGTTATATATAGATTATAGACTTTAAGACCAGGAACAAAATTAATAGTAGGAGAACCAAGATATTTGATGATAAAAAAGTGTGACTGAAATACTGAAAAAAATACCAAAGTTGCTACCGATTGTTGGTATTCATATTAATGAGTAAACTTTTCAAATAAATAACAAGGCTCAGAATTATCATGATTTAAACGAAATATGACTGAAGCAATGAATTGAATTTCTTGAATTTTTCCATTGGTACACTGCTGATGGCGTGGGAAATTCACAGAAATTTCGTGAAGCATTTTTCATCGTATTTGTACACTAATCTAGAAACGCAACTTATAAACAATTGCATAATTTGTTAATTAATTCCAATAAGCTTTTACTGCCTAAAACCTTTTCTTAATGGATTCTTCCTGCCTTGACTTTACAAGGTCTAGATGCAAAGGGGAATCCTTTGGCTCAATTATCATGTAGCACTCTTTTTGAGCATTAAGAGATCCAAATTAAAGGAGGGAGGAATTAGGTGACAGTATTTTTTCTAGAGAAGTTTTTTAGGGGTTCAGTTTTTTTAACTTTTGCATATCCATTCTATAAAAATCTGCAGTTTTCAGTAATATTTTCTTTGCACTTGCAAATAGCAGTTTAAGATATTTCAGATGTCAGCAATAAATCAGAATGCTTTCTATGGAAATTCAACTTAATTTTGTTATGCTTATTTTGTGTGCTTATAATGATAATTAATTAATTTACATGACACTTTATGTATTCCACAAAGTGTTTATCTTTTTTTTTTTTTTTTTTTTTCTGATGAAGCCACAAAGTGTTTATCATTATGAAATTAGAAAAAGTTTGATGGGTTTACTTGGAATTCAGTGAATGCACTGAACAATATATAATATAGTGGAGCTTCCTTTGGCTTGAATTATCGAAGTTGGATTAGGGCAATGATTAGAGGAAGATTATGATTCTAATTAAATAGGCGCTTTATATATGCACTCTTGCATATATATATAGACCTCCTTTATTAAAGCTCCTAATGGATTATGATTTGATATAATGATGGAGGCTAGAATAATTATAAATTTATAATAGTTCATCAAGCAACTCAAAGCAAACAAGACACGAAGCTACAACTAACAAACCTATCTGGCATTGCAAGGTTTCAATTAGATTGCACATATATGATATACTGACATCACAAAGCTAAGTGAAGACAAACAAAGAATGCAATATACTCCATCAAAATAATTCTCAATTATCTGGTATGTATGTCTATCAGAAATCTTGTATGCAGTGGTATCAGAAATATAATCTCAGGTCAATTTTAAATATAGTAAATTTAAACTGAAGTCAGAAAATCAGGCATATACACATATTAAATATGAATTCAAAACTGTTCAGAATGGGAAACATACAAAAATCCTCATCTGGTATCTAATCTAATCTCTCTGTCTATTCCTTCTCAGTTCCTGTGTACAAAGGCAAGAGAGAACCTGAAGGATCCAGAATTGGGACGCACCATTCTTTCTAGTGCTCCCTTTTACATTCCAGCCATTCTCTACATTATCGAATCAATCTTCAAAGCAGCCAGGTATATGTCAGAGTATCGGTAACATGATGAACCGCATAGTAGCACCTTAGAGCAGTCTCCTTTATTCTGGTTGCCTAAACATTGGCAGCCAACACAACTTACACTAACAGATTCTCTCTTGTGTTACTAATTAAGCCGCCACAAATGCCAATTTGCATATCGTACCAGAATTTCATCGGGGGGTTCTGTTTCCGGTCTCAGTCAAACTCATTTGCCCTGAGCCACACATAGTGACCTTTTATCAATCCAAAGCATGCCCCGGGGATTCGTCATGTGTGTACATATATAGCTGTAGTTCTTAAAGCCTACCTTACTCTACTTAAAGTATCTCTAACAATATCACAAGTTGCCTATTACAAAAGCTATTTATACCCTGTTCAATGACAATAGAGGCTACTGCATGTACTTTTCTTATCCTCAAGATATGCGGCTTGGCTGCTGTGATAAAATGGTAGGATATTTGTGCCCTTTCAGTATCTTTTTGCCGCAAAGAGAATTCTCATCATGCATTGAGCAAACATTAGTTCCAAATTCCAATTGACGGTGACAGCTTTACTGATCTATTCGAACCCAAAAAAAAAAAAAAAGGTAGAAAATGTTTCACAATTCGATCTGTACTGGCTTCAACATCAAAGTTCATCAGACTTCTTCTCAATACAGTAAGTTACGTTCTACTCAGCAACTTGTCAATTAGTTGCTCCTGCATATGATGCTTTGTCAAGCAGTTGTTGATACTTGCTCCTGCATATATAATGCTTTGTCAAGCAGTTGTTTGATAAATCAATGACAATACAAGCTAGACTGAATCATATCAGGTTGCATCACAGGATAATCCAAGACCAAAATGTCAGTGTAATGTTACTTGTTATACGCGGAGTTGTGCCCGGACAAGCCCAAATCAAGGAAGACAGAATGCCGGAAAGCACATAAGATGACGAGGCCGGAAGGTTCAGTCATGAAACCATGGTTTTAGACTATAATTAATAGCGCTAATACTGTAATAGTTAATAGTATCGTTAAACAAATTGATAATCCAATTTTAACTGCTGATATAAAAATTTACAATGAATAATTTAGGCAGCTCTGGACCAGCAATCAAAAAATAATGTAAAAAATCGCTGTGTGAAATATGCAGAGGGTTTGACTGATAGTGAATTTTATTTGATCTTTACAAATGACAACTTATAAACTTCATTACTCTGATCAAGGTTAGCAAGGAACCAATTTGTACAAGATGATCCGAGTTCTCAATGAAAGAATTCAAATGAAGCCAGTTTATTATTATGGGCCTATTTTTAATATTGAAATTAACATAGCCCAGTTGAGATTGAGACTGAATAAAAATAGGGAAATGACTACTGGGCAGCAGGGCAAAATTTGAAGATACATACCAGTGAGGAAAACCAGCCGGCAACCCAAAATAAGGCTATGATGCAATTGGGAAAAACTACATGAATCCTTTGTTTTCCTTGTACTAGGACGTTCACATAGCCAATTTGCAAGCCCAAATCTCGGGGAATGGAAAGAAGTAAGAGGAGGAAAAAATAATTATTCGCCGTTGCCGGGGATCGAACCCGGGTCACCCGCGTGACAGGCGGGAATACTCACCACTATACTACAACGACCTTGTTGTTATAAAATAGAAATAGTCTTACTTATTCATTTTTTACTTGTTATTTTTGTTCGTAAAAAAAACAGTCAACAGATTGCTTATATAAACTTGATGTTTCTCTGACATATTCTTCATACTGGTGTTGAACTTTATGTTTCTCTGACATAAACTAATAATATTGATTGAAAAAATTGAAGGAAAAATTCAAATAAAGCCGAGGTTTCAGTGAAATTATATATGGTTGATGCTTCTCTGACATATTCTTTTAGTAGCATTTGAACTTTAACTGCTCCTTGGGAACATTCTTTACAAATGAGTTGGCAATTTGGCCCCTGGCAATCAGTGCCAATCACCCTTAGTCCCTTAGTTTCATTTTGCACATACTTTTCATAATGCCAATTTGTTTCATTTATTTTAATTTCCCATTTATGGTTTGCTTTGTGCGTAGTTAGTACAGAATCCAGATGAACGATGGAACCATATATGATTAAGAAAATAATTTAAAGACAATATAAAATAAACATAAGCCAAATCAAATCCATACATTTTCTCAGCATTGTTATGATACAAAGCTCCCAATTCTAAAGAAACAAAACCAATGCCTGATTTATGCTATCATTTTTTCTCCTCCTGTTCCGAGGCCGGGGCCTCTTCACCTTCTCCTGATGATAGCTCTGCAAAAGGGCAAACGAAAGAACAAAAGGTGGATCAATATTAATAATAGAACATTTTTGTGATTTAAATCATCATATAGATACCCTATGATTATATCAGGTAGACAGTATTGCAATCGATATGAAAATGTTTTTTTTTTTTACTTTGACTTAGCATTAAAAAGACAGTTCCAGGTCTAAGAGTCTATTGTTCTTACTATCAAAGTTTCGTATTGTTTATCCAAACAAATAAAATTGTTTTATCAAGTACCTAATAGTAAACTATTCTATCCTGAAGGGAAACTGGGTACTCAACAATGATAACAGAATGTACTCAATTTAAATTCAGTTTAATTGGTTTACATTATGCTCTCCTTACTTCTCAGGTAATCGCAAAACTGAGGGGAAATTGAGAATTAATTGGCAAGCCAGTGTTTACTGACGGCAATTCTGGTTAAGTGAAACCAAAGGTAAATTTGAGGAATAAATGTAAAATTGAGAGTACTCTATCGTCTATTAGACACTGCTTTTGCCGAAACAGAATACCAACAAGGTTATGATTCACTTTTATACCCTTAGTTGAGCGAGTCATATTATTTTTTTGTAGATTTAATTTAACGCTAACCTATATTTACCAAGAACATTTACGCATAAAAAATCAATGATATCTACAAGGGATCCGTATCCCGTGGTGACTCAAATTTTGAGTTAGCTGCTCGGGTAAATACATACCACCCATTTGGGATCATGGTCAGGGCAGTCTTGATGACTGACATCTAGAATTCGGGGCCCTTTATAAAATCATTGTGCGGCCAAACTAGAGTTTGAGTTAAGAGGACATGAATTCAGCGTTGCAGAAAAAGTTTCATACTCTTATGGTTCTTATGACCCTATATGATAAATTTGCACTTATAATGGTGGAAAAATTGACTCCATACATTCACTGGTACAAGTAGAATGAACCACAGAGCAAACCACAATAACCAACCAACCCGACAAAGGCATTTCATCAAACAACTTGCCAGTTGCCATCAACAAACATGTTCAACATCTTATTCTTTAACAAAACATTCAGAACTACTTACCCAATCCTTCGAATTCTTCCTCATCATAGAAGAAGGAGAGATCATCATACCCCATGGACTGGCCAAGGTAAAAGGGGTGGTTGCCGGACCACGTATCGACATTCAGCTCCGGCTGGGTCCCGCTCGTGACCATCACCAATTCACCGTCGCAGTACACCTTGGTGTCCTCGTAGAAAGGCGGGTGCAACCCCTTTTTCCTGCACTCCACCTTGACCTGAAAAAAAACCCAACACCCAATAAGCTCCATCACTTAAAATTGTCAAAAAAAGAAACCAAAAGAAAGAAAGAAAGATTGAACAATAGGAAATTGAAAGATAGAGTTGTGGGTTTGGTGCATACTCTGATGGGACGAGAGACAGGCCTGAGGGTTCTCCTGGAAGGAGCAGCAATGGCAGTGGTGGGGAAGGGAATTCTGAGTGAGAGAGCCATTGTTGAAGAGAAGGCTGAGACGGGTGTTTGTTATCTGGTTTGGTTTTGGGATAAGATGTGGTTTTGAAGAGTAGCTGTTCTGTTCGTTGCAGTAAATGGGCCGGGTTCGGCCGGGTTGTTATGGGCTGAAATGGGCCAGGATTTCTGAATTTGGTAATGGGCCAAGATTCTGCATTTGTTGTTAATCCATTAATCTGTTCTGTTATAAGAAATTATAATCTTTATACTCACATGACTACATGAACTACTGAAGCAAGCATAAGTTCATAACAATGGGAATATTATAGAACATATTAACAATCCAAATATGATTACATTTGTATATGAAAACTCAGAGAGATCACCTGATAATGGTTATCCGAAAGGTTTATAGAAAACTTTGGTAGTCATTGATTCGGACTTTACTGGTGATTGAGTTTTCAAATTAATTCTAGTAGTTAAACATTCTTTAATGTAACATTGTTATATACATGTTTTCACAGCAAGTATCAGCTGCGTATACCTCGAATATATAGAGCAGGCCAATATGGTAAATTAATTGGTTGTGGAAATGAAATAGTCTGGATCGGATTTTCTGTCCACTTCCCCGTCAAACAGTGGAACAAATGCATAAGCTGAAATATTACCGGGTGCTGTCGATTCATGATGTGCCCAAATACAGTATGACAATTTCACTAATTACCAAATGCTCGATTTACACAAGAGAGAAAAAGAAAAAAAATGTTCTACATCAAAATGAGTGAAGAGTAGACCAGACCAGCACTAAGTCAATACAACAGCTGCTCATCTACGCTGGCTTTAATGGTGTTTCTGACTTTTCTCTACACGGCAATAAAATCTTGTGGTCCGATGCACATATGGACCCCATCTCGGGCACATGTATGGTGCCAGTGCTCTCCAGCAAGTGCACGTCTCTAGCAAAATATCCATTCACATTTCTTCAAAAAAAAAAAAAAAAATATCCATTCACATAACCGATGCCCTCGGTCTCTCACTACCATTCCGGATCTGAAAACAAATTCACTCAATTAATGTACCCACACATCGTACCTTTTATAAAGAAGAAACAACACTTTGCAAGCCAGCGAAATTGCCATTCTGCCAACTAAATGGCGGAGGCAATTGCAGGACTGGTACTGCGCAAGGTAGCCGATGCTGCAGTCCAGGAAGCTCTGCTACTCACGGCGCCGGAGACAAATTGGATTCTCTACGTCATGAACTAAGCTATATTCAAGCGTTTCTCAAGGACGCCGAGTCAAAGCGCAACTCCAGTGAAAGCGTGAAGACTTGGTTGAATGATGTGCAAGAGTTGGGATACAGAATTGAGGATGTGATTGACTCGTTCATGGTAGATGTCAATGGTGACTTTCGGCCTGGCAAGATTAACACCCTCAAACGAAAACTAAAGTGTATCACGAAGCTAAGTACTATCCATAAGCTCACTTTTGAGATGGATAAGATTGTAATCAGACTAAACCAGATAAAGGAGTGTACTGATAAATATGGTATAAATAGTGTGTTGGGGGACAGTAGCAATAGTGCAGAGGAGAGAAGGCATGTCAAGGAAGTCATACATCCTGACGAGGATGATCCTAACATCGTTGGCCTGCAGAAGGACACAGAGAACATAGTCAAGTTACTTCTCGACCCAAATACTAAAGGACGCTCAGTGTCAATCGTTGGACAAGGAGGTCTAGGGAAGACAACCCTTGCCAGAAAAGTGTACAACAGGTAATTAATTCATATCTAAATTTTCAATATATAACTTGTTATATTATAAGACAATTCATTATGTTTGTTAGTGGATGACATATTTGCATAAGAAGCAGTGCGTTTCATATTTATGTTTTCTTCTTGTTTGTTTGGAAATCAAGTGAAAACTATAAAAATAGGAGAATGCAAGGAGCTTATCTACATAACTAACTGTAAATAATAATTTATTCTTTTTATTTGAATAATTTTACCAGTTAACTGAATCGATATGAACTACGTTTTTTTGTTTTGTTTTTTTTTTTGTTTAGAGACAAGGTCAAGGAGGAGTTCAAGTTTCGATTATGGCTACCTATTTCCCAACAATATAGTATACTAAATCTCTTAAAGATGATGTTAGAGAATATCCGACCTCTCCAAGAACATGAGAAGGCTCTTTACCTAAACAACGATCAACACTCACAACAAATAGCACAACAACATTTCATTACACAGCTTAACGCTCTCCTTAGCCAAAAGCGATCCCTAATCATTTTGGATGATGTTTGGGAAGACGATTTATGGATCCAAGTTAGAAATGTCTTTCCAGATAGTAATGGCAGCAGAGTGCTAATAACCACAAGATCTTCTGACATTGCTAAAAAAGCTGACCCCATTTTTGATCCATACGAACTTTCTTTTTTAGGCAAAGAAGAAAGCCAACATCTTTTTCTTAAGAAAGCTTCGCAATCACAATCCTGAACCCTACCTTCATGATCTATCAGACCTTCCAAACAAATTTGTAGAAAGATGTGGTGGCTTGCCGCTTGCTTCGATAGTTGTTGGTGGACTTTTATCCATAAAACCACTGACATACTATTCTTGGCATAAGGTTTTTGAAACTTTCAGTTGGCAAGATGACAAAGGAAATAAGTGCACAGAAATTCTAGCAACCAGTTATGAGGACCTACCCTTTTTTCTCAAACCATGTTTTATGTATTTTGGTTTATTTCCGGAGGATAGCGAAATCAAAGCCAAATCATTGATAAGGATGTGGGTTGCCGAAGGGTTTATACTCGTAAGAGATGGAGGAACAATGGAAGAAACAGCTGAAGATTATTTAGATGAACTCATACAAAGGTATTTGTTGTATACTACGTATTTAAAACCTCTTATTCCTCTGATTGAGTTAGAATTTACAACATGTTTGTGTTCGTCATACATGTTTTGCCAAAAAAAAGGGTCTGTACACTTAATTAATTTCACCGTAGTGGTATTGAGAGTTGTGTATATTAATTTTGAAAATAAATCTCCACGAACTTTGGAGAAGTAATAGATGTGGTACCAGAATGTTTTGTAAATTAGGCGTTCAATATTGAATGATATAAAAACTAACTCGTGCTTTGAAGTTCTTCAGGAAGAAGTTAAATAATATATATGTTAGCTCTTTTGGATAATGGCTGGAATTTTGTCCAAAGCCATTTGGACGGTCTCCGTTTAAAGTTACGATTAAACTGTTCGATTTAATTTATATGTTTATTAAGTTGATAGGTATATATGGCCCCATCACTCTAAATATAACCAGCATGCTATTCATCTGTATGTTGTTCCTATTTTTAACACCTACATGATCAAATCATGGATTGTATGGCTCTCCGAATCTTATGGACCATCTAAATGGTTTTGGACAAAATCCGATTCCTTAGATAATATATCATAGTGTTGACTCTTGTGTCATGGCTAGTGCGAGCGTATGTAGTACAATTGCATGAACTGTTTGATCAAAAGCTGTTTGTTAATGATTAAATTTTCATTTTGCCTACTAGCTTTTCCTTCAAAATAAAAAAAAAAAACTTTTATTTTGGTTGACTAATTATAATGGGATAACTCTAAGAAAGATTTGAAGGAAGATGACATGACATTTGTGGTGCCGTTGTAATGCAAAGATCCAATCCCAAACGTAATCTTCTTTTGGTTAACTAGATGGTCTCTATAAATTTATTTCTCAATTTTTAAGATCCAATTATGATCATATTTTTCAAACTTCCAAGTTTCGTATAAATCCAAACGAAAACTTAGGAATCCATTTGAATGCTAAGAAACAACTCTTCCTAGAATTAGACGTGTTGGAAATAATCTAAGGGTGCGGACCGGATGACAACCACGACAACAAATCCTCAAAATTGTAAAACTCATAGATTGATTGTGTTTTGAATTTTGACCAATTTGAAAGTTGTTTGAAACTACATCAAAACTCATAATATTTTGAACCGCTGGAAATATTAAGAAATTTTGATGATCCCCGATGGAATATCAAATGTATTTCAAATTGGACAAAATTGAAACACAACCAACCTAAGTTTGTACAAAATTTTCTATATTAAAGATTTTATTTATATTTATTTGAGGATCCGTTGTCTCTAGTGATAGAATGTACTCATAGACAAAATATACTCCTCATATAGCATTGTTCCTCTAGTTATAATTGGGAAGTTAATGTCAGTCTTAAGCAATCTATATAACAATTTTTTCAAACAAGATATATAATTTTTAATTTTAAATTTCCAGTTTTTGGAAAATAATAATAATTTCAGGTAAAAGAATTAATTATTTATAGATGGGGTACAACGGCACTTGCATTAATTAATCGGTGTTGAAATTGTCAAATAATATATAGTTTGAGTTGGTGATATGAAATTTGTAAGATCAAGCTCATTTATTTGTTCAAATCTATTAGTTCAAACATGCATGCATGTATGTGCGGGATAAACAAAATATGGACTAATTGATGTTGCTTTCTATACGTAGGAGCATGATTCAAGTTTCACACAGGCATTGCAACGGATCTATCAAGTTTTGTTGTGTACATGATCTTTTGCATGATCTTGCCATTAAAAAAGGCAAGGAGAATAGGTTCCTCAAAATAATACCAAGTAAAGATGAGGATTGCAGTTCGAACATGCGCCGTGTAGCTCTTCACCACGACTGTAATAACATTATGGAAAACATAGGTCCAAACATTTGCTCTTTATTTTCCTTCCATGGTAATTGGCCCAATTTAGAAAAGCTTAGGTTCCTAAAGATTTTGAATAACACTGGGTTGTTAACTGGGCCATTACAAGAAACACCTGGATCACCTCCTTATCTAGTTGATCAGGAGTATATAAATGGAGAGGCATTTACGAAATTGACTCAGTTAAGATATATAGAATCAACAAAAGCTTCGGAACTTGATCTTTATAATGGGGTTGGGCAATTTTGGAAAAGTATAGCCCGCATGAGAAATCTCCAGACGCTCTATATTCCAGGGTTATATAGCTGGAGAACTTTATCCGATTGTATATGGGATATAAAAACACTAAGGCATGCATGTGTCCATAGATGTTACGGTCTGCCATCTGAAGCAGACCTTCCGAATTTGCAAACCCTGAAATTTGTACTAGTTCGATCAGAATGGCTGACCAAGGGATGGCCTAGAATGCATAATATTGGAGTGCTAAAGATTTATTGGCCAGATGAAGTTTCATTCAATCAGGAGTCATTTTGCACTTTTCTCAGCAAGCTTCGCCGACTCACCTCTCTAAAAGTTTCACGTTTGGGCTACAGGCGATTGAATATTGACATGAATGCATTTTCATGGAATAACAACTTGCAGTCTTTATGTGTGGGGGGAAATTGGATAGCTCGTGCACAAGAATTTGTTCATGTCACACCAAATTCATTTCCTATACACCTCACAAAGCTTAAGCTCAAGTGCTCTAGAATATTTATAGATCCAATGCTGGTTCTAGAAAAGCTAGAAAACCTCAGGCTACTCTATTTAAGTGATGATGCATATGAAGGAGGGTACCTCTGTTGTTCAGCTGGAGGGTTTCCACGCCTGCAATTTATGATCCTCAATGGATTGGATGAGCTGGAGATATGGAAAGCAGATGTAGAGGACGATGCCAAGCCCATTATGCCCATGCTCAAGGAGATTTATCTGTCTGACTGTCCTAAATTGCGCCGTATCCCTGGGCTGCGGCATATGACCTCTCTTAGTAAGTTCACTTTAGCATATGACATTTGTTCAGATCTTACGCGAAGTTTATGTGAAGACGAGTCACACAAAATCAGAGAAGGTCAGTTCATTCAGTTCCATATTATAGATTAATTACAGAGCAATAGTTTGGGGGTGACAAGCTTCTGGAGCACTAGATTTGTTTTTAACTTAATCATTAATTAGTGTCGTTTTTATTTTTCTTTTGTTCGTGTGGTTTAATTAATTGGAGTGCTCCCCCTTTTTTTAATTCTTTTTAATTGTTTTTAGTGCACGTTGTAACGAATGCCATATACCAGAAATTTAGGGGTGACAAGCTTCGCAGCATTTGATTTGTTTTTAACTAAATCGTTAGCGTTGATTTTTTTATTGTTCTTTTGTGTTCGTGTGGTTTAATTGGTTTGCTCCTCCTTTTATTTTGTTTCAATTTATCTTTTATTTTTGTGCGCCTTGTAATGAATTCCAAATATCAGAACTTTTAAATGGTTTTGTGTTTGTTTGATAATGATTCAAAATAATTTTGCAGCAAATAGCATATATAATAATTCGAATGAGTAATTAGTCGGTACTTGTGAATTAATCTTGTTTAATATATCTAGCGTTATATTGTATGCATATATTGCAGCAGGTAGGTAATCACTAATCAGTTCCACTTACACAGGAAAGAAAAACTTTAATTTACACAAGTGAAGAGTAGAACCGCACTAAGCCAATTTAAGTTTATAACAGCTGCTCACAGCTCAAATATGAACGCCTAGTTTTTATGGTGACTTTTCTCTAATTTACAGCCAGACAAGGTGAGATGGCATCCCCAATTTTAGCCCTTTTGCTGGTACATGGCAATAAAAATTTTGTGGTCCGATGCATGCATATATAGACCCCATCTCATCTCATGTAAACATGGAGCCGGTGCTCTTTTAGCAAGTGGAGACACCTGTGTCTGTGCCTGGATTTGCACATGAAGCTTAAAAGTCGTGTGTAACCTAAAACGGTTATAAGTAATAATATTTCCTTGGACTGAATCAAAAATAGCAGTACGGCTGAATCCTGAAGGTTTGTGTCCACAATCACATGATCAAATTTCATTCAAGCATTTGATCTGGCCGAACAAGTGACGAATATGACCCATTTGATTGCAAAAGATTTCATGAAAATAAAACGTGTTCGTCGTAATTAGTTGATTACAAATTGTTAGTGAATCAGTGATTACTCACAAATTAGATAAAGTATACAAGTGAATCAGTGATTACTTGCAAATTGTTAGTGAATCAGTGATTACTTAGGACAATTTAATGTTTTGCTCTTCTTTCAAAATTCGTTAAACAAATTGCCCCCTCTCTAAAAAATTCAACAAAATGCCCTTGTGTACCATCTCTTTCCCTCCTTCCCCGTTCACCCATGCTAAATCTAATTTACATTGCCTCAATAATATCAATTAAAATATATATTTAATTGGTATTTTCATTTATATAAAAATTTGAGAAACATTGTATGATACAAATCACAAGATATTGTTTCTCAAATATTTGTAATCTTCTTATTCGAAGCTAGAACAATATGTCATATTAAAAATATCTTAATTATAATTGATTTAATATATTACATACAATTTAAATGGAAGATTTATATAATTGTAAGAGTAATAAAGAAAAAATTAAGAAGAACTCTTAATGTCTTATATTTAGTTTTAATAATAAAATATAAATATAAATGTGAATTATAATACAATTATAAGAAAAGATAGTTGTTTTTTAAAATATTATATTCATACAAGGATATCAATATTATTTGTTCACTATTATATTATCACAAACTAAATTTTATCACAAGAGAGATCATTTTTTTTTTTGCAACAAAAATTGAATTGGCTGAAAAAAAGATCATAAAATCAAAAATTTTTGAATTAGAAATTTTTTTTTTCAAGTAGGTAAAATTTAAATTTTTGATGATTGACAAAATTACATTATGACAAGTTATATCATACAATTTTTTTCATGGAAACATTGATATGTAAATGAAAAAATTAAAATTAAAATAAACATATTTTATTGATATTTTTAAAGGAAAGTAAAAGAAAGTTATTATGAGTGAAAGTGAATGGAGAGGAAGGAAGAATTCACAAGAGCATTTTGTTGAATATTTTGAGGGGAGGACAATTTGTTTAACAAATTTTGAATGAAGTGCAAAATGTTAAATTGCCCGATTACTTGCAAATAAGAAACCCTTATTCTTGGGCTTTTCGGCCCGGGATTGAGCCCGTGAGAGATGAGAAAAAGAAACTTGGCGACTTAAATTAGGATGAACCACTCTGAACCATTCTTGGTCTGGACTCTGTACTGATGACTGGTGAGAAGGAAATCAAACGAAACAATGCATAGTTTGCTCGGCTAGTAAGTTGGGTAGTTGACCACAAATTGATTCTTTTTATTTATTGGAAAGTATGGTTTCGGCTCCTGTATTTAGTTCAATCAAGCTCTTAGAGCCATTGGGCCCTCAACTTACTCCATCTGGTTCAAACAATAAAATTCCTCCCTGTTAATTTGTCCTGTTATCTCTTTGAAGGCAGTCACTACTTCAAGTACATCCTTTCATTTCGTCACCTTCTCATTCTCAACCATTCTTCCTTACCTGCTATGTAAACTTTCTCCCTCAATATGTGTCATTGTGGCATATATGTCTTAGTTGGGAGTTGTGCATGCTGTCATTTTCATATCTCGCCATTCACCAAGCCGAACAAAACTCAGACGATGCGGATGAAGCAGCCACAGCAATACAGCATGATACTTGTATAGCAAGAAATGCAATAGACTGAGAGAGCCTCTTACATATTGTCTTGTTTCGGTAAAATTCTTATTATTCATTTAGTCATCAAGCTCTGTAAGGGAGAATTGTACAAAGCGTAACTTGTAATTGGAAAGGCTCATCAAACTCAGTAAACAATAAAATAAAGTCCACAGTCCAAACTCCAAACCATATATGACGCTTAATATATAATCTATTGCTGGAAATATTTCATTGAGTTTGCAATTTCCTTTTGATTAAACACGATCTTACACTCAACTGTACAAGGATGCATAACAGTCTGAAACTTGCAATTAAAAAAGAAACCAAGTTATATATGTACGCCATGACAATCTCTGAACATCAAGTTTCTTGGCAAAAGAAAGAAAAGATTACAGTTTTGTTTGTTATATATATATTTTTTATCAGAGATCGGTGCAGCTTCAATGAATGAATAGTGAATGTCCATACCGTCATCTTCTCATCCACTCCACGCGCGTTTACCTGCTAGACCTTCTCCTCAGCGACAGCAATTAAGTACCATTGTAGCAGTTCTGATGTTGATCCCTTATCAAAGCTATTTCTCGATTCAATAGAAGTCCAAAGAAGTCAATATGACGCCCAAATAAGGTACGAGAAACTAAGGATATTGCAGAAAGAAGTAATAGAAAAAGAGCTCCAGTATAAAGATTCTCATTGTCCAATTGATACATCTGAAGGTACTGATGTTGGACTTATGTGCCTGTTCGGCAGACAAAGATCA
Source organism: Cyperus esculentus (assembly GCA_030179965.1). Taxonomy (NCBI): domain Eukaryota; kingdom Viridiplantae; phylum Streptophyta; class Magnoliopsida; order Poales; family Cyperaceae; genus Cyperus; species Cyperus esculentus. Next base: position 2,702,071 of record JASGLE010000025.1, on the reverse strand, counting down.
AGCTTCCTCAAGCTTCCTCAAAGTGTTAATTCGCTTAAATTTGGCCGAACGTCCGTTCCTCATATGGGATCGAGTGCACCACCTCAGCTCAAATCTTAACCCACGTCCCCCCTCCTCAACATTTTGACCTCCTCTAGCGCCTCCTCAGGCTGAAAATGTGTCACTTTTCGGACGAATATATCCTTGCTGCAGTAGCTCCTCAAGCTCTTTTCAATTATAATATATCATTTTGTTTCTTTATCTCCTCTTGGATGGTACACGTCCCAAGACAATGAACAAGCTGTTCCTTCTTTTTCTAAGGCAAATCAACAATTCCCCATTATAAAATGCAGAAATCTAATACCACTATGATATTGGCATCGAAATTCTCTTTCCATTGACACCCATGTTGACACACTTCCATTCTCTTTCTTTAGTGATATTAATATCTATTATGTAGCTAAATGTAATTTATTTAATTATGATGGATGATGGACTAGTTAATTTGATTATAATCAATATTATGCGCAACTGTTAGTACATAGCTGGATTCACTTACTATAATCAGCATGAAAGGGGTAGTTTGGTCTTTACAGATTAAAGTAAATATTTTATTCGAATTAAGCTTTGTTTCCTAATCTTGATCTCTTACCGAACGTGTGCTCCTCAATAGAGATCAAAATCTTGATCCTCAATTGGTTGATCCTGGTCGCCGAACAGGCCCTAATTCCCTTGTTTAACGGATCTCATGTTCCCCTTGTTCAACGGATCAAGATACCCCCAAGGTAAGACCAATTTTTCAAAAAGGACTCTATATGTATATTTCTGAGATCATATACTGCCTGCATTTATTTTTAAGGTACCGAGTAAGATTAAATGAAGTTATGGCCTGCAACAGGCTGTATTTAAATGCAATTGCGTCGTGTCACTTTGTTGTATGTCATACCTTTGTTTATTCTTGCTCGGCGCTTTAAAAAAAAAAAAGTTATACCTAGTGCCTATAATATTATATTAGTGTATACATATCTACATTGTTACAAAATTTGAGTGAAGTGTTACACAATTTGAGATAAGAGTTACAAATTTTGTATATGTATATACGTGTGGATAGTTAGAATGACGGCTTGAAAAATCCTAAAAAAAAATAAATATGACATGCTGTATTCTTACATCTATTAAACGCCTCAAGCACTCAACCCACGCCAGCGTACGTCTACTTTGAGACCTAATTAAAAAAAGGCTTATTTTTTGTATACCCTTCAACTCTTTCTAATTTTATTATTTCTCGCTCAACTCTTGAATATATTTTCTATGCCACTCAATTCTTACCATCTTTTCTTATTTATCCTCCCAATCAGAAATGTAAACTTAAATATAGTTATACACTTAAATATATGTTGAGTATGGAGGCACTAACTATAACAATATTTTCTATTATATCTCAAAATATTGTTACAACTACTACTACTCAAATACGTACTAAACCTCCAAACTACACCCCTAGCTTCTTATTTTTCCTATCCTAACCTCCAATCTACTACTAACTCTTATAATGGAGTGTGTTGTTCTAACCTTACTATGCTTGCTAGATTCCTACATCCAACTCCACACCTCTATTTATACTAGTTCTATAGAGAATTTAGACCGTAGATATTTTGTATACAACATTCTAGAATTTACTCAATTATTACAAAAATATCTAGCACAAGTTATGAGCTAGATATATCTTGTCAATTCTAGAAACTTCTTTAGATTGGGCTTGGGCTTGGTCTTGGGCTTGGACTTATGTCCGCGTTGCATATCTTAACACTCCCCCTCAACGCTGACTTGGTGCTATTCCGATTTCAGGACTCCGCGTCCGTCCGGATCGTCATACTTGCAACTTTGTCTTTGTGCTCGTATTGCTTGACACCCCTCAATCATTTGTGGTCTAACTGCTGGATTATTCTCTTTGGGAATCCGATTCACTAATGGTCTCGGCACTAGTTTTCGTCGAGTTCCAACATCTTCTATTTTGTTTAATCTTTCGATTATAATTAGTGTTTCACAGTTCAAGTCATTGACTTCTAAATGAACTGATTAATAAAAGATTCTAAGAACAAATGATCAATAGTCATCAATTGTATGAATAAATGTTTGAATTAAGTATTAATTCTAGGGCACAACTCCAACACGTTCTACATATTTACAAAATTTGAGTTAAGTGTTATACAATTTGAGATAAGAGTTACAAATTTTGTGTATGTGTATACGTGTGGATAGTTAAAATGAGGACGCTTGGAAAATTCCTAAAAAAAATAAATAAGACAGGCTGTATTCTTAATCTATTATACGCCTCAAGCACTCAACCCACGCCAGCGTACGTCTACTTTGAGACCTAATTATAAAAAAGGACTCGGATTTTCCTTTGTTCAACGGATCAAGATGCCCCCAAGGAATTAATTAACAACAAAAAAGGACAACTTGCAGATTAATTATTCTTAAGTCTTCTTACTTTTGTTTAATGGAAAGAGGTTGGAAAATATGTCCTTCCTCTGAAAATATTTTGCTTGATCTAGCCATTTTCTTCCCATCATTAAATATAGCAAAAAAATTTTAAAAATTGTAAAATTTGGTTTCTTAATATATTTTGATATAGAGATCACATTGAGCTGTTCGAATCGACCATTTGGACACCGGAAACTGATATATGGACTGCATAGCACGGTGAAACCGTGATATGCATATCATCGTAGCCGGACTCTCTCTATATATATATAGAGAGAGAGGCTATTGCGCTTTGCAACGCGCAGTGGAGTAGTGTATTTCGGCTCAATATCGCAAAACCGTAGCTCAAATGGTCAATCCAAGTCGCTCAACACAATCTACATATTGAAACCTTACAGATTGCCGATTTTTTCCATTTTTAGAATTTTCTAACTACTTTTTTGGGTTCACTGAATTTGAGTCCCAAATAGATTATTTTATTATTATTTGTTGCCAATCTTTCAAAAATCGTTAATAGGATTTAGGGTACTAATTTGTTGGCAATCGTTCTGCATATCTAAATATCTAAATCTCATATGATACTAATTTTTTCTATTTTTAGATATTTCTAACTAAATCGTTCTGCATATCAAAATTTGGAGGTGATTTGATATTTTTTGGATCGTGACTCACGAAGCAGCCCGCGAGTCATGACTAACCGTAGCAAAATTCTATATATATATATGGAGTAAAACTACCGTGCTCTTAAGCCCACAAGGGCCTCCCGTGAGCTTAACACAAAAAATGTATCAACCTATATCCAAATTTTGATTTATATGGCTCAATAAGTTCTTTATATCAAAATCATGTTGCATGCAAAAATTTTCCATTTTTAGAGATTTTTAAGTATTTATTTCGGATTTTTTAAAAGTTACATATAAAACATTGATTATTTTATTAATATTATATAGTTGATCTTAAAAAAATTGAAATAAATATTTAAAAATCTCCAAAAATGAAAAAATTTTGCATGCTATAAGATTTTGATATAAAAAATTTATTAAGCCATATAAGTGAAAATTTGGATATGAGTTGATACGTTTTTGGTCTTAAGCTCACGGGAGGCCGGGAGCTTAAGAGCATGGTAGTTTTACTCTATATATATGAGTCCGGCTACAATAATATGCATATCACGGTTTTACCGTGCTATGTGGTTCGAATCTCCGTTTTCAGTGTCCAAATAGTCGATCTGAACCGCTCAACGTAGTCTCTACATCAAAATATGCTAGGAAACCAAATTTTATAATTTTTATAATTTTTTTGCTATTTTTAATGATGGGGAGAAAATGGCTAGATCCAAGGATTCTGTTTCATACAAAACAACGATTTTCTCCCTATCATTAAAAATAGCAAAAAAATTTTAAAAATTTGGTTTCCTAGTATATTTTGATATAGAGATCACATTGAACGGTTTTGATCGACTATTTGGACACCAGAAATGCAGGTACCGACCGCATAGCACAGTAAAACTGTGATATGCATATTACCGTAGCCCAATTCTATATATATATATATAGAGTAAAACTAATGTGCTCCTAGGAGCACGGAGGCCTCCCGTACTCCTAACTCAAAAATTATACTAAACCATCATGAAATTCTGATTTATCATTCTCATTAAATTCTTTATATCAAAATCTCTTAGGATACAAAAATTTTCCATTCTTTGAGTTTCTTAAGTATATGTTATGAAATTTTTTAGAATGACATCAAAATAATAATAAAATAATGTATAAAACTATGTCATCTTTAAAAAATACAAAACAAATACTTAAAAATCTCAAAAAATGGAAAATTTTTGTATCCTATGATATTTTGATATAAAGAATTTAATGAGACCCATAAATTGAAATTTCGAGATGATTTAGTATGATTTTTGACTTAGGAGCACGGGAGGCCTCCGTACTCCTAGGAGCACACTAGTTTTACTATATATATATATATATATAATTAGGTTACCGTGTTACGCATAACAAAATGGCCTCCGTATTATGCGCTCGTATCTCAGCAACCGTAACTCCGATTGCCAATCCGATTCGACCGTTGCGTTCTACATATTTACAAAATTTGAGTTAAGTATTGTACAATTTGAGATAAGAGTTACAAATTTTGTGTATGTATACGTGTGGATAGTTAAAATAAGGACGCTTAGAAAATTCCTTAAAAAAAAAAAAATAAGACAGGCTGTATTCTTACATCTCTATTAAACGCCTCAAGCACTCAACCCATGCCAGCGTCTACTTTGAGACCTAAGAAAAGAAAGGACTCGGATGCCCCTTGTTCAACGAATCAAGATGCCCCCAAGGAATTAATTAACAAAAAAAAAGGACAACTTGCAAATTAATTATTCTTATATTATTACAAAGTCTTCTTACTTTTGTTTAATGGAAAGAGGTTGGAAAATATGTCCTTCCTCTGGTCTATTTATTCAGTGCAGAGCACTCAATTATTTCAATTGAAAGAAGGAACCAGATCATGAGTTCATCCTCCCACTCTAGCAAAATATCCATTCACATAACCAATGTCCTCGGTCTCTCACTATCATTCTGAATCTAAAACCAAATTCACACAACCCAGACAACGTACCCTTATAAAGAAAAACAACACTTCGAAAGCCAGCAAGCTGACAATCTCACAACTAAATGGCCGAGGCAATTGCAGGACTGGTACTGCGCAAGCTAGCCGATGCTGCAGTCCAAGAAGCTCTGTCCCTTTATGGGGCTGGAGACAAATTAGATTCCCTCCGCAACGAACTAAGTTATATTCAAGCTTTCCTAAAGGACGCCGACTCAAAGCGTAACTCCAATGAATGGGTGAAGACTTGGTTGAATGATGTGCGCGAGCTGGCATACAGAATTGAGGATGTGATTGACTCGTTCATGGTAAAGGTCAATGGTGGCAATCGGCCTGGGAAGGTTAATGCCCTCAAACAAAAACTGAAGTATATCACAAAGCTGGTTACTGTCCATAAGCTCACTTCTGAGATGGACAGAATTGTAAAAAGATTGAGCCAAATAAAGGTGTGTACTGATAGATATGGTATAAATAGAGAGACACTAGGGGATAGTAGCAATAGTGCAGAGCAGAGAAGGCCGTTAAGAGAAATGCATCCTGACAAGGATGATCCCGACATTGTTGGCCTGCAGGAGGACACAGAGAACATAGTAAACTTACTTCTCGACCTAAATACTAAAGGGCGCTCTGTGTCAATCGTTGGACAAGGAGGTCTAGGGAAGACAACTCTTGCCAGAAAAGTGTACAACAGGTTAATTAATTCATACTTTTTTACATACTAGTAAAAATGCCACTCTATTGCTTTGGGCTGAAATTATTATTTCTTATAATAACCTTTTAAGATAATATGTAATAAGCCTTAAATAGAGATAATTTATATGGGCCTTAAATTTTAATGGGCTGAGAACATCAACAGGCATTAATGTACATCAACGGTGGTGATCAATCTAAGTAAACAATCAACGGCTGAGGTTTATTCCTTGAGGAAAATAGACCTTTGATGTCAAAAAAATTCAATATGCTTTTATTAGGAGTAAGGATGTATTCTCTTCTTGTTTGTTTATAAAATTAAGTGAAAATAAAAAATAGGGCACTTATCTACAGAACGAGTTGTAAATAATAATTTATTATTTTTATATATAAAAATTTATTAGTTTAACTGAATTTGTGCGAACTACGTATTTACATTTTTTTTCTTTTTGTAGAGACAAGGTCAAGGAGGCGTTTGAATTCCGAGTATGGTTACCAATTTCTCAACAGTATATTATACTAAATCTCTTCAAGATAATGTTAGAGAATATTCGATCTCTCAATGAACATGAGAAGGCTCTTCTCCAAAACAACGATCAACACTCGCAACAAATAGCGGAACACTATTTCGTTGCACAACTTACGGCTTACCTTAGCCAAAAGCGATACCTAATCATTTTGGATGATGTTTGGGAAGACAATTTATGGATTCAAATTAAAAATGCTCTTCCAGATGTTGGCAATGGCAGCAGAGTACTAATAACTACTAGATCTTCTGACATTGCTAAAAAAGCTGACCCCATTTCTAATCCATACGAACTTTGTTTTTTGAGCAAAGAAGAAAGCAAACATCTTTTGCTTAAGAAAGCTTTTGGTAATCACAATCCTGAACCCTACTTTCATGAACTATCAGATCTTCCAAACAAATTTGTAGAAAGATGCGGCGGCTTGCCGCTTGCTTTGATAGTTGTTGGTGGACTTCTGTTTATTAAGCCATGGACATACTATTCTTGGCATAAGGTTTTTGAAACTTTTAGTTGGCAGGACGAAAAAGGAAAAATGTGCACAGAAATTTTGGCAATCAGTTATGAGCACTTACCATTTTTTCTCAAACCATGTTTCATGTACTTTGGTTTATTTCCAGAGGATTATGAAATCAGAGCCAAATCATTGATAAGGATGTGGGTTGCAGAAGGGTTTATACCTGTAAAAGATGGAGGTACAATGGAAGAAACAGCTGAAGATTACTTAGAGGAACTCGTGCAAAGGTATTTCTTGTATACTACGTAATTAATACCACTTTTTTCTCTGATTGAATTAAAATTTAACTAGCCTATAACCCGTGCCATGCACAGGTAGGTAATGTACCGCGATTATTCCAAAATGTGGGTGCACATACATAGTGATTTTTATGCCATGACATTTGAAAAACATGTACATAGCTATTTATTTTTCCAGATGAACATTCTATATTTTCCATATAACAACTCAAAGAAATCTGTAACGTTGTTTCTTGAAGATAAGCAGTTTGCATGTACAAAAACAAAGTACAAATCCTGATTATATGATATGAAAATAAAAAAATGCAGATAATTAAGAACGTCAATAAAGAATGCCATTCTATGAAAGTATGAAGATACTAAAAAGAAATTAATAACAAATTTTATTAAAACAAACTCACTGAACACAAATTATGCATATCAAATAAATACTACGAATACAACGCAGGCTACTAATAAGTGGCGGAACTAGGATGGTTTGAAAAGCGGTGCCGAGATTTAGGAGGCCTTGCAAGTTGTAATACACATATGTAGACAATACATAGTCATTCAATTCAACTATCAAAAATCAGAATATTTATTGAAAGATCAATATTTGAGTCATTCATCTCATTTGGTACTTTTTTTAATTGGCATTATGACTTATTTATCTTGTCTCTTACTTTGTTTCATTTTTTTATCTTGTAAAATTTTTACGCAGAAGAAGAAAAATACGGAAATTTTAACAACTATACAGGTCTATATTGTATGTATGAGCTAGACCCCAACTATAAATTTGATTATAACTGTCAAAGAAGTTTGATTTTTCCATTATTTGTGTCATGCAATAACGTTTTAAATAAAATTTATAGTAAGTTACTATGTAGATACCAAAAGGATACCAAAATCGATACCGCATGGTTAGTATATATATTAAATAAATTGATATTTGAATTAATTAACTCACTTAATATGCAATGTATTTTATATAGTATAAAAAATACGCAACACAAAATAATTAGCATAATAAAACTATTAGTATTAATAACAACTATTTTATATGAATATATACAGGTATAATTAGTGTCAATTTATAATATTTTATAAATATATAAAGGTCAAACTACCAAATCATTTTCGCCGATCAGCATAAAATAGTTTTATAAGCTTGGAGGGTTGTCGATTTTTTTTCGGCCAAGGTATTTTGCGTTAGGATATTTGAAAGTCTATAAACATCTACCTTAGACCAGTATTCAACAATCAATACATAAATTTGTTTATCCAGTCATACCAGCAGATTTTATATATTCAAACTAAATAACTACATTTTGGTCATTCATATGTAAATATGTAATCATTGGCCTGTTTCTTTCAAGCAAACGATATAAATCTTAATCGAAGCACAAATCTTGACAAGTCATATTGAGACTCAGTAGCTCTAAAATTAAAACATTTCACTGCAATCGTAGTTATGCCCTCCATCTCATTTTCCTTAATTTAAAACATGAAACAAAGGAGGGTTGAGAAAGTTCAGATTGAATGAATCCGCAAAATAAAGCTACTCTTTATTGGCAATCATATACCAAACTGGCAAAATGTCATCAATAAATCAAGCTTTCATCCAATAAGATGACATTGTTGAGACAGTAATTAGATATACTTTACAATGATATATGATATATCCCTGACTGGAGATCAAATGCCATATTTGAGTTGACAACTTGACATGCAGACAAACAACTTCATGTTTATTTATAATATATATATATATATATATATATATATATATATATATATATATATATATGAGTTATGCTACGGTGAGTCATGACTCACGGGCTGCTCCGTGAGTCACTATCTAAAAATATATCAAATCACCTCCAAATTTCAATTTATATGGTTCAATAAATTCTCCGTATCAAAATCTTATAGTACGCAAAAAATTTTCATTTTTAGAGATTTTTAAGTATTTGTTCAAGATTTTTTAAAATGATACATAAAACATTGATCATTTTATTATTATTGTATATTTACTTTTAAAAAATCTCAAACAAATATTTAAAAATTTTCAAAAATGGAAAATTTTTGTGTGCTATAAGATTTTGATATAAAGAATTTATTGAGCCACATAAATCGAAATTTGGAGGTGATTTGATATGTTTTTGGATCGTGACTCACCGTAGCAAAATTCATATATATATATTACTATATATAAAAGCATATTGAAAAAAATGACATGAAAAGGCTATTTTCCCCAAATAAGAAACCTGAGCCGTTGATCATTTTCTTGGATAGATCAGAACCGTTGATGTACGTTAATGCCCATTGACGTTCTCAGCCCATTAAAATTAAAGGTCCATGTAAATTATCTCAATTTAAGGCCCATTACATATTATCTTAAAAGTTTATTATAAGAAATAACAATTTCAGCACAAAGCAAGGCGTGAGCTTTTTACTAGTATATATATAAGCATATTGGAAAAAATGACATGAAATGGCTATATTCCCCAAATAAGAAACCTGAGCCGTTGATCATTTTCTTAGATAGATCAAAACCATTGATGTACGTTAATGCCCGTTGATGTTCCCAGCCCATTAAAATTAAAGGCTCATATAAATTATCTCAATTTAAGACCCATTACATTTTATCTTAAAGTTTATTATAAGAAATAACAATTTTAACCCGAAGCAAGGCGTGGGCTTTTTATAGTTTATAATAAAATCTCCTAAGATTTTTCAGTCCTCTTTGAATTAACATATATACTTCATAGCTAATAAATAATTGATTTGTTTGAAATTTCAATGGATAAATGACAATTTAACCATGAAAATAAGAGGAAGTACCTCATCCACATATTAGCATCCATGACACAGGAAGAGCAGCCACAGTTGGCAGCCACTGCCTACTTATCAAAAAAAAAAAAAAAAGACACAGGAAGAGCAGCCCCATAACCACTATATGCATTGGCTATAAACTTTCTATTTGACGCCTCTCCACTTCTACTGATAGTGGGTTTTTATCAATTCAACTTCTAAGGCATGAGGTTGTATCTGTAGTTCTGTACAATACTTGTTTGGAAGATTATCATATTTTGTGATTGGAGAGAAGACCCTGGAATGAAGTGATATCCAGTGTTTTCTGAACATAAATATTTCTTATAGAAATTTCAGCGAACAGTTTAATAGCATGCGGCATTCACTTCAAATATTAAACAATTGTAGTTAAATATGTATTATATTAGTACTTACAGTTCAAATGTTGTACATGGTTTCTCAGAGAAGTATCTGATAAGTGCCAAGAACAGAAAATGAAAAAAAAATCTCATACAGTCTTAGGCCTGTCTTAATTCAAAATTTCATGTATGTAACAATTAATTAAGTTAATCTCTTCAGAATATTTCCGAATTGAAAACATCAAAGTTTTGGCAGCACCTAAGTAGAATATCTTTCATGTATGTAATTCTAATTGATATTCTAATAAAGAACAACTAACAATGTTGATATTGATATACCAGTACACACAAATCAAATTTAAATTAAGAAGTCATCTCAATTTATTTTGATCTAGTATCACATAAATTGTTCCAACAGTCAAACTAAAATATGTAAGAAAAATAATGAATATATTTGCGCATGAACATACCATTTTTCTGATCCTCTCCTCTACTGTTCTTTCCTCCCATACTCTCACTAGAATAACTTTCTTCTAAATTTTGATATCTTTAGCTTACTGATTTTCTCTTCTGCTTAGGCGACCTTCAATTCAGTGGCACCACTCTTTTTGATGTAGCAGGCAAAATATCTACTATAATTCTTCATTAAATAAAATTAAAAATAGTTGATACAGATAAGTAGAGAGAAAAGAAAAAGGTAAAAAGAAAGAAATAGGAGAATTTAAAATACAAGCATTGACACAACCCTCAAATCCTAAGAAAAACAAAAATGTAATCAAACAAAATCCAGTTGTTGCACTGGTCGCCCGTTGCTACATCGCACGCCTGGAGGTTGAGATTGATAGGAGCAGTAAGAGGAGGACTGGGTAGGAAGAGAGATGGGAAAAACTAACCGAGATGGAGGGAGAGGCGGCTACAGGGAGAAACCAAAAAATCGGATTCCCTACCCTCTCTCCTGGCGGTAGTCTTTCCTTCTTCTCTCCATGGGAAAGTATTGGATGAGTGGCACCACTCTTATCTAGTAATCTCGCGCTTTTGGCTATATTTATCTCGTAGCAATGGAAATAAACTAATTGGTGGAGTGAAAGCGGAAAATAGAGTGTAGAGATGAGAATAGAAGTTGTCTGTGGGTTTTAGCGTTTAGAAGACAAAAGTGAAGGCGTCTCTTGGAAATAGGCTTTCATGGCGCAAGGGGAGAGGGGAAATACTTGGAGAGGCGTCTTTCATTTACTGGAATTTTTATTTTTTTTGATGTGCAAGTGTTTTAGCGATTCCATCTCCCATCTCTGTTAAATCTTTTAGACCGATGTTTATTAAAAGGTGACGTGGCCTCTTAGGACAACAGTTTTTTTCTTCCAAAATTATATAGTTACAGTGATTTCATCATACATGCTTTGCCAAAAAACAGAAAAAAGAAAAAAGAAAGGTCTGTATTAATTAATTTCACCATAGTCGTACTGTGCTCTGTATATGTTATCCATGAACTTTGGAGAAGTAATAAATGTATTACCAGAACTTCAATTTATTCCAATATTTGACTAAAACTATTATTAAATGAGGAGGGATCCCTTGACAATGTAACTTTGACAATCTTAACAATGAAACATTTTAAAAATTTATAATAATTCATAAAAAATCTTAAAATTGAAAAAAATATTATGGATGCATTAGTTAACTTGTAGATCGATAGTGTTCCAAATTTCAATCAATTTGAACATCGTTTGATGGCTTATCAAAATTTTGTGTATTTTTTAACGGTTGTAATTTAACGGATCTTTGAAGGGCTATCAAATATAACTTAAATTGAATATAATCGGAAACATAATCAATCTATAAGTCAAGAAATAATTCCGTAAACTTTTTTCTATTTTTGAGAATTTATATGATTTTTTACAAATTTTTGAAATATCAAATTGTCAAGATTGTCAAGTTAAGAATTGTCAATGGATCCCTCCTCTTATTAAATTGCCTAAAGATCTTAAAAATGTAGCTTTTCCACCCCTGAAAATTAACCTATTTCTTTCTAGCCATAAAACCCATATTACTGCCCCTCTTTCACCTATTTCACACCTATCCTATTCTTCAAAGGAGCGCGAGCTTCTTGCCATAAAGTTTGGCATACAAAATGGAGGTTTTCTATGAGCTTAACTCAAAATTGTATCAAATCACTTTTAAATTTGAATTTATGAGTCCGGCTACGGTGCTTTCGTAAGCATTTCGGACCGAAATACTTATGATCAGATTTCGAAAATCTATCATCTGAAATTTTAATCCAAATAGCTTATAATAATCTTGACATAATTATCTTGTATAATCCAAAATCTTCCATTTTTTAAAAAAATTTAGCTCTTTGTAAAATTTTTTAAAGTTTGGCATACAAAATTGATTTATTTTTAATTATTTTAAGAGCCATATTTTAAAAATCATTGAAAATAATAATAAAATTCATAAAATGGTAAAACTTCGAACCATCTAATTTAATTATGTCAAGATTACTATGAACTATTTGCATTAAAATTTCGAACAACGGATTTTAAAATTTGGACCGTAAGTGTTTCGGTCCGAATACGAAAGCACCATAACCGAACTCTTGAATTTATATAGCTCATTGTATATTCGTTACATCAAAATAGTGTGGTATGCTTTCATTTTTTAAAATTTTTAAGTACTTGTTTTGAATTTTTCAAAAATAACCATACAATATTAATAAAATATTCTATTAATATTTTTTTATGTATCAGCTTTACAAAATAAAAAATAAATACATAAAAGTTATATAAAATAGAAAATTTTAGTATTCCACAAGTTTTTAATGAAAACAATATAATAAGTCTAGTGCTTATCCTATGTCTTAAAGTATCGTGCAACTGCTGGATCACCTCAAGATTCTTGCAGGCTCGAATCTCAAGGCGATCCAACGGTACATTGCCTCATGGCACAGTACCTTAAGGCAGACGATGTGAAATCTAATAAGTCGTATAAACTCAAATTTTGAAGTGATTTGATATAATTTGAGCTTAAACTCATAGAAGACTTTCGTGAGCTTAAGCACACCGTATATTTGCTCGTAATTTGGTACGTAAGACCAAATAGTATTTGCGATTATACATTGAGTAAATAGGTGATCAATAGTTTCCAATTCAACAAAATATAAAACTTGTTTACCTGGCCATCCCCAGTAAATGGGGAACCCATTTGAATGCTAAAAAACAACTCTACCTAGAATTAGACGTGCTGAAAATAATCTGAATTCTAGAGATCGGATGTACTCATCGACAAAATATACTCCTCAATATAGCATTGTTCCTCTAATTGATATTGGGAAGTTAATTTTAGTCTTAATCAATCTATACAACTATTTTGACACATAAGATATAATTTTTTTTTTAATTTTTAATTTTTTTTTAATTCGTAAGATTAAGCTCATTTATTATTATTTGGTCAAAACAATTTATTAGTTTGATTTTTCATAAATGTATATACGGGACCATAACTTTTGGTGACCCATAGATATCCACAAAATTAAACCTCAGATAACTACATTTTTAATTTTTAAATAACAAAACTAATTGATAGAAAAAGTTTGTATATATCATGTTTTATTTACATGTCAAGCATTAAAAAAATTCAACGATTCAAATTTTATGATTTTTTTTTCTTATCTTTTTTTTTTGAGATTTTTTTTTTATCTCGATGGCTATCAAAATAATGTTAAATTTTTATCATTTTTTATATGTATGTTATTGAGATGATTTAGAATACATCAACAATTTAAATTTGTCAATTTACGTATAAATAATAATGATCACCAAAAACATCAATTTTTTTAATTATTGGATCCCTCCCCACTAAACAAAAACATTGGCTAATTGATCTTGCATTATACATATGCAGGAGCATGGTTCAAGTTTCACACAGGCATTGCAACGGATCCATCAAGTTTTGTCGCATACACGATCTTTTACGTGATCTTGCCATTAAAAAAGGCAAGGAGAATAGATTCCTGAAAATAATACCAAGTCAAGATGAGAATTGCAATTCTGATGTGCGCCGTGTGGCTCTACACCACAATTGTGATAACACTATGGAAAACACAGGTCCAAACCTTCGCTCTTTATTTTTATTCCATTGTGATTGGCCCAGTTTAAAAAAGTTTAGATTCCTAAAGATTTTTAATAACACTAAGTTAACTCGGTTATATGAGGTTATAAACGGAGACATATTTGAGAAATTGACTCAGTTAAGATACATGGAAACAAAACAAATTTTGACTCTTGATCCTTATGGGTCAACTCCACGGACAGAAAGGAAATTTTGGAAAAGTATAGGCCGCATGAGAAATCTACAGACGCTCTGTATTCCAAATTTAGAGACCTTCCAAAATAAATCTTCACCCGATTGTATATGGGATATAAAAACACTAAGGCATGTAAGTGTCTTTCATTACTATGGGCCACCATCTAAAGCAGACCTTCCAAATTTGCAAACCCTGAAAATTGTACAGGTCCGAGTTGAATGGCTAACCAAGGGATGGCCTAGAATGCCCAATATTAAAGTGCTAAAGATTCATTTGCCAGATGAAGTTTCACTCAATCAAGAGTCATTTTGCACTTTCCTCAGCAAACTTTCCCGCCTCACCTCTCTAAGAGTTTCACGTTTGGGCTATAAGCAATTGGATATTGACATGAATGCATTTTCATGGAATAACAACTTGCAGTCTTTATGTGTGGGGGGAAATTGGATAGCACCTGCACAGGAAATTATTCGTGTCACAACAAGTTCATTTCCAATACACCTCACAAAGCTTAAGCTCGAGGACTCTAAAATAACAGAAGACCCAATGCCGGTTCTAGAAAAGCTAGAGAGCCTCAGGCTACTCTGTTTAGATTGCAATGCATATGTAGGAAGGGAACTCTGTTGTTCAGCTGGAGGGTTCCCACGCCTGCAATATATGATCCTCACACGATTAGATGAGTTGGAGGAATGGAAGGCAAATGTAGAGGAGGGTGCCAAGCCCATTATGCCCATGCTCAAGGAGATTGATCTGTCTTCTTGTCCTAAACTGTGTCGTATCCCTGGGCTGCGGCATATGACCTCTCTTAGCAAGTTCACTTTAAGATATAGCGTATGTCTAGATCTTAAGCGAAGTTTACGTGAAGACAAATCACACAAAATCAGAGAGGGTCAATTCGTTCAATTCGATATAAATTAATTACATAGCAATAGTTTGGGGTGACAAGCTTCGGAACATTTGATTTGTTTTCAACTAAATCATTAGTGTCCTTATTACTTTTTGTTGTTCGTGTGGTTTAATTGGAGTGCTTTTCTTTTTATTTTTTTCTAATTTTATAAAATGTTTTTTCTGCACGTTGTAATGTTCGGAGCATTTGACTTGTTTTTAAATAAATCATTAGTGTCCTTATTATTTTTCTTTTGTTCGTGTGGTTTAAAAGGAGGGCTCCTATTTTTTTTTTTTCAATTTTTTAATTTTTTTTTGTGCACGATGTAATGAATACCATGTATCAGAAATTTTAAATGGTTGAGTGTGTTTGGTAATAATTCAAAATAATTTTCAGCATATAGCATATATAATAAGAGTGAGGCTATTGCGCTTTGCAAAGCACAGTGGCTGGTGCGGTTCAGCCTCATATCCCATAAACCGTAGCTCAAATGATCAATCCAAGTTGATCACCATAATCTTGATATTGAAACCTACTTGCATACCAAATTTTTTCATTTTTAGAGTTTTCTAACTATTTTTTTTATTTTTGAAAAATGACCCATTTTATATACAAAATTTTGTGCATTTTCTATACAATTTTCAAAAATCCAAAAAATTAGTTAGAAAACTCTAAAAATAAAAAAATTTGGTAATTTATAAGATTTCAATATGTAGATTGTGTTAGACAACTTGGATTGTCCATTCGAGCTGCGGTTTTAAAATAAAAGGCCAAAACGCACTGCCTCACTGCGTTTTGCAAAGCGCAATAGTCTCACTCTGGAGTGAGTAATTAGTCGGTATTTGTGAATTAATCTTGTTCAATATACCTAGCGTTGTATTGTAGGCATATATTCCAGCAGGTAGGTAATTAGTTCCACTTACACAGGAAAGAAAACTTTTACACGAGTTAAGAGTAGACCTGCACACTGCACTCAAACAATTTTAGGTTTATAACAGCTGCTCACCGCTAAATATGCATGCTAGATTTTTATGGTGACTTTCCTCTGATTTACTGCCAGTCAAAATGAAATGTCATCCCAATTTGAGCCGTTTTGCAGGTGCATGGCAACAAAAATCTTGTGGTCGGATGCATATATAGACCCCATCTCATGTAAACATGGAACCGGTGCTGGTGCTCTTAAGCAAGTGGAGGATGGGGACACTTGTCTCTGTGGCTGGTTTTGCATATGAATTAACTTAAAAGGTCATTCATTACCGGAAAAGGTTACAATATATCCTTGGACTGAATCAATACCAGTACCGCTGAATCCTGAAGGTGTGTGCCCACTGTGTTGGAAGTAGCACCGACTTTGGTGCACATTTGGAGAACAGGGCATGGCTAGAAGAAAATTTCTAGAAGCAATTCATGATTCATGTTTTGAATTTACTAGAATTTTCTAGAGTATTCATGAAACCCATTATGGAGATATTTGAATAGCTTATGTTAGATATGGCCCGAATTGTTTTGTGGCTTATTGGATTTGTATCCTTATCCCCTTTATATTTGCATTTGTAAGAGACAATATGAGAGGGAGAATTCATTTTTAGTAGGAAATTGGCCTCTTTCTTCTTGCTCTCCCTCCCCTCAAAACCCTAGGTTGCCGGGGAGGTCGGTCGGCGGCCTCCCCCGGCCGCGTTCTCGCCGATCCGTCATAACAAATTGGTATCAGAGCTTGGTTATTGCATCTCCTCGCTGAGCATTTGTGTTGGTCTTTTGTATCCGTGCAATACGATTGTTTGATTTGGCGAGTCGCACAATAAAAGGCCTGGCGACGCGATTTTTTGGATGGCTGGCGATCGTATTGGTATGGACCAATTGATTGGAGTGTCGTGCTCACTGCTCAGCTATTTGTAGATCCGTTCACAAATTTGCTCTCCAAAAATTTTTGCTCCAGGCAGCTGCGTGTCAGTGGAGTGGACAAAGGTATTATCTCCTCCTCTTCCTTTGTGGCTGTGGCATGTGGACCACATGAGAACCCACAAATACAATTTCATTATATTATGAGCTGAAAACTTGGAATTTAGTATATTTGTGGCATTTGGTAACTGGATTTGAGTTGGAGATTCGGTTATTAGTTTTGGAGATTTGTTAATTCGGGTTTTTGTGAACTGATGTGAAATTGGGTAATTTGGTGAGATTTTGGGATGCTCCAAGAGTTTGAAAAATTTGTATTGTTTGTGAAATCTCTTGGAGGCATTCGAGTTTGGGGTCTTTTGTTTCGGGATATTGTATATGGTCCCGGTTGAGCCGATTTGCAGAATAGTTCTTTTATGCAATGACCATCTTTGGGGCCGGTATTGGCATGGTGATGGTTATGATGCATGACGGATGTTCCGTATTTGGCGGGAGGGGTAGCTCTCGGATTTAAAGAACTTGTTCTGTGTTTGGGTGCTTTTCGGATATGTCGGCATTTCGATGTTGAAAGGCGATTAAGGTCAATGAACAAGCTCGTTTGTCATTGGCGTTTTTACCTCTTAGTTGCACCAAGTTGTTTCCTTCCGAAACTGCTATACACTACTTTGCTCGCCTCTAGGCTTCGGGCATCGTGCGAGTTGACTCTCACTTCAGGTTTATGGTCAATTTTATATTCTTGATCTGGTCATTTGTGAGATTTGTTGTAGTGTTTTGGTGAATTAGTAGTTGGTGAATCGGATATTGGTGCTTTGTGGTACTTGAGGTATGAGATAACATTTGTGGTTGAGCTTGCTCTATGTGGATGGACCTTATGTTATATTATCGTCTTTCGTAGCACCGTTAGGCACCTTGTTTGTTTATGTCTTGTATGGTTCCATAGATGCTCTCTTTTGTGAAGCCAAGCATTTGCCACCATTATGGAGTTGAGATAGTCGTCAAAAAGGTGGAGTTGTCGTTAGTTTGGCTTGTATGTTTTTTAGAGCTTGACATCATGTACCCTTTTGTGGTTTGGGTATTTTGATGTTTGTTGCGGCATCCATTTCGGTCTTGAAGGAGTGGTATTTGGTATGGTCGGATGTTTCCGACTTGACATAGTCTTCGTTGGGGTGGTTGATGGTACCTTATTGTCTTGGTGTTTGGGATGTGGATGCTCCATGTGATTTGGGGATTTGGTTTGGTGTCATTGTTGTCCCAGATTTGGGATTTGAGTTCTCCATGGGATTTGGAGTTCGTGCCACCGATGCGGGTTTTGCATCTTGAGAATATGTTGTTGTCACTCCGGAGGTTGTGCAATTTGTATTTCAACCCGTTTGTTCGCAGTTGGCTTTGAGGGCATCGAGTTTGAGTTTGTGGCAATCGTTTGAGGCTGTGAAGGTGTATGCCCTTGTGTCAAGCCTCGTTTGGATTGCATCAGGGTTCTTCTTCGGTGTGACCTTTTGTTTGTGCTTGGTCTAGCGACGTTTGCTTGGAGCACAATTTCGGCTAAGGTGGAGCTTGTTCGGGGTTGTTTGTGGTGAATCATTGTTAGAGTCTGTTATGTTTTGGTTCTAGCCTTGCGCTAGGTTAGTTGCTAGCTTTTGCTAGTTGTATCTTTTATATTTTTGTATTTAGTTATGTTAGTTTTATGTTTAGTTTGTTTTTGGTACAATTCGGTCCAAGGTGGAGATTGTTAGATATGGTCCGAATTGTTTTGTGGCCCATTAGGCTTGTATCCTTATTCCCTTTATAATTGCATTTGTAAGAGACAATATGAGAGGGAGAATTCATTTTTAGTAGGAAAATTGGCCTCTTTCTTCTTGCTCTCCCTCCCCTCAAAACCCTAGGTTGTCGGGGAGGTCGGTCGGCGGCCTCCCCCGGCTTTGTTCTTGCCGATCCGTCATAACAGTTTAGAAGATCGATCATGTATCTAGAATTATGTTAGATATGTAATGTATAGTCTAGAAAAGTGTACAACCGAGATGATCGAATGAAATGAATGATTGATATAGATGATAGAGTTAAGTGAGTGAAAGCCACCAAGAAAATTGTAACGATTGTAATAGTTTGAGTGTTGAAATAATATAAAGAGATTAAATAATTAAACTCATCTCAAGATAATTAAACCACAATCCCCTTATTTGTTCCAACAAGTGGTATCAGAGCTCCAGGTTCGAGCAAGTATCGGCGATGTAGAGAAGGCATTCGACGAAGAAGAAGCAATCGGGTGCTGCGATGGCGCAACTAGTGGTTCCGACATTTACAGGTGAGAATTATGATATTTGGAAGATTAAGATGCAAACGCTTCTATTGTCGCAAGGATTGTGGGAGGTTGTCGATCAAGGATTCACCGCGCCAACTACGTCGACATTGACACCGGAGGAAAAGGAAGTGCAAATGAAGGACGCGAAGGCCTTGTTCATGATTCAACAAGGTATTTTGGAAAACTTATTTATGCGAATTAGTGGTGTTACGACATCGAAGATGGCGTGGGAGATATTG
The DNA here is from genome assembly GCA_030179965.1 of Cyperus esculentus. NCBI lineage: Eukaryota > Viridiplantae > Streptophyta > Magnoliopsida > Poales > Cyperaceae > Cyperus > Cyperus esculentus. Next base: position 2,682,259 of record JASGLE010000025.1, on the reverse strand, counting down.
CGGTAGGAGTTCAAAGGATCGGATAAGGTGAAGATGGTGAAATTGCAAACATTGAGAAGGCAATTTCAGAATTTGCAAATGAAGGAGTCGGAGAAGATCAAGGAGTACTTCTCGCGCGTCGTCGATATAGTGAATCAGATGCGGGCATTCGGCGAAAATATCTCGGATCAGCAGGTGGTCGAGAAGATACTAATTAGTCTCACCGACAGTACGACTCTATTGCCACCGCAACTGAAGAATCGAAGGATCTGTCGACACTTTCCGTTCAGCAGCTGATGAGCTCATTGGGGGCGCATGAAGAAAGGAAGCTCCAACACGGTGATAACTCGCTCGAAAGCGCATTCCAATTGAGATTGAAGACATGTGAGGCAGGTATGAAGAACTTTAAATTATGGTGCGAGACTTGTAAAATGTCCAACCATAATGATCACCAATGCTGGAAAAAGAAGAGATGCAACAATTGCAATAAGATTGGCCATATAGCGAGATTTTGCCGGTCAAGAATCAACGGCTTCGCAAATTTTGTAGAAGGAAAAGAGAGTCAAGAAAGTATCTTCTATACGTGCCACTCCGCAAAAGAAGAGAAGGCCGATATTTGTTATCTTGATAGCGGATGCACGAGCCACATGACGGGCAACCGTGAGCTATTTCGGGAGATCGACGCATCGCATGAGACTCAGGTACGCATTGGGGATGACTATCTTATGCAAGCTAAAGGCAAAGGATGCATAGCCGTCCAAACCAAAATGGGGCCGAAGACCATACGAGATGTTTTGTTAGTGCCGGATTTGAGGCATAATTTGCTAAGCGTCGGGCAACTAGCCTGAAAGGGATATGCAGTACACTTTAAAGATGGTGGCTGCAAAATTTTAGATCGTCAAAATAGAAGGTTTGTGTTGGCAAGCATTAAGATGGATAGATCTGGAATTTTCCGCTGTGGATGAATTGTGCTCCAAAGCCGGTTCCACAAATGGCGTTGCAAAGCGAAGTAGTAAGAGACCCGGAAGATGCACGAAGAACTCAAGTGCGTAAATTAATTCAATGTTTTAATTGTAGAAGAATGAGACATTATATATGCACGAGAATGCCGGTACAAGAAAATGAAAGAAGAGCTATGTGGGTTCCCAAGAAAAATCCACCAAAAATTGAAGATCGATTTGAGTTGAAAAATGGCCCGACAAGAGAAGAACTCCATGCTAAAATGGTAAAGAGGGTTGAAGAGAAAGATACGAAAAAATGGTGGAGCTAGTCAAGTAGTGCATCATGAAAAAGAAAACCGGTCGACACTATTGATGGAGCCCAACATCTTCACAAAATTAAAATCCTTGAAGAAGATTTATGTCCTAGCAAGATTAAATCGAGGGGGAGCAAGGAGCTATGTCAGTGCTAAGGGGGAGTGTTGGAAGTAGCACCGACTTTGGTGCACATTTGGAGAACAAGGCATGGCTAGAAGGAAATTTCTAGAAGCAATTCATGATTCATGTTTTGAATTTACTAGAATTTTGTAGAGTATTCATTGAAAGCCAAATTGAAAACTGGAAATTGAATTATGAATATCTTATTCAAAGACAAATTCTGTACATATAGAGAACAAAGAATCTAAAATGGGAAACTACAAAATTACAATAAAACTATCTAATTACATCCCTAATTTCAGTTATTTCCTTTAACACTCCTCTTCAAGTTGGAGCATAAATATCTAACATGCCCAACTTGTTACCTATACTATCAATGTGTGTTCTTCGGAGCGGTTTGGTAAGGATATCTACAAGTTGAAGGTCTGTCTGGACATGAATCAATTGGATGCATGGAGACTGAGATGATGTACCCATGACAAGATCTCGTACAATGTGACAATCTATCTCAATATGTTTAGTCCGTTTATGAAAGACCTGATTCTTGGAAATATGCATTGCCGCTTGACTATCACAGTGTAGCCTCATTGGATCATCATGCACAACACCTAATTCATTGAGCAAACGCTTTGTCCAGACCAGCTCACATGAAGTGTTTGCCATTGCGCGGTATTCTGACTTTGCACTAGACCGAGATAAAACAGTTTGCTTCTTACTCTTCCAGGAGACAAGATTACCACCAAAGAAGATACAAAACCCAGTGGTGGATCTTCGGCTTGTAGGACAACCCGCTCAGTTGGCATCGGTGAATCCAGCTATCCTTTCATGTCCCTGGTCAGAGTATATGAGCCCCTTTCCTGGAGATCCCTTGAGATACCTGAGGATCCGAATAGCAGCCTCCCAGTGGGTAGTACGAGGAGCCGACATGAATTGACTCACTACACTAACTGGATATGAAATGTCAGGCCGGGTAACAGTCAGATAACTTAATTTACCAACCAACCTGCGATATTTCTCAGGATCATGTAATAACTGTCCATCTTCTGGCATGAGTTTGGTCTCAGGAACCATCCGTGAATCAACGGGTTTGCATCCAAGCAACCCACTTTCTGTGAGCATATCGAGTACATACTTCCTCTGACAGATGAGAGCTTGCCATGAGATCGTAACACCTTAATACCGAAAAAGTACTTGAGCATACCAAGGTCAGTGATCTGAAACTGCTCACCTAAGAACTTCTTTAGTGCAGAGATCCCATCAGCATCATCACCAGTGATGATAAGATCATCAACGTATGCAACTAGAATAATTATCTTTCCTTGGGAGTGTCTATAAAAGACTAAGTGATCATTAGTACTCCTAGTCATACCAAAGTGACTGAGGGCCTGAGATAACCGACCAAACCAGGCTTGAGGAGACTGCTTGAGGCCATACAATGATTTTCACAAACGACAGACTTTAGATACCTCCTCCTGAACCACAAACCCAGGTGGTTGAATCATATAAACCTCCTCCTCAAGGATGCCATTGAGAAATGCATTCTCGACATCAAGTTGGTGTAATGGCCATCGACGAGTGGCAGCAAGAGCCATGCAGATTCGAACAGATGCCATTTTGGCAATAGGAGAGAATGTCTCATCAATTCATAATTCAGTTTCCAGTCACATGATTGAATGTTCGAATGAAATGAATGATTGATATAGATGACAGAGTTGAGTGAGTGAAAGCCACCAAGAAAATTGTAACGGTTGTAATAGTTTGAGTGTTGACATAATAAAAGAGATTAAACAATTAAACTCCTCTCAAGATAATTAAACCACAATCCCCTTATTTGTTCCAACACACTGCCCGGTCACATGATCGGATTTCATTCAGGCATTCGGTCGAATATTAACAAGTGACGAATATGAACTCATTTGATCGCATAAGATTTCATGAAAAGAAGAGGTTTGTAGTTAGTTGATAACAAATTTTCAGTGATTAAACGATACATAGGTTGCTGGGGCAGAGGTTGGATAGTTGACCAAATATTGATTCTTTTTAAGTATATTCATTATCCCTTGTTTAATGGATCTCTGACTCCCCTTGTTTAACGGATCTCAGATTCCCCGTGTTCAATGGATCTGAGAAACACCCAAGGAATGGATTAACAAAAAAGGGACAACTTGTTAATTAATTATTGTAATTACGAGGTCTTCCTCAGACTAGTGACTTTTGTTTAATGTCCTCCCTTAGATCTATCTATTCTGCAGAGCACTCACATATTGCAATTGTCGAAAGAACTCAGTCTATGAGTTCATCTTCTAACTTTGGCAAAATATCCATTCACATAATCAGTGCACCAAAAAAAAAAAAAAAAAAAAAACAGAGAGAGAGAGAGAGAGGCAATTGCAGGACCGGTACTGAGCAAACTAGCCGATGCTACAGTCTAGGAAGCTCTGTTCCTTTATGGGGCTGGAGACAAATTGGATTCCCTCCGCAACGAACTAAGCTATATTCAAGCTTTTCTAAAGGATGCCGACTCAAAGCGTAACTCCAATGAAAGGGTGAATACTTGGTTGAACGATGTGCAAAAGTTGGCATACATAATTGAGGATGTGATTGACGCGTTCATGGTAGATGTCAATGGTGGCAATCAGCCTGGCAAGGTTAACGCCCTCAAACAAAAACTGAAGCGTATCACAAAGCTGGTTAGTGTTCATAAGCTCACTTCTGAGATGGACAAGATTGTAAAAGATTGAGCCAAATAAAGGAGTGTATTGAAAGATATGGTATAAATAGAGAGACACTAGGGGACAGTAGTAGTGGTGCAGAGCAAAGAAGGCCTAAGAGGGAAGTCATACATCCTGACGAGGATGATCCTGACATTGTTGGCCTACAGAAGGACACGGAGAGCATAGTCAAGTTACTCGACCCAAATACTAAAGGGCGCTCTGTGTCAATTGTTGGACAAGGAGGTCTAGGGAAGACAACTCTTGCCAAAAAGGTGTACAACAGGTTAACACCTTTTCATATTTGTCTTTTCTTCTTGCTTGTTTGGAAATTAAGTGAAAATAAAAAAAATATGCAAATGTAGGACGTTTATTTATAGATCAAGTTGTAAATAAAAATTTATTTATTTTATTTAAATAATTTTACATAGTTTAACTGAATTGGTGCAAACTACGTACTTACATTTTTTTTCCTTTTCTTTTTTTTTTTCCTTTTTTTTTTTTTGTTGTAGAGACAAGGTCAAGGAGGCGCTTGAATTCCGATTATGGCTACCAATATCTCAGCAGTATAATATACTAAATCTCTTGAAGATGATGTTAGAGAAAATTCGACCTCTCCAAGAACATGAGAAGGCTCTTCCCCAAAACAATGATCAACACTCACAACAAATAGCACAACAACATTTCATTGCAGAGCTTAAGGCTTCCCTTAGCCAAAAGCAATACCTAATCATTTTGGATGATGTTTGGGAAGATGATTTATGGATTCAAGTTCAAAATGCCCTTCCTGATGTTGGCAATGGTAGCAAGGTGCTAATAACCACTAGATCTTCTGACATTGCTAAAAAAGTTGACCCCATTTTTGAACCCTATGAGCTTTCTTTTCTGAGCAAAGAAGAAAGCCAACATCTTTTCTTTAAGAAAGCTTTTCGCATTCACAATCCTGAGCCCCACCTTCATGATCTATCAGATCTTCCTAACAAATTTGTAGAAAGATGTGGTGGCTTACCGCTTGCTTTGATAGTTGTCGGTGGACTTCTATCAATAAAGCTACCAACATACTATTCCTGGCATAGGGTTTTTGAAACATTCAGTTGGCAAGGCGAAAAGGGAAAGAAGTGCACAGAAATTTTGGCAACCAGTTATGAGGACTTGCCCTTTTCTCTCAAACCATGTTTCATGTACTTTGGTTTATTTCCAGAGGACAGCGAAATCAAAGCCAAATCATTGATAAGGATGTGGATCGAAGAAAGGTTTATATGTAAAAGATGGAGGAACAATGGAAGAAACAGCTGAGGGACTTGTACAAAGGTATTTGTTGTATACTACGTAATTAAAACCTTCAAGTTAAAATTTACAACATGTTTGTGTTCGTCATACATATTTTGCAAAAAAAATAATAATAAATCTGCACAAAGCTGTGTATATTTTTATGAAAATAAATCGCTCCATGAACTTCGAAGAAGTAATGAATGTGGTACCAGAATTTTTTTTTGCTAATTAAGCGTTAAATATAGAATGATACAAAAACTAAACTCTTGCTTCAAAACTTCTTTAGGAAAAAGTTAATATATAATATTAGCTCTTTTAAATAATATATCATATAATCTCCTGTCATAGTACGAGAGTATGTCGTACATTTTATGAACTGTTCGATCGAAAGCCACTGTTGATGATTAAATTTTCATTTTGCCTACTGGCTTTTCTTCAAAAAAGAAAAGAAACTTTTATTTTGGTTGTCTAATTTTAATGGGATAACACTACCAAGGATTTGAAGGAAGATGACATAACATTTGTGCTTCCATTGTAATGCTAAAAATCTAATTCTTAATTTGTAAGGTCCAATTATGATGATATTTCCAAACTTCCAAGTTTAATTTAAATCTAAACGAAAACAGAACTTACTTGAATGCTAAGAAACAACTCTACCTAGAATTAGACATGTTGGAAATAATCTGAACTCTAGCGATCGAATGTACTTATCCACAAATATACTCCTTAATATAGCATTGTTCCTCTATTAATATTGGGAATTATTTTCAGTCTTAAACAATCTATAAAACTAATTTGACAAATAAGATATAAATTTTTTATTTTAATTTTAATGTTTGTAGAACGAATAATTTTAGGCTAAAAAAATGAATTAATTAGTTTATGGATGAGGCACGTCGACACTTATATTAAATGACTGGTATTGAAATTGTCGAATAATTAAGCTCATTCATATATATGCAAGAGCATGATTCAAGTTTCACGTAGGTACTGCAACGGATCCATCAAGTTTTGTCACATACACGATCTTTTACATGATCTTGCCATTAAAAAAGGCAAGGAGAATAGATTCCTGAAAATAATACCAAGTCAAGATGAGAATTGCAACTCTGATGTGCGCCGTGTGGCTCTACACCACGATTGTGATAACATTATGGAAAACACAGGTCCAAACCTTCGTTCTTTATTTTCCTTCCAGTGTACTTGGACCAATTTAGAAAAGTTTAAGTTCCTAAAGATTTTGAGCAACACTGGGTTAATTGATTTTGAGTATATAAACGGAGATGTATTTAAGAAATTGACTCAGTTAAGATATATAGAAACCAAACATTATTTGAAACTTCATCCTTATAAAGGGTCAACTCTCCGGGCGGAAAGACAATTTTGGAAAAGTACAGGCCACATGAAAAATCTTCAGACGCTCTATATTATGGATGAGCTAGGTTCGACTATAACTTTACCTAATTTTATATGGGATATAAAAACACTGAGGCATGTATGTGCCGGTGGAACTTATGGACCGCCATCTAAAGCAGATCTTCCAAATTTGCAAACCCTGAAAGTTGTACAAGTTCGAGAAGAATGGCTGACCAAGGTATGGCCTAGAATGCCCAATATTAGAGTCCTAAAGATTGGTGGGCAAGGTGATGTTTTATTCAATCAGGAGTCATTTTGCACTTTCCTCAGCAAGCTTCACCATCTCACCTCTCTGACAATTAGAAGTATGCGCTACAGGCCCGTGAATTTTGGCATGAATGCATTTTCATGGTATAACAACTTGCAGTCTTTACATGTGTGGGGGATTTGGACAGAACCTGCACACGAAATTGTTCATGTCACACTCACACCAAGTTCATTTCCAATACACCTCACAAAGCTTAAGCTTGAGTTCTCTTTTGTTTTAGAAGATCCAATGCCAGTTCTAGAAAAACTAAAAAGCCTCAAGCTAGCTACTCCATTTAGGTTCTCATGCATATAGAGGAAGGGAACTTCGTTGTTCAGCTGGAGGGTTTCCACGCCTGCAATATATGATCCTCATCACATTGGTTGAACTGGAGGAATGGAAGGCAGATGTAGAGGAGGACGCCGAGCCCATTATGCCCATGCTCAAGGAGATTAAGCTGTCTTTCTGTCCTAAATTGTGTCGTATCCCTAGGCTACAGCATATGACCTCCCTTAGCAAGTTCACTTTGTTTGGAGGTTGTCCAGATCTTAAGCGAAGTTTAAGTGAAGACAAATCACACAAAATCAGAGAGGGTCAATTCGTTCAATTCGATATTATAGATTAATTACAGAGCAATAGTGTGGGGTGACAAGCTTCAGAGCATTTGATTTGCTTTGAACTAAATCGTTAGTGTCGTTATTATTTTTCTTTTATTCGTGTGGTTCAAGTGGAGTGTTGTTCTTTTTATTTTTTTCCCAATTTTTTTAATTGTATTTTGTGCACGTTGTAATGTTCGGAGCATTTGATTTGTTTTTAATTAAACCACTAGTGTCGTTATTATTTTTCTTTTGTTCGTGTGGTTTAATTGGAGCGCTACTATTTTTTTTTTTTTTTTTTTTTTTGTGCACGTTGTAATGAATGCCATGTATCAGAAATTTTAAATGATTTTGTGTACGTTTGATAATGATTCAAAATAATTCTGCAGCAAATAGCACATACAATAATTCAAATGAGTAATTAGTCGGTACTTGTGAATTAATATTGTTCAGTATATCTAGCATCGTATTGTACGCATATATTGCAGCAGGTAGGTAATCAGTTACACTTAAACAGGAAAGAAAAACTGGTACATGAGTGAATAGTAGACCCGCACTAAATTAAACAATTTTAAGTTTATAACAGCTGCTCAAAGCTCAAATATGCACGCTAGTTTTTATGGTGACTTTTCTCTGATTTACAGCCAGACAAAATGAAATGCCATCCCCATTTTTATCCCTTTTGCAGGTACATGGCAATAAAATCAATCTTGTGGTCCGATCCGATGCATACATAGACCCCATCTAATATTAAACACGGAGCCGATACTCTTTTAGCAAGTGGAGAATGGGGACACTTGTTTGTCTCTGTGGCTGATTCTGCATATGAAACTTGAAAACTCATGTATTACCTAAAACAGTTCAATATATCCTTGGACTGAACCAAAAATACCAGTACGGCTGAATCCTGAAGGTTTGCGTCCACAATCACATGATCAAGTTTCATTCAGGCATTTGATTTGGTCGAACATTAACTAATTGACAAGTGACAAATATGACCCATTTGATCGCATCTGATTTCATGAAAAAAAAAAAAAAAAGAGTTTGTAATTAGTTGATTACAAATTGTAAGTGATTAGTTAAAACTTGGATACAGTAATATAAGAAACACATAATTTTGGGCCTTCAGGCCGGGATTGAGCCCGTGAGAGACCAGAAAAAGAAACTTAGAGACTTAAATCAGCCTGAACCGTTCTGATTTCTGGGTCTGGACTGATGAATGAAATCAAACTATACATAGCTTGTTCGACTAGAAGTTGGGTAGTTGACCAAAAATTGTTTCTTTCATAATTTACCCAAACCCCAAAAAGAACGTCAAACACTTGCGTAGTTGCACTGAACATCCATATTGCTTAATCAATTAATCAAGAAGGAACCTTTCGGTTTGTCAGAAGCTAAGAAGAAATCAAGGAACCTTTCGGTTTGTTTCTTTCCACAACACGGCAATACATACATGAACTCAGAAGCTGTTCATGTATTAGAGATAAAATAAATTAGATTGTTAAAATAGGTTGGTTTGATTGTAGATTCATTGTGTTATTGGTTTTGGATTAGAAAATTTTTCTGTTATTTCTATGGATGTAATGATTTCTTTTGAATGAAATTTGTTGCCTATGGATCTTTGATGTTCAAAAAAAAAAAAAAGAAGCTCAGCAGCAGCAAAAGGATAAAAATAATAATTCGCCGTTGCCGGGGATCGAACCCGGGTCACCCGCGTGACAGGCGGGAATACTCACCACTATACTACAACGACTTTGTTGTCTGTGAGTGTCTATATTTAATTAAAGTATTTAAGTATAACCTGATTTTCCATTAACTAATGGAAATGGGTTAGAAACTTTTGAATTCCCCAGCTAATTTTTCCCTAATGTACATCATATATAGGGGACCAATTAAATTGAGATTTGATACAGTTGAAACGATCATTTTGTGGTGACTGCATATACATGCGTACATAAGAATGTCCATGATTAGAAATTTATTATATTAACTTTGTCAAGGATAAAAGATGTTTTACACTTAGAATTACCTCTTTTCGATCTAGATTGTGCACAAGTTCAGACAAAGTTAACAGCTATGGATGGTTTCAAATCAGATTTGTCCATGTCTAAATCGGACAATACTGAACCCATCAAGGCATCAACCGATCAAATTAAATTCAGATTCATTCTCTGCACCGGCCGGGTCCCATGAACTAGGAATCAACGTTTCTCGTTGAGCCACGATATCTGATGCACGTTGCTGCTCATTGACTCATCGGACTTGGTTTTAGCCGTACAGAGCCAGACTTCTGAGAGCTGACATGATACTTGGTAAAATATCTAATTACAACGTCCGTCCACAATTAAATAAATTTATATTTTTTAGAAATTGTCTCTAATTAAATGAATTTTACCGATTTGAATTTATTTTTCTATTCAGTTGTTTGAATCCACTTGTTTCTCTAATGTTATGATTATCCTTTTATCTATATTATTTAATTGGAACAATTATTATGTAATTTCATCTTTCCACTAATTTATTTAACTTTTCCTAAAAATTTATTTATTCATGGACGGAGATTGTATTTGTTAGGAACTCATACGTCGCATTCACTTTTTCAAATTTTCTGTTTCTCCAATGTTATGATTACCTTTTTATCTATATTATTTAATTGGAACAATTATTATGTAATTTCATTTTTTCACTAATTTATTTGACTTTTTTTAAAAATTTATTTATTTATGGATGGAGGTAGTAAAATATTTAAGTATAATATACCGGATAGTCATCATGCAGAAGTTTCAAAAAAAAATAGTCATCATGCAGACTGTCAATTATCACCTACCTACTTGCGTTGGCAATATCTATCTCAGTGAAGGATGTAATGATTATGTGTATATATATTTTGACAGCATACTTAAACATATCTTTGTTGTCTTTACTTTGGATAAAACCGCACTATATTTGTTTTTAATGAGTACTTGGTCAATCATCAATTCATCATCATGTACAGATGTATATCTTTCCACGGTAATTAGTTAACATATTTTTCTTTAAGAAAGATGAGAATCTCCAGCTCATCAAATTACACATGTTGCTTAATTGTAGAGGGTTGAACTCGTAACTTTTTAGAAGTTATCCTAGTAAATTACTACTTGACCTACTACATCATTTTCACATTAATAATATAAAGAAGAACTCATATCTACTTAATTAGCTCAGAAGAGAAAATTTTCTTTTTTTTCAGAAAAAGATGAGGATCGGTAAAAACAAACAAAAAAGGAAAATTAATTAAGGAAATTAATACAATGTATTTTATAGTTTGAGTATTACGATCGATGTAGTCTAATAATCATCAGGGAGAGTCATTTTAATTTCTCAATTGAGGATCTCGGCCCCCACTTGAGATGAATAGTGGCTTAGAAATAGTAACCTCTGTAGAATCTAGGCCGTCCGATTGATATCTAACGATTCTTATCATCTACGCTGACATCAGTGGTGACATCATGTTTATTATATGCTTTGAGCCTCCACTTTGCACCCAACCTTTTTTTTACTTTTGTAACCCCACTTTGCACGCACTGGTCTTTATTAATTGATCATCTTCGTTCGTCTGTGTTATTGATTTAATAGCAAATTGAATTACATAAAAAAATTGAATCAAACAAAAAATTACATAAAAAACATATAGCTTTTAAATGCCACCATGTTATGTCTCTAGACATTTATATTGAAACAAACTTGCAATAATAGACAAAAAATAGAAAAATATATATACATAAAATAGGAGATATCATTTAAGTTTGAGTTAGTATTGCTATTGCATTTGTAGACATAAATTGTTGGCTGCCATGAGGCCAGGGTAGAAAATATTGTTGCAAGCATAAAATTCCAATTTACCAAAATATTTTTTGATGGCAAAATAAATGTAAATAAACAAAAAAAGGTGAAGAGAGTATTTTATGTAATTAGTTAAATATTTAGTAGTTATGAATTATAGACAAATTATTATTCTTCATTTGTGCTGGATGCAAGCTTTTAAGAAATGTGTCGCAATTCTTAACAGTGAGATGATCATTTAACGGGTTTACGTTGAAGTGGAAATACATAGTTGTTAAATATAAAGGAGACTACTCATTTATATTTCACATTTAAAATGTCTAGACAATACACTTTCATACAATTGAGTTTAACACATTATTTGAGCAGCTCGAGTTTTATTCTTTTTTTTATTATTTTTTCCTCAATATATTTTATTTTTTAATTTTGTCAAGTTCATTTAGTAATTTGGTTTGAAAGAATAATATAAGATACTTGAGTTGCGCAATTAAATAAAAATTGAGATTGTATAGTTATAATAATTTATTTTATTTAACCACTTAATTGTACACTAATAATATTTAAATGGATGGAAAACTGCTTCTATTACATAGAAGTGACCATAAGAATATCATGTTATTGTCTTCATTCAATTATAGAACATAATAGGAAGTGTCTAAGTAAAATACATCAAGAACAACAAATGAACAAAATAGTTTGCATCGATGGATGGATCGATCCACCTCTAGAAATTGTCCGGTGTCCATATCCTTCTCATGCATGCTCGCCGACACAATTTATTACAACGAAAAATATTAATGAGTTTTTTGCTTTACGCGTTATTATGAATTAATATATATATATATATATATGTATGTATGTATATGTATATATGTATATGTATGTATGTATATATATATATGTGTGTGTATATATATATGTGTGTGTGTATATATATATGTGTGTGTGTGTGTGTATATATATGTATATATATATGAAAGACTGGACGGACATGAAATAAACACTTGTGGAATGGATGAACATGAACATACGCTTTACAGTGAACGCATGATAGTATACTTAGTTACTTACTCAATTAAATAATCTTATATTTTGATATCTACTAATTTCGATTTTCCCGTGGGAATGCGAAAAGAAATTAAAGGGTTTTTCTGAATGTATTTTAAGAATTCACAGCTAAAGAGAATACACATATATGGAATGCCTTGATTTTTAATTTTTTATAAATTTTAGGAAAGAAAAATAAAATAAAATTCAAGTTACAAAATAACTCTGTGAAAGGTGCATGAATTCCATATAGAGTATTGTTTTAATGTTTTTTTCTTCCGTTTTATGCTCCTAGCCAGCCTCCTACACTTGTCCAGATATTGGCCTACATCAGCAGAAGTTTGACCCTCAAACTGTAGGATCAATTGTGTCTTTAATTCAATTTAATTTGCAACTGTGATCAACCACACATTAACAAACATTTATTATTTGTAATATAAATTTATAATTCTTTCATTCAAATAGAATAGAGTATTAGATTTTCACCTCTTCCCAAACAACTACTCACATGAATTAATTTCTGATATTAATTAAGGTTTGAGTCCCGTCCATTTAGGAATCAATTGGAGAGGTCCAGTAATTGTTATGCTCCTTTTGGAGATCAAGAATGGTGATAGATACGTTAACTTTCATTAATGGAATGTAATATGTGATTTGTCAGATTGGATGTGCATGTTCCTATATGTTAAGCTCAAATTTATGTAATTAATGGATGTACCAGAACCATGTCTTATAACTTCCTACAAAAAATAACATTTAATAACAAGGATGTGATTTTTTTTTTTTAATTTATCGTTTTGAATGATTTAAAATTTAAAATTCCGACGATCATTCTAAAAATGGAAAATATAAATTAAGAACAAGTACACTAGTACAGGAAGCCTCCACAGTCCACACACAAAGGACATCTCACATCTGTCTCATAATAATCAGCAAACGAATAATAGTTCAATCAATTTGTATACTAGCCTCTGTTATACTGTGCCTAGACTTATCTTCGTCTTCCTTCCATATTTGTTTACTATTCAAGGGATCGTCCAAATCCTAACAAAAAACAAATCGACATGCGTGGCAATATCCTCGGTAGAAACTAGAAAGAGAAACATTCGTACTCATGGTATTCGACAAACTAATTGCACAGTAAATAAATTCTAGTTTAATTGTTAAGGATCTACAATCTACATCTTAAATTGTTTTTTTTTTCCCCCCTTTCTTTTGAGCAAGAGGCCAAATGGAATCTTAAATAGTCATAACTCGTAAGCACTGTGTTTTGTAGGGTTCATTCTCATAAGAACCGCATTTTGGTTTTTGGTCTAGTAACTAAGTGCAACGCTTTTTGTATAGGAAGTTTGCGGATTCAAAACCCAGATAGAGGTTTTTTATAGACATTTAAATTTGAGTGGTTTGACCTTTATCTTTATTTCAAAAAAAAAAAAGAATTATCACCGTGAAGAAATTCTAAATCAAAATTAAGGTGAGACTTCTTATTTTTTACCAAATTAATTAATTTGTTTATGCTTATAACCTTTTGAAATAGACGCAAATATCAGTCATAAGCTCAATTCGATCGGTACAAGTCAAAAGTAATGTATACTCCATAAAGAGGGGTAGATTTTCAAGCACCTCAACTATGCTACATCATCAATATTATTAACTATTGATTTTGTTTGAAACTCTCCATCTACTTTGATCCAATGGCTTGTATTTTTTTTCTCTCCTTATTAAATAAGATGAATGTGACATGTCTAAAACAAATTTTAATTCTTAAAGTGGTCCAACATTATATATATTATTATTTATAAATTATTGTATTATTATTATCATTTATTTACATAAAGAAATTACCATTTTTTTTTATAATTTTTGTTTAATATAAATTTTTAAAATTTTATAAAATTTTTTTTATTTATTTGGTACTACATTTTTCGGGGCGAAGCCCGAGTTACAGCTCTAGTATTAATAATGACTACTTTTAAAAACTTTAATGGTTGAAATGATGATAGACTAATAACTAAAAGTTGAATTATGGAAATTTTGATGGCTAAAAAGTCATAGTGATGCTCTACGGATCATCGATATCAGCTGAGATCCAAAACAGATCTCAAGACCCTGCAATTTAGATTCGACGGATGTAATTTTTAGGGAGGTTTTTTGAAAATAATCTCAACCATCCAATGAATATCTCAGGACTCTTGAGATCTATTTTGGATCAGCGCCAAGATCATCCATCATTGGATTCTTTTTAAAAAAAAAAAAAAAATTACCATGAAAGACTTTTCCATATTGTCTATATATATAGTAATGGTTATAATTATGAATTACGGTGGTGTTTAGAGGACCATTAATCCATTACGGTGGCAAGTTGTCTCATGGGCTCCTCCCCTAATGGGAAATTTGTACAAAACAAGACAAAGCAGATGAGACATGTAAGTAAATGGTGTCATGCACTCACTCATGTCACTCATGCCTCTCTTTCTAGCACACCACGTGCCACTTGAGTCTACTATAGTGCTGTTTTAGATCCTTTTCTCTTTGTTTTTATATAACAGGGGACGCCTCTTCCCTGTACCTTATGATGGAGACATATTAATTGATTAATTAATTAATTAACCAAATAAAATTACTAATCGATTGACCATTAATTACTTTACTTGTTTCCGTAATTCCATTCCCTGGTAAATTGTTCTAGATATTTGATTTCCTTGTATTTTAGCTGAATCTGTTACTGTCTGTCTTACTGAACAAATAAATAGAAATTCACATGCAGTTCCTCAGTTCAATTTTAGATTTTTGCAGATTGAAGGGCTAAAATTTCTAGAATTTAGATACGATCTGTAAAATTACGACCAGCGTTTTAACGTCGGAAAGTATAACAGTATGTAAAAATTAGATATTTTATAATATTTTTAAATATAATAATATCACAAGTTTATTCCATTTAATTTGTATCATGTACGGTGTTCCAAATAAATTTCATATCCTAGCGCCAGCCCATCCGCCAATGTTTACCAAGAAGGAACAACTGATATCCCCATATATATAATATATATATTTACTATGATTAATTGAGCAGAAATATTAAACAATAATACATTCAATATTCTAATATGGTAATGGGTAAACTTATTTAACGTTGTAAACCACCGATCAGAAAATATTTAAATGTTACGAGTAGCAAAATTCACATGATACCATCAGAGAGGGAGAGAAATGGACGCATCTCTCACTCACTTTCAGCATCTGTCGATAGTAATTGTGGATCCGGACTTGGTCCCACAAATCAGGGAATACTCTGCTGATCTGCTCCCGTAGTCCCCTCCGTCCGTCCGTCCGATCCCCTCTGATTCTGACCGTTCGTACCAAGACACGCCCACGCCAGCAGAAAGATTTATGTTATGTTATGTTATTTATTCCTGTAATGAGTCATATGACTCGTATTCATAAATAAAGTCTCAAACCGGTTAATTATCCGCTCAAATTTAAAGATTTCTTTTTCTTTTTTTTTTTAACCGGAACATGATTATCATAATAATATAACCCAATACCCTAATAAAGTGTTTTATTTAATTTGATCGTTTATAATATTTTAATCTAATATTTCACTAGAATGTGCACTAGGGGAAAGCATAAAATTATCAGACTATAATTTATGTCGAACCCTCATCACCATCATGGCATCACCCTAATACAAAACTTACACATCATTAGAACTTAATTATTCTATTTAATTAATTCACACCACAACAAGACATAACCATTCATCAAAAAAAGCCAAATCAGAGTTCGGCGTAACAGTGTCTTCTCCTGCATAACAGCAGTTAATTTCAGTCATTTTTCTCTTCCTTTTTCCTACGTGTTTCTATACGTGAGATCCAAATTCTCCTTGCAATACCAAACCGGCCGGCATCATGTTGTGGTGAGAATTTTGCATGTCAATTAGATAAGTGGAACAATTAACTCAGTTTCGAAAAGTATTGTTATGCTTAATTATTCTGACACAGTGACACCTGCATGAACTCAATCTTAATATTGCATTGCTAGCTAATTAATAGATTATGGTGTCCCTTTCTCGATCTGCAACGGTTATTTCTGTCCAAGTAATCTAGCATTGCATCTTAGTCTAAGACCTAAAACTAGTTCTACCAATTGATATATATATAAAGGGAAAATCATTAAATCAACAGTCTCGCTTCTCAAATCAGCACCGAGCTTTCATATTGTTTACTATATTTTTTTAAGGGGAATTAAGTTATCAATACACTACACAAAAACGAGAACATGATTTCATAATAGTTAAGAACGCTGGAGCCTGGAGCCCACAATTCAGGCGTTGTGGTTAATGAAAAATCCTCGTGATAAAAATCCATAAAAATGCCTCCTCCGGAAATGGAATTCCACATGAACAGGATCGAAGGAAAACGGACCCTCGGATCTGCTGTCACGTGGATCTGGGACCCATTACAAAAAATATACATGGGACTTTGTGGCTCGTATTAGAGCCGTACAGTGTGGAGTTTGAAATAATCACACAAAATGAGTCATGGCATATGCTCAGTCGTATTCATACCAAATCTTATTAGTTTATGACCGTTTAGTGATTTTGTTTGTTATCTTCTTATTTATTTCACAAAAAGATTACACAAGGGTGAAAATTAAAAAGTAAAAAAATTAAAAAACACATAATGATATATATGTAGAGGAATTTAATATATAGTTGGTCCTTAATCCTTATCTCTTTCTGGTAGGCGACATTTTAATTAAGCCTCTTTAACGTTTTTGTAAGTCTTCTCAGTTATTAGCATATTAATCATTCCCAACATTAGTTTTTTGAGCGCAAATTAAGAATCTCTCTTTAAATCTTCTTTTGTTCGAGGCTTATTCCTTATTTAGTTTTTAAGAGAAAATATTAATATAATTAAGTAGGTTCTCTTAACATTTGTACACCTGTATTAAAACTACGTGAGTTTTAAGCTCACGGGACCCTTCCGTGAGTACATATCCGAAAACATATCAAATCACCTTTAAATTTTGATTTATATGACTCAATAAATTATTTATACCAAAATCTTATAAATACAAAACTTTTCCATATTTAAAAATTTTTAAGTATTTGTTGAAGATTTTTTAAAAGTGGTAGATAAAACTTTATTATTTTATCATTATGTCTAGTAACTTTTAAAAACTCTCAAATAAATACTAAAAAATTTTAAAAAATGTAAAATTTTATGTCCCATAATATTTTGATATAAAAAAATTAATGAGCCTTATAAATCAAAGTTTAGAGTTAATACGATATAATTTTACTCATTTTTTTTCTTGTTTTCTTGTTCGGTAGGACTTCTTTCAGAGCCAGCAAGTAGTAAATACTGAGACCAGTATACAGGGACTGGAGAAAACCAATTATACAAAAGCAATAATCACACTCACACTCACAAATCACAATCAAGCACCCAAAATATTGAAAAGTGATCAGGAGCTAATTAATTAATTAATTAAGAGTTAAGATCCAGTAATACGGCCGGGGTCACGTTAATCACCGATTAATTTCCTCCCATGCCTGCCGCCGCCTCGCATTATTATCAAATTACTCGTTTGCAACAGTCAACCCATTTATTTCTGTTCGTTTAGTTGGTCTCGTGATTGCCATTGCTTTTGCTTCCGCCTTGGCTTGGAGTATTGACCCATTTATATTTATATATATGGTCGGTTAATTATACTTATACCATGGAAAGATATGATTATATACTTGAGCAATATATACGAGTTGAACAATTGAGTTGGATCTGATCGTCTAATAAAGTAATAATATATTTTTTTGTCATTGAAAGCAAGTACTGTTGTATCGGAAAGGCATGTGAGTTTGAAGTAAAAAATAAAACAAAGGAATTTGTGAAAAATGGAGTATCGATCATGTATAATTAATTATTTGAGTAATACTATAGTGTACGAAGTTTTATTTAGAGAAATAAAATTAAAATACGAACAATTCTAGCTATATGATAGATGAAAACTATAAACTTTTAGTAACATTTTTTTTTTGAAAGGCTGACAGCAGCTACCAACGTAAACTTTTAGTATGAATCGGTGCAAGATTATGGCTACTAGAGAGATCAGTTCCTATTTATGTTCATTAATCTTACGGTTCAAAATGCTCTAATTTTTTTTTTTTTTGTCAAACAAAATTTGATGCACGCAGTAAAGTTCTAATTATTCGTTGCCAAAAACTATCCCTAGCATTAGGTGTGATTCAAGTTGCAATTTTCTATTCACGTGTATACTGTTTAATTAATTAATTAATTAATTAATTTTATATCACTACGTAATTGTAATTGAGCAGTTGAGCAAGATCTAATCCAACCGGGCCTTTTGCAGCAACAAATGCTTAATTAATAATTAATCCATGTAAGATGCCCCAACTTGTGATTTTCATATTCATGATCTTCTTCCTTATTACTCCATTAAACTTGCTTTTTGCGAGACGGTCATATTGTATTCTTATTATTATTAAGTATGAAATTGATGACAAAATCGAATCTTGCATTTTTTTTTCTTTTATTTTCCCTCGTGATTTTTGTTAGAAGAGAGGATTGTTGGTTCAAAAATTCCACTTCCACCCTTCAGATTATATGAAATTCCAACCAAGTTTCAGTTTGTTGTCCAGTTCATTAATCTCTGCGATCGTGGACTTGTGGTCCTAACATTTATGAGAGGGATCCTTACACTTGACAGTAGTATCTTTGAAAAAGTAAAAAAAAAATCATAAAAAGTTTCGAAAATAAAATGTTTATGAATGTTTTATTTAACTTATAGATCGACAATTTTTAAATTTCAATCAGTTTGAATATCTTTTGATGGCATATCAAACATGTCTTTCAAGAACTATCAAACGTCACTTAATAATCAGAAACATAATTAATCTATAAATCAATCAATACTCTCATAAAATTTTTTCTATTTTTGAGAATGTTTAATGTTTTTTGTTTTAAAAAAAATCTCACTGATAAAATTGTCAAGATAAACATTATCAATGGATCATATGATTTTTAAACCGTCCGGAATAAACTCCCCCTTTTTTATTATTATAGTCCGTAGGCCGATAGGAGCGCATACACCATACGTCCTACCTAATTAGCCCCATCCAGGGTTTGATCTCAAGTCTCCACATAAGGAGCCAATGCCACTACCAACTGAGCCATATCCTGGTGGGCGAATAAACTCACCGTTTTAGTACCTAAAATTTTAACTCAATTCAATATTTCTATCTAATCCGTCTAAAAAACTTATACATAATCATCCTACTATTCAACAAAATGAATTTCCCTTTTCTATTAATAAAAAATCCTGCAAAATCAATAAATCATATTCAGAAATTGAGGAAGATCTCCATCTCCATTCCATTTACATAAAACGGAGGAAGTCTGGGGAAGATCACCACCACCTTTTCCCCCCATTTAATAACCCGCGCGAGACACAGCAAGTCAGCACTCACAATCACCATCCCTTCACTCACTCATTTTACCACTTCTCTTCTCCAAACCTCCAACTTTCCAACCGAAAAACCTCCTCTGAATTCTGAAACCCCATCATCAAAAACCTTGAAAATCGAGTGTGATTATCCTATATAACAACTCCTCTCCTCTCCTCTCCCAGTCTCAGTCTTACAGCCACACAACACAAGCCACTCCTCTCTCGAGATCTCCAACCATTTGTTATTAAACTTTTGATCGATCGGGTATTGGGGATCTCTGTTTCGTCGTCACTTCAATCTCCTCTTTCAGGACAGAGTAAGCTTGTTGTTGTTGGGTTCTTGTTCATATCATTTACTTTTTCTTGCATTTTCTGCTCGATCTTGGCATTTCTTGGTTTCTCAAGATTTTCTTGAAATGTTTTTTTTTCTTTTTTCTACAAAGCTGAGGAGTCCAAACATTTCTTCGATTTGGCACAACTCTTCTCTTGTAACTTTTCAAAGATCCGAGCTTTTTTTTTTTTGCGTTCTGTCTCTCACTCTCTCTCTGTCTCTTTCTCATAATTTGGTGCCAATTGTGGAAATTCCAATTATTATTTTGTGGGTTTTGTTGTATCAAAACAAATTACGCCTCGATTTAAAGGAATTCCCATAATTTCGTAAGATCACGGCTAATTTCCTCCAAAAAAAAAAAAAAAAAAAACTTTCTTGAACCATTCTCTATACATTTCCAATGTCCCTTAATTAACCAGCCAATCTCATAGTCCTTTTTTTTCAATACCTAACATTTTTTTTTTTTTTAAAGTTGACAACGGCTGCCAACTGGTTTTAATACCCAACATTGTTTTCTTTTTGTTTAAACAGTTTCTTTGTCCATCATCTCCATTACCACCATGGACTTCAGCAGCGTGCTCTCTCTAAGACCCAATGCATATGCATGCGCAACCTTGCCAAGCAGATCATCAACCGGAGTTGTGTCCGGGCAGAGTGTGCTCCTCATGGGCAGCAGTAACTCCTCTAGAATTGGGGGAGGAGCTGGTTCTAGAACCGGGCGTGGAAGGCAGAGGCAGAGGCCTGGAGCAGCCTCTTTTGTCGTCAATTCCACTTTGGAGACTCAGACCAGGGTAAGTAAAGGAAGTAACTTTTTTTTTTACTTGGTGACTTGGGACTTGGGAGTTTAGTGATTTATGGATTATTTATTGGATAAATATACCTTGCCACAAACAATGCCCCCAAAACACCCCAATGCACTTGGAAAAATTTTACAAAAATATCTCTCTTTTCAGAAAATTTTGCAGAAATATCCTTTATTTCTAAAAAAATATACAAAATTACCCTACTATGAAAATTTTTTACAAAAATAACCCTCACAATCTTACGAAAATATACCTCTGCTCCACAAAATTTTACAAAAATGACCCTCCCCACCCATATGCCACCTCATCCCAGGGTTGTGGGGGCAAAGTTGTGGCATGATATCATTATCCTTATTTATTTAATGATTGCATGGTAGGAAAGTTAATTGTCTTTTAAGCTTTTTTTTATAGTTTCAGTTTTCTTCCAGAATTTTCGGGTCTGGAAATAAATAAAAATCTTATGAAATCTAGATCCAGTTTTATACTTTATACTAATAATAATAATAATGGAAATAATATACTAAAATATGTCATTTTGAAAAAAAAAAAAAATGAACAACAGTCAGAATATTTCAATTTACTTTTTATAATTGGGCATGCTGTATTATATTTGGGTCCGTTTGGCAAATCAAGGAATAGCAATAGAATAGTGCTATCCGATTAGTAAAAATTGATTAGTGGTTGTTGGAAGAGTAAAAAGAATAGTGATGTTTAGAGCTATTCGGATAGTGGAAATATTGTTTGGCAAATGATAATTGAAATAGTATTGTGATAAATATTTTTAGTGCTATTTTTAGAGCTATTCCGCTATTCGACCAAATAGGAGGAATAGCGAATTAGCAATTTTTTAGAGCTATTCGAATAACTATTTTCTGTTTGGCACATAGAATAGTATTATTTTGCTATTATATTCCAATTTTTGGTTGCCAAACACACCCTTTATGTATACTAGTAAAGAGCCCACACATTGCTTTGGGCTAAAATTATTATTTCTTATGATAAATTTTTAAAATAATATGTAATGGGCCTTATATTAAGGAAATTGATATGAGCCTTAAAATTTTAATGGGCTGAGACATTAACGTTAACGGGTATTAACGTAAATCAACGGTTCTGATCTATCCAAGAAAATGATCAACGGCTTAAGTTTCTTATTTGGGATGGGAAAGATGCCCTTTCATGTTATTTTTTTCAATATGCTTTTATATATAGTAAGGATAATTTGTAACTACAGATCCGAGCATAGTATATTAGTATAGAAATGTTATCAATTACCACATTATTCAAGTGTTATTTTGCTGACTTTGGTACAGTAATTCTAGTTACAACTTGTACATGAAAAACTGCATTTTTGCAAGAAAGATCAAGATTTGAAATTTTCATTAATTTTGCCCGCTTTTCTTTCCATGTTTCTTTTGGATTCTTCCCTGGGTGCCCACTCAATTGTACTTGTGCCTTCAATGTTTCTTCTCCTACTATTTTAAAGCAAAAGTGTATAATACCGTTTTGTGGGTCTCAATTATTTTCTCTGGAAAGAAGGCAACTATTTACTACTGAATGTCTGATGTTGGAGGTAACTCTGGTATATTTAATTAGCAGGTATAAATTCATCTATATCATACTTTATATATTTACATAAAACTACCAAACCTGTGGCAGGGAGCTCGATCTGCATTGTTTTGTCCTAATTAACTATTTGTATTAGTTACATTTTTCAATTTTCAATCGGTGGCCGTGTCAACTCCTCTTGCATCTGATTGATGTGAAGATCTAAATTGCAATATCTAATTGTCTAGTATTAAACACTATCCAATTAATTCATTCAAAATTATAGTACATAGTACTTATTAATAAAACAAGGTTGGCACATGCAACTTTCAGCACATTTTTGTACCTCTGTCAAGTGGTTATCTATGTATCACGCGCGTGACAGTGTGAATATCGTTTTATTTTTGGCCCCATTGTGATTATGGACAGCTTAAGTTTTTATGGGCATAGTGTATAGAAACTGTGCCTGTTCTAGGTCTGAGGTTCTTTCTATAGTATTATATTTCTTTAAATACTTCTTCTTTGTCATGACAAGTATAACAGTTAGTGTGTGTATTGATTTTGGTGTTTCATTTTTGTCACTCCACACATCTGATTTTTAAAAAATATATAGGTTTGGTGTGTGTTGTCTTTTGTAATTAATCCATTTCCAATTCTCCAAATGGTTTTAAAATCGAAATTTTAAATGCTTAATTGAAAAGAAGCAGGAAAGAATAAAACAAACTTTTACCGTTTGTCCACTTATGCGCACAGTTACTCATAATATAAAACAATGCAGTACTTCACTCCCCCGAAATTTGAAACAAAGGCCGATCCCAAAGGTGTGGCTGCCATCATACTAGGAGGTGGAACCGGGAGTCATCTATTCCCTCTTACCAGCACGAGGGCTACACCAGCTGTAAGTACAATTTAATACCCTTGAGCATTACATTCATTAAAGAATCTTTTTAAACCAAATAAATGGTAAAATCCAATTGTCTCTGGTTTAGATACTTCTATTGTTCAACATAAAAGTACGATAGTCGTCTCTGATTCAGAAAATTCTGTTGACCAATATCGCTTATGACTTTTTTTTGTAAAGAATGATATTGTTCATATTTATGGTCACTGAGCTTATTCTGTTTATTTTCATTATTATAGGTGCCACTCGGAGGATGTTACCGCCTAGTTGATATACCTATGAGTAATTGCTTAAACAGCGGCGTAAATAAGATATTTATCATGACCCAGTTCAATTCTCAATCGCTAAATCGGCACATTACCAAAACTTATAACCCTGGGAAAGGCGTGAACTTAACTGACGGTTTTGTGGAGGTACCACACTTCATTTTATATCATTAAAAAGATATATATTTGTTATGCTTAAATATAAGATTTTTAATTTTATAACCAGGTGCTGGCCGCCACACAAACATCTGGTGAAAAAGGAATGACCTGGTTTCGGGGTACAGCTGATGCCGTGAGGCAGTTCATCTGGATGTTTGAAGTAATTATAAAATAAGTTCTATATTTATTGTTGCATTGCGTGGTAGTTTTTATTGTGATTCTGGTTGGTTTTCATCTAGAGCCTAACCCAACTTGTTGGGACTAAAGGCTTTCTTGATGTTGTTTTTGTTGTTATAATTTTTTTTTTTTTTGAATAAAAGTTGTTGTTAAATTTATGAATGTGAGTTTTATATTTTTATTTAAGCTTAAGTTTCTTTTCTCAAATTTGTTCAGGACCAGAAGATGAAGGACGTCCAGAACATTTTGATTTTGTCCGGCGATCAGCTCTATCGTATGGACTACATGAAATTTGTCCAGGTATCCTGTTTGTCCTATATAATTTAGTTAGTCTTTGTAGTGAAATGATATTCTTCTGTGGAAATGTGGAATATTGGAATGTGATTTTTATTCTTTTTAGTTAAGTCTTTTTTATTCTATTTTAGTCTTTACTTTTCTCATGACAAAGCAATGCTTTTATCTAACTGGATAAATTTTTGCACTTGCAGCACCATATAGATACAGGTGCTGATATAACTGTTGCATGTGCCCCTGTTAGTGAGAGGTATGTTCTCGATGTTTGGATTTTTCTTATATTTGCTTTATTGAAGTTAATCTGTAAATCGGCATCTGTAGATGACCTCATTTTTTTTCTTCTATTTTCTTCTATACAATATATGTTAATCTGTAAATGCATATGCCTGCTTGTTAGGACATTTCGGACTGTAGTCCGTTTCTGTCTTACATTTAGTACTTGACTGCTAATATTATAATTAACTACAACTACAAAACAAAAGGTTTGTTAATAACTTATTTTTTATTTTCTTTAATAAAAGCCGTGCATCTGATTTTGGACTGGTGAAGATTGGCAAGTCAGGCCGCATTACTCAGTTCTCTGAAAAACCACGAGGCGCTGATTTGGAGGATATGGTTTGTGATATTAATTCTTCCCTCTTTTATAAATTAACCCTGCGCAAGAGCTTCTGAGATTTTAGTGCTCTACCGATTATGATCGCTATCAATCTAATTTGATTGTTACTTATTGTACTGTTACCTTTTCTCTGACCTAACATTTGGATCTAATTTCAGAGGGCAGAGAATGGGTCCGCAAGGCTCGCACGGGATCACCCATATATTGCGTCTATGGGAGTGTATGTTTTTAACAGACAAGTTCTGTTTAACCTTCTGAGGTAATACCCACTTTTATTCAGTTGCTGCGTGTTCAATTATTTGGTTAGTGTTTATTTAGTTGAACTGGGCCTGATGACAGTGATATCCAAACAAATAGGCACCTTCCAGATGCTAGTAGAAACTTTAGAAGTTAATGTAACCTCGTGTTTATATTTAATGTTGTGTACCATTCTGTTGCGAAATTCACTTGTAAAACCAATAAATAAAGCCTGCTTTATAAGCGTTATGGCCACTTTTTCCTGGAATATTCACCTTGTATACTTTATGATATATACCCACATAACTTGAAATAAAAATGTTAAGTGATCTGCTGTCTAGAGTGTTTTAAAGTATCACCAAAAAGCAAGTAAATTTATTGTTTATAAAATATTCTATTTTTCTAGTACTTGTACTGTTCACCATCACATGACTCTCAGAATTTCTTAGTCCTCATTGTTTGATCGCTTTCAGGTCGAAATATGCATCATCAAATGACTTCGGTTCTGAAATCCTTCCTTCTGCTGTCACAGAGTACCAAGTCCAGGTACGCCAATTTTAAAATGTTACTCCCTTATACTTTGCCCGTATGTTTGATTTGAGAAACATAATAAATGGGTTGATTTGGCAGTCTTACATATTTGATGACTACTGGGAAGATATAGGGACAATCAAATCCTTTTTCGATGCTAATTTGGCACTCACCAGCGAGGTAATTACATAAAACCACATTCGTATTTTTCTTTTATGAATTTCATCATAAGTAAATCTACATTTTGGCAGAAGTTGGAACATATTGTTACCCTTTTGCCGAAGAACCTCAATCGGAGGCAAGCTTAATAACTAAATTTTGCAACAATGAAGTGTATTTATGCACTTTTTATTTTGCTTCCTATTTATGCAGTCTCCAAAATTTGAGTTTCACGACTCAAAGAATCCATTCTTCACATCACCTCGGTTCCTGCCTCCATCCAAAATGGATAATTGTCAGGTAAAATTTTTTTGTTTGCTTGCAGTCCATGATAGTAGTGGTTTACTGAAGTTAATTGTTAAAAAAACTTTAAAATTCTTGTAAATCTCCAGATTGTGGACTCTATATTATCTCATGGTTGCTTCCTACACGAATGCTCTATCGAGCGTTCTATTATCGGCGTGCGGTCACGACTTGACATTGGATGTGAAATCAAGGTACACAATTGAACCACACATAGCATTTTATGTCGTCTCTTAATTGTGTGCATACGGAGTTGTTTTAAAATGTTGGGCAGAATAATCATCTAAAAATCACTATTTGAACCTACCAAAAGCCAATTCATGTTCTCTTTTCATTTTCTCACTATGTTTTTCTTTTCATTTTATGTCGTCTCTTATGGTAGTATATTCTGGTTTGCATTTGTATATATGGATGGTCCAAACTATTCTTTTTTTTAGAAAGAAAAACAAAAAAAAAAGTGAACTAGTATGCAGAAGTTACATTTAAGTGAGCAAAAGTTGCATTCTGAACATTTTTTTTCAGAACTCTTGTATTTTCCTTTTGTATCAAAGCTTGATAGTTAATTCTTCCGATAAATGTTTCTGATATGTTTTCTTCTGTTCCAGTTTATGTATAAATTCTTATTTTTAATTTTTGTGTGGTATATGATAGGATACTCTTATGATGGGAGCTGACTTTTATGAAACCGAAGAAGAAATATCGGTCTTACTTTCTGAAGGGAAGGTTCCTGTCGGTGTTGGAAGAAATACTAAAATAAAGTAAGGAATATATTCTGAGTTACTTATAATAATTTCTAAAGAAGCATGGATGCCACTGGTCGAAAATCACCTTAAATTTCCAGTACTTAATTGATGTACTTCCTTTTCTTTTCTTTTCTTAGTTTATCATGTATTTAATTTAATAATGCTGCATATCAGCTAACATATCAAATAATACCGAAAGATGCTCGAGTGCTTGACTTTTCATATAAATTACTTGTTTATGACATCAAGGAAAAGGAACTGAATTGATACTTTTAGGGTTCTTACTGGTAACCTTTTTATTGTATTTTCCCTTCAGGAACTGCATGATTGATATGAATGCCAGGATCGGGAGCGACGTCACGATAATCAACAAAGAGGTACTACCATTCAATATAAAATTTCATGGTGCCAATTTTTATGTTTTTATTTTTGAATCACTTCTAATTACACGAAAACTATCTGCTATAGGGTGTGCAAGAAGCTGATCACCCGCAGGACGGATTCTACATAAGGTCGGGTATCACGGTGGTTGTCAAAAACGCAACCATCAAGGATGGGACTGTGATATGATCAGGTAGAGATGTACATGTTGTTAGTCGTAAATCGTAATGCTTGTGTTGTGATGTTCAATCAATAAGCTGGTGTTGTAAATGCGGTTGCGCAACTGGTAGAATGTTAATAACATATATATATGTCTTTATGGATCATTCTGTATAAACCTGTTTAGTAGCTAACATAGCTAAATAGATGTAATCTTCAAAATATGAAGTAGCTTATGTTTATATCATGACCTATATAGTTACAAGTAATAGGTACCCAGTTCTAACTTCCAAAGCATTATGGTTGTATTTATAATAACATCACTGACAAAATGCTTTGGATAAATTCATTTATCGGTCATATCCTGTTGCATATCTGGAAACTCGATGGATATTGAAAGCTAATATGATCCGAATATGGGATTTGAAATTTGAATTCAATTAGACCTTTAATGTCATGGTCTGTTAACAAAGAGAAGTACCTTCCAAAAAAAAAAATATCAGATACCTTCCAAAAAAAAAAAAATATCAAAGAAGTGATCATCCCTTTTTAAGTTTCTTCTCTATCCACCTCTCTAGTTAAATTCGTAAATATTCTTTCTACCTTCAACATGCTCTCAAAATCTGAGCGATTTTTTTTTTTAATCTCTCTTTTCATTGTATATGTATAAGTCCTTTGCATCAAGGGCGGAACCACCAGTAGTGTCAGGGGGTGCCTGGGCACACCCTTGGCCGAAAATAAATCGACAACCCCTAACTTATGCTGGCTGACGGAAATGATTTGATTTGGTAGTTTGACGTTTATATATTTAAAAAATATTATAAATTGACATTAACTGTACAACTATTCATATTAAATAAATTGTTATTAACACTAATGGTTTGATCATGCTAATTATTTTGTATAGCATATTTTATATACTATACAAAATACATTGCATATTAAATGAGTTAATTCAAATATTAATTTATCTAATATATAATCTATGCGGTATCGATTTTAGCATCTTTTGGTATCTACGTAGTAACTTACTATAAATTTTATTTAAAACCTTATTGCATGACGCAAATAATGGAAAAATCTAACCTCTTTAAGGTTATAATTAAATTTATGGCTAGAGCCTAGCTCATACATTAGATATGTGCAGTTGTCACAATTTTCGTCTTTTCTTCTTCTGCTAAAAAATTTTTGACAAGATAAAATGAAACGAAACAAGAAAGAGACAAGATAAATAAGTCATGAGGCCAATTAAATAAAAAAAAACAAATAAACTCTTCATGTTGCAAATGAGATGGATAACTCCAATACTTATCTTTCAATAAATATTCTGAATTTTGATAGTTTAATTGAATGACTATGTCCTGTCTACATATGTGTATTACAATTTGCAAGGCCTCCCAAATCTCGACACCTCTAAAACCTTTATGGTTCCGCCGCTACTTTGCATGGTTGAGGACATGCGTTACGATCGTAAAAAGTGAATGTTGCATGTCAGATTGTGAGTTTCTGAACTGTTAACAACTTAACATTAACATTATTTGTGCATGTCCCTAGTCACTCAATACCTAGCAATTAACTAGCACTGGCGATATGGTCATGTTTCTGCCTTTCTGGTACGATATATAGATGGACTAGTAATTAGGCCGAAAGCCATTGTGCTGTTCGAGAACATTTTTTTTTTTTTTTGTGAAGAAAGTGGAATACTCCACCAGTTTTATTGAAACTTTTTATTTTATGTCCATAGAGAATTGAACCTATAATCTCTTAGAAGTCATTCTAGTTAGCTACCACTTAGAACTTGGATTCTCGTCTTGGGACTTAATTCAGGGCACTTTTTGTTGTAATTAAGGCTGCTAGTGGGCTTGCTGGTCAATGAACAAATTGGGTCGTAATGGATATTTTGTAATTGGGCAACAGTAGACCGAGACGTACTTTGAACTGGTGGGTCTGAGGTTCGATTGGAACCCAAATATCTATTTTGAAATTGTGCAGCCCATAAATAATAACGAACAGCCCAGGTAAAGTCTGGGCTTTACCATTTTATATAAGAGGAGGGTTCCATTGACAATCTTGACAATCCCAATTTTCAAAAATTTGAGAAAAATAGTTAGAAATTCTCAAAAATAGAAAAAAGTTTACAGAACTATTGTTTATGTTAGATTGATTATGTTTCCGATTATATTTAATTTAAGTGACGTTTGATGGCTTTTCAAAGATCCGTTAAATTACAACCGTTAAAAATGTATGAAATTTTGATAAGCCATCAAACAATGTCTAAATTGATTGAAATTTGAAACACTATCAATCTATTAGTTAAATAATACATCTATCAACTTTTTTTCATTTTTAAAATTTATATGATTTTATTCAAATTTTTTAAAGTTGGCATTGTCAAAATTGTCAAGATAGGCATTGTCAATGGATCCCTCCTCTTTATATAATGCATTTACAATGGATTGTGAAAGATGTCATAGAGCCCAGATATGTCTTTATATCCAATTACATAACAATTTACAGGAACATACTTACACGTTTGTGATCACATTTTTTTTTTTAAGATAAAGCTGAGGGTCAAGTCACTCAAATTTAAATATCTATATTTATGGACCTCATCCGGATTTTAAACCCGCGACCTCCCACACAGAGAGCGTTTGTAATCACATTTAAATCAGCAGAAAACGTTATAGAGATACCAAAGATAATACTAAAAAGTGTCAAAAACGATATTGACCGGATTAATATTCATATTAATTGAGAAATTATTCAAATTAGTGGCTTCAACATCTACTTATTTTATATAGTGGATTACATACGTAATGCGATTAACTTGAATGATGAATAAGTTAATATGAATATAAAACCATATAATATGTCATATAAATACTAATACTGTTGGTATCAATTTTGGTATCTATGCAGTTGTTCCCTTGGCATTAAATGGACTGCGCTAATAAACGTTGTTTGGTGAAATTGTTACTCAAGCCTCTCTTGTGAACACAAAAGCACCAAACTACACTCAAAACTGGAAATTAATCTAAAGTGAAGCCAAGTTATTCAATGCACCAAATTTCTAGGTTAATTATCTTTGTTTCTGCTTTTCTTTTTTTTTTTTGAAGAAGTTGTTTCTGCTTTTTCTAACATCACAATTTATTCCAGATCTCTATATATTTAGTCAGCAACCATTAATGTACGATGGTCCATCCAAGCTGCTCATTGTTTTTTTTTATACGGGCTCGCTCCAAATGGTGTTAAATAAATAATTAAGAACTTTATTAATTTTAAAAATTTGAACGTGATATTTTAAATCTTTTAATGTAAATAATAATAATTTATAAAAAATAACGCATAAATATTGAATCATTTTAAGAGTAAAATTTTGTCTTAAGAATATCACACTTATCTTATTTAACGTGAATAGAGAAGATATGTAAATCACTGGATCAGAGTATATGAAAAAATTCAAACGAAATTAATGGTAAGTATATCAAAAAAATTCAAACAAAATTAATGGTAAATAATATTGATGATGTGGTATAGTTAAATTATCTCCAAACCTAACCCCTTTAATGTGTTATGAATATTTCAATTCTGTGGAAGTGTGCTAACATTTAGATACCTTTTAACTATCTTCGTATTGACAATGATGCTTTTACTTGTTTGATCTTTCAAAAGTTTGCAACTTTACACGATAATAGAATAATTCTCAAAACATATCCATAATGTAATTTCTCTTTTGTCATTGTAATATGCATATTTCCGTGTCTAAACCTTTCACTTCACTTATCTAACTTAAAATGAAAATATCCATTTGACTTTAAAAATTAAACGAGTCCCAAATAAGAAAATTCCCCATAAGACAATTTTTTTTTTTTTTTTTTTTGTCTCTTCCAGAAATTCCAATGGAATATGTAAATTTTTAATGAACGTTTTCTTCTCAATTCAACTTTCACAAAATTAATTGTCAGATACTTATTATAGCAGGTGTTTCATTCTTATTAATAGACAAGAACATAAATAATTTGAATTCCGAAAGATAAAATTGTCAAGTTCAATATTCATTGATAATTAATGTTAAAATTAATAAATAAGTGTGTTTTGGTGAGATATTTATTCAAGCCACGCAAACAAATAAGCAAAAGCAAAAGCAAGTTATCGAATGCATCAAAGTTCTAGGTCAATTTTTTGCTTCAAGTTTCAAATCTATCGCAATTTATTCCAGATCTTTATATACAAGTCAGGAATTAAGCACCATCGGTCCATCCAAGCTGCTCCTTGCAATAATTTATATATTATAAAATTGTTTTTATTTTTTTTCTGAAGATTAAGATATATGTGCTGCATTTAGTTACTTCTTTTACTATTCTCCAGTTGATAATGATGCTTTGCTTATTATTCAAAAGTTTGTAAAATTTTTCTACTATAACAGAGATCTTCAGAAGAAATTACAGAAAGTAATTGTTTCTGTAGTCAAAAGAAATCTACAATTTCGAGAACAAATTGAAAACAAACCACAAACATAGCTCATTTTTTCCGGTTGTTGTTTCGGAGTGTTAAATGATACTTAGCAACATTGGACTTAGTATCTGTGTTAGTTGGAGTGAAAAATATGAATCGATCCTAGTCTTTTCTTAGATAAATACTTTTACAAAGTTTTTTTTTAATAAGCTTAAAATGTTTAAATAAAATTAGAAAAAGTAAAAATAAAAGAAATATTGATGTATCATATTAAGGACTAGAATTTTGTCCAAAGCCATTTGGACGGTCTCCATCCAAAACTATGACTAAACCGTTCGATTCAATTTATATGCTTATCAACGGTGATAACATGTGACCCCGTCATTCTAAATAACCAGCATGCTATTTTTAGCATCTACATGATTAAATCACGGTTGATCAATTACTAACAATTAGATCGTCTGGCTCTCAAAACCCTTTAGACCGTCCAAATAGCTTTGGACAATATCCAATCCCTCATATTACTCATAGGTTTGCAATTCCTGAAAAGGTAAAAAAATTGAATTTATTTTTTGTTCGGCACATCTGTTATATCTGTCTCTTCATTGGCTTGGTCGTCTTGTATAAATTATAATTAATTAGTCTCCACATTTTTTGTTACATGTTGTGAATGTATTACATACTTTCAACTATTTCGTCTACAATCCCGTATATTCGTCAAAAATTCATGGTAATTTTATTTCTCCAAGAGAATAACTCAGTTTTACGTACACGCTAAAATTGTGCAACGAATGTCATCTGAACAATATGCAACTCAGTTATTTTGAGCTAAATAAAATTTACAATTAAATTGTGAAGCACTTACAAAGTATACATTCGGGCGTGACTTACCCTAGCTGACTCAATTTTCGTTTAACTCAAGCAAAAATGCTTGTTCTAGATATATCTTGCTTATTATTTGAGAAGAAATGTAAACATATCGCATATTTACCAAACTAGCAAGAAACCACTCGTTGTGTGGGCGCTTTAAATTCTGATCTCATACAGTGTAATACATATAATTTGCTTTCAGTTTTTTGCTAATTATTTACTATTGAAATTTCATCTTTATACTAAATCAACTCATTAAATATTATAATATAAAGCATTAGTGTGAATCTCCTTCGAGCCTGTATAGCTCAAGTTAGAGTAATAGTGTTTTGTGATCCTTATACCCAACTGAGTACTCTCTTCTTTTGGTCTCATCTACTTGCAGAAGCTCCTTCCCGACGAGTGATAAGATGGAAATCAGCCCTTAGAAATAAAGACGAGGCTTGCTTCTTTTGTCTTCACTCTGCTAGCAACCAAAAGATAAAACAAAATAATCGGGGAGCTTTCATACTCATTCCCTATTGCCTATCGTTACTATTTTCAATAAACTCACTCTCATGAAGCATCCAGGAAGACTTCACTAAATGCATGATCGTCTGAGGATCAAGCCAAGATGAGGCTCCTTCGTGGCGTTTTTTTTGCAAGCCCCAAAACCAACCTCACACATTTCAAAATAGACAACACCGAGCTTTCACCAGTATGTTCAAGGCTCTCTACAATATCCAGGAAAATGCTTCTGAGAATTGAATCAGAGAGCGTCTGTAATTCCTCATTAATGTAAATTCTAATCAACATTGATGTCTTTCATACCAAGATTGATATCTTTCCATTTTTGTGAAAACCAAAATGGAGAGGAAGTTGTTTAATTAGAGAACATCAACACCTTTGAAATCAATGTATTTTGATCTGTACTGTTGATTAAGGGATAGAATATGTATTAAAAAATTTGAAGAAGAAAAAAAAAAATGGAGAGTGTAATAGTTACGTGCTTTATAATATAGTATAGATTAATTCGACCGAACCGAATCTCCTGCCCCCGGCAGGATTTTCCTGCCCCCATTGAATCCAACCAATTAGAAGTTGACACGTTGCATTCACTTCCATCTAATTAATGGGTTATAACGGTGTACATCTCCTTGGTGTTAAATCCAACGTTTTCTGTTAACGAGGATTTTGCATAAGATTAATTGATTCATTCTTTTTTCTTTTTTTTTGTATAATTGTATTAGTTTTTTTTAGAGGTGGCAACATTTGACTCGACCTGAAAAACTTGTCCAATCCAACCCGAGTTTTAGGGAAAGTCAAACTAACCCGACCCGTGTTTCAAGGAAAGTCGGGCTAATCCAAACCCAACCCGACCCGACCCGTGTTTCAGGGAAAGTCAGACTGACCCGAACCCGACCCGACCCGATAAAATGCCGGCAGGCGCCGACCCAATACCCAAATCCAACCCGACCCAACCCGGAAAAATGCCGGCAACCGTCAACCCGATACCCGACTCAAATCCGACCCGACATTTCCATTTGATCAAAGTGACCAGACACAAACCCGAACCGACAATCTGCCACCTCTAACTTCCATTATGCACTTTGATAATTCGTTGGGTATGTTCAATAGGCCTTTGCATATAGTTCCAATTTTATTGAAAATCAACGGTAGAAAGTAGAAACCATATCCCTACTAATAATAAAAGGAGGAGTTTTTTTAGACAAGAAAGGAGTCTCTGTCCAAAACTATTTCTGACCGTCCGATCGGAGCAAATCCAGACATCTGAACCGTCCGCGCGAAATTTACATAGCAATCCGCTCTTTGGATTGTTTTGGACTGCTCTCCTCTCTCCCCCAAAAACCCTTCAAGTTTAGAGATATTACATAGATTGCCATTGTATGTTGTGTTAGCTAACAACTCAATATGTACTTGGGTGGCAATTTTGTTATTTTGTTGATAATAGGGGGGTTTTGTTTTGCCTCAAAACGCGTCACAGAGAATAAAATTTGCTTGCTTATCCTCTGCTGCGCAATATTGTCCTGCACAGTGGATCAACGATGTGGATTATAGAGTAGGTTTTTTGAGATTGGATAGCACGAATCTCAAAGCAGATCCAACGATTGAAGTACTGCGTAGTAAACTACTGCGCTGTAGAGGATATGAATTAGAAGAACTGATGTGAATACATTTGAAATTTTTTTTTGTTTATCCCTAAAATAAAAATAAATCTTAATACTATCCCTCTTTCAAACAAATCTCAAAACTATCCCTATCTCAAAACTATCTCAAACAAATCTTTGATATAAGTATTTCTTTTGGATTTTTAAAATTAATGTACAATAAAGCATTATTTTATTAATATTTTAGAGTTATTTTAAAAAAATCTAAAACAATTACTTAAAAAGATCTAAAAATGAAATACTTTTGTATGCCCAAGTATTCTTATATAATAAATTTATTGAGAATCATAAATCAAAATTTCGGACATGACAAAATATAATTTGAACCGTTAGCATTTCGGAGTTTATATATATATATATATATATATATAATATTATCCACTGCAAAGCGTGGGCAATATACTAGTCTTTCAGATATAAAGAAGTTTCAACAGGAAAAAATTCACAAGGAAATAATTATGCTACTTGAGTTGAATCAATAAATCGGCTTGGCATAGATTACCTCTTTTATTTTTTTTAATTTTCAGTGCTCGTAGTCGTACTTTTTGCGGAGATAATAATATTTGCTTTTTTTTTTTCTTTTGAATTATTAAGAATGTGACTCAAGAGACATACGGAGAGAATGAATCAATTAATTTTATATTTAATACATAATCTCCGTTAACAGAAAAGTTGAATTTTGTAGTACACCGTTACATTCCATTAATTAGATGGAAGCGGATGCCACGCGTCACCTTCTAATTGGCTGGATTCAATGGTGGGCAGGAAAATCCTGCCCAGAGTGAGACCTAGTGTTCATATATGGACCGTCCATAGCACTCACAAGAGTCACGTGGTGGGACCCACTGTCATACTCTCTTGTAAGTGCTACGGACGGTCCATATATGGACACAAGGTATTTCTCCTCTTTTAAAGCAAGTGAGCTTGTCCCTTTATTTAGAGTGAGGCTACTAAGAACTTAATTGAGGTCACCAAGTATATATTTTGGTATGCTAACTTTTTTTTTAAAACACACACACACATACATTTTGACATCTCTTAAGTTTTAATTCGATGTCATTCAGAAAGTTTCTTATATCAAAATTCTGTATAAAAAAAAATTACTTTTAGAATTTTTATACGCACTTAGTTCAAAATAATAATAAAAAAAACATCTCATTGAGTCCGGAATAGAAAAATAGACCGTTTAAAATACCATAGCCTTTAATAAAAAAAATATATATATATATATATACTATAGCCAATAGAGATCCTTTCTTTATATATGCAGCATACTGCAGAAATCAGACATTTTTATGTTACAATTATAAAAGTTGTGGTACTGGAAATGTAACACGCCCCCACCTAACTTACTGTCTCCAACCTAAATTTCAGAAGGGCTGACTGATATGATTTCTCTCTCTGTGTTGCTAATGAATCTGTTTGCTTTATCAATTTGTACCTCTCCTTGGCATCTCAAATGGACATTTATGTATGTATGTTCGTACTTTTTAATCCTGAAAACTGATCATGCGACAAATATATAAAACATGCAACTTTCAATAATTGACAAAATACATGGTTAATTTCAACTTTCAAGGGATTTTTTCTTCTTGTATATATACAACCTCTAAAACATGGTTGTTTGAAACTTAATTTATGTATCTTTATTATTTGAAAAGAATGTAATTATATATGGGAAATTTGAATGATAAAATGCAAGTTAAATAATTTTTTTATAACAATATATGCATGATATAAATTGTTTGACAAAAATATTATGTGTAAATTTCATTAAAATATTTTGTATTTGAATGTGGTACATGTATTCATAAATTCCATTCATTACCATCATAAATGCAACTTTCTATTTTCTACTAGTGAATTCATTGTGCCCTTTAGCAAGCTAACTAGTCCTCTCTATATATTCCTCAATATATACTTTGTTAGTTGAACTGAACTCATTAATTAACATACCTCATGATTTTAAATATATCATAACTAGTATATATGTAACTTGATATATTGCATCTTTTTTCTTAAATAAATGTCTCAGTGAGATCCAAATGAGAATGTTTCCATATATATATATATACACATTCTAGCCTTCTAGAATAAAAAAAAAAAGGGAATGATGATATATTGATACTCCTCAAAATGGTCCCTCCATTACTGATTCAATGGAGAGAGAACTTCACAACTGCCATACCATACCATACATAACACATCCCGCTGAATGTTAGCTATCTACCACCTCTCTGCACTCCTTTATATATCCACTGAGGAAGACCCAGTTCTGTACCAGTGAGCCAAAGTTAGAGACTCAGAGCAAAACTTCCATTGAAACAAAGAAAAGAAGAAGTAGATATAGAAACATGAACGACGTTAAGGGCCCGGTGGTGGTTACGGGAGCGTCCGGCTTCGTCGGTACGTGGCTTGTGATGAAGCTTCTTCAGGCTGGGTACACTGTTAGAGCTACTGTTAGAGATCCATGTGAGCATTCAAATCTATATATATGTATTGTGTATATATATAGCATTAGTTAGCTAGATAGTAGTTTTAATATGATCAATATTTTCAAATATTGTTTTACTGATGACTAGTTTTTTGGCAATATTTCTTTTGGGGCTAGCTCCAAGGCCTTCAGACTCTTATGATCTCTTTTGTTTATTTGAAAAGTTTTTATAATTTTGTTCTTTATTTTAGTTTTTATTCGATTAAAAATAGTGTCAGAAATACATAAAAATCATACTATGGAAAAAAAAAAAAAAAAGAAGTTAATTTGTGCTATTTTTAACTACATCATACTATTGGTACATAAGATGTTTATTAGCTTTCCAGGTTTTGGTCCTTCCAATATATATATATATACTTTATATTATTTTTTATATTTATTTATTTTTTAATGATGAATTATATTGACCTGATTCAAATTTGAATGCAGTGTGACCCGCCTTTCTGTCTATATTTCACAGTGCATTAAAAACAATGACAGTCAGACAGTACCAATCTTTTTTATCACAGAATCAAGATAAAACCAAGCCCCTAACTTGTTTTTCATTTGTATAAAATTCACTTGGTAGGACCACCATAGAGTTCATATGTTAATCCTGGATTCAAATCAACCTATGGTGTAAGAAAATGGATAATCAACAATGAAAAAAATGGATTAAGCAAATAAAAAACAAAGAGCAACCAAGTAAATTTTGAAATCCAGTGTAGGGGACCCCGGATATGCATAGGGATTCTTCCAAATAAAAAATAACCCCAAGCTGAATCTGTAATTAAAAAAGTTAGATTCTTGCAACCTAAAAAAAATAATTTGTAGTTTAAAAGACCAACCTAAAAAAATAATCTGTTGCACACAAAACCCAAAATTATATTATACACAAAATAATGCCCAACAGTTCAAAATGAGTCAACTGTCACTGCAGACACTGCAATATAG
Source organism: Cyperus esculentus (assembly GCA_030179965.1). Classification (NCBI taxonomy): domain Eukaryota; kingdom Viridiplantae; phylum Streptophyta; class Magnoliopsida; order Poales; family Cyperaceae; genus Cyperus; species Cyperus esculentus. Next base: position 2,643,798 of record JASGLE010000025.1, on the reverse strand, counting down.
AATATATTATTAGATTTGCTACCATAAAATAAATTCTCTAAAAAAAAGAACCAGCATTCAATCTAGTGGTTAAGAATAACACTCTTTACATGGAAGGTCATGGGTTTGAAATTTGGATAAGAGATCTTTTATAGATATTTAAATTTGAATAGTCATCTTTATTTAAAATAAAATTTTCTCTAAAAAGTTTTGGCCCAATAATTATTGGAAGCCCAACAGTGTGATTATGAGTTAATAGTTGTGATTAACTTGATTATACCTTTTGACAGCAAATCAGAAGAGAACAAAGCCATTGCTCGATTTGCCGGGGGCTGCCGAGCGGCTGACGCTATGGAAAGCCGACCTCAGTGTGCCCGGGAGCTTCGACGAGGCCATCAAGGGAAGCACCGGTGTTTTTCATGTTGCTACCCCCATGGATTTTGAATCCAAAGACCCTGAGGTATAAAAGTTCTATCCTATAACAGTTCATGCAATGACATTAATGAAACAATACCTATAGAATTAAGTATTGTAGTATTAAACAAGAGCTCTTACTTTAGTTCATGAAAGTCTTACCATAACCTCAATTCAGTAATTCACCAAGCACCATTAATTTCTGTGTTCTGAATGAAATTCTCAAATGTACCTTTTTGTTTGTTGAGTAATTGACCAAGAACAAGAACCAGCCTTTGGTCTAGTGGCTAAGGGTGATGCTCTCCGTGTGAGATGTCGCGGGTTCGAAACCTAGATGGGGGTCTTTTATAAATATTTAAATTTGAATACCTTGACCCTCATCTTTATCTCAAAAAAAATAAATAAATAAATAATTGACCAAGAACCAAAGTATCAAGCTTCCAACTTTCCTTTTACTTGTCCATATAAATTCAATTCTTGTTAATAGTTCTTGTAATCTCTCTATGAAGAATGAAGTGATCATACCAACAATTGAGGGAATGGTGGGGATTCTCAAGTCCTGCAAGGAAGCTGGTACGGTCAAGCGTGTGGTATTCACGTCATCTGCTGGCACTGTCAATGTGGAAGAGAATCGGAAGCCGGTGTACGATGAGACGTGCTGGAGCGACGTCGACTTCTGCCGGAAGATCAAAATGACAGGCTGGGTATTTCGTTGTTTATCTTAATTTCTATAAATCAAATTGCATTAATTAAGTCCATTTAGGCATCAGATTTCAAAAACATGATAGGAACCAAAACAAATTACAATAAGTTAGTGAATTGTTTGTACAGATGTACTTCGTATCGAAAACTCTGGCTGAGCAGGCAGCGTGGAAGTACGCAGAAGAGAACGGAATAGACCTAATTACCATTATCCCGACACTGGTTGTTGGCCCGTTTCTGTCGACAGGCATGCCTCCTAGCTTGATCACTGCACTGTCTCTCATCACAGGTGCTTCACTCGCTGCCCTCGAACTTACTGCTCCATAAGTTGTGTCAAAGAAGGGGGAAATTTCTTACCTTATTTTTAAACTTTTTTTTGTGTGTTAGGAACCGAATCGCACTATACGATCTTGAAGCAAATCCAATTCATTCACTTGGATGATCTATGTGAGTCCCACATTTACCTATTTGAGAGGCCGGACGCGAAAGGACGATACATTTGCTCTTCCCACGATACCAACATCTACGAGCTCGCAAAGATGCTCAAGACTCGCTACCCTGAGTACGACATACCGCAAAAGTTAGTGTATTAGCGTATCAAATCTCTTTAGTATGCTTTCTGTTCTATGAATTTTACTAATTCCGACTGATTACCAGTCGCACTTACCCATGTAAACCGTAAATGTAGGTTCAAGGGAATGCCAGAGGACCTGCCACTGATACATTTTTCTTCGAAGAAGCTTCTGGACACCGGATTCAAGTTCAAGTACTCCCTGGAAGACATGTTCGATCAAGCCGTTCAGACATGCCGCGACATGAAATTGCTGCCTGTAACAACCCTCAAACAAGGATCAAAAGAGCAAAGCCTTAGTGGGTCTACCACACCTGCTTCTGTTTCTGTCTGATGCAGTGTGGCATCCAAAATAACTGTGCCTGATTTAAGATGTTTTTGATACCAGTTTAAAGTTTACATGAATTTGGTGTGCGGGTTTTGATTGTTTGCAAGTATATTTACTTGCTAGTAGTTTGTATACCGGTTAATAAGCCGTCACATGGATGTAATTGGTGAAGTATTCAATTGTTGGGGCTCAGTAATGTATTGAATAAAGTTTGTGTGTTTTAATTGAGTCGGTTTATTGGGTTTGAGAACTTTAATTGAGTGAGGCTACATTAATATTATTAGTACAAACTAGTCGGCACTACAGCTTTATATTATCACTTTTGAAGTTCAAATAAAAGATCTAAACCGCTCAATGTGATCTCCATATATAAATGTTACTGTATACCAAATTTTATAATTTTTGGTATTTTCTTATTATTTCTTTAGATAATTAGAAAATGACTTGATTTAAATATCATTCAAAAATGTTATTTTTTTTTATTTATCTAAAAAGGTAGTTAAGAAATTCTAAAAAATAGAAAATTTGGTTAAGAACAAAATCAAGATATAGAAACCACATTGAACATTTTTGAACCTCCAAATAAACTTTAACATTGAATTAATAAGGGAACAAATTTTCAGATTGTTTCTTGAAGAAATTAATTCCACTACTGGCTTGAACATTGAATTAATAACTGAATACTTGGATGTTCACTACAATTTTGTTGTGTTAATACATCGATGGCTAGAATTAATATTCGTTAACATTATAATTTACAAACAAACAATGACATTACAGGAAGCAACAAGACACAATAAATTACAGTCAGACAGATGATGTAATGAAAGCACAGATAGCATTAAACAGCTAATTTTTATATACTAAAATTAATCATCATTCTATTAAACCAGCCATAGGCTTAGCATTGCATTGCACTACATGTTTGCTTCACATACTAAACTTTATACAGAAATATTTTAGAATGAATGCTGATAGATAGATAGATAGATAGATAGATAGATAGATAGATGGGTAATTTAATGACTAAGCTAATGACACCCTAACAAGGATAATAAGCTGCTTCAGGGTAATAAAAACCGAAAGCAAACTCTAAATCCGACTACATAATCCCTAAAATCTGTCAGCTATCTCTCCTCCGAGTTGAACTTATTCCAAGCTTCCTGAAATATAAAACCCAGAAAAAGATTTAAGCAAAAGTCATTCATGCAGCAGATAAAGAGTTAACGACACTACACGCTAAGGTTTACGAACATCCTTCATTACCCTCATTCTGGCAAAAGGTCAGTATCTGGAACGCACCCAAACAGGTGCACACAAAAAGACCCATCCCACTCCCAAATTCTATTCAATGAACCATGAATAATTTTGCTATAAACATCTGACATACAGTACCAATCATATGACATATTGGTAATATATAATTTAAATATGACAAAATATGCACCTTGAGAAGATCAAAGACTTTTTCACATATATACTTCTGCTGAATCGAAGCACCTCTTTGTTGCAACTTGTCAGGATGCACATAGAGTGTTGCCTTCCGATAAGCTCTTTTCACATCAGCGGCTGTGATCACCTCTGTCAGATGAATCGGTTGCCAGCCACTGTTTTGCCCCAGTATCTATAGAAAGTTTTCAAGTTTAAATCTAACAACCATATGACAGTATCTTCTAAATATAGGTAAACAGAAATATTAATGGTAAATAAGGGCTTCTGAAATGTCTCTCACATATTGAAGAGTAGAGAGCAAGGCACGAAGATTGCCTTCTTTGCCTGAAGACCATCTCCTGACGTCTGCATCCAGATGCTCAGCAATTCTCTGAATAACCAGCAGAAAGAAAATCAGCTAAAATTCTCAAAACCCTTAAATCACTAACAAAATGGAAGTCATATTGGAGGGAGAGAGGAGCGTACATCTCTTTCAGCTTGCTCTCTCTGAGCCATAATGTCACGCCGATTCTTCTCTGCAAGTGCTTTTGCCTGATAAACAAATAATTAGAACTGAATGCATAAGAAGAATTTGGGTAAATAAGTGAGAAAATAATGAAACATTATATCTTACAGCGCGCTCAGCAGTTCTTTGTTGCCTCTCCAATCTAGCCTTATGTCTCAAGGCCGATTCACCATGACCTATATTTTATAATTATATTTACTGTAATGTCAGAACATAATAGCAGAAAAGTAAATTTGAAGCTAAAAGTTGAGAGCATTTAACCTTGACTGAGAGCACTATCTGATTGTGTCCTTTTAAAACGGGACTCCTGTCCATTATCCTACAATGTAAAACACAGAAATAATTGTTACTTACATAAAGGATTAAATTAAAAGTAAAACAAACCTTACTGGCATTACCAAGGTTTTAGTAAAATTTAGCTGAAACCTGAAAAACCTAATCTTATCAAAACCAGAAGCACTGGTTGCATACTGTACAGTTCTGACAAGGACAATTAAGTTCCAAATAAAGGTCAAGGACCAGATCAAATGCTGATATTAATACAATAGTCGCATCAAAGCAATGGCAGAACATGAGTGGAACATGGGAAACATTTTATTAGAGCTCAGCCACTGTATTGAAGGTATGCTATCTATGAGTCCACAAAAAAGTCACATTATTTATTTGGAATCATATATGAACTTTCTTAAAAGTACATTCTATTATCTATATGACATTAAAAAATATGGCATAAACCTACATATAACAAACAACAGAGCCTTTAGTCCCAAACAAACGATGAAAGGTACTGACCTCCATTCAGTACACTTGTTAAAATGAGCAACAAAAAAGAGAGAATGAATAACTGTATTGTACTGTATTCCTTTGTCTAACATCAGGACACATATGTAGAATAGAGGAATTCATCAAACCAAGAAAGTAATAATGCAGAAAATCAAGAAAGAAATATTGAGGAAATCCTACAGGTACCATATACTAGAATTGAATACTAGATATTCTGACTCTTGGATGCTCTTATGATTCAAGATACTCGAACGATAACCAAGTTAAATGAGAATCCTCTCTATCCTAATTAGTGTTTTCATATATTTTACCCAGTCATATCAGTATGATATCACAATATACTCAATTTGCTTACAAGTTTTTATTCGGTACAGGACCACATTTCTTAAGAAAATTAGATCAACATAGTCTATAAAAGTACTAGTACTGTATAGCCAAGTTAAATCATCAGCCAGTACCTGAGATGACATCCTGCTGAAGGACCTCAATCGCTCAAGGCGCTCTTTGTCAGCATCAGCCTTGGCCTTTTCAATGGCTCTCTCCCGGGCCTCTGCAGTGGCCCGCTCCACAGCTGCCCTCTCAGCTCTCAGTCGTGCCTCCCTGGCATTCCTCTCTCCATCCCTCTCCTTCTTCTCCTCCTCCCCCTTCGGCCTCTTCTTTTCAAATCCCTCCCCAACACCTCTGGTGTTCATCTCCTCTTTTTCTCGGTTCTCCACAGCCCTCTGTCTGGCAGCAGTGATGCGCTCGATTGCAATGCGCTCCGCCCTCTCTTGTGTGGCTCGCTCCATCGCCAGCCTGTCCTTCTCCCTCTCCCGCTGCCTCTCTTCCTCCTCATCCTCTCTATCTCTTTCTCTCTCCTCCATTTCCCTCTCCTTTCTGGCCCTTCTCCCCTTCTCCTTCTCTTTTTCTTCATCGGATTTCCTCCCCCAAGCTTTTTCTCGCTCCTCATCAGACTTCCTACCCTCTGGTTTTCTCTCCTTTTCCTTCATCCGTATCTCCCGTTCCCTCTCCTCATCCGACTTTCTGGCTTCTGTTTTTCTTTCTTTCGCCTTCTCTCCTTGCAATTTGATCATTTTTTCCCTCTCCTCAGCCCTTTTCCTCTCTAATCGTCTCTTCTCAGCTTCGAGCCTCATTGCCATCTCTTTTTCTTCTCTTTCCTTTTCCATCCTTCTCTGCTTTTCTTTCTCTTCTTTTTCCTTCTCAATCCTTTGTCTCTCTCTCTCTTCTTCGAGCTTTTTCTCCATTTCTTTCTGTTCCCGTTCTTTAGCTATCCTCTCCCTCTCTCTCTGCTCCATTTCTTTCTCCATTTTCTGCCTCTCGTTCCGTTCTTTTTCCCTTTCTAACCTCTCTCTCTCCCTCTCTTCTTCAAGCTGTCTAAATTTCTCTCTTTCTTGCTCCCTCTCTTCTTCTAGCTTTCTAACTCTTTCCCTCTCGAGCTCTCTCTCCTCTTCAAGTTTTCTGACTTTTTCTCTCTCCTGTTCCCTCTCTTCTTCAAGCTTTCTTACCCTTTCTCTCTCTTTCTCTATTTCCTCTTGTAATTTTCTCTCCTTCTCCTTTTCTTTCTCCAATTTCAGTGCCATCTCTCTCTCCCTTTGCTTCTCTTCTTCCAGCATTCTCACTCTTTCTCTTTCTCGTTCCATCTCTTCTTCCAGCTTCCTCACTCTCTCTCTCTCCTTCTTTACCTCCTCTGCTAATTTTCTTTCTCTTTCCCTTTCTTCTTCCAACTTTCTCAGCATCTCCTTCTCTCGCATTTTCTCTTCTTGTCTCTCCTCTTCTAATTTCCTCTCTCTTTCTCTCTTCTCAGCCAATATCCTTTGCTCCTCTTCCTTTTCCAATCTCTCTCTTTCATTTTCTTCTTGCCATTTCTGCATCCTCTCTCTTTCTAGTCTTTCCTCCTCTTCTGCCATTATTCTCTCTTGTTCCCTCCGCTCTTCTTCTTCCCTGTCCTTTTCCATCTGCAATTCCCTTTCTTTCTCATCTTCCAATTTGAATTTTCTTTCTTCCTCATCCTCCGGTTGAAGTAATATATCCTCCTCTTCTTCCAATTTATGCAACCTTTCTTTCTCCTGTTCTTCATTCACTTCTTTTTCCACCTGCGTTACTTTCTCTAGCTCTTCTTTCATATTTTGACTTGGCAACTCATCCAATCTATTTCTGTCCCCATCTTTTTCTGTCCCAAATTTCGCATTGCTACCGCCTTTAGTTTCCGCCTCAACTTCTTCAATATCAACTACATCTTCCACGTTTGGAATCCCTTTAGCATATTCTTTCAAAGCTTCAATATCTTTATCTCCTATCTCTCTTTCAAACTCAAAGCTGAAGTCGTTTTGGATGGTTATTGGCTCTTTCTTTATCACAGGTTCCTGACTTCCAGTCAGTACTTCAAGCGATCCAGTAGCTGTTTCTTCTTCTCTCTTTGAGTCCTCACCAGACTTCATTTCTCCTGTCTGGTCTAAATTTACAGTTGCATTCACATCTGCATTTAAATTTCTAGTCAATGTGACTCCGGTCGGGGGCAATTCATTGACAGGCACTGAATCCTTATTTCTTTCCACCATGGGCTCAGTAACAGTACTTCCTACTTTACTCTCTCTTTCTTTTGTAAGCTCTATCGAAGTCAATTCATGAAATTCCTCATCTGATCTCCATTTACCAGATTTTTCCAACTCACGAGTGCCTTGAATAGCTGCAACTCCACTTTGTACCTTCATAAATTCCCTGCTCTTACTGAAATTTGAAGCCAAACTAATTGATCGTAATATTCTTGGCTTCTCCACCTCAGAACCCTCCAAATTTTCTTCTTTAACGGGTTTTTTCCTTAGGGGCAACTCCGTAATTTTACCTTCACGCCTTTTCTCATGCAATTCCTTGGCAGTCTTTAATCTTGCCTGCGCAAATTCCATTGCCTCCTTCATGGCATCCAATTCGGACCCAAAACCTGGTGGAAGGGATTCACTTTTTGAAAATGTATTAGGTCTTGATTTCAGTTTCGGTTTTTCTCTCTTGTCAAGCTTCAAGTTCGGCACAAAATCAAAGTTTGGTGGTAAGGAATCACTCTTCAAAAATGACTTGGGCTTCTCTTGTTGAGGCAGCGGTGGCTGTTCAGCTTCTGTACTCAAATTAGAAGCAGCATCAGTTTTTGGTATTGTGCTAACCTTATGCCTTTCATTCACTAAGAATTTCGAGGGTGGCGGTCGGGCTGGAGGTGGCAAGTTTGCTGATTGGGTCAGGAGACTAACATCAGCTACATCCAAAAAGGGTACACCAGGTTCTTCCGCCTCTTTGTTAGATATACTCTGTGTAGTTGCAGCAGGTTTAGAATTAGGTTGCACATCGTTTTCATGGATAGCTGTGTCCTCATTGAGGACGGGAAGATGCTCAGGCAAAGGTTTGTCGGGTTCAACCACAAAAGTGAAGCCGGTTTGCGGCTCAGGTACAGATGCAGTGGTGTGAAGCAATTCCTTGGACCTGGTTCTGCTTGACTTGCTGTAGGATGTGTTGTACTCCATCGGCATTTCATCAGAAGCCACAGAAAAGTTTGCATCATCCAAATATGGAATGGCATCCTCATTTGAGTACTCTTGGATAAATACTGATGGGTCTATGGTCTGTGGGCCCGACCTACTCTTGAATGATGACCTATGTTCCAAACAACAATCAGTAATAAAAATAAGAAGGGTAATTTTATGTATGATAGACAATTTACAGCTATTAAACTGTTGGGATAATGGCACCAACAAAATCCAGAATACTTGCTAACCATCTATTCTTTTTTTGTTTAACCAGACTCCTAAACTGGGATTTTAGAAATATTTTTTTTATTAAAAACTCGAGTAGCTCTAATGTAACCGTGTACGTCCATCAGTCAATCAAATTACCTTTACAAGGAAAATAACTTATCGCAGCAGGAAATATGGATTCTTTTATATAGAGTTTGGTGGAGAATGCATATGATTTTTAAGTCCGACGCAGAACGCAGTAGCAAATACTTAACTTTGAATGCTGAAAATGCAAAACATATTGTTTGAACAGAAGTTCCCGCACAAAAAAGTTCCATAAATAATTTTTTTTCAGTCTGCATGCAGTAGCAAATACTAAATTTGGCGAAAATGCAATAAAGTGTTATTAAACAGAAATTTCTGAGTAAATTTACAACTAAAGGGGTGAGCATAATTGGCAAAGAGAACAATTTAATTGCAAATTAAAAAATTCTATAGGCAAGATCAACAAAACTATTCATGCAGATTTCCAGTCTGCATGCTAGGGTATGTACCGAAACCTAAAACATACTCATGCAAAGTACCTTTTCTAACCAGAAAGGGAGAGTTATTCGCAGATAAAACAATTTCCCTAAAATTTCAGACTAGAATTTGCAACTTCAAACTGATTGGTGCCGAACAACAACAGAACTCTATTTCGAATTTGCACGCAAGCTCAGACTTCAAACTGCATCCCAGAGTTCTCAATTGAAAGGGACCCCTAACCTTAACCTAACAGTATCTCACCAACAAGTTCTTTGCCAACTAATAAGCAGTTAACCCAAATTGTTTGAAAATTATAATATAATATTAACCAGACATCATGCTAATTTCATAATTATTATTATTATCGTTTTTAATTCTTCATGAAATTAAACTCCAATAAAGTGGTTGGAATTATGAAATTTTTAAAACTGATTCTAAAGTAACGAACTTTGACCTCGTTTGCTAACTTTTCTACACAAACAAAAAAAGGGATTTAATCTCGCATTTACCAAATTTCAAAAAGCCACCAAAAAACTTTCTAAAAACCCAACAAAAAACACAAAAAAAAAGAAGTAAAAAAAATTTAAAAAAAAGTTCACACCTTCCATTATGAAGAGCGAAATGCAACTCCACCTCCCCATCCCCCTCCTGCTCCTCCATCCTCCTCCCCTTGCCAAACAGTTCCTCATACGGCACGGCGAACTCGGCGAACTCGCACCGTCCAAAGATCTCTCCATAATCCACCCCACTCCCGGTCTCCTCGTGCCCCCAGCCACCGTGCGTCGCGGGGAGGTCGAGGAAGGGGATGGAGCAGGACACCGAGACGCCCCCGAACACCTCCGAATAATCGTCTGGCACCCCCGACAACGGCACCGCGTGCCGCGGCGGCCCCCCAAACACGTCGTCGTAGCTCGTGTTCACGGCGGCCGCCTTCTTCGCACGCCTCCGGTGCTGCTGGTGGTGTCGGGACGCCGCCGCCGCCGCGGCCCGGTGGTGCCGCAGCGACATTTCTTCTAAATCGTCCTCCATTAGAACCCCCAGTCCTCCACAATGGGAAACTGCAGGGCCTTGAGGACTTTGAGGGCCCTGAGGACCTTTTGAGAACCTTTTGAGAGACCTGCAGGGCCTTGAGGACCTTAAAAGTTGAGGGCTTTGAGGACTAGTGAGGACTTCTGAGAAGTATTGAAGGATTCGGAGGGCGTTGAGGACCTTTCTGAGGAGTGGTTCTAGGGTTTAAAGTTTGGGATGTTTGAGACTTGAGAGAGACTAGATGGACTTAGAGACACGAGTATGATATGATGGAGTGTTGTTGATTTGGGGAGAGAAGGGGGGGGGGAGCTGGGGAGGGGAGGTAGAGAGGAGTGCTTGTTCTACTGCGCAGCGAATCAACGATGTGGATTATAGCTCGAGATTGGGTTGCACGGATCATAAAGCGGATCCAACGGCTGAAGTACTGCGCAATAATTTACTGTACAGTAGAGGATGTTAATTTGGAGCTGGGGAGGTGGGGAATGGGGATTGTTTTTGGCTGTTGTTTTTTTTTCTTTCTTTTTTTTTTTTATGGAAGGGGAGGGGAGGGAGGGGGGAGTGGCTAACAGTCAGCGCCTCAGGGGAGACAGCTTTCTTTGGTTTTCTTTGCTTTTTTTTTTTTTTTATGTTCTGATGTTCTCTCTCTCTCTTCTCTTCTTTTTTGGTCCTTTTCAGTGTTTATTATTGGGATTTATTTAACATTTTGTTGTTGATTGTTGCCTGACTGCCTGTTGATGTATTGATTGTTGTTAATTGAGTTTGCATAAAATGTTTGTCGCCGCTATGTTTGTTAATTGAGGCATCAGAGGCGCTGTAACTTTATGTAAATGTAACTTTTTGTTATTTGTTATTGTAATTAGCCATGCATGATGTATTTTTTTTTTTTTTGTATCTGAAAAATTATGTAACTGAAATTATTGAATTTGTGGAATAATATTGGATATTATGTAAATATATTTGCGCGGCCGAAAAAAAAAGAAATATATGAATAATTAAAATTTTTTCAATGCGCACTATTTTTTTTAATTTGAAAAAAGCGCGCGAAGTTGCTGGATTGGCGGGACGACACTTTCGATCTTAATGCGGGTTTAACGTTCCGAAAAATATAAATACTAACATACAAAATTGTCAAAATTAGCACAAAAACAACATTAAAATCTGTCATACTTCATTTCTAATTAATTAACAAAATATTCTATAAATAAAAATATAATATTTCCAAGAATAATTAATACATATAAATTAAAAACATTAAAAAAAAAAAAGACTCTTATCCAACTTCAACTCTCGTTAGAAAGGAAAATCATTTGTTTCCCCTAATAAAAGAGTTTTCATTTGGTAACAGTGATTAGTGGGGCAAATCAAATCAAATAAGCAAAAAAACATTCCGCGTAGTCTCCTAATTTTAAATCCGTTCAGATGTTGATCATGTTGCGGCTTTTGGGTTGGATTGGATTGGGACTCAAAAAGAGAGAGAGAGGTTAGAAATTTGGAAAAGAAAAGAGAACAAAATAGATAGGGGGGCGGGAGTGCCAGTGGGTCCGAGAATTTAGTGGCAGGTGGAGCCCCAACGGCACGTCAGCTAATTAACCCCAATTCCATTCCCTTCACCTCTTTCTGCAATCCCATCCAAACATGCAATCCGTTGCCCCCACTCAATTGTATGCCCCCTCTAGTCAGATTCATATCACCTACTGCGCAGCATGTGGTTCATTGGATTGCTTTAAGATTTGTGCCAACCCAAATTTTAAAAACCCCCTACAAATCTACGAGACTGTGCAGTAACTTGTACTGCGCAGTAGAGGACAATCACGCCCTCTAGTCCTCTTACATACAGTCAATATAAAAAGTAATAGGTACTACTGTACACTTATTCACTGTACTTCAATCAACGAATATTATTTTTAGTGAATATTTATATTTTTCTGATTAATAGATACTATATTTCAGTGAACAAATACACTACACATTTATGCAACGGTAAGAGAGTGATAGATGGGTAGCATAGTTCATAAAGAGGACTCTATGGGTGTGTTTGACAACCCATTTTGAATAATCTATTTCAGAATAGTGTGCTATTCTATTTTTTTGTGATTGCCAAACACAAATACATGTTTCCGATATGAAATGCGATTATGAACAATGAGTAATACCTAGCGTCCATAGAAAAATTGTTCATAACGTCTATAAGTTACATTTGGGACATATCTGTTACATTTTGTAATATATTTGTTGTATTTAGTGTATATCTATGGATATATGAACGGTCTTTTAATGTACGCAAGATGTTTCTCTGTGAACAATGAACTCATGAGCAGTGCATTATGACGGTGTTCAACTGTTCATTGTTCAATCAAATGTTAAAAATTGGACTAGTCTATTTGGACTTTTGGACTTTTGATCGGCAAGTCCCTTTCACCGAATTCACCGAATTGCAGGGGGTTGCCGGTGCATCCAATTGCAGGCGAGTTATAGGAACACTTACATGCATGATGATGCATTCTGTCATGTGATTTGCTCTGCCCTGTGCGTGTTTTGGACGACCCATAACAAATTGACTGCACTGCACATGGTACTTTTTTAGACACCCCAATAGGCAATAGCTCCTCTTTTTTTCTTCTTCTTTTTTGATAGAAAATGATGGATCCATCCAATATTCCAATATTTGCAAATATTGGAAGTTTGGAACTTGTTTTGATTTTTGAAAGAGGTTTTTGGCTGCTGCTTTGCTATGGAAAAAGAGAGACGGCAGGCAGGCTTAAGTGCTTGGCACGCCAAAAGGCAAATTTAAACTCCTGAATCCTGATAAATATGTTTTTTAAGAAACTAAAAGAAAAGGAAAAAGGCATACTTGTAGCATTCAATTGCTTTTCAATAAAAAAACTAAAGATCTCTTTTGTGAAAAAAAAAAAAAATTAAACATGTTCATGTTTATCAAGTTGTAAAGAACTCGAGATCCAAAGAAAAATTTAAATAAGAAAGAGGCAGCAAATATAGTAATTTTCACGTTTAAATTCGAAAGTAAAAGATAATGAACGTATTTTCATACTCACATAAATTTTCAAAATTTGCCAATATTGCACTACGCATGCGAAATTGTGAAGGGCATATGCTATTTTAAAAAAAAATAAAAATAAATATAAAACTGATACTATTGTTTCTCTATAATATATACAGTAATACCTAGCATCCACATGATATACGTCCATATATTACAAATGCAAAATATATACTGCAAAATTGGACGTATTTGTTACTTTTTTGTACATTTATGGATGTATAAACAGCTTTCAATTGATGCAAGATGTTTATCTATAGAGCTAGACTATTATGCAAATGTTAGAATTTCGGTTCAAAATGCTAACGCCTCAAAATTAGTGTAATCATATCCGAAATCACAATTTATGGTGCTAAATGTATTCTTCATATGAAAATATTGGGAAATACAAAAATTTTCTATTTTTAGAGTTTTTTAAGTATTTGTTTTGAATTTAAGTACTCATAAATATTAATTAAAAATTGATATTTGTACAAGCTATTTTAAAAAATACAAAACAAATACTTAAAAAATTTTAAAAATGGAAAATTTTTGTATTCCCCGATATATTCATATGAAGAATTTATTGAGCACCACAGATCATGATTTCGGATATGATTACACTAATTTTGAGACGTTAGCATTTCGGTCCGAAATACTAACGTTTGCATAATAGTCTAACTCTTATCTATAATATTTATGTGTTTCTTAATATAGGAAGTAGCAGCATAATGATTGCACAGTCAACATAAGCCAAAAAAAAAACAAAAAAAAAGGGAAAAGAAATCAAATTAAATTGATGCTCTACGAGTAGTCTTAGTCTACCATCAATTGTACCTCTTAATTATGGTCTAACGAAAAAACTACACACCGAGAGTCCGAGACATCATTTTGGTTGCAATAAAGTCCGAACCATCATTTCTTTGCAAAGGGATGCAGCATCATGCATGGAGGAGTCTGTTTATCTTATCTTCATTGTCCTTGAATCAAATCCGGGATAAATAGAGTGCACGTCCTCTGTAATGGTCAGATTACCTCAAATTATGGAGTTGTCATAAATTGTATTAGGAATAATATGTACTACTGTAGCGGACAGCTTCAAAAACAACACACAGTAGCTTTTTGGGAGATTTTTTTACCATTCTTATGTGAAATACCCCAGAGGATTTTAATTCGGATACATAGACGTATGGAAGTTACAAGTAGAAAAATACTTCTATTCATTTTAAATGAATAGAGTGGTCCAGTTTGAATAATGAAATGTAATAAGTTTTAAGTAACAGAATTTATGGATAATTTTAATTAAGGGGGTAAAAACAAGAAGAAGATCGCCAAGTGGAAAGGCGCATATATTATGTTCTTTATAATACGAACTTTGATACAAATATACCAAACTAATAATGTAATAAATAATAAAAAAACACATAATATTTTATCTATTATGTATACAAAATATGTAAAGAAACACATTTTTAAGCAAAACAAAAGTTAAACAAGTTCGACGTTGGATAAGTACTATTAATTCATTTCTAAAATTATGCTGCTTCAAAACATAATTTAGAGCTTTCCACAAAAAAAAAAAAAAAATGCTAAAGTAATGCAAATTCAATTTTCATGTCATTAGAACTTTTTCTGATAGGGACCGCAATGGTTTTTATAATTATGACAATGATATTTATAAAAAGTATAATTAAAATAGAAAATTGTTTGTAGTCTTGTAGATATAGGATTGAACTTTTAGGTTGATTGTTTCTAAATTATGCGATTAAGTATCGTCAGCTAGTTTGTCAAAAGATGATGGATCAATATTATTGCAAACCCATAATATTTGATTTGTTTATATTAACTATTTAACAACACATTAAAATTTCAAAAAGCTATCGGGTTAAATATATTTGAAATATTTTCCAACTTCAAAAAACTTGTGATCGAAAATATTTAAATAACCACAATTAGTGAGTTAGTGTGAATCCCTTTTTTCCTTTTGTGAAGAGATCTATTGACAATGTTTATCTTGGTAATCTTGGTCTTGACAATGGGACTTTTGAAAAAAAAATATATTAAAACTTCTCAAAAATTAAAATAATTTACAAATTTTTTTTTAATATAAATTAATTACGTTTTCAATTATTTTCAATTTAAGTGACATTTGATAGTTCTTTATAGACTTATTATATTACAGCCGTTAAAAAATACATGAATTAAAACCATGTTCAAATTAATTAAAATTTGAAACACTGTCAATCTATAAATTAAATAATATATTCATAAAAAAATTATTTTCAAGATAAACATGGTCAATAATTAATCCATCTTCTTTTCTTTTTAACTTCATAATCGTATCTTTTGTTCTTCATTCCCCGACTTGACAAGTGACAAAACATGATGTGTTGCCTCTATAATAATAATGTATTAATGTTCCATGTGCATTGCATATAATATATATACCCCTTTAACCTGATATACAAACCACTGTCAGTAAATTAAAGATAGCACACGTGTTAAAGTTAAACTAACATAATTCGTGTTTAGTAAAATGGCATGCATTTGACTGACAACATCCATTGCCAAAATTAAGCTTGCCCCCTGAAACATAAGCATGAATTTGAGTATTTGACAACCTGCTGCCTTGCCACTGAAACAAGAAAATTTTCTGTCTATCAGTAAAAAAAAAAAAAAAAAATCTTAATAGTATCTCTCTTTTCAAACAAATCTCAAACTATCTCTACTTGATCAGCGGTTACGACCACAAGTCAAACTGATCACGGCATTTAGTTTTGTGTACTTGTAAAAAACTTTTTCAATCACCATCATCTATGCCCTGTAACCATTGGCCACTACAGCTAGCCGCTGCGGCTAACTGTTGCAGCCAGTTTGACTTGTGACCGTAGCGATTAGACGCAACGGCTAGCTACAACGGACACTAGCTGATAAATCTTTGAATTTATCCAAGTTATCGTCTCTGACCGCAGTGGTCAGTTTGACTTGTGACCGTAACCGCTGATCAAGTCGGGATAGTTTTGAGATTTGTTTCAAAAGAAAAATAATATTAAGATTTGTTTTTTTTTTTTGTAAGGATAGATAAAAATCTTTTCCGCTGAAACTGTGATCTAATAGAACTCCATAAAGTTAATATATTTAGTAGATTAACAGTAAGCCTATATTAATTAATTTGAAAAGGATGTATGAGGGAGGCATGTGCCTATTGATAACAATATATAGGTTAATTAAACCACCATTAACTCAACATGACACCATATATAACGTCATACTAATGGATTCACGATTATAATGACAATTATGAAACATTAATTAATTAGGGCATATAACAATTACTCAGTATTTAATCTGCCATTAATTAAGTTTTATAGGCGGCTATGGCAACATATTTATTCAAGTAATTTTTAAGTCGTTTGATATTTGAGATGACATTGATGATCGCCGAATAAAAAACTTAGTGGCAATGCAATATAAATTGTATTTAATTTAAAAATCCAATTCAATGAAAACTGATATTAAATTAAAACGAGTCTGATCTGGATTTCTGTAAGAAATAATTAATTCCGGCAGAAACCGTCTGTTCTCTCTTCTGCCCTATTATTAAAAGATAAAACAAATCCGGATTTTTCAATAATACCTTGTAAATATTTAGTTAAGTTTTTTAACAGTTATCAATTTTTTGGAGATTTAAAATTTATGAAACACGAATATTTTGTGTATTTAACTTCTTGTGTCTAATTGTGTCACGAATTAAATTTTAATATTTCGTAGTAGTGCTCGTCGAAACTAAAATTTTGGGGGGCAACTTGTCAAAAACTAAAAAGTTGGGTATTTCATGAACATTTCTTGAATATAATTAATTTAACATTAGTGACGTAGAGCAATAAAAATGCTTTTGATTTATCATTATTTTATAAAATTTAAAAATTAATTAATTAAATCCGAGTTGTGGAGTGTGAAATGTGAATGAAAAAAAAAAAATAGAAAAAGAAAAACACAAAGTAGGATAGCAACAACAAAACCAAACAAATAAAAGCAGACGTTGGATCCCATTCAGAAGTTTTGTTTGGTCAAATTATCAAATATTCAATGCCACATAACCAAAATGGCAATAACCAATTGCAAATATAAAACAACAACAACAACAACAAAAGCAACAGGGCTGAATTAAAGTGCTCAAGTAAAACTTTGCTTGCAATAATCAATCAATGGCAAATATTTGAAGCAAAGGGATTTCAATATTTCATTAATATATTATAAGTAACACCTAACATCCATAGAATATCTGTCCATAGCATCCATAGGTTACAGAAATCAGATGTATCTGTTACAAAATCGGATGTATTTGTTAGAGAAACATCTTGCGTCCATTGAAAAACCGTCCATGGATCCATAGAAGTACACATAATGTAACAGATACATCCCGAAATATAACATATGCATCCCAAACTGTAACCTATGGACGCTGTGGACAGTTTTTCTATGGACGCTAGATATTACTCTGTTTGTTACATTCTGAGCGTGTCTACTGACGTATGGATGCATTCTCAATGGACGCAGGATGTTTATCTATATTATATATGCGTTTGTTAGGGCTTATACATCGTTGCAAGTCAAATCACAAGTTTATAACCTCATCATTTATTGTTAAACATATGAATTAAATTAAAATTTAGAGGGGTCTTAATCACCTAACCCAAACAAAACATTAACTGTTGCTTATTTTTCTTTTTCCACACATGAGCATTTATATAAGAGGAGGGATCCATTGACAATGTTTATAATGACAATCTTGACAATTAAGATTTTGAAAAATTTGTAATAATTCATAAAAAATCTCAAAAATGAAAAAACTTTTATGGATGCATTCTTTAACTTATAGATTAATAGTGTTGTAAATTTCAATCAATTTGAACATCGTTTGATGGTTTATCAAAATTTTATACATTTTTTAACGGTTGAAATTTAACGAGCTTTAAAGAGTTATCAAACGTCACTTAAATTGAATATAATTTGAAACATAATCAATCTATAAGTTAAACAATATCTCTATAAACTTTTTTCTATTTTTAAGAATTTTTAACTATTTTTACAAATTTTTCAAATTCTTGATTGTCAAGATTGTCATTTTAAGCATTGTCAATGGATCCCTCCTCTTTATATAATCCCCTTGTCTCATTATATATATCCAGATTCCCTGATGTTAACACTTCCATTATTTATCAGCATCAGTCGTTTTTTAGTGGGATCTAAGATTTAATGGCACGTACCCATCTCCCCAGCTACACAGAAAAAAAAAATGCTATTAAATTCGCATTGTTGGAAAATATTATTATGTTTGTTTTTTTTTTTAATTCTGGCAGAAGCTGCCATTAATTAAAAAAATAGTAAAAATAATTATGAGGTGGTTTAATTTAATTTTCCCCCTTGTTCCTTTTTATTTTTCACATTCCTCAGTTTTCATCTCATTGCAAATATTACTTGCACTTGAAACGCTTGCTTAATAATAGAATTTAATTATTAAAAAAATAACTTATACTGAATTAATGTTAATGATAATATGCCGGATTACTGCTAAAAAAAAAATATGATATTCTTAACGATTTCAAATGAGATAGCATAAACCCTAGCTGTCTCTTTGAGAAAAGAAAGTCCTAGTCGTCTCTTTGAAAATTCTCCGGTGGGAGAGGCAGTGTCTTTGAGAATTCTCCAGTGGGGAGAGGCACACCGCCTCTCTCCCGCATCCTCTTCTATTCTACTTCTCTATTGATTGCCTTTAAGCTTTGTTCGTTTGTTGACCATTCGTATTGTCTCTTCGTCCGTCTTTTCGTCGCCCTTTTTGTTCTAAGAAAGATCTTTTGTTGTTCTTCATTTAAGAAGGTTATATCATGAATCACTCGAAAATGGATTTTGCTCCAACTTCAATAAACTCTAGTGGTGCTTCACAAATAGAAGATTTATGTAGTGCTTAATAAGATTTTCAGTCAATGCCAAAGTCGATGGGTTCATCACAACCAAATGGTAACTTCAAAACGAATTGTGCGCTTCTTCAAGAACTTGTCTCTCTAGATGTAGTTTATCGAGACAAAAATTGGTTAGATATACCATAAAAAGTTTTGGTTGATATTTTGTGTCATTTGGATTTAGATTGAGAAACATTTTTTTTTTTTGTGGATATAATCCTTCTAAGTGAATGAATTTAGTTGCCTACGGGCCTTTGATGTTAAAAAAAAATAAAAATAATAAAAATAAAATGTCCTATTCAATCTTCAAATGAATATATTTTCGAAAGCTACACCTAATTAATTAATGAGGAGGGATCCATTGACAATGCTTATATTGACAATCTTGACAATAGTTATTTTTAAAAATTTGTAAAAATTCATAAAAAATTGAAAAAAATTGAAAAAAATTTATGGATGCATTAGTTAACTTATAGATTGATAGTGTTTCAAATTCAATCGATTTGAACATCGTTTGATGCCTTATCAAAATTTTGTGTATTTTTTAACGGTTGTAATTTAACGGATCTTTAAAAAGCTATGAAACATCGCTCAAATTGAATATAATCGAAAACATAATCAATCTATGAGTTAAGTAATACTTCGGTAAACTTTTTTCTATTTTTAAGATTTTTTATGAATTTTTATAATTTTTTTAAAGATAGCATTGTCAATATTGTCAAAATAACCATTGTCAATGGATCCCTCCTCTTAATTAATTGCATCGTGGTTTTGTACTTTTGGCTGTTATCAACTTCCTGCATCGTGGTTTATTTTGAAGAAAATAATTACATGACAATGATCAATAACCATATCAACACTCGCAAATAAATAAAAACATAAAATAATATATATTTATACATGTTTTTATATACTACTGTGTCAATCTGAGTGCTATTTTATACAAAATTACTAAATTTAGACTGTTGTTTATCATACAGTTTTGGTGATTCTGGATTTGCACTCAAAATGAATAAAATTTGAAATACAATCAATCTGTGAACATGTTTATAACAGAAATTTCATTTTTATAATTTTCTATGAAAGATAAATAATTGTCATGTGACCCTTCTCCATCTTGAATTGTTTAATATATATATATATATATATATATATAGAGTTAGACTATTATACTAACGTTAGCATTTCGGACCGAAATGCTAACGACTCAAAATTTATATTTCCGTGTCGGAAATCACGATTTATGGTGCTTAATAAATTCCTTATATAAAAATATTGGGGAATACAAAAATTTTTCATTTTTAGAGTTTTTTAAGTATTTGTTTTGCATTTTTGAAAATAGCATGTATAAACATCAATATTTTATTAATATTTATGAGCTTTTTTCTAAAATTCAAAATAAATACTTAAAAAAATCTAAAAATGAAAAATTTTTGTATTCCCCAATATTTTCATATAAATAATTTATTGAGCACCATAAATCATGATTTCAGATACGATAACATAAAATTTGAGGCGTTAGCATTTCAGATTGAAATGCTAACGTTAGTATAATAGTCTAACTCTATATATATATATATATATATATATATATATATATATATATATATATATGTACTCTCCATAAACACCGTGCAATTATGCTATAACACTCATCAGGGGGCGGAACCAAAAATTTGGCAGGGGGGTGGATAGCCGGAGTCAAAAGACAGACATATATATAAAAAAATTATCAAGTATCGTTGAGAGCTCGAGCACAAATAGTCATAATAAAAGACGGGAACAGAAGGAAGGAATGAAGAGATGAATAAGAAAATGACCACGTTTCATGTAATTAAATTAATGAAACAATAATAATTGAATTTACGAAAAACAATAAACTTTTCAATTAATTTTAAGACCTTACTTAATGGGTTTTTTATAATTATGTATAAAGTCTAACTCCATATGTAATTTGAGGAGGGATTCAACAACCATGGTTATTGATATACATGATAGTCATTTCATTATTTATATATAGATGGACAATTGTAAACCGTTAGATATATTCTAAAATCATTTTAATAACATATACACAATAAAATAATAAATGATAAAGTATTAACATCATTTCGATAGTAATTAAAAGAGGAGAAAAAATTATAAAATTTCAATCATTGATTTTGTTAATTTTGATGCACATTTAAATAAAATAAAAAAATGATATAATTTTTTGTGTACACATAAAACATAATATATTCTAACAGCAATTATCAATTAGTTTTGTTTATTAAGATTTTGAAATTTAGTTATTCAAAATTTAATTTCATGGTCATTGATCGGTTACCAAAAATATGATTATTTGATCCCTCTTCATGTAATTTAAGGAGCCAATAAAAACTCATACTAGTGCATGATAATCATAGGGGGTCAAATAATTTTTTTTACAAAAATACACTGACAAATTAAATGTCAGTACGTAATTTGGGAAATCATGGGGGGTCTTAGCACCCCCAGTCCCCCCTTCTCTCTCCGCCCCTGACACTCACGACTTGATTAAGGTCGAAGTTTTGCTTGTGAATATAAAATTGTAACAGGTACAATATACTTGTTATCATCATATATGAGCTCTATTTTGCAATACCTTTTTGAGTATGTAGTTAGCAGGTCATCCCTGAGACCCAAATTCCATCTTCCTGTGTCAATCTGTTCATGTTCAGTTCCTCTCCAACAATCTGTTGTGCGGCCGGGCACCAAATTATTTGTATTTTTGCAGCAGGGAGAATTTTGTTGATGGAGATGTTAGACCTAATTAATTAAGACAATTCTCTCTGTATTTCCTTTGCTATTTTTTCTCTCTTTCGGCAGGAACTGATTCATCATATAAAGAGGAAACATCTTTCTTGCACATTTTCTTTGCATGTATTTTTTTTTTTTTAAGAAAAGTTGTACATGCTGATTCGATTGATTTGTCAAATTAAGCTGGCATGCAATTATTATTATTTTTTATTTATGAGAAAATCTAAATTTGGGGGCCCTTTAAAAACCGAGAGATCAGTAGCCAAACTTTCATGAGGATCCAACTGTCTCCATTCTTACTAATATAATTCAAAATTAAGTTTTTATTATGACTCTATTCAGATGTGCTAAATAAAAAGAACAAAAAAAATGACGTTTTATTTAACTGTCAACTAAAAAAATATGATAAACAAAAGACAACAATTCACTGGAAAAAGAAGACATGGCATACATATTCTACATTTTAGGACGTTGCCTACATGTTCACATCCAGAAAATTTTATCGGTTCAGATGAATCTCATAATGGATAATATTCATTTATAATCATTAGATCGAAAAGAAATTTTTTTTTTTGGTGAGAGTATTGAACTAAAATTCTACATTTTAATTTAGTTGACGACTTGATGGAAATGTGTTGCTTTATATGTATGAGCAATTAAAGTACAAGTTTCTTGTCCACCGAAATAGTAAGTTTACTAATTATTTCCACTAATTGATTATTTAGCATGTTATTAGTGAAGGGATCTACCGATTGGGGTGGCTAATAATGAGACAGACACAGACAGACACTCGGTACGGTTTCCAGTTTCCTTGTCCAGGCAATTCAATTCAATCGCAAGAGTGAATCAGTGAATTAATGGATTTCAAAAAAAAAATAAAAGAATCAGTGAATTAATCAAGCTTACCTGGTAATGTTTTTATTTCTGCAACTGAAACTTCTTATCGTTTTCAATAAAAATCTATGTCTATTTTTTTTTTGTTTAGTAAGTTACATAATGATTTTCAAATTAGTTCCTCCGAAGCCCCTACAGAACTTAAAAAGTTAAAGAATAATATATATATATTTTTTTTTTATTACATTTTTTCAATGTCCACGCATAAGCTCAGAAAATATAATATACCATCAAAATAATTTTGTAAGCTAGATTTTGTTTAACATAAAAAATGTGTCAATTTTATATATAAATCAGGTAAATTTCAGTTAAGCAATTGTGCATATCCCTAATATCCTATGTCCATACTACAAAAGAAAAAAAACAAAAATCCTATGTCCATAATATAACATTGGAATTGAATCAACGATTTGGATTATAGGGGGACATTTTTGAGATGAGTAGCACGAATCTTAACGTAAATCCAACGATTGAAGTACTGCGCAGTAGAGAACATGAATTGCATTGTATTTTTTTTTGGAAAGTTGACAAAGAAAAATGGACATTCATCAGTGCTCAAAACTCAAAAGTCTCCAACCCAAAAGCATGTCAAAACTCAAAAAAAGTACCTTGCAGAAATCCAAAAGAAAAAAAAAAGTACCTTGCAGAGTTGCAGTCAACGTAAACATTTCCTATTAAGACAAGCTACAATGTTTTATCAAAAAAAGACAAGCTACAATGTTCTCGAGTGCATATACTCTCAGTTAACCCAACATCTGCAGTAATTGAGAGATAATCTACACCATTGGTTTTAGGAAACGGTCAAGGGCAGTCTAAACAGTTTGTATTGAGATTTACCGGGCAGTTTAAATAAAGAGGAGTCCGGGTAAATTCAAATTTTGGGTTAACTTAGAGGATATGAATTTCAATGTTCGCTCCGTGAGAAACTTTAGCTCCCAGCTCATCAGCATGGGGCCTAAAATAAGAGACCCACTAAATCATTTTATAGTAGTTAATTCCTCAAATTTTTTTTTTATTTTCAGATTTCAAAATTTTTTTTTTCTTAGTATGTATTATTTTTTTTTTTGCTCAGATGGGCCCATTTTTCTTTGTCCTTGTTTTTATCTTCTGGCGAAAATATATGATCTCTCTAATATTGTTCATATGTTTCTCCATATTTTATTTTCCTTGAGGAAATGTCCTTAGGCTAAAATAGGTAATTTTAGAGACAACTCGTCAATATCCTTTTTTTTAAAAAAAGTAAGATATGCTAATTAAAACTCGCACAAGCACTAAATGCATTTTGTTATAAAATAAATATTTGTTCGTTCTTAATAATGATCAAATTTGTAAAATATCCTAAATGTCACATGGTCACCAAGCAAATTAAATAATTCTTCTTTTTTTTTTTCTCAATTGCTATTTCTTGTAAGAAGTGCGAATGCACAAATTCAAGTTCTTCAAAACAAAGATAGGTTTTCTCTTTTGATAAAGTAAACCTCTTTCCGCCAACATATTGACCCAAAAATAATTTTTTAAAAACAAGACATAAAATTTTAAATGCAACAAAAAGCTTACTCTTTGTGCATTAAAACTCAGTGACAACTGAACTGTAATGAAGCCCGGTCTGTCAAAGAAATGCATATGTACCTCAATAATTATTGGGTAACAAGTACCGATCACCCATTTTACTTATCCAACCGTCTACTATATTTCAATTAATAAATATAATATTTCAGTGAACATATATATATATTTTTCTGATTAGTAAATATCATTTTCTAGTAAACTGATATGCATATGAGTGTATCAGATTGTAAAAGAGGGGTGGATATGTGACCTAATTACCTAAATAGGTGAATTTTCCATAATTATTCATTAAAAAAAAAAGACAATAAACTAAATGAAAGAAATTGAAACAAACGTGTGGGCCCATTAATGATTGGCAACATTGCATTTACATGCATGGACATTCATCCATCACCGCAGAGGAAGAGATTTTTTTTTTTTTTTTATTTTGTTTTATGGCCGGTTGTTCAAACGAATAGGGACATTATTTGCATTTTCAATTATTAAAAAAGTCTAAGTTCCTGCACGTATCGGCATTATTTGAAGGCATGTTTTCACACTTCAATAGTTCAATGTCTACCAACATTTATAATTTGTTTTTTATTTCAAATTACTTCAAAGTTCTCCGAATATGTGAATTCACAAATGTTTATTGTACAAAGTATCACTAGCATTTAAATGAAATTTGATATTTCTGATAAGAAACGGGACACAAATTAATTGTATATATTGAGAACCCGAACATTCTTATGAACAATACATTTATATGAATTAGTAAAGAGTCCACGCCTTACTTTGGGCTGAAATTGTTATTTCTTATAACAAAGGGCCGAAATCTCATCCTCTGTGAGGAAACTAATATAGGGCTTAAAATTTAATGGGCCGGAACAATAATGTACGTCAACGGTAGTGATCAATCTAAATAAACAATCAACGGCTGATGTTTCTTCTTTGAGGAATATATAACTTTCATGTTAAAAAATCTAATTTCCTTTTATCACGAGAACAAAAGGGAATAAAAGGAGTAAGGATATATAGATTGTCAAACGTAATTCGATCGTATGAGTACTATATTCATTTTTTTTTTAAAAAACAATTTTATGTCGTTCTTGGATGCTTCCCATCATATGCACAGATTATAAATTTATAATTCAACACATATACATGTTTTGTTTATTATTTGATTGGCTAAAGTCATGGAGGTGCTAGTACATAAATAAATTCATTCATTAATTAACTAGGCGCGGAACCTGCCGAATAGATAATCCAATCTTTATCTTTATTGATTTGAGCATACCAACTTTAGAAGGCTTTCCTAATTATTATGTCGGACACCATTTAACAATTAATTAACTCACCCATGTATTAACATTGATTCTATCTGCCAGCTTGAATCTCAAAATTTAAATTTTCACATTTTGATTTTTACGTGTATTTGTAAATTGTAACTAATTATATTTTTCTCTAATGAAAATTCAAATAAATTTCTACAGAGAATAATGATATAAAGAATAGATTATAAAGATTCTAATTTCTAACTACATTTCATCAAGCATCAATTTGCATTTTTTGTCTAGTCTCCACCTAATCTCCCAATTTCCTTCACATGCCAACAAATAATTGGGTGTATTAATTAAAAACCAGTGACGTTGGAATATATTCGTGTTTTTTTTTTTTTTTAACTAAGATTTGAACCAAATGATGAATATCTTATACTAATTTTCATACCCATAATTCATCCAACGGTTAAAGTACATTTTTGGGTATAAGAATCTGATAAAAAACTTACATTCCTACCCCTGTTTCTAGACTATATAAATTCCTAAAATAAAATAAAAAAATGTGTTCAAAGAAGGATAAATTACCAACTTCACAGGAGTATTTCCAATTGGGACATGATAATTTCCCCCTTAAAAATCTCTCTTATCCACCTTCCAATATATTTTTAGTTGAAAATTCTTTTCAAAAACAACAAATCACTTTTACCGATTTGCAATTCACATCATCAATCATGCAAAATACAATTTTTAGATTATTACAAATTTAGATTGGGGGATAGATATCCAATTTTGCATCAAATAAATGCTGTCAAAATTAATTGTACTATTAACAAAAAGTATTACAAATGGTAGGGTCAAGTTATGCTGTTATAGTACCAGTATGTCTGGAATACGATACCTACAAATAAAGCAGCAGCAGCTATATATACGTTGTATTTGTAAAGCATCCATCCATGTCCATAAAGGAAGGTTATGAACTTTGTTAAGGCTCTTTTAAGTTTTAATCCAAAACAGTACAAAAGAATTGTACCCTACGCCATTATGACAGTGCGTTGTTCCCAAACCCCAGCTTTATGAAATCCATCCAATATATTGTACAGGAGGGATCCAATAACCGTTGGTATCAATACGGCGACCATTTTTTTATTTATATATAATTTGAAAAATCTAAACCGTTAGATGTATGCTATATTATCTTAATAACATATATATAAAAAACGGTAAAGTTTTAACATTATTTCGATAGTCATCAAGAGAGGAGAAAAAATCATAAAACTTAAATCGTTGATTTTTGTTAATGCTTGATGCACATGTAAATAAAATCAAAATGATATAATTTTTTGTATACGCATAAAATGTGATATATAAAACATATTCTATCAATTAGTTTCATTATTTGAGAATTTAAAATTTAGTTATTTAAGATTTAATTTCACAATCACCGATCGGTCACAAAAAACATGGTTATTCGATCCCTCCTCTATATTGTATAAGCATACTTTTTTTTTCTTTTTTTTAATATATAGATGTCTAAGTTATCTAATTTTAACTTTTTTTAATAAATTTTAATTTATGTTTCAAAACCCCTATACGAAAAATATTGATTTTTTCAATGGACCAAGAGCTAATATTCTTCGAGTAGAGTTATTCTCCTTTAATTTTCTTAGTTTGTTTATATTTTACTAGTAAAGAGCCTAGCATTGTTTTTGGGCTGAAATTATTACTTCTTATAATAAATTTTTAAGATAATATATAATAGGTCTTAAATTGAGAAAATTGATATGAGCCTTATGTTTCAATGGATTGAGACATTAAAGAATGTCAACGGTGGTGATCAATCTAAATAAACAATCAACGGCTGAGATTTATTTCTTGACGAAGATAGAACTTTCATGTCAAAAAATTTAATATGCTTTTATTAGGAGTAAGGATAATGATCGGAGGGCATATTATATTGCAAGTTATTTCTGCCACAAGACTGCAACTCCTAATTTCGGATACAATTATGGGCCAAAAGAGATTATTTGTTGGATCAAATAGGTTAAAAACCGGTTTAGAATTCAAACAAAGGCCCTTATTAATTTCTGGAGCCATGATCAAATTAAATCTCATATTTACAATTTTTCTGCAGCATCTTTTCTTCTGCAGAAAATCCAACAATTAGAGAAAAAAAAATGGTGCAAACTTAACGAACAATTTGATGCACAATATATTAGCAAGCCGGTAGGTCGTCGGGCGGCGGCACAATCGATTCGCCGGGGCCGTTCCCATCCTCGACCAAGAACGCCATCTTCAACCCCCATGTTGTGTGGAGCTCCAAGTGGCAATGCATGAACCAAACCCCTGTATCAGTGATCATAATTTCATAAACAATATTGTCAGTTAAACTAAGAATAACATGTAGAGTCCACCCCTATCAAGTAGGCCATCCATCCACCCTGCTCACAGTTTTGACACACCACATACACCTATGTGCTTATTACAGTTGTATAAATGATTTCCATTGTAGTATATCTGTTCACTGGAAAATGATATTTATTAATCGGAAAGATATAATTGTTTTCTGAAAAGTGATATTTGTTCATTGAAAATAAGGTGGACTGGTGGATAAGTAAAATGGGTGGACACTACCTACTATATACTCTTAAACTAATACCAGATGACTGATCATTTTTTTGTTGTTTGATTTTGTGGAGCTTTACTTACCTGGATTGTTTGCGCGAAACCTAATCGCTGTCCAACCTCCTGCCGGGACACCAACAGTGTTTCGCTCAGGGGGGTCGACTAAGTTGTACTTTGCGGGGTCCTTTACCGGGTCAAAGTTGCCAATTCCTCTTGCCATGACAAAAAAATTGTACCCATGCAAGTGAAACGGGTGCGACTCAACTGACAGGAGGTTTGTGTCTTGCAACACCAACTCGACGGTAGAATTGTACTTGATCTTGCTGAGACGCGTCCCGAGCGTGGTGCCGAGGTTCGCAGTAAGTGGCGCTCCTGTGTAGTTGAATGCAACCGGTGGCTTGTCAGGGAAATCAGACGTAAACACCCTTTTAACGCCAAAGTAATGCGCTTGTAGGAGTGCGATATCAGGCATGACAAATGTAATGTTATTGAGCGATGCGGTTATCTGGGTCCCGTTGACGCAAGTCGGGCAGGGATTTACCCCCATTCCAATAGTGTAAAACAGGTTTCGGTCTACATTGAGCGGCACATTCGCCGGGTACTGTGGAGAGTTCAAGCTCCTAAGGTTCGCATTGAAATCCATGGCGAATTCGGTATTGTTCGTTACGGGTAATTGAGGCATGATCGGTTGTACGGTGGTTGGCACACCCTTGTACTGTAAAATTGCGGTTGCTGTTTTGTTGTCGACTGGTACAGGGGCATCGCTGTAGGCTCGGGTGGCCATGAAGTACCGACCGGGCACTTGGTTGGCTGTAAGCAGTACACTTGTAGTCTGTCCCGGGGTTAATAGTATCGCATTTGTCGTGAAGGGCTTAGAGTAGACGGCGTCGATTTCGACAACCGTCATGTTATGGCCAGCGATTGCGAAGAATAGCTCATCATTCAAGGCCGCATTGATGATTCGAAGGAGGTAGGTTTTGCCTCTTTCGACTTCTAGCGCATAGGTATCTAAGAAGTACAGAACAGTTCTTCATCATTGGAATTGAGTAATTAACCAGGAGATGTATTTGCTAATTAACCAGATTCCTCTTTTTTGAAATGGGCAAAATAAACAAAATGCACATTTGATTATGATTCTAAAATTCAGATTTCAAACTCAATTCTTTGCCAGAATGCAATTTTAGTACAGCAAAATGTCAAATTTAGGAGCCAGATGCATATTGTTTCTTCTGATATCAGGAAAGAAAAGGATTATGAATAAACCGAAGAAGTCTTACGTGTGTCTCCGCAAGGAAAATAGAGGCCCGCCTTGCCGTTGATCAGGTGAGCATCGGACGTATTCGGTGGCAATCCGAGCATACTGCCTTGCTGCTCCACCACTTCGACATCTTTATGCCACCATTCTCCTGTAAATCATCATTACAAAATATGATAAATTATCGTAATACAATTAGGAAGGTTGATTGGGGAAAGTTTTCTTCAGAGATCACGAATCATGTACCTAAGATTATTTCGGGTTCTTCATCTGGCTTCGGGAAAGGATAAGGGACTCCAGCTTTCGGCATGATCACAATTGCACCGTGCACGGTTGCTCGCAGCCACATGATGTGAGCGTGCCACCATAGAGTTCCTCTCTGACCAGTGATGTTGAAGTCATATGTGAAGCTCGATCCTGTTTGGATCGGGCATTGGGTCACGTAAGCGGGTCCGTCGACCCATCCATTTCTGACCTGTTTCAGTCCGTGCCTGGCGACATTTGCAGGAAACTTGTGAATATATACCAGTATAACTGTAACGATTTTTGTAGAATATACAAGTTTCTCATAGCAATTTTCGTAATAATTAGTCACATTCGATATGAGTTATTATATCAGTTATACTGCATTAACCACTTTTTAGTACTCAAGTTGAATCACTAATCTGTTGTAATAGTTAAAAGTGAATAACTGAATATACAATTTACTGTACATAATGGTACTGTTTCAAAGGGATAATTAGCAAAATTCTGATAAATTTAGGGATAAGATCATCCTACCAATGGACAGTCATATTGTACTGCACATAGTTCGTGACATTGACGATCACCCGATCGCCTTCTCGCGCATATATCGTAGGCCCCGGAAATCTCCCGTTGACAGTGACGATCGGTTTCGCATGGCACAGTCGACTAATATTCGACATCACAATCTACAGATCAGAGAAAAAAAAAAGCCTCACAAGTAGTTCAAAAATATCATTGCATTTCATACTTTTGTTATCTATACTGCTAGGTACTACATAGCTAGAATTTTGTTCTTTTTAAACAATGACAAAATTCAACAGCTGGACTTCAATTATAGATCAAAAGGGTAATAGATATTTTGTACACCTTTTCTTTTTTTGCCCCAATTAGTGTTCAAAATACAAACCTTATGCTGCTACATATATAGCTGCTTTTGTCATAACTATAATTAAAGATGCATCATATATTTATCCTAAATGCCTATATATGCAAGACTTAGAGCAAAATGCATGCATGTTAATTACCCAAATGAACAAAATTTGGGTATCTTTAAAATTTGTATGTATAATTTCACTTACATCAAACTGATATCGTTTTGTGTCAGCTTCAGCCTGAATTGAACAAAATGCAAGCAGGCAGGCAAGAAACAGTAGTGCAGTTTGCTTGAAAAAAGACATTTCTGGTACAACTTTAGGTTGCATCATACACAGAAAGGTCTGTATGTGTATCTTTGTTATATTCCTAGGATACCAAGTTTACATACATATATATATATAACTTTGCCAAGGTCTATTGTAAGATGTTCCTTAGAATTCTTGATGTTAGTAGGTGAGTGATACTTAATTTGTGGGCTTGAAAATGATGCTTGTAAGGTAAATTAAGGTGACTGAAATTAAACCTCAGTTGAAGAAAACCCATGCCATGCTTGGAAATATATATAGTGTAAATTTTAATGAGTAATACCTAGTGTCCATAGAAAAACTGTTCATAGAGAGTCCATAGGTTATATTTCGGGATGTATTTGTTACATTTCAGGATGTAGCTGTTACATTCCGGACAAGTTTATGGATGTAGGGACGGTTTTTTAAAGGACGCAAGATATCTCTCAATTTTAATAAGCAAAGTCTGTGGATGGAGCGTGTCTTCAAGTGTAAGGTAACTTTTGTACATATCTGAAAATGTAACTTATTTAACTTATCTGAACTTTAACAATGGTTGGAGTTGGACCACATTTTATTTTACTGGTTTACCCCTTAGAAAGGTACCTGTTGGGTAAATTATGATTATGGGGCAGATGACCCAATAATGATAAGGGAGAGTTGTCATTTGCCAAGTCAATTATTGCTTGAATTTTGGCAACCTCAGAGTAAGCCAGTGAGGATAGTGTTAACTGGGGATATTTGAAAACAAAAGGAAAGAAAAAGTTTAAACGTGAATGAAATGTGTAAATAGAAAATGCCTTTTTTATTTTTTATTTATTTATTTTTTTTTTTTTTGCAAATGACATAGTAGCTCAACTGGTAGCTAACTAGGATGACTTCTAAGAAGTCATAGGTTCAATTCTTCATGGACACGAAATAAAAAGTTTCAATAAAACTGGTGGAATATTCCACTTTCTTCCAAAAAAAAAAAAGAGAATGCCTTTTTTTTGTTCAAATTGGTAAAAGATAAAGGTGGAGTGAATAAGACTGGATATGTATTTCATCGTTTCTCAAATACAATAAGAGAGAAATTAAGCCATGTAACATCAATTCCCAGTAGAAAAAACACCTTTGTAATTGTATCAATCGATTTTAACATAGCGACGAAAATGAGCATCAAGATAAAAGGCCATTTTAAGTCAAAGTTTAGGCCCAAAAAAGCCCAATATTATACCAGCTCAATCTCGGCCTCTTATTATGATTCATTCATAGATAATGATTATCAATATTTTCCTTGTCTTGTGCTACGCACTCACAGGCCTCATATTTGCTCCTCTATTAATTTGGATGAATTGTAAGCATTTATTTTCTTTTTTCTTTGAAAAAAAAAATGTAAATATTTGTAGCCATTTGGTCTAGGAGCTCATTTAAATAATTAAAATTATAATTAAAATGATAATAAAATGAGGACTTTCAATCAAGAAACTTTAAGTAGCAAATATGAAGATTCCACACATTTGTTATAGAAATTGCGATGAAGGAAGGCACCATGAAATTTGACAGCCAAAAATTTCTAACAAAAGACTCAACAATAAAAAAGATTATCTTATTCTGACTTAAACCAAGTATTGCGCGATTCTAGGAAATCATAATTTGATTTCTAAGGCAAAGTAAACTATAAGATACTTGAAACCTAAATCATGACAGTATGTAACAATTAATTAAGTGACAGAAGTACAGAACACCCCTTAAAAAGTAAGAAATATATATACCTATCACCAGCTTGTCATCACCATAAAAAATAAATAAATGGCCAGGCCTAAGAACAGCAAGGATATTACTTGGGACAGCGAAATTTTTCCATTTATAATATGATTTTCTCATATTTCTTTCCATATGATTTAGAAATTTTGCAGTCCCAAGGAATATGGTTGCTGCCCTTAGACCCAAATTGATCAAACTAGATAAAAATAAAATCAAATTAATTATCCATGTATTTACAAAATAATTATATAATTGACAATATCACATGAACAAATGAAATAATAAACATACATACATGTTACATTATGCACAACTACATGAACTGAGAAACAACATCTTCTCATCTCCTGCCTTTATTTGGTGGATCTATGAATGATTTAGGGACAGGCCTGAGCCAATCCAAGCCGTTGATCCATGCTTTCGTCACGAACGGGCTTGCCTCGGGTGCCGAAAGCTGGTGCATCCATGGAACCCTCCCGGAGAGGTCCGAACCGGGACCGTAGTTCCGGTACTCGCCATAATATGCCGTCCTGTGTTATTTCAAAATTGCAATTTGTAGGTTTCAGATGAGTAAACAGTGCACATAATCAGTTACTTGATATGTTTTTTTCGAGCTTATGGCGGTTTTTTTTGAAAATTCATATGCTTGTTAAACTAAAGCAACGGTTGCCGGGCCAATTTTTTTTTCTTAACTAGAAGAAATTCAGATTAGAAAAAGAAAAAGGTGCAGATATCAAGCACAATTTTCTGACTGAGAACTGGTAAAATTTGACAAACAAGAAGAAAACTAAAATATGAACTTTCACAATTTCAGTTAAACTCTAGAATGAAGCAAAGAACACCAAAATTAAGACGAATTCGCTGAGTTGAACCAACATAAAAGTACTCTAAATCCAAATGGTATTCTAGACTGAAACAGTTCGATTAGATGCCATATGACTCGATAATGTATACGAGATCGAAATAACAGCAAAATGTAGTTGTACAATTTATTCTATTTTCTGATCAAGTACCTCTGATTAGTGTAGTTGCCCCAATCATCCCATCCTGAAGGCAGAACTGAGCCTGAGAAGTAACTGAATGCGAACACAACTCGCGAATACGAGCCCCACGGCCGGCCCAAAGTCAAGCTCCCTTTTCCTTTGCCAGTTACTTTGCATGCGAAGAAACTATAACCAGTGTTTTCTCCTTCACTTGACCTCTTCTGCGCTGTCATTGCGCCCCCGTTCGTCGAGATGGAGTCCAAATGGCATTTCTGAATGAAACAGAAGTATGTATGCTTGATTCTTACTTGTTCTAATGTTGTATGCATCATTTTACAGAAGGTTGTTCTGATTACAGTGATCCGAAATTGTAATAGACTTTAGTGATTAGCATATTAGATTTTGTTATATTAATCATTCAATGTTGATTCTGATTTTAGAAAAGTTACAATACTCCAGCTGATATAAATTCTGGTATGAAATCTGCACAAAGCCGAAATAAAAACCCCATACCTTATTTATTAAAAAAATATATTAATTAAAGTTACAGTAAGAGAAAAAAGTTACAGTAATCAACTCTGCATCAAGTAACTAAAATGCAAGGGAAATCTGGCAAACCTAAAGAATTTTTAAAGTTACAGTAAGAGAAAAAAGTACCTCATAAAAGGAGAGACCGTTGCCAAAGATGAAGTCGGTGGTGCCCTGTATGAAGCAGCTTCTGAAGTAATGCCGACCAACATCATCTAGTAATGTATCTTGGAAGGAGAGGAACCGACACGCATAGAAGGCTGCTCTATCTCCTATTACTTTCAGTGCAATTGCCGGTCCATTGGGTCCAAACGTGTTCTACAATATAAAAAGAACATCGAAATTAAGTACATTGCGCGAGTATCAGAGAGTAACTGGTTGATTGATTCAGCAGAATTAAGAGGTTCAGTACTTGAATTGTTATGTATCGCCCGACAAAATCTGAAGCCAAGATGGAGACTGTTGCAGATTGCTGATTGAACCATGCTTCATTCCAAGTAATAATCGTCTCGTTTCCTTTTCGACCGCTTAACGTGATGTAAGGTTTGTCTGCTGGTACCACAACCTTCTCACTAATTAAAGTAAAAATACAAAGCATAATCAGTTCATCATATAAATTGTATCTAATATTAACTAAGATCATATATACAAAATGTGTCTTTTCATTCTTTTCTTATATGTTGAAATGACAGTGAAAAACTTAAAAAAAGTCAAAATTACCTATACACCCCCGGCGCAATTAGGATGAAAGTTTGGACTGAATTGTTAGATGGCACAGAATCAATGGCATCTTGAATCTTTGCATAATCTCCATGTCCAGATTGATCAACTCTTATAAGCACAGCACTGGATGCCCAGGCCACATTCAAGCCTGAAATGATGACCAAACATGCCAGCAAGCTCAAACATATGAATTTGCTGCCAGACATGGCTGCAGAGGTGTATACTGGTAAATTGTATATATCAGACGTAATAAATAAGATGATGTTGATTGGTTGTGCCAAAAATCAGGGTTATATATAGGTATATTTTGGGAAAGAGTGTTTGTGTAGGGTACTGTGACTTAGCATGCACATAATATATGGAGTTTGCATGTATGTATGTATAAATGTATAAATTAGTGCAAAGTCAATATATCATGATCAGCAGTTGATGTTGTTTCAAGCTAGTAATGTTTGTGTATGCATCTATTAATTGCATAAAAGAAGTGTAAATTGGCTGCAACTTGACAACATCATGATTAAGTTACAGTGAAACTTGTATGCTACTAAAAGGACCAAATGATAGATGATGCAAAACAAAAAATGAAGAAATTGATTTCTTGAACTGCATCAGATATGATCAAGCAAACATTAATGCCTCAAACAAGGTTATAATTGGTAATAATCATAAATATTGTATGAAACCTCAGAGTGTATATGCATTAATTTGTTGAATTTTACTCCAATGGTCACAGCACCAAAAATGTCTTTTCATCCGACGACTATAAATAAATATAACCCAATATTACATTCACCTGTAACCGATAAAATTGTTTAGGTATGATTACATGACCCACATCCTAATTTGTTTATGCCTCAAAATCCCACATTATTATATAGTGAATACAGCATATAGTGGCCTAAAAAACCGGTTATTCTTTATTTGAATTTAAGGAAACCCACGTCATATAGGTGTAATCAACAATAATCTAACATTATCTTGCTCTATCAGATACTCGATATTACTTGAGTTGAATGATTTAAGCAACCGGGAATACCGCAACTGTGCAACCCACGTAAGTACTGAATTTCAATTGATTCTCGGAAAAAAAGGGGGGATTCAGCTTCTACTTGAAGCAAAAATCTGCTACGTTTTGTACAATTTTTTTTTTAATTTGATTTTTCTTACCAAGTGATTTCGATGGCAGTACTATTAAGAATATTTCAGAACCAAAGACAATGTCAATATTGCTTGTCAATATTTTAATTTGGTTTAACTTGACTATATTTTTTTTTTAGAAAAAATCAAAAAATAGAAACATCATTTTTTTTGTTCTGAAGGTTTGAAAGCAGTAATTGCCAATTTGCCATCTGAAGAAACCAAGCTCACCAAAAAGCAATCTTTGGGCTGAATTTTCACAAACATTTAAAGGCTAATTTTACAATGGTACGATTTTTACAGGCCGAGAATATTTCATACCGGCCCAGTATATAAATCTTTTTGGACTTGCCAAACAAATGTGCCAAGGTTTTGGTCTAACAGAGAATATTAAGCCTGTAATTTTACTGTAGCAAACGACTTTGTTTTTTTTTTTTTTTGTTTATAACTTTATATGAAAAGAGAAACATCTTGCGTCCATTAAAAAACCGTCCATATGTCTATAGACGTGTATGGAATGTAACAAATACATTCCGAAACGTAACATATATATCCCAAAATGTAACCTATAGACGCTATGGACGGTTTTTCTATGGACGCTAGGTATTTCTCATATGAAAACGAAATATATTTCCCCTTGAGTGAGTGTAAGCACTCTTTCTTTTCAATTATTCGAGTTGATTAAATTATGTTTTGAGCGCCCAAGTTTACAAGAAAGAAAGAAACGCAGTGATCCAAAGTTATGATCTTTGTTGATTCCAAACTTGTGGTTTTGGGTTTCCACATTTCAAGAGGAAAAGATAATTTAATTTTTGTTGTCCTGGAATGAAAGAAAAGAACTCCAGATTGGGAGGGTTAGAGATGGAGAAACTCTGCATCTCTTCTTTAAACTCCATACAAGATTGGGAATGGCAAGCAACAGTTACACCTGCAACAGAAGAAAGAAAAAGAAAGAAGCAAGAAATCAGCAGTTTGGTGTTCATATATTTCAAGGTAAGTTTTTGAGTAAATGGGTTCAATTTGCTTAAACTTGTTGCTCAAATTTCAACAATTTTTATTAATTGCATTTTAATTTTGATGGGTAAATATAGAGCTATCTTCAATTAATTGTAGTTTGTACATCAACTTACTAATACTATAATTGTGGTTCTGTTACCAAATCAAGATTAATATTTTTTTTGAGTGAACAAGTTTTCTTGAATCAATTTTATAGTTAGTGGTCAAATGCTTCACTAATCAAGTAATGATGAATGATAAGACTCATTTTGTATAAGATAATAGAGTCATTTAATGTCTAAACCAAAAAAAAATGATGATCAAAACAGGTAAACAGCCATGCAAGGAGTTGTAAAGACGATCCGCACCCAAGGAAGCCGGCTCCGGCAAGCAGTGTTACAGCACATGAGCACAGACAATTTCACCTGGACCAACTGGATGACACGGTTCCAGACCGACCCGTACAATCCGACATTACCTCACAAGGGGTTGGAGAACATTACTGTTGCTGAGGTCTTGAAAGTGAAGGGTGAACCTGAGGCTGGTGCTGTGTACTGGTGCAGAACCAACGATTCAGTATACAATGCGGTTCGGAATGTAAGCTGTTTTAAGATTGGTTTTTGGTTTTGTAAAATTTTGCATTGAAAACTTATGAAATGGCAAAAAATGAGAAAGAATTTGTGTACAGATGACTGAACATAACATAGGAGCTCTTGTTGTGGTCAAGCCAGGAGATGAAAAAGTTGTTGCTGGTATTCTCACTGAGAGAGGTACAGTCAATTTTGATACAGCATTTCATGTCACTTTCAGTGATTTCTTTTTCATTTTGGGTTGGGCAATAAATTAAGGGTTTTTGATAATGATTGCCTTTGCCAATCTCTATCTGTTGAAGTTAACATGTTAATGTATTATAGATTATCTTAAAAAGATTGTGATTCAAGAAAGGTCCTCCAAGGAGACCCAAGTTGGTGAGATTATGACTGACGAGGTAAACAATAATAAAGTAAAAAATTTTAATTCCATTTTTCAGTACATTGTTTATATGAGATCACATTCATACTTTTCTATTTGATGTTTTTCCCCAATTGCAGAAGAAACTTGTTACAGTCAATTCTGATACAAAGATTCTTCAAGCAATGGAATTGATGTCAGGCAAGGCATTCAAAATTGTCTCATTTAACGTGAAAACTACCTTATTTTAATTTCTTGGATGATCTATAGTACAGATATTGAAATCATCTTAACTACATAAACAATCATGGAAAATAGTGCAAACATTACTGCATAACAATTTCAGTGAAATTGCTACGGTACCAAACCCGATTATCTAAATGATAAACCAATATACTTTTAATTTTTAAGTTATAACCCTAAGCATGTAATCATTTTATTTCGACTTAATGAGATCTCATAATCCAATGAGCAGATACACACATCAGACATGTACCAGTGATAGACAAAAGAGTAGTGGGCATGATATCCATAGTAGATGTGGTTAAGGCCATTGTCGACCAGCAGCATCAGGAGGTCAAGCGCTTGAACGACTTCATCAAAGGGGAGTACTATTAGAATAGGTACTGAAGAGCCATGCAAATTGTATTTTAAATTTGCACAAATACACAAAAAATATGCACATGTAATATCCATTCTTCAGCTATACAATTACCAGTGCATCATTAAGAAATGCCAACTAAACAAAGCTGCTAAAACCAGAAAGATCAACATAAAAAATAATGAATGCTCTTTTTACAATGGCTTTACAACCAAGATACAACAGAAAATAATTCCCATATCATTCTAACAGAAGATTGATACAAGGAAATATTGCTGTAGGTACACAGCTGTAACCTTGTCTACAATTACAAAGGCACAGAGGCACTAAATACAAGCACTTTGACATTTCAAGTTTTCTAAAAGAGACTAATCTGACAAACGGACACCTGTTCATGGTCAAGGCCCTGGTCATGTCGATGTAAGCTACCTAATGGTCGAATAAGTCTGGAACTCCTGGGAAGTAAAATGAAACGGTTGATGCGGCACTGGGTTCCTGTGGGGGAGTTGGTGTGTAAAGAGTGATTAGTGTTAATAAAGGTCATACTGGGATGGTTGTATATAAATAGCATAGGCTCTTAAGTTTTACTATACTATGACAATTTTAGTGCTAATTCTGGATAATTCTTGGCATATCTTACTGTTTTATGTTTACACATGGATTCAACCGTTAATACACCTAAGTACCATACAAACCATTAATGATAACAAAAGGTGGAGTAATGTAACTAAATCAGATTGGACCAGCTGGTACAACATCTTCATGTATAATATTCTTCCATTAGTGCATAACAATACCAAATTATAACATTATATCAGCATAATAACTATATAAATTGATGCCAAAGAAATATAATTTATATAGAAAAAAAAAAAATCTTAAAACAGGTCTAAAATACCAACTAGAAGCCAACAAGAAAATGGTATGCACTGGTATTGAGTGAAATGAAGTTAAAAAAGGGACTTACGGACGAGGTCCATATATTTTAATTTGTCTGATATGTGTGTCCCTTCCATTTAGGTGATTAGATAGTATTGCAATCTGAAGCATAAATGTGTTGACAAATATCTCCCTGTTTCACGTTGACATAAAAACACAAGAAAGATAATGTCAGTTAGTACAATAATACGTACAATACTCAGAAATCAGGATTCTTAGCATTCAAGATGCCACCTTGGGTCGGTGCCGGAGAGAGACACATGCACCCAACCAACAGGTTTGACGAGCTCTACCGTTTTTATCTCCTAGAAATATTAACAAAAACAACAACAACAACAATATCATTGTTACCACCAGCACCCCTCTATCACCATTATTGTACAGAAATCATTTTAGCTTCAAAAATGATGCAAAAACAGAAATGAAAGGACAACAAGAATCAACCTTTAAATTGTGGAAGCCATCACCAGCTCTGATAGAAATTTTGCTAGGAGTGTAGCTCTCATCAAGCTTGAAATCAACATAAAGAACTAATAGCTGTACAAGAACAAAATAACTCTAATCTGAGTCATTAAAAAATAATAAAAAAAAGTACTGCAATGAATGCAGTTTCGATAATACAATTTAGCGTACCTGTAATTTGACTTTCTTCTCAAATTGAATATTCACAAAATGTGGCTGAGCACCATCTGACCTGAAGACAATCAGTCACTACAAAATTAAACAGAATCATCTCTGAAAGACAAGTTTCAATTCTACACTAACGTCCCTAAAAACAATTTCTAAAAATGCACTTGCAGTTAATAACTACTACATTATCAAAATGTATGAAAACATCTAAACTGTTTACAAGTTCATGCCGAAGTAATGCATAACTGAACCGAGACTACATTTGTTCTTTGATTCTTTTCTTTTATCACAATTGAGGCTACTCATAAAGCACACAGTATGAAGTTGTGCACAAACCATTTATCTGACCATTAAATGCAATTAGTGCTAGTTAAATTCTCTACAAGAAAAATGTTAAACATATACTAAAATTGATACCGATTGCATTAATATTCATACTAAATGAGTAAATTATTAAAATAAATGACTTTACTATGCTACTTATTTTGTACGGTGTATATGTATATATATTATACAGATAACTTGAATATTATACGAGTTAATACGAATGTTGATCCATTTAACGTGACTGAATACTAACACAGCTGGTATCGATTTTGGTATCATTTTTGACATCTACATATCAGTTCCCTATCTAAAAAACTTACATTAGCAAGGGAAAATATCAACAAATCCTACCAGTAACACTCAAACAGTTAAAACTTTAAAACCTGACTATTTCCCAATACAATTGACACCATGATCGATCAAACAAAAACACAAACTATGCACAAGAAACTGACTGCCAGAAGGTGTCGAGATTGGAATCAAGGAGGCAGGACACGCCATTGCCGGGTTTGAAGGAGCTGACAGTCCAAGCCGCGTTCTTTCCCACCTCGCGCAGCCACTCCTTGTCCACTGTCAGCTCGGGGACTCCCCTCAGCCTCGACGCACCACCACCTCCCTCCGCTCCTCCTCCTCCTCCACCCACCCCCACCCCCGCCGCCGCCGTCGCCGTCGCCACCTCCTCCTCGCCCTCCGACTCCGTCGCCATTGTCTCGCTTTGTTAAAACCCTTTGATGTCAGAGTTTTTAGTACTCGATCAGTTTTTGAGGAATTCATATCCCCAGCTGCACTGCATTGTGCAGTCTACAACCGTCAGCCGTTGGATTGGTTAAAGATTCGTGCTAAGGCGGATCTCGAGACGATCCAACGGCGGACGGTTTGAACTGCACAATGCAGCAAGTCTGGGGATGAGCACTCGTTTTTGAGTGGTTTGAGAAAGAGAGGAAAGTTTATTGGGCCGACATTTTGGTTTTGGGCCGAGATTGTTTGGTTTGTAGGTGCACGAGTTTGGAACATAATGGGCTTTTATAGGCCTTTTTGTGTTTCTGTTGCAACTTTGTTTGTTCTCAGGTACTGATGCAAATGTTTTCATTATTTTAGAGTTATTTTGAAAAATTCAAAATCAAAGGTTGAAAAACTTTAAAAATGGAATTTTTTTTATATCTTTTAGTATATTTTCATATGATGAATTTAATGGTAACCATAAATAAAAATTTTGGACATGACAAAATATAATTTGAATTGTTAGTACGTATTTTGGAGCGAAACATAAATGTTTTCATATTGGTTTAACTACTGTATATATGTTTTGAACTTTATCCCTACTACTTATAAAAAGAGGAGTTTTTTGGAGACTCAAAAAGAGTATTTGTCCATAGTTATTTCTGACCGTTGGATCTAACTCATTTTTCAGATCAAAGTCGTTGATTGTCATTTTCTGGTAGTGTTTCAGTTTTTAAAAGCCCAAATAGGCCCATAAGTCAAAAAAAATTTACTACGATGCTCTTTAATGCGAGTAACCCCCTCTCTATCTCTCTCCCTCCCCCTTGACCAATACAAAGGCAAAAAAAAATTTTAAATGCGCTTCTCCCTCACACAAATACACAATCCCACTTTTACTATAAAATTATATTAATTAACTAAATTTGATCCGTTGCAAAGCACGGACATTAGACTAGTAAAGTACCAAAGCACATATGACTTTGAATAATTGATAACTTCATCTAAGAAGATATTTACATAAAAGTATTCTTATAGATATGCGCTTAATAATTAGTTGCTTACTTGTTAACCCTATGTTTCATATTTGATCCTTGGCAACATAAATATATAAAAAAAACAAACAGAATATCTTTATGTCATTTTGTGCTCCAATCAAATATTATCATGTAAAGTTGTTGTTCCCGTTCAAGAGGAACATTATGTTCCTTTCGCATCAAAGTGAATAATCAGGTAAAAGAGACTGAAGATGGTAACTAGCTTGCATAAGATCATATTACTTTACAAATGAAAGATATGATCCTCCATATCTAGAATCTTGGAATTTCTTGTTCCAATTTCTTTAGCCTTTTTCTATTTAAAGATAAACTTTCGTGATTCCATGTCACGCTCTTCTGTATTTTATTCAAATAAAGTAGGGGTAATTCATGATCATAAGGTATTAGTTTAATTGTGCAAGTTCTCTCTGGCAGTGGAATCAGTCTTTAGTGCAGTGGAATCAGTCTTTAGTGTAGTGAGTAAAGTGGTTTTCTTCATATAAGGTTGTAGATATTCAAACTAAGTTGGGAGTTTTCATCCCCCAATTAAGAAAAAAGAATGTCTTTAATCAATAATATAGTTACATATATAGGTGAAGGACGCACTCAATTCATCCATAAAAGTTGCAACAAAGATTTTATTTTCATATATAAATTAACCATTGTTTTCTTTATTTTCATGCTGATATATAGTTAGTTCTTGTAAAACTTGAAGTTAAAAGTCTATGAGTTATAATTCAGTGCAAAGTGCAGAATTTGTACTTTTCATGTACAGGTTATATATATGGCCGCCAATAATACATCAACTTGCATGCTTTTTTTTTTCTTTTTTTTTTTTTTTTTTTTTTTTTTCTGGCATATGTCCTAAAGTTGAAAAAAAAATTTCAAATGAGAAAGTGCATGAGAATACAACCTTTTTCTTGCTGTTATATACTGTTTCCCAAAAGAATGCCAATTGTTTCAAGAGGATCATAGGTTTCCAAAATCTCTGGTAAAAAGCAATATATTTTTTTGGAGACCACCTGTGTGGGGTTTATATTTTTATATATATTGTCTCAGGATGGATTCTGGCACTTTGTGAGGAAAGAGCCACCACAATCCGGATCCCATATGGCACTAATTTTATAATTAGAAATTTTACAACATAAATTGATTCTCCAGACATACATACATATATATTTTTGTGTGTGTCAACCAAGTTTATGATATATATGATAAAAAATCAAACCAATGAAACAACAAAATATATAGAATACAATTTAATTTCTTTTTTTCTCTCCAACAAAATATTCTGAATATATGAATGGATCTAGGGAATTTCCAGGATCCAGTATCTCATAGAGGGAGATGGAAAGAGACAAAAAGAGAATCAGCTGTCTTTAAGAGATGGGTCACAGATCAAAAGACAGTATCTTTCTATCTTTCTATCTATCTATCTATCTATCTATCTATCTATCATATATGCACAAATTAAAGCCATTTTCTTTTCTAATCTGGCTGCTCTGGTGCATCTATCTAGCAGCTGATAAGGATTCCAACTCTGTGCAGAGGTCAGGTCAGAAGTCAGAACTCAGAATATAAATATACATATTTTCAAGTGATATATCAATCAATATTCTCATCCTGTTGCAATGCATTTGTGCTTAAAATGGTATCTGGTAGCAGTTAATTAATTACTTTCTCCAAGTGGAATTAATATTCTGACAGCTGAGGTGTTTATAGACAGTTGCTAATTAATTTGAATCTCACTATATAAACAGATGCAACTTGTTAACAGTGGTGATTCTTGATTATCTTGTGCTTTCTTGGCTACTTCAATATCTCTAATTTGGGAATTTGGATCCAGTGTCCATAAAAGTAAAAAAAAAAAAAA
Organism: Cyperus esculentus; assembly: GCA_030179965.1. NCBI lineage: Eukaryota > Viridiplantae > Streptophyta > Magnoliopsida > Poales > Cyperaceae > Cyperus > Cyperus esculentus. The sequence continues at coordinate 2,599,820 of JASGLE010000025.1, read as the reverse complement.
AAAAAAGAAAAAACTAAAAACTATGGTAGTCCTGCTATATATAGGTCCCTTACAGTTGGGACCCACAGATACCAATTGTCGAAATATCAATCGTTTTAAAATCATCCAATGGACCATTTTTGCTATGGTTTTTATTCAATTTGTTCTATATATATTTGAACAAAGAAGGTATATGATATATGCTCTCACCAATAAGTTTGTCTTTGGAAGTTTATATTCCGATTGATTCAGTGCCTTTAAAGTTTAAACAACAGGAATCAAATAAACTATAATAAGAAAATAATATCAATTACATGCCTTCACATGAACTTTTAATTTTCTTGCACTTTGACAAAAGCTTCTGCAATTCTACTCGATTTAGAGTAGATAACTTTCTAATTTTGTCAATATGTAAAATATATGCCTTCCATTTAGTCTGTAAAATCAGTTTATGCTAAATTGCAAAGACAGATAACTATGGTACACTACACACACCTTGCTCATCTATGCTTTGCGGCGAACACAAGCACAGGTGATCATAAATATACTGATATATATATATATATGGTCTTCATAGAACCTATGTTCTTTTATATCGTTTGAGACATTTCAATGGTGTCGCCATGTCGGTCGATATGATCAATTGTGTCATTGTTGCTCCACCATCGATCGTAAAGAGATACACCAGATCAAATCAGCCTCTGATACACAACATAACACTTCGTTTTACCTGTAAAACACCAGACAGCAAGACCAAATGCAACAAATGTCGATCGATGGACGTAAGTGCAGACGATAAATTCACGAAATTGGTATTAAACGCTACGATCAGATCTCCTGATCAGAGAGTCAAAAGGATCTTCTACATTTTGGTGCATGAGTTACCTGATCAAGAATGGCATTTGGAGGAGTCAATTTAAGATACTGGTAAGATGGCGCAGAGAAAGTCATCTCTCTCTGTTTTTTTTTTTTTTTAGTTTAGCATACTCTTAAACGCCTTAATTATGAGCAGGAGTTATATAAAATTATAAACACTAAAGTTAATGCAACTGCATTCTCCACCAAGAGTGAAGATCTTTGCATGATTGATGCATGGTAACTGGCAAGAAACAGGATTTTGACTACCCAAAATCTCATCAAACAGATGATGGATATCGGTAAATATGTGTTTTATGTGCAGAGCAAGTGAAGAATCAGTGTGAATTTACCACAAGTCCACAACATGTATAGATTGGTCTTACATATACTGCAGGGCCAGAACGATTCAGATACAAATTTTTATGAATAAGACTATATATATGCAACTCTTATGTATATAATATATACTGAGTGAGGCCATTGTGCTTTGCAAATTCGCGCAGTGACGTAGTGCGTTTTGGCTTGATATCGCAAAATCGTAGCTCAAATGATGATCCTTCTTTTTGTATATATGGAGTCTAATCATTTTAAGCTCTAACCAGAATTTGAATTAAACACGTATTATTTAAATAGTTCAAAACACATTTTTTTTTTCCTTTTTATGTTGAACGATACTTTCCAAACAAACAAACAAAATAAAGAATATTTAATATGAGGAGGGATCAAATAACCATGTTTTTGGTGACCGATCGGTGACCATGAAATTAAATCTTAAATAACTACATTTTAAATTCTTAAATAACAGAACTAATTGATTGAATACGTTGTTTATATCATATTTTATGTGTATACAAAAAATTATATCATTTTGATTTTATTTACATGTGCATCAAGCATTAACAAAAATCAATGGTTCAAGTTTTAAGATTTTTTCTCCTCTCTTGATGACTATCGAAACAATGTTAAAAATTTATCATTTTTTATGTGTATATTATTGAGATAATATAGAATACATCTAATGGTTTAGATTTTTCAATTTATGCATTAATTAAAAAATGGTCACCATGGACATTGGTGCCCATAGTTATCGGATCCCTCCTCATTTAATATATATACAGGAGTTGGATGTATCATGAATTCATGATGCTTTATGCATAAAAGTTGCAATTAATTATGCAATCTAAACTAAAGTACTCTTATTTGACTTCAAATCAGTGTCATTTAAACAATACTATTTGTAGCAAGTAGCTAGAAAACCTAGCTTGTCAAAATTCAAATACAAGCACCAGATCGACATGCATCTGACTATATATATCTGAGATAACAAACTATATATATAAAGAATCATATCCTTGTTTGGGATAGAAAGAAAGAAAGAGAGGGAATCATCACTGTCATTATATACTTTCAGGCTTCGCTGGCGAAAGATAAGGATTCCTAGCTAGCTAGCTAGCTAATGCATACTTGCATAGTAAATCGCCCTAATCAGAATCTCTATCCCACAATCCCAGCACCTTTTACTTTCTAGAGGCTGTAAAATATATTCTCATCTTGTTTGTTTATATATGGTTGATTAATTATGTGATTGAATCTTGCTCCACGTATATATATACAGTGCATTAATTCAGGCAGAAACAGGACTTAATTAATTGTAGAGGAGGGATCCAATAACACACAAAATTTTAACACAAATGTTGCACTAAATCATATAAATTTATAAAAAATCTTAAAAATAGAAAATTTTTTTACAAACATGTTTATTTACTTATAGATCGATTGTGTTTCCAATTTCATTCAATTTGAATGTCATTTGATAATTCATCAACGACTATCAAGTTTATATAGTAATTAGAACGGTCTAAATTTAATGATTCTTGATGGAGTATCAAATGATACTAAAATTGAAAACACAATCGATCTATAAGTAAAATGAAACTTCATGAGTAAACCCTAGCCGTCTCTCCTCCTTTGAAGTCCGAGCCGTTCTAATAGTAAATCCTCCGGTGGGGAGAGGCACACCGCCTCTTCCCCGCCACATCTCTTCTATTTGACTTCTTTTTATTGATTTCCTTTAAGCTTTGTTGGTTCGTCAATGCTTTGTCCGTTTCTTCGTTCGTCTTTTTGTCGCCCTTTTTGTTTTAAGAAGGGTCTTTCGTTGTTCTTCGTTTAGGAGAGTTATATCATGAATCACTCGAGAATGGATTTTGCTCCTGCTTCAATAAACAGAAAATGGTGTTTCAAGAAATGAAGATTTGTGGAGTGCTTAGCAAGTTTTTCAATCCTTTCCAAAGACAATGAATTCATCACAATCAAGACGGTAACTTCACAACGAATCATGTGCTTCTTCAAAAGTTGTCTCTCTATGTTAGTTAATCGGGACAAAATTAATTATTGTAGAATGTTTTGGTTGATATTTTGTGTCTTTTGGATTTATATTGAGAAACAATTTTATTTTATTTTCTCGTGGATGTAACTTTTTAAGTGCATGAAATTAGTTGCCTACGGACCTTGAATGTTCAAAAAAAAAAAAAAAAAGATCTATAAGTAAATTAATATGGTTATAAAAGATTTTTCATTTTTAAGATTTTTATAAATTTATATGATTTAGGGTAACATTTGTGTCAAAAGATTGGTGTGTCATTTGATCTCTCCTCTTAATTGTATAGAATTACATTGGGACTTTGTTTGTGTGATAAGAACTTCAAACTCACTAAAGGCATAGAATAAAAACTTAATTTGTAGCGTCTTATTCAAGGGTGTTTGAGATATTCTATGATAGTAATAGCAACAGTACTACTACAGTCTATAGTTAGAAAGGACTGTGTACTATACAAAAATAATTGATCAATGATATATACTATTAATAGTTAGAACTTCTTAAAATTTAATTAGCCTCATCATTTTTTATTGATGAATACTGTCACACTCAATTTGATATATTATGGATTTTGTTTTAATATACCAAATTTTATTGAAGAAAACAATAACACCATTGGGAAAACTAAATTTAACATGTAGCACCAATTATTTAAAAAAATAAAATAAAATATAGTCCAAAATTTTATTTAACATATAGCACCAATTAACTGTAGAAATTATTATTATTATTTAGCATATAATTTTATTACCACCTTTTATTTATTTTATTAGGTGGCTAATTAACAAAATATACAGATGTTATAACATAATCAAAACAAAAATCTAGTCCAAAATGTGACTCCATGGTCAAATTTGGAAGACCGTACCCAAATTGAATCTATACCTCCATTACCTAACAATATTATATATGACACCGGCAGCAATCTTTTGTGACATTGATTTGTGGCGGCAATTGAGACCGTCCGGCGGGAGCCACGGCATCAACACCGGCGATCGACCATCAATTAGATGGGTGCACATCCGCTGGAATGGTCAGTCACCCCAAATCAAAGAGTGGTCAGATATTGTATTGAAAAATATGTGCAGTTACTGTAGTGGGCAGCCTCAAAAACCGCGCACAGTAGCTTTTTAGAGGAGTTTTTTTACCATTCCACCGTGGAATATCCCAGGGGATTTGAATTCCAATTAGATGTGCTTCATTTTTTACATACTGTCATTTTCGTAATTTCTATAGGCATTTTAGTTTCTACTTTTCATTTTAATTTTAGTTTCTACTGTCATTTTAGTTATTAGCTTCGTTTTTTCATTTGTTCTTTTTATTTCTTATCAATTCTCTTATTTTAATAAACCTGTGCATGCACATAGTACTTCTTTTACGTTTAATGAAAAATCTCTTCAAAAAAAAAAAATTAAAAAAAATTATATAAATATGAGATATAAGTAGAGTGAAACATCCTACATGCATATATATGGGAAACATCATGCGTCCATAGATTTAATCATCCATAGATCCATTGACCTTATGTGGCGAACCATGTCGGTAGACAGCTCTAGATATCCCAAAGTGTCAAGCTCGAATGCCTTCGCTCCTCGTGGCTGATTTGATTTGATATTTAAGTCTAGCTAGTCTAGTAGAAAAGTAGAGCAGTCAGTTATATATTATTATTCTTTTTAATGTTTTTAACGAAGCAGCTCAAGAATTTAAATCACTCCAATGTGAATTTAAATCACTCTAATGTTATAGATCCGCTAGCTCACTGGTGAAGTATAATCTATTTAGATGTGGCATTCTTTTTTTTTTTTTTTTTTTTTTTTTTTTTTTTGGGTTATCATAACTTAAGAATTTTTCTAAGCCTATTTTTTTTGAGTAATCAAATTGAAGTAACATTTGTTCATCATAATGTAACAATGGTCAAATATAGAGTAACATTTATGAAAAATGAAGTAATCAATTTTAATAAATTTCAAACAAATACTTAAAAAAATTTATCCAATACGATTTTGATATAAAGAATTTATATCATTTTTTTTTTGAAAAAAATATCATGTTGAATTGTTGAAGTAACATTTGTTCACCATAATGTAACAATTGTCTAACATGACATTTATGAAAAATGGAGTAATTACTTTTAAAAATTTTTCAAACAAATACTTAAAATTTTTCAAAATAGAAAATTTTTGTATGATTTTGATATAAGTAATTTCTATCATTGTTTTGTTTGAAAAATGTCAAGTTGAAGTAATATTTGTTCACCATAATGTAACAGTTGTCAAATATAGAGTAACATTTATGAAAAATTGAGTATTACTTTTAAAAATTTTCAAACTAATACTTAAAAATTTTCAAAAATAAAAAAATTTTGTATCCAATATGATTTTGATATAAGTAATTTCTATCATTGTTTTGTTTGAAAAATGTCAAGTTGAAGTAACATTTGTTCACCATAATGTAACAGTTGTCAAATATAGAGTAACATTTATGAAAAATTGAGTAATTACTTTTAAAAAATTCAAACAAATACTTAAAAAAATTTTAAAAATAAAAAAAAAGTTGTATCCAATATGATTTTGATATAAGTAATTTCGATCATTGTTTTGTTTGAAAATGTCAAGTTGAAGTAACATTTGTTCACCATAATGTAATAGTTGTCAAATATAGAGTAACATTTATGAAAAATTGAGTAATTACTTTTAAAAAATTTCAAACAAATACTTAAAAATTTTCAAAAATAAAAAAATGTTGTATCCAATATGATTTTGATATAAGTAATTTCTATCATTGTTTTGTTTGAAAAATATCAAGTTGAAGTAATATTTGTTCACCATAATGTAACAGTTGTCAAATATAGAGTAACATTTATGAAAAATTGAGTAATTACTTTTAAAAAATTCAAACAAATACTTAAAAATTTTTAAAAATAAAAAAAAAGTTGTATCCAATATGATTTTGATATAAGTAATTTCTATCATTGTTTTGTTTGAAAAATGTCAAGTTGAAGTAACAATTGTTCACCATAATGTAACAGTTGTCAAATATAGAGTAACATTTATGAAAAATTGAGTAATTACTTTTAAAAAATTTCAAACAAATACTTAAAAATTTTCAAAAATAAAAAAAATGTTGTATCCAATATGATTTTGATATAAGTAATTTCTATCATTGTTTTGTTTGAAAAATGTCAAGTTGAATTAACATTTGTTCACCATAATGTAACAATTGTCAAATATAGAGTAACATTTATGAAAAATTGAGTACTTACTTTTAAAAAATTTCAAACAAATACTTAAATTTTTTTAAAAATAAAAAAATTTTGTATCCAATATAATCATAATGCATGTCGTGTAAAAAATTCTGAAATTAATATATATATATATTTTTTAAAGTCTGAATTCATAGAGTACATGAACGTATAATAGTTATAGTAGTTAATTTACGATTAAATTGATTGAAACTTTTGCATCATTTTTCTGTGGGACCCACAGAATTGAGACATATTATTTCTCTTTTAATTTAGTAGAACGGAAATCAATAAAAGTTGGTTTAGTGAGTTCTCATGAGGAGAGAAGAGCATTTAATACAACATGATCCAACGGTTTAAAATGTGGGTGCACAATCAAACGGTGCACTCATGGGTGCACCCACCCCCCTCCCATTTAATTATGATAATAATGTTAGGTTTATTGAGACAATAATTAAAGTAGAAGTTTTTAAATTTAGTGGTTGACAAAATTTGCGGTTGATTGATGAAGAGATTTGAAGGATCAAACGAAAGTGGATTTGAGTAAAATGACTCAAGGCTTCAAGTCTTAAGGCTTTTGAAGTTCTCTAAAAGGGAGTCAGCTGAAATCGAGTCTGCATAGTATTTTATCTTTTGTTATGAATTTTTAGAATTTTATATTGTTTTAATTAGACTATAAAAGGAGTTGCATTTTGTTTTTTTGTTGTTGTTATTGTAATGTAAGAGAAACATATAAGATTTTGTCATTGCAAAGGTGTTTATGTATCCACTGTTTTCTTGATCACATTTAACAGAAACAATACCTACTATGAATTTTTTACAAAATATCCAATATTAATTTCAATAATTTTATTATAAATTAAAAAAAAAATTGTACTTAATTTTTTTAGATAAAGATGAGGGTCAAGCTACTCAAATTTAAATGTCTATAAAAGATCCATCTGGATTTCGAACCTGCGACCTCCCACACGGAGAGCGTTGCCCTTAGCCACTAGACCAAAGGCTGGTTACCTATACTCAACTAGTATAATACCCGCCCCTACGTGCAGGCCCTTTAAATTGATTTGTTAGCAAATACTAAACAACCATTAAAACGCACTAATGACAAGGATCATCAAAAGGGGATTTACAGCTGGAGTATCGGAGTAAATTTGGGTGAAAAATGAATCAATAGAAACTTGAAACCAACGAATCCGATCAGATATAAAGAGTTGATCCAACGGCTGAAAGTTGGTCCGGACAGATAGTCTTTTTAATATGTAAAATCAACTCCTCCTTTTATAAGAAATAGAGATTTTTAAAATAACTAGAATATTTTTCTTGCCCAAAATTTTTTCTGTCCATATTTTTTGTGTATTAATTTAATGAACAATCGCCTTATAAAATAATAACAGCTTATTATATATACATATATTTTGGAAACATGTTTATCAAACTTTGAGCGAGTATTGGTTGAATTGAAACCTTATATATATAGAATGTATAACATTATATAGAATATATAAAAATGGTCAAATGTCAATAAGACAAAAAAACTTTAAGATAAAAGTATATGTTCCTCCTCTTACCCGAAGGACATAATAAAGGGGCTACAAGATAATGTTCTTCCACTATCATTATCAGGAAAAGAATACAAAAGATTTACTTCTAAAACATATTTTTTCTTCTTTAAAGGACCACCAGTATATATGACTGGATCCTTGTTTCCTTAGACTATGGAGAACTATGTACTTGTTGAATTGTGAAAGGTTGCAATATATATATAATTAATTAGGATCTTCAACTTGTCAAGTGCACCATGGTATATATGCTATATAAAGGTCCATATATATAAAACATGGAATATAAGCTTTTTCTGTTATTTGGTATCAACTATAAATATATAAAATTAATTAATTTCTTTTTTTAATTTTGTGATTCTTTTAATTGATATATTGTTATTATATTGTTAGCACTCGCGTGCAAGTGGATATTATCAAGAAATTAATTAGTGCAACAAACGATGTATAAATTTACTTATGTAGTTAACTTATGTGTGTATATATATATAGAGCTAGAGTCTTGTGCTAACATTAGCATTTCGATCCGAAATGCTAACGCCTTAAAAATTGTATTATCGTATTCGAAATCGTGATTTATGGTGTTCAATAAATCCTTTATATAAAAATATTGAGGAATACAAAATTTTGGAGTTTTTTAACTATTTTTTTGAATTTTTGAAAAGAGATCATAAATAATAATAAAATATTGATGTTTGTTATGCTTTTTTCAAAAACAAAAAATAAATACTAAGAAAACTTTAAAAATAGAAAATTTTTGTTTACCCTTATATTTTTTATATGAAGAATTTATTAAGCACCATAAGTCACGATTTCGGATACGATAACATAATGTTTAAGGCGTTAACATTTCAAATTGAAATATTAATGTTAGCACAGTAGTCTAACTCTCTCTCTCTCTATATATATAATGCAAAGCTAGCAGACCATATTTAATTATATATATACAGTTCACCGACAAGTAAGCAAGTGGTTCATTATTCCGGGCGATGATAATATTGTTTATATAGTGATATGCTTAATTAAGGTTGTGTATTCTACTTAATGGCATTAATACAAAAAAGTTAGTATTGATAATTGCATTAAATTAATGGTCACATGCATGGTGGAATTCGAGATCCGATCACCATGCATGATCTAGCTAGCTCTCTCTCTCTCTCTCTCTACATATATATAGTACTTTTAACGGAAAGCTTTGTTACTAAATATATACCTCGAGTAGTGAGTACCTTTTACATACACACATGATGCTTTCAGGGCCGGGCTTGCAAATTATGGAATGTAACATGTTATGCATGCAAGTTGGTAATATCATATAATGCATGAAAAGGTTTCCTCACACATATATACCAAAAGACAGCATGCATGCATGCATGCAGCTAGCTAGCTTAATTCTGATCATTTAGTGGTCGGTGATCAACTTTAATTTTGTCTCAACACTCATTAAAATTTAAAAACACGCTCGGTCATTTAATTTGAATGTAGTACATATATGCAGGTGGAGTTTGATTATGAAATTATATTATATATATTATGATTAATATATAATAAGTATATTATACTTGAGGTTAATTATAACTTCCACCTATATGAATATGATTACTTCAAATTAAAGTCGACACAACTAGAAACTAATGCAAAATAATAAGAAACTATATCAAGTACTGTCAATTTGTATGTAAGTCAACAATCTATATATGTGTGGATGATGATTGATGAAGCTGTCTCTGAGATTACTTAATTAATGCTTATTGAAATTAAGAATATATAAAAGAACTTAAAGATTTGGGTAGCCTAAGTTGCAAATTTAACACTAATTAATTAATTGATGATTTTTTATAATATATAAGACACAAAATTATTTTATGATTTTATATTTTTTTAAAAACACTTTGAACTTCAAAGTATTGAGTAAATTAATGAAGTAATTTTTGCTTCTTTTCTTAATTTATATTTCTTTGATTCTTTCCTTGTTCTTTTTAAACTAATGGTTAGATTTTAGAGACTTATTTTCCACAGATCTTGATGCGATCAGACGGACACGATCGTGCCGCACGCGGGCTGCACAGCAAACACAATAAGAATCCTGAGGTCCCCAATAAAAGATGAAATGCACTAAAGATGCCTGCTTTTTGGAAGGCAAGATATTCATATACTCTCTATTAATTTCCCCTAATTATATTCAGTACTATACTTCTGGCTTCCTCACGCTCTGTATATACCCCACAGAATCTCCCCTTGCCTTTATAAGCACACCCCCTCCATGTTCTAATGCCATCATCCAACAAAGCTACCCACACACAAAACAAAAGAGACCATCTTTGATTGATCTTTCACTTCCACAAGACCTCAATCAACAAACCCTATACCTAATTCAAGCATGGCATCCTGCTCCATGAGTTCTGCTAGGAAGAATGTGGCCCAATTTTGGACTCCTCAGCAGAACAAGCTGTTCGAGCAGGCACTGGCATATTACGACAAGGACACGCCCGACAGGTGGCATAACGTGGCACGTGCCGTGGGGGGTAACAAGTCCCCCGAAGAGGTTAAGAGGTATTATGAGCTCCTCGAGGAGGATATAAACCGCATTGAGTCCGGCAGGGTGCCGTTCCCCATTTACAAAGCGGCGAATGGCAATGGCATGGCCTATGAGGAACATAGGTAAGTAGCTAGATAATGTTTGCATTTTGCATTATTTGTTGGTATAATTCTAAGAAGTTTAATCCAATAATTTCAATAGATTTTCATGAGCTTTTTATACTTGTGTTGTATATTATATATATTATCTACATATTCAATAATGAGATGTATGTTTATTTCTTTGTTCTATCAAAGATCGATAAAGGGTAGAACCAACAACTTGTTTGCATGTTATCTACATATTAAATTTAAATAATGTGCAATATAATTTGTGGGTACTTTCTACCAAAATATTTTGCTGGATTTACTTCTTATCAACACTAATTGTATAACATGTCTTCTATCTTGGTCACAATGCAGGCTGAAGCACTTGAGGCTCTAAAGATCATGCAAGAGGTTCTTCTGCTTAATTATGAACACATATAGTCAGGAAGGGAAAGAACCCTGTAAAAATCTAGAATATTGTGTGTGTAATTATGTCTTCAGATCGATCTCCTTATAGTTCTGGTATAAAAATCTCATGTAAAATGTGCCAAAAACCGTTGGCCTACGTACGCACGTACATTTGCTGTAATTTCACATTGAAAGGGACTAGGTAGCCTGATTAATGTTGTAGTACTTTGTAACATGATCTTTGATTATCAGTTAGATGTTTGCACATGTTACTATATGTCGATGTTTAATAATAATGTTAGTTACCACATGATGTTGCATTTCGTTATAGAGTCCGACTTCAATACACCGTTAAATCAATTTCAAATTTTTAACCATCGATGAAGAGAGGGGTGTGTATAAACAATTACGATAATTTTGGTATCTTATATGTCTTGGGATGCTTGTTTTTACGATGAGGGACCTGCAAGTGAGTCCACTATTGAAGTTGCAAAGTATATATAGATTGCACATAATTTTTTTATTTTATCTGTTTTCAAATTATTTCGCTATCCTATACATCTTCTAATAAATATAACTTTGGTTGTTCAAGTTTTCTTATTAATGTACTATAGCGATTCTCACAATTTTATTATTATTCTTTATTACTAACAACTTAACAAGTCATGTGTTATTATATCAGATATGTTCATGTTTAAACATAAGTGTGTTATTGCACAAGAATGGCCAGAGGAGCCAAAAGGAACTGTACTGGTAATAGATTTTCAAATGAGTAGATCTATAGCTAGCAACGCCGCAATGCCGACATAATCAACTCCACCAGTTCAACATGCCTGCGGATGCATGAATGGTGTTTGTTAGATTCCAGTCAATTGATTATATCCATGTGTGCCATGTGTGCCATGTGTGCCTATGCGATTGCTTTCTCTCTACGTGTGATCAAACTCATCCTTTAAGAAGAATGAATTCAGTTCCCCTTCTTGTTGCTTCAGAAAATATCAACCTTCTACATATTTTGCTTAAGAAAATATATATCCAGATCAAGAAGCGACACAGAAAATGAAATGACTGGTTTAGGCTTATAATGCGAGCTGTTCCTCGGCATTTTTTTTTTCCTTGGATGCATGGCCAAAAACATTCATAATAGAATTGCCTTGACCACGCGCGTAATGTGTATTTACCAATTAATGGCCGGAGCATCCTACATCAAAAACACATCAGTAAGACCAGCTGTCCATTGATGGACGGTCTATAGAAGTAACAAATGTATGACAAATGGATCCCATATGGGCCCAGATGTACGTAACAGTTACACTCACCATGTAACTTCTATGGACCGTCCATCAATAGATCCATGAAGTTTCTGAAAACACATTTTAACTATTTGGTAGTTATTATCGATAACATATATGCCAGTATGCTAGATATAATTGAGCCTAGTTAAGACACACCACATTCAAATAATTAAGCATGGTGGTCAAGAGACCAAGAAACTTAAACTGGACTAATTGTGCGACAAGTACTAGCACATAACTAATGTAATCAAAATTATGACATATTCATATATAGTATCATATAAGAAACCCTTTTAAATAGCTTATAATTAATGTAATAATCATACAATTTTTGGAATTTTAATTAATTTATAGTTTTATACTTCATAGCTTGATAAATTTTTATTTTCGAAATATCAGGGGACCTCAAACTCTCAAACGGATGTTGTATCATCTCACTGGCTCAATGGTATCCTGTTGTAACAGCATAGTTAATAAATCAAAAGATTGAAAACGAATGGTTGAAATCACTTTGCTATATACCAATTTCACTCTTTTGAGTTTTGAGTACTGCTTGAGAAAGTAAAAATTAAAAGAAATAGATAAAAATCTCGAAAGCAAGAGAGAATTATTAATTTTTGGAAGTAAAAGATAGAGAGTGATTAGATGCAGTCGAAGGAGATCGATTGAGGATTGCCATCCAAGTTGCGTCACTAAACCTTTGGAGAATACCTTTAACTGTACTATGTTATTCCTGTAAAAAGCTTTTGTCAAAAGATAATATATTTTAGGCCGTTGATTCCTGTTATATGTTCATAAAAAATATGCGATCTTGTGCAAGTGTAATTAAGGTTTATATAATATTAATCCACTACTTGATTTGTTTTTTAAATATGTAACAACTATGAAATTGGATCTTGTGATATTTATATGTTTTATGAAATTGGATTTTTTTCATTAGATGAACCGGACAGATTGAATTCTATCATCTGTAAGCATTGGATAAATGCGATTATGATAAGAAGATATCTTACTGTTACTGGTACCAGATCCCCACCACCACCAGTACCTGGAATTGGAAAGGAGGCAATCATTCACTGTACATGCTGGTGATAGGCAATTGATGCTCGATCGATGTTTGAAGCTGCTACAGAGTAGCCAGATCAGAAGAGTTATAAGTTATAACATATATATTTCAATTAGTATATTGCCGTTTGAGTGCATATATAAAAGATCAATTATCTTATATGGTAATGCTTGTTTTGATTCTTAGAGCTGTGATGCATTGAATATTTTTGTTTTCCAGCAGTGGATCTGTGTTGGCACCTGATGGTATCAGTTGAGTTAGGTATGAACAGTTGTTTGTTTAGGTTTGGATCATTCTTGATTAGTTCCTTATTATTTTCTTTTGCACTGTGCCATTTCTTAATAAAAATGTAAAATTAAAAGTTTAAAACTGCAATTTTCTTGCTGTTTTTTTGGTTTTAAGGAGTTCCGAGCAATATTTAGGTCACATTAATTATTAATTGGAATAATGATCAGCTGCACTGATCCCCATTTGAAAATAAAAAAGAGTAAATATTCCATCTGTATGCTTGAAGGAACAAAACATGACCTATGCTATGGAGATAAGATCCCCATTTCCAGAGATGCATATCATGATTCTTCTTCCACATCTGCTGGCCCTGAATCCTATATAATTATATATCAAGGAGCCGACGAACATTAAAACTATATATCTCTGAGAATTCTTGTTTCTAAATCTTTCTAGTATTAATTGGTTCTGTTTTTTTTTTTTTTTTTTTTTTTGAGGTAGTAGGCGAACAACCTACTATATATTTTCCATTAATCAAAAGAAAAAAGAGTTTACAGAGACTGGGGAATAAAATTAAAAATTACAGACCACTGTAATAAATCCTTGAAACTAAAATTACAATCATTGAAATATACGGATTGAAATTATTCTGTTGAGCTACTAGGCTCCCCTCTTTGTCAACACCCTCCTCCAATACCCAACGAGCTCCCTTGCCTGCCGAACCACCATCACTACACCGGATATATGCTTGTGCATTAAAAACTCTGTTGTTGCGCTCCTTCCATATCACCCATGTCGTTGCCACCCAAAGTTGCTGTTTGTTGGAGAGGCATGCCCGATCCCATTGAGCTTGAATCGATTCTAGAGGCTGTAACTGAACAGTTATGGTCTGTGCCTGTGATGTGAAAGGACATGACGAAAATAGGTGTAGCGCGGTTTCTATTTCCTGTACATCGCATAGAACACAACCGTTATTGGCCGGCCATCCCTTTTTTAATAGATTGTCCGCCGTTATTGGTTCTGTTTTTTGAAAGAAGGAAGCTTAATTTGTGCATTATATTGATCGATAAGGGTGAATATGTGTAGATTGTATTGATTGTGCGATAAAATGTTCCCCTTTAGTTACTGGAGTCTTATTTTCTCAACCCCCTTAATCTCAAAAACTCTATATCTCCAGCTGCTAAATACCAAATATATATACATGTTACCTTCCATCGTATATACTAGCATCCGATAGGCGCAACAAACAAACTTATGTTATATGCAATATGTATACATGTTGCTTAATTTAGAAGATCCTATTTAATTGTGTTGAATAAATGGGGAATCTCTCCTCACTTACTGAACTATATAAGGATTCTTAGTTTCTTACACAAGCTTTGTTAACATGAACTACATGAACCTGTACTTTTGATAAATTCATTAAAAATTTACAACAAAAACTTCCTGAAACCTCAATATATATATCATAACATTTATGCAATGATGCAAAAGAAGTAAAAGAGTGTCTTCCATTTTTGTTTATGAAGCACTTGTATTCAATACACTTTATATATAATTGCAAGCAAGTAGTATATTCCACTTATCTTATAAAGAATCTAATCTTACCAGCTGCTTTATAGGAAACTTTTAACTGGGGCCCTTGTTTTATGTGGTCTCCAAGGGCAGAGGAACCAAATTGTGGCTTTACAGTCCCCCTTTTTGTTCTATGCTTCACTTTACTCTTCTGAGTTCTGACCCCCAACCTATCACTAATTAATGAGCAGAATCTGGACAACTATATGATTAACATATAATTTGATGCATCAGCATATATATATATATATATATATATATATATGTATATATACAGGTTTAATGGATTACTGGCATATATGGAGGGAGACAGAAAAATCTCTAATAGGGTCACTTGATATGCTAAATGTTAATATGTCTACAATGATCACAAAAAGAAGAACAAATTACAATATAATTATGAACCAACAGAATAGATTTGCATGTTTATGGGTCCACCCATAATTTTTCTTAACAAATTATACACTTATATAACTTAAGAATACACATAAGTATGTGAATTTTCAGAAAAATATATTGGGGGACATTAAACCACACTTGCAGCACTCAGATCAGCCGACATATATAGTACTGAACTACTAACAGATGATTTTCCTTTTTGTGCTGTACTTGAGTGATAGTAGCAAAAGCATGAAACTTCAAGGGTACTAGCTAGGGGTGCATTTCACGGAAAAACCCGGAACAGAACAAAAAGACCCGAAATATGAAACAATTTATTGCACATATCTTCACGAAATTAACAGAATCGGCCCCATTCAACACAGTCGCTGCAATACTAGAGCATCCACTCATATATATTCCATTCCTTGGGAAAGCATTACTTTCCGATAAATCAATATACTTCAAGATGTTATTCTCTGAACAAGTTGGTCAAATTGAACGGTAATCGGGAATCTGTGTATGAGCTCGCTAGCTAGCTATGCGATAGCATGATGAGGTTCTCAGTAGTATTTGTTTCATTTCTTCATTCTTTATCAATGGAAAGTTGATACTCTTTTCGATACGATATCAGATGAATTTCAACTTGTTAGTTAATGGTACCAGTATATCAGTTTCAAAAAACCGAAACACAGCTAGCTGCAAGTTCTTCTTCATGAGTACACTAACAAAGTGTATGATGTCAAATAACCTCACTAACTTTAATCTATAAATTAAATAAGCAAATTAAGATTCTTGTATCAAATTTAAATTAACTTTAGTTCAACAATAGAATCAGCATATGTAGACAACACTTTTTCTGTCAAAAGTAACAGTTTTGAAATCCCAAATTGGGACGCTTTATGAAGATCTAAAGTTGAGTGTCTTAGATTTGCTGCTTTGTTTAACTGACTGATCAAATTGAGTTACATGTTCAGTGTTGAAAGTCTTTTTGATCAGTTATTTACTATTGAACATGTGAAAGTGATACACATATATAGTTACTCCAAAACTAGCATATAAAAAAAAAACAGAACAATTATATTACATGGTGAAATTTAATTAAATATGAAACTATTCTTTACAAGTATATTATATCAACGTAAATAAATACAAAAGTTAGATACAAAGAACACGGGTCTGTTCGGCAACCAACGGATTAGCAATGGAAAAGAGGAATTGTGGAATTAAGAACTGTCCCTTTTTCCATACTCTTCCATACATGTTCGGCAACCATAACTTAATTGGAATACTAAGACTTCTACATTTAATAGCAATATTATATTATGTGAATCACCAGTCCTCCTATGAATTCGTGCCAAGTAAAGGAATCAAGGACAAAAAAGTAAAAAAGATGCTACCACATCAGCATGTGAAGCCAAAAGATATGAATAAAATAGTCTCTATTTATTCTCTATTCCCGTCAAAATCTCTATTCCATGGCACCAACAGAATTGAAAATCCTGGAAGAGTGGTCTCTTCCATGCGCACTCTTCCAACCTATTCCTTTGCTATTCGTTGAGATTAGCTTGTCTATTCCTCTCAATTCCTCTATTCCACATGTGCCGAACAGATCCAAAAGGTAGACAAATAAAAAATTAAAACAGAAGAAGGCAAAATGACACCATGGAGAGCACTGTTTAATTAGTGTTTGAATAAATTCAAATTAAAATGGAGAAGTTAATTAATTAGCCATGGTCAATTAATTAATGGCGGCCATGTAAATTAATCACTACAACTGTTAACAAAACATTAATTTTTACAAATATTACTGGGAGCACTTGTATGCAATTAATGCGAAGGGGTAAAAAAAATATAGGAAAAGAGCATGGAGTATATAGTACTAGCTAGTGTATCAACAACACAAAATTCTCATATCCAGGGTCCACAGAATTAGTATCTACATGTCCACATTGTTATAAAATTTGAATTAAGTATTACACAATTTGAGATAAGAGTTACAGATTCTGTATATGTGTGGACATGTGGACAATTAAAATGAGGACGCTTGGAAAATTCCAATTACTTATTCCCTTTTAGGCTAACAGAATCCATATGCCCTATATAAGCCACTCCATACCACCAGACTAACTCACTCATTCAAACATACACAATATTCAACACATCAATTCTTCTCTAAAGTCTAAAAACTCTATACATACATTCTCACATAATCCTATATAACATGGCTTATTGCACCATGAACACCTCGAGAAAGGGGGCACCGCAGTGGACTAAGGGAGAGAACAAACTGTTCGAGGACGCGCTCGTGAAGTACAGCAGGGACACGCCCGACAAGTGGCACAACATTGCGAGGGCGGTGGGGGGCGGCAAGACTGCGGACGACGTGAAACGGTACTATGAGTTGCTTCTGTCTGATATAAACCAGATCGAGTCAGGTCAAGTGCCGCTCCCTGTTTACAAATCGTCGGCTGGTGGCAGAGGTACTTCCATGGCCTTTGAAGAACACAGGTTCAGTGCTAGATTCTGAGTCTGCTCTTTTAATTTTGTCCTCTAGATTATTGAAATTATATGAGTAAATTATATGTGCTCACCCAAAATCCAAGTTATTATTTTATCAAAAAAAAAAAAATCCAAGCTATTAGTTACCAACTGATAGTGATTTTAAATCCAAGCTCTGTTAAATTTTACAAAATAAATTTCAAGATATGTACGATTAAGTTTCATTTTTCATTTCATATCATATACAGTACAATTAATTATCTAAACTTTAAAGTTCTATAGTTCAAAATCTTCAGTACAGTTATTCTTTTCAATATTATTCTCTGAAAATTATGCACAAATTTTCTTTCAAGACCAGATTAATTTGATACAACCTTCTAACAAAACATATAAAAGTTGCAATCTATGGAAGCCTTTTCTCAACATAAAGCTACTAAAAAGAAGTTTCATGACTGACAGGTAGCATATTAACAGAACATATGCCTGCCAACTTCTTCAACAATTCAATGCTGATATATATATTCTTTGCTGCATATTCTTTTGACAGATTAAAGCATTTGAAACTCTGAATGGATAACTCTCTCAAGGAAAGGAAATACAGCAGCAACCTGTAAATTATCCATGTACATGCACCACCTCTGAATGAAAAGAGGCCTGCTAATTATATTAAGTTAAAGCCATATATGTATGTATGTATGTATGTACCAGCAGTGGATGTATTTATTATATATGTATGTATGTATGATCTCTTAAATGAGATCTAGCTAGCTTGTATGATTAAATGCATGTATTATTAATATTTCATAATGAATCATGAATGAATTATGCACTGAATGCCTTTCCTTCTGAAAGAATAATATCTGACATCAATCAAATGTAGTATTATTTAATAATTAATACATAATATGTATTTGTTTTCAGAAGTTACAATTTTGTCCCAGTGAACCCTTAAAATATATAATCATTCAAATATAATTGTATTCTTTAGATAACATGATGTAATTAAGAATCTTCTTTATTAACCAAACAAAAACTTAGCATAATCATCACTAAACAATGTTAGACTTTACCCACTTAACACAGTTTCTTGCCTCATTGAAGAGACAACAGAGGATTAATTGGACCAAAACTTTATTGGGCCTAGATTTATTTATTGGGCTTTAATTTGGGTCATAAATAAAAACTTCCATGTATAACAAAATGTAAAAAAGGATAAATAACATATTGACACGTCTCCAAGAACTTTCTACAAGTGCTGCCACGTATCAAACTAAAGCACTGCCATGTATGCATGGTGGAGTTATAAAAAAGACCAGAAAATGAAAAGCTGTGTGCAAAAGAAAAGAAAAGAGAAGTAAAGAAAATGGGGATGTCTGAGGTCTCAAACATGGCAATAGTACTGCTGCTGCTCCTGATTGTGTTCCTCTCTGGACTTGCAGATATTGGGTACAATTACAAAGCACCCTCTGGTCACTGCCAAGCTATGAACTTGGAAGGGTACACCTTCACAAAGTGCCCCTTTTTGCTGTATTTTGTTAATTGCTTTTCCTCTTGCATTTGCATATGAATCTGTTCAATTTCAGTTGCTCTGGTGCAGTTATCATTTATTTAATTAATTACCTGTCTAACAATTTAATTAATTTTGATCAAATCTTACACACCATACTGATTTTATAGAGGCAAATTATATTATGTGTTCTGATTAATTCTGCATACCCATCTCTGGATTTTGTGTTCTCATGTTCTGTAACCATACTGACATAGTTCTATATTGATAAAATAGTTATTATTAGTATTATTGATATCATAGGCTGGTTACAGTATCCCCTTGTCTTTTTTAATTTCTAAATTGCTTAGAAACATAAGAGGAACATTTATTTAAATATTGGCATCCTCAGGTTAAACATGTTAGCCAATTTCATTTAAATTGGAACAGCATTACACCGTGATTGCGATGTGTTGAGGTGTAATTGGAACATTTTACCATGGCAATGTTACAGGGGCCTAGATCCAATGCTCGGTAGATATAAAATGACTGGAAAGAAAGCTGGAAGGACCCAATTGGGAATGGCTCAAGCTGCATCAGGTACAAATCCTGAATCTTACTATTCCATTTTTGTTATAGAAAAGAAAGAATGGAAAAAAAATGCGAAGTTTCTGCTCATTTTCTCCATTCAATCATTCTTTGCTACCTTGTAAGTTGTATATTCACATTTGGAATCAGCAAGATCATTTCTTTCTTTCAGTGGCCGTTCATATGGGCTTTTATGAAAGCTCAAAAATATCCATATTAATATGACGTTCTGAAACGCACATTCATCGATCCATTTGTGTGTAATCAGAGCGTATGTCGGATACATTGCAGCATCACCAATAAGATGTAAAGTAATGCTTGGTATCATTATGACTTCTATGTATATGTTAGAAAAATGTATCGGATTTGTCACGCCGGCCACGATGAATGGGTGATTTTTTGAATGAAGAAAATAATTTAAACTGAATCATAAAACATGAAATGGTTTTAGAAAAGAAAAAAAAAAGTGAGAAAACTGGATTTTTCAAAATCCATTCAGTTTATAATGTGCCAGATTTTGAAATCCGGTACGTAATTTACTGACCACTTGCAAATCCGGTACACTATTTGCAAATCGGATTATCAGAATCAGGCTGGCAATCTATTTTTTACAACAACAATACCAGAATCAGATTGTTTGTCTATTTATATCTCAATTTGGATACAGGCTTTGAGGAGGATACTTTTCTTAGAAGTTCTTGTTCCAAATAAGGAATTTGAAATTATGAAAAAGTGAGATATTTTATAAAACTTTTGAAGCTATATATTGTAGAATAAGTATACAAACATCAAATTATGAGAAGAGGTGATCCCTGTGTGTAAAAATATGTGAAATTTTGGCAACATTAATAGTGCTAGTGGGCCAAATTGGGCTAATATGATTGTTGTTTAAGTTAAATATGCACTAAGCATAACCAATTTTAATCTGAATTTAACTTGCATATTAAATGTCTACTCTACAGAAGTGCAACATGGAACCCCGAATGAAGCAGAAGGGACTCAAGCCATAGCTCAAAACAAGGAGACAAAATCAGCAAGCAGTTCTTCTGCTGATAGAGCAAAGGCGGCCTATGAAAATGCGAAGGACAGGGTTGACGAAGCATATCAAACTGCCAAGGAGACGATGACCGAAAGCGCAAGGAAAGAGTACGAGAATGCCAAGGAGAAGGCGTCCAAAGCCACGGGAGATCTCGGTGCCAAGATGAGGGAGGAAAAAGAAGAATTGTAAGCAATTTTATCAAACTATGTGTTTTGACATGTTTTATGAAACTTTTTAGTAGCCTAGCATGTTTATTAATTTTCCAGATATTTGAATCGAAAGAGAAAAAAAAAAAAAAAAACAGAGAGATTTACATGTCGAGATCACAGTAACTCATGTCGAGACTTTACATTTAGATATCACAAAAGGCATCGGACATTGTCCAAAGTCATTTGGACGGTCTAAAGGATTCTGAGAGCTGTAAGATCTAATTTTTAATAATTGATCAGCCGTGTTTTAATCATGTAAGTGCTAAAAATAGCATGCTAGTTATATTTAGAATGTTGGGTCACATGTTATCACTGTTAATAAACATATAAATTGAATCGAACGGTTTAATCATGGCTTTGGACGGAGAACGGTATCCGTCCAAATGGTTTTGGACAAAATTCTAATCCATCACAAAAAGGTGTGAATCCATGCTCCCTGCGGCTTTGCTAGATAAGTTTTCAAAATAGCATTTCATCAAGAAAAAAGGGTTATTGGCTAATGTTTAAACTTTTCATGTCACCTAGACCGAGTTTATTTGAGTATCTGCCATTTTAATGGATAAAAGGGATATTAGCGAATAGGATTAGAATTATGTCCAAAGCCATTTGGACGGTCTCCGTCCAAAGTCATAACTAAACCGTTCGATTCAATTTATATGCCGTTCAATTCAATTTATATGTTTATCAACGGTGATAGCACGTGACCCCATTATTTTAAATATAACCAGAATACTATTTTTAACACCTACATGATTAAATCACAGTCGGTCAATTACTAACAATTAGATCGTACCTCAGAACGTTTGGACCGTCCAAATGGCTTTGGACAATAACCAAACCCTAGCGAATATGGCTATACAAATATCACTACCCTTATATATCCCTTTCACATTATGATGTATCAGTGGTTTAATTTAATGCAACTTAATTAGATATAAATTTTAATTCAATAATTCTTAATTGGCTGTTTAGATTTTTTTTTTAATATATTTTTTGTACCGTTGCGTAATTGTTATTATTGTA
The DNA here is from genome assembly GCA_030179965.1 of Cyperus esculentus. Classification (NCBI taxonomy): domain Eukaryota; kingdom Viridiplantae; phylum Streptophyta; class Magnoliopsida; order Poales; family Cyperaceae; genus Cyperus; species Cyperus esculentus. The sequence goes on along the minus strand of JASGLE010000025.1, from coordinate 2,577,384 downwards.
GGGGCGCCGGACCTAGGCATGGACAAGCCTAGGACCGTGTCCGGGCTTGATTTTTGAAATATATTGATGAGTACTAATTTTTCGTCTATATTAAATAATACTTATTTACATTTGTAGTTATTGTGTCCGGGTTTAATGATTTGCCAGCAAAATATATTGTAATAGATTTCCTTGTTTCATATATTAGACAATTTATGTCCGGGCTTAAAATTTTTGTAGATCCGTCCCTGTATTATTGTTTCGTCTTTGAATATACGTGTGCTTCACACTAGCATATATGTCTAGTGTTAATGGTTGTACAACGCTCTCTGTGTGGGAAAACGCAAGAGAACGAGTTTAGCATACAGAAATTAATGTTTTTAAAGAAAGTAAACTGTCTAATTTACTGTAGTGTTGTTAATCAACATTTAGTCTAGTGATAATGACACACACACATATATATATAATGTTTGGTATGAAATTCAGATGGGGTCTCGTATACTATTGAAAATGAATGAATGTGTGGTTTGGAATTCAGTGGATCTCATAGGAAGGTATTGCAGTGTCATCTAACATTCTTGTAGGATCAAGATGCTCTCATGTCATTTTATAGGACCTGTCGGTATGAAATTTGTAACCCCTGAATTGAAGAGTGGACAAAACAGTTAATCAATAATAAAATAAAATAAAGAACCGGTCTTTGGTTTAGTGGTTAAGGCTATGCTCTCTGTGTGGGATGTCTTTTATAAACATTTAAATTTGAGTAGTTTGGCCTTTTCTTTTATTTCAGGAAAAAAAAAATGGCTCTAGATTAGTTTAATTGGGGATTCATCATTTTTCAAATTATTGAAAAATAATTTATAGCAACTTGTGAAAATAATTTCCAATAATCTAATAATTTATTGTTAAAGATTAAATTTGAGTGGGACATTTTTTTATAGACATTTAAATATAATCTGAATGGAACGTTTTCAATAAACATTTAAATTTGAGTGCTCTCATCTTTATCTACAAAAATGTAATCCTTGAACAAAAACAACAACGAATTCTGATGAATTTTATGAAATATCATGCAATTAATCAATAAACATTTCTAATTATGTGAATTTGTTGAAGTTTAATAGGAGATTAGGAGATACATTGAACACACAAGTAGGTAAAAGTAAGGTCACCCTTCAACTTCAATGAATTATATATAAGTTTGTTTAAGTCATTACTAAGTTATCCTGTCTAGTTATTTCATGTCAATTATTTTCCTTAAAACATGCATGATGCAGTGATGGCTTGCAATTGCAAATTGGAAAACATGTTCAGTACACCTATAAAAATAAGGTCATCTTTATATCTCTTTCTCACGTTCTAACACACTCATATACACTCATATGATTTTTACAATTGATTATGCACCATGGTGCAAAACGTGTTTTTGCACCGCCATTGAATCTCTTTTTCCAAAACTCAAATGACCAAACCGATTTGCCCAACACAATCTACATATTAAGATTATACGAAGTACCAAATTTTATAATTTTTGGAATATTTTAACTATTTTTTCAGATTTTTCAAAGATGAGTACTTTTTGATATTCCAAATGACATTATTTTATTATTATTTTTGGTCTATCTTTCAAAAATCCAAAAAAAAATAGTTAAAAAATTTTAAAAATTGTAAAAATTTGGTATTCCACTATATCAATATGTAGAATGTGTTGGTTCAATTAGATTTGGCATCTGAAGTTCAGTTTGTTAGATTTTGAAAATGGTGGTGCAAAAACGCGTTTTGCACCATAGCGCATAATAATATATCTCTTTACAATTGTATATTTGTTAACTAGAAAATAATTTCTATTAATTGAAAAGATATATCTGTTAACTGAAAAATAATATGTATTAACTAAAATTCATCAAATAATTTCTAATAATCGAAAAGATATATATGTTAACTGAAAAATGATATGTATTAACTAAAATACGATGGATGGATGTATATCAATAAAATGTGACTCTACCTAATAATTTTGCAAATTTAAAATCTGCAATAATCCGGTTGAAGTATAACGACCAATTAAGCACAGTATGATTTGCACTTGCAATATAAAATTTGAAAAGCTGATCTCACACCTTTTCTTGTCATTACTAATTAGAGTAGTACTTAGCTAGCTTCCTAGGTTTATAAACTAATGTAGCTATATGACTACGTTTATAAACTAATGTAGCTATATGACTAGGTTTATAAAACAATAGTTGTAGGGGTACCAACTCCTCTAAAATGGTAGATGGTGCAATCTGATTCAGACAATTAATCTTATTTTCAGAAGTGATTAGTTTCTTCTCTCAAAAAGAAAATAAAATTAATCAGCATAAGGGAAACTAATTATAATTGTGTTGAGCCTAACGTTTAAATCTTTGTTTTAAAGATTCACGTTTAAAATTTTATGAAAAGTTGGAACCGCTAGAAATTAAAATATGAAATTTAAAATCATTTAGAGAACTAGCTTTTGGTCTAGTGGATAAGGGCAACGCTCTCTGTGTGGGAGGTTGCGGGTTTGAAATCCGGATGAGAGGTCTTTTATAGATATTTAAATTTGAGTGGCTTGACCCTCATCTTTATCTCAGAGAGAAAAATTTTAATCATTTATCAGAGAAAAGAAGTAAAAAGAAATAAATAAATGCTTCAAAATAATTAAGCCTCTAGATCTCCATGATTGCTAAATAATTAAGCTGTTAGTCTAATGTCTTGTAGGTCCATGCCGAAGTTTCAAAGTCGGCAGATTTGACAACAATTTGATGAATAAATTTCAGGTTTAATCAATCAAAGTAGTTTTGCATGAACCAAAATGTAACATTTTTTAGATAAATAAGAGTGTTAAATTACTCAAATTTAAATGGTTTACACAGGACCCATCCATATTTTGAATCCACATATATATTTTAACAAAAATTATTGACGTTTTTAAATCATTTTTATTGATATTTTTAAATCACAGGTGAATGCTATTGTCGATTCTATTTTGGACCATTGTAGAGGTACTTTTCAGACCATCTGAAGGCGAGATATTTTTATGTAATGGGAGGAGGGATAATGTTATATTTTATGGGTGGTGCTCGCTCTATTGTCCAACGGTTTTTGGTGTTAAATTTGAATCATTCTTTAATGATCAATTTTCAATTGGATTATTCTTCATCTTGGAAAGGTAAAGAGAGCGACAGCTCTGGATTGAGGTTGTTCCGATCCATCTTCAAATAATGTTGGGGAGGATTTTAATATAAGAGAAACATCCTGCGTTCATTGAAAAGTTGTTCATACGTTTACAGACATGTAAAGAATGCAACAGATACATCTCAAATGTAACAAATAAATTCTAAAATGTAACCTATAGAGACTATGGACAGCTTTTCTATATGGACGTTAGATTTTGCTCTTAATATATATACCCATGCGTTTGTCTTATCACTATGGCACTATCACAAATCATTTATTATCAATAATTGAAAAGGCAAAGTTTGTGCATTAAGTTTTGTTTGACAAAAAATTTGGAGCATTTTGAGTTATATGATTTGATGAAAATAAATGAAAAGATAGAGCTAATAGCTAGAATTTAGCACCGAATACTTATCAAAAATTTATGTTTTTCATCCATCACATGACTTAGAACGCTTCAATTTTATTTTCTCAAATAAAACTTAGTACAATGTAGCAATACTCTATTTTTTAAAGTATCGTCGTATTTACGCCAAAAACTTCAATTTGTTAATTTGTTTTGTGATAAAAAAAGGGAGCATAATTAGTGGTACTAGTTAACCACAATATCTCATTGATAGTTAGGCTTCCTGATTTTGTGTTGAACAAACCTCTTTTTACTATTATATGATTATATTACTTTACAGATGCAATATAATTCAATTGCTTATATTTATTTTACTTAGACTTATATACTAAATGATTAACTAATGGAATCAAAATTGTAATTATATATATTGGATATTCAATATCTTCAAAACTCTACCCCTACGAACAATCTACTCGGGCTCATTCGAAACTTCACAGAATCATGAGTGGGTATCCTCTTAGTTAATCGATATGCGATCTCGACCGTAGATTTGAGATCACGGACAAATGCAAACACGTCGGTCAGAGTTTTAGATTCAGGGAAGTACTATTTAATGTGTTGTGCGGGCAACCATAAAAATTACGGTAACTCAGATGATCCAAATTCCAGAATCATACCTATGGAAAGCTAATATATAGCCTGCTAAAATCTAAAACTAATGCTCACATCCACTGTATTTTGATTAGATAGTTAGGTTAAAAGAGAAGGCTACATAGATTAATTTATAGAGGAAGTTAAAGAGGTGCACGATGAATATACATCCTTAATTTTATCTTGGTGCCATACATGTCACGGTCAATGCCACCACTCGAATATCGATATAATTTGATCATCCTTCAGCAACTCTGCAGCAATTTTTTTAGATAAAGTCGAGGGTCAAGTGACTCAAATTTAAATGTCTATGAAAGATTCTCCATCTCCGCAGCAATTAATTATCAGGCTATTTGGTCTCTATTAGAGAACTCGTTCATAGGATTCTGTCCATAGCGTCCACAGGTTACAAATTAAATTAGATCTATTTGTTATAAAATTGGATGTGTTTGTTACATTTTGAGTGTGTTTATGGATATATAGATGCATTCTCAGTGAACGCAAGATACATGTTTCTCTTTTCTATGTATCTGTCGGTAACTCTAGCAGGATTGTAACAGGTATATAGAGAGAAATCACTAGATAAGATATTAAGATGCATAAGTAAGATATGCAAGTTTGTTTGAAAAATAGAAATAAGAAGCCAATTTTGTATTATTAGCTTTTCAAGTTTCAATCATGCATGCTATATATGCTCCTATACTTTATTAGCATGCATGCATGTGCTATTTCTTTGTATACACAATGGGTGACATAGCCAATAATAGAGAGAGCCAAACATTTCTTTGTATACGTACACAGCCAAACACAGGAAAATTGACATTAACATAAATTAAGAATGGTATATATCAACATAAATAGAGAGAGCCACAAGCTATGGAACATGTTTCACTAAATCATACAGGAAAAATTACTACCATAGTGCAAGATTTTTTTTTTTTTGATATTGAGATTTGTTTTTCACAATAAATTCTAAATTAGAAATCCACTGCAAACGTTCGTGTTTAGTCGTCATGGGATCGTACAGGATGGGATTTCATGAGTTTGGGAAGCCACAAATTCATTTATGGGAACCCACACCCATGAATTTGCAACGGGAATATATTTATAGTAGATGTTCGGTTGTATTAATAGAATAGTTACGGAAAATCTTGATTTGTTTAAAATATACATATTTATCTATTCAAATTGTTTAGTATATTATTAGTATATATACCTTGTGTAATTTGCTAGTTACTATGACCATTTAATTAGAGATAAGGATTTAATTACGGTTGATTAGCATGTTTTCCTTTTTATTTTTTCTACTTTTATGTTATTTGATAAATTTCATATAACAAGAATTGTTAAAAGGAACACATGCTAATCAAATATTTGTGCATTTTCCCCCTCAATAATTCTCCATCCAAGTCACGAATTAACTCACTCCATAAATTTCACATTGTGGGTTGCAAAATCAGAAATGAGACTAAACTGAGAGCAAGTAGCATAACACAAGGACGAATTTGTGCTCTGTTCGTCTCATGTTCTTATTTACTAAACAAAATCAGTTTTTATGACATATTCTAAGACATAAATTCACAGCTCTATCGCATTGTTGTCTTCATATTGTATGAACTGTAACCAATGTTGGATATATTTTTCAAAAAAGAAAAAAACACAGTATCATCATTTGGTCGGCTTTAACTATTTAAACATCCAATTATATAACAAACTATTGCAAAATACAACCATAACAAACCGTTTAGTTAGTCCCAAACCAGTGTGAAGTACTGCAAATTTTGAAATAACAGAGTGCTACAGCTGGTTTTCTGTCAAAAATAAATCAGGCTAGCTGCATTGTAACTTGAAACATTATTATACTTGAGCTATCCACAGTAAAATTAACCCTAGTAATTATTCAATTTTGAGGCTTGTTTTTACTCGCGGATACCAATAAAAAAACTCACATTGGATGAACATCCAAATCATGTAAGTTTCATTACTACTCTCAACCCCCACTTCCACCCAAAAAAATGCACAAACATTAATGCTAAAGTAGATTAAGTTTCCCCAATGATATTATATATTGAGTAATACCTAGTGTCCATAGAATATTTGTCCATAACGTCTATAGGTTACAAAATTAGATCTATTTGTTACAAAATCGGATGTATTTGTTACATTCTGAATGTGTTATGGACACATGGATGCATCTTCAGTGGACACAAGATATTTCTCTTATATAGTTTCTTAACCCAGAGCCAGGAGAATAAAAAAATATAATGCACTTGTATTACTTAATGTACTTCAAGAATTCAACGATCCAAGAGAAATGCAACATTGTTCATGTTGTAAATCTGGTCCCGTTTGTGTGACCATATTGCATTTAAGAAAATGTAATAAACAGACTATCTGAAAAAATATATAAATTCTAAATTACAACAAAGGGGACCAACTTCTGAGAATAAACATGTGGACATGTTAATTGAATTTCGGCATGGGGGTACTTAGTCATGAGATTACCGTTACCACCATTAATGTACATTTAAGGGTTTCTGGAAAAAAAAAAAAAAGCAAAGGGTGGCCAACAAACAACAAGACCATTCTTTTTTTTTCTTTTTTTTTTTTTGATGAGGGAATGGATGGAAAGTTTAAAAAAAAAAAAAAGGATAAAGATGGATAGGTATACCATAATTAAGGAAAATATCCGGATTAAACAGACTACATGGTTCTTTGGAACTACAAATAAGGAAGCAAGTTTACTGTTTACATCCCTAAAATAAGAAAGCAAGTGTAAAATTGACTAAATGGGCAAGCATGGTTTGACTTGTCTGTCCAACAAAAAGGGAAAATGATTTGAAAGAGGTTCACAGACATAATGGTTGAATCATCAATCTTTATCTTGAAAGAAGTTCAACACACCCAAAATGACAAATCTTAATTCAGTAAATAACTAAATATAAACAAATTTAGTTGAATGTAGAACAAGAGATAAAAAAATTAACCATTTGGTTACCCATAAAACTGTTCTCATAGGATACCAATATGTGCAGTAACTCCTTTCTTTCTTTCTTTCTCCAGCAAAGGTTATGGTCCCCTATTTGGCATGCTCTCTCTGTCTCCCCTCCAACATTCTTCACCACAAAACTTTGACAAATTTGCCAAAGGGGAATTAATGAAGCAACATATATGTATGTTGGTAGTGTATGATTGTCTGGACATCACCATTCAATAGCTTTTAATACCCATTGACCTTATCCTCTTCCCTGATCAGGTACTCCTAAAACATCTCTTAACAATGCTCTTAACAATGAACTGGATCATTATTTTAGACGGTTTTTCTATATAAAAAGGAATTAAAACCTGTAATATGCATGATATAAACTAGTTTAACATCAGAAATTCAGTTCTACTTTTCATTCATGTTCCAAAAAAGCTTAGTTGCACAAAATAACTATTTAATTTGAGCAGGGATTTATTGAAAATAGTTATCTTGACAATCTTGATAATAAGATTTTCAATAAACTTTAAAAAAACACTATTTTGTTTTAAATAGAGAAAAAGTTTATAGAAGTATTATTTAACTTATAGATCAATTATGTTTTCAATTATATTCAATTTAATTGACGTTTGATCGCTCTTCAATGACTTGTTAAATTACAACTGTTAAAAAGCGCATACACAAATTTTGATAAGCCATCAAACAATATGCAAATTTGCTGAAATTTGAAACACACTCAATCTGTAAGTTATAAGAATACATTATACATCCATAAAACTCCATTTCATTTTTAATATTATCTAAGAAAATTTTCAAAAGTCTCGTTGTCAAGTTTGTCGAGATAAACATTGTCAATGAACCCCTCATTTAGTTTTGGCACTTTTTTTTTTCTCATTTCATGTACCTCATACAGCAATATGCTAGCATTTCTTTAAAATTAATACAGAAAAATTTGTTATCACATAGCACTTGATAAACAAAACAACAAATAGAATTTTTGAAACTTAATCATAGTTATTTTCTATTACAGATTGTTGTTTATTATGAAAAAATTACACTATAATAATCCTCCTAATATGAATTATCTACCCGACAAAATATATTTCAACAAGAGGAAATAATATTGGGAAACCTGAAGAACAAAGTCTATTACTAGAAATACAAAGTTGTGTATCGAAAATCTCGACATTTGTTTCTAAATTTATTTCATTGTTATTCAACTCAATGCTCAACAATTTCAATATAAAGATGGTGATCTAATACATTTTACACAGTAGGTAATTACAATAACAAAACATGTACCAGCAGCAAAAGCAGCCAAGCAAATCAGTAAGAATTGGGTCTTATTTATTTCCTAATTTCTGGATTCTTTTTCTTGAAGGAAGAGAGGAATTAGAGAACGAATCAAGCACTGGAAGAACAAACAATCTATGGTGAATCATGGGTCAATTCTCTTCTCTTAATTTCCTCCTTTTTTTTTCTGTCTTGAAAGAAACCTAAGAATTAAAATCTTAAAATCTTAAACAAAACCAAAATATGAGGGAAAGGAAATATGAACCCACTGATTTAATTGTCCCTCTTTCTCACTGCAGCTGCTGATTTGGGGATTGCTGTAACTGTAACTGTACCTGCTGCTGCTGCCCCTGTGATTGCTGCTGCTGCAAATGGTCTTGCTTCCTTGCAACATGTTTGTTATTATGCATCCACACTTTCAACACCTGCCTCCTCACACCCACCTCACCGCAAAACCGTTCGACCGACTGCTCGTCTTGCTTCAGGATCCGCCACCCGATCCTCTCCGCGAAAGCGAGCATCTTGTCCTTCTGCTCCGGTGTGAACTTGGTCCTGTGCCGCTTTTTCGACGATGTATGCGTCGGTACAGCCGACCCGGTACCGATTCTCTCCTCGCTAGACGACTCCGTCGTGGTACCGCCACTGAGCCCGCTCTGGTACTGTCTTCCTTGGTACGATGAGTACGGGTGATGGGTAGGAGGCGGTAGAAGGAGAGGCACCGACGACGCATTGCCCGAACCGGAGAACCGACCGGTACCCACAAAATCTTTCCTGTGGAAGCTGCGGTGGCACGTACACGCTGCGCACCGTAACGGGTTTTCGGGGTCGGGCATGAACTCCCCGCAACCATCCAACACATGTCCACCCAATGCCGCCGCGTGGTTCTTCAAGCACTCATGGTACGTCACCGTCACGGTGCTGCTACTGGCAAAATTGGGTGTATTAGGGTTTGGCTGCAATTTGGTGCCGGTTTGAGGAATTGGGTCATTTTGATGGCCATTCCTGGAGCTGGTACCGGCGACAGAAGCAACACCAGTTGTGGGTCTTGGAGAGGAGAAAGCGGAGGAGATTCGGAGCGAGGAATGGTTCGGATTGGGGCTCAAATTGGTGCCTGAATTATTGTGGTGGTTGTAATTGAGAGGAGAAGAAGAGGAGATATCGATATGGGTTGATATCTCCTCCTCCTGGCTCCTGAATTCCATGAAACCTTTCTTAATTCTTACTAACACTTATTAAAGTTTAGATAGATAGCTATTTGCTCAGTGCCTCATCATCAAGGTCAGAACTTGTGAACTGGGTTGAGGTGTAATTGCACCAAAAGGAGAGGAAAGGGGGTGAGATGAGAAGGACTAGACGAGGAGGAAGTGCAGCAGAAAGGAAAGGAGGCACTGGGCAGGGGATGCTTTTGCTAATTGCTATAGCTCAACAGTTGAGGAAGTTGTGAGAGGAGTTGAGGTGGATAGAGAGTGGAGAGATAAAGAGAGGCAGGAGAGGAGAGGAGAGGAGAGAGAAGGGGTTGGTGAATAATTGAGATGGATACTGGGGATTTGGTTTGGTTTTCCTTTGTTTACTTGTTTTACTTTTGCTATGCACCTTGTGTCGTAGAAGTCAGAAGACTTTCAGTAGAGTTAGACTATTATACTAACATTAACGCCTCAAAATTTATATTATCGTATCTGAAATCATAATTTATGGTTCTTAATATATTCTTTATATGAAAATATCAAAAAATACAAAAAATATCATAATTTATGGTGCTTAATATGTTCTTTATATAAAAATATTGGAAAATACAAAAATATCATAATTTATAGTGCTTAATATGGTCTTTATATGAAAATATTGGTGAATACAAAATTTTTTTATTTTTAGAGTCTTCTAGGTATTTATTTTGAATTTTAGAAAAGAGCTCATAAATATTATCAAAATATTGATATTTGTACACGTTATTTTCAAAAATATAAAACATTTACATAGAAAACTCTAAAAATGATTTTTTTTTTTTTGTATTCTCCAATATTTTTATATAAAGAATATATTGAGCATCATAATTCGTGATTTCAGACATAATAACATAAATTTTGAAGCGTTAGTATTTTGATCCGAAATGCTAACGTTAGTATAATAGTTAGTATAAATTTTGAAGCATTAATATAACGTTAGTATATAATAATAGTATAAAAGTGTAACTCCTTTCAGTCAGGTTTCAATAGATATACGATGCCCAGGAACAGGAAGTGTTACTGTGTCAGACATTTTTTTTTTCAATGGGTAAGCTTCTTTAACAAAACATAATCAAATTATAACATTGCTGTTTGATATATATACAAAATAGTAATCATTAAAAATATTAAAATTGTATGTACTATGTAGTAACCAACAACTGAACAGATAAAAGAAAAATAAGGTAGTTGATCATTTTTCTCCTGAACTGCATAGATAATACGGATGCGGATGATGAATAAATGATGAATGAGTTATTATATTGTTAATGACGTTTTTTTAATGCATTTCATATGGACAGTAATTTCATTATTTAATTAGTGGTACTTAAGTTCAATAATTGCCATACAAAATAAGTTGTATTATAATAAAACCATTATAATACAAAATATAACTTATTTAAAAGTAAATAATAAAGTCTTTGATGTACCACTGACGTTATCAATGATCATGCATATATTCATAACATTTTTTTTTTTACTAACCTATCAATGATCATATAAAGAAAAGTACCACCTCCAGTCTTTTGAAAATTTATTTTTGCTCCTAATGAATCCGGCAATGTTGGCGGTTGCCAAAAAGAAGGTGATTTGTTAAACAAAAACATTTTCCACTGTTTAACATATTTTGGCTAGATTCATGTTTAAAGAATTAATTTTTCCACTATACATATCAGTGATATATTTAAGTACGACATTCATCAAATTGATCATCAAGTATAGTAAGATATTTTGAAATCGTTCTTTTTAGGACAGCATATGGTATCGGATGGGCGATGCAATACGAATTAATCCCCCACTTAAACAAGTAGTAAGAGTGAGTGATTTTTAGATGAACGGATAGACCCAAACCAAAGTTTTAGGTCCTTCAATTTTTTTTTTTTTTTTTTTTTTTTTTTTTTTTAACTGGCCACATTTGATCTAAAACTATAGGACCCAAACCAAAAGTTTCGGATCCTTTTCCCTCAATTTTTTTTTTTTTTTTTTTTTTTTTTTGTAAAACTTTGGTTGGGAAAGAATCAGAGGTGGCAGATTGTCGGGTCAGTTTGACCAAATGGAAAATGTCAGGTCGGGTCGGGTATCGGGTTGACGGTTGCCGTCATTTTTTTGGGTCGGGTTTGGGTCTGGTCAGGTATCGGTTTGACGGCTGCCGGCATTTTTTTGGGTCGGGTCGGGCGGATTTTTCGGGTTTGGTCAGGTTTTGCACCTCTATACCCGGGTCGGGTCGGGTTCGGGTTCGAGTCAGTCCGCATTTCCCTGGGTTCGGTCGGTTTGACTTTCCTTGAAACTCGGGTCGGGTTGGGCGGATTTTTCGGGTCGGGTCAAATTTTGTCACCTCTGGAAAGAATGAAGTGGGAGGCAGGAAGAAAGAGGGTGAGGCCGGGAGGAAATTTGAGATACTATCAAATTACAAGTCAAATAATATATATTTATGTACTTTCTCGAGTTAGACTATTATGCAAACGTTAGCATTTCATATCGAAATGTTAACGCCTCAAAATTTATTTTATCATGTCGGAAATTATGATTTATGGTGCCCAATAAATTCTTCATATGAAAATATTGGGAATACAAGAAAATTTATTTTTAGACTTTTTCAAATATTTATTTTATATTTTTGAAAATAGCTTGTACAAACATGAATATTTTATAAATATTTATGAGATACATTCTAACTCTAAAAATGGAAAGTTTTGTATTCTCTAATATTTTTCATGTGAAGAATTTATTGAGTACCATAAATCATAATTTCGAAAATAATAACATAAATTTTGAGGCGTTAACGTTTACATAATAACCTAATTCCACTTTTTCTTATTTTTTTAGATTTCTTTAATAATTTTGTAAAATGTTTGAACAACTCAATTGTCAAGATTGTCAGGGTAATCATTATCAACTGATCCCTACTCTCTATAACCTTTTTGTTGCAAGATGCATATGATATCAATTCTTTTTCTATAAAGTTTCTAATAAATAATAGTAATTGTTACGTTAGTCTCCATAATAACTAACTGCATTAATTTACAAAAGCAAATGTTTCATACAAATTCGTTAAATTAATATTTGAGGTTATGTTATTTCTTGGAATATAACTTGGGCACATATTGTTCATACTAGCATCAATTTCATTATTTTTTTATTTGAATAAATAAGTGACTATGAATTCGATCGCAATTGCATCCTCAAATTTTAATTGAATATGGATCTGTACAGATCTTATAATTTTTTACAATTCTTAACTTTGATAATTTTTTAAACATAAAAATGAGGATCAAAGATCAAACCTCTCATTTTTTAGACCTTCCGAATTTCTACCATGGTCCATGGACCATATATATTTGGATCATACCAGTAAACAGCCTATCATGTCTTGCTGTGAGCTTAAATTATTATTTTTTATAATAAATTTTTAAGATAATATGTAATGGCTTTAAATTAAGAAAATTAATATGGGCCTCAAATTTTAACAGGTTAAGACATTAAAACAAATCAACAGTACTGATCTATCTAAGAAAATGATCAACGAACGGCTGAGGTTTCTTCTTTGAGGAAGATAGAACTTTCATATCAAAAAATCTAATATACTTTTATTAGGAGTAAGGATATATGATAAAAAATCCGATTTTATTGTCAACTAAAACCCTACCCTTTGCTAGATGCCACATAACATGTACGCATAACCTTCTAGTTTTTTTAATTAACCACCTCCTAATCAGCATGTTATCTTTCTTGAACAACTCTTGACAATTATGCCACTTTGGAAACGGCTATTAGTAGTTTCCAAGGCTTGCCAAAATCACAGAGATCGGTTCATGTTATGTTAAACATATTAGTACTTATTCCCAAATCCGGCTTTTAAAATTCCGGATTACTTTTTAATTATCACATTAACAGACGTGGTGCAAGATGGGCCTCTCTGTTTTTATATATATATATATATATATATATAATTTGCAAATCAAATCCCTACGTACCGTACCGTTCCGGTATGTGACTAATTATATAACCTTGGTTTCCCAAAACGGGGTCAAACCCTAATTAATATGTCCCCTTAATTACAGCTTGTAATTATCAACCCTTTTTCATTGTTTGAAACTTTGGATGTGATCATGTTTGTCTGATTATGTTTACACAGCAGATGAGATAAGTCTCAAGTCTCTGTCTTATTATTAAAACGGAAAAAAAAAAAAGGGTGATTTTCAAATGGCCTTATTAAACATTCAATGCCGTTACTCAATTTAGCACGCTATTTAAATTATTTAGGGGTGATTGATTGATTAATCACATCAGTGATTTCAAACTTTTGACTAATAATAATCTGGAATTAGAAAATTATTTTATAAAATTGTGTAATTAGTAATAGTGATCTCTAATATATCAAGAGGAGAGAGCATTTTCCTGAAGGAGATGATACTTATACCAAATTCGATACCATCTTTTTATTTATGTTATTGAATTATTATTTACATTAATATTTTTAATTTGCTACATATTTTTTACCATTATTTTATATAGATGCTATACAAAATAAGTAGCATAGAAAAGTCATTAATGTGAACAACAACTCATTTAATATTAAAAATAACGTGAATTGTAGTATGATATCGAATTGATTTGTATCTCCATAACATTTTTCCTTTCTAAATTGAAAGGTTTTATATCAACCCGCAAATCAATTCTTTGAGGATCTTCAAGAATACTATTTATACTATTTAAATAGCATTAATTATCTAGCTATAACTCATTAGGGCACTAACATACACTACTACTATTAATTTATACTATTTAAATCGCACTTACATTTCTTTCTTCTACTTTTTTACTTCATCTTCTTAATATTATTAGACTCTCTAATAGAATGGTAATTACTAGTGATCCATGTAACATTCACAGATTAATGAAATTTGGGGTACTGTAGACTCTCATCTTTTTTTAGTAACATAGATACAAATGATACCAACATTGATACCAATTATTTATGTATTCATTTTAAATGTGTCGGTATTTATATATCTCAATACAGTGTACAAGGTAAGTTGCATAGTGAAACCATTAATTGAATATATGCCATTTAATATGAATATTAACTCAGTTGATATCATGTTTGGTATCTCTATTACATTTTTCAAAAAAAAACTAATTGCTGTGAAAAGAAATCGACACTACAAAAAAAATAACAATAATAAATAAAAAAAAATGATACTAATGTTTTATTATAAAGTTATTTATTGACAAACACTGTCGTTTTCGGATAAAACCAAGCATAGATGCATTTTTTTTTTTTTTCAACATCAAAGGTCCGTAGGCAACGGATTTCATTCATAAGAAGTGATTACATTCATAGGGTCCATTTTAGCAAATCGGGTACGTTTGGATCGGTAAGGATTAGTGAAAGAATAGAGGAATTGAGAATAGTAGGTTAGAAATAGTGATTTGGATTAGTAATAGAAAATAGTAAAAGTTAGTGCTATTCTAAAAGAATGAAATGTTGTTTGGAATAGTGATTGGATAAATAAATAAAAATAGTGGTTCTTTTTTTCTCTCTCTTGCCGGTTAATAGTTGTTATTTACTTTCAAGTAACTTCTATTTTAATGATTCTATTTCATGCTTATTAAAATGTTAAAAATTAATTACTAAATTTATAATAATAAAAATATTACAAGGCAATAGCCCAAAATTAATTTGACAAATATGGATATATGCATTGTTCAATTTGACAAAAGCACTGGATTGAATCAAGATCGATGTAACTTAGTCATACCACTCACAATACACTATTAATTAATATGCTTCTCTAGGTTAATTAATCAAACAATAGACGATACATCTATCTCATAACAAAGCACATTTGCTCCATCCTTGTAGCCCTTGATAAACCACCACGATAAGCATAAAGATGAAATTTTATAGCCCCATTACAATACTGGTAAACTGTATCAGTTGGTATCAAAGTACGGATGAAGACTTGGCCCCCTTCCGATCAATAGGCCAAATACTGGTAAACTGTATCAGTTGGTATCAAACTGTATCAGTTGGTACCAAATAACACAGTCCCCTCTCGTGCAGTCGTGCTTATGTTTAAGTTCCATCCGCCTCAAATCAACTACTTTGATGGAGCTCCATTACTCAGACACGAAGCTAACTCGAAGAAACAAGAAAGATGAGTCAAGATAAGAGAGGCAAGCATATAGTTGATAGGAGACCAGCAATGAATTAAGATGTCTATCGGTTCCTCATGACGAGAAGAGCACAACACAAGTGTCGAAAATTGCAGTACCTTCGTCTATCGCCGGAAATCTCTAGGAAGAGGAGAAGCTAAGTTATTTTTTCATCTCCCGAGGTAACAGGAAAAAAGAAGGGAGAAAGAGAGAAGAAAATAAAAAAGTGGGAGAGAATCATTTTTTTAATGCTTTTTGCTAACCCATACGAGTGCTAAACTGCTATTCCATACTTTTGACGGAATAGAAGATTAGCTCTATTCTCAACTATTCGGATTAGCGTTTTGTTATTTGGATGGATTCTTACTTGAGAATAGCTCTACTATTCTCAGAACAACACTATTCCTAACGATCCAAACATACCCTCAATAGCAATAGAATAGTGCTATCCGATTTGTAAAAATGGATTAGTGGTTGTTGGAAGAGTAAAAAAAGTAGTGATGTTTAGAGCTATTCAGATAGTGGAAATATTGTTTGGCAAATGACAATTGGAATAGTATTGTGATAAATATTTTTAGAGCTATTTGAATAGCTATTCCGCTATTCCACCAAATAGGAGGAATAGCGGATTAGCAATTTTTTAGAGCTATTCGAATAGCTATTTTCTGTTTGGCACATAAAATAGCTATTATTTTGTTATTATATTCCAATTTTTGGTTGCCAAACACACCCATAGAGAATAACATAAAAGTTTCCAATCCAAAACCAAATGACAAAAATAACATATTTTATCTACCATCAAACTTTCTAACTTCGATAAAATATAATTTTTCCTCTAACACTAGAGATTAATTTGAAAAGTACAAAGTTTCTTTCTTGAAGTTACCGACTTTGATAAATCATATCGCCTTTGATTTAATGGACCATAATTGTTGTTAAGCACTCCATAAAACTCCAATCTTTAAACTAATTTACTGGAAGTCAAAGCAATTATGTCTTCTCAAAGGTTTTCCATGATACGATACTTCTAATGAAGAAAGACTAAATACTCTTGTTAAACAACAAGAGCAACGAAAGAACGGACGGAGCCTCGACGAAAGCTCGACAAAATAACAAACAACACCACGAAGATCATCATCAAGTAAGTAGGAATAATAAGATGCGGCGGGGAGGGGCAAAAGTAGCCTCTCCCCACCACTAAAATTTAATTTGGATGAAAAAGTTTTTGGCCTTTTCTTTTAGAGGGACGGCACTAGGGTTGTCCCCCCTACTAATCTATCTGCCAGTCAATCATAAATAGATGCAGGTTAATTATAATTGTGTTTTACTCCGTTTTAACTTACTATGCTTGCCAAACGGAGGAAATACTTCTAATCAGAATGAGAATTGAAGTCAGAGAGCAGAGCAGGACCTATTAGGGGAGAAATAGATGTTTATCTTTTTAATGAATAGCCATGTTGTTTTCCATCAAGTTCCTCATCAATAATCATTTTCAAGCATTTTGCACATAATCTTCAACCAAAACATATCCTCTAAATAATCAAACCAACTCCTGATTACACATATAAAAAACGAATCGTTTTTCATGAGCAAGAAAATATGAACAAAAAGAACTAAACTCTCACCCACTTTGTATATATCCAAGTATCTAAGTGCCATTAGCATATACATACAGCCATACGCGTGTTACTTATTCCGAACTCCAAAACCAATTAAAAAAGAAAGAAGAAAAGAAAGGCATCATCCTGCCATCTGCTTCTGCACAGTCTCTGTGTGGATGGGGTTGAGCCACGTTGTCCCCTTAACTATCTCACTGATTGTACGGTGGATCTGTGGCCCATGGCTAACGAGATGATTAAATAACCCTAATTGCATTATTAATGGCTTGCTTAGATTTGGCTTTTGGGATTTTATAGTTAATATATTTGTGCTGGTTGCTTGATTTGGACCCATCTGATTTTATTATGCCATTGCCTCCTCCAAGATGCCGCCCAATTTTTTGAGAGGGGTTTTTTTGATTGCATGTGTATTTTAATGAATAATGATCTTACTTATTATATGCATGCCAATGATAACAAAACCCGGATTTTTGTATGTTGGAGTAGTGATTTAAAAACGGTCCGGGTAGGTCTGGGTCGGTCCAAACCCGTCCCGATCCACGGGTTTTTCCAGTTCGGGAAACCTCGAAAAAATTTTGGAGGAAAGAAGATTGGACCTAGCTTAGGACCGTCCCTCCCGGGTTGCCCGGGTTGCCCGGTCCGGGAGTTATATCTCAAAAAAATATATAAAAAATATAATACATCTATTTTATATTACAAAAATCAGAAAATTTTACTTATAAAAACGAAAAATAATTAAAACTAAAATTATTTGTTTTAATCATATATATATATATATATATATATATATATATATATATATATATATATATATATATATATATATATATATATATATATATATATATATTATTAAAAGTTAGGAAAATAGTATTTTTTATTAAAAAAGGATCCCGGGTTGCCCCAGTACCCCGGGTCAGGTCGGGTTTCCACGGGAATTTTTCTGGGAACATGGATACCTACCCTTGCGAGGACCGTCCCTCCCGGTCCTCTCGGGTTGCCCCGGTTAGACGTCCGGGTCAGGTCGGTCGGTCCATTTTTCCCGGATTTCTCGGGTCAAGTTCAGACCTCTCGGGTTTTTTTAAAACACTATGTTGGAGTTATTTTTGTATGAGAATATATTATCATTTGAAAAATGTCACAGCGATACAAAAATTGATATCAAAATCGATACCGACTGTATTAGTATTTATGTTAAATAGGTATATATTCAAATTAATAGTTTCACTATGTAACTTATTTTATATTAGTTATTTTATATAGTGTACTAAGATATTATACAAAATATATAAGTTGAATACGTCAATGCGTTAATTTAAATATCGACAATTTTAATATAAATACTAACACAATCGGTATATATTTTAATATCATTTTTTATATCTACGTGTCAATTCTCTTATTAATATTTATTAATATTGGGTGAAGATTAATTAATCCGGCCTTCCTCTAAACTTGCTGGAGTGCTCTTGCTTCAAAAAGTGAATAATTTGGCTCTTGAAATACGCACTAATTTTTTTTTTGATACAAATTTCGAAATTTTATTTAATATAACCAATTACAACAATTTGAGTACAACAGTAACAAATCACAAAATTTCACAAAGCACAATATAAGCTCGTACAAGAGATAAAAACTTGCTTCATTTAGATTCCTTCTAATACTAAATGTTATCTATATTATATTTTGTTCAAAATAAAAGTCCACAAGAGTGACCAATCATTATTTCTAAATTATAACACGAAACTTTTTTTTTTTTTTTTTTTTTTGCTTTTGGAGCTGTAAAAACCTGCTTTATTATTTTTTAAATTATGTTAAAATAATTTAGCTATTTTGGCACCCATTTATCTTCCTTACTTTTTACTACTTGACTTTTAATTATTATTCATTTTTGTTTCTCTATTAAGTTGTAGAAATATTTTAAAAGTATGGTTTCAGTTTTAAAACGTGATAACCTCTTTAAAAAGTTTCAATTCTACAATAGAGGAAACAAATAAGTACTTTCCTTCTAGAAATTAAAAATCCATATTATCAGTACTAGTAAAGAAACCTACACTTTGCTTTGGACTGAAATTGTTATTTCTTATAATAAATTTTTAAGATAATATGTAATGGACCTTAATGATATGGGCCTTAAGTTTTAATGGGTTGGGACATTAAAACACGTCAACGATGGTGATCAATCTAAGTAAACAATCAACGGCTGTAGAGGAACAAATAAGTACTTTCCTTCTAGAAATTAAAAATCCATATTATCAGTACTAGTAAAGAACCCACGCCTGCTTTGGACTGAAATTATTATTTCTTATAATAAATTTTTAAGATAATATGTAATGGACCTTAATGATATGGGCCTTAAGTTTTAATGGGTTAGGACATTAAAATACGTCAACAGTGGTGATCAATCTAAGTAAATAATAAACGGCTGAGATATATTCCTTGGAGAAGATAGAACTTTCATGTAAAAAATCTAATATACTTTTATTAGGAGTAAGGATATATAAATGCGAAATGAATGTCTGACATCTAGATATTCACAGGTTATTTGCAAATTTTTTTATAAATCGAAAATGAAAAAAAAAATTATGAAAGTAGCAAGATTACACAGCAAATTACACATAGTAGATAGAGCCGATTCTGAGAATCGGTTCCTTCAAATGGAACCGATTTTCAAAATCGGTATGGTTTTTTTTTTTTTTTTAGCCACACCCGTTTTACACAGGATCCGATGTCTTAATAAAAAAAGAGGGGCTGGTGTTTTAATAAAAAAAGTAAAAGGTGCTTACCGATTTTGAGAATAGGTTCCTTCAAATGGAACTGATTTTCAAAATCGGTATGGTGTTTTTTTTTTTTTTTTTTTTTTTTTTCTCTCCGGATCCGATTGTAGCCAACTTCATACAAAAAAAGAAAAAAAAATCACCATACCGATTCTGAGAATCGGTTCCATTAATTTGAAGGAACCGATTCTCAGAATCGGCTCTATCTACTATGTGTAATTTCCTGTGTAATCTTACTCCTTTTATAATTTTTTTTTTTCATTTTTGATTTATAAAAAAATTTGGGTTATTTGAGATTTAGGAACTACAAATCTCAAAGCAAATCGGACGGACAGACATGCCATGCAGTGTAAATGTGTTGTAGCCAATATGAATGCGAAATCCCTGATCATACTGGCGACAGAGTAACAAAGGTTTCAGTATATTCAATTTTGAAAATTTCTATATAATTGACCTTAATTTTAACTGTCTACACGTCCACAAAGATAACAAAAATAATAGTAAATTTTATAACTTATACCTCAACTTTTCTAATAACATGAACTAACAGACATATATACTTTTGTAAGAAAACTAGTATGACCTTTCATTTTTCTTCCACAACCTTATAGTCCACTTAATTATCCTTGAGCATAAAAATTGTAAAGAAGATGGATGTACCAGCAATCACGAACACTTCTATAAGCCCGTACCAGTCCTGGTCCGGCCCAATAAGTGCCTCCTAACTTTAGACCTGCATCTTTTTTTTTTGAGATAAAGATGAAGGTTAAGCCACTCAAATTTAAATGTCTATAAAAGACCTTCCATCTGGGTTTTGAACCCGCGACCTCTCACACAGAAAGTGTTGCCTTTAACCACTAGACCAAAGACTGGTTCTTTAGACCTGCATCTTTGATTTCAACCAATTTCAGCCCTTTGGGGCTTCAAATAGCAAACAGGATTTGACGCTTTCATGTTTTGATGCTGATCATGGGCTTCAAGGCAACGCAAGGGAAGAGTGGCCCATTACCAGGACTTCAATTTCTCACGGATTGGAATAAAAAAAAAACGAGTTGAAATTGAGAAGCGGAATAGAGTCACTTCCCTAGCTTTCTCTATTCCAGTCTTTCCAGACCATATTTCAGACCATTGGAGTCTGGGACTGGAATTGATAGCAGCAGTTTTCCTTTTATCCCTTCACAGCTTCACTTGAGAGTATCTAATACAGACCATTTGAAGGATTGGAGTTAAAAATTAAGCTGCTAATCCATTTTATGATTCATTTCACTGCTATGTATTCAACTGCATAAATTTCATCAGCATTTAATATAGACCATTTGAAGGGAATTCAAGCATTTTTTTAATCCGTCTTATGAAAGAAATAAAAAGTAAAAGTGCGGATACATAAACTTCATAGCAAGAAATTGTCCGATGCCGATCAGCGAGTATCAAGTTTCAAGCAAACAACAACTCCACAATCTTAATTGCAAAATAAATAAACAAATAGATAATAAAGAAATAAATAAAATAAACAAATAATAAAAAACTTCAAAGTTCAGAGTCTTATATGCACAAAATAAAATAAAATAAATAAAAAAAAGAACTCCACAATCCACATATATCAACTCGAACTCCCTTTTCCTTCCAAAAAAAAAAATAAACAAAAAAAAAAATAATCCCTGCACAATCAGCCACACAAAAATCCACAAAAGAAAATGCCAAAAGGGTCATATCCTGGTCCAGGACCCTGAGATCCTGAGAATCCAATCCGACGGATGTGGTTTTTAGGGGTGGGTTTTGAAAATAATCTACACCGTCGGATTTGGATCTCAGGGTCCTACGATCCAAATCGGATCGCAGCAGATACTGTCATACTCACACACAGTCACACACCGGCACGGCACCGCACAGGCCCAACCGTCCGGTGATCAGATCAGATCAGATCAAGCACCCTACGGGGCGTCGGAGCCCCAGCTGCCCCCACCACCTCTCCCCCGCCCCTCCGTCCATTTCATTTCACATTTTTATTTCATTCAATCATGTCCTCCTCGCCCCACCCTACACATCTCCCACTGCACCCCCAGCACCACCCTCTCCACTTCCTCCTTCCCATGGCCGACCCCTCTAACGCCCTCACTAACGCCCTCACTAACGCCGTCAACCCCAGTCCCTCAACCTCCTCCTCCTCGTCAATCGTCCCCGTGACCACGAGCCGCTCCAAGAAAAAACGCCTCACTCAAAGTCAAAACCCTTCCGACAACCCTAACCCTATCCCTAAGAAATCCCGCATCCACCTCGCGGCTCCGCTCCTCCTCCGGCCCCTCTCCACCGACGGAGAGGTCGCCGCCGCCATCCGCCACCTCCGCGCCGTCGACCCCGCTCTCGCCGCCGTTATTGATTCCCACGACCCGCCCAATTTCCAGTCCTTCCATCCCCCGTTCCACTGTCTTGTCCGTAGCATTCTCTACCAGCAGCTCGCTTTCAAGGCCGCCGCGTCAGTGTACAATCGGTTTCTCTCGCTGTGTGGCGGCGAGGCCGGGGTCGTCCCCGCAGCCGTTCTTTCACTGTCCCAGCACCAGCTGCGGCAGATCGGGGTGTCGCCGAGGAAGTCCAGCTACCTCCATGATTTAGCTCGGAAGTACCACACCGGGATCCTGTCGGACGAGTCGATCGTGTCCATGGACGATCGATCGCTCTTCTCTATGCTAACAATGGTGAAGGGGATTGGGGCTTGGTCGGTGCACATGTTCATGATCTTCTCTCTGCACCGACCGGACGTGCTTCCGGTCGGTGATTTGGGGGTACGGAAAGGAGTTCAGATTCTCTATGGGTTAGAGGATGTGCCGAGGCCAAGCCAGATGGAGCAGTTGTGCGAGAGGTGGCGGCCGTACCGGTCGGTCGGTGCCTGGTACATGTGGCGGCTGATCGAGAACAAGGCTGGGGACAGCATAGTCCCCGCTGGATCTGACATGGCAAGTAATGCTGGCATCGGCGGTCTCAGCATCACGGGGCCGCAGTTCGTGGATCCGATACAAATGCTTCCGAATATCGGTTAAACGTAAGGTCGCATTGTTAAATTGCGAAGGGTAAATTCTTACCAAAAGCTGCTCGTTATTTTTCCCTCGTGTTTGGGGGGAATTGAGATTGTTTGAATTTTTACTTTTGGTAATTAATTTAGTGTAGTGATTGAGAGGAGTGATAGTAAGTAAGCCTGTATGAATTATGTTATAAACGGAAATTTAGAATAGATCAAGTTTGTTAGTAATTATGAAATGTAAAGGTGCATTATTACCGTGCATATATGCGTCTCTTTGCTAGTATTGTTCTTGCGGCTGTTAAAAATGAATGTTTATTTTAGTTAGTATATACCTGAATATCAATTTCAATTTATGATTTGGAGAAACTGACAATGATATGATTTTTTTTTTTTTTTTTGTAAGATGCTCACAAAGTGGTGCTAGTCCATATCAGCTATAGTTTTAGTGACTCCATAATTAATTGGCCGATTTCGGGACCAAATTTTGAATAAATTCTGACTTTTCATGTTTGTTATATAACAATTCATGTGGTGAATCTTTTGTTTTTAAACATGAATATGTAATTGATCAATCAGGTAAACATATCAAGATATTCAATAGGCCAAGTTTCTCAAGAAAGTTATCTTTTCTTTACATGCTATGATTATATTTGTTGTTCTATAAAATTGAATTTCAGGTAGCTTTTTGGTTGCAACACTTATTCAGTATTTATAGGAGTTCAACAGTTGTTCCCGAGTTAGATAATGAATTTACTAAAGAATTTTTTTTTTATCTTTGAAGAGTCCTGTATGCCCCTCAGTTTCTTATCCTAAATCCATCACTTTCTTACTTCATTCTATTTTCTTCTTGCTAAACCTAACCCTAGTCACCATCAAAAATCCCGTTTAGAGCAGTTTACACTAGAACTAAATTTGCTTTCTTTGCTTTTACTTAAAAGAGTGGTAAAACCTCTTTATTCTTCCCATTGAAGGGTGTATCTGTTGTTAGAACTTTATTTTTCCCATTGAGGGTGCATGTGTTATTTCAACCTCATTATACTTCCCATTAAAAGGGAGTATTTGTTGTTAAACTCAAGTCTTTTTTTTGTTCCCTTGAGAAATATCAGTCCTACTATCTTTTACATATTCTGTTCATTAAATTGCCAAAAGTACCCAGTAAGCAAGAATATATGTGAAGGCAGTGAAATCTGAGGTTTTGAAAAGCTGGTAGTTACTCCCAAGGGAAATAACCAAGATCAATAATACTTTTTCAAGAGACCACACATTAAGGCATTCAGTTTGCATTTATTAATGAAATGGCATAATTTAAAGATTTCAGTTAATAAATTATAGATAGCTAAATGCGAAATTGCTAACAGACTTGAGTGAATAACTCTTCCTGCCCTGTATTTTTTTTAATTTATGCAGTGTATTTTTGTTTCTTCTGAGCAATTTGATTTTCCTTCCGTAAGGATTAAAATGCTGGGATTTGCTCCCCAAAAGATGGTCAAGTCGATATGGAAACTTGAAAGACTTCTACTTTTTAGCTCAGGTGATGTTTGTTTAAGTTTCATATATTTAGTGTTGGTCTGAATGAGCGGTGTGTACCAGCAGCAATCCGGTTGCTGGTGGTGGTCATTCTAATGTTCAGTATTTTACCTTAGGAGGTGTTTGGAAATGCAAAAATAGAGGGGAAAAAATGAGGCCTTGGATTAAAATCGCACTGATCATCATGTGCTATGTGTTATAGGTAAACAAAATATCAAATAAAAAATATATAATATTATGTGTTTAGTTGGTAGTATTGCCAGGTTTCTTTTGGTATATGGCTTTCATTGTCTGCATGGTTTATACTTTATACTTGGACTTTGCTTGAGATGATCCTTCTGGGCTTCTTATGTTCCGTTTACAATATATGATGGAAGGTGCTTTTCATGAAGAACAAATTTGGCTTATTTGTTCGGTATAATATATAAAATTCTCCAGTGTATTGTTGATCGCTAGGGAAGGATTTCAGTTATAGATTATTGGCGGTACTAAATGTACAATTCAATACTATATCATATATTTTATGGTCTACAGGGTATCTAGGCGAAGTGTTATTTGAATATTGCAATTGTGGAAAAACAGAAACTACAATGTTGCAAACAAAAGAAACAAGCAAAAAATCAAAAAAATAATATCAATTGGACAGCATTCACAGATGAATGCATCGAGTGATGTGGTACAAAGCTAAAGTACATTATTGGTCGGTCCAATTTTGCCATACTTCGTTTTTACTATGCTCTGACGATCATTCAATGTGACAGTGAAGAAAGCTGCAGCAACTTAGAACTTGTAACGAACAAATACAATCACTGTGTTAAATCAATGTAAGCCCTAGTTAAATGTAAGCAGGACAAAAAGAAGGGTTACTTGGAGTGAGGTTTTGGACTTTTCAGAATCTCCAAAGCAAGTATAAAAATTCAGCAAATCTTAGTAGCTCGAAGAAACCAATAGAAAACACAAAAAAAAAAAAAAATGCTGCGAATACAGTCCAAGAGTTTTTCTTACATGTGGAGATGCTTCACAGTACAAGAAAATTTACTGTGGAAGATAATTGCTTAAAAGACATTCTAGTTGCAATATTTAGGCCTAATCATCTTCTTGGGAAAAAAAAAAAAAAACTACATTTATAAGACAACACCATGAGATTACCAAACAAACTAAGAGGTTACCAAGATCAATAATTCTTTAAGACTAAAAGAAATTTAGAGAGAAACTGGACATTTATTATATTGAAACAAGAACAAATTCAACAAATATAACAGACTACAGCACCCCAATTTCATAACAACCACCGGCCAACAAGATTACAAATTAAACACAAAATTTACTGGTATAGCTTCCTGTTGCATTGCATATATATCTTCTTAACCATAATTCTTAGGTTTATTTCTAATATTCAGCTGTGACAGTAGCAAGGAATTCCTTGAGAAGCTTGTTGTAACGGCATGGTCTCTCCAGGTGAACTAGATGTCCTGCCTTTTCTATTGTTTGAATTATGGTCCTGTCACCAAGTTGCCTGTGTTGAAACACAGATGAGTAGATCTTATTATTATATATTGTATAACAAATATTATTTCATGAGTTGTTCTACTATGAATCTGGTAAGTAACCTTTTATTTTGAATCGAGCGGTTCTTATCAAATATTTCTCAATAATTGTATCTAAAAGACACATTGTGACCGTCCAATTTTAAAAAATAAATGGCCCATATTTTATCCGATTCATAGCAGAATTAGCCTTTATTTCATAGCTATAGTATAAACTTAATTTATCAGGGACTAAGAAAAAAAAAAACAATTACATGAGTAAACAATGTATAGTTCATGGGTGGTTTAATTTACTTACTCTCTCATGTCTCTTGCTGATTCCACTTTAAACAAGTTGTCATTCTCACCCCACAGTAGCAGTATTTTCTGCACAAATTTTGTCACAGAAGAAAATAAATTTAGACCATACTGGATACTCTGGAAATGGGCAATTGATCATAATAATAATAATGGACTGATATTCTGGCATAAATGCACTAAATGGTACCATGTGATATATATAATCCAATTGTTCATTTTTATTTACTTAAATTCATGCACAATAACTTCCTGTAACATATAAAAGGGTGGATTCTG
The DNA here is from genome assembly GCA_030179965.1 of Cyperus esculentus. Taxonomy (NCBI): domain Eukaryota; kingdom Viridiplantae; phylum Streptophyta; class Magnoliopsida; order Poales; family Cyperaceae; genus Cyperus; species Cyperus esculentus. Next base: position 2,550,484 of record JASGLE010000025.1, on the reverse strand, counting down.
GTATGGACACTGGAAATTTAACTTGGGTCTGGTAAAGCAGGTTCTGTACCTGGGTTAAGACCGGTACAATTGCATCTTTGTTACTTATCACCAGTCCTTCAAGCAGCTCAGCTCTTTCATTCCTGTGGTTAAACATCACCTGCATATATAGAAAGCAATATTTCTTATGTTCAAATATGAAATGTGCAGGATAGTTAAATGCTCTACCATTGAGATATAAAATTGGAACTAAATGAAATGAAATTTTATCAGGGCTTAACCCTTGTTTTTTTATCAATAAAATGTGCAGAGTACTCTTAATTACCAGCAGAACTAAACAATTAATTTGGGGCAGAATTTGGCATCTTAAAATTATTCTGAGTACTACTAATTAAGTAATTATTTTGTGCACATTCTCATCCGTTCAAAAAAAAAAAAAAAAGTATATTTACTGTGGACATGTTATTTTCAGGATAAAAGTCAATCATGCAGGTCAACTGTTTGAAATATGTTTACCAGTAAAAACAAAACTTATATGCAACTACTTGTGCATGACATGAATGCATTTCTGGCAAATTTTACCTACTATGTAGCATAAATTACTACCCATTAATGCCCATACCCAGTTTCTGTATCTAATCTAAGCAACTTTAAAAAAAAAAAACAATATAATTAAATTGATTCTGGCACAAAGATTGTTGCCATTTATTATCTGATAACAGAACCAAATTTCCAACGGTCAAGATAGCCTTTAATGAAGTGTAGTAATAACAAAACTGTGCTTGCCTCAAGATAGTCTTTCATGAGGAAGTTTGGGAACCAGATTTTCCTGTACATTGCCAGGGACTGGAGTGCCTTGAGCCCCTTTACGGTCTCCGGCAGCAGCAACTCGGAAGACGACTTCATCCCGAGCCGCTCGAGTGTGGTGTCGCTGATCGACTCGGTCATGGCAATGATCGAGCCAGAGATGACCAATGACCGGACCAAGTCGGGGTTCGTCTCGGCCATCTTGAATGCCACCATGCCGCCGTAACTGAACCCGACAACGGTGCACTGCTTCACACCTAGCCTCCCTAATGCTGTTATCAGGCACTGAGCCTGGGAATAGGAACACGTGTTTAATTAGAAGTTTATATATATTGGTTATTAATTTGAGGCTAATTCTGCTATGAATCAGATGAAATATGGGTCGTTCATTTTTTTTAGAATCGGACAGTCGCAATATGTCTTTTAGATACAGCTAAAGAAAAAATATTTGATAAGAACCGCTCAATTCAAAATGAAAGGTTGCTTAGCCGATCCATAGCAGAACAACTCAAATTTGATTAACTTTTGTTCAAAGTTCAAACACAATTTTGTGTGAATCAACTGCTTGTTTAAAACATGTTACTGTACTTTTCTCATGATCCATAGAAAAGAAAAAATTACATAAAACTTGAGCTACCTGAAAAACTTTTTTATAAGGCATTTTTTAACTCGAGATTTTAATTTTTAAATCCTTAGAGATTTTAAAAATTCTGCAACATACAACAGTTGTTTTGAGAAAAGATTTGAAAATAACTTCAATTTCTTTTTATAAAATCCTACAACATGCATATATCTAGTTGGTTTAACAAACATTTTACAACCATCTTAAAATTTGTTAAAAAATATATTTTGCAACTTCAAAAAAAGCAATAATTTAAATTAAATTAAGCCTCACCTGAAAGAGAGGTGACCTGTCTTTTGACTTGGTTTCAGACTCACCAAAGAACAGCAAATCAGGCACATACACATCATACTTCTTTGCCAGCACACCGACCTGAAACTGCCATGTCACGATGCCCTCAGCCGCGAAGCCGTGCACCAGAACAACCGCAGGCCTCTCGTTCTTCACCGCCCCCTTGCCATTTCCGACGTTATGGGTACTGTCTATATTGGCACCGGATTTGCCTTCCGGCACTATCTCATTGTTTATGGGACCCTTCTTCTTCGTCGCCTTATGTTTCGGTACCCAGAAGCCCATGACAGTACCCGGCTCAACCTCGACGGACTGCTGTCGCAGGCCAGCTTGCTTCACTAGGAAATGAAGTAATGGTTTTTGTGCTTCAACAAAGTTCACCATTGTTGGTTCTTCAAATTTCAACTTGTTTTTTTGTTGGTCTCTCTTTTTTTTTTTTCTATAGGAATTTGGCTATGCTATATTGCTATCTCTGGTGCATGTTTGGTTGAACTGCTGGCCGGTTTTGTATATATAGAGCCGGTTTGGTTCCAAAGATAAGCAACACATAATAATTAATCAGAGCAAATTGGAAAAAAAATGTGATGAAATTAATAGCACCTTATGTCAAATATCTCTGTTGCTTGTAAAAAATGGATGTATCCGGTTTTTTATATATGCTGCTTTCCTCAATGTTAAGAGTTTTATAGAAAATGGGTTTTATAGAAAATGGGAAGAAGTATATTATTGTCATGTTTGAATTTATTTAAAACATTTTTTTCATTTATAAAAGTAATTTTGGTGTTGATACGACTATTTATGTAATTTCAGTTACATATAGATGATGTTGAATTATTGATGAAAGTGTCATATAAGTATTTAGTTTATTAATTTGCAATCAGATCATGAAGAATGATTTCAAATTATACAATAAGTATAACCAAAATACAATTATTTCTTGGTATGAAAAAATATATGAAACAGGTTAATGATTAATTACAAAAACTTTAACATGTCAAAAAAATTCATGTATTGTAATTTAAGAGATGGAGATACTCTAGACTGGGCCTTAAATTGTCATCTAACTTTGTGATTTGTCAAAAAAAAAAAATCTAATTGTATTTCTATCAAAAAAAAATTGTAATTCAATAAATTTGTTTCTTTTAATATATAATTCAATAAGTCCTAACGTGTCAACAAATAAGTTTTTTTTTTGAAATGTTGGTAGCCACTACCAACGTGTGTCAACAAATAAGTTGAGCTCCCATGTTATTGAAATGGAGAGGAGAATGAAGCAGTAAATTCTGAGAAGGTAGTTGTTAGTTGGTATGGTGTACTGATCCGATTCAAATTGCTCAGATTTCTCCATACCGGCTAAATTTATATGTTACTTGGCGTGCGATAATTAACTCCAATTTCATCCCTCTCATAATTTTTATGCTAGCTCCATTTATTGGAAAATAAATTTAGTTTTCATTTACAAATGTGAATGTTTTTTTTTTTGTTTGTATAAGACACACTTTTTAAGTCAAACAAAAAGAAAAGAATTCGGTGAAAAAATTATTTGAACTTTAAAAAACTCGTTCTTATCGAATTATAAAATTCAAAATATGTGGTTTCTTCCTAGATTAATACTTTAGTAAATTAAAATAGATATATTGTTTTTCTGAACTTTTATACAGAAAATTAATTTTTGGTTTAAAGTTAATTTAAACATGAACGTTGCCCATAATTGGCCATCGTATTTCGATAGCTATTATTTTTTACTTTTATCAAAATATATTTTTGCAACTTCATTCAATATTGCATTGAAATTTCAGCCACTATCTTTATAATTTATTAAACATACTTTTTTTTTTATAAACAGTAATATTTTAAATATTTTGAATTTTAAGAGTCGAATGACAAAATATGTACTTAAAATAAAATGCACTCATTCGGTTTTAGCCGCCTGAATTTCGTTGCCTTGTGACTAGATATAATAAATATTGATTTGAACAATTGGTAGGGGGTTCGGTTGCACCAAATTAAAAGATTCAGTGTGATATCAATCGAATAATATCTATTCGACCCCAAAAACTAAAAATTGCTGCAAACGTAACATCATTCGAGACCAAATTTTTTTTTAAAAGAAAAAAAGGTTATCGGTACAATTGTACAAGTATTAGGAGTTTAGGACAAACGAAACGAGAGTTTGAGAGTTTACCAATTAATTAATGGGCAACTTATGTAAGATTAAACAGAAAAAAAAAAAAAAAAGTACATGTGAATGATTTAAGAATTTGACTTAAAATTGGAACTATGTAATTAATAAAAATGGGATGGAAATGACATGAGAGTATGGGATACAATTATAAATGCATGGTGTCAGATGAAATAATTGATAATATAAATGTTATGCACATTTCGTTATCTTGTGAACGTATATTTATTTTTCTTTCTTAGTGAAATGGTAAGTCAAAACTTCAGTATTTATGTTCATTTATATGCTTGACAGGCAGCATTAAATTGAGACAAATAAAAGGCAGCTATAAAGCAAAACTAGTTCCTCTTTTAACGTCATTTTAATACCCAAAAACAACAAATAATTGATCAGCTTTTGGATTTTGATTTATTATGTGTTATGGGTGTTTTTAGATCAACGGCCTAACCTAATTCACCAACTTTGCACAATTAAAATTCATAAATTCCCCTTGCGTGCACACTACAAATCAATAATTTTTTTTTTTTTATTGAAGTTGACTGATATATTGTAGTAGAAAGTTCAATAGTCAATGCTTTAGAGAGAAACCTGTTTTTTTAGCAATATATAAATTTATAAAGTAACCGTGAATTTCCCTTAATTTTGAGACAATTCTTACCATCTTGGACCTATAATAGGAAATTAAGCAAAAGTTATCGTCTTAGTGATCCCCTTGTTTCTAGAAAAGATTGTAACTTTTTGACATAGAAGGAGAATCATTTTAATTACACCATTTTGATAGATGTATTACAATAATTAGCACTTCAAACTATTACGGTTGGGGCACTTATTTTAATTAGTTGTTTTCTTTTAATTAGTTTATTAGAATTAATTTACTAATTATCCGTCTTGCAATTAGATACCCCACACTATACTGTAATTGTTGTACACTTGCATGCATATTTTAAGATAACTAAAAACAACAAAAAATACACATCACCTACTAAGTTACTTTGCACCACAACTAAGCTTCAGAATATTCAAATACCGCTGGCAAAGTGAGTGAGAATTTTCAAATTTGCAACAAGAAATCATGTCATTCACCAATCTTAACAACCCCAAATCCCCGCTGATTAATTTGTTGAAGGGACGAAAACTTGTCACTTGCAACTTTTGAAACTTAATTATATTCCAGATTTATACGCAGCTGACTCCATGGACGGAAAAGTGTATCTATTGTAATTTATCACACTTCCAAAGAACCTTTAATTTTGTTGGTCATCAGTTCATCACCCCAATTATACACACAGACGGATTTAGTAAAGGGAAATAATGGGGGACATATTTTTCAAAATTTTATATGAAACTGTAATATGTATTTCTTGTGTTATTTGTATGTATTTGGTAGAAATAATTGCATTTGAACCCCATAAAATTTTAAAATTATTCTATTGGTGAACCTCATTGTTATAAATACATGATCTTGATGTGGTTATCTTATTAATATTACTGGTTAGTATAATTTTTGAACCCCATCAAAAAAATTTCTGGCTTCACCACTGCATGGCCCCCATATCATCCTTGAAAAAAAAAATTAGTATGCTATTTCAGGTTAAATATATTGAGATATGTCCCTCCTGATCCCTAAAAAAAATTTAATATGTTATTTTAAATTAAATATATTGAGATGGTGAAGTATAATTAATGTCTTCTATAGTTCTATTATGTTTATTGTATTTGTAATGAAACCTAATAATTTTGACTGTGTAATAATATGATATAAAATCATTTTAATTTTAAAAAAATGTTGGGGCATCAATTTTTTGGCCCCCCATAATAAAATATCCCCTGATTGTGTTTTTACCAGGAGTTTGCAAGCGATTAACTAGTCTGTAATTAGGCGATCAAATGCTATTCCTAATTGGTTAATTTGGGTCGTCATGCCATAAATAGCCCAATTTGATTCATTTATTTGTGTCCATGCTATTTAACGGATTATATAACTGTGTGAAAGCTGGTATCTTTTCACTCATCCTTGCAACTAACTAGTAAAGTAAATTTTGTTCTGGGCTTCCAATTTTCATCCAATGTGCATATGTGAACAATAATTTGTTTGATTCACTTTGTGTTTTAGATCTTCAGCAGATTTTTCCTCAGAAAAAAAAATGATAAATTTGCAAATTAAATAGATTGCAGGTTCAAAAGGAGAACAAGAGTTCAGCAGCAGTGCTGATTAACATCAAAAGAGGCCATTCACAGTGCCACTGAAGATGTTCATGAAAATGAGTTCAACTATATATTCAAGCCGCCTATTGTTTTTCAATTAATTATACAGCAGTAAAAACCATATATATTGGTTAAGCAGAATTGTTGTTTCTTTCAAATTTCAATCTGGCACTCTCTCTTCCTTGCTGTAATGCTGTCAGAGAAGAACACAGCATGTCTGTGTCTTAAGTCTCAAGTGATGCACACTGCCTTTGCTTGCCAATATCCTATAAATTAGTTCAATTAAAACTAGAGGTGGCAGATTGTCGGGTCGGGTATCGAGTTGACAGCTTCCGATATTTTTTTGGGTTCAGGTCGGGCAGGCTTTTCAGGTCTAGTTAGATTTTGCACCTTTACTCCCAGGTCAGGTTCGGGTCGGTCGGGTTCGGGTCAGTTTGACTTTCCCTGAAACTCGGGTCGGACAGGTTTTTTGGGTCGGATCAGATTTTGCCACCTCTAATTAAAACTGACTATTCTGAGGTTTCAGTGAGCTCTAATTAATTTGTTTTTTCTGTTCATTGATTTTTGGAACCATCATTCTATGATGGCAACTGGCCACTCCTTCAAAAGTTATCTAGTTCTAGTTTATAGTTTAAAGAAGGCAGGAAGCAACTTTTGAATCACCTTCCTGACTTAATTTTCAGCCTTTCCAGGAAGTAAGCAGTAATACTGAATGTGTGCCATACTGCCAGTATGTCTTACCAGTATATTTTTAGTTTTTGTGCATAGATTGCATTTTTTTTTTTTTTTTGTGAGATAAAGATGAGGGTCAAGTCACTAAAATTTAAATGTCTATTACAGATCCCTATTCGGGTTTTGAACCCGCGACCTCCCACATTGAGAGCGTTGTCCTTAATTAGTCACTACGCCAAAGGCTGGTTCTTGCATAGGTTGCATACTTGATGGACATGCCCATACCCTTCGGAATTGAACATGTGCGTAGGAGGCCCTTCGTATTTAAAGAGCGTATAAAGAAACCATGGTTCTTCTGAGCATGTACGTACCAGCTGAGGCTGTCACATTGAATTTTGCAAAGGATATATTTGAAAATTAGTGTGGTGATGAAGGTGCTCTTATCTGGCAAGTCGAATTCGTAACGCAGTACTCTTCGATTTATAATGGTCAGAATGGAGAGTTTGAATAGTTGGACTATAAATGAGTAGATTTTAGTAATCAAGTTGGGGACTTGATACCGGCAATCAGTGACTGAGATGATGATACTTCCACTTGTACAACTTGATAATGCCAGAATGGTGAATCCAAAAGTTTTCAATGTTGGCGTTTATTGTTTGATCGATTTTGTATCATTATTTTCTTTCATGCCCCTTTGAGAAAATTTGAGGGTGATTCATTACATGTATAATTTATGTATTCTGCTGGTAAACAGCTATAAGGAAAGCGGCATGTCACACAGTTCATTACTCATTTTTTTATCAGTATCAAATTTTGTCAGGAAAGATTGTTCCTTCAGAAACATTATACGTGCACAAGAGATAAAATTAGATCGGCTCAAACTGAAACTGTATTTTTTTTCTAGGTAAACTCCTCTAATCAATCTCCGAGTTCGACAGAGACGATCCTCCTTTTACTGCTCTCTCAGCCTTCTATCCTAGCTCCTTGGTTCTTTTTCTTATCATCTACACTTCGACATCTTCTCCAATAATGCTCTTTAGTGTCTATGCTTCAATCAATTGGGCGCCTCTCGAGATACGGAATATGGACACCCTTAACCGCAATCAGCGCTCCTACTCGAGCATATTCACTACCATTTTTTCACTGGTACAATAGCACTGATCACTTCAAGTGTTAGAGTTCCATCCACAATGTCAGAATCAAAACCTCCCGATAGCCACAGTACAATAAATGATAAGCCAACCTTGAATAAGAAAATGGTACAACATTGTTTTTGTTTTTGCATTTGTTGCTCGGAGCTATTCAACGAACTACGACATCACGAAATTAAAACATTTTAAGCTCCATAAGCTCCAAATAAATTCTGTAAACAATTAACACAATCAGCATTTTTATTTCATCCAACTAAGAAGTGACATTCAATATGGGACTGTATGCCATTAACCACACTGATTTTGCAAAAGAACATTTTCATTGTCTGATGGTCAGATCAAATCATTGTGATTTCCAGGTCCCAGGAAATCATGATCAGATCAATTCGTATGCATTTTGAGTGCGAACAACACGGTCGTTACTTAAATTCGAAATATGGGCCGAGATATCCCACAGATGATCCATATATAACCATTTGGGCTGACCAATCCAGTTTATATTATACCACACTTCTTTTTCCTCATGTTTCGGTCATTCTAGTTTTTTTTAAAATAAGGTAATTCCTGAACGTTTATCATCATCAAATTGCATCTCGATTTTTTACAAATATAACGATTAATTTATTTCATAATTTTCTTCATAAAATATATCTATTTTGTTTACCGAACAAATTGTGACGTGCATATTGTTGATTCTGACAAGATTTTGGAGATTGAAGCAAATTGAGGAAATGAAGAAGTTGCATTGGCAAATGTTGCTTCTTTAATCTAAACTAGAAAAACGTACGCGCTTCGCAGCGAATTGTTCATTTATTCTAATTCTAATTAGACATAGTATGAATGAATTTAACATGAAATAGAAACACAAATTTAAACAGGAAGTATATTTCGTATGTTCTTCGAAGTACAAAAAAATAAATAAATAATATATCGCAGCAAATGAATTTAGGTCTCATGGTTGGAGGGGGCATGCCAGACTCAGCGAGAACACACTGCCATCACCACTACAACAGCTAATTATTATCCATGCTGGAAAATGAAGCAACAAACACAATTATATTACAATTATAAGTTTTGGTTGAATATAACTAAAATAAAACAGTGTTGATAAGTACTATATCAGCTATATAGTACAGATTTAACATAATATCTTTTCTCTTTTCCTTTTAAATTTGTGCAGTAAACCTGATTTTGTCCTTTTTATAATTTTTTAATTTATAAAGCATATACTTTAGTTACATGATGAAAAATAAAAAAAAAAATGCACAATGTCAATTTGACATTATCAAGCAGCCTAAATATGCATCTTTAACTTGATTTTTTGTTGGAGCAAAAACTTGATTACCTACATTAATATGAGTAAGTACAGATTTGTGAATAAAATTCAATTGATATAAAAGTATGTAAAATAAAAACATACTTATGTGAACTTAATATAATCAATGACAGGGATGAACAAAGAAATAATAAGGCAATTTAGATCTCACATACCTTGATGAGCTTCTAAGTCAATTCCACATCAGCTTGGACTGTGAGTACACTGTTACCTACCAAAGAAATCTTCATTGCCAGAGTTGGATTCAATTAATCAGAGACAAATACTCAATTGCAGAAGATACAATTTAACAATTGGAAGTGCATATATCTATTGCTATACCAATGTACCAAACTTTATTTCAAAAAATCATCAGACTTCATTGCCAAATTAATTCTTACAAGTACAATTCAAATATGAAAAAATATTGACTATGTTGAATCGCAGGTATTTGCCATCAAAATTTTATCAAGGAATTGTATTGCAAGTCTTACAAACACACCCAAAGTTCGTCAACAGTTATGGTATTGCCACACTTTCTTTTATAGTACAATTAAAGTTCATTAAGCAACCAGTACAGTTTTGTTATTACCACTCCTATATACTCTTTTATTAGTTCAAAATAAAATGGCATCAAACCTCTTTAAACTATGAAATGTTGGAGTCTGAAGACATCACTCGATTATTATTTACAAGTTAAGATACTCTTTTGTTGATTAAGGAAGATACCTGACACTCACTTCTTTTACCAATGTTGGGTTCCCTCCTCATGCTCAGCCGGGCCTTGGTTTTTTGGGTCTGTATAATTTGAGGAGACGAAAGAAAGGGCATCAAAGCTAATATTGTTTATGCAGGGATCAAATTGAATAAGGTAAAGAGAAAATAAAGGGCCAGCTGTTGTTTACTTGGTCCCTGCAGTTCTTCCAAGTAGAGAAGTGAGATGTGCTGGAAAGTTCTAAACTCTAGTTTTGATTGACACATACACATAGCATAGTGCTGGAGTTGTAGCTATATTGTTCTCAGTTGTTGCCACATACCGCTGGATACATCAGAGAAAGAGGAGAAAAGGCAAAGGAGAAGGAGAGAAAGAAGACAACGGTGCCTCCTAGGTGCTGCTGCTGTTTGGTTTAGTTTAAACCTTTTCATTTCCTTCTTTGTTGTTGTTTCTAGCTATATCTTTCTATTTCTTTGAGTTTGTGTAATCCACCGAGTCGGTGAGAATTAGCTAGTGTTGTGTGTGTATTGGTGTGTTTGTACACTTCTCAAATTAGTTCTTTTGATGCTTGGGATCCTGAGGTTTTACTTGGATGAAAAATCTGTGTGCGTGCTGTTCTTGTTTTTCTGTTTATTTGGTACGGAACTGAAACTATTTCAGTTCTGATTTTAGTTTTCTGGTACAGCACTTAACTGCTGGTACAGGGTCTGGTACAGGGGTGTTGTTGCTGAATTTTCTGGTACTGTTCAGCTGATACTGCACCCAGCTGCTGCTGAAATCTGTTGTTGTGTCAGTTTTGTCTTTGGTATTGTAATCAGCTGAAGCTGATTTTGTTTTCCACTAATCAGGACCTAACAACCAAGTCAGTCATGAATGTATGGTTGGACCAAGGGTTTAAGTTGGAACTTTGCTGGTTGATAGATGGCAAAGGTTGCCAAACTTGCAACTCTCTAGATAGCGACTAAATGGATGACCGGACTGAGGGTTTAGGTCGTTACCTTGCTTGCTGATTCCTGGAGAAGGAAGGTTGCCAAATTGCCGCTCTCTTCTTCTACCGAGACAACCACAAATGGATAGCCGAACCAAGGGTTTAGTTCAACGTCTTGCTTGTTGAGTGCTGATTTACGAAGAGGGGTTTCCACTTGCCAGCCTCTCCCCTGAAGAGACGGAAGGGGGTGGCAGGTGCGAATATTTTGCTGGTCCCTCCGTAATTTGAGAAGTGAAGTATCGAGAGGGAGAAGAGCGAGAGAAAATCTTACAAAGGGAGAAGAGGAAGGGACGAGAAAGTTCCAGAAAAAATAATAGACATCCGGGATTGAACACAATCTAATTTGACGGACCAGATCATTTCACTGTTCAGTACTGTTTAAAGAACAGTACTAAACAGTAATGGTCATCCCATCAACGATCCGGATTTGCAGTCAATTACATTTCGACGGATGAGATCAGGGCAGGACACTGTTGATTCCCCCCTTACGGGACTTTATATACAAATACAATTTGTTTCTGTTTTCATTTTCTTGCTATTATGTCTTCTTTAGGTATATGTTTGATTCTGTTATTTTGGTATGGCTGTGTGTATCAGTCAACTCTGTGATGGTTTTAGGAATACAAATGGCTGTGTTCTAAATATGGTAGGTTCTAATCTGGTTTGGAGCGTGATTGTCCTCTACTGCACAACGATGACTTTTAGATCAATATAGGGGTTTTTGGGATTGAAGCTAGCACGAATCTTAAAGCAATCGAATGGCTCATCTGCTGTACAGTACGGTACTGCGTAGTAGGTGATATGAATCCCTGGTTTGGAGTATTATTGTCACTGTTAAGTCTATGGATAAGAATCTTAGACTTTTAGGTTATTATTTTAAGTTGTACTTTTGACTCCCCGAAAAGAAATGGGGAGTGGAATTTCACTTGTTTCAAAAAAAAAAAAAAAAAACATGGTTGTAGCCGGACTCTTTTTTATCAAATTATTTTTTTTTTTTCATATACAGATATACTCCATAAAATCTATCTATCGCTACTTATTTTTTTGATATTCAGTTATCTTGAGGATAATCCAATTATATAAATAATATTACATTTTGCACTGTAGTAATGCTCGATTATCTTAAATTATCTTTTTTATTTACCACATTGTTTATATTTAACGGGTCTTTCAAAAGCTACCGACGTCACTTAAATTTAGGGCTGACAAAAAATACTCGGAGCTTGTGGATCGCTCGTGGCCCGCTCCGGATCGGATTGAATTAGGCTCGCTTGTTAAGCTCATTAAGCTAATGAGCCGAGTTTGAGTTTAGCATAGCTCAGCTTGTTAAACTCGTTTGACTCGATAAATTAGTTACTAATTAAAATTCGTATTGCTCTTATCATATATTATTAATATTTTATAAAACATATGGTCTAATTATAATAATAGTATAGATAAAATTTACAGGTCACTCAGCAGAAATTTTACAAAAATACCAGTAATCATTATTGCAATGATTAAAGTACGTACCCATCATTCTCTTTCAAAATTTAAATTAATTACCTAATAAATTTCTTTTAATTATAAAAAGATTAGGTTCCCTATATGCATCATATATAGGATCCAGCTAGTGCTGATTTCGTACCCAGTTGTTAATTAAGAACTTAATCTCTTTGATTACAATTAATTAATAAGTCAGGCACGATTTCCTTTTCATTATTTGTTTATTCATTTATTTATTCCGCTTGATATTCTTTTTCGAGATTTCCTCCGTGTGATTATTATATTTGATGGGACACACGTGTAACGACCGTTGGATTTTGAGTGGCGTGTTCTTTATCTTCTGTCGAGCATATCGAACTCTTACAAACCAAACCCTTCACTAACTTAAAATGGCTTACCAGTTACCAGGGATTTTTATCCGCTGCTATAGTTGTGATGGCAGGTTGCTGCCATTTTATCTATGACAGTGGGGCCCACAAGAGAAAACTCTCTATTTGATAAAAATCTCAACCGTTCAAATAAATCTAATTGGCCGATATAACTATGGCAGCATCCTGCCATCACTTTTATGGTAGCAGATGCACACCCAGTTACCAGATACCAGCCGGGATATTATTTTTTTCCATAATTATTTATGCAATTTTTTATATGTATTCTTCTGAAAATTTTCACAAGCATATATTTTTTATCCAAAAGTAATTAAATTAAGTAACCAATAACATAACCACATGCATGACATGCATTATATTAATATTTTGTGATCTTACGTACAACTGGTCCCAATATTCTGAAAGGTTTATACATACACAAATATGAAATTTTGAGAGGGCAAATTAATTAAACAAGCAAACAGAACAGCAAACAAGAAAAGAGACAAAAGAAAGTGTGGATTGGAGTAATCAAGTGTTTGTTTCCCTTTTCAAAACGAAAGAACATCTCGAGGACCGAGAGCTCGGTCAATCCCGATTAGAGACACGATATGTAACAACATGTTACTTAATTCGCTTCTTCAAAAGACGTAAAATAAATCAAACCCACAAAATTAAATTAAAACCGTACTAGCTAGATACGCAACATTCCATGAGAAAGAAAGATGAGCAAACTGTGCTGTGATCAGTGAGAATTCAAATCTGTTTTTGGGTCGTTGGATCAAAATCAACGGATGAGATGAATTACAAAAAACCCAGTAATATTCATTGGGCCGATCGGGTCTATCCATTTTGATCTAACGATCCATATAGGACAAATAGGGTCCTGTTATTCTCAAAGAATAACAGCAGATTCGGACTCAGCAGGTGAGTTATACATGAGCTCAATACATCTGGACCCATGCATGTAAGATGTAACAGACGAGTCATGTCACTTCATCACTCTCCAAAGCTGTTTAATGGTTGCTTTGCTTTGCTTTGGTTTGCTGGGTTCCATTAAAAGTCGCGGTTGAATAGAATGAACCAAACAAGAAAGTTGATTAAGTACACAACAAAACTAGAACGAGTTAGCTCAGCTGTTTTGAACTGTTGATTTTGAATTTCAGTCAATAACATCTCAAGTCATTTCAATCACAGAACTTTCTAAGAGGAGGGATGCATCGAGATTGATGCTTATTTTGATTATAGCAATTTTGAAAATTTTGAATAAAGTTGTAAAAAATCTTTAAAAAAAAAAAAATTTGGTTGTACGTTTTATTTAACTTATAGATTAATAGATCGATGGTGTTTCAAATTTCAATCAATTTGGACATCATCTGTACTCATATAATGACAATTTTCTAAATAGGATAAGTGTAGAGTGACAAATTTCTAAACTACATTTTTGTAATGACAAATTTCTAAAGTTGAAACTTTGGAGTTGCAAATATCTAATTCTCCCTATTTAATTTACTTAGAAATTTATAAAGAGGAGGGATCTATTGACAATGGTTATAAAAAATTGACAATCTAGACTATAAGGCTTTTTATAAAATTATAAAAAATTATATAAACTCTTAAAAATGAGAAAGTTTACTGGATGCATTATTTATCTTATAGATTGACGATGTTTCAAATTTCAACCAATTTAAATACCGTTTAATGCCTTATCAAAATTTTATACACTTTTTAACGGTTGTAATTTAACAGGTCTTTAAAGAGCTACTAAATATCGCTTAAAATGAATATAATCAGATACATAATCATTCTATAAGTTAAGTAATACTTCCATTTACTTTTTTTCTATTTTTAAGATTTTTTTTATGATTTTTTATATATTTTTGAAAAATATCATTGTGAAGATTGTCAAAATATATAACCATCCTCAATGAATCTCCTCGTATATAAAACTGCCGACGGACACATCGATGTTAATAATTACGAAGCATTGGAGCCGACCTCTGGTCAATATAAGAGATGGAGATCTCGGTTCTCAAGACATGCAATGACGAAGAGGTGTATGCGATGAGAGGCAGCTAGTCATGAGATGCTATAATATAACTTTGCTTGCTTTAATCAATTTTATAATTAATTCCTATATGATATGCTAATGCTATATATATATCCCTCCATCTTTTCTTTCTTTTGTGCAATTGTGCTCTCATGTAATGTAAGTAACTTTCTTTGTATCATTTTTTTATGCAAACTTCTCTCGGTTACAACGCAGTGTAGCTAGAGGATTCGATCTTTGTAGCTAGCTAGCAAAGTAGCAACCAACAATACAGCAGCAGCAGCACAGACAGAGGAAATGAGAAAATAAAAAGCCGGATCGGCTTTGGCGTCTTATAGTTACATTACACCATACAACTATACGCTTCCCAAAATATGCCTCTGTAGAGTCTGTACTACGTACTCCCTCTACGCATATATAGATTGAGAGTGAGATCGAAGATAGTGATTGGAATTCTCAAAAAAAAAAAGGGGTAATGACCCCAAACCCCCCCGAACTTTCGGGTTGTGACAAGTTGGCCCCCGAACTTTTAATTTGGACAAATACCCCCCCGAACTTCCAATTTGTGTCAAATTGGCCCCCGATTATTAATTAGTCATCTAATACTTCATTTAGAAGTATAAAAAGACCAAAATACCCTTATTTATATGTACATGATATATATTTTTAAAATTTTTATGCCTTATGGATATTATATTTGACTTAGTTTTATTTAACTAAATATTCACAATTTTTTCTATTTTAATTTTATTTTATTGTCTTAAATTTGTATTAATTATGATACAAAATAATTTTCTTAACTGCAAACTGACAGACTACATGACCATAAAAAGTTTACTAACGTGAAATTTATTTTAAAAATTTAAATCATTTAAAACGATAATAATTTTTCCCATTATGATTATTTACATAAATATAATAAAATTATGTTCATGACATAAAAAATAAAAAGTAAAGAATAAATATTTTGTATAAATTTTGCGTTTACAAAATATGAATAACTTCCTCTAACTTTTTAGTATCTAATAATTAACTAAATATTTTTTAAACATATTTATATTTAAAAATATCATATATATATACTCATAAGGGCATTTTGGTCTTTTCATACTTCTAAATGGTGTATTAGATGACTAATTAATAGTTGGGGGGCAATTTGTCACAAATCGGTAGTTCGGGGGGGCATTTGTCCAAATTAAAAGTTCGGGGGCCAAGTTGTCAAAACCCGAAAGTTCGGGGGGGTCTCGGGTCATTGTCCCAAAAAAAAATGAAAAAAAAAAGATGGTGATTGGACAGCGATCTCTAGGTTTATCTGTCTCTCTCTATCTCTCTCTGGTTCTGTCTGTCTGTCTGTCTGTCTGTCTGTCTAGATGGATGCCTTTTGAATGATCTCCTCCCTTGTATCGGCTGCTCACTCCACAACACACAACATGCAAGCCAATGTAATGTAAATGACAATGTTTTTTTTTGAGGTGAAATGACAATGTAATGTTATTCTCCAAAAAAAAAAAAAAAAAAAAAGCCAATGTAATGTAAATGACATGGCCATGACTTGGACTCCCGGTATAAGTATATAACGGCGCGTGTTTTGAAAATTAAGGTGAGCTCAAATATTGATATCTTAAGACTCTAATCACATTCGTGGTTTAGGCACACTCTCTCAGTTGTTGAGTTGATTGTAGTTAGAGGTGGCTGATTGTGCGTTCGCGTTCGGGTTCGGGTTCGAGTCAGTTTGACCGAATAAAAATATCGGGTCGGAATGGGTATCGAGTTAACGGCTGCTAATATTTTTTTGGGTTGGGTCGAGTCGGGCGGGTTTTTTGGGTTCGGTCAGCTTTTGCATCTCTTTTCTCAGGTTAGCTCGAGTTTCGGGTCGTTCGAGTCGGGTTGGGTTTGGGTCAGCTTGATTTTCCCTGAAACCCGAGTCGGGTTCGGGTCTATCTGATTTTCCCTGAAACACAGGTCAGGTCGGGTCGGGTTGGGTTCATGTTCGGACCAGTTTGATTTTCTCTGAAACTCGAATCAGATCTGGTGTCGGGTCGGGTGGGTTTTTCGGATCGAATCAAATTTTGCCACCTCCAATTACAGCGATAGGTATGGATTTTGTTATACGCTTGTTTATGTT
This sequence comes from Cyperus esculentus, assembly GCA_030179965.1. Classification (NCBI taxonomy): domain Eukaryota; kingdom Viridiplantae; phylum Streptophyta; class Magnoliopsida; order Poales; family Cyperaceae; genus Cyperus; species Cyperus esculentus. The sequence goes on along the minus strand of JASGLE010000025.1, from coordinate 2,533,529 downwards.
AAATGAAGAAGTATTTATATTGTTGTATCGATAATTAGTCTTTATCCAACTCTATCATTTTGTATATAGATTTGATACTCAACTTAAATGAGTTTTATATATCATTTTGTTATACACTTACACCAAATATTGTCTACAAAAATTTACATCAACCCATATAAGTTTCTAAACAAATCTGATAAGTGAATTTTTTTTTTTTTTACAAACATATTCATTCACTTGTAGAGTGATTGATCGTCTCAAATTTTATTCAATCTAAGCGTCATTTGATACTCTATTAAGAATCAACATATATGTATAATAGTAATTAATTATAATGGTCTAACTTTAATGATTCTAGATTGAGTATCAAATGATACTCAAACTAAATGACATTTGAAACACAATCAATCTGTAAGTAAATATAAATATGTTTGTAAAAGATTTTTTTTATACAAGTTTATAAGGCTTGGTGTAACTTTTGTATCAAATGTTGATACTCAAACTAAATGATATTTGAAACACAATCAATCTATAAGTAAATATAAATATGTTTGTAAAAGATTTTTCTTACGTAAGTTTATAAGGCTTGGTAAACTTTTGTATCAAATATATTTGGGGTAAGCGGATCCCTCTCTTTTTATATTGGTATTAGTGATATAATTTAAGTGACTATTAAACTATTTTAATTGAGTTCAAAATGACATGAAGAGAGCTTGTGCTCCATCTTTTTTTAAGAAAATCTCTCGATTTCAAATTTATTGTATTTTAGGTACTTATTTATTTAACGACTAAATAAAAATATTACAGTATACTGAAATTACACCTATGAATCATTTTGTAAATTATATATGAATGGATTTCACTGCAACCGTTATTTTTTTGTATATGCAAATATTACAAATATTGTGTGCCAATCATACTATTATAATTCCAAGTTCCAATAATATTTTATTTTCCATATATTTAGCAAATGAGGAGGGATCCGGTGCCAACGGTCAGATTCTCATATCCAAATTTTGATTTATATGGCTCAATAAATTCTTTATATCAAAATCTTATAGCATGCAAAAAAATTTCATCTTTGGAGATTTTTAAGTATTTATTTCGGATTTTCCAAAAGTTATATATGAAACATTGATTATTTTATTAATATTGTATAGTTGCTATTAGAAAATCCGAAATAAATACTTAAAAATCTCAAAAAATGAAAAGTTTTTGTATGCTATAAGATTTTGATATAAAGAATTTATTGAGTCATGTAAATCAAAATTTGGATATGAAAATTTGCCCATTGGCACCGTTGGAGCGTTGGCACTGTTGGAGCGTTTGGCACCGGATCCCTCCTCTTAGCAAATAATCAAAATCAAAAAGTGTCACTCCAACTCTAGCTACTTCATCTCCATCTTAATTCAGTGTGAACTGTGAAGTGACAAGTGTGGATAACTGGAGACCCAAATTAATGGTCATTGGCATCGACTCTGCGTTCAACTCTGGCTCTCTCTGCCCGTCTGCCGTGTAAATTAACTACTGTGTGAAACCCAAAATGATCACAGCATATCAGAACAAGTACTGGTAAATTGAATGAGGCCTCTGGTGCTGGTGCGGTGCTAGCTTGACCCATAATTTGGCATGATCAGGAAGGAATTCAGGATGCATCTAATATATTTCAAATCAAATATAATTAACAAGAGCCACCTGATTAACGGAAAGCAAGTTGGTATATATATTGGTATCTTTATTTCCCGTAACATGCTAAAGATAAAACGTATCCGTTGTTCCTTTTGACCAGGTATAAACCAAACAGAAATAGAAACACAATTAGTAATAAAATAAAGAGCAGAGCATCACGTGAGCTGGTGGCATCTGGCACGTGTGACTCGGATGTCCAGGATTGTTATTTGTTGTTGTACTACTACTACGTACGTACGTAGGTAGAAAGAAAGAAAGAACAGTGGATTGAAGTGGTACATGTCCGGTCTTTTGCCTTCCCGTTACCGTCTCCGAAAGCGGTGTAGGGAATAGGGATGGATCGATGGATGGATCCAGGTACACTGGCAGAGAATCAGAATCAATCCTGGCAGGCAGGCAGGCAGAGGCAGCTAGCTACTTGATTGATACTTACTTCATCATGAGTTTGAGTTGCGTCGTTTATCTGTCCTCACCTCACACGTAGTCGTAGTCTCGTACACCACCTCTTTTCAATCGTGACGTTGCATACCAAGTGTTAACATATCATAGTGTTGTGACAAAAGGGCGGGTAAGGGTCCCACGGGCGAAGGGTCCGGCGGGCGACGGGTCCGACGGGCGAAGGGTCCGACGGGCGAAGGGTCCGGCGGGTTTGGGGAAAAACCCATGCCCTTACCCGCCCCTCGCCCTTCGGGCGAGGTCGGGCACGGGCGGGCAAGGGCGGGCGGGGGGCGGGTGGGGGGCGAGTGCGGTAGTGTCGGCTTCGGGCGGATCGCCGGCGGTTTCCGACATTTTCCGACGTTTTCGAGCGGATTCCGGCGTGTTTTTTTTTAACATTTTTTTAGAAAATGTTTAAAATAATTTTTTAAAACATAATATTTTTAAAAACACAAAAAAAAAAACGAAATAAATTTTAAAACAAATTTTTTTTAGAATCCGAACTCCGAAGAACGTTAAAACCCGAAACTTTAAAAATCCGAAACGATAAAAACGAAGTTATTTTAAAACAAACGTTTTTTTAAACAAAGTTTTTAGAAACAAAGTATTTTTTTTTTTAAATCCGAAGCAAATTTTTTTTTTCAAAACAAAGCATTTTTCAAAAAATCGGAAACTTAAAAATCCGAAATCTTTTTAAAACAAAGTTTTGTTTAAAACAAATTTCTTTAAAACAAAGTTCTTTAAAACAAAGTTCTTTAAAACAAAGTTCTTCAAAACAAAGTTTTTTTAAACCAAATATGTTTTAAAACCAATTTTTTAAAAAAAATCCGAAACTTTAATTTTAAAAAACAAATTTTTTTTAATTTGATTTGTTTAAAAAAAGTTACCCTCCTCCTTTATTCCGGGCTTGGGACCGGCTATGTTATGATATTATAAAATAACATAGGCGGAGTTCTAACTTTTTTAAAAATGTTAGTAAATATTTATAAAAGTAAGAAAATGTTTAATAAATTGGAAAAACGAAAAGAAAATAGAATAGTGTGTAGAGTTCGTACCGAAACCGAAACTACCTTTTTAGTTGACCGATCTCATATACCATTGGCCGGTCTCTTCTTCGGGTTCGCATTCATCATCTGAGGGCGGCTCCTCGCTCCCTTGAGTTTCGGCGCCGGATAAAGATGCTTCTATTTCCTTATATTGCTCACGATTTTCCGCATCAATCCAATCCTTGAGGCATACGAGTCGCTCAAAAACCTTTGGACCCAACTTGCTTCTAATATCATTAAAAAACAAATGTAGTAAGTAAAAGAAAAAATGTGATTTAAAATGAATAAAAAAATCGTGTAGATGTAAAAAAAAATATAGGCATTTACCTTTTATCGGTAAGAATCCGATTTGCCGAACTAAAACAAGATTCGGAGGGCACGGTTGAAACGGGAACGGCAAATATGTCCCGCGCCATAGTATATAAAGTTGGAAAAACATTTTTGTTTTCCTTCCAATAATCAAGAACATCAGTTCCCTCTGGTGTTCCCTTTACGGAAAAAAAGACTTGTAAATCGTTGGAGGCGTTGTACATAATACTATCCAAACCATCGTCCTCCAATATTGACAATAATCCGTCGCCCGATTGGGTCCTATGAAAATTTAAGAAATAAAAAATCGAATGAAATTAAAAAAATCCGAATTAATTAAAATCAGATTCAAATTTAAAAATCCGAAATAAAGTTTAAAAATCCAATTTAAATTAAGAAAACCGAATTGAATTAAAAAAAAACCGAAATTAATTAAATAAATCGGAAATAAAAAAATGTACCGCGAGATTTGACTTGTAGAAGCCGGTTGTTGGACATTCACTTGGGCGTTGTATGCGTTGAACAACCCTTCAATCGCTTGGCTCACGGTTTGATCCACATTTGTGTTCGTAATGTCCAAATTAGTGTAGTACTTTCGTAGCATTCTTACCTTGTAGACCTTCTTGTATGTCGGATGGAGACAATTTGCAACAATCGTGAGGGGTGGTACGGCTTCCCAATATTTGAGAAACTTCTCCTTCATGGCTCCTACGATTGGAGCGAGAGAAGCGTCGGTGTCTTCGAGAACTAAGAAAAAAAATCGAATTAAAAAATCGAAATTAAATTAAAAAACCAAATTAATATAAAACCGAAATTAATAAGAAAACCGAAATTGATAAAAAATATGAAATTAAAAATGTACCTTTCATTTCATGATATACTTGGGAGATTCGTAAGAGGTGGTGAAGCAACTCATGCGCGGTCGGTTTATACGAGCAAGACAATGCTAACGTCGCTTTGAAGAATACTTCAAGAAATTTCATTAATTTGTTCAATTGATCCCATTCACCCGACGAGAGAGCTAATTCCATACCCTCGGGCGTCTCATTCAAAATTGCATTAATAGCATATGCGTAAGGAAAACACCGTTTCAACATTCTATAAGTTGAGTTCCAACGGGTATCTACGTCCCATGGCACTCTTAATTTAGTAAATTGCATTCTACTACACATATCATGAAATCTTTGTTTTCTAATGCCGTTAGTAAAAATATGAGTTACCGCCTTCTTAAATTTTGTTATTAAATCATTAGCACCGGACGTTTTAAGTCCCGCCTTAACGGTGAGGTTTAAAACATGACATGCACATTTTTGGTGAAAGAAAGCTCCATTCGCAATTGGAGATAATGAACGCAAAAAATATTCTATGGCCTTACCATTATTACTAGCATTATCAAAAGAAATTGAGAAAACTTTATTTTGGAGATCATTTTTCAATTTAAATTCATTCATAACACCCAAAATTGCATTAAAAACTACTTCGCCGGTGTGCGGGTATTCTATAATCCGAAAACTTAGTACCCTTTTTTGCAATTTCCAATTATCATCAATGTAATGTGCGGTAACACAAATATAAGATAAACCATGTTTACCGGCGGTCCAAATATCGGACGTGAGTACTACTTTAAATGGTGCGGTTGCAAATATGGCAATCAATTCATTTTTGCGGTAAGTAAATTGTTCTTTAATTTCGTTTGACATTTTCCTATAATAAAATGGTTTGTAAAATGGTTGAGCGCAACCTCTAATAACTAAACGAGCAAAACTCAAACAACCGCTCATACTAATTGGTTGTTCCTTGTGGGTAATATACCGTGCAAACTCACTTAACATTTTTTTTTCGTCATATTTTTGGTGAGTTCGTGTACCATCCGGATTAATTTGGGTTTGGACAAGTGTATTATCGGGTTGTTCTTGTGGTTGTTCACCGTTGGTGATATGTCGTGCGGCATGTCTACCCATAGAACTATTATTATCATCATAAGTAAAACTAGATTTGCAACCTTTTACCTTGCACCGTGCGCTTACGCACTTGCCGGTCGCCGGGTCGATGGTTTGCTCGAAGTAACGCCACCAATGTGCGTTGTACTTCGGGCGGGGGTTCCTTCTTTTTCTCGGCCCCGGCGGCGTGCTTGCCTCCGGCTCTTCCTCTATTGTTTGGATTTCGGGATATCGATCGGAACTTCCGCCGATGGTCGGAGGAGCAAATGTGCTAGAACTCCCCGCGGCACTTCCGACGGTATGATGTGTGTAGTCCGTCTCATAGGTAGTTTGCGGATAAGTGGGACCACCGAACAATTGATCACTTAATTGTTGGATCGTGTCGGCTATGGGATTGGGTGACGGGGCCGTCGGGTAAGAATAGTCATGTGGTGGAGTTGTCATTTCTCACTACAATAAGGAAAAAAAACGGATTTAATTTATGTAAAGCAAAACGAAATATAAAAATAACCGAATTAAACTAATTGTGTATGAAAAAATTTATCATAAAAGAATAAAATATTTTGACTACAACTTTATGATAAAACTACAATTTTTGAAAATTTGAAATTATTTTACAAGTAATGAAAAAAATATAAAAGAAATAAATAATACAATTATTTTGAGTACAATTTTATCATATGTTGCCAAATCCGATTTAAAATAATTGTGTAATTGCATAAATCAAATTATAGTATTCTAATAATGTTATAAAAAAAATAATACAAATAGAACGTACCTCCGAATTTTTGCGGAAATGCCGGCGAGGCGAGTATCGGATTGACTAATGCAAGAGATTGTAATAAAATAAATATGCTAGTTTTTTGGAATTTTGGAAATAATAAATATAAATTAGAATGTAAAAATAAAACTAGAATTGATTTATGCAAGAGATTGAGAGAGTATTGAGTGAGAGATTGAGAGAATTTGATAGTTTGTTTGTGAGAAATGAGTGTTGAATGTATGGGTGTATTTATAGGTGTGAATTGGGGGGAGGGGAAACATTCAAAAATCCAACCGTTGGATTCCAACGGTTCAAAAAATGTGTCAGACGGGTCGGGCGGGTCGGCTCGGGCGGGTCGCACGGGTCGGCCGGGTCGGGGGGGCGGAGTTTGCGCGGGTGCGGCTGGTGCGGCGGGTCGGGGGGGCGGGTGGGACGGGTCGGGGGGGCGGGTCCGGGGGGTGGGGCGGGTCGGACAGGCGGGTCGCGCGGACCGAGGCGTGCGGACGGTGGGAGTGGGAGCGGGGGTGGTGTCAGACGGGTCCGAAGGGCGGGTCGGGGGGCGGGTCGGGTCCGAAGGGCGGGTGAGGTCGGGTCCGAAGGGCGGGTCGGGTCGGGTCCGAAGGGCGGGCACAGAACGGGTCCGACGGGCGACGGGCGGGCACGGGCACGGGCACGGGTCCGACGGGCGAGAAGGGCGGGTAAGGGCGGGTAACGGGTAAGGGCGAGCACGGGTTTAGACGGGCGGGCGGGTTACGGGGGGTGAGGTCCAAAACCCGGACCCTTACCCGCCCTTACCCTTGACCCGTCGGACCCGGCCGACCCGTCTGAATCCCCGCACGGGCGGGTCCGCACGGGCGAAGGGCAAGGGTCGGGGGGGCGGGTCGGGGGTCAGACGGGTTTTGTCACAACACTAACATATCATCATTCAAGTATAATTATTTTTTTAATTTCTAACACAAAAAAATATAATATCCGTCCATAATTAAATGAATTTATACCATTTACAGCTTGTCCTTAATTAAATGAATTTTACCGATTCGATATTATTTTTCTATTCGTCTCTTAGTTATCCCCAATTACAACACTCCCTCCCCCCAATTAAATTTCTTTTTATCTATATTATTTAATTGGAACAATTATTATGTAATGATTACAAATTGAGGGCATAAAAGTAATTTCACTTTTCTACTAATTCTTTTGACTTTTCATAAAAATTCATTTATTCATAGACAGAAGTTGTATATAATAATTTCTTTTATTAGAGGTGAATGTGTATTTTTGATATCAAATTATTAACTCGACAATTATAAAATTTCAATCTAAAGGTTGGAATTTTTTTTTTAAACCAGACCGCATGTAGTCCTTTTTTTTATATCATTTTTGCATATCGCAAATATAATTATAAGTCCGTTGATTTATTGTTAGGAAACTCCAAGTACATAAAATTAATATAAAAAAAGGCAGCATGTCTTGCATTACATCAAATAAATTCAAATAATGAGATATATTTAATCCGTCCAATGCAAATTTTGAGATTTACTGGTCCACACACAAAGAACATGAAAATTAAACCTAACAAACATAATAATATCAAATTGAAAGAGAGTTTTCATGATTCCATAACAAAAAAAATACAACAATAACAATGCAATATCAAATTGCTAAAATACAGCAATATTCACTATTAAACTCAGTTGACCCTATTATTCTAAAAAGAGATGGTAGGTGGGTAATTAATTTGTTATTCAGGAAATGGGATAAACAACTATTCCGCTATTCTATGGGTTAGCATGAATAGCGGATTAGCTATTTTAGAAGCTATTCTATTAGTGTATTATGCATTTGACACCCATTTCAACTAGAATAGACTATTCTATCCAAATTTGTAGTGCCAAACGCACCCATGATCAAGTGCATATTTTATTTCATAAAGTATTAATTAGGTGATACATTTCGTATTAATACGTTTCGGATTTAATTTGGACAATTTATATTTCAACTTATTAAGATTTGTTCAAACTACAAACGGTTAGAGGTGAACTCCAATTCTCCACTTTAGAAAAAGAGGATAAAAAACCGAGTCGATAATAATAGGAATACAAAACGGATGGATCGAAATGACCTCGTCGCTCTTTACTTCACTTCACTTCACTTTATATATCGATCTCTCCCTTTCTTTCTTTCTCTCTTGCCTTGCCAGAATGAATCTGATCTGATCTCTGAATGAAAGCAGAGGGAGGGAGGGAGGGAGAGCAGATCGATCAGCTCAGCTGCCTCGCGATTGAGAAATAGTAGTTGATTGCATTGCATGGGAGACTGTTCCCGGCCTCACATGTCTCTTTTGACCGTGTTTGAGACCGATTGATTGATATCCGTGTATAAAGAAAGAACCCTTCTAGCTTCTCCTCCCTCCCTTACTTGCATTGCATTGTATGATTGTATCCATCATCTACTGCTCTACTTCCGAAGACTTAACTGGCATGCACCTTTGTACTGTGTTCATCGTAAGAAAGAGAGTTTCTGCAGGTGTTGCTGGTTCCTGGTACGGTTTACTGGTGCTACTCATATTCATCATATATACAGCCGCTTGTTGTTATTGTTGTTGTTGTGGTTGAATGTTGATCTAACAATACACCAGTAAGTAGTAGTACTGCGCCTCTCTCTCTCTAGATCTCTCTCTGACTGTGTTGCATATATGCACACATCCCAATTTGATTCTCTCTTTGAGTCTTGAGACTTGAGAGCTGATCGATCGATCGAATCGACTGGTCTGATTCTGATCTGATCTGATCTGATCTGATACATCCCCAAGCCCCATATAAATGCACATATAAATAAAAATAAGAGGCCTCTATAAATAAATGTGCATCCCCTTCGTCTTTTCTAATCACATATACCCTCTTTGTCATTCATTCGTATAATACCAAGATTATATTATATTAGTATCATGATGATCTACTAGATTTCGTATAGGGATTCTCATTCGTATAATCCCCAAATGGTGCTATTGCTAGCAGCAGCAATAACAGACAAACCCACAATCAAATTTTTCTCTCTTCCCAATTAACCAATCCTACTAATTAAACAAACTCTCTTTCTTTCTCTCTGTCTGTCTGTCTCTCTTCTATATTAATAACCCATCATATCATTCTTCATCTTTATTCCTTCTCCATCTTTCATTCTTCTTCAAACAGTTCAAGAGTGCTCAATCCATCATATCATATTTGACATTATCATAGCATAGCACAGCACAAATTTGATCAACAATGGCGCCATCGTTCTCGATTCTCTTCCCCATCTCGTCCACCAATTGCACCAACGAGCTGGAGCTCTCCGTATCCGACAACTACAGCTCCGTCACCTGCTCGTCGCCGACCTCCAGCACCTCGTCGGTCGACTGCACGCTCTCCCTCGGCACGCCCTCCACCCGGCAGAATGATCACGGCGCCTGGTACAACAAGCAGAGCTCACCTAATGCTACCGCCGTGTACTGGGACGTCTTCTCGGAACCGAAGAATAATAAGCATCAAACCGTAACAGCTACGGGTTGTAATGCCGCCTTGAAGGGGTATAGTGTTAGCAATGGCAGTATTGGAAACCTCGGCGGAGACCCGCTTCTGCTCGCTCGGAGATGCGCCAACTGCGACACAACCTCGACTCCTCTCTGGCGTAACGGGCCTCGCGGTCCCAAGGTATTACTTCATCTGACGATTATAAATGAATAATAAATTATTAATCATTATGAAATTCATCTGTAACCGATAAAGTTATAAAAGTTCTAAAATTATCTGAGTGTGAGTATAGAAGTAAAATCCAACAATATATATACATACCATTTGAAGCAATCTCCGTTCCTAAATTAATTACTTCTATCCAAATATGTTCTTGTAGTCATTGTGCAATGCATGCGGAATCCGGTACAAGAAAGAGGAGAGAAGAGCAGCCACCACCTCAGCCATACCGGTGGAGCAGGGAACGGCTTGCGGGTACCAGCAAGCGCAGCCGTGGAGCTTCTACGGCTCTGCAAAAACTGGGTCCATGTCGGTTTACGGCCACGATTCGTCTGAGAATAATGCGGATCATATGGCGTCGTACCTCCCGTGGCGGTTCGGCGCTGTACCTGTTCAAGAGAGAACCACCTTGTACCAGTACAACTAGTTAGTTAGTTAGTTTGATTAAGTAGATTAGTTAGTTATATAGTTAGTAGGATGATATTGTTATTACGGTATTAATTCTCGGCTTAATTAGGATCGATTAATCAATGTCATCTCATCTGGTTTTGGATTTTCATTTTGAAGAGCATGACGGTAAGAAAATCCATTTGTTATCCAGCTAGCGTAGGTATAATTAATTTGTTGATTAATGAGAAGAACAATTTTTTTAACACAAGTACAATGTCTCTTTTTTTTAACAACTACTTAATTATCAGCATTTGAATTTATATATGCATGTTGGATAGGCCTTACAAGTTGTTTATTGCACATGTATTTTAAATCGTATTAACTTTCTTTTGTGTAGCACTGTAGTGCCAAGTAATTAAACCCAAATTAAACTTAAAGCTGGTGCTATGTTTGAATGGCTAGTAATAATTTACTTAACTAATCCGAACATATTATACTGCCCAAAATTTTGATAAACCATCAAAAAAATATTTATATTTATTAAAATTTGAAACACTCGATAAATTTTCTTTTGTTCTTTTTTTAAGGGCTTATATGAATTTTTTCAAATTTTCAATTAGAAGTTTTATCGTCAATATTGTCAAGATAAGCATCGTCAAGTGATCCTCTCTATAAGAAAACTCCGCCACTTAACAGTTTTTAATTAACATAAATACATAATATTAGTACAACTAATCACTTGATCACTCGATATTGGTTTGTCTCTTATAACAAATGCTTGTCTCACCTATTATATATTATAGAAAAGTAATGCTTATTACTGTGAGTCTGTGACCAGGTCAGATATGAATTAATTCGTTCAGTAAAATGTGTACTGATACTTAGCCTATATCAGTCGCGCACTAAAAAATATCTTCCTTAATTACATGCTTATAATGAATTAGAACATACTCAGTGGCTGTATAGCTGACACGTAAACTTAAAATTTTGAAGATCTTTTTTTTTTTTACTTTACATGCTGCATATCTGTCATTCGGAAAATGAATCACATACATACATATATAGAAGAAATAAAAAAAATAAAATTGTTTGCCGAAACGCTTCTCAGAAAAAAAATTTGTTTGCCGAAATGAAACTGCATGTAGTGCACAAATGAAATTACATAAAAAAAAAAAAAAAGCAAATTACATTATATTTGGGCCCAAATACTATTCTAATATGTGGGCCTAAAATAATGTACGTAGCCAGTATTATTTAGTGCCCAATACTACAAGTCATTTTCAGAATAAGATGTCCAATAGCTAGTATTCCAGCCCAATGGGCTTTCATGGGGGAAACTCATTTTACCATAAGAAAATTGTTTCTTTGTAGGGGTGGAAAATATGGACAACTGATTATCTTTATTTATTAATAAAACCAATTAATAATCGAATAAGAAAACATTATTTTAAGCATTATTTGACCCAAAGAGCTTAGCTAGACGATCTTAAATTGGAGCACAAATTGCAGTTCTTTATTTGTAATCGATCTTCTTCAATAGAAGGGACTTGGGGAGTTGGCTTTAATTAAATTCTGCAACTTCAAATGTTTCAATTATTTCTGTACAAACTCGATGAGAAGGTAATTAAAATTTTACCAATAAATATCATGGAAGGGACTAAGAAAGAGAAAATGGAATGAAGTGTGAAGCAAACTAAATCATGGGATTTGGGAAAAAAGAAAAAAGAAAAAGAAAAGAAAGAAGATATGTTTGCTGTTTGTTACACATGGTGGAAGAAAAAATAGTTTATTTAAGGGATAATGACCTCCGAGGCCCTTGAATTTTCACTTTGTGACAAGTTGGCCCCTGAACTTTTATTTTGGACAAATACACTCCCAAACTATGAATTTGTGACAATTTGACCCCTCAACCATTAATTAGCCGTATAATGATTCATTTGAAATATGAAATGACCAAAGTACCCTTGTATATTTATTGGATGCATTATTTTTATTATTACATATAATTACATAAATAATTGAATTAATAATTTACATAGTTACATAACTAATTAAAATTAATAAATTTTGTTTGTTTGATTGTGATGATAGCAAATAATTTATGAAAAAAATAATTTAATATTTGAAATTGTAAATATATATACAAATTTTTTTATCACTTTTAATTATGTATATAAATATATAATCATTATAAAAATAAAAATAGATCATATAAAATAAAAGGCGACAATGTATTATGTAATATAAATTTTTAATTACTTATATGATTAAATAGTTCTTATTTCTTTATAAATTATTAATTAATGAATCATGAGCATTTTAAATATTATCTTACAAATGTATGAGGGTATTGTGGTCATTTTATATTTCAATTGAATTATTATATGGCTATTTAATGGTTGAGGAGGCAAATTGTCACGAAATTATAGTTTGTGAGCTATTTGTCTAAAATAAAAGTTCGGAAGCAACTTGTCACAAGGTAAAAGTTTGGGGGCCTCTGGAGTCATATTTCCTTTATTTAATTTACATATCAAACTATTAACCATAGAGATGGTTTTTTTTCAGAAACCATGGTACTAACTGTCAAGAACACCCAATTGTAAGTGCAAAAGCAAATTAATAAACCTTAATAATGGCAAATGGAAGTGGCAGACAATTCCACAATATACCCAATTTGACTAGTTAATAGTTAGATCTTACTTCACTGCATGAGCCACATTAGTCAGAAAAAATCATGCATGATGACTTCATAATTTGACTAGTTAACAGTTTCACTCTTGAAATTATCTAAGTTAGCTATGATAACCAATCACCTTTTTCATTGAACGCAGAATAATATTATTTTGCAGAATAAACATGAAGATTATACCAGACACCAAGAAAAAAAAAGAAACTATTAATGGCGAGAAGAAAAATATAAAAAATAGAAAGAAAAAAAAAAACTACATCAAATATAATAAAGTCACAATCTGATTTATAATTAACTAGAAATGTGCCTCGCGTTGCTTCGCCGGTAGATTAATACTTCTTAGAAAAACAAACAAAATGGAATGTAATTTTAAACCTTAAAGAATGATAAAAACTAAAAAAAGTATGAACTATGAAGAAATTTTCATATTATATAAGTTGCTATTTTCAGAGTTTGTACTATCTTTCTTATTGCCTACTTCGCTTATCTATTTTAGAATTGAGAGAGAACTGAAATCATACACATCTCTCTACTAAAAAGAATACAAATAATAAAAAAGTTAAGGAGATCATAATAAACATAATTTTTGAACTTTTTTCATATAATTATATTGTTTTTTCGAAAGGCGAGTATTTTAAAGATATAGTTGGTATATTATAGATTTTTGTCATTTATTAATTTAATATTTTAAAAATCTTATTGGATTTAAAATTTTGTAATTATTTATTTTCAATCTTCTAAAATGATTGTAAATAATAATAATAATAGAAGACATATATGCCAAGTGAAGTAATAATTTTAGAAGACTTATTGTAGCTTATATATTATATATTGTATATTGTTGATTTACATTTCAATGTCAACAATAATAGCTTATATTTTGTATATTGTTTATTTGCATTTCAATGGCAAATTCCCGGGTCGGGTCGGGTTCGGGTTCGGGTCGCGTCTGGTCAGGTATCGGGTTGACGGCTGCCGGCATTTTTTTCGGTTCGGGTAACAGGTTGACGTATGCTGGCATTTTTTTGGGTCGGGTCGGATCGGGTCGGGCGGGTTTTTCATTTTTGGTCAGATTTTGCACCTCTATTCTCGGGTTGGGTTCAAATTAGTTTGACTTTTCCTGAAACTCGGGTCGGGTTTCAGGTCGGGCGGGTTTTTCAGGTCGGGTCAGATTTTGTCACCTCTAAAGATCTTAAAAAAAAAAAAAAAAAACACTGTTCACGTACTGTTCTTTCTACTTTAGCAGCACATCCAAGATTAAATCTACTATACACATTTTGCACCTCTATTCCCGGGTCGGGTTCAGATCAGTTTGACTCTTCCTGAAACTCGGGTCGGGCGGATTTTTCAGGTCGGGTTAGATTTTGTCACCTCTAAAGATCTTAAAAAAAAAAAAAAATACTGTTCACGGTACTATTCTTTCTACTGTAGCAGCCCATCTAAGATTAAATATACTGTAAAGGGATTTGTTGGTTTCGCATGAAGAAAGGTTCACATGTCTAGTTGATATTGGAAGATATCAAGATAAGTTTTTCAATTATGACAGATTTAAGCATTGAACATGTTTTAATAATTTTAAAAAAAGGGATCTCAGATCTTATACGCCACAAATTTTCTTAATAAACAATTGCTTAGAGAGTTGCTAACATCAAACACAGCAGGGCTGAAAATAACTTATGATGCACCTCTTTCAACCATTACATTCTTCTATGCATAAAATAAGAAGGACGAGAGAAAGTTACCATTCAGGATCTCAAATCTGGAACCTTCTGTTAAGAGAAGAAAACGAAGGAAAATTGAGCATCATTTTAAGTAGAGGTGGCAAAATCTGATCGGCCCGAAAAACCCGTCTGACCCGATCCAATCCGAGTTATAAGGAAAGTCAAACTGATCCGAACCGACCCGACCCAACCCATGTTCTAGGGAAAGTGAGACTGGCCCGAACCCGACCCGGGAATAGAGGTGCAAAATCTGACCAGACCCGAAAAACCCGCCTGACCCAGAAAAATGCCGGCAGACGTCAACAAGGTACCTGACCCGACCCAAAACTGACCCAAAAAAATGTCGGCAGCTGTTAACCCGATACCCGACCTGACCTGACCCGACCCCGACCCGGTCAATCTGCCACCTCTAATTTTAAGACCAACAATGCACCAACCCTGGGCAGCTTATTATAGGTGCAGCACATCATTAGTAGTATTACTAACTTGCACCAAAACATCCAACATGATAGTGATTGAAAGCTTCTTTACATTAATCCAAATTGCAAAATCATTAACTTCTGGAATGACAGGAATGTTCATATTTTTCTTCTTTTGGGACAACCGGACAAGTCTTTTTCAAGAGGTACAAGAGTTGGAATGAATTAGACATTTATCTGATTATTTCATTCATTAAGATCTGAAGATATCTGTTTCTGATATGGTTAGGTCTGTTCTTGTTCTATTGTCTATATTTTTGTTGTTTCTTTCAAGTTTTCAACACTTTATCATGATATGCATTCAACCAAAAAAATATAATCTGGTCATTATTTGTAACTTCATGGGGAAAAAAAGGAAGAAGAAAATTAAACATAAAATTACTAGATGCAACACCTGAATTCAGTAATTCTTAATTTCTTTGAATATTTTTACAAATTTTGATCCTTCCATCAAATAAATCACCGTAAATGACCACATACCAGGCAAATTGTTCTGGTAAAATGGACACATAATAATTGCATATTACTATTACCTTACAGCCTAAACCAGCATCAAATAAATTTTAACTAAAGCCAACTTTTCCAAAAAACAAGTGTTTTACACGTACATAAATCTCTACAGCAATTCTGGAGTATCAAATAATTAGAATGATACAAGGCCTGATTTGATAGCTCCGTACTTAATTCGTACCGGACAGAACCCGATCGACGGTGACTACTGGGTACCGCTCAATACAGTCTTTCCAGGGGTTATGTACTGAGGCTTTCACATTTCTCAGAGACTTCCATACTGCACTATTACACTTGAACCCACTTCCGAATGCGATTTGCCAGATTCTATGACCTTTTCTGATCCTTCCCTTTGCTTCAATGTAGGCCAACTCGTACCAAATTGAGCTAGAAGAGGTATTGCCAAATCGGTGCAGGGTCATCCTAGATGCTTCTACATGGATCGGCTCCAACTGAAGGTTCTTCTCCAGTTCATCGATAACTGCACGGCCACCGGCGTGGATACAGAAGTGCTCAAAAGCAAGCTTGAAATCAGGAATGTAGGGCTTGATTTTGAATTTGAAGACTTTCTTCAGGACAAGGGTAAAAAAGAACAGGAGTTGCTCACTAACTGGGAGAACCAGTGGGCCCAAGGTGGTAATGTTAATTTTTAGGGCCTCACCAGCAATGGCCATTAGGTCTTTAGAGAGAGAAACCCCAGTTTTTCCCGTCTCATCTTGTTCCTAAAATTAGGCAATTATCAAATAAAATCAGCCACAGAGTCGAACTATTATTACTATGTAACTACTTGCTACCTTGATTTTTGCTATTCTAATTGAGTTTCATATCTAGTCCACCCAACTTATTTAGCCTTTCTTGTTGTTATTTATCAAATAAAGTTATTCAAAAAATAATTATAATAACATCACGAGTTTACAAAATTATAGCAAAAATCATTTATAGGAAAAAAATTGACTTCAATTTACATAAAACAGCAGGACTCAGTGGTGGTCGGTAGCTCAGTCCAATGAATTTAAGTTCCATTTCTATTACACTGACAGAATTGACATCATATGAAACAATTGAAGCCGGCATTACTAACAGGTGTGCTCAGATTTATTTCAATGAAATTGGGTGCTATTCAAATTGTGGTGCAGTAATGTGTAAGGCCTCATAGGTCTACAAGGGTACATTGGGAACTGAATGAAGTTGTTGGAATCTGGAGAAGGCATTAATAAACTAGAAGGCATCAAAACATCATTAGCATAAAATTTTCAGAATGCTTAGGTTTCGCAGCTATATTTAAGCTTGCAGTTGCCAGCCCTACTCAAACCAATAAAACCGAAAAAGAAAAAAGAAAAAAAAAAAGAGGTAACCTGGTATACACAACGGAAGGCACGATCATCAGCACCACGGTGGGTACGGACAGTGTGAACAAGCTCATACTTGGCACGGCGTTTGTCAGATCCCCGGTTTGACAGCAGCACAGCCGCTCCACCAACTCGAAACAGGCAGTTTGGTATCAGCATGGACTTGCGGTTACCAAAATACCTACAAAATACGTTTAGCCTTGGTTAATTACACCGAAGTGCAGGGTAAAATTTGGAGGGGCTATCCCACTTCAATACGGATTGGAATTTATCACCATATTTGGTATGACTGATGTGGAACTGCCATTAATGCATTCTAATTGGACTATAAATGCATTTTAATTCTTACAAAGACCATATAATTTACAAAACACAACAACATTTAAATTCCAAGAACCACAAAATCCTGTTTTGGAATTTTCGGTTATTAAAAAAAGTAGAAGGTAACAAAAGCAACCGCAAAAGATGCTCTACCTGACAAAGAGGCAAAGAATATTATTATAAATAACTTAAAATTAAATGGACTATTATCATCCAAATACTCAATTTAAGGTATTTATCCCACAATTAACCAAATGAAATATTGAAGAGCTACATGGATATAATATAAGGTTTCGGCATGGATCTTTAGGATCCAAACCTATTCCAACCAAAGCAAATTGCCAGAAGAAACAACGTACCAGTTCAGGGTGATATTCTCAGTGCTCACAACCACAGCATATGTCGCACGGTGCACCTGGAGCAGCTGGCGTGCCAGATCGACCGAGATGACACCGGCGCTACACCCCATGCCGCCCAAGTTGTACGACTTGATATTCCCCCGGAGCTTGTACTTGTTTATGATCATGGCCGAGAGCGATGGGGTCGGATTGAACAAGCTGCAGTTGACGACTAAGATCCCTATGTCCTTGGGCTTGACCCCCGTCGACGCGAACAGGTTGTCAAGCGCACCGAACATCACCTGAATTGTTTGCCAGAGAACAAAAACAGGCATACATGAGATTCATATTCAAACACTATTTTATTAATGAAAAACATCTTGCGTCCATTGAGAATGGATCCATACATCCACAGAGACACTCAGAATGTAACAAATACATTCGATTTTGTAACAAATAGATCTGATTTTGTAACCTATGAACGCTATGGACATATATTCTATGGATGCTAGGTATTACTCTTTATTAATCATCGGAATCACACAGATCTGGATTGGCAAGAATGAGAGTATCATAATCTGATGATTTTGCTTACGATCTAAGCAGATAAGGATTATGATCTGGTGATAATTAGTGCACCGGTCAAAATCAAGATTGACTCAATTAGAGACTGCAAGAGAGTAATTTTACAGTTACTTGTTATTAGATTCAGATAGTAATAATAATTCTTGATCTAACCAGCATAATTATATAATTAATGATTAATCATTCCTACGGATTCTTCGGCTTTCAGGTCAAAGCTCATCATTCACAAATAAAAGTCAAAACAAATAATTGACGGCCTGTTTAAGTGGAAAAAAACTTTTGATTAATAATTTCCGTTAATCGAAACACAATCCGAAAGCAAATGATTTCCATCAATCAATAGATTCGAAGAACTTTTCATCAAGATTCATTCATGGATCAAACACAAACACCAAAACTACCGAAAAAGATCGGAAAAATCAAACGGATCAAACACACGAACTAACCTGCTCGGCCTCAGCCCTCGCATTCGCCATGGAAGGCTGGGGAGGAATGGCGTGCATAGCCTCCGGCACGTACGTCTCCTCTCCCAACCCCGACCGCTCAAGGATCTTCCTCTGAAACTCGAGCGCGGACTCATCAAACCCGCACACCTGCGAATGCTCCATGAACTCGCTGAAGGGGGCCTTGAGCTCGGGCGGGGGCACATAGCAGGAGTAGTCGACGAGGAAGACGGATCGGGGGCGGGTGAGGAGGTAGACGGTGGAGGCGAAGACGAGGAGCGCGGAAAGGGAGAGGACGCTGACGAGGTTGAACTGGAGATGATCCCAGAGCTGCCTGACGTCGTCGGGGTCCGTCTGGGCGGCTTCTAGAAGCACCACGGCGATTAACGGCAAGAGTAACAGTGTTAGGAGGTGCGTTATGAGGTAATGGTAGCCTAACTTGACGTACTTGAGATTCACGCTCTGGAGGAAGTCGGGTAACCGGCGGTGAGGAGGGGAAGTCCGCTCACCGCCGACCTCCGCACCGCGCGACATTGTGCTGCTCCCGTCCGTCGGTCGTCTCTGGTTCGGGGCGGTAAGAAAGACGGGCGGAGGGACGCGGAAATGGAGCGGATGTTTAAATATAGAAACGGGGGAATGGGAAGGTCTTGGAGCGTGCTTAGCTCAGCGGAGGGTCGCTTGCTCGTCCGTTTGGTAGGGGACTGGAGAGGATTGAGGGGGTATTCTAGTTGGGGAATGGAGAGGATTGGGGATGGGGGAATGGAGAGGGGAGAGGGGGCAGGGACCGGGTGCGGCGGAGATTCAACGAGGTTGGTCTGGGGACAAAATGGGGTGTTTGTGGGGGAGTCCGGGAGCGGAGGATCTCCTGTGAATTGGGAGGTAATTTGCTGTTTGTAAGAACTGTAACACTGATGAGAATTGAGGAATTGAGAAGTTCAATCATGCTACTTTTGTTTTGTGATCACTGTAAAAAAGTACGTATAACATGACTAACTGGTGACTGGTGAGAGGTTAAATGAAAGGATAACGATGTGTTGCCCCCAACCGTCTGCCCCCCATTGCCCCCAACCGTTGTAAGTGTTTTGTAAACTGCCCATCTCTTCTCAAAATTCATTCAGAACGTTTTGTATGTCAATCTTTCCCAAAATTCATTTAGAACGTTTTGTATGTCAATCTTTCCCAAAATTCATTTAGAACGTTTTGTAAACTGTCAATCTCTTCCCAAAATTCATTTATAACGTTTGTAAACTGCCGATTTGTGCCCAAAATTCATTTAGAACGTTTGTAATCTGTCTTTTTATTTATTTATTTACATCAACAGTGTGAGGCAATTGGGAAGTAACTGAGTGAGGGGCATGTATCACTATCCTAAATGAAAATGAGGTAGAAATGAATAAATGATGAACTTGTTTTTTTATGATTCTGGGAAGTTTCATTAATCATGTCACATTTATGTTCCAACTGTGGACCATTCAGTACTGTACATCAGTGCATAATTTATGACAATGACGAGGAAAGGTTTTACTGGGGTCTTGGAGTTTATGACCTGATGATGATTTTTAGAGTGCAGTATTTTTTTTTTTTGTAAAATTAGAAGATCCTTTCCTAAACAGATATTGAAGTGACTGTAATAAGTAATAAATGATTCTGCTTGATTAGACTGCTGCAATATGCTTAGAAGATGGTTAGCTTCAAGGGGTTAGCTATAGAGGATCATTATACATGATACAAAGCCATCTACTCCACAGCCTGGCGGCTGGACAGCTCTGGGTTCTCCAACACATAATAACATGGCTTTTTATATATAAAAATACATGCCTTTCAAAAGGAGAATATATTCGAGTAAATATAGCACCTTTCGCGTCTCCAAATATATATTAAATCACTTTTAAATTTCAATTTATATAGCTTAATAAATTATTATATCAAAACTTTATGGAATACAAATATTTCATATTTTTAAAAATTTTTAAGTATTTGTTTGAAATTTTTTAAAAGTGACTGTACAATATTAATAAAATAATCAACTTTTATGTATCACTTTTTATAAAAAATCAAACAAACAAATAAATAATTTTCAAATGGGAAATTTTTGTATCCCATAAGATTTTGATATAATGATCTGTTAAGCTATATAAATCAAAATTTGGAGATGATTTGAAATATTATTTGGAGGTGTGCTGCTCATGTTATATCAACTCAATATATTCATCAATATGTTGCGTTTTTTTGGGCCTGGTGTATCTTTCAAGTATAGTATTTAATCAATCTATATAACATAGGCAGTTCACCAAACCATGGAAGAGTGCCATACTCCATGCACGACAACTTGTATTAACAGTTAACACAATTATTTTAGGTTGTCAATTTGTCGTGCATTTAAATTTTGTATATTGCGTTTCCTTAATGAAAAGTATCCAAAAAGAAACGACACCTTAATGAAATAGAATATGATATGTATTCAATCAAGCAAACAGTAAAGATGTGGACACGTATTAGAATATGACCTCATACAATAAAATATATGAGCGGATGAATGAAACACGGATGATTATCGTCTGACCAGGCATGTGATCCGTTGGATCTTCTCGGGATTCAACCGAATCCCGAGGAGATTCAACGGGTTACATGCCCCAGGGCATGTGACTCGGGTCAGAGAATCTCAATTGATGAAACACATATGATTATTGTAATTATGTCGTTGTTCAATTTATTGTACTATTTGTGTACACAAAAAATGTCATAGTTTTAAATTTGTTTCATTTTGATATCAAGAGTTCACAAAATCAACACCAAATTAAGTTGATCATCTTACCCCTCTTTAATTAAGCGCGTATAAAATTGAGGTTACAATTTTATACAAAGTCATATGCAATTTTGCAAGTGATATCTTTCTAAAAGTAAACTTTTAATTCAACCATACTTTACTCTTCCTATTAAGACCTCACAAACTTTTTAATTTAACCAGGAGGGATTAGTGGTAATTTATGTACATATTTTCTTCAATTTTATTTGCAATATAGAATATGATTTGATTAAAGATGCCCACCACATAAAAAAAAAAAAGGTACCCTCCGCCCAATTTTTTATGCTTAATGTGATCATGAGATTTTGAATTAGCCATTACTTGTACTAATCCATGTATAATTACTAAATAAGAGTTTATCTTCTTGTAATGCTTGTGATTGTGATGTACAAAATACATAATTAATTAATTGAGGTCCCAAATATCAAATAAAAACTTGAAATATATTAAAAAAAAAAATTTGTTCCTTTCACATAATCTCTGAGAGGGACAATTTTTGTGTCTTTAATTTCTTGGGCAATAATCACGTTCCCATCTGGCCAGCACAGGGCCATAAATGAACAAAAAAACCATTTTTTTGCATTTAAGATTTAACTTTTTTTTTTTTTTTGAGGATAAGATTTAACTTATTTAAGAAGTGGCTGTTTGTTTTAAATTTACTTACAGAGAAGACTGAGATTCTCTCAAAAAAAAAAAAAAGAGAAGACTGAGAGATCTGACATTCTGACTGACCCAGGAAATCTTCCTTCTCGGACAGTGAAAGTGAAAGAAAGACTGAAAGTTTGAATGCATGTAACATGCAGGACAATTAAGTTCTGAGTTTGAATGGGAGCACAACAAGAATGACCGGGTTTGGTTTTTTTTTTTTTTGACCTGTCCCATCCTATTCCTATCCAACGATCACAATTTTTTACCAAGAAGAAAATAATACAACATCTGTCCATGAATAAATAAATTTTTAGGAAAAGTTAAAGGAATTAGTAGAAAAGTGAAATTACTTTTATGCCCTCAATTTGTAATCATTACATAATAAATGTTCCAATTAAATAATATAAATAAGGTAATCATAACATTGGAGAACTAAGAGACGAATAGAAAAATAATATTGAATCGGTAAAATTCATTTAATTGAGGACAAATTGTAAATGATATAAATTCATTTAATTGTGGACGGAGGTTATAATAGGCATCCCTAATTCCCGAGTGCTCATCCTTTGTCCTTAAGGTAAAGTGCTGCATGGCATGTGGACCGTTGGATCACTTCAAAATTCGTGCAGCACTTTACCTTAAGGTAGACAATGTGAAATCCTAATTCCCGAGTGCTCATCCTCTGTAGCGCTGCATTGTGTAGCGCGGAAGGTGAACCGTTAGATCATTTTAGGATCTATTTTGTATGAGATCCTAAAATGATCTAACGGTTCACATTCTGCGCTACCCAATGCAGCGCTACAGAGGATATGGAATATATCCTAATTCCCTATCCATCACAAGAAATGGAGATCAATCCATTTCTTGTATTTGTAGTTGTTTTGTACTGACTGGATGAGCATGGATATGTCATATATATGCTGTTGTACTATATATATGCATCATTTAATTGTCCTCATAAGATCAGATGGCAAGTGTCTAGTTCAGATTAAATTGCCTTGTATTTGTATATATGTCATGACTGAATTATTTGGGACACATCTGCATTAAATTGCCTTGCAACTGTCAGATGGAAGTAACACAAGGTTCTTCATAAACTGATAAACATATTTAATTGGATCAAGGGCTAATGTCTCAAGGCAACCCCCCCAAACAAATAGCCCCAATCTTTTAATTTGGATAAGCACCCAATTATCCGATTTGCAACAAATTGCCCCTCACAGTTAATTAATTAACTCACTAATACTCTATTTTAAAGTGTATAAGGCCAAATGCCCCTTATGCACATATGTATAAGACCAAATGACCCTCATTTTAAAGTACAAAAGATATTTCTTATTCATTTAGTTTTTACTTTTTTACTCTAGTTTTGTATTTTTCAGTGACATCTTCGTAAAATGTATAGTTACATAAATAACTAAAATTAATTTTTTTAAAAAATTTAAAGTTTTCAATTAATAAACTTTATTTATGTCAGGAGATTTGTCACTTTTTTCATCTAAAATATTTATTAACTCATAAGTACCTAAAATATTTCTTTTGATAATGAAAACAAAGCATAAATAGTGTTATAGTTTTAATTCAAAATAAGATATATATCAACCATGCATGTCATGTCATGCATGCAAATTTTCAATATAGTATCTATATTGTTTAAAACTTATAAAGCATAAATATATTCATTAATGTACATATTCATAAAAGGGTAATTTAGCCTTTTACACTTTAAAATAGAGTAATAGTGAGTTAATTAACTGTCGGGAAACAACTTGTCACAAAACCAATAGATAGGGAGACTATTTGTCAAGACTGAAAAGATTAGAAGGTGATGAATCATTTCCCCAACCTTTTACAACGCATCATAGCACAGTTGACAAACCAAGTCAAGAATATTATTGGTCCAGAAAAAGGAAGCAAGAAAATACAAAGGAAATAATAATGTAGTCATTTGGGGACAGATACCCCAGCCAGCTGCCTCCTGATCCAATCCGGTGCTCTTTTAAATATGAGGAGGGATCTATTGACAATGGCTATATTGACAATCTTGACAATATAGTTTTTCAAAAAATTATAAAAATTCATAAAAAATATTAAAAATAAAAAAAGTTTTATGGATGCATTATTTAACTTATAGATTGATCATGTTTCAAGTTTCAATCAATTTGAATATCGTTTGATACTTTATCAAATTTTTGTACATTTTTTAACGGTTGTAATTTAACGGGTTTTTAAAGAGATATCAAATGTCACTTAAATTGAATATAATTTGAACTATAGTCAATCTATAAGTTAAGTAATACTTCCAAAAAACTTTTTTCTATTTTTAAGATTTTTTTGTGATTTTTTATAAATTTTTAAAAAACACTATTATCAAGATTGTCAAAATAACCATTATTAATGGATCCCTCCTCTTCAAATATTTGATGACATGTGGAAAAAAGTTAATGAGATGTGTTACTGTCGGCAATCAATCAGTCAATCGATTGTTTTATTTTATTTGAGTTATTAATAATCTTGAAATTAATATATGTCCTGCTCATCAAAGAATATAGACTGTTGATATATAGTGGTACTGGTACAGGTACATCCAGAAGATCTTGACAAATAGGAGCTTAGCACATTAATATGTAGATCGATATCTTCATTTTGTTGTTTGACTGATTGATTCAGATGGATTTTACTTTCTGACTGGATAGTGTTTTTTTTTTTTTTTTTTTTTTTTTTGAACTTTAGCTGTGATGGAATCTGAGCAATATTCTTACTCTTTTTGCTAATTAGATTTCAATATTGTTAGACTTTTATTCCCCTCTTAGAAAGAAATATTCTGAATCACCTGTTCATAGAAAAAGGAATAAGAAAAAAAATGTGAACATCTAGAACTGCATTGTTCATGCAAAAACTAGCCTCTTGATTATTGTAAAACCACCAACTTGAATCATTGGTCAAGGGTCATCATCACAACTGCATGCATTGCTCGTGCAAAAATTCATGGCTAATTACATGAGAACAATTTAATTTGGCTTTGTATTCCTTTGATCCTCCACTGATTCAATTTTCTGCTTTATGTCCAGCGGCGGAGTTTGAAATTCATGAAGGTACTACAACATATCTCAAGAGTCTCTTTAAGAGGCACAATAATTAAAACACACTATAAATGCTTTGAAAAATCCTGAACTTTTTTTATTATATTACTCGTTTTCAAAATTTTTGGAGCAGCAGTTGCCCTCTGTGTCTCCAAGGGCAGAACCAGACTCCGACACAGAGGGGTCTAACTTTTTCGATAAAACATAGTTTTGTAAATATTAAAAAAGTAAGATATTTTTTTGTAAAATTTTTAAGGTACAATTGTGTAAATACTTTCTAAGATAGGGCCAATTTTGTAAATTTTTCTTAGAAATGAAGTATATTTTTGTAATTTTTTTCTCATAAAAGGGATACTTTGTAAACTTTTAGAGACATATTTTTGAAAAAAATTTTCCAGAGGTGGGCCAGTGCTCACCCTATAACATAATAGCTCCGCCCATGTATGTCTCCGTTAAGCTCCGCTCCTACTTGTATAGTTATGTCATCATAGTCTATTTTCTCTTGAAACCCTAGCCGTCTTTGTTAGTAAATTTTCCGGTAGGGAGAGGCACACCGCCCCCCGCCACCCCTCTTTCGTTTACTTCTTCTTTGTTGATTACCTTCAAGTTTAGTTTGTCCGTTTTTTCGTCGCCCTTTTTGTTTTGAGAAGGTCTTTCGTTGTTCTTCATTTAAGAGGATTATATCATGAATCACATGAGAATGAATTTTGCTCCCGCTTCAACAAACAGAAATAGTGCTTCAAGAAATGAAGATATGCGGAGTGAAACAAGTTTTTTAGTCCTTACAAAGATTATGAATTCATTACAACTAAGACTGTAACTTCAAAAATAAATTATGCGCTTCTTCAAAATTTGTCTCTCTATGTTAGTTTATCGACACCAAATTATATTGTAGAAGGTTTTGGTTGATATTTTGTGTTTTTTGAATTTAGATTGAGAAACAATTTATTTTATTTTCTTGTGGATGTAATCTTTTAAGTGAATGAAATTAGTTCTTACGGACCTTGAATGTTAACCAAAAAAAAAAAATTATGTCATCGTATACCAGTTTCTAGAGTGTAGACCGGCCGACGGACCGACGGAATATAAAGAAATAGCCTAATTAAGAGTCAAGACGTTTCACTCAAAAAAAAAAAAAAAAAAAAGAGTCAAGACGTCAAAAACACTCTTTGTGAAATGTGTCAAACAAATAGAAATACGAATTCACTAGATGGCTTCGTTGCTGCTCCGCAGCAACAGTTATCTAGTTGCTTCTACAATTTGTAACTTTCATCAATCTCAAAACTTAGATTTTATAATATTTTGGGTCTGTTCGGTAGACACAAATCCTATAGATTTATATAGGAATTGAGAGTCTATAAAAAATAATTTCTATTAATTGTTCGGCAGACCATACTATCAATTCATAATAGGAATTTATTCCTCTAAAATGCTTGTTTTTAGAGGAAAATATTAATTAGGTTTGAGTAGATTATTTTTTTCCTATCAATAATGAGCTCTTTGTAGGATTTCACCAAATACAATATGGAATCCTGTCCTAATAAAATTTTTTTTCTATAATCAGTGACTACCGAACAGGCCCTAAGAGTTGAGCTATGATACTATACTACTATTATGAGTCATCCAAATAAGTGACGTTTCAAAATATCTTAAAAAGTAGTAACAAAATTCTAAAAATTATAATATTTTGTTTACAAGTAAAATTGTATATAAATATCATAATGAGCGGTTTGGATGATTATTAATATTTTGAAATTGGAGATATAAGCCAATAGTACAACGCAATTTTAATAGTACCATAACTCATATTTTAAACCATCTTTCCTCAAAATTTACATTTACATCATATAAGTCCCTTTTATGCTGAAAGAAAATATTTTCTTTAAATATAAATTTGTCATAAGTCCGTGATGAATTTACTGTCTAAATAGGATGTGCTACCGTCTAAATATAAATGGGTCTAAATAGGGTGACATCAGCATACATCAGGTAAATGAAAGAGCGTCCTTGGATTCTCATCGGACGGCTCAAGTAGGATGTGCTACTGTTCATTACCGCTGTAAATCTCATCCCCACTTTACTATCTATAACTATAATAATAATAATAATAATAATAATAATAATAATAATAATAATAATAATAATATTTCATAATGCTAATTAAAGATGATTGCACAAAATTATGCTTTTGTCTTGTTCGAACAAGCTGGAATGTTTCAAGTTTCAACAGGAAGATGTAAAGGTTCCAAGAGTGATTTGGGATCAAGGAATTTTCTTTCCAAAAAGTAACAAAGAGGGCTTCTTTTGCTTTCTCTGAAACCTTTTTTGGTCAGTATGATTTAATCTGGGCCTCTTTATTTTGCTCTCTTTAATTTGGGCCTTACAAAAAGGCCCATAAGTGCAGCCCACAACTTTTACCATTTTGGGCCACAAACCCGAAAATATAGCCCGTATAAAACGGTACCGATTGGAAAACGCAAGATTTAAAAGACAGGAAAACAGAACTGATGGGTTATCATATCAGTGGACTAGAATTTTGTCTAAAGCCATGATTAAACCGTTCAATTTAATTTATATGTTTATCAGCGGTGATAGCATGTGACCCCATCATTCTAAATATAACTAGCATGCTATTTTTAGCACCTACATGATTAAATAACGGTCGATCAATTACTAACAATTAGATCGTACGGCTCTTAGAACCCTTTGGACCGTCCAAATGGCTTTGAACAATATCCAAACCCCATATCAGTTCACAAGAAAGGGCAATTTTGAATAAGCATTTGCTGGTTGTTTTTAAAAAACCAATTATTTCAGATGTCTGACAAATGATGGATAATATCCAAAATCACACAACTGCTGACATAAAAACCATCTGATCATGATCCAATAAATTAATTTTATCCAAGTAAAAGATACTTCAATTGTAACCTTTTTAAGCCACAACAATTCATAATACAATAAAAAAAAAAAATGCGAATAGTTATACAAATTGCAAAATTTTAATCGACCAACTTGTTATTTAGGTATTATATTTATTTAACCAGCATTACAGTCGAAATATTCACCTGTGAGCAGCTAGCAGAGCTACTCTGAAAACCTATAAAGCCAACAAAAACGTATGCTAGGTAGGTAAACTAAACTAAACTAAAACCAGACAAGCGCACACACCCTGGTTTCTGGTGAAATTTTTGGTTTTGTTTTCCAGTCAAGGTGGTAATTTCAGAACAATCCGTGACCTGTCTTGCCCTCAAATCTATACAGTGTAACAGTGCCAACCACAGAAAGGTTGATCATAATTCATAGCATGGTTTTTGTAGGAAGGGGAATCTAAATTCTAAAGCATTGGTTGATCATATTTTCAGTTTATATATCTTTCTCAGTTACTTGTTTATTCTGGTAATGGCATTAATTAAAGAAACAGCAAACTGTGAAAGCTAAAGAATTTTTTTTTTTTTTTTTTTAAAAGAAATGAAGCATTAGGCAAATAAAAAAGATATTGGTTCAATAAATATTTACTGGTATAATTGACTTCTGAAAGCATTGCTATGTGAAAGAATGACATTGCAAGCAAAAATTTATTGGTACATACTGAATTACTGATACTGAGTCAAAGATATACATATTCTGATGTTCACATGTTCAACCTATTTATATATGGTTTTTTGCTGTTTTTGGCAACCAAATTAACCTATCTTTTGAAGAGCACCCAAATTGGTAATTCAAATTGACTGCCTCATTCAAGGTTCTGATCCCTGTCAAAATTTTTCAGTAGCCTTGTTTATTTTTCAAAACCTGGTAACAATTTGACTGGTTTGACCGGGTTTTATGATCATGTTACAAATATTTATATTATAGACAATGTATAATATGATATATAACTGAAGGTAAAGTCCCAGAAGCACCACACTCAAGTAAGATTAACTCGTTGCTTAATTTCTGATGAAAAGGTTAGTTTATGCTAACGAACTCATTTGGTTAATTTGAATTCTTACACAATTATTTGTATTTTACAAATGGCTCCAAAAATAAGTAGTTTGGTCTTCTTATATGCATTACTTTGAGAAAATTCATGCCAGAACTGGCTTTTCTGGCACCTTTTGATCCAAGAAAACAAACCAAGTAATAATGTCCCATACTGCATGTGCTGCTTGTCAAATTGAAGAGAAATTATCTCAGGAAAACTTCATTATCAGAACCATTTTTATGGATGTGCTCACAAGGGAGTCACTACAAATGTAAAATTACTTTAGCATAATTGACTAGTAAAATAATATGCTACATTGTAAAATTAAATAAAAGTTGCCACAATGTTGCACATTTTATATGTCAGAGAATTAGTTTTTTTTTTTTTCATTTTCCTTTTTTATATTATTTTTACTGATAGATCCTGCAGATTTCTCTGCTACTACTGATTAACAACAAATGAAGTTTCTGGGCGGTTTCAGAGTGAGTCTGAATTCTCAAATTGTGATACAATGATATATACATGAACTGTTTGAAAGCCAGAACTGAACCTTTTTTTTTAATTTCTCTGCCCATGTGACATAACAATAAAATAAATCTTACAAGTTAATATATTACAAGTACTACTGGGACACATATATAACAGATGGAAATATAGAATTGATCCCATGACAAGCAGATCGAAAGAACAATATTCTGAGTAATTTCAGAGGAATTGATCACTAGTACTTGTGCAGACAATACACAGCAGAAATGAATGTGCTTCAATAGATGTAGGTTAGGCCTAACAACAGCAAGGATATTGTTTGGAACAACAAAATTTTTTCATTTATAATATGATTTTCTCAGATTTTCTTCCATATAATTCAGAGATTTTGCTGTCATACATAATATGGTTGTTGTCCTTAGACCCGACCATAAATGTATTGTGACCGTAGATTTGAAAGGCTTATAAATATTTTTTTTAGATAAAAATGAGGGTCAAGCCACTCAAATTTAAATGTCTATAAAAGACCCCCCCCTCGGGTTTCGAACCTGCGACCTCCCACACAAATAGCATTGCCCTTAGCCACTAGACCAAAGGCTGGTTCTGAAATAAATATGAAATGTATAATTCCTAACTCCTGAGGTATGTTAATTATACTCACCACTTAATTAATTAAAAACCTGATAATAATAATGGGTTGATTAATTAACAAAACAGTATATATATATATATATATATTTTTCTTAATGCATAACTGCATTTGTTGTACGCATCTGACTCTGAGCAGCAGTCCATTTTAGGTTTTTTATATCTTCTGCTTGGGTGCTTTTTGGTAGGACCACGAATTATGGGCACCCGTGAAGAACACAAGTCATTCTCAGCCACGAATCTGAAATTCCCAAGTACAATGGGGAGGGGGAGGGGACGGTTAATAATATGTATCATCACTGTTTCAATAATCTCAGCCCCTAAACTACAAACACATCACTCCAAATGCTAATATTATAAAAATGGCACTTGATCATATACAAAATGATTTATTGGTCTGTCTTTTTTAATAAACGAATATTGAACTAATTTTAATAATTGTTTGATGAACTATGAAAAGAATATTCAATGAATCAGTTTTACTGTTTAGTAGGTACTGTTTTACAATTTTATGACATTTAAATTATTCTTATGTAACTAAAATTAATATTTAATACAGACCAACAAATGATTTTTTTTTTTGGCAGAATTTGCCATGAGAACTAAGATAACAAAAATGCATGTATAATAGGAATTAGAACAAAATATACTAGCAATATTTGTTGAAATAAAGAACCAAAATATACTAACAATATTTTCCTAATACATCACATTTAATTTGTTCCATTAATTGAGAACCAGTAATCTTAAAGCTGTAAAATAAAAATCCAATGGTCCATAATAATCAAAGGGCTCAACTTCAACTGTCAGTATAGAAGTGCCAAATGACAGTTTATGGAGTCAAATAATATTGACCACCAAATTAATTAACAGCCACAATATATAAAACCACAAAAGACACAGAATTGTCGACCCAGGCCAGCTGAAAGCTTGCATATATATATAACCAGACAAAGAAACCCTAGTTCCTTGTGAAAATATTTTGTTTGATCTCTAGTCAAGGTGGCAATTCTAGAATGACCCGTGACTCCTGTTACTTTTAGAACTTAGAACTAACTACTACTACTGACAATTACAAAACGTTACAAACTATATATATATATATATGATTTGGTATGTGTATATAGAGAGGAGAGGAGGGATGCATTGACAATTCTTATCTTGACAATAGAATATTTCAAAATTTGTAAAAAATCATATAAATTCTTAAAAATTGAAAAAAAAATATTTTTTTTGAAAAAGTATTTCTTAACTTATAGATTGATTATGTTTCCAATTATATTCAATTTAAATTAGATTTGATAGCTCTTCAAAGATTCGTTAACTTGCAACCGTTAAAAAATACACAAAATTTTGGTAAGCTATCAAACGATGTTCAAATTAATTGAAATTTAAAACACTATCAATTTATAAGTTAAGTAATGCATCTATAAATTTTTTTTTCATTTTAAAATTTTTTTATGAATTTTTATAAATTTTTAAAATTTTTCATTGTCAAAATTGTCAAGATAAAGCATTGTCAAGAGATCCTCCTCTTTTCTTTCTTCACAGTTCACAGGTCTCCCCTGCATGCTTACACTTTCATAAAGTGACAAACTTAAGAGAAAGGATGCTGCTAAGTCAAAACAAAGTGAAACCTGTATATATAGCAAGAATTGAGACTCATTATTATGAACGAATGTATTACATTGGATTCAGTACAAGTGTGTACTGTACAAGAAGCTTTACTTACTACATTGTAACACTGAAACCTAAAATGAAAGAACACTGACTCAGAAATGTCAGAAATACATTATATATATTCACATGTTTGAGTTTATCTCTGGTTATTTAGAAACTCTTCTTAAAAAAATTTAAGTGGAAATATCATTGAAAATACTTATCTTGATAATCTTGACGATGAAATTGTTCAAAATTTCATAAAAATTCATAAAATTTTTTAAAATAAAAAAAAATTATGGGCATTATTTAACTGATAGATTGATAGTGTTTCAAGTTTCAATCAATTTGAACATCGCTTGATGACTTATCAAAATTATTATGCACTTTTTGATAGTTGTAATTTAACGGGTCTTTGAATAGCTATCAAACGTCACTTAAATGAATATAATTGAAAATATAATTAATCTGTAAGTTAAACAGTACTTCCGTAAACTACTTTCTATGAGAATTTTAATAACTTTTTGAGAATTTTTGAAAAATCTTATTGTCAATAATCACTCCTCAAAGTTACAGGAAATGGTTAAATTCAGGTTGCAAGAAAGAAACAAGCCGTAATTGGTAATGATATAAATTGCATGTTATATATGGATGAAATTTGAGCATAGGATAAGTTGGATGGATCTACTTTGGAACATGGTACAAGTCAAGGAGGCCAACATAATGTTACAAATAATTTAATGAGGACAAATATATTTGTCGTCCTTTAGTATTTTTTTTTTGGTCATTTCTTGTGACAATTTTTATCACTACAATTTCTTTTACGTAAGATATTTTATTTTAACGTGATAAAGCAACAACTTCTCATTCACAAAAAATTCAAAAAAAAATAAGAAAACAAATTTCCTTCTTAAAATAAAAAAAATAGTTTAGAACGGGATAGTTTTTTTTTTCTCATGTTTTATTGAAGTTTTCTTTTCTCATGCTGAAATGTGAAATCAATCAACCAACAAAAAAAAAAAAATGAAAGTGGTTAAAGTATCAAATTTATATATAGGAGTGCTGAAAATATGCTCAGAATTTGAAAAAGAACACATTAATAACTAATATTCATTTTCAAATTAATTATAACGGTTTCACAGAGTCTGGAAGCCCTTTCAAGCGCAGTGCAAATTTAACAGTGCGCACTGCATTGTGAGAATATGAAGTAAATTCGTTCCATATGACATGTGAAATATATATATATAATGGACGCATTATTAATGTCAACAATGACATGAAACAGAGCAGATGAACAGAGGAATGGAGGAGGTATAATATAAGCAAGCATTCAAGCAACAGAAGGAATAATTATTGGGATCGATTTGATATTTTAGTTTTTAGGACAAATCCTTTTGTGATGGGTACATTATTGACATATGCGAAGTGTATAGGCTTTTAATACCCTAAATAATGTTCTCGATCGCAAGCGTACGATCTAATGCAGTATAGTCGGGATCGAATCCACAGGGACGGAATTAAATCTAAACTATGCTCTAAAATCTATTCTAATCCTAAAGAGAATGTTTTTGGTATAAAAGTGGAGGGTTTTGTTTGAGATTGGTTCCTAAACAATTATCAGATGCTAAAAAGTAAATAACAGTAAATAAAGACTCTAAATAGATGCTAAACAGGCGTTCCCAGGGTTTTCAGAATCAGTTTGCTGTTTGGATCAATTGCTTGCGGCCTGCAAGGGTTATCCTACGGTCCGCAAGGTATACAATTTCGCCTCTCTTTCGGTTACCAGCTTAATGGTCCGCAGGGGTTAATTGCAGTCCGCAGATAATTGTCCGAGAGATGGATTCTCTGTAAGTTTCTTGCTTATACGGTCCGCAGTCTGTCACACTGCAGTCCGCAAGGAACAGACATAGAGCAGTTTTGGTTCGGATCTCAATTGTTGACTTAAAGTTACTGACTCCTAACTAAACCAAAGCAGTTACAAGGATTATCTCTAAACCTAAGTTCAATTCATCTAATTATCTCTAAACCTAAGTTCAATTCATCTAATTATCTCTAAACCTAAGTTCAATTCATCTAATTATCTCTAAACCTAAGTTCAATTCATCTAATCCTAAATAACACTTTTAGTTCAATTAGAAATTCAAAGGATTATCTCTAAACCTAAGTTCAATTCATCTAATCCTAAGCTCAATTCAATTTTATTCTAGGGTCTGGTTTAACTCTCGTTCAAACCACAATTTCACCTCTCAGGTACTCTTGGACAACAAGTTATCTACCCAATTAGCATAAGTATCGATTCTTGATCAGATGACGTTATTCTACCTACTAGATCTGCGCACAATCTACATGTTCTTACCAAACGAACAAGAAACAATTCAAGCACAATTCTTATTAAGCACAAAGCAAATTGAAAATAACTTTAATTCATAAACATTAAAAACAAGTATTCAATTAAGAGGAGGGATCCATTGACAATGCTTAAAATGACAATCTTGACAATCAAGATTTTAAAAAAATTGTAAAAATAGTTAAAAATTCTTAAAAATAGAAAAAAGCTTATAGAGATATTTTTTAACTTATAGATTGATTATGTATCAAATTATATTCAATTTAAGCGACATTTGATATCTCTTTAAAGCCCGTTAAATTTCAACCGTTAAAAAATGTATAAAATTTTGATAAACTATCAAACGATGTTCAAATTGATTGAAATTTAAAACACTATTAATCTATAAGTTAAAGAATGCATTCATAAAAGTTTTTTCATTTTTAAGATTTTTTATGAATTATTACAAAATTTTCAAAATCTTGATTGTCAAGATTGTCATTATAAGCATTGTCAATGGATCCCTCCTCTTCAATTAATCCATACAAACAAACATCTTCCTAAACACTAAGACCAAGGACTACTACTCAGACATGATTAAAGTAAACATAATAAAATAAGAGAGAAAGAAAAACACTGATTGAAGGGCGAGTCGATGAAGATTGACACGCCTTAGACCTTCTTCTCCAAGTAATCTCCCTCTTCTTATCGACTCTCTAAACTAAACTAAACTCAAAATAAAAGACTCTCAACTAAACTGAAACTAACTCTCTAACTAAGACACGATGACAAGATAACAACTAGACTAACATGACATCCTCCTCAGATACCTGAACCTCTCAAGAAATGATGCTTATATAGGCATTGGATGCCCCCAGAAATAAGCTTCTCTCCTCTGGAACCGACCTCTAATTTCTGGAACGAAGAATAGAATTAGATATCTTCAATTAAAACAGTTTCAAAAAATAGAGGTCCAGTCGGTTTTGTTCTTCTTGCATCCTGGGCTTCAGTCGGTGCGGATCGCACTCCCTAGAAATAGGGAGTCGGTTGCTCCAAAAGTGGATTTTCGGCTGTTGTGCTCGGCCCAGATTTAGATGCTCCAGTTTTGATCTGAGTGCGGACCGTACACTCGAGATTGCGGTCCGCACTCTGTAGTCTTCTGTGTGCTCTTTCGCCTATTTTCGCATCTTCTCCAAATTGGTTCCCAAAAACTCGATTTACTCAAATTTAGATATCTAACTAACTAAATGCAACTAAACCTAAGAATTCTAAGTAAAAATAAAGGTACAATCCTAAAAATATGTAGATTTAAATGCGATGAATCAATTACCACACTGTAAGGATTTGATTATTTAATAAATAAAAATTCAGTAAAACGCTGAATTTTTCTATTTTTAATATCTTTAAATTTTTTTCAGATAACGAAGGATGAATAAAAATGAAATATAAATAAATTTTAATATAGAAAAGATTCATCTTTCAAAAACCAGAAAGAATAAGTAAAATTCAGTATCCTACCTGATCTCAATAGTATCATTTATTGATAAGGTTAGATGGACATTTTGATCACGAGAAAGTTATAATTTGAGCCATTTGTATTTCTGCCCAAATATAAGTATTAATTTTTACATGTGTCTAACTCAAATTATTAAGAATTTTGCTTCATTTATATATAGCTTAATTACATCAAATTCAAGTCGATCTAATTAATCCTCTTTTTTTTGGCTAAATAATTTGGAATTTCCAATTGTTGAGCTCATATTTTGAAACTAAGGCCATGTTCAGATGACCATTTTTTGGTGGGAATGGGAGGGAATTTGGACCCATCGTGAAATATTTCTCTTAACCCGTTCGGTTGCCAATTTGTGGGAAATGGAATGAGCAATAATTCCCACATTTTTTTCCCATTCAAGTGTAAAATGGTGGATACAAAATAATCAAGTCCAACTTAATTTTTTTTCCCAACAACATTGGATGGCTCTCTCTTCATAGCTCACAATATTTTATTAATATGTAGTTGTGTGTTTGTATTTTAAATCCCTTTCATATGTATGCATTTATGAAAATATTCACTTTAAACTTCTTGTTGTGTAAAAATTCATGGTTAGCATAAAACATAGAAAATTTTATAATAATAATATTATTAATAATAACAACAATAATAATAATAACAATAATAATAACAATAATAACAACAATAACAATAACAATAACAATAACAACAATAACAACAATAACAACAATAACAATAACAATAATAACAACAACAATAACAACAACAACAACAACAACAACAACAACAACAACAACAACAACAATAAAAATAATAACAATAACAATAATAACAACAACAACAACAACAACAATAATAACAATAATAACAATAACAACAATAAGAATAATAACAATAATAACAATAATAACAATAAGAATAATAACACTAATACTAATAATAATGAAGAATGGGAAGAAGAGCAAGAATCGTGGTTGGGAAGGTTATAGTAGCAAAAGCTAGATAATAATAATAATAATAATAGTAATAATAATAATAATAATAATAATAATAGTAATAGTAATAGTAATAATAATAACAATAACAATAACAGTAATAATAACAATAACAATAATAACAATAGTAACAATAGTAATAACAACAATAACAATAATAATAACAATAACAATAATAACAATAGTAACAATAGTAATAATAACAATAACAATAATACCAATAGTAACAATAGTAACAATAGTAATAGTAACAATAACAATAATAACAATAGTAACAATAGTAATAATAACAATAACAATAATAACATTAGTACAATAATAACAATAGTAACAAGAGGAGGGATCCAATAACACACAAAATTTTGACACAGATGTTACACTAAATCATATAAATTTACAAAAAATCTTAAAAATGGAAAAATTTTTATAAACATGTTCATTTACTTATAGATCGATTGCGTTACAAATTTTATTCAATTTGAGTGTCATTTGTTACTCTATCAACGACCATCAAGTTTATATGATAATTAGAACAGTCTAAATTTAATGATTTTTGATGAAGTATCAAATGACACTCAAATTGAATGAAACTTGAAACACAATCGATCTATAAGTAAATAAACATGTTTATAAAAGATTTTCTATTTTTAAGATTTTTTATAAATTCATATGATTTAGTGTAACATTTGTGTCAAAAAAATATTGTGTTATTGGATCCCTCCTCTAGTAACAATAGTAATAATAACAATAACAATAACAATAACAACAATAGTAGTAGTAACAATAGTCGTAGTAGTAGTAGTAATAATATACACATATGAACTACTTTTTTTTTAAAAAAAAATAAGGATTTCCCATTAAGTTTCCCATGATAAAACCGAACGGCGATATTTGTATACCCGAAATCACATCCATGAGTATGGGTTCCTACAAATGACAAAGTGAGTTCCCGTATCTATTAAATCCCATCTCGCACAATCCCATGACAACTGAACACACCCTAAACAACTTGATCTTCATCAAATTGGAAGGGTTGAGATCAAACAAGACAATCGATCACACTAGCTAACACATAGCAACAAGAACAAGAGAGCGTGATCTGGAGTGGCAGCTGACAAGCACAGTGATACTGATACCTCACAAACAAGTGAACAACTTGATTAAATAATGCAGCTAGCAAGCAGTCCTACTGCTACAACAACACATTAGCAGAAAGCTGTAGATGCAAATGCAACAAGAAGACAGAAGATATATACACCTGACATGTATATATATATATATAGAGAGAGAGAGAGAGAGAGAGAGTAAAACTACAGGGCTCTTAAACTCACGGAGACCTCCCGTGAGCTTAACACAAAAAATGTATCAAACTATATCCACATTTTGATTTATATGGCTCAATAAATTCTTTATATCAAAATCATGTGTCATGCAAAAATTTTCCATTTTTAGAGATTTTTAAATATTTATTTTAGATTTTTTAAAAGTTACATATAAAACATTGATTATTTTATTGCATAGTTGCTATTAAAAGTTATTTGATCCCTCCTCTTATTGATATTGCATAGTTGCTATTAAAAAAATCCGAAATAAATACTTAAAAATCTCCAAAAATGAAAATTTTTTGCGTGCCATAACATTTTGATATAAAGAATTTAATGAGCCATATAAATCAAAATTTGAATATGATTTGATACGGTTTTGATGTTAAGTTCACGGGGAGCCCCCGTGAGCTTAAGAGCACCATAGTTTTACTCTCTCTATATATATCATATATGTATGCAGTATATATATATAGTCTTGCAGAGCAAAGGTGCATGATGTGTACGTCTTGCTCTTGGCAATGGCATGTAAACAATGGCAGCACACAGATAGACAGTAGCCCCCATTTTGACATTGAGAAACATCTTGTGTCCGTTAAAAAAAAAAAAACCGTTCATATGTCAATAGATGTACGAAGAATATAACAAATACATCAGATTTTGTAACAAATACATCTAATTAATTTGTAACACAATGTACGTATATTTTATGGACGCCAGGTATTACCCTTTGACACTTGGAAGAGTGAAAGGTGGCTCAAGTTGCCTGCCGGGCTCACATTGCCAGATGCCTTCGTTCTATAAATATAGTCTGCTCCTGTGGCTGCTGTTTTGGAATTAACACTGATAAAGCACTGATATATCATTGCTGAGTTTTCTGTTGGTATGAAACTATAAACAGATGTATATATAATTGGTACATATTCAGTGTGGCTGACTTGTGGAGCCCATGACACTTGGCATGTGTATAAAATAAACTGGGTCCTTTTTTTTTTTTTTTTGTTCTTTGAGGGAAAAGAAGCCGTATGTACAATTGGGTCCTTAATTTCTTACAAAGGACTGGAATATATGTATTGGTGTCAACTTGTAGGTGACAAGATAGATAATGTGGTACGATTGTCTTGTAAATAACTTGGAAATGGAGCCGACTATACCCAAAAGGGTCGGAATTTAAACCCGTGACGATTTCTCACCCAAAAAAAAAAAAAAATTCTCACCAAACCAAAGCCAATTTAATTGAGCCAGATCAACTTGACATTTTTCTTATTAGATAATCTTAATTAAATTAAAAAATCTTCTTAAAAGAATTTAAAAAAATTTAAGAGATGTATTTTTGAAATTATAGGTTAAGAGTGTTATACTATTTAAATAATTTGAATATCATTTGACAGCCTATTCAAAATTTAGGTAACTTCACAATATAACAACATACATCTATAAATAATTTTCAATTTTAATAATTTCTTAAAGATTTTTTTTTCCCCAATCTTTATAGAAAACTTAAACTTATTGTCGAAATTGTCAGGGTAAACAATAAAGTGCTCTCCTATTTTAGCTTTTATCATGCTTTGCCTAAGGGCATAAATTATAGAGAAATAAAAATTTAAAACCTTGCTTCTCTAAAGAACCGACCTTTAATCTAGTGACTAAGGGCAACGCTTTTCGTGTGGGAGGTCGAGGGTTCGAGACCCAGATGTAAGTCTTTTATAGACATTTAAATTTGAGTAGTTTGACCCTCACCTTTATCTCAAAAAAAAAAAAAAAAAAAAATTGCTTCTCTAGGCCGGTTGCATTGCGCCCATAGAATTGAGTAATCATCCTCAAATACATGCCAAAATTTAAGAGATTTTTTCTTAAAGATATGTCAGCACGAATCTTTTCTGGTACGGAAGAGGATGCAAATTTACCCATGAAAAAAAAAAAAATCGTCTCTCTAGTACTATCTACGTCATTAATTTGTTAAACTTCTACCTCAAAAAAAAAAGAAAAAAAATGTACAAATTTATTGCGTCAGTAAGATTCATGTGGGTTGCTTATTTGAGATGATTTCATTATAATTTAAATGTCCTAGGTATGTCCTTAGGATTAAAAAAATACCAAATAAAATCATTAGGAAGAAATAGACTAATATAAATTTAAATGTTTACGTATGTTTATGAACGAAGTGTGAACATCAAGATATATTTTACCATGCTCAAAATTTTGAATTGTGGTTATCAATAAGGTTCTTCACTAAAATTATGGAGATTGATTTTTTAATTCAATTTTTCATGTTTTTAGTATTTGTTTTAGATTTTTGAAAATAGCATTTTTCATGTCCAAACATTCAACATTTTAATATTAATTTTTGAGCAATCTAAAATACAATAATTCTTCTTAATTAAATATATATGTTTAAGTTTCTTGTAACATTAATTGAACAAATTAGTAATTATAATTAATAATATGGAATCATAAAATAAAGTTTTTAGATATAATGAGAAATGTTGTTATCATATATAAAGTAAAGAATATTTAAATTTCTAGGCTGTCTATCCATAATACATATCCCCTCCCATTAAACATTAGGTTTAAATATTCTTCCCCTACAAAAACCGACAAATACATTCGTTGGAAGAAAAATGCACAAAGAATTGACAGCTAATTTAATATTAAATAAAACTAGAAATATAATGACCAATTAATTAAGTGATATATTAAAAATAGATAATTGTATGGTACGGAATTGTCGTACTTCATAAACATTCTAGCTAGTCTGATATACCCACAAAATATATTTCTCAAATCAAATATGTATATAATGTACAGCATTAGCTTGCTCACATGCTACAACCATATAATTAGCTATGAATACTTCAACATATGTATGTATAGAGATCACTATGTAAGATGGATCCGAATCCGCTGTTTTTTTTAAAAAGAAGAGTAGACCCGGCTTTTCTTGATCCGACGGTTCATGAGAACACCAAAGTACTTTGAGATCTGTACAGTAAAAACCGAAGTACAATAAAATCGTTGCAACAACCGATCCCGACCATCCGATCAGAAAAGTAGGGTCTACTTTTCTGAAAAGAAAAGCAGCGGATTCGGATCCATGTAAGATTGCCTGCAGAAGAACCAAATGTTTTATCAATAATGCCACTCACGTGTCTCTCTTAGGCATTTGGCGTTTTCCAAACCGAAATTATTAGAAACAAAATGATTATGTTAACTAACATCTTGTTAAGAAAATACTAATACATAACAACTCATTAACTAGAGAAAATACAATAAATATTGATGATTATATAGAGTTAGACTATTATACTAACGTTAGCATTTTGGACCGCTAACGGCTCAAAATTTATGTTATCGTGTCCGAAATCATGATTTATGGTGCTCAATAAATTTCTTTATATAAAAATATTTGGGGATACAAAAATTTTTCATTTTTAGAGTTTTCTAAGTATTTATTTTGAATTTTAGAAAAATGCTCATAAATATTGAATTATTAAGAAAATATTGATGCTTGTACATGTTATTTTCAAAAATATAAAACAAATACTTAGAAAACTCTAAAAATGAAAAATTTTTGTATTTCTCAATATTTTCATATAAATAATTTATTGAGCACCATAAATCAAAATTTCGAACACGATAACATAAATTTTGAGCCGTTAGCATTTCGGTCCGAAATACTAACATTAGCATAATAGTCTAACTCTAATTATATATATCTCTTTGATATTATTTTTAGAAAAAAAAAATCTAATAGCCTTGTTCTCTGTAAAATGTCCAATTACTAATTTGTATTACATACAAAAGTACCAAATTAAATTCAAGTTAGCAAAGTGGTAGGAGAGGATCCTGATCATATGACATTAAAAGCCCTAACTAATTCTCACAGGATGTATTAAAAAGGAGGAATGATATAAGCCTATAAGATAAGGGAAGTGGCAAAAAGGAGACGAATATATAAGACATTTAAAAATTCTGTGGCAGTTACAATATATTAAAGCCAGAGAATTAATTATCTCTCTAACAATTTGCTTCAATTAATTGCTGAAAAAAAAGAAGAAGTTTTTGGGCATTTGGGGGGACCTCATTTGAGAGCCATTTGGGGGAATTTCAGGCAAAATTAATTGACTCTACCAGTATATATATATATCAGGGAATAAAACGGACACAGAAATTAATTGTTAATGGTCCAGAATTATTGACTTTATTAATTTGGAATGATCTTTTTGCATAATAATAATAAACACATATATAATGCATATATTTCTTGTCCTTATTTTTGGTCACGAGAGCTTAGACATAACTACCTAACTTCAACAAAATACAGCAAGCAAACAGTTACTAGAAATACATATGAAAAATACTTGTCTAATTATCTTCCTTTACATAATTGCTAAGAAATGTGGGCTCTCAATAAAAACAAGAAATTGTTTATTGAGTTTGTTTATTTTCTGATTTACTGAAAACATATATATAGGGACCATATATATATATATACACTTTTTTCTTGCTTTGTTTTTTACAAACTGTATGTAACCAACAGTTGGCAACTTGGCATGATATATACATACATTGATACCCCTTTTTTTTTTTTTTTTGTATTAGCACAATTGAGAGCCATTTTCTTTCACCAAACAACCAATCCTTTTCTTGTCTAGTTATTTATTTAAACCACAACTTCCCTCCTTTACACTCACTCACTCACTCTCTTTCTATTTATCCCTCCCTTCTCTCCATACACTACACTACTTTCCATACAAAATACTACAAGCACTAAGAGATGAGGCAATTGAGGGTTAAAACTAAAAGCCTGGCTTTGCTCCTTCTACTTGTCCTTGCATGTTGCATCTCAATCGATTTATGTGAAGGCAGGAGGCATTGGAGGGGAAAGAAACCGGCTTTCACCTCCTTGACAAAGAAAAAAGGAAAAGGAAAATCAGGGTCACAACATGCCGGGCAAGGAAGCCCGAAACCGGGCGTTACACCGAAAACTCCTGCGAAACCAAACCCAATTCCGAATCCGAAGGTGAACCCGAAACCGAAACCGAAGCCTAGTCCTGTTCAGAACCCAAAACCAAGCCCGAATCCGGGTTACAGTCCGACCCCGGGGCAGGGCAAGACGAACCCGGCATCCCCGACTCCGATTGTATACAATGTGGTTGATTTTGGTGCTCAGGGTGATGGAGTTTGTGATGACACAAAGGTATGTTCATGGCATTTGTCTTTATTTTGAATATTGTTGCTTGTTTAATTAGCTTTTATTATAAGTACAATTTATTAAAAGTTTTTAGTCACAGAAAGGATGTTTATTAAGTGAGTTGCATTTTGTTTTGCATTACTTTTTACTTCATAAAATTCAATATAATGTAGGTTTTTTTCTGATTAATTTTCATTTGTTATCCTTTTTTTATTTTTTTTTGGCAATCACATTTCAAAACAAGCTCAATTTGAAATTGGTTAAAAATTGGTGGTCCTCTGATTTCAAATTTTCATTCATGAGGAATTGCAATTTTGCAATACCTTTTGATCGATAGCAGCTGAAAATGCTTAAATTCTGAGTTTAAATTTTGCATTGTCTTTACTGGCAACAAAAAGGACGAATTTCAGTGTTTTACAATGAATTCAATCGTCTGCATGTGTGTGTGCATTGGACTTATGCTAACTCTGTACCATGTATGTGTATATACATATTTAATTTGTATATTGTTAACACAAAATACAAGTATAAAGTTGGTAGTTGGTACATACTGGTAAGGTGGTGCATTTTTATTATTAGTGGACAGGCAACAGATAAAATGCCCTCAAATAAATGAAATCAGTTCTCATATAATTATAATTCCATTTATCTGCTATTTTAATTATTCTATTGGAGAAATGTACAAAGTAATATTGTCAATAAATTATTAAATTTTTCATATTTTGAAGGAGTGCTCTACACTTCAGAGATAAATTATACAATAATTATTGGAAGTAACCTTTTTTTTTTTTAAAAAAAAAAAGGAATTGAGAATGTTGTAAATTAAGTCATACTGTCATATTGTGTACCATAAATTACCTACAAAAAATTACACATTAATTAAAATCTTTTAAGAGGGTTTTTGCTTTCTTTTAATCATGAGATGCACTAAAGAAATACTGTACACCTGTGACTGATTACACGGACAGAATTAATCTTTATTTCTTTTTTCTTTCTTTCTTTTTTTTTCTTACACAGAATTTTGGCAAGAAATTCATTTTCCCATTGTTCCTTTTTTCTCTCTTATAAATCTCAATTTACATTATCTTTATGGAGTGGCAACTTCAAATAATTATCTTAAGACGCCACAAATCTTTTTATTTTTGTTTCAGTTTTTCCTTGTTCATTAATTCGTTGTAATTTTTGGAGCCATTCTTTAACTAACACTTACCAACAAAAACTATTAATTAAAAAAAAAGTCTCCATTTTTACATAACGGAGATGTCCATTTGCCTTCTCGCCTTCTGAATTCTGTGGTAGCTGAGCATCTCCAATTCCTGAAAACAGAGAAGTCTCTACTTTTAATTATTTAGATTTATCCCTTCTCTTGAGCCCACATGTGATGCCAAGTACTTTCACAGGCTTACAGTACTTTTATTTGTACAACACATAAAACCTGCATCTTACTAAACAAAAATGATAACAATTTGACGTATTCATTAGAGTACAGATAATAAAAATTATGGGTATATTTAATTTAATAAAATTCACCACCTTTTTTTGATTAGTTTAAAAATTAATTTAATATAT
Source organism: Cyperus esculentus (assembly GCA_030179965.1). NCBI lineage: Eukaryota > Viridiplantae > Streptophyta > Magnoliopsida > Poales > Cyperaceae > Cyperus > Cyperus esculentus. The sequence continues at coordinate 2,488,593 of JASGLE010000025.1, read as the reverse complement.
ATATTTTACAAGATATTGATGTTATTGAGTTAACAAAATACAGGCATTTGAGGATGCATGGGCTGAGGCGTGCAAGGAAGAGGCATCAACAGTTTTGGTTCCTGCTGATTACCAGTTCCTGGTTGGCCCCATTTCATTCTCTGGTCCTTATTGCAAGCCCAACATCGTTTTTCAGGTAATCTTTGCATGTGAATAATTTCAGTAATTTTTTTTAAGCAATTTTTTATTTACTGTTGCAGTTTATATTTTGTTTCTTAAAATGTTGGTGATGCCCTTGCTAGTTACTAATTTTACATTTTTGTTGGGCTTTCTTGGCATATCAAATTAAAAAGTTCCATAATTTCGGCCCAAAATTAGTTAATGACAAAAAAAAGGCCCAATTGGTATTCTTTTCTAAATACATATTTGAGAACTCTGCAAAAATTGACAGAAAGATTTGCTGATTTTAAGAAAGCTCTTTATTATTTATTACCTTGATGTAAAAAGTTCTTTCCCTGTGAGAAATTTTTCAAATATGTCATTTTATAATTCTTGGTGTTGTGCATTTCTGCAGTTAGAAGGAAAAATAATTGCTCCAACAAATGCAAAGGCATGGGGTGGGGGACTGCTCCAATGGCTAGAATTCACAAAGCTCAGAGGAATTACCATCCGGGGAAAAGGGGTCATCGAAGGCCGGGGAAGTGTCTGGTGGACTGGTACCGATGATGACATCGATCCGGTATGTTGCTCAGTGATAATATTGAACCATTTTATTAAGTTAATGATGAACCATTTTTACAAAAAGAGTGCTAAAATAATGCCTTAGTTTATTGTTACATTTTTGCAGAATTAGTTTATACAAAAGAAAAACTTTTGTGTTGTTAGAGTACATTTATTAACAGTTATTCTATGTTGTATCATGACAGATAGAGGCATTGTTTGATGAGGAGAAGATGCCAGCCATCAAACCAACAGTAAGTCTTCCATTTTTTTTCACATTTTGATACTTTATTCACAAAAAAAAAAAAAAAAAAAAAATAGAAGTAGACTTCCTCTCAATTTCCACATTTAGAATAATCAATGCAAAATCAAATTCTTCTTATTTATTTGCTATATTTTCTAATGCAGGCTCTGAGGTTTTATGGGAGCTACAATGTGACTGTAACAGGAATAACAATACAGAACAGCCCTCAATGCCACCTAAAATTTGATAACTGTGAATCAGTTGCAGTGTACAATATCAGCATCTCTTCTCCTGGGAATAGCATAAACACTGATGGGATACATCTGCAAAATTCCAAAGATGTCAATATCCACCACAACAACCTCTCTTGCGGTGAGTTTTTTTATTTTTTTTACAATTATATCTAGAAGTTTGCATTTCATTTTTATAGCAATTTTCTGTTGGTATTTGTAGCTCATTTTCAGTTACAATCACTGTAAAATTTTGTAGTTTCTTTTTTGCTATTGAATTTATTTTACTTGCATGTTCTTATGATCTGCCTATAGAAATAATATCCCACCATTCCAACCCCAATGAAATGTTTTACATAAAACTTGCATGCAAATCATAATAACTTTACTTTTAGTAGAAGTGTATATTGTATAACACAAGTTAGAAGAAAGTACAACCAATAATTCTTCTATTCCCTTCTATTCCATCTGCACAGATGAATACAAAGACTTGTGTAGAAGGCAGGCAATTACAATTCATCTCTCATTTTGTTCTGTAGCACACATGAAAATGACATCTTCATAAATTTGAGGATTATTCTTGTTTTTTCTCCATTTAAATCCAATAAGCATGCAAACATATTCCACAGCCTGTGTTTGCTCTTGGCTTTATTCAATTCAATTATGCAAAATTCTTTCCAAATGAAAAATAATATAATTAGAAATGTTGCAATTAAACTATAAGCTCATGTAAATCTCCTACCTGACATCACTAAGAACATAATTTACTTGAATTATTATGATAAAAGTAAGGAAAAAAAATAACATCTTTGCACTATCAAACTATATATATATATATATAAAAAAAAAAAAAAAAACTAATGATTTGTACAATTTTTTTGTGTATATATAGGTGATGATTGTGTGTCAATACAAACTGGATGTACAAACATAAATATACACAGCCTGGATTGTGGACCTGGGCATGGAATAAGTATAGGTGGACTTGGCAGGGATAATTCTAAGGCTTGTGTTGCAAATGTTACTGTCAGAGACATTAACATGCATAACACCATGAGTGGGGTCAGAATCAAGACTTGGCAGGTTTGTACCTTGTTATTACCCTTTTTCTTAATTGTTTGTTAATGTTATATTTTTTAGTATACACAGTAGTTAGCTACTTGACAGAATATTTTATCTTATGTTGCAAAAGTTTTAAATTATTTTTATAAAAAGCAAGGAAAATAGTGGCAAACTGCAAACATTTTCAGACTTAGAAAACTTCACCTACAACATAAAAAAGAATAGAACAAAACTTATTAAAATTTTCATCTAAACTTGAGACACTTATCTTACCTTTTTTACCTTCTCTTCTCAGGGTGGCTCGGGCTTGGTTGAGAATGTAAGATTCTCCAACATAAGAGTGTCGGAAGTGCAAACGCCGATAATCATCGATCAATTCTACTGCGACCATGCTTCGTGCAGAAACCAAACCCAGTCAGTCGCCATATCCGGTGTGCATTACGAGAACATCCGCGGCACATTCACTGTAAAACCGGTGCATTTCGCTTGCAGTGACAATGAGCCGTGCTCCGACATCAGCCTAACAAACGTGCAGCTGCAGCCGATGAAAGAGCAGTACCATATGTATGACCCGTTCTGCTGGAGCGCATACGGGGAACTATATACCCCGACAGTGCCGCCGATCTTGTGTTTGCAAAACGGGAAGCCGGCCAGCAACCGTGTTTTGTCAGATCATGATACATGTTGATATTATATCTGTTGGATAGCTGAGTTTGTCTACATAGTTGTTACTGTTCTTTCGACCCCTTCGCACCGTTCGATTGGCATGCTGTGTACATACATATAATTGGTATGTGGTTGTCGAATGATAAGTTAATGGAGAATGTACAGGGGGTAATGTTCAATTTGTGAAGCATCATAAGGGATGAATGCCAATATTTGGGGTATTTAGACCACAGTGAGAACCAATTTTGATTTGTTAGAAGTTAAAACATGAGAAAATGCAGTACCAGTTTCCATGGCAGCTAGCTATGTTTCGCTATTTTGATTCACAATTGGACATCATTACGAAAGAATGTTGAAACATAATAAAAGTATTCATTTGATGAGTATTACTATTAGGGTATATTTTACTACTAGATATTTATGATAGCCTTCTTATATGTACACAAGCTTATAAATGACTGTCAAACTGATGAAATAACATTGAATAAGAAGTTCATGTACAGAATAACTTTGGGCTTGGTTAAATTCTGCAAAATGAATCGAGTAAACACTCCACATATTTTTGTAGGTCCTCATTCCACAGCTGGTCCCTCCTCATGATTAAAATGTATGATTTGAAGGTCACAATCCAATAAAAGCGTGACCTTATGAGTGTATAGACATACAATTTCAATGCCAATAAAGGCAAAATTTAAATCCGATGCCATCCTCTTTTCACAGTGCTTCAAATCGATTATTTTTGTTAATCTTATTAGACAAATTATTAGCATGCATTTTGTGATCTATGTCATTGAAGCTTTAGTGCAAATAATAAGTACAAAGATGGGGAGCTTAAATTTATTCAAAAGGAAATAAGATAACAAAAAACAGAAGAATTTATTTCAAAAGAACTGTTCACCAGTGGTATATTTTTATTTTTTGGCCATAAAGACTACCACAAATTAGCCATATTGGGAAATTCCTTGGTCAGTAATCCATCTTAAGTATACTATCTACGCACCACTGGTTTGCATTTATGATGCATTTTTCATTTTTAATGTTTTGCCACAACCTACAGCAACTTGGATCAAATAATTCAGGAGGAACATAGGCATACAGAAATATACCCAAGCCTAACCTAAGGAACCATTGCCTTGGCCCTGACTGACAGCTGGTATTTTTCTCAACCACAAGTCAAACATTACTTGCTAAGTCCTTTTACCATCCATCTGGAGCTAGATACTGAACTTGTCACGATGGGGTCCTATAGAATTGTAACAATATGTTACATGCTTTACGTTGAAACTTAAGCTGCTTAGCTTCATCTAGGATAGCTAGAATAATATACAATATATGGCTCCTAGGCTCCCAGCATAATCAGTTAGTACAAAATAAATTATGCTATGTATGCTTGAAATTAACTTGTGAGATTCCTTAATATGGAAATAAATGTAAGCTTACAATAGAATATGTGCAAATCTAGAACATAAGATAAAAAAAAAAAATGAACTTACAAAATTTTCATTAGAATGTAAGATTACACTCGGGAGCTTGCAACCTCACTTGTATCAAAATAACTATCAATACTTTCAGGCCTTTGCTTTCCTGTCATCTGCTCGTACTTCTCTTCCAGGAGCTAATGTCCACAGAACACGAGGATTAACACAAAATCAATCAATGATATATACTTACAGTAGATGCAGTAGTTGGGATGGATAATAATTCATTAAGAAGGAATACCCAAGTTCCTCGATACTTGTAGAAGTATATGGGAAGTTCATTACTGTATTACTCAAAATTTTCATAGATCACTAACCCAGCCCAAACAACCTTTCTGATACCAACTTAAAAATGATCTGGCCCATCATGATCACGTGTTTTATGTATTGCAAGTTAGCTACATCTTGACATGATTTTGATGGGAATCATGTGTAAGATTATCAGACTGATACGTTCTTTTTTCATGCTAGTCATGTCCATCTGGAACCAATATAACAGTTACATAGAGGATATGCGGAATCTTTTGGTTGACAGTTTTATATTGCCATTTCATATTAAAATATCAATTTGAATGTGTGAAGTTGAGGTGTGAGAAGGCAAAATGGAGATTTTTCAACCCTGACATATTATTTCTATCAATTTATTTGCAGCAACTGATAGCAAGCATATGCTGTTCTGACCTTAAGATCTGAGCGAATAGTTTCAAGCACGTCAGCACTCATTCTTTCAAAGAATAGAATACCCTGAAAAATGCAATTAACACAAAAATATTAATGGAAGAAAATTATAAATAAAGAAAACTCAAAAACATGTTAATTTTTTCAAAACACAGATGAATCTTATAACACATGTTCCCTTGGAAACATCACCAGTGACCAGTCTGCCAATGACTGCTAGTAATAGAATTTACAAGGTCAAAATGTACTAAAATAGGCATATGGTAAGCAATATTTTTTTAACTGACAAAAAGTAAGAAGATAAACCTTTAAATGATCAAATTCATGTTGAAAAACTCGTGCAGCTAGACCAGATAAATTAACCTTGAACCTTGCCCCATTCTCATCTCTTGCATCTACTTTTATTGTAGCTGGTCTCTGCAATGTATGTATTCTCTCTTTATCACAATAGAAAGAAACTAAAAAATAACTTAAACAAAAAGGGGCCTTCACTCAAACATATAATTATAGAGATTTCCTGCCTTGAAGTTACAATAATTTTTGAAGATTTGATTGGCACTAAATAGCATCAGTGAAAAATAAGTAAGAAACCTCAATAGAATTTTACAACTTAAAATCATAAACTATACTCTTCACAACAATAAAACATGGAATGTTCTTGCAAACATATTAAACACCCAATAATATTAAGTGAACAAAAAGATACCACCATAACAACAAATGTCTCTCCTTAGAAGTACAACAAAATTACATAATTGGTTCATCTAAAATTAGATGTTGGAACTGTCATCCTAGGGCACAATATTAAATTTTAGTTCAACATGGTGTCTGAAAAAAATGCTCATTCCAGCCACAACGGAATTGTCAATTATTTTTATGGAATATGCTCGACTGTCACACAATATGATGAAAAATTGCAAGGCACCAGACGCTAAAGCTAAAAAGGTGGTACCAGCTGACATTTACATGAACCTGATTATTTTGCCGAAAACATATGGTGATTTTCATTTAAGTAAAAAAAAAAAAATTTTGAACTTCTCACCTCTACATCAGCATAAATGCCGGGAAATGAAAGGCAACCTTCATTAAAACTCGTGTATCTACTCGAACTTTTATAAATGACCGGGTTTACAAGCACCATCTCCTCTCCTTCGCCCCGTTCACCAGCTGGATTGAAAACCATTAGCTGTACATTAACCCCGACTTGAGGAGCTGATAAACCAATCCCATCAGTCCTGAATATACAATAAGACAACATAACAGTGAATGGACGAGGACAAAGTATGACAAAGTACGTTGCTCATATCTATCCTGTTCTAATTGGGATTGTTTGGTATACAAGTAACAGCAAGTTCATATAAAATTAACTTTGAAAAAGAGTAATCAATTTCTTGCATTTGTTACATCTATAAACATTACAGTCTATTCCAATTTTGGCACAACTAAATACGGTGTAACACTTCAATTCACAGGGTAGAAGATGGATGCTGCAGACTTGGTTCATATCTCAAAGTAATTTTATTTGGTCGAATTTCTATTCTGGTAATAGAATCCAAACAAAAGAAACCATGAATTTCTATTCTGGTAATAGAAGAGGGATGCTTTAGCCACTCACTTGTACATTACATCAAACATCTCTTGAACAAGCCGTTTGAGATTATCATCAAAAGTCTTGATCCGTTTGTTCTTCGCTCTCAAGACTGGATCAGGATACTCGACTATCTTCAGTGGCGACTCAAACTTCAAATCCTCCTCTACGTATCAAACCCAGAAACATCACCACTTAGCCACTTACACTACAACCACATGTAATTAAGAAATTAACACAAAGCAAGAGGTTTCTTTTACCAGTAGCAAACTCAGCCTCTTTGTCTTTAGGAGCAAAGAGGAACTCCCCGCGCCAAGCCCGGGTGGACAGTGACACTGCAGACGCGGCCAGGGTTAGGGTTAGGGTTTGGGGGCATGAAAACCGGCGGCAATCGACAGAGGGAGAAGAGACGGCGCGCCGAGAGAGCCGAGGAAGCAGCGAGGAAAGGCAGGCGCTTGAGGCCTGGTGCAGCCTCCCCGCCATCACTTCTTCTCTCCTCTTCCTCTTCCTCTTCCTCTTCTTCTTCTTCTTTTCTCACAACAGTGTTGCTCCCAGCTTCAGAGTTGCAGTACTGGTAAAATCAATTCATATCCTCTACTGTGCAGTACTCAAACCGTTGGATCTGCTTTGAGATTCGTGCAACTCAATCTCAAAATACCCTCCTATAATCTACATCGTTGATTCGCTGCGCAGTATTAAAATACCCTCCTATAATCTACATCGTTGATTCGCTGCGCAGTACAATACTGCGCAGCAGAGGATAAGCACGCGGGTAAAATCTGCACCTGTAGTCTGAAATGACGAGTGCTTATCCTTGCCTTAAGGCAATACACAGTGAAGCATGTAGACCGTTGGATTGTCCTAAGATTCGTTCTAGCACCGATCTCAAGGTAATCCAACGGATTATGTGCTTCACTGTACATTGCATTGTTGCAGATGATCTGAGATGGAGATTTACTGGTTTCGGTTCATCCGGAGACGAAATTCTGGATCGGTGTTTACCGGAAAAATCTGGACGGTTGGTTTGTTGATCGGACGGTGCGGACTGCTTTACGGAGATGAATTTGGGCTTCACATTTGGCCCATTGAATTTGTTGCATTGGGCCGATATGTAGCAATGAAGTAAAATGGGCTTTTTGGTATTTGTAGTTCTGTCGTATCGTGGTGAAACTTTCTACGGTATCAGCGTCAGCGAACGAAGCCCAGACCGGTCGACACTAGAAACCTATAAACTCGGACCGCTTCTTTTAACGTAGTCGGTTTTATCTCTTTGGTTCCTACTAGGATCCTGTGTGCCACAGAAGAAACGAGTTGTGATATAGCCATTGTGTTTCAGCCTTTCTAATTCTATTTAATTATTTTTTAACTTTATTTAATTAAATGAGTTTTGGCCATAGAAATTGGTCACGGAATTCGTCGGTTGTTTCTGGACGGACATACTTAAACATTAATTTGTTTCGTAGTTTTGAATGAACCTATTCTCTCTCTTCTTTTGAAGGGTTTCTCTTTATCTATTGTTGTATATTCTTGTTTCCTTTTCAAACAAGATATTTGGGATCTTTTTATAGCCAAGAGATGTAAACTTCTTTGAAAAAAAACACAATATAAATCATGTACAAAAGTGTAGGTATTGGGTAACTGCACACTACTCTTGATGGTTGCTCAGTTCTACGATTTTTTTGGCTGTGAATTTAGGGATGGCAATGGGCCGAGCCTGCAGGCTTTTTACCAATCGCGCGGGCTTGACAAGCATACCCGCAAGCGGCTGTGGTGCGGTTCAGATACATTTTGGACGCAAAATTAGATGACCTCTGAAATTGCTTGAAGGGGGATTCGAACCTAGGTCCCCTCCTTCCCATAACACAGCACTACCACTAGGGCAAAAGCCCCTTCGTGATAATATTTGTTTTCAACTACATATATTACAGAGAGGTCCAGGCGGCCTGTGGGCTTTAAAGCCAGCCCTAAGATTGGCCCGGCCCGTAGATTGGCCTGACCTGGCCTGGCCCATTACGGGATCAGGCCAACTGGGCCTGGGCTTCGGGGTAGGCAGGACTATGCAGGCTCATGGGCCTTCAGGCCTAATTGCCATCCCTAGCTGTGATACGTTCCGAAATAAATTTATAATACCTCTAATCTGTAAGGGCACACTATTGCGCTACAGTAATTGTCACATCAGCTACAATGTTTTTTTTTTTAGTTTTTTTTCTTTTCGATTTAGTTTTTTTTATTATATTTTTTTCTTTTTTTATTTAGTAATTTTTTTATTTGGATTTAGTATTTTTTTTATTTTTTGATTTTTTTATTTTGTTTTCTTATTTTTTATTAGTCCTTTTTTTTTAATTTCGGATTTAGTATTTTTTTTTGGTAATTTTTTGTTGCCTACCAAAGGTCGATATCTTTACCGCAGATGTAAGAAGAGACTTGGAATAGTTCCTCAACAACAATAAGATTGGCATGGAAGAGCCGAGTAACAAATTCATTGAAGGGTTCGTTGCATTCAATAAGGGGTTTCCAACTCCAATTAAGTACCAGTCAATTAGATTGGACTCAATGTCATGCATTAGTCCAATTCTCTCAAAATAGAAACATTCGGATAGGCTTCAGTCTTTAAAAGAGGCCACATAGTTGTTATTGGCAATCTCGGTTTTGAACAAATAGGGATTACCTTTGTCAATGCAAAGGCTTTGACGAATTGAAGGAGTTGCACGATCAGATCGATTTGCCCTAGTTTTGCAGTTCTGACCGGCTTGTGGTGGCCCGGAAGAAAGAGGGACAACAACCTTACGCTTGGTGCCAGTTTTGTTAGCTTTCGGTGCCGTGGAATGGAATAGAATGGAGACAGATTTCGGGCAATGCGAGAAAAGCAGGCACGTCACCGAATCAGCGAAGAGAGAATGGCGAGAGGAGAGCAGTGGCGGTGCCGAAAGAGTTTAGGTTCGTTCTAGGGTTTAAGAGAGAGCGGAGGTGATAGTTGGAGGGTGCTCATGAGTCATGCCACATGTTGGTGAAAATACATAATCGAACATTTAATTAATATAAGATATAAATACAACAACTTAATCATCACTTCATTCTAAATGTTAAAGGCTCAACATACCCGTGCACTGTAGTTTTCTACAGTAGAAAAGAACAGTGTTTTTTTTTTTTTTTTTTTTTTGGCGGTTACGGTTACGTGTCATGCACTGTATAGCGTTGAGTTGTCGATCGATGACAGTTGTAGATTTGCATTGTATATTATATGGAAGATCCTTTAAATTACAGTAAATATATTTTAATCGTGTTGTATAAGTATTTTTCTTTACCATAATATCTCAGTTGCGCGGAGCGCAACACCTTTCTAGTATATATTTAAATTCGTATATTTACAGTAGAAAATAAAATCGAGAAAGTCCTCTCCACACACCCGAAAAACACCAACGTGTTCACACATAATCTGATTCCTTCCCACCCACAAACCGACCTGAAACGAACTTATAAAAAAGATTCCATCAATCAACAAACACTTCCCGATCAAAACGAGAACACAAAACAAAATCAAAATCAAAACTCAAAACTCAAAACCCTCACCAAATCAAACAAAAAGATGCTCAGACTAGCGATAAGGCGCTCTCTCCGGCTCTGCCCGGGCGGCGCATCTCCGGCGGCTCCACCGGCGGCGGCGGGGGCAAGCAGGGGGTACCACGAGCGGGTGGTCGACCACTACAACAACCCTCGGAACGTCGGGTCCTTCGACAAGGAGGACCCGGACGTGGGGACGGGGCTGGTCGGCGCGCCCGCGTGCGGCGACGTGATGAAGCTGCAGATCAAGGTCGATGACGAGACCGGCAAGATCGTGGACGCGTGCTTCAAGACCTTCGGGTGCGGATCGGCCATCGCTTCCTCCTCCGTAGGTATAATCTTCGGTCCCTGAATTGGAGTTCTGATTGTCTGTGAGGAAATTGATCGGAGTACTCAGTACTGGTTCATATTAAATTGTTGAATTGATTATCCAAGCTGAAAATTTATGGATTAGGCTGAAAATTGATAAAGTAATGGTTACTTTATGGAGTTTATGTCTTGGTGACATGTTTCAGAATCAAGTGAAATCGATTTCTGTGTTGAATAATTGTATCTGGTAAAAGATAATAGGCGTGTATTTAGTTTTTGTATATATTTGTTGATTAGAATATGAAATTATTCTAATTCATGGGTTTAATTCTGGTATTGGAACTTTGGTTGGATTTTGAGCTTGTAGTTAATTTGTTGTGTTATTTTGTCATTTTTCAGCAACTGAATGGGTGAAGGGACGGCAAATGGAAGAAGTTGTAAGCATCAAGAACACGTAAGTCATTATACCCTTCATCCTTTTGATGTTACAAGTAGAAACTGAAAGCTTTATTTTATTGGAATTTATGCTACAAGTTGGCTTTGAAGTTATCCTCTAATAGGAATTGCATTTATATTTGTTCAATGTCTCGTTCTGTTGAAAACTAAAACTTGATAGCGGACGTTTTTGTAAATTTTCACTCTTGTTGCTTTTTAACATTTCAAGGGGCACAGTCTTGTAGTGAATTAACATTTCTCTGTTGGAAACTGTCCGTGTTCTTGTTTTTCTGTGTGAAAATAGAAGTAAGAGAGCTGTGAATTGTGGAGATAACCACAGCTGAATGACCAATTTATATGTTGTGAAGTACAAGTAAAGATAGAATAAATTTTGTGACCTGGGGGACGCGTACTATTTTATGACTTGGTAATTTTAGGATGCTGCTTTCAGACCTTAATTAATTTTGATTTCATTGTTTTACGGGGTTACATATTTTATTTCAATTAGGCTAAAGTCCATTCAAATTTAAAGCCAAGTTACCAAACTGATAGCAGTGTCTGTTTTGCCAATATATCTAGTTATCCACATGTAGCCACTGGTACCAGTATCACAAGGAAATCCCTGGGGCGTGGGTGAAATGACTGGAAAAGGGAGTTATCACCAACAAATAGGCATTAGTTTATTTGAACTGTTGTTTCATGAAACAACAGCACGTTAGCTTAAAATGGATTTAGTCAGGTTTTCTTCCATTTATGATAAATAGCTTGCGGCCACATCAATTGGGTCCAAAGCATTATGATTAATTTTCTGATCACCGGTTAACAATTTGCATGAATTTTGCAAGTTTGATCATGGATTACATTTTTTGTTTTGTAGAGAAATTGCCAAGCATCTTTCGCTTCCACCGGTGAAGCTCCACTGTAGTATGCTGGCTGAAGATGCGATAAAGTCTGCTGTTAAAGACTATGAACTAAAGAAGGCGAAGCGGTCCCCATGATGGGAACAACAATATTGGAGGTCGAGAGGCCATTGTTTAGGCTTGATACGAACCTCCCTGATTTTCGTGTTTATTGTGTAGTTATGGTTGTGTACTCGTGCCTGATACAATAGGTGTGACTAGTTATATAGTTGGTTTGGGGTTTGTATATTACTGTAATGTTTGATCTTTTACAACTCGTATACTATACAATAAGAGGAAACTTGAAATAATCTTATTACATATTTTCTTTTGAATTGGGTATAAGCAATTGAAAAGGCTTTATATGTTCAACAGTATGTGCGATTGTGAACTATGTTTTTGTCTTGTCTTTTCTTTTCTTCTCTTGTCTTCTTGTTTTGAACTGTGGAGGTTGATTCACATACATGGAACTGCTATTATGGTTGTGTTTTCGTAACTGAGGAAAAGAAAATAACTCTCCACAAATGTATGTTTCAGTTCACCTGGTATACATTAGGGAGTTTTTTAGAGGTGACAAAATCTGAATCGACCCGAAACCTGACCCGATCCGATTTTAAGTCAAACTGACTCGAACCCGACCTGACCTGACCCGACCCGTGTTTCATGGAAAGCCAAGCTGACCCGAACCCGATCCGAAACTCGAGCTGACCCGGGAAAAAGATGCAAAATCTGACCAAACCTGAAAAACCCGCCTGATCCGACCCGACTCGAAAAATTGTCAGTAGATGTCAATCCGATATCCGACCCGACTTGATAATTTGGCACCTCTAGAGTTTGAGTTTGTGGAGTTGGAGCTGAATTATAAGTTAGTTACAACAAACCTCCTCATGAGAACCACAATTGTTTGAAAGCCCATAATCATTAAAAGAAAGAGTAACTACTATTTGGGTTTGTAGAATTTTATTGCTGGGCCTGATATTTTGAAGTAAGCCTATAAATCAGTTCAATTGCACTTTGTTTCGTTTCCAGTTACATGTAATCTATGACTATTTAGATATCACTTTTCGCCAAACTTGTTAGACAGATGCATGTTCTTATTACCTGTTTAATTATACAAACGCTAGATACACTCCTCAGTGTTTAGGTGAATAAAGGCACATGCTGTTTCATACATTTGTGTTGTGTAATGTAAGATCAGTGTCACTGGATGATCATATTCAAGATATCTTTTTGTGTATTTTGTTGTGAGTTGCCAAGCTTGTGACTGTAGGTGTCTTTGTAGAGCTTAGCATGCTTATTCCTCATAAGGCCAGTTTTCGACATCGGTCAGACCGCATTATTATCAGTTACCGGTTATGGGGCAGAAGAAAAGAAGTGTGCCAAACTCTGCTTAGTTCCTCATTACACAAACAATTGCACTCTAAATGTAGTTAAACACTAAGCTCAGTTAGTTAAGTGGAGCTTTTAACCTCTATAAATAACACAGTTGCCTCCTTCGTCTCCACCAACACTTTGCCTCTCTCAATTTTCTTCCCTCTCTCATTTCCTTCTGCTTCTTTTCCTTTCAAAATTTGGTCCTCTGTTCCATTTGTAATTAAATTACCATGGATAATAGGTTGAATAATAGGATCAACCACCAAGAAACAGAGGTGAGGAAAGGGCCATGGACCATGGAAGAAGACCATATTCTTATAAACTACATTTCGATTCATGGAGAAGGTGTTTGGAACAACATAGCTCGCGAAGCAGGTGCAGTTTACAAAAATTTTAGCTGTCTTATCTTTTTTTGGTACAATTTTCTTATATTTCAAAATAGCACAAGAAATCAGGGTAGCTGCCCTGTTTTGGTTTAAAGCCGAGGAACTCAATAGCTCTTTAAAAAAAAACGTTGTTAGAATGCGAATACGACATATAGAGGAACAATTTATCAGTATGAGTATCATGAATAGAACATTGTAGGTTACTGATGAACTAAGTTGTAACTCGTGTAGACTTTTGACACTACACAAGTCACATATTCACTATTGACATGATTATGACATGTAACAGTAACAATGCTAAAGATTGGATCTTTCCTGAATTTCGAAGGAAAAATTTTCTGTGTCATGTTTCGTTTCAATATCCATCATTGTTCATCAAAGACTGAATATTTAAGATTAGAAATGCATCAGCACATAATATTTGCACCAGGAACAAACTGTTCCTTTCTCAATTAATTCATTTTTTTTCTGTAAAAAGGGTTGAACCGGACGGGAAAAAGTTGCCGATTGAGGTGGCTGAATTACCTGAAGCCGGATGTGAGAAGGGGCAATATAACACCAGAGGAGCAGATGCTGATACTGGAGCTTCATTCCAAATGGGGCAATAGGTGAATTCACATTATAACTCCCTGAGGCTATATAGTTTACCAGAATCATAATTTGCTCATTCAACATCCTGAATATCTTGATTTTAATCAACCCACAAGCTAAAAATATAAGTAATTCCTGATCTTTTATCAGATTTATAATATTGTTGATTGTTTTCCCCACTTTTTGCATACATTTGTGAGCATTTTATAATGAAAAAGGCTACCATTTCTTATAGAAGCAGAATGAATGAATTAATAGCTAAAAATCAGAGCTGTTAGTAAAAGGAATAGTAATTAATTTTCACAAAAAATATAAAAAAGGATCTTACAACACAATGATATTCTTACTGGTAAGAAATTTTCTTTTCTATTTTGAACTAACAAGGTGGTCCAAGATTGCGAAGCAGTTGCCGGGCAGGACAGACAACGAGATAAAGAACCACTGGAGGACCAGAATACAGAAGAAACTGAAACAAGGGGACCTAATCGAGTGCAGGTCCGAAATGCTACCTGAAAATACCAGTATGAGCATTGCCGAGATTGACTACAGCGGTTCGACCCAACCGGGTTATACTGAGCAGCACAACCCGATGATCGGCATGGTCTCATGTGTGACTCTATTTAACACTGATTCCATCAGTAATTTCTGGGCCATGGATGAGGATTTCGAGTCGTCGATGCAGTCTCTCCACGGTCACTGAATGGACCCCGGATTCGCTGCATGGGGATTAAAAATTTTAAAGTTCTTGACATAGAGAAGAACAATATTAGTTTCTGAATGTGATATGGTAGTAAACTAGTAATCTTTACTTATAGTTATGTTTGTGCTGGATTGGTTTGAGGCATATATGTTACAATATATGGTCCTGTACAAAGATAATTAATAGCTTATCAAATTTGTGTTCTACTGGTTGTGTAAGATGTATTAATATGTTTCAAATGAGTAACAACTTGAGAGCTTATAGTATATTTGCCAAAACAGAATTCAGTTGGTTCAACAAAACTGAGTTTTGTTTCATCAAAAAATAAAAAAATAAAAATAAATAACAAAACTGAGTTTGGTGTTTCCTGCATTTGTGTTATACTCCAATGATCCAAAATTATTAACTGAGGCTTGACTAGTACCTATTTAAGCAGTTTTCTTAATTTACTTTTTCATCTAATAACTCTGTCAGCAATTCAAAACAAAAGAAATTCTAGGTTTTATTAAGTCTTTAAAGTTGAAATCGTTGTTCTGTGGATTGAATATTACAGAACTGATATATTCTGGCAATTAGAACAATCTGAGTACTGTCTGGACTAAATATTCAGATTGCAAATTGAAATTGTGTCTTCAGAAAGTTGATACATACATACATACATATCAGCATTGAAATGTTTCTTTGAGAGCATGATCATGTTATCTTCTTGTGCTCAGCTTAATTGCAATCACATTTCCATCAGATGATCAATGATCATGATATGGAGTGTAAGTAAAAAACTTTGCAAAGGTTAATGGAAATGTAAGCCGGGCAGATTTTTTATTTTATTTTATTTTATTTGGAACAAATTGTTTTTATTTATTTTTTGTTCATTTACAACATGTTTACGATGTCTTTTCTCATCTCTCGTCCCCATATATTGTCAGTCTATCAAATTATCAATTGTCATTCTGTCAATATATACTTTGCCAGAGTGTCTTTTCTCCCTCGTATATTCTGAGTCATCCATCTCTGAGGTTAAATTTGTTACTTTCTCTTTGATTTAACAATAATGTGAGGTGGACCATGTATATGTAAAGAGCCAGAATGAATATATAAGATGCTCTTTAATTAATGGACAATTAACTTATAGAATCTTACATTTATAAGGAAAATAAGTAATGAAGCAAAAAAAGTTTTATCAACTGCAAAAAGTATCATGCACACATGCTGTTTTTTAATTACAAACATAATTTTTTAAGATACTGGAGGATTTTTAATGCCAAACCAATTTGTTGTCACAAATTACCGCATTCATTTTACAGTAATATTAATTTCAAATATTCGAGTTCAAACAAAAATGGCATCTGAATTTTTTTTTTTATGTAATAATTTTTTCAATCCAGATATTCGGATACCACTAGGGATACCGTCGGAGATACCATAGTCTTTGACCAATTCAACTAAACTTAAAGATTCACCTTAACCTCCTAAATATTCAACTTAACACATTTTGCTTGACAATCAATAAAAACTCCACATAATAAAAAAACCTAATTGCAGCATTACATTTCCTAACTATTCAACTTATCCTCCTAAATATTCACCTTAACCTCCTAAATATTCGCATTAACACATTTTACTTTACAGCCAATAAAAACTACTCTTAATTTAACTTGCAGCATTACACTTCCTAACTATTCAACTTATCCTCCTAAATATTCACATTATCATCCTAAATATTTAACTTATCATATTTTTAATTGACAGTCAATGTTTAATGGTATCCCCGAAGGTATCTTTTGCGGCATCTCCACAACATTTTCCTAATTTTTTAACAAAATTGTGAGCCAAACCAATTATATAATTGTCTCTAATTGTAAACAAATCAGTATGTTGTTATTATGGACCCTAGATTTTTTTTCTTTTTTAATTTTTTTTCTATGAGATGGATTCCAATGAAAAATTTGAATATGATGCAATAAACCTTTCTTTGAAATAACCTATAATATTGTAACGGAAATTTTCCCATTTAACTTCATATCCCACAAATTTAAAACCAGCACTCTAATCTTTTTCTATAGTTTTTTTTTTTTTTGGGTCAATTATGACCATCATTGCGTCCAGACCACAATAAATAAATAATTCAAATTGATTGGCAAGCTACGTACATAGAGCACTAATAACTCCTTGAAAAATTGCTATTGATAAGCACACTAGTGCGCACATGCACACACAAATATCACAACTATACTTCCTCTTTTTTTTATCTTTTTTTCATTTTTTTGAGAAAGATATCACAAATTAACAACTGTACTTGTCTACTTCAATTGAGATCGTTTGACCGGAGCATGTGCCCCGTTAGATCTCTTCGGAATTCGGTTAAATCCTTCAGTGTCTGAATCCCGAGAAGATCTAATGGAGCACATGCTCTGGATCACCGTGCTCTGGGTCAGAGGATAAGGATCCGTCACTTGAGACGTATATGTGCCCCAGAATTGCTATTTAGGGCATACCAGATCCGGTCTTTAAGGGCTCAGATCCAGTGGAGTTGAAAACCAAACCAAACCGCACAGGAGTTGGATTTTGGACAGATGCCTAATACTTAGGCTTCAGAAAGTGACTGACCCAAGAATCCTGATCCTACAAGTGTTGCATGGAGAATTTATTGGTTGGACAGATGATGAAGTTCGGCGTTGTTGCATAAATTGTAGCCTGAATAAATGAATGGGGTTTGTTTGAAATTTACAATTATGTGTGAATTTAATTTGTTGCCCCAAGGGGATATCTGGAAAATGAATTTTGTTAGGATGCTCTGTTTTTTTTTTTTTTAAACTTTTTATTTCATATGATTATTCAGAAATAAGATGCTTAATTATCTTTTGTCCCGTTTCAAATTGACAAATCTGTACATCTAACTTCTGATAGCTGATAGTATTGTACAAAGGCTATTTTTTTTTTTCGAAGTTCTAATATTCATATGATCATGCAGTACTTGACTAATAAATTTTAATTTTAACATTGTCTTTTATTATTGATCATATCAAAACTAAAAAGGCTTAAGTTCACTTGCAACAGAAAGCCTAGCTTTCACATGAGGTGAAGTGATAGTGTGATACTCTCTTCTCAAAAAAAAAAAAAAAGAATAGTGTGATACTCTGATATGAAAACATTGAAACTGACAAACTTCAATGGGCATATTAAAATTAAAGTCAAATGATAGTCCAATAGTCCATGCATGCTTACTATGTCTGAGATTCTCGTCTCATCATTCATAATTGCTGAAACTCATGTAATTATGGAATATATGATCACCTCTCCATTACTAGCTAGCGTCCACAGAAAAACCAAAATACCGTTAAAAACATAGGTTACATTTCGGAATGTATTTGTTACATCTCAGATGTATCTGTTACATTTTGTATACAGGGGCGGACCTAGGTATGGGCAAGCCTAGGCCCTCGCCTGAGCTTGATTTTTGGAATATATTGATCAGTACTAATTTTTCTTTTATATTAAACAATACTTATTTACATTTGTAGTTATTGTGTCCGGGCTTAATGATTTGCCAAGCAAAATATAAAGTAATAGAGCTCATTGTTTCATACATTAGACAATTTGTGTCCGGACTTAAAAATTTCTTAGACCCGTCCCTGTTTGTACACGTCTGACGTCTACGAACGTATGGACGACTTTTCGTGGACGCAAGATCGATGTTTCTCTATATATATATATCATCATTTAAGTGAGTGGCACTGGATAGATAGATCATGCAGAAGTCTAGTCATAAATAATCATAAGGTGACATAACTTAACTTGGTGAAATGAGACAGTACTGACCTACATCATTTGATTAAGAAAATTAAAGGGGCATATATAATGAAGGTTTAAGTGGAACTTAAGGCGGTCTCTACTTTAATGTAATGAAATGCCTTGACTTGAAAAGACATAAAAAATGCTTTAGTTAATTGAACGAATAATTATGGATTACCTAGCTATTATTGATGCCATATATATACAAGATATATAGGGAATGTCCGAATTATTTGTTAAAGAAAATATCAATACAGAACAGTGGGCATATAAAGAAATCTTAGAATTCTATCAAGAGCAACTCCAATCCTTGAGAATTTTTTTTTTTTTTTTTTTTGATAAAAAGATGAAGGTTAAGCCCCAAATTTTATATATTAATAATAAATCCTTGAGATTTATAGATTTACAATTTGAAAAAAAAAAAGAGTAAATCATCCTTTTTGGTTTTTTTTTTTATTTAATTTAATTTAATTTTTTTTTTTCCGCAAGAGTCTCTGCTCCTTTATTATTAAGGCTAAGTGTACTGATAATGCAAGTAACTATGATTTACTCTCAATATTTTGGAACAAACATGTACCGTCCCATGAGCTACAAGATTTCATACAGAGAGTTTGACTATTGTGATAACGTTTAACGCCTCACAGTTTTATGTTATCAATCATGATTTTGGTATTCAATCACTTCTTCATATAGAAATATGAAGGAATACACAAATTTTTTATTTTTGAAACTTTTTAAGTATTTATTTTGTATCTTCAAAAGCATCATACCCAAACATTAACGGCTTATCTTGACAATCTTGATAATATAATTTTTGAAAAATTTGAAAAAAAAATCATTAAAAAAAAGAAAAAAAAATTACGGAAATGTTGTTTAACTTATAGACCGATTATGTTTCCTATTATACTCAATTTAATGACATTCATCAAAATATACTATTAAGAAAGGTAATAATATTTTAAAATTAGTACAACACTTTTTATTTAATTGGAAGAATTATAATGGTTTACAAAAATAAATTGGGTGCGCGGAGTAAAAATTTTGATGTAGATAGTCAATACCCTTTCGTTATATCGTTATATATAGTCACTACCCTAAAGATATCTAAACTATTCCTACAAAGTTATCCAAAAAAAAAAAAAGGTTAGAAATTTTGTCTTATTATTTCTTAATCGTCATTTCCAGATCAACATAGATGGTAACTACACAGGAAACTAGCTGTACTGCATGTTGACCTTGTGACACCTAAAATTTCTTCGAAGGTTTGGAGCTATAAAAGCTCTACCATTTTTGTTGTATGGTGAGTGGCATATATGCACATGCTCTATTGGAGTTCCATTTTTTTTTTTTTAGGTAAAGATGAGGGGCAACAGGTCAAATCACTAAAATTTAAATGTCTATAAAATACTTCTTATTCAAGTTTCAAACTCACGACCTTCTATATAAAGAGCGTTACCCTTAGCTACTAGACCAAATTAAGGCTGGTTCTCCCATTTTTGTTTTAGGCAATTGGTACTGCACCTAAAGCTTTAATTCTGCTTTCTATTGGAGGAAACTAGGGTTAATTAGACAGCCAATATCGATGCACGTTGCTGTGAAGGTGTGACTAATTCTCCAGACACGTTAAACCTTAAATGATAAAAAATAAAATGAAAAAAAGCTCCTGAAACGTGTCAACCAGCAATTTTATTGATTGAAGAATTTATGATCAGTTGAAGAGAAAATATGTTCAATTAGAAGTATTTGATGGAAAAAATAGAAAATTAGGTATGACAGAGATGATATCCACAGGTTGTTGGTTTATTGTTACATTGTGAAGGTATGAAGAGAACTTAAAACTTAAAAGCCTTCAATAACCCAATTCAAAATTAGAAGTAATTCAGCCCAATACGTTTATGAATGATAAAATCTAGGAAAACCAGCTGAACCCAATTTGTAGAATAACTTGGTAACTGTTAATGTCAACATTCCAATGTTTTTTCTCGGCCCAAAAGTTTATCACCCACTCAAATCTCAATATGTTTAAAGCAAACTTCTTATCTATAATCTTCAGGCATTAAAAAGATTTTAAGCAGTTGAATAAGGACGTTTGAGCTCGAATTTAATTTAGTTGAATTCTCATATTTGGTGGGAAGTTGATTCCATATAAATTAATGTTTGCAAAGTATATAAGTTTCTTTTGGGCCCTTGTTACATATATAAATCGTGCTTTCTTCTCTGTTTTTTTTAACTAAAAAGTTTTAAATTAAGCAGTCAAAAAACCAATAAATTACCTGAACTTCTGAAGCGTTTGTGACGGAGTTCATTGACGTTAAGAGATTTTTTATTAAGTGACAGTACAATCTTGACTCTTGACTTCAACGAAAATATCTTCTCTATTTGATGCATTTGATTTGATTACATGTGTAACATTTTTTTTTTTTTTCCCAGTCTCCCAAAATAAAATTCAACACTTTTATATACCGTGGAGTGGGAACCAAGAAAGGATTTATACAATTCAGTCCAGATATTCGGATACCACTAGGGATACCATCAGGATACTATGATCTTTGACAAATTCAACTAAACCTAAATATTCACTTTAACCTCCTAAATATTTACCTTAACCTTCTAAATATTCAACTTAACACATTTTGCTTGACAACCAATAAAAACTCCACATAATAAAAAAACCTAATTGCAGCGTTACACTTCCTAACTATTCAACTTATCCTCCTAAATATTTACCTTAACCTTCTAAATATTCAACTTATCACATTTTTTATTGGCAGTCAATGTTTAATGGTATCTCCGACGGTATCTTTTGCGGTATCCTCATACCATTTTCCTATACAATTATACTTATTTTTTATTTACTCAAAAAAAAAATTATACTGATTTTTTAGTTTTTTTTTTTTTTTTGTCTTTTCTTTGTCTCTGTGTTGATATTTCCTTTTTTTTTTTTGGGACTATATTTTGACTTTTTACTTGTATAAATATTGGATGTAAAAATCTTTCGAGTATCTTTGCCATGGCAACTCAATCTTCTCCACTTCACATGCTATTTTTCCCTTTCCTTGCCCACGGCCACCTCCTTCCACTTATCGACGTGGCCCGACTTTTCGCCGTGCGCGGCGTCAAGTGCACCGTCGTGACAACTCCGGCCAACGTTGCCCACATCGAACTGACGATCGACATGATAAACAACTTCCTCGAAGGCAAAAGTGAGCTTTCGTATGTACCAATTTCCATCTCGTTGATCCCGTTCCCGTCGGATGAGGTCGGCTTGCCAGACGGGGTTGAGTACGTCTCGGTTTCGAACTCCCCCGAAGTTCGTCAAAAGATCTTCCGAGCCATCTCACTGCTCGAAGAACCGTTCGAAAATAAGCTCAAGGAGATAAACCCAGACGCGTTTGTCTCGGACATGTTCTTCACTTGGTCTGCGGAAGTGTCGGCACGAACCGGCATTCCGAGACTAGTTTTTAGTGCAGGGGATCACTCGCACGTTGTGGGCAGCAAACAGTTTTACAAATTATCGAGTCGCTTCCTGTTGACACAGACAAGTTCATCGTACCGGGTTTGCCACACAAGTTGGAGATGTACCGGACACAGTTTCCATTTCCACAGAAGAGCAAAGCGATGCTCGACGTGGTCAAGCGCAACAGCGAAATGGACGCGAAAAGCTACGGCGAGATCATCAACAGTTTTTTAGAGCTCGAAGCCAATTACGCCGCTCACTGGCGTGATGTTTTCGGTCGAAGATCATGGCTGATCGGACCCGTTACGTTGTGTAACGAAGAATTGAAAGAGAAATCCAGTAGAGGTCGAGGTAGAGGTAACTCCTCGATTGGAACCGAGGAGCTTTTGAACTGGCTCGATGGCAAGCGTATTGGCTCCGTCGTATACATCTGCTTCGGCTCGATGGCGAACTCAGATATCTCGCTGGAGCAAATAAAGCAGATTGGTATCGCACTTGACGATTCGAACCGCGATTTCGTTTGGGTAGTTAAGAGCTCAAGCCAAGACGGATACGACGAATGGCTCGATGCGTTCGAGCGAAGAACGCACGAACAGAAACGGGGTTTGGTTATCAGAGGATGGGCTCCTCAGCTACTTCTACTAAACCATCCATCCGTCGGCGGTTTCATGACTCACTGCGGATGGAACTCAACACTTGAAGCGATAAGCGCAGGCGTACCGATGATAACGTGGCCAATGAACGGCGATCAGTTCTTCAACGAAAAGCTAATTGTCGAGATACTCGGAGTAGGAGCGGCGATTGGGGTGAAGGAAGGGGGTTCATATCTCGACAAGCGGCAACTGATCGACGCAGAGGCGATAAGGAGTGTAGTAGAAGCCGTTGCGGGTGAGAGCGTCGGAGCCGAGGCCATGAGGAGAAGAGCCAAGGAACTGAAGGAGAGAGCTGAAGCAGCAGTGCAAGAAGGGGGATCATCTTATGTTGAACTAGGAAATTTGATAGAGGAATTGATAGCTAGGAAAAATACCGTGTCAATCTGAGCCGGTTTTTTTTTTTTGGATCCGAATCTGCTGCTTTTCGGATTGGATGGTCGGGATCGGTTGCTGTACCGATCTCTAAATACTTTGATTTTTATTGTGCGGATCTCAAAATATTTCAGTGTTTCTCAACCTTCGGATCAAGAAAAACGGGGTCTGATTCCGATCCTTTTTTTTTTTGGTATATGCATTGCTATGGTTGGAACTTGGAAGTATTAAATTCGTATCAGAGCCATGTTATGTTCTTATCGGAAAATATATGTCATGTAAGTGTAACGCCAGCCAACATTTCATTAATCTAAATAGAGTATGCAGAATGAAAATCTTGATGTCATTGGGAAGAAGAAGCAGAGACTTTACTATGTTTAAATGGTAGTAATATAAATGAAGAATATTATTCGAATTCAGATCAAAATCTTAATTTTATTCATCAATAAACCTGTTTGAGGACCATGTGAAATCTTTGCTCCGGTTGCTAACTTGGGTTTCAGAAAAGCTTCTGATCAGACGGTTGGGATCGGTTGCCACACCGATCTCAAAGTACGTACTTCGATGTTTACTACACCAATCTCAATGTACTTCGGTGTTTCTCAACCGTCAGATCAAAAAAACAGGACTTGCTTTTCTTTTTAGAAAAGCAGGTGATCCCGATCCCGGAGAACACCGAGGTCCTTTAAAAGACCCATCCAAGCTTGATAATGAAGAATCTGACGATCTATTAGTCTGAACTCTGAACTGTAAATTCTTGGTGGAGACAGTAGAGGCAACGTTGTATATGTGATTGATAGTTTATTTAAACTAGAGCTGTAACTCGGGAACCGAAAAGTGGTATCAAATAAATAATTAAAAATATTATAAAATTTTAAATATTTATATTAAATAAAACTTACAAAAATTTGTAAATTTTTTATGTAAGTAAATAATAATAATAATAATAATAATAATAATAATAATAATAATAATAATAATAATAGTAATAATAATATAATAATTTATAAATAAGAACATATATAAATGTTGGACTATTTTAATAGTTAAAATTTGTATTAGACATGTCACATTTATCTTATTTAACGAGGAGAGAGAAAAAAAAATAGAAGCCTTTGGATCAAAGTAGATGAATAGTTTCAAATAAAATCAATGGTTAATAATAATGATGATGTAGCATAGTTGAGTTGCTTGGAAATCTACCTCTTTTTATGGAGTATAGATTTAATGGAAAACAAAGTTAGATTAATGTGCATTATACATCTATTCATATTATATTTCATTTCAGCATTAACTTTAATTAGAGAAATTAAGACGGGACAAAATCACATCATGTGGAATACGTACCGCACCGGCAAGGGTCATAATCTACTCCCTAAAACCTTTTCGTGTGAATTTCAAAGCTGCCCCTAAAAATTTTACATTTAAAAGCTGACCACTCTAACTACTTCACGGATTGATCATTTTAGAGGATACACACTCGGGATGAAAGGGAGGCAAGAGAAGAGAGCAACGTTTCACGTAGACTTTTTGGTTAAAAACAGAGGCGAAAGTCAATATGTTACAAATTTACTTAACAGCAATTTGTAAAATTGACCGGGGTAAAGGAATACATAGGAGGTTTTTGTATGGATCCAGTCCAGATATACAAATATCTAAAATTTTAAATAGATATTAAGTTATAACGTAAAATATATTTGAACTGAAATACTGAGAAGTTATCTTAAGACATTAACGGGTTAGCCTAAAACAATTTAAAAGTTAATATAAAAGGCGTAATCTCAATTTTAAAAGGCACTCGCTCGCGAGTCCATATCCTCTAAGTTAACTTAAAATTTGAATTTAACTCTGAATAGATTTGGACTGTAGGTTTCGGATCTCGGTCAAGATGATAAAGACGGTTAATGTTTAGAATTCAGGGGGCCTTTATAAAATGAGTGGGGATCAAATAACCACAAAACTTGGTGACACTACTATTACTACAAGACTTATAAATTCACTAAAAATCTTAAAAATAGAAAATCTTTTACAAATATATTCACTTACATACAGATTGATTGTGTTTTAATTTTACTCAATTTTAGTGTTATTTGATCAAATAGAAAATCTTCATCAAGAACCATTAAATTTGGACCGTTATAATTATCATACAAACTTGATAGTTCTTGATGAAGTATCAAATGACACTCAAATTGAATAAAACTTGGAACAAAATCTATCTATAAGTAAATGATAATATTTGTAAAATATTTTCTATTTTTAAGATTTTTTGTGAATTTATAAAGCTTGTGGTAATAGTAGTGTTACCAAATTTTGTGGTTATCCGATCCCTATCCTTATAAAATCACTGTACGGATAAACTCAATTTTTGAGTTTTTTTTTTTTAATCTTTGCAGTAGCTACAAAGTTGCATGGACGGATATCGAACTCTCGACCAACTCAATTTTTGAGTTAAACTCAGAGGATCTCAATTCGTCGCGAGCTACCCTTTCTTTATGGCGGGTGTAATATCAATTTTCTCTTTCAACTACATTTTCTGGCGTAACAATTAAGTCTCTTAATTGCATTCGCTGTTAGCTGTTAGCATGTCATATATAGATGCTTATATATCCAACCACCAGCCAGTATTAATCTATTCATTTAAATCAATCAAAATTGGTCAATTTAATTTATAGAAGCGTACATTAACTTTTTTTATTAGGCCTTTTATTTTTTTTTTTCGTAATTTTCAATATATAACAGCAGAGTTTTTTTTAGTAGGAATAAGGATTTGAAATAACATGGCATAATTGTATGAAATTTATTCA
Organism: Cyperus esculentus; assembly: GCA_030179965.1. NCBI lineage: Eukaryota > Viridiplantae > Streptophyta > Magnoliopsida > Poales > Cyperaceae > Cyperus > Cyperus esculentus. The sequence goes on along the minus strand of JASGLE010000025.1, from coordinate 2,462,612 downwards.
AAATTCTTGTGTCTATATATGGGTTGTGTTGTTTTCCAAAAAATATTGTGAGTTCCAATTTCTGGCTAGTATCTACAAGATTTATGTGAACACTTTGTACAATGCTAACCTACTCTGTTTTCATCATTTGTACATAACCTACGAAAAAAATTTACCATGAATTAAAAAAAAAAGGAGAACAACACACTCTAAGATATAAATATATATGTTAATTTCTGAGAGATGGTTCAAAACGAACGAAACAAATTACATGACACAAATATACAATTTCTTTCTTTTTTTTTAATCTAGAGGAATCAAATGACCACAATTTTTGGTGACCACAATAACCACAAAATTAAATCTCAAATAACTATATTTTGAATTCTTAAATAACAAAACTAATTAATGAAATGTTTTGTATATATCAAGTTTTATGCATACACAAAAAAATATAACATTTTTTATTTTTATTTATAGGTGCATCAAGTATTAAAAGAAAATTAACTGTTCAAATTTTATGATTTTTTCTCTTTTCTTGATGACTATCAAGACGATGTTAAATTTTCATCATTATCTACATATATATTATTGAGATGCTTTAGAATACATCTAACTGTTTAGATTTACCAATTTATGCATAAAAAAATAAGAGTAGGGATCAAATAACCATGTTTTTGGTGACCGATCGGTGACCATGAAATTAAATCTGAAATAACTACAATTTAAATTGTTAAATGACAAAATTAATTGATAAAATGTGTTGTATATATCATATTTTATGTGTACACAAAAATTATATCATTTTGATTTTATTTACATATGCATCAAACATTAACAAAAATCGACGGTTCAAATTTTATGATTTTTTTCTCTTCTCTTGATGACTATTGAAACAATGTTAAAACTTTATCATGTTTGTGTATATGTTATTTAGAAGATTTAGAAATTAGAATATATCTAACGGTTTAGATTTGTTAATTTATATATAAATAATAAAATGGTCACCATTTATAGTTATTGGATCCCTCAAAAAATAATAATGTGGTCAGTAAAGATACCCATTTTTGTGATCATCGACCACAATTTTTGCCTTCAAGAACCAAACCTAATCAACACATTGGTTTAGAGTGGGGAGACCAAATTTCGTTGTCACTTTTTTCGAAATTTCAAGTTTTTGTTGCCCATTTCGTAACTTTTTGCATGTATAAATGGTGAAGATTACTCACACCAGACAGCTCAAGTTCTTGCCATGGCAACTCAATCTTCCCCACTCCACATACTCTTCTTCCCTTTTCTCGCCCATGGCCATATGCTGCCAATGGCCGATACGGCGAGACTTTTCGCCTCTCGTGGCGTCAAGTGCACCTTCATCACAACCCCTGCCAACATAATCTATATCGAACCGATCATCGACCGGACAAACAAGTTCCTCGAAGGCAAAAATGACCCCGATCTTGTGCCAATATCCATTTCCTCGATTCCTTTTCCCTCTTCTGAGGTGGGCCTGCCAGACGGCGTAGAGAATGTATCGGTTCCCAATTTTGTTGAAGTTCGTGCGAAATTTTTTCATGCTGTGAAGCTACTTGAGGACCGATTTGAGCGAAAGCTCAAAGAGGTAAGCCCGGATGCATTCGTGTCAGATACCTTCTTCACTTGGTCTACTGATGTGTCGGCAAGAACTGGTATTCCTCGACTGGTGTTTAGTGGTATGGGGTTATTAGCACGTAGTGCGCAGGAGAAACTTTTTCGAAATGGAGAGTCCATTCCTGCTGACAACGACACGTTTGTCATACCGGGCTTGCCGCACCGGTTGGAGATGCACCGCACTCAGCTAAAGTTTAGTCTAAATAACAAAGAGGTAATCGCTTTGTTCAAGCGCAGCATGGAAATGGATTCTAGAAGCTACGGTGAGATCGTTAACAGCTTTCTCGAACTGGAAGCAGATTATGCGGTTCATCGGCGTGAGGTTGTTGGACGAAAAATATGGTTGATCGGACCAGTCGCACTGTGCAACGAATACTTCAATGAGAAATTCAGTGGGCGTGGAGGTAACTCGTCGGTTGGAAATGAGGAACTCTTGAACTGGCTCGATGGCAAGCGTCCCGGTTCTGTATTGTATATCTGTTTCGGTTCAATAGGAAGCTCAAATATCTCCCTTGAGCAAATAAAGAAGATTGGTATTGCACTTGAGGATTCAAATCGTAATTTCATTTGGGTAGTTAAGAGTTTAAACAAAGAAGGATTCGACGATTGGCTCGAAGGGTTCGAGCAAAGAATCGGTAAACAAAACAAGGGTTTTGTTATCAAAGGTTGGGCTCCTCAGCTGCTTCTATTAAACCATCCAGCGGTTGGCGGTTTTCTGACTCACTGCGGATGGAACTCAACGCTTGAAGCGATTTGTGCAGGCGTACCGATGATAACATGGCCAATGATTGGCGATCAGTTCTTCAACGAAAAGCTAATTGTCGAGATACTCGGAGTAGGAGCGGCAATTGGGGTGAAGGAAGGAGATTCAGATCAAGAAAACCGGCAATTGATCGAACCGGAGACGATAAGGAGTGTTATTGGAACCGTCATTGGCGAAGGCGTCGAAGGAGCGGCGATAAGGAAGAGAACCAAGGAACTGAAGGAGAAAGCTAAAGCAGCAGTAGAAGAAGGGGGATCATCTTATGTTGAACTAGGAAATCTGATAGAGGAATTATTGGCTAGGAGAAATACTGTGTCATCAGTTTGAGCCTATCTTATGTATGTCTGTATGTCTCTAATAAAGTTTGTTTTCAGAGGAAAAACTTTTGTTATTCAGTTGCCAAAACAATGCAATGTGCAGCCGATGCATAGGCGAAATACAGAGAAGGTTTCCTAAACTAACATAATTTAGAGTAATACCTAGCGTCCATAGAAAAGTTGTCCGTAGCGTCCATAGGTTACATTTCGGGATGCATCTGTTACATTTTGGGATGTATCTGTTACATTCTCTGTATATCTATGAACATATGGACAGCTTTTCAATGAATGCAAGATGTTTCTCTATAAATTACATGATGTAATTGGGGATAAGAAGGCAGAGACTTCAAGGGTTAAATCGTAGCAATATAATTGCAAATTATTTAAAACCAATTCAAATTCTTGATTAATATTGTTCATCCATGATCAACCTGGTTAGAGGAGCTTGTTAGAAATCTCTGTGCTGGTTACTGGTTGCTGCTTGAGTAAGAGAAAACTGAGGCCCTAATACATCCATCCATGGTCTCTACCAGAAGCTTGTACCTGTTTGGCAGCAGGGATTAAGACTCAAGAGTTCCATAATTCCTGAAGGGGAGGGATCCATTGACAATACTTATCTTGACAATAGAGATTTTGAAAAATTTATAAAAATAGTTAACAATTCTAAAAAATAGAAAAAAGTTTATAGATATATTATTTAACTTATAGATTGATTATACTTCAAATTATATTCAATTTAAGTGATGTTTGATAGCTCTTTAAAGCTCATAAAATTTCAACCATTAAAAAATGTATAAAATTTTGATAAACTATCAAACGATGTTCAAATTGATTGAAATTTAAAACACTATCAATATATAAGTTAAAGAATGCATCCATAAAAGCGTTTTCATTTTTAAGATTTTTTATGAATTATTATAAATTTTTTAAAATCTCTATTTTCAAAATTATCATTATAAGCATTGTCAATGAATCCCTCCTCATTCCTTAATCCTCTCACAATGAGCCTAAGTGCTAACAACAGGGAAATTAGAGATCAGGAAATTATTATACCTCTAGAGCAGAAAAGCAATTGACCCATTGATCAGGAAAACTTGTCATCTATCCATCTTAATATCACAAGCTCTAAACCAACTAAATCATTGATCTAATGACACAGAGCCATTCCACTCAATGCACTTGATCCATTGAGATCAATGCGGTTAATTAGAGTTTTTGGGCATAAATGATATATATATAATATAGTTTAATGGGTAAATATGAGAGTTTTGGTAATTTGAAAGGGTGATTATGACACTTTGAATTTTTGAGGTGAATTTTAAATTTTAAATTTTAGAGGTATACATGAAATTATACCCTTGTTTAAGTTTTTCATTGTTGAGCGACGGCGGAACATCCAATCATTTAGAGACAATCACCAGTAAATTATAGGGTCATATATAGTATCCTCAAAATTAGTGTCTACATGTTCATATTGTTATAAAATTTAAGTTAAAAGTTACACAATTTGATATAAGAGTTACAGATTTTGTATATACGTGGATAGTTAAAATGAGAACGCTTAGAAAATTCGTAAATTAAATACTTGAGGCACTGATGAAGATATGCCTACTTTTTTTGCTTTTTTGTTATTCTATTACCAAATTCATAAATTAAATACTTGAGGCACTGATGAAGATATGCCTAAACCGAGCATCGACCGGACAAACAAGTTACTCGAAGGCAAAAGTGAATGTCGCCTCGTGCCGATATCCATTTCCTCGATTCCTTTTCCCTCTTCTGAGGTGGGCCTGCCAGACTGCGTAGAGAATGCTTCGGTGCCCAACTTCTCGGAATTTTGTGACAAGTTCTTTCATGCTGTGGAGCTACTGGAGGAACGATTTGAGCGAAAGCTCAAGGAGGTAAACCCGGATGCATTTGTGTCGGATACCTTCTTCCCTTGGTTCACTGATGTGTCGGCAAGAACCGGCATTCCTCGACTAGTTTTCAATGGCTTGGGGTTACTACCACGCAGCGCGCAAAAGAGATTTTTTCAAATTATGGAGTCCCTCCCTGCTGACAACCCCACATTTGTCATACCGGGCTTGCCTCACCGGTTGGAGATGGACCGCATTCAGTTTATGTCTGCTCTAAGTAACAAGCAGTCAATAGCCGTGTACAACCGCTACAGCGAAATGGATGCCAGAAGCTGCGGTGAGATAGTTAATAGCTTTCTGGAACTCGAAGCTGATTATGCAGTTCACTGGCGTGAGGTCGTCGATCGAAAGACATAGTTGATCGGGCCAGTTGTTCTGTGCAATGAAGAATTGGATGAGAGATTTTGTAGAGGTGGAGATAACTCGTCGATTGGAAAAGAGGAACTTTTGAACTGGCTTGATGACAAGCGTCCCGGTTCCGTAGTGTATATCTGTTTCGGTATAATAGACTGGAGCTTAAATAACTCTCTCGAGCAATTCAGAATGATTGGTACTGCACTCGAGGAGTCGAATCGTTGTTTCATTTGGGTGATCAAGAGTTTGAACCTTGAGGGATACGACGATTGGTTGGATGCGTTCGAACGAAGAACGGATACGCGACAAAGGGGGTTAATTGTTAGAGAAGGGGCACCTCAGTTACTTATACTAAATCATCCCGCTGTGGTGGGGGGGGTGGTTTTGACACACTGCGGTTGGAACTCGACGCTCGAAGCAATATGCGCCGGCATACCAATGATAACATGGCCAACATTTGGCGATCAGTTATTCAATGAGAAGCTGGTTGTGGAGATTCTCCGTGTCGGGGCAGCGATCGGGGTAACGGAGGAAGGCCCATCTTTTGAGAAGGGGCGATTGATCGAAGCAGCGACGATAAGAAGCGTGATCTAAACCGTCGTTGGCGAAGGCATCGAAGCAGACGCAATGAGGAAAAGAGTCAAGGAACTTAAAATGAAAGCAAATTCAGCAGTGCAAGAGGGAGGATCATCTTGTATTGAACTTGGAAATTTGATTGAGGAGTTGATGGCTAGAAGAAAGTAATACTTTCTGTGAATCTCAGACATAACTAAATTATCAATGTTACTTCAACTTCAAATTAATCTCCTGCCAGTAAATTAATGTCCACCTTATATATTGTGAAGTTAGAAAGCCAAATCTAGTTTATTGATCCTCAAAAAGAAATATTGTTAATGCAAAGCTGAGATATGTATGAAATTAGGGCAGCTAAAATGTTGAAATATTGAGTTGGGTACTGAAAACAGATTGGCACAGGCAGTGATCATGTCTCTACTCTATTTACTTAATTACTACCTCTTATATTTGTTTTTTCAGCCAGTTTATAGGTCTGATCCTTTTTATACTTGTCTTGAGCTTGGCCATTGTAGAAAATAATTAAGGAATACATTGATCTCATCAAAGTATTGGCCTTTAAGAACTAGCCTTTGGTTTAGTGGCTAAGGGTAACGCTCTCCGTGTAGGAGGTCGCGCGTTCGAAATCCAGATGAGAGTTCTTTTATAGACATTTAAATTTGAGTGGCTTGACCCTCATCTTTATTTCAAAAAAAAAAAAATTATAGGCCTTTGGAATCTTGCTTATAATATAGTTGGAAGGTTACTGACATCTCAGACTGATGCCTCTTTTGGCACTATTATACACCAGTACCACATGCTCTATTGATGCCAGAAAAATAAAATAGGCTTTTTGAATCACATTATCAGATCAGATCAAACTGTTTTCTTTTTTTTTTCTTTTTTCTTTTTGTTTTTTTTTTTGTTTTTTTTTTTTTTTTTTTTGAGATAAAGTTGAGAGTCAAGCCATTCAAATTTAAATGTCTATAAAAGACTTCCTATTCAAGTTTCGAACCCGCGATCTCCCACACAGAGAGTGTTGCCTTTAGCCACTAGACCTAAGGCTGGTTCTGATCAGATCAAACTAATCTTGATAAAAGGATAGAACCATTGCTTTCCAAGCCATTGACAAAGTCAAAACAGACAAAACCTTGGAAAATGACAGCGTTGAATAATGTTATTATGGACAGGAATTAATTTAATTAGACTTTATGGTTTGTTTTTACTTGTATTCTAGCTCATGTTCCAATATATTCGATTGGATACTTTGTTACTTAATAAAGAAGTTTTCTATATAGATTTTTTTAACAAACAAGACATATATGTAGATCTTTATCTACTAATATCAGGAGTATCTTTTTCAAAAATTTATCATGGAATTAACAAAATAACGCAAAATAAGTAAATTTTGTTTGGAAAAAAAACAGCATATATATATATATATTGAGGACTGTTCTGTTATCAGTATCACCAGGATGCCAACATCTCTAATTAATTAATAAATAACAAACTTACTAATCTCACAAAAAGAAATTTAAAAATAGTAGCAAAGCCTATCATTTTGAATTTGATTTCTCAGCTGAATTAACTACAGACTACAATTCATACAAAGGAAACTTCTCAGAAAAAACAATAAGAGAACTAATACCAGTGTCCCAAGTAATCTATACTGATGATATTCTTTTATGATTCTGGAACCAAATTAGTTGAACATTGGTGTGGAGTAGGGACCAAGGATGCATACTATTTTGGATTTGTATTGATTTCCTTTCTTTGTTCAAACTTTGAAAGTTCTTTATTATCTCAGAAAAAAAAAAAAAAAACTTTGAATGTTCTTTTTGACCATGTCATGACTTTTACTGGTATTTATACGAGGAAATTACTGAGACCAAACCAATCAAATTGTATAATTTATAATTATCACTATGGCAGGTCAATCTTCCAAACTTCACATAATCTTTCTCCCCTTCTTCGCTCATGGCCATCTCCTGCCGCTGGTCGACGTGGCGAGGGTGTTCGCCTTGAGAGGCGTCAGGTGCACCGTCGTCACGACTCCTGGCAATGTTGGCTACATCAAGCCGAACATCGACCTGACAAATGAGTTCCTCGGAAGAAAAGATAATCCTCATCTTATGCCGATTTCCATTTCCACTATCCCCTTCCCCTCTGCCGAGGTCGGCCTACCCGAGGGGGTCGAGAACGTGTCAGTTTCTTCCAAGCTCCAGGAAATTCGCCAGCGATTCTTTCAGGCTATTATGCTGCTCGAGAAGCCGTTCGAGCAAAAGCTCATGGAGATGAATCCGGACGCATTCGTCTCGGATTCCTTCTTCACTTGGTCTGCCGATGTGTCAGCAAGAACTGGCATTCCTAGACTGGCTTTCACTGGAACCGGGTTACTGGCACGCAGTGCTTTCGAGAAACTATATCAGATGTTCGCCTCCTTCCCAGATGATGTCAACTCGTTTATCATACCGGACTTGCCGGACCAGTTGCAGATGCACCGTAGTCAGTTCTCATTTTTTCTGGAGGAGAAGGGCATACTAGATGTCGTCAAGGGAAACAGCGAAATGGATGCCAGGAGCTACGGTGAGATCTCTAATAGCTTTCTAGAATTGGAGACAGATTATGCACCATACTGGCGTGAGGTAATCGGTCGAAAGGCCTGGATGATCGGCCCGGTCGTACTGTGCAATGAAGAACTGATGGACAACTACAATAGAGGTGGAGGGAGCACATCAACCGGAACCGAGATTTTGCAATGGCTCGATCGCAAACGCCGCAATTCGGTTGTGTACATATGTTTCGGCTCAATAGCAAACTTGAATGTCTCTCTGGAGCAACTAAAGAATATCGCAACCGCACTCGAGGAGTCGGACCATGATTTTATTTGGGTCGTTAAGAGTTTAAACAAAGAGGGGTTCGACGATTGGCTCGAAGGGTTCGAGCGAAGAATGGATAAACAGAAAAAGGGTTTGATTATCCGAGGATGGGCTCCTCAGCTACTTATATTAAACCATCAGGCCGTTGGGGGTTTTATGACACACTGTGGATGGAACTCCACGGTTGAGGCCATAAGTGCCGGTGTGCCAATGATAACATGGCCAATGAACGGCGATCAGTTCTTCAATGAAAAACTGGTTGTGGAGATTCATCGAGTAGGAGCAGCGATTGGTGCAACGGAGGGCCATCCGTTCCTCGAGAAGCGGCAGATTATTGAAGCAGAGACCATAAAGGGTGCGATTGAAACCGTTGTTGGCGAAGGCGTCGAAGCGGAGGCAATGAGGAAAAGAGCCGAAGAACTAAAAGAGAAAGCAAAGGCAGCAGTGCGAGAGGGAGGATCGTCTTATACTGATCTTGGAAATTTGATTGAAGAATTGACAGCCAGAAGAAACAAATTGTCGGATTGAGCCTATATTATGGATATCTTGGAATTTGTTATTATACCATTTATGAAGCAAATTCTGGTATGTATGTATGCATGTATGTATATTGATTTGATTTTGTGCTGACAAAAATTGAATTCCATTAGATTTTCCTTTTTGTTGAAAATGAATTCCAAAATTATTTATGTAAATTTGCTTAGCATAGCATGATCTACAAATTTGCTTAACATAGTATGATCTTTGAATGTCAGAAATTTTGTTCTCCAAATTTATCACGGAATCGGTTTACTTGAACTACTGAGATACTGGCATGATTATTTCCACAAAAGGAAAGAGCAACCAAAGAAACGTACACCTTCGAACTATCGCCTAAACTTAAAACAGTTTTAAGCAAACAGAAATTTATCAGAGATTGAAACAAGAATTCATGCTAGCAGAAAATGACGAGCGCAACTATCTGGTAGCGAATCAATTCGATATTTTCAGGTATGATATAAAGGTATGAAACCAATGAAATTCATGCAATTATATCTACTTAACTCTCTGAAGAAACGTGGTTCGTGGGCTCGAAATTCAGAATCGATCTCTCCGGAATCCCTAGCACAAAAATTACTCCATCACATAACCTAAATCGGATGGATGAAAAGACGGTTTTAGTCAAAACTCATCCAATCAAATGAAATTTGCTCACAATCAGATTGCACCAGCCATCACAACAAATAAAGATTAAAGCTTTGGATGAAGAACTTAAAAACATATTCTTTTTTTTTATCAAAATATTACAGATATGTGTTTTACCTTATAAGAAGTTCTTGACACATCAATTGATATTGGGCATTCCTTTGTTCCAGCAAATCAAACAACCAAAAAAACATAAGCGACTCCAAGAATTGGAGCAACCCCTTATTACCACCTCAACACCACCGAGAAAGGCACAGCGAGGCGCTTCATTTAGGCGCCGGTATTGGAAAGTTGAAACATGAAAGCAAGAACAAAGATACAAAGGTACAAAGGCTCAAAAGCTGGAATCTTGGGTTGATCTTGGATGAAAGATGCTGGAGTTCTTGATTCATGCTCAATTGCTCATACCATCCATCATCATGAATTTGAACCGGGAGAAAGTAAAATGAGAGATTTTTGCTCAATTCAATTTCAAAATTCTACTTGGTTTATAAATAAAAGAGCCGACGGCCCAAATTAATTTCATATCATTTGAAAGCCTCAGATAATAATATTGTGTTTGTAGTGGGTCCAGAATTCCTTAAAGCCCAATAATTCTTTTGCCCTTTTCATATTGGATGCACACTACACTTTATACAGTTTTTTTTTTTGTATAATAGTAAGAAGCATTTTATTTTTTTTCTTTATGCAAAGTAAGAAGCATTGTTTAAAAAAGATGTCATTATGCAGAATAACATCTGATTTAATGTATGTTGCTATCCGCTATAAATTTTTAAAAATCAACAAAATTTCGACTGACAGTGAATAGTCTGAATCCATTGGCAAATGTAAATCTAACAAATATGAGAATATTGTGGATAAATTAAGCAATTATAATATGATCTAGCATTACAAATTTGGTTTTCAAGAAGGCAACTGGGATTGAAGCTTAATTGCTCGTGCGGCATCCCAATTTAAATAAACAAAAACAAAAAACATTTGATACATTATTCGATGAATTAATTACGACAAAAACTAAAAATCGTTACATGTCGAAATTAAAAAAATGTTCATGACGTGTTCATATATATAAGGCAGTCCCTAGGAAGGGATTTTGGTCTACCTACGCCGGTTCCAAATAAATGCAAGGGAAAACCCAAAAAAGGGAAGAGACAGCTCAATGGTCATCAGATAACAGTTTTTATTTATTCAATCAGGATGCTCGCTGTGTTTCATTAAAAAACTTGTATTATATAATCATCACACGGTTGTCAGCCTGGCAAGACAAGGAGATCTCCATCTTCTCTTTTTGTGACTTTTTAAAACTCCTGAGAACAAAATATAAACTTTTTTGTGACTTTTTAAAACGGCCACGCAGCATTTGGTTCTTGAAAATAAATCCAACCATTTTATAACTCAAAAGAAAATTATTTATGGTGTTCTTGCGGCGATAAACAAACAAATAAAGAGTAAAATAAATATATAAGTAAATTTCCATACTAAATCCATGTCCAGTCTGGATCCTAATAAATAATTTACTAATTTATTTATAAACTTATTTTCAGGCTGACCTATCTTTAAAAAAGGGGGGTAATGCCCTTGGAGCCTCCCAATCTTTTCCCAAGTGATGAACACCCCCTCCAATCTTTTTTTCTAGACAAACACCCCCCAAACTCTTGATTTGTAACAAACCACCACCCCATTTGTTTTCCATCCAACAAATATTGTTTTCCATCCACCAAAACCGTTATCACCTTAGAAAATTAATGATTTAATTAAATTTAATGATCTAATCATTTTAATTTGTTTTAAGATTTATATTCTAATAAATTAATTGAAATGTAATTAAAAAACATATATTTCGCTTAAAATATTTACTTGGTTGGCACAAACTGATCTAAATAATTTTAATTTATTTTAATAAAAGTTATAAATTAAATTATGATTATAATCAATAATGAATATATAGAATGAGTAAATCTTTGGTACTCCTAAGAACTCGTAAGACTTTTGTGCTCTTAACTAAAAAACTTAATTGTATCTAAATATTGATTTATCGTGCCCTATAGTTTCTTTACATAACTCCTTGGATACAACTTTTTTTTTCATTTTTAGAGTTTTTTTAATTAGTTTGAGTTTTATAAGATAGCCTCAAAATAATAATAAAATAATCAATATTTATATACAAGCTGTTATTTTATAAAATTCGAAACAAATACTTCATAAACTCTAAAAAGAAAATTTTTGTATCTTAGAGATTTTGATATAAAATACAAAACAAATACTTCAAATAAGAAAATTGATATTCGTGATTTATTTAATTAATTGGATTTGTTTTGCTCTATTAGTGCTCTTTTTTTTTTATTACTGAAATGTCATTTTTATTTTATTTGTTAAAGTGTAAACCATGTTTCAAAATTAAAAAGGTTCAAATATATAAAACAATATCAAATACATTGTTGTCACGGTACAGTTATATTATTTTACATTTAATTATAGCTCATTCCATAAATGATTAACAACAAAAAACATAAAATATCAAAACAATTTTTCAAGATAATGGATGTTTGTATTGTTGGATGGAAAACAAGGTGGGGTGATGGTTTGTCACAAATCAAGAGTTTGGGGGGTTTGTCACTTGGGAAAAGATTGGGGGCTCCAAGGCATTACCCCCCAAAAAAAAAACTAGGTAATATATTGCTCCAAAAGGAAAATCCTTTTCGCTTAGCTGTGTGCAAATTAACTAAAAATTTATTCATTCTTATCGGCGAGAAAAAAAAAATTTTGCCATTAGATCAGGAAGGAATGTTTCAATAATTATAATGTTCGTTCTTCCAAAAACATTTTAATATAGTTCTAAATCTGACATTTTGGCTTACTTTTCCGCTTCTAATTATAAGTAATTACTAAAGTTGGTATATAATTATCAATATACAGTTTTTGCTGTACTGTATGTGCTTCATATGAAAATAATTAATTCTTTCATTATGATCAAGGGAAGTTTCTAATTAATATTGGCTGAAAAAAAAATATTTTGCGACCTCGAATTCTGATTGGTTTACTTGGTTGTTATATATAAAATTGAAGTACAAATAATTTTGTCAACACTACCATTGGGTCCATCATATAAAGTCTTCATATATATTAAGAAAATATTTCTATCATTTGGAAGCACGAAAATACTCTATTATTAATTATATATTAAGATACTGCGTCAGCGCTACTATTATGAATTTATGATCATTTATGTCAATTCTACCTTACTTAACTATATTCATATTATTTTTCTTTATAAAAATTTTGTATTTATTGCATTATTGCATTTGATTAATATTGTTCATAGGGATGATATTGGAGGCAAATTAATATATGTACAATCGTGCATGCATCTATAATATAATGCTTTTAACTAGAAGTATACATATATATATATAGAGTTAGACTATTATACTAATGTTAGCATTTCGAACTGAAATGCTAACGCCTCAAAATTGATGTTATCGTGTCTGAAATCACAATTTATGGTGCTCAATAAATTCTTTATATGAAAATATTAGGGAATACAAAAATTTTTCATTTTTAGAGTTTTTTAAGTATTTGTTTTGCATTTTTTAAAATAGCATGTCAAACATCGTTATTTTATTAATATTTATGAGCTCTTTTCTAAAAATCCAAAATAAATACTTAGAAAACTCTAAAAATGAAAAAATTTTGTAATCCCCAATATTTTGATATAAAGAATTTATTCAGCACCATATATCGTGATTTTGTACAAGATAACATCAATTTTGAGGCGTTAGCATTTTGATCTGAAATGCTAACGTTAATATAATAGTCTAACTTTATATATATATATATATGAGGAGGGTTCAAGTGCCTCATATTTTGGTGCTGCAAGTGTGCTTCAAAATCTGAACCATACATCATTTGACAAATCTACGGACTGGATTTAACTTTTTAAAAGTCTCTTGTCACCTACCGGGCTATCTGCCTCTTCGAATTCATATCCCCTGCTGTACTGCATTGTGCAGTTCATAATATCACCCGTTGGATTTTATCAAGATTAGTGCCAACACGAATCTCGAGACGATCCAACAGCTCACGTTTTGAACTTCATAATGCAGTAAGTCTGGGATGAGCACTCCTGCCTCTTCCCCTTTCTTGTCAGAGTCATACTGTGTTCAAAATGAATCCCTCATGGAGTTCAATTGATTTCATTAGAAATGATATGAAAAGAAATGATTGTGAATTGAATTTTTGTGTTCAACACAACATTAAAATAGAATTGAATTCTTTTCTTTTTTGTGATCAAAATGATTCAAATACAAAGGGATGGGATTCTATTTTATATAACATGACATTTTTACCCTTAAAACCAAATAAAGGCTGTTTTCATCTCATATAAATATGTGCTGCCAATTTTTATGCTTACAACAAAAATATAATTAAAAAATCAGTGATTTTAACCAAATTATTGATTTTAATCAAAACTACTACTGACCAAAATTACTCATAACAAAAATCAGTACTGAGCACACAAAATAAAATCAAAGAGCAGTAATTAATGTGGTTACTGGTGTGAGAATACTTGACTTAGAAAGCATACTGCACACATATCACCACTGTAACATTTTGCCCCACAGTGAGTATACTTTGCTAAAAAAAAAAAATTGGTCACTGTTAAGTTGCATATGGCTATCAGCTAGAGGCCAAAAGCAAGAGTCAAAGCTTTTCTTTACCAACTTGGTACTGTGCTTCCAAATCCTTAAAGAAGAAAGGAAAATTCACCAGACCAAGCCAACAGGAAAATCAACAAAGAAATGGAGAATATTTACCTGCGAGTGAGACTCTTGCCAGGAGATGATCGTTGGGAGCGAGCAACTAGGTGAGGGACTACCGGACGAGCGTTGGCAATGATCGAGCACTGTGGAAGGAAGTCAGGTAGGGAAGAGGGGTCTTTTATCGATCAATAAAAGAGGGCAAAATTGGTACCGTAAAATAGGGTTTCTCCCTCAGAATGAAATCGGGGCAAATCCCTCCGATTTTCGCAGGAAAATTTGGAGTGAAAATTTCCCCCCAAATCGTTCCAAATGAAATGAATTCTCGCTCGTGCCTTTCATTTTGAGCAGGAAACTAGAATCTCATTTCTTGTTTAATGGGGATGAATTCATATTGAGCACGGTATCATTCTTTTTCCCAAACTTGCTTCCGCTCTTATCTCAACAAGAGTTAAAAGTTGAAACCCTTGTTCCACTCTAATTGATTTTTCAATGGAGAAAATTTCAGATCTTTACCCTAAATTAGTTTGTGATTTGAATATTGCAATTAGTTAATCCACAATTTTCTCTTTGATCCTTCCATTTAATGACTCTACTTCAACTTCATTGTAGATTCTTTTTTAATCTTATTGTTAGTATTGTCTATACTTCTACTTAGACGATCTTTTTAAAAGAAGTTGCGGATGTTCAATAACTTAATAGACGATCAACTAAAATTACTCAGTCTAAAAGTTTGGCTAGAGTTATGCCACTCCAAATTTCACAGGTACCTCATGAAAGTGTGTGTGAAATCAAGTCCTTTGATATCAGTGAGCACATATTTGGGGGTCACTATATATTTGCATTTGTTCTATCTACTGTGTTTGATTGAGAAAGAATAGCTCTTGAAGGAGCCGACTGGATACAAAGGAACTAAGAACTTTGTTGAATACTATGAAGGATTGAGGAGGAAGTAGACGAATAGATGAATACTATGAAGGATTGAAGGATGAAGAGAGGATGCGAACCTTGAGATCACAGAAACAACAATTTTGAGAAATCCTTGAGAGTTGAGATTTAGATTGGGATGAATGAAAATTAGAAAAGAATAATGATCACTCAAAAAAAAAAAGAATAATGGCGTCAGACGGCAGTTCTGAGTTCTGACTAGAGATCAGGACAAGCACGTGGGAGGGGAAGAGGCAGACAGGGAAAAGAGACTTTTACAAAAAATTAGATCGCGTCCATTGATTTATATTTTAACGTGTGGCTCAGATTTTGAAGCACACTTGCGGCACCAAAATTTGAGGCACTTGAACCCTCCTCTATATATATAGAGGAGGGTTCCAATGCCTCAATTTTTTGTGTCTCCATCATGCCTCCACTTTTTAAATTTTAAATAACTCAAAATTTAAAACTCAATTTTCAAAACAAAACCGTTAGATTTGATCAATATAATATTCTCTACATACACATAACAATTTTTTTCGCTTTTTTGTTTTATTTTATATAAATCAATGAGTTATAAAAATCAACGTCTAGAAATTACTCAAATTAGTACATTTTTTTGAAGCACTTGATGTCAAACAAAATAATATTCAAATTTGATGATTTCTTACATATACATAAATGAAAGGATATAGGTTAAATCTAACGTTTTTGTTTTGAAAAATGAGTTTTAAATTTTGAGTTATTTGAAATTTAAAAAGTGGAGGCATGATGGAGGCACAAAAAATGAAGGCATTGGAACCCTCCTCTATATATATATAGATTAATATTGAAACTTCTTAATTTCAATACATTTGTAAATAGCATGCATTGGGGGATATAAATAACAAACAATATGTACGCTACAAGTATATATATAGTTATGGAGATATATAAAGCAGAGATTCAGATAGTCAGATCCTCTAATCTAATGGCTGATGAATTAAGGTTAACAAGCTATATATATATAATCACCTCCAAGCATATTAATTAAACTCCCAAACCCTCTTCTCTCGTGAACGCATCTTTACTTAATTTGTGAGCAGAATCAATGACAAATGGCCCCAGTCCATCCAGTCGACTTAAACTATACTTTTAGAGGGGCCTTAATTATTTTCAATTCAATTCAATTCAATTCTCGTGTAATCCGTCGTTTTTGTCCTGGCTTCTCACAAAACAAAGCCACCTGTAGAATCAATCAACTCCGATATGTAATATGGAACGGAACATGCAAATCTATTAATTGTAATTTGTGACCAAATGATTTTGTTTGCTGAGATTTGCTGTACACTTAACACATGTACTTGTTCAGCTGTTGACATCTGCCACAGTGCTTGATCTCAATTTGTACAGATTCTCTCCATTAGCTTCTTTAGGAGGACACATCCTTCAGAGTTCAAACTCTCATGAGCAGGGGTGGAGTCAGACTCTAACGCAGGGGTTTAACTTTTCTGATGAAACATAGTTTTACAAGAATAGGTATATTTATGTAAAACTTTTAAGGTATATTTCTGCAATTACTTTTTAGGGTAAGGCCAATTTTGTAAATTTTATTAGAAATTAAGTATATTTTTGTAATTTTTCTCAAAAAAGGATATTTTTACTAATTTTTAGGATTATATTTTTGAAATTTTTTTTCCAGGGGTGGTCCAGTGCCCACCCTTGTACCACACTGGTTCCGCCCCTGTCATGAGAACGAGATTCTGTTTATAATGAGTTGGTTTGATAATTTTAGTAATCACAAAATTAATTCAAATTTTCTTTTTTTTTTAACAATTGTATTCCAAACATATTATACATACGAAAATAACAAAATTTTCTGTAAGATTTATTTATTTTGTTGTGCCTCCATCATGATTCTTGCATCGTTTTTGTTTATATACTATTAATTTTCTAATAACAAAACCAATTTTTCAGGACAGATTCATTGGGTTTGTCAAACTTTATTTTTCTCTTAGTATATGAAAATTAATGGTGATTTATTTTCGTTTAATAAAAATCATTGAATCAGCATCCATAATTATTCAAATATTATTTTCCTGCTAGCCTTGATATCAAACAATGTTACTACTTTCAACTGTGCACATAAAAAGTGTAAGAGATCACATACAATGGTTTTATTTGACATTCTAGTTTTAATTTTAGTTACTAAATAAATTAAAAAATGGAAGCGCATCACAAAAAACTAAGAGTGGATACATATAAACATTTTTTTCATTTTATAAATTTTGTGACCTAAATAATTTGTTTTTGAGGGTTCTCAACATTTTTAAATACAACACAATTTCACTAACATATCCTTACTAATAATAAAAGCATATTGGAAAAAATGATATGAAATGGCTATCCTCACATCTGAGCTGTTGATAATTTTCTTCAATAGATCAGAACTGTTGATGTACGTTGATGCCCGTTGATGTTCTCAGCCCATTAAAATTAAGGCCCATATAAATTATCTCAAATTAAGGTCCATTACATATTATTTTAAAAGTTTATTATAAGAAATAATAATTTCAGTCCAAAGCAAAGAGTGGGCTCTTTACTAGTTATAAAAGAGAATTAAAAAAATCTTAATGTTTTATATAACATATCCTCTGAAATCTTTCTAGTACCAACTATTATTATATATGATTTATGTAACAAAAAAAAGTGTAAACTATGATATAAAATAAAAGAGTAAGCTTACATTAATTACAAATTGGTTTCCCTTATGATACCACGACAAATTAAATCAGAATGCATTCTGATAAATCGATGAGGCAATTACTAATTCAGTTTTTGCAACTGGAGAACATGTTTACAATGTGGAAACAGATGAACAGAGAAGAAAGAACTCGTCGCTAGGTTAAGCCACTGGCTATTTTGTCCGTGTCTTTCCTGTTACCTGTTTGTCTTATTATAGGGAACACCAGCAAGCACCTATCCATTGTACCATGTGCTTTGAGTTTTTTTTTATCAGAGATTATCATTGTCTGTCTAGTTTTGGTTTTTCTAAATTATCACGATGATCATCACTCGATTAATGATTGTATGATTTTATCATATAATATCATCATGATATGTACACGTATGCACATCTTCTTCTTCTTCTTCTTCTTTTTTTTTGGGAACTTTTACTTTTACTATAAATTGAAATGGTTTCGCAAATTGTAATTGTGGTAACTTTAAAACGGATAAGAATGTGCTACTCTTATGAGCTAAGAGTATGTTCCTACTCTTTTGATCAGACGGCTGAGATCACTTGAAGATCAAATGATTATAAGTTGAAATGGTTTCGCAAATTGCAATTGTGGTAACTTTAAAACGGATAAGAATGTGCTGCTCTTATGAGCTAAGAGTATGTTCCTACTCTTTTGATCAGACGGCTGAGATCACTTGAAGATCAAATGATTATAAGTTGAAATGGTTTCGCAAATTGCAATTGTGGTAACTTTAAAACGGATAAGAATGTGCTACTTTTATGAGCCAAGAGCATGTTCCTACTCTTTTGATTAGACAGCTGAAATCACTTGAAGATCAAATGATTATAAAGAGAAAGTAAAGATGACCATCCGATTAGTAAGAGTAGGGTTCTACTCTTAACTTATAAGAGCAGTAGATCTCATTCCCTTTAAAACATATACTAGTTTTGTCAAAAAATAAAAAATAAAAAAAGAGTTTGTAAGATCTCTACATACTACAATAATGGTTAGGGGTGTACAACAGGCGGGTTAACACTTTTTTATCAAAATTTGAACCCAACCTGGTTATACCGGATTATAAAATATTGTTACTCAACTCACTCGTAACCCAACCCGACTACTTTTTTATGTACGAGTTTTTTGCGGTTATACGGGTTACGCGGGTTAAACGAGTTATAGTTTTGGTTAAATTATTAATCATATAATTTTTACTTTTTGTATAATATTAAAGATGTTAATGGTGTTTTATAACTTGATGATAATATATTTTGGATAACTTAAGTAATATAAAGATAATATAACGTTAAACATAAATTAGAAATTATATATAGAGTACTCATTATATATTTATTCACTAAATTTCATATTAGAAACATAGAACAAGCATATAAAGTTGCAAAATAATAGTTAGACATAATAAGCATTAACCCAAAAACATCATAAAAATTTTATATTGATCTTAAATAAGAACTTAATTCTTAAATTATTGTCTCATTATTTATCTTTTTAATAAATTATATATGTAAGTTTGTATAAAATTATAATTTATAACTAGTTGCGGGCGGGTCCAGGTTAGACGGATTTCTAAATGCTCAATCCGTAACCCAACCCGGCATAACAGGTTAGTCAAAATTACAACCCGACCAAACCCGGTAATATCTCTAACCCGGTAAAAAACGGATTGGGTCGGGTGGGTCAGACGGGTCGGACGGGTCGGACAGGTCGGCTGGGTTGACGGTTTTTTTGTACACCCCTAATGATGGTGAAGCTCTTAATTTAAATAACATTACTATTATACATTAAATGAAAGTGATTTAGAAAAAAAATTCTAACTAATAGTCTCCCAAATCAAATCTCCATAACTAACTTTCATATTTAGGTATAAAAAAAAAACGCACTCAGGATATTGTTAAAAGTGGAAAGTTTGTATGTTTTCGATGTATTTAATCCCATGTGCTTAAAACAAACACTTCAACGACATGCACTTACATAAGTGTTTAGATAGGTGACCCAAAAAATTTTTATAACTGAGAAAAAATTTAAAGTGCAATACAGCTTGCAAAATAGAAAAACACATCACCTGGACCATTTACACAACTGAATTGCCGCGTGTATCTGCCAAGCTCAATTACGAAAGTGTCTACCTGAGAAAAAATTAAGTGCTTATATTACATGTAAAAGCGCTTAGATTTTTTTTATTAAAAGTGTTCAGATGAGAATAATGAGTGTTTATATTACTTAAGTATTTATTTTTTTTAACAGAAGTGTTTAGATGAAAATAATAAGTTCTTATGTTACTTGCTCAAGTGTTTAGGTTTTTTATAAAATTGTTTAGATGAGAATATTGAGTGTTGTTTGATATAATCGTTGGAGAGACAAAACAGAACGTCTAAGAGACGACATAGATCATCAGAAAGATGAAAAAGATCGTCAAAGAGTTGAAGTGTTAGAAGATGACAATTAATGAAAAGACTTTTTCTTTTTAGCAAATATGAAATAATTGACCACGACTTTTTTTTTTTTTTTTTTTGAAGATCAATTGACACGACTTAGTTTCGAAACGGAATTTTAAAATAAATAATTAATTATAATATACACGTAACCAATAAATTTAAATTAAATTTCTATGTTCATCAAGGATCATACTTTATACTCGTCTATATTTGAGTACTTGACGGCATACAATAATGGGACCGCAAATAATTTAAAATCGCATAAAACTGATGCATGTAATAGAATTACTAAGTTGTAGAAAATAGTATTATCAAGTATTTACTCTAATCCAAGATCATAAAAAAAAAATTCCATGGTGAAACAGCGGATTTTACAATTTACAATTACTCTGCATTTTGACACCTGCCCTGTAAAACTGAAACAGAAAGGTAACCATGTCGTTTCTGTTTTCGGATAAATTCAAAAACAAAAAACCATAAACAGTACTCAGATTCTCTGATACCATTCCAAACACACAACATGACAGCATTACACTGACAATGACATATCAAATTCAACACAACACAAAATTTCCAATATTGAAGACACATAAAATTCAACAAATTTATCCATGGAACAAGTCAACTCTGTTATTTTCCTGCTGGCTTCTCTCTCTTAACTGTCTCAATTTTCCAGCTTTTTGATGTATTATTTGTTAGGTTATGACAATATAATATAATTTAAGGCAACCAGAAGCCCAAAGATTTAAAATTTCCCCCATTTTCTTCCTCCTCTTCCTCTTTTGATCTTCCATTGTCTTCTGCCATGGAGTTGTAGCATTTGGATGGTGGAGATTTGAGAAGGTTGGAGGTTGGAACCGTGCCATCCATTGGAATTTCAGTTCTGGGTTTTTGGAATTGGGAGCTTTTTCTCTCCATTCAATCCAAGTAAGTTTATTCATTCATTCCAATCCATTTGGATTTCCCTCTTTTGTGTGTTCTTTGTTGCCATTGTTGGTATCTTTGAATTGGTTCTCTTTGGATTGTGGGTTGTTTGATTGTTACATTTCAGCTAATTTGTGAGATGCATTTTGGGTCAAAAGTTATCTTCTTGCTGATTCTTGCTGTTGCATTTAGCCAAAATTATATTTGTGTTAGTAAAGATTATAACTTTTGCATCAAATTGGTTTATCATTTTGGTATGATATTAATTGGTTTAGAACTTGAGATCGTCTTCTTTGACTTTCTATCAAGAAAAGAAAAGAAATGTATTAAAATCATCATCACATCAATTAGGTATCATTTTGCTGTGATATTCGTTTTACTTCCATCAATATGTGAATATTGCTGTATTAGGTAGAACAATGAACTGTCAATGCATTATTGGAAAGATCATAAACTTGAATTTTTTTTAAAAATGAATTTTAGGAGGTTAAAGAGATTTCTTGCCACAACTTTCATCACTCTTCTTGATTATTATTTTTTAGAGGGTTGCTTATGATAATTTTGGAACAGTAGTGGACCTCCAACAAGTCCAAGAAAGTACATAGATTTTAAATAAATTAAACAGATTAGTTTAGTGATTTGGTGAATTAATATACATGAGCATTGAGAAGATTTTAATTTGCAATTTTCAGAATACATCCCTTTAGTAATTTAGGATAGCTTCTGGTAAAACTGTCAAATTAGAATTGCTGCATTGCATTTTTCCTGCAAGAAAAAAAAAAAACACAATTACTGCATTATTTTATCATGAAAATTATAGTTTTCTGTTTCAAATCTGAAGGAATTGGAGTTCATATAAACGCAAAACAAACATCTTTTGTCTGAGAAAAAGTTTAAAACTTTGATCTCTACAAAACCTTCTTGCACTCTTCTATTCTTGTAAGTTCATTCTGGGAATCTTGTACTTTAAAGTATCACCATTTAAATAACAAAGTCAGTTTTATCTGAAATTTGTAAAGATCATACAAGAAATCCTGAAAATTGAATTGTCAGATGCTTCTTTCACTGTCTCAGTTGAATTGGCTTATCAAGCAGTGCAAATCTTGTTTCTTGAACAGTTTTAAGTGAATTCGAATCGATTGAGGTGATTCATAAATCATAATGTAATCGCAAATTAGTTCAACCAAGTTATTTGGTCTTCATTGTTTTTCATTTTACAAAAAGTGGAACATGAAGTTCCACAACATTTCTTTAGTGCTCTTTCAAGAGAAACTATTTTGAAAAACTATTTTATCCAAGTTCTAAGTTTTAACTAATAATACTGTTTATTTTGTTGATAAATTAACCTTTTGGGTCTTGCTGGTAAGTTAGGAAGCATCTACCTAGTTGCTCAAAATATTCACTCCTGAATTATTATTACAAAAAAGAATCTGTTGGTAAGGCATTAATTCAGCTGTTCTGTAATTTACCTATCCACTCCAAATTAAAAAACTAAAAGGGGTAACATGGAAGATGTCGGCAGATGTAGCAATACAATGATATAAAATTATGAATACAATTCATTACCCATGTTACACAATTACAAACATTCAAATAGTCAAAAAATTTAAATTCAGTCCTGTTTACATATAAATTGGATTCCATGTCATTCTGGGTCAGTTATAAATGCCACATTGAATGATCATGAGGAAGCATGCTCCTTACCGTGAATAAATAATGTAGATTCATCAATGTCTCATTAATGGTTTTGTTCTTCTTTGTTTGTCTCCAAGATATGCTCTGAATTCTGAATTCTAATTAATTTGCAATTGGTTTTTTTTTTTTTTTATGGGTCCCAGAATTTTTTTTCAAATAGCAAAACTGGCCCTCATAATGAAGGAAAAATTAATTTATTGCTCACAAATTTAATGTTTATAATCATGAACTTGTAGCTGTACACATGGCACAATGCCAGAGAACTTGAAACAAGCTGGTTTCTGGCATGTAGTAAAAGAAATCACATGACACCCATGGTGTTTGGAATTAAACCAATTTAATTAGAATGTTTCTCTATCTGAGTAACGCCTAGCATCCATAGCGTCAACAGGTTACATTTTGAGATGAATCTATTACATTTTGGGATGTATTTGTTATATTATGTACCCATCTATGGATGTATGGACAATTTTCAATGGACGCAAGATGTTTCTCTATCTTTTTTATTGTAGCTATCCAAAATAGTAGCATCAGTACTATAATAAAATCATACTGCTGATAAAACATTTTTTGAATTAGATGATCAGTTATCAGCATTTTTCATCATTTTTGTTTGTTAACTTGGTAACAAAAAATTTGCAGGGATTTTCCAATAAAAGATAGTATTGAAAGCTATGGAGAGATCTAAAAGCGCGCACATGATGGCACGGTACCGGTTCCCGGACCCCGATACCATCTCCGACGACCACGTGGAGTGCACCGAATGCTCGACTCAGACATGCCAGGCGTGCTCGGCATTCGTCATGGCGGATTGCATTGCACTCTGCTGTTGTCCCTGCTCAGTGGTCCACCTCCTAGCCTTCTCCTTTGTCAAAGCTCCGTACTTGGTCGGACGGCGCTGCCTAAAAATCCTGACCAAGAAGAGAAGGTTCTTGCAGAAGCGCGTGAGGGATGTCGGTGAGAGTGATGACGTTGGTGCGATGGTGGTGGGGCTGGAGTACAAAGGGTTTGATGAGAGTGATGACAGTGGTGAACTGGGCATGATGGATTTATGGGGGCTAGGATTGGGGGAGTATAAGAATATCAGTAGTACTGGCAGATTGAGTGCAAAACTGGATGCTGAGAAAATCTGGATGGATTTGTATCAAGTTGGGCATTGGGGTTTTGGGAGGATTTCATTCTCCACAAATCCCCTTGGGGGAACTAGTTTGGGCAAGGATGTGGTGGTTTATCAGAATTTGAAAGATTTGAAGGATGAATGAATGAATGTAAAATGAGTTCAAATCAAAAAAAAAAAGAGAAAAAAATGGTTGAAGTATGATTTGAGGTGTTGTGTTGTGTTTAATTTGTTCATATTTTGATGGGGATTTTGGTGAGGGTTTATAATCTATACAGTTTGGGGGTTTGTTTTGTGTGGATTTTGGAGGGTTTATATTGGAATGATTGTCCTCAAAGTTTGATGTGATGATCTGAAATTGTGAATTGATCCATGCCTACTGATTTGCTGAATTTCTTTTAAGTTTAATTGTATCTAAGAGATATGTGTTTGTTAACTCCCAAGAAAATGTGTAAATTTCTCTGCTAATTTGAGATGTTTTATTATGTTTGAAGCATTCCAATGTTATGATCCATTTTTCCTGTATTTCTGTTTATTTTGGGACACTTCAGTATTACAATGAGTTTGCTTATTTCCTGCAATTAATTGTCTCAAACGACATCTAGAGACAGCACAATGTCACTGCAAGTAAGGGGGAAATTATCATTCCATCTGGTAACTTTTTTATTTTTTATTTTTTGGTTGAATAACATGTATTAAAGTAAATTTGAGCATTTTAATTTTTGATACCACGGCGAATATGAACATATTGTGTTAGTATTTATGTTAAATACTGCCAAATGACAATGTATACACATCTATATATATTTTCAACCAGCATGAACTCTGCCTCTGATGACATTTTCTGATCCAAAACACTTCAAACTCCATCTACGGAGTTGTCTTTCCATTTGTCAGACGAATGAGAAAAAAAAAAAGAGGAGAAATTTCCTTTGGTGATAATAATTAACGGGGCTGTTTGACGAGGTGGTTGGATTAAATATTTAAGCCTCACTAAGCTACATTCGTTCGGAAAAAGAAAAAGGGATTAAGAAAGCTTAAGCCTTAAGCCATGAGTATAGCTTCCTTAGGAATCCAAACAAGACTTAAGCCCCGGTCAAAAGGAGGTTTAAGGAGAAACTTTTAATCCGTACTAAGGAGCTTACGTTCGGAAGGATTAAGAGGTTAAGGAAACTAAAGGAAATCTAAAGAAGCCTAAGGAAGGATTACCGAACGGCCCCAACAAGTTCAGCAACAATATCATTCACAGCTCAAGAATCTTTTAAGTAGGCTCTAATTTTGGGCTTTGTAAATCTAGCCTAAATGTCGATAAATGAGGCCCACTATTCATATTACAAGCCACCACTATTTCTATTATCGGCCTATAGCTTTTGTGTCATTCAGTAAAGAAATTCATTCTTTTTACTAAATAAAAAAAAAAAAACAGTGAGGAAAATCAGTCATTTTCAAACAATTTAGATTATTATCCAGATAATGATATAGAAAGATTGTATGTACCAACTACTAAGGGTCAAAGGGCGCATTTATTGGAAAAGAATTAAAAAAATGTGTGCTGAAAATTTGGTCACAATAGAGAAGCATTTTAGCTGCCAGTATTCCAGTCTCCTTGTTACCAGAACAGGAATGAAATTAATAAATTGATATACTTCAGCTCAAGTTGAATTGACTGAATTCATTTTCAACTTTTTAATTTGACTATAAGGTTAATTTCAACATGTAAGCCAAAGTTCACTGATAAAAAGTATAAATTTTAATTTTGAAAGATAAGAGTGAGTTGCTTAATCCTTCATCTAAAATGTGATAACTGATCTATGCAAGTTAGTGATTTTTTTGGTACTTTTGTATTAGTTACTACTTACTAATACTATATTATTGAACAGAAATGCATTTCAGCTTTCATTGGATAATGCATACTATATACACATGACACCGAAACATCGATCAAACCCTCGCCAAAATTCTGTACAGAGAGGCATCACTTTCGCTACTTCCCCGAGGGAACCCTCTACTATATTTTCACAATACAAAGCAACAGCTATATCTAGTTCTCAATCAAACCGGTACGAGTAGTAGATATCATAGGTGCACCTGCGGCGAGCTGACAACAGCCGAGACAATTTCCGGTTGCACAACTCAAACCACACTGCAGGCCTATCAGAGGAATTCTCAGAAAAAGTTCGGTAGGGGATACCCAGCTGCCTGTCCAGTTCAGTGGCCTCTTCGGCTCGTTGGATTATGCGATCGTAGCAGATGTACCTCCCCCCTGCAGTGCTGTTCATTGCCTCGTACACAGCCACGTGCGCCTCCGCCACTTTTTCTATGTTGACTGTCGCCAGTAGCCCTTCTGAGAACATCTCATGAGCCCCTGCCAGTCAATTACGTAAAACCGTTAGAATAAATTGATACAAAAGATATCTTCTGCATACATTCACAATGTTTGCATTTTAAGGTTTAGTTCTTAATTAAGTTACTTAAAGAAGAGTATTTGTAGGAAGGTTAGTTAACCTTTTAAATAAGCAATGGATGAGGTAGAGTTGCGTCGCCTGAACCCAGGCCCCGTAACCAGTGCTGGACAGATAGTTACAAGCTTCAGGTCTCTTCCTCGAGCCGCTCTCCATGCGGCTTTCTCTGCCATAGTCTTTCCCAGTGCAAACCATAGCTGCCATTTATAACAAAGTTTCACAGTGAGTACAATTCTCATATAAATAAATTATTAACACAAATTAAGCAAGTAATTACATAACAGAATAATTGTGCTTGTTAATTACCTTTTTGTCACGGCAAAGGCTCTCATCACTCCAGCAGTTCTCGTCAAGTCTTGTGGGGAGGCGGCGATCATGAGGGTAGTTCTGCCGCCACACACATGCCAGCAGTGAAGACGTGAACACGCATTTTCTGACGGATTGGGTCCGCACGCAGGCTTCTATCACCCGCTCCGCCGCTTTTACTTCCAGATCAGCCATATGTTTCTGTAATTCACAATTACCCATTAAGCATACAAACTAAAATATTTCTTTAAGATCTAAATAACTTGTTTGTTAAACAATTAATTAACTCAATTAAGAATCATGTAAAAAAATGACAAAACTATACAGACATTTTTAGGTAATTATTCCCAAATGAATGGTTCTGATATTCTCTAGTATGTCATAAATAACATTTAGTTCAAAGTGTTAGGTATATACCAAAAGAGTATTCACTCTTTAACATATCTTTTGTTTTATATACTTAGGTATGAAGTGGTTAAGATTAACAGTTTCACACTTGTAACTATCTATAGCGCTGAGAATCTGAACTGTGTGAGCTCATATATATTCTAGAAGCAGGGATGATCAGTAAAGTTGATGTTGTCCTATACCTAATCAATTAAAAAAAATAATAATCTGGACAGAATAAGAACGTCAAGTTCTTAGGAAAGAAGAAGGCGGTATTAATTTCTAAAGGACCAATAAAATATTTTAAGAGTCACATAGTTGTTATATATATTCTGTTCTTGGTATATTTGCTGACATGATCAGTTTGTTGCATTATTCATCAGCTATTGAAAATAGTGAAATACTAATGCAATGATGTATTGCAATCATATAATACAGGAAACTATCAACAAATTATATTGACGCAGTAAACCAAATTAAAAAAGATCGTCAAAGATATCAACCTACCTCTGGCTTGTACCTACCTCTTGTAGTCAGTCGATGTTAAACTGTTGACTCCTAATATTTTCTTTAACCAAATATATAGTTTCACGAAAGTTATAAATATTCTTTAATTATTTATATTTAAAAATCATGTTACTTAAGCAAAATAAATAAATAACTGATTAGTTATATTTAAGAATGATACCAATTTTGCACAGATCTTACAGGAAATGCTGCTAAATTAAACAACATGTTGCATTCTGCTGGCACAACATCAATCTCTTTCACTGGTAACTTGTAAGAGATGGGGGCAGTTGTACTGAGAAAAAAGAAAGGAAAATTTTGAGAAATAAAGTAAAAGACCATCACATCTTTTTTTTTTTTTTTTAATTGGAACGTGGATTGTATCAGAACCAGGAACTGCACCTACCCGACCTGTACCTACCCCTTTACCTTAAACTATCACTAAAGAGGAACTAACTGCATAGCTACATGTTTGACTTATGAATAATCTCTTTTTTCTTGTAGTGATTATCTTTGGCAATTTGTGCAATTTTCTGACAAACAAATTGATAATTTCATTTAAATAGTATAATAAAAGTTATCCAAATTGTTGCTTGATCAAACAATATATGAGATTGGACTTGCAATATTAGTAACTACAAAAAATCTGTTTTTCATCAAAATTTAAAAATTAAAGAGGCTGCATAAGTATACATTTTTTTTTACTAACAAAAGACTAACCATCATTATGATCATCTTTTTATGATTATATATCGTGATTGTTACTGTTTTCATGCCTTTCAATTTCAGTGTATGTCTATGCTATTGCTAATAGGGTTGTTGTTACATATGTAATCAATCGATTTGCTTGATTGACATTGGGGAACTTAAAAACATTTAATCAAAGAATTAAAGTGCTATTTTCAATGTCACTATTATGCTAGATATATACTTCAAAAATCAAAAACATGTTCGTACAGGCGTATTATTTCATTGCAAAAAAAGTTGCTGAAAGGAATTCATATTCAATTAAATATTCTTGTCAAAAAATATTTATTGACATATATATCTATCTATTTTTTTTTCTGTGAAGTTTACTTTTGTAACAGATGTTTATAGCGGGGTTTCAAATGAAACCAACTAGCAAATAATGCAACAAGAAACATACCCAAAAACAGAATTCAAAACTAAAAATTAAAAAAAAAAAACAAATTACAGAAATGTGCTCTCATATTATAACTTTATAAAGAACAGCTTTTGCTAAGGACAACGCTCTCTGTGTGAGAGGTCGCGGTTCGAGAATCTTTTATAAATATTTAAATTTGAGTGACTTGACTTTCATCTTTATCTCAAAAAAATAACTTTATAAGCAAACAGAGAGCATATATGATTATCAGAATACAGAAATGGAATTGTAAATTTGTAACTGAGCATACCGAATATCCAGCGACGCCACTGGGGTCGACGAAGGCAGAGGTATGGAACACACCAACGCAGCCTTCGAAGGCTCGGCACAGACTATCCATGTCCATCACATTGGCCATCACGGTCCATACGCCGTCCCTACCCATCTCGCCGAACATCCCCATCTCCCTCAGCTTGTCCAGATCCTCTGCAATTTTTTTCATGGGAAAAAAGGGGAACACAATTAATCAATGCGGAATAATTGACATTTACGAACGACTGGAAAATTAAATTACCCGATTTATTTCAGTAAAGAAAGAAAAGTCCCTTTTGTTTTGTTGTGGAATTTCTTATCATAGTACAGTGCGTTGAATTGATGGCGGGACTTTGTATGCCATGAGAATTGTTTTGGAAACAATGTGAAAATTTAATGAACAGAATAATAAGAGATGAAGGATATTTTCGGTTCCCATGATTTTTTATTACAGCACCAACTCTAGTGCTATAGCAGGGTATGCTGTATAAGCATATATAGGACCACCTATAAAAAGAAAGAAATATATGTGGCCTTGTGTCCAAACTCCAACAAAATATCTCTACCTCCAGCTTAGCAATCATTTCATCAAGATAAAATGTTGACGTTAAATTATATTCCATTTCTAAAGGACCCCACTGGGTTAGTATTATTAAGCTCATGTCTTTATGTTTTTTAGTATTTCCCAGGTAGTTTTTTTTTTTTTTTTGATAAAAGTGGAATTTTATTACCACCACTTCCTATTTCACAGGTAGCTAGTTCAATCTATTTAAAAAGAAAAACAATATAATTATGAATATTTTGTATGTATTGGGAATTGATGAGTTCTTTTATATTGAAATTATGAGTTTCTGGTATCACAAAAGCTTCAATGAAGTGAAGTGAACCATCACCAACCAGCATAAATCTATTCAGTTAAATTCCTAGTCCACATCAGTCATCATGTGTAATTAATTGATTATTGACAAAACTAGTTTTCGGTATCCTGGCTAAAAAAAATGCAGGGTAATTCACTGTATATGACCATGCTTATTTTGATAACTGTAAAAATAGGATTTGGAATAAAAAAAAATTTAAAAAGGGGGAATTGTAAAATATCTTTTGAAAAATTGATTGCTCGTTTTTCAAATTCCATATAGTTTTACTTTGTTTGATATAGCTCATAAAAGTGCCATACAAATTTTATACAAATTGCAACAATTCTAATTCTGGTAGTCTTTGCTGGATCATCATATGGTCCTTAATTATATCAAATATATTATTCATAGTAATAAGTAAGTTTAAAATAATTTTATAAATTTTATGATTTTTTCAAAACAAAAAAATTAATTATTTTAAATCTCACCGTCAAGATTTAAAATTCCATTTTCTAAATTTTGAAAGCTATATAATGAACAATGAAGAAGTAGCTACTGGTCCAAGTAATTAATGACATCTATCACAATTGACAATGTTATTATTAAATTTTATTATTAATAATATTATTAATATTATTATTATAATTATTGTTATTATTATTGTTGTTGTTGTTGTTGTTGTTATATAATTATTATTTCCATTTGGCGAACATGAAAGAGAGACAACGTATAGAAGGACCAACAGACTTGCTTTTTTATATGTAGATGCCTATCCGAATTATGACATATCATATTGCACAATTAATAAACTTCTTGTCCTTTTGGTCTAATGAGATAAGAGGAAGAAAGGTATACAGTTATTATCCTATTTCATCTCTCCTTTGTGACAATTGTCGTAGTAAAAAATTAATAAAAGAAAAAAGGTAAATTAACAGATTGATGGACCCACTATGATAAATCCATGTCCATGTAATTTATCTAAAATAAATAAATAATGTCCATGTAAGGCTAATATCCTGGAGACCTGATAAAGCCATTTAAGCTAGAATAAATAATATTTTAACTTGGTTTAATAATAAGAGAAGGAAAAACTAAAGGATAAGCTTAATATTTCGCTTGTTTTGCAGTGGTGAATGGTGATTGGCTGGTCGATCTCTGTAAGTCTTGTTCGGATCCGTCTTGTTCTAGGGGAAAGTGATGTTTGAAAATTTCAAAATTACAAAAAGGAGTAAAAATTAAAAAAGGAAAAGAACGAAAGGAAACAAAAAGGATAGTGGAAATTCTAAATGCTGGGTCAATCGTAATTCCAAAAGGTTCATAATTCACCAGACTTGTCGTCCCTAAATTAATTGGCTGCTCTAAAGCCTCGCCTTTAAGACCTAAATAAATATGCTAAAATACCCAGAATTATGCGCCATTTTTCGCATCTAAACCCCGTTATAAGTTAATAAGGCTTCAAGCCATTGCAAACCATTTGGAAGGAATTAAGGAGAGGTGAAGCGTTTCAAGGATAAAGACGTAGGACCAACCCACTATATGATTCTTAGAATCATCAATTTTATAATAAAAAATGAACAATCATTTCAAGATTTTTTCTTTTATACTTCCAACTTATGAACTTATCTGTATCTGATTAATAATTTAAGATTCTAAGCTATTGTGAATGATGAAGCAGATATTTGTTTATTGGGAGCTCATGCACAATTCCATAAAAATACAAAAATAGGTTTATGTTAATATTAATGATAATAATTAAATATTCAGATTAACTCATTTAATATACAACTTATTTCGTACTATATATACACAACATAGTATACAAAATAAGTAGCAAAATAAAATTATTAACGTGAATAACAACTTATTTAATATTTAATATGATTGTTTAGTATTTTTTTTTTTGGTATTTCTGCAACAATTTTTTTTTTTTGTTTATTAATTGTAACCAATCAAGCATCAAGATTTTTTTTTTTTTTATTTTGGATAACAATTGTCCCGGCCCACTGATGTTTCCTTTCCCCCTTCATATCCACAGTTCCACACCAACGACAAGTAAATGCCAACCAATCCACAATCCACATATCAACAAAGAAACAAAAAAAAAAGATTCAACAAAATCATTGCAAGTTTACAATTTATCAAAAAAAATCAGAAACTCGGCAACGGTCTTCATGTAGGAAGTCGCGGATTTGAAATCCTTATTGAAGATGTTTTATAAACATTTAAATTTGAGTGACTTAACCTTCATTTTATCTCAAAAAAATAAAAAAAATCAAGAAAACTGACCTTGCGTCTCGAGCGCCAATCTGACAGTGTACCCGACCTCGAGGAGCCGGTTCACCACGGCGAACCCGACGAACGAGATGCCGCCCGTGACGCAGACGACCCTCCCGTCCCCCTCCGTCGCGTCGCCCCCCGTCGACCGCTTCACTGCGGCCGGGTGCATCTTCAGCCCGTCCCTCCTTATACCACTACTATCATCCCTCCGCCCTACCGTAGCCCCCCGCAGCAGCATCTCCCGCATCTCCTCCACCTCCGCCTGCAGCGACTGCGTGCTCCTCAACACCCCCATGGATCGCCTATCGGTACTGTTCTTGTGTCGATTGAATTGGTTTGGGAGTGAGATGAAGAAAGAGGGGGAATTGAGAATGATGATGAGAAGTGAGAAATGAGAAGAGGTCCGTTTCGGACTATTTATACTTCGAAAAATTGGAGCGAAGCGGGTCGGGTCGGGGAGTGCTTTATCCTCTGCTGCGCAGTACTGTACTGCGCAGAGAATCAACGATGTGGATTAGGGGTACTTTCTTAAGATTGCGTTGCACGAATTTGAAAGCAGATCCAACAGTTAAAACTCTGCGCGGTTTCTTACTGCGCTGTAGAGGATACGAATTGAGGGTCGGGAAGGTAAGAGTTTGAGGTTACATGCGGATTTTTAAATGTGGCGTTGTGTGAGGCGGGTTGTTGGAGAGAGTATCGGACGGTGGAGATTGAGGTAGGTGCATCGGAGGGTCTTTGTCGGGTTGCGGTTGCCACTGGGAATTGATGAATTGGTAGGTCTCACTGGTCAGTGGTCAAACTTTATCGCCTCTGTAATTAAGTGGTTGACACTTTGACAGTTTGACTGGCACCTGTTTGCTGTTTATTTGTCATGAAGACAACCAATTTTATTGGAAACCAGTAATACTTTGAGCTGAAATTGTTACTTCTTACAATAAATTTTTTAAGATATTATATAATAGACTTTAAATTGAGAAAAATTGATATGGACTTTAAGTTTTAATAGGTTGAGACATTAAAGTACGTCAACAGTGGTGATCAATATAAGTAAACAATCAACGGCTAAGATTTATTCTTTTAGGAAGATAGATCTTTCATGTCAAAAAAAAATTCCAATATGTTTTTATTAGGAACAAGGATATGTTATATGTGCATGAAATGAAACATAATCCTCAAATAATAATTTGTTGGTATTGAATAATTGAAGCAAGGGAATTTGATTACGGGAAATTTTGGTTGAATAGAGAGTCATTGTGCTGAAGTTTTCAATTTTAATATAATAATAACTGAATATTTGAATTGATATATAGCATTGTTGAGTTTGAAGCAATGACAACAATGGTTACTTGATTACCAGTAACTTAATTACTGGACTACTAAATTAGTCAGTATATATACTTTGTTAATGTTTTCTGCGGCTCTGCTCAGACAGCAGAAGGTTTGGTTGGTTCCAATAATAACAAATACGCACGCATTGACCATTGGATATACTTCGATCACGTTTCGGTTAGTTGGCTACTTAATTGGCTTACATTCACCATTATCCGTGTATTACAATATTATCAAAATTGGATAGTTTCACTGTCAACTCAAACTGTATATGAAAAAGAAACCAAGGAAGGAAATGCAGGGGAAGGAGAGATAATAATTTGATAAAAACGAAGCATTGAGAATTTGAGATGAGTGGAGTGAAGGGTAGTTGGGATACTGGGAGTGTGTGCGTGCGAGACCAGAAATTCCAATAGGACGGCTAGCTCGATCTGCTGCGTTGGTACAAGTAGAACTAGAAACTCCGTCAAAATTTTTACTTTGAAGTTGAAGGTACCGGTCAGTGTCAAAATGTATATAAGAAGGGGAAGCAAAGTTTTATGAGCTACTAGTAAACAATCTTGCTTTGAGCCGAAATTATTATATCTTATAATAAAAGACTAAAAACTCATCTTTTTTTTTTGAAAACTTGATAGAGGATATCAAGGGTTTTAGGGCCGAAAGCTCATCCCTTATGATTAAACTAATAT
Organism: Cyperus esculentus; assembly: GCA_030179965.1. NCBI lineage: Eukaryota > Viridiplantae > Streptophyta > Magnoliopsida > Poales > Cyperaceae > Cyperus > Cyperus esculentus. The sequence goes on along the minus strand of JASGLE010000025.1, from coordinate 2,428,196 downwards.
GGGTCTTAAATTTTAATGGGTCGAGACATTAAAGACTTAAAGTACGTGCAACGGTGATGATCAATCTAAGTAAACAATCAATGACTGAGATTCTTTCTTTGAGAAAGATAGAACTTTTATGTCAAAAAATTCAATTATTAGTAGTAAGGATATACGACATATCATGTTAGAACTTGGAATTTTTATTGGTTTTAACTTGATGATTTGCTTTGAATATATATAATATATTTATCTAATTCTAAGGTCATGTTATTTTCACAGAATAAAAAAAATAAATTTTGGAATACAGGTTTGGTTTACTGGCCTGGCCCTACCTGATGATAATAAAAATTGCAAAATTCAGTGTCTGAACTCTGAACGCAATATATACTTCTTCTTTTCGATTCTAATTATATATATTTTAACAATTCAACTTTAAAATTTTATATATTTTTTAAAAAATCTATTATGAGAATACATGTACCAAGAAAATATGTATGAAAATAAATGAGCCAGACAGAATATTTATTTTATATGAAAACGTATATATACTAATTCCAGATTACCAGGTCAGAGGGATCAGGGATGTGCTTTATTTTGGATTTATGCCTAACCAGACAGATCCATATTGACCATTGAGTTATTGGCTATGATCCTTCTAAGATTAAAGGACCAAAAAAAAAAAAAAAATTGCACCATACGATCAAAAAGCAAGTGGATCCCATCGGTCCAATTTAGTTTTCTGAAATCTCTATTAAAAAGATCCAATCCCTTCGGATAATCCAACGGCTCACATAATGCATACACATCGCAGTACATCAAAGGATGAGCACTCAAGAAATTAAGGGCCTGTTCGGCCGGAAGGGTTCCCGTGGAAACAAAAGGAAAAAATAATACTTTTGGGATAATTTTCCATTTGATGTTCGGACAAGGGTTCTAAAATGGGAATTCTTGTCATTTAGGAACTTTTACCCTTACCACGTAGGCATTCCCGTGGGAAAACAAAAATTGTCTTGGAGTCAATTTTATTTTTCCCATGGATCAATACAACAAGCATCATTTACAAAAAAATTTTAATGTCAATTATTAAAAAGGTGCATAGCTCATACTAATTAATTTAATTTAATCGAGAAAGGGCCAAAGCATTTGAATATTTTATAATTCTAAATATATGGTAAAACTTATTGAATATAAATGAGTTATATAAACTATTTCCTATCAAATTTGAAAATGTTTCATCATTAAGATTGTTAAGATAAACATTACTAATTGATTCATCCCCTACGTAAATTAATCATAATCACAAATCAATTTGTTATATATAAATAATAAAAAATTTCTTATCCATCCCCATTCCTGTTCCCATTCCCAAAAAACATCTGAACACTTCCTTCTGTAAATTTTCATTCCCATTTCCATCTCAATACTTCCCAAATTCAATATTTTTTATTCTCATTCCCAAATATTTCCATCTCATGAGATACCCGGACTGCGGAACACGCCCTAAGGTGTGATCTTTATTATCATTTTTATTGTTAGCTTTTAGAATTGGAATAGACTTGGTATCAAGCGCGGACCCTTCTCTCACAGTCTCGCTTCATAAATCGAGTAAACGAAGTCATAATAGCGCTGCATTGTGTGGCTAGCGCAGGATGTGAACCGTTGGATCATCTCGAGGTCTGTGCGGGCTCGAATCTCGAGATGATCCAACGGTTCACATCCTGCGCTACGCAATGCAGCGCTACAGAGGATGAGCACTCATAGCGATTCCATATCTTTTAGTGGACATCGTGCCATGATCTGAAAGTTCTGAAGTCTCAACTGTAGACTCTGTAGTCGTCGTTCCAAGATTCCTTTCAACGGAAGGACAACGAGAGAAGAGTTGAAAAGATCGTCTCTCTTTTAATAAAAAGGATATATGAAGATTTGTAAATTGTAAAAGAGAGTTTTGTACAAATTAATTAACAGATTATCATTTGTAATTCTTTTTTTTTTCCGTAGATGCGCTATAAAGATATGTAAGATTCGATCCACTCAAATTTAAATTTGTAAACGTTTTTTTCTTAGTCCAACATGCGATGGTCTTATTGTACATTTTCGTTTTTTTTTTTATAGAAAAATGTCACATTGTGTACAGTTACTACAATAAAAACTAAAAAAAAATGATTCTTGGCCCTATAAGAGTTTGTACCAGAATTAATATATATATATCGGGTGAATTGTCGAGATATCGATCAATCAGATTCCCCTTGACAGATAACCGGCCATTAGTTTTTCGGATAACATCAAAAAAGAAAAAAGAGGAAAAAAAAAGCACAAAATATCACTGAAGACAAGATATCTATCACTCACTTTCAGACTTTTCAGTCTATATTTTATTCTTCAAAATGTGGAGTTGGCGTAGTGTTGTGCTCTTCGCCCGTCCGCACCCGTCCGTACCCTTCGCCTGCCCGGGCCCACAATCCTTACCCGCCCGTCCCTAGACGGGCGGGCGGGTCTCGAAGGGCAAGGGTCTGGATATTTGTTGTCGCCCTCTGAAACCCGCCCGCCCGTTGTCGCCCTTCCCGCCCATGCCCTTCGCCCGCCCATACCCGCCCTCCCCATGCCCACGCCCGCCCCCAACACGCCCAAACCAAACCCCTCGCCTGCCTGTTGCCCGCCCTTGCCCGCCAAGCCCGACGGGCAAAGGGGCGGGCAAGGGCCTCCCCTCGGGACAAAACCCGCCGTCGCCCGTCGCCCGCCATCGCCCGTCGCCCGCCGGGGCCGCCCGCCCGTTTGAGCATAACACTAAGTTGGCGTACCATATATGTAAATAACAACATATTAATTAATTAATATGAAAATTTTAATTAGAAACATAAAATATATTTAATGGACTTATAAGCTAGCATTGTTTACTTCTCCTAAAACTATTACAACTTCAAAGCATTAATTATTTTATACAGCATTTTAAGCCAAAATGGACCCGGACATGAGTTACAACAGGACATGTATATATCTCCTCCTTATATATATATATTTGCAATAGCCAATATATAGGCTATCTAAATCTGTATATCATAAATGAATAATAGTGTCAATTACTTCACTTGTGATCACATATTGATATTATCATCATCGACTGTACATGACAATTATATATATATCGACAGCATAGTTATCTTAATTTGTTTGACAAATCATATAAACTATCTGTGAAGTCAATTATAGTTAAGGTGGTATATATATGATACTTAATTAAAGTTCTTTATAAATCAAATAATTTAAATTTACGCTAAATATTATTTATAGATAAATGATGGATTATCAAATGATTAACATGTTATAAATTTGAAGTATTTCTCTAACTACATTTATCGTACAAACAATGAAATTATGTAGCATATACAAACATCAATATTTTATGATTATTTATGAGCAATTTTCAAAAATTCAAAACATCACTAGCCATATGAAGAACTTATAAGCATCATAAATCCTGATTTCAGACACAATAATTTATATTCTGGGGCGTTAGCATTTTAGTTCACTTCTATCCGTACAACAAGATTCCAAATTAATTATGAAATGCTTAAAATTTTCATACTTGTTACAATGTTTCTGCGTAATGATAAATATTCTCTATTAATTTTTCAAACATATTTAACAAAGAGGAGGGATCCATTGACAATCCTTAACTTGACAATCTTGACAATTTGATATTTCAAAAATTTGTAAAAAAAAATATATACATATATAAATTCTCAAAAATAGAAAAAAGTTTACAAAATTATTTCTTGACTTATAGATTGATTATGTTTCCGATTATATTCAATTTAAGTTATATTTGATAACTCTTCAAAGATCCGTTAAATTACAACCTTTAAAAAATACACAAAAATTTGATAAGCTATCAAACAATGTTCAAATTGATTGAAATTTGGAATACTATCGATCTACAAGTTAACTAATGCATTCATAAGTCTTTTTTCAATTTTAAGATTTTTTATGAATTTTTGTAAACTTTTAAGATGTTCCATTGTTAAGATTATCAAAGTTAGCATTGTCAAGGGATCCCTCCTCTTTAACAAATTGCTTTGAAGTACAAATTTCAAGTCATTGTGTTCATTGTGGAAAACCCACTTATTCAATAAAATTCATTTTTTGATCCTGTCATTTTCAAGCGTCACATTCACTAGCTAAAGATATTGAAAATGAAGGCCTGAAAGGGGATATCTTTCACGCAATTTGTTTGTTTTTGTTTCTGCTAAATAAATTATATTAATTAATTGTTGTTGCTTTTAAGGCTAATCTAATTTCCAATTCAGAGCAATATATACAATAATTAGGCGTTGGTTAATATATATACAAAATTTGACTGGATGTATAAATGAAGCAGGAAGGAAGCTAGGTCGAATACCAATTAAGCTATATAGCTAGATTGTGACATAAAATAAAGGGAAAATCATGCAAATTCTGACACCAAAAAAGCATGCAATTTTTTCATACTTCAAGCTTACATCTGTAACAATAATATTTGCAAGCTATCTGTTTGTGGGTATACTCATTAATTTATGTTCTTTAATCCTGATAATAAAGGGGTAATGACCCCGGACCCCCCCGAACTTTCGGGTTTTGACAACTTGGCCCCCGAACTTTTAATTTGGACAAAATGCCCCCCGAACTACCAATTTGTGACAAATTACCCCCCGGGCTGTTAATTAGCCATCTAATACTCCATTTACAAGTATGAAAAGACCAAAATACCCTTATGTATATATGCATGATATTTTAAAATTTTAAATCATTTAAAACATAAATAATTTTTTCTTGGTCTTTTCATACAAACCGGAGAGTTCAAAAAAATATTTTAAATATAAATAAGTTCAAAAAAATATTTAATTAAAAACCATTATATATTAAAAATATATAAAAAGTTATTAAATATTTTGTAAATACAAAATTTATAATACAGAATATTTATCTTTTACTTTTTATTATTTTATTTTATGAATATAATATTTATATTCATGTAACTAATTTTTATGGAAAAAAAATATTTACGTTTTAAATGATTTAAAATTTTCAATCAAATTTGAAGTTAACAAATCGGTAAAGCCAGAAAGCGTTTTATATGCATGATATTTATATATACATAAGGGTATTTTGGTCTTTTCATACTTGTAAATGGAGTATTAGATGGCTAATTAACAGCCGGGGGGCAATTTGTCACAAATCGGTAGTTCGGGGGGGCATTTGTCCAAATTAAAAGTTTGGGGGCCAAGTTGTCAAAACCCGAAAGTTCGGGGGGTCCGGGGTCATTACCCCGATAATAAATATATATGTGTGTGTGTGTTGTCTGTTGCACGATTTGACTGAACTTATCCAGATTCCAATTAAGTGAAGATAAATTAATTAATTGCATGTAAGAAGCAATCTATGAATCGACAGGTTGTTCTCAAATTGAGACAAAAATAACATCTATGTAATTCACTTAATTAAATTACCTTAATTAATTACCCATAGTTAATTAGTCCCATATTTTTTATAATAAGAAATTGATCAAATTAGTTGACTATGACCACTGAACAAATTAAGACCAGGTAACAAGAGCAAATTAAGCTGTCGTTTGATTTGGCCGGACAATCAAATTCCATGAGAATCCTAGATAAAGTTTTTTTTTTTTTTTTGAGACAATCCTAGATAAAGTTTCAGATCGCCTAGGGGCAGTTGGGAATAAAAAAAAAAAAAAAGTAAAGTTTCAGACAGTATATATTCGTGTAATATTGCAATTATTTCTCTAGAAAAAGGAGAGAAAGATATATGTCATATATCTCTCAAAAAAAAAAAAAATATATGTCATATATAATATTAGGTCAGTGTCAAGTGTCAAGTGTCAAGTGTCAAGTGTCAACGGTCAGCAGTCAAGACGGCCGGGGTTTTGGTATGGCAAGCACTAGAATTAATTTTTTGTCTATGCCTAAAATAAAAAAAGAATTTGAAGGATATGTCCGGCTTAATAAGAATCACACGACTATGTCTATTTTCTAAACATCACGTTCAGAAAGTTATCCTAGACGCCGGCGTTTAAATTTATGCAACTTCCGGAACTTAAACAAATTTGCCCAGATTTCCCTCTGAACATCAGCCGCTGGCGGTCAGACGCTGGCGTTCAGGCAGTAAAATGCAGTAAAAAAACTTCTTTTCGTTATTTTTACTGTCTGAACGCCTGCAGCCGCTGGCAGTCAGAGGGAAATCGGGCAAATTTGTTTAAGTTCGGAAGTTGAATGCCAGCGTTTAGGATGACCTTCTAGACGTGGCGTTTCGAAAATAAGCATAGTCGTGCGATTCTTATTAGACCGGACATATCCTTCAAATTCTTTTTTATTTTAGGCATAGACGAAAAATTAATTCCAAGCACTAAGCATAAGCAGTCAGTAGACAGTAGTTGCCTCCAGTGGTAAGTTGTAAGTTGTAAGTTGCAACTGCGTGGTATTCTGATTCTGACAGTAGTTGCCTCCTTAGATGCGTGCCCATCCTGGAGGGCTGCCTCACAAATCGCGGAGACTCGGAAGCTGTTGTCATGCAGAATGGGAGACATTGACATACAATTCGTGCGACGTGAGGCATTACAAGGGTCGCACAGGCTTGCCAACTTCGCCCGGACCTCACGACAATCTTTCTTGGGGCAGCCTGGTGAGGAGATCAGAAGGCAGCACGATTTACAACTTGAACTATGCGGGAGATACTTTGGAAGCATAAGTTCAGATGTTCAGATCCATTAAATTGGAAACTGGTAGAAGATTAAGTTAGGTAGTAATTAGAAGTAAAAGAGTAGGTTGTAGCTCTTGATGTAATGTAGGGTAGGGAGTCCTAATGTAATGTAGGTTAGGTAATCTATTCCACTGTGTTTTTTCCTCTTTTATTTGATGTCTGTACGTTGTTGTTTCAATTCAATCAAACACCTACGGGTTTTTCCTCAAAAAAAAAAAAAACTAATAAGAGACCACGTGACGCCGCCAACTCCTCTCCTTTGATTTTTTATCTTTTTTTTTCTCAAGCTGACTGCTGACTGCTGAAACTGAAACCGGACTGAACTTGGATCGGTCAGAGACTCAGAGTGGGTCTGGACCAGTCTGGTAGTCGTTTATTTGCCTGGACTATTTTCTGCTCTGCAAGTATAATCTTCTCTCTTCTAAGTCCGTTTGGCAAATCAAGATTAAGGAATGTAATTAGAATGGTATTATTAGATTAGTACAAGTGGAATAAGCGATTGTTAGAAGAGTAGTAAACATAGTGATATTTTGAATTATTTGGAAGAACAAAAATGTTGTTTGATAAAGTTCGAGACTATTCCATAGAGCTGTATGAGAACATTAATCTGGTATTCCATCAAAAAGTTGGAATAAAGGAATAGTCTAATCCAAATGCTATTTTGTTATGCTATTTGTTGTTTGAAGTTTGATACACGTTTTGTTGGAATAGTGATTTGTTTTTACTATTCTATTTTGGAATACGGCAGTACCTGAGATTTTACTTGGAATCATCATTTTAGTTTATACTAGAATTACTTATCCATCAGTTTTACTTGCACTTTGACCGTCTTAAAACTCTTAATATATATGTTCCAATAAAAATTCAAATAAAATGATGCTCATTAAGCATCATTTTATATAATCAACTTTTTTTCATTTTAAATTTTTTTTTAAACATTTAAACTTATTATTAAATGTTCCGTTGTTAAGATTTCAAGATAAACACCGTCAAGATCCCACCTCCTAATAATTAAGTGTCTTTTTCAGACTCGAAGTTACATTGGAAATCTTGTAGTTTTGACAAGGAGATCATAACATAACCACCATATACATCCCTACTAATAATAAAAGGAGGAGTTTTTTTAGACAAGAAAGGAGTCTCTGTCCAAAACTATTTCTGACCGTCCGATCGGAGCAAATCCAGACATCTGAACCGTCCGCGCGAAATTTACATAGCAATCCGCTCTTTGGATTGTTTTGGACTGCTCTCCTCTCTCCCCCAAAAACCCTTCAAGTTTAGAGATATTACATAGATTGCCATTGTATGTTGTGTTAGCCAACAACTCAATATGTACTTGGGTGGCAATTTTGTTATTTTGTTGATAATAGGGGGGTTTTGTTTTGCCTCAAAACGCGTCACAGCAAATAAAATTTACTTGCTTATCCTCTGCTGCGCAATATTGTCCTGCACAGTGGATCAACGATGTGGATTATAGAGTAGGTTTTTTGAGATTGGATAGCACGAATCTCAAAGCAGATCCAACGATTGAAGTACTGCGTAGAAAACTACTGCGCTGTAGAGGATATGAATTAGAAGAACTGATGTGAATACATTTGAAATTTTTTTTTGTTTATCCCTAAAATAAAAACAAATCTTAATACTATCCCTCTTTCAAACAAATCTCAAAACTATCCCTATCTCAAAACTATCTCAAACAAATCTTTGATATAAGTATTTATTTTGGATTTTTAAAATTAATGTACAATAAAGCATTATTTTATTAATATTTTAGAGTTATTTTAAAAAAATCTAAAACAATTACTTAAAAAGATCTAAAAATGAAATACTTTTGTATGCCCAAGTATTCTTATATAATAAATTTATTGAGAATCATAAATTAAAATTTCGGACATGACAAAATATAATTTGAACCGTTAGCATTTCGGAGTTTATATATATAATATTATCCACAGCAAAGCGTGGGCAATATACTAGTATTAATATATAGCCAAGTAACTGACACACATAATGCAATTGGATCAATAAATTAAGCACCGTTGTTACAACGTCTTCTACCAAATTACCAAACAGTACTGCATATGAATGCTTTCCAATTAAGTAACGAGATCATAACGACACAACATAACTGCCGTATCTATATATAGCAAGGTACACTAGCTATAAAGGAATCACTCAGTCACTACTCACTAGCATAGAATGCAGTTTTGAATCAATATATTAAACATGTTTGTTACCAAGTCTTCCACCAAATTGCCGTACCTTTTGGACCATCACGTTAAGGCAAACCTTACCTCACTATCAGTAACCCAATTGCACAATAGCTTAATTATATGTACGGTAAGGTGTTAATCAGACTTTTCGATGGTTAATTTGTCTCGGCTTTTTATTTCTCCCTTTTGACATGGAATTATGGAATAATAATAGACAAGGCCGAGAATTTCAAAGCGATGGGAAGAAGATAAGATTGTGCAATTATAAGGCCTGCCGTTATGTAATAATTAGGCCCACTTTAGGTGGTTGTGCTGGTCCAATGATCCAAGGCCGAATTCACCGATGTATAAATGAGTATTAGGAACATTCTATTGCAGAACCTTTTTCAGTCCATCTTGATTGATCGTGCAGAAAAATGATAATAGCAACATGCCAGCACGGCTGCAGCTTATTCTAAATGAATATTCTGGATAAAAGTATTGATACGGTACGCTCTCAGTCCAAGTAGTGAAATATAAAAATAAATTCACACTAGATACGTGCCTCGCGTTGCTTCGGTAGTAAATAAATATTTTTAATGAAAAAAACGAACTGGAATATAATCTTAAATCTTGAAGAAGGGATAAAAACTAAAAAAAGCATGAAGTACGAAGAAAAAAGATATAAATTATGAAGAAATTTTCATATTATATAAGTTACTATTTTCAGAGCTTATATTATCTTTTTTTGTAGCGTACTTTGCTTATATTTTTAGAACTGAGAGGGATCTAAATTCATACACATCTTTCTACTAATAATAATACAAATAATAAAAAAGTGGAAGAGATCATGATAAACATAATTTCTTGAAGTTTTTTATACAATTGTATTGTATTTTCTGAAATATGAGTAATTTAAAGACATAGTTGGTTAGTTATAATTTTTTGTTATAGATCATAATAAACTTTTTTTTGTTATTGGATTTATATTTTTTATAAAAATCTCATTGTATATAATTTTTTTACCATTTAAAATTTTGTAAGTATTTCTTTTCAATCTTCTAAAATGACAGCAAATAATAATTTTAGAAGACATACGTGGTTTGAAGCCATTAAATTTTCATGATATGTACTTGTATCTTGAATTGGAATCTTCTTTCATTTCAATCTTTTGATGGACTCTACAAACATACACTTGTAGTTTTTCTTGTCCAAGATGCTAAATTTTTTAGTTATTTTTCTAAAATGTAAATATTGCTTCTTTAGACATTTCTATTTTCGGCAAATATTGCTGTGTAAGGATAAAAGTTGTTTACAACACATTTAATATTTTTTAATACAATTATTGAAGTATACAAAAGGAAGTCTAAAGCAATAGTTGTAGAGAATGGTTATCTTGACAAATATGGCAATGAAGTTTGGAAGAAGTTTTAAAGTGTTGTTTAAAAATCTTAGAAATGGAAAAAAAATTATACTGCACTTTTAATCTTGTAGGTTGGCTATAATTTCAATTATATTTAATTTTAAGTGTTATTTAATAGTCTATTGATAATACCTTAATTTGCAACATTTTAAAAGAAAATTTTGATAAGCTATCAAAGAGTAATTTATTGTAGCTTATATATTGTATATTGTTTATTTACATTTTCAATGTCAACAACTATATCTTCTAGATTATTCTCTTAAACGACTGAACAGTAAGATACTATTGAAGGATCTTAAAAATAATAATAATAATAATAAAATAAAAAATCTACTGTCAAAGAACTGTTCATTACACTGTAGAGAGCCGTCCTAGATTAATATACTATAAAGGGATTTGTCAAAAGTTTCTTATTTCTCATATTTTCATGCCTACAATGCACATTTGTATACAACTGTGCTACCACAAGTTCAGTTAAGTACTACGATTACAAATTTAAGTCTATATTAACTAACAGGAAACGCATTTAGTTTTTCATAAATAAGCGAAAAAAAAAATTATGTGACTAATGGGTAATTTTCAAACAACGCCAGAATGTTTTTATGACTTGCATGAAATTCACAGACCTAAGAGACTTGGAGCAATCATGCATGTCTTTTATACTACATATTTGACTTTTACTTCAAAAGGCAGATGACAATGGCCTAAAGTACTTACGCAAGACAAATTAATCATTATAATAACTTCAGATGGGTCAGAGGAAATAGATTATGCATTTACTTTAGCTAAGCTCAATAACTATATATAACCAAGCAACAAAAACAGTTTGAACAGTAAGATACTCACTTCAGCCATCAAAACAAACTTTTGACTTGTTAGTTTTCTGTGTATGGATTATCAAAATTTAGTGAAGACAATACTAAAATTTTAGATTTCAGAAGCAATGGCAGAAGGCCTGGCATAAACATCTTCATCCTTTGGGGAATGGATGGTGACAAGATCAGGCAAAGGAGTCTTGGGGCCCTGCAGTCCCTTGGGGTCCCACTCAAGCATGATCTTCACTTTAATACCAAGGACTCCCTGCATTGTTTATTAAAGTCAGTTTTACAGCTGTTACCTTATCGCGATTGTTATAATGCAGCATTTTTATTATTAACTAATGAAATGCTCATAAGAAACGCCATATACCTGTCTGAGAAGAACATGCCTCACAGCTGAGTCAATGTACTCATTTACGGGCTGACCTGATGAGATCATGTAACCATCTTTGAATTTCATGGACTTGGCACGCTGAGCCCTCAGCTTGCCACTCACAATGACCTAAAATTACAAACAAAAATGTTATACAACAGGAATGCGATAGACATTTTTGGTTGGTAAATAATGAAGTTGGGTTCCAGGCAGACCTCACAGCCCTTGGCACCACTCTCCATGACAAAGCGGAGCACACCATAGCAGGCCCTGCAGAGATGGTCCAACATCAATTTATAACTAAATCAACGACTCTAAATGGAACTTTGCAAAAATAAATAAATAAATATAGTCTTTCAACTAGCTAATGGAGAGTTATTGAATACAAGGCTCATAAAACTACACAACTGATCATGAATTTTTCTGAAACATTTGGTCATAAATATATGGCCATGGCAATAACAAAACAGAATTCAGCAAAGCTAAAGTTTCGATGGACATTATGAAACGGGCACGAAACTATAGTTGCATTTCAAGGACTCTGTTAACTTTCATTTGCAACATAACTTAATCGATTATCATCTAAGAGGGATGAATGAAGTAGAATACCTCCTGACAGCAAGACCACCGAGGAGCTTGTAGCGAAGGGACTCAGCCTGGGCAATAGCACAGAGACCCCTGTTGGCTACTCTCTCGGCAAAGAGCTGCACACCATCCTCCGGGAACTTGAACCTCTTCTGGATAACCGAAGTCAGCTCCCTAATCCTCTTTGCTTTGTCACCTGAACCATCACATAGCAAATATTGAAACAAACTACAGTACATTCCAAATGCAACCACATATATACTAATTTTCATAAACCACAGTATTAGCTACATAAACGAGTTCCTAACAAAGATGGCATTAGAGAACTTTGATGTTTCTTCGTATTAACAATTGACCAGTCAGGGACACTGATGTTTCTTCATATTAATCACTGACAGGAAACAATTATTATCCAAATTGTAAACCAATTAGCAATCCAAATTAGGTTCACATTTACAATTTACAATCAACATTACCAGTGCAAAGCAACAGTTCTAACATAGATTTATTATACATATGTTAATAACAAAACCCTACACCATCTGATTTACCCTCGTATATTAGACTCAATATCAAGTTCTCAGCAAAGAAAGAAAACAAAGAGAAGAATGATATACCGAGGACATTCTGAGTCCTGGTGGCGCGGATGATGATCTGAGTGGCAGTGGGAGTGACCCTGATCTCCACCCCGGAGTAGCCGTCCTCCGCGAGCTCCCTCGTGAGTATCTCGTTCAGCTCGGCGAAGAACACCCCATCCCCCACAAACTACAACCACAACAAACCACAAAAACAAACATCAACAAACCCTTCATACATGACAACAAAACCTAACCCTAAGTAAGTACGAGATACGAACTAAAGAAAGAATGCAAACGATCGATCGATCGATCGATGGATCGACTGACCTTCTTCTTCTTGCTCATCTGAGCCGCCATGGTTGCGTGCGGATCTAAGTGATGCCGCCGGAAATCGAAAGAAAGAAAGAAAGAAAACCCTAGAAAGAAGAAAGGAGAAAGGAGGCGAGGATCGAGAGATTTCAGAGGGAGAAATGCTGCGGGGGTTTTGGTTTTGGTTTTGGAGGATATTTATACAGCGCCTACTAAATAAAGGTCATAAAGGTGATACCGTGATATGCAATGCAATCTTGGCGCTCCTAAGAAATAACTCATATCCCCTGCTGTACTGCAATGTGCAGTTCACAACATCAACCGTTGGATGTCTCAAGATTCGTGTCAGCGCGGATCTCGAGATGATCCATCAGCTGACGTTGTGAACTGCACAGGTCAGGAAGTCAGGGGATGAGCACTCTCTAAATTCAGCGCCTTGTGATAACATAACATGCGTTTATTTATTTACTGTTTATATTGGGCCGGAATTTCTGGGCTGAACGAAAGGCCCATATTTGTGTTTTTTTCTGGGTTTTTGAAAGGGCCCAAGATGATGATGCTTTGAGTTCGGCTGATCTATTAAGGAATTTTCTGTGTTCTCATTTTACTATTCATATGTCCACACATACACAAAATTTGTTATTTTAACTTAAATTTTGTAATAATGTAGATATGTGGACACTAATATTGAGGTCACAAGATATGACCCTTTTGCTTAACAGATTTGATGGTTACTGGGTGTACACCATCACAAGAAGATTTTGCAATTGCGTAATCATAGCATGGAGTCACATAAACCATTGTAATCTAATCTAATCAATTTGATGATTGTTAATTTGTTATGCGTCAAAGTAAACTTAAATTTTTAATTATCTAAATTTATAGACATTGCTATAATCAAAATTCTACATATATTTTTTTTCGAAAATATTATGATTAGATTGAAACAAAGCAAACACTTAAATATGATCTGTACTATATTATGAATTGAAGACCGATCTATATATTATTATATTCAACACTACTGAAATATTTTAGCAAATATCAAATATGCTCAACTGAAACAGTCCGCCTGCTAACTGAAACCGTTCAGAACTTCACATTTATAAGAAATATATAAAACGACTAATCTAGTAAAAAAAATAACTTCTATGGAATTATAAATATGTGATCATATAATCAACTTCAAGTAGGATCATCTCCGTTAATTATATGATGTCGTGTGTGAATCTGACAAAAATAAATTTGGGCATCACATTTTCTTCCTTGATAAGTCGAGTATTATCTTTAGCCGTAGACCTACCTCCCCTGTATTGTTGTAAAATTTAAACCAATCAGATTCGGTTTTAAACTTAAGGTTGTTTTGATCATTATTTTAACTTCAGTCATTAATTTCATAGAAGATTATCAACATACCTTTTTGCCATGTAAATCAATGAAAATGTTGATCATGATAATAATATTATCGACGATGATACCCGCGGTCATAAGAAACAGCTATAAGAATTACAATAATAATATCAGATTAAGATAATAATATAATAACGATAGTTAGACTACGGTACTACACATATTATATAGTAAATTATGCTACAATATTTTTTATCGTTCGATTGGCGTTAAGATTCGTATCCAGATCAGGCACTGGATGAGAAAATGGAGACAAAATATCATACATGAATCTCTATAGCCAATCCAACGATCTAGAATATCATAACATAATTTGTTATTACATACATCTAATACCATAGTCTAAACAAAATTAAAGGATGATAATAATTACAAATAATCACAATAAAATATGTATTTGAGAAAAGTCTTACGTTTAGTTCTCCTTATTATTTAGTTCCTCCGATGTCCTAAGTTTTTGTAAAAAATAAAAGGAAAAGACAAAATTCTCACTCTAACAGTGATTATTAATTGTAACAATATGTTTAATTTCTTTGGCTAAGTTTATAGAATGATTAATATTTTTGGTATTTTATACTTATAATTTCTTTCATTGAGAATAATGTGCCTTAAAGATTACATGCTTCTGCAAATGAACTAAAACAGGTATTTATTGTACCTAAGGTGACCATAAATAAATGATCAACCTACCACATTTTTGAGGTTCACTTCTTGTGGATGACTGATGACTTTCAATTGGCTTAATGGTAGTTTTCTGTTAAAAATATTTAAAAGTTGGGACTTGATAACTGCATCCATTAAAAAATCTCCTTAACTGCGTCCCAATAAAATTGCGCGAATATCCCTCATTTTTCATATACATTTATACGGGCAATATAAGTAGAATAAGATAATTAATTTTTCAATCAATGGCTAACATGTCACATTAACAAAAAAAAAACAGTTTGCTCACACAGTTCTTGAGCAAAATATTCTCATCTATACATGCAACACTCTCAATCCAAACACTTAATTAATTTCTCTTTATACATCAAAAAGAAAACTAAAAAAAATAAAAAATAAAGACCTATAATACTAACACATCTTGCAATTTGTGCATCGAGTATATATATTTGCTAGTCTATATATTATATATACAACAAATTTGCCTGATATATATGTACACATAAATTAAAGTTATGCAAAAGAAATGCATTTAACTACTTGTTATACTCACACCAGCATTTCCAAATTCTCTTTTCTGGAAATTTGCTATCTCCAAGGAATACTGTCTTGAATCAAAAGCTGTGCTATCTCCAAACCACACACCATTACTGAGGTCTGATGGGTTGCATCCGCTCTCTAGTGCCTTTAAAACCTGGTATTTGTTCATCACATTATTGAAATATTTATTATAAGATTTGTCGATCGAGAAAGCTATGCATTGAAAAATATTTACAAGAATAGATTGATATGTATGTGATCAAGGAATATATAATCTCAGCTTTGATGCCATACAATATTAATCAGTGGACTTCTTAACATACAGGTATTATTCCTTAATAGTATCACTCGTGATGCTAATACTAATGTCCTAACTAATAGGAGATATGAAATTAAATAAAAAAAGGAGGTTGGATCTACATCCATAATTGGTGTCCCCGTCATGGTTATGAACTTATGACACCATTACTGAAACTTTAATGGTATAAAAGATACAAGTAAATCTCTAAAAGAGTACCTGAGGCATGCTGGGCCTATTGGCAGCAGAGTGGCGGACACAGCTAGCAGCCACGTCAACCATTTGACGCATCTCTTTCTCAACATAATTACCCTCGAGCTTTGGATCCACCAGAATTTCCAAGTTCCCATTGTTGATAGCTTCAACAAGTAATGGCCATGCCTATCAAATAAGAAAACACTTCTGTTCAGCCAAGCACAACAACAATTGCTCAGACCGGTAGTCTAAATAATAATATTTCACACAAGCAATCTAAACAAATTCCCAAAGAACAGGGCACACAATATATTTACCTGTCAATCTAAAGTTAGACAACACAAAAGGAGAATTCACCATTCTTAAATTTAAATTTAAAATTTTGTACCCATTCAACCAAACTCTCTTCTGGATCTGATGGGTTGATTGCTTTGCGACCAGTTATAAGCTCCAACAGCACAACACCAAAAGAGAACACATCAGATTTGTAGGTTAACTTGCCAGTAGTTCCATATTCTGGTGCTAAATACCTACATTTTACATGAAGTATCGTCAATTTCAGAGAGTTTTCTTTAGCTGAAACACAGTTTAATAATCAAATACTACTTTTTTTTGGAGACAGAAACAAGGGTTTTTGAAAAATAATATTTTTCAAATTAATCAGGAGTTACCCATATGTGCCCATAACTCGGGTTGAGATGTGGGTATTGCCGTCATTTCTCAACTTTGCAAGTCCAAAATCTGCAAGCTATTTTTCATGCATTTAATAAATGATTTTGTTTTAAATAATTTGGCTAACATAAGAAACCATTTTTAAAATCTTCAAAAGGAGAATGAGAAGTAAAACACACCTTAGGTTCAAAGCAATTATCCAAGAGTATATTTGCTGATTTGATGTCCCGATGAACTATCTTAGGTTCACCTACAACTCAATGATAATAAATTAGCATTTGTGCATGTACCGTCGTATAGAGCAACATCTACCTATGGAGTGCAATAAATTAAGACAAACTTTTGTATTAATAAAAAAAAGAATGTTGTAGGCTCAAATTTGAAGCCATGCTACATGACTTGTTAGAACAAAAAAAAAAAAATTTTCTCGATAGATTCACTTTTTCATGGTATTTACAAATATATCATGTATTCTTTGCTTGTGAAATTTTTCCATATATGTCTTACTTCTCTGGATTTAATCATATTACTTACTGACTTAAATTAGCTTTCGCGATCTTTCTGAGTTTTTTAATGCCAAACGGACATTACTTTTACCGCTTAACCAGTCAGTACGCAAACATCAGTATCTACTGAACGATCCCTAAAGCAAGCAAATATTTTAATCAAATACAAATAGCTGACATACAATCTTCATGTAGGTATTTCAGACCCCGAGCAGAGCCAATTGCTATTTTCATTCTTTCTTGCCAATCCAATACTGGTAGGCCTTCTTCTGTTTCATGTAATCAGAAGCAACAAAATTTTATAAAGCTGTGGTAGTGCATTATATTAAGAGTTTTAGACCCTTCTTAAATAGTCAATGCAACTTGCAGATATAACTGTCCCCTTATTATAGAAAAATTATATAATATAGAATCTTACAAATTTACTGGAACATAACAATGAAGGTTGTTCAGGAGCTAATTCAAGAAAAAAAACCTCAAAAAAAGAAGAAGAAGAAACTCAAGTTATCTTAATCCAAAACAGTTTTCCATTGATAATAGTCATTTCATATATTGTTTTTGATATAATACAAATAGAAAAGTTATGTTTCCTTCAAAAAATCCCTTTGCTTGAAAAAAAAAAAGAAAGAATAAATCAATGTCCAATTTTTCAATTACACTAAAATATTAGTGATTTTTTTGAAATTAGGACCTAATTTTCGATAGCCAACTCTGTACGATATATTTACAAAAAACAACAATTTAAGCTGTGAAAAAAGCTATTCAAATGTTGACAATATCTCTCATGCTTTAATGCTTATGTCAAAACATGCTATAATAAGAATCACATTAAGTTGATCTATACTCTGGGTTCGCAGTTCAAAATGAACTCATTAAAAAACAATCCGATGGAGTCGAGATGAAATGATCAGGACCTTTGAATGACCTTCACAAACTTGCAATGAACCCAACCAAATACTTTGCAATGGCAGGCATTGAACATATGAAAGACATCGTGGATATCAGTAAATGCAGCAAAAAAAGTTGACTTTAATTATCAAAAGTGTTCTGAAAACTGACCATGCAAGTGATATGAGAGCGTTTGGTTGGGGACAAATTCATAGACGAGCAACTGATGCTGCTCACTGAGGCAATAACCGAGAAACTTGACTAGATGACGGTGATGGATTCGCCCTATAATCTCCATTTCTGATAGCAATTCTTGTTCTGCTGCTTTTTCTTGCTTGATTTGTTTCACTGCCACCTCAGTTCCATTTGGCAATAGCCCTGCATTTCTTTGCCAAGTCAATCAAAGTTTTTGTTTGTGCTTGTCAATTGTTCTCTATTAAAATGCTTACTTTGTATCAAGTTTTTAAATGTGGAAAGCCAAGTTTTTATGAATATATCAGTTCTTTTGATTTACAAAAAGGAAATTTGTTTATGTGTGTTGCATCGATTTAACATGCCAACCGCTAGGGTTTCACATCCAAAAACAATCTTGCATACTAATATTGTGCTTAATGATAACGTTATAGGTGTATCGCTCCTGCATGTAGCAACAGAGAATAAAAAAACAAGTAATAAGTCTGCATATTTATGAAAGTAATAAATCTATATATGTAAAGCACCTTTATAAACATGTGCAAAGCCACCTTCACCGATTAGATTAGCATCTGAGAAGCCAGCAGTCATTTCATATAACTGCTCATATGGAAAACCTCCATCCGAATTAAGATTGGAGAGAGTTGGAGAAACTAGTCCTGTATAGAGGCAATATACCACAAAGATAAATGGACTATATTATACAAATCAGGCAAAAAATATCTAGGTAATGTAGTTACATACACTAATCACCAATTTTGAATTTAAATGTTTGTAATAATGATACTGAGGGGCAATTTATATGCACGCACAAGTGTACCTTAATCCGTATAATCAATTAATATTTTTATAAAAGGAAGAAAAGACGAAAACACAAACAAACTAGTACTTTTTACCAGTAAAATCCGGTAAACTGCCACTTGGTACCATTACGTAGTTAATTTTGATATACACAAAAACTTATTATTTGATTTTATTATTTTGTCCATTATAATATATAGAGTAATATCCAAGTAAATATAGTTTTCTGCCAAAAAAGTAACTCTTACCGGCTTTGTTTGTCTTAGATTTGTACCAATTAGGAAATTTAGTTGCTCGTTTTCTTCTCAAATTCTTCATAAAAACAACAAATATACACATGATGAAGAAAAGAATGAAAGCGACCAAAAGAGCAATCCCAACGGTCGCTTGGGTTGAATCATGTTTTGGACCTCCTGTTGAAGAATCTTGAGTCGGTGGGGGTTTGACACGGACAGCTGGTCCAGATGCGGTATCAGTTGGATTTGTCAGAGGAGAAATAATTTGGTTTGGAAATCCCGGAGGTGGGGGCTGTACCTGTACAGGTACTGGCCCACCTGGAGGAGCTAATGTAAGCAAGGGGTCTACCGGAGGTGGTGGTACTGATTGTGGCAATGGTTGAAATGGCGGGGCAGGGACAGGTACAGTAACGGGAGGCGGAGGTGAAGATGTGTTAATGTTACCAATTGCGCGACTTAATAGTGGATTAGGACTTTTTCCGGTTTCCATAAACTCGGGGTCAAGTTGATCGTCATTGGGAGGTGGTGGAAATGATTCGCTGGCAACCGGAGGAGGCGGAGTTAATTGGCTAGCAATCGGAGGTGGAGGAGTGAATTGAGTTGCACCAGGAGGAGTGATTAATTGATAAGAAACACCGACAGGTGGAGGAGATAACTGACTGGCAATGCCAGGTGTCGGAGTTATTTGATTCGCACCGGGCAATGGTGGAGGCAATTGAGATAACTCAGGAGGCGGCGGCGGCGATACTACATTGGCAAGAGGTGGTGGAGGACTTAATTGATCGGTGCCGGAAGGTGGTGGGCTTAATTGATTGCCACCGGAAGGTGGTGGGCTTAATTGAATGCCACCGGAAGGTGGTGGAATTATCTGATTGATACCGGCTTGTGGTGGTGGGCTCAACTGACCGGTACCAGTTTGAGGTGGTGGGCTCAACTGACCGGTACCGGTTTGAGGTGACGGCGGAGGCAAAATTGGTGGGCTTAGCTGATTGGTACCGGTTTGAGATGACGGTGGAGGCGAAATCGGTGGGCTTAACTGATAATTACCAGTTGTAGGCAATGGTGGTGGCGAAACGACCGGGGTTCCGATTGTAGGTGATGGGTTAGGAGATAAAAGTTGCGGCGGTGAATCCAACATTTGAATTTGAAACCAAGTTTAGCTTTTAACCTTCTATTTTCCTTCTCAGGGCAGATAATGAAACAATGAGCAAACAAGAGGCATTTCATCGAACATGGGCAGCGCTAGTGCACAAACAATGATAGATTACGATCGAATTGTACCAATGCAGGATCAAAACAATTGGAAAATTTGAAACCTTGAAGATAAATCGATAAAAATAAATTAAGAATCGGAACTAAAGATGGATTCTAAATGTACATAAACAGGATAAAAAAAAATGGAGGAACAACAGAACAGATGAATCCCTTCTCTTCTTCTCCTTGATTTCCTCGACGAACAAAAATCAGGAACAAAAGAGGGAAAAACAGGAAGGCTAAAAAATTTGCCATATGACTGACTGGTGCACATGATCCTATTCTGGTACATTCTTTTGTCCTGAAATCACGCGCTGTATCGGCATTTTTCTATCTATCTACACCAAGAGAAAATCACACGCCGCGTCCAATCGTAGGATTCATTGATCTATTGGTTCTCAAATACTATTTTTGTGCATAATCAGTTGACAAATTAAAGACATTGTAGCTGCATTGACAAATGACAATCTATATTTAACATTTACTATCTCAATACATGATTTACTTATTGATTTACCACACAAATATATACATATATTACTTGAAAAATTGGCCAAAGCAATAAGAAAATTGTCTGATTTGTTTTACAATCTTAGTATCTTACAACGGCTTCGATTGTTTCTACTAATAAAGATGCCTAAATTTGGTAGTAACTCAGATGGAGTTCATACCAGCTGCCATGGTTGTGAACTTGTCATATATATTGCAGTGTTTCATATTAGCCATTGAATTTATTTACAAGCCCTCAGCACTTATCTTTTATTTACCTTTCAGCAGTCTGCCAGCCTGATTCCTCTTCTACCTTTCGGCAGTCGGCTTCTCGTCTCCTCATTCATCTATAAAAATCTCCCAAAATATTCGGACTCAAAAATCTCCCTCTTTATGGCCACTGTGACTATAGTCTATAAGCACCCTATGAGTGTGGGTCAGAATCCGCTGCCATTATTGTGATGGCAGGGTGCTGCCATAGTAAATCTGGACAGTTCAAATTAGTTTGGACGGTTCAGATTCTTTGGATGATAGAAAGGTTTTTTGGGGGACCCATTTGCCATAGAGACTATGGCAGCACGCTGCCATCACAAACTATGGCAGCGGATAAAATCCCCTATGAGTGATGAGCCGATAATTTTAATAATAATTAAATAAAAAATCAAAATTAAATAAAAAGGCACCGTGACAAATATTTCTAGATTTAGTTTGGTCCGTGTTTCATTCGCCAGCCCAAAACACATTGTTCGAAAAAGTCACAGGTTTACAAAAAAAAAAGATTCTTTTTTTGGGTCCGTGAATCAAAATGTGACCCGAACTCTGGGTCCGCATACCATTCACCGGCCCCAAAAAAGTATCTTTTTTTTTAAATCCCTGAACTTCCTCGTACGCCGTGTTTGGGGCCGGCACTCCATTCACGGACCGGACTATATCCCGAAATTCGGGTTATGTATTTTTATTTATTTAATTTTGATTTTCTATTTAATTAATATTAAAAATATCGGAGTGACGAGTCTATGCCTCTATGGTTCCATAATAATAAGTGTGTCTTTGACATTGACATGGTTGAGTAATATCCAGTGTCCATACAAAAACCGTCCATAGCATCTATGAATTCATATCCCTTGCTGTAGTGCATTGTGCAGTTCAAACATCAGCCATTGATTGTCTCTCCATAGAAAAACCATCCATAGCATCTATGAATTCATATCCCCTATTGTACTGCATTGTGCAGTTCACAACGTCATCATTGATTGTCTCGCCAACGTGGGATCTCAAGATGATGCAACGGCTGATGTTGTAGACTGCATATACAGGAAGTTAGGGGATGAGCACTCAGCATCCATATGTTAAATTCCGGGATGTATCTTACATTTCGGAATATATTTGTTACATTTCGTTAGTGTTTTAAAAAAACCCGAGAGGTCCGAACCCAACCCGAGAAATCCGAGGAAAATGGACCGACCGATCCGACCCGGGCGTCTAATCGGGGCAACCCGAGAGGTGAGGGACGGTCCTCGCAAGGGTAGGTATCCATGTTCCCAAAAAAATTCCCGTGGAAACCCGACCCGAGCAAACCCGGGACCCGACCCTACCCAACCCGGGGTACCGGGGCAACCCGAGACCCTACCCGGGGCAACCCGGGATTCGACCCGACCCAACCCGGGGTACCGCGGTAATAACCCGAGGTAACACGACTTGGTTCCGACTTTTCCCGCCTATGTTAACAACTAATATAATATTATTTAAATTTTATTTTCAAGAAGAAATTTTGTTTTACAACAAATATAATTATTAAATTTTTTCTGATTTTCTATGTTACTTTTTCGGTATAAATAATATTATTTTAATTTTTTTTCATTTTTAATATAAAAATATTATTTTCCTAACGTTTAATTGTATAATATATATATATATAGAGTAAAACTATGGTGCTCCTAGGAGCACGGAGGCCTCCCGTGCTCCTAACTCAAAAATCATACTAAATCATCTCGAAATTTTGATTTATGGGTCTCATTAAATTCTTTATATCAAAACATCATAGGATACAAAAATTTTCCCTTTTTTTAGATTTTTAATTATTTGTTTTGTATTTTTTAAAGATGACATAGTTATATACATTATTTTATTATTATTTTGAGGTCATTCTAAAAAATTCCAAAACATATACTTAAGAAACTCAAAAAATGGAAAATTTTTGTATCATAGGAGATTTTTATATAAAGAATTTAATGAGAATGATAAATCAAAATTTCATGATGGTTTAATATGATTTTTGAGTTAGGAGCACAGGAGGCCTCCGTGCTTCTAGGAGCACGCTAGATTTACTCTCTCTCTCTCTCTATATATATATGATTAAAACAAATAATTTAATTTTTAATTATTTTTCATTTTTCATTTTTTAAGTATATTTTTCGATTTTTTAGTGTAAAATAGGTGTATTATATTTTTTATATATTTTTTTGTTTTGTTTTCTTATTTTTTTGACATATAACTCCAGAACCGGGCAACCCGAGCAACCCGGACCGGGAAACCCGGGCAACCCGAGAGGGACGGTCCTAAGCTAGGTCCAATCTCCTTCCCCTCAAAATTTTCCCGAGGTTTCCCGAACCGGGAAAACCCGTGGACCGAGGCGGGTTTGGACCGACCCGGACCTACCCGGACCGTTTTTAAATCACTACATTCCGTATATATTTATGAATGTATGGACGGTTTTTCAATGAACATAGATTCCCTGGTCGGGTCAGGTTCGGGTTCGGGTTCGATTCGGGTCGGGTCGGGTCGGGTCAGTTTGACCAACTGGAAATGTCGAGTCGGGTTGGGTTCGGGTCAGTCTGGCTTTCCCTGGAACACGGGTCGGGTCGGGTCGGGTTCGGGTCAGTCTGGCTTTCCCTGGAACACGGGTCGAGTCGAGTTCGGTTCGGGTCGGGTTTGGGTCAATTGACTTTCCTGAAACTCGGGTCGGGTCAGGTTTCGGGTCGCACGGGTCGCACAGGTTTTTCGGTCGGGTCAAAATTCGCCACATCTAGGTTTGTGGTTTTGTCACCGGACCAAAAGAAAGCCAGGAAAGATTTATCAGACGGGCCAATTTTATTCGGACTCGTCAGTCAGTCATGGCAAGTGCGACAAGGCTTTGGTCTTATATGGGCCCAAAAAGATAAAGCGAATTGCAGCACGGTACGACTCATATTTTAGTGGTTTATTACTTGAAATGCATCTCTTCTTGGGCCAGCCCATTTTCACTCTCATGGATATATAGCTCGGATTTGGGTATTTCATGTGGGCTTTTTTATGGATGTATGAGTGGTGATTTGAATTACGGATTCTTTATTCGAGAAAAAAAAATTGATTTTTGCACATGAGTATTTTGGAAGTGTTGATAATAATTCAAAATCATTCTACAAATTCAAACAAAAAAATTTCGTATATTTTTCATAATCTATAAATTTAGCAATGTTTGATGAATATTCAAACAACGTGTAAGTTCAATAATATGTATATACATTTTTGTTTTTGTTTTTTTTTTGTGGTAATGCTTTGATATTAAAATGACATGAGTATTTACATTCAAACTACTAGAAAAATATACATTTCAGGTAATGGTGGAGTGCTAAATCACATTAGGAAATATCGGATTTAGCATGGTAAATTAGCTAGCTTAAAAAATTGGTTGAACCAGCCTAAATTCTCCCTATTTATTATTGTGCGAGCATACAAACCATGAAACCAATGATGGTCTTTTGCTTGTGAAGGCAGAATTATATTATGAGGCAGCAATAAGGTAATGACAAGCCTATAAAGAAAGCGAATTTCGGAACTGAAATAGTTAGAGTTGACTTCTACAAGCTTGGTGACCAAGCTATGAAACCAAATTAATTAGTTGGTGACTTCTACAATCTAGAACGCATATTGAATCATTTTTTTTTTTTTTTTGGATAAAGATGAGGGTTAATATACTCAAATTTAAATGTCTGTAAAGACCTCCCGTTCGGATTTTGGAACCCGCGACCTCCCACACGGAGAGCGTTGTCCTTAGCCACTAGATCAAAGACTGGTTCTTCATATTGAATCATTGTAGACGGGTTTTTGCATTATATTTTGTAGAAATTGTACTACAGGTAATATGAAACACAAAATGGAGCTATTTAAATGACGTTTTTTTAGAGCAATTTACTCTAGTGTTATTTTGTATGTAATTGATATACTAACACATTTATTGTGCCCATATAAGAGCATCTTCAAGAGATGTTCAAAACCATTTCTAAAACCAATTATTGGGAATTAGATACAAAATTCAGACTCCAATAGAAGTCCAAAACATTTCCCAATTTTTGGGTTATCCCCAAATCTTCTCCAATATTAGCTACATTTGGGGAATTCGTCCGCACTCCAAATCCAAACCCAACCGCGCCATCCAGCGATCTTCCCTTGTTGTCTCTTCTCAAATCACCTCATATATCAAATCAGAGAGAGAAGTTTGTGTGTGTCTGTGTGTGAGGGAATGGCAGAGGCAGACAAAATCATAAAGATGATGCATGCTTATTGCTTAATGACATGAGTCTCTCCGTATGATTTTTTTTTTGGGGGGTACAATTAGTATAGACTGTAGACAAACTGTTGCAAAAATTGACTCGATCCGATTTTTTTTAGAAGAACTGTTATTTATCTGTATGCTTAAATGACATGACACAAACTAGTACTTAAACTTTGCTTAAACTCAAGAGGGTTGGTTTACTCTCTTCTATAGCCCAGGCCCCCTATTGGTGATACCAGTATAACCAATTAATTCATAATAGGCATTTTATTTTCTTAGCAATACCATACAATAGGGATCCATGTTTAGGAAAATTGTTGGAGTTTGAGGTATAATTTGAATTCCTAAAATTTTGAGGAGCTCCCAATATGATCATATTGGGAATAAATTATTGGGCTTCTCTTGGAGATGCTCTTAGCACGTTAATGGGTGCAATTTAAATTATTATAGGCAGGTCTGAGCATTATGTTGTGGATAAATTATACCAAAATTGATTTAAAGCACAAATAGGGCTATTTTAATAGATTCTTAGTGCATTCTAGTGTTATTTGATGTATAATTGACACATAGACACAGATATGATGCATATATAAATAAGTACGCTATGTAAATGCATTATGAATTTAATTAGTATGTTGACACAATTTAGCATTTTGGAGATGTAATTATTGATATGTTTGAGCAGGAATGTTACCACAATTATTTAAAGCACAAATAGAGCTATCTAAAAATTGATTAGTATGTTCCAATAAATAGGAAGAACGACTTCACTTAAACGGTTTAAAAACTCCCACCCCAAAAACTCCAAATTAATTTCACATTACCTCTAGATCTAGTAGACAAACAACTAGAAAAATACATTTGCGAGATAGAATGTGCATTCTTATCAGAATGAATAGTGTTGCTTATACATCAACGACCCACTTGATGAAATTAAGTCGCCCTCCAAATCAAAATCCATCAAGATCAGGAGGCAACACATGGAAATCTTCCCATTTGCAGTTGCCTGGCCATGGGGTTGATGTAACCTCTGCAACTTGTGATTGGATTGTGACTCTCTCCCTCTCCCACTCCTTTATTTTTTATTATTTTGTTATTATTGTTAATTATTGTTGTTATTATTATTATTATTATTTATTAGCACTGCTACTACTATTATTATTATGATTTAACCTTTGCCATTAGGTTGGGAAGTTGCCATAGCTATTTGGTTGAAATTAAAGATAAGTTTGTTACAAAAAAGGTTCTTAATTGTCATGAAAGCATATTGAACAGTCAATTTTAAATCAAGCAGTCAGCTCGATCCAGCACAACGCAAAGACTCTTTAATTGTAAGGAACAAACGGGAATTAAAAATGGACCTGCAACAATTTTGGTTACCGAAAGAAATTTAAAAAATATTTATATAATAAAAGACTAATTATGTTATAGATCGAATGGAATATGGGCAGTTCATTTTTCATAATTGGATGGTCGTGATATGTATTTTAGATACAATTAAAGAGACATGTTTGATAAGAACCACTCAATTCAAAATGAAAGGTTGCTTAGCAGATCTACAGAACAACCACTCATAATAAAAATTAGTTTATAGTGACAGGTCACGAGTTGAAACTCAAATACAAGATTATATATAAACATTCAAAGAAGAAAAGTTGGGTGATCTAGACCTCGCTTCATAGAGATTATTCGGATATTATTTTGGTAATAAAACAAGTGGAAAGTCCGATTTTAAGAGAACAACTAGACATATACACATAATTAAAATATAAAACAATAACGTGTTTGTTTATTAATATTTACAACCAGTACTCATTAAACTGCCATAATATAATTGTTTGACTAAAATATTATTTAAAAAAAAAAGAAATGAAATACTCATTGAAACTGAAGATAGAAGTTACATTGACTACAATAATATAAGCACCTTAATTAAGAAATGATCTCAATATTTTTTTATATGATGTTAATTAACAGATATGTTTGACTTTTAATAGCCATCTGTTCTGATAATAGTGTAATTAATTCAACGCAATATATATATATATATCCTCCTAACTAAAAGAAGATTTTTAGATAAAATATGTGATTTGCAACAAGAAAGGAAAGGTGCATTAGCCGTCTCCTACTTTTGTTAATTCACGAAAAGACCAAATCAATCTGGAACTTCGATCAAAAAATATTTTACTTGGATAATTGGATTCGGTGTACTAGCACATGTGTTTGCTGCAATTGACTGCGTTAACAAAGCAAACTAAAATAAAAAGGGGAAAAAAAGGAAATAACGAACTCATTTGAAAATAAATTAAATAACCAATGAGCTGCTTTGTGCTTTGCCAATCTGGCAACCATGTAGTTCTTCATATCACAGACCTGAGGATTTTCTAGGGCATCCATTTATTCAATCTTTGAGGTGGTAGTTACCCTAAAAATGTCAAATTATTATTATGTTTTTTTTTGGAATTCGGACTATTAAAAAGTTCGGATTAATAATCCGACTATCCAAAAGTTCGTTTTCATGGTGATAATACTATAAAATAAATTCCTATCTTTGTGAGAAACTAACGACAAAAGGAATTTTCCACACAGTACATTTATAATATAATATAATATAATATAATATAATATAATATAATATAATATAATATAATATAATATAATATAATATAATATAATATAATATAATATAATATAATATAATATAATATAATATAATATAATATAATATATTTCACTCCATAATAAATTTTCTTGTGTTTTTCCCCCTCAAAAATCAAAATAGCTCAATATTTCCATTAATACAAGAGGGGGGGGGGCCTTGCCTAATAAGTTCGGTCTAGAAGCACTAGACCAGTAGAACAATATTTTCTTCTTTTTTTCTGAAGGCATGAGTCTCGGTTCTTTACCTGAGATTTTTCAGCATGACTTTAAATGCGGTCAGGTCAACACCGAGCACAATGCAAATGAAAATATTGTTGCCACTCAAAAGACTTTGACCAGGAAGTATAGCTGAACAGCTGAATTCTATTTTACATACAAACTGGTGGTAGACATCATGTATACATGCTGCATACTGTTTTCAGTCGTTAGATATCTTCTTGATTCCTAAATCTGGATCAAGATCAGATCAAACGGCTGATGCTATTGCTGTGGAAGTGTGAACTGTGAAGGACGTATTTTTTTGTACTGTAGAGGATCCCAAATCTCACCAACAGATAAAAAGACCATTTTACAACTTTAATCTGGACCGTGGAACTCTGGATCTTGTTTCTTATCTTTATTTTAAAAGAAAAAAGACATTGTTCTGGTCTTCTAGAATTACTTTTTTTTTTTTTAATTTTAGTTTCCGGCCAGTGCCCAGTACTTTGGACCTTCTGTACATAAAACAAAAAATACAGTCATATTGCTGTCTGATCACATTGAACAATTTTTTTTTTATTATTCTCAAAAAAAAATTTATTATTAATTTATTATTATTTGGGGGTGGGGGGATATGAAAATTTTCAGCGTGATTGACCTTAGATGGAATTATAAAAATAAAACATAATTACAATATTACATGGGATTAATGGGATGCATCTGGTAGGTTTGTATGTTGACCTTTGGCTAGTTTTCCTGTTAAATTAATTATCGTGGAATCAAGTAGAATATTGTGATCCTAACAACCCCAACTTAAACTAATCATAAGTTAGATTAAACTAATTATCAGGATTCTAGAAGGAATTAAATATGGAAGTTGCATAATCTCAAAAGAACAAAGCTATGAGCAATTATGTAAAAATTATATTATTATTATTTTTTTTTTTTGCCTGCAACCCCAGTCAAACACATTCTTTGCATTAATTTGATTCTTACTAATAAATAGGTATCACGCAAATATAGCAATGTTTATTAAATAATAAATAAAGTAGTTCTTCTATAAACAACCTTCCATTTTTAAATAATCGAGTGACTCAAATTTTACAGATCAAGCACCTCTCTTAACTTGTACCAAAAAATATATCATAATTATCCGATTCAAAAGAATTAACGACCCATATTTATTTCAATCTATAAAAAGAACCCTTATTTATTTAAACCCTTAATTATTTGTTACTTGTTTGAAAATTCTAACAAGACAACACCCTGGTGAAAAGAACCCTGCTTTTAATTTCTCTGTTTGTAGAAAATTAGTGATATTAAATAAGGATATAATTATTATGACCTAACTATCTATCTCTGTTCATGGCCAACATTTTCCAGTTGTTATATCACTAACTTATATATCCTCTAGAAGGTCTAATTAAGAGACAGTATGGGGTGTCTACCATGACATATAATAAATTATAAAGCCTAATTAATTTCCAGACTAGTCATCTAGAAGGTCTTTCAATATTATGTTGGAACTTGGATTACTTGCTTTACGACTATGACCACTGGCACTGCAGCATACTTCTAACTTTCTAAGACTATCAACGGACTGGTCTTGGCCTCTTTGGCATACTAAAGACAATTTTCATATTTATGGATGCTAATGATTTATTTGGCTAGCTCTGATTGCAGTTGCATCACATCTTTAATCATTGGATTTTTATTTTTTTTTTTATAGGTAATATTTTGTTTCACCATTAATTGCCCATTTGTAAGGAGATTTGAGTTGATTTTAAAGGTTTTTATTTTTACAATTTCATTTAAATCAATAAATAGACTTAATTAAATATTTAAACTACTATTTTTTAATATTTGATTATTGTAGCTATCTATCTTCAAGCATGTGTACCTTTTCGTTTTTTTATATTTATCTAGAAAATTAAGATAGCTAACAATAAATAAATTGCCAATATTTTGTTGTCTATGTACTATGTATACCAAACATTCTGATATTAAATTAGAAAAAAAAAGAAAAAAGAATAGCCGGATGGACAGGGTGAACCCAGCGAAAACTGCCTAAACTGTTTATTGCAATTTTGCAAATATGTAATAGATGATCGCAACAGATTATGATAATACACATGATTAAATGTACAATGCAAAAAATATTTCAATTGATCAATTTATTTATTAATTAGGCTTCGGACGTTAAACAAGGTTTGTTCTTAACTTCTTACCCAACTGTCTAAGAAAATAAAAATTCTTATTCCTTAACAACCTCATATGGTAATGCTTGGATTTTTTTTATAGTTGGCGGCTTGATGGAGTATGGTTAGAATATATTTAGAAATAAACTAACAATTGTATGACATAATGTAATTAGTACATAGTTCACCCATTCGTCACGCTCATTTAAAATGTCAAAACGAGAGGCATATAAATCTAATTCTTTCACTGTCACTTTATCAAAAATTCTTTCACCCATTTCCTTACATAACATATTCCCTATTGTATATTTTCTTTCTTTTTTTTGTCTTTTCCACACAATAATTCTATGTTACTTCATCAAGTAAAAACTTTCTGAGACGGCAACATATATCCTGATAGTTACAACGTTAGTGGTCAGATGTGACAGGTAATATTAATACTTATCCATATTTAACAATCAGAGAGCAACATTGCTTAAATTTATTCTTAATTTATATTTCAACTTTGCGAGGAGTTGTTAGAAAAATTTAAATCAGCTGAATGCAGCAAAAAATTCTTTGAATTGAGAAGAATCCTATTGTTCTAGATGACCACACGAATATACAAAGCAAGACGCCACTGAAGATCCAATGACATCTAGCCGTCCTGCTCCTGCACCGGTTTCCTGGGACATATCCACTGCATGATGGACCGGGTGTTCCGTGTGGCTTTAGTAACTTTACCATTTTCCCATAGAAAAGAATAACAGAAGTTCACGAAACATCAAACACGTATTAAGCCTGAAATCTG
The DNA here is from genome assembly GCA_030179965.1 of Cyperus esculentus. Taxonomy (NCBI): domain Eukaryota; kingdom Viridiplantae; phylum Streptophyta; class Magnoliopsida; order Poales; family Cyperaceae; genus Cyperus; species Cyperus esculentus. The sequence goes on along the minus strand of JASGLE010000025.1, from coordinate 2,396,661 downwards.
AATCCCGAGTCCGACAAAGGCAATGCATCTCAGTCTCAGACTCTCAGTATCCTTTCTTTCCCTACATTCACATCTGAGCCGTCCGTTCTGGAGATAGAGAATAGCGGCGGATCACAGGATCAGTTAGTTACCTTTTGGTGCGTTACGCGGGGAAAGAATGAATGGATGAACCGGAATTGAACGAGGGCTTATCCTCTGCGGCGCAGTATTTTACTGGGCAGCGAATCAACGATGACGATTATTGGAGGCCTTTGACAAGATGGATTACACGAATCTTAAAGCAGATCCAACAGTTGAAACGCTGCGCGCGCAGTAACTTACTGCGCAGAGAGGATGTGAATTCGAACCGACCTCGCAAAACGTATCAGTATACTGTCATCCTTCTAGAAGCAGCAGTTCCACGATCTCCTGTTAACACGTTGACACGTCCGTCCGCCAGCCTTCTTTCCCAAGTATCCAGTAACCAACCTTCCTTCTTAGCGCCTACGGGAAACAAATTTGTTCAAAAAAACCCCTTAAAAATAACCTTCTTAGAAGTTAGAACTTCAAGATTATCTACTGCCGTAGGCAACGGACTGGACGAATCCGTTGATTAACTACTTAATTCACTAACCCCTTCCCAATTCCCATACTCCCCTTTTTTTAAGCTTTTGCAACTAAACAAATACAAGTTCTTAACTACCTTTTCACAAACGGACACCTCCGTTTGTACCAACTGGAGAGGGGCACGCGAAAGCGATTTGATTTCCGAGTTCCGAATACATAAATAAATCTCCCCTTAAATAACGCCGCAGCATCTCTATTTCTTCCTAATCTCTCCCTCTTTAAACCCCCCCGAAATAAACAAACAAAGTAACAAACTTTAGCCTTTCTATTTCCCAACAAACTCAGATAACAAAAGCAGAGCACCGCAAAGCAGAGCAGAGCAAAGCAAACGAAGAAGAAAACGCGGAGATCATCGAATCAATCAATGGCGACTGCGAGGGACGAGGAAGACAGGGAGGAGGGAAGCGAATTCGAGAATTCAATGGCGAGGGAGGAGGAGGAGGATAGGGAGACGACTCCGGTTTCCATTCCGTCCACTTCAGGGTTTGTCTCCGGTGAAGAAGCGGAATTGGGAGATGCTGATGTTTCTAACCACGATTCCCCCGAGAGGATCTCGGCGATCGATTCCCTGGCTCAAGATCAAGAAGAGGATTCCTCCGACGGTTCCGAGGACGAGTTCGAGTTCCCGTCCGTGATCAGAAACTCGCCGGTGCGCGTGCACTATCCAATCTACCCTGTCTTCGGCCGGTCGATCATCTCCCCTCCGTCGAGCCCTGATCTGGACGCCGCGCCCGTTCGTCTCCCTCTGAGAAAGCTGCTAGTCGAGGAGCGGAACTCCTCCATCGGATCGACCTCGTCCTCGTCCTCCACGGCGGAGACGGTGGAGTTAGAAGGAATTCCGGCCGATAGCTACTGCATCTGGACACCGGGATCGGTTCCTCAATCCCCGACCAGATGCCACAAGTCCGGGTCGACGGGATCGCTGGTGAAGTGGAAGAAGATCAGCGATCTGGTGCTCGGGAGGAGCCAGAGCGACGGCAAGGAGAAGTTCGTGTTCCTCTCGGCCAACAGAGGCACCGCCACCGCAGCGGCGGCGAAGGAAGAGAAGAAGGAAACGAAGAAGGGGAAGAACAAAAAGGGAGGCGGTAAGGTTACCAGCGAGGTGGATACGGTCACCGCCCACAGGATGTTTTATGGCAGTGGCAAGTCCGGTGCGGGAAACAATGTGGCGGGTCAGAGGAAGTCGTTCCTGCCCTACAAACAGGACTTGGTAGGGCTCTTCGCCAGCGTCAATGGGATCAGTCGGAGCCACCACCCGTTCTAATTAGGTTCAGAAGATTTTTTTTTTTTTACTTCGTTTGGAGATAATAGAAAGTAAAAAAAAGAGAGAAAAAAAAAAAGAAATTGAGGGGATTTAGTTCACATAGATTTAGTAAAAGTTTGCTGATTTTGATTTACTTTTTGTTTTTTTTTTGGGGTTATTTTTGGCTCATTTGGAAGCTGTACATACTGGATGGCTGATTAGCTGTATGCATGCTGCTGACGGATTAGTAGTCGTTTTATCGCTACTCTGTTTGTATATGATAAAAAAGAATAAAAGATGATGATGATGATGATTGATGAACAAATAATAAGATTGGGATTTGTCAATGTTTGTTCATGACTTGTCATGTTTTGTTTAGGTTTTAGCTTCTATTGTGCAACATTGATTGTTACTTGTGTGGTACATGTTCTCCGAACAAATAAACAATTTAGATAACTATCAGGTATTATAAGTGTACCCATATCTTCAAGTATATCTAGAACTAGAAGTGCTGAACAACTGGGGATATATAAAATATATACAGTCAATGCTCAGGAACTACACGCTTAATTAATTAATTAATTAACCAAAAGAGTTATCATTGGTCCATTTCATATCATATGCATGCCTAAAGTAAAAAAGATGTGGTGCAAAACCGGAGGGATGTCGGTGTGAATGTGGCTGTAGTTACTAATTAGGCCTATATAAAGTGTAGTTGTTTTTGTGATTATGATTTTATCTCGCTGTGTTCATACGAGAAGTGTGAGCGCATGTTACCTAGCTGTCGTGAGGCATGACATGAGAAATCCATGCTCTTTTTTATTTTAAGTACTTGTACCATCATAATACTGTGCTAATAAACTGAGTAATTGTATGAGTTTTGACTTGTGTATAAAGGCTCCACTGTATGTATGGCTTTTAGGTGGCAGTTCACTGTTTCGTAATCCCCCTCTTTATGTCTGTCTTTATTTCTTTCTAACACTCGTTTTGTTGGCGGGTGCAATTAAATTAGGTTACGTCCCTTTTCCAATTAAATGAACTATAGTACGATACTGATGAAAACAGAGCAGGGGAATATTCTTTGTGCAATGGTGGCGAGTACACGGTACATCAAAAAAATAAAAAAAAGGAAATATACACATCTTTATGATAAATGGATGTTATAAACAGTTACAATGATAAATTGATAACAAATATTTCTGACAAGAAAATGTGACTAAATCTGAAATGTTTTTCTTCTTGGCATCCATTTTTTTTATGGCGATGATAAAGTCAAATTTCGATTCTCTCTTATCATAATACAAATTGATATACTTGTTAAGAAAAATTTAAAAAACCTCGCATATGTAAATTAAAAAGAAGGCGATACCTGTTTTCCTTAAAAAATAAATAAAGAAATTGTTGTTCTCGTGAATATTTCAAGATTTCTTGTGAGCATAAAGCTGAAACTAGAATTTATCTTACCGTGGCATATTACGTCAGGAATGACGATTATTTTTGCTGATAAGTGTAACAGAAATTGAGTGGACCAATTATGTATGAGTATATCTAAGGAATAATATATTATATTGCGATGTCCCACTCATTTATGGATCTACAAGTTCTCAACTTCAAATTATTTTGATCACTGTCCCAGCAATAAATAAGCTTCTACATACTTTTATTTGAGGCATAATATATAATCTTGTAATTTATCTTTTTAACATGATAGGCACCTGAATTCATTCACAATAAAATATAATAAATTGTTTTTTTTAATCTGAATCCAAATGACACAAAATATCAACAAAAAATTTCTACAATTGTCTAATCAATTTTGTCACGATAAACTACATCTAGAGAGACAAATTTTTGAAGCGCATAATTCATTAAAAAAAAAATCAATTGTGTTCATTTTGGCAATTTATTTACACATATTCCTTAGTTGTATAGGAGAGAGATGATTTAAAAATAGAGAAAATAAATAAGGAATATGTGTAAATAAATTGCCAAAATTAACACAACTGATTTTATTTTATTTTTTTCATGGTACCATCTATTGATCGGAATCATTGGATGGTTGAAATTATTTTTAACTTTTTGAAAAGATAAACTTATATACCAGAACCGGACTAGCTTAAAAAGAGAAGTTGTTCTTTCTTTTTCTTTTTTTTTTTTTAAGAACAACTCTTTTTCCACTTCAAAAAAAAAAAAAAAAATTACTTGATAAATTTGCGTACCTTCTCTTTTAGGAAAAAGCATCACCGGAAAAATTAGTGGTCCAAATTAAATTGGGGGCAGTTAGTTGAGTTAATTAATGAAATTGCAATTTGCAAGATATATATTCTCAGAAGGATAAAGAAAACACTCGACAAGTCACAATCTATCTAGAGGTTGATCTAAAATATAAGATTAAAAGGTTTGGTATCTGCTGCTATCGAATATCAGAAAGCATTGATGATTTATATATCTTTCTATCCTGGTTTAAGTAACCGAAATCTAACAACATTAAAAGGTGCCCCGGAATTAAAATTTGTGGCATATATAGTGCAAACCGGTGGCAATCAAAAGTTACAATTAAAATCCTCGTTTGCACATTTTTTATGTTTAAAGAGACATACGTTCCAACTAACAATTCATTATATAGACTTGTATATGTATATAGGGAGTTAGACTCCTGTGTTAGCATTTTGGTTTAAAGTACTGCTAACGCCTCAAAATTTATAATATTTTCTTACTTTGTGTTTTCAATTCCGATTAAAAATTTAATTAAATCATAATTGTATCGAGTTTGAATATGAAAAGGGTAAACAAAATCAATATCTTAGTGCTACCATTTTTTTTTTTTTTTGTGCAAATATCTAATAAGGGGCACTACATATTGTGAAATGTGGTTTATATGGGGTCATGGACGTAATTCCTGTGACTTGTGCCGTTGTGCCGTGTGCGTTAATTTCAACAGATACATCATGGAGTACATTGAGAATCATATCTCCACTATATAGTACTAAAATATGGTTGTTGTGATGCATGTCTAAATCAATTTAACAATATTGGTTAATAACATAGAAAGCCACCCAAGATGTTGGAAAGCACAAAATGACAAAAAGCTTAATATTAATATAAACCACTTTCTCTAATCATCATTTTATTTTATAATTAGAAAAGGGGAACTTAATTGCGGCCGAATCCAGTTAAGTTTGCATGCATAATAAAAAAATGATCAGTGCCTTTAAAACCATCTCAAAACTCAGACTGACTTAAACTTTGCTTCTAATTTAGATGGCAGTTAATATATGCACATCAATTGCATACTTATGAACTATATTATAGATAGTAAGATATGGTGACAGTGTTCAATCCTATTAAAGTATTAATATAGCATGTCCCCTATGAAAATAAAATTAAGGATGGGAACCGCCAACGCTAACAACTGATGTTAACTTGGAGTTGTCTTGGATCAGAATTAAATTCTAATCACTGTCTCTTGATGAGAACAAAACTAACGAAATGTTCTAAACACACATCAAAACGCACATATTGTTGCTTACTACGGATACTTGAAAAGGTACAATCCACAAAAGCAATTTTTTTCTGGTTTGATACTTAAATCTTTATAGTCCATATAATGGTCATGTATTATTTATGATAAAGCTCATCTTTTATTTAGAACCATCTTTTGGCCTAGAGGCAAAAACAATGTTTTCTGCTTGTAACATTGCAGGTTCCAAACTCGAATGTGAGATTTTTTTAGACATTTAAGTTAATTTAAATGGCTTGACCTCATCCTTATTTTTAAAAAAAATGTCTTAAGTAATTATTAAAAAGATGTAATAACCACTGAAAATCTATCTAATATTGTCTTTATTTTTTTCGCTTGACTAGTTTAGATACTAAGCAATCTACAAATACATTTGTTTCTTCCCATGTAATGAGCTATTTCTTTGGAGTTTAAATGGGCCCGAATGTCTATTTCAAGAACCAAGAAGATTTAAGCAACCACGTTGTATACCATCAGTTGTTTACTCTGTGTTTCTTTAAACCTTCTGTTGTGTGCATTGGGCTCTGAAATACCACTCAGTATTCTGTGGAAGCATCTCTTTACTCTTTTAATACGTCTCCATCTCTTCATGTTTCCCAATTGGTTGTAATTAAACTAATGAATCAGACATATTTATCGTCAACCAATAATCGCTTACATTACGTTTATATATGGTCTAACTTCTCTCCTTAACGCGACCATCCATTTTCAGAAATATGTTCCTTAATTTTCAGAAGCATTTTTTTTATCTTTTCTTTTGCGATGCATTTAGTTTGTAGATTTAGGTTTAGGATTAGTTTGCTTGAGGACAAGCAAGTATTTAAGCTTGGGGAGATTTGATGCATCCCATTTGTATCTACTTATTTTTAGGATTTGTACCTTTATTTTACTTAGGATTTTTAGATTTAGTTGCATTTAGTTAGTTAGATGTCTAAAATTGAGTCAATTAAGTTTTTAGGATCCAATTTGGAAAAGATGAGCAAAAATAGGCGAAGAAGCACACAGAAGACACGGGTGCAGACCGCAATCTTGTGTGTACGGTCCGCACTCAGATCAAAACTGGAGCATCTAAATTTGGGCTGAGCACAACCGCCGACAATCCACTTTTGGAGCAGCCGACTCCCTATTTCCAAGGGAATGCGATCCGCATCGACTGAAGCCCAGGTCGCAAAAGGAACAAAACCGACTGGTCCTCTATTTTCCGGAACTGATAATTCAATTGAAGATATCTAAATCTATTCTTCGTTCCATAAATTAGAGGTCGGTTCCAGAGGAAAGAAGGTTATTTCTGGGAGCATCCAATGCCTATAAAAACATCGTCTCTTGAGAGGTTCATTGTCTGGTTATCTTGTGAGTATCTTGTTATCGAGTGTTTAGAGTTTAGTTGTTAGTTTAGAGTCCATAATTTAGTCGAGTTTAGTTTAGTTTAGAGAGTTGATAAGAAGAGGGAGATTACTCGGAGAAGAAGATCTAAGGCGTGTCAAGCCTCATCGACTCGCTCTTCAATCGGTGTTTTTCTTTCTCTCTTATTTTATTATGTTTTCTTTAGTCATGTCTGAGTAGTAGTCTTTGTTTTAAGGGTTTAGGATGATATTTGTTTGTATGGATTAATTGAGAACTTGTTTTTAATGTTTACGAATTAAAGTTATTTTCAATTTGCTTGTGCTTAATAATAATTGTGCTTGAATTGTTTCTTGTTCGTTTGGTAATAACCTGTAAATTATGCGCAGATCTAGTTGGTAAATATAACATCATCCGATCAAGAATTGATACTTGTGCTAATTGGGTAGATAACTTGTTGTCCAAAAGTACCCGAGAGGAGAAATTGTGGTTTGAACGAGAGTTAAAACCAGACCCTAGAATAAAAGTGAATTGAGCTTAGGATTAGATGAATTGAACTTAGGTTTAGAGATAATCCTATGGGGCTTGTTCGGCATGCATGGTAGACTTAAATTTTAAGTTTGGCTAAGGAAGATGTGTTCGGCAACAAGGTTAGTGGGTAAAAAGCTTAAGGAGCTCCTTAAGCATGGCAAGATGCTTAAGCCATGTAGAACCATGCCTTAAGACCTTGGGCATGACTTAAGAATTTGGGCAAAAGCAGCACTAAGGCAAGAGTATTAAGTCAAACTAAGGAGCAAGTGTTCGGTTGGCTTAAGACTCCTTAAGACTCTAAGGAAGCTAAAGGAATACTAAGTCATGGTTGCCGAACAAGCCCATGAATTTCTAATTGAACTAAAGGTGTTATTTAGGATTGGATGAATTGAATTTAGGTTTAAAGATAATTAGATTATTTAGGAGTCAGTAACTTTAAGTAACAATTGAAATCCGAACCAAAACTGCTATCTGTTTGTTCCTTGCAGACCGCAGAGTGACAGACTGCGGATCGCAAAAGCAAGTAACCGACAAAGAATCTATCTCTCGGACAGTTATCTGCAGACTGCAGTTAACCCCTGCGGACCATTAAGCTGGTAACCGAAAGAGAGGCGAAATTGTACACCTTGCAGATCGTACCTATCAACTGCTGGTCGCAGGCAATTGATCCGGACAACAAACTGATTCTGAAAACCCTAGGAACGCCTGTTTAGCATATGTTTAGAGTCTTTATTTACTGTTATTTACTTTTTACCTGTTGTTAATTAGGAAACCAATCTTGAAACAAACCCCCCCCCTCCCCCGAAAACTTTAGGATTAGAATAGATTTTAGAGCATAGTTTAGATTTAATTCCGTCCCTGTGGATTCGATCCCGACTATATTGCAATAGATCGTACGCTTGCGATCAAGGGCATAATTTAGGGTATTAAAAGCCTATACACTTTCCAGAGGTCAAGCTTTTTGGCGCCGTTGCCAGGGACGGCAACCTTTATTTCTAGACTTTGCTTTATTTTCTTTTCTAGTTCTAACCTTCTCTTCTAGTTCTTCTTTTTCTTTATTTCATGTTCTAGTTCATTGGACATGGCCGACGAAGCAATTCAAGCTCAGCTCGCGTTAGAATACGCTAACAACGAACGAGAGAGGCTTCAAGCAGAAGTCGAGCAACTAAGGCTAGCATTAGAGGCCGAACAACGAAGGAGAGATGCCGAGGCTGAAGCTCGACGTCACGGGCCGCGTACTCTCAGAGATTACCACATCCCCCGTGCTGACGATGCACAAGGACCCATCGTACTTCCTGACATAGTTGGGGATCCTCCCAACTTTGGCTCAGGGGTAGTCAACCTCATCCAGCAGAGCTGTTTTCACGGCTTGGAGTCGGAGAACCCACACGAACACATCAACAACTTCCTTCAATGTTGCCGAACCGTGAAGAACATCATGGCAAGCCCAGACTACGTCAGACTGGCTTTGTTTCCGTTCTCCCTACGAGACAAAGCAAGAACATGGTTTAATTCTCTTCCCACAGGCTCAGTTGGTACTTAAGCCGAATTAGTTACTCAATTTCTTGAAAAATACTACCCTGTCAGGAGAACTGCTAAAGTTAGAGCGCAAATTTCATCTTTCAAACAAGGGTATGATGAACCATTGAGTGATGCTTGGGATAGATTTAACTACTTGAGACAGTCTTGTCTGCACCACAACTTTTCTGATTGGATGTTAGTTGATGCATTTTATGATGGTCTAACTTCACAGAGTCTTGTTTTGGTTGATTATGGTGCAGGTGGGTCTATCATTGACCATGAGCCACATGAGATCTTGGAGCTATTTGACAGGTTGGCACAACAGCAACAATGGTCCAACCGTGAGCCAATCAGAGGTCAGAAAGAGCGCTATGAAGTAGTTCAACTCGCTTTGATGCAAGCCAAAATAGAAGCCCTTCAGTTACAAGTTGACAAGCAGAAGGCTACCTCCAAAGCGGTGCAAGCCCAATCTTGTGCTCTTTGTGGGGACGAATCTCATGACTACGACAACTGCCCCCTGCGCAACCTGAGAAAGGGCACGTAAACTCTATCAACAATGAGCCCTCATACTTCCCAAAACCTCCGTTCTCACAGTCATACTCTAACGACCCAATTGACCGCCAAAACTAGAGAGACCAACCTGACCGTCCCAACTTTGGGTATCAGAACCAAGGGCAAGGAAGTGGAAACCGTAACTTCTGTAGCAACAACCACTTCCAAAACCAAAACCAGAACCGCAATACCCCGCCAAACAACGTATACCGCCCACCAAACGCACATGCCCAACAAGAACCATACGTACCACCCGTGGTCAACACCTTCATGCAAGAGCAAACTAAGATGAATCAGATGCTCTTTGAGCAGATGCAAACCATGAATGAGAAGTTGGCTAGGATTGCGGGAGGTAACATGAGCGCGGCATCGAGCTCGGAAAACACGAAGAAGCTACCAAACCAACCAATCAATCCCATCGGCGAGGTTAAGTCCATCCACACTTTGAGAAGCGAAACACAATGCCCTGACCCTACCATTCTAGAGGAAACAGACCCATGTTTTATCAATCCAAATAACGATGAATCTACACAAGAAGCATCGGAAAACACCTCTGGAACAGCAGCCTGCGGACCAAACCCTTCTGTATACGGTCCGCACATCTCTCAGTTAGCCGAAACCGAGAAGAGCACGGTCTAGAAACCATCGCAATCGAAGCAATCAGGCCCAACCGACACTGCCTGCGATCCGCAAACACGAGCATGCGGTCCGCAGGAAGGGCAATCTGAGGGGCAAATTGGTCAAAACATTGAACCTGTTTCGCGTACCGAGTCGACGAAGGACAAAGGCAAATCTTCAGAGACTAAATCGCCCTACCAATCACCTTTCCCGTTCCCACAGAGACTCGCCAAATGTCGATTGGACGAGCAAGTTTCAAAGTTCACTGAGGTCCTTAAATAGCTCACCATCTCAATTCCATTCACCGACGCACTTGCACAGATGCCTTCCTATGCCAAATTCTTGAAGGATATCATGTCTAACAAGAGGAGCCTAAACGATTGTAAGAAGGTGCAGCTCAACCTCGAGTGCAGTGCAGTTGTAAGCCATGAGCTACCTCCTAAGCTTGGGGACCCGGGCAAGTTCACTATTCCCTGTAACATTGGTAGAGCAGTTATCAAAGAAGCTTTGTGCGATTTGGGCGCAAGCGTGAGTCTCATGCCGTACTCCGTCTTCAAAAGGATTGGTGTGGGAGAGCTCAAGCCTACACATATGAAGTTACAGCTAGCAGATACGCGCTTACCATTCGGGATAGTTGAAGATGTGCCAGTTCAGGTGGGCAAGTTCTTTGTGCCGGGAGATTTCGTTGTGTTGGACATGCATGAAGACAAGGATGTACCGATCATCCTAGGACGACCGTTCTTGAGAACAGCCCGAACCGTGATTGATACGCATGATGGAACGCTAACTATGAACATTGGTGGTGAAAAAGTTCAATTTCGGATCGCGGAAGCAATGAAATATCCCGACTTGTCCGAAGACTGTTGCCAAATGGACATAACCGATGATGCGGTCCATGAAGTAGTCACAGAACCTATTGTTTGCGGTTCGCAAGGACCTTCTTGCGTTCCGCAAGATGAAGAATCCGAGGCAAAACTTACACCACCGCTCGACGTTCCTAGTGAGGTAGTTACGAAACCCTTGTCCGCCAACCTTAGAAGGCTTTTTAAGAAGTTAAGGAATCGCAAGGACAAATCAACTCCTGTGAATTGTGACGCACGAGAAGACGAACTCAAGGGAAATTCTGACAAGTCATGGTTGCACCTAACCACACGCCTTTTCGAGCCACCATAAGAAGCAACATATAACGTATTATGGTCAAGCTCGGGACCTAAAACAAGCGCTTCTTGGAAGGCAACCCAAGGTTTAGGTTTAGTTAAAAATATATATATATATATAATAGAGTTAGGCTACAATAATATGCATATCACGGTTTTACCGTGCTATGCAGTCCGTATCTCCATTTTCGGTGTCCAAATAGTCGATCCGAACCGCTAAACTTAATCTTTACATCAAAATATGCTAGCAAACCAAATTTTATAATTTTTAGAATTTTTTTGCTATTTTTAACGATGGGGAGAAAATCACTATTTTTGTATATACCAGATCCCTTGGATGTAGTCATTTTCTCCCTATCGTTAAAAATAGCAAAAAAATTTGGTTTGCTAGTATATTTTGATATAAAGATTAAGTTGAGCGGTTCGGATCGACTATTTGGACACCGAAAACTGAGATACGGACCGTATAGCACGGTAAAACCGTGATATGCATATTATTGTAGCCGGACTCTATATATAGAAAAAAAGAAAACAAGAAAAAAAAATTAGGAGTTGTTAGTTTTGTCTGTTCATTTTTAGGAGTCAGGAGTTCAATTCACGGAACCAAACAGGTAGTGGAGATTCACAAACATGGAGAAACTTGTAAGTTGTAATTGAAATAATATTAGATTTTTTTATTAAATTGTATTAATAAAAATCTGAAACCCAAAATTGTTTGTATATTAAACTTGAATAAAAGTAATAGAGTTGGATATTTAAAAATCCGAAATCTAAAAATCCAAAATGCAAAATATTAAACTTGTAGAAGCTGGTTGTTGGATATTTCTTCTGGCAAAGTATATGTTGAACATATATTCAATCGCTTTGCTCACAATTGTGGGCGAGACGGGCGGGCGCGGGCGTGGGGAGGGCGGGCAAGGGCGAGCGCGGGGGGTGGGCAAGGGCGGGCGCGGGGGGCGGGCGAAGGGCACAAGCGGGAAGGGCGACGAGGGGCGGGCGGGTTTCGGGGGGAGACAACAAATATCCAGACCCTTGCCCTTCGAGACCCGCCCACCTGACCCAAGACGGGCGGGTGAGGGTTGTGGGCCCAGGAGGACACGGACGGACGAAGGGCACGGGCGGGCGGGGGCGGGCGTGCCTGAGACGGGCGAGAGCACAACACTACTCTCAACAACCACTATACGAAAAACAATCTCACAATCATCCTTACTATATATAACAGCATATTGGAAAAAATGACATGAAATGACTATCCTCACATCTGAGTCGTTGATCATTTTCTTTGATAGATCAAAACCGTTGATGTACTTTAATGCCCATTGACCTTCTCAACCTAACAAAATTAAAGGCGCATATAAATTATCTCAATTTAAGACTCATTACATATTATCTTAAAAGTTTATTACAAGAAATAACAATTCTAGCCCAAAGCAAGGCGTGTGCTTTTCACTAATAACTTGATATAATGCACTCAATTCACAATCGCGACTTCTTGATTTAAAATTTAATTAATTGTTAGATTCCCACAAAAAAAAGAATTTAATAAATTAAATCCTAAACCTAGACCTTAGTTTATTATTAGATCCTAAACACTAAATCATAATTTACTTTATTAAATTCAATAAAAATCTTAAACCTTAATTTAATTAACTAATTGAAATCCTGAATCTTAATTTAATTAATTAATTTAAATCCTAAATTTAATTTAATTATTCAATTAGAATCCTAAATCCAAAACATACCTTTAATTAATTAAATTCAAAAATAAATTCTAGCCTTAATTTAGTTACTTAAATCCTAAAACTTAATTTGATTCGGTATATTTAAAATCCCAAGCCTTAAATTAATCGATTGATTAAAGAGTTATCAGGTTATTATCCGTGCCACAAACGCCGAGGGTGAAAAAAAAAAAAAGAGAGGTCGCTTGACCAGTTGACCGTACTCCCCATTTAGTCCCACCACCGCCACGGGTGGGGACCCATAGGCCATAGCAAATCACCTCCTCTCGAGGTCCCTTGTTTTTCGACTCGGCTTCGTTGTTCAAAAGAAAATTTCCCGGAAGTTTGAGAGCCACCGTAACCGTAACCCTAAACCCTAATCCGTACAACGTCCGGAACCTAATTTCGGGAACAGTCGGGAGGGAGGCGTTGTCTGAAGAGGGCAGCGATGGAGGTCGACGGCCGTTCGTCACCGTTGCCGGAAGATGGGAGTGAGTCCGATGACTCCAACCCTTATGTCGTCGATGTTAGCAAGTACTGCCGACCCGAAACATCGGACTGGATAGAAAAGGAGGGCGCTCTTTACTGGCAGTCTCTTGACGAAACGAGTACGTATATACTTTTTCATTATTTATTATTATTATTATTATTATTTATTATATGCTGATATGCTCTACGGATGTGGGTTTCTTTCTTCAATTTGCAAGTAGCTTTGGAGATACCGCTGTACTGAACTCAAACAAATTGATATATATACACTTATTCTTTTGCTGTAAGGTAAGGCAGTAGAGCTTGGAAAATGAGAAAGTCTATGGTACCTGTTTAAACTTTTTCATAACCTTTAAGCGAGCCATATAATATTATACCCATTTTGATGCTTCTAAAGCTGTCAAATCCAATATTATGTGCATTTAATTAACATTAGGCAGGGTCTTAGCTATGTGAAGAAAATTAAGGGCGATAAGCATTAGCATTAACTATTATTGTTTACCTATCTGTTATGATGTGAATTGTGCAATTGATTCTTATTCTGGATCTATTGGTGCAGAAAAGCGGGAGCTCTTGGCCGTGTCTGACAGAGATCTTGTCGTTTTCTCGGAAGACTATATCCGGGATCCATGGCTGGTGGATTTCCTTCAAGGTGCAACGGCGTTCTTTCAGCTCCATGGTACTTGGAAGATGTTCGTCTGTCCTGACCTGGATTGCTCACGTGTATTCAAGGATCATCAGTCACTCATCGGTCACCTTAAGTGCGATCACTTCCAAGACTTTTATCCTATCGCATGGCCATCCTCGCCACACACTCTGGTTGAGGAGCAACGGTTTGCTGTTTCCCTCCGTAAGATGGTCTGGAAACCAATAGTTGTTGAGGCCGCGCTGGCTACGCTCTCAACAATGTGTCTATATCCCGAACCCGTCACTATGGTGGATGCGTGTGCCAATCCTGATTGGCTTAATTCCTTTGATTGGGTGTTCTCGGACGATCGTAAAAGGAAGAGGCTTTTGCTTCAATTGAAAGAGGGATTCAGATTTTTACTCGCTAAGCAAGAGCAGACTTCTTTGTCATTGGTCTCTGATGGAATCTTCATGACAATGACTGCCCTGGCTTCCAAGCACATTTTCTCTGTCTATGCTCCCGCCCCCACATACAATTTATCCTATCTCCAGTGCCTTTTGGAGCACTCTCCGCTATCCTTCTGTTTGTTGGAGGCAGAACACCTCTCCCGATTTGTTAAACTTGTCAAGGTCATGTGCCAGATTGTCAGGCAGGGCACATCGTACTCTGCAAATCGAGGACTGGATTCTGCTCAAGTTGATATTAGCTGGAACTCAAGTAAAATTCTGGAAGTGCTCTCGGCTTCTCTTGGTGCTGTTTCTGTTGAGAATGGGTTTCTCACCGATGGTGACTGGGAATCACTACTCAACTCATTGTGCAGGGTGCCGCCCATGCCCTCGATTCAGAAAATCCCCAACAAAGCTGCCGGGATCTTTTCTCGTGTGCAGAAAATACTGGAACACTTGAGAGAGGGTACTAGCGTCGCAAGTCCTCATCAGTTTGGCTTGGCTCGGATTGTGTTTGGGCCATGTAACATCCCCGGGGACTCTGTGCCAGCAAAAACATGGAGACAATCGATCCTAGCTGCACCAAACTCCTGCTATCAGAACCTTATTGCTGTTAGGGGGACTCATTTGAACTTGAATGTATGTTATCTCATTTTGGGGTTTGTGATTCTCAGATCCCATTCTTTTTTTGTTTCCATATAATTGTAGGCCATCTTTGTTTCCTGTTGTGATCCACTGAACTAAGCTGTGTTTGTAGAGGGAGCTGTACCGTATTCGACTTGTCTATGAATTTCTGCACTTGGATTCTCAGCTCCGCCAGCTCTGTGAAGTCGACTGTCACAAATATATTTTACTACTCACTGGATCTTTCTTACGGGTATGACAATCTAATTTCTTGAACGTTGATGTGTTTTCTCTTGCATGTATTGATTACTTCTACACCTGCTCTTATTGTGATGGGACTACTCAATTGCAGGTGAAATTGTATGTTGCCTTGAGACGCCGTGGACTTCCGGTGGAAGAAGGCAATCCTGTTGCGGTATGTGATACGGAAATTTATAGGACTAGCTCATTTTAATCAACTTGACAAATATGACTAGCTGGTTATTGAGTTTTGCATGTGCGCTTCTGAAATCCCTTTGTTGGTATTTGGGGTACAATTGTATAACTTGACACCTATGTATACAAACTGCCAGGTATCTGTTGTAGGATTAAAATATTCATGGATTAACTGGTCTGGTTTGTTATAGGGATGCCAAGGGTCAGAGGCTTAAGTGGCACCGAGTTTGTTTCCTTTGTAGTACTCCCTGCACTGTGGAGTGGGCGCCTGGGTGAAAGAACAAATGGGTAGCTTTTTAGGGGGCGGGAAATTTGTTGAACGGTTCAGATTTAGGATGCTGCATCCACTCCACAGCTGCAGGTACCACTGTGGCTGTGAACTCTCCAAGTACACCAACCTGTGGTTTGTTTTGAGTCAGCTTAGAGTTGTGCTGCAGACATCATAGCTTTAGAATTTGGGATCAGGTCAAGTTTAAGGCCTGTATAAAGAATTATGTTTACCGGTTTTTCACATCATCTGCAGATTTTTTTTTCAGAATATGAAGTGCATAATAAGTTGTTTGTTTTCTTGAAGGGATCTATGAAGTCAGAATTACTACATTTGTCTTACTGAAAATCATTGAAGCTGTAGCATTTAATTCTAAAATTTGTGAGTCTTGCTTAGTAGATGAACTGCTGAATATGATCAAGTTTAGTAATATAAACACAACATTTTTTGTAGAAGTGTCAGGCTGGAAGTATTGTTGGATGTTGCCTTTCAGCAGTTAATTCTTTTCTGTAATGCAGCAAAGAAAATCTTATCAAAAGGAGAACATTGAACGGAAGTTCCGTAGTGACGGGAGCGGATCTGAATGCGAATCTGATGAAACCTATGAATACGAATCTGACTATGAAACCGATGCATACGATTCCTACAGTGTTGAGAGTGCTGATGATACTGAATCTGGAGAAGATTCTGATTGTGAAGATGATTCAAAATCTGAGACGGGATCCACACATGATCCAGAACTCGATTGCAAACCTTGGAAGACAGACCCGGTCTTCTGTAGGTTTTATTCAACCTTGAGCAGGAGTGCAACAGGGGAAACTGAACACAGTGGCCCTTTCTTTTGGATGGCTATCTCTGACATTCAGAGATACTGTGAAAAGCACCCTGGTGATGCCGAGTATGGGAGTGTGCTCGAAGGGATAAGGCGGTTCAGGCTTAATAAAACGTGGAAGTGTTGGTTCTGCTACAGCTGTGATGAGACTTTCACAGATCGGGAGAGCCATATGGTGCATTTGGAGGACAAGCACCAGCTTTGCCTTGATTATGAAGATTGTTGGTTGATACCCAAGAATATCAGTCGAGATGTGGCTGAAGAGTCGACAATAGATGTGGTAAAGAGGGAGCCAGCATTGGAGGACTCCATCACTCTTGATCAAACTTTCAGTTATTTTCTCGTGGATTCTGCAAAGTTATTTCAAAATCCGCAAGCCCATGAGAAGGAGGAACGTGGTCAGGTAAAGCGCAAAGAAGAATTTATGGAGATCATTGATGGTCTTCGTTCTGAACTTGGTGACTTGAGGCGTATCATTCATAAGAAACGCGAGTACTTAACTTGCTTGGAGGTTTTGAATTCCCTGAGTCTCTTATATGGACGGCAACCTCTCACACTTCTCGTGAGTTGGTTCCGCAAGCTTTCTTCCATGGATTGGTTCAGTGGCACCACGTGCCAGTTGCAATTGCAGTTTCTTTCTGGACTTCTTTGCGAAACAGTTGATCAATGCTATGACCCTTTATGCAAGCACCCTGTGCAAAAAGCTTTTCAAAACATGAGGGGCGATCTCCTTTCCAAGGTTTGCTATTATTTTTTTCTCATACCTCTTTCTCTGATGGCTCTCTGGCTGGATGTTCTCTTTGTATTATTTATTCCATGATTTAAGTTCCTCTTTTCAGATTGATCTTGAAGATAAGAAAATTTGTGAAGCCCTTGTTCGAATAGATGAAGTGAAACGTAACCTTTCCGCACACTGTGTCTATGACTACAGAATGAAGATTTTGCCGTCTGTCAGAACATTCTTACATGTAAGCAATCTCAATCTGTTGATGCCTGAATGTCGGGGGTTTTTTAATAATAAAAAAATCAAAAATCAAAATTACAAAAAATAGTTGTTAATTCTGTAGTACCCACGAATCTTCAAACGGCCATAACTTTTGATTGGAAACTCCGATTGGAGCGTTCTATGCGGGCCACGAAAAGCTAATGACAAGATCTATATAATGAATCAATAAAAATAAGAAAAAAATAAAAAAATGGGTAAGCCGCACTTTCAAAGTGCGGTTTTTTTAGTTTTGTAATTTTTTAACTTTTGTTTTTTGATTTGTAATTTTGATTTTTGATTTTTTTATTATTAAAAAAATGCCCTAAATGTCCCCGTCTTGGCCTTCTTTTTTGTATATGCTTTGGTATAAATTTATTTCTTGACTACACAATTTGTTTCTCTGCTGCAGGCTAAGTTTAAGCTTGATGACAGCCTAATCTCCCTTAAATGCAACAGTATAAAGGTTAGTGGTAGCTGCTTATCTTAGTACCACCCTAAGTAAATAAATACATGAACAAGATCCTCAGGGGAATAATTGGTCATCTTGTTAATTGGACTGAAAAATTCAACTATCTTTAGGATTTGCTGACTTCAATTGACAAGATACGACTCTCACCAATCTCCTCTGTTCGCATAGAGGTCGAGTCTCCTGGTAAAGTGAGTGATTTTCTTTGATAGGATTTGTAATTTACCATTTATTTACTCTTTTAATCCTTTTCCACCTCTTTCTGTTCATCAAATGATTATATCCAAATTAATGAATCAGACAGATTGATTTCACTTAAATCAAACAAAGGGGGCTTAATTTTTCTATTCATTGATGTTGATAAACAGGTCATTATCAATACTAAAAAGAACAAGTCGTTGTGGGGATTTGCTTTTGTTGGAATCAGTCTGAGGATCTTTGGTGCGAATTCATTCCTTTTTTCTGTCACTTTTTCTTATATATAGATTAAATGTGCTCCTCACAGAAGTTCTTTGCTCTTCGTTTTGTCAGGTGAATTGTTGTTTACCGAAAGAATCAAGGAATTCACAGGGGATCTCAAATTTGGTGGATGGTATACTTGGGGTGGTGAGCAACATAGATTCTTCGGAAGTGTCATAAATTACAACAGGAAAGCTTCTCCGTCCATAGAGTCAACTGTGTCTGATGTGGGATCTTATGTTTCAGAAGTTGTTAGTGACATGTTTTTGTCCCTTCAACAACAGTACGTTCAACAAATCAGCGGGGATTTGGAGGTTGTAGAGAGTGGGAATTCAGCCTCCAAAATCTTTTAATCGGTCGATTTTCCGTACGGCACATAGTTACTTTCTCAATTTGTATCTTTTCCATACAAACTCGAATGTTAATTAATAGTATCAAGCTTCATATTAGGCTTCACAAAATTTAATTTTACTATTGAAGAATTCTGTAAAGCTTACATCTCCATTACTCTGTATTGTCTAGCTATGAGCATGTTTGATTTTGGTCGTAAATGTTGAGCTGAGTTAAACACCATGCCTGTGAACCTATGGCAAGCAAGGTTCAGTTGCATGAGGCTACCAATTCTGCTCATCACTTTTGGATGTTATATTTTGTTAGAGTTCTATCTTGAAGAACTAAGATAACTACCATGTATGAGTTAGCACCTTTAGTTTTGTCATTTGAGCAACTGCTGATATTAGGCGTATGATTAAGTAGAGGGAGTCTGTGGTATGTGGCTCGGGTGACCTTGGTACATTTTCATCTGTCTCAGCCTAGTAAATAACAGTGTTTTCAGTTTGCCAAGAGGCTGAAGGTTTGTTCCAAGTTGGGTGAGAAAGGCTGTAACTGAAATTCTGTTTGATTGGAGAGTAGTCGATACAAAATCGTTTGTGTGTAAAAGTAATTTGAAAAATAATATAGATGAGTGCATTCTTTTTGTTGTATTACTTGAGTGGTCTGATAGAACTTGCAAGAATTAGGAACATATCTTGCTCCAATCTATTTCTCTCTGAAAGAAAACTTGATAGATTACCCAGTCGCTACATAATATTAAGCACTAATCTCGGGTGAGCTGAAGCAAAGACTGGATTCTTGCATGTTGTGCGATAACTGGATAGTTCAATCTAAACAGAGCTCCCGTTGTCACAAGAAATTCTTTGAAAAAAAGACTAATATAATAATTTCAATCTTTAACAACACGTTACAATAATGATTATCATCGTTCAGAACATTAGTTTTAGGATAAAAGAATTGTTCTAAATTTGACTGCTTTGATAGACTGTCACTAGAGATGATCAGATAGTGTGTAAGCACCTACTTTAACATTTTTTAATAATTAGCTGAGTACCCACTTTAATATCTTTTGAAAATATTATTAAATTTGTATCAAACACTTTAAGCGCTTGACTAACGCCGCCCACTTATATATACACATTTCATTGTCGTTTTTTTTTTTTTTTTTTTTTATATTTCGTTGTAAAAAATTTGTGAAAAGAACAAAAAGAACTTGAGAGATCGACAATGACCGAGGATAAATGTCCTGACCTATGTGTTTAATTTCGCATTTCCATAAAAAAAAAAATCTATATCAGAAATTAGCATATATGCATACTATCTTCATAACAGTATGTAATTTCCTCAGAAATTAGCATACTAGGGTTGACCCTCCGCCTTCGCTGCGGGTAGTTCAATTCTTAGTTCGTTAATGTTTGAATCTGTCAAATAAATTATTGAGGAAACATACATAAATCAAACTATGTTTAATCATACTAGTAAAAGCCAATTCCTTGCTTTGGACTGAAATTATTATCTCTTATAATAAACTTTTAAGATAATATGTAATTGGCCTTAATTTGAGATAATTTATATGGGCCTTAATTTTAATGGGCTGAGAACGTCAACGGGCATTAATGTAAATCAACGGTTCTGATTTATCGAGGAAAATAATCAACGGCTCAGATATGAGGATAGCCCTTTCATGTCATTTTTTCCAATATACTTTTATAATCAGTAAGGATTATGCATAAAATCATGTATATCTCCTATTATCATATGAGCCTCTTTTCCAAGTATCTCATCTCAACCTTCCGCTGGTTTTATCAAGATATCACCAAACTAAGCGACAAATGCTTATCCCAAAGCCCTTGTGTTGGAATTCAGATCCTGTGCGGTAACTCAAATTTTGAGTTACCTGCCCGGACTCTGAATAAGAAGACCTAGTGAATTTAAATCTTGCCCGTGATATCTGCCCTTGACCGAGATCATAAATGAACGGCCCAGATTTATCCACGCAGTAACTCAAAATTTGAGTTACTTGAGAGGATACGGACCCCTTGTGTTGTGCTAAATAAAACATATACTTCCCAAGAGCTAAATTTGTCACTCTTAGATTTGAGGTCAATCTTAATTTAGGTACCTCCCAGGATCTCTACTCTACTAACATAAGCTGTCAGAAAACACAATCTACAAGCTGTCACGAATCCTAGTTCAGCTGACAAAATGGAACTTTGATGTTCACTTCTTGTTAAATGATACGGCTGATAATTGGGAACTTCACAGCCCATCGTCTAACACCTGCTACTGTAATATGAAGACAAATTCAATTATGGACCCCATTATTCAACAACCCAATAGCTTATAGGTCAATGACCAATATAACATGCAAAGATGGGAGTTTAACCTGAATTTATCATTTGCTTCTGTTCCAAGAGCACTCTGTCATCATCACCGTTCTTATGCAATAACACGTACGAATGAAACTCCTCTTTAACCAATGAACATTTACAAGAAAGAAGAATGAAGAGTTCTGGACGACCTTCCAATTTAATACCTGGTGATTAAACAAACCATTTTTTTCCAATTTCAAAAAAATCAAGGAGCCACTGGAGAAACTCAAAACACGATAGTTACAAATGTACTTTACCCAACGAATGTACATCCAATTAGTACACATTAAACGCAGCTATATTATCATAGTTACCAATGTACTTGCCCAACCACCTTGTCCATGTTGCAACCATCAGTTATAGATCAATTATTGATTTTTTTGAGACTACTTAATAAAATAACTAACGTCAGATTTACAGAACCCTCGGATCAAAACCATAAATAATGTGCCATTCTCACTTGCCTGGACTCTTCATAAATTCAATATTTTGGTAAGCACAAGGACTTTTGCAATTCTTCAATTCTTTTAGGCATAATTTCAAATTTCCAGTAATTATAATTTATGCCCAGTCCTAGATACTGTTGGCATAACTTCAAACCTGATCTAGACTCACAATGAACAAATGAGACAAGCTCTCAAGGGCACTAATGTAAAAATCAGAACAGCTCAAGAGGAATTCCTCTGACGTTAAGTCCAATATCATTGAACATACACAGGATGGCATCATGATGATAGACGGATCACTTGATTGCACTGTCACCAAACCATGGAAAAAAAAAATACTACCTCTGTCCCAAAATAAATGGATTTTTTGTAGTTCAAATGAACTACAAAAAATCCATTTATTTTGGGACAGAGGTAGTAGCAAATACCACGCTTCATTGAAAAGAAGACTCCTACTCAAATTTACGGAAATCATGAACAACAGTTTTTTACCAATTTCAGAGTATACCAGCCCACAAAGGAAGAACTCTTAGGATTTTGACAAGGCCTGTATCAACTTGAACTGGAAGATTTTTCCTCTATTAAAAGTAATAGGAGCTCACCAGAGATCAGACTGTGCAATATCAAACAAATGCAAGCTTCTTTAACTAAAGAATATTCACAAATCCATGAGATCTTACATTGATGATGGTCTCACATGCCAAAACAATTGTACCAGTATCTTCATCAGTAATTTGATCTAGCTCAATCAATTTCAGGAGACAATCAGTAACCTGTCAAACAAATTAGGCGCTACCTTAAAACCAAAAATCAATGTCAGAAATATCATAGCCTAAAGTGTAACATCAAGCAAGTACTTAAAAGTCATTTTGGCTTAATGGTGGGAGCAAGGTACCGCATATTTAACATTCAAAGATAAGGTAGATCTTCCATGGCAGCCCTATATATCCTGATTAATCAAAAATTTTGTGCATCAGTTCAGTTTGGCTAAATTTTTCTTTTTCTGAAACCAATTTGGGAACCAACTGAAAATGACGGTTTACCTACTTTAGCATTAAAAAAGAAGAAAAAAAAAAAGAAAAGAAAAGTTGCCCAGTAAACAAACCACAACTGTACCTGAGAGCTCACTGTTGAGTTCATTTAAAATCATTCTCATTCTGGAATAGAAAAAATGTTAGTAGTACCTTGGTAATGAGGCTGAGATCAGGAGGATGGGAACCACCATTAGTGA
Organism: Cyperus esculentus; assembly: GCA_030179965.1. Classification (NCBI taxonomy): domain Eukaryota; kingdom Viridiplantae; phylum Streptophyta; class Magnoliopsida; order Poales; family Cyperaceae; genus Cyperus; species Cyperus esculentus. The sequence goes on along the minus strand of JASGLE010000025.1, from coordinate 2,373,840 downwards.
ACCTTGCAACCTACTTGTTTGCATAAGGCTGAGGGAAACGGTCGCTGAGCTTACCAGGTCGAGTGAACATCTCCCCCTCATCATTAGGCCCATCCTCCACCTCAATCTCAGCAGCCATGGCCTCAGTAAGATATCAAAGTCATCGAGTGGCATGAGGAGCACACCTGTTGGTATACCTGGTGACCAAGCCAGATCCTGCACAGAGAATACATATATGTAAAAGTCCAGATTTGCAAAACTAATGCGGTGATGAATACAAATAAATCTGCCTAAGCCCTGAACTCTTTTCATCAGCTTATCTAACGTGAAACCTTGTTTGTTAGAACATATGATCAAATTTCAATTTGGACCAAGAAATTTATGCTAAGTTCACATCGACATGCTTAATATGAATTTTATAAACTTAACTAATAGGATGAGTTACTCTGTAATTACTGTAAGGAAATTTTCTATCTCCTGGCATAACAACAGTGCCATTACAAAAATAAAACTTTAAGCTGCTATTCTATCATGGTACTTTCTATTGTAGTTCTTTCAATTACATACCAACCAAAGAAAATCCAAAAACACCAAATAAAAATAGCATGGTCAAAAGTAGCAACTCTTTAATTAACACATTGCAAAATTGAAAAATAGTTTCAGCTTCAGTTAAACGATAAGCTTCAATTAAGCACAGAAAAAGCCAAACCCCAAAACAGAAATAGAAAACACTCCAACTAATCATACATAGATTGCATAAGAATATTGTAACTGCTTTCTCTCATAATAAGAAAATGATAGCAACAGTAACTCAATTGCAAATTACTACAAAAAACTTATGAACCGTGATCGTAAGAGCTAAGAATTCCTTTGTGGGGCCATGGGTAGCTGGGACACTCAAGGCCATGCTCCGCTTCGTCAGCAGAAGCCATGGTGACGAAACTGAGCAAACCAGTGACACCAGCTTGAAGCAATGCCAATGTTCTTAAAGACTTGGTCCCAATTGTCTCCTGCTCCTGCTGGGCTGCAACAGATAGCCTTAGAAAAGTTCAAATTAAATCAGTTGAAGACTCATGTTACAGAATTCTTATCAAATCAGAAGCGTTTCTCAACTTCTAAGAAAATCCCATTCCAAAATCCGCTATTCAAGAAAATATCAAGTTTTTACAACTCACAGACACGGTAAAACCCGCACCATATATACAAATTCAGAGAACCTAGACTTTTTTGCTATCTATCTGTATGCATCAAGACTAACATCAACAGCATTAATAAGGGCTACTTCATCACCCTCTGACTATATCCTTTTTGTCAAGAACTAAAATTTGGTGAAAACTTAAATCCATCAATCGCTCGTCCCACTTCTGTATCCACGGCAATCTCTTTCATTCCAGCAACAGTACCAGTACTGCAACCACATGCAGAGGGAGTATGTCCATATCCATAGGCAACCACCTTGAGACCAAAGCCTTCACTTCAACTGGAGCCAAACCTAACCAATGTTTAACCAAAGAACAAATCAGAATCACTGTGTTTCTTGTAGAAGGTATTGAACTGTGCTTCTCATGGATCATGTATCCATATAATCCTATATCCCAATTAGTATGTACTTGCACCGTTGCACGTACTCATTTTCACGTCACATGAATTAGAGTTCATTAGAACTAAAAGAAGTAAGTTCAGTTCTGGCTCTCAAACAGTTCATATATCACAATGGTCAGCATTCACTCTCAAAAACTGCCGAAAACTACAACAGTTCTTAATTAGTAGTAGAGAAGTCGGGATCTATCAATAATACACTTACCTGAAAAAAGACAAAAAACAATTGGCGGGTGACGATATTACTTAGCCGTCCCGTCTAATCAGCGGGTGACGATATATGAGTCTCCCCGTCAGCTATTGAATAAAAAAAGTCATACAAAAAATATGATGATGCCACTTTTCACGAATGACCATGTAGTTTTTGTATAGCACTAAAGAACTTTAAGAAAACTTACATTTCTCTCTTTCTTCTCCTCTCGCTTCATTTTCTTCTCGCGCTTCTTCTTTTCTCTCTCCTCGTCTTCCCCTTCCCCCTCTTTCGCTTTGTCCGTGCTTTTATTCCCACCTTCAAATACCTATATTTACAATCAAAGATGAGTTGACATAAGTGGTCAGATGCTACTTCAACCTTAGTCCAATTCCTAGCCTTGATTATCTCATTGCTCATACCTCTGATCTCAGTTCTTTGGGGAGAAGAACGTGCAACCCTTCGAACTGATTTTCCAATTTTCTCGCTGAAACCGTCGTGTCACTCTCTACATGATATTTCATATTCAATTTCTCTTTTCTTTTCTTCTCTTCTTTCATGTGCAATGCCAGACCCTGCATTTTCAACAACAATTAATACAAAATTCAAAAATCAAACTTTACGAATTTTTATAACAGAACGTTTAACACCTTTTTGTCCCCTTTTGACGTGTCACGGATCCGGAATATGTTCAGGTGTCTTTCTTCAACAATGACTTTCTGAAGATCACCAGGGAGCTTTTCAAAATCTCCAAAGTTCTCAGGTTGCGAAAGTTTCGACAGCACATCAGCCGCTTGGTTCACTTCTCGCTCAACATATGCCACTTTGATTTTATGATCCTTTGGGTGACGCTCTCGGTGTCCTTTAGGGTTACCTTTTTTCCATTTTGGTAAACCGGCAGCCTCGCGACAAGCATTTACACGGTCCAAACTTATTCTTATCTCTCTGCCACCTACAATGAATTTGAGTATCCCGTGATTGAATGCGTCAACCGCGGCTTTACTATCTGAGAAAATTAGGTATCTAGACCCCTCGCCTTCCATCGCATATCTGATGCCCCGAAGAAGAGCATATAGTTCAGCATCGGTGCTACTATATCTCTTGGGCACTTCTTTTCTATTCATCTCTACTTTAGCAAAAACGAAGTCCAATACTGAGTTTCGGACCACCAAAGCATACATCGCCTTCTTGTCCTTTAGAGACGCATCTACGTTAATCAACATATCTGAATGCTCGCACGGCTCTTCAAACTTAAACTTTTCAAAATCTTTGTTTACCATTTCAAGATTTGTCTTCAATTCATAATCTTCATTTGTCATAACACGATGCTGGTTGCTTTGGCATATTGATGGATGCTCGAGATCAATGTGAATGAGCTTATCACACTCGATACAGTAGTACTTATGCTGCACAAAAAACAATACTTTTATTAAAACAATATTTCCAACAATGACGAGTTCTAGGGCAATTCAACTGGCATCCATTGTCAATTTCTCAAAAAGAAGATTTCTAGGGCAACTTTAAAGGAAAGTGTCCATTTTAGGAAAAAAAAGATGAATGTGCTAACATGAAGTTGTATTAGTGTTCCATTTGAACTATTGGCAAAGGTGGTCACTGTTAATATGCCACCAGGTCCCCCTAATTAACTCACATTCCATGCTTCACAACCCAACAGGGGAGTAGAAACCAACAATTGAGGTAAATAGGACCCCCTAATTAACTCACATCCCATGCTTCACCACCCAACAGGGGAGTAGAAACCAACAATTGAGGTAAATTCTGGGTTAATTTCAATGGGACCAGTTGGTAACAGCAAGAATTGAACATTTAGGTTCAAAGAGTCAATCCTTCAATTGTTTTCTTCTAGCTAGTTCTTGAACTGATACAGAGATCATGCCTATGGGGAGAAAAACACTTACATTGGAGCTTCCATTCGGATCATCCTCGGTCTTCCCAGCTTCTCCTCCTTCGTTGAGCTTCTCAGATCCCAAATGTTCATCTTCTCTGATCTTTCCAGAACAAGGAGATGCTTCTCCTTCATCGACCTCCTCAGTACCTTCATCTCCTTGGTCGACCTCCTCAGTACAAGGAGATCCCAAACCTTCCATTTCTTCGGTCTCCCCTTCATCATCCATTTCCCCAGAACCCGAACCTTCCATTGCCTTACAAGATCGCCCACCAGAACCAGATAATCGGGATCGCCCACACCACTCGAGCGCGCCGACCAGCCGGAGGGGAGAATCGGGAGGGAAGGGAGGTGGAGGGAGACGGTGAAAGAGCGGGAGAGGGTTTTAGGTTCAACGGGCAGCTCTTCTCGACACTCTTCGGAACGATATCACCTACTTCCTTAGATGAACAATACGTTCTGTTACTCCAATCCTGGCCTCTCGATCAAAATAGATGGATGGGATTCTTTTAAGAAAGGCCCCCCAAAATCTATTCCTCATTTATCTGAGCCGTCCGTTTTGATCTAACGATTTAGATTGAAATAGTAGGTAGCAGATACGGACTCTGATACTTGTACAGATTTGAATCTTTTTTAAATAAAAAATAGAAAAAGGTTCTTAGATATATCATTAAACTTATAAATTGATTTCCTTTTGATATTTGTTTAATATGGGAACAAAGTTTGTAAATGTATTGTTAGGTTTATAGATTTATTATTTTTTTCAATCACATTCAATTTAAGTGTTATATATATAGTCCATTAAAAGATTCAACAATCAAACTATGTTAAAAAAAAAAAAAAAAAAATCTTTTTATCTTATTTGTGTATTCTCACTCTCACGTCATATTCTGTAGAGGTGGCAGATTGTCGGGTCGGGTAGGGTATCAAGTTGACTTTTATCGGCATTTTTCGGGTCGGGCGAGTTTTTTTGGGTTTGGTCAGCTTTTGCACCTTTATTCCCAGGTCATTTCGGGTCATTCGGGTCGGGTTCAGGTCAGTCTGACTTTCCCTGAAACACGTGTCGGGTCGGGTCGGATTCGGGCCAGTTTGACTTTCCCTGAAAACGGGTCGGGTTCGGGTCAGGTTTTTAAATGCACTAAACACTAGCCTTTGAGTGCTCAAGCTCAACCAACTCCAACTGTATGGCACGGTGCCATTCGGCATGTGGACCATTGGATCACCTCGAGATTTGGACCAATGTGAATCTCGAGGTGATCCAACGGCCGACGTGCCAAATGGCACCGTGCCATATGTTAGAGGATGTGAAATCCAACTGTATATAAAGCCTACTTCCATTTGGCAAGTTGCTTAAATTAAATACAGATTTGAATGTGGCATCCTCATATTCACTTCGGGAAAAAAAATGCGTTCTTATTTTATTCTGTTTTATATTTATATTATTATATCGGATTCAGCATGAAACGCATTTGCTTTGGTTGTTTGATGTATCGTTTTCGCATTTTCTTACATGTTAAATTCTCTGTCATCTATATATTAGTTTTGTACTCTCCTTTTTAAAAGCAAATAATACGTCTCAACCTGTTATACCATATTTTCTTAGCTCGAAAAGCGTTTGTTTCAGTTCTTATGTTTTCTTACACAGGTTAAATTTAAGTCATCCATATTATATTAATTTTGTACTTTCCCTTAAAAAAACAAATAGTACGTGGGCTAATTTTAATTTTACTAGGTTTCAGACTCGTGCTTGGCGGGGGCGGGGGCTTTCACATTTTGTTGATATTATAACATGGGAAATGCTACCATGATACAATAGTCAATACCGTCTTCTATTTCAGATTTTTTAATAACAACTATAAAATATTAATAAAATAATCAATATTTCATATGTCACTTTTAAAAAATTCAAAATAAATACTTAAAAATCTCTAAAAATGAAAAAATTTTGTGTGCCATATGATTTTGATATGAAGAATTTATTGAGCCATATAAATCAAAATTTGGATATGGTTTGATATGTTTTTATGTTAAGCTCACGGAAGGGCCTGTAAACTTAAGAACACCGTAGATTTACTCTCCCTAATTATGACTACATATACTTGTATATGCTCGTGGGAATGTATTGACACGTTAATTATTAAGTAGTATGTAACCTATGCCACGGGATCTAATTTATTGCTTTGCTAATTGTCTTGTCTTTACTATTTATATAATAAATGTTTTAATAATTTAACTAATATAAATTAGAACTTTTACTTTGCAAAATAATTAAATATAACTAAACTTATAAAATAAGTTAATTATTTAAATTGATAATAAAAGAAAAACGTTTGTGTAACTTAATTATATTTCGGTAGAGGTTCACAGATAATTAATTTTGTGTTATTTTGAATGATTAATATTATAATGTACAATAAAAAGAAAAAATAATCAACTTTTTGTTGGACTCTGACGTATGTTTTGCCTGTAATATTGTTTGTGATTTTTTTTTGATGTTCAACATATTTATCTTTTACTTAAAAGATATCGAGTGAACTTTAATGGGGCGTTGAAATATAGAAGTACAGATCCAAATTTAAATGGCTGAATTTTCTGGATGGACACTGAAGTTTGCTCTAAATCCATAATTGGTCACTGAACTTCTATTTATTTATTTTTAGTCACTCAACTTTGATGTTTATCCAAATTTGGTCACTCCGTTAGTTTTTCCATCCAACTTAACGGAATAATTAATATGAATTCAATTTTAAGCCTTAGACATATATTTTTTCCATATAGAATATATACAATATGTGAGATGTAAGAAACAAATTAAAATTTTGTTTATTTTATTTCAAAATCATTTTAATTATATTTTCATGTAAATTTAATTTTTAATTATTTCATTGACAAATTATGGATTTAGAGCAAACTTTAGTGACCTCCTAAAAAATTTACCCAATTTAAATAGAAGGAACGATGCATATATGCGGCATGCCTACCGGACTAAGAATTTCCCTCTTAAACACTTTGCTGTATACTATCTCACTGTTCTCGCATTATCACTTGTCTATTCCATTAATTCATTTTGGATGCTGGGTAAGTAGAGATGAGATTTGGCTCTTAATTCATTGCCTTTATTTTTGCCTCTTGCTTCTTTTTATTTTTTTTATTAGACTTCTGGTTTTTTTTTTTTTTTTTTTCTCTCTTTTTTCTCTTTCTCTTTTTCTTGTTTTGTACTGTCCTTATTACTCATAAGGACTTGCGATTTTTCTTTTTTCTTTTTCCTCCTATATCATGATCCTGCTCTTTAGAATCAACTTTGTAATACTTTCATATTAAAGATCAAGGGCTATGACCCTTTTTCATGCTAAAAAAAAAAAAAAAAAAAGATTTGGCTCTTAAGTTCAAGGAAAACAAATTTCTGATAGTTACTTCACACAAACAGCAATAAGGTCTTTATAAATAAATGGTCAGATACAATAACGTACGTGTTATTTAAATCGTTCAAAACATTGTATTTCTTACTCTTTTAAAAGAGATATCACGATGTAAGAGCTATACAATTGATGGTATAAATTAATATTAAAAAGATAAATAGTATAAATTTGCAACAAAAGAGATAGTATAAAAAGATAAAACCACATGCAAATACAAATTAAATCAGTGATGACAATGATACTTCATAAAAAGTAAGAGTGAACATGTCAAACGAATCAAATGAAAAAAAAATCAGTATTTTCCTTCCTTTCTTTTTTTTTTGAAGGGAAGGCATATAAGCCCCGTTTCCATTACTGAAAACGACCCAACATAAAGTGTTTTCCTTCCTTGAAGCTTATTAGATCTGATCTTCATTTAATCTCCTAGAATGAACCAGTCAAACATCAATTTCATATTTAATATTTACTAGCAAGAAACCCGTCCGTTGTGCGGATGTTTTAAATTATGATCTCATACCGTGTAATACATATAATGTATTTTCGTTTTTTGGCTAATTATTTACCATTTAAATTCCATCTTTATACTAAATCAACTCATTGAATTTAGAATATAAAAAGTTAATTCCTAATTAATGTATATTCTAATCAACATTAATGTCTTTCATATCAAGATTGATATCTTTCTATTTTTGTAAAAACCAAAATGTAAAGGAAGTTGTTTAATTGGAGAATATCAATACCTTTGAAATCAATGTATTTTGATCTGTATCGTTGATTAAAAGGTAGAACAGGAATTAAAAAAAACTTGAAGAAGAAAGAAAAAAATAAAGACGTTCAATTCTTACGTGCTATATAATATAGTATAGATAATATAGATATAAATATATATTTTTGTCTTTCCTTTTATCCAAAGGAACAACATTGAAGGAAGTTGTTCAATATCAATTTCATAAATATATATTCTTACGTGCTTTATAACAAGGCTTTATTATCAATGCCAATTAGAAAAGTTGCATATATCCCGGTTTACTGGGTGTTTACTAACCCCTGCTTATCCACTATTTGTTGGACTCTTAATCGACTCAAGCAGTCTCTACTCTCTACCCTAAGATTATCCAATCATTTGTACGGATTATAATTTATACCATCCAAAAATAAACTTCTTAACAAATCAAATTTTAATTAAAATTTTTGTACCTCCTTAAAAGAAGTTATTTTCTTAACCCAACATACAGGACATCCTCTCCTTAATTAGCAGATCAAATTTTAATATCCAAAACATGAAATGTTTGCCGAACAACCCCTTTAAGTTTGAGGGAAATTTATAAAAATAAAAAAAATCTTAAAAATAAAAAAAAAGTTTACGAAATTATTACTTAACTTATAGATTGAATATGTTTCCGATTATATTCAATTTAAGCGATATTTAATAACTCTTTAAAGACCCGTTAAATTACAACCATTAAAAAGTATATAAAATTTTGATAAAGTATCAAACGATGTTCAAACTGATTGAAACTTGAATCAATTTATAAGTCAAACAATGCATCTATAAAACTTTTTTTTTTCATTTTTATGATTTTTAATGAATTTTTTATAATATTTTGAAAAGCTTCATTGTCAAAATTGTCAATATAGTTATTGTCAATGGATTCCTCCTCTTTAAGTTTATATCATCCATTCATTGATTTTGTACTTTTACATGAAAAGCAAATAATATCAAGATTAATGTCAATTTAGTCTCGCGCTAATCCAGAAACTGCAACCGTGCTAAATTTTTAAGCGTAACTAGTCTCCCAAATAAATCATAGCACCTCTATTTGATTGTACAACAAGCATAAACATAAAATCACCTTTCAAAAAAGAGGAGGGATACAATGCTTAATTTGATAATCTTGACAATGAAAACTTTCAAAAATTTACAAAAACTCTTAAAAGTAAAAAATTGTTTATAGATGTATTATTTAACTTATAAATTGATAGTGTTTCAAATTTCAATCAATTTGAACATCATTTAATGACTTATCAAAATTTTATACACTTTTCAACGGTTGTAAATTAAAGGATTTTTGTAAAGCTATCAAATATCACTTAAATTGAATATAATTGGAAACATAATCAATCTATAAGTTAAATAATACAATAAACCATTTTTCATTTTTAAGAGTTTTTGTGAATTTTTACAAATTTTTGAAAGTTCTCATTGTCAAGATTGTTAAATTAAGCATTGTCAATGGATCCCTCCTCTTCATAAAAATATGAACAGAACTAGTTACAAGAATGTATATCATTATTTTTTCAACTACTATATTTTGTTACACTGACTTCTTGTACACTTTTTTCTCCATCTCCAATTACACAGAATAAATAAAATCCTCAATAAAAAAGACACTAAACTTCATATGTGACTGCAGAGGAACTCACGTCTGACCCAGTACGGGTAGTCACATTCACTACATGATCTGAGCCAGGTGGCAAAATATCATGGTTATACTGCATGCCGGAGCCTATGGCAGCAGGCTGCAACTAAGGTGACGCTTCCTGCTGTTGATTATTGACCTCCCATGGCTGTTCAACGAAAAATGAAGATAAGAAATATGCACATTGCATCAATTAGAGGTTTTAGCAATCAATTAAGATAGATTCAAAATTTTTTGCGAGGATAAAGAATGTTTCCAAACCAGAGGTGCTACTTTTTAAAAAAACTCATCATTATCTGTTCGCCGGAGTTAAATAGGTAAAGTATGACCCAGAGATATTATGCTACAATGAGTTCATTATGGTTCCAATCTACATTAAACCTACCCAGACACGGAACTCTCTTGATACCCATAACACTGACTGCACAGTATGCACATCAGTCGGGTGCATCAGTAACCTGCACACTCCTGGTAATTCTGGAACTTTAAACAATGTAAGCTAGTTTGTTATGTTTATGCAACTCACGAAAAAGAATTTCAGTCTTCAACACTGAATTTCTTGAACATATAATTAACTTAGAACAGCCATCCCTTTCCTCACTCAACACATAAAAAAGAAAGGTAAAGCCTCTATGTCCATCCAAATAATATCTGATCCGCAGTTAGACTGTCATTTTGTGCAGGGATTATAACGTTATTGGATGCAGTTCTCAAAATGTACTAAACAAATAAGGCATGGTTTATGAGATACAATTGTCTTCTCCTCACCTTGGGTCTTGGTGCCATTCGTGGTTTCCGGATTGGCTGGTTTGGGTCAGGTGGTGAGTCATCTATATCCTGAAATAACAACAGTAATAAGTATATCAATTTTGTGAAAATTTAATTATATGATGCATATCAGCTCTGATCTTCACAATCTCATAGACTTAACCAGCCAAACCTTAAATCTCATATTTGTAATTTTTTTTTTCTTTTCTTGTTCCCAAAGAAAAACCATTCAAGCAGTAACAAGGCTTCATCATCAATGCCAATTGGAACAATTGCATATATTCTAGTTTACTGGATATTTGCTAAGGAGGGATCTATTAATCTGGTTAATAAAAAGGGTCAAGCAACAATGAGATACCTTAATATCCGGAGGTCTCTCTCCTCTTTGTATCATTTCTAATATCTGAAAAAGAAAGGAAAAACTGCTATAATTCTAGTTTCCATACTTCTTTATTTTATAGAAGCTATGCAAATGATGTTAGGACTTGAAAAATCATCATTAAAAATCAGTGCCACCTCTGAAATTTACAGTCTCATAGAGTGATACTCAAAAGCTGGTACTCGCAGTCATGTCAGTGACAACTCAATGTGATTTTTAATAATCTTACCTTCATATATGACTGGGGGTGGCTTGGCATAGACGACTCGACATTTGTAGGCTTTACAGATTGCACTACTGCATAAATCAAAAGTCACATTTAACATTGGTTTCAAAGATGCAGAATTACAAAATCTTCATTTTTGTGCATCCACCACATTATTCTCCAAAACATTAATTCTTAAACAATTAAAAAATATAACTTAAATTAAAACCATAAAGTTTGATTCGTTAGCATTTCCAAATGATTTCTACTATTGTGGTATTCTATTCATGGACATGGGAGGCTCACAAAATTATATTAACATTGATGCACGCCAAAATGAGCCTGAATGACACAATCTTTTATAAACAAGCACAGAAGGTGAAAATCATACCAAACATCCATTTGTTTTCTAATTTTTTATCATAGTTCATTTTAGAAAGAAGCACAAGACAGGTAAGAAGGGGATAATAAAATCCAAATATTCAAAGATATTCATGAATGAAATTCAGATATTTACCTGATTGAGCTTCTCGGTTATATGTGCCACCTATTTGCTGCCGCTGCAAAAAGAGAGTAAAAAAGGTTATTACCAACCAAAGATAATCAGCTACAGAGATTACAAATAGTAGAGCATTCTATATTATAGGACATCAACAATCATTGAAGCGTATTAATGTACTGATGTGGACTGACAATTGCATGCAAATATGACCTAAATACTGCCCCAAGTTGGTAAAATTCATGAAGGTTCATACAAGCAAACTTATTGTAAATAGATATGAATACTGACTGGATAATAAATGGATACAAGTATGAATAAAGAAAATTCAGATATTGCATTAGAAGTTAAATAAATTTATAAAATGCATAAAAGTTGTACTTTTTCCAAAAAATATTCAAATTTTATATAATAGCTTGTACATTTCATTTTGCTTATACAATCCAAGAGGTCATGAGTTCAAGTCACAACCATTACAATTTATTAGCCATTTTTTAATTCAGATATCCAAATTTACAGAAAAAAGATACGGATAAATATCCAAATGCGTATTTGTATCCATATCTGCTTCCAAAATTAAACTGTAATTGTATTTGTATCTGCACATTTTATTAGTCATTTTTTAAATTCACATATCCAAATTCCAAAAAAAAAGATACAGATATATATCCAGATCCATATATTGTATTTGTATCTGCATAATCTGTATTTGTACCCGCAAACGTTCAAATATTGTCCAGATACAAATAGACAATATCCAATCCATTTGTACCCCCTCTCCTCCACATTAGCACACGTGTGTATTGGCAACATATTATATATAGAAAAAGAAACAGCAAAGAATGAGATAGAGGTAACTACCCTGGTAGATTGAAAGCTCGAAGTTGGTATATTTGTGCCTAGAGTACAGGGAAAAATAAAAGAGTGCAAGTGACTTATCAATAAGCGCAATCATGAGCATAATCAATAGATAAGGGGTAATGATGTTAAGAAAAAAGAATAACAACAACCGTATCTGTACCACAAGTACAAGGCCAAGGTACAAAGAGTGAATCAAGTTTGATTGTCAACATACCTCTTCCATTCCTTGGTTTTTCAACATGCCTTTGTACTTTGATATGGCGCAGAGATTTTCCTATTAGTTCCATCTCTTCAAGCTTTGCATCAATTCTGTCAATCACCACCTCCATATGCTTTTTATCTGCACTTACAAGTTTGTTCGCAATCAGGCTTAAATTAGCATTTTGCACCTTTGCAAACAGCACCTCGTATTTCTCAATTTTAATATAGCATTTGTAAATACATTATTTGACTTATATATCAATGATATCCATGTGAACAAACTGCATTATGAACACGAAACAATTGAACTACCAGCATATATAACTTAATGAAAACCTATACAAATTTAATTCATTTGGTAATGCTATTTCAAATGACAGAAATGCTGGGTGGCTTCTGCAAACGGTATAGAAGACCTGGCATTGTAAAAAAAAAATAATAATAATAAAAATTGCACTTAATAAAAAGAGAAGAAATAACAAAAGATGACCTTGTTTTTTAGCATTCAGCAGCTCTTGGCTAGCTCTGGCTGCCTCAACTGCAGCAAAGGTAGCAGCTTTGGCAGCTTCTGTTGCTTCTCTAGCTGAATTAGGTTTTGTTACTTCTCTAGCTGAATTTGGTTTCAATTTTTTGTTTTCATTTAAGTCTTCATCTTCATCTACAACCTTCCTAATCCAGGCTTTCAATCTAGGTAATATTGATTTCTGTAAAGTTGATACACATGACAACAATTGCTCACTTGAACAGGTGAAATTTCACTGTACCACTATGAAATAAGAACATCCTGGAAATGCCCACTCTATAGATAGGTGTTGTACATGTTTGCTGGGGTGGGGTCAGCATCTTATGGTGTTTCTATAAGCAGGATAGCAAAGGTGCAATTGCAGCAGCGATGCCATTTATTTTTCTAAAAAGGGGCATGCAACATCTTAGTTTTGCATAGGAGTTGGTGAAATTTTACTATCATACTTTTTACTGTCATTTTGACCACTTTCTGCAATCATGCTTACGTTAGATGTTAAGTAATTTCCATGGTAAGATGGCTCATTCACCTGACATATTTACCTCCAAAGCACCTAAATTGAATACATGAAAATCATAAGCTGTTATACACTGTTAAGCTAAATGCCAGATTAGCGGTAAGGTTTGACCGGAAGGCGCTTTCCCAATAGAAATTTCTGAAGCATCCAATAAACAAAGCATTACGATCTTTAAAGTATGTTACAAGCCTCAGAACCTCAACATTTAGTACCTCATAGAGGACAGCGGCTCCTGCTCCTGCAGAAGCGAGGATACCAATCAAACCTAAAGCATGGTATATGCCAAACCTAGGCTGTGGCAGGCTTGAAGATGTTGAAGTGATGGCAGTTGTGTTTTGGGCGCTCTGAGGAACAACAGGAGTCTCCTGTCCTGGATGAAATTAACAGCATGTTATAAGAAGTTGAGAATATTACCAGGGTAACATTAATGGAAAAAGGCAATTACCTTTGTTTATATTAGTAACTGATGAAGGAGTTGCATTCGGAGGTGGATCCTGTAAATTTGAGGTAACAGCTTATAATGAAGAATCATAAAACTGGAAGGGCACATATCCTTCCAAGACAGAATATTTTATGAGATACTACCTAAATTTACCAAAAGCAATTACAAAGTGGACTGTCTTCTCATTTTTTTTTCCGAATGAAAAATTAGAGTGGTTTCCTTGTTCCGTTTACTTCATCAACGAGTGAGACAGGAAGTAGTGTATTCTAGTTTAGGAGATACTTGAAAAATCAATGCTGTGGACAGACAATTTTTTTTCTTTTTACCAAGTCCAGTTTACCCTAATTGTTTATTCAAGCCCCACTAAGATATTATTATATTTAATGCCATGGATACCTTCACTCAAATAATAAGTCAGTGACCAAGCCAGAGTGAAAATATGATAAAATAACAGTATATTGTGAAAAAGACTAAAGTAAAAGCCAGAGTTGAAACTTGCACCAAAATTGGTACCACAATCCAGGTACATTAGTTGCATCATGTCTAACTCTTACCGGTACACGACGAAAGGCCTCATCAATCTCCTCCTTTGTGAGACCTTTCTTCTCGAGGAAGGACCGTCGGTGTATAACTGGAGAGTCTCTTACTCTGGGATGTTGCAGAAAATTGACAGCATTTTGTATCTGATCCTCTCTCATTGGCTGGGAGGCCTCTAATACATTCTCAGTTTCCCCTAAACATGGAAGAAATAATTCTTGTTTATAGAAATAAAAATTGAAGCGAATTGAGTTGAGTTGAGAAAAATCAGAAATCCAACTCTTGGACCGCCTGTGAAGAAATACAGGATGAAAAAAAATTTTGGTAGCAAACTAATCAATTGTTATCTTCCATTGAACTTGATTTCACCTAATAATGTTTTATTAGCCCATAAACCCACTAAGACCATAAATCAACTTCAATTACCAGAAATTCTTGTACCAATAATGTCTTGGGTGCCATCAAGATTACTTCTTTTCTTGATTCCTTCTTGTTCCTATATCTCTACCCTTTCTTTTTGTAACCATAAACTTTACCTTCGACGGTAAACCCTCAAATATGAGTACTTTTTCATTAAAATCACTCAGATTGACCCAAATTGAAATTCCATCACCTCATACACAAACTTCAACCATACTTTCAGCCATCCTCCACACACACATATGGACTCCATCACACAGTACAACATCAGTTATGTTTTTCTCCGGAAGTAGGAAGGTCAATAGCAAAGTAAGTAACTAAGGATCAAATCGTAATTCCCAAGCTGGTGCTACCAACATAATCCCGATCGGTATGAATTCCGAACAGAAAAAAAAAAGAAGAACTAAAAAGAGAGGAAACAGAAAGAAAGAGCTAGTAAGCTACTAGTTGAATTGATCGTTATAGGAATGAATGATTGATTACCTTTGTTCTGAGGTTCGTCCATCGGATTCGGATCGGCAGCCATGGCAGGGGGAAAGGAGAGACGAGAGGAGTAATGGAGGTACTGAAATAGAAATAGAAATAGAAATAGAAATAGGAGTGTGTTGTTTTTGTTTATATATTGAACTGGGCCTGGAGGCCTGGCCCAACTGAGTAATGAATGGATGAATTCCTATACTATACTATAATTATTAATTGAAGTGAATAATAATAATATATAATAATTAATATTATTATTATTATAATATAATAATAATAATAATAATAATAATAATAATAATAATAATAAATATACAAGTATGAAAGGGGAGGATTGATACAAAATTTGACAATTCTGACAATGGAAATTTAAATAATTTTTTTTTGAGGTGGTAATTTAAATAAAATTTTAAAGTAGAAAAAATTGTATAGATGTATTCTTGAAATTATAGATTGGAAGTGTTTCAAATTTCATTAAATTTGAAAGTCGTTTAATAGTTCATCAAAAGTTTGTGCGAATTACAGCGGTTTTAATTTAAACAATCTTTGATGGAATATCATATATATCTCAAATTGTTTGAAATTTAAAACATAATTAATCTACAAGTTTCACAACATTTAAATAAAAATTTGTCCATTTTTATCTTTTCTTAATTTTTTTTCAATTTTTTTAATATACGTATTGTCAAGATTACTAACCGATCCCTCCCCGGTATAAAATAGCTGTGAGAACATGAAAATAATTGTTGGTCTACAGAATATAAATTTTATTTTTGTAGACAATTGATTTGGTCCAATACAATTGACAGGAATAACTTGAGTTTGTGCATGCACATTGGGGAAAAATAAATGGCTAAATTTAAATTAGAAACCGCCTGGTGGTAAGTACCTTGGTTTGCTAGTTTCTGTATAAAACAAGGGGCGTGGAGAAAAAAAAAATAATCATAATATGATGATAAAAGATTTCTGAAAATTGTACAGAATATCATAGTCAAATGCTATAAGTGAATAAATGTTTTGGAGATGCAAGCATGTTGTCAATCTTCAAATTAGTCAAAAGCGATTTTTTTTTTTTTTGACAAAACAAAAAAGTATTGTAAATTTGTTATAAGCATAGGATAGTTCTTTGTATATTTGATATACTATTACAATATTTCTTTTTATGTTTGGTATACTATATAAAGATACTTTTTTTTCTGAAATTCGTTCATCATTTAATTACAAAAAAGAAATGACAGGACCAACTTTGTTCGAGAACCAACTCAATACGTTTATAAAAAGTTTTCGGATTAATTAGTTTGGTACAAATGAAAGTTTACATGCTAACTTGATTATTTTAAAGAAGTTTAAGAATAAATTTTTCCCTTGTTTTATGTTGATATACTGTAAAAACATGTTTTTAATTATTTTTAATAAACAAAACCTGTTAATTTGTTAGATCCCAATAATTGTCATGGTTGACGTAAGTATGTTATTTTTTAAAATGATACATAACCATTGATTATTTTATTAATATTGTATGGTTACTTTTAAAAAATCTCAAATAAATACTTCAAATTTTTCAAAAATGAAAAATTCTTATATCCCATATGATTTTGATATAAATAATTAATTGAGCCATATAAATCGAAATTTGGAGGTGATTTAATATGTTTTTTGAGGTGCCGCTCACAGAATGCTATCTTTACTCACTATTACAGTATGAAAATATGAAATAATAAATCACTGTTGTAGTGTTGTTCCCTTAGATTTCTCATGATATTCATATACTAGTGTAACTTTACGAGCATGATGACATGTTTGGATTTGGGTACGGAGGTATATAAAAGGATGACGGATCCGTTCTTAATTTTTACAGTCACGTTTCGTAGGAATTTAATCAAATAATCAAATTAAAAAAAAAAGGAAATTAATGTAGACACATAATCAAATTGTGACTATCCAATCGACAATCTTAATGATTATTAGTTGGAGTAAAGCTACAACTCATAGAGCCTTCCACAAGTCCTCTCGAAAAACATGTTAAATTATCTTCAAATAGATTTATATGGTTAAAAAACATATTATATCAAAATTTATGTTATCCAAAAATTTTTCATTTTTAAAAATTTGTAAATACTTATTAGAAACTTTTAAAAGTAAGTATATAATATCAATAAAATAATCAATGTTTATGTTTAACTTTTAAGAAATTTCAAACAAATACTTTAAAATTATCAAAAATGATAAAGTTTGGGATACCAAATGATTTTGATAGAATTTATTGAACCGTATAAATCGAAACTTGTAAGTAATCTGATATGTTATTGGAGATGTGCTCATGTAAGAACTCTAGTGTTACTCTATTAGTTGAATAAGAAAAACAAACAACTAAAATTGCATGTCATTATCGAATTACGCTATTTATCAGTTTCATCACTTCATCTTAATCGGGGAACTATGCCTAAAAACAGCAAGTCCTTTGGATTTGGAACAGAAGATCTGGGCTGTATAATGGGTGTTCTTTTCTTATAAACTTGCGCCATCCGGGCCTAATTTGAGAATATAAATTAAATTTGGGCTCTCTGGCAGGCCCAATTAGCTATTTTTGCCGTGTAATTTCGTGTGGAGACGCCTAAGGGCAGTTGGGAATCAAAAAACAAAAAAAAAAAAAATTCGTGTCGAGAAAATGAGCACATTCTTTTTTTTGTCAAGATGTGAAGTTGTGAACAAAACAAACACATGTTGCTAGAATGACCTCATTATTTGACATCTTTCTAGTATTTAGTCAACGCAGTATTCCCGGTTTGAGTTTAAGCAAAGTGCTCTCCCTTCATGATATGAATGAAATGAAGCTCATCTGGCTTGATGGTGAATGGAGTTGGGAAATTGATGCATTGATTATGTTACTTGCATAAAGGATTTGAAGCCATGGCATTGATGGCAATTGAATGGTATGTTGAATGTTTGTCTTCTCTTTTTTCATGTTTTCTTGTTTGGATCTTGTGTTCATGCAGACCTGGTTTCATTTTGTATTCAATGTCAGATTATTTTGACAAATTTGTTTTGATATTCTCTCTATAATATTCCTCTAAGACGGGAACCAACAATTTCTATCTTAAATAAAACGTCCCTTATTGTTATTAGTATCTCAATGGCAACTTTTGTTTTCTTAGTATCTCAGATACATCGTTTTAAAAAAGAAAGGTGGAATTTGTTTTGTCATATAATTATCAACAATGATGAATGGAAAATGAAGTACTTCCCAAAAAAAAAAAAAAGAAAGAAAAAAGAAAATGTTACGATCAATTTTTGAGGCTTCAATTCTTGTTTCAAATACTGATTTTTCTGCATAAACAATGTATGCATGATGCTTAAAATTTTTGGATTTTTTTTTTTGTTTTGATAGAAATGTGGACGTCTACCTCTTCAAATTTCATTTGGTGCTCAAATACAGCAAACGAGATCATCTAACGCGCATGAAGTTGTGCAGTGCGCTATCATGCATTGGATGGTCTTGAGATGTGTGTCAAGATTAAACCCCCCCCCCCCCCCCCCCCCCCCCCCCAACATTTCCACATGTCGTGATGGCAATGCAGATCTTGCTGCGCGTCAACAGATCCTCACCCAGTAATTGCTGATTATTTTGTGCTGCGAAGGATACTAGGTCTCAAATTAAACAAAGTGTCTGCCCGCGTAGAATTCATATCATTTGTCGAGCGTGCTCGCAGCACGCCCGACAGAGAAAGAAAGAGAGAATTACCGAAGTGGGGCCCACCGAATCGAACTCTGTGATTGGTGGCCATATTTTGCCATACGTCGGAGGATAACTATCCGCCAGCCTATATCTCTTCGGCTCTTTTGCAAACTAGACCTTGCCCACAACAAAAGTAGAGGGTTGTTTGCTTTGCAGCTTTGCTATCTAATGATTCAGAAATGGGCCAAATTTTTATCTGGGCTGAGATGAGGAAGGACCCAACATAATCATATATTTTACTTAGCAACACATCGTCTGAGAGAGATATCCCATTAAAGCTATTAATGCCAATTATTTTCAGGTAACTTTAATTATTTGTTGAATTGTTGAAGTATTTCAAAAATAAACGGACTTCCTTTTTTTACTTTTAATGTCAGATACACCAGTTACTATACCATATATCATAAATAATAATGATTGCAAAAAAGTAGGTATATATGTATGACAACAGTACTATATATAGTTTTTAACTGGGTAGGTCTACTTATATTTAGGGGTGCAAACAGAAGACCGTTATTCATTATTCCGTTCCGTTTCGTCCCAAACGAAACTAAAAACGAAACAGTTTTTTTGTTTCGTTAAATGAAACGATTTTTTTTCATTGTGTTTTCTATTTTTACAGAAAAATATTATTGTCAAACGATTATTTTCGTTCTTTCGTTTCGTCCTAAACGAAACGAAAACAAACGATTTTTTGTTTTGTTAAATGAAACGAAATGAAACGATTAACGAAACAACTCAATTCCATTGCGTTTTGAACGTTATGCACCCCTACTTACATTACATGTATTACTAGTGATACATTTCTTCACGTAACCTAGCACCATGGATAAATAGGTACATATATAGGAAATTAGGAACTGCACTGTACCAATATCTAATAACATCTATCTAAAACATATATAACATATTCTTACTTTATATTATATGGGTCATGCATACATGTCCTGCATGTGTGTATCCCTTATCAAATAATAATTGATAGCTTAACTTGAGTAAAGTGAGAAGAAAAAAAGAGAAGCCGTTTCAAACAATGTATGATCCGTATGGTCCTTATCCCCTTTAAGGGATAAGAAAATTAGAAATCCCCACACACTTTGTTGTTTGTTTGTCTTTTCCCTTTCCTAGCAGTGTGGCCCAAAGTACATGAGAATTAAAATATTTTCTGATCCTTATCATCATATTCCAATTTTTCTGGACATGCTGATGCTAGTACTTGATATCCTCTGGACTCAGACCTTTCTCTTAATCTGGTGCACATGTTATGTAAACCATATTATAGCCTCTCTTAATTTGCATAATGGAATAAATAAGTAATATCACATCTAGAAAGTTCTACTTTTTCTTGAAAATAATGTTGCTTCTCAAACAGGGTGCAATATCTAGTTAGTTTTTAATGATTATAATCTCATTTTTTTTTTTAAACTAGCTAAATAAGAAGGCAAATAGGCAATATTCAGAACATCAAAATTCTGACTAAAGCTGAATGAAAGCAGGTTATAGTGGCAGTATTTAATACTCTTCAATCATCCAACATGTCAAAGTTAACAACTTGTCAAACCAATCCAAACTAAACTCCTAGATAATGGGAGTAAAACTAAAGGAAGACAATTATTACAAGAAACTTCTTGTGATGCAGAACAATTATAATATATAGAAGCAGTACTATTACTTGAAAACTCTTTGAGCCTATCCATCTAACTAAACCTCACTAATTAATGATAACATGAATATATAAATAAGAAAGTGATGAGAAGAAAGAAAAATCTTCTTGTTAATCATTTCATACTTGATAATTCCATACCCTCCTCTCATCCATGATTATGAGCAAACTTTTTTAACCCACACAAAATCATCTACCACAAAATTTTAAATGCACCTTATAACACCTCTCTCCCCTTACCACCTTGCCTCCACCGTGTGGCTACCATTAACACAAATTCAATCCTTGGTCCTTGGCTTCCTTTCAAGTTTCAATCTATATATCTCCAAATATGATCCCAATTCACTAGCTGCTCATCACAAACCAACATCGAAATGTATGGCCAAGCCCCTCACCTCTAACCAAAACCAAACATATCCCCATCACCCTTCGGAATCGATCTGATCAGACTTCGTCTGGTATTGTAACGCCGTTTCTGCCCCCGTCCCATTCGCATCCATCAAGAGGGTCCCTAGCAGTCTTTGCCCCTCACTATAAGTAGCAGCCCATCTCCTCAGCTTCTCTGTGCAATGTTAACTGCAGCAAGCTCTTCTTTCTGCATTGCCAAAGCCGCCACTGTCAGACGTGCCACCGCTGTTGTAGCTTCCGGTCTGAACCCGGGCTCTTCACTCATCCCGTACAAACCCCGACTCATCAAAACCACCCTGGCTTCCGCGGCACCAGCAGCTGCCACTGCGGTACGTGTATATACAGTTCATGTTCTTGTTTAATTTGCTTGGCATGCATATTTCTATAATTGTGATCATTTTAATTAGGTATGTTTGTAATTTGGTATATATATTGTTCGGAAACATCATGCGTCCATTGGAATACCCGACCATACGGTCCATATATACATACGTTCATAAAGCATAAACAGATGTAACAATTATATTTTGGATGTAACAGTTACACATAACGTGTAATATCTATGGAAAATCCATGATGGACGCTAACTAGGAATCACCCTATATTGTTCCCTGGTGTTAGTGATTAATTCAGAACAGTACAATATTTAGTTAGTTTGCTAGTGTCTTCACTTCTGTCCTCTCTATAGCATCATGAGTATCTATCTACTTGTACCTCTATAGGTTGTTTAAGAATGGGGTGCTGCATCTCGAAGAAAAAAGATTATAAGGTGACCCTTTTTTTGAAGATCTCTAGCTAGCTAGTGGCACATTTCCTGCCATGATTCGAATTATATATATAATCTAATATTTACAGCTGGTTAAGTAAAAGTAAAATTAAAAACTTATTTGTGAATAAATCAAGGCTATCTTAATATCCATTAGTTTTAACTTTTAAGAATACCAACTTTTTTTTTTTTAATGCATGTGCAGTGTGAGTGATCAACATGAACACTTAATTTATATATAATTCCCAATATATTCTTCTCCACACAAAAGTAGCCATAGAAAAAACTCCCCCAATAAGGCAATAATAATTCTAGTTAGTACTAGTAGCTACTAGCTTTACAAGTACCACCTCCCAAAATCTAGGAGGAGACATCAATATCTCCTTCAGCCATACGTTGGTACCGGTGCCATTTTGGTCCACACGCTTCTCTAATCTCTGTTCACAAATATGTGGCTGAAGGTTAAATAAAAAACCCCAATAGGTACACATTGCCGTACCCAATGAAATCTTGCTTTAGAGTTTGTTTGAAGACTAGTAGTTATCAGTTATCAGTCAGATTGTACATTGGGCCTACTTATGTGTATAGAAAGGTGTAGAGAGATTCCTTGGACCAGCCCAATTTTTGGGGAGTTCATCTGCCTGCCCCTGGAAGTGAAACTTGTCGCATGTACAGTCAATTTTTACAACGAATGTGGCACTAACAGGGAAAAAGTGTAAAGATATTGTACTTTATGTCGTTATTTTTATTTACCAGCTTGATTGCAAAAGCTGAGTATGGTTTTGGAATTTGCACTATCAAAATTTATTCCGAAGAAAAGAAATACACACAGATAAAAACAAAATGGTTATATCCTTTTTTCAATAAAAGTAAAGGATTTAAGGTCAGTAAAATGGTTTTTAGTTGTTGCATGTGTTGTCAAAAATAATATCAATAATTACGAAATAAATGTATTATCAAGGATTCAAGGTCATATATATAATAATATTTCAAACATTAGGAGTTGGGGGCATGCATATATAATGTTTCTAAAATTAAGGCTTCTATAAGGGGCACCTAAGGATGCCAAATACAACTTAATACGCCGAAATACTGGTCAAAAGCCAAGATACTAGGCCAAATAATGGGACTAAAAATATTAAAGTATGATGTGTCGTTATCAACCAGCAGACATATCTCAAGTCAATTACAAAAATAGTACAAAAATAGAAGCAGACTATAGTATGTATAATTGAAAGGAATTTACAAATAACATATTTTTTCAACGATGGTTAACATCCACAGAATTTTTTTTTTAAAATATATAAACGAGTACGCGTGTCACCTCATAGGCATACTTAATTATATGACAAAAATATTCAAAAAAAATGGAAGCGGAAAATAAACAGAGATTATAAATTTATAATTGACCTTATCTGGCCTTAATATTTGCTGAGGGGACAAGGCAATTAAGCAATGGCCCTGGGATGAATTTAGGCCTAAGATAGTAAGATTTTAGTTGGCATTTTGAGCTCATCATGGGGCAACAAATCGGTGGTCAACTGCCCCACATTTTTGCTATTTTGCCCTACCATGTGGCATGCAAATGATGAACATAATTTAGAAGGCAGCTGCTTTACACCACCACAGTAATCATCTCCAAACAATGTTTTTTTTTCTCAAAGTAAAGATTACTATAATTATGTGTGCTCATTGCTGGAGATATATAAAAGAACATTTTTGTGAAAAAAAAAAAATTAGAGTTGCATGTAAAATATTTAGAATTTTGAAAACTTATCTACTACATGTAATTTATTTAGAATTTTGAAAACTTATCTACAGCCAATTTAACAAACTTATTGAAATTCTTTATTTAAATCATCTACCATTTATAAAAAAAAAAAAGATCGGACAGATATGCACCGATAAAATTAAGTATATATATATATATATATATATATATATATATATATATGTAGTTCCGCATGACTCATATTCAATAAATAAAAAAAAATGTAGAATAAACTAGAGCCAATTTAATACGTTGGAACACGCTTTTGAACCAACTTGACATGTTTCTCGATCTGTAACAGAATACTATAAATTCACATACCTTCAGTCATCACCGATTGACTAGAGATATCCTATTATCCTTTATATATGTCCAATACAACAGTATTTGTATATATATATATACACATAATATACCGTATAAATGCACTAAAAAAAATATGTTATTGTTCAACGATGGAGTGGTGCAATTTTGGTCTTTTATAGCGTTACATTTTAGCGTGGACCCTGCTCTCCCATTTCTGGATAAGCAAGTTCAAGTGGCTGATCTCATAATCTCATCTGATACACTAATTAATTTGGGGTTGCTGTGCACTCACCAGTCACCAGTCACCATTGGCTATCTTAATTATTTTTGCATTAAATGGACTCTTATAAATATATATATAATACATAAGGGATACATCATACATGTAGTTTTAATTAATTACATTTTAAATGTCAATTAATGAAGGACCCAAAAGACAACACGCAATTAATTAAACAGTGGTATTTTAGTTTCTAGTTTATTTGTTTGTTTTACGTGGTTGAAAATTTTGGAAATCAATGTTATAAGGTGTTGACTATGTTAACCTTTTTTTTTTTTTTTAGCTTTTAAAAAATGATGAAATAACAGATTGCTTGTTCCCTTTATCCTCTCAACCACTTTAACAACTGGGAAAAAAGAAGTTTAGAAAGTACATGAAACTTGGATCAAGCTTACATGATTTCATGATTAATATTCTTCGTTTAACATCCCAAATTAGAAAGTTGTTCCCTGATTTATAGAACCGAGATCGTTGGATCACGGGAAGCAATTGGTATTTACACTCAAAGTTCCATAAACAGTAATTAGTTGTAATATATTCGGCATCAAGCTTCAAAATACCTCTAATTGTTTAGTATTTTGTACATTAACTAATTTGCTATACATTTTTTTTTCTCAAAAAAAAAAAGTACACCTTTTATAAGAGCATTTTCCTTAATTATGGAATAAAATGTTCAATTTTTTTTTATCAGGGAACAACTTTCTACTTTGATATATGTTCAATGGTCGGGGAGTTAACTTATTATATTGGGACATTAATTAATTAATATGTTCAAAATATTGCAAACAATGTTACATTTTGATGTTTTGCATGCCAATGGAAATTATTTATTTTCAAAAAAAAAAGAACATAACATTGCATTTACAGAGAATATCATGTAACCATAGTTAATTTTTTTTTCCTGAGAAAATATGATTCAACAGTTATATATATATACAATGCAATGAAATAAACATATTAGAAGAAAATTAAGGATAAATAAATCCCAAGCAATCAATCATGTACCAACTAGCAACAAACAAGTGTGTACCTACCAGTCCACAGTTTGTGCATAAAAATACACTAGAAACTTGTAAGCCTTCACAGTTAGATATGCATCATGATTGGATTTTGTTGTACAGGAAAAAAAGTTAGCAACAATTGATATGCTTTCCACAAATGCGTCCATGTCCAACTGTTACAATTGAATCCGGTCTTATCATTATCCAACATCAATTCCAGCTATCTAATTTTAGTGCAACAAAACACCAGAAAAATCACCACAAAAGTTGCAAATCAATGTTCCTTTTTACTGGCTAGAATACTCTTGTAGTTGTACAATAAAACCTTGAAATAAAGTAATTGAAAAAAAAAAAAAATACAATAGCACATCTACTCAAAGTAATTGAGTGCAGGATAGCTAAAATAATTACTGTTTATAAACTTTTATTTAAGAAACAACTTTTTTATACAGTAAAATTAATAGAAGGCATCAGAATTTGTAGGACACTGTAGAGGAAAATACAAAAGGAAACAGTATCCACAAAAAGCGGTCTACAGTAAAAATATTCACCTGAATTGGGATTTGGGAACTGTGAGCAAAATCTCTACTCCGTACAGATAAGAAGTTTCCCCTTATTATATACTACCTCTGTCCCAAAATAAATGGATTTTTTGTAGTTCATTTGAACTACAAAAAATCCATTTATTTTGGGACAGAGGTAGTACCTCTTTTCAGGTTATTATAGATTCATTTGACTCTCCTTAAACACCAACCTATAGCGGGTTATAATTCCACAAGGAAGGATTATCATATACACAGTGACCCACGATAGAATTTGATTAGTTTCTCGTCAAAATTGTCCCCTTCAACGTGGACCTCTGGTCCGTGTTCTTCAAGGGAAATAATTATTCGTGTGAACCCCTGCAGAATGACAAAATAAATTCATGCTTTTATTTAAAGAAAGTAAATAACTTGTCAAATTATACGTCTTTGTGAAAACTGAAAAGGGATTTTGTTTTGACTCGGTATCAAATTGGAACAGGAATAACAAAGTCCACAAGGGTTGCTATGCAAAAGCTCTAATTTTTAAGGATTCAACAGAGTAACAGAATATACAATAGCATAACAAAACAAAAAAGCAATTGATTAATTAATTAATTAGGCTCTGAATCTGAATCCGTTGGGACGTTCTTCTTCTGGATTAGAAAGGAAGGAGATAATATTTCATTCAGGGAAGCCACTTTCTTCTCTTCTGGCCTATAAATTATCCCCATTCTTCCTCTCCTTCTCCCCCAATAATAACAAAAGATTCAAACCTCACTAGCTTCAACAATCTCATTCTCCTCCTCTTCATCTTCTTGTTCTTCTGCCAACAACCCCAAATTAATTCATCAGCCAATTCAAAGCCTGATCTATAAGGTCCAACTCGTACCAAATTTTCCCTTTTGTTGTTGCAATCAGTGTATATATATATGCAGCTTACATATGTTCTGTTCGATTGCTTAAATTTGAGCTTGGATGCTGATTAATTTGAAAATTGTGGAATTGGGTTTCAGGCAATGGACCCCGTCGAGAGATTGAAGACCGGATTCGAGCAGTTCAAGACCGAGGTCTACGCGTAAGTGCATCGATACATTCCCATATATACACACCTCTCAGATTAACTCATTAATGGAGCAAATTCAAAAACTCCTGATTATGACAATCTTCTCTGTTTCTGAAATCTTGTACAGGAAGAAGCCTGACCTGTTTGCTCCGCTCAAGGAGGGACAATGGCCTAAGGTACGATTGATTGATTGGAATTCATCTCCTCATTTCTCTGATTTGCATCTTTTTTTTTTTTATATATTCACTTTTTTTAGATTGTTTGTTAATTTGCCTTTTTAGTTTTTGGGTTGTTGTTTTTTGTGATCTGAAACGGAATCAACTGGGGAAAAATGTATCTCCGACATTGACTATTTAGACACCACCACCCCATGCATAGACTTGGAAAAACATTTTTCTATATGACCGAAGAAAATAACATTTTTTTAACATTCATCGTTACTCTCTACACTCTACATTGTTTTCTACAACCCAAAATGTAGAATTTTAATTCTGATTTAAAATCCATTTTGTATCCTTTGCTGACTTCAAATCATTTTTTTTAAGAAAATTACTAGTAATTAAAAATGGGTAACTTTTTAAAAATTTTGAAAAATTGAGAACAAATTAAGGAAGAATAACCGCCGAAAAAATTGCCCAAGTTTGGGAGGGGCCTACATTATTTTGTATGTATGGATGGAAAGAAAACAGCCGTCCAAACTGGGGGCCATTTAAGAGACGCGCCTTTAAGCAAAACATCACTTTTGTCGGATCCCCTGCAGCAGTGTGCCGTACTTTGAAAATCCTTCCGTTGTCTATTTGTGGGGTTCCAGTGCAATTGTGGCCGTTGGTTGAGTAACCAACGGATAGGATTAGTTTTGTTAGTACAACCTTTACTGGATGGTGTTGTTGGCATATTATGAGGTTCCTAACTAACTTGCTTGTTCCGACTTCCTTTTTTTTTATTTTTTCACAGCTTCTGTTTTCTTTTCACTTTTTTTTTAAAAGGCTTTTTTGATCTGTTGTGCTGTGCGCTGTGAGCCTATCACCACCTAAACTTGCCTTTCTACATATCACCTATTTTTTTTTTGTTGAAAAATAAATATGTGAATATATTAAAGAAAAGTGTTAGGTGGAGTCAAAATTCCTATAACTTATGTTTTATGTGGATTTTTTATTTAGAATGTGTGCCTTCAGTGTGATGAAATGGACCAAACATGTTTTTTCTTTGCCCTCTCTAAGCTTTCTAATACTTTGTATAAAGCTAACTAATTCTAAATATATTTTCATGTTCAATACTTTTTATTTTATTATTGGGCTTTGCCTAATCATTAGTTTTTTTGTTGCAAAATTGATATCAGTATAACTAATTAATTATTAAAAAAATTTAAAATTAACCATGTATGTTGCTATGCAATTAATTATATGCTAAATGTGTTTGACGGGGCAAAATTGGGGTACATAGAATGACTTAATTAAATACTACTTTTTTGATTGAGATGATAATCCGCAATCTACCGTTTTCAATGTTTCACACCTAAATCAACGTTGAATGCGTCCACTTGCTTATTCTAAAATAACTAATGCTTTTTTTTATTTTTTTTTCTTTTTAATTTATAATGCTTAAGATAGCTAGCTAGGCATGCATAAACCTAACCAGTCCCCATGTCACATTCAAATAATTGTTTCTTTATCCCTCTGAAACTGCGAGGGACAAAGATTGCCCTGTTTTTTTTAACAAAAGGTCTTGTACTTCGGTTATATAAATAAACATTTTTCAAGTGAAACAAGAAAATAATAAAAATATATATGACATTTTTAATGATGTAATTTTTGTGGGTTTTTTTGTGGCAGTTCATGGTGTTCTCCTGTGCTGACTCCCGTGTGTGCCCCTCAGTCACACTCGGCTTCAAGCCCGGTGAGGCCTTCACCATCCGTAACATCGCCAACATGGTGCCTCCCTTCGACAAGGTAATCCTTACTTAAGAAATGAGAGATGTTTTGTGATGTTTAATTTTCATTAATTTCCAATTAACTGTTCCATTTTATCATTTTAAATGATGCAAATTAAAACAAATCTTGTTGTGATTGCAGACAGCACACACCGGTGTCGGCTCAGCAATTGAGTACGCCGTTATTCACCTCAAGGTAATATATATTTCGTAATCTTAATTTACTGTTGCTGTTATAATTGTAAAACTGGTCACTATTAAGTGGTACAATAATTAGATGAAAGACAGAAAGAGAGGTTTTGGACCTTTTGGTATTTTGAGTTGATATGCCGATAATGAAATGATGATAAGAGATTGCAATTAGCTAGAGCATATACCAATAAGATGCAAGCCATCATTTTCTGAATGGTCCCAGTGGTCCAAAGTCAAGAAAAGGTTAAGAGGAAAGATCAAAATCAATGTTCTTGAATGATAGTTATGCGTGCAAGTGTCAAACTTTTATATTACAAGTTATCTTTGCTTATATTACCAAACACCAAGTATATATCAAAACTTTTATATTACAAGTTATCTTTGCTTATGTTACCAAATACCAAGTATATATCAACAGGCAATTAGCAACACGTCATATATACATTTGTCAAGTTAAATCCAACTTTTGAACCTGATGGAACTTTGTTGAATTGGTAATGTATAGGTGGAGAACATTGTGGTAATTGGGCACAGCAAGTGTGGTGGAATCAAGGGGCTCATGACCTTCCCATACGACGGCAAGAACGCCACGTAAGTTTAGAATTCTCATATTATATATATACATATATTCTCCTTATACTTTCCATATGCATGCTTAGTTAGTTGCTTAGTGCTTATGGATTGAGAAAACCTATAAAGGCAAAAGGGCAAAAGGGCAAAAAGCCAAACCCAATAGGCCAATTGTTGAGTACTTCCACAGTTCCACTCATACAGAAAAGAAGTGCATATATATAGCTACAATATCTTATCTTATATAAGTAGATAAGGCAATCAATTTGGAGGAGTTAGTGGGAAACAGGAACCTTTAATCAAGTGGTACCTTTTTGTATTGTAAAGTAAGAGAGTTATCACTTATCATCCAAAAAAAAGTACTGCAATAAAAGAGGTACTTTCGGTTCCCAAAAGGTCGGAAATTTGCAGTTCCAGGCTTCCAAACCAATTAATGGAGACTGGTCACTGATTACTGGGGCCACAGTTTGTTGGGCTCATGATAGAGCTATGTGGGTCGGACCCAGTTTTGTAAGGCCAGAATGTTCTATATAGACCAGAGCTCTTTTGAGATCAAACTGTCCATACATCTACAGAGGTCTGTAGATGTACATAATATAACAGATATATTTTTGAATGTAACAAATCCATTCTGAAATGTAATCTATGGACAATTTTTTTTTATAGACACTAGATATTACTCAAAATGATATTTGCCACTAACTGGGGTTGTTCATTACATGAATAATGTTTATTATACTGGAGTCTGATATATACCAAAATTTATTTTGATTTTGACATTTTTTTTTGGCTTGTTGGTGTTCTGTGATTTGTTTGGGAAATAAACAGCGAGTTCATTGAGGACTGGGTGAAGATCGGTTTCCCGGCCAGACAAAAGGTTGCAGCTGAGCACAAGGGCAAATCCATTGATGAGCAGTGCGCCATCTGTGAGAGGGTAAATCTCATACATACTTTTCTTCTCAAATTTTCTTCCTATAAATATACCCTTTTCTGTATCCCATTGTTGTCATTAATTATTAGGGCCATTATTATGTTATTATTATTAGGGCATAATTGTATTTCTATGACATTACAAAATTATAATTTAAAAATAATTAGTTACTAACAAAACAAAATATACTTGAAAATTGCAGGAAGCTGTGAAGGTATCCCTGGAGAACCTGAAGACATACCCATTTGTGAAGGAAGGTCTGGAGAAGGGAACCCTGAAGATCATCGGAGCTCACTACGACTTCGTCAACGGCGCATTCGAGATCATCCAGTAAATTCAAAGCCAAAGTGTACCGGCTGCCTCATCGCGCATGCATCTATACTTGATCATCTTGTGAGATGATAATTAAGTAATAACCAAAATGAAATATATATATTATATATTATCTATGTATCTATGTATGTATGTATTTATTATGTAATGGTTCTTGTGTTTTCTAATTCCGGCAATGTATGTACGCAAGTAAGTAAGATCGATCGATGATGCATTTGCGATCGTTTTGTGATCATGCATGGACATCAGTGATCTTGTGCTTAATTAATTAATGCTATGCAATCTAATATTTCCCTTTTTTATAATTATAATTAATTACTTTGTGTCACTGTCCTCTCTTTCACGTTATTTCTTTTTTTGATGAAATCTTTCACGTTATTTCTTATGTCTGCTTAATTTTATGCTTAAAAACAGTTAACCTTAACTGCAACCACGAAAAGGAAAGAAGAGAATTTCATCTAGGTGGCAGTTGCACATAGGAGCTGTTTGGTGTACAGGAAAATGACCGAAAACATCAAATTACCAGAAACTTGTTTCAGTCATCGTCGTTTCTGGAGTTTTTATCTTCCACCGTGCATGTTTGATGTACAAGAAACTTATCTCCCATAATTGCTTTTTTCGTGTTTGATGAGCCAGAATCTGTGTTGATAGAAACGAATGCTTCATCAATCGATGAGTTTTTGGGAGCGGCGGAGAAATAATGAAATAAAAATTTATTTTTTGATGAAAACCGAGTGGAAAACAAAGAGAAGGAAAATGGGGAGACAACTTTCCGATAAAAATCATCAATTCCCAAAATTTTTGCTATCAAACAACAACGTTAAGCTAAGATTCTAAAAAATTTGTTATTTTCAGTCTTTTTCCGTCAGTTTCCAACATATCAAACAAGCTCATACACGTGTCATGTGATACAGAGAACAACAAAATTGGCTTTGTTCGAAAGTTCAAGGAACTTATTTTGGAATTCATATCACCTAATGTGTGGCATTCGATGCCGCACAGAAAGAGATAGAGATAGAGATATTTTCGGGTCCCACCAAAGTTTGTGAACCCCACCGAAACTAAGCTCTCTCATTGGCTACCATACTTTGCCATATGATAGATGATTCGGGTTCCTTATTTTGTTCCCTGACACGATAATTGGTAGAAGGATAAGTGTCACGAGGACACGAGCAATGAATCCAGTCCACAAGATCTAACCAACTGTGTTTATAACGACATCAGTGGTTTCAGATTTAGCTATTTTCTGGCCTAAAATTTATAATTGTTTATTGCTTAACACTGTGCTCCAGTAATCAACAGGGAAAGGGAAGGAAGGGGACGGTAGAACAGAGGGCTGGGTGAAATTTTACACCCCGATTTGGAGGGGTAAGGATTGGAGTAAAATCTGTACTTGGCTCCCCTCCTCTCCCCTCGTGTCCCCTCGTGTCCCCTCGTTATTGGAGCAAGTAACACCACTGCGGGGAGGTAAAATTTTTTACGGTCAGCCCTTGTCTCCCCTACCCTCCCCCTCGTTCCCCCCTTCTGGAGCACGCTGTAAAATTCGCAAAGGATGCCTTTCAAAAATTAAAGAAATGGAATATATGATAATTTGCTCTCATAAAACTAGATGTACTTTGAGTTTTTCATATTAATACTGTTTCCTTTTTTTCACTATCATCACAAAAGTTTCCATGACACAACCAAACTACCCCGGGTATCTAAGGGATATATTCTACTTTATGCAGAAGTCGCACTTCTGGAAATTCATTTAAGATTTATTTCTCATAAATATTCAAACTATTCATCTCAAAAATACATATAAATATTTAATTATAAAAGCAATTTTTTGTATATAAATCGTTAGCAATTATTTGTAAAATCTTATAATCGTACGGGTACATTCTAATAAACTAAATTGTAAATTAACGATGTTAAATAGAAATATAGAATGGAGAACCAGCCTTTGGTCTAGTGGCTAAAGGCAACGCTCTCCGTGTGGGAGATCGCGGGTTCGAAACCCGGATGGAGGTGTCTTTTATAAACATTTAAATTTGAGTGGCTTAACCCTCATCTTTATTTCAAAAAAAAAAATTAGAAATATAGAATGGAGGGGTTTCTTGTATGAAAGGGCTGTAACATATTGTACATATTCTTTTTTATTATTGAAAAATTAAAATGGTCGGCGTTTTGCCCGCCACTCCAAACAAAAATATTAACGATGTTAAAGAAATCTCATAATTCTGTAACCCCAATAGTACTAATAGGATCATTCGGCCCAATAGTACTAATAGGATCATTCGGCCCAATAGTACTAATAGGATCATTCGGCCCAAAAGTACTAATAGGATCATTCGGCCCAAAAGTACTAATAGGATCATTCGGCCCAATAATACTAATAGGATCATTCGGCCCAATAGTACTAAAAGGATCATTCGGCTGAATCGGCCCAATAGGCTGAATCGGCCCAATAGGCTGAATCGGCCCAATAGGCCTAATCAAGCCTTATTTGGTCAATCCCCTTGCTTCTCCTTAACCCGAGTGCTCATCCCCTACCTTACTGCATTGTGCAGATCACAGCGTCAGCCGTTAGATCGTCTCGAGATCTGCCCCGAAACGAATCTCAAGACAATCTAACGGCTGACGCTGTGAACTGCATGATGCAGTACAGCGGGGGATATCATTTCCCTTATTAACCTCGTCTCGGCCCCGATCGATCCACCGCCTCGCCTCCTCCGCTCTCTCTCCCCGCATCTCGCGCACTTCAAACCCCGCCCCGCCCTTTCCCCCTTTCAAAAACCCTCGCTCTTTTCCCCTCTCTCGGACGAGAAGGCGACGCCCTTTGCTTCCCTTTCTTCCTTCTCCTACAATTCGCCCGTCGCGTGGCTAGGTCTGTCTCAAACCCTCCCTCAACTCGAATCTCACTCGATTCTTCTCCAAGGCAAGTCCCCCTTGGCCTTTTCTCTCTCTGAATCACTTGTATGCATGTATGGTTGTGAACGAACCCTCGGGTTAGCTGTCTGTCGGCGCTGATTGATTGCTTGTACGAAATATGGTGAGGTTAGGAACAGTTCTGGATGTAACGGTTGGAATTTGAATGATTTGGGAGTGGGACTTGGTTGAATCTGTGAAACTTTGTGAGTTTAAGTTCAGGGCTCTTTACTCTTTATTTGTTCTGAATTTTTCATGAAATTTTTGCAGTCTGAAATGTTTGATCTGAACTCGAACCGGTGAGTCGAGTATGATGTATGATCTTTAGATTTGGTGTCTCAAACTCGACTTCTTTGTAATTTTGTGTAAGTACTGGTGTTCCCTTTTTTGGTGTTATGAAGTTCCGGAACTTATTTTGGTTCTGTTAGGGTTCTTAGATAAATTTAGATCTTAGTATCTTTTCACTGAATATGTATCAGTTTCAGTGTAAAATTTCATGAATACTGATACCCGTAAATTGAACTGTGAACAAGTTGAACCAAGCTAACTTGATTTAACGAGTCAAGTTAGTCAGCCCCATGACCAACAAAATGATTGCCGGAAATTGGCTTCTCTAGGAGAAGAAAAGCATAGCACCGCCCATTCAGCTGGAAACTACAGTTTAAATCGAGTTGGCTTGATTTGTTAAATTTGCTAGTCGAGCTTGAGCGGACCTTAACTCACTTGAGCTTGACTTTTGCGCTTATATTGCAAAAAACTAATTTTCACCTCCTTTAATTTCAGCTTCTAGAAAAGCATTCCTTACTAAAATAAATATGGGGAAGAAAAGCAGCAAAAAGATTAAATACAAGGAAAAGAAAGGCAAAGAGGGGAAGGCTCCCAAAGAGGCTGATTTTGCTGAATATGACCAATCTGGGGAAAAAACGAATGGAAAAATAGAGAAGGAGTTAAAATCACATCGTATTTATGGGGTTAATGAAAAGATGGAGGAAAGTGCAATGGATGGAAAGAAAGAGAAGAAAAGGAAAAGGGAAGGAAAGAAGGAAGAGTTCAGATCAGATGGTAGTGATCCCACTTTTATGGCTGCTCAAGATGTGGTTGAAAGTGAAGTGAATATTGTTGAGAAGAAAAACAATAAAAGGAAGAGAATAGTTGATGGAGAAGATTTAGGGAAAAAAGAGAAGAGGAGCAAGAGAATGAGCAAGGGTAACCGTGATGGATTAGACAAGGATGTACACAATGAAAAAATGATTAATCTTTCTCATGACAATTTAAAGAGGAAGGGAAAAATGTCAGATGAAAATAGAGATAACATGTTGCTGGAGAGAGATGAAGACAAATATGAAATGAAAAAGAAAAAAGACAAAAATGGTACTGCCAATTACATAGAGAAGGAAATCAATGAAGAGGAACAAAAAGGTGAACAAACAAAAGGAAGCAAGAGAAGAAAGAGTGTCAAGAAGGCTTCCAAATCTGAAGGTAACTATAAGAGTGAAAACAAAGGGAAACAAAAGGAGACAGCAACCAAAAATAATGAGCCAAATAATGGTAAAATTAGAAAAGAAAGAAAAAAAGTGCACTTTTCAGATGAAGTAGAAGTATTGTCTGCACCAAGTGACAGCAAACGGAAATCAAGGCTCAAAAAGACGGAGAGGAGTAATGAAGGTGAGGACTTGGTATGGGGTAAGAGGTTTACCAAAGAAGAAGATATGACAATTCTAAAAGCCATTGACGATTATATACAGGTTTCTAACTTCAACTCTATATTATGTTCCCTTTCCAAGTTATGTTTTATGAAGTGGCTTGGAGCTGTTTTCTATGTAGGGTAATTTGAGTTTAAATTATGTCTTCGTATTTATGGTTATACTCAACATCCAGTTTCCTGTTGAAATTTAAAATATATTTTCTGAATCTTATATAATGAGGTATAGTAAGAGGCAGAGCTTTTTTTTTTTTTTTTTTTTTTTTACCTTTGTTTGTTTCACTGTTTGGAAATGGGTGTAATCAGAGAAGTGCCCTTGACTGAAGAATCATATCTGTTTAGTCTTAGTACATGTGTGTGCATTTCGTCTGTGCTCTCCAAAAAAATGAAGTTTGACATCATCTTTTTAATATAAAATACTTCAATATTTTATGAATTCACTTTTATAGTGAACTAACTTCAGCTAAAATTGATTTGAGCAACCTTTTACCTGTAATTTGTTGCCAAGATATCAAGTTTCATGCGGATGACTTCTTTTTAATGTCTTTTATTGCAAAATCACTGAACTCACTTACCAATCAGTGATCAAGATCGATACTGTTGCATGAGATTTTCTTTTAGTTTCTTTAGTTTTATTATTGAGCATAATAGTCTGTATGTTTGTACTCCTATAATTACAGGTTAAGCAATTGGGAGAAAATGGGCGTGAGATGGTTTTTTTTTGCAAGAATCATAAGTTGAAGGGCTGTTGGAAGGAAATCAGTAGGCCTTGAACACCTCTCTTATTTTCTGTTTGTTGCCCATGCATGTAGATTTAGTTATACTTTATTTAAATTACCATTGCTAATGATTTTGGTCTTTTAGTTACCTCTATGAGTGAGACTTCATTGCCTTTGTGGAATGAAAATATAACACCATATTTCATCGTTGTGAAAATTGCAGCTAGTTGTTTGCCGCACAGGCCTTATTTGGCGGTATATTTGAGGGGCCGAACTTTGCTTCGGAGAAATGCAACTCATTGGACGCCTGAAGACTATGAAAATCTCAAAAGGTCAGTATTATATTTATTTAACTTAGTTTTGTTGATGTTATTTTCCTTTTACACTGTTTGGATGATTAGTGGAGGGAGGAAGGGAAAGTAGAGACCATTATTTCTAAAGAGGGAGTTCAGGCTGTTTTATATGCTGTACATGAATCAGACTGTGGAAGTATAAACTGACAATTTATGCATATATAAAATGTGTATAATACATTAATACTTGATCCTAACAAAATTAATTACTTTAGCTTACATGTTACTGTAACTTTTTTTTCCATATAGATTTCAAGCTGTAAATGGTAATGAATGGAAAACATTTGGGGATTTATATTCCAAGAATTACCGCTCTGTAAAAGATGCCTGGCGAGCCATTAAATATACAAAAGAGAAAAGAGGTTTTGTGTCTCTATTATTTTATTTGTTATCATTGAGAGAGATTTCATTTCAGATCAATTTTAAGCATGTTGTATGAAAACCAGGATGTGTCTTAAAATGAGCACTTTTTTTTTTTTTTTTTTTGAAAAGTAGCAACTTCTAGAGTTGCCGATTCCATTGCATATATGAAATCAGTTATTACAACTAGAGTCTTAAAATGAGCACTAAACTAAATTGAATATGGATCTTCATTTTTGTAATATGTGCATGGGTTGATAGAATAATTTCCATGTGAGCCACTTGTATTTAGTAAAAGATTCAGCTGTTTACCCGTATTTATTGCTCAATAGCATCAATTTGATTGATCTCTATAATTTTTTTTTGTTCAAGTATTATCTAATTTCCCTGGATTAAAATTATTGTATGTACTGAGTGCTACAGGACATTGGACTCAAGAGGAGTACGAAGCATTGTTTGACCTGGTCAACTTGGACTTGAAGTTAAAAGCCTTCACCAAGGAGCCCAAAACACATGCTGTGGTTAGAACTCCCTTTCATACTCTCTAATAGTTCTCTCTTTGGTGTACACATTTTAGTATGCATGCATATAAATCTATTTTTATATGTACAAGATGTGTATCTGTGCGTGATGTTTCTTTACCTTCTTTCTGTTTCTGCATGAGCCTCCGTTTATTGATTGTACATTCATAGACACCAATGACATGGTCTGTAATTACACCAATATCAAATCCTTCACCTATTTATCTTTTTAAATAGTTACGGGACAATATATCTTGGGAGGCGATAAGTACCAAGTTAGAAACAAGAAGACAAAGTTCATGCTGTAATAAGTGGTATGTTTTCAACCTGATTATATCATATGTTTTTATAAACTGGCATCAAGATAGCAGCCAGTTAATTAACCATACTATGCGTTCTGTTTGATTAATCCAGTTGAGTCCTTTGTTCTGATATTTTGCGATTACTTATTTTTTTATATAGAAGGATTTGTTTTTTTTATTAACGGGTACTTCCACTATGTGAATGATGGCTGATGATTAGATGGAGTTTGCTAATTATTTATTTTGTTTTATTTAGATGATGTTAAATAGAAAATCTCAATATATATGTAATCAGTTTTTGTGGCCTGCACTCCATTTCTGACAGAGTTGTTCTTAATGATATTATTATACTACCATGAGCATCAGAAATGATATAAGGATATGATATAAAGAACTTATTGAGGTTATAATATAAAGATTGAGCCATATAAATCGAAATTTGGAGATTATTTGATACATTTTTTGATGTTCGCTCACTGAATGGCTCCAAGCTCATGGTAGCTTTACTCTTATATATGCAACATTTATGATACATTTGTACAGTGCCCTGTACTCTTTATGGTTCCTTGTTAATCACACTGAAATAATATTATTAATGTGGCCGAGTCTTTTTAGGTATGGTCAATTGACCTCAACATTGGTCCGTGATGGTCTATGGGCTGACACTGATGATTATCGACTAATATTAGCGTAAGACTTTCTTTTCTTTCTCATCATCTTTTTACCCATCTTTGAACAGGCCATATTGGGTCAACCTGTATAGTTGACTTCTGTTGTATTTCATTTGAAATTTACGATTAAATAAGATCTATTTTTGCACTAATTAAGATTAATTATATGTTAATTTAGATTTATAAGGCCAACCGAACCTGATATATCGACAACCTTAAATCCATGGACTGACTTATCATTAATTGTGAATGTAGACTGCAGAAGGAAGATGCCAGCTGCATCGAAGAAGTTGACTGGGAGAATATTCTTCCACATAGGTTGAAACATATCTGCCTATTTGGCAGCTTTCCCTCTCTCTTAAATGTTAATTTCTCAGTTATAAGGGATCTTTCTGAAACCCTGTTCCGATGCCTAAAAAGCTGTGAACTAGAAAGATAATTACCTACTGGACTTGAAAAAAGCAGAGCATTTCGTTGACCGATCAAACAAAGCCTATTTTCTAATTTCACCCCTTATCGTGTAATTGTGGTGATTTGGACAAATTTTGAACAAGTAATATTAGTATTAGCCGACAACTATTTGAAAACCTCTTATTACTGGTGTGCTACTTGTACTGAAATTAGTACTGGAATGGTTGGTCCCAGCCACCCTGGAAATGGATGCAGGTCAGAAAAATGTCATGTTGATGTTTTAGGCACGAGATTTTACAAAGGAAAGAAAGAGATGAGAAATTCGTTATGGTATAAATATGGATGGTACATTTGGATTGAGAGTTGTCAGCTTACTGGAGCAGGAAGTGTTCTGGGCTAAAGATCATTAAAACACAATTATATAATCACTGAATTAGAAAAAAATATATAAGCTTGTGAACAGGGTACTAATGCCTCTACATTGTGCCAGAAAAGATGGCACCAGATGGTTGTAACTAATATATATACTTCCTCCAGTTCGAAGTATTTGATTATGTCAATTCTTACGTTTTCTTTTCTCTCTGTTTTTTTTTTTTTTTTTTTTTGGTCAGGGACGGAGAAATATGCCTGAAAAGATGGCTGCAGATGGTTCGTTACATTGAAGATCACAAACAGAGGCCTTTCATTGAACTAGTTGAAATTCTGGCTAAGCGCTACTGTCCAGAAATGCTTGAATATAGAGGTAAAGACGATGAGGAGCTTATTTAATTGACTTGATGGTCATGAAATGAAGATATGGTGATTGTACAGAATGTAATATCTAGATGGAGGATTATTGATTTATGAATATATGGTATCACTTCTAAGTTCTAAACACTGACATGTTTCTACCAAAAAAAAACTGACATGTTAGTTTATAGGAGGAAGCCGAGATTTTTTAATGTGCAATTTTTCTAGTTGTTGTTCTGTCATTTTATACATGTTTATTGTTTAATTCCGGTGGTTGCATATACAGATTTTATATATACTGTTTGCTTTTAGATTTACAGCGCTCTTATTTTGATAAACAGTAATTCTTGATCCTCACAACTTTGGATTGGTGAATTTCTTTTCTTAGTCAGTTGTAAAAGTAGAGATAAATTGAAATTGGGAGTTGATATATATACACACGAGTTAACTCTTGGTGCTTCTAATTTTGGGTCTCATGGATACATAATTTTCCACTTTTAAAGTATTTTTTTAGTATTCGTTTTGGATTTTTTTTAAAGATTGATCTGCTATTATGTACAAAACATTCATGGATGAGGGTGAGGCTACTGTTTTATTATTAATAGTATAGGTTGTCCTGTATCATTGAATATAGAGAAAATCTTTTTATCTCTTTAAATATTTCTTACCAAGATTTTAATTTAAGATTCAAATACTCACTAGTTAAATATTTATTTTGGCTTTAAGAGTCAAGTTTTACTACTAAATAGTCAAATTTGTTATATCACAATATTATGATAAATAACTGTCTATGTGAATCTATGTCCATACCTATACATTGGTGTTCGTACTTTTTATGATGGGGTTTACATCAAATGTCCATACCTACTTTCCAATATTTTGAATAGGGGGTCCAAAATTCTGTGTTTTGGTGAATAATTATGTGTAGAACGTATTCTAGATTCCCGTTTTGGTGAATGATTATCTGTCCTAACTTGAGTGTTCATATATTGTCGGGTGTTTATATTTGTTATCAGGGTGCTCATACCTCATACACAAGAGAATGTATTGACATAGAACATTTAAGGAGATTTTGGGGACAATTAGTATGCCCCTGAATATATTTCTAATTTCAAAGTATTAATAGTTCATCCGAAATGGAGCTCTGAAAGAAACATGCTCTCTGTTGAAGCCCGATAAAAGTGTACAAGAACATTGGCTATTAGGGGTTTAGTTAAGGATTTGCATCCAGTGAAATAAAAATCGTACGATTCATGATTAGATACGATTCGGAGGGGTTACTATGCGAACCAGCTGTATGAAAGGAAATCCTTTTAATTGTTGCAAACTGATAGTGTTATATGATATGTATTACATTTACAACTAGTAAAGAGCTCACGCTTTGCTTTGAGCTGAAATTATTATATTTTATAATAAAGAGCCGAAAGCTTATCCCTTATAAGAAAACTGATATGATCCATTGATACCAGTCCATATTCACACCTCCTAAAAGAGAGCATACAGTTATATGGAAGACATCACAGAGTGCTGGCTTCCATTATGAAAAAAACCATTGACATTCTTACCGGGCTCCAACAGAGAAAGAATGCCGTCATAGATACAGCTTCATAGTTTATGCTGCGTTTGGATCGTGACTGGATTAATGTTTAGGGTTTGGGCTTAGGGTTTGGGTTTGGATCTTCTCCACTTTGACATTGGTTTCCTAATTTGCTTTTCATACCGTTCATTATGATAATTTTGTATTTTTAGAAGTACTTTATTATTTTTAGGATATTTTACCATGTGACTTGATAAAAACATTATGAATTATCTAAATAAGTGACATTTTAAAATATCTAAAAGAAAATATGGAGATTATAAAGATAAAATCAATGATTTGAATTGATTATTAATATTTTAAAGTTAGAGATACATACCAATAGAATGTAGCCGTACTATTGATAGTATAATGAACTCACTAAGCATTCATTATATTATTATGAGTTGGGTTACCGTGTTATGCATAACAAACTGACCTCCGTGTTATGCGATCGTATCTCAACAACCGTAACTCCGATGGCTGATCCAATTCAGCCGGTGCATTCTACATATCGAAATCTCATTTGATACAATTTTTTTCTATTTTTGGAGATTCCTAACTATTTTTAACGATTTTTGAAAAACAACCCTGAATATGAGTTCTAAATGGATTATTTTATTATTATTTTCTATCAATCTTTCAAAAACCGTTAAAAATAGTTATAAATCTCCAAAAATAGAAAAAAATTTGTATCCAACGATTTTTCGATATGTAGAATGCATCGGTCGAATCGGATCGGCCATCCGAATTACGGTTTCTGAGATACGAGCGCACAACATGGAGGTCAGTTTATTATGCAAAACATGGTAACCTAACTCATATTATTATTTTTTTGAAATCATTTAAAAAAAAAATCTAAACTTTTTTAGGTGTGCAAGTATTTATTATTATTATTTTTTTATTGAGTTGGGAGCGTAAGTACCGTAGATTATTGTAGATCAACTCCACACATACTACAAAAATAATTGTTACCACATGGACTTTAGGTCTTTAGCTATTCAAATTAAATTAGTGTCCATCTTAATGATTTAATTGTGCAGTTTATTTTGTATAGTATATTTAGTACTTAATGAATATTCATAATAAGTTAAATAGTAACTCATTTAAATTGAATACTAATTCTTATTTTTATTAGTTGAATAATAAAATCATTAAAATGAATACTCAATTATTTAATTAGACTAGTATACTGTCCACGCGTTGCAGTGGGGTATCAATATTTTTTATTTGTTTTAATTTCTATTATTGAATTTAAAAGTTAAAATAACATCTAATTTCCAACCATATAAAGTCATAATGATATAATCAAGTACTAAAATATTAGTCACTCAAGATACAAAGAGTCAAAGAGCAATATCAAACAACTAAACAAAAATTTTAGTGCTAAACAAACAAAAATTACAGGTCAATATCTCCTTTGCTTCCAGCCTAGACAAGTAGTAGCTGATCTTCTTCTGAGACTTGAGGATCATCCTTGTACGGTTGTACCACATGCACATTAAAACCTGTAACAATACTAAATCTTCTATGACAACAATTAAAAAACTCGTGCATTGTGCTTGAGAAAACTAATTTGCTTGAAAAGGAAATCACTAAAAGCCTGCTATTACATTGTATCCCTCAATGGCATCATTTTTTGTTTTGAAACTGATGCACCTATTTCATATCTGCATTTTAACCAGACTTGCACCTAGTTTTTGTACCAAAATCCTAAGTTCATTAGCATTTATTAGAAGATTGCCTAGAAATTAGTTACTTCTGTGTTTTTGGCCCAATTTACAGAGAAACAGAGTTTTTGGAGCTAAAACGGGCCAGATTTAGAGCAAAGGAGCAATGAGCACAACCACCGGAGCCCAGCCCAGTAGGCCTGCGGACCGTACTCCATCAGGTGCGGAACGCAATGAGCCCAAAACGCAGCCCATTCAGACGTGCCGACTCACAACCGCCATATCCAAAGATAGCACGATCCGCGCTCCCATTTCTGCTGAACGCAAGAAGTCTAAAAACAGGATTGCACTCCTATTTTTGCGGACTGCTATTTCTGAACTTCCAACTGCGGACCGCACTATATTTAGTGCGAAACGCAGGACATCTAAAACTGAGCAGAATCGCTATTTCTATTGCACGTTAACTTCCGGCGATCTATTTTTCCATACTTGCGTCCCAAGGATCCAGAAGTGGAACGACTAAAACTGAAGGCATCTTCTAGTATAAAAGGGACCCCTAGGGGTACTTTCTCATTGTCTTGTGTAGGTCTCATGTGTTGAGATTAGTTTAGTCAATAGTCATTGTTTAGTTGAGAGTCTAGTTTTGTCAAGGGAGGAGTTCATCGCCGCCAAGGTGAAGGAGTTGGTTACTCGCCTATTCCTAAGCTCGATCGGTTCTTTCTTTTCCCTTATTTTATTTTGCTGTTTAGTCATGTCAAGGCGTGAGTAGTCGCCTTTGTTCTTGGGGTTTAGGATGATGTTTGTATGTATGGATTAATTGAATACTTGCTTTTAACGTTTATGCATTGAAGTTATTTTCATATTTGCTTTGAGCTTATTCATAATTGTGCTTGAATTGTTTTCTTGTTCTTTGATATGATCCTGTGGATGTATGTTCGTATCTAGTTGGTAGATTTATATCTTCTTAGGCCAGAATTGCTAATTGCATGAGAGTGCACTTGTAGTAGTTCACCCTATTTTGATAGACCTGTGGATTGGGCATAATCTAGTTGGAAAACTTAACGTCAATTGATAGAGATTCAATACTTGCACTATTTGGGTAGATAACTTGTTGTCCAATTGTATCCGAGAGGAGAAGTTGTGGTTATAACGTGAGTTAAACCGTACCTGTGATCGAAAGCAAATTGGGTTTAGGTTAGAGATAATCTAAAGATTTCGAATTGATCTAAAAGTATTTAAAAGTGCCAACAAACGAGAGTTGAGGGACTTGTAATTGCTTTGGGTTAGTTGGGGATCGGTAACTTTGATCAACAATAGAAACTGAGCTTGAACTGACTCTGATCTGTTCCCTGCGGATCGCATTGGTGACAGGTGCGAACCATACCAAGCAAGGAACAGACAGAGAACCACAAATTTGTACATCTTGCGGTTCGCACCCTCTCGGGTGCGGAACGCAGGCAGTTAGTCCAAACATCAAACTGATTCTGAAAACCCTAGGAACGTTTGTCTCATAATTGTTTTAGAGTCTTTTACTGCTTTTTAATAATTTAGGAACCAACCAACTTCAAACAAAACCCCCCAAATTGGTTACGAATCGGTTACTTTTAGG
This sequence comes from Cyperus esculentus, assembly GCA_030179965.1. Lineage (NCBI taxonomy): Eukaryota > Viridiplantae > Streptophyta > Magnoliopsida > Poales > Cyperaceae > Cyperus > Cyperus esculentus. The sequence goes on along the minus strand of JASGLE010000025.1, from coordinate 2,329,488 downwards.
ATTAGAATTGTGAACAAAGATCTGTCTAAATTTAGTACCGTCCCTGTGGATACGATCCCGACTATATTGCATAATATCGTACGCTTGCGATTGATTGTATTATTTAGGGTAAAAGCCTATACACTCCACGCGTATCAAGCTTTTTGGCGCCGTTGCCGGGGACGGCAACACTATTTCTAGACTTTTCTTTATTTTCTTTTCTATTTCTAACCCCCTTTTTTCTAGTTTTCTTTTTCTTTTGTTACAGGTGACAGAAGCTGGACCGACTACCGCCGGTTGGTGACTACAAGCTGAGAAGTGGTGTTCAATATCCGAGACTACAACCAGAAGACACCCCAACCTCAGTTCCGACCGACCTGACCACAACTTTCCAGCAGCTGTCGATCAGAGACTCTTCCTGCGGTCCGCACTCCACTGCTCACGGTCCGCAAGACATGGCAGACGAAGCAACAAGGCTTGCATTGCAAGAAGCTGCTACCGAAAGGCAAAGGCTTCAGACAGAGGTCGAACGACTACAGCGGGAAGCAAGACAAAGGAGAGAGGAAGAAGAAGAAGCACAGCGTCACATGCCACGTACTCTAAGGGATTTCCACATCCCCAAAGTTGACGATGCACAAGGACCTATAGTACTTCCTGACATAGTTGGGGATCCTCCTAACTTTGGCTCAGGGGTAGTCAATCTCATCCAACAAAGTTGTTTTCACGGCTTGGAGTCGGAGAACCCACACGATCACATCAACAACTTTCTCCAATGTTGCAGAACCGTAAAGAACATTATGGCAAGTCCAGATTACGTCCGACTGGCTCTGTTTCCGTTCTCCCTACGAGACAGAGCACGAACATGGTTTAATTCTCTTCCCACAGGCTCAATTGGTACCTGGGCCGAATTATCTAAACAATTCATTGAAAAATACTACCCTGTTAGGAGAACTGCTAAAGTTAGGGCACAAATTTCATCTTTCAAACAAGGGTATGATGAATCATTGAGCGATGCTTGGGATAGATTTAACCAATTGAGACAATCTTGTCCTCACCATAACTTTACTGATTGGATGTTGGTTGATGCATTTTATGATGGTTTAACTTCACAAAGTCGTGTTTTGGTTGATTATGGTGCAGGTGGGTCTATCATTGACAATGAGCCACATGAAATCTTGGAGTTATTTGACAAGTTGGCAAAGCAACAACAATGGTCCAACTGTGAGCAAATCAGAGGTCAGAAGGGACGTTATGAAGTCGATCAACTCGCTTTGATGCAAGCTAAACTAGACGCCCTTCAATTACAAGTTGACAAGCAAAAGGCCACCACTAATGCCGTGCAAGTCCAATCTTGTACTCTTTATGGAGAATCTCATGACTACGAAAACTGCCCCTTGCGTCAACCCGAGGTTGGAGGACAAGTCAACTCGATCAACAATGAGCCACCCTTCTACCCAAAGCCTCCGTTCGCACAGTCGTACACCCCTCCTCAGAGGTATCAGAACCAAGGGACCCAGTATCAACCAGGTCAAGGAAGTGGAAACCGTAACTTCTACAGCAACAACCACTTCCAAAACCAAAACCAGAATCGCAATACCCCGCCGAACAACTTATACCGACACCCAAACACGCATCCCCAACAAGAACCACACGTACCACCTGAGGTCAACACCTTCATGCAAGAGCAAATCAAGATGAATCAAATGATCTTTGAACAAATGCAAGCCATGAATGAGAAGTTAGCTAGACTAGCGGGAGGAGACACTAATGCGAGCATAAGCTCGACGGGCACGGGTAAGCTTCCGAGTCAACCGATTAATCCAAACGGCGAAGTAAAGGCTATACATATCTTGAGGAGCGGCACGCAATACACAGACCCTCCAATGCCAGAGGAACCTGACCTGAGTATCAAGGGACCAGCTGATGCCGAAACCGCTCAGAAAACTACGAAAACCGCTTCAGACAGAGCAGAGTGCGAACCGCACCCTTTTGTACACGGTCCGCACATCCCTCGGTTAGCAGAAACAGAGAAGAGCACGACCCAACCGACTTCGCGACCGAAGCAGTCAGGCCCAACCGACACAGCTTGCGGTCCGCACTCACGAGAGTACAGTCCGCAGGATGATGAAACAGAAGACAAAACTGACCAGAATACCAATCCTGTTTCACGTGCCACCTCAGCAAAGGACAAAGGCAAAGCAACAGAGACACCACTGCCTTATCAGCCGCCTGTTCCTTTTCCACAAAGACTCGCCAAACATCGATTGGATGAGCAATTTTCCAAGTTTATGGAGGTACTAAAACAACTCACAATCTCAATTCCATTCACCGACGCTCTCATGCAAATGCCTTCATACGCCAAGTTCTTGAAAGACATCTTGTCCAACAAGAGGAGTCTCAAAGATTGCAAGAGGATACAACTCAATCATGAAGTAAGCGCAGTCATAAGTCGTGAGTTACCTCCTAAACTTGGGGATCCGGGCAAATTCACAATCCCATGCACTATCGGGAAGGCTAACATAAAGAAAGCACTATGCGATTTGGGTGCAAGCGTGAGTCTCATGCCTTACACGGTGTTTCAAAGAATCGGAGTTGGAGATCTTAAACCGACTCGCATGACGATCCAACTTGCCGATACCACCACGCGCAAGCCGTTGGGCATTGTTGAAGACATACCCGTTCGAGTTGGGCAATTTTTTGTTCCTGGAGATTTTGTTGTGATAGACATGAAGGAAGACAAGCATGTGCCGATCATCTTAGGGCGACCTTTCTTAAGAACCGCCGGTACCGTTATCAACACACGAGATGGCACGTTGACGATGTACGTTGGAAATGACAAGGTTCAATTCCAAGTTGAAGAAGCGATGCAATACCCCGACTATTCCGAAGACTGCTGCCGATTGGACGTTATCGAGGATGGAGTCCATGAGGTGCGAGAAGATGACGAGTCTCCTCTGCAGGATCAGTTGGTACATGCATCACGCGGTTCGCAGCTCACTACATGCGTTCCGCATAAGGAAGGAGGAAGGGCTGAGACACAACTGACACTTCAGCCCGAGACAGAAGAAGCAGCAGATGACACATACTGCGTTTCGCAGCTCACCACATGCGTTCCGCACCATGCTGAACCTCCAGACAGACAGTCGATTTTTCAGACGCAACCAGAACCGCCTGTTCCGCAACCAGTCACAGCAGATTGCGATCCGCAGGACACCAAGAACGGTATGCAGGAAGGAGTTACCAGGTACGAAATAGACAGGTCCCCACCGTGCATAGCTTGGCGTCAGGTCAGGTATTTTCTTTAATAATTTAGGTAGTTTAGGGGTCGAGCTCGGGACCTAAAACGTAGCGCTTCTCGGGAGGCAACCCAAGCACAAAATAAAGTAGTTTAAGTTAGTTTAGGTTAGTTTAGATAGTATTAATTAGTCCATACAAACAAGTTCATCATAATATTGCATAAGGTATGTTTAGTTTTGTTTTTGTAGTCCCAGGAGTCAACCCAAGGAATCATGAAGAATCAGAGCTCGAAATCACGAAGAAACGAGGCGCTGGCATCTACCTGCGTTCCGCAAGCTGCAGATTGCGTTCCGCAGTAAGCTCTGACAGATCCCTGTTTCAGACAGAAGAAAGGCATAGTTCGATTGAGCTTGGGGAGTCTCCATGACGTCTACGGAGCATAGCTAGTCCATCAGGTCGTATTCTTTCTTTCTCTCATTTATTTCCATATCTAAGTTCTAAGCACTGAGGGCAGCGCAAGGATTAGCTTGGGGAGGGAGAATAGAGTAAACTTGATTGGAGAATAGAGTAAACTTGATTGTAGAGTCCATGCATTTTTTAGTCCAATTTTTCGAATTTTCATGCATTGCATTTATGAAAAATTTTGAGTAGGTGTTAAATTCAAGATTTTTGGGTGTTTTTGAATTTTGTTTTATTAAAAATTGAGTAGGATAACTTCATGAGATATTTGTTATAGTCGGTAATTCTTGTTCTGAAGTGGCTAGTTACATGAATTAAGTAAGTTTTAATTGGAAAAAGTAGTAAACCGAAAATCTGATTGAGAATGAAAAAGGAAATTCTTTTGGTTTTGTTGATTTCACGTGAACATGGGTCTGGCAAAGTGGAATGTCATAGCTTGAATGTCAAATAAAAATAATTAAATCCGTAAATGTTCATAAATGACGAGATAAGTCTTGGGCAGCAGAAAATCAAATCAAATAAGAGGCTTTTAGGATCGCGGTTGATTCAGACGAGTGTACCCTTTATTTTTTCCATCTGGATTGATTGGATTCTAGAATGTCTCAAATTCACAAAAGGTTGGAGTTGCGTTCAGTTCGGAGTTGTGTACCCTTTAATTTTTCATCCGGACTGATTCGAGCTTCATTCCCCAAACACAAATAAAATAAGGCATTTCAAAGTCTATGGAGTTGAATAGAACGAGAAAGTTGTTCACGTGGGATGAGCAAAGCTTAAATAACCACTTTGTAGTTTGATTGAAAGATCTAGGTCCGAAAAAGTACAATTGTCTTATTTGTTTCATGGAACAAGAGTCGCTCGTCTTGGTTACTTATTATAACACATGTCTTATGAAGTAATTTTTCCCAATTGTTGATAAAGCTTAGTTTAAACTTGTTCATAAATCTTGAGTTAAACATAAACACAAAGTCTTTCATTTGCATTACTTGGGAATTTGGGAATGAGTCTAGGTACAGTCTGTTCTTAGGTTTAAGTAATTGCTTGAGGACAAGCAAGGGTTTGAGCTTGGGGAGATTTGATGCACCTATTTCATATCTGCATTTTAACCAGACTTGCACCTAGTTTTTGTACCAAAATCCTAAGTTCATTAGCATTTATTAGAAGATTGCCTAGAAATTAGTTACTTCTGTGTTTTTGGCCCAATTTACAGAGAAACAGAGTTTTTGGAGCTAAAACGGGCCAGATTTAGAGCAAAGGAGCAATGAGCACAACCACCGGAGCCCAGCCCAGTAGGCCTGCGGACCGTACTCCATCAGGTGCGGAACGCAATGAGCCCAAAACGCAGCCCATTCAGACGTGCCGACTCACAACCGCCATATCCAAAGATAGCACGATCCGCGCTCCCATTTCTGCTGAACGCAAGAAGTCTAAAAACAGGATTGCACTCCTATTTTTGCGGACTGCTATTTCTGAACTTCCAACTGCGGACCGCACTATATTTAGTGCGAAACGCAGGACATCTAAAACTGAGCAGAATCGCTATTTCTATTGCACGTTAACTTCCGGCGATCTATTTTTCCATACTTGCGTCCCAAGGATCCAGAAGTGGAACGACTAAAACTGAAGGCATCTTCTAGTATAAAAGGGACCCCTAGGGGTACTTTCTCATTGTCTTGTGTAGGTCTCATGTGTTGAGATTAGTTTAGTCAATAGTCATTGTTTAGTTGAGAGTCTAGTTTTGTCAAGGGAGGAGTTCATCGCCGCCAAGGTGAAGGAGTTGGTTACTCGCCTATTCCTAAGCTCGATCGGTTCTTTCTTTTCCCTTATTTTATTTTGCTGTTTAGTCATGTCAAGGCGTGAGTAGTCGCCTTTGTTCTTGGGGTTTAGGATGATGTTTGTATGTATGGATTAATTGAATACTTGCTTTTAACGTTTATGCATTGAAGTTATTTTCATATTTGCTTTGAGCTTATTCATAATTGTGCTTGAATTGTTTTCTTGTTCTTTGATATGATCCTGTGGATGTATGTTCGTATCTAGTTGGTAGATTTATATCTTCTTAGGCCAGAATTGCTAATTGCATGAGAGTGCACTTGTAGTAGTTCACCCTATTTTGATAGACCTGTGGATTGGGCATAGTCTAGTTGGAAAACTTAACGTCAATTGATAGAGATTCAATACTTGCACTATTTGGGTAGATAACTTGTTGTCCAATTGTATCCGAGAGGAGAAGTTGTGGTTATAACGTGAGTTAAACCGTACCTGTGATCGAAAGCAAATTGGGTTTAGGTTAGAGATAATCTAAAGATTTCGAATTGATCTAAAAGTATTTAAAAGTGCCAACAAACGAGAGTTGATGGACTTGTAATTGCTTTGGGTTAGTTGGGGATCGGTAACTTTGATCAACAATAGAAACTGAGCTTGAACTGACTCTGATCTGTTCCCTGCGGATCGCATTGGTGACAGGTGCGAACCATACCAAGCAAGGAACAGACAGAGAACCACAAATTTGTACATCTTGCGGTTCGCACCCTCTCGGGTGCGGAACGCAGGCAGTTAGTCCAAACATCAAACTGATTCTGAAAACCCTAGGAACGTTTGTCTCATAATTGTTTTAGAGTCTTTTACTGCTTTTTAATAATTTAGGAACCAACCAACTTCAAACAAACCCCCCCAAATTGGTTACGAATCGGTTACTTTTAGGATTAGAATTGTGAACAAAGATCTGTCTAAATTTAGTACCGTCCCTGTGGATACGATCCCGACTATATTGCATAATATCATACGCTTGCGATTGATTGTATTATTTAGGGTAAAAGCCTATACACTCCACGCGTATCAGAAACTAAACCCAATACATGCACTCTAAAAAATATTAATCCGTGATTGGCAACAGATTGAATTTCAAAACCATTATTGTAAGTGGACATGATTCCTTACCTGTTTGAACGAATCACACAAAACATATGTCTGCATGGTGCACAAATAACAAACAAATAAGATTAATATCAGATATATAAGTATAACAATAACATACCATCTGGTAAACTTCACTCAGTCCAGAACTAGACTTACAAACCAGAAAAACTGTAAACTTCAAAACTGCATAAAATATTGATTAAAGACCCTTTTGACACAAAATTTGTGATGAAAATGTTCTATGTGAAGTCATTTACATGGATGTCATGCTGTACCAGAGTTTTTCTTGACCAAAACATCGAAAAACAGGTCAAAACCATCAAAGGTGCAGTCAGTCCAGAACCAGATTTAAACCAGAAAAACTGTAAACTTCAAAAATGCATCAAAAATTGATTAAGGACCCTTTTGGCACAAAATTTGTGATGAAAATATTCTATGTAAAGTCATTTACATGGATGTCAAGCTGTACCAAGGTTGTTCTTAACCAAAACATCCAGAAACAGGTCAAAACCATCAAAGTGCAGTCTGTCCAGAACCAGACTTTAGCCAGAAAAACTGTGAACTTCAAAAAATGCATCAAAAATTTATTAAAAACCCTTTTGGCACAAAATTTGTGATGAAAATGTTCAACTTAAAGTCATCTACCTAAATGTCTAATTGAACCAGGACACCGTGAACAAAATTTATGAGAAACAGTGCAAATAACAGCCTAGAATACAGTTTACTATAATTCCTAGAATACAATGTTTATGTAATAAAAATAATAAATAATTGGACTCAATAGAAAAATAAATAAAATCATGAAATAGAAAAGAATGCTAAAACCTGTATGAATATTTTTATTTCTAAGAACTCTTGCTCCCTGTAAAGCAAGTTCATGTTATTAATTAAAATCCATAATGTAAACATCACAAAGTTCACTCAAAAAGAAAACTTTTAGGATTCAATTGATTTCAACAATGGGAATTCGACTACAATTTTAGGCTTGCGACAAAAATACAATTGACAGGGTCTAAATAAGAATCAACCAGATCTCATCTGAGCAAACTATTCAGACTGATTAACTACAAGATTCAACAAAAGTTTGACCTAATCACAATCTAAGGTAAGAGATTCTTACAATTTTAAGCAAGCTTGAACAGATTGGCAGCTTGAACCTGAACAAACCCCAGCCAATCAGTTTCTTCTCTGTCTGGTACTGAAAATCAGACCCATCTTGAGTAATATTATCTGAACTATGATCACCATCAACAGCCCAACTGCTGAACCGTGTCATGGCATTGAATTCCTTCATTCTGATCCCTATATCTGAAAGGAACTTCTTATCTGAAACCACCAAAAAGGAAAATTAAATAAACAATACTTATAAAGGAAAAACAAAAAAGACAAATTAGAATATATGCTGGTCAACATATAACTATCAGCATTAGTCATTCAAATTGCATCACTTAACTCTATATTGAGCACCTATACCTCAAATCAGTTAAGCTGCCAAAACTCATAGCAGCAAAACATATACACAATCAAACCCTAAACCCTAAACTCCAATTCTGAGAATTTATGAGATTTTTAATAAAAGAAAAGCAATTATATATACCTTTGTCATCGGGATCACCAGACCATAATCAGATCCTCAAATATTAAAATGCTACTTATATCAAATATGATTGCTTAAAGTTTGAACACTCACAAACACATTTTATTGAATCTACTCTACACATCCGACTTCTGAACCAACATCTGAAACCCAATTTCTACACCAGCATACCAACAACACTTAACCAGTAAAGTAAACTAACCTGGACTCTTAATTAAACCAACCAACTAACCCACAAATAAAACTTACCTCCAAAATAATAATAACAAAGTAACCACCCAGTAAACTAACCTAACCAAATTACAAATTGTTCATCATTTTCCGTCCCAATTACAACGAAATAATTAAGAATCTGTGTAACCTGACAGTCACGAACCCATCTATTGTTATCTAATTTTCTTAATTTGTAGGATCAAAAAAGAAAAAAAAAGAAGCCACCTTAATTCTTTCCTATCTGCACAAGAAAGAAGACCGCCAACAACCAGCAGCCACAAACAACTCGCTTCTGGTGCGCGAGCCGCAAAGTTGGGGCCCGGCAAAGCACGAACGGCTTGGGAGAGGAGAGCCGAGGAGATCAAATCGATGAGGGAGCCGCGTCGCGGTTTGAAGAGTGAGAGAAAGAGATGCGACGGAGTTGTGATCTGTTGGGAGCGGCGACGTTGGGAGCGGCGACGTTGGGAGCGGCGACGTTGGGAGCGGCGACGTTGGGAGCGGCGACGTTGGGAGCGGCGACGTTGGGAGCGGCGACGTTGGGAGCGGTGGCGCTGGGAGCGACGGCGGTGGGCGTCGTCTGCAAGGCAAGGTTGGCCGTCGGATGTGCAAGGCAAGGGCTGAGGTGGAGGAGGTAGGAGCCGCGGCACTGGGTGCGGTTGCGATGGAAGCGGCGGCGATGGGAGCGGGTGCGGGTGGGAGCGGGGTGGGAGCGAGTTTGATAGTGGGAGCGTGGTGGGAGAGGGATGGGGGGCAGACCAAAGAATGAGGGTTGCGATCTGCTTTATTTTTTTGCCAGTTCAGCGATCCGCTCTTGAGATTTTGGGCGATTCTGGGAAGATAGCGATCCAAACAGCGGATCAATGAATTAATCATCTGTGGACGGTCCAGATTATCCGATCGGACGGTAGAAAATAGCTTTGGACAGAGACTCCTTTTGAGTCTAAAAAAACTCCTCCTTTTATTATTAGTAGGGATTAAACAAAAGTTTGTTACCCACGATATTTTTAGGTATCACTTATAGAGTTTTAGTATTCCTAGGTGCTTCCCATATTGAAATTGGGTAGGGATCGAGTGACAACCAATTTTTATGACAACCGTGACAACCAATTGAGCTTGCCCTTAGACTATTTTCAAGTTGCTTGAAGAAGATAATATCTAGCTTTCTATTTTCATTCTCTCTGTTTTGAAGACAAGATATGTGATTGTATTAGTTTCTAAAATGCAAACTGTTGGAATTATACACTTGCATTATCTATGTATGCCCTGCTTAAAAATCATTTTGTTTGTAGGGATTTTTTTGAAATATGCCAAAAAGTATGTTTTGTCATCGCAAGTATTAAATTTAAGATAATTAATTCGAGTTTGCTGGCTTCTTAATTTTCTTGAATTGATAAAATTTTTGTTGTAAATGATAAAATCCGCAAACATTTCCATGGCTGCTGGAATTAGCCAAGGTGGTATCAGCCTAAATTGATTTTGGAAGTTATTTATCTTTGCTTAGTATTAGTACCCAAAAATTAAAAATTACCAGCACCAGGTGAAGTCTGGTGCGTGTTTTGATGATTTAGTAGCAGTCATGATAAAGATCAAATTTTGTAATTAGAATATCTCCCTTTCTTATACTGACCTAGATACATGATGTGCTATTTGCATGGTGGCAATTTTTTATACTAACATAGATACATGATGTTTGGGTTCGGGTCAGGCGGGTCAGATAATTATGAACTTCTAGAAGATCTCGGGTCGGGTTCGGGTCAGTTTGACTTTCTGGAAAATGCTGGGTTGGGTCAGGCGGGTTTCTTGGATCGGGTCGGGTTCGGGTCAGGTCGGGTAGAGTCAGTTTGACTTTCTGGAAAATGCTGGGTTGGGTCAGGCGGGTTTCTCGGGTCGGGTCGGGTTCTGCCACCTCTATCCATACCACTGTGTATAATATTTTATTATTCAATACAATAAGCTTTTTGGAAAAAATACATTAAAATTAAAGCAAAATAAGCATATAAGAGTACAGGGAGACAAATTTAATATAAATGAAATATAATAAAAACGGCTGCAGGTCCCATGGAACGTGGATGATTTGTGAAATTAAGGGTTGGCTGGTGCACTCGTTGCACTAATTGATAAATTTGGTAACAACTGTTAGGGATCTCGAGATAATTACAGTTAGATTTCTGATCCGTATTCATTTGTATGCGTTGGTTTTTAGATGGGAAATAGGCAGGCGGGAAAGAGGAAGGAGAAGGGAATTAGGGCAGGAAGGTAATTTGGTCATACATTTTTTTCTAATATAATATTTTTGTTAGTTTATTTAAGATGTAACATGATTTGGACATATAACAAGGTAATTGAGTTTTTGATGGGTATATATATACCCAAATTAAAAGAATTGATGGGTAAATATACAATTGGACAAGTTTGGATGGGTATATAACCAATTTGGCCTTGTAAGTTCATATCCTCTCCTGCGCAGGAAATTACTGCGCAGCACTCCACCACTGGATATGCTTTGAGATTCGTGCAACTCAATCTCAAAAAAACAGTAGAACTAGGAAACTGTAGGTCACTTGCATAATAAATGCAACATCAGCGCACTAGAAGAACAGGAACTCTAGAACTAGAAGTCCAGAACTCTCCTGATCCCCACAATCCTGCACTCACTCAATAACATACAAACAAATCGCCAGCAGTCAGTCAGCAGGCAGCAGCTGGCTTTGCATCAATGGCCTCGTCCACGCCCTTTTCCCACCTCCTCTCCTCTCTCCTCTCCAAATCTCCCTCCTTCCCGCCCCGCCCCCGCTCCTATCCATCTCCCGCTCCTCCCTCCCCCAAACCCTTATTACCGCCCACACTCTCCTTCCCCAAATTCGCCCCGATTGCCGCTCCGCCGAACCTCACCTCCCTCCTCTCCTCCGCCTCAGGGTCCCTCTTCCTCACCCTCGCCTCCCTCTCCCTCTCCTTCTCCCTGTTAGTCAGCCCCGCGTCGGCCTTTGTCGTCACCACTCCCCGGAAGCTCCAGTCGGACGAACTCGCCACTGTCAAGCTGTTCCAGGAGAACACCCCGTCTGTGGTGTATATAACTAACCTAGCTGCAAGGTGAGATCGATCGTGCCTCTCTTTTAATTCTCTTGATTGATGTTGCCTCAATTCATTCGTGCTTATTGAGAGGTATTGGATTGGATTGATTGAGATAGACAGGATCTGTTCACGCTTGATGTTCTGGAGGTGCCACAAGGATCGGGGTCGGGGTTTGTGTGGGATAAAAAGGGCCATATTGTCACCAATTATCACGTCATTCGTGGTGCGTCTGATCTCAGGTTAGACTTACTATATTTGGATATCATAATTTTGTTTCTGTACTAGGTGTTACTGGTAATCTGGTATGGTTATGGTGTGTGAGATTATGTACCGGCTGTTGTGTTGGTTGTTTGGCCATGTGGTGGTGCTTAGAGAAACATCTCGCATCCATTGAAAAGCCGTCCATATGTCCATAGACATACAAAGAATGTAATAGATACACCCTGAAATGTAACAGATATATCCGAAATGTATCCTATGGACACTGTGAACGGTTTTTCTGTGGATGCTCGGTATTACTCGTGGTGCTTAGGATCATCCTTTATTCCCTGACCCCGGGATGTCTGCATTGTTAATTATCAGGTGATTATATAGGATCGTTTAGCATTTTGCTGTTCGAATCACCTTCTTACTGTGCTAATCTACTGTAACCAGTTTCAATATATTAAAGTCTCACTCTTGTATGCAACAATGTGGAATTTCTTGAACTATCATTTGAAAAAAAAAATAGGGGAATTTGTGGTTTGGACTTTAGTGAGTATGTTAGGTACATGTACTGGAGAGGTACATGAAGTCTATCAGTTTGCGGGGTGCACAACGATTTGAGGTTATTCAGGGGTGAAAACTAGTATATTATATCTAATTAAAATTAAGATACAACTAAACAGGGTAACACTAGCTGATCAATCGACTTATGAAGCAAAGGTTGTGGGATTTGACCAAGATAAAGATGTGGCTGTGCTAAGAATAGATGCACCAAAAGAGAAGCTTAGGCCGATACCAGTTGGGATCTCTGCTGACTTGTTGGTTGGCCAGAAAGTATTTGCCATTGGAAATCCTGTATGTAGTTTCTTATCTTTGTAGCTTTTGAATTTTTACGTTGGATTTCAATAACACAATTTATCTTTGTTCGTCTGGAACTCTGGATATATCTCCATGGTGTGTGTGCAACTTCCTTTATAACATTGACAGTTGTGATAGTTGTCTGTATGAATGATCTTTACCTTTTCCATAAAGTACACATCAAGATTCTGGACAGGTCTATGTATTCTAATGGTCCATTATTATATATTATTTCTCCCATTTTGGAGCCTTTGTTGTGTGTATTTCTGAGTATTTCATTATTTTTTTTTATAGTTTTACTTCAATAGTGGGCCATTTATTTGAATTTAATGGTTCTGCATCATTTTTTTTGCAGTTTGGTCTTGACCACACCTTGACCACTGGTGTTATCAGGTTGGCTCTTTTGTGCTTCCAAAATTATTTCATTATATACCTGTCAGATCAGACTGATACAACAAATGGATCAAACTACTATATACATTTTATTGTTATATATTGTACAGTGGTCTAAGGAGAGAGATCAGTTCAGCAGCCACAGGAAGGCCCATACAAGATGTCATACAGACAGATGCTGCAATTAACCCAGGCAACAGTGGGGGTCCACTTCTAGATAGTTCTGGAAACTTGATTGGAATAAATACTGCCATTTATTCCCCTTCTGGTGCTTCCTCTGGGGTTGGCTTCTCTATTCCAGTTGATACAGTGAGTCACTTTCTTTGACCTATGCTACTGGTATGGATAATGCTTGCACCTATGTGGTATCCTAAAATTTTGAATTCTCTGTAAATTATAATACCCCTGCCACTGACATATCTAATATGCATACATATTTGGATATTGGGTTTTCTGTGTTCTGGAATGCCTCCAGTATGCAGTTGGCTATTTGGAGTATTTGTGGAAACTATAAAGTGCTTGGTTTATACATGAAATTTAACTTTATTTTAGTCTGAAATAGAAGCTGTCGAGCTTCTGGAAAAGGGGTGTGGGGCTAAAATCATGCTTCTTTTTGGTACAGGTTGGTGGCATAGTGGATCAGCTGGTTAGATTCGGTAAAGTAACTAGGCCTATTTTGGGAATCAAATTTGCACCAGATCAGTCAGTTGAGCAGCTTGGTGTAAGTGGAGTTCTTGTTTTGGATGCTCCTCCAAATGGACCTGCTGGGAAAGCGGTACTGAAGATACAACTTATTACAGAACATTACTTTTTTCATGTGTTTAGTTATAAGTGACATTCCATGGCAGCACAATGTCACAAACCTAACTGACAATATCCTGAACCAACTGATAACCAACAATGTTGAGCTGTGCACTATTGTGGTAAATTTATGCACGATTTTAAAGAAAACCCTGATATCTGATGTACCTTGTTTACTTTGATTGTATTTTGATTTTAGGGGCTTTTACCGACAAAAAGAGATAATTATGGCCGTTTGATATTGGGAGATATTATCACGGAAATTAATGGCACAAAAGTGACAAGTGGGAGTGATTTGTACAGAATTTTGGACCAGTGTAAAGTTGGTGATACGGTAATTAATATCCATTCTAATTTCCTATATATCTACATGTTCATATGAATTTTGTTTGACAGTTCTTAAATCAAACAATAATAAGTACATTACATAAACTGAGCACAGCTTTAGATCAAATCAATTAAAAAGTTTCAAATGACCACATTTATGGTTTACCCATGCCAACAGAAAATAATAACGAGGGTAAGGGAGGAATTGAGAAAAAAGATTATGTTCCCTCCTTGCTCCAATTCAAATTCAAATTTAGTAGAGGTAGCCGGAAGGAAATGGGAAGATCTTTCTTTTCAAATTTTAACAATATAAACCACTCATTTGGCCACAGCCTTAGAATGTGGAAGGATATTTTGTGATATGCGCTATTAAAAACATTAGATCTTGGTAGCAGTTAGCATATATATTAAGTACTGTGTTTTAAAGGGGAGAGTGTGAAAGTTTTTTACTGTTCTTGACTATACATATTTTCTATTTGAGGAGCTCACAAATGAAATTATCCTAACGTTCCTGGTATTCTTTCAGGTAACTGTAGAGGTTTTGAGGGGAGACCACAAGGAGAAAATCAATGTAGTTCTCGAGCCGAAGCCCGACGAATCATGATCTTTTGATTAATTTATTACGATGATGCAATTGTATTATCACGCAATTCGTCTTGATGCAATTTTAAATGTGTCATGCACCTACGTATATACTCGTGCAATTCTTTGTTTGTACTTTCTAGAAATAGCATTAGCAATTAGTTATAGCAAGTGTTCATGATATGAAATTCCAATGGAAATTTTTATATGAATTTTTCATGATCACCTTTTCACGGACCTGTTAAACTTGTGCGTGAACTTATTACGATGCCAGAAATTTGAAACTAAATTCAGTTTATAAGAAGTTGGTTAATCAAACATAAAGATTCAGACTTAGTCAAGGGACAGCAATTGACTGACAAAACTAATATCAATAACACACAAATATTAGAGTAGTAAATTAATTATATGCAAGTTATATAAGCATGCAATATATTATATTAGTAGGCCTTCATAATAGATAAAAGGGTAAAAAATGATTAAAAGTGTAGATTGATGCGTGGAAACGATTTTAAATCCTTTATATGTGAAATATCGGTTGTATGCGGAACTAGATGCAATGATGCGTTTAATTTTCACTCAAATAAACTAATTAACACATATATTACATCACTTCAATAAATTCGTCAATTTTTGGTGATTTGACAAACACATATTAGCGTTATGCAGATTGCAATCCTAAATTTTTATTTATCAAAAAAATATTTAAATGCATTATGATGTGATTTTGAAAAGATATAATGTCAAATCAATAGAAATTCCTCATATAAGGGGAAAAAAAATTAAGTAGATTTACTCATTAAAACATAAATTTACTCATTAAAACGTATTACTAAGACCACAAATGACGATGAAATTCGCATTAGCAGGTCTAAAACCGAACCAAATTGGACACTCCAAAGTCCGAACAAGCATCCATTATTCCACGCCCGTTTCGTCTCCGTCTCCGTCTCCGTCCCACTCTCATTCATTCATCCACAATTTCTCAATTCTCAGTTAAACCTTACGACTGAGAACGAGTTCTTCCCTCTCCGATCACTCCCTCGCCTTCTCTGAAAAATGGGGAACCTGACGGGGAAGTCACAGGAGCCTCCTCCGCCGCTTGTTCTCGTCCCTCCTCTCTTCGACTTCCCTCCCCTGGCAGCTCGCACCAGGTCCGTTCGCTTCTCAGTCCTCCCCGCCGTGTCCAATTCATCATGATCGGGTTGGGCCTTCGACGTTAAATAGATGCTAGCACTGAATTGTTTGAACTTGACCAATCAAACAAGAATCATCTCAGAATCAGTAAAAGATTGGCAGTTTAGCAAGAACCAGTCTTGATAGTTGTTGTAACCTTATGGTATTAATTACTTTTGCTTGAACAAGAACAACTATATACTGTCACTTTGTTTAAACCTTATACAAGGGGTAGTGTACGCCAAAATTTTTGCTCCGCACATTTACCAAACTTAATTTTTTGAATAATTATTCTCCCTCGAATTAGTTGATCTAATTGCATAAGAATATGCTATTAAAAAGGATACTGATATTTCGAAATTATTAGAACACCTCTTGATTTAGTTGAAAGTAATATAATGGTTCAAAAAAAAAATTTAAGTTTCGTGTGCGGAGTAAAAATTTGGTGTAGATGGCGCTACCCTTAGACAAAAGATCCATTATAGTAAGTACTGAAGTGCCAGAATTGTTTATCAACCCTATCGATTATCTAGTTTCTTGAGAAGTTATTATTTGGCAAATGTGCAGGATGGCGGTACCCGCATATGACGTCCTTTTTGCCAAGCTCCCTTTGCGCTGTCTCTTTGAAGATTACTTTGAACCGCAGAATCAGCTTATCACCAGGATTATGCTAAAACCACTTGAGGACCCTCATGTTGATTTGGTTGCTGATGTATCCTTAATGAGTATAATGTTTACTTAATCGTTTTCTTTCAGGTTTGGTTAAGCCACACTTGCAAAATGTCTTTAATAAACATGTTTTTTCACTATGCATATTTTAATTATTCCTATTTGTGTATATATAAGAGTTATCTGTGAGGAATTTGGTGTTTTACTTATCCTCATAAATGATTTCGGATACAACTTGCAAGCAAAGTAAAAAATGACTGTGTTAAATTAATTGCTTATCATTCTTTTTTTTCCTCATTAAGTTGTTCTTGAGTTTATAATTGATGTTTGCTCATCGCTAATTTAAAATTTCCTGGAGGCTAAAAATATTTTTTCCTTTATACTGAATTTCTTAACTTATATAAGTTTTCTGCCTCCCGTGATAAAAAATCTGGGACTGATGTAGAAGCAAATGCCCTCTTTCGCTGGCAAAAGTAAGTACAATTTACAGTGATTATATTGCAATTTATTTTAGATGTTGCAGCCATACTTTTTAGCAGCACTGCCGCATCAATGGTCTATTGTAAATTGTCTGTCCTATGTCAGCTTTGAATCTTTACATGTCATTTCTCTAAACAAATATGGTTGATCCAGATTTCAATGCCAAGTAAAAAAGTTGAGCCTTTGAAAGTCAGAATTAGGGGGATTGTAATAGGCAATGGAGATCTTGTATACGTCAATTTGGAATTCTGTCTTTTCATAGTAGTTAAATGGAAGTTAGTCAAGAGTTGGACATGTCTTTTAACTTTATGCTTTTAGCCAAATGTCTAAATTTCAATTTCTTTATTTGAATGGAGCCTCTCCCATGAGTTAGCACAAACTGCTGACTTGGCTATATGTTTGGAGTGATGTGTTCGCTATTATGGTTAATGACATTAAAGATCCAAATGAAATCTATCATCTCATATCTGTTTTTTTTACATGAACATCTCTCGAGCCTAATTTTGTGCACTTTTATTTATTTTGTAGGGATTTGGATGATCCCCATACCTTTGTTGACTTCCTAGTTTCCACTTCAGAGCCGTAAGATAAATGAAACTTCTCTAATTCAATCTTTTGTAGATCTTTTGTTATTGAAGCATATATTCAGTAAAATGGTTATTCAATTTGCAAAAATATACTTTACTTCCTACGCACTGAAGTATTCCTTTCATTTATTTGTCGTAGAAAATGTCAATTGAGGTCATGTGGATATCATCCGAGCTACCGACTTGGTGCTTTTGGTGTATTCCCCTTGCTTATGCAGAAAAGGTTTTATTTTGATCTGAACATGGTTCAAGCAAATTACTCACTTTCGGTTCTTACTAATGCATCTACATTCTTCTGTTAGTTTCTTTGCAATTTTTATGGTTATTTTAACTTGAAGTTTCTTAGATCATGCCACAATTCAATAATACAGGTCATATCTGTCACCACTGTCTTTCAGCTGGTACCATCTTCCTAATGTTACTAAATAAGAGTTTTGTGCATGCAGAGTAAAGGCTGAAGATTATGGTGTAATGGGTCTGAGATATGGTTCAGAGAATTTATCTATTGGAACTTCTTTAATGCCTTTTCCTGGTTGGGGATACATACTCTTCTTTGAATGAATAAATTAATTATTTATTGGGTTTGATTGTTTCTGTATTCAGCTCAAGTGCTCAACTATAATTAGTACTTCAAAATCCAACGTTTCTGAAGAAGTAACATATACTAATTAGAATATATTAGTGCCTCCCTGCTGATTAATATATGTGATCTGGACTTAATTTTTTTTTTTTTTTTTTTTGTAATACAATGTAGTATCTGGGCAGACACCACTTTCTGGATGGTTAGTTGCCAGGATGGGAAGACTAACTGCAGGAGTGCAGTACAAGCCTGCATGTGAGATTTACATAATTGCTTGTTTGTCATTATATAGTCATTTCATTCCTTTTTATCTATTAGCTCAGTGATGTCGCAATGTGGCCCTCTCTAAGTGCTTATAAATGAGAGGAAATTTGAAGTTTCTAATTTCTATAAACTCGCGAAACTGAACTATTTCTGATTATCCCACTTTTTATTTCTTATATTGTCTTGATTTCTCAGCCTCTCTTTCTTTTTGTCATTTTTACCATTGATTAGTTGGGCAGAAACAAATTGTTGATGACTTGTTGGACATGACGAATTGGAGCTGTGCAGTTGGTTATGGTGTGGGCTCTACCAGCCCCCTTTCCCCCTCTTTCAACTTTGCCCTTGAGTTTGCATGCAACTCACATGTCCGTCCCTCGCTGTGACTTTTATAATTCCTTCAGCATTTGAGTAGCATTCTTTTATCACTCTTCCACTACCATTCTTCCCCTATATCCTTCCAACTACTGCTTATAGCTGTATTCTTTTTGTTTTCCAGTGACTCTTTACATTTTTGCCTTGATCCATCTCCAATTCATTCACAGAAATCATGTCAAAACAAACAAATATGAAAATAATAGGAAATGGACAATTTAAGTCAAGTTGTATAGAATGATAGATTTCTGGTACTTGTTGGGAACAAGTGGCAAACTGGCATCTGTAGCATCGAGAGCATTACATGTTGCTTACCTTATATATTTCATGTTACTAATTGAATATCATGTGTGTTGATGGCTTAACTGTCTTTTGCTTGGCAGTTGATTGCATCCTTTTATCAGCACATCGTTGTCCAACGAAGGGTAAGTTTTCTTTGTATTAATTATATCGTTTGCTTTTTAACCCATACTATCAATTTTCTTTTTATATATTCATGCAGAAAAGGATGGCTGAAATTCAACTACAATTTAGGCACAATAAAAAGCTGTCACAACTGTTGATTTGTAAATATGATAGATTTAGCACATTAGCTGGATAACCGAAGTGACCTTGTGAAAATTATTTATAGTACTCATATCTAAATATGATCGGATCTAACGAATTGCTTTATTAGCCTGCATTAATGCAATGACATTTTGACATTTTGCTCCCCATGATAAGTAATGTCTTTTAAAGCAGAAGATTTATAAGTTCGAACCAAGAATTGAAATTTAAAGAAATCAAAATTATCATTAGAACACAAACTTGGTTATATGAATCATGATTCTCAATTCTTAGCTAAATATTACCCTTACAAAGGCTCTATTTGTTTCATTTTTATTTTACAATTTATTGCAAACACTTTTGTACTAGGATTCTCAATTTACTTTTGCTTTGTTTCTTTTCTCAATTTTGAAAGTACTTTTACTCCTGAATATGTTTGCACATGTTTTGAAGTTTAATAATTTTAAAGAAGTTTTAATTTTTATATGCATAGGTGAACAATCCCTTTGAGAATGATCAAGTTGTGGGAATAACCAATTACATAGATGTTGGTTTGGAGCTGGCTACCAGGTACCTTTTTGGAATTTATTTTTATTCTAGTTTCCAATCTTCATCTGGGCTCAGTATGGATCCAACATCTTGAGAACTTAGCAAATTGAATTGATTCAGGCTATTGGATTTATCTTCACAAAAACTTGTTGTTATTAAAAATCTCAATTAGTATTTTTCATTTTTTCTCAAGACAAATTTGAAGTAAAAATTGATTTTGACTTTTGAGTACACCAGAATTGTATCTAAATTAAATTTTTGTTCCTCATATTGATTTTTAGTTAACTACATTTTAAAAAAAAATTCAAGGGTTGACAAAGTATCACTGGATGAGAGGACCAACAGATCCATGTTCCAGTTAGCTGCCAGCTGGCAAGCTAATAAGAACTTCCTAATGAAGGTACGATGGCTTGTGTGGTTGTGGTTTGCTAGTTTGTTCAGACAGCGTAAACAAACCTTGTTATTGTGATCTAAATAGTAAATACTGATCCTTGATCCTTCACTGACGTGCAATTTATTCTAACAAAGTATTCCTGGTTACCCCTGAAATATTCATTGCAATTCTTGGTACTACTGGTCAATACTTAAGGAATTAGCTAAAGACGGCAAGCTGGAACGGTTCAGTTCCATGCATAATAAGAGCCTCACCAATGTTCTCTCTCTCTCTCTCACTCTCAAACAAACATGTAGGGAAAACTGGGAGCTGAAAAGTCTTCACTTTCGGTAGCATTCAAATCTTGGTGGAAACCTTCTTTTACTTTTAGTGTTACAGGTAAATTCCTGACTTGACTTTAATTAGCACATATAATATGAGACCTCAAGTTGTACCGATCCTCTTTAACTATCTTGCTGTCATAAGTTTATCCTGAGTGCATTTGGATTTCAATCAAAAGATCAACAAAATGAAATTATGAAAGACTAGAATAAGCTGTTGTAAAGGATTTGACTGCAAAGAAGTTGCAAACAGCTTTGTAGCTCAACGGGTGATAAACTTAGTTGACTGCAAATAAGTTACGGGCAAAACAATATTGATTTTAAGTGGGCTATCTGCCTATCTCAAATATCTAAAGACTGGTGTATATATCATGTCGTAACGGCAAAACCTTCTCTCAATTTTTTCCCTGCAGCTACAAATGACCATACCACAAGGTCGACTTCGTTTGGATTTGGATTGCGCATTGAGGATCTTAGACAGCCTAGGTATCATTCACAATTATTTCATTATTCTTGCCCTTTCATATGGATATGATGTGAGGACCGTCTCAGTGATTTTGTTAGGTTGTGTCGTGTCCCACTGCCTTGTGTTTGAATACTGTCAGCATGTTAGTGTACATGTGGGTGGGTTGATGGCTCTCATTGGTATATAATTCCGTTTTTATTCATGAGCAGGAGGACCATAATTTGTTAAATTTTCTCATGAAACCAGCAATATGAAACCAACTAATGAAGTTGATCTTTCTATAATAAAATATTTTCAGTTACCAAAGGGCAGATCCAAATTATGTGATGCTGACACCAACCAAAGAACACCTAGCTGAGGGAGTTTTGAAGAATCTTGGGAAGAGACCAATGTTTCAGTCTGAAGTTGACTCTGGTAATTACGACCACTTGCCTCGTGAGCTGAAGCCTATAGGAAACATTTTTTAAACTGGGAAATGATAGCAAGGACCTTGGATTTTACTTTTTTTTATTATTATTATTTTTTGCTCCAAGTGATAGATAACCGATAGACCGATAGGCTTACTGCATTTCAGGGAATCAACACTTCCCTTTTTGATATCCCTGAATGTGTCAAATTTTGTAGTACTTATTGACTAGGTCATTACAAGAAACTAGCAAGAAACATGTCCGTTGTGCGGACCTTTTAAATTTTGATCTCATACCGTATAATACGTACAATGTACTTTCGGTTTTTGACTCATTATTTATCATAATCAACTCATTAAATATTAGAATAAAAAGAGTTAATTTCTCATTAATGTAAATTTTAATCAATATTGATGTCTTTCATATATACCAAGATTGATATCTTTCTTTGTTTTTTTTTTGATAAAAAATAAAATGGAGAGAAGTTGTTTGATTGGAGAACATCAACACCTTTGAAATCAATGTATTTTTATTGGTACCGTTGATTAAGAGGTAGAATGGGGATTAAAGAAATTTGAAGAAGAAAAAAAAAATGGAGATGTTCAATTCTTACGTGCTTTATAAATTTTACTCTACCAAAATTTTAAATAAACATTAATTTTGATTCAATGTAAATCCACTGCCATTTAAACTCTACAGTAAGGTTGAAGATAAAAAGAATGATTAGTATGTTAAGTTTAATATTTAGCATGTTAAGTTAAATATTTAATACGTTAAGTTGAATAATTAGCATGATAAGTTCATTAATTAATTGTTTTTCCATTTTAAGCACATCAAGGTCACTGAAAAAACGTAATAATTAATTTGAAGGAACGACCCATGTCATACTTATAGAATCTAGACTATGTAAGGTATGTAAATTATTAAAAAAAAAAACAATTGTATTGTTTAGCATGATATTGTCAATTAATGTTTAACAATAATTTGTTATTTATAGAAAGACCAGAGTGAATGTGAAAGTAACAAGAAGGAGAAGTGGAAGAGGAGCAGAAAGAAAGAAGAGAACTAAAAAAATACAGTAAGTTTTCTAAATGTTCATTTTTATACGATACATTAAGAACTGCGAGATGTTTTTACAATAAGTAATATTATATGACAAAGCATGAATTGCACGATATATATATATTACATGTGACTCTTTATACTGCTATAATCACAGATAGTTAAGTTCGGCGAGTTTCAAATAAATGAAAATTAATTGATAGAAAGTTCAAATTTCCTCTCATTATAAGCACTTAGAGAGGGCCACCGAGCTAATAGATAAAAAAGGAATGAACCCATATAATGACAAACAAGCAATTATGTAAATCTCACATGCAGGCTTGTTCTGCCCAGATACTACAATTGTATTACAAAAACAAGTGTTTACTTGACAAATTAACAAAAAAGTTCAAGCAAATTTAATATATTTCTTAAAAATTCATAAAAATAAAACTATAGATATCCCAACGGTTCACGTGAAATTTGAAACAGGAACGATCAATCTCTAAATTAATTAACAAAACGTTTATGCATTTTTTTTGAAACAACAAGCTAAGCCAAGCTTCAAACCCAGTCAATTGGCTAATTGCAGCACCATCCTATTATTACAAGATAAGACTAAGCCATCCATCTCATCTCATCAAAAGCACAAAATTGTAAGAAATAGAAAAACAGCGCTGTCCTCACAGAAACGCACAGAGACAAACCAAAAACCAAATCAGCTTATCCCCTAACATACGGCACGTTGCCATGCAGAACGTGGACCATTGGATCGTCTCAAGCTTCGGTTCAGCACGAATGTTGAGGAGATCCAACGGCTCACATGCTGCATGGCACCGTGCCGTATGTTGGAGATCTAAATCAACCATTCGCCCGTCGTTATCGTCACGCGCCATTTTTCCATAATTCCATTCCCTCTCTCTTTACACTTCCACTCTGTCATGTCCCTCCCTCTTCCTCTCCGCTCGTAAAAAAAAAAAAAAAAAAAAAAAAAAAAAACTCCATTTTTGTCATCTTTAATTTTCCTTCCTCTCTCCTTATCCGTCCTCTCATGGTATCCGGCGGGATAAGGCCTACCGCCACCGCATCCTACTCGTCCTCCTCCCGCCGCGTCCGGCGTGGCCGCATCATGCCGTCCTTCACGCGCCGCATAGTCTCGCTGGTCCTCCTCACCACTGCGCTCACTGCATTGCTCACGCTCTACATTCCCTATCCCCTCTCAATTTCATCTGATGTATCTGATCCATCTGATCCCCTCGCTTCCAGCTCCAATTCTACGATCACAGGTGTCGTGACAACCCGTGAGGGTTCAATTTCGGTCGATCCTGTGGTAAATGCGTCGTTATCTCCTCCTCCTCCTCTTCCGACAACGACGATTATAACTCCTTTGGTACAGAGAACAAGTGTCGATGGCAACAATGCGAATGTGAATTCCAGTGGTGGTGATGTCAAGAAGACGACACGGTTACGAAGAAGAGAGGTATAATGTGCTTAATTTTAAAAACAGAGTTAGTAAGATTGGATGAAACTTTAATTATAATGACTGACCAATTTTTATGACACTTAACACAAAATGAATTGTAAAACCCCATTTTGAAATGAAAAAAAAGAAGAAATTCAGTAAGAGTATGGAAAACTGATTTGGCCTAAATAGATGTTGTTTTGCATAGATAGCCGCCTATTGGCGAATGTCCCCGGATGATTCATTGATATATGCAATAGAGGAGATTGAGAATGCACCAGAGATTGTTGAGGATCCTGACCTTTATTCTCCTTTGTTCAAGAATGTGTCTGTATTCAAGAGGTATACTTCAAAACTTACAACAATGCTTTCATTTGTCTAGCTATTTATTATAATTTTTTCTCTACTGCAAATTTTTAAAGGCCAATAGAATACTAATGAACATTTTCATAAAATTATTGATGAATATATGCTTTAGAATATGTACAATTAACTATATTTTAGATGTTATAATGTTCTATCTGCTGACAGAATCTAAAAGGAATAATATGGTTATGCCTCTGATCTTATTGACATATAATTTGTTAATACCAAAGGAGAATAGCAGCACGACAGTGAACCACACCAGGAACAAGTGTTTCTATCAAATAGGTTTGATGGGTGGGGTAAATAAGCGATAGAGGGCACTTATGTGCAAATTAGCTGTTGTTTTAAGATCTTGTAGTCCATAAGTGTTTTATAAGTTATTATATGTGCAGCAGCATGATCCAATCTGTCTGTTTATTGCACAGGCAGATACTCTGTTGGTGACCAGTATTGAGTTTTTTAACAAAAGGTGTGAACCTTTTTCGCGTCTAGAAAAGACTTGGCGGTCTTTTTAAAATTATTTGCTCGAACTAGTGCTAATTACTCTAATAAATTTTTAAAAGATAATTGCTTGTTATATATAATGCAGAAAGCCACTGAGAAATTTTGAAATTTCCAATCTGCAGGAGTTATGAGCTGATGGAAAGGATACTGAAAGTGTACATTTATCGGGATGGTAGGAGGCCAATATTTCATACACCTGAGCTGAGAGGCATCTATGCTTCAGAAGGATGGTTTATGAAACTAATGGAAGAAAATAGGAGATTTGTTACACAAGAGCCACAAAAGGCGCATTTGTTCTACCTTCCCTACAGTTCGCGCCAGCTTGAAAACGCACTTTATGTTCCGGAGTCGCATGATCTGAAGCCACTTTCGATTTATCTGAGGGACTATGTCAATTGGATAGCAGGGAAGTACCCCTTTTGGAATAGGACCAGAGGAAGTGACCATTTCCTAGTTGCTTGCCACGATTGGGTAATATTCAGAACTTATTATGCAAACTCAAAGAATTGTTTCATGTCCAAGTGATCTTGTTAGATGAGCTATACCGGCAAAATTATATACCAAATTTGTCCTCATGGAGAAGCCATCATCAATTATTATAGATAAGTATAGAACTTCAAGTGGGGTCAAATGGCCTGCTCACTATACAAAATTTACCTTGTGCTTTCATGAAAATTTTCTTAATATGTCCAATAATCTTCTAAATTTAATGGATTGACACCACTAGTCAACAAATTTGCCTCCAGCAGTGCATCTTCCCTCAAATACAAGTTATAAATGATAATTTTTCAAACTATTCTGAAAATAACACTGAATAAGTCAAGAAAAATGGCAAAAGCTTTCTAGCAATTAGTTTTTAGGAAAGGTAATATTTGCGTCGTAGGGGAAATACCTATATTTTTCTGTTTATTCCATTAAAACATTTCTTTTGTAATGTTAAGGGTCCATATACAACAACAGCACATGAAGAGCTTTGCAAGAACACGATAAAGGCTTTATGCAATGCTGATACATCAGAGGGTATTTTCATGAAAGGTAAAGATGTTTCATTGCCAGAGACAACAATACGCAACCCCAGACGGCCCCTCAGGTACATTGGTTCAGGCCAGCCTGTATCCAGACGGTCCATCCTCGCCTTTTTTGCTGGAAATATTCATGGGAGAGTTCGACCAGTTTTACTCGAACATTGGGATGGGAAGGATCCTGACATGCACATCTATGGCCCTCTTCCTGATAGGTATTTCCAGCCATGTATCACTAAATATTATTACCAATAAGAGTGGAATCATATGTCTTGATCTGATTGGACCAGATTTATTGGCTTTGAGTATTGATTTGTTGTTTTGACACCTTAAATGGATTACTGTAATTTTTTTTTTTTATTATTAAACAGGGTTTCGAGAAAAATGACTTACATCCAACACATGAAGACCAGCAAGTATTGCATCTGCCCAATGGGATTTGAAGTGAATAGTCCAAGAATCGTTGAGGCCATATACTATGAGTGTGTACCAGTAATAATTGCTGATAATTTTGTGTTGCCATTTGAGGAAGTGCTAGAATGGAGCGCCTTTTCGGTGATAGTGCAAGAGAAGGATATACCAAACTTGAAGAATATTTTGTTGGGCATTTCTCTGAGAAGATACTTGAAGATGCATACTTGTGTGAAAATGTTGCAGAAGCACTTTCTGTGGCACCCCAGACCTGTCAAATATGATATCTTTCACATGATTTTGCACTCAATTTGGTATAATCGGATCAACCAGTTTCAAATTGAGAAAGAACACTGATTTGTGGCAATTGTTTGTTCTCATGGAGACTATTTATTAGAATTGAAGATAGCTGACTTTGAGGTTTGCACTGCAACTTTTCCCCAATTGTTTATTTTTTCTGTGAAATTGCGTACTGGTATCTGTACTAAATTTAAATGGCTGAAAAGATTCCCCCCAAACCAAATGTACATTTAATGACCATAGATCATAAGCTTTAATAAAATTATGTCCCTTGGTGTATTAACAAGTGTGTACTGCTATATTTTAGAATGCAATATGCTATTTATTCATATTGCCTTCATTATCTTACAAAATTTTATTTATGTCACATATATGTATATCACCTAATTATTTTGCTAAATATTTCCTTTTGATATGTTCTTGTAGGTTACAATTGTCTGCACTAGCTAGCCAGAAGTGAGTATACGGATAATCAATCCTGTAAATTCACCAAAAAAAAAATATTCATTTTTTTATAGCTAAGAGTTGTTCGGAATTTTTTTTTTTTCTTTTATTTTGCCCTTTCTCTTTCCATCTCTCTTTTGATTAGAATAGGATTTGAAATGTAATGTTTGTTAAAGATAGTGTATATTCTTTGTAAAATGTGATGCAAAATTTCGCACATTTGTATTATATTGAATTCCAAATTAGCTTGTCTTGTACGACATTGCAGACCCATTAATTTAGTGACCATGAGGTGAACTAATACAGCCTTAAAAAAAAAAGGCAAAGTTAATATTAATGTAAATAAAAGAAGGTTGAAAGTACTGAAGCACAAATAGAAACGGAGTTGAATGAAATTTGAGGATCATATTCAAGATCTCTGAACATGAAACTTCATAAAATGTTCAACAATCAGAAAATTTCCACATATTTTCTCTTTGCAACATCACTATGTTAATTTACTTTGAGAGGTTAATGCAAAAGTTTGATCGATCTCTTTGACGAAACAATGATAAAACTCAGAAAACTTCATTGCTTAACACAACTAAAATTCTTGTTTTTTCGTACTTAGTTGTAGTTGATAAACACAATTCTCGTATTTTACTAATGGAAAGAAGAACATAAAAGTATGAAAAAATGTCATTAATGGATGGATTAGCCGGCTTGTGTGTGCCGGCCTGGACTGCAAACCCAAAGAGAAATCCTTAGATTGTATGTCGAAAAACCTGAGATTGATGTCTGTTCTTTTCATTATTTCACCAGAACCAAATTTTTTAATTTTTTAAAAAAAAATGTATACTTCATAATCTGAGACCAGTTTTAATCAGCAAAGACTAATCTTTTTCTCAAGTGGCGATCGAGACAGGACAGAATGTTGCATCCTAAAACAAAGATATATAACATTGTTTTTCTTTTGTTTTTTTGGACCAACAAATATAATAATTATATTAACTGAAGGAAGTACCAGGCGAGAGAACAGAATAAGGGAATGACAGCGAGAACCAATCAACTACACTTCAACTTCAGTATGTTGTTAGTTAGATCAACCTACGCTGTGCTCAAATTTAAGAAAATTTGGTTCCAAAAATTGGCAATAACTAGAAACAGTAAATGTGCAACAGCACCAGTAAAGAAAACCTCTTTCAAGTCCAGTTCTGTCTAAATTTGGACAGTCCAGTTTTGTTTGCTTCAGCGCTCGTCGGAAAAAAGAGCTTGTCGAAACAACCACGGTTTATCTCATGACGTATATAAACATTGCCTCTGCTCCGGAAATATTCAAGCACTTTTGGATTTTTTTGTCTCAATGGATTCAAAGAGATCCCCGCTTCTCCTCTCCCTCTTCATATCAACCCTTGCTTTTACCTTTGCCAGCATTGCATTAGCCGGCAATGACCAGAATAAGCTCCAAAATTACATGATATTTGTTCGGCCAGATGATCACATTCTCAGCAGCGATGAGCCCAAAAGCTCTGATCATGACTGGCACAGTTCCCTCTTGTACTCGGTCTTCAAAGATTCGGGGCCATCTCGACTGATCTACTCCTTTAACACGGTTGTAAATGGCTTCGCAGCTAGACTGACTGAGGAGGAGGTCTCGGCGATTTCAAAGGAATCGTGGTTTCAACGTGCTGTTTTGGCTAACAACCGGTACAACCTATTCACTAGCCATACTCCGAGGTTTCTTAATCTGGATGGGCCCTATGGATTGTGGGAAAGGAACAAGAACATGGGTGAAGGCGTCATCATTGGCGTAATCGACACGGGTATCACACCAGGACATCCTTCCTTTGATGATACTGGCATGCCAGCACCTCCAGCCAAGTGGAAGGGCCACTGTGACTTCAATGCAACTTACTGTAACAAGAAGATCATCGGCGCTAAATCGTTCTTGAAGGCTGGTGCTGATGAGCAGCATCATGTTGCTCCCGTTGACGAGGTTGCTCATGGCACCCACACGGCTAGCACTGCAGCTGGAACATTTGTTAAGAACACGAGTGCCTTCGGGATGCCCATGGGTATGGTATCTGGCATGGCACCGCGGGCACATTTGGCGATTTACAGGGTGTGCACTGAAGACGGCTGTGAAGAGATCAATCTGTTGAAAGGAATCGAGGAGGCTGTGAAAGATGGTTGTGATGTGATCTCCCTTTCACTTGGAACCTATTCTAGGCCTTTATACAATGACACAGTTGCTATTGGCACATTCGCAGCCATTGCTAAGGGAATCTTTGTCAGTACCGCTTCGGGTAATTCTGGGCCATCTGCATCTACGCTGGCCAACGAAGCACCATGGCTCCTTACAGTTGCTGCAACCAGCATAAGCCGGCGGTTTATTTCGACAGTTAAATTGGGCAACGGGCGTATGTTCAATGGCGAAACATTCTTCCAACCACAACACTGGGAGGAGAAGGAATATCCAGTTGTCTACCTCGGTAAGAATGGCAGTGACCCAGCCGCGCTGTGCATCAATCTGGACGAGAAGGAAGTCCAGGGCAAGATTGTTGTCTGCGATCGTGGCGGCATTGCAAGGATAGAAAAAGGTTTTAATGTTCGTAACGCAGGAGGGTATGGCATGATCCTTGCGAATACTAAGGAGGACGGATACGCAACGGCGCCAGATACATATTACCTTCCGGCCTCGGACATTAATTATTATGACGGCCAGGAGATCAAGAGTTACATCCGCAACGAAAAGAACCCCGTGGCAACATTTGTCTTTAGAGGTGTTGTGTTGGATAACATGTGGTCTCCCGCTGTCGCCGACTTCTCATCCCGTGGTCCGAGCATCCAAACTCCGCTTGTATTGAAGCCCGACATCGCTGGACCTGGAGTAACCATTTTTGCCGCCATTCCACCTATGCCCTTCTGGGGTGAGATGATCCAATACGCCATCATGTCAGGCACCTCCATGGCTTGTCCCCACCTGAGTGGAATAGCCGCACTCATTAAACACGCGCATCCTGACTGGTCTCCTGCCGTTATCAAGTCGGCAATGATGACAACTGCATACATAAACTCCCTCAACGGCGAGCCAATCACCAACGGGAGCTTCAGTCCGGCAACCGTCTTCGATATGGGTGCGGGTCATGTCGATCCTAAGAAAGCTCTGGACCCCGGTTTGGTCTATGACATAACGCCGCAAGACTACATTCAATATATGTGCGGATTGGGCTATACCGATGACCAGATCACAACGATAGTTCATCCTTTACCTCCCGTCAAATGCGCGAATGTTATGGCCATCACGCAAGAGAAGTTGAACCTGCCATCATTCGGCGTGCCTCTATCAACTGGCACTGCAGTTATTTGTCGTGCCGTGACCAATGTAGGGAATGCCTCGGCCACTTACACTGCTCAGCTCAAGCTTCCGAAAGGTATTTCGGCAACCGTCAAGCCTGATACTCTGCAATTCACAAGCATGAATGAAACACAAAAGTTCGAGATCGACTTCAAATGGGACGGGACCGAGACAAACAACACATTTGGGGAATTCAAGTGGGTCTCGATTGAACATGTTGTTCGCAGCCCCATAGCTTTCCAACTTGCTAAACCAATTGCTGCTTAATTTCAAATTGTTGGATTTTTCTTTTTAAAATTGTTAAATATCACGTGAAACTGATTGAAATTGGAAAATAGTGTTAAATTAAATGTAAATCTTTGTTGAGAAAAGGTCATTCTCCCCCAACTCAAATCCCCCTTATTATCCCCACACATCATAACACTTATATAGAAATCAATTCTTACTATTTATTGCAGCATTTCTCTCCCAAATTCAAATTGTTCTATATGTCTTTCCTCTCAACTCGAATTTGTCTCTCCTTCTCCTTCTTTCTATAGATCTAATTGCTCTCCGATGATCCATCTATTCCGCGAAGTATCTCTTCCGGCGAACTATCTCTTCCGGCGATCTATCTTTTCCGACAGACTATCTCTTCCGATGATCTCTCCGATGATTATCTATTTCTTCCAATGATCTATCACTTTGATGATTGTTGTATAGCCGTGACGCTCTCATCTCTTTATCGGCCGCTCTCCTCCGGTGATCTATTTCATCTCTCCTTCTCGTACATCAAAATCTTAGATTAAGATTTGCTCATATGAATAATTATGTTGTATTCTGGATAAACACACATGACTTATCTAAACACATTTGTCACTCACATAAACACATTTTGTTACTCGTCTAAGTACCTGAGTTACATATCTAAATACTCGAATCACTTATATAAACACCTAATACATCTATCTAAGCATTTGTATGAGATACTTGAATGCAGTTACAATCTGTCTAACTTCTTAATTCATCTATCTAAGCACTTTGTACAACTAAGAAAATATTTGGGTCACTTATATAAACACTTGGGCTATCTATATAAACACTTATGGCTTTAGAAATCTGTAGCTGGAGTCCTTTGAATTAAGCACGTGGAGAGTAAGTATATAAGCGAAAAGTCACGAATTTGTCATTTTTGGCAACATTCTCAACACGTTTTTTACCAAAAAAAGAAAGTTCGTTAAGGCGATTTTAAGGGGGATTTGACTTGGGGGACTATTAGCATCTTTGTTTTTGTTCCATGTTTACACCTTCGATTGGATATAAAATGGAAAGGGCCAAGCTCTCAACTGAATGTGCCATTATCGTCCTTGTATAATATTCATTGATTTGATAGTTAGATTAATGTTAATAACCTTTTAAGATGGAATAAACAGGAGATATATGATTTAGAAAAATGTTATTGGAATACTAAAGTTGCTACCAAAATTTATACTGACTAAAAGTATTCATATTAATCAAAAGAATTATTCAAATTATTGACTTTGATATGCTATTTATTTTATATAGTGAATTATATATATAATACGAATAAATTGATTGCTTAATAAGTTAATATGAATATACTGTATCAATTTCTGATACCATTTTGCTATCTATATATCTGTTCCTATGATTTGAGCACCCGCAGATGAGCGAATTAAATAAGTCGTCAAACCTTGTGCATTACATTTTATTTTCGCAAATCAGATGATTGAAAATTTGAACTGGATTTGAACTTTTTATTTGTGATAAAAAAAAAATGAATAATCCCTGCCCCCAAAACCTAGTCCCTGCAATTCATATCATCGGCTGTGCTGCACCTAATGAGCCTGGGCCCAGAATCAAGTACACACTTAGTGGAACAGGACAGAGAGAGAATGTTGGGGAAAAGTGGAACCAGAATCTAGCCCCTATGTCCTAGATTTCAGCTCTATTTATAGTCCTATACATGATCTAGCAAAGTTATCTGTAACGCTATCTGTGTGATCATCCGTGTTGCAAGCATGTTTCAAGTCTAATAATTGATCATGAGTTTATGGGCCTTGTTTGCCAATTTGGGCCCAATCTAATTGGGCCATATCATTAGCCCTCGGACTTCTGTAGTTATCATGGCTACAGAAGTCCTTACTGACCAAGCCCTCGATTTTAGCCTTCGATTTTAGCTCCCAGTCTCAACTCTCGGTTTCAGCCCTCGATCTCAACTCTCGGTTGCAGCCCTTAGTATTAACTCTCGGTTGCAGCCCTCGGTCTCAACTCTCGGTTGCAACCTTCATTCTCAACTCTCGGTGGCAGCCCTCAGTCTCAACTCTCGGTGGCAGCCCTCGGTCTCAACTCTTGGTTTCGATCCTCGGTCTCAAGCTTTGACTTGACACGTGTACATTGTCTCGCGACGCTTCGAGTTTCCCGCCTTTTGCCTTTCTGTCTTTTCGCGTTTTGCCTTCCAAGCAGTATATATACCTCTATTCTCTTCCCTTTCTTCTTCTTCTTTCACTTTCACACTCAATCTCTTCTTTTAGCCTATTTCCTCTTCCGCTTTCTTTCCTCCTTCTGGTGCTTTCTCGCCATTGCCATTGCCATTGTCGCCGCTGCAGCAACACGTACGCACCTCATATTCCGGTGATCATAACGGTGTTTGAACTTCCCCTGTCTCTTTCACAAACGGTTAGTAACAATTCGAAAATTATTTGAGTTAATCTGCCATTGTTGGCTTAGTAAAGTACTTTTTTGCTAATTTGTGTAAATTTTCATTTGAACAGTTATTTGTGCAGTACCACCATTGTTAAGGGTGCAGAACTTCTCAAGACTGAACTCCCTTTTCTCTGATCGCGGCATCTAATCTTCACCTTGGTATTTTACAAATTGTCTGCTTTCTTTGTTACTTATTATCATTGTTAATGTGATACTTGAATCGATATGCAAAAAGATTTGGTTTTAGCCAAAATTATACAAAGCGGGTTTAAACACTAAAGTCTGGTATTGCTTACTGAGCACACACCTTACCCGTCAAATTTAGTTTTTTCAAAAATGAGCTACCTCGGTTTCCCTCTTTACCCGAATTTGACAACAGATAGTTCTTTATTTTGATAGTTTGCCTAATATGGAGAGGTCAGGAAGTAGTAATGCAGGATCCTCGTACCAATCCAGTAGTCCAGCCTCTGACCCCGAAGATAGTTTGTATGATCCCGAGAGTGAACCAAGTATTACAGGTCCTCCTGACTCCTCGGGGTCAGATATACCTACAACTTCATCCAAAAATTCTTCGGGATCAGAGACATCATCTACTTCTATTCCCTCCCCCACTATTAGCTTAAACATTGATTGGCATGATGTAATTTACTCTTCCCCGGCTAATGTAGATAACATGTCTCAAACCAAGTCAAAAGACAGCGGATCAAAGACCGAAGGGGATGTTTCTCCTTCTCACTCTCGAGAACCCGAAGCCGGAACTAGCACCAATCCTCAGCTCAATCTTGATAAGCGGCAAGGGAAAAAGCCGATACAAGAAGATCATTCGGATACATCAGATTCGAGTTCTGATTCCGAGGATTCGAGTTCTGACGATGAAGTTTCTCCTTCGGTCGAAGAGACGAATAAACCAAAAAGGGGTCGGGGGAAATCAGAGCCAAAACCGATACACCTTATGGAACAACAAGGCCTGTTTGATCTCTCAGTAGCCGATAAACAAACCAAGATGGTTACTATTAACTTGGATCTTGTTAAGGCGGTAATGATGGATGAGAACTGCCTTATTCAAAAACATTATGAGCGATTTGGTCATCTTATCTGTCCCTCGGAACCTCCTATTTTTACGATACCCGAACTTACCGATTATCCTTTCGATCATTCTAAGGGTATGGCCTTTTATTGGAAGTCAGCTCATTACGGTATCCGATTTCCTCTAACCGAATTTGTTAAAACTATTTTGACTACCCTGGATGTGGCTCCCTCCCAACTAACCGCGACTGCTTGGTGTCAAATTAACTCCTTTGAGTATTTCCTTCGACACTCCGAAATCTTTGAAGGAGACCCTATAAAGGCCCCCACCTTAGACCTGTTCCTTTTCTACTTCACCTTTTACGCAGATAAAGGTTGGATTTATGTCCGAAGGAGACATAAGAATGGGCCATTCGAGGGGATAACCAAATTAGATAAATGGAACCGAGGATTTTTCTTTCTCACTCCTCATCAACATTGGTACACCGAACTTACCAACCAAGGAATTAGAGTAGAATGGAAGACCGAAATTGAGTTACCTCGGCGAGAAGAGCTGACCAAGGAGGACAGGACGAAAGCTGCTAAGATTTTTAAGCTAACTGGTTGTTAACCTTCTAACGAAAATACTTTTTTTTTTTTTAAACAGCTTATATAATTATTGACAATATCATATATTAATTGTTGAACCTTGTTATTTGTAGAGATGGGTCAGAAAGAAAAAATTCCGCTTTCGTTCACTGGAACCGAAGCTAGCGCGAAGCTGGGTCCGTCCTTAGCAGAAATCCTGGCGGAGGACAACAGGAAGAGACGCCAAGCTGTTAAGGCGAAGAAAGCCGTGGCTTCTGCCACCGAAAGGAGGACTCATCAAGGGACTCCTATTCCCGAGGAACACACACACACTGACCCGGTTTCTCAGAAAAGAGAAAGGGAGACCGCGGGGGAAAAGGTCTCAGAGCCTCTTTCTAAGAAAGTGAAAATTTCTTTAATTACCACCTCTGAACCCTCGGCACCCCGAGCTGATCCCGAAGTCACTCTCACAATATCCTCGGCTTCGGCAGAAGCCGCGGTTGCCCCTCTTTCTGTCAATCCAATAGACTCCCTTCCTCCTCTTCCTCCTGTAATTTCCATCAACCCCGAAGCCGAAGTGGCCAAAGAACCAGCTCTATCGAAGTCCTCCAAACCTTCCAGAACAACCGAACCTCCGAAAAAGAAACCAGCTCATCAATGGAATCCTCGGAGTAGTGATGATTACACCGAGGAACTAAATCTGAAAAAGAAAGCCATGCCCCGAGAAGTCCCTTTTACCGTCGAAATGAAGGGCAAAAAAGGAAAATCTGCCGTAAGTGGTTCTATCGGGGATCCTCCTACCAAATTCTCCGAATACTGTAATGCTTTTGTTGAGCACGCTCGTCCAGAGTTCATGAAGAGACAGATGAGCGAAGAAGGATCTGATATAATTCTTAGTAGAGCAATTACAGATTTAATGGGGGCAGCTTTTCAAATTACGGAGTTGAAGACCCATAATGAGAGGATGGATTCCATCCTCAGGGGAGAAGTTCCTGCCCAGATAAAGAAGGATTGGAAGCATCAGAGGGATCTCCTTGCTTATAAGCTTACGGTGGAGAAGGAGACACTCGAAGCGGAGCGGGCCGAAATTGATCAAAAAAGGTCGGTGTTAGAAAAGGAGAAAGCCGAGTTTGAGCTCCTGAGAGCTAAGGAGGAGAAAACCGTAGATTCACTCTCACAGAAGCTGAGTAAATTAGAAATTCAGCTGAAGGAGGAGAAAGAAGCGCATGAAACGACCCGAAGAGTGCTAGAATCTGAGTTGGGCCAAGCCAAGGAGCAATTAGAGCGTGTGCCCGAAAGAATTGAAGATGCTAAGAATTTAGTTATTCGAAAATTCTTAACATCTGCTTCTTTTGACACAGCTGCTTTGATTAGAGTAGCCCCGGTTTTTCAGAAAAACTTAATAGATGTTCTTAAGGCTGTATCTAACCACTACCCTTTCAAAGCTGAGGAATTTCAGATCTACCCTCCAGAGAATGCCGATCCTCCTAGCATGACAGGCTATATATGGAGAGAAGAAGATGATGAGCTGCTTGCCCCCGAAGGCGGTGTAGCTCAGACTCCGAAGGTGTGTCCTGATCCCACTACTTTGGCCAAGACAAAACCGCGTTATGCGTGGTCTGACGATGATTGGCCAGAAGATATGCTGCCCGAAGAAAAAACGCCCGAACGTTTTGATGATATTGATACGAATCAATTTCTTGTGGGTACTACACCGAAGCAGAATTTTGAGGGAGATAACACCGAAGGAGGAGGAGGAGAAGCCGAGAGTAGTCACACCGCAGGAGGAGATCAAGCCGAAGGAGGAGATCAAACTGGAGGAGTTGAGTAAATTTGTATTGTTGTTTAGAATGTAACGTAAACTGTGGATGTTGCTTTGCCACTTTGAAATTGTGCTATTACTAATGTGATACAAACTTGTACTCTAATTAATTCATGTTATTTCTTCTCTCTAGTGATTTCCGATATCTATCAGTTTTTATTTATTTCAAATGATAAAGCGAATATAAAGTACATAAAAGATAGAAACAATATTTCCATAAAATGATAACATTTGTATTAAAGTATGAATCATTACAACTTCCTTATCTAACCCTTTTGATTACATCATACTTTTCCACCTTATGTCCCCTTTCGTGGCTTCTATGAAACAAAACTAATGCCTTATTAGAAACACAACTATAGAAATGACTTCGGTGAAACGATGGCGCTCGGCCTAGACCAACGACCTCCGTAGCTTGGAGAGAATAAGTTGCAAACAAACGAAATTGTTAGTATATTTTAATGAAAAGTAAAGTATATTGAATAAGGAATGTACGAGGGTAATGTGAATAAGGAGAAGGAAAGAAGTGAATTACCTAAGCATAAAACTTTCGGAGATGTTCAGCGTTCCAGCTTCGGGGCACTTCTGTTCCATCCACGGTTTTCAACTTGTATGCCCGACCTTCATAGCTACGGACCACTTCAAAGGGACCTTCCCACATAGGGTCCAGCTTGCCGACCTTCTTACCCGTGGCCTCAATTCTACGCAACACCAAGTCGCCTGGCTGAAAATGCCTAGGGGCAACTCTTTTATCAAAAGCCTTCTTCACCTGCCTCTGAAAATCAGCATTACGAAGCCGAGCTTCCTCTCTTAACTCCTCAATTGCTTCTAATGCCAAAAGCTTACCCTCCCTGTTACTAGCAAGTTCATGGCACTGCACTCTCGGGGATGAGACTAGCATTTCAACTGGTGTGACAGCTTCCATTCCAAAGGCCATTTCGTACGGCGATCTCCGAGTAGCCGTTCGAGGGGTAGCCCGATAAGCCCATAAAACCTCATCCAGAAACATCGGCCAATTACCCTGAGCTCCTTCAAGTTTTTTCTTAATCCCTTCAACTATCGTTCGATTGGTGACCTCCACTTGTCCGTTACTCTGAGGATGAGCTACGGATGCAAATTTATTAAGTATGCCTCTGTCGGCGCACCACTCTTGAAACTCCCGAGCCATAAACTGGGGCCCATTGTCAGATACAATAATATATGGAATTCCATACCGACAGAGGATATTCCGTTGCAAAAATTCAGTCATCTTTTTTGCCGTCACCGTGGCCAAAGGCTGAGCTTCCACCCATTTCGAAAAATAATCTACAGCCACAACTAGAAATCGCACCTGACCTTTGCCAGGAGGAAATGGTCCCACAAGATCAATACCCCACCTATCAAAAGGCCAGGGACTGGATACACTTTTCATCGTAGCTGCAGGCACGTGTGTCTGTTTGCTAAAGAATTGACATCTCTCGCACTTTTGTACCCACTGTTTGGCATCACGAAAGACGGTGGGCCAAAAATAACCCGCTCTGAGGATACGATGTGCGAGAGTTTTCGCTCCTTGGTGACTGCCGCATGCTCCTTCGTGAACCTCTTTCATAACAACTTCGGCTTCAGCGGAAGTGATGCACTTCTGCCAGGGTATGACATACCCTCGGTGGTATAAGTTTTCCTCCATAATCGCGTATCTCGGTGCAATGCGTTTAATTCGTTTTGCTTCTTTATCATCTTCGGGAAGAACCCCGTCTTTGATGAAATCCCATATCGGCAAATACCATTCATTTCCCTGAAAGATATGATATTGCTCAATATACTCTACATTTACACTCGGCTGAGGCACCTCCAATACCACCATTGGCCTATCTTTATCCAAGTCACCTCCTGCCGCCAGTTTAGATAGAGCATCGGCCTTTTGATTGAGAGTACGTGATATGTGAGTAATCTCGACATCATCAAAACCCGCACTCTCACTTCGTAATTCCTCCAAGTATTTAGCGAGCTTAGGGTCTCTCACCTCGAAAACCCCAGAAATCTGATTAACTGCTAATTGAGAGTCGCTGTAAAGTACAACTTTTCTTGCCCCAATGCTTCGGGCTATCCTCAATCCAGCCAGCAATGCCTCATATTCTGCCACGTTATTGGATGCCACGAAGAGTAACTGTATCGCGTAATTCAGAGTTTCGCCTTTCGGACCGACCATGGTGACACCAATACCCGAACCTTTAAACGATGACGCTCCGTCAACATAAACTGACCACCAGTTATCCTCAGTCTTCGTGGGAATAGGGATTGCAGATTCTACAACAAAATCTGCTAGAACTTGCGACTTCAAGGCCGATCTCTGGTGATATGAGATATCAAATTCTGACAATTCCAACGCCCATTTCAACAATCGACCCGAAACATCAAACTGTCCTAACACCTTCTTCAAAGGTTCTTTGGTCATCACCCTTATTTTGTGAGTCTGAAAATATGGTCGAAGCTTCCTGGCCGCTATGATTAGAGCGTATGCCAGCTTGTCCAAAGATGGGTATCGGGTTTCTGCATCCCGAAGAATTCTAGATACAAAATAGATGGGTTTCTGAATTAGATCTTCCTCTCTAACCAAGACTGCACTAACTGCTTGTTCGGAGAACGCCAAGTATACCAGCAAGGGAAATCCAGCCAGAGGTCGACTTATCACGGGAGGATTAGTCAGATATTCTTTCAGCTTTCGGAACGCCGACTCACATTCGTCTGTCCATTCAAAGTTCTTAGATTTTCTTAAAGTTCGGAAGAATGGTGAGCAAACTTCTCCCGATTTTGCAATGAATCGATTAAGGGCGGCCACGCGACCCGTGAGTACCTGTACTTCTTTGGGAGTTGTAGGAGAGGGCATATCCAGGATAGCCCGACACTTCGAAGGGTGAATTTCGATTCCCCGTTCAGATACCATAAATCCGAGAAATTTCCCTCCTGAAAGACCAAAGAAACTCTTCGTCGGGTTTAACTTCATATTAACGGATCGCATGACTGTAAATGCCTCAGAAAGGTCAGCCACATGTTCGGCAAATGTTAAACTTTTCACCACCATGTCGTCAACATACGCCTCCATGTTTCGGCCTATCTGCTTAGAGAATACTGTATTCACCATTCGTTGAAAAGTAGCCCCTGCATTCTTCAAACCAAACGGCATGACTTTGTAACAATATATCCCTTGATCTGTAACAAATGTTGTTTTCTCCTCATCAGCTTCGGCCATCTTTATCTGGTTGTAACCGGAATAAGCATCCATGAAGCTGAGCATTCGAAATCCTGCGGTAGAATCCACCAAGTTATCAATGCTCGGGAGAGGAAATGGGTCCTTCGGGCATGCCTTATTCAGGTCGGTATAATCTATGCACATCCGCCACGATCCGTTAGCCTTTTTCACCAATACTGTGTTTGCTAACCACGGTGGGCATTGAACTTCCCTAATAAACCCCGCATTCAACAACTTTTCAACCTCAACCTTAACTGCAGCTTGACGGTCTGTCCCCAGCTTTCTCTTCTTCTGATGTACTGGACGGAACCGACTTTCCACCTTCAACCAATGCTCAGCCACATGCCTCGGTAAACCTGGCATCTCATCTGCTGACCAAGCGAAAACATCTACGTGTTCTTTCAGGCATACTTGCAACACTTGCTTCTCTTCTTGTGAAAGCCGACCTCCTACTTTGAGAGTACGATTGGGACCAACCTCGAATTCCTCAGTCTCCTCGGCAGGCTCCGCCACTGGTTGTGTTTCGTCCCGCAGCTGTGGTTCCAACCATTCCCTTTCAATGTTGTTGACTACCGGTACTTTTTGTAAATTTACTGCATAACAATCTCGGGCTACTCTCTGATCGCCCTTCTCAAAACCGATGCCTGCCTTTGTCGGGAATTTCATTATTAGATGAGGGGTAGAAACTATCGCTCCCAATTTGTTCAAAGCCTTTCTTCCAATGATGGCATTATAACCTGATGGTGCATCCACTATCAAAAAGGTTAAAGGTGCCACTACAACTTGCGGGACATGGCCGAACTGAACTTCCAAAACTATCGTACCCAAGGAGTGCAGAGTTTCTCCTGCAAACCCGGGTCAAGGGAGTACGAATAGGTTTTAAGAGAGAAGATGGAATGCCCATTCGATCAAATGCATCTTTGTATAGTATCTCTGCCGAGCTCCCAGTGTCTACCATGACACGTTTCACGCGCTGATATGACATGCTTTCGGGTATATTCATTCTTAAGGATAGTACTACCGCATCATCATGAGGGACACGAACATCACCGTAATCCTCTGCTGTAAAGGTAATGGGTGTATCTGCTCCATCAAATTTCTTTTCTATCTTGAAACACTGGGCTCTCTCGGTATGGTATATGTACCTTCTTCGTTTTCTTTCGGTATCACCTCCAGAGGCAATTCCGCCGGATATAACATTGATTATCTGTTCGCCTTCATGCGCCATTGCAACAGGTTTTGGTTGTGTCTCAGAAGCAGCCCTCGGTGGAGAGGGGCGACCGCGTTGTCCCTCATCGTTCCTTCTCCACTGCTCTCGGTTTTCTCTAAAACCACCCCGAAAATTGTTACGCCTACCGCCATCACCGTAATTACTATGGTTAGTAGCGTGGTTGGTAACGTACTTTTCCACGAACGCCTTAACGTCTCTATCCCGAGCCAGTCTTTCCAACTCGTCTTTCAGAGCATTACAGTCTTTTGTATCATGTCCCCGACTATTGTGAAATTCACAATACATTCTTTCGTTCTTTACTTCATACGTCTCGAGACGCCGAGGGTATCTCAACACTCCTTCTTCACGGAGTTCCCTAAAAATTTCTTCCTGAGGCTTGGATAAGGTATGATAGGTATTGTACGCTTGCTGCCTCCGTTCCCCCATAGGTCGGTACGGTGCCGGCCTGGGAGGTCTGGTAGGTTCCTGTTGCCGACCTTGTCTGGGTGGTCTTCCCCCACTACCCGAACCACCAGAACTCATCCCTCTGTCTTCATCGAATTCATGGAAATCCCTCGCGTCCTCTTCTCCTTTGCAATATGCCGAAGCAAAATCCACGAACTCTTGTAAAGTGACAAAACGGTTCTGGTGTGCTAGGAACCGAAGTTGTCCGTGTTTCAAACCCTGCCGGACAGCGAGTAGGGCTGTCTTCTCATCAAAATCGGTGACTTTCCTGGAAGCGTCAACAAAACGATCGAGGAAGTCCCGGGTTGGTTCGTCTGTTTCTTGCCGCAACAATAACAGACTATCACATGTAACCTCTATTTTTTTAACCGATCCAAAGCGCGAAAGGAACAATTTGGAGAGCTGTGCGAAATGAGTAATAGACCCCGTAGGCAGTCCGGCGTACCAGTCAAACGCCGAACTCTCCAGACATGTTGGGAACAATCGGCACATCACCGCGTCATCATAACCAAACAAACGCAACTTCTCGGTGAAATTATGCATGAATGACCCTGGATCTGAGTACTTTGAGCGTGATGACCCAAACGTACCTATATATGGGAGTTCTGCATGGTTTGGGATAGTGATAAGGTATAAACTCGGAGCTAACGGTCCACCAACTGCTCCCGACACTCGAGGTGGGTGAGAAATCCCCGAAGTTGTGGTATATGGTGTGTTAAAATATCCCTTCGCGTACAAGTTTCGACGCACGTCAGTAAATGCATCTGCTTGGAACTGTGGTTCCGGTGCGGCCGTTGTAGGTATGCTTGTTGCGGGATAATATGAATAAACCTCCGGTTGCCGAGCTGCGAAGTATGGTGGAGCCGAGGCAAAGTGGAGGGGAGGTGCATGAGAAGCATAGGGAGGAGGCGGGTACGACGCATATTGGGGAGGAGGATGCGCGTAGGAAGTGTAGGGAGGGGGAAGAGATGTTGCTCGCAGCTGCACCGACGGATGAAGTGGGGAGTGATGAGGAGGAGGTGTTACAAATCGCACGCCGCGTGGAGGTAGGTGCGGTGGGATAGGAGAAGCTCGGATGGGTGGAACTGGGATTTGTGGAGGAATGGCGGGTGGTGTTGCCATTCCATTTGTCGGTACATTTGCATGCGGGTTTTGGTAAGGAGGCGTAAACCCCGGTGGATGAGATTGAGACGTGTTGTTCAGTGACAGTTCTACCGAAACTTCGGTTGAGGGAGGTACTCCGTTTTCTCCGGATGCCATACCGAATTTTGAGGAAATCTTCGGTACAGCTTCCGAGGAAAAACGTAAGTCTCGAGTCAGAAGCGAAAGCACCAAATAATGAGCCTGGGCCCAGAATCAAGTACACACTTAGTGGAACAGGACAGAGAGAGAATGTTGGGGAAAAGTGGAACCAGAATCTAGCCCCTATGTCCTAGATTTCAGCTCTATTTATAGTCCTATACATGATCTAGCAAAGTTATCTGTAACGCTATCTGTGTGATCATCCGTGTTGCAAGCATGTTTCAAGTCTAATAATTGATCATGAGTTTGTGGGCCTTGTTTGCCAATTTGGGCCCAATCTAATTGGGCCATATCAGCACCCGTACCCGGCAGACAGAGAAAGAGAGAGTGACCGAGGGTGGGACCCACCGAATCGAGGTCCCACCTCGGTCACTCTCTCGTTCTCTTTCTCTGTCCGCCGGGTTTGAGTGCAGCAGGTCAGAGGATAAGCATCCAGTCCGCTGGGTCCTTTTCGTCAGAGTCAGAGGATATATGGTCCAGCCGCGTTCTCAAGGAAGCGGCCCGCTAGTTGGTACCGCGTTCTCTCTGTCTTTCGAAGGGCGGGCTCAGTGGAAGGCCGCGATCTCCAAATGCGGTCTCCGTCAGTTGAAGGCCGCTATCTCCGAGAGCGGGAACCGCAAATTGAAGGCCGCATCTTCAACAGCGGGCTCTGCCTTGAAGGCGGCGTCCTCAGGCTCTGCTCCCAGCAGTGGGCTCTGTCAACTGAAGCCGCGATGCACGAATTGACGTCTGCTCTTCATACAATTACACAAAGCTCTCATTTGTCTCCGACATTGATGCTTGAAGTTGATCATAGATGTGCTTATGATTGGCATGCAGATAGGATATAATCTATAATATGATACAATCATACAATCAGTACGTACTGAAATATATTTTCCAAGGACGAGAACCAAGTATTACTTGCCTAATTAATTTTTTTTAAGAAAGTGGAATACTCAACCAGTTTCATTAAAACTTTTTATTTTTTGTACGCATGGAGGATTGAACCCATGACCTCTTAGAAGTCATCCTAGTTTGCTACCACTTGAGCTACTAGGCCATTTGCACATAATTTGTCCTACTATTAATTGTTGCACATAATTTGTCCAACTATTTATCATGACAACGTGTAATCTGCATTTGGCACCCACAATTCTTAACCACTAGAGCTGTAACTCAGGCCTTCGCCCCGAAAAGTGGTATCAAATAAATAACTAAGATTTTATACAATTTTAAATATTTATATTAAACAAAACTTAAAAAAAAATGTAAATTTTTTATGTAAGTAAATAATAATAATAATAATAATACAATTATTTATACATAAGAACATATATAAATATTAGATCATTTTAGGGGTTAAAATTTATTTTAGACATATCACATATATCTTATTTAATAAGGAGAGAAAGAAATGCAAGTCATTGGATCAAAGTACATAAAAAGTTTTAAATAAAATCAATGATTAATAATAGTGATGATGTAACATAGTTGAGGTGCTTGAAAATCTACCCCTTATGGAGAATTCATATCCTCGGCCGTATGTTACACGCCATTCGGCATATGAGCCGTTGGATCTCCTCGGGATTTGGTTGAATCCCTTCGGTATTCGGATAAACCCGAATCCCGAGGAGATCCAACGGTTCATATGCCGAATGGCATATGACATAGGTCAGACGATATGGCGTATAGATTATAAGAAAAACCTGCGCTGTACTCTTAAACACGAATTTAATACAACCAAGTTACTTTGCTTCCAAAAATGGAAACTGAAACTTGTAT
The DNA here is from genome assembly GCA_030179965.1 of Cyperus esculentus. Taxonomy (NCBI): domain Eukaryota; kingdom Viridiplantae; phylum Streptophyta; class Magnoliopsida; order Poales; family Cyperaceae; genus Cyperus; species Cyperus esculentus. The sequence goes on along the minus strand of JASGLE010000025.1, from coordinate 2,285,062 downwards.
ACTGAACAATTTCAAGTACGTTGCTCTGGCTTTGAATACCCTGATAGAAAACAGGAGGTACAAAAAAAAAGGCCAAGGATATTCTGTCAAGAATGCTGATGATGAAGCTGATCAACGTCATCCTTTAATTGCTAAGTTTAAATAACTGAGAGTTACTGTTATTGTAGTCATTTATTTTGTTACATATTTTATCTGAAATGTATGTCTGTATGTTACATATTTTATCTGAAATGCTAACACTTTAAACAAAAGAAGACCAAGAAAAGAGAAAAAAATACATGAAAACCGTATAAATTTGTTCTGAGAAACCTAAATTTAGGCCTGCAGTTTCAATTTACTATTCGATATTGTCAGTTTACAGAACTACGAAAACAATCGCAGTTTCTCTAACAATGCACCTTTTTTAGCACCGTCTTGGCACCCGAAACATAGGCCACCAAGCTCTCGCAAATGGGTTCCAATGGAACCTCCCTTCTCTGGTGCTTTCATATCTCTATCCTCTTCTTTCTTGCGTCAAGTGTCGTAGCCCACGATGCCCGAAATAAGCTTCAGAATTACGTAGTTTTTATTCGGGAAGCCACTGATATCGACACGTCTGTGCTGAAAAATGCAGAGAACTGGCACAATTCACTCCTCTCGACCGTATGCGAGAATTCCGGTGCATCTCGGCTAATCTACTCGTATAACACAGTTGTGAATGGCTTTGCGGCCAGACTGACTGAAACAGAAGTGGAGGAAATGTCGAAACATCCATGGTTTGTGCGTGCCATTTTAGCTAACAACCGATACAAGATGATGACAACCGACTCTCCAAACTTCCTTAAATTACGTGGTCCCGATGGTTTCTGGAGCAGGACCAAGAATATGGGAGAGGGCGTAATTATCGGTGTGATCGACTCCGGTATCTGGCCCGAACATCCCTCGTTCCACGACAAAGGCATGCCGAGTCCGCCGGCCAAATGGAAGGGCCACTGCGATTTCAATGCTACCTTTTGCAACAACAAACTAATTGGCGCCAAATCGTTTCTGAATGCCGGTGCAGAAGAGCGAAAACACATCTCACCATTTGACATCGGTAGACATGGGACGCACACTGCAAGCACTGCGGCAGGAGCGATTGTGGAGAACGCGAGTTTCCCGGGGCATGCCATGGGTTCAGCCTCAGGGATGGCGCCGAAGGCACACATAGCAGTATACAGAGTTTGTTCTGACGACGGTTGCGAAGAGGCTGATATATTGAAAGGGATCGAGGAGGCGGTTAAAGACGGCTGTGATGTGCTCTCTATTTCTCTTGGAGGCATCTCAAAGACCTTCAATAACGATGCAATTGCTATCGGTGCATTCACGGCAAACCTCAAGGGGGTGTTTGTCAGCACCTCAGCAGGTAATGAAGGGCCTTTCGCATCGACACTCTCCAATGAGGCACCTTGGCTCCTTACCGTGGCTGCAAGTACCATAAGCCGACGATTTGTCTCCACGGTCAAACTCGGGAACGGGCTTGAGATTGACGGAGAGTCCATATACCAACCCGGTAACTGGACAAATAGTATGTTTCCGCTCGTTTACCTTGGAAAAACCGTTAGTGCCGAGGCTGGACAATGCTTGAATGAAACACTAGACCGAAAGATAGTAACTGGCAAGATCGTCGTCTGTGATCATGGCGGTGGACCTAGACTTCAGAAAGGCCAGGTGGTGTGCGATGCTGGAGGAGTTGGTGTGATAATTGTGAACGCTGAAAAAAGTAAATACGAGACAATGCCGGATAACAATGTCCTTCCGGCCTCCGACGTAACCTATTCGGACGGTGACAAAATAAAGAACTACATCAGCTCGACAGGAAATCCGGTCTCGACATTCCTGTTCAAAGGCGTTATGATGGATAACATGTGGTCTCCTTCCATTGCCTCTTTCTCATCCCGCGGTCCGAACACGCAAAGCAGATTTATCTTGAAACCTGATATCGCAGGCCCCGGAGTGAGAATTTTAGCCGCAGTGCCGCCAGAAAAGGTAGGAGGAGAGGTTTTTCAGTTTGCTCTCATGTCGGGCACCTCAATGGCTTGCCCACACCTAACCGGAATAGCAGCTTTGATTAAAAAAGCACACCCGAATTGGTCTCCTGCAGCAATAAAGTCGGCGATTATGACAACCTCATATTACACGGCCCTTAACAGAAAGCCGATAACTAACGGGAACTGTCTTCCCGCCAACGCTCTTGACATGGGTGCCGGTCATGTGGATCCGAATAAAGCCTTAGACCCTGGCCTGGTCTATGACACAGACCCAAAAGACTACATTCGCTATTTATGCGGATTAGGATATAATGATTATGACGTACAAACTGTTATTCAACCGTTACCCCCTGTCAAGTGTGCCGAAGTTAAGGCAATCCATCAAGAGCAATTGAACTATCCGTCAATCGCCATGCCTCAGTCAAATAAAGGCATGGCGGTCATTTACCGAACCGTGACCAATGTCGGAGATGAGAAGGATACTTACACGGCTTCGATCACAGTTCCCGCGGGAGTTTCTGCCACTGTAGTGCCTGACACACTGAATTTCAGTAGAGTATTTGAAAAGAAGACATTCAAGATCATCTTCAAATGGACTGGAGTTAACAAGAAGAACAGTTTTGGTGACTTGAAATGGGTTTCAAAAAATCATGTTGTGCGCAGCCCCATTGCCATTTTAGCTTGATATTCAGATGTCTTGTCTGATTTTTTTTTATGAACCTTCTTTTGTGGAAATTATAAACCTATAACTTCTCTATGTATATATGATCTGTTCTGTTTAATAATCAGCATGTACTCCGGCAAGAAAGCCAGAACACAATGAGATAATTGATTGCTTGAAAGGCAAAAGAAATGAGTAATTAAGGTGGGTTTGTTCTGATTTTTATTGACATTTAAAATTAAGTGGGTTTGTCTTTTTTTTTTTTTTTTTTTTTCTTTTGAAGAAAGGTTTGTTCCTTTGCTTAACCAAGTATGGGTAGTTAATCGCTGTTACATGTTGAATGTCTATGGAGATAATTTTAGAATTTTGACCAATATAAAATGTTTCAACTATTGGCTATGACCAAGATATCCAAAAAAACAAAGGTACAACGGTAAAACCACAAATAGTGCTTTATTGTTATACCAATTTGAACTGAAACATTACAGCAAAAAGATCATAAATATCACTTGAATTACTGATCCATCTGATTTGCAACTACTTGTATTTAGATTGAAAAGGTATCTGCTGTTCTGTTAGTATTTACAGTTTACATTGTAAATTTAACGGCACCAAGCGCATTCAACTTTTTTTTTAATTGATTATGTTATGCTACAAAATAGAATTAAGGGAGCTTTTAATACATCTCACGCCCAAACAATACAACAACAACAAGAAGAAGGGAGAAGAAAAAACAAAGCAGATTTATTGGTACAACACATTCACAAAAGAACTACTAAAAAACTAACTTCAATTAACATACTATAAGGCCGGCCTTGTTGCTGCCCATTCATATATATGCATACAATAATTCAACCCTGTACCTATCTATATTTCTTATTATTATACCCTTCTTATTATATTTACTCTATAATACAACCGGATTTAGGAAATGGGTCTCCCTCAAAAGGTATTCTAAGCAACTGACCTCAATATACAAGAAGCAACCAATTCTTCTCTACATACAGATAAAAGGATATATATATATAGAGTGAGGCTATTGCGTTTCACAAAGCGCAGTGAGGTAGTGCGCTTCGGCCCCGTATCGAAAAACCGTAGCTCAAATGACCAATCCAAGTTACCACTATAATCTTGATATTGAAACCTAATTGCATACCAAAATTTTCTATTTTTAGAGTTTTCTAACTATTTTTATGAATTTTTGAAAAATGACCCATTTTATGTACAAATTTTTGTGCATTTTCTATACAATTTTAAAAAATCCAAAAAAATGGTTAGAAAACTCTAAAAATAGAAAAATTATGTAATCTACAAGATTTCAATATGTAAATTGTGTTGAGCAACTTGGATTGGCCATTTGAGCTACAGTTTTGCGATACGGGTCTGAAGCGCACTACCTCACTGCGCTTTGTGAAGCGCAATAGCCTCACTCTATATATATATTATATATATATCATATATGCATCATATGCTGGCTATGCAAGCCATCTAAAGACAATATATGTAGATATGACTGAACTGAGAGCAAGAGCAACAAATGCCAGGAAAGATATTGCCACCGAGCCGTTGATCTTCCTCGTGAACTCGTCGCCCCCGAATCTCGACACCCAGATGTCGTTATGCGACGCTGCTACTGATGACGCCGACATCAGAAGATATGCCAGTACCTATAATTGGAAAACATATGGTTTATTAATTAGATTAGATAATTAACCACTTTATAAAGAAAGGGAAGTATAAAAGATTAAAATGACTAGCCTGATCCATGAACAGATCAATGTAGTAAGATAGGGGCCGGCTTATGAGATGCTTCGTGGTGACAACTCTGTATATCTCGGTGAATAATTGGAAACAGGAGTATACAAATGTCATCACATTCACTGTCAGAACGAACCTGCCATGCATCGCATTAACAAAAAAATATTTCATTAGACAAACTTTAGGGGGTTTTATAGAAGTTATGTTACTATAATTAAGAAATAGTATCTAATGAAATCATGTTGATGTAGGTCAAAGGTAGGCATATTATCTCCTATTTTTTACTCAAAGAAGTGCTCTTAAATCTTAATTAATTCAAAGCTCGGGATGGACCAAATACTTAATAATGTGATAGAAACACTGATTGATTATATTCTAGTTCGGATGCACCGTCCCCTATTAACTCCTGATGTCGACTGCATGAATTACAAAATGAAATGATTGTGCTGCCTTGTGGAGTATTTTTAAACACCTGACCATTATTTCTTCTTCCACCCAAAATGCTTTCTATATTTGCTTTAAATCAAACACAAATCTCTAGATTAATTGTCTATTTTGTCTTTAATATATTCATAGTACGGTTTTCCTCAAAAAATAAAAAATCGTACTACAGTTGATATAGATAGTAGTATTTATATTTTTTTAAGTCCTATGTTTATTTTATTCATGCGTATGTATCAAGTCTTCTCATTCAATCAAGGTGCCTGTGTGTGTGTGTTTTTTATTATTCGAATAAGAATGAATAAGAACATACGCAAGCTAGCTTATAAGGCAAATGCTGATTCTGGTTAAAATATCATATGTTGGTCAACATTATTAAAGGATAAATATGACACAGTTGACATTTTTTATTAGGAAAATATGCTTGCAAAATCACTAGTCCAAACAAATCTTATTAGTATGCAATAATAAATCTAAGTGATTTAAATGTTTATCAATAGGTTGCAGTATCTACGCAGGAGCATTGAAAATGAGATGGTGATGGAATCATGGGATCACTTCATTATTTAATTGGAATGATTTCAATCATCAGAAAAAAAAAAAAAAAAAAAAAACCATTAAATTCTGTCTAATACACAATTCACTCTTTTCTCAACTTTTTTTTTTTTCAAAAAATAAACTATGCACATTTAAATAGTATAATCCTACATTGAATTTTAGACAACAAAAAAATTAATTAAAATTTGTCAGGTGATCCCTCCTCTTGACGTAATTTGCTGAATGAAGTCAAGTGATTATTTCTGTTTTCCAGTTCAGTAATATTGTCCAGGTTAATAAATTCTTCGCACTTTATCTAAAAAAATAAGTTCTTTTTAACAAAATAAATAAATAAATCTTCGCACGCTACTTTTTTTTTGTTCTTAACTTCTTAGGGCACGTTCGGCTCCCCTCAATTCTCACTGAGAAGCCACTGTTCAAGTAGGAAATTGAAAATTTTGTGAGAATGAATTTATTTTTTCCCACCTGAACAGTATCTTTCCGATGGAAATTGAGGGGAGCCGAACATGCTCTTATTGAACGAAATATTCTCCACACCTGTGAGCTTATCAATATTTGGCTCAAGGTATCTTATTCTACTTTATGAAGCTGCTCGAGTTGGAAACAAGGATCTTTTCTTTTCTTTATAGAAAGAAAGCAAAACCCAAATAGGCTTTCCTAATTCCACTTCCACAATTCCACTTGGAATAAAGCAGAGGAAATATACTTTTCCTTACAGCTCAAGTATCATTATTGCTTACTAACGTTGTTATATCACCAATGCTTATGCACTACTTAATTAATATTCAACTTAATTAATTAATTTGTGCCATCTAAATTTTGGAACATTTTTTTTTTAAAAATCATTTCTTTACTATAACTGGAATTGATTCAGATGAAAGATATACCCAAAATAATGAAATTAAATATGAACGATGAATTATTTAAGATTCTGTAATAGAATCGGCAGGACTGTTGAGCCTACTTTTTTCAATATATATATATATATATATATATATATGAACAATGAATGATAAAAGATATACCTAAAATAATGAGATTAAATATGAACAATTAGTATTAATTGACAGATTAATCATAGAACAGTGATCTGACATACCGGTACTCGGCATATCGCTGGTACCAGTCCCCGTCCCACCCCGTCGTGCGGTCCGCCGCCATGACCGAAAACGATACCAGACACAGCACGGCCGCCAGCACTCTGAGGAAGATAGCCGCGTGCCTCATCTCGGCTCGCCACACCGCGTCTGCCACCACCGTATACCCTCTGCCGCCACTCCCCGTCACCCGTCCCGGCCCGTCGCTCCTGTCCAGGTCCATACTCAGCGGCGACTCCATCGCCTCCTCGTTGAATTTCATCGCCAGTTTGCCCCCACCGTCGGTGATCGGGCCGGAGATCATCGCCCGTGAGTTCGGAGAAGGGGATGGCTCTGACTCTGTCAGCGCGTTCAGATAAGGCGGCTGGGTGTGGATGGACTGCTTGTACGATCTCTCCGGCATCGGACCGAGCTTCGGCGACAGTATCGGCCTGGTGTTCGACGGGCTCTCTTTGCTGTTGTTGTGGGACGGTGACTGGGGAACAGAGAGGTGATTCGGTTGAGTCACCGGCGACCGGATCATAGGCGAATTGACCGTGCCGTTTCTGTTGCCGAGGGGCGACGACGGTGTGTTTGAGTGATTGTTATTCACGGCGCCGCGGGACGGCGACCGCATGACCGGTGATGAGAGGGTTTCATGTGCCGGTGATCGGGGAACTGAATTGACTTTGTTGTTGCTGCTGTTATTGTTATTGTGATCATTGTTGTTGTTGTTGTTGAGGAAGGGAGAAGGAGGGATGGATGAGAGGTTGCCGGATGATGCCGGCGGCTCGTGCGTCGGTGACTGCAGGGGAGAGTGGAAGCTCTGCGGGGACTGAGGAGGCTCGCCGCTGGGTGACCGGAGCGGGGAAGTCGCCATGGGTGGGGCGTGGAGTTTGAATTGAACTGATGAGAATTGGAGTGCGATTTTTAAGGAAGAAATGTTGATTGGTATCTGATTGATGGAAAAGGGCTTTTTTGGTTTAGCCCCTCAAGTTCTTGAAATTTGAATTCCGGATTTCTTTGTGAAAAAGCCGAAAAGTCAGAAAACCTTCTTCTGGTTGAAATAAAGAATTCTGCTGTGAGGAAAATGGTAATTTTGCTTATATATGAGGAATTGATAATAAAGAATTTCAAAATTTTCAATTCATCATTCAGACATTCACATAATCACATTATGTCATTTAATTTATTCAAATTACTAGTATTGTTTTATTTTTCTTTTGTTCTTACACAGGTTAATCTGTGTACAGTCAACAGTGTACTAATTGTATGAAAATGTGATATAGGCAAAATGTCAATTGCTTTGTAGTTTTTTTTTTTTTTTTTTTTTTGAGATAATTGCTTTCTAGTTCCGATATCTGTTTAATTTTTCCTTTTGTGTTAGAGTTAGCAAATTGAAATCGCCTAATCGGCTGCGTTCAAATAATAATGGAGGCGTTTAAATTGGTAACTAAGCAACTGTGTTCATTTTTACATAATTGAGCAATTCATTTTTTTGTATAACGAGCTATCCTATGAACTTTTTGTATGACAAGATTTCCTCTTAAATCGCATAAAGGATACCATCTGTCTTTGAAAAGATAAACAGTCCATATTTTCTCAAGTTCACAACAAAATCCATCAAAAGAAAGAGTGCGTTAGATAAAAATATAAAATAATCGCAAACGTATTTGGTCTTGTCAATTATAAATGTATTATTATTATTTGAACTATAACTTGTAATCATTTTTTTATTGAGGTTTCAAAAATCCCAAAATTATTTACATTACAAAACAGCTAGCTCATATTGGCGATCCGTAATGCGTTTATCATCCGATTAAAATATATGAAATATATATAATCTTTCATAGCTTCATTTTAGCACTAAACTTGAGTGCAAATAAGAAACTTAAGGATAAATTGAACTAGCAACATTTCAATCAGTATGAGAGAACTTCTGAAACTTGATTACTTGAATGATAATACGTGAATATATATGTTTTTTTTTTTTTTCAAATTACTGCTAGATATGTTTTTTTCTTTCTTTTTCTACATAACAAATAAATTCATCCAAGCTTCTTGGTGAATACAATACAGGCATGTATATATGTACTCTAAAATGTATACTTTTGTAAGTTTTATTTGTGTATAGGCAAGTGTCTGCTTTAATTTTTGAAAACAAAGAAATGCGTCTATGAACGCTTGAATTCCTGATCTACAGAAAACAATCTAAACAGCTCAATTACTCGATTGCTGGACGACCAATCCATGAGCTTTTCATTTGTAAAAATCATGTGTTCTAAACTTTTAGATATTTTGCTTTCCAAAAATTGACATAAAAAGGGGACAATTTGATAAACTAGCCCTACGTTATCAAATCAACAAACAAAATAACCCTCTTTTACATTTATTAATATGATACTCTTCTATAGCCATACACCATACACTTTTTTTCACTCTTTTCTCTCTTTTCTCTCCCCTCTTAACTTCCAATTATATACAATATGATAAGGTTATGTTTGTCAATAACTTAATATAGACAAGTTGCTTGTACATAACTATCCTTGTACAAAACTTCTTATTGATTTATACAAAAATATAAAAGAATAAGCCATCTAAGCCTATTTCATCCAAAAGAAAAAAAAATTAATATATATTCATTGAACATTATTCATTATTTACATGTGCATAAATAATCAATATCATAATGTGTGCTAATAAAACTGAAACAGAATGTGTTATAAATATTAACAATGTGACCCATTTTCAAAAAAAAACATATATATTATGTTTGTACAGTTGTTTAAGGTTATTTAACTTTATTTAAATGTTCATATAATTAATTTTCTAATATTGTTGGACACGATAAAATGTTGAATGAGTTTAGATAGTTTTAATGAATAAATATTGAAATAGTTGGAAGTAAAGAGAGGGGAAGGAAAAGAGAGTAAATAAGTGCGTGGTGTATATCTTACTCCTAATAAAAGCGTATTAGATTTTTTGACATCAAAGGTCTATCTTCCCCAAGAAATAAACCTCAGTCGTTGATTGTTTACTTAGATTGATCACCGCCGTTGACGTACGTTAATGCCCGTTGACGTTCTCAGCCCATTAAAATTTAAGGCCCATATAAATTATCTCAATTTAAGCCCATTACATATTATCTTAATAAACCAAGTTTATTATAAGAAATAACAATTTGAAATCCGAATATTGAAATTAAATAACTAATTAACTTACAGGTATTTAGTTTATTTGAGAGAACTTATAGTGGATAATCAATATTTTTTTTTTAAAAGTTAACAGCAGTTGCCAACATATTACAAACCTACTGATAGAATTATAGAAAGCTTTCTTTTCTGTTTGTTGTTTTTCTTTTACCATTGTTGTCTGGCATGCATGGTTATACAAAATATTCCTTAAATCAAATGTTTTCTCCAAAATTCAAAATCCAGATAGTTTGGGGACATTATTGCAAGATCAAAAACATTCACAAATTGATCCAACGGTGGTCACTGGACCACATGAAAAGTGCCCTTGCACTGCAATAAGGTGCTAATTTGATGCATGAAGGAAAGAATTAATTATGAACAAAAAGGAAGCTACGTTGATGGATGGTGGCAACTTTAATCCTCGAAAGATTTTAGCACAAACTCGCTAATGGTTTTGCTTTTAAAAGCAAGGGACATTAGCAAATGGCTAAATTAGAAATTTATGGGATCTTTTTTGTTTTGTTTTGTTTTGTTTTGTTGCTACTGTCTAAAAGGTGAATCTTTTTCTGTTTCATATATAAAGATCAGTAGATGATCACCACTCAAAAAGTTGCAACAAAACAAAACTGCATGCGTTTGCTTGCGTAGTTTAAAACTGACCAATTATTGTCACACGTTATTTCCTCAAAAATATTATAATTCCATCGGTAAGTAAAGTAGTAAACCTGTTGTTGTTGTTGTTCTATATGCCATGCACACAACTGTACACAAGTTACACAAGCGTTATGTTGCCCTCGCTATTGCATTAGAAAAATGGTCGGGTCTAAAGACAGCAACCATATTACTTAGAGCAGCAAAATCTCTGAATTATATGAAAAGAAATCTGAGAAAATTATATTATAAATAAAAAAATTTTTACTGTTCCAAACAATATTGCTAAATTGTTGTTCTTAGGCCTGACCTAAAAAAATCCCTTTAATCAGAGTACTCATGCAGCGCATTGCTAAAATGGAAAAAGTAAAGAATGTATAAACACCTCAAACTTGGTCACCTCAAAAATCCCAGATGATGAGATGACCACATTCACACGATTCACGTACGACTTGACTTCTAATGGGCCAATTAATGCGGGTATACTTCCGGTATATATGTATTAACTACCTTCGAATTTTATAGAGTAATACCTAGCGTCCATACAATATCTATTCACAGTATCTATAGGTTACAAAATCAGACGTATTTGTTACATTATGAGTATGTCTATAGACGTATGGATGCATTCTCAATGATGTTTCTCAATTTTATATTTCTTTTAACAAGCGGAGACTTCTAGTTTATACTTCAGGCGGAGCTCAGTGGAGACATGGAGCAAGTCCCTTCCAAAAATTTTAGAAACTAGTACTATCATAAAAATTTAAGATTTTTTACATGATTTATGATTTATATAATTTATTTCTATTATTGTGCTCCCCTCAAATTTTTTTGATATATGCTTTATTGATTTTTTTTTTTTAAACAATACTTACATGTTTCTATAGTTTCGCAAGTGGTACTATTTTTGTTCGTAAATAAATCCGTATTTAACAATTATTGGCCGGTCATACTCATACATAACAAAAAGTAGGCACCCCACAAGTCAAAGAGAAGCACCCAATTTTTTTTTTTTTTTTTTTTTGGAGAATAGAAGCACACAAGTTTGCAAACAGAGGAAATCCCAATTATTGGCCGGTCATACTCTTTCCGTCTCTCGGAAGCTCAGAGGAAATCCCAATTCAATTTTTTAAGTTGAAACTTGAAAGTGGCACATATCTCGGCCAATTTTTATATATAAAAAATAAAAAAATCTTATTTTTAATTTTCGAAAATAAAAGAACTTATTTTCAAAAATAGTAAATCCGGATTCTGGATCCGGGTTCCTAGAACCTGGCCTTACTGTTGGCAGGCCGGGTCCTGGGGACCCGGCCTGAGAAAACGAGGCCGGCTCCCCCAAACCCGGCCTACCAATTTTTTTCAGATAGATCTCGTTGTTAGCTTTCCGTAGCCGCGAAGTTTGCTCCGATCGGAGTTTCCTATCAAAAGTTATGCCCATTTGAATGTTGAGTGCCCGAAATATAGGATAAGATTCAGTATAAAATTCAGAACGGAATTCAGAAATGTTTCTAATGAATATTATTATAAATAAATATTAAGTATCATAAGTAATATTAGAAAAAAGATAGAAAGAAATAATTAAAATTTATTGCATGATAGTTATGGTAGTTTGAATATTGAGTACCCAAAATTTAAGATACGACTCAGTATAAAATTCAGTACAAAATTTAGTACATGACTGTCATTTACACAATAAATTTTTAATAAATCCTAGAACTTTTTACTCATTTTATTAAAAAGTGTTGGCATAGCAAAAATGAGCAAAAAGTTCTAGGATTTATTAAAAATTTATTGTGTAAATGACAGTCATGTACTAAATTTCGTACTGAATTTTATACCTGAGTCGTATCTTAAATTTTGGGTACTCAACATTCAAACGGCCATAATTATCATGCAATAAATTTAAATTATTTCTTTATATCTTTTTTCTAATATTATTTGTGATACTTAATATTTATTTATAATAATATTCATTGGAAACATTTCTGAATTTCGTTCTGAATTTTATACTGGATCTTATCCTATATTTCGGGCACTCAACAGTCATACGGGCATAATTTTTGATAGGAAACTCCGATCGAAGCAAACTCCGTGGCTACGGAAAGCTAACAACGAGATCTATCTGAAAAAAATTGGTAGGCCGGGTTCCCAGGACCCAGCCTACTTTTGGTAGGCCGGGTTTGGGGGAGCCGGCCTCGTTTTCTCAGGCCGGGTCCCCAGGACCCAGCCTACCAACAGTAAGGCCGGGTTCTTATTTTTTAAAATAAATTCTTTTATTTTCGAAAATTAAAAATAAGATTTTTTTATTTTTTATATATAAAAATTGTCTCAGTTCCTATAATAAGATCCTAAAAGTCATTCAATTTTGAAGACACTGAAAAAGAGCCCACGCGTTGCTTTGGACTGAAATTGTTATTTCTTATAATAAATTTTTAAGATAATATATATTGGGACTTATATTGAGAAAATTTATATGGGCCTTAAATTTTAATGGGTTGAGATATTAACGTCAACTGGCATTAACATAAATCAACGACTCTGATCTATCCAAAAAAAACAATCAACGGCTCAGGTTTTTTATTTGGAGAAGATAGCATTTTCATATTATTTTTTCCAATATGTTTTTATATACTAAGGATTATCGTGAACTTTCAAAAAAAAAAAAAAAAAGACATTATCGTGCTTTTTTCTTTTTCTTTTTCTTTTTTATAAGACACGTAGTCATGGCTACCAAACAAATTACTTCGTCATTTTTTCTTTTTGGAAACTTTACCATTTTCCAAGCACGGGTCTCCCTTGTTGACTCCAAACTCCACAATCATGAGTCATGACAATTGACAAAAGATACTTTCATAATAGCTGTTTAAATAAAAAGATACAAGAAGACCTTGACTTGCATTTCTATGGATGATGTTCCAGAGAAGACCGGTATATCGTTGGATATTTATCAGGATTTACTCTTAAAATATTTTATGACCACTATTTATAGATCGGAATTAAACACTAGTTACATCCGGAAACATATCCTTATTCTTTTTTATCACATGAATGTTTTATGTTTATTAGAGAAAAAATCTCAGTCGTTGATTGTTTACTTAGATTGATCACCACCATTGACGTATATTAATGTCCCGGCCCAATAAAATTTAAGTCTCATATCAGTTTCCTCACAATAGATGAGATTTCGACACTTTATTATAAGATATAATAATTTCAGCTAAAGCAGAGCGTAAGTGCTTTACTAGTTGATATAGTTAAATAGCAGAGACGTCAAAAAAAAAAAAAAATTTTGTGGGTTGATTCCACCGCCAAAATAATTTAATTACGTCATCCTGGGAAAACAAATAAAATAAACAAAATCTCTCTTTTTATTTTCTTTTTTTTCTTTTTTTTTGGGAAAAGCTCTTCCATTTTATCAAAAGAAAATCTGTTACAATAATTCAGTCAAGGTCTTAAATTAATTAATTAATTTATATATCTCACACCGTGCCAAGGAAGCAACCTCCCAATTAAGCCACAAGTTCCCAATCCATAATCCATTCAATTCAAACTCTTCTTTAAATTTAAAACTACTCTTCACTGCCTCTCAAAAACTCCTTATAACCTCATCTTAATTTCCCCCAATTTCCATACTCTCTGCAATTAAAAAAAATAAAGAAAGCGTCACAAAAACCCAGTTTCTCTGCCAATACATGGAACATGAAACTTATTACTATCATGATCACCCAAGTACCTGCAGTGATGACGATGATACCGATGACGGGTCCGATTCCTTCGACAAGCGGCAGCTCATAGGGGTTGAGATCGATAGGACCGAGCTGCTGCCGGAGGTGGAAGGGCTGTGCATCGCCGGTGAAGCACGGCTCGGACATACCATCCAAGCAGCAGGTTACAGCATAAATGGAACTGTGCGCTGCAACTTTGCGGTATGCTAGCTGACTGCCTCTCAAACTGAACTATTTTTGATCGAACTGTATTTTTTTTTGTTCTTTTGAAAAACAATCTAACTGTAATTTATTTAATTTACGAGTTACTTTGAAGGCTCATAGAGGTACAGTAACAAGTTTTTATATTTTATGTTCTTAATTAATTATCACATAGACACAAATTATTTTTTTTGATGAAAACATAGACTCAAATTATTAGGTATAGCATGGGAATTGGGAATTTATGAACATTGATGGAATTGAGAGCAGTGGTCAAAGTCAACTAGTCAAGGTCAACTTCTAAATTATTAGAAAGGACCGTTAAAAAATTTTAAAAAATATAAAATTTGGTCCAATAAAACTGTGTGAACATATGGATATCACATTGAACGGTTTAGATCGATCAATTAAATTTTATAAAATATAATATGAAGCCGCATTACGGCCCGTTTTGTACTATTAACAGTAATCCTCACTCTATATATTATTAAATCGATCACATCGTGCTAAGCATCTGATGATATGAACTAAGGATATACATGCAGACATGCTGAAGTTACTGCACAAGTCTATATAATTTTTTTGTTTTTTGCAAAAATTATATTTCACAAGTTTAATCAATGTATTCTCTCATTCCTATATGTTACTCTTATTTGTTGTCAGTGGTTGAGGCTGTATGATAACGGAAGTCAAATCTACATTCCTGGTATTTATCCTAAATCCATTTTTTATCACTTGTGCCTTATTTGAATATCTATATTAATTTGATCTTTTCCAAATAAAGGAGGGATCCATTTACCCCAAATATATTTTACAGAAAAATTACACCAAACTTTATAGCTTTACAAAGAACTTTAAGAATAAAAAATCTTTTACAAACATATTTATTTACTTATAAATTGATTGTGTTTTAAATTTTATTCAATTTGAGTATTATTTGATACTCAATCAATAATTATTAGATTTAGACCGTTGTAATTACTGTCAAAATCGATGGTTATTGATAGGGTATCAAATGACACTCAAATTGAATGAAACTTGAAACACAGTCAATCTGTAAGTAAATGAATATATTTGTAAACGATTTTTTATTCTTAAAATTTTTCATAAATTTATATGGTTTGGTATAAATCTTGTGTCAAAAATATATGTTGTAAGTAGATTTCAGTAATTTTCTTTTGATATTTTTCAAGTTCCAATAAAAGTAAATTGGCATTTTCAATATATAGGAGAGAATGAACCAGAGCATCTGGTAACAGCTGATGACATAGATTCATACCTTGCTGTTGAGGTTATACCTATCGGGAGAAAGGGCCAGATGGTACTGAAAAATTTTGATATTTTTAATATTGGTTTATTTCATTTTTGTAACTATTAATTTTACATTATTTTTTCTTATGTTGCAGAGTGATCTCGTGAGGGTTTTTGCAAATGAACGCAAGAAAATCACTTGTGGTAATTTTCTTAGGATATTATCTCCTTAGAGCAAATTAATTTGGGATATATGACTAGTAACTTTTTCATAATAGAAATTATGCATACATGGACAAATTATTGTCTGGACTTCATGGATAGGATGATTTTATATGCAACTAGTAAAGAGCCAGTTTGGGCTGAAATTGTTATTTCTTATAATAAATTTTTAAGATAACATGTAATGAGCCTTATATTGAGGAAATTGATATGGGCCTTACATTTTAATAGACTGAGACGTTAACGCCAACAGACATTAACGTAAATCAACAGTTTTGATCTATCCAAGAAAATGATCAACGGCTCAGGCTTCTTATTTGAGAAAGATAGCTCTTTCATATCATTTTTTTCCAATATGCTTTTATATATAGTAAGGATAATAACTTCATTTCAGGAAATAAAGTGCAAGACATTATAGAACAAAACTTCTTTGATGGTCATGCTTCATTTGATCTCTACATGAAGGTAACAAATTTCTTTTTCTATTTCTTTCTTTGAAAAAACAATTTAATTACCAAAACGGACCATCAAAAAAACCGTATATATCGTAATTGATTGTGTACATTTTTTTTTCTTTTTAAAAATTATATTATTGCTTTTTTTAAATTATTTATCCACAGAATTATCCGGAGGATTCTCGGAGTACTGTTAAACTGGAATTCATGAAAGATAGATTCATAGTTAAGGATGAAAAACTGCATACTGTTACCAAAAGAAAGTTTCCACCTGACATGACGGTAAGCTTAAATTGAATCATTGATGGACGGTCCATAAAAGTTACACTTGAGTGTAACTATTACTTCTGGATCCATATGGGGTCCATTTATCATACTATTTGTTACTTCTATAGACCGTCCATCAATGAACGGTAGGTCTTATTGTTTCTCTTTCACCTTTTGTTGTAATTAAAGTTGGCAAATATGCGATGGATGAATCTTGTCACCTCTACTATTTTCCTGTGTTTTTTTTTTCGAGTGCTTATCCTTTGCTGCCCAGTATTGTACCGCGCAGCGAATCAAGGATGTGGATTATAGGATTTTTTTTTAGATTGAGTTGCACGAATCTTAAAGCAAATCCAACGGCCAGTAATTTACTGTGCAGTAGAGGATATGAATATGTTTTTTTCTCTGATGTATATATACATTTATACTGTTACAGATAAATATTTCAAAGGAGAGCCCGACTGGATTTGAAATTAACTGGGAAGCGTTTCACACTCTTAGACTGGAAGCAGAGAGCAGCGCGTACGTATACAAACTTCTTCTTTTTTTTGTTCCTCCCTATATACAGCACTTCACAGTTTTGTGAGCAGATTAAGTTGAACTGTCCAAAATCCAGATACTGTGTGGTCAAATTACATATGTATTTGGCTAGTGTTCATACGACCCAATTTCTAAATGTCGGTTTTCAAATTTTACATTGCTACGTACCTTAATATTGAATGCTGATATATTCTGGTAAATTGGCAGGCTAAGGGATCTTATTGTGCTAACCATGAGAGCATTTCTTCTCAGGGTATGTACTTCTGTTCTTCCACCAGAGCGTTATTCTCAAATTTAGTCTCTAGTTCACAAAATGGCTGTAAAAGTTATTTAACTATGGTTTATCTTTAATTCTCTCTTTCAGGCAACACAAAAGCCACAGAAAAAGAAACGAAGATGTTTTTTCTTCTGACATATTGTAATTCTAAAATAAGTTGACTTCTTTTGTTACCAAGAATATACAAGCTGATTTATACGGAAATAAATAAATTTGTGCCCAAAGTGAGAAGTCATTTCTTTATTTGACGGTCACCTGAGTTAGACATCCTTGACCTCATATGCAATGAGGGATTGTTACATACTCTGATTTGCCAAATCCAACTGTCCATTTTACATCAGATGGCACCAGCCCCCATATCGTGTTTGGACACGAAACGTAAATGTTGAGTATGGAGGCACTAGCTATAACAATATTTTCTATTATATCTCAAAATATTGTTACAACTACTACTTAAATACTAAACCTCCATATACCCCTAGCTTCTTACTACAACCTAACCTCCAATTCACTACTATCTCTTGCTTGGTTTGCTTCATCCAACTCCACACCCCTATTTATACTAGTTCTATGGAGAATTCTAGAACCTAGATATTTTTCCATAGATATTTTTATAGATAATTCTAGACCTAAGATATTTTTCTTATATCCATAATGTTCTAGATTATTCCTAAGAAATATCTAAACACCACATTACTCTAGATAATTCTTGATCTTGAGCTTGATGGGCTTGGGCCTCAGCGTTGATTCTCAACACTCCCCCTCAACGCTGACTTTGTACTATTCCGATTTTGGTACTCCGCGTCCATCCGGATCATCATACTTGCAACCTCGCCTTTGTGCTCGTTGAGCTTGGCACTCCTCAGTTATTTGCGATCGAACTTCCCGATGGACTTCTTGAACCCGCTTTACTAGTGGTCCCGGCACTAGTCTTCGTCGAGGTCCGACTTCTCGACGGATCACCGGACGGGCTGTAACTCCTTGCACCAACTCACGTCCTTCAGCTATAGTGACACTTCTATATGTCATCCTGACAGCATCACCCTCCTTGGTGATGACTTCCACCTTGGCGCTCTCTTGTGGCTTCTCTTCATCAGCCACGATGCAGCTTATAATTTCGGCCTCTTTTACGACTTTGGTCTCCTCATCGACCAATTCTTTAATTGGTTCTTTAAAAAACAATGACTCAAAGTCAGTTCTATTTTCATACTTACTTACCTCTTTGACATCTTTGATGTCTTCCATGAACGATGACTCGGAACTGATCTCTTCCTCCTCGAGATCACTGGCCTCCTCGACATCTATGCCATTGATGAAGGACCGCGATTCGACGTCTTCTTCCTCAAGCTCATCAACTTCTACAATGTCTCGTATATTGTCGATGGGCCAAGCCTCGATGTCGATCTCTTCTTCATCTTCTATGGCATCTTCTTCATCTTTGATCGGCCACGACTCCATGTCGAACTCCTCTTCCTCTGGCTCATCAACCTCAGCAACCTCTATGCCAACTACCGACTGTATTCCAACAGTCGCCACCGCGTCCCAATCTTCTTCATATGGGACCTCCTCCGGCACCATCTCCACTGTGGTCACCGCGAGGCTTTCTTCATCTTCCATGATTGCAGCAGTGAGTGCTACTTCTGCATCCCACTCTTCTTCACAACCACTGCTCTCATGGACAATGTCTTGGCTTCTTGAGGTCGCCACATTACCATGGCCTTTCTTCTTCTTCCGCCAGCAATCTCGTGCATAATGCCCTCTTTTGCCACAATTATAACATCGATCGTCATCGTCTTCATTGTCATCGGATGAGTCTCGAGCTCCCCCTGAAGAATTAGTCTTCTCTTTAGGCCTTCGTTGCTGGCTAGACCTTCCTTCGGGTCTACCTCTTGACTTTCGGTCAGGTCGACCCGTCTTTCGGTTGCTGAACAAGGCCTCTTCTTCTTGCTTCAACGAGACTCCGGCCATTTGCTTCACTAGAGCCTCCTGGTTTGCGAGCATATTCTCCAGCTCCAATAGTGTTGGCTGCGTTGGCCAACCTTGGACGGCTGCTATGAACCCGCTGTACTCGGGTCTTAGCCCATTGATGAGAATCCTTCTCATCCTTTGCTCGCTGATCTTTTCTTCAGGGTCTATTTGAGCAATCTCACTACAAAGAGATTTTACTTTTGTAAAGTAATGGTTAATCATCATCTTACCTTGTGAGATTGTCATGAGCTCCTTCTCAAGTAGTTGGAGGCGCGCGTCGTTCTTCTTTGAGAAGAGTGTTGCTAGGGTATCCCAGGCTACCTTCGGCGTGGGCGCTTCTCTGATGTACTCCAGTAGCTCGTCTTCAACGGCTGTCCTGAGTACAAACATTGCCTTCCCAGCCTTGATTCGCCATTTCCGCAGAGTTTCGGCTTGCTTCTCCACGGACAGAGTTTCGGCTGGCTTCTCTGAAGCCTTCTTCTTTTTCGTTTTGGGGTCAGCAACCTGTTCCGATACCGTCTCTTCTACGGTATCAACTTTCGGCGGGGTCGTCTCAGACCCGCCTACTACCTCCCATAGGTCCTGCCCTTGGAGGTAGGACTCTATGCATGCCTTCCAATATATATAATTACTAGAATTCAATTTCTTCATTCCACCAATCGTACCTGAGAAATCCATGGCTTCAACTAGGACGGCCGACGTCTAGTAAGCCTTCTTGAAGATTTCTCCTCCACCGCACTTCGCAGTCCCGGACTGTCGTCAAGCTGCGGCTCCTTCGACAACTTGTCGATACCACTATATTGACTGGCGGAACACCGGCAGAATTCCGGCTCTATGCTTGACCCCTACCACCGACTCTGAACAAGCTCCGACAACTCCGGCTCTGATACCAGATTGTTGAGTATGGAGGCACTAGCTATAACAATATTTTCTATTATATCTCAAAATATTGTTACAACTACTACTTAAATACTAAACCTCCATATACCCCTAGCTTCTTACTACAACCTAACCTCCAATTCACTACTATCTCTTGCTTGGTTTGCTTCATCCAACTCCACACCCCTATTTATACTAGTTCTATGGAGAATTCTAGAACCTAGATATTTTTCCATAGATATTTTTATAGATAATTCTAGACCTAAGATATTTTTCTTATATCCATAATGTTCTAGATTATTCCTAAGAAATATCTAAACACCACATTACTCTAGATAATTCTTGATCTTGAGCTTGATGGGCTTGGGCCTCAGCGTTGATTCTCAACAGTAAATACCAAATTAGCTAATTCTCTTAATAGGTAACTAATATAACAATGCTAGCATTAATAACATTTAGTACGATAATATTTTTAACCTCAATCATATCTTAAGCAAAATTTGACTTTAACAGATATATAACAAGAACTCTAAAGAAAAAAAATTAAGGCAAATCTTAATCAGATAGAAAATTAGATACTACGACACAGCCACCTGAAATTGCTGAGGTATGCGTAGCAAGGGAACCCGAGAATTACCGGGCTCGCCAAGTTGTCCACAGGCTGCCATCTGGTCATCCCCCCGGCTGAGTCGCAAGAACACAATGCAGCCGGCCTCTACCAGAATATTCCGGAACTCTATCATTCTCTCTTCTGGTGTTGGCTTGAACTGAGAACCCTCATGTGGGTTGAAAGATATCAGGTTTATTTTGCATGGAATTCCTTTGACGAGTTGTATCAGCCTCTTGGCATCATCTATGCTGTACAATTATAGGAAAGGAAGACATTAATCTTCAGTGCCTTCTCTGATTAATTTTGGTATTATCTTTGGTTTTTACTGACAAATAATTCGGGTAATTTTCTTAAGCATAAATCAAGTGTAAAATGTTTCAACTAAAGAAAATAGGAAAAAAAAAATGATTGTTTGTTTTGGTTGTATCAATTAAGCTGTACAAGCAAATTTGTGGAAGTTTAGATGAATCTTCATGCCAAGAGGTCCAACAGATATGCAGTAAGTTATAAACTTATCCTTTCCAAACATAAATAAAAATTTTGATAAGGTACTTGACTGGACTCCTGGGTAAATTGAACATGCAATGAACATTAAACTTAAAAGAAAATAACGGGAAAAAAGAACCTGTCGTTTACTCCGGCAAGCATCACATATTCAAATAAGACTTTATACTTGTGTTTGAATCGTAATTCTTCCCTTAATGTCTCCAGAAGAACACTAAGGTTGTACTTCCTATTTACAGGCATAATCCAATTTCTGACCTACATTCAAAAAATAAATTGTTGCGCTAAATGATAAGAAATCTAAATTTATGAAACCATAAGATAAGGAGTAGTTTCTGTATATTGATGTACATAATCACCTCATCAGTTGTGGCATTGAGACTGACAGCAAGGGCACAGTTGGATTCCTTAAGGAACCGTTTCAACTGAGGCACAAGCCCACTGGTCGAGACAGTAACTTTCCGGGGACTAAAATGGAGACCTTTATCATCCACCATTATAGATGCAGCTTTTATTACATTGTCAATGTTGTGCAAGGGTTCCCCCATTCCCTGTAGAGCATAGATATAACAGAAATGGATTAAACAATTGTGAACCATAAATTGACAAATATACAGATGTGAAATTTAATATTATGGTAATGTGTTAGTTAATATTGAGAAATTTCAGTGCTTACCATGAAAACAACGTTTGTGATAGAACCAAATTCATCAGTGAATAATCTGCGTGCAACTACAGCCTGTTCAACTATCTCAGCTGTTGATAGATGCTTTCTCAGTCCCATCCTGTCGTAACAAAGCATTGGCTGTTAACAGAAATTGCTAAGATATATGGATACCCTTACAATTTTAGCAGAAGCGAAAGGCACTTTCAGTACCAACTACCAAACGCTAATAAATTATGTGGGAAAACAATTGTTACAGCACTTCTAAGATCTCCAAAAGGCAAAGGTTTTGCTTTCGAAGAAGAACATGCAGTACCTTCCAGTGTAACAAAATTGACAATTCATGGCACATCCAACTTGGCTTGACACACAGACAGTCGTACGACCCCTGTCACAGGGGATCACAACAGTTTCAATCACAGCACCATCTTCCAAAGATAAGAGGATCTGCAATATCCTGTGTATTTTGAATTAGACAGAATACTATAGTTAAGAAAAAAACATGTTATACTGTGATAAAATCACAGGTATTAAGATCATACTCATACTATCATGTGCAAAGACTGCATTGGTCATATCATGTGTAGTACCAGCAACGTAAATATCTTTGTCTCAATTGTAAGAATTTTTCATTCAATTTCTAACAGTGTTTTTCAATTTCTTCAGTTTTCCTTTTCCATTTTTCTTATATTATAATTATTAATTTGCAGCATGCTATATTTGGACCAGGTATCTATCCATTATGCATTTGCTTAAAGGATAATAATTTCATCTAGAAAGAGTAGTGCGAGTAAAAGGATCAATATAAGGCTTCAAAGTTCTGTGCACACCTTTCTTGTCCCATCTGATGCAGTTAGAATATCTTTTACAGTCAGCGCTTTCAGCAAAGCATTTTCGTTTATCATCTTTCTGAAGTCCTTATTCAGACCTACCCAAAAAAGAAAAAAAAGAAGAATCACGAAATTGTTCTCTGGTACACATTAAACAAATAATGATATTCATATTGAATCAACCAGATAAATAGTAATCATCCTAACCGATTTAATTCCAAAGTTCCTGTGGTTATTAATATTTTTTTATCACAATTTTGGTCTGGGTAACGATAGCTTTAAGATTTTAAGTTGAAAGAAGAACCTTCAAGCTCATCATGAGAAAGAGCCCACGTGTTGTTGGCGTATAAACACTTCCAAAGCATCATGGCCTGACCTGACCTAAACCCATGCAACTGAACCCATTTCTGTCACAAAAAAGTATTAGACAACATATGTTAGCCACCAAATGTTAACTTAAGGATTTCAAAACTGTACAGACATATTTGCAGCAGAAATCTCACAATTATTGTATCTATTTAGTTTCTTCTTGCGCAATTGCACTTGATTGGTTTTTAATTCCACAATTGAGGTTAAAGGAGACTGAATAGTGCTAAGTCAAGAACAATTCGAGCATGATTGGGGGACTGCTAAACTGCATGATCAAGACTGATTAACCCAAATTAAACTAAAGAGGAGGGATCCATTGACAATGAGTAGTTTGACAATCTTGACAATATAGCATTTCAAAAATTTGTAAAAATTCATATAAATTCTCAAAAATAGAAAAAAGTTCACGGAAGTATTTCTTAACTTAGAGATTGATTATGTTTCCGATTATATTCAATTTAAGTGATATTTGATAGCTTTCATAAGATCCGTTAAATTACAACCGTTAAAATGTACACAAAATTTTGATAAGTTAACAAATGATATTCAAATTGATTGAAATTTGAAACACTATCAATCTACAAGTTAAATAATGCATCCATAAATCTTTTTTCATTTTTAAGATTTTTTATAAATTTTTAGAAATTTTTGAAATGTTATATTGTCAAAATTGTCAAAATACTTATTGTCAATGGATCCCTCCTCTTAAACTAAATTTGAGGTTTTAGTTGCACAATTGAGGTTGAGGAGCTGAATGATACAAAATTATGGACAATTCAAACTTGATTGGGGGACTGCTGAACTGCATGATCAAGACTAATTATATATTAACTCTGAACTGAATTTGTGGATCACAATTTAGTAGCTCAATTTAATCCCCATATTAACATTCTCATGGGGAAAAAAAGGTAAAGTAGAGAAAAGAATAAACATTTTTGTTGAGAAATAACTCACTTCAAGCTCAGAGAACTCCATTTCCTTCAACATCACTTTACCGCCAGCATACTCACCTAAAAAAACCACATCAACAAACTCATCAATCATTAGTTCAAACAAAATCCTTTACCATACAGTCAAACTGATTACACCAGAAAACTGACCGGAAGAACCCGAGGACCGGAGAGGACGGCGGCGCAGTGCAGAGAAGGACCGCCGGAGAGAGGACGGCAAACGAGGGTTTGAGGAAGGCAGAGCGAGGGACGCGAGAGAGAAGGCGCCGCTCCTCATCAGATAACTCGCCATTGCCATTGCTTCGCTCTCGGCTTTCGGCTTTCAGAAAAGCAGGCCCTACTTTTGATCTGACGGTTGAGAAACACCGAAGCACTTTGAGATCGGTGCAACAAAAACCAAATTACTTTGAGATCCATGCGACAACCGATCCCGACCGTCCGATCGGAAAAGCAGATCAGCAGATTTATATCCAGATTCATATCCGGAAGATGGAGCGCCCGATATCTGGCCGTCGGATTGAAGATCGGACGGACGTGATGGAGTGGCTGCTGCTGTTATCGCTTGGGCTGCGTTGGTTGTTGGGCTTTTTAGGGCTTTTATGATTTGATTATCTCGTTGTTATTATGGGTACTGGTGGTGGATTGGGCTCTTGAAGGATAGTCCTTTTGGGCTTTTTAGGCCCATGTTTTAGGAATAACGAAGCCCAATTGCAGAAAACATCGGTGCCTAAAGAAAAGCCTATATTAACATCCTTTGTGCAGTGCATTTTGAGCTCACACCATCACATCAAACTCGCCAAAATTATGTTGTTTGCTGCTGATGCCATTCCACCCCTGCAGGTTTCATTTTTTATTTATTTTTTTTTTCTGAACTCTTTTAGGCCTTGTTGCCTTGCCAACAAACAATTTCTTTGAACTCATTTTGTCATTTTGGTTGTGTATTGTTTACTCCAAAGGGCCTTGCCTACTTGCTGCTAGCTTTTTATTGTTATTGGTCTGGTACAGTACTTGATTTTGGATTGCAGCCAGGATCTTGTGAATTGAAATATCACAAATATATATGGCAAGATCATAGAATTGCCCTGCCTCTGCGGTGCAGCCGATTGCCGAAGGAGGCTACACTAGTTTCAGCAGAAAAATTCAGGCTTTGTTTTTCTTGGGCATTAGAATTTCTAGTTAGTCAGATGCTATTTTGTTGCCGTTGTATTAATGACTTTTCTCTCATCTCAACTCTAAGCCTCTAATGTCTTGTGCTCAAGCAAGTACCTTATCATATTTTGCAGAATCAACTAATTATAGATATCTGTTCTGAATCGTTGCACTTGCACGCAGAATCGTCTCCAACCAACTCATGACCCAATTTTTCGTGCAATTGCCATGTTTTTTCTCAGAATCAAGTAATTATAAACTAAAAGATTTGGGGTAGTGGATTTGTTTTGCAATCTCTTTTTTTGCAACTAATTTCTGCAATGGTCATGATGAATAATGAAGCAACAGAATCTGTAAAGGGTAAAAGAGGCAACGGTACAGTTTAAATGTTTCGAAGGAAGTTAAAGCATCTTTCTATTCAAGTCATGCAGATCCCCTCCCAACTTTAACCAGTTAGACAAGGCCACTAATGAGGATATTAAATTTTGATTTGTGCATCAATATACAGAAACTACTTACATTTTGATTATATTCTAAATTTACAAGGCTTGGCTGCTTTAGTTTAAAATTCACTACTTTCGTTAGAATAAGAGTGTAAAAAAAATCAATGCATCAATACTAAGCCTCTGCAAGTGCTTCAAAAAACTTTGACAAAGTGGCATCTAACTTCTCTGCAACTATTGATATCCATGCCTACAACAAATAACGAGCCAAAACAGAGAAACTCAAGTTATCAGGTTCTTCAATACAAACCAGTCAGATTAACTATAGCTAATATATGCATAATAAAAAAAAAAGAAGAACGCTACTTCCATGCTCATACCCAAATAATTTTATCGGTTTACAGATGAATCTCATGGTGGGTAATATTCATATATATTCGTTAGTTCGAAAAGAAAATTTTTTTTTGTAGGAGTATTGGAGTAAAATTCAAAAAACAATAATAAAGGTATATGCATAATGCATGGTACATGCCATGCTTTGTGCAGACAATCCAGGGAAAGTAGAACAGCTACTAGCCTAATGACACATTTTGGTGTTTGAGTGTTTGTTTCTTCACTTTCTTCGCTTCTAAAAAACATTTATACCAAAGGAAAAGAGGACAGACCTGGTCAGTTGCAGTGAAGCCTCTGATAGTGTCTCCTCCTACAATAGCAATCCCTCTATCCCCAATTGGTTGTAGTATAACAGCCTGAGTAGGAACAAAAGTGTAAATTAAAAAAAATTAAATATGCAATTTTACAATGAAGGCTTACTAAACAGTTGCCTCACCAGTAACAAAATTCTTAAATGTTATGTTCAACTCTATCTAAATGACTTCAATAATTACAAATAGAAGAAATTAAGTACATAATAACAAAGACCTGTGTGTTGTTGGGCAAAAATGGCAGCTCCGATCTTCCAGGATATAGAGACAAATTTGCCAAATAACTTTCTGAGAAAACAAATTAGAGAGCTACTTTAGGAAGCAATAAAAACATCTTCACATACTGATAACTGAAGAGCAAAATAAGTATATAACCTTGAGAATAATTACAAAAATAACCCATAATTACTGTCAAGTCAGCTTTCATACAAGCGCAGTGCTAGCATGTATTATTAATCACACTGCAATCTGATACAGGTACAGCTAAAGATGATCCTCTACTATTAAGTTTTTAATTTTAACAGATAAGAGAATTCATATTTCATACGTTTCGAAGATTGCATGCAACTTTTATAAAGAGACCCTTGGGTTAGCTTATTTATATCCACTGCCACAGCGCTTTCGTCTCTTTCTGATGACCTGGCTGCTGCTCCAATTTGTAGAAGGCATTCATTTCCAAATACGACAACTAGAGATTTACAACATGTGGCAGTTGAAAGAGACTCCCAAAACCTAGAACAAATTGTGACCCACATTATTTTCATCAATCAGACTTTTAGAATTAAAGATAACAGAGACCATTGGAAAACAATGCCAGATAGGAAAAGAACAATTTAATAAATTGGTGACTTGGTTATCACAGATTTAAATTATGCTATTTATCAAATTTACAGTTGCATAAGTATCATACCATAACAACTCACGACTAGCATTGCTAGTGATACCAGGTTTAATCCGCTTGCATTCCACACCAGATGGCGCTACCTGAAAAGAGGCACAGCTTGAAGTTCACAAATTGATCCAGAAATTTTATATTATCCATTATGTCCCTGAAATATAAGATACCAGCATTGTGATTTATAGGGCTTGCTTCAAAGACAAATTATACAACGCTCAATAGTACTCAATACCCTGTTGGTTCAATTTCTTATTCTATTGTTTTTGTACATTGGAACTTCAATATGGCAAATGAACAGAACAATAGCTGAAGAATCTTTTTAAGTCATAAAAGATGCAAAAGTTTCTGGACATTTTTAGCCTTTTGCTATTTTAGCCTCTATTAAAAAAAGTAGAAGAATACAAGTGTGAAGTGTCTTACTGGAGATATATATTTAGGTCGAATAGAGAGCCAGACGAGGCCAGTCAGGATGTCAGTGACAGCCAAAGAGAGAGTCAGTATGTCAGCACGCGACTGTGAACTTTCCAGAAGGTAGAACATATATATAAATAGATGAAACAGAAAAAAAAAAAAAAAATCAGAGTTAGATTTTGACTAGAAATACTCTTATCTACGTGTTGGTGTTGGTGCCAACCGAGACAGACTGGTTTGACTTGACCCAATGCATGAAGATCGAATAACTGTTATAAGGTCAGGATATAAAGGCAACGATTGACACTGAAAAATCTGGTGTGTGAAATAATTGTGCCAGTCTAATTGATATCATTTTAGCACGTTGCTTCCATGCTCACACCACATAATTTTATCGGTTACAGAAAAATTTCATAATGAGTAATATTCATTTATAATCGTCAGATCGAAAATAAAATTTTTTTGGTGTGAGTATTAGAGTAAAATTCATCATTTTATTCCAGAACAAAATAATTTGCTCATTGGACCCTGAACGAACTGATCAGTATCAAGTACACCATAATATATTTAACACAAACATGTGCGTGTGCGAGACAACTGAAAAAGAGAGAGAGACCTGGAGGCATCAGCAACAGGAGCTATACCAGAGAAGGCACGATTGAGAAGCACTGCCAGTAATGAAACACCACCAACCAAAATCGGCATGATCCTCACAAACCCATCATTTTTGGACACCCATTCTCCTATCCAGTCCCTCTGCGGCTTCACTCCCCTATATGTTCCCTTCTCAGACAAAAATTAAACAATAAACAACAACCAATATTATTATTGACAAGCCTAAACACTCTAAACCTGGTACACTGACAAATGGGTCCAGACTCCAGACCCAAATTGAATATAGAGAAAGATTGAAACTTTGTGATACCTGGGAAGAACTGAAGGGAGTAGGGGAGGCTCTGGTGACTAAGGAGGAGCGAGGGAAGTCCAAACGGAGATGAAGGTGGTAGAGAGTAGGTGGTGTTGGTAATGGTGGTCGTAGGGGTGAAAATAGGGAGCTCGTCTGAGTCGTCTCCATTACCAAAGCAAACTCAGCTACTAGCAATTCAACAAGATAAGGATCCGATAAGAGAAAACAAGAGGCTAGTAAGACTTACTACTGTTATCGGATTCGGGTTTCGGAGGCTGAACAAACAGCGTCCAATTTACCATGTTATCGGATCCGATAATGCAATGTTTAGTATTGACGATTCGAGTTCATATCCCTTGCTGTACTGCATTATACAGTTCACAGCTTCAGCCGTTGGATTGTCTCGAGATTCATGCCAGCGCGGATTTCGAGACGATCCAACGGCTGAAGCTGTGAACTGCACAATGCAGTAAGGCAGGGGATGAGCACTCGCCGGTGAAAGGAGGACGCGAGGAAGTAACAAGTGAGGAAAATATAAGAGAGAAAGCGGAGTACCTGTCGAACGAACGAACGAGTGGAGGAGAGGAGGAGGAGGAGGAGGGGAAGGCAGCGCCGTCGAAGGGGAGAGGAATGCGCTCTGTGAATCAAAAAGAAACTCGGGAGGGACAGAGGGCTTGCGGTTGCGGCAGAGCCTGCACGGAGAAGAGAAGAGAAGAGGCGGAAGAAAGGATAGGGTCATAGGGAGGAGAAGCGATAAGGCTGCGGCATTGACAGGGCTCGGTCGGCTTCTAGACGCCGTAACAGCGCCGTCAGGATCGATCCGTTGTACCACCGAGCTCATCATAGGCTTGCCAATTTGGTTGCCATTTCACATGTTACGCAGCATCAGATTATTTTGCCCCTTCTTTTTTTTATAATTATTTTAATGAAATATTTTCGGAAGCATTAAAAATATTGAAAAGATTTTGGTTGGTGATACGGATACCGATACCCAAAATTTTGGTATTGGATTCTCCAGTATTATGATTCTGGGCTTCATCAGGGTAGCCGAAAAATGGGTTAAGAGGAAAGAGAAGCCCGAAAATAACCCAAAATAATTCTGAAGTGTTTTCCTGGTCAGTGGTCACCTATGAAAGTTTTTCATATTATGCCGCGGGTATCTTCAATCTTGCTGTTTATTGTAGATTTATAGTTGTTAAGTATGTTGATTATTCGATTTCTCTAATGTTGATATGCATTTCTGGGTATAAGTTCCATTTCTTCATCTGAGATTTACCATTAACAAAAACTTGATATCACTTTGCACACAATGTGTTCGATAGATTGCAATTCTTCATCTATGTGCTAAAGCAATGATATTTCAGATGTCTTACAAACAGGGCCATAGATATGCCACCTAATAGCTTATATCTGTATTATAGTTTTTATTTCCCCACTTACAACCATTGATCAAGCATATTATGCAATGGGGTTCTTAATAGGTCAGGTCAGACATGATCAGTTTATTTTTAGACACTAGTAAAGAGCCCATGCATTGCTTTGGGGTGAAATTGTTATATCTTATAATAAATTTTTAAGATAATATGTAATAGGCCTTATATTGAGGAAATTGATATGGGCCTTAAATTTTAATGGACTGAGACATTAACGTCAACGGGCATTAACGTAAATCAACAGTTGTGATCTATTCAAAAAAATGATCAATGGCTCAGGTTTCTTATTTGGAGAAGATAGCCCTTTCATGTCATTTTTTCTAATATGCTTTTATATATAGTAAGGATAAGGATTATTTGTTAAATACATGTACTGAATCGGAATAATAATGCTTGGTCATGAGAAGAATTTCAAACATATGCTGACTGTTATGTCTTTATTTAATTTTAGATTGGGTGACCCCGACAAAGTCATCCACCACTATAAACAGTCTGCGAAAGAAGCGATCAACACTGATGTTGCAAGAGCCCAGTCGGTGAAGAGCCGAATTGCAAAATGCAACGAAGCACGGAAGCTCGAGGACTGGGCCAGTATGACAGAGGAGGCCAAATCTGCTATTACCGATTGATTCTGCTCCTCAGGTACTTAATATCTTGTAGTATATGACCTTTCCTATTTTTCTACATTTTTTGAAGGTCTAAACCTACTCTAGATTTTGTTTTTATATATCCCTGTTAAATATTTGAAACTTTTTCAAATATGAAAATTGCTTTATCATCTCAATTTGAAATAGTGACCAAGCAATGGCAGTTCATACCGAGGAATGAAAGAATTTTGGGGAGCGCAAAGATATGTCTAGTTGTCTACAGAGTATTAACTTAATGATCATCCTTTAGTTTGCCCACTGAAGATAAATATAGTATGCAACGATTTTTACTTTTGAAATTTGGGGGGTTTGAGGAGATCACATGTATGCTGGTACTTTGATGTGTTTTCGCCTCACTGTTTCTTAAGAGCCAAGTGACGGACAAAATCTAGAGAGATTGTTCAGGAATGCAATGGACCAAGGACTCTTCATAATGAGAACGGCTTCAACTTGTTGGAACCTATGGAAAGAGATGAAGCGCCAAATTTTCCAGGGTATTGCGCTGCCAAAAGGGATGTTGCTGACTACCATAGTTGTCGAAACAATAGCATGGGACAATGCCCTCAACAGAAAGCATCATGGCCACAGAGCAGCATACTTTTATTTAGAACAGGAGAGAATAGGTTTAGGCCCTAATTGGCCTTAGTCATTTGACTCATTCCATCTATTGCACATTCCAATGATTCCATTGCTTTTTTTTCTTTTCTTTCCTTTCTGTTCTTCTTACTGTAACCATGTAAAAATTGCCTCAAAAAAAAAAATCTAGAGAGATTGTTGTCTGTAATATCATTACTCGGACCGAAAAACTAAAGATAACAAATTGTAGGGTCGATTGGGTCGGATCAATTTGATCAAATGGAAATGCCGGGTCGGGTTTCGGATTGACCAGTGCCTGCGTTTTTCAGGTCTCGGGTCATTTTGGGTCGGGTATCAACTTAATGGCTGCCGGTGTATTTTCGGATCTCAGGTCGGGTCGGGTCGGGTCGGGTAGGATATCAGGTTGACGGATGCTGGTGTATTTTTATGTCATCTGATTTCAGGTTGTGTCGGGTTTCAAGTCATTCAGGTTCGGGGTCAGGTCACTAGATTTCCAGATCATCTCGGGTTTCGGGTCAGGTCACCAGATTTTCGATCATCTCGGATTTTGAGTCGTTCGGGTCACCAGACTTCCGGATCATCTCGGGTTTGTGGTCATTCAGATTCGGATTGGATCGAGTTTAAGTCAATTTGACTTTTCCAAAACACAGGCCGGGTTCGGGTGAAGACGGGTCGGGTCAGATTTTGCCACCACTACGAAAAACTCATTAAAGAGTAAGTTAGTAATAACAATAGAATTGCTTGAAAACTTCGTAAATCATAAACAAAATGGCTGAGGTCATTATTTTTCTCTAAATAATTGTATGTTTCACCTTCTTTGGATCCATGAAACAAGGCCGGTGCTGATGTGTGGGCATATTCCTGGAAGTCAACTTGTACTCCAATTGCAATTTTTATATTATGTCGTCGATAAAATATTGTTGGGGATAAGTCTAGTCCTGAACTGAGTATTATTAATAGCCGCTTCTCTAAGTCAAAAGGTATTCCGAACTATTAATCCAAGTACTCATCTTCGCTTACTCTCAAATCCAATTATAAGTGTTTACTTGCAATTCTGGAGCATTATCACACCAATTACTCAGACTTAACAATTTGATCTGATCAACCATCTAATTGACGAAAATCAGCCAGATCAGACCTACTCACTCGATCCGGTTATTGGAAGAACTCTGCAAAGCCAAGAGAAAAGTTGTAGCCATGGCTAACGATGAGAAACATTCTTGCACTGAGTTTGTGGTTGAGATCCTGATGGTTATCACTGCAATCGTCATTTTAATTTCGGTACTCATTGGTGTTGCCTCTGAGAGTCGCTCGATAGTGTTTAACAAAGCTACAAAAGAACAGGGCGTCTTCCTATCATCAGCATATTCCCTTTTCCTCCCCCTCATGTCCTACCTGTTCTCGCAAGCCAAGCAGTATAACTCGAAAGGTAAAGCTCAAGTTATACTCATCTGGATGGTTCTTATCGAGACAATTCGTGTTCGCCGTGACCCCATAATTACTTGGAAACTACGAAATTCGGCAGAGCAATTGGTCCGACTATTCTGGGTGGGTTTCCTTGTCTACAGCTATACACCTCTATCGGGTATCAAAGTAAGTCTCTTCGTCATCTGTGTTTATTTTGCTATCCGTGAGATTCTGAAGGGAGTCATTTTCAATTTAAGCAAGGATTCCTCTTTACTAGCAAAAAACCCTAATGTTATACACAATTACATGAAGAGAGTCTTGCTTGAAGATAATCTCCAAACTACACCGATGACCAGTTGCGATTACATTGTCATGGGCGAGAAAAATCATGAGATATCTGTTTGTCATGATGGTTACCGTCTTGGAGATAAAAAATCCACAAGCCACCTCTACTTTGAACTAGATGATGATATCTGGAGGGACCCAGAATTAGCCACGATTGGCAGAAGGGAAAATCACATCTACCCAGAAGGAATACTCACAATTCGTAGAGTTTTCGGACTCAACCCGCATGGAGGTTTAGCTTTAAAAAATCGCTACTGGCGTGACACTTGCCTCAGCCTTGGTCTTGCTAAAATGTTGATGCGCAGGTTTGTCAACCTCCCACTAGATGAAGCTAATAGTACAAAAGCCCTTGATTTCATACAAAAAGGTTTAATTGGCTATATTGGCACCAATCAAGATATTGAAACGGACAGAAACAACAATCAAGAAAACAACCCAGACAGAAATGAGAGGGTATACACTATAATAAGAAAGGAGCTGAAGCTCGTTTCTGAATTTTTGTGCATGGAGGTACCAATTTATCATTATTATAACTGGTATTTGCTTTCTGATGTTTTCGGTCTTGCCATTATGACATGCATTGGCGGTTCCTATATCTTTACAATCATCCAAAATGGTTTTGCATGGCCATCCCTTGAGGCACAAAATGCATACAATTACTGTCTTTTAAGTGTTTTTTTCTCTAATCTATATGTAGTAATCACTTTCTTACTTGCCTGTGCATGCATATATATTCAAAACACTGGGATTACAACAGCCTTTTGGTCAAAACTTTGGTTCAATCTTAAGTCTGTTGAAAATTACATCAAAGTGCGCCGTCGTGGCAAGATGAACTTCTTTTGTTGCGTAGACTCAATAATCGCACTGCTATTCTCTTTCTACCAATGTTACAATAAACTTTTGATGGTACCTGAACAAGAGAAATTCAAGAAAGCTCACTATCAGTGCACAGTTCTTGATATCAAAGCAGAGACCATCCTATTGGTTATAAAATGTAATGTGTCAATTCTTATGCGAGTTCCAAAGTGGCTTCGACGAAAGATCCCAAGATCTTTCCCATCTGTATATCATAGTACTGTTGCAAAAGAAGCAATACTGAACTCGTTAGAGAATCATGACGGTCGACTCACCAATGGAAACACTTCACTAACAAGGCATCACATGGAGCATTTGAAATGGACTTGCCTGCCAAATGGGAGCACCACAGAGGCCATCCTTATCTGGCACATTGCCACAACGCTCTTTCACCACCGACAGCCTTCAATTCTGCAAGATGAAGATATTATGAAGAAGCAAGCGGTGGCCTTAGAGTTGTCCAGCTATTGCCTCTACCTAGTAGCATATCTTCCTGAATTATTACCAGATGAAGCTGAGTGGACAAAAGATATGTACGATAGTGTGATTAAAGAGATATTGGTCATTGATGGGTTTATCAATCAGAAACCTACTAACAGAAACCGTTGCGAGCTGATTCTTCAGGATCCAATAAACCATCCAATAATCACAGCTGTACAACACAGATGGGCTGCTAATTCAGTGCTTGAAAAGGGTGTTAAGCTGGCCAAACGTCTCGGGGATGATCAAACCGGTATATGGACAATGCTGGCTGATTTTTGGGTAGAGATGATGTTGTTCATTGCTCCATCTGATAATGTGAAGGCACATGAGGAAAATTTACATCGAGCAGAGTTGGTCACACAACTATGGGCTCTACTTACCCATGCTGGCATTCTTAGCAGGCCGAAAAGAATTCTGAACCTGCCGCCGCCGTGGATTGAGCTGATGCACTCTGACACAGGCCGCCGCTGCTTCTGGAACCCTGATACCAGGGTTATGCAGGATGAGAGACCTCTTGTTGACCCCCCTTCCGAAGCCTACCATCACAATCATGAATTTCACTCCAATGATCATGAGAATGAGAGTGATGAAATTACTATAGAAGTTCCTGCTTAAATTACGGATGTTCAAGTGTACGTTCCACTCAATTGTATGACATCAGTTTTTTGTTATTTATTTATTTTTTATTTTTTTTTGCCTTTTTGCAATCTTATATTTATGCATTCTTATTTTCAAGAATAAGTTGTGATTGTTGCGTGCTAAGTTATGTATCCTTGTTTGCATTAAATAGTATGTTGAATTTCTGCACAATTGGAAGTGAACTGGAGAAGACATATATGGTGCATCTTCATGATATTGCGCTATGTTTATATTCGAAGTTTATTTGTTTCCTATATGTTTTATCATTATTTTTCCTTTCTGGTCAAGAACCGGCCTTTGGTCTAGTGGCTAAGGGCAATGCTCTCCATGTGAGAGGTTGCGAGTTTGAAATCCGGATGGAAGTCTTTTATAGACATTTAAATTTGAGAAGGGCGTTATGCGACTTGGGCGCCAGTGTGAGCCTCATGCCTCACACTTTTTTCCAGAGGATCGGGGTAGGTGAGCTCAGACCCACCCGCATGACCCTGCAGCTAGCAGACGCCTCCGCTCGCTTACCGCTGGGGATAGTTGAGGATGTACCGGTACAGGTAGGCAAGTTCTTTGTGCCTGGTGATTTTGTAGTGATGGATATGGAGGAGGATAAGGATGTACCAATCATCCTTGGTCGACCTTTTCTGCGGACAGCCAAGACTGTTCTCGATACGTACGAGGGTACCCTCACCATGAACATTGGCGGCGAGAAGGTACAATTCCATGTTGCACAAGCAATGAAATATCCCGATTTTTCGGAGGACTGCAACCGGTTGGATATCATTGATGAGCTCGTTTGGGAGGCGCAGGAGGATCAGCTGGAAGAGCATCAGATCGCACTCGGGTATCATCTTGACTTTCTTTCCAAGGAGCAAAACCTAGAACCTAAGGAACAAACCGTACCTAGACCTAAATCCCTGAGTGACCTAAATGCAAAGAAAAACTTTGGGAAGATGCTAAACCGAGAACATATGGGCAAGTTTGAATTTTGAATTGTAAATAAGTGCGCATGATAATTTCACAAAACTCGTGTTAGGGCACAGAAAATCAAGACGAGCGACTCTTGTTTCATGAAACGCAACCTGAATTGCAAGTAGGACCATCGTACTTTTTCGGACCCTAGGTCTTTCGATCGAACTACAAAGTTGGTATCTTGGTTATATTGACCCCACAGTGAGTAACTTTCTCAACCAATCAAATCCATAGACCATGAAATGCTTTTATTAGAAAGAAAGACTATTTATTTGATTTTTTTGATTTTTTTTTTTGTGAGAGAGAGTGAAGCCCGAATCAGACGGATAGGAAAAATAAAAGTGCATACGTCCTATCTGATCGCGACTCCAAACCCCCCTTTTAGGAAATCTGGACATTCAAGGATCAGCCAGTCGGATGAAAGAAAATAAAGGGTGCACTCGTCCTGCCTAACCGCATCCTTGAAATGCCCGTTGGTTTTGGTTTGCTACTTTTTTTAAGACATTTCAGGCTATGACTTTCCACATTTCCCAAACCATACTCACATGGGTACCACAACCGAGAAATTACTCTTCGTCCTCAATCAGACTTTCGGTTTGCTACTTTTTCCAATTAGTGCCTACTTTACTCATGGAACTAGTCACTACAGAACAAAATTCTCTTCCCTAACACAAGACTCATAAAGTTATCAAGCACAGTTTTTCACAATTCATTCGTCAAAAGTGCACATGTACCCTTGAATTTAACATTTCCCAAAATCTTCCTCAAAATGCGAGCATGAAAAATGAAAAAGAAAAAGAAAAAAAGAAAAAGAAATATCCTAAAACTCAGGTTTGTATTTCCCCCCTCCCCAAGCTAAACAAAGCACTGTCCTCAGTGCAACAAATCAGAGATATGACGATAAAGCGGAAAGAGGAAAGATACAACCTGAGCGAATCACGGTGCAGTGTCGTCGTCGCCGGCTCTAGCGGGACCTCTGCTGGTACCCTCCCCAAACTGGCCTGCTTGCAGGGCAGCAATGACATCATGCATCTGATCCTGCCGCTGGCGGAATCGTCGCTGCTCCAGCATGATGCGATCCTGCCGCTCATAAATCTCTGAGATCCGAGTGCTGTCGCGAGCGCGACCCGTCTGTAGGTCCTCGAGACGCCGAGACTGTCCAGTCTGGACCAACTGCATGTGGCGAAGCAATGTCAGGGTGTCAGAATGCATCGCATGCACCTCCTGCACTCGGGTGCACATCTGCGTCCACCGATCAAGCATATACTGTGGAAACTGCGGGTATGAAGATGATCCAGTGGGCTGTCCGGCTCCTCCTGCCGATGTGTCACCACCTCCTGCCGATGTGTCTCCATGTCCCGCTGGCCAGCTGTCCCATCCGGTGGATCCTGCTGACTGCCCTGCTGCTCCTGCTGACCAGTCACCGGCTCCTGCTGACCAGCCATCCCAGCCTGCTGACCCTGCGGCTGCAGGCTCATCTGCTGCGTCCTCCATATGGATATCGTCTGTCGGTGCATCGGGGCTGTGCTGGTGTGGCTGTGCTGGTGGATCCTGTTAGTGTTTATGTACTAGAGAAACATACATATTTATATTTATATATATATGGTATTCGCTTGTTTATGGTTATTCTTATTTGGATGTTTTATTCATTAGTTTCCTTGAATTGATGTTACGTTATGGCTTGTGTCGTTTACGACAAGAGCAAGTGATATGCCATGATGGGTATGACGTCAATTCTAAAACTGCCCTGATCTATGATAACTAGCATGGTACTCTAGTCGGTCGGATAGGATCAGCATATGAGTCTAGCAGATGGGTTTGTATCACGTCCCATTGATAGCGCGGCTATCAACTAGATCATATGGATGCATGTGCACATTCTCTGTGACATGGCATTGGACTGACCGCGACAAGAATATGACAAAAGGAATGTGTTATGTCATTCATATTCTTGTCAGTGTTGGATTCACGGTTGAGGTTGTCATGACCAAATATCATAACTGCACACTGTGACTAGTTTCCTATCCCAACCGTAACAGGTGGCATAAGGGATTCCAGTTCGGTGTGTAGAATTGGTAGCTTGGATCATGGATGATCAAGATACTGGAATGTCTCTCATCATAGATGAGTTATGATATCCTCTGGGCCCCTTGACATTATGGATTACACACGCGCGCAATGATTAATATTAGTCATGTGTTTAATCTATATGGACGTCAAGTAAATGATATAGTCGTGAGGATGACACAATCCTGCCTCGGACTGATCTTGGATATTCATATGACATAGAATCAACACAAGTAAGATACTCTTACTCAGGATCAAGATACTACGTGGACGTGCGTACTGTCTGTATCATTTGGGGATCGTCACGTGGATGGCTTGACACTGATGATGATCAGCATTGAACAGGTAGATGAGAATCACTGTTAATGCAACCCAACATGATCCAGATCCCTATAAGGTCACACCTACAGAGGCTCTCGACCATTAGTCCTGTTCAGGTTCGTGTCACGTCGGCGAACGTGTAACGAGTGATGGCAATAAGTCAAATCAGGCGCGGCCTGACTTGAGCTTGATTGGGCATCATGATAACCTGAATATCATCATGGCTATGATGTTTTGATCTTATGTCTCGAACATATGAGAGAATACTTGTCATTTGGTTCTGTCAGCAGTTCCGTTATAACGCAACATATGTTGCGTTATAACGGAATCTGTGACAGAAATCTGGTTCTGTCAGGTGTTGCATTATAACGCAATATTGGGTGCGTTATAACGCAACCTGACAGAAAGGCAGATTAGGGTATGTGATTAGGGTTTCCTTAATCACTCTTGACAAGTATAAAAGGGAAGGTTTCATGCACGAAAAAGTAAGTTTTTCCCAGCCACCTTTCTTCCTCTCTCTCTCTCATGTGTTGAGAAATCTCCTCTATCAAACCTAGGGTTTAGGGTTGAGATTCGTGCGAGGAAAAGATCGAAGGACCCGCCGTCAACGTTCTTCTTGCCTAGACGGACGGTGGTGGTCGAACCTTTGGTGGACAAGGGCGACGCGCAACCGGACAGCACACCGAGCAACCGTTTACGCGTCAAAGGTATAACTACTGCCTCTCTATGCATGTTATTGTGTAGATCAGCGATAAGTCGTTCGTTTGGCAAGATCTGATTGAACTGCACATGCTTTGGTTAGAAAAATTTTAATTTCCGCATCTCTAGCCATCGTGCTATTCCTATCAGTGGTATCAGAGCCAAGGTTGGCCAAACTTGAACTGATTTGTTGCTTTGAGGCGATATTATGCCTTGTAATTGAGATTAATCGATTTGATAAACACGTGAATAATTGTTAGAGTAGATAATTGATTGAATTGTGCCCTTAAGGCCTTAGATTAATTTTTTAATAAATTTGAGGATGTCACAGTACTTGATTGACATGTTTTGTGATGTGTTTGGATCGTACAAAGTGACGGTTTTGATCGCGGATCGAAACGGTAAGGGGCAGGGTCTGAAAACAGAGAGGTTCCATTATAACGCAACTCTCTGTTGCGTTATAACGCAACTGTCGGTTTTACAGATTGATCCGGCGAGATCCGTTATAACGCAACATCTGTTGCGTTATAACGCAACCTGTGACAGAGGCTGAATTTAATTAGTTATTGCTTAATGATTATTACCTGTTTATAAATTGATTAGATCTGATTACTCTACTTGCAAAATGTCATGTATGTGTGTATGAGAATGTTTGCAGGTGCGGGATATATGGCCAAAGATCAATGCCTTGTGTGATGTATTGATTGTTTGTGAATGTTTGTAATGCGGCCTCGGTGCCCCGTGGTATATTAATGTGTTAATTAATTAATTTGAGGCCTGCGTGCCCCAAGGGTTAATTGGGTAGCATTAATATATGTTTTTCATTTCATATCGCTTTAAGGAATAGTTTTATTTCTAGTTAGGATATGGGAATGGAAAAACAGGTACCAAGCTTAGAACTCGCGCGATCTCGGCGGATGGAGCTTGGAGCGGGGCCATATATCTCGCGGGGCTTGTATGCCCTAAATGCTTGTCAGTTGTTTGAAATTGTTGTGAATTTATTGCTATGGTTGAGTCGTAGAATAAATAAGTATGGTATTCGGTTTTATCATGCCCCACCAACTCGCAATTTGACCTGCATTAGTCCAACCAACCCAAGTACAATTTCCCGTTGCCTTCCTTATCCACCTCCCTAAACGAGCTCTTGGAGACTTGACCGAATTAAGTAGGAAGTCGAATTGAGGGAGTGACGGGTCGTGGGGTACGCCGTGCGTGCCGAACCAAATAAGGAGAGGTTACGACTTGGCAAAGGCCATGCCGACGCTGGCTTTGGGGATGGCATCGAGGTCGCGGACCTTGATGCGCCAAGAGTCGTGCGCGGCACGATTGACCCGGCGTGGTCTACCTAAAATAGGTTAAATTGTAATACCTAGCCGCCGCTGGACAACTTAACTGAAAATATGGATCTTGGACCTACTATGGTAATTGGACGAACTTTACAAACTATAGTGGAAGTTGTTTTCTTAAAAACAAAATGAATTTCATGAACTTAACTGCGATTTTCTCTTGTGGTAATTTTTGTAGACATGGCTAACACGAACTCCCTGCGTCCAGTCTTGGACCGCAATCCTCTCCGTTCCGACGGTGCCAACTACTCTGATTGGCTCCGGAACATCAGGAATGTTCTGAAGAGAGAGAGGAAGGAGTACGTCTTGACTACTCCCCTACCGGAGGGCGAGGAAATGCCTCCGGAGTTCATAGTGGAGAAGGCGGCCACGGATACTGACCCGGCCGTCATGGCTAAGAATCCGGCTTACGTCTCGGTGCAGACGCACCTGGCAGACGAGTTGGACGTTGGGACTCTCTTGATCGCGATCATGGATCCTGAGCTGCAGAGGCGGTTCGAGGACATGCCTACGCACAAGATTATGCAACAACTCGCGGACTTGTTCGCTGAGCAGTTGCGAGTCGAGCGTTACAACGTGTTGACTTCTTTTGTCAACTGCCGAATGTCTGTGGGGAGTTCTGTATCGGCTCACATGCTTAAGATGATGAGCTACGCTGAGCAGCTGGAAAGGCTCGGCGCGCCTCTCCCTAGGGATCACACCGTGAATATCGTGCTCAATTCTCTCCCACATACCTTCAGCAGCTTTGTGACTCACTATCACATGAGTGGGATGGAGAAAACGCTGTGCGAACTTCATGGTCTCCTCAGGTCAGCGGAGGTGGACTTCAAGAAGGCGGGGCCTTCTAATGTCCTCACCGTGTCTGAGACTGGGAAGAAAGTCAAGAAGGGCAAGCGCAAGCCTAGGCCCAAGAAGAGCAACAAGGGCAAGGGCGTGGTCGCGGACCAGCCTAAGGCCGCAAAGGTAATCCCAGCTGACGCCGAATGCTATGAGTGCCATGGCAAGGGTCATTGGAGAAGGGACTGCCCCCAGCTCAAGACTAAGAACTTGATCCAAGGACCAGGTATCTATGTCTTTGAGACATATCTCGTTACTATTTCTAAGAACTGGATTTTGGATTCAGGTTCAGGTGCTCACATTGTTGGTAATGTGCAGGTGCTAAGAAATAGGAGACGGCTAAGCAAAGGGGAAATACAGATGCGTGTCGGCAATGGTGCGATTATATCGGCGACCGATGTTGGCGACGTAGATTTATCTTTGCCTACGGGCCTTATCTTACATTTATCTGAAGTGTATTTTTGTCCTTGCATTACTAAGAACATAATATCTGTATCGCGTATGGATTCAGATGATTTTGAGTTTACTATTAAGAAAGGTTTGATGAATTTTTCTTTGAATAGTTTACATTATGGTTCTGGTGTTAAAACAGATGGTCTGTATTTGCTCGACTTGGATACGCCTATTCTTAGTATACAAACCAAGAGACCGAGGATCTCAAATGAAAGCGAGGCTTTCATGTGGCATTGCCGCCTAGGTCATATAAATGAGAATCGCATTAAAAGGTTGAAAGAAGCGGGGCTTCTTGGCCAGTTTGAGATGGACTCACTGGACACCTGCGATTCCTGCTTGCTTGGCAAGATGACTAAGGCGCCTTTCAAGAAGAAAGGTGAAAGAGCAAATGACTTGTTGGGACTAGTGCACAGCGATGTGTGTGGGCCCTTAAGCATTAATGCCCGAGGTGGATACTCGTACTTTGTCACGTTCACTGATGATTTCAGTCGATACGGTTATGTCTTCTTGATGAGACATAAATCTGAAACCTTTGACAAGTTCAAAGAGTTTAAGAACGAAGTAGAGAATCAACTCAACAAGAAGATCAAGGTCTTGCGATCGGATCGCGGTGGTGAGCATCTAAGTCTTGAGTTCACCTCTTACCTGAGAGATTGTGGGATTGTCTCACAATTGACCCCGCCGAGGACTCCTCAATGGAATGGTGTTTCCGAGAGGAGGAACAGGACATTGATGGACATGGTCCGATCAATGATGAGTGCTGCAACTCTCCCAGCGTCGTTCTGGGGATATGCGCTGGAGATAGCCGCGTTCATGCTAAACCGTGTTCCGTCTAAGTCCGTGGAGAAGACACCATACGAGTTATGGTTTGGGAGGGTGCCTCCCTTGTCTTTCCTTAAGATCTGGGGATGCAAGGCATTCGTGAGGAAAGATAAAACCTCAGGAAAGCTCGATTCTAGATCGGACAAGTATTTCTTTGTGGGATACCCCAAAGAAACTCAGGGCTACTACTTCTTCCACCGGAATGAGAACAAGGTGATTGTTGCTC
Source organism: Cyperus esculentus (assembly GCA_030179965.1). NCBI lineage: Eukaryota > Viridiplantae > Streptophyta > Magnoliopsida > Poales > Cyperaceae > Cyperus > Cyperus esculentus. Next base: position 2,242,350 of record JASGLE010000025.1, on the reverse strand, counting down.
GTCATGGTGTGTTCTTGGAGAAGGAATTTCTCGCAAGAAAGAGTAGTGGGAGCAACGTCCAACTTGAAGAAATTCAAGTGGAGTTGCAAGATGGAAACTTGAGATTTCCACCCAGGGTTGCAGGGGTTAGTGGGAGCTTCTTAAGCCCTGATCCATCGCGGATGGAAGAGGCCGAAGACATTCCTGCCGAAACTCAAGTGAACACACCCTCGACTCCGGTTGAGGAAGTGCAAACTCGAGTAGACGAGGAAGTGCCTTTGCAGGATGTGCCTGAGCCACAACCTGAAGAAGCATCACAACCGCCTCTGAGGGTTATTCCTAGAAGGTCACAACGTGTGGTTCGTCAACCTGAAAGATGGTTGGGTCTGCATGAGATCACCAGTTTGGATACTAATGATCCTGTGAGCTTCGATGATGCGATGAGCAGACCAGATTCCGACTCGTGGCTGGAAGTCATGAAAGCCGAAATTCAGTCTATGTACGACAATCAGGTTTGGGACCTGGTTGACCTTCCTCCAGGCTTTAGGCCAATTGAGAACAAATGGGTTTTCAAGAGGAAGAGTGACAAAGACGGGAATTTGACTACGTACAAGGCCAGACTAGTGGCGAAGGGATATCGACAGATCCAAGGGATCGATTTCGATGAGACCTTCTCACCTGTCGCTATGTTCAAGTCAATTCGGATCCTTTTAGCCATTGCCGCATTTTATGATTATGAAATATGGCAGATGGATGTCAAAACCGCTTTTCTAAACGGCGATTTAGAAGAAGAGTTGTACATGGTACAACCGTCGGGTTTTGAGGATTCGTCAAGTGCTAAGAAGGTATGCAAGCTTAAGAGATCCATTTATGGACTTAAGCAAGCATCTCGGAGTTGGAACCTGCGATTCGATCGTGAAATCAAGAAATTTGATTTCAAGAAATGCGAAGAGGAACCTTGTGTATACAAGAAGGTTAGTGGGAGCTCGGTCGTCTTCCTAGTCCTATATGTTGATGACATATTGCTCATAGGCAATGATGTGCCAATGTTGAACGGGGTCAAGTCTTCATTGATGAAGATTTTCTCGATGAAGGACTTGGGCGAGGCAGTCTATGTGTTGGGAATCAGAATCTATAGGGATAGATCTGAGCGACTTATCGGATTAAGTCAAAGTACCTATATAGACAAAGTCTTGAAGAGATTTGGCATGGAAGATTCCAAGAAGGGATTTCTGCCTATGTCTCATGGCATTAGATTGAGCAAAAGTCAGTGTCCTTCAGGAACTGAAGAGCTTGAGAAGATGAGTCGAATTCCGTACGCATCGGCGATCGGATCGATCATGTATGCCATGACTTGTACTCGCCCTGATGTTGCATATGCTTTGAGCATGACATGCAGATATCAGTCGAACCCTGGTTTCAAGCATTGGACAGCTGTCAAAAACATACTAAAGTATTTGAGGAATACTTCAGAGATGCTCCTAATCTATGGTGGTCAAACTGAGCTAGTAGCCAGGGGCTATACAGATGCTAGTTTTCAGACCGACCAAGATGATCTGCGATCGCAATCAGGATACGTGTACATGTTGAACGGTGGCGCTGTGAGCTGGAGGAGCTCAAAGCAAGAGTGCGTGACAGACTCTACCACCGAATCCGAGTACGTAGCCGCAGCCGAAGCCGCCAAGGAAGGGGTTTGGTTGCGCAAGTTCTTGCAAGAACTTGAGGTTGTTCCGAGTTCACTTGAGGCGATTGAGCTCTATTGTGACAACAACGGAGCTATCGCTCAAGCCAAGGAGCCGAGATCGCACCAGAAAAGCAAGCATGTCGACCGCAAGTATCACCTGATTCGCGACTTTGTGAATCGAGGTGATGTGAGAATCAGCAGGGTGGATACGGACAGCAACACAGCTGACCAGCTAACAAAGCCACTGTCTTTGGATAAGACGAATCTTCATAGATCGGCCATGGGCATTCGACGCCGCGTAGGCTGGGTCTGATGATGTAGTGGTTGTACTTTACTTTTGTTTTGGGGTACACTTCACTGGACGTAGAGGATATGATGTCTCTAGTCCAAGTGGGAGATTGTTAGTGTTTATGTACTGGAGAAACATACATATTTATATTTATATATATATGGTATTCGCTTGTTCATGGTTATTCTTATTTGGATGTTTTATTCATTAGTTTCCTTGAATTGATGTTACGTTATGGCTTGTGTCGTTTACGACAAGAGCAAGTGATATGCCATGATGGGTATGACGTCAATTCTAAAACTGCCCTGATCTATGATAACTAGCATGGTACTCTAGTTGGTCGGATAGGATCAGCATATGAGTCTAGCAGATGGGTTTGTATCACGTCCCATTGATAGCGCGGCTATCAACTAGATCATATGGATGCATGTGCACATTCTCTGTGACATGGCATTGGACTGACCGCGACAAGAATATGACAAAAGGAATGTGTTATGTCATTCATATTCTTGTCAGTGTTGGATTCACGGTTGAGGTTGTCATGACCAAATATCATAACTGCACACTGTGACTAGTTTCCTATCCCAACCGTAACAGGTGGCATAAGGGATTCCAGTTCGGTGTGTAGAATTGGTAGCTTGGATCATGGATGATCAAGATACTGGAATGTCTCTCATCATAGATGAGTTATGATATCCTTTGGGCCCCTTGACATTATGGATTACACACGCGCGCAATGATTAATATTAGTCATGTGTTTAATCTATATGGACGTCAAGTAAATGATATAGTCGTGAGGATGACACAATCCTGCCTCGGACTGATCTTGGATATTCATATGACATAGAATCAACACAAGTAAGATACTCTTACTCAGGATCAAGATACTACGTGGACGTGCGTACTGTCTGTATCATTTGGGGATCGTCACGTGGATGGCTTGACACTGATGATGATCAGCATTGAACAGGTAGATGAGAATCACTGTTAATGCAACCCAACATGATCCAGATCCCTATAAGGTCACACCTACAGAGGCTCTCGACCATTAGTCCTGTTCAGGTTCGTGTCACGTCGGCGAACGTGTAACGAGTGATGGCAATAAGTCAAATCAGGCGCGGCCTGACTTGAGCTTGATTGGGCATCATGATAACCTGAATATCATCATGGCTATGATGTTTTGATCTTATGTCTCGAACATATGAGAGAATACTTGTCATTTGGTTCTGTCAGCAGTTCCGTTATAACGCAACATATGTTGCGTTATAACGGAATCTGTGACAGAAATCTGGTTCTGTCAGGTGTTGCATTATAACGCAATATTGGGTGCGTTATAACGCAACCTGACAGAAAGGCAGATTAGGGTATGTGATTAGGGTTTCCTTAATCACTCTTGACAAGTATAAAAGGGAAGGTTTCATGCACGAAAAAGTAAGTTTTTCCCAGCCACCTTTCTTCCTCTCTCTCTCTCATGTGTTGAGAAATCTCCTCTATCAAACCTAGGGTTTAGGGTTGAGATTCGTGCGAGGAAAAGATCGAAGGACCCGCCGTCAACGTTCTTCTTGCCTAGACGGACGGTGGTGGTCGAACCTTTGGTGGACAAGGGCGACGCGCAACCGGACAGCACACCGAGCAACCGTTTACGCGTCAAAGGTATAACTACTGCCTCTCTATGCATGTTATTGTGTAGATCAGCGATAAGTCGTTCGTTTGGCAAGATCTGATTGAACTGCACATGCTTTGGTTAGAAAAATTTTAATTTCCGCATCTCTAGCCATCGTGCTATTCCTATCAGTGGTATCAGAGCCAAGGTTGGCCAAACTTGAACTGATTTGTTGCTTTGAGGCGATATTATGCCTTGTAATTGAGATTAATCGATTTGATAAACACGTGAATAATTGTTAGAGTAGATAATTGATTGAATTGTGCCCTTAAGGCCTTAGATTAATTTTTTAATAAATTTGAGGATGTCACAGTACTTGATTGACATGTTTTGTGATGTGTTTGGATCGTACAAAGTGACGGTTTTGATCGCGGATCGAAACGGTAAGGGGCAGGGTCTGAAAACAGAGAGGTTCCATTATAACGCAACTCTCTGTTGCGTTATAACGCAACTGTCGGTTTTACAGATTGATCCGGCGAGATCCGTTATAACGCAACATCTGTTGCGTTATAACGCAACCTGTGACAGAGGCTGAATTTAATTAGTTATTGCTTAATGATTATTACCTGTTTATAAATTGATTAGATCTGATTACTCTACTTGCAAAATGTCTTGTATGTGTGTATGAGAATGTCTGCAAAATAATCTTGTATGTGTGTTTATAAAACCGGCCCCACTTACCTTAATTCCAAACCACCAGTTTACATCTGAGTCCGTGCCGAACTGGAGACTCTTGTGGGCGTAAGACGTAATTCCTGCGGCCGCAAGATTCTTTCTGAAGATTATTTCGCCTTAGATTTGGACCCCGATTACTGCCGTTTCATCATGAAGTGCTCTGCGACGCTGCACATACACAACTAAGAACACCTTATGCAATATGAGAAATAAAATTAAAAATGCAAAACAATGTGAAAGAACTAAAATAAGGAAAAAAAGGAAGAAAAGAAGAAAAGAAAACCAAAATTCTTGGGTTGCCTCCCAAGGAGCGCTTGTTTTAGGTCCCGAGGTTGACCATAATGCATCTACGTATCTGCTGGTGGGGGGTCGGACAGGTGCAGGGACAGGCGTTCCTCCTTCTACTGATCAGCTACGTACACCTTGAGGCGTTGACCGTTCACCTTAAATGCTACGCCATCCTTGCCAATAATGTCTACTGCGCCGAATGGGTAAACCTTCTTGATGATAAACGGTCCCGACCATCTGGATTTGAGCTTACCCGGAAAGAGTCTCAAGCGCGAGTTAAAGAGAAGAACGAGGTCCCCTTCCTTGAAGTCGCGACGCGTGATGCGGTTTTCATGCACTCTTTTAGTGCGCTCTTTGTACATCCGGGCATTATCGTAGGAATGAAGCCTTGTTTCCTCCAACTCATGCAAGTCAAGGATGCGCTTCTCGCCTGCTGCTTGCAGGTCCATGTTGATGGTGCGCGTGGCCCAAAACGCTTTATGCTCGATCTCGACCGGCAAATGGCAAGGTTTGCCATAAACCAGCTTGAATGGGCTCATGCCGATCGGGGTCTTGAAAGCCGTGCGGTACGCCCAAAGTGCGTCGTTGAGCTTGAAAGCCCAGTCTTTTCGTGATCTCGCCACGGTTTTCTCAAGAATGATTTTTATCTCCCAGTTAGAGACTTCGACTTGCCCGTTAGTCTGAGGATGGTAGGAGGTGGAGACTTTGTGAGTCACCCCGTGTCTGCTCAAAAGCTGCTCAAACTGACGGTTGATGAAGTGCTTGCCGCCGTCACTGATCACGGCACGAGGCACCCCAAAACGAGGGAAGATCACATCATTGAAGAGGCGCTTAACTGAATTCGCATCCGCCTTTGCACAAGCGAGCGCCTCCACCCATTTAGACACATAGTCCACTGCCACGAGAATGTACTCAAATCCCTTTGAGGAAGGGAATGGCCCATGAAGTCGATGCCCCACACATCAAAAATCTCGACCTCCAAGATGGGCTGCTGTGGCATCTCGCTACACCTTGAGATGTTACCCGTCCGCTGGCACTGGTCCCATGATTGCACAAGGGCATGTGCATCCTTGAAGATCGTTGGCCAAAAGAAACCTGTTTGCAAAACCTTGGCAGCAGTTTTAGATGAGGAGGCGTGGCCTCCATAAGCAGAAGAATGACAATGAGAGAGTATAGAGTGTACCTCCTCCTGCGGCACGCATCGACGATAGATACCATCAATACCTACCTTGAAGAGAAAAGGCTCCTCCCAAAGGTAGAACTTGACGTCAGCCCTGAACTTCTTCCTCTGCTGAGAGGTCATCTCAGCAGGCAAGAGGCCTGCTACGAGGAAGTTGGCGAAGTCTGCGTACCATGGAAACTGCTGAGTGCCTCCTGCGTCCCGCAAGAAACGGCCCTGCGTCCCGCAGGATTTCGGCAGATTGTTGATTTGCTCAGATATGGGCTGTGGGTGGCTGTTTGTGCTTGTTCCCAGGACGTAGAGCTGTTCCCCTGGAATTGAGTCGTCAATCGGAATGTTGCTCTGCTCCTCCCCTTCCCAATGCAAACGGGACAAGTGATCTGTGACTGAGTTTTCCGATCCTTTCTTGTCCCGAATCTCAATGTCAAATTCCTGCAGAAGAAGAATCCAACGAATAAGACGTGGTTTCGCATCCTTTTTGGAAAGAAGATACCTGAGTGCTGCATGGTCGGTGTAGACGATTATCTGAGAGCCGACCAGGTAAGAGCGAAACTTCTCCAGCGCAAACACCACGGCTAGCAGCTCTTTCTCAGTTGTGGTGTAATTAACCTGCGCGGAGTCGAGGACCTTGCTGGCGTAGCAGATGGCTACGGGTTTGTTGTCCTTGCGTTGCCCCAAAACCGCGCCTACGGCATAGTCACTAACGTCGCACATGATCTCAAAAGATTGAGACCAGTTTGGAGGCTGCAGGATCAGGGCGGAGACGAGGGCCTCCTTTAACCTGAGAAAAGACTGAACACACTCGTCAGTAAAAACAAAATCAGAGTCCTTTACCAGCAGGTTGGTCAGGGGTTTGGTGATCTGAGCGAAGTCCTTGATGAATCGACGGTAGAATCCGCAGTGTCCGAGAAAGCTGCGCACGTCTTTGACTGTGGTGGACGTGCACATCTGTTCGATCACTTCAATCTTTGCTTTGTCCACCTCGATGCCCTTGCTCGTGACTCTGTGACCGAGCACAATGCCCTCTTGTACCATGAAATGGCACTTCTCCCAATTGAGGACCAGATTGGTTTCCTCGCACCTCTGTAGGATCTTACATAAATTTGCCAAACAGTCATCGAAAGAAGTTCTAACAACAGAAAAATCATCCATAAAAATCTCGACTTCTTTCTCAATGTAAGAAGAGAAAATGGCCATCATCGCCCTCTGGAATGTAGCAGGCGCATTGCACAAACCGAACGGCATTCTTCGGTAGGCGAAGGTACCATAAGGACAAGTGAATGTCGTCTTTTCTATATCCTGAGGGAGGATGGGTACTTGAAAGAAGCCTGAGTACCCGTCAAGGTAGCAGAAGTGGGAATGTTTGGCGAGGCGCTCCAACATCTGGTCCACGAAAGGCAGCGGGAAGTGATCCTTGCGGGTCGCAGCATTCAGCTTGCGGTAATCAATGCACATCCTCCATCCAGTGGTGGGCCGCATCTGGACCTTCTCGCCTCTGTCGTTGATGACAACGGTGTGCCCTCCCTTTTTCGGGACTACGTGCACTGGGCTCACCCACTTGCTATCTGAAATAGGAAAAATGATGTTAGCATTAAGTAATTTAAGAATCTCTTTTTTCACTACCTCTTGAAGCACGGGGTTAAGCCTCCTTTGATGCTGCATAGAAGGTTTGTGGTCTTCCTCGAGATGTATCTGATGGGCACATATGGCAGGACTGAGTCCCTTAATGTCTTTAATCGAATACCCTAAGGCACCCTGTGAATGCGCAACTTTTCCAAAAGCTTCGAAGTTTCATCAAAACTCAATTGAGCGCTAACAATAACTGGAAAAGTTTTGTCGGAGTCAAGAAACTCATACTTGAGGCTGTCGGGCAATGGTTTCAGGTCTACCTTACTTGGCGCGTCTAATGGTGGTGACTTGTCGATTTTCGCCTCTGGTCCGTCTTCCTGCGGGTCGCAAGAGTGGTCTTGCGGGCCGCAAGAACTGTCACCTGCAGACTGGGAGAGCGAGAGAACTGGTTTGACCCTGGTGAGTAGCGGTTCCTCATTATCTGCGGGATCGCGGGGCATGCCCTGCAGGCTGCAGGCAGTACCCCCAAGCGGACCTTCATCCTCCTCAGACACCTCATCAAAAGAACCTAATTCATTTTGCAAGGAGGAAAGAAAGTCAAGATGATACCCGAGTGCGATCTGATGCTCTTCCAGTTGATCCTCCTGCGCCTCCCAAACGAGCTCATCAATGATATCCAACCGGTTGCAGTCCTCCGAAAAATCGGGATATTTCATTGCTTGTGCAACCTGGAATTGTACCTTCTCGCCGCCAATGTTCATGGTGAGCGTACCCCTCGTACGTATCGAAAACAGTCCTGGCTGTCCGCAGAAAAGGTCGCCCAAGGATGATCGGTACATCCTTATCCTCCTCCATATCCATCACTACAAAATCACCAGGCACAAAGAACTTGCCTACCTGTACCGGTACATCCTCAACTATCCCCAGCGGTAAGCGAGTGGAGGCGTCTGCTAGTTGCAGGGTCATGCGGGTGGGTCTGAGCTCACCTACCCCGATCCTCTGAAAAACAGTGTGAGGCATGAGGCTCACACTGGCACCCAAGTCGCATAACGCTCTTCTGATGGTTGCCTTCCCGATGGTGCAAGGGATGGTGAACTTTCCCGGATCTCCAAGCTTGGGTGGAAGCTCCCGACTCACCACCGCGCTGCATTCATGGTTGAGTTGCACGCTCCTACAGTCCTTTAAGCTCGCTTGTTGGACAAGATGTCCTTCGAGAATTTTGCGTAAGACGGCATTTGTGCGAGCGCATCGGAGAAGGGGATGGAGATAGTCAGCTGCTTGAGGACCTCCATAAATTTAGAGAATTGCTCATCTAAACGGTTCTTAGCGAGCCTTTGTGGGAATGGAACCTGCGGTTGGTATGGCGGCGGGGCCGTTGTCGCTTTACCTTTGTCCTTCGCTGGCAAGACTGACTCGGCAGGCATGGAGTTCTGATTCGCTTGCCCCTCAGTTACCACCTTCTGCAGTCCTTGAGAGGATGGCAGAGGGTCTGTTTGCGCTTGCTGAAGAATTGGCTGGCTACTGGGGAAATCCTGCGGGCCGCAAGAGGGGTCTTGCGGGCCGCAGAAATCGACGACAGGATGGGTTTTCGCTGGTTCTGGCTGGGATTTGGCGGCTGCTGGTTTTGTAACAGCCTGGTCCTCCTCTTCCGGCATGGGCGGATCAGCATACTGCGTGCCATTCCTAAGTGTGTGAATGGCCTTTACTTCACCGTTAGGGTTCACTGGCTGATTTGGCAGTGAGGCTGCGGTCCCGAGACTCGACGCTACACCTACACCTCCTCCCGACATCCTTGCTAGTTTCTCATTAAGGGCCTGCATCTGCTCGAATATCATCTGGTTCATCTTACCCTGCTCTTGCAAGAAGTTGTCGACCACGGCGGGCACAGCAGGTTCGGCAGGCTTGGGCACTTGGTGGGGAGGCACATACGGTTGGCGGTAGGTGTTGTTCGGCTGAGCGTTTCTGTTCTGGTTTTGGAAGTGAGCATTGTTGCAGAAGTTTCGGTTTCCACTTCCTTGCCCTTGGCTTTGGAATTTCTGAGGAGGGTTGTAATTGTTGGTACCAAAGCTGGGACGGTCTGGTTTCTCTCTCCAGCTTTGGCGGTCTGCTGGGTCATTGGAGTATGATCGCGAGAACGGAGGTCTGGGGAAGAAGGAGGGCTCGTTATTGAGAGAGTGTACGTGCTTTTCCTCCCTCTCAGGTTGACGCAGCGGGCAGTGGTCATAATCATGAGAATCCTCCCCGCAAAGCGTGCAAGGTTCAACCTGTACCGCCTTGGCAGACGCTTTCTGCTGGTCTGTCTGCTTGTCCATCCGAAGCTGCAGGGCTTCTAGCTTGGCTTGTATGAGGGCAAGTTGATCCACCTCGTACCGCCCTTTTGATCCTCTGCTGGACTCCCGGTTGGACCACTGCTGCTGGTGGGCCGCCTTCTCAATAAGCTCCAGGATTGCACGCGGTCGCAAATCTGCTATCGATCCACCTGCACTATAATCAACTAAAGCGCGACTCTGCGCAGTCAGTCCCTCATAAATAGCATCAACAAGCATCCAATCAGAGAAATTATGGTGAGGGCAGGACAGACATAACCGGTTAAACCTATCCCATGCCTCGCTTAGAGACTCATCATACCCTTGTTTAAATGAGGAAATTTCAGCCCGAACTTTGGCAGTTCTCCTAACAGGGTAAAATTTCTGTAAAAATTGAGCCTTTAGGGAGAGAGTTGAACCAGAATTTCGCTTTGTCCTGAAGAGAGAAAGGGAACAAGGCTAGCTTGATGTAGTCTGGCATCGTGGCGAGGTGCTTCACGGTTCGGCAGGCTTGGTAGAAGCTGTTCAGATGGTCATGAGGGTTCTCGGACTCCAGCCCGTGGAAGCAGTTCTGCTGGACGAGTGTAACTGCACCCGAACCGAAGTTGGGAGGGTCTCCTTGCAACTCTGGCAAAACGATGGGACCTTCTGAGTCGTCGGCTCTGAGACTGTGGTAGTCTCGGAGTGTCTGCGGCTCTGCTTGTCTCCGCTACCGCTCGGCTTCTGCCTCTCGCCGGAGTTGGCGGACTTCCTCTTCAAGCTCTCGCCGAGCTGCTTCAGTAGCTTGCCTCTGCATTTCTGCTTCTGCGGCTTGCAGCCTGAGCTGCTCCCGCTCCAAGACGTTGTCACCCATGTCAGATGACGATGTGGTTTCTGAGTCAGATGAGTCTGGGCTGACCCTCGCTGGCAGCGGATGGAATTTCGGGCTCCTGCGTCCGCTTCTGAGAAAGTAGTCACCAAACGGAGGGTATTGTGCCAGTGCCTGTCACCTGAAACAGAAAAAGAGCTAAAAGAAAAAGTTAGAACTTAGAAAAGAAATTAAAGCAAAGTTTAGAATTAATGTCGCTGTTCCCAGCAACGGCGCCAAAAGCTTGATGTCCTAAAACGTATAGGCTTTTAAATTTGTTACTCGAAGCAGAACACTCGATCGCAAGCGTACGATCTCGTGTAGTACAATCGAGGTCGAACCACAAGGACGGGAATCAATTCTAAACCAGACTTCAATCGCAATTCAAATCCTAAATAAAGTGGGGGTTTTTGAAAGGTTGGTCTAAATAGTAACAGATGCAAACAGTAAACAACAAGTAAATACTGGAAAACAATTAATTAAAAAGGCGTCCTCAGGGTTTTCTGAATCTGTTTGGTCTCTGGATTAACTTCTTGCGGCCCGCAGGAAGGTCTCTTGCGGGTCGCAGGGGTTGGTTAGAGATTCCAAAACTACCTGTTACCCATAAAATAACTCCTGTGAATCACAAACAGTTTTGTAATCTCTGTCTTACACTTTCTGCAGATCCTTGCGGCCCGCAGGATATCTCTTGCGGTCCGTAGGATATCTGACAGAGAGCAGTTCAGTTCTGGTTCAATGTTCGACTCACGTTATCAATTCTGAATCAAACCAGCAACAGTACAAGTCCTCAACTTTCGTATTTTGGTTCTTCTAACAATACCGGTTCAACAGAAATTCGTGGATCTATTTCTAAATCTATGTTCAAGTTACTTTTATATCTAGGATTCGGTTCCACTTTCGTAAGAACTGCAATTTTACCGTTCGGTTACTCTTGGACAACAAGTTATCAATCCAAACAGTGTAAATAACAATTTTTGCAAATATGATACTCTATTGACCAACTAAACCTTGTGCCTAATCTACAGGTTTACCATACAACAAGCATGATATTCTATTAACCAACTAGATTTTGCTCGCAATCTACAGGTCTATCACATCAACAAGTCAAGTCAAACACACATAGTCATGAAAATAACGTAAGTCTCACAATAAGAAGTCAATCCATTAACACAAACTTCATCATCTACCCTAAGAACTAAAAGACTACTCGCTCATGGCGAGGGAAAACAAAGAAAGCAAAACAAAGAAGAAGTTCATGATACTAAAGAACCGAAGAACTTGCGTGGCTTCAATCTTCAACGTCTCCAAGAAGTCCTCTCGAAATCTCCTCGAAAGATCGTGAAGATCGACTCCCAAACACGCTCTCCTCTCGTCCCTGGCGGCTAGGGTGAAAGAGACAGAAAGTAAGATACCAAAACCGTCCAAAAGGATGGTTTAAATAGCCAAAAAGGCGGCAGAAACAGAAACAGCGCTGCCGCGGGTCTTGCGGCCCGCAGGAAGTGAGTTCCAGTGCAGACTTGCTCTCCAGGGCTTTAAATCGTGTCCAAGTGGCTCCAAAAACCCAATTTACCTGAAACATGGACAAAATTGAACAAGTAACTGGAATCTAAGAATTCTAACACTAAAATGCAATTAAACTCGGGATTTTAGGTCGAAAACAAGGTACAAGTCTGGTAAAATGTATATACGAATGCGGTGCATCAAGTGGTTTAACTCTCATCTTTATCTCAATAAAAAAATAAATAAATAATTTTCTTTCTGGGTCTAGATACACACATACGCTTGTTGATACTAAAAGTGATAACGAAAAGTTTGACTGGTCAAATTTTGCATTGACTAGTCAACAAATAAGAATTTTGCACTAAAACATCAAGTTTCTAAATAAAATGTCATACAATATTTCAACAAAAAAGCATTCCATACAACCAAACCAACAAATCCATCAAAATAAAACACATGAAATCCTAATTAACAAGTCATAACTTCATCAAATTCAACCAAATTCACTAAAATCATTTTAATTAAATGGATAGAACCCATGCCAAGTTGTTAGATAAAGCGATTTTCTGCAAAACAAAATGAAAGTATTCATTCTAAAATTATTAACAGTAATAATAAGAATTTTCAAAGTAGTCATCTAATTACTCAAACTTTATCAAAATCAGGGCCTGATATCTGACCGTTCGATGTAAGATCTGACGGATATGATGATGTGCCTGGTATTCTCACTTGGGTTGCGTTGGTTTTAGATTTCAGGACTTCTATCTCGTTATTATTACGGGTACTGGTGGGGCTTATTTATAAACTATCGGACTCTCGAATGGTAGTCTGTTTGGGACTTTGGGCTTTGTTTGTGAGCCCAAATTTCAGAATAAGGATGATTTGTTGAAGCCTCCAAGCGTCTTATAATTCTTACTTGTGTCATCATTTATTTTGATTGAATGATTCATGCATGTATTTGTTTTTTAAATGATATTTTGTGAGCCAAGAAAATATTTGTGTTTATTCCTTTTTGATAGTCATAGGCCAATTATATTAAATCATAGAGTTATACATGCTTTTAACATATATTTAATATTGAATTATTTAAGTAACATTTTCCGCTATATGTCCATATTAATTTTCTTTATTTATGCTCAATCGATATAGTTTTATTAAAATGAAGAAGAAAATATAGTTCTTGTGACAAGCTCCTACATTATCTGTGAATCATGTGCATAACCACTGTCGCCTAAATTAACAATCGAATAATTTAAAAGTTTCTTACTGTTCTCTGACAGTTGCACAATCTGAAAAATTGTCGAGGAAACCAAAACTCATTCTTCCACCAGCAAAAATACAAATATAGATCCAGAAAATGAATTTCCCATAGCCTGTCCACACTTCACCTAAATAAAAAAAAAAAAAAAAAAAGACACTCGTGACATCCTTGGCAAGTTGGCATATACTAAAGGGAAAATCCCAAGTCACAGACACCGCGACACGCAAGTTCTTACGCAGTAGTCAGTATGAAGGAGTGCTTATCCTCTGCTGCGCAGTATTTTACTGCACAGTGAATCAACGATGAGGATTATAGGGAGGCTTTTTTGAGATTGATCTGCACGCATCTCAAAGCAAATCCAACAAAGTCATTCATTCAGTATCAGCACTCAGCATTCAGCAGCAACTCATTAACAACAATGCAGCAGCAGAGTCAAGTAGTCAACAAACAGTATCAGCAACCCAACGCACATCAGAAAACTCGGACTCCTGACCGCGTGTCTCCATGCCAAGTACCAAGTAGCGTTACCTATTTTATTTGGGTCTATCTAGTGTACTCAAAATTAGTACCGACGTGTCTATACTATTACAAAATTTAAGTAAAGATATATATTTATGGAGCTAGACTATTATACTAACGTTAGTATTTCGGACCAAAATGTTAACAGCTCAAAATTGTTGTTATCGTGTCCGAAATCATGATTTATGGTGCTCAACAAATTCTTTATATGAAAATTATGGGGAATACAAAAATTTTCTATTTTTAAAGTTTTCTAAGTATTTGTTTTGTATTTTTGAAAATAGCTTGTACAAACATCAATATTTTATTAATATTTATGAGTTATTTTCTAAAATTCAAAACAAATACTTAGAAAACTCTAAAAATAAAAAATTTTTGTATTCCCCAATATTTCCAGATAAAGAATTTATTGAGCACCATAAATCGTGATTTCGGATACGATAACAACAATTTTGAGCCGTTAGCATTTTCGGTTTGAAATACTAACGTTAGTATAATAGTCAAACTCTATATTTATGATAATAGTTATAAATTTTGTGTATGTGTCGATGCGTAGACAGTTAAAATTAGGAGTCTTTGAAAAATTTTCTTTTTATTTTTTAGTAAAAAAACAGAGAAACAAACTGACATGAGTTTGGCTTCATGGTAGCACCCCATGTGCTCACATGGAACGTCGACACAGAACTCCATCCATTTATTTATGATTTAATTCATTGAATGCACCCCCTTCCAACTTCCAAGTTCCAATCCACAACTTCCTCTTCCATTTTCATCAAAAATAAGAAAAGAGAGCTGATAGGTGTCCAACGACTGGACAATCTAACGTGTTCACCACACAAAAATCGTCTAACATCTGCAACCTCTGTCCACAATTAAATAAATTTATACCATTTACAGCTTGTCCCCAATTAAATGAACTTTACTGATTCGATATTATTTTTCTATTCGTCTCTTAGTTGTCTAGTAAAGTTATTTGAATCTACTTTTTTCTCCAATGTTATGATTACCCTTTTATCTATATTATTTAATTGGAACAATTATTATGTAATGATTACAAATTGAGGGTATAAAAGTAATTTCACTTTTCCACTAATTCCTTTGACTTTTCCTAAAAATTCATTTATTTATGGACAAAGGTTGTATTAAAAAGTCGCTCATTATCTGTTAAACAAAATACTTAACTGTTGAATGAAAAATTTATTAATATATACAAATTTTATATAGTTTGACTATTATACTAAAGTAACATTTCAGACTGAAATGTTAACGCCTCAAATTTTATGTTATCGTGTCCGAAATCATGATTAATGGTACTCAATAAATTCTTTATATATAAATATTAGGGAATACAAATTTTTTTCATTTTTAGAGTTTTCTAAGTATTTGTTTTGAATTTTAGAAAATAGGTCATAAATATTAATAAAATATTGATGTTTGTATATGCTATTTTCAAAAATGTAAAACAAATACTTAGGAAACTTTAAAAATAGAAAATTTTTGTATTCCCCAATATTTTCATATAAAGAATTTATTGAGCACCATAAATCATGATTTCGGGCACGATAACAACAATTTTGAGGCGTTAGCATTTCGGTCCGAAATGCTAACGTTAGTATAATAGTCTAGCTCATATATAGTAAAATTGATATATTTTTCATGTTAACACTTATACACTTCCATTTCAATAAATAAGAGACTATTTTCATAGACAGCTATGGGACCACTAAAATTTAGATGGACCACCGAGGATCAAAAATATTTTTACTGATGACCTTGGCTGGGTAGAAATAGCACCCTGGGGCGCACCTCCATTTTTTTTTTTTTTTCTTTCATTACCACTGGACTCCGCGATAAGGTAAATATCAATTGGGGCGCACCTTTAGAGTGCGCCTTGCTCAAGGCTATCAGTGAAAATTTTACAAGTGCGTGACTGTTATTTTTTACTGATTTGGTGGCCATCTATGGAATTTTTTTACAAATAAAAGCGACTTTTAACATATTTAAGCAAAATTTTACATTGGGCACAGTAAACTCTGGCCGTTGGATCCGCTTTGAGATTCGTGCAATCCAATCTAAAAAAACTCCTATAATCCGCATTGTTGATCCCGCTGCTCAGTAAAATACTGTGCAGCAGAGGATAAGCACTCGGCATATTGGATGACACTACCGGGGTGGACTCGAAACATTTTCCAATAAAATAAAAAAAGCAATCTCTCTTTCTATAATGTGGGGCCCAGGTGTCGGAATTCGACGATTATAAAAATAGGCCGGGCTCAGAAAACCGCCCTACTCGTCAGTGCAGAAAAAAAAAAACATCAGTCTTCCTCCCTTCCCTTCCCCAAACGACTACTAAATTCCAACCATCATCAAACAAACAACAGAGCACTTCCTCTCCGCTGCTGCACACAGCCAAAGAGAGCAGACAGAGCCACTAACCATCAATATCTGTAACATTTGAACAGTACCCACAATCAAAGTTGATCACTTGGAATTGGGAGAGATGAAGGAAGGAGGAGGTGGTGGGGGTGGGGGAGGAGATGGTGGGTTTGTGAGGGCGGACCAGATAGATTTGAAGAGCCTGGACGAGCAGCTGGAGAGGCACATGAGCCGGACGTGGACGATGGAGAAGAGGAAGGAGGAGGAGAGGGAGAGGGGGAGGAAGAGGGAGGAGTGGGAGATCGACCCGGCCAAGCTCGTCCTCAAGGGCGTCATCGCCCGCGGCACCTTCGGCACCGTCCACCGCGGCGTCTACGACGGCCAGGACGTCGCAGGTAATTGATTCACTCTTGATCCCATCTTTCTTAATTGTTTGTTTGTTAATTTGTTTGGTTGTTTGGTTGAATTGTTGTGGAGGAATATTAAGAATAAGAACAAAGTTGTGAGCTTGATTTGTGTGTGTTTGGGGGAACATTGAAGGGGAGAGATCAATTGACAATGCTTGTCTTGACGATCTTGACTGTGAGTTTTTAGAGAAAAAAAATGAAAAAAAAATGGAGGAATAAAATATACAAATATGAATATTGTGGAACTTATAGACTGATTATGTTTTCAATTTTAATTTCAAATTTAAGCTGTGTGGGTCATGTGTCAAATAGTTTATCAACAATTTTAAAATTAGAATTAGAAACGTGTGATCAGCTACCAACACTATTCGAATTGAATGAAATGTGAAGCACTATCAAATTATAAATTCAAAATTACATCTGTAGTTTTTTTTTTTTTTATTTCTAAGATTTTTTCTTATTTATTCGAGTTTCAATTGTCAATATTGTCAATATAACCATTGTCGGTTGATCCATTGCAACACGGAACGAGTGAATTTAGACTTTGACAGGTTGTTCTTGAATACTTTTTGCTGGGGAGGTATCTGCTCTTTAGATTTTTTGTCTGTCCGATAAATGATGGCACCATTGAATTGGTTATATATATCCTTTTAAATAAATTCTGTTGTTTGGCTCTGGCTTTGGTTGGATTAGTCATCAGTAATCACATCGAAGAGGCTGCTACTGTTCAGTCAAATGACTGAGAACTTGTCTTGGAATTATCTTTCTCGTTTGCCTTCATTCTGGTCAGAGCATTATATTAGTGAAAGCTAAATAAGATTTTTCTTGGTCCTATATTTTACCTATTTTTCACTTTCAAATTTTTTTTTTTGTTGAAGTTAGTGATTTGGGCATGATGAATTACACTAAAAGTACAAAAATGGTGTCTGAATTTGATGTTTATTATGCATCTTTTTTTTTTTAAAAAAAAAGTAAGGCTTCTGCTTTAATTTGATACCATAAATAAATAATGTCTTTTGAGCTAAAAGAAGGGTCTTTCATATATATATAATCATTTTCCTATTGGGTGAGGAATTTCATTTTATGTAATGACAGGAAATTTTTCTTAGTCAAAAGGGAAATAATACAAGAAGTTTTGTCACCTTTTCATTTCAATGTTATCGTAGGACTTTTGTAAAAGTCATGTAATCCTGCTAGATTTGGTTAATCATTTTGTTAATAGTATATATGTAACGGATTGATGAGCTCATGCATTAGTGTCTGTTTGCTATAACAAACCATTCAATTGTTTCATATATATATTCTTCAGTTTCTCAAAGAATTATGCTCCAATAGTAAAACCATGTCCCTGTCAAAACTTGAGACTTTACTCTTTGATTCTGGCAGTTTCTTTCTATTAGTCATTATCTTGCTTTTAGTAAACCCAACTTTGGCCTGGCTTTACTAGCATTAAAGCATGAATCATTAATAGTATCATGGTATCTTTTTTTAGTTTCTGGATCATCTCTCCAAAATTATGTAAACAATTGAATTACCAATGGTTGTTCAGGGCCATTTGATTTAGATCAGACGGTCCAGATTTGCCTGTGGCTTGCTAACTGTCCCCCTTACAGTTGGAAGAAGTCAATCAATTATCCCTTTCTATCTCCTTCTATCTCCTTAGCCTCCCTTTATTGCGTGCTATCCTTTTCTAACAAGACAGGACCTGTGAGCTTTACTTGATAAGGCTCACTTTTTTTGGTACTTTCATGTGACCCAAAACCAACAACTACTACTGGACTTATTATGTGATGCTGGTTTTAGACCTGTGATATCTTGTGATTTTGCTTAAGTTGGTGAGAGAGAGAGAGTAGAGAAAAAAAAAAAAAAAAAAGAGGGGTCAAAAGCAGATCATTAGCAAAGGTCCACTAGGGACTCATTTTGGTAGAGATTTTATCTAGTGGACCTGTTTTTTTGTGGAATGTCGGTCACACAATCTGGGCTTAAGTTTTGTTGAAAGATACCGATCATTTATTGTGTGAAAAGCCATTTAATTTAGCAATTAATGTAACACCTAACTGTTCTGACTTTCATGTTAGTATGAAAAATACAATAAGGAATAACTGTCCAACTATTTGTTTCATGTAGTTTTTAACTATTGGTAAATATGGAGTGTGGCAGGTTTTTAATGTATGAATGTATGTGGGTGACATGTGTTCTCCAATTATTTACACATGATTAAAGATTAAGGTTTCTACTGCAATTTTTTTGAATGAAACTAAGGATGAACTTTTCATCTGTAGCGTGACAATTGTTTTGATAAGTATCGCATTATAAAATGACAAATTACACAGAATCTTGACGTATGCGAAACACCAATAATCACACAAACCCTTTCTTAGTTAGTTTCTTGAAAGATGTTAGCACTGCTGCTCATTAGCCTTAGTTTCTATTAAATTTGAATGATCAAAGAAAATAATTGGTGAACCAACAGGTCTGTATTTGCTAGATTAGTAAGTTTAGGTTGTTTTCTGCATATGCTTCAGGTCAGACAAACTTTTGTCAGGTTGGATTAGGTTGGTGGCAGGTTCTCAGATCTAAGATTGAGCAGTAATTTTGAAATTGTTGAAAGAATTAGGAAAGAAGGGATGAAGGGTGCTTCTTAAAATTAATAATCCCTAAATTCTCCAAAATTCAATTAATTAAGGAAATTGAGGGTATGAATTTTGCAGAACTGTTCCGGCAAAAAAGATTTGGCCTAATGTATTTAGTATTCTTTTCTTTACGTAGTTGTCTGAGACATAATGATAGAGAAAACTGTTTTCTTTTTCCATGGATTGTTTTACAATTATTTGTGTTTACTTTTGCTCTCAGTTAAGTTGCTAGATTGGGGAGAAGAAGGCAACCGGTCAGAATCGGAGGTGGCAGCTTTAAGAGCTGCATTTTCTCAGGAGGTTTCTGTTTGGCACAAACTTGATCACCCTAACGTGACAAAGGTACTCGCTATCTTCTTCCTCCAGTAATATGGGTTTTTGTATGATACATATCATACATTGGAGGCTTTGGCATATTTTGCAGTAAAACATCCTATATGTGACTCATAGGAAAGTGAATAACGTGTTGTCTAAATTGAAATGGATCCCCATAAATTTTGCAAGTCTCCGCCTTACTGTCCCTACATGTTGTGGTGTATTGTTTGCATCTTTTGGATAGCTTGAACAAAGTATATAATACTATTGGCACTGTTGTTGGTTCAAGAATACTCGTTTATATAACTACTGTTACTTTGAACACCTGGTGTTATAAAGAAAAATAGAGGGTTATTATTCAATTTCATTTTGAGTGAATTACAATGACAACGGTCCTTCATGCGCAAATATTATTAATATTAAGTTTAAGATGAGAACTTGTTATGTGGTGCATTGATGAACATTTGAACAATCCTTTCTATTTGTGAGAAAGGGCTTACAATAAAAGGAAGGAGGTGGTGGGGCCTGGTGCTGATTAAATTTAGAGAAAGTGTCTATATATCTTTTTTGTTAGTTATTAGGGTTTACTACGGCTCCAGAAAACATAAACAAAACTCAAAACACGTACTATTTATTCTTTGTTGCTACATTTTTATTGGAAAAGTAATGTACAATGATATTTGGTTGCCAGTTCATAGGGGCGGTGATGGGGGCTCGTGACCTTAACATCCAAACAGATAATGGTCAACTGATGATGCCAAGCAATGTCTGCTGTGTGGTGGTCGAGTACCTTCCTGGTGGTGCCCTCAAGACTTTCCTCATAAAAAATCGCCGACGCAAATTGGCATTCAAAGTTGTTGTCCAACTTGCTCTCGACCTCGCTAGAGGGTATTTCTACTTTATGCTTTGCAATTGACAGATCCTTTTTTTTTATTTCTTTTTTGAAAGCGTGTCAGTGGCTGCCAAGATCTCTTTCTTTCTTGCTTCCCTCCATCCCTACCTCATCTTGATCCAATTTAAATATTTAATGATGACAGTCCAGTTTGTTGCATGGCAAGTCTGATTACAGCAATACCAAATTGAGAGGTTTAACTATACCCATTTGAACCAACTAACTGCATTTGTAGCCGGTGCATTTCAGATAAAACCAAGCTCCCAAATTTGTATATTTAAGCCCAATTGGATAAGTATCATCTATCCCTCTCCAGGGAATTAACAGCGACAGTAGCATTAAATTTTGTTTAATTGACAACAGAACTCTTCCAAGGAGAACTAACATTGTACAATGATTATTGCTGAGCTGATAGATAAACTCTCAAATCCAGGGGTTAAACAACACAAAAGGAATAAAATGGAAATCAGTTAATATAAAACTAGGTTGGCCTAATGTAAATTATAGCTACTCATGCAACTTTACTGCCACAATTGTGAATAGATTGAGCTATCTACACTCGAAGAAGATTGTACACCGGGATGTTAAAACAGAGAATATGCTTCTTGACAAATCAAGAAATGTAAAGATTGCTGATTTTGGTGTTGCACGAGTTGAGGCTTCCAATCCAAGTGACATGACTGGTGAAACCGGAACCTTGGGTTATATGGCTCCAGAGGTAACTTCGGTTCTTTATCTAAAGCTCGCGTTGTTTGCAAATGATGGAACAAGCTTTGCATTGTTTAAATGTAATACTTGTTTCATATTTGCAATTAACAGCAATTATATGTTAAAAGAATATTGAGTTGAACCCAACCAAATGAATCCTTTTCTCCACGGAACATTAAAAAGTAAAACATATTACGGAAGGATAAATTTCAAGACTTCTACAATCTAGTCCTCTCAAGTCCTTTTGAAATGTCATCTTTTCATTCTATCTCAGTAGTCTAGACCTGTTTTTCATGTGCAGGTTCTCAATGGAAATCCTTACAATAGGAAATGTGACGTGTATAGCTTTGGAATTTGCCTTTGGGAGATATACTGTTGTGACATGCCTTATCCTGACCTCAGCTTTTCAGAGGTGACATCAGCAGTTGTGCGGCAGGTAATTCTATATTCATATGCTTATTATAATAGTTTTCTTACCAGTTTCATGTCTTCGTCTGTAAAATTCAAAGTATCACGAAAACCATTCATTTTGTGATACCTGTTAATCTGAAATCCCTTGACAACTGCAAATTCTGATGGCAATTGTAGAACTTGAGGCCAGAGATACCGAGATGCTGTCCTAACGCACTGGCAAATGTAATGAAAAGGTGCTGGGACGCCAACCCCGACAGGCGGCCTGAGATGGCGGAGGTGGTAACCATGTTAGAGGCTATCGACACTAATAAAGGAGGCGGAATGATTCCTCTTGACCAGCCCCAGGGGTGCTTGTCTTGCTTCCGCAAGCACCGGGGACCATGACTAAATAAATAAAAAAAAAAAATAACTACTCTCATTTAGGGATGGCTTAATTGTCGTTTTTTATGAAATTAAGTTCCTTCTAGTGGTCGGTCTCTGGCTCTGGCTCTGGCTCGGTTCTGTAAAGATTTTTGTTGTATCATTTGTCGATGATGGCCGTGTCTATTAATGTATCTGCGCCAGGTATAATTCTCATGTAAGGTTATGAATTTAAACTATCCATGTATAAACTAGTGATGTTACTTCTTTGTAAATCCTTGTTTCATCTCGTCTGCCCCAGTTTGTTTTGGGACTGAAGGCTTTGTTGTTGTTGTTACTGTTGTCGAAGTTCTTTGTCATACTTTTAGCTGTTCATAGAGAGCTGTGCAGCAGTCACGGCGATTATATAGCTTTTAATGAATCAAACTGTGAAGCAAAATACACAGACTTTGCTGAAAGTAAACTAATTCTGGACAGATTTCAAAATTGACAGATCCTTAAAAGTTAAAAAGAAAGCAAACATAATCAATAGCTAACAAAGCCGATTCCCACGAGAAATTCAAAGCGTCTTGGGCTCTTGGCACGTAAAAACACTAACTAGTAGTGTAGTAGGTCAAAAAGTTCCAGGGAGAAGAGGTTAAAAAATGAATCAGATGCAAAGATGCGAAGAGCTCCCGGCGAGGATCGAACTCGCGACCTTTCGCTTACGAAGCGAACGCACTACCACTATGCTACGGAAGCCCTGACAGTTCTCTGATTCCAGTTTACTAATTCAAACAGAAAGTTCCAAAAAAAGCGATTCTGGTTCGAGGTGCTTGGCACAAACCTTAATTACCTACTTGTAGGGCTGGCATTATTAGCTCGTAATTCGCTCTCAGGTTCGGATTGAGTCTGAACTCTGAATTTGATTTAGCTCGATTCAATTTTTTGTCAGCTTGAATTCGATTTAGCTTGGATCGATTTTTTCTTGATTCTATTCGGATTCGATTCGTAATAACTCGATATATAGTACTTTGGATATATTTTAAACTACTTTGTCAAAAATGTTTGTAATAATGTACCTATTTTATTATTTTATTAACAAAATATACTTATTTTATTGTTGAATTAATTTATATTATCAAAGAATAACAAAATAGTATACTTATTTTAGCTCTAATTACTCTATGGTAATATGAAAAATAAACATAAAGTTATAATAATTGAGCTCGATTCGAGTTCGAGCTAGTTCGATTCAGTTTAGCTCCATCTCGATTCGGTTCAAGTTCGATTTAGAACAAATTCGATTCGTTTACATCCTACCGACTTGCAAAAATGCTACTTGTAAAAATAAAGAGAATACTAATGAACCTCGTCGTTCCAAATTTCCAATCGTACGATTGTTTAGCAAGCTTAATAAATCGAAAATCCTATCATTTCATCATTTATACCTAGTTTTTTTATTTTGCAAATGCGAAAAAGTTTCTTAAAATGCTTAGAAATTAAAAAAAAAATTAATTTGATACTCGATTAATGCTTATATGATATGCTTTAAGTATGCTTTTTTAATTTCTTAAAATGTTCTAGTGGTTAAGTGTGTTTTCAAATAAAATAATAATAACAACAATTTCAATAATAAAAAAATAATAATAACAATAAGTCAATAATAATAATAATAATCTGCATTGATAAGATATGCTTGTTGGTGTTATTATAATGAGTTAGACTATTATACTAACATTAGCATTTCGGATTGAAATGTTTAATGTCTCAAAATTTATGTTATCGTATCTGAAATTATAATTAATGGTGCTCAATAAATTTTTTATATGAAAATAATGGAGAATACAATTTTTTTTTCATTTTTAGAGTTTTCTAAGTATTTATTTTAAATTTTAGAAAAGAGCTCATAAATATTAATAAAATATTGATGTTTGTATATGCTATTTTTAAAAATGCAAAACAAATACTTAAAAAACTCTAAAAATGAAATTGTTTTGTATTCCCTAATATTTTCATATAAAGAATTTATTGAGCACCATAAATCATGATTTCGAACGCGATAACATAAATTTTGAGTAGTTAGTATTTCAATCCGAGGCGTTAGCATTTCAGTATAACAGTCTTAAATCTTATTATAATCGTCATAAACAACAAGTCCCATAATATAACATACGAGGGCAGCCTGGTCATTTCCCAATAGAGCCTCACTCAAAACAGTCATCCCATATAAACCTCTCTCCCGCACGTCATTAGGGTTTTCCCTTCCAACTAACGCGGCGGCGACGACGAAGAGCAAGCGAAAATGGTACGTCCCGATCCCAGAAACCCTAAACCCCCAATCCATCCGTCAGCAATGGTTAACAATCGCATAATAATGAATTTCTGTACCTGTTGTTGTCGATTTGCAGGGTAAAGGAACGGGGAGTTTCGGTAAGAGGAGGAACAAGACCCACACGCTCTGCGTGAGGTGCGGCCGCCGGAGCTTCCACCTCCAGAAGAGCCGCTGCGGCTCCTGCGGCTACCCCTCCGCCCGCATCCGCAAGTGTATGTCCGACTTTGATTGTTGTATTTGACTAGGAAATTGTGGATGTTAGGTTAGATCTGATGTCCGGGTTACTCACTGGATTTAATCATTTAATTAAGTCACTTGATTCAGTATATATATGAATTTTACTCTAAATTCAGTTCATACGTAAAGATGGATAAATTTTAGGATGATTTACAGTTCACCGTCACTGAATTTATTTGATCAGGTGCATTACAAAATCTTCTTATGACTATATTAGCAGTTCATTCCAGCGATATTGTCTTGATGTCTCACTAAACTGGATTCATGGTTCAAACAATTTTTTTTTTTTTTTTTTTTTATCGTTAGTGTAGTTGGTTCACCATAAATCCAGCTTGATGTCTCACTAAACTGGATTCATGGTTCAAACAATTATTCAGTCCCCTATCAGTAATTTTATTGTTTGAGAATGCCATTACTGTTGTGCACCGGTTCTTGATTAATGTAGCACCCGGAACTAATTATAATAATGCGTAGTATCTGCTGGGTATCAGTTTCTCCTTGATCTAATGGGCCTGTGTCTTTAATGCATTTATGTAATTGCAAGCTTGATTTATGGTGCAGATAACTGGAGCGTGAAGGCGATTAGGAGGAAGACAACTGGAACAGGAAGGATGAGATACCTCCGTCACCTGCCCAGGAGGTTCAAGAGCAACTTCAGAGAAGGTAAATGCCTAATCATGTAAATGCTGTTGTATTTGAATGAATGAGTCTTGGTGCAGCTTATGCTGTCAGTTAATCACAAATGGTTATTATTAGGTCTTTGTTGTTTGACTTCATCAATTTGATTTATGTTTGTTCTTTTTAAATAAATTGGTAAAAATGGTTTGAGCTGTGAGCTTGTGAATTTGTGATATTTCCAGATTTTGTTTCCTAATTGGAGTTAAGTTGGTCCAGTTGTTGTCTTAACTGTGTTGCAATTCTGAGGTTTTCCAAAGTACTTTACTTTCCTGGCTAGATTAATCTGGTCCAATTCTGTCATCTTAATTGTATCAAAGGACTGTGCTACTACACTATTAGATATTCTGTGTGTGTTTCCCCACCCATTTGCTTGTTCTGTAAAATGTTTTCATCAATTTTAGTAACGTTGGTTATAAGTTGTTGAATTGAAAACTAAGTAAATTTCATTGGATCATATACAGGAACCGAGGCTGCACCAAAGAAGAGAGCAGCTGCAGCAGCTTCAAACTAAGTGACCCTAGTGAACAAAACGTAGAGGCATCCTACTTGATTCTGTTTTGGATTTGCAAATCTGTATTAGTTTTGTCAGAGGATTGTATCTTTGTTTATTTTATGTCCACTGCTTTAAAAGCTTCAGGTAGACATGGCCAAAATTTTGACTTTAAAAAATTTTAGTGAATCTATTAAATACTATCTACTGCAATTTCGTCCTCTCTTTGTTATCACTTATCAGCACCTAATTTCTTGTTTTTGGCCAGCACAACTATTATATTCCTGCTATCTTTTGCATAATGTATTTAGGTACGTATAGTTTGGGATTGGGATTAAAGGCGTTGTTATTGTTGTTGACACCACTGGGCACTGGCAGCTTCTACTGGTCATTCGAAACAAGTTATTGTTTACACCTGTATGACTGTATCCATTGGATTAAGTGACTTGTTCCATCGTTCAATTACCAGTGTCTATTGGCAGCGCAGCAAGTAAGTATTCATCAACTAGGAGCGACCGTTGATCCGGAAAACTTGTGCAGTTATGTTAAGTTAAGACTAATATGAAAATGCTTGTCATTACGACATTTTAATTTATGATTCCCAATATATTCAACTTTTAACTTAACTAATATGAAAATGTTTGTCATTACAATTTATGATTCCCAATATATTCAGCTTTTAACTTAACTAATATGAAAATGTTTGTCATTACGAAATTTTAATTTATGATTTCCAATATATTTGGTTATGACTTGTGAGGTAGGAATAGGCCAGGATAGCAGTGTGCTTCTTTGAGAAGGAGAGTGATAGGCTCTCTGAGGTTTTAGAATGGTTGATACTTGTGTTGGGCCGAGTTTTTTGTATAGTTGTTCATTTTCAGTAAAATGAAAATGGGCTTTGCCTTTCTTTAAAAATATATATATATATATATTCCCGGTATATTCAAATTTTTTAAGTATCTGTTTTGGATTTTTCAAAATAACTTTAATATATTAATAAACTGTGCTTTATGTGTACATGAAAATTCCTCTTGAAGGCAAAACAACATTTATTTGAGAACATCATTTATAATTCTTGGCTCTATGTTGTTTATTAAAAAAATAAAAGAGAAGAAACTTGATACAACTATCAAAATGGTCGTAATGTACATTGAATATTAATCTTATAATTATTAAGAGCATAGCAAGATATATGCACAATGTAAGTTTCTAAATTAACAACTTTAAATATAACAAATTTATGCAAGTTAAATCTTAATTTCCTTCAAAAAGAGAATTTTCTTTCCCTTTTATCTTTTTTTGGAAGAGAAGAGACGCAAATGAAAATCCACCTTATTTGAGGATAGAGAATCATACGTATTGCTCGCGTACATGCTTAATAAGCTCATCAGATTTCAGAGCAACACTGACAAGTTTTCTCAATAAAGAGAGAAAAAAAAAATATTGTACAATAGATCACATTGTTCCAAAGACGAGAAATATCAGCATTTCCAAGATATTAATTCCAGTTGGTACAAATTTCTGACAGAGATGCCAAGAGAACGAGGGTCCTGTTTGAACTCCGGCATCGAAGAGCAAGCCGATGAACAACATCGTTTAGCACGGAAGCGCGTTCATGAGGCGAACGTCTTCTGCTGTTCTTTTTTATTAGCTTGTATAACCACTGCAGCAGTACTCGGTATCATTTACGTCGTTCAGATCAAGTGCGTTGCTCCACAGAAACAGATTCGTTTCTCCGTCGTATCTGCTTTGATGTCGGACCTCAATCCCGCTCTATCAACACCTCCGGTACGTACACAATGACGCACGATACTTCTTTTCCATTTGATCATCATTGATTCACTAATGAGAAACATCTTGCGTCCATTGATAAAAACCGTTCATACATCCATAGATGTTTATAGAATGTAACAGATATATTCTGGAATGTAACAGATACATTCCGAATTGTAACCTATATACGTTATGGACAGTTTTTCTATGGATGCTAGGTATTACTCTTTACTAATAGATTGTTTGTCAAGTAGGTACTCCACATAGTATTTCGAGCAGAGAGAGCTTCCGAGGATAGCATAGCGACATGCCTCTGTCATAGCTACACGGATTATACATACGACGGCGTCACAGCTTCAACAACAGATGAAAAGTTTTGCTTTGACATGGAACAATCGAATGAGTTTGTACTTCCGCTACCGCTGTATCGTGAATACCAATCGTATTACATACGGAATCTACTTTATAAAGAGAGGGACACCATCGTCTTCAATCTGTTGATGCATTTTCATGCTGACTATATGCCGGCAAACATCTACAACGTATCTTGTTCAAACGTGAAGCTAGGAGCACCCAATGTGCCGATACCTTGCGAAGTAAGCATGGCAATTAAACTCGTCAACTAGAGTTTCAGAAGTTTGTGTTTATCAGTTGCTATATTTAGTTTCCAAAACCTTTTGTTTCTGCAGTGTACATGCCCCCTTTTTTCTTTAGTTAACTCATTGATGGATGTCCTGTGCTATGTTTAGATGCGAAATGCTTTCTATTCTTGTTCGGCGAGTATGGCACGATCGAATTACACATATTTAAATGTGAAATGTTTGACATCAAATTGTTTTAAAAGTATGTTACTAAATATGAACTAAATAACTTCATATTTGCAAAATTAAAAAGGAAAAAATTAAATTATACAAACAATCTCTGTGGATCAAGGCTTCTTACATCTCCTCGAGCTCTTAAATCTTCCTCATCCCACCTTAGAAAAAAAATGTTGAGTTCCCCCTCCCCTTGAGCAACTGCCCTACCAAGGGAAGGAACACATTACTCTCCTCTCCAACTGAAATTGTTCACTCCAGAAAGACAATCTTAAGAAGTAAACATCACAACTAAATTGTTATCGATGAAAAGCTCCATCCAATGTGATCCTATTTGGCATATTTTTGTCTTCTCTTTAATTATCTTTCAAAATCGATCAAAAAAATTTTTTTTTTTTTTTTGAGATAAAGATGAGGATCAAACCACTCAAATTACTTATAGTTTTGCTTTGCATGGCCGAGAGCGATACAATCGCATAGACCACAGAGTGACAACAAAGTCATTTGCTTTTTTTCTCATGTATTATAATGTTGTTATTGTGTACTTCTAATCCTAGCATCAAGTCTTTCTTGCTCACTAATGGAAGCTCCTTAAGAAAGATTAAGTTTTCAATTCAGAATCCCTTGACCTGCATGCATCGCCGAAAAGGCTCTGTAGTATATAACCTCTTATCAAATAGTCCTTAAACCTTCATAAGTATCATTTTGGTTCAAAGTATCAATTTGCTATCACTTTTGTTCTTAAATTTTTGAAATTACTATTTTGGTCCTAACACATCATTTATATCTTTAAAATTTGAAGTTTTGCAGTGGTACATTACTTTTGTTTAGTAAAAAATTTAGAATTTTTCTGAGCCATGTGATCAATGAAAAGATTCAGAAAATATGCTCCAGCAGCTACAATTTAGTACTAATTTTTTATCATAAATTGGAATCCTTCAATGATCATATGGCTCAGAACACTCCAATTATTTCTCAAAATAAAAGTTGGTGTACAGTAGGGTACTCCTAAAATTTTAGCTTAGATAACAAATTTGTATGCAAGTTAATCAATTCAT
Source organism: Cyperus esculentus (assembly GCA_030179965.1). Classification (NCBI taxonomy): domain Eukaryota; kingdom Viridiplantae; phylum Streptophyta; class Magnoliopsida; order Poales; family Cyperaceae; genus Cyperus; species Cyperus esculentus. The sequence goes on along the minus strand of JASGLE010000025.1, from coordinate 2,213,120 downwards.
TTCCTTGAAAAAGGGATTTTCTTTTCCATTTTCATTTTGTTTTCTTTGTTTTTTTGGAAAAGAAGAGAAGTAAAAGAAATCATGCAAGTACCTCGTATGCGTAATTGGCTCGTCTAATTAGGGAAGCATCAAACTAAAAGCATTCTCAATAAAGAAAAAAAATATCATAGAAAATGATCTGATCATTCCGAAGATAGTCAATTTCAGCATTTCCAAGAGATTTGAGTGCTCACTACCTTCTAACAGCGATGTCAAACGAAAGAGAGTTTCGTATTCTCAATCGCATCGTACCACCAGGTGATGAGGAAGATCGGTTAGCTCGGAAGCGCATTGGCAAGATAGAGATTTGCAGTATGGTATTATTAGTTTGTATAATCATTGCGGCATTTCTGGGCTGCATTTACATCACACGTGTAGCTCCACTGCGACAGATTCGGTTCTCCGTCATATACGCCTCCTTGTCAGGAATCGATCCTAATGCCACATTACCTTCACCTCCGGTAAATATATACAAAACAATGATTCTTCTTGTTCGTTTGATGATCATGAATGTACCAATAGATTGTTTGTTTGTCGAATGTCGAGTAGGTACTCCGCATAATGCTTCAACTGCAGAAAGCTTCCGAGAATAGCAAAGAAACACGCTTATTATGTCATGAGTACACAGATTTCTCGTACGATGGCGTCACGGTTTCATCACCAGAGTACAAAAAATGCTACAGCATAGAGCAACCGAGCGAGTACGTACTTCCGATACCGCTGTATCACGAGTACCAATCGAGCCTCCTACGGGAAAAACTTTGGAACGAGAGAGACACTGTCAGCTTCAATTTGTCGATGCATTTTAAAGCTGGCAGTCTGCCATCGAATCTTTAAACCGTTTCTTGTACCAGTGTGAGGATGGTAGAAGTAGAATCCTATGAGCCAGTACCGGTACCATGTGAAGTAAGCATGAAAATCAAACTATTTGATTAGGATATCAGAAATTTTGTGTTTCTGTACCGGTTCCTATATATCTTTACACCATGTTTGGTTAGAGAATAAAGTTAAAAAGGTATAACTCACTGTGTCAAGTAATGACATCATAAAATATTTTTGTTTGGTTAAGCAAGTGGAGGAATAAGAAGAATATACATTATTTTATTGTTATATTAACTAATATTGTTTTGTCATTATTTTATTAATATAATATTGGTATTATAATTAATAATATTATTAATATTTAATATTAATAACATTATTTTATTATTATGATAATTATATAATTTATTAATTTTATTGCTATTACTATTTTAACAATACTATTACCATCATTATTATTATTATTATCATCATCATCATCATCATCATCATTAACTATGATCATAAAAAATATTTATTGATATTATTAATTTTTTATTAACATTATTATATTATTTTATTATCATTAATATTATTAATTTAGGTGATTAATATTAATTACAAATATCTTTTTGTTAAATGCATGGGCTTCATGCTACTTAAATAGGGAGAATAAGTTATACCACCTATTTTGGCTCTTTAAATTAAGGAGCCAAGATTCTATGCTATTCTCTTTTATGCATGAGCAATTTATCCATGTTTGGCTCTTTAAATGGAGAATAAGGATATTATTCCTCATTTATTTCCTAACCAAACATAGTGTTAGTTCCTAAAACCTTATGTTCTTTCTTTCTGTTCTTTTTTTTTTTATTTTTTGATGATATTAACTGATGTAATGCAACACCTAATCAGTTGAAGATGCCTCATACAGTTTACATGCTAGGAAAAAAAAAAAAAAATTCCTAAAACGAGAACACCTAAATGCAAGTATAATAAAAGCAAGAAACACAGAGTACCAATTAAATGTTATATTTAGTTAAAGCATTGATGAATAATGAATTGTGTATTTGTGTTTGTGCTAGGTTTGAGTTTATTTTTGTTTGGCGAGTATGCCACGAATTACGCAAGTTCCGGTCGCATTTATTACAAGGGTTTACTGTCTTTGGTACTATTTTTTTTCCTTTCAAGGGAGTATATATTCATTATTTTATTGATTATCCTATTATTATTGATATCAACGTATGGTGTATGAATAATGCGGTAGCAATAATTGAGCAAGAACTCGAGATGACATCCATGCTGGCGGTTGCTATGCCATCTTCTCCGGCCATATCTCCTTGTCCGGACTCCTCAACGTCGATCTTGGCTGATGGTTTTTCGTTTAGGCTTCATTCTAACCAAACCAGCTCTCTTTCTTCTAGCATTTTGTGTCCAGATTCTACACGTAATGATGTTCAGGCCCAATCTTTGCCTCCGACATCCCTTAATCCGTCTCCTCCAGAAATTTCCAGTTCGTTCCCTCCAGTTATGTGGCGGCGCTACTCAACACCACTCAAGGAACTCTTTTTTGAGAAAACAAGAAATTCACAGGAAGAACAAAGAATATATGCGGCTGTGATGGCAAAAATTGAGTGCAAATTTCGCCATGACGGCTGCAATTCCATAGAGCTAACCACACCGGCTGCTTCGAACAGCCATCACAGGAAGTAAGAATGCCGAAAGAATTAGAATAGCCTGACGCCGGCCGAGTCACTGAGAATTGTTCTAGCAGTTAATTAGGTGCGACATAATATCAGAGAGGTTAATTCAGAAAAACACAGACCGAGAAATGGTCAGAGAGGTTAGATTCGCAGACCGACCTATATCAATCTTGTACGACCTGGATCTCGTTACAACAAATTTGCGGCTGTGATGCCGAAATTCGCACTTAATTTTTTGACAATGCGAATTTCGTAAATTGGAGGGAAAATGAGGGGGTTATCTGGGATAGCATGTTCGGTGCATTAGAGTCAGAGATGTGTACTGGTACCGCTACTGGTACAATAAAACACACTTGATATATATAATCACCTTCAAAAACATTAACACCGTAACTTTTCTTTCCATTTTTCGCTCCGGTTGACCGGTACGTCAACTTGCCTATTATAGAACAATTTCTGTTGGCGCCTTGGAGGATGCTGATGGGTGACGACTACAAGGGACAACACGTAGGGTTCTGTCAATGCAAAAGAAAGGAAATATCCACCTTATTTGAGAAGATAGAAAGAACTCGTACCGATTGCTCGTATGCTTAATTGGCTCATCTAATTTCAGAAACACGCACGACAACTGAAACTACTCTTAATAAAGAAAAAAAAAGATAATCACACTACAGATCTCTTTGTTTCAAAGTACACTAGTGGATATGATCAACATTTCCAAGAGATTATTAGTCCAACTGTAATTGATTTTTAAATTTCAACAGAGATGTCGACAGAAAGCGAGCTTCATCAAGGTTCCGATCTCAAAAGCACCAAGCGACGAAGAGCAAAATAGGCACAATCCGACGAAGATAGTGTGTTTTTGTGCTTTATTGGTTTTGCTTATAGCCAGTATTCCTGTTATATACATCATCTGGATCAAAATCATAGCTCCGCGTTGTCAAATTCGGTTCTCCATCGTATCTACCTCAATTGTTACAGAACTCGACCCCGACGATGACACGCTATCTTCACCTCCGGTACGTAAGTACGTACGATCTTATACATGATTTTTCTCGTCTTTTGCGATCATCATCAATGTACTATTAATAACTAATAGACTTTTTTGTCGCTAATTAAGCAGGAATTCTGCATAGTATTTCTAGCAGAGAAATCTTCCCGGGATAACTACGAAACACACTTTTGCCATAGCTACACCGACTTCTCATACAACGACATTGCGATTTCGACAACAGTTGACGACTTGGTGTCTTCCACATGCTACGACACGGAAGAATCAAGCGAGTTCGAGCTTCTAATACCGCTATATCGCGAAGGCCAACTGAGGAACCTGGGGGAAAGATTCTGGGTAGAGGAAGAGACCATTGTCTTCAATTTGACGATGCATTTTGATGCCAACTTCCTGCCCTCAAATACTTACACTGTCTCTTGTACCAATTTGAGGCTGGGAGCACCCCAATGGCCGGTACCATGTGAAGTAAGCATGACAGTTGAAGCCGTTTGACTAGCTAGGATTACATATGTATATGTATAATGTATATGGTGTCATCAAAAAAACACTTTTTAACTGTTATACCGCATGTTTAAAACTGTGCAGAAGACTCGTACATGTACTATGGAAGGGATAAGAGTGAAAAAAATTTACTCAAATTTTGACAGAATATGAGAGAGAGAGAGAGAGAAAATTAATCAATTTAACTTGAGGAAAGAGAGAAAATTAACCAATATTCTAAATAGCGCGCTATAACATTTTCGGACCTCAAACACTACGCTATAGACCAACGCTGCGCTAGTTACGCTATTGTCGCTATAGACGCAATAGCAGACCGCTATTGCATATAGCGCGAAGCGTCAAAATAGCACGCTATGGTACATAATATATTTGTTAGGTCAAACTATTATTTTTGCGGGACTTACTGACTTGAGAATTGTTTTGTCTCTTTTATATTATATTATATTATAATTAAATAAATATTTACTTTATAAATAATTTAATTATTATATGGTATCAATAATACTTCTAGTCTCAACGTGATTTTTCTTAAAAATGAAAAAATGGTTTCCAATTTATGACATCTTTTATAGGAAATAACATATTAATTTGTAATTGCTTAGATAATTTTGAATAGAAAAAGATACTATATCAGCTACCTTTTGAATAATAATTTAAATTTTGTACTGATTTAATGCTAATATTATAGTTTCTCAATTAATTTTGTATTGCTTATTGCTTTGTAAAACTTTTAATAGCATTCAAATTAAATATAAATATAGAATATATATTATGTAATTATTGAATACGCTATGTAGGATAGCTTACACTATAGCACGCTATAGCTGCGATAGCTTTTCGTAGACCTTTCCGCCATCCCGCTATAATCGCGATTTAGAACCTTGAAATTAACCAATTTAACTTGAAGGATGGATGCGGGGGAAAATTAAGAGGGACAGAGAATATTTCTCCTTTTTTTTTTTTTTTTTAGCAAAACGGGAGGGCCTCATTAAATTAATGAAAAAGTAAAAGTAAAGAAACACATAACACTAATTAATATTATATTCAGTTAAAACGTTGATGGTTTGTGTTGTGTTATGTTTAGTTTTGAGAGTTTTAATTTTGTTTTACGAGTATAGCTGGAAATTCAAATACTATGTTTTATTCCACTATGTTATTATATCATTAATATTATTTCCGTTGATTTTATTTGAAATGTTCCACTACTTTGATCTAATGACTTTATGTTTTTTCTCCTCATTAAATGAGATAAATGTAATATGTTCAAAACAAAATTCTACTCTTCCATCTAACATTTATTTATATATTTATAAATTATTATATTATTACTATAATAACATGTAATTACATCAAAATATTTAAAATTATGTTCAAATTTGTTTAATATAAATATTTTAAATTTTACAAAATTCTTCATTATTTATTTGATATTATTTTTCGAGGCGAAACTCGAGTTAGAACTCTAGTTTATTAATTCATCAATGGACCAATCGCGTTGCCCTAAAGATGGCCATCTAAATATAACAATTGATGAAAATAAGATATATAGCTATTCTACTAACCGAACAAATAATTGGATTACCTGCTCTCCTAATTTTTTTTGAATCAATGGCTACTCTCAATTCAATGTTCATCCAAATACATAATAAAAAAAAAAGACAATTCCGGCCTCCCCACTCCCAAAGTCCTAATGGAAAACAAAATTAATAGAAAAGTTCGGTGCTGTACACACGGAGTCTTCTTTTTTTGAAAATCCAGCATCTTAATCTTTTACTAATGAGGAGTTGTTAGAAGAAACAAGTAGACTGACAGCAAATGCCAAACTAAGATGACCGATCAGCTGTAAAGATTCTGGCAAAATCATACCAGTACCAGTACCACTGATCAGGAAACTCACAGGAAGGAAGGAAGTCCTCATCAACTCCTCATTTTATTTCTTTCTTCCATACATCGAGATCCAGGTCGCATGATAGGTCAGTCTCAGCAGATCTCAGATTCTCATTTGATCATTTCTCAGTCCGTGTGTTTTTTCATTTTTTTATTAACCTCTCTGATTTTATGTGACACCCAACTGCTGGAGCAATTTGCAGTGGATCTTTCTCCCGGCATTAGTAGTCATCAGACTAATAATTAATCTTTCGAGTAGTAGGTAACGTCTACCATTTTCACTTATCTACCGATCCATTGTATTTTTAATGAACAAATATCAATTTTCAGTGAAGATTTATATCTTTCTAATGAATAGATACATAACAGTTTCCAATGAACAGATACATAACGGTTTCCAGTAAACATTTATGCAACTGCGCTAAGTACATGAGTGCACGTGGTGTGTCACAACTGTGAGAGAGAATAGATAGGTGGCCTACTATATATATATATATAAGATGGACTTTCCATGTTTCTCTGAACTTTCGAGTTCTTTATTTCATTTAGCCATACACAATCGATATCGACCATGTTTGCAATCAACGATGCAGGATGCGCCAGCGATTATTATAATATAATCACTTATGGGTTGCACGGTGTTGTTCCTATAATTACAATATGAAATATATATTGAAATTCAGCTTAATTTTTTTTTTTTTTTTTGTGTATTTGGAGTGGATGATGCGCATGTAATGTAGAATGTAGATGAGGGCGTATCTTTTACTTTGCATAGACGGCACTTGACAAAACTTGTTCAATGAATGTAGTATGTGTATGTCACGTCTCATATTCATAACTTCAATGAAGAAAAGGTCCCACAAAAAAAATGTATTTATATGACTATATTATCCACATTAGTGGTTTTCTCGTTATAAGGTACAATTAGTAATTACTTTATTATTATAGCAAGAATATTGTGTTGACTTGTTTATATGAAAAGTTCTAGCTTAAAATAGTTTTTTTTTTTTTTGCCCTTTTTCTTTTTTAATTCAAATTCATCACAAAAACCAAAGAAAATTGCTAGTTAGCTATGTCTCAACCTTAATTTTAACCTAGCTAAATGTAATATGTCATTATTTATTTATTGTTGACAATTAAAGAGAATATCAACTTATAGTAGTTTTCATAACATACTAATTGTTGTTAATAACAACAACAACAACAAATATTAAAATTACATGGTCCTTGTAAAACCGCTGCTTATCCGGCTTAAGAATTTGAACGAATCACCATGCAACATTCTTTATTTCTATAAAAGGAATATTTCAATAAAACAACAAAAAATGAACAAAAAAGAACTATTAATTTCCTATAAGGGAACATATATTCTTTTGTTTCATTTCCAATTAATTAATTATTCTTAGGAAAAATAATAAGAAAACGACTGTCCTCACTCTATAATGTTTGTACGGATATTGAAATTTCAAGAAGTCATAATCATTATCCTATATATTTATTATTTGTGTTACTAAGTAATTAATTTTTGTTTGAATAAATAAACATTCTGTTCGTTAAGAATCTTACAAAACAGAATACTTGATATACAATACATTTGACAATATTAATTTTTCTGTCATTCCTATATTGATTTTATCAACTATACGCCATCATAATAATACAATAAAATCAACTTACTAACTTCATAATTTGTTGAAGGTGTCAAAAATCAAAATCATTTCGGATCCATGATGATCATGATTCATGCATACCCGATTACCCGTTCCAAATGACGCCCAACAACAACACCGCTCCGAAACCCGAATCACATGATCCCCGGCTGACTCGGTCCGCTCCTCCCAGATCCGACATTGACCAATCCCCCACCCTCCGATCCTCATCCAACACAAATCTCAAAGCGTCATCCTCAACCTCCCTCTATTTTTTTTAACCAAATATTGCGCACCGACCGTCCCCTTCTCCGAATTCATATCCCCTGCAGTTCTGCATCGTGCAGTTCACAGCGTCAGCCGTTGGATGGTCTCGAGATTCGTTCCATCTCGGATCTGGAGACGATCCAACGGCTGGCCCTGTGGACTGCATAATGCAATACAGCAGGGGATATAGATTCGCCGTTCTCCTCCTTTCCTCCTCCAATCAACGCGTCTTCTGTTCTTCCCATAAAAAAAACTAACATTCAGTTCCTCTTTTTCTCTTCCCAATTCAACATTCCAAATTATAGTCTTCCATTCTTCGTCATCCTTGTTCATCCACATTCCCATTCCCATTCCCCTTTTGATCATAATTGGAAGGTTGATTGTATTGTTGTTGGCAGCTGCTGCTACCAACTTTTCGAAGAAAAAAAAAGAAAGAAAGGTTGATTGTAAATTTATAAAATTTATAACAATTTCGTATGATGAAGATGTTGCGCGGCGATCAACTGAAGCAGCTGCGCGACATATTCCGCAGATTCGACATGGACGGGGACGGCAGCCTGACGCAGCTGGAGCTGGCGGCGCTGCTGCGGTCCATCGGGCTCAAGCCGACGGGCGACGAGCTGCACGCGCTGCTCTCCGCCATGGACTCGAACAACAACGGCGCGATCGAGTTCGAGGAGCTCGCGGCGGCGATCGCGCCGATGATGACGCAGCAGTCGCTGGTCGACCAGGCGCAGCTGCTGGAGGTGTTCAATGCGTTCGACAGGGACGGCAACGGGTTCATCTCGGCCGCGGAGCTGGCGAGGTCGATGGCCAAGATGGGCCAGCCGCTGACCTTCGTCGAGCTCACGCAGATGATGAAGGAGGCCGACACCGACGGGGACGGCGTCATCAGCTTCAAGGAGTTTGCCGCCGTGATGGCCAAATCCGCGCTCGATTTCTTCGGCGTCGCCGTCGCGTAGACAGGAGCGGAAGGAGGGTTTGTTACGAGTACTCATCCCCCGACTTACTGCAATGTGCAGTTCACAACGTCAGCCGTTGGATCGTCTCAAGATTCACGCTGGCACAAATCTCGAGACAATCCAACTGTTGATGTTGTGAACTGCACATTGCAGTACAGCAGGGGATATGAATTCGTTTGTTACCGGGATAGAACGGCCGGTGCATTAGCGACAGGCGTCGGCCGGCCTGGTCCACGGCAGGTCGTCGCAGTTGTTCTAACATCAGGACTGATCAATTTAATGCCTTTTTAGGATAGGTTAATTTGGTTATTATTTTTTTTTTTTAATTCTTTTTTTTGGTGTTTTTGTTGCCTTATTCAATTTGAAGTTGATGGGGGAATGGAAATATGGAATGGCAATTCAATTGTACATATCTGATTGTTGTGAACTTGTGATGGATTACTGGGGGTTGAACATTTTGAAAATGTTTAAGGGGGGCAGTAGAGAACCTACAAAGAGGAATTAGGAAGTTGGCATTTTCTAATTTTTTTTTTTCTGAATTAACTTACTTTGTTGTTGTTTATGATTTCTCTTTGCTTTTCACCTTTCTAATGTAATCAAAAGACTTGGTGGAAAAAATGCTTCGATTTCTTAGGAATTTCTAATTTTTGGACCTCCTTCATTGTTGTCTCATGCACAATTACATGGCTAGAAAGTGGAACCATGTTTTAGCACTTATTCCTTTATGTTTTATTGTTTTTTGCTGCTGAAATAGAAATACATAATAATTGGAGAGAATTTCTCACCTTTCAGTCAATCATAAACTACTCATATTATTAGCAATTGCCAGTCCAAGAAAGAAACAGTTGACACAACTTTATTTATATGTTTGGTAATGCTGTCGAGAATCCAGATTAGGAGACCAGATAAGTGACAACTGATTGCTGTTAGGCCCAACACAGCCACGCAATTGAATTGAATAATGTTCTTTTTGTTTTGGTCGTTGCAAACCGTGTACTTCTTCGGAGATCTCATGGAAATAGCATTAGAATTGCCCATCAAGCGGATTCCAGGATATTTCCTGTATGTTGATATCACCTCTGGAAATAAGGGAAACATCCAAAGAGGAGAGAAGAAAATTTGGGCCGGCGGATTGTCCTTGCATGACATTTCAATATTTCATCCTCAATAACAGTTACCAATTTTCATGTTTGAATGACAGTGTGAATTGTCAAGTTTGTCAACTGAACAATTGCAAATCATACCGTTGCACAAAATAAGTAGCCGAATACTTTAAGAACTTCTCTGTAAGGTGTAAGCTGGTCACACACATAAAAACTTCTGACACTTAGAGAAATATAAATATTTGATTACTGAGTTTAGTGAGGTTATGAAGCATTACAAACACAATGAAATGGAACAAAATCCTAGTTTACATGTGTTTTTCACAATGTTCCTGAAATATAATAGTTCTTTCATTCTTTTATTAAAAGAATAGTTTTCTAAGCATTGATTATGACAAAATTTAAATAATGGTTTCTAAAGCAAAAACAATACAGGAAACTCCTAATATTACAGGTGCTAGTTTCTGGAAAAAAGAACTATTTTCCAAGGTATTATGACATATATTAGGTCACTATTTCCTTGGCTCTAAAGCCTTCTCCTTCCTAATTACCTGAACCACCATCTCTGAACCGCCGAAATAGGTCTGCTCAAGAAGGGGGCGTACCGGTACAGATACGGGTTGACAGTTTCACCTATCTTGGTCCATGCACTTCGGTGGTACGCAGCTGTTGCTGGTGAATGGTACATAAGCTTCAATAGCTGCCAATTTAAAGAAAGTGGGATATCAACGCAAAAATCAATTCAACATTTTAATAATTGATAAAGCAAGATATTTTATGTTATGCTACATAATTACTGGTGTCATTATTTGGTTGATCAGCTGAGATCAGTTTAACAGAAAATCTGTATAAAACAAAATCTAACGAAGTCTGCTTGTGACACAAAGCCTTCCATCAGACTAAGAAAATCTAACCTGCCAATACATGAAGGTGTGAATTATGCTGCGGTGCCATCTGCATTACACAAATAACAGGATATAAGTTTCTACCAAGCAGCATATCAAATGCATCATAAATCATCATTTTAAATTTAAAAGTAGAAACATGTAACAACACACTTACGAGAGAAGAGACAAAACAAGGAGGAGCCCGAGAGCTATCTCAACATGAGAGCTAATGATTCCAAGTGTACTGGCATTGCTATCTACCCACAAACATGGGTCCTCCAAATATTTTCTAAGAATTGAGCAAAAATTTTTAGAAAAACGTTTGCACTGTTTGCCTTAATAGCAAATGAAATATATATTTATAGAACAAACCTGTATATGGTGGAATGACGAAAGTTGCGCCTAAGAAACTTGGCAGCATGCTCTAGTGCCCAGATTAAAACAGGAACCAAAGCAACTGTGCAAACCAAGCAAATATAAGCAAGCATACAAGAATCATTCTGATTTGTAGTAAAATATTTCTGCTGCGACTATTTTTTTCCTGACATACTATTGGCAATTAGATCGAGTAATTTGCAAAGATGGGGTCTTCAAGAACTGACAGATTACAGAGGTTTCCTGACAAAAATGTTATTGCCCTCTTATTTATGGTTATCCGTATTAAGGGGAGATATCATTTGAAAATGACTGTTTTGAAAGTCTTGACAATGCACTTTCACAAAAGTTCAAAAAAAAGATCTTAAAAAAAAAAAAGAATTTCAATATGTAGTCTTGAATTGATAATGTCTCTAGTATCATAAAACTTTAAATATCAATAGATAGATCACCAAAGACCATCAGATTTGATATAATTTGTAAGAGTTACAATTTTAATGGATTTTGATGAACAAACACTATACTTAAAAATGTGAAAGTTGAATCATAATCAATTTACAAGTTCAGCAAAATTTCTATATATATTTTTTCCTTTTTTACCATTTTTTAAAAGTTATGAAAAATTTATTAAAATTGCATTGTCAAGACAAGCATTGCCATGTGATCCCCTCTTTTAACTAGTAATGGGCTATGATAAGTTCCTTTCGCTGCTATCAAAAATTGCAGTCTGTTAGAAACTATGTTAACAACATGACGCACTAGCATATTCTCTCAAATGCATCTCCACATCCTAACTCTAGTTCTTGCATCCTCTCTATTTGATGCACTCTTTCCTCTCAGCTACTATGCGTTAAGATATCGGGTCCTTGGAAACTTAGAGAATCTCACACAGGATCTTCAATTAATGTGCATGAGGATCAGAGAGGGAGAGTGAAGGAAGTGAGTTTGGCAGATTATTTATTCAGCAATCCATCCATATCAGGTTATAATGTTGATCCCAACTTAAAAGGGTAATCAACAAATCATTCTATTCCGTTATTCATGTAATATTCTCAAATAAAATAAAAAAGAGCTAGCTCAAAGACAATTGACTTACACTTGAGGTGTGTATGAGATGTAATAAACGTAAGGCAATAAACCAGGCGAATAAATTCCTTGGTTCCAAGTATGCCTTGAAACCATGGCTGAAGGGTTTGCAAATTCCATGCTCTTGGTTTCTGGCAAAAGATAGAAAAAAAAAAACTATCATTAGAAAATATATTTTCTTCTGCAAGTTTCAACAAAGTTCTTTATGTATTAATATTTTGTACATGTGTTGAATTAATTGTAACCAACTCTTGCATTAGATGATTAAAAAAATGTTAAACCCAAATAGGTACCATTCGACATTTATCTAATAATGCAGATGAAAAAACAAGAGAACAAAGAAGAAGAAGAAGACAACGAAATCATCATTGTAATTCTTCTCATTTCCAAATTCTTGTCTTGGACCCTGTCTTGATTGATGAGTTTGTCAAGTTAATTTGTTGTTCAATATGTTTGATGCAACAAAATGAGCTATGATGAATTGATAACAAACTTTCTCCCTTTGTTACATCTCGCACCACTTATTCTCCTCCTGAGACCTCAGCAATAATCACGATGATATAATGAAAAAATGTGGAGGAAGTTTGGTCCTAATTATGTTGTACAATATCAACTCTAATGGTGAATTGTTACTCACCAGGGTAGTTTATCATGCTCAATATGTCGTTTAGAGGTTAAAACTTACCCCGTGATCAGTGTACAAGGAATAAAAGGCCGAGCATGTTGTGCCGAGTAAAGCCAACCGATACGCCTTGTTAGAGAAATATTTTGGTACTATAGGAAGAATACCAACTAAGCCGACAAGTATCACCTGTCAGATAAATCCTGTCAGCCATTGCTAGTTTGCTAAAATGCCAGAGCTAACTTAATAAACTACAATAAAAAAAATTACACATATAGAATATCATGGGCGGAGCCAGAAAATTTTTTAAGGGGTTCAATTACTATACTAAATTTTATGATATGTACAATAACTACAATACAACATTAAAAAAAGAATTATGGGGTTCACAATGGAATAATTTTTATATTTTTTTGGGTTTCAAATACATGTTTTCTTAAGAAAATACTTGTGCGGCATAACAAATTCCATATAAAATTATACAATTTGGATATTGAATGGGGGACATCGAACCCCATTAAATCAATGTAGATCCGCCAGTGTAGAATATACATATATATAAAGGGAATCATTTCAATTGCCTTACCCATGAATTAAGAGAAAAATGAATGGATCTTTGATCAAATGGCCTTGAAGTTGTATCTCTAGCTGATTGAGTACTGGATCCTATACAAAACATTTGAATTTGAGAAATTAAAATGAATAATCATTACTATACAAATATTAAAGAAACTACAACTGAGCAAGAAATATAATAGAGGATTAGTTCAGAAACAATCGGCTAACCAAATAATAACCATATGTGAGACCGGTTCAGTCCTAGTGTTAGATTGACATTTTGTAAATAGAACAAGGCTTAGATGAGAATTTTGATAATTATCAGTAGAGATATATTATCATTACGAGGACATTGCATGTAACAAAATTATCATCCATGACCATGTGTCATAAGATGTAAGAGCACTAACAAGAACCAAATAAAATACTACAACACATAAACATTTGCCGGTTTGATTTGATGCTTTAGGGACCATGAAAATTCTCAATAATGCAATGTATACACAGACTCTGCAGTACAATGGAGTGGCGAAGATCAGGATCGTGAAAGCCACAAAGACTGAGATGAGGATGTAGAACCTGTGTCACGAGGCCTGGAAGTGTTGTCGGATGCAGGAGTTGCAGACGGCCGTCTAGTAGGTCCAGAAGACTGAGATGAGGAAGGTCCTGAAGACTGAGACGAGCTAGCCGACATTGGCTCAACCACAAACTCGGGATCCTACAACATAACATAATCAATCAATCAAATAGTTAACAATCACCTATCAAATCCAATTCAATTTCCAGATAACCTCCTACTATAATGAGTTCATCTGCTATAGATCGGCTAAGCAACCTTTTATTTTGAATCAAGTGGTTATTATCAAACATTTTTCTTTAATTGTATCAAAAATAATTGTATCTAAAAGACATATCGTGACCACCCGATTATAAAAAATGAATGATCTATATTTCATCTGATCCACAGCAGAATTAGCCATTAAACTATATAGACACATCCGAATTAGCAGACAGCAATTCAGCTCACAACAGCCTCAATTGGCAACAAGAGTCACTCAAAATTCCGAATCTGGCAGCGAATCTCAACTCCCCGAACTCAATTCAGTAACAGACTACCAGTACAGTACCACCAGAGTGAGTAAGAAAGACAAAGGGGCTCACGATGTGGCGCTTGTAGAACTTGCGCTTGAAGTGGTCCTTGACCTTGAGGTCGTCGGCCATCGCGGGCGGGAGGAGGACGTTCTCCCAGTAGTCGGCCCATCGGGGGTCGCCCTCGTAGTCGTAGGCCGCCGCCGCGATCCGCTTTATCTTCTGCGGATCGTTGTCCCCCTCGCCCATCTGTGTCTCTTACGAGTGTTTTTCCGTCTGCTGTGTGATGATTCTGTCTGTCTAGGTGCTTTTTTCAGAGGCTCCGAGCAGAAGAGAAAGAAGACCTTGACGATCGGTTTGGTTGTTTCTCGTTTCTCTACCAGGATATTTTTATTTGTTTTTTGGTCTGTTTATTACTTTATTCTATTTATTTATTTATTTATTTGGGGTCTCAGAGTGCGTTTTTGGAAGTGGAACGACTCAATTGAGTATTTGACAGGTTTGTTTATTTATTTATGAGCTTTTTTTTGGTGTTGCTTCTGTAATTCCATAAGATAATAATTTTAACGGTTATAGATGAACTTAGTATGGGATAATATTTACTTATAGTTTTCAGATTGAAAAAAAGTTTTTATTTTATTATTTTATTTTCAGGAAAGAAATAAATCGATGGCTATAAATGGACTCGAGTTTTATTTGGATGGAATTCTAATTTCTGCCCAATTTTTTTGTATTGGGCTTTATTTGTTATCTCTCTATACAGGCTTAAAAGAATGATTTGTGTAGAAGCCCAGAATATGTTGAGCATATTGGATGGAATTCTAATAGGGACTACTGTGACTTGCAGGCTGCTCCAGATTTAATTGTTCAACAAAAAAGAGAAACATCTTGCATCAACTGAAAAACCATTCGTACATTCATAAATATGCTTAAAACTTTTACTCGACAAAATGAACTGGAGACTCCTACTATAACGAAACCACAGAGACTAGCACTAGGGTGGAAAACGACTTATACAAGGAATGCCACAGCCAGAGAGAAGCAAAACAAACTCATCTCAGATGCGGAGAATTGGATGCTTTGCCCGAGCAAGCTTTTTATTTGTACAAAATGTAACAGGATACACTCCGAAATGTAACAGACACATCCCGAAAATGTAACCTATAGACGCTATGGACAGTTTTTCTATAGATGATATAGACAGTTTTTCTATAGACGCTAGGTATTACTCCAAAAAAAAACAAAAGAAAAAACTCCCCATACTGATATTGTATTATGGCAGACGAGATATACAATAATCTTTTTTAGAAAATATATACAATAAAAAAATCTTAAATAAGCTTAATTCGAAACTATTTGAAATAAACGGGCCATCGTAATTCAATAAGGGAAGCTGCCATAAAATAACAATGAAATGAACAACCTTCCCTTAAAAAAGAAATATAATTCCCTCAAAAACAATGAAATGAACAACCACAACAGTAAATTTGGATACGTGATCAGGAAAAGGGATAGAAATTTTAATTTCTCAATTGGGGATCTCGAGCCCCACTTGAGGGTCCCTCTAAAATGAATAATGGCTTAGGAATAGTGTTTTCTTTAGAATCTAGGCCGCCCGATTGATATCTAACGTTCTTATCGTTTATGCTGACATAAGACATCATGTCACTTATATGTTTTGAGCCCCCACTTTGCACCCAACCTTTTTTTTTTTACTTTTGTAACCCCACTTTGCACGCACTAGTCTCTATTAATTGATCATCTTCTTTCGTCTCTGTTATTGATTTAATAGCAAATTGAATTAAATAAAAAATTAAATCAAACAAAAAATCACATAAAAAACATATAGCTTTTTAAATGCCATCATGTTATGTCTCTAGACATTGATATTGAAACAAACTTGCAATAATAAACAAAAAATAGAAAAATAGATATACATAAAATAGGAGATATCATTTAAGTTTGAGTTAGTATTGCTATTGCATTAGTAGACATAAATTGTTGGCTGCCATGAGGCCAAGGTAGAAAATATTGTTGCAAGCATAAAATTCCAATTTACCAAAATATTTTTCGATGGCAAAATAAATATAAAAAAGCTTGGTTTGCGTCGAATCCAAGCTTTTAAGATATGTGTCGTGACTCTTAACAGTAAGATGATCATTTCACGGGTTTACGTTAAAGTGGAATTACATAGTTGTTAAATATAAAGGCTAGACATACACTTTCATACAATTGAGTTCAACACATTAATTGAGCGGCTCGAGTTTCTTTCTTTTTTTTATTATTTCTTCCCCAATTTATTTTGTATAGTTATAATAAATTCATTTTATTTAGCCACTTAATTGTACATTAATAATATTTGAATAGATGGAAAAGCATCTGTTGCATAGAAGTGAGGATTGAAAAACTAATTAACCTAGTATTATTCCATTATAAATAATATTTTCTGTAATTAAATTTCAAATTCTAAAGCCATTATATGTTTGGGTATCAGGATCAATGCCTAAAACTAAAGCAGATGCTTCCCAGCAGTCCAGCACCTTTTGTGCACACATATTACCTAAAACATTCAGATAAATAATAATATAATATAACCAAGTCGGAAGGGAAGAGGCGCGCAGTTCAGAAAAAAAGAAAGAAGGCAGGCCCAAAAGAAGAGGCGCCGCTGTACAATAATACTTGGGGCTGTGGACTTCAGTCCGGACCTGTCGCTGCACAATAAATAACACTTCGGGCTGTGGACCTCCAGGCCGCGGTACCCATCGGGCTCACCTCCAGGCCTTGGCTACCGCAAATAGGCTTCGGGCCACCCAATCAGACCATTTTGGTACGTTTAATGAGGGAGCCGCTGGCTACCGGATCGCTGGACTGTCGGATCAAACCCGCTTTAATTTACTAACCCGCAGTTCGGACCCGATATCTCTGCCGAGTCGCGGTTTGTTCGAAACTTTTCAGTTTTCGCTCGTTCGTTCTATTGGTACGTGGCAAGGTCCACTGTTGGGAGTTTTAATTAAGTACATAATTTAGATCATCAATTTGTTTTTCATATTAGTTCATATTTGACTTTGCAACAATTTTTGTCGGTAGTTCACTATTGGGTAGATTTTTTTTCTTCTCTGTACCATAAATTAACTAGTTTGTAAAACTTTTTATATTTTCCGTATTAATGATGATTAAGGTCACAATTTCCTTTTAATTAATTAGTACCTTCTTTTCCTAATTTATTTTTTTTCTGTGAATTTTACAAGTGAAATCGAGATATTCATATTGAATATGAGATTTTGATATACCAACTTTTGTTTGGTAAAAAAAAATGAAAAATAATTCTTTAGAGCCATATATGAGCAATGAAAATAACTATAAAGAAAAAAAGATACTTCTTTTATTCTATTTATCATTATCATTATTATTATTATTATTATTATTATTATTATTTAAATTATTATTATATAAATTTTAATGTCAAAATCTAAAATTGTCAAACAAAAAAAAGGATGGCTGTCTGCTGTCAATCTCAGTTAAGATAGTGGACTCTTCCAGTGAGTAAGGAAACTAAAAAAGGGCCCAAACCTATGATTCTCCATCTATGATTCTATAATAATAATATGGACTGAGGAGTGAGGAGGCCTCAAACCTAATGGACGCTGTCTTGGGTTAATTAACTCGGCCCGAAGGTCCGGCTCGAAGTGCGTCTGCGGGCCACTCGGTGCGGGCCTGGACCATCACACACCGTCCGATCAAATCATTCATCAGGCCGCTTGATCGTCAGTGGTTATCGGAGTTTAACGGCGTCGGATCTGTACCTGTTAGCTCCTCTGATCGCCGTTCGTCTTTGTTTGCCGCCGACGCCGTCTTTGTTATTGTGCAGTTCAGAATTTTGTGCTTAATTAAGCTGTACAAGAAATGAATGTGATTCACCTTTTACAGTCCCAAATTCTATGGAGTTATTTGTAAATTCCGCCTAACTCAGAGCAGAGATTGGTCCCAAATCAGTTTGTCAAGAATTAAATAAGAAATTAGGAACATAAAAAATACATCCTTCCATTACATAAACATGACATGAAAATGGAAGCATTCCAAGATTGCTAAGAGCAATATTGCTGGTGACCTCACTGACAAAATTGAAAACATTTTGTAGCCTCACTGATCATACGATTTCCAGTGAATTTAGTGAGCATATCACCAATATTAACATGTAGGTTTCGCATTACCAGTATTGAGGCCACACAGGTAGTTGGGACACATGCAAAAGCATTTCTTCTTTACAAAGATAATTCCTTTTCGAAAGGAGGGATCTAATAACCATGGGCATTGTTCGACAAAGATTTATCTATGACAAAACCTCCACAAACCGCCAATCCAGTCTTGCTAATATGGCCCAATTAAAACCGACCAATCTTCTCTCCACTCATGAATATACCATCCATACTGGAGTAAGTCGTCACGTCAGTGAAGAACTGACCGACGTGTTTAGGTGTCAACAGGCGGCTGGAGGCGGAAGCGGGCCTGTTTCATCGCTCCAAGTATCTCGTCTACTACATTCCACACAGCTCCCCAAAATGTGCATGACACAAGTAGGCATCTTACTGTAATTCTCTGTTGCTCCATGTCGAACCGGTCCGGCAGATCATATATGTATAACGGCGCAATGTCTGGGTCACATTGTGTGGAATTCTTTGAGGGTTTCTGGTTCTATGAGAACATCAAATTTGGCATCATAACATGGGAAGAGGGATGGGAAGAGGAAGTAAGATACAGCAGAGGATAACAAGAAAAAGAGAACATTGAGAACTTTCACATTCGTGTGCCTGAAGCAAAAATATGGTCAGTATAACATTTAAAATTATATATATATTTTTTATGCTAATAGGGCCATAATCTCAAGGCCTATAAAACATACAGGCCCGATAAGGTCCAAAAGGTTCGGCATGCATCTAACAGTCCGCTAGCTGGAAATCTCCAAGATAGCCGGCGCCTGGGAGGCCCAAAAGGCCCAGGACATCCCAAAAAGGCCAAAATAAAGAGCGCTATTGCATGACCGAAACGCGTCACCCATGCACAGGCCTACTCTTTACACGTGTCAACCACCCATTTACCGCTTACTTTACACGTTACCTTCTTTTAGGCCCTATATAAGTAACTGCGAAGAAAGAGGGGTTCAAATCTCATTTATTGTCATATTACTGACATTTACACTCTCTATACACACATAAACAATAAATAACAAATTAAGTACTTATATTTATAATTCTAATTCTAGTGATTATGAAACATATGAGTCGTATTTATACCTCTTAGACAGATAATTATGATAGACATAACAGAGAAACTGAGATTGATAACTCGTAACCATTTTTTTTTTCAAACAGACATTTACATTTTTCTCATATAAAGTACATATGCAGACGTAATACACGACAAAGGACAAACATTTATGTTGTCAAATTAAGTATCTATAGTTTCCATTACGGTGCTTATGAAGCATATATGACGTACTTATACATCTCAAACTTGTAATTATGACAGACATAACAGAGAAATAGAGATTGAGAACTCATAATCTTTAATATTTTTCAATCAGACATTTGTATTTCTCAAAAAGTACATATTCAGATATCATAAACTTTAAAGGAGAAACATTTATATTGTTAAAATAAGTTTTTATAATTCCCATTGCGGTATTTATGAAGCATATGAGACGTACATATAATTCTCAAACTATTTATATTTTGCAATCAGACATTACAAAATAACTGCGAAAGATAACTCATAACTATTTATATTTTGCAATCAGACATTTGTATTTCTAAAAAAAGTACAAATTTAGACAACATATACTTCACATGACAAAAATTTATATTGTAAAATTAACTATTTATATATTTCATTCCGGTGTTTATGAAGCATATGAGACTTATCTATACTTATTAAATAAGTAACCACACCAAACATAACATAATAACTACTATAGATAACCCAAAACAATATATATTTTTCAATCAGGCAATTGTATTTCTCATAAAAATGCATATGCAAACATAATATACGGCAAATGACAAGCATTTGCATTGTCAAATTAAGTTTTTGTAGTTCCCATGCGGTGTTTGCGAAACATATGTATGCATATTTCTAAGATTAGTAACCATGACTATTTATATTTTTCAATCAGACATTTATATTTCTCACAAAAGTACATGTGCAAATATCATAAACGGCAAATGAACATTTATAGTGTCGAATTAAATACTTATATTTGTCATTGCGGTATTTATGAAACATGTAAGACGTATTTGTACTTCTCAGACTAGTAATCATAACAAAAGATAGTAACTGAGATAAATTATTTGTAACTACTTTATTTTTCAATCAGTTATTATTATTTTTCATAGAAATACATATGCCGAAGTCATAAAAGGCAAATGACAAACATTTATATTCTCATATTAAGTACTTATGCAATTATAATATATGGCAAATCACAAGAATTTGTATTGTCAAATTAAATGTTTGAAGTTCCCGTTACGGTGTTTATGAAGCATATGATACGTATTCATACTTTTAAGACTAGTAACCGTGATAAGCATAGCAAAATAAATGAGAGAGATAACTCATCACCATTTATATTTTTCAATCAAACATTTGTATTTCTCATAAAATTAATATGTGGATATGATAAACGGCAAACGATAAAGTTTATACTATCAAACTAAGTATCTATAGTTTCCTATTTATAGTTTCCTATTGTTGTGTTTATGAAGCATATTAGACGTATTTGTACTTTTCAGACTAACAACCACTACAAACATAACATAATAAATGCGAAAGATACCTCATAACCATTTATATTTTTCAATCAAACATTTGTATTTCTCATAGAAGTACTTATGTGTACACATCATAAACTGCAAATGATAAAGTTTATACTATCAAACTAAGTATCTATAGTTTCCTATTGTTGTGTTTACAAAGAATATAGATAACTCATGGCCATTTGTATTTTTCAATCAGACATTTGTATATCTCATAAAAAATGCATATGCAGACATAATATACAGTAAATGACTAGCATTTCTATTGTCAAATTAAGTATTTGTAACATGGTGTTTGTAAAGCATATGTGTTGTATGCATACTTCTGAGACCAGTAATCATGACAAACATAACAGAACAACTGTGATAGATAACTCATAAACCATTTATATATGCGATAGATAACTCATAACCATTTATATTTTCAATCAATCATTTGTATTTCTCATTAAAAGTATATATGTAGATATCATAAACAAAAATGAATATTTACATTGTCGAATTACGTACATATATTAATTATTACGGTGTTCATAAAACACATGAGACGTATTTAACTGATTTATACTTCTCATACTAGTAACCATGACATACGTCAGAGTAAAGTAACTAAGAGATATAACTCGTAACCACTTATATTTTTCAATCTTAGTATGTGTCATAGAAATACATATGCAGACATCACAAATGGCAAATGACAAATATTTATAATGTCAAATTAAGTATTTGTAGTTTCCATTGCGATGTTTATGTAAACCTGGCAAACATAATAGAATATATGAGAGAGATGATAATTGTAGTTGTTAGTGAAGTACATATGCAGAAATCATAAACGGCAAATGACAAACATTTATACCGTCAAATTAAGTATCTATAGTTTCGATGCTCTGTTTATTTAGCATATGAGATGTACTTATATTTTTCAAATTAGAAACCAAGACCGACATAGATGAATAACTGAGAAAGAAAACTCATAACCAATAATATTTTCCAATGAGACATTCGTATTTCTAAAAAAAAAAATGCATATTTCGATATCATAAACTTCAAAGGACACACATTTATACTTTCAAATTAAGTATCTGTAGCATCCATTGCGGTGTATATGTAGGATATGAGACTTAGCTATACTTCATAGACAAGTAACCATGACAAACACAACAAAATAACTACGATAGATACCCATAACAATATATATTTTCCAATGAGACCTTTGTATTTATTAAAAAAATATAAATTCAGACATCATAAACTACAAAGATATGATATACAGCAAATGACAAACATTTGTATTGTCAAATTAAGTATTTGTAGTTCCCATTGCGGTGTTTTATGAAGCATATGAGACGTATGCATACTCTGAGACTAGTATCCATGACAGACATAAGAAATAACTAAGATAGATAACTCATAACCATTTATATTTTTCAATCAGACATTTATATTTCTCACAAATATCATAAAACAACAAATGAACATTTATAATGTCGAATTAAGTACTTATATCTGTCATTGCGGTGTTTACAAAACATGTGAGACGTACTTATAGGGCTTGTTCGGTAGTAGGGATCAAGGAAATATGGATCAAGAATTTAAGCCCCACTAAGAAGCTAATGTTCGGTGACACAAAGGATTATGTTGTGTTCAAAATGAATCCCTCATGGAGTTCAATTGATTTCATTAGAAATGACATGAAAAGAAATGATTGTGAATTGAATTTTTGTGTTCAACACAAAATTAGAATAGAATTGAATCTTTTCTTTTTTGCCATCAAATGATTCAAATACAAAGGGATGGGATTCTATTTTATATAACATGACATTTTTACCCTTAAAACCAAATAAAGGTTGTTTTCATCTCATATGAATATGTGCTGCCAATTTTTATGCTTACAACGAAATATAATTAAAAAAATCAGTGATTTTAACCAAACTATTGATTTTAATCAAAATTACTACTGACCAAAATTACTCATAACAAAAATCAGTACCGAGCACACAAAATAAAATCAAAGAGAAGTAATTAATGTGGTTACTGGTGTGAGAATACTTGGCTTAGAAAGCATACTAACACATATCACCACTGTAACATTTTGCCTCACAGTGAGTATACTTTGCCAAAAAAAAATGGTCACTGTTAAGTTGCATATGGCTATCAGCTAGAGGCCAAAAGCAAGAGTCAAAGCTTTTCTTTACCAACTTGGTACTGTGCTTCCAAATCCTTAAAGAAGAAAGGAAAATTCACACTAAGCCAACAGGAAAATCAACAGAGTAGGGAGATGATCGTTGGGAGCGAGCAACCAGGTGAGGGACTACCGGACGAGCGTTGGCAATGCCAGGTAAGAGCAACCACTTGATGCTCGGTGGAAGGAAGTCAGGGAGGGAGGAGATAGAGTAGGGAAGAGAGGGGTCTTTTATCGATCAATAAAAGAGGGCAAAATTGGTATCGTAAAATAGGGTTTCTCCCTCAGAATGAAATCGCGGCAAATCCCTCCGATTTTCACAGGAAAATTTGGAGCAAAAATTTCCCACCAAATCGTTCCAAATGAAGTGAATTATTGCTCGTGCCTTTCATTTTGAGCAGGGAACTAGAATCTCATTTCTTATTTAATGGGGATGAATTCATATTGAGCACGGTATTAGTATGGCAGGATCAATGAAAAAAAAAATGGAAGGGCCTTGAGGAGGTGTACTTATTGAGGAACATAATTGTAAAAAAAATCACTTTTAGAGGCTTGAGGAGGCAGAATTCTTGAGGAAGGATGGGGTGTGGATCAAGGAATGTAGCTAGAGGAGGGTCCCTGATCTTCCTTGAGGAAGGATTTTTCGGGAGAATCAACGGAGATCAAGTCGTTGAGGAGGCTTGATCCTCCTTAAACCACCCCTGCCGAACAGGCACATAATTCTCAGACTTGTAACCATGACAGATATAACAGAGTAGAGTAACTATGAGAAATTACTTGTAACTACTTATATTTTTCAATCAGATATTATTATTTCTCATAGAAATACATATGCCGACGTTATAAACGACAAATGAAAAACATTTATAATGTTAAATTAAGTACTTCTGCTTATCATTACTGTGTTTTTTATACATATGGGACGTACTTATAATAGAATAACTGAGGTAGATAAACTCATAATCACCTATATTTTTCAATTAAACATTAGTATTTCTCATAGAAGTACTTATGCAAACATAATATACGGCAAATCACAAGAATTTGTATTGTCAAATTAAATGTCTGTAGTTCCCGTTACGGTGTTTATAAAGCATATAATGCGTATTTATACTTTTCAGACTAGTAAACATGACAAGCATAACAGAATAAATGAGAGCATCTCATAACCATTTATATTTTCAATCAAACATTTGTATTTCTCATAGAAGTACATATTCGGACATCATAAACGGCAAATGACAAACTTAATACTATCAAATTAAGTATCTATAGTTTCATATTGTTGTGTTTATAAAACATATGAGACGTATATATATTTCTCAGACTAGGACGATGACAACCATAATATAATAATTGTGAAAGATAACTCATAACCATTTATATTTTTCAATCAGACATTTTTATTTCTCATAAAAATACACATGCAGGCATAATACACGGCAAATGACTAGCATTAGTATTGTCAAATTAAGTATTTGTAGTTCCCATTACGGTGTTTGTAAAGCATGTGATATGTATGCATACTTTAGCATATGATATGTATGCATACTTTTGAGACTAGTAATCATGACAGACATAAGAGAATGACTGAGATAGATAACTCATAACCATTTATATTTTTCAATCAGACATTTATATTTATCATAAAAGTACATAGAGCTAGACTATTATACTAACGTTGGCATTTCAGGCCGAAATGCTAACGACTCAAAATTTATGTTATCGTATCCAAAATCATGATTTATGGTGCTCAATAAATTCTTTATATGAAAACTAGGGGATGATCGCGCTCGGCGCGATAGTTGTTTGTTAAATGTCATTTTTTCAAGAGTTACACTATAACGATGGTTGACCGTTATAAGATAATTACGTTATGCAACATTTTGTACTGTTAATTAACAAATAATGATAAAAGTTGTAAATAAACCATTTACAAATAATAAAAGTTAGTCATGTTTTTATACATTGAAAAAGAGCAGTTAGGATTGACATGCTTGTTTATGAAAACCTGCTGGCCATACATATATTACGAATTTAATATTGTGACAGCAGATTTTCAGTGATGGAGAATTGCAGGTTCATTCTAATAGATGCTGAAGTAGTTGACATGCTCCTTTCTATTTCTGTTTTTGAAAGCATCAACATAATTAGAAGGAGATGCAAAACATGCGTACTGGCAGGTTGCATTGTAAATTATAGCTACGCAATTACAAGCTAGATGTATTATTGATATTGCAAATATGATGGTGTGAGTAGATGTTTGTTGTCGAAGCTCTTCCAGTTAAATTTGTCAAGGATTTCTTGAGACCTATATACATAATCAAAACTCTGTTGAAGACCATACATTTATGATGAAATAGCAACAGTTCTATTATATTTTCTACTTATTAGTTCAACTAATACATGAACTGTTACTATTGCAGTTCATACAAAGGCCTTTGTGAATGCAAATGACCACTTTGCAGCTTAAAATTAACACCATATGCATAATGTATCTATGGTCTGTAGACTGTAAGGATCAACTTGGAAATTGGAATGAAGGACAATACACTTTTTGCAACTTAAAAAACTGAAGGACAATGCACTTACCAACTGTTGTAGTAACAATTGTTACTTAATTTATTTTGGTTTTCCTTCGTCACACAGAAAAAAAAAATAGATTATACATGTATCATACTAAATTTATTTAGTAACAATTAAGAAAAATGAAACACTGAAGGACAATGCAAAAAGTGCATATGGTGTCAATTTTAAGCTGATTCTTATAGTTGATTCTTACAATTTCTTAAGTAACCAAGTTTATCTATTTGGTACATACCAATGGAATGGAGCTCCAAAGCCTAGCTTCAATTGGTTTCTGCAGAGTGTAGACTGAACCCACCGAGATCGAAATGCAGAATTTGCTCCAAAATATGAACTATTTTACCTGAAAATATCAACAATTACATCATTCATTACCTCTTTCACCAAACATAATTCATCAGTAAATAATTGAATTTGGTACTCACCAATTGAATGGAGCTGGAAACCCTAGCTCCAATTCGTTCCTGTAGAGCGGATATTGAGTTGAAGAATTACTGACATAACTTGTGGTTACTTGAGAATGGGAGCGACTCACGGTGACACTAGAAGAGGCGCGCTGTGACACTTGGAGAGGCGCGCGGTGACACTGGAAGAGGCGCGGTGACAGCTCAGGGAGAGACGAGGCGACACTGGGAGAGTCGTGCTCACAGTCGAGTCGGTGACAATAGGGTCATGAAGTTAGAAGTGAAATGGAAGAATGAAAGTTCTGGAATTGACTCAACATTGGGAGAGAAGCCATTGTTTCCTCCCATCTCCCATGTCATCTATTTCTCTGATCCAACGGTTATAATTTGTTTACTGTTGGTTACTGTTGCGAAAACGGTAACAGCAAAACAATGGACGCTCTAGATCTCAACAAATATCAAATGGACGGTTCACATTGATTTCAGAAGTTTCCCAAGCCACTGTAGAAGATCTGCAATCCCCTTTATAATTATAAGAATATTGGGGTATACAAATTTTTCATTTGTAGAATTTTCTGAGTATTTGTTTTGCATTTTTTAAAATAGCATATACAAACATCAATATTTTATTAATATTTATAAGCTATTTTATAAAATAAAACAAATACTTAAAAAACTCTTAAAATGAAAAATTTTTGTATACCCCGATATTTTCATATAAAGAATTTATTGAGCACCATAAATCGTGATTTCCGACACGATAACATAAATTTTGAGGCATTAGCATTTCGGTCCGAAATGCTAACGTTAGTATAATAGTCTAACTCGAAGTACATATACAGATATCATAAACAACAAATGAACATTTATAATGTCGAATTAAGGACTTATATCTATCATTGAGGTTTTTATGAAACATGTGATACGTATTTATAATTCTCAGACTAGTAACCATGACGGACATAACAAAGTAGAGTAACTAAGAGAAATAACTTGTAACTTATATTTTTCAGTCAGATATAATTATTTCTCATAGAAATACATGCCGATGTCATAAATGGCAAATAACAAACATTTGTAACGTCAAATTAAGTACTTTTGCTTATCATTACTGTGTTTTTGATAAATATGAGGTGTACCTATATTTCTCAGAGTATTAACCATAGCAGACATAATAGAATAACTGAGGGAGATAACTCATAATCACCTATATTTTTCAATCAGATATTAGTATTTCTAATAGAAGTACTTATCCACACATAATACACGACAAATAACAAGAACTTGTATTGTCAAATTAAATGTTTGTTGTTCCCACTACGATGTTTATGAAGCATATGATATGTATTCATACTTTTCAGACTAGTAACCATGACTAGTATAGCAAAATAAATGAGTGAAATAACTCATAGCCATTTATATTTTTCAATAAACATTTGTATTTCTCATAGATGTACATGTGCGGACATCATAAACGGCAAATGATAAATTTTATTCTATCAAATTAAGTATCTATAGTTTCTCATTGATGTTTATGTGTTTATGAAGCATATGAGAAACACACACACACACACACACACACATCTATCTATATATATATATTTCTCAGACTAGTAACCATGACAAACATAACATAATAACTGTGAAAGATAACTAATAACAATTTATATTTTTCAATAAGACATTTTTATTTCTCATAAAAGTACATATGCAGACATCATAAACGTCAAAGGACAAAAATTTATATTCTCAAATTAAGTATTTATTGTTCCTATTGTGGTTTTTAGAAGCATATGAGATGTATCTATACTTCTCAGTCAAGTAATCATGACAAACATAACAAAATAACTACAATAGATAACCCATAACATTTTATATTTTTCAATCAGACATTTGTATTTCTCATAAAAATGTATATGTAGACATAATATACAGCAAATGACAAGCATTTTTATTGTCAAATTAAGTATTTGATTACCGTGTTGTGAAGCATATGAGTCCTATGCGTACTTAATTTTGAGACTAGTAATCATGATAGACAGAGAATTGCTGCGATAGATAACTCAAAACCATGTATATTTTTCAATCAATCATTTGTATTTCTCATTAAAAGTATATATGCAGATATCATTAACAACAAATGAATATTTATAATGTCCATTTACGTACTTATATTTATTATTACTCATAAAAGTACATAAGCAAATATCATAAATAACAAATGAACATTTATAATGTCGAATTAAGTATTTATATCTGTCATTGCGGTGTTTATGAAAAAATGTGAAATGTATTTACAATTCTCAAACTAGTAATCATGACAGACAGTAGAGTAACTAAGAGAATAACTTGTTACTACTTATTTTTTCAATCAAATATTACATATGCCGATGTCATAAACGACAAATAACAAATATTTATAATGTCAAGTTAAGTACTTCTACTTATCATTACAGTGTTTATGAAACATATGAGACGTACTTATATTTTTCGGACTAGTAACCATGACAAAGATAATAAAATAGTTAAGAGAGGTAACTCATAATCACTTACATTTTTCAATCAGACATTAGTATTTCTTATAGAAGTACTTATGCAAACATAATATACGGCAAAACACAAGAATTTGTATTGTCAAATTAAATAATAACTATTTTTATTTTTCAATCATACATTTGTATTTCTCATAAAAATGCATATGCAGACATAATATACGGAAATGACAAGCATTTATGTTGTCAAATTAAGTATTTATAGTTCTTATATTGCAGTTTTTATTAAGCATATGAGATGTATCTGTACTTCTCAGATTGGTACTCATACACAGAAACAATGTCTGAGAGTGTAATGGCCCAGATTTTTACAATAGGAAATAGGCCGTCCGCCACGTTTTTGAACGCCAGGCGTCAAATAAAACAAGTCAACAATACAAATTTCATGCAACAAATTCATAATAATCCTAACATAGATCAAAATAAAATTTAACAGTGTTACATAGTTTTAGCAACATATAACAATATAAAACAAAATACAATAGAAATATTTCTTTTAACAAATGAAAACTAAATCTTTTTAAAAAAAAATTCAAAACTCTTTATCTACGTGGTAACTCAGCAATTTATTCCTCACATGTGAAAAAAGGTTCACAAAATGTGCATGAGGAACCTAGCGTTTCATGGTGCAAATGGAATTCCAAATGAATACGAAGGTAGAGCAATTTTAAAGCATCATCATCTATCCATTTTAATTCATTTAATTCAATAACTAAACTAATTTCTAATATCTTCAATTTTCTAAATTCATAAGTTACAATTCTTAAATGTATCACTTCACCATAATAATTTAAATGACCTAATTTACTTAAATATAATAACATAACATTGAAATTTAATCGAAATTTGATTAAAGACATATTTTTGTAAATATTTGTAAGGTAGTGCATATTTTTGTTATTGTCTTAAAATTTAAGTATATTATTTGTAAGGTATAGTTTTGTAAAAAAAAATTAAGTATATTTAAAGTTTAAGGACCAATTCGGTGCAATTGAAAGTTTAGGTATCACTTTTATTTTTTTGATATAGTTTGAGTACTAAAAGGTGAATTTTCCATAGAATCTATTTTAAAGGAACGACACTGTTGTCATTACTTCACGGCACTATTTCGTAGAGTTCAATAAAAAATGCTGTACAAACGACCATTGTCGACGATATATGGACGGATATATAGATTTGTACTTGTAATTGGAGGCATCTGCTTAATAATTTTGTATGAATCTTAATGGAATGGAATCAGACACCACAGTTTGATTTTATTTAGTTTTGCGAGCTTAAAATCAGTGATGTATGAATCTTAATGGAATGGCATCTGCTTAATAATTTTGTATGAATCTTACACTGGTATGAATCTTAATAATTTTGCAGGAGTTCCACTTCCACCATCAACTATTGACAGTAATTAAGTTTTTCTCGGCCTCGGTCAGTTGATATGAATCCACTTGTGATATACATTTTTTCTTTTGAAGAAAGTGGAATATTCCACAGTTTGATCGATTCAAACTTTTTATTTTGTGTTCATAAAGGATTGAATCCATGATTTTTTGGAAGTCATCCTAGTTAGCTACTACTTGAGCCACTAAACCGTTTGTGCTTTGTGATATACATTAATCCAGTGGCGAATGTTGTATTATTATCCTGGTCAATTTCTCAGTTCCGATGAATTAAAAATGGGAAGTGCGGATATATCGAGATCCTATATAGACTTTGACTTGTTCTTTTACTCGCTTTGTTTTCGTGGTTAATTTATGGCAATCCTTGCAGAATTTGATTCCGATATTCGTAAAAAAACAATTATATATGAATTTATGATATTTTTAGAACCTTATTAATCATCATGAATTATTACAAGAGATCGAACTGAACAATTAATTTGCGAGCTTAAAATCTAGTTAGAAAGACAATGCAGTATAAAAGTCGTAGCACTATTGCCTTGTAATATTCTACTTTTGTAATATTCTACTGATTTCCCCATGCTTTTTTGCTCGACTTGATTTGAAATTATTTTTCTTCTGTACTTCAAAAAAAAATAATTAATTTTCTTCTCGGAACTTGAAATTGAGCGAAACAATACAACGTGATGAAAGCTTATGATTTTCGTATATAGCCTATAGAATTATCCTCGTGAAATATAACGTATTCTTAATTTTTTTATTCAATGATTGATACTGAATGCCAAGTCTTGCTGTCCTTTCAAAAATATTGTTATTTTTTTGTGTTTTGGATTTTGGTTGACACTAGCAAAAGTGCGCACTCCGCCGCGCTTAACTGAATATTTTTTTACACTGCTGGTTTATTAATATTAACTCATATGAAAATATTGCTTCCAATATATAACACAAAAAAGTTAGATTTGTAGTAAATATCTTTTGTGTTTAGAATATCAAGAACACCCATGTATTAGCTCATGACATGAAGACTACCAAATTTAAATGAGCAAGGCACAAAAGGTCAGACACAACCCGATAATATTTTTTTTCTTGAATTAGCAAATTAAGAAAAAAAGAAGAATACTCAATAAAAAATACTTTATCTAATCCAAAGTTGCTCTAATCGTATGCCGTCGCCACCACTGCGCTACAGTATCCGTCTTGTCGGATATACAGTATTTTTTTTTTTTGACTTTATTTTTTGGATTTTTTTATTTTTAATTTTTTCCCTTGTTTCATTTTTTCCAATTTTTTTTATTTTTTATTTTTTATTTAATTTTACGTTTTTTTCCAAATTTTTTTTTCCACATCTCATTTCTTCCCTTTTTTTACAATTTTTTTCCAAAATTTTCTTTTTCCCACAAAGTATTTTTTTGCCAAAAACGTTTTTTTTAAAAAATGTAATTCTTTTTTATTTTTTAATAAATTTTTTTCGTTTTTTACAATGTTTTTCCTTTTTTATTTTTTCCCCAATAATTGTTTTTTCCTTTCTTTTCCCCAAAATTTTTTTTAAATATATTTTTTTTACCTTCTTTTCTTTCTTTTTTATGATTTTTTCCAAAAATTTTTTTTCTTTCAACGAAATATTTTTTTCAAGAAGTTTTTTTAAACCCTTTTTTTATTTTTTTGGTACACTAACTGTCAAATCAGCTACAGTAAATTTTGTTTCCTTTTTTTTACAATTTTTTCCAGATTTTTTTTCTTTTTTTGATGTCACGGGTGGTCTTGATATTCCAAACATAAGGATATATATATATATTTTTTTACAAATATTTTTTTACCAAAATCTTTTTTTTTTTTTGCAAAATTTTTTTTTTGCAATTTTTTTTCTTTTTTTTTATACAGGCCAAAATCATCTACATTAATTTTTTTCCTTTTTTCAGAAAAAGGTTATTGCCTTTTTCTTTAAAAAATTTTATAATTAAAAAAATCTTCTCGAGTTGTCTAATTTTTGTGTCTTACTCATTTAAATTGGGTAGTCTTGATGTCATAACCTAATACATTGGGTAGTCTAATATTCTAAAGATAAGGATATAAACTATAGATCTAAATTTTTAACATTATATATCCCAATCAACATTTCATATGAGTCAATATTAATAGACCAGTAATGACAAAAAATATTCAATTAAACGCGGCGGAGCGTGCATACCAGCTAGTTTGACAATGACTATAACGAAACAATTCCCGAATTAATTACAAAAGTTTAAAAAATAAATAAACAAAAGAAGGAAAAAACATTAAAAAAAATAAATGGGAAAAATTGAAAGAAAAAATATGTAAAAAAAATAAAAAATAAGAACAAAATAAAAAAATTTGTAAAAACAAAAAAAATTTATTAAAAAATGTAAAAATAAAAACAAAAAAATAAAACAACTTTTAAAATTATAAAAAAATAAAAGGAAAAAAAGGAAAAAAAGTAAAAAAACTTAAAAAATAAAAGAAATAAAAAATTTTAAAAATAAAAGAAATAAAAAAATATAAAAAACCTACAAAAATAAAGAAAATTTAATCAAAATTTTTTAAAAGAAAAACGTAAAAAAAATTTTTTTAAAAACTTGTAAAAAAAAAAGAAAACTGTAGATCCGATGGGACGGATACTGTAGCGAAACAGTATCCTTCCTCGCTCATTAGGAAAAAGGAAAACGTAAAAAAAAATTTAATTTGTAAAAAAAAACACTGTAGATCCGATGGGACGGATACTGTAGCGCAATAGTGAAACGGCATAGGATTAGAGCAATTATAGATGAGTCCAATATGCGGAGTGGCTTTGAATTTTATTTGTCTGGAAAAGGTCGTTGGTTTGGATGCATTTGGTATTAAAATGCTATATTCAGTATTTGGATGGATTAAAGAATTTAAATAGTTTTTTTTCAAAAAAATAAATAAGTAAAAAGCTTAGATAGTGTTGATACTTAAGTTAGATTATGAAACCGAATTATCAAACTAATTGAGTTTGTTCAAAGATAATTGTGTACCTAAGGACTTGTATCTTAATGAAACCTAAATCAAAGATATTTACTACTAATATTAGTTCAATATCTAGCTAGTCACTATCTAAGAGGTGATCGATGATATCACAAAGACATTTTTAAAATTTGCTGAAGTGTGTATATTTTTGTTGCTACCATTGTTACTATTTTGAATGAAGGTGGGTTTGGTTCCTCTTTTTTTTTTTTTTTTGCCCTTTTGTGCTTATGGGAGGTTTGAATGCATTATTTCTTTTATTCAGTTTATTAAACAGTAAAGAGGCTTGAGGGATAAAAGTAGTATTGATAAGAAAATTAACCGAATTTTTAATTTAATGATTACGTAAAACTTTGAAAGATATTAGCAAGTATCATCAGATCTCGCAGGTTCGAAACTCGGATGGAAAATATTTTATAGCATTTAAATTTGAGTGGCTTAACCCTTATCTTTATCTTAAAAAATCATCGGATCAAATAATTTTAAAATAAGATTAATTAAGTACAAATAGAAAATAGGATTTAACTTGTAATCTTGTATGTAAATGAATACAAATACAAGATGGGATGCGATGTCAACATGCAAAGGTAAAGATATCATGAAGTATAATCGGGTCCGTTTGGCAAATCAAAGAATAAAACTAGAATAATGTCATTGGATTCGTAAAAATAGAAGAGTGGTTATTGGAAGATTAGAAAAAATAGTGATATTCTGAACTATTCGGAAAAGTAAAAATGTTGTTTAGCAAAACTCGAGACTATTCTATATGCCATATGAGATAGCTAATCCGCTATTTCACCAAGGTGTTGGAATACTGGAATAGTCTAATATAATAGTTATTCATTTTGCTAATACATGTTTGGCACACTTTTTTTTTAAAATAGTGACCTATTTTTACTATTCCATTTTGGAATAGAGGTGCCAAACGCACCCGATAAGAATAGATGTCTCCTTAAATGAAATGGGAGACGGTAGACTTTTGTCGACTTGGTTCACAAAAAAAAAAAGGTAAGCATTCCAGATTAACTAGTCCAAGAATTTTCATTTCTCTCTCTCTCTCTCTTTTTTAAGATAACTTGTCAAAGATAGCAAGAAGTTATCAGATTAATTTCAACGACGCAGTGAATGAATAATTGAATATACCTCAGTGAAAAATAAACACACTATAAAACCAAGCTGCAGTGAAAAACAAATTCAGCAAGCAGAACTCAAAATTACTAATAAATATAATAAAATAAAAGAATTATGGGCAGATACAGCTGCACGGGATTTTTATCCGCTACCATAGTTGTGATGGCAGGTTGCTGCCATTCCATCTATGACAGTGGAGCCCACAAGAGAAAACCCCCTATTTGATAAAAATCTCAATCGTTCAAATAAATCTAACGGGCCGATATAACTATGGCAGCATCCTACCATCACTTTTATGGCAGCAGATGCACACCCCAGCTGCACGGACAGCAAAGGCAAACAATTCCGCATGAAAATATTCCGTTCCAATATTCTCAGCTAGCTAATTATGTTTGTACCGCGTCGGATTCCCAATAAATAATGATTAAGATATAATGATATGATATATATGTTGTGTATGGAATCTAGAATACTCCTTTCGGCGCCAGGGGCTAACATCTAGCACCAACTTTAACCAGATCAGATATAATCTCCGGCTTTACAATATGCTGGAATTGATAATTAATTAGGAAATCAATCAATCAATCAATCAATCAATTAATTAATTAGGACTAATGGTCACAAAAAAATAAATAATCCTGACTTATTTAATTTAGTATAACTTATGTGTTAAAATATGATGTTTACATACGAAATGGTTGAAATGTGATCTACATCTTCAACATTGGACTTCTATATTAAAAAAAAAAAAAAAAAGGAACAAGCATTTACTATCAATTTATATCCAATTCAAAGATCAATATATAACAGTTTCAAACTTATTCAACGTTAATGTGTCTATACATTGTAAATTTTTTATGTATAGAACATAAAATGTTAATTTTATCTCAGTGATAGACTGGAATGAATAATTATAAACTAAGCTTCCGTTTGGCAAGCGTAGTAAGTTAAAGCGGAGTAAAACACTAAATCACCTTAAATCAGTGGTTTTTGATAGTAGTTAAGTGAATAGATGAAGTAAAGTGGGTATACTGTGCAAAAGATATGAAATGCTTGTGATTTAGCTTACTACACCTATATAATTGTGTTAACTTACTATACCTTAAATCACTTCATTTTAGTAACTTAAAGCGTTTTAAATCACTTACTACACCACTGCTACACTTTTAATATACTTGCGTTGAGCAAAGGTAAAGTAACAAAGAGTTTCTTTGGCTTATATTTTGTCATCAGAGTAATATAAAGAGATGCTTGAAGTCTTTCTCCATCATCTTATCAAATTGATGTTGACTGTTTCACTTCAACAGAACTAGTGTTTAATCTACAAAGTGAGGAAATTAAAGCGGTACCAAATAAACCTTTGCACCGGGTTACCTAATTAAACCCACCTTAATCACTTAATTAATTAAATGATGGCACCATCACATATCTTCGAGATCCTACGATAACTACACTTAATAAGACATATTAGTAAGAGTCTAATAAGACCATAAGAGAGCATATTGCAATAGGGAAACATTAAAAGTGTCTACACAATTTAGATGTCCATTAGTTACTTTTTGTGAGTGTAGTAGTTACAAATAGAGTTTATTGAGTCTCATTTGTCAGCCTATTTGTTATATCTATGGGCATCCATTGTGCTCATTGCAATATAATCTTTGTATATATAGCACCCAAAGGATGCAAATCAGACACCAACAAAATTATATATAAAAGCATATTGAAAAAAATGACATGAAAGGGCTATCTTTTCCAAATAAAAAACTTAAGCCGTTGATTATTTTCTTGGATAGTTCAGAACCGTTGACTTACGTTAATACCCGTTGACGTTAATGTCTCAGCCCATTAAAATTTAAGGTCCATATCAATTTTCTTAATATAAGACCCATTAATTACATATTATCTTAAAAATTTATGATAAGAAATAATTATTTAATTTCAGTCCAAACAACGACGTACGCTAGTTGATTACCAAACAAATATTTCTGCTGAGGTGTGGTGGACTGGTGGTCAATACTCAATAGCAACTATCAAAGATTCAAAAGAAAACACAAAAAACGTAGCATTCATTATTAAACCATCAGTATATATTGACAATAAACTAGTTAATTTGTGGTTGTTACTGTATTATATATGTGGGTATTAAATGGGGTAACGACGAAACTGCCCCGTCCTGCTTACGATATACCGGACCCCGTCCATACAATATCCAGGAATATGGTATCATGTTCTCCATTCTATAGGGAAACAGAGAAGCTGTTACTTGTAAAAAATTTGGTGAAGTCCTTACTATATATAAAAGCATATTGGAAAAAATGATATGAAATGACTATCTTTTTTAAATAAGAAACATGAGCCGTTAATCATTTTTTTGGATAGATCAGAACCATTGATGTACGTTAATGACCGTTGACGTTCTCAGCCCATTAAAATTAAAGGCCGATATAAATTATCTCAATTTAAGGCCCGTTACACATCTTAAAAGTTTATTATAAGAAATAACAATTTCAACCCAAAGTAAAGCGTGGACTTTTTAGTAGTGTTGTTTAATATGTTTACGCTAGCTGCCACTTGATACATAATAAAATTTGAGGTATAATCAGCTTGACAAATAGTGAAATTTGATGAGGACAACTTTATTGAGGTAACACATATATACCTTAATTTACAAATTCTTTTGAACGTCCCCTTTAGAAAAATAAATAAATAATCCAAGCTCCAAAGCACCCCAACAAAGCCAACTCATACATTTGTGATGAAAAAAAATTGTAATATCTTAAATGGCAAATATATAAGTGATACTAATTATGGAGCAGAACTATTGTGCAAAAGTTAGCATTTTTTAAATTCATGTACAAATAAGCATTATTTTATTAATATTTTAGAGTCATTTTGAAAAATCCGAACAATTACTTAAGAAACTCCAAAAATGAAATTTTTTTGTATGCCTAGGTATTTTTTTATATAATGAATTTAATGAGAACCATAAATCAAAATTTCGGACACGACAAAATATAGTTCGAGCCATTAGCATTTTACTCCGAAATGCTAACGTTTGCATAATAGTTATGCTCCTAATTGAAAACTCTTTGTTAGAATATTTTATAGATCAAACTCTTTAAAGCAAAATATTTGCTTTATACTCAATAAATAATTTATTCCAACAGTATTAACTTCTCTGATGATTTTAAGGTTTTGAAAGTCTTAAAGTATCCTTTTAATGAGTATTTTAAATTAAATGTCAGTATTTTTATGTAAAGAAAATCTGCATACATACAGTTGACGGATTTCCATTTCCTGATTGACTGGAGAGAAGAGTTCAAAACCTCAAGTGCACAAAAAATATGTATATTTCCAAACTTGCATGAGAAATTGAGAATATGCTGGAACAAACAATTTTGGTGGCTCTCCCGCCTTTCAAGAAGCCCAAAAAATAAGGATATTTTTTCCTCAAAAAAAAAAAAGGACATTTCCAAAAAAATAAAAAAAAAGCGAGAGAAACATCTTGCGCATTGAAAAACTGTCGATATATCCATATTTATAAACATATACAAAATATAACAGATACATCCTAAAATATAATAGATACATTATAAAATGTAATCTATAGACATTATAGATAGCTTTTCTACGAAAGAAAAAAAAAAAAAAAACACAATAACACCTCAAGTTCTTGTCATCTAACAAGTGTGCGAAACGAGATGATTGCAAAATCGGTGCAAGACAGTAACCTTTTGCTTTGTTTTCCAACAAAGCATCTGCAATTGTTAATGCAAAGTTACGCAACAATAATTGT
This sequence comes from Cyperus esculentus, assembly GCA_030179965.1. Lineage (NCBI taxonomy): Eukaryota > Viridiplantae > Streptophyta > Magnoliopsida > Poales > Cyperaceae > Cyperus > Cyperus esculentus. Next base: position 2,174,725 of record JASGLE010000025.1, on the reverse strand, counting down.
GACATTTTATTATAATGCAAAGATTTTACTGATTTTATAATTTTTTTTTTTTTACTTCCTTCCCCCATTAGAACTCCACGTGCCAATCATTGATTCATCCTTTTTAAAAATGCACCTGTCAACAATTTATTCAACTTTTTCCCTTCTCTCATCTTCCACCTCCTTCCTCCTTCTTCCCTCCACAACCAAAGAACCATTCTTTCTTTCCTCCTCTCTTTCCTTCCCTCTTCCTCCCTCCCAACCAGGGAGACAATTGGGGGGACCCAAGATGGGAATTGAGGCGGAATACAATGCGATCGACGTGAACATGGAGGGGGTGTATCTTCATCGCAGCCCGTCTGGCAGCCGGCGCCGGAAAACCTCCGGCGACATCACGGAGTCGTGTTGCGGAGGGGGAAAAGAATGTGAGGATGGAAAGGCCCCGTCTTTTCGATGGGACATGGAGCACGCGGCCGCCGAGACGTACCTCATCACCAGATTATCGTTTACGCTTCTGCAATATCTCGGGTAATCAATTTTATTTGAATTAATTGCTGCCAAATTTTGCACCTTTTTTAATTTAATTCATGTTTGCCTTAATTTGCTTCTTACAAAGTTACAATTTTGCGATATAATGACAATGCATATATAGCTTCATCATTTAAACTGACAGTAAAAAAGCACAATCAAATCAATTTTTTAAATAAAGGCGCATAGAATTGAAAAAGAAAATAATAAATTACCAATGTCGAGAATCTTATATATTATAATATTATATAGAGGCAAATAAATAAAGGCTCGAAATTCAGGTAATTTCAAAATTTCAAACTGACCAGTTTAAATTAAAGTTCACGAAATTCTCCCCTTACAAAATAAATATATTTTCATTTTCATCTTCATTTTCTGCCTGTCGCTAATTTTGGAGTTGGTTATAATTTCTCTCAGACACCCACGTACCCATTATTCCATTATATTCCATTAACACATAAATATACACTGTATACAGCTGTTTTAAACTGGATTGAGTTGTAATGTTGTGTGCAAATGCAACTGGGCATCGTGCCACCATGAGAATTGAGAAAGACCAAAGAAAGGGGAGTGCTCATCCTCTGTAGCACCGCATTGTGTAGCGCAGTATTTGAACCGTTGGATCATCTCGTGATTCGAGCTAGCACAGATCTCTAGACAGTCTAACGGTTTATATCCTGCGCTACACAATGCAGCGCTACGGAGGATATAGAATCAAGAAAGAGCACAATTAATAAATAAATAGATAGATAACGTTGTAATTCCGGAATCATCCGAGTACGGAACTGCAAATTTGCAATGGTGTTTTGTTTTAAACTAGTAAAGAGTCTACGCGTTTGTTTTGGGTTAAAATTATTATATCTTATAATAAAGGGCCGAAAACTCATCCTTGTGAAGAAATTAATATGGACCTTAAATTTTAATAAGCCAGAACATTAATGTACGTCAACGGTAGTGATCAATCTAAGTAAATAATGAACGGCTGAAGTTTTTCACTAAGGAAAATAGAATTTTCGTATAAAAAAAATCCACTCTCCTTACTAATAAATAGTAAGGATTACTTACACGTAAAGAATAAAGAAGTCCTGATTTTCTTCTTTTTTTTGGGGAACTGACGTGGGAAAGTTTGTTTGCGTTGGTGAAACGGAAATTGTAATTTGTGTCTCACTTTTCTTGACTGCTGACTGCTGCTGTGCTGCGGTGGCCAGCCACACCCACACTGGTGGAATGCTGCTCTGGTGTCTGGTCCCTTCTTCACTTTAAATAATTAACTTGACTTTAATTTGTCAGCTGAGGATGGTGTTTATGTTTATGTTTATGTTTTCTTTTCTTTTCTTTTGTTCTGTTCTGTTCTGTTTTGTTTCTTCTATACGCATATAATATGTTATATAAACACAATTAATTAATATTTTATACGCACTAATGGATTAAGGTGAAAAGACGAAATTATCTGTACATAAATCTCGATTTTTTGTTACTATGCTAGGCAGAATAGATTTTTTTCTTTTCTAACTAGTAAATAGTTCACGCCTTGCTTTGAGCTCAAATTGTTATTTCTTATAATAAATTTTTAAGATAATATGTAATGGGTCTTAAATTGAGAAAACTGATATGGATCTTAAGTTTTCATAGATTGAGACATTATAGTACGTTAACGATAGTGATCAATCTAAATAAATAATCAACGGCTGAGATTTATTCTTTGGGATGATAAAAATTTCATGTTAAAAAATCTAATCTCGCATAATGCTCGGCAGTATTCTTGAATGGAAAAGGGATGGTTTGCCCATTTGTTTTTCTGCGTTCATGCTTATATAGTTTCGATGTTGCAAGACCTTGAAAATAAATGCAGTCAGACGTGTAACATTGACCAACTAGTTACAATTTTTGACCAAAAGTCCAGAGCAAATAAAATAGGTTTGTTGTTCTAATAACTTCAGTCTTCAGGAGATCATGTTTTATTTTCATTTTGTTTTTGCCATTTCGTAGAAACCCAAATCACGCAAGATATAAATACAATAATGACTTGCGTTTCAAATGGCCTAGTAGCTGAAGTGGTAGCTAACCAGGATGACTTTCAAGAGGTCATAGGTTCAATTCTTTGTGGGCACAAAATAAAAAGTTTCAATGAAACTAGTGGAGTATTCCACTTTCTTCAAAAAAAAAAATAATAATAAATAAATAATGACTTGTGTCTGCCATGGTTGTGGACTTGTGTGTGACATATTTGTGACTCACTTACTGATTTGTAAAAAAAACAAGGACTCTTTCTGGTAAATTCAAAAAAATGGGGACTCTTTGTGAATGGTTTGCCGTTTGCTTGTTAATCTTCTCTGCACGTATCTTATCTTTCAAGTTTTGAACACTTATCAAGTTATCATTAATTCAAGTAGTGGCCCATGAAAATGAAAGGACTATCCATTCAATCTTTCATTAAATAATAATAATAATAGTAATAATTATAATATGTAATAATAATAATAATAATAAATAAAGAGAGGAGTATATTGACAATCTTTGAAATAAGAATAGTGAATAGTGTTACTGTACATTGTGCAAGCATGTCATTAGACTGGGCCTGACTCTTTTTTTTTTTTTGGAGTGAACTGACTGGTCACTGGTAGTGTATGGTACCAGTACTGCTCTTGTCAAAAAAAAAAAAAAAAAACAGTACTGCTAAAATAAAAAGCTGTTCTGAGAAAACCAACCAGGCTTGATGTGTTAATTTTATATTAAATTCATTTTAAAAACTGAATAAAACCTTGCAAGTTTGTTTTACTCAGTTTAGGTTACAGATGGATATCAAAGCTTCTTGCTCTCGGCATCTACGCCGCCTTGCTCATGCCCGGCTTTCTGCAGGGTAACTAATTCCTCTCATGGCAAATTACTGAGTACTGACAATTACAACATAACAGATTTTTTAACATGATGTTCTTACTGAGATGCTTTATCCTCTTTCAGTTGGATATTACTATTTCTTCTCGAGTCAGGTGCGCCGAAGTGTCGTATATGGTGATCAACCAAGAAACAGGTACATTTACATTACTTTTCTTATAAGAATCATTCCAACTACATGGTTTGGTGGTTTTTTTTATCTTATCTTCTATTTGTATGCCAATTTTAGGTTGGATTTGTACCTACCAAAAAATTGTGATGGATCCAATCCTGTTGTGGCGTTTGTAACCGGTGGCGCTTGGATTATTGGGTAAGTCAGGTTTTCTTTTTTGGTGGTAAAATCCAAATCCAGGAACAAAAGATATCATTTCATAAGCTTCCTTTTATATGAAACCTTCTAGTTACAAGGCATGGGGATCTCTTCTTGGAAAAAGGTTGGCCGAAAGAGGAGTCATAGTTGCTTGCATCGATTACCGGTAATGAAGTGAACGGAGTAATTAAATGTTACAAATATGATTAGACTTAAAGAAGAAAATGTAAGATGAATATTTCTGGCACATTCTGTGTAATAGGAACTTTCCACAAGGAACCATTGGTGATATGGTGACAGATACTTCTCAGGGGATCGCTTTCGTCTGTAACAACATTGCTGTTTATGGTGGTGACCCTAAGCAGTAAGTTATAACTTACAAGTTATCCTTTTATTTCGAAAGTATCTGTTCTATATTTTTTAAGTTTTTATTATGGATCTTCTTCAAATGTATCATTGTATTCTTGCAATTAATAGGTTATGTTCTATAATGTCCAAGCACTGCAAGTATCAAATAATCTGTTTCTCAAATAAAAAGAAAGTTTCACATAATCTCGAGATAAAACTAGAACTGATTGGAGTAGAATAACAAAAGACCAAATTGTTTCGGTTACTCAATTTCAATCAACATCGACTTTGACAAGACTGACCCAAAATTTAATGGCATATTTGCTTCAATTAATTATGTCAATTTGCCCTTCAATCAGACTATGTGTGATAAGGGTTTAATTGGAATATATGGCAATGACGTACCTGTGCATACCTCAATGAACTAACAAGACATGCATTAAGCAGATGAAAGCTTGATGCTGTCATTTGCAAAATTTGATTTAAATATTTTTCAGATGTACTTCTCAAGAGTTCTTTCTCATTTTTCATCTATTCATGATATAAATATTTACCGTTTCTTCTGTTAATATTGTATTAAGGATATATCTTATCGGGCAGTCAGCGGGGGCTCACATATCTGCCTGTGCATTAGTGGATCAGGCAGTTAAGGAAGCCAATGGGGAGAGGATTTCCTGGAGCGTCTCGCAAATAAAAGCATATTTCGGTCTTTCTGGCGGGTACGTTATTGTACAATATATACATAATAATACCTCTTTTACTATCTTGTTTTCTCTTGAAATGTGTAGCTAGTGAGTTCTTTTGATATACAGATATAACTTGTCAGAGTTGGTCGATCATTTCAACAACCGCGGCCTTTACAAGAGGATCTTTCTCAGGTAATCCTAAATCCCTAACATTAATGTCCAGTAACATCTATTATCAATATTTATAACAAACAAACAGTCTTGACTTGTGTTAAATTTGTACTTTTTGTGTTTTTCAGCATAATGGAAGGAGAGCTAGGGTTGCAGCGCTTCTCACCGGAAATAGTGGCAAGGGAGTCGAGTGCCAAAGCTGTATCACTATTGCCTCCCATCATACTTTTTCATGGAACTGAAGATTATTCGATACCATCATCTGCCAGGTTGATTTAAAATTAATATAGAAAAATGTACCTAAAAGTATCATAAATATCCCCTGAAACATCGCAAATGCATGTATAGACATCCAAAATTTTTTATTTGCTGTACCCTTTCCCCATACTCAAGATAGTTAGATTACCAGTTCTTTCTCACAGTGACTATCATAATTAATTGAGGAATAACAGCAGAATTTGGCCTTGTTTTATGAATGTATCGGAAGATCATAGATGATATTTCTCAAGTTTCTGAGAGAGATCTGTAACTCCTAATTTTAGTGCGGTAAATGTGCTAACAAATGTTGACCTATATTCAAGTTTTTTATTTGCACTTAAAATAGATTTTTTCTCTATGCAGTGAAAATTTTGCAAAGGTGCTTAAAAATGCTGGTGCTCAAGTCAGGTTAGTCCTATATGAAGGAAAAACACATACCGATTTGTTTCTTCAGGTACGACCCATTAATTTGTAAACGAAATGAGTTCTTTTTTTCTCCCCTTTCTTATTTGTTTGGCAAATATTTGCAACTGAGATCCAAGTTCCCCCATATTTGCAGCTACAATCGAGCTTCTTTAGCAAAATAAAACCAATAAAACTCAGATAAATGGAATAATCCAAAAAGAAAAAGAAAAATCACCCTTCCTTTGAATTTGCTAACTGGGATGTAAGTTTGCAGTATCGAATGCTTAATTCAGTGGGAATTTATAGTGAATTACAAGATTGAGAGAATAAACTCTGTAGAATGTATTTCATACGCGAAGTGATTAGGCACATCTCAGTCGGTACATATATGATTCCATTTTTTTTCCAGAAGCTTTATCTGAGAATATTTGCTCTTATATTAGGATCCACTGAGAGGTGGAAGAGATGAATTGGTGGAAGACGTGGTCGCTACAATTAACAAATCTATGGGCACAAATTTTGAAGGGCCCACACCGAGACGCCTAGTTCCAGAATGGCAATTACAATTGGCGCGTCGAATAAGCCCATTTTGAGGGAGGAACTATATACCTTGCTGGACATACTGGTATGCTAGCTGTTCCAGAACCAGCTGTGGAAACAAGGTTTCTGGTACAAATCGGAGCTGGTCATGGTTGAAGTACGATATACAGGCTCGGTTATGTATGCTTACGATATGTAGACGTATAGTCCTTTATGCTTTTCTCCAGTTTAATCGACTGGTTCCGGTAGCGCTGTCATGTATATTATCTATCTATCTATCGCATGTAAGTTCTTTCAATCTTTATCAACTTGGCCAATATAAATTTTTGCTTAATCAGTTGTTCATGTCAGTTACATTTTGTTAGATTACTGTATATACGCATCGTTTGTCATACTTAAGCAATTTCAACTGGTCGGGATGGTTTGCCCTGCAGCATCCGTCAAGTTTCAGAACTTCAAATCGATTTTGTATAAACAAACTGTTAAAAATTCAGTTTGTTCTGAAACTTTTGGTGACTTTGTGATTCAAATGAATATGCCAACTTTTAGCTTAGTAAAATATCAGAAATTTGAAGACACATTTCATCCATTAATCATCTCATAGTGATAAAAGTTTGTATACAGTGCCAATTTATTTCATCTCCATAATGATAAAAGTTTGTATACAGTGCACCACAATTCACACCGGTGGCGTCAGGCAAGCTTCCATACAAACTACCAAAGTTAAAACAAGTTAAAACGACAAGCCAAGCCAATAGTAGCTATAGATGTGATCTTGCTCTCCAGAGACATTATTAGTTCTTGGAAGATGGCTTCGGAGCCCTGACAGTCTGTTAACAAAAACCCGAAATCATCAGATACTACTAGAAAATGAAATAATATTTACCAGAAGTACTGACATCATCATGCTAGGCATAATTGTATTCAATTTTTGTCATATATTCATACTTTACTGAGATGATTTACATGTGTTATATATTCACACCAACCAAACACAATTGTTCATGACTTCATGGATTACAAAACTCCTAAACAATCAACTATGGTAGACAAGAACAAGAGCATATAAGGAAGTATATACATATACCTTCTTCTTCGGCTCACGGGGTTTCTGTTCAGCCTTCTTGGGGGCTGGTTTTGACGACAGTAGGGGTCTCGGTGCGCCTTCACCCGGCTTGGAGGCAGGCTGGCTAGTGAGCCCAGCAGATTTCACAGCCTTTCCTGATGCCATTTTAACTATTTATGTTTTTTACCACACCTAAAACTTGAATAGATGTTGGTTTGGAAACTAGTTTGCTTGCTTGCCTTGGAAATAATAGTGCAACCATTGTGCTGTATTTATAGTTGAACAGCATAGAGGGAATGCATTATGCTTAGGAAAACACGTAGAGTCTACCTATAAAGTAAGTCACCAATCCACCCCTCTCACAATCTGACACACTCACGTGCATCCATGTACCCACGTGCATCCATGTGCTTGTCACAGTTGCATAAATGTTTACTGAAAACCTTAGTGTATCTGTTTACTTACTAGAAAATGATATATGTTGATCGGAAAGATATAAATGTTTACTGAAAAATGATATTTGTTCATCAAAAATACGTTGGACCTATGGATAGATAAAATGGTGGTCGCTACCTAGCTACGACTCTTAGCTTATGCATGGAATATGATTGAGATCTTCCAGGAATAAAGGTGGCCTGAATTATTGGAGCTTGTTGGGTGATGGAACAACCAGTTGCAACTGGAATAATAACCTTTTTTTTTCTTTTCTTACTTGGAAGAACATGATGCTTCATGCTTGATTTCTTGTCGTATCTTGTATTGGGTGTCTCTATATATAAGCTGAACTTCCACTGTAATTTTTGAATTTAAGTTTTACCAAAATGTCATGAAAAAACTATGCATTTTATATGGTACTTTAAATGTTCTACTGTACCAAATTATATCACTGGTTTTTCAATATCACCTCTGAACTTATAAACGGTAACAATATTCAGGCCTTAATATATGATCTTTTCTTGGGCCTAATGAATAGTGGGCCGGATCATTGTCAAACAGGCCTTATTTGTTGAAATTTAATCATTGCTTGATTGATTCAGTTGCTTGTAATGTAGCATCATGAACTGTATTACTATTTACACATGCATCCACAAAGTTCATTCTCAACGGTAGCATTTAGAATAATTATAATCTCATTACCACAATCTTTTCCGAAAAAAACAATGAACAATTATGATACTTATAAAAAAAAAACAAAGAAAATTGAATTGAAAAATGGGGACTCAAGTCTAAAATCATGTTGATGTTCAGATATATATATATATACCTAAATCACATCTAAATGTGAATGTTTATCATCAGAACATGAGTCTCGTATTCAACCTGAAATTCTTCTTAAAGTTCCATAAGTTGTTAAAACGTGCATCAGAAATATAAAATTTGGTTTCGTAATAAATTTTGATAGAAATGTAAAATTTGGTTTCGTACTAGATTTTAACATAAATATTACGTTTAAAAATTTGAATCGACTATTTAGACATCGAAAATAAATACATGAGTCTATAGCACCGACCAAAGCATAATATACGTACATAGCACTGTGGCCTCACTCTTAGTATTTTGAAAAAAAAAGAAAAAGAGTAGATCTGTCGATGTTTAATTAATATTTTTAAGTCAGACCAAAATATTGGTGGTAAGTAATTTACACCTTGTACGTCAATTCGGTAAAATACTAAAATTTAAAACGACCGATTTTTTTTAATCAATAGTTAAATAAATAATCGGAATTTAATATTTGTAATAAGTCAATGGTATCTGCAGTCTGCACCACAGAGTATGTCAATTTCAATTTGGTAAAGTACTTAACATAACATATATATGATAAATCATAAAAGCGCAGTAGTACTCCGAGATTGACCAAATCAGAGTGCCCATCCTCTGTAGCGCTCGCTGCATTGTGTAGCGCGGGATGGGAACCATTAGATCATCTCGAGATTCGAGCCAGCACAGATCTCGAGATGATCTAACGGTTCCCATGTTGCGCTACACAGTGCAGCGCTACAGAGGATATGGATCCTCGATCGTCATCGTCATTGTCGCCGTCGTCACCGTCAAGCTCTCCAAAGGCGACCTTCCCATTCCCTCCCTCCCTCCTTTCACACACTACATACGCCATGCCGTATCCCCCCCGCTCCGTTCCGCTCACTTCAATTCTAATTGATTAATTAATTCCTCCCCGATTTGAATCCCTGCGTCAGCGTCACCTTCCGACCCTACCTCGCCTCGCCTATAAATCACAAGTAAATAAATCCCTCCCCCCATTCCAGATTCATTCATTCGCACAGCTTTCTTCCCTATACAGACAGGAAGAAGAAGATCCGTACGAACAAGGTACCTACACACTCGTTAGGCCGTTCACTTAATTCGTTTCTTTCCATTTTAGCATTGTTCAAAGCTGAAATTAGATTCATGATAGGGATACTTTGTAGAATTGGATATACTGGTATTATTCTTAAACTGTTGATTGGTTATTAGATGAAATCATGTGAATTTGTGTAGATCAGTATACTAGATCAAGTTTGAATTCTACAAATCTGAATTCAATTGTGGTACACACTCGTTAGCCCGTTTACTTAATTCGTTTCTTTCTATTTTAGCATTGTTCAAAGCTGATATTAAATTCATGATAGGGATACTTTGTAGAATTGAATATACTGGTATTATTCTTAAATTGTTGATTGGTTATTAGATGAAATCATGTGAATTTGTGTAGATCAGTATACCAGATCAAGTTTTGATTCTACAAATCTGAACTCAATTGTGGTATCTGAGATGTGAGAATATCTGAATCTAATTAATTTAGGTTTAATGCGAACACGGAAGTTGTACTGTTAGGTTTTTAGATTTCTGTGAGATAGATTTACTGCTTTGTTAGGATGGCACTGAATTTGGGGTCACTGATTCTCAGGTTGTTTGTTGTCTGGATAGAGAGATTCAGCACGGTTTGTGTTCTGGTAGAGGATAGTTGGAAGAGAGATGGCGCCTGACATAGTGAATGTGACGGCAAATGCATTGCTATGGGTCACTTCTGCCTTTGATGCCCCCACTCGAGCCGTCGTTTTTGGTGTACCTATCGATGGTAATTCTCTCTTATCATTTTACCCTCTTTAGTCTATCTGTCCTTTTAGTGGTGTATGATAACAAAGAAGTTACCACAAAAGTAATTATACAACGGCTTGGTACTAATTTTTGCTTTAAGGGGATAACTAAAATTAATTGAAAGATGAATAAATGGAGTCTTGATTTTAACTTCTTTGTTAACATGTCTCTCTCTTTTTTTGGATATGAAGGGCATTTAGTGGTGGAAGTATTACTGGTGGTGGTGATACTATTCCAGCTTACAAGGAAGAGTTACAAGCCTCCTAAGAAGCCTTTGACTGAGAAGGTTGGTTTTCTTCTCTTTTATTTGTAACGTTCTTATGAAAATATGTCATTTTTTTTATGATTGTAAAACGTGATATTTTGGTGAAAACAATGCAGGAAATAGATGAGCTCTGTGATGATTGGGTGCCTGAGCCATTAACTCCGCAAATTAATGAGGATATGATGATTGAGCCTCCGACCTTAGAAAGGTTGTTTAATTGGTTTATCTTCCATTTTCCTTTCTCTCTCTTTCTTTTTTATTTGTTTTAAATCATACATGTCAGTTTATCCTTTGCTTGTGGTTAATCGAATGTCCTTGTGACACGAGCGACCAAGAGTTAGACCAGTATGGAGGTTTAGTTATATATACTTGGTTGATTATTTATTATTGACAATGCTTCGCATCAGTGTGACAACTTTTTTCTAATAAGCATGAACGTTACTAGGGCGAAAAACAAGATTTTGTTAATACAAAGTTGGCATGAACTTGTTATCACTGGGTTTCATCATTCTTATGCTTGATGTTATATTGGTCTATGTTCACTAGTCATGGCAGATAATCCAAAAATAAAGATTTTGATGTTATAATAGGTGATGTCTGCTGATATATTATGTATAAATTTCAAAAGAAAAAGAAAATACAGCATTTGTTGGGGATTAGCTCAATCTCTTCTTATGAAATGCAGTGCTGCTGGGCCCCATGCAATAGTTGATGGTAAGGAGGTGGTGAACTTTGCATCTGCAAATTATCTTGGTTTAATTGGAAATGATAATATCACTGTAAGTACAAAAGCATTCACCATATTGGGATTCATTATGCATTTGTTTATATGGCAAACAAAATATTTCGCTCTGATTTTTTTGAAATTTAGGAATCATGTGTCGGTGCACTGGAGAAGTACGGTGTTGGTTCTTGCGGGCCCCGTGGCTTCTATGGAACTCTTGGTGAGTCTTTTTCTCTTTGCATTTTGCTTGTTATAAATATATATTCTCTCAGATTATACTTGTATTTGACACATATTACGTGATTTACAGATGTGCATCTGGATTGTGAGTCAAGAATTGCTAAATTTTTGGGGACGCCAGATTCGATCCTCTATTCATATGGCATTTCCACTATTTTCAGTGTTATTCCAGCCTTCTGTAAGAAAGGCGACATCATTGTGGCGTAAGAATTTCTTTCATGTATAAAAGAAGTGAAACAATTTTTTTATATTGTGGGAGTAATTTTTTTTTTAGAACTGCTAAAAAGATTTATATCACCTGAGCTTCTGCAAAACATAAATGAGAAACTTTTATTGAATTCATATTTGCATCCTGTTATATCTATCTCATAATGTGCTCCTGTTCTTTCGGAACTTGTTTCCTTCTATGCATAAAACCAGGGCTCGGTTGTTGTCTTGGTAATATTCGGAGATAGGAAGTACATTTGAAATTTATTCATACTCTGTCAGAATATAAGTATAGTGTTCAGTTTATAGACTTCTCTTTTCGTTATAGGGATGAGGGAGTACACTGGGCAGTGCAAAATGGTCTGTATCTATCAAGGAGTACAGTAGTTTATTTCAAGCATAATGACATGAAATCACTAGAGGCAGCTCTGGAGAAGGCCACCAGTCGGAGCAAACACCCTGAGAAAGTCCGTCGCTATATTGTTGCTGAAGCCATCTATCAGGTTTGGCATATTTTATGTTTTTGAGGTCTTATTGTCACCATGCGTGAGTCTTGCTTGAGCTCTGCAGGATTCAAAGCTTTGTAGATTGTGTCTGGAAGCAGAAAGCTTTTAGGAACTTTAACCTCTTTTTAAACAATTTACATTGAGGCAGTACAGCATTGAGAAAACAATATGTCATTGAAAATACTTCTTTTATTATTATTAGAATGAATGACGATAGGCTATATCTTACTCATGGACCTTTTATTTGACATAAGATTTCTTTATTGAATGTAGAATTCAGGACAGATAGCACCCTTGGATGAGATTGTGAGGTTGAAGGAGAAGTACCGCTTCCGTATTATATTGGATGAGAGCCATTCTTTTGGCGTCCTTGGAAATTCAGGCCGTGGTCTTGCTGAGTATTATGGAGTTCCGGTATTTTATTTCTTATCCTTTTCTTTGGTTTTTAGAGAAAATGTGGAATTATGGATATTCAAGTATGAAAATATACAAAGAATAATCAAATTTGAGATTATCTATATCAAAATATTGAATTGAGAATCAGGACTCAAGAGGAACTTGCAATTGTACCAAATTAGACATTGAAAATAAGTAGTGCTCTATGGATACAAGCCGGCTAGAACATTGTTTTGACCTGTTATTGCATCAACCTTTTTTTTGGCTTACTTGAATAAGTATCATTACTGCAGATCGAGAAAATAGATATTATCACAGCTGGAATGGGAAATGCATTGGCAACTGATGGGGGTTTTTGCACTGGAAGCATGAGAGTTGTTGATCACCAAGTAAGAAACTTCAAAAAGAAATATGAAAAAATGCCAATGAGGTGGTGACTAAAATTTGATGCTAATTTATAAAATACTCTTTTATTTGGTACAGCGATTGAGCAGCTCAGGTTATGTATTCTCGGCATCTTTACCTCCATATCTTGCTAGTGCTGCAATTGCAGCTGTTGATCATTTGGAATCAAATTCGTCCGTTCTCTCCAATCTGAGGGCTAACATTGCCACACTTTTGAGTGGTATGTTTTGCACTTCTTGTTTGACATGATAATTTGTTCTTGATTCTGTAGTTTCTCCTTATTTTCTGAAATTTGAATACCTTATGCTTCAAACTCATAACTTGGTTAATTTGGTTATGCAGAATTGGCAGATGTACCTGGGTTGGTCGTAACAAGCCATGCGTTGTCTCCCATTGTTTTTCTCAAACTGAAGAAATCAACTGGCTCTGACAAGACCGATATGGATCTCCTTGATACCATTGCAACTCAGGTACACTCTCTCTCAATAACTTCAAATTTTCTTATTTTTTCTGTACTAGTTAGGCCTTCTGGACATGTTCATTCGGAGTCATGTTTATGTTTTTGCTACGGTTTAGTTTATTCAGATCAAAGCTTTTTCAGGTTTCCAGCAATTCATTCTAGCACCAGATCTTGAAGTTCAATTTGTTCGGGTTTGGATTGTTTTTAATTATAACTTTGACAATTGACATAATTAGATTCTCAATCCCCATTGTTACGAGTTCATTACTTTAGATTATTACAGCTCGTGTCCTGGAGGTGGGGCTTGTATGTTAACGCATAATCTGGTTTAAAAGTATGGTCATTATTTTTTTTTTTTATTTCAGATTTTGAAGGAGGATTCTGTGTTAATTGTAACAACCAAGAGATCATATCTGGACAAGTGTCCTCTCCCAATTGGCTTGCGCCTTTTTGTCTCGGCATCACACTCTGAATCTGACCTTCTCAAGGCGGCTACTTCCTTGAAAAGGGTTGCTGCGTTGGTCCTTTCTTAGCTTCTGTATTGGAACAAAGGTTTTCCTGAGTCTCATTTGAAAGGAGAATGAACGGTAATCGGTCTAGTTACTTTTGTATAGGTTCTGCATTTGTCTAATATTCAAATTCTATTCATGTTTTGTAGTCCAAATTTTGTATTTTTTTTTTTTTGTTTAAGAAATAAGTTGGTCTTGCTTTAGTTATTGTACAAGTACAAAGCGTCAGGTTTATAGTTAGAAACTTAGAATGTGTAGGCGATTGTGATCTTGGCCTCCTTATAGTGGTGGCTGTGAGATCATTTTCTTGTATGGAAACCGAATGATAAGACAGTGGTATCAAATGATCTAAAGAACCAATTCCAATTAGTGATTTCAAATAGTTCCTTTTTTTTAATAACTAGGAAACATTTTTGGAGGTAATTGCCTACGTTTACAACCTTTCACCCAATTTGGAGCATACCTGTTACCTACTGGCAAATTTTTAAAAACATAAATAGAGATAAGATTCATTATAATCATCAGTCAAAGTATACTCGGAAACAAAACAAAGAGCGGTACACTCATACACAGTAGTTATCTTAATTCTTCCAAAATAGACCTTAACAAAATAGAATATCCAAAAATAAACTAACAGTGATGAGTAGATTATGTGGCTTTCAAGCAACTGTAATCAGTAAACTTACTTTCCATACCCCATAGGCATGGTTTAACAGTTGCTCCCAAAATTAAGAACATGCTCGTAGCCAGAGAAACGTAGAGAAATCGAGACGTGAGCTTCAAGGAACTCTTCTGCAATCCGAGTTCCGACTTGAGGCCGTCGACCGCAGACTCGAGGGTCTTTATTTTCTCCTTTTGTTTATTGTTTGTCGATTTCAGCGACCCGTTTTCTGATTCCAGAGATTGAACATTTCTCATGAAGTTGTTTATCACCTCCTTGACTCTGTCATCGATTTGGGGGTCAATCCATTCAAAGTACTGGCAATCATTCTCTTCCTGTAAAAAGACGCAACAGTTTGTGAGGCAACCGCAAGTTTTCAACGAAAAACAAATGCATTGATGCATATCTCCTGTTCATGAGATGAAACTTAAAAACTAAAATTTTTGGTTAAAAATGAATTACCCCTCGATGATAGCAACACAAATAATGTCTTCCGAAATCGTTCAGCTCGATTGACACCTTCACTTTGTGCTGCTTTGTTACATCTACATTTCTGGATTTCCGGAGCTTTCTTACCAAATATACCCTCCGTAACCCGAGCAACACCGTATATGACAGTTCTGCAGCATGACAATATATTTACAAGTTATATTACCTAAACAAAAAAAACTCAATTTTTTATTTGTTCATTTGAGTGCAAGTTAACTGAGAAACATATGATTAATCTCACATTTTCTTATCAGATCAAACAGATAATACGGATCAAAATGCAACTACAAAAAGTATAAGCGAAACAAGTGCCCATATATGCTCCAGGTCCATGATTTGTATTACAACATTACCGGGCAGCTCCTAGCACCGAACCGGCAGCTCCTAACACTGAACCAGCTGCTCCAACAAGTGCCAACGCCATTTCCTTATATAGAAAGAACACAGTAATCTGCACTTTGTATATTTGAGGAAAGGAAAGAGTGTCAAACTGTCAATGGAATTGCTTGATATATACCTCAGCAAGTACATTGTACATATAATGATGAGATGAACTGCTGAAGTATGCATTCAGTCATTGTATTGACTGTTATGTCAGTGTTTCACAGGAAGCGAAGAGCCTCAGCATTTAAAACTGGTCAAAGAAAACCCTTCATCATATCATCATATCTCACAGAAATAGAGAAGAAAAACCCCTCAGCTTCTTCAAATATCTCCAAATCAGTGCGACAAAATCTGTTAAAGGGATATTTGGGCAGAATACGAGAAGCAATTCTAGCCCTGTACATAAATGATTTCAGTATATATAGCAGGCTCTTTTATTTGGGCTGTTAGCCCATGATCTGAATTTGATTATTTTTTTTTGCTTTTGAGAAATTATCTTCGGCCTCCTTAATTTTCCCTCTTATTCATCTCTCTAGTTAAATTGCTTTATATTCGCTCGCTTTTTTCATACTCTCTCGATTTTTGAGTGATTTTTTTTCACTATTTATTCTTCCATCATGTATGGTTAAGGGTATGCATTTTGACCGTCAAAAATATTTGTTACGTGTTAAAAAAAAAAATTTTCAACTAAAAATGTATTAGGGATGGATAAGGGGACAATTATCAGTTTATCACCTCCTGAGAAACATCTTGCGTCCATCAAAAAACCATTCATACGTCCGTAGACGTACAAAAAATGTAACATATACATTCCAAAATTTAACAAATACATCACAAAATGTAACCTATGAATATTATAGACAACTTTTCTATGGACGCTAAGTATTGCTCTTTTGCTTTTTGTCGAGTACAATCTTGTTACCCCGTTTGCACGTTTCATTATCCATGATATATATATGTTCCTCTGAAATAATTTCATTATATATAATTTTGACAGGATTGAGTCAGAATGTTCGCAATAGAAAATTATGTTACAGTCTGTAAGCAGGTAATATTTAGCTGTTGAAATATTGGAGATTTGAAGTTGAGAAGGACTAAGTTTGATTACCAAACTCAGTAATTTTAATTTAATTCAGATTGTTCGAATAGAAATTTTTGTCAATATTGTCGGTTCTTCAACTATGTATGATATTTAAATGTTCTACTATATTCAATTTAAATTCTTTTTTTTTTCTTGACAATTGAGAAACTTAAATCATTGAAGTGTAGAAGATTATTTTTTTCTCATTTTTGGCAGTCAAGTTTGATTTGGTTCGACTTCTACTTTCTATTAATTTTTATATTTTTAAGGTATCGGATTTCCAATTTCTTATTTAAATTCTATTTAAGCACAAATTATAGAGATTTCACCTGCATGCACTTTGAGGAACTAATCATCACATATGCAATATATATATATATGTAGTTCTCTTTAATGTGAAAAAGAAAATATGCTTCTAGAACTAATCATTTTCTGGACAACATTTCAACTGAACAAAGCAAAAATAAAATAAAATAAAATAAATGTATGATATCATTGAGGGCAAAAGTTTGTGAAATAATTAATTATTATTCCAAAGTACATAATTAAGAAGTGTGTATATAGATAATTTTATATTTATACCTAACAAAGCAGCTCAAACCACAAGCCCATAGGATCCAAATTATTTTCTGGTAAACAGTATTTTTTTCTAATACAGTAATTAAATTTGACAAGTGTCACCAAGGGGTGCAAGCCACGTACGGGTGTATGTGCTTGTAGTACTCCCTTGTAAAGTTCATAAAATCATAGCAAAATTAAATTAAACTTGTGGCATGCATGCAGCAGTTTGGTGACCTAATTATCCAGTCCAAGTTAATTAGTTGATTTCAGTTGTTTGGCTAAGGATTAATTTACAACACATCATAATCACACATGCATGCTCTGATATATATATGATATCGACCTACGTATATAGTGTTGGGTTTATCAAATAAATCAAATGACATCATGTGTACAGTACTACAGAATTGTACAAAGTAATACCTAGCGTCCACAGAAAAACTGTCTATAGTGTATATAGGTTATATTTTGGGATGTATTTGTTACATTTCGGTATGCATTTGTTAAATTCCGTACATTTCTATTAATATATGAACAGTTTTTCAATGAACGCAAAATGTTTCCCAATTATATACTGGTACCGCCTACTGATACATAGTGTAACACCATCCTGGTATTGCCAAGTGTTTGGTTTAAATAAAGTCATGTTTGGTTTTTTATTATTGTTGAAAGTAGTCAAATTGGGAGTTTGTGTTTCAATCCCAGGGATCAGCACACAATATATATCCGGCTACAGAGATTTTTTTATTTAATAGAACCGTGCGTGTAATTAGGTGTATTTTTTAATTTGCATGTTGGGCTTGCCGGATTATTCTAGAGTTGTGATGTATTTATGTACTGTGTATTATTAATCAGGAACTGCTGGTATTTTCAATTTTGAGGCTTTTACTGGGTGTATTGTTTCTCAATGAAAATAAATAAATAAATAAATAGTTTCCATCATATCAAGGGAATTAATTTATGCCATTACAAAACATCAAATAGCTTCTGTTTAGACCAATAATTTCTTAACATAAAATCTCTTGTCACTTAAAATAAAACAAGTTAATTTGCATGCCAAGTGAACTTCTTAACTTATGTTTTCTATTTTTTAAATAAAAAACTCTGATAAAAAATGAATTAGTATTGAAAGGCCAGAATTTCTGAAACTCTGAAAATTTTATTAACTCAGAATGTATACCAGATTACCAGTAAAAGACACCTATCAAGTTTCTTAAAACTGATGTAATTCCTTGTTATGGGTCTCAATTTTCAACTTAAATTCTAACCAACTTTGCTCTAAATAAAAAGTGAACATTTATTGAATTGAGACAAGTACAGTACTGGCCTGATTTTATTTTATTTTATAACCAATTCACATTTCAAAAACTCCACTGTTCTCATGTTCTGGCTGGGCAAATCAATGTCAAAGTCAGCCAGATTTAGACACGTAACAATTCTGCAGTGCTTAATTCAATATTAGAAACTTGTGGAAACAGAAGATGGTCAATTTATTGGTTTCTGAAACTGAGCTACCAGATGCAAGTCGGTACGTTATTAAGAACCGGCCTAGGGGCTAACGGCGACGCTTTCTGTGTGGGAGTTCGTAAACTCGAAATCCGGATAGAGGGTCTTTTATAAATATTTAAATTTGAGTGACTTGACCTCATATTTATCTCAAATTAAAAAAAAAAGTCAGTACGTCTATAGATACAAATTTTGTAACAATTACATCTAATTTTGTAACAGTTACAACTAATTTGTGATATTTAAGCTTTATAAACTGTCCATCTATAGAAGCTAAATAGTACTCTCAATTTAATACATGGTCAGGCCTAAGAACAGCAAATATATTGCTTGGGAAAAAAATTTTCTATTTATAATATGATTTTCTTAGATTTTTTTTTATATAATTTAGAGATTTTGTTGTCCTAACTAATATAGTTGCTGTCTTTAGACCGGACCTTAATACATACCTGTTCCATTTTAACTCTTGACAGAACAAAATTAAGTTTCTCCCGGATGCAGGCCACTGGTATTTCATAACATTAACAAAATTAAATTTCTCCGGAATTGCAGGCAGGGAGAAGAGAACAGAACAGCATAGATATCAAGGAATTAAGAAGATCTGTATACTGTGGTACTGGTTCTATCAGACTTCATATATATCAAGGGAACAGTGAAGAAGAAGGTGGCTAGACCTGTGGCGCTTGTCTCCTCTAGTCATAGCCTTTGGTACCAGTAATTTCTAGTACGTACGTACCATTCTATCAAAAAAAAAAAGGTACTTCACGTACGTACCAGTCCAGTCCAGTCCAGCTGCATGCTGCATTGCTTGCTGCTGCTGCTGTGTACTCTCTGTCCTCCGCCTTACTGCCTACTCTTTTCAATTGAACAAGCCTCTCTCTTTTCTTTTCCTTAACCAGTTTCCCATGCATTGCTTGGAGGTACAGGTACAGTGATCCTCTTTTCAGCCATTTGTTGTTCCTGGCCATTGGTCAATGTAGTTTTATTTGTATAAAATATAAAATACCGTAGGATAATGTTTTTTTTAGATAAAAATGAGGGTCAAGCAACTCAAATTTAAAAGTTTATAAAAAATCCCATCCGGGTTTCGAACCTGCGTCCTCCCACACGGAGAGCGTTGCCCTTAGCCACTAGACCAAAGGTTGGTTGTAGGATAATGTTATTTAACGGGAATAACGAAACGGATTACAATATATAGCCAAATTTAGTGTTTGTGCTCCCCGCCCGTGCCCTTTGCCCGCCCACCCGCGCCAGCCCGTGCCCTACGCCCACCCGTGTCCGCTCAGGCCCACAATCCTCGCCTGCCCGTCTAAGGTCCGAGCGGGCAAGTCTCGAAGAGCAAGGGTCTGGATATTTGTTGTCACCCCCCGAAACCCGCCCGCCCGTGCCCTTCGCCCGCCCGTGCCCTTCGCCCGCCCGTACCCGCCCTCGCGCCCGCCCGTGCCTGCCCCCCGCGCTCGCCCTCCCCACTTCTATTATTATTATTTTACTTCATTTCTTTTAATATATCAAATAGAAAACATAAAACTTATTCAAACTTATAAAATAAAACTTATTTTAAAAAAATAAATTGCAATTTTTTGTTTTTAATAAACAAAGTTATTTAAAAAAAAAAGTATGTTAAAAAAAAATTTATAACTTCTCTCATTTTGTTTAAAAAACAAAGCAATTGGAACATGGCAGCACGCACACGCCTGAAGTCCGTCGGCAACATGCACACGTCCGCCCCACCTGCCGGCAACACGCCCCACCCGTCGGCAACACACACTCCACCCGCCGCAACGCGCCCCTAGCGCTCACGCTCCGCGGCAAACCCGTCGCCCACCCTTGCCCACCAAGCCCGACAAGCAAAGGGGCGGGCAAGGGCATCCCCTCGCGACAAACCGTAGCCCGCCCGTTCGGTGCCCGTCGTCCGCCATAGCCAGTCGCCCGCCCATGCTAGCATAACACTAGCCAAAATACAGCATTTTCTTGGGATGCTTTTTTATACAAAACTAGTGAAAGTCCACGCCTAAAGTAAGGCCGAAATTGTTGGGTTGAGAAGGTCAACGGGCATTAACATACAGCAACGGTTTTGATCTATCGAAGAAAATAATCAACAGCTCAGATGTGAGGATGGCCCTTTCATATCATTTTTTCCAATATGCTTTTATTATTAGTAAGGAAATATAAAAATAACTTATTTAAAAAGTTAGATTTATATATATCGAGTATGGCTAGCATATAGATGCATGTATAGATACTAAACATATATATCTCGAGATGTAATATGTTGATTTGATAGACCAAAAATTTCAGATAATATATATCCAACTTGAGAAGGGTTCTAATACTTATATTTTTCGTGCCTCCATCATGCCTCTACTTTTTAAATTTCAAATAACTCAAAATTTAAAAATATTTTTGATGTCCTAAAAGATATAGGCTTTTAAATTTGTTACTCGAAGCAGAACACTCGATCGCAAGCGTACGATCTCGTGTAGTACAATCGAGGTCGAACCACAAGGACGGGAATTAATTCTAAACCAGACTTCAATCGCAATTCAAATCCTAAATAAAGTGGGGGTTTTTGAAAGGTTGGTTTAAACAGTAGCAGATGCAAACAGTAAACAACAAGTAAATACTGGAAAACGACTAATTAAAAAGGCGTCCTCAGGGTTTTCTGAATCCGTTTGGTCTCTGGATTAACTTCTTGCGGCCCGCAGGAAGGTCTCTTGCGGGTCGCAGGGGTTGGTTAGAGATTCCAAAACAACCTGTTACCCACAGAATAACTCCTGTGAATTACAAACAGTTTTGTAATCTCTGTCTTACACTTTCTGCAGATCCTTGCGGGCCGCAGGATATCTCTTGCGGTCCGCAGGAAATCTGACAGAGAGCAGTTCTGGTTCTGGTTCAATGTTCGACTCACGTTATCAATTCTGAATCAAACCAGCAACAGTACAAGTCCTCAACTTTCGTATTTTGGTTCTTCTAACAATACCGGTTCAACAGAAATTCGTGGATCTATTTCTAAATCTACGTTCAAGTTACTTTTATATCTAGGATTCGGTTCCACTTTCGTAAGAACCGCAATTTTACCGTTCGGTTACTCTTGGACAACAAGTTATCAATCCAAACAGTGTAAATAACAATTCTTGCAAATATGATACTCTATTGACCAACTAAACTTTGTGCCTAATCTACAGGTTTACCATACAACAAGCATGATATTCTATTAACCAACTAGATTTTGCTCGCAATCTACAGGTCTATCACATCAACAAGTCAAGTCAAACACACATAATCATGAAAATCACAAGTAACATGAAAATAACGTAAGTCTCACAATAAGAAGTCAATCCATTAACACAAACTTCATCATCTACCCTAAGAACTAAAAGACTACTCGCTCATGGCGAGGGAAAACAAAGAAAGCAAAACAAAGAAGAAGTTCATGATACTAAAGAACCGAAGAAGAACTAGCGTGGCTTCAATCTTCAGCGTCTCCCAGAAGTCCTCTCGAAATCTCCTCGAAAGATGGTGAAGATCGACTCCCAAACACGCTCTCCTCTGGTCCCTGGCGGCTAGGGTGAAAGAGACAGAAAGTAAGATGCCAAAACCGTCCAAAAGGATGGTTTAAATAGCCAAAAAGGCGGCAGAAACAGAAGCAGCGCTGCCGCGGGTCTTGCGGCCCGCAAGAAGTTAGTCTTGCGGCCCGCAGGAAGTGAGTTCCAGTGCAGACTTGCTCTCCAAGGCTTCAAATCGCGTCCAAGTGGCTCCAAAAGCCCAATTTACCTGAAACATGGACAGAATTGAACAAGTAACTGGAATCTAAGAATTCTAACACTAAAATGCAATTAAACTCGGGATTTTAGGTCGAAAACAAGGTACAAGTCTGGTGAAATGCATATATGAATGCGGTGCATCAAATCTCCCCAAACTCAAAGTCTTGCTTGTCCTCAAGCAAAACCTAGAACCTAAGGAACAAACCGTACCTAGACCTAAATCCCCGAGTGACCTAAATGCAAAGGAAAACTTTGGGAAGATGCTAAACCGAGAACACATGGGCAAGTTTGAATTTTGAATTGTAAATAAGTGCGCATGACAATTTCACAAAACTCGTGCTAAGGCATAGAAAATCAAGACGAGCGACTCTTGTTCCATGAAACGCAATCTGAATTGCAAGTAGGACCATCGTACTTTTTCGGACCCTAGGTCTTTCGATCGAACTACAAAGTCGGTATCTTGGTTATGTTGACCCCACAGTGAGTAACTTTCTCAACCAATCAAATCCATAGACCATGAAATGCTTATTAGAAAGAAAGACTATTTATTTGATTTTTTTTTTTTTTTTTTTTTTTTTAGAGAGAGTGAAGCCCGAATCAGACGGATAGGAAAAATAAAAGTGCATACGTCCTATCTGATCGCGACTCCAAACCCCCTTTTAGAAAATCTGGACATTCAAGGATCAACCAGTCGGATGAAAGAAAATAAAGGGTGCACTCGTCCTGCCTGACCGCATCCTTGAAATGCCCGTTGGTTTTTGGTTTTTTAAGACATTTCAGGCTATGACTTTCCACATTTCCCAAACCATACTCACATGGGTACCACAACTGAGAGATTACTCTTCGTCCTCAATCAGACTTTCGGTTTGCTACTTTTTCCAATTAGTGCCTACTTTACTCATGGAACTAGTCACTACAGAACAAAATTCTCTTCCCTAACACAAGTCTCATAAAGTTATCAAGCACAATTTTTCACAATTCATTCGTCAAAAGTGCACATGTGCCCTTGAATTTAACATTTCCCCAAAATCTTCCTCAAAATGCGAGCATGAAAAATGAAAAAGAAAGAGAAAAGAAAAAGAAAAAGAAAAAGAAATATCCTAAAACTCAGGTTTGTATTTCCCCCCTCCCCAAGCTAAACAAAGCACTGTCCTCAGTGCAACAAATCAGAGATATGACGATAAAGCGGAAAGAGGAAAGATACAACCTGAGCGAATCACGGTGCAGTGTCGTCGTCGCCGGCTCTAGCGGGACCTCTGCTGGTACCCTCCCCAAACTGGCCTGCTTGCAGGGCAGTAATTGCATCGTGCATCTGATCCTGCCGCTGGCGGAATCGTCGCTGCTCCAGCATGATGCGATCCTGCCGCTCATAAATCTCTGAGATCCGAGTGCTGTCGCGAGCGCGGCCCGTCTGTAGGTCCTCGAGACGCCGAGACTGTCCAGTCTGGACCAACTGCATGTGGCGAAGCAATGTCAGGGTGTCAGAATGCATCGCATGCACCTCCTGCACTCGGGTGCACATCTGCGTCCACTGATCAAGCATATACTGTGGAAACTGCGGGTACGAAGATGATCCAGCGGGCTGTCCGGCTCCTCCTGCCGATGTGTCACCACCTCCTGCTGATGTGTCTCCATGTCCCGCTAGCCAGCTGTCCCATCCGGTGGATCCTGCTGACTGCCCTGCTGCTCCTGCTGACCAGTCACCGGCTCTTGCTGACCAGTCACCGGCTCCTGCTGACCAGCCATCCCAGCCTGCTGACCCTGCGGCTGCAGGCTCATCTACTGCGTCCTCCATATGGATGTCGTCTGTCGGTGTATCGGGACTGTGCTGGTGTGGCTGTGCTGGTGGATCCTGCAAACGCCATGTATACTCCAGGTCGAAATCGATCGGCGGGTACTGCAAGGGCAGGGTAAACTCACCATCGCGAGAAGTCCACCTCCAGGTAGCGGGCTCAGCCGCGGTCTCCTCAGCATAGTAAATCCAGCCCCACGTCCGAAACTGCTCCCGATCAAGAGTCTTTACCGTGGTGCACTTGTGGTGGTAACTAACCTCGCCACCGGTCATGGTGATATCTACCCCGAGATGAGAAGCGATACGGGTAACATAGGACCCCATGGCTACAACACCCGTCGATTTCTTCGCGCTAATGATGGAAAGCCAGTACCGGACCATGGTCAGAATCAGATGGGGTCGCTGCAAATGGGTATCCGGTCGGAGCATGGTAGCGAGGAGCTGGAGCTCCTCGTGGCGAGGTCGGAGCGAGGACTCTCCGCGGGCACAAAGCGAGGAAGCAAGAGCTCGGCATATGAAGCGGTGGGCGGGATGTGTGATGGCATTGACCCGGGGGTCCGGGCCTGTCAGAGGAAGCTCCTGGCCACTGATACGGTACCAGAATGCGGCACGGAGACGGGACTGAGAGACGGGGTGCTCGTCATCAACCTGATCCGCCGGGATGTATCCCAAGTAGTCGGTCTGGTGAGGTCTCAGGTGAAACAGATGGGCAAGGTCGGCAAGGGTCATGCGGTAAGTAATGCCCCGGAGGCGAAAAGAGATGGAGTATGACTCGTCAGGGTGCTCCTCGAGGTCTAGCGAAGCCAGAAAATCCAATGTCGGCTCGAGATAGGTGGGGTACTGAGACGGAATCTCCCAAAAGGCACGGGAGAATCCCACCCGCTCAGTGAGACGAGTGAAATCGTCAAGAATACCGATCTCCTCAAGAAACTCAAAATCGACAATAGATGTAGAGATAACAGTTTTACCGTCGAGGAGCTCGCGTTTACGTGCAATCCGCAGGTCCTCCGCGGATGGTGCCGGGCCTGCTGCGCGACGAGATGCCCCTGGTTTCCCGACAGCTCGTTTTGTGGGCGACATGGAGAAGTTTCTGGCAGAGAGAGGTTCTGCTGGCGCAGGGGTCAATCCTTGCGGGCGTAAGGGGCTATTCTTGCGGGCGCGAGGGTTAGCAGAATCTAAGTCACAGGAGTTGCGACGTGGCGCGAGTCCAAGTCCGGTTTGAAATTCCACCAACTGTCAGATTTAAATTTGAATAGCGCGGGAAGTCCAAACCTGGAGGTTTTGTCCTGTTTTTGATCAGATCTGCGCAGTGGGACTTGGTTTGGTGCGAGAAGAGGTTTCGGCGGTGTTCAATCGGTGTGTAGCAAGGCCGACGGTCGGCAGGCTCGGCTGCTGGCGCGGCGGAGGGCTGGCAGGCGCGGCTTCTGGCGCGGCGGGGTTCTGGCTTCTGGCGCGGCGGAGTTCTGGCAGGCCCGGCTTCTAGCGCGGCGGAGTGCTGGCAGGCCTGGTTGCTGGCACGGCTGCTGCTCCGGCGCGGGAGAGGAAGGGGGGGCTCGACGGAGGAGGGTTCCGGCGAGGTTCTGGCGAGGGGTCGGCTGGCCGCACCGGCGGAGACGGCGCCCGCGCGGTCGGTTGGCTGCACCGGCAGAGATGGCGCCTGCGCGGTGGTGCGCAGGCAGGCTGGCAGGCGGCCGGCGCGCTGGTGGTCCGACGGGTGGCGCGCGCTGGTGGTCCGGCGTGGTCGGCTGGAAGAGTGGCGGTAGGGAGAGGAAAAGGAGGAGGAAAAAGAAAAGGAAGAAGAAAGAAGAAGAAGAAGGAAAGGGAAGAAAAGGAGAAAGAAGGAAGGAAAGAAAGAAAGGGAAGAAAAGAGAGGAAAGAAAAGAAAAGAAAAGAAGGAAAGAAATAAAAGAAAAAATAAAACCGGCCCCACTTACCTTAATTCCAAACCACCAGTTTACATCGGAGTCCGTGCCGAACTGGAAACTCTTGCGGGCGCAAGGAATACTTCTTGCGGACGCAAGATTCTTTCTGAAGATTATTTCGCCTTAGATTTGAACCCCGATTACTGCTGTTTCATCGTGAAATGCTCTGCGACGCTGCACATACACAACTAAGAACACCTTATGCAATATGAGAAATAAAAAAATAAAATAAAAAAATGCAAAGCAATGTGAAAGAACTAAAATAAGGAAAAAGGAAAAGAGAAGAAAAGAAAACCAAAAGTCTTGGGTTGCCTCCCAAGGAGCGCTTGTTTTAGGTCCCGAGCTTGACTGTAATGCATCTACGTATCTGCTGGTGGGGGGTCGGACAGGTGCAGGGATAGGCGTTCCTCCTTCTGCTGATCGGCTACATACACTTTGAGGCGTTGACCATTCACCTTAAATGCTACGCCATCCTTGCCAGCAATGTCTACTGCGCCGAATGGGTAAACCTTCTTGATGATAAAAGGTCCCGACCATCTGGATTTGAGCTTACCCGGAAAGAGTCTCAAGCGTGAGTTAAAGAGAAGGACGAGGTCCCCTTCCTTGAAGTCGCGACGCGTGATGCGGTTGTCATGCACTCTTTTAGTGCGCTCTTTGTACATCCGGGCATTATCGTAGGCGTGAAGCCTTGTTTCCTCCAACTCATGCAAGTCAAGGATGCGCTTCTCGCCTGCTGCTTGCAGGTCCATGTTGATGGTGCGCGTGGCCCAAAACGCTTTATGCTCGATCTCGACCGGCAAATGGCAAGGTTTGCCATAAACCAGCTTGAATGGGCTCATGCCGATCGGGGTCTTGAAAGCCGTGCGGTACGCCCAAAGTGCGTCGTTGAGCTTGAAAGCCCAGTCTTTTCGTGATCTCGCCACGGTTTTCTCAAGAATGATTTTTATTTCCCGGTTAGAGACTTCTACTTGCCCGTTAGTCTGAGGATGGTAGGAGGTGGAGACCTTGTGAGTCACCCCGTGTCTGCTCAAAAGCTGCTCAAACTGACGGTTGATGAAGTGCTTGCCGCCGTCACTGATCACGGCACGGGGCACTCCAAAACGAGGGAAGATCACATCATTGAAGAGGCGCTTAACTGAATTCGCATCCGCCTTTGCACAAGCGAGCGCCTCCACCCACTTAGACACATAGTCCACTGCCACGAGAATGTACTCAAATCCCTTTGAGGAAGGGAATGGCCCCATGAAATCGATGCCCCACACGTCAAAAATCTCGAACCTCCAAGATGGGCTGCTGTGGCATCTCGCTACGCCTTGAGATGTTACCCGTCCGCTGGCACTGGTCGTATGATTGCACGAGGGCATGTGCATCTTTGAAGATCGTTGGCCAAAAGAAACCTGCTTGCAAAACCTTGGCAGCAGTTTTAGATGAGGAGGCGTGGCCTCCATAAGCAGAAGAATGACAATGAGAGAGTATAGAGTGTACCTCCTCCTGCGGTACGCATCGACGATAGATACCATCAATACCTACCTTGAAGAGAAGAGGCTCCTCCCAAAGGTAGAACTTGACGTCAGCCCTGAACTTCTTCCTCTGCTGAGAGGTCATCTCAGCAGGCAAGAGGCCTGCTACGAGGAAGTTGGCGAAGTCTGCGTACCATGGAAACTGCTGAGTGCCTCCTTGCGCCCGCAAGAAACGGCCCTGCGTCCCGCAGGATTTCGGCAGATTGTTGATTTTCTCGGATATGGGCTGTGGTTGGCTGTTTGTGCTTGTTCCCAGGACGTAGAGCTGTTCCCCTGGAATTGAGTCGTCAATCGGAATGTTGCTCTGCTCCTCCCCTTCCCAATGCAAGCGGGACAAGTGATCTGCGACTGAGTTTTCCGATCCTTTCTTGTCCCGAATCTCAATGTCAAATTCCTGCAGAAGAAGAATCCAACGAATAAGACGTGGTTTCGCATCCTTTTTGGAAAGAAGATACCTGAGTGCTGCATGGTCGGTGTAGACGATTATCTGAGAGCCGACCAGGTAAGAGCGAAACTTCTCCAGCGCAAACACCACGGCTAGCAGCTCTTTCTCAGTTGTGGTGTAATTAACCTGCGCGGAGTCGAGGACCTTGCTGGCGTAGCAGATGGCTACGGGTTTGTTGTCCTTGCGTTGCCCCAAAACCGCGCCTACGGCATAGTCACTGGCGTCGCACATGATCTCAAAAGATTGAGACCAGTCTGGAGGCTGCAAGATCGGGGCGGAGACGAGAGCTTCCTTTAACCTGAGAAAAGACTGAACACACTCGTCAGTAAAAACAAAATCAGAGTCTTTTACCAGCAGGTTGGTCAGGGGTTTGGTGATCTGAGCGAAGTCCTTGATGAATCGACGGTAGAATCCGCAGTGTCCGAGAAAGCTGGGCACGTCTTTGACTGTGGTGGGCGTGCACATCTGTTCAATCACCTCAATCTTTGCTTTGTCCACCTCGATGCCCTTGCTCGTGACTCTGTGACCGAGCACAATGCCCTCTTGTACCATGAAATGGCACTTCTCCCAATTGAGGACCAGATTGGTTTCCTCGCACCTCTGTAGGATCTTACACAAATTTGCCAAACAATCATCGAAAGAAGTTCCAACAACAGAAAAATCATCCATAAAAATCTCGACTTCTTTCTCAATGTAAGGAGAGAAAATGGCCATCATCGCCCTCTGGAATGTAGCAGGCGCATTGCACAAACCGAACGGCATTCTTCGGTAGGCGAAGGTACCATAAGGACAAGTGAATGTCGTCTTTTCCATATCCTGAGGGAGGATGGGTACCTGAAAGAAGCCTGAGTACCCGTCAAGGTAGCAGAAGTGGGAATGTTTGGCGAGGCGCTCCAACATCTGGTCCACGAAAGGCAGCGGGAAGTGATCCTTGCGGGTCGCAGCATTCAGCTTGCGGTAATCAATGCACATCCTCCATCCAGTGGTGGGCCGCATCTGGACCTTCTCGCCTCTGTCGTTGATGACAACGGTGTGCCCTCCCTTTTTCGGGACCACGTGTACTGGGCTCACCCACTTGCTATCTGAAATAGGAAAAATGATGTTAGCATCAAGTAATTTAAGAATCTCCTTTTTCACTACCTCTTGAAGCACGAGGTTAAGCCTCCTTTGATGCTGCACGGAAGGTTTGTGGTCTTCCACGAGATGTATCTGATGGGCACATATGGCAGGACTGAGTCCCTTAATGTCTTTAATCGAATATCCTAAGGCACCCCTGTGAATGCGCAACTTTTCCAAAAGCTTCGAAGTTTCATCAAAACTCAATTGAGCGCCAACAATAACTGGAAAAGTTTTGTCGGAGTCAAGAAACTCATACCTGAGGCTGTCGGGCAATGGTTTCAGGTCTACCTTATTTGGCGCGTCTAATGGCGGTGACTTGTCGATTTTCGCCTCTGGTCCGTCGTCCTGCGGGCCGCAAGAACTGTCACCAGCAGACTGGGAGAGCGAGAGAACTGGTTTGACCCTGGTGAGTAGCGGTTCCTCATCATCTACGGGATCGCGGGGCATGCCCTGCAGGCTGCAGGCAGTACCCCCAAGCAGACCTTCATCCTCCTCAGACACCTCATCAAAAGAACCTAATTCATTTTGCAAGGAGGAAAGAAAGTCAAGATGATACCCGAGTGCGATCTGATGCTCTTCCAGCTGATCCTCCTGCGCCTCCCAAACGAGCTCATCAATGATATCCAACCGATTGCAGTCCTCCGAAAAATCGGGATATTTCATTGCTTGTGCAACCTGGAATTGTACCTTCTCGCCGCCAATGTTCATGGTGAGGGTACCCTCGTACGTATCGAAAACAGTCCTGGCTGTCCGCAGAAAAGGTCGACCAAGGATGATCGGTACATCCTTTATCCTCCTCCATATCCATCACTACAAAATCACCAGGCACAAAGAACTTGCCTACCTGTACCGGTACATCCTCAACTATCCCCAGCGGTAAGCGAGTGGAGGCGTCTGCTAACTGCAGGGTCATGCGGGTGGGTCTGAGCTCACCTACCCCGATCCTCTGAAAAACAGTGTGAGGCATGAGGCTCACACTGGCGCCCAAGTCGCATAACGCCCTTCTGATGGTTGCCTTCCCGATGGTGCAAGGGATGGTGAACTTTCCCGGATCTCCAAGCTTGGGTGGAAGCTCCCGACTCACCACCGCGCTGCATTCATGATTGAGTTGCACGCTCCTACAGTCCTTTAAGCTCTGCTTGTTGGACAAGATGTCCTTCAAGAATTTTGCGTAAGACGGCATTTGTGCGAGCGCATCGGTGAAGGGTATGGAGATAGTCAGTTGCTTGAGGACCTCCATAAATTTAGAGAATTGCTCATCTAAACGGTTCTTAGCGAGCCTTTGTGGGAATGGAACCTGCGGTTGGTATGGCGGCGAGGCCGTTGTCGCTTTACCCTTGTCCTTCGCTGGCAAGACTGACTCGGCAGGTATAGAGTTCTGATTCGCTTGCCCCTCAGTTACCACCTTCTGCAGTCCTTGAGAGGAAACTGAGAGGTCGGGATTAGGCGGCAGAGGGTCTGTTTGCGCCTGCTGAAGAATTGACTGGCCACTGGGGAAATCCTGCGGGCCGCAAGAGGGGTCCTGCGGGCCGCAGAAATCGGCGACAGGATGGGTTTTCGCTGGTTCTGGCTGGGATTTAGCGGCTGCTGGTTTTGTAACAGCCTGGTCCTCCTCTTCCGGCATGGGCGGATCAGCGTACTGCGTGCCACTCCTAAGTGTGTGAATGGCCTTCACTTCGCCATTAGGGTTCACTGGCTGACTTGGCAGTGAGGCTGTGGTCCCGGGACTTGACGCTACGCCTACACCTCCTCCCGACATCCTTGCTAGTTTCTCATTAAGAGCCTGCATCTGCTCGAATATCATCTGGTTCATCTTACCCTGCTCTTGCATGAAGTTGTCGACCACGGCGGGCACAGCAGGTTCGGCAGGCTTGGGCACTTGGTGGGGAGGCACATACGGTTGACGGTAGGTATTGTTCGGCTGAGCGTTTCTGTTCTGGTTTTGGAAGTGAGCATTGTTGTAGAAGTTTCGGTTTCCACTTCCTTGTCCTTGGCTTTGGAATTTCTGAGGAGGGTTGTAATTGTTGGTACCGAAGCTGGGACGGTCTGGTTTCTCTCTCCAGCTTTGGCGGTCTGCTGGGTCATTGGAGTATGATCGCGAGAACGGAGGTCTGGGGAAGAAGGAGGGCTCGTTGTTGAGAGAATGCACGTGCTCTTCCTCCCCCTCAGGTTGACGCAGCGGGCAGTGGTCATAATCATGAGAGTCCTCCCCGCAAAGCGTGCAAGGTTCAACCTGTACCGCCTTGGCAGACGCCTTCTGCTGGTCTGTCTGCTTGTCCATCCGAAGCTGCAGGGCTTCTAGCTTGGCTTGTATGAGGGCAAGTTGATCCACCTCGTACCGCCCTTTCGATCCTCTGCTGGTCTCCCTGCTGGACTCCCGGTTGGACCACTGCTGCTGGTGGGCCGCCTTCTCAATAAGCTCCAGGATTGCACGCGGTCGCAAATCTGCTATCGATCCACCTGCACTATAATCAACTAAAGCGCGACTCTGCGCAGTCAGTCCCTCATAAATAGCATCAACAAGCATCCAATCAGAGAAATTATGGTGAGGGCAGGACAAACATAACCGGTTAAACCTATCCCATGCCTCGCTTAGAGACTCATCATACCCTTGTTTAAATGAGGAAATTTCAGCCCGAACCTTGGCAGTTCTCCTAACAGGGTAAAATTTCTGTAAAAATTGAGCAGACATTTCGGCCCAGGTACCAATTGAGCCTTTAGGGAGAGAGTTGAACCAGAATTTTGCTTTGTCCTGAAGAGAGAAAGGGAACAAGGCTAGCTTGACGTAGTCTGGCATCGTAGCGAGGTGCTTAACGGTCCGGCAGGCTTGGTAGAAGCTGTTCAGATGGTCATGAGGATTCTCGGACTCCAGCCCGTGGAAGCAGTTCTGCTGGACGAGTGTAACTGCACCCAAACCGAAGTTGGGAGGGTCTCCTTGCAACTCCGGCAGAACGATGGGACCTTCTGAGTCGTCGACTCTGGGACTGTGGTAGTCTCGGAGTGTCTGCGGCTCTGCTTGTCTTCGCTGCCGCTCGGCTTCTGCCTCTCGCCGGAGTTGGCGGACTTCCTCTTCAAGATCTCGCCGAGCTGCTTCAGCAGCTTGCCTCTGCATTTCTGCTTCTGCGGCTTGCAGCCTGAGCTGCTCCCGCTCCAAGACGTTGTCACCCATGTCAGATGACGATGTGGTTTCTGAGTCAGATGAGTCTGGGCTGACCCTCGCTGGCAGCGGATGGAATTTCGGGCTCCTGCGTCCGCTTCTGAGAAAATAGTCACCAAAGGGAGGGTATTGTGCCAGTGTCTGTCACCTGAAACAGAAAAAGAGAGAAAAGAAAAAGAAAAATCAGAATTCGAAAAGAAAATAAAATAAGGTTTAGAACTAATGTCGCCGTCCCCGGCAACGGCGCCAAAAAGCTTGATGTCCTAAAAGATATAGGCTTTTAAATTTGTTACTCGAAGCAGAACACTCGATCGCAAGCGTACGATCTCGTGTAGTACAATCGAGGTCGAACCACAAGGACGGGAATTAATTCTAAACCAGACTTCAATCGCAATTCAAATCCTAAATAAAGTGGGGGTTTTTGAAAGGTTGGTTTAAACAGTAGCAGATGCAAACAGTAAACAACAAGTAAATACTGGAAAACGACTAATTAAAAAGGCGTCCTCAGGGTTTTCTGAATCCGTTTGGTCTCTGGATTAACTTCTTGCGGCCCGCAGGAAGGTCTCTTGCGGGTCGCAGGGGTTGGTTAGAGATTCCAAAACAACCTGTTACCCACAGAATAACTCCTGTGAATTACAAACAGTTTTGTAATCTCTGTCTTACACTTTCTGCAGATCCTTGCGGGCCGCAGGATATCTCTTGCGGTCCGCAGGAAATCTGACAGAGAGCAGTTCTGGTTCTGGTTCAATGTTCGACTCACGTTATCAATTCTGAATCAAACCAGCAACAGTACAAGTCCTCAACTTTCGTATTTTGGTTCTTCTAACAATACCGGTTCAACAGAAATTCGTGGATCTATTTCTAAATCTACGTTCAAGTTACTTTTATATCTAGGATTCGGTTCCACTTTCGTAAGAACCGCAATTTTACCGTTCGGTTACTCTTGGACAACAAGTTATCAATCCAAACAGTGTAAATAACAATTCTTGCAAATATGATACTCTATTGACCAACTAAACTTTGTGCCTAATCTACAGGTTTACCATACAACAAGCATGATATTCTATTAACCAACTAGATTTTGCTCGCAATCTACAGGTCTATCACATCAACAAGTCAAGTCAAACACACATAATCATGAAAATCACAAGTAACATGAAAATAACGTAAGTCTCACAATAAGAAGTCAATCCATTAACACAAACTTCATCATCTACCCTAAGAACTAAAAGACTACTCGCTCATGGCGAGGGAAAACAAAGAAAGCAAAACAAAGAAGAAGTTCATGATACTAAAGAACCGAAGAAGAACTAGCGTGGCTTCAATCTTCAGCGTCTCCCAGAAGTCCTCTCGAAATCTCCTCGAAAGATGGTGAAGATCGACTCCCAAACACGCTCTCCTCTGGTCCCTGGCGGCTAGGGTGAAAGAGACAGAAAGTAAGATGCCAAAACCGTCCAAAAGGATAGTTTAAATAGCCAAAAAGGCGGCAGAAACAGAAGCAGCGCTGCCGCGGGTCTTGCGGCCCGCAAGAAGTTAGTCTTGCGGCCCGCAGGAAGTGAGTTCCAGTGCAGACTTGCTCTCCAAGGCTTCAAATCGCGTCCAAGTGGCTCCAAAAGCCCAATTTACCTGAAACATGGACAGAATTGAACAAGTAACTGGAATCTAAGAATTCTAACACTAAAATGCAATTAAACTCGGGATTTTAGGTCGAAAACAAGGTACAAGTCTGGTGAAATGCATATATGAATGCGGTGCATCAATTTTTTTAAAATAAAATCATTAGATTTGATCAATATGATATTCTCTATGTGCACATAACAATTTTTTTCACTTTTTTGTTTTATTTTGTATAAATCAATGTCTAGAATTGCTCAAATTAATGCATTTTTTTGAAGCTCTTGATGTCAAACAAAATAATATTCAAATTTGATGATTTTTTACATATATATAAATGAAATGACGTAGATTAAATCTATCGGTTTTGTTTTGAAAAATAATTTTTAAATTTTGAGTTATTTGAAATTTGAAAAGTTGAGACATGATAGAGGCATTGAACCCTCCTCACCAAACTTTATTATTTGTAATTTGTAAACAATACTTTAACAAACTTATATACATTGAAATCCTGAGTTCAAATAATTTTATCCCAAATTGACAGCGAACAGGCGCAATTTAAACCCGAGAAAATGTGACCCGAATGAGGAATCAGAATCAGAATCAGCTGTCAGTCGATCGAATCCATTACAGTTGACGAAGTCATGTCAAAGTTTACTGCTTTAAATCTTTAAATCGATTTAATAGTACACGGAAATGATTGATGTGTAGTGTACACAGCATTCTATATATGATATATCTTTACTTCATGTGCAGTTATGAACACTGAGTTAAGACTATCGTGGTAACGTCAACATTTCGGTTTGGAGCGTTGATGACTTAAAATTTAATTGTCGTATTTGAAATCGTGATTTATGGTGTTTAATAAATTTTTTATATAAAAATATTAGGAAATACAAAAAATAAATTTTTTATATTATCGTATTCGAAATCGTGATTTATGGTGCTCAACATTTATATTTTTAGAGTTTTTTTAACTATTTGTTTGAATTTTTGAAAAGAGCTCGTAGATAATAATAAAATATTGATGGTGGTACATGTTTTTTTTTTCAAAAAATACAAAATAAATACTAAGAAAACTCTAAAAATATAAAATTTTTGTATTCATCAATTCTTGTTTATATGAAAAATTTATTGAGCACTATAAATCACGATTCGGATATAATAATATAATTTTTTAAATGTTAGCATTTTAGATCGAAATGCTAACGTTAGCACGATAGTCTAGCTCATGCACACTTATTAGTTATTACAGTAGAGTTAATTATGACCCCAAGTTTGGAATTCGAAGAGAATATTTTTCTTTTTACCTTTTTTTTAACACCCCCCTTTATAATCAAGGCCAAATATTTACTCCAAATCACACTTAAGCATACAAATGCACGCTAACAGGGATATTTAAAGGATATACAATAACGTTTTCCTAATGTAATAGTTTGGTTTTGTCACTTGTCAGAAACTAATTACATGACCCCAAGTTTGGCACAAAATTAAATTGGAAAATTGCAATTAATGAACAGGAATTATACAAAAGGGGGAAATGCTATTTTTCTTACTTTTGTTCGAAACAAACTATTAATAAGTGCATGCAGTTATATTTCCAAAAGCAGGTGAAGATTTTGATACTTAACTATTCAAGTCTGAATCAACCAAAAAGAAGCTTCGTTAGAATTGCTTATATATCCGGTTGTGAATCACTATTCATTACAGTTCGATTATTTTGGATTTTTTTGTTCCAACCAAACGAATATTTGATTGATTCACTTTTGCCATTTTTGCTCTATGACTATACACGACAGATACAAATGACAAATCTCTGATATTTCCAGAGTCCCTCTCCACCAATCCAATGCTGAAATAGTATCATAAAAGGTTGAAACCGCACAGTTCCTTAATTATTTTTTTAGGATAAAGTTTCCTTAATTTCTTATCCATCTTTAAGATTAAAAAAATAGTACAGTTACCTTAGGTGAACTTACTCTCATATAAATCTCCTTTCTTTCACACACAATTACTTGTTTACCCATATACTTTATATATTATCAAATGACGCATTCTCATGTGCCTCATTCACACCAAATTACTTGTTTGGCATTCTCAATAAAGCATGCGATACACAATATTGTATCATGCTATATATTCTCATTTAATTTCTCTCAGAACATAGACATGTTGTGACCGGACAAGGTTTAAATTGGGTTGAACAATAACAGAGGCAATATTAAGGTCATGTTCGGATGTCAAAATTTTGGTGGGAAATAATGGGTTTTTAGGCCAACCGGGAAATACTCCCCTTGATCTGTTCGGAGGCCTTATTTGTGGAAATGGGAATATGTCATATTTCTCATTTGTTTTCCCAAATACATGTAAAATGGTGGGTTAAAAATCATTGTCTCAGGCTCAATTTTTTTTTTCCCAACGACACGCTACTCACTCTATCTCACTTTAGCATCACATTAAAATTTAAAAGTATAGTCATTCTTTGATTTATTGATTTATTTAAGAGGAAGGATCCATTGACAATACAATGTCACATTTTAAAAATTTATAAAAAATCATAAAAAATTTTAAAAATAAAAAAAGTTTACTGAAGTATTGCTTAACTTATAGATTAATTATGTTTCCGATTATATTCAATTTAAGTGATGTTTAATGGCTCTTTAAAGAACCGCTAAATTATAACTGTTGAAAAGTGCACAAAATTTTGATAAGTCAGTAAACGATGTTCAAATTGATTGAAATTTGAAACACTATCAATCTATAAGGAATACATCCATAAAATCATTTTTCATTTTTAAGATTTTTTATAAATTTTTGAAAAGTGATATTGTCAAGATTGTCAAGTTAACCATTATCAATGAATCCCTCCTCTTTATTTACATATAAATCAAGATTTCCCACGATAATTCCCATGAAACAACCGAACACCTAATTTAATATTTTCCCGCTGCACATCCATGGGCGTGGGTTCCTCAAAATGAATTTGTGAGTTCCCGTACCCGTGAAATCTCATCCCGCATAATCCCATGACAACTGAACACGCCCTAAATATTTAAAGAGAAATTATTCTTCTCCTTTTAACTGCACCCCTTATTTGCACCCCATTCTTATTCTTTCATTCTTCTTCTTCCATTGATTTCTTTCCCACCACCATATCACCACCGCCCATCTTTACCCTCTCTGCCATACCTCCAGCACCCCTCAGCCGCACCTCTACCCCCCTCCGGCCGCACCTCCGCAACCATCTCCTGTCACACCTTCATTACTCCGACTCTTTGATACACATTTATTTATTTGTATAAACTAGATTAGTGATTAGTATAAACACTTTTGCATGTTAGTATAACCACTTTTTTCTGTTATTATATGGAAAATGTAAAATTATATTGGGGTGCAGTTAAGGGCGATTTTTAAGGGGTGCAGTTATCAGGCCCGATATTTAAATTGGGTTGGCTATAAAAAAAGGGAGCTGCTATTTTGAGGGCAGAGAGAGAAAATTTCTTTTATATACCAACTATATCCCTCATTAAGACATTTGCATATATCATATCATTAAGGTTCGTGCATAAATGCAAGCATTGCCTTCGAGAAAAACAGAACAGACATAAATGCATGCATAACTATGAAGTTTGTGTTTATCTCATTGTTTCAATATGTCATTGATTTGTTTCTAATAAATAAAATACTGTATATATTTACAAGACAAAAATACGACAAGATATTAGAATTTTTTAATATATATTCAAACGAATTGGTCCTGTTCTCTTATACAAAAAAAAAAAAAAAATTATTTAAATGAAGCAAATTTTAAAAACATGTTCGGCTCTGGTATCGAATGGAAATGCATAAAGAGAAGGACTAGCAATTATATTTTAATTAAAGATAAAAGAAGTACATTTTTGACTTTTTTTTATTAGGTCATGATTATTAGACTTCATTTTTTCAAATTTATATAAAAAATATGTTTTCTTAAAAATATTTTCTGCTCTTGCCAAATTAAAAGAATTATGATTATGAGAATGGAACACCAGTCTAGTGGCGAAAAAGCAATACTCTTTGTAGGAGAGGTCACAATATCGAATATAAGATGGATGTCTTTTTTTTTTTAGACATTTAACTTTAAATGACTTGACACATGCATCTTTACTAAAATAAAAAGTGTATAGTTATGTTATTTAAATGAAAATTTTGGTAAGCATAAATACACAAAATTTTTTATTGAATGGACAGTAATTTATAAGTTATTAATTGTGTCGTTTGAATGAATTCAGTATTTTAGTAATCATTCAACTTAAAGTCATCAAGTATTAGTTTTTTAATAGGACAAATATATATAACTCTAAAATCATAGCTTCTTAAATATGCGCCATTTCAATATAATTGAAGAAGCACATATCTACATTTAAATAAAAATCAATGTGTACTTCTTAAAAAATGTATCATAATTAATGTGTATGTTACCTAAATAATTGAGAAAACATCTACCACATTTTAATTTTTCTTTGAGTGATATATATATATTTTTTACTATTGTTCAAATATAACATGACGTTGTAGATGATTTCTCAACTATTTAGATAGCACCCATTTCAATTTCAATTTTTATTTCCTTATGCCTTTTAAGGGAATTAACATTTGATGACTTTAATTAAGAAAACTGATTAATAAAAAATACCCAAACAATATGGGTCATAAAAACTGATAGCTCCTTTTTTAATCTTTTATAGTCATATATACACTTTAAAATTTGGACATGCATTAAGTATTTACTACAGCCGGAGTGTTGCCAAAAATTTTGGAACGAGGTTTAAATACTATATTGATCATCAAAATTGATACAATCATCTAACAAAATGTATAATAATTTAAATTATTATATAGTCATAATATGAAATATTTTATATTTTATGGGATTCAAATTACGAAAAGCACAAATAAAACACTAAAATATACTACGTAAAATGTAGAAATGTTCAAAAAGAAAAAATTGCGATAATGTCCCCATTTGCTTTTACTAAATAGGCAGATGCTTTTATCTTTCCATTAATTTCTATACTTTGATACCTACATAATATTTTGTTCAACATAAAAGGCCAACGGACCTAGTTTTCTTTGAAACTTGTCACCAAGTTTGCATCTATAGCTGTCAAGTAATTGAAAAGCTCCCATTTATAACTTACTAATGACTTTAATTAGTGGCATTGTTCTATGCAAAGGAAAGAGAAGGTGACATTTAATAAGGACAAAATGGGTAGTAAGGTGAAAAAGATTCTCTTTGCCCTTAAAATAGCAACTATTGCCCTCAAAATAGCAACTATTGCCCTCAAAATAGCACTCCCCATAAAAAAATTATAATATCGTATAACATTAACATACTTAGGTACATTAAAACAGTACAGATGATTTAATTCACTCATTGCTAGTTTTTTTTCTGTAAAGGTTGAAACATTGTCCAGCTGTGGTGATATTAAAGATAACAGTTTTCAAAAAAAATATTAAAGATAACTTTATTTACAATATAATACAGGTTACAGGGTTATTGCTTTCCTACAATATAATTAGAGAACTTCAATTTTAGTCCAGTCAACTATTGCATTTAGTTCAAATTTGTTCTCAAGCTATTTTTTGATCTAAATTGGTCTATGAACTATTGGATTAGATTCATATTGCTCATCCATTTACTTTCATTTATATTAACCAATATAACTTAAGAACAAATTTAATATCAATTAGTATAAAAATAAGTCAACGGAAGGAGCAAAACGAACCAAACTTAATAGTTGAGGGATCAATTTGGACAAAAAAATAGTATAAAAACTAACTTGAACCAAACACAACAATTTAGGGACTGATTTGAATAAAAAAATTTTGAACTAAATGCAATAGTTAAGGAGCCAAAATTAGACTTTCCTCTTTTAATAATTGAGCAATCTTAACTTTTTAAGAAGATGTTTTGAACTTCAACATGCCGGTAAAACTATAAGTATACGTCGAGAGAAGAAGAGTCATTTAAGGCCTGTTTGGCATATACAATTATTGCGAGTCTAAAGGAAATAAGTTATGTTCACTGGCACACTATATTAGCGATTCCTAATGGAAATATTTTTTGTAAATTTAAGTGGATATTTTCTACCTTCTCCAATTTATTTTGGGAAAATTGTCTATATGCCACTTCAAAATTCAAAACTTGTCAAAATGCCGCTTCAAATTTAAGGCTTGCATAAATGCCACTCCAAATTTAATCTACTTGTCAAAATGCTACTATCACCTTGTTTTAATATATTTTTAATTAAAAATCAAACAAAACTTTGTAATAATTTGTCATAGACGAAAATACCCTCCAATTTTCAATTAATCCTGAGTCAAGAAACTTGGCTCGTTCTAGAGGGATATCTCACTGCAGTTCATTTTATATGTTGCGAGAATGCATCTCCGCCATTTTACGTACGCAACCATTTCGTTCGAGATGAATTGCTCATCGTTCACCATTCTAGTTCACTCAGTCCGTCGCCCTGGGTCCTTTTCGGCTGGGTGGCATTGGACCCCGTCGACGATAGTGTGCGAGTGATGGTGATTCATGGGAGAGGAAATTGCTTGTCTGGGCTCAGCTAATTGGGACGTTACGAGGCTGCACGAACTAATGGCATTTGTCTCTCCCTAGAGGTGCGATCCCCAGAGAGTTGTTCCAATCTAATGGGGTACAAAAATGTTTGTTTTGGGTTTTGAGATATTAAAAATGATGCGGGTAGCATTGCCAACGAATTCACTATTCACTACAAACAGATCCCAGGGAACAGGCATGTCTCGAGCAATATAATCAATTTGCGGGAGCTTTTTCATTCAACAACTCGGCTTAGTGGGTTAGCATCTCCATTTTCCCACGAAGAAATTGAGAAAGCAGTATTTGCATTGGCAAAGGGCAAATCCTCCAGGCCTGATGGATTTCCGTCGGAGTTCTACCAATGCTTCTGGGACATAGTCAAGCAGCAAGTTATTCAGGTTATTAAAGCCTTCGAGACCAATGAGCTAGACTTGTGGCGCCTCAACCAAGCATGTATTACGGTAATCCCCAAAAGCAATATGGCAAGCACGATTGATGATTATCGACCGATAAGTGTCATATCATCAATCATAAAAATCATTTCCAAAATACTAGCATTGCGTTTACAGCCATACTTACCTGACTTGATTAACATCAGGCAATCGGCTTTCATACAAGGAAGATCGATTATGGAAACCTTCCTTGTAGCACGGGAGTCAATTGAATTACGACACCACAGCAAACGGCC
The DNA here is from genome assembly GCA_030179965.1 of Cyperus esculentus. Classification (NCBI taxonomy): domain Eukaryota; kingdom Viridiplantae; phylum Streptophyta; class Magnoliopsida; order Poales; family Cyperaceae; genus Cyperus; species Cyperus esculentus. Next base: position 2,133,427 of record JASGLE010000025.1, on the reverse strand, counting down.
TTCGGTAATTCTCAAAATAGATTTCAAGAAGGCGTTTGACACGGTATCGTGGGATTTCCTCTTACTATTAATGAGAGGAAGGGGATTCCCTGAGGAATGGATATCATGGATAAGAAACATCTTGATTTCATCCTCGTCAGTACTTAAAGTCAATGGGGAACTTGGGCCTTCTTTCTATCACCAACGTGGTCTTAGACAAGGAGACCCACTCTCACCCCTACTTTTTAATCTAGTTGCTGACACGTTGCAAACCCTTTTCAGAGCACGACAGCAAGATACCTCAAGGGAAGGAACATGGGATATTGAGGTCCTCCAATTTGCGGACGACACCATTATCATAGCCGATGCTCATCCGACAAACTTACAATTGGTGGTCAAAACTCTCACATAATATGCGACAATAACCGGTCTATCAATCAACCTGTCCAAAAGCTCTTTCGTCCCGATAGCAATACCCACTACCCTCCATGAAACCATCAAATCCATATTGGGATGCTCCCAGCAAAGACTACCCATGACCTACCTTGGATTGCCGTTGTCAGTGAGGAAACCGAGCAAACATGATTACCTACCAATTCTAATCCGAGTACAGCAGAGACTTAGTGGATGGAACAGCACGCACCTCACACCGGGAGGTCGGCTGGTTCTAGTTAAGTCGGTAATCAATGCTCTACCGCTTCATTTCATGCAAGTATTTCAATTACCGGTTTGGTTGATTAAACATCTTGATAAAGTAAAAAGAAGATTCTTTTGGAAAGGGGAAAAGAAATGCTTAGGAGGACATTGCCTAGTGGCATGGAAGAGGGTATGCCTTCCAAGAAAGATGGGAGGATTAGGTATCATTGATCTGGCCACACAAAACCGGGCTCTCTTGATCAAATGGCTTTGGAAGATTTACCATAACAGAGACTCACTCCTTTCAGTTATGATTCATCAGAATTATGATATTCCACCCATCTCAGAGCGTAGCATATCAACATGGTCATTTCGATCTTCTTTTCTCTCTACAATCTTTGCTCTATGGGATATATTCAAGGCCTCGATTCAGGAAGAAGGGGATGATATACGATGGAAATGGGCACCTACAGGAGTCTTTACTTCGGGGTCCATCTATGCGGTCTTGATTGATCCGGGTGAACGATCTGCCAATACAACACTGATATGGAAAACCAAAATTCCACTCAGGGTACGTATTTTCGTATGGCTATTGCTCATGGATAGGTTACTCACAGCTACCAATCTACATAAAAGGGGCTGGCCGCACTCTTCCACATGCCACCTCTGCGGACACTCCATGATTGAAGATGCAGATCATCTCTTTGTCTCCTGCACATACTCTGTCTCAGTATGGAAAAATTGCTTTCCACGAAGTGCGGTGAGATGGACCTATCATGGGACAGGCCTTCAGTTTTGGCTACGGATCAGAGATTAACGACTCCGGAAATGCGACCACTTTGGGATACCTTCTGCGTTGCGACAATGTGGAACTTATGGAAGGAAAGGAATAGAAGAGTCTTCCAAAATGTTTCAAGACCGCCTTCGATTCTCCGAGACACCATCGTAGATGAAGCAAGACGGTGGTTCAGATTCTGATAGAAGTGCTCTGATATGGCCTGTTTTTCTGTTTTTCTTTTAATTCTGTTTTTCTGTTTTTCCGCTATACCTTCTCCTTTTATCTTCTTCCTCTATTCCTTTTAATTTCTTTCTTATACTTTCATTTCGGTCCTTCCAAATAAGCAAGGAAGTGAATGTAATTAAATAAATCATGTACTTGTAACTTTTTATTTTGTTCAATGAAAATCTAGTAGACAATTGTCTACTTCCTCAAAAAGAGATATTAAAAATGAGAGAGAACAGTGGGAACAAGAGAGGGATTGAGAGAGAGAAGAGACTGGTACAAGGATAAGGGTAGAAAATGAATTTACGAAAATAAAAATCAATAACAATACAATCAGGTTTTTTATAATTCATTATATTCAAAAATATGATGAAAGTGGCATTTGGCAAGTAAATTAAATTTGGAGTGGCATTTATGCAAGCCTTAATTTTGAAGTGGCATTTTGACAAGTTTTGTACTTTGGAGTGGCATATAGACAATTTTTCCATTTATTTTTAGGAGATATTTGTGTTTATGGAGGATTGAATCCTGGCATCTAGAAAGTCATTATAGTTAACTATTACTTGAGCTAATAGATCATTTGCATTCCCAACAGTTGTAGGAATTTATTCCTCTAAAACACTTGTTGCTACATAGAAATATTAATTAAGTTATATTGGATTATTTTTTTCCTATCAAATGATGAGTTCTTCGTAAGTTTTCACCAAACACAATATGGAATCATGTTCTTATGAAAAAAAGTTTTTGTAAAATCAGTAACTACCCAACAGGTCCTTAGTGGTCAAGTATTGTCTGGCTCAGCCAACTGTAACTAGAGTTTTTCATACAAAAAATTGGATAATGTCTCCACACATCTCCCCTCCCAATCTTTCCACTCGTAGTAAGTTGCCCACAATATATATTTTTTTGTGACAATCACTCACCAAACTATATATTTTTTTATAATTACACCTCCAATACAATTAACCCTTTAATACTCTATTTTAAGTGTGAAAATACCAACATACCTTGTGTTTGTTTATATTTAAAATTTACCAAGGTTCTAAATCGCGATTATAGCGTCATTGTGACAAGGTTCCAAAAAAGCTATCGCCGTTATAGCGTGCTATAGCGGAAGCTATCGCACGTAGCATATCCAATAATTCCATAATTAATATTCTATATTTAATATTATTTATAATTTTATATTTAATTTAACATTATCATGAGTTCCATAGAGCAAATAAGTAACACAATTAAACCGGTATACAAAATCCAAATTGCAATTCAAAATTTACCTAATATAATATATCTTTTTTCTATTTAAAAATATCTAAGCCATTACAAACTATGTCATTTCGTACAAAAAGAATATAATAAGTATTAAGTTATTTTCCGAAAAAAAAAATCATTTTGAGCATAAAATATATACCATGACAAATAACGCGCTATTTACACGCTATAAAGCTATACGCTATAGCATCCGCTATTCATGCTATAGCGGCAATAGCGCTACCTGTGTAGTGTTGGCCAATAGCATTGTATTTAAGACCCAAAACGCTATAGCGACCCTATATAGCGCATTATTTAGAACATTGATATTTACTCAAGTCACATGACTCCAAAACACATATTTGTAGCTCGAAGAAATAAGAACTTGTTGATTGATATAAAAATTATCTATTCTGAACAATTGATAAAGACACAAGCAAATTCAGATTGTTCCGAGGACTTAACACATAACAAATCCTGAATGGAACTCGCCAAATTGAACCAGGAAAAAACCAAAGAAAGCTCCGATCTTTCATTCTCTATATACAAAAAGGACAGACTTGGAAAATCACACTCAGTCACAATGAGGCAGCACCTCGATCTGTGTTTTGTCTTCTCTATGTTTCATGTCATGTGTGTCAATTCTCTCCTAACAAAAGAAAAAGTAATTTGGTGGGTCAGCTCACCCCACCCCTCTCCCCCCAGTACAAAAAGAACTGCACCCCTTCTGACACAAAGGTACTAGAAGCGTAGAATAAATCCACCCCTTGTCTCCCCCTCCCCTCTCCTCTCCTTTCTCTTGCGCCAAGATATTCTCTTTCATCACTCACTCTTGCTTTGTTGAGTGGAACTGTGCAAGTTGGTTGGTTAACTATCAGCTAACATGAGGACTATCATGGCTAGGAGCCCCCATGACGCCTCCTTCTCCTTCTCCCGGCGCCACTTCAAGTGGATCCTTGGCAGTAAATCCGGTACCGGGGATGATTTGTCGAGTACCGACTTCGAAGACCTCGACTTGTTCCCGTTTCCCGTGTCGAGCTCTACGCTGCATTGCGAGGATAGGGATAGCACCAGTACCGCTTCCGGTAGTACCAATGAGGCACCCAGACAGACCCACAAGAGGAGTAATAGCACTGGTGCAACGGCGATGTCGCGGTTGCGGTCTGTGTTCGCTGCGGCAATTATGGGCGGTACCGGTAGGCACCGCACCGGTTGGTCTTCGCTCGGCAGCCGTGTTACCGGTACGCTGTTCGGTCATCGCAGAGGGTATGTTCGGTTCGCAATACAAGCCGACCCGCGTACCAGTCCGGCGCTGATAATCGAGCTTGCCACACCGACATGCTCTCTGGTTAAGGAGATGGCTTCCGGACTGGTACGCATTGCACTCGAATGCGAGAAAAAGAACAGTACCAACAATTCTGGTACTAAACTGAGCGAGGAGCCGGTGTGGAGAGCCTACTGCAACGGTAGGAAGTGTGGCTACGCGGTGCGAAAGGAGGTCGGCGAGGAAGACTGGAAGGTGCTGAAGGCGGTCGAACCGGTGTCGATGGGAGCTGGAGTGATACCGGGCGGTACCAATGGTACCAACGGAGAGAAGAATGGGGATGTGATGTACATGAGGGCTAGGTTTGAGAGGGTTGTGGGTTCTAGGGATTCAGAGGCGTTTTACATGATGAATCCGGATAGGAACAGTGGACCTGAGCTCAGTGTTTACTTCCTCAGGGTTTGAAGTTTGATCTTAATTAATTAATTTGGTTGTTCATGATGAAATGGTATGATGAGTTTTGCAATGTTTTTTTTCTTTGATTTGTTTGTTTTTTTTATGCTTTTATGTTTTTGCATATATGTCCTTTTTTATTTAGGGTTTAATTTTTTGGCATAAAAATGTAAGGTTGATTTTGCTGCTTCTTATGTTAATGTACTCCTAAAAATGGCTAAATTTTAGTTAAGTTCAGGACCATCTTTTTTTTTTTTTGTGTCAATACTGTTTTGGATCATTTCAAGTTTACTGTGTTCAGGAAGTGGTACCAGCTGAAGCATTTATTTTAAGTAACAGTGTCATACTGTCATGGTTATATACTCAACTATATATATGATGTCATGATGGATAAACATGTTGACAATGGGACTTTAATAAGTGAGCAAGAGGTGTATATTGAGAACAGTATTTTTTGTGACTCTCATTGACAAAATTGGGTATGTACCCAGCGTTTGGTAAGTGAAGTAGCGCTGCATTAATCTCTTAAATCAATTTTAAGTCACCAAACGGAAGTGATTTAATGTGTAGTAAGTTAACATTACTATATAGGTGTAGTAAACTAAATCACCAACATTTCACATATTTTACACATTATATCAACTTTACTTTATTTATTTACTTCACTCACACTAAATACCACTGATTTAAGGTGATTTAATATTTTACTCCGCTTTAACTTACTACACTTGTCAAACGGGGCTAGTATCTAAATCTAAGTAATGTTCTATAAGCATCGTGTATATTTTAGTATGTAAAATGTTGAATTTCGTGTAATTTGGAAATTTATTTGGCCACTAATGAAGCGTGTCAATAAAATTAAGCCTTTATTAAATTTTCAAATATTTTAGTGGGTGATTAATCGATTTTCTAAATTGAAACATTTGAGACACAAGCTTGATAAAATAAATAAATTGGGTGTTTTTTTTTTTTTGGGGTTTTTTTTTTTGTATATCATGTTGGAAGTTCTTGTTTGCTATTTTGGTACACATCCGAAATGATGAATGAAAGAAAGACAGTTTCTATCTATCCATAAATACTTGTCATATTTGGTAATTTGGAAGGGCCTACAAGAAAGAAAAGAAAAGGCACTATTTTTTTTTTTTTTTGAGTGAAAAAAAAAAAAAGAAAAGGCACTATTAACTTCTTGGTTGGAACTTGTCAACTTGGGGCCGGCCTATAAAGCCGGACAACAGTGCAAGTGTGCAACAGTGGCAAGTGCTGTATAATGTAATGTAATTATACATAGTTGAAGTGGGTTAGTGGGGCTACATTAATTCAATCCATTACCTGCTTATTTTTTTCAGTGATTGCTTGTAAGTGAAGAGAGATTTATTATTATCATTTTCAGTGACAGTTGAGCTTGAATTTGCCATTTTGCCATTTGGTTAAATTAGATGCTTCTCTTTTGTTTTTTTGAGACAGTGCGTGATATATAAATATGAGAATGAGAGATTGTATGTGACGCTTTTATGTATGATACGGTAGCGAAGTTCATACTCTTTGGGATCGGTATACGCTGCTTTTCTAAAATCCTACGGTTGGAGAACACCGAATTACTTTGAGATCCGTGCAGTAAAAACTGAAGTACTTTGAGATGGGTGTATCAACCGATCTCGATCATCTGATTGGAAAAGCAGGGTGTGCTTTTCTTCTCAAAAAAGCAGCCGATACCGATCCGTGTGTTTGGTACGAGGATAAATGAAAGATAATTTATTTTTTGTAAAAGTGGTGATAAGTTATCTTTCAATTTATCTTCATTTATCCTCATACCAAGGAATATGGGATTTCATATTCCTTGATGTATTGCAAAATGCAATTTATGAAATTTATGATGTGAACCGTTGGATCGTCTTGAGATTCATGCATTTTGGTTCTCCTTATTTGTATTAGAAATCAAATATATTCATTTCATTAAAATATATATTTAACATTTTAAATAAGAGAAAAGTGTTTAAACTTTAATAATTTGCAAATACAAACCACAAGTTTTGGGGGGCGAGTAATTTCCAGTTTTCCACCCACGAGTGTATAGTAAATCTGTGGAGGGATCAAATAACCATGTTTTTAGTGACCGATCGGTGACCGTAAAATTAAATCTTAAATAACTACATTTTAAATTTTTAAATAACAAAACTAATTGATAGAATATTTTGTATATATCATATTTTATGCGTATACAAAAAATTATATCATTTTGATTCTATATACATGTGCATCAAGCATTAACAAAAATCAACGGTTGAAGTTTTATGATTTTTTCTCCTTTCTCGATGACCATCGAAACAATGTTAAAACTTTATCATTTTTTATGTATATGTTATTAAGATAATATAGAATATATCTAACGGTTTAGAATTTTCAAATTATGCATAAATAAAAAAATGGTCACTATGGCACCAATATTCATGGTTATTGGATCCCTCCTCACAGTAAAATGCAAGAAAAAAACAACAAAAGTTGGTTTCTTGGTTGGGAAAGTTTGTGCGGTCAAGATTTGAATCATGTAAAGTCGGAAAATTTACACAAACGTACCAGAAACAGAGTCAAACCGAGAGAGGTGGGAGTTTTTATTTTTTCCTCAAAAAAAAAAAAAAAGGAGTTTTTATTTCATTTCATGTTGCCGTGTCGAAAATAGTCAAACTTAATTTGCCATCCAACGAGGAAATGATGGCGCATGGTCGTACAAATTTAATTTCGTGTTTAAATCACCCCAAAAGTTTCAAGATTCATGAAACGAAATGAGTGATGGGATGATGCGATTGGCATTAGACACTGTCTGCATGCTAATAAGTAATAATAAATCCATGTTTCTCCCAATGATGCCAGAAAGAAGATCATACTGTACCTACGGGTTTTTCCTCAAAAAAAAAAAAAAAAAGAAGATGATACTGGTGCGTTTTTTTCTTTTCTTCTTTTTTTTTTTTCTTTTTTTGCAGTGCCTGTTAATTTCTTCAACTTTTCTCCAGTGAAAATGAATTACCATAATACCATCTCCATCAGACTGCATGCGCTGGAATCAGCTGCGAAAATCCAACCGCTCAAATTACTTCAAAAATCCTCCCTAAAAAGGCACAGTCGTCCGATTGAGATCCAACGGATACAGACTCATGTGACTATGACTGCATTGCTGAGTTGTGATTTCAGCCGTCCAATGCAAATGGCCCGGTAGATCATGTGGTAACTAACTATGATGACTTCCAAGAGGTCATAGGTTCAATCATTTATGGGCACAAAAATCTCCTAAAAAGAAATGGGAGATGGTGGAAAATATCCACTTAAATCTAAAAAAAATTTGTGCCTTCCAATTTGGATATCTCCTTTTATTCTAATTATTTCTTAACAAGTTATAACCGTATGATTAACAGAGCTGAAATTCTGAAAATCCTACAATCATTATAGTTCTCGGATCACACTAAAACAATTTTATTGGTTACAGATAAATTTTTGGATAATAATCTCGGATTAAAAAAAAATTAGAATGTGAGATTACTGGAGTAAAATTTTTAAAATAAAACGTACTTATTGAAAATAGTAAAAAAAAAAATATCACTTTAGTGAACGTTTAATTAAATAAATATTCAATACATACACAGTATAAGGTACGCTCAAAAATTGCCAAACACTGACATCATGAAATATTTAATCTTATTTCTGATTATGAACTATTAACTAAGAAAGTGAGTGCATGCTAATTGCTGTTAATCAGGTGAAGGATCATTAAACTAATCCACCATGCAGTGCCGGTTTAAGCTTTAATTGTGTTTGTGTGTTTTAGACTACTCCCCCGTGTGTCTTTATATTTCTTTAGTCCTAATTTTCAGTACGCGTGCGTAGTTCTGTCCGGATCATGGTTTCATTTGGCATCTAATGACAACAGATTTATAATCCTGTTTACTTTGGTCCAAGTGCATAATTTATTTTTGTTATTTATTTTATGGAGCATTCCGTCAGGTGCCAAGTGCTGACAAAATTTTAATTATAATAATTAACATGATTTGTATAAAACTTTAATTAATTATGGTGGTTAACTTTATGGTGCAAAATTGGATTAGCTTCACTCACAAAATAAACTAATTTATGAAAGACAATTTTATTGTAAATATTTTTCTTGCCTCACTACATTACAGAATATTTGGTTGATTTTATTTATAATTTTCATGTACAATTGAGCTATATATATATATAATATAATCTCTAATGCCTTTTAATTATTTTACTCAATTTTATCAGAAAATCCATATGAATCTTTTCTCGAGGTTCTAATTATCTTTAGCTATGTGCATTATTGTGCCACTTTTTTTTTTTTAAAAAAAGAAAATCTTTTTGTTGAGATTGATTATTGGTATATTTCTTGATGATCAGTTGATCACTTTGATTTAAAAAGTGCCCGGATCTCCGTATCTTTGTGCGCTTTTCACTTGAAAAGCCACATTATTGAATTCCAGAGTTGAGTTGAGAATTTGAGATGAGCTGCATTTCCTGCTTTCTAGGGGAAAAGGGCACCATGCTTCCATTCCATGCATCAAAAAAAATTATATGAACTGATCAGTGACCACCATGTATGATATATCTACATTGGGATAGTTTTTTGACTTCTTGTATTTCACACTGTACTTAAATCTTTTTATTTTTATAATTTATTTTTTTGTGTATTCAGATTTCAGGTATCCAAAGTTCCAAGTGTTACCACACAAGCACAAGGTTGATTTGTGTACTTAACTTTGATCTTTCCTTACAATATATTTATCGTTGTACAAAATCGAGTCTGTATCCGCTGCGATCCAAATCAGGTCCTGCGATCCCGAAGCAACAACGATTGTGGATTTTTAGGGAGGGTTTTGAATTAATTTGAGCCGTTGGATTAGGATCACACGACCTGCGATTGGATGTGGAATCAACTTTGGATCTCAGCTAATTATGGCGCGTACAAAATCATAATGTTTGCTAAAATATCTTAAATATGAATCCAGGCCAATCGAACTATATAAAACTATCATCATGAGCTATAAATCCGGCCCAAACGATGAAAAAAGGAGCTATTTATTTCTGAAAAAAAAAAAAAAAGCAAAGGAAGAAAGTTTGTCAGAAACGTAATCAATTTTCAGAAGATGCAAATCCAAAAATCCAATAAATTAACTGGATTAATAGGGTACACACTACACAGTACACTTTACCAGAAGAGAGCTTCTTTTCAGACCAAGTTACTCAATACTCAGTGACTCCGTCTGAATCATGCCAAGGCATTGTGCTCTAGGAACCAAACTGAAGAAATAATTTGTTGTATTCGAAGAGCACTAGAAACCTTTATGCAAGAATTACTTCGATGGTAATCTTCTGTATGCAAGTTTGATGAAATTGATGTGCATCCAACATTTTTTCCTTTATGACATTATGAAAATAAATATCGAAAAAGAACAAGTTCGAGTTTTGCATTGTTCAAAAATAAAAAGATTGAATATATTGTGCGGTTATATATAGGTCATAATTGTGCAATAATTTGTCTAAATTTTGATAATTCACGTCACAGCATACAGTGTTAACAGGGAATCGATTCACCTGTTATCCTAATTTTGGATAACAGGACCCTATTATCCTAACTGTGACCGTTGGATCGAAATAAACGGTTCAGATTCATTTAGAAAAATCTTTTCCCCTTCAAAAACTGTACTTTGGTATCAATCTGAACTGTTTATTTTGATCCGACGGTCCAGATTGGGATAACAGGACCCTGTTATCTCTAAGAATAACAGCAGATACGGACTCGTGTTAACAGTATTTATACAAATAGAAAAATTGAAGTCTGGTAACAATGTTCATGGAATCTGCGAAATTGTAATCATTATTTTTAATTGCAGTCTTAATTATATCTAAATAATTTTCAAGATAATTAAATTAATTGCTCTTCTACCCCCTCAAGGCCTCAACAATGCACCGAAAAATATAATATTTTGTTGGAATTTTATCAAATTCTGAATGCACTGTGTCGCAGTCCAAGGTCAGTACAACCAAATATAAAAAAATAAAAGAATTCAACAAAGACCCAACAAAATTTGAAATTTCTTTTAACCGAAATAAAGCTGGTAAATAATTAATCCTTTACACAGCACAGGACAGCATATCTAACAACATGGCAGCGGAGTCATGTCAATTAAATTACGTTAGAGACCCACAAAACAAAACAAGAGGCGTACTAAATAAAAAACATCACATTTTGACAAGAAAGAAAGAAAGGGAAATGTGAAATGAAATGTGGGACCAATTCATGTGAGAGCCTAAACTTAAACTTTTAAGAAAAAAATTTGTCTATCCTAAAAAACAAATCTTAATACTATCCTCGTTCGAAACAAATATCAAAACTATCCTTATTTTACTTACAATCATAGTCACAATTCAAAATGACTGCAGTGGTTAGAAGTATCGGCTGAATGCAGCATTAGACAGACGTCTAACTAATTTTTGTACAAATTATTCTTAGCTGATTGCTGCGGTCACCATGACTTGTGACGGTAGCGGCCAGCAAAATAAGAATTGTTTGGAGATATGTTTGAAAAGGAGGAATAGTATTAAGCTTCTAAAAAAAAAGAATAGTAATAAGATTTGTTTTTTATAAAATATTTTTCAACTTTTAACTATTTGGGTCAGAATTGCTCATCCCCAGGCATACAAAGTGCACTCACGTCAGAGAAAGAGAGAGGTAATAAATTGGTAATGGTAATGGCAATTTGTGGTGCAGAGCAGAGGATGGTAGGCTTTGTTGGGCACAGGTTGGGCATGAAAACCTGGAGTTATTGCTCCTCTTCCCTTTCTTTATCCCTCGTTTAGTGCGTTTTTTTTGGTTGCCTTGGAGCAATGTTTTTTTTCCTCTTTTCTTTTTTTTTTTGAGTGAAGAAAAAAATTATATACATTACAAGTACTGTACGGCAGTCTGAGCGAGGTGACATCTGATACAGTGATTTTGTTTTTGGTAAAATGATACGATGGTTTTTTTTTTTTTTTTTGAGGAACAAATGATATGATGGTTTGGTTTCTGTTACTTTTGTTATGTTAGTGACAAATTAACAATGTATCTCAAAAGAAGGAAAAAAAAAACAAAAGAACAGATATTAGTGACAGTGAGTCAGTGACTGACCAGCAAGGAAAAAATTGTTTGTTATATGAAAATTTTGTTTTATTCCTATTTCACTTGACCTACCTGTGGATTTAAGTTGTTCTTGATTTTTTTAAGCAAAACACTAAATCATGTTTTATTAGGAAAACCAAACTACAGTAGTCTGGCTTCAATGTTGGCTTATTCATAAAATAATTACCTTTTAATTTTGGTCATCGTTGTCTTTGGTAAAAAAATAAAAAAAAGCAGATTACAACATAATTCACGGATTTATGAAAGAGGAGGGATCCATTGACAATGCTTAATTTGACAATCTTGACAATAAAAATTTTCAAAAATTTGTAGAAATAACAAAAACTCATAAAAATAAAAAATGGTTTATGGATGTAATTTTTGACTTATAGATTGATAGTGTTTCAAATTTCAATCAATTTGAACATCGTTTGATGCCTTATCAAAATTTTGTGTATTTTTTAACGGTTGTAATTTAACGGATCATTAAAGAGTTATCAAATATCACTCAAATTAAATATAATCGGAAACATAATCAATCTATAAATTAAATAATACTTCCGTAGACTTTTTTTTGTTTTTAAGATTTTTTATGAATTTTTATAAAATTTTGAAAGATATGATTGTCAATATTGTCCAAAAATCTATTGTCAATGGATCCCTCCTCTTTATGAAATATCTTACATGTCACATGTGACTACAATGAGTGGTATACAACCCCAAATTAATAACCCAATTATTGATACTTACCTGCAGTTATATCTTATCGAGTCTTTGTTTGTATTGCCTTACTATTTAGTATGTTATGTTTCTTCCTAAGAATCAGCTTTTAGTCTAGTGGTTAAGGCAACGCTCTCCGTATGGGAGGTTGTGGATTAGAAATCCGAATGAGGGCCTTTTATAGATATTTAAATTTAAGTGGCTTGATCTTCACCCTCATCTTATCTCAAAAATTGTTATGTTTCTTCGTAGGAAATTATACGCAGTCCCCCCGTTTGGCAAGTGTAGTAAGTTAAAGCGGAGTAAAAAGTTAAATCACCTTAAATCAGTGGTGTTTGGTGGTAGTGAAGTAAATAGATGAAGTAAAGTTGATGTTATGTATAAAAGATGTGAAATGTTGGTGATTTAGTTTACTACACCTATATAGCTGTATTAACTTACTACACCTTAAATCACTTTCGTTTGGTGACTTAAAAATTGATTTAATAGCTTAAATCAATTTTACTATACCAAACAAACGCAGGGAGTGGTTCCAAGAGACTGGAGGCAATCCAGAACTGCTTAGCCTTAGAGCAGTGGACCACTGTTCTTTCCAAGGAGGCAAATTAAGCTGTGTGCATCAACCATCTGACTCCATTTTTCAATTTTTGCTGCTCCTGCTGACCTTGTTGCCCCCTCCATCATTTTATTATCATCACTGTCTTTACTTTTTGTCTCTCTCCATTATTGTTTTTGTTTTTGGTTCATAAGGTACTTTTGTTTTTTTTTTTTTTTTTTTTTTTTTTTTGCCGTTTCTAGAGGCAATTCCTTTTTTGTGTAATTAATCTAAACTCGTTTAGTTTGATCAAACCATGTGGTACTGTCTTCCTGTATTCCCCATTAGCTGATCTGTGCTGATGAGCGTGTGATGCAAACATGATTATCATCATTGCCGAGGTGGTGGTTCTGACGTAATAATGTCGTGCATTTCTTGATTATGGTTTTAATCTAAGAATAGTAATAAAAATAGGTGAATTATAGAGGATGCTAATTTATTTGATTTCGTAAAAAAGAAATGGGAAATGGTGAACAAAAATTTGTTTTTTCTAAAAAAAAAAAAATTAGTGGATGCTAATTGGGTCAAAATCTGCTGCCATAATTGTGATGGCAGCGTCCTACTGTAGTCAATCTAGACCGTTGGGAGCAATGTGGACAGCTGGGATTTTTAGATAATAGGGGACTGTTTTTTGTGGGACCACTGTTATAGAAACTATGGTAGCAAACTGCCATCACAACTATGGCAGCAGATAAAAATCTGATGCTAATTGAACTGCATAGTAAAATTTGAGGACCTCAATAGGGAGCGACACTGCGCTACGCGCATCGTACTCCTGTGGACTCCGCTAATGGAGAGGGAGAAGAGCACGATTAATAGCACCGACATGGCATTTGACCCTGACTCTAATTATAGCGGTCTAAATTTAATGGTTCTTGATGAAGTATCAAATGATAGTCAAAATTGAATGAAATTTGAAATGAAATCAATCTATAAATAAATGAATATATTTGTAAAGATTTTTAATTTTTAAGATTTTTTTATGAATTTATAGACTTCATAATAATAGTAGTATCACCAAATTCTGTAGTTACCTAAATCCCCACTCAATTTAGTAATTTATTTAGAGAAGTCACATAGGCCGTATCAACAACAAGGCTCAGCACTCAGCAGTAGCACCACAAAGCCCAAATCATTCAAAACAAAAATGAGAATGAAGATTCTGACCCAAATCAAGCGCGAATTCATATCCCCTGGCCCCTGCTGTACTACATTGTTGTTGTTTATTGTTGTTATTCTTGTAACCTAATGTGCAAAGGTTAATTGTTGTTATTCTTGTAAAAATTTCAGCAGGCGTGGCGTGAAGGCTCTTGGTTCTGTTCTACGCACCAAGTCTGACTCTGAGTCTGGTGGTAACATAAGAGGGAGACTTAAAAGGGAAGAGACGGTTCTACGCTAGGATCACCTCCCCAGCTAGACTATCTGTTTCATGTGAAATTATATTGCATTCTTTTGTTTGTAACAGAATTATCTGTACGTTGTGATGTATGTTGGGGAGGCTCCTGTGGCTGTAAGGTATGTCACTGCAATACTGGTGTGAATCTGATTAGTTTGGGGTTGCCATCCGATTTCTCATCTCCTGTTATACTGCATTTTGCAGTTCATGACATGAGCCGTAAGATTGTCTTGAGATTCGTGCCAGCTCAGATCTCCACGAATCTCGAGACGATCCAACGGTTCACATCATGAACTGCAAAATGCAGTAAGTTAGGGGATAACCACTCGTTGGCATCCAACAAGGTCTAGGAAGCCTTTGGCATTTAGTCCATATATTTATCAAGCAAGTCTAAACCTTTTTTTTTGGAAAGAAAGGCTTCAATGCCCGTTTTCATATTACTGAAAACCTCATTACATTGACACAGACCACGTCTTTATGTACACATAGAAATTTATGCCTCTTACTATCTATGCTGAGAACAATCACAACTATGCTGAAAGACAACTGAACCTCACACACTTCTTTAGCTGGCACTGAGACATCCCAGCCAGACACAACCAAATAGCAAAACTGAACATCAACCAAGTCAAAACTTTTTAACAGAAATCCACAGAAATAAACTGTAATCATAAAGAGAAACGTTTGAATGATAACTGCTCCTACAACCAAAGCCCTTTGCTTTTCCACATTCTACATCCTGTATTGTTTTGTTTTATGTCAGCATCAACTGAGGTGGGATTGCCTGCAGTGGTATCTCCTCTACATTGCCCGGCAGCCACTTTCTCACTAGCCCCTTCACTTCTTCATGAGCCAGTCCTGACCACAATTGCAAAATAGAACAGATTAGTAAAACAGTTTTTCTAATAGAAATTGTATGAGCACTATAGAAAGTGATCTCATTTCTTGTACACCAAATCTGTAACTTTTAGTGTTTGCGTTTAGTATGAATTTTAAAAACTTTACTAAGTAATACAAAGATCTACTTGATTATCTAGTTGTTACTAAGCCTAAACTCGGGGTTTTAGAGGTTCATACCTCCTTTGATATCGTAATCAGAGGTGTAGGTCTCCAATGGATGGAGGTTGCGAGCTCCTCTCCACTTGCTTGAGCACCAAAATAATAGCGCCTCTCCAAGTATCCACCTAGAATTAACCAACCGCTGATAGTTCAAAATTAACTCTTTAATTTTGTGGTTTGTTTGTTCTCAACACATGAGAAAATAGCAATGAGAAAATGAGAATTGAGAGCCAGACCAGGGCCGGCATGATCTTAATGTTTTATGGAGCAAGCACACTTAATTGTTACTCCAACAATTGCGCACCAATTAACTTTAAGATTTCACAAAATCTCCAAGCGCCATATTAATCAAAATCTGGTCATATCAATTTGCAAATTGTTGCCATATTAATCTCTTGGCCAACGCCAAAAGATTTGGATAGCGCAATTAATGAATTGATATGGCAGCTTTTATCTTATGATCAATCAAATTAAATTCTTAATCTAATTTGAATATCAAATATTGGTTTTCTCATATCATTTAATTAATCTAATTAATTAACCATCATATATTGGTTTTCTCATATCACACCATATAGAATTCTGACAATTGTATTTCTCATATTATCATGTCTGACATGTCAGAAATATTCTACTGATTAAAGATATCTATCTTGTTAGTTAAGAGCCTATATGGTGTGACCCCAGAGGATTTGTGTTATGTTGGCAATAGAATAAAAACTCATTTTAATTCTATAAATCATAAGCGGTATCTAGCAACACATTATGACTACCCAATTAACACAAATAATATGTACAATCATGTATAAGAAATTATTATTCTTTGTTGTGTTAATTCTTATGTCTCATGATATCCGAATAATCCAAGGTAAAAATGTGTCATCCTTGCGATTTATTCATTTCTTGATCAAAAGTATATTGTATATAATTAACAACATGAGATATTATATGGTGCACCGTTGTGCAAACCGCTTATTTGCACCGCCATCAAATCACTATTTCCAAAACTCAAATGACCAAACCGATTTGACCAACACAATCTACATATTAAGATTATGCAAAGTACCAAATGTTACAATTTTTGAAACATTTTAACTATTTTTTCAGATTTTTCAAAGATGGGTACTTTTTGATATTCCAAATGACATTATTTTATTATTATTTTTATTTCATCTTTCAAAAATCCAAAAAAAAGTTAAAAAATTTTAAAAATTTTAAAAATTGTAAAATTTGGTATTCTACCATATTTCAATACGTAGAATGTGTTGGTTCAATTAGATTTGACATTTGAAGTTCGGTTTGTGAGATTTTGAAAACGGTGGTGCAAAAACGCGGTTTGCACCGCGGTGCACCATATAATATCTCTAATTAACATTTAATTATATATAGCATGCTTACAATCATACTTCATTAAGGGGCCCAATGATATCACATCTCATTAAATCATGAGGGACATACAGTACTCTTGATGAACAACATTTTCCCGCACAATTCGTGAATATAGAAGTATAGCTCTTATAGCAGCCAGTTACGGACAGCGTTAGAAAACACTCACTATGATCACTCCTCATGTGAAAAAGATGAATCATCTCATACTTTAGAATTCAAACACTAATGAAACAAATAATGATACAAACACAATCCATTTTATTGTTTCATTTGGGTCAAGTCCAATGCTATATGAAACATACATCTATGTAAATAAGTTGGTAACCACTTACTATGGCTTGTAGAATATAGCCATCACTTAATTTCTATACTAATCATTCCGTTGAGAGTTATTGTCTACCTAAATCTTTCTCCAGTTTGCTGAGAGCCGTTGTCTACCTAAGAAAACTCTCTTCCTCCCCATCTAGGAAAACGCTCTTCCTCCCAATCTTTCTCTAGTTTGCTGAGAGCCATTGCCTGCCTCATGTATTCTCTCTGAGCACAATGGCTATGCTAACAAAGCTGGAACCTGAGGGTGGTGATGTAGTGGATTGTTTGAAGGCTGCTCTTTTGAATAGAGGATCTACCAAGAGACCCGTGGATTCCACTGACGCATCCTCATCCCAGATCAAGCCCACTGGAGCAAGTGCATGTCAAAGAGGAAAAAAGACAACACGTTCAAGCCCACTGGATCGAGTGCATGCCAGAGAGAAGAAGACAATAGCCGAGAGTCCATTTGGGCCGACCTAAACTAGGATCTGCTATCTATGCTTTTCTCTAAATTGGATTTGCAAGACTACCTGAACGCACGATCCGTCTATATTTCTTGGCAACTCAGCGCGATTTTGAATGAAAAGCCAAGATGTGTTCTTTCTAACATAGCCTTTCCCTTCCTAGTAGCTTACCAAAAATCGGCTTTCACCGAGTTGCTATCCTATTGTCAGAGCAAAAACAACACTGGAGGGTCTACAGGGGATTCTATTACCAAGATGCTGCTACCTAGGTTTTACATAATCAAAAGCACAATTATAGGTTTGAAATATGGTAGTCTCATATGTGGCTCCGGCCGATGCAATAAATTTTTTACTACTATAACCCCTAAGGCCATTGCAACGACCTTGACACAAGAAACGGTTTCTCTATCATTACATGACAAGGTTTCCTATGGAGACAGCCCTAGTGCATCGACAATTGACCAGGTTCCAGAACATCCTTTGTGCCGTGTTCTTGTGTTGACGACATCCGCCCTCTTTGTATGGTACTTCAATAAAGGGCACCTGTTCAACAGAAGATGGATTTCAATGTCACTGACATATTCTATTGGACACAATCTTCGAGGTTTCAAGCAGGTGGTATCCATCATTGGAGAGGGACTCATAGCTGGACTAGACTGCTTTGGTCGTTTGGTAGCTCTTCTTCACTTAGATTGGAGCAACAATAGTCTCAAAGACGGAGAAACCGTTCGGGTTCAGATCAATCAAGACTTGGCAACCAATACATGGTTGGTTGGGTCAGAGAAATATACTTTTGTGGTTCTATTGAAAGAAACATAAAACTCTGCCGAGGCAGAAGAAGATCCAAGTTCTATACTATGATGGACATACACGTCGCTTCGTATTACTAAAAAAAAGCATGGTGCGCTCTTTGTCAGTCACCATGACAATGTTCCAACTTCTTTTGCTAATCCGGATATGTGGGGAGGGAGAAAGTAATTTTGTTTATTTTAGAAATAGAATTTCAAGGGATTCCTTATAATAACTAATAAGTATGTCAGTGACGTTGATCTAGTTGTTGTTCTAGGTTTGGGTTATTTGAGTTTCAATAGCCAACTTTACGGACTTGACTGATTTGTAATTTATACAAAGTTTTAGAAGGTTTCCCGACGTTTCATGGAAAATTATTTTATGAGGATAATCATACATCTCTATGTCTTATAGGTATTCATAAGCTGGTGTGGTGCTTTTCTCTTGACAAAATAAATAAATAAATACTCTCTTTATTTGGTATATAAAAAGTAAACATAAGTTCAACAAAGCATGGATCTCACTTCTATTAAGTTTTTTGATAAAAATACAAATGGTTTCAAGCATCAATCCTTGAAGAAAGAATTGTGGTTGCATTTGATAGTTCTAACCATGTAATAGTCATTCTCAATATCGAGGGAAACAAGAATAAAGAGTTGTGTTTGCATTTGATAGTTCTAACCATGTAACAACCATTCTTAATATCGAGGGAAACAACAATAAATGAGGAGAAACACTTGTGATTGAGATAGCAATCCCAAGTTGGCATGTAAAATTGGTAAAAAAATATTAACATATGAAGTCGTTGGGATTCAAACTCGCAACCAAGACATCATTTATCATACGCAAGGACTCACCGACGTTGTATAAAAAATTCTTTTATGACCAAAACAATTATGCTGCAACCGTCCATAAGCATCCTTTGGATCCTAGGTCACGTGTGCTATTGTTGACAAAGGACAGTTTCATGTTGTGGATATTGAATAACCCGAAGTTATGTAAAAGATGGATCTCACTTCCGTTACATCTGACAATTGACCACCCAATGCGGGGGTTCAAACAAGTAGTGACCATTCAAGAGGGAATTAGACTTGTTGCCCTGTGTACACATAGTTCATCACTATGGCGTAATTCATGGTGATTTGAAGATAGCAAATGTCTTGCTTGATCAGGTAAATGCAAGTCGTGATGATAACACACCATTTTCTATTGGCTTTCACATACTTGTGTATATGTTGTCACTCTATAATAATTTCTTGGTTGAATATTCTTTGGATGACATTCTATTGACACCTTCATTTTTGTAATTTTTTCATATATAGGCTGAGAATGCCAAAGTTGCCGACTATGGCGATGCCCAAAAGCTAAGTGGGCGGAGTTTTGTTTACCTTCCACATATTCCCTACACCCCTGGATATGTTGATGTTATGTCGGCAAGCCAAAGTAAGTAGTAAAATTTAGTTACTACATGTTGTCCCCTATAGCTGGTGTAATGGTGTTTAACAAGTAAAATTTTTATTTAACAAGTAAGAAAAGTTGAGAATATCTATCAATCTATCAATCTTAAAAATTTTATTTAACAAGTAGCAAAGATCGTGACTGTGTCTACAATACAGTGATAAATGTGTCAATATGGAAGTTATATTTCATCAGACAGTTTTTCGGACTTGGCTAGTTCAAAATGCCGAGGAAATCTTTGTGGTCCTAATCCTCCTCAAAGAGTCTAAAAATAAACGTCAGTTTGCGTTTCAAGTACTAAGATGGGATAGCAGTGCTGGTGAGTTTAGCTTGCTACAAACTATTGATTCTCTTGGGGCCTTGTTTGTAAAGCCAAAACAGCAAAGTACCTTCCTTTTTTGGCAAGCCTGAGCAATGAGGTGGCAAGAAAGGATGTGTTTATTTTGGTGGGAATAAATCTAGAGATATCATCCCATACAACAGAACCGTCACTGAACCAAGGCCTACCATGTGTGGGAAGTTAAGAATGATTCAACCACAATTTTACATTCCTCTTGGCTCCAATTTTGACTTTTGGACTTATTGTTGAATGTTAGGCTTAAAATAAAGTAATGTAATGTTGTAAAAGTGTAGGGACTAGGGTGTAACTTTGTAACTCTTTTAATCCTAGGGTAGTATTGAATGAAAATAACTTTTTCCCAAATTTACCAATTCGTAACTTTGTATCAGAGTCGACACCGTCATCGACTCCCACCCGCGCGTAGCACCGCCACCCGCCTGCGCCGCTGCCCTCCAGCGCGCCGCCCGCCAGAACCCAACTTCCTCCAGCGCGCCGCCGTCCATTCCGCTCCAACCCTAGCCCGTTACCTCCTATCTTCTCCAGCGCGTCCCAGACGCGTCTGCCCAGTGGGGTGGGCTGATTATCCCACATAGAAATGAAGTAGAAGGAGAAGAAAGAAGAGAGGGGGTACTTGATTATGAAGTAGGAGAAATTGTCCAGTGAGGAAGATGGACAAGGTTATTGCGAAGCTTGATCCGAATGAGGTGAGAACGCTCCTAGAGTTCATGAAGAAGGCTGAGAGTTCGACATCAGTGGTGTTGTCAGGGACTCAACAGGTGCCGAAACTGGAGCTTCTACCAGTGGATCTGAAGTTGGATGGACCAATCATGTACTTGAGTTGGTCACGACGAGTCACTGTTGCTTTAGCCGGAAGGGGTCTCGAAGGTTATCTGACAGGTGACGAGGCAGAACCTGCAGATCACGACTCCGCTGAGTGGAAGGTATGGAGAACCACTCATATGTCATTGTACACTTGGTTACTCAACTCCATGGTTCCTTCAATTGCTACTACGGTAGATGGTATTCAGAGTGTGAGAGAGATATTGGCAAAGTTACAGAGAACATATTCCGAGGAAGGAAACAACATGAAGGTGTTTCAAATTGAGCAAGAGATAGATGATGTTTTTCAGGGAGATAAATCGGTTCAGGAGTATGCTATTGGGCTAGAGCGTCTATAGACCGACTATGATCACTTCTCACCTGTGAAATTGTGTAAGGATCCTGACTACATGAGTGGTGAGATAACTTCACAAAGGAGAACAATGCAGTTTTTGAAACACCTCAATCCAATGTTTGATCAAAGGAGAGCAGTTCTTCTTGCCCAAGCCAAGATTCCCACACTAGAAGAGGCAATTGCAGCTATGATTCAAGAGGAGAGTAGAATGAAATTACTCTCTGAAGTTGAAGGATCCTCTGGCATGCGATCAGCATTGACGGTATCGAACCCGAATCCAGGTGAGACTCGAAAATGTTACAACTGTGGAGAAGTGGGACACTTGAGTAGACCATGTCCTAAACCACCTAGAGAAAGAGAAGTTGGGGGATGAGGACAGCCTGGTGGTCGAGGACGTGGGCGTGGTGGCCGAAGAGGTGGCAGATTTGGCTCAACCGGAGGACATAGAGCCAATTTAACCGTAGGTGAAGAGGAGACTCACTCAACTCTCTCAGCAGAGGAACATGAGATGTTGGAGGTGTGGCGTAGGATGAAGCTGGCCGGTAATGACGGTAGGATTACTACTGAGGGAGATAATGCATCATCTAAGGGTAACATTGCCACTTATGCCCACTCAGGTACTAATGAACATGCACTTGCATCTATACCTACTGCGAGGTCCTCAGAATGGATAGTAGATTCTGGGGCATCTAGGCATGTTACTGGAGCTCGAAATGAGTTTTCCACTTATACCCACCTGTCATCCTCTGAGAGCATTCAAACGGCTGATGGTACAGCTTAGCCTGTTATAGGCAAGGGTATTGTAAAATGCACTGATTCTATGACTCTCTCGAATGTGTTGCATGCTCCTTCCTTTCCTGTGAATCTATTATCAATCAGTGCAATTATCCTTAATCTCAAATGCACTGTTTCCTTTGATATTCCTAAGGTGACATTTCAAGAGAAGAGGACAGGTCGGCTACTTGGGACTGGCACATGGCGTAGTGGGCTGTGGTATCTGGACAAGGAAGAAATGGACACAGCGCTAGCATCTCTGGTTGGTGAAGTGGATGGAGGTCGTTCTAATAGGAGTGTGGAAGAGGAGCTGCTTTTGTGTTATCAGCGCATGGGACACTCTTCCTTTAGTACATTAGGTATTTTGTATCCCTCTATGTATGAAAAGGTTGATAAGCAAAAACTCGTATGTGATGCTTGTGAATTTGGAAAACATGTTAGAAGTTCTTATGTTAGCTCGGGTAATAGGAGTGCGTGTGCTTTTGATATGATACATTCAGATGTATGGGGGCCTTGCTCCGTAACTTCTATTAATGGCTATAAATATTTTGCTACCTTTATTGATTGTCATACCCGGGTTACTTGGGTGTATTTGATGAAGAACAAGAGTGATGTGTTTAATTGTTTCAAGGACTTCCATAGATCTGTTCAGACTTAGTATGGAGCAGTTGTAAAGATATTGAGGTCTGATAATGGGACTGAGTGCACTAACCGAGTTTTTAGTGAATACTTATCAAATCATGGGATACATCATCAAACCACATGTCCTTATACACCAGCTCAGAATGGTGTGGCAGAGAGGAAGAATAGACATTTGTTAGAGGTAACGAGATGCATGATGATATCCATGAACGTTCCAAAAAACTTGTGGGGATAAGCAGTCCTGACTGCTGCGTACTTGATAAACAGAATGCCTTCGAAGATGTTAGAATGGAAAACACCGATGGAGTTATTAAAGGGGATGAATAAGATTATTCTCCCTTTAAAGGTGTTTGGATGTGTGTGCTTTGTGAAAGACAACAGACCAATAGTGGGAAAGCTAGACCCGAAAGCGGTGAAGTATATTTTTGTGGGGTATTCTGACACTCAAAAGGGATACGTGTGTTGGAGTCCTGTAGAACGGAAGTTGTTTGTAAGCATGGATGTCACCTTTCGAGAACTAGAGTCATACTATTCCAATGATATATCTCATGTAGATGGTATTAGGAGAGAGGGGGAGAAGAATCACGAAGGAACCCTTGTGATAGGGTCCTTTCAATTGCCTATTGTAGAGTTGAGTGAACCTGAATTAGAAAATAGTGATTAGGCTAAAGAAACTCAAATTCAGGGGGAGCTCAAAGTATATAGGAGAAGAAGGCAGCATGAGGACCAGCAGAACATTGAGCAAGATAAAGTGGAGCATCATGTGCCAGATTCGATTGAGACCGATGTACCTCAAAATAGTCCCTTGTCTCAACCTGCCCCGAATGTTGGAACATTGGAAGCATCTACTGATGGTGAGATTGGTGTCTCAAATTCAGGTGATGAAATTTCTGATTCTTTCTCTGTTCCGTTGAGAAGATCTACCCGCAATAATATAGGAAAGCCACCTAATCGTTATGGTTTCCCACATGATATTGCTCAATTTTGCTCATACTCTAACATATCTTCAATGTTTGGAGCATTTATTGCATCCCTGGATGCAGTGTCTATACCTAAGCATTGGCAGGAAGCGAAAGAAGATCCCAGATGGAAGTCAGCCATGTTGGAGGAGCTTGAGGCCCTTGACAAAAATGGAACATGGGAGTTAGTGTCATTGCCAACTGGAAAGAAGGCAGTTGGGTGCAAATGGGTTTTCACAGTAAAACAGACCCCTGAAGGAAAAGTCGAATGCTATAAAGCAAGATAAGTTACAAATGGTTATAGCCAGACTTATGGGATAGATTACGATGAGACATTTGCACCGGTGGCGAAGATGAGTACTGTGAGAACACTCATCTCATTGCAGTAAACGGTGGATGGCAGTTGCATCAACTGGATGTAAAAAATGCGTTCCTTCATGGAGATCTACAAGAAGAGGTATACATGGAGATACCACCGGGTTTCAGTACGAATCAAACCGTGGGAAAGGTATGTAGGCTAAAGAAAGCATTGTATGGACTAAAGCAGTCTCCCCGAGCTTGGTTTGATAGATTTAGGATGGCCATGTTGAGTATGGGCTATCGACAGATCAATGCAGATCATACTGTCTTCTTTAGACAGCAGGAGGGTCACATCACCATGCTCGCAGTGTATGTGGATGATATGATTATCACAGGTGATGATGAGGGAGAAATTGCACAACTGAAGTTGAGGTTAGCTAAAGAATTTGAGGTGAAGGATCTGGGATTGCTAAGATATTTTCTAGGGATTGAAGTATCATATGGAGACAAGGGGATACTGCTATCTCAAAGAAAATATGTACTAGATTTACTTACAGAAACAAGCATGTTGGGGAGCAGGCCTGCTGCTAGTCCTATGGATCAAAGAATCAAACTGGGGAAAGATGCAGGAGAACAAGTAGATCGAGAAAGATACCAAAGATTGGTGGGAAAATTGATCTACCTTAGTCATATCCGTCCAGATATCTCATTCGCAGTTAGTGTTGTGAGCCGTTATATGCATGATCCGAGGAAAGGTCACTTGAATGCAGTTTATCAAATTCTGAGGTATTTGAAGGGTACCCTAGGAAAGGGACTCTTGTTCAAGAACAACGGTCACATAGGCGTTGAGGCCTACTGTGACTCGGATTGGGCAAGTTGTATTGACGATAGAAGGTCTACCTCAGGATATTGTGTGTTTGTAGGAGGGAATTTGGTATCCTGGAAGAGTAAGAAACAATCTGTGGTAGCATGATCCACAGCCGAAGCAGAATACAGGGCTATGGCATTGGGAGTTTCTGCCTTAGTTGCTCACATTAAGCTTTGGTGTGATAGCAACTCAGCAATTAGCATTGCCAACAATCCGGTCCAACATGATAGAACCAAACATATCGAGATTGATAGGTTTTTTATTAAAGAGAAGTTGGATAGTGGGCAACTAAGGCTAAGTCATGTCTCAACCGAGTATCAAGTGGCAGATTGTCTCACCAAAGCTCTTGGCTCTGTAGATCTTTCGAGGATATGTGACAAGATGGGTTTAGTTGATATTTTCACCCATCTTGAGGGGGAGTGTTGAATGTTAGACTTAAAATAAAGTAATGTAATATTGTAAAAGTATAGGGACTAGGGTGTAACTTTGTAACTCTTTTAAGCCTAGGGCAGTATTGAATGAAAACAACTTTTTTCCAAATTTACCGATTCGTAACTCTTATAAATGGTACATAGGACTTACTGATTGAGTTTCTACTTTGTATTGTAGTTGACATGAGTCTTATGTGCTGGTTAGCTGAACTTCTTGCTGATTGGATTGATTATTTGATTGTATGTATGTTATCACTTATGAAACATTGAAAAGAGTTTCTAAGGATAGCTGTTGAAATTTTCTGCCTTGTCAATGCCTTGATAACAATAATGATGTTGGAGAAGTATTAATTTAATGCCATTTCCATTGGTATTATCAATTATGTTCCATTCTCTCCTCTTTTGATCATGTTATAACCCAATATGAAATTTAGCAAAAATCTGACAAATTTTCAGAAAAATCTCAGCAAAAAATTATTCATGCTTGAAATTTATACAACAAAACCCAACTGACATTTATACATTTTATAATTACTGTAAATTTAAATCGATAAATCCTAGTTGACCCTAACAAATTCAGTCCAAGCAACAGTACACATGAAGATGCTCATTGGGACACTAGGCAATGATCAGAAATTTTAATAGTAATTTGAAGTAAGAATTAGATTGGGATCACCTACTTTTCTAAAAAGAAAAGCAGGCCCTGCTTTTCTTAATCCGACTGTTGAGAAACACCGAAGTACGTTGAGATCGGTACGGTAACCTATCCCGACCGTCCGATTGGAAAAGAATCTGCTTTTTCTGAAAAGAAAAGCAGCGGATTCTTATCCGTAAGAACTAGGCAAAAAATAATAAAAAATAATGCCCACCACTCCTCTGGAACCACAAGGTGCTAATTTCCAATTCCAATTTCTCAAAAGCATAACAGCCTAAGTGTAACACCAAATGGTACCATAAGTTACAAGGGTACTTCCAGAACAAACCATGACACACTGTATACAAACCAAGTATTCAAAGGTACTTAAAAGACATGCAGTAGTTATGTGGTGAGATAATGGACTAATGGAGCCTGTAATTATGAGAAACTACCAGTGTTAAGCGCTGAAAAAGCTGGCTAGATTTTGATGTTGAAACCTCTGTTAATCTTTAGGGGAAGCATTTGATGTATATATCTCCGCTGCTGATTTCCCACTCGTTATGTCTATCACAGTCCGGCATAACAGATGCATGAGCCTATGAAATGCAATTTTTGCAAGGAATGAATGTAATTAGGCCTTAATTTATATTAACAAAGAATCCCCTGCATCTAAGTTCTTTTTTCTTTTCTCTCTCTTTTGGTTTTTAAGTAGCAGGCAATTGCAAATGTACAGTTTTTGTCAAAATTAATGCACTTATCATCTGTTGTTGTATATTTATACCCAAGAACTAAACTTAAAAGGTAAAAAAGAAAAAAACATGAACAAATTAAGAAGCAATTAAAAAAAAAAAACAATTATCTGGATATAATAAAACATCAGTGGAAAAACACACTGACAAAAAGTGCAAACCTGTAGTTTTTGTATATTTCAATAATTTTCACTTCTTAAGATAGCATATATAAGCTCTTAAATGAAATGAGAAATATTGCACTCATCAAATTATATACGTAAATTTGTCTAAGAACAGATATTCAAAAAGAGGAGGGTTCTAGTGCTTCAAAATTTGGTACCGCACTTGTGCTTCAATATCCAGACCGCACATCAACAAATACAATCAACGCTGCTGATCAAAACTGAAAGATTCTTTCTCCCAACCCATCTTCCTCGTTTTCCCAACTATCGTTTGCTTTTTCCCAGAGAACAGTTGGGAGCTCTCTTTCCTTTCTCATGGAGTTTTCTTTTCTCCCTCCACGATTCATTCCACAATCTCTGAGTGCCGCCTTGCGGAGCTTCTCTTTTTGCCTAGCTTCCACCCGGATTTGGTCATTGATGCCTCGGCTCTCGGCTTGCTCTGATTAATTTTTGTGGCGCCTCGACTTTGCCATCTGCTCGCCTACCGATTCGTTAGCTCATCTTAAATAGTCTTGGTGATCATAACCAGGGGCGGATCTAAGGGGGGTGCCAGGGGGCGCCCCGGCCCCCCTAGTCCGGTAAAAATTGTTGAATCCCGGTTTTTTCTATTTAAGCTCAAGTTCATATTTGGTGTTATTTTTGTTAATTTGATGCTAAAAATCATTTTTTTGACGTCAAAACATGAACAATGATTAATTAATTAAATATTTTGTTACTTAAGTATGCAATTAACTCTTAATTTGATATATATTTTGTTGAATATATATAAAAATTGTATATTATAATAATTATTTTTTTTTATCTTTTGAGCCATAAAGTAACCCATCTAAACCCATTTTGGATCAATATTTAGAAAGTTTGAATTATAAATTGTCCTCGGCCCCTTTCATATCAGTTTTGGATCCGCCCCTGATCATAACAACAAGCTTTCTGAATCATTTTGTACCTAAATTCTTGGAACAACCAAGGCATTAAGCATTTTAAGTTTATCTAGTTCAACCTCAAATTGATTCCAACCAAAATTGAAAAATGCTAACGACGAAGAACAAACAGCACCAGTAACTTCACCATGAAAGAAAGGAGCCATCATACGAAATGAAATATATGAAGTTTAGAATCTGTATCACTCGAGTCATTTGGGACTCCCTCGTGAAAGAGCTACAACAAGCTTAGTAGAAGAAAATGATTTTTTTTAAGTTGATTGTTTCAAAAAAATTAAGTTACATTGATTTGGCTACAATTATGAGTCGGATTAAACAAATTTTTTTTTTTTTTGCTTTTTGTTATAGGAAAGTAATCTAACCAATTTTATTTATTTATTTTTTTAATTTTGGTTTCAACACTTGTATATTTCACCATGAGAGAGGAAGGGTTTCAACTGTTCTCTAGGAAAAAGCAAACAAAAGTGAGAAAATGGCGGTGATGGGTTGGGAGAGAATCTTTCATTTTTTATAAGGAGCGTTGATCGTATTTGTTGATGTGCGGCCTGGATTTTGAAGCACAGGTGCGGCATCAAATTTTGAGGCACTATAACCCTCCTCATTCAAAAATACTTTACCGTCCAATAGATGATACAAAGTGTCAGTATCAACGTCGACAAACTCCATATCCCATGTTTTGAGTTCTGCTTCTGTCAGCTTCGTCGCGGATGTAGTCCTGGTACAAGTCCCCTCACCGTCTGATACTGCTGTGACATGCTTCTTGCAGTAGTCGAACACTTTTGGGATGATGCTGGAATTAACATTGTGAATCGGGATGTTGTCCCGAGCGCAACCATCTTTGATCATGCGGCGAATTGTCTGAGACTCCATAGCTAGCCACCCTCTCAGGCAGCACGACCTCCTTACCGTTGGAGCATTTCAGAGTGATCGTGTTGTCACAAAATGTATTTTGGGAAATTTGTGAGACGGGCAACCCTGAGAGTTGGAACGGTGCCATGTTTGATGGTTGGTTGGAGAATAAATGAGGAATTTGACCTTAATATATACCCCTCTTAAAGAGCTAATAATATGGAATAGTTGCTCCTAAAATCATATAATACTGCAAGATCCTATAATTGACCAGATGAGTGATATCAGATTTCACATAATTTAGGCCCTTTCATCTCCTGTTTGAGTTGATTCTCATCAGAAAAAAACATTACACATGGCTGATCATAATTAACATTTTGCTCTGGCCGGTTAATTTATTACTATTGAATGCAAAGCCTTATCATTTTGAGAAGGTTTCATGCATACAATCCTATTTTTTATTTTGCCTTTTTTACACACTTCAAAAAGTATCCTCAGCTAGCCTAACAAGGTACAGGATATCCATTCAGGCATTCACTCCTTGGATCAGGAATGACCAACATAACTTGAACTATCTATCTATAATCTAAGCATGATATGTAAACCTGAACAGTATCAAGATGGATATGGATTGATACTTTCCAGTTGACTTATTTTTTTGAACAAAGTTCTTCAAGTTACAACTAGTCCCGGAGTGAAGCAACAGTATAATACTATAAATGACAAATAATTTGACACTAACAGCTAAATTCATGGAAACTCAGTATATAGAGACACACCATAACAAATTCATATTTTATTTTATTATTTTTCTGTTCGTTTACAATGTTCTGCAAATTTTACAATCGAGAATTCAATATGGGTGCTTTAGAAAAAACGGAAAGAAAGACGAGCTTTGACGACAACCCTCGGCAGTGAAAAAATAATTAAACGAAAAAAGATTTACATCTGTAAAATATAATCTCATTAACAAATGAAATAATGTAAACAAACATAAGGAGATAAAAAAAAAAAACAATATTGCGCTTTGCAAAACATATATAACCAGATGAAAAGATAGATCGTGGAAACTCGATCGGTCAGTTGTGCCTCTTTGATGGCGCAGACGGTTCTACCGGGTCACGCCGGCAAAAAAAAGAACGTGACGAGATCTTTTGACAGCCAGCTGCGGCTGGGATATCAAGGTTCCCCAGGTAACCATGGACCCTCTGAAAGCCATTTTGCCATATATGGTTGGATGGCAATGGCATTTGATCACTACAACGAGCATGACTGATCAGAAAGGCAAAGATAAGCATGGTAAAGAGTGGAAGATAGCTTGAAAGAGAAGAAGAAGAAGAAGAACGAGATGGCATGTTTTAGGATCTCACTGGTGGGATCTTGGTGCTTAATTTTGAGATCTTATACACGTGTGAGCATTATTAAGTGATGGGAAATGAATGATAGTAGTGCGGTGCTGTTACTGTTACATCTCCTCCCCTATAAGCTAAGCTTGCTATTGTTTTTTGGGTTGAGCTAGTACTGACATAATGTTGCTTATTAATTAATTAATTGGACAACTGAACTGTCACAGTAATAAAGGGATTAAACACATGGATATTTTAAAAGAATTCGTGTAAAGTTTCCAAGTTTTGTTTTGCTAAGATAATAAGATTGCATGTGGTGCTATATACTGCTTTCAGCTTGATACCGAGAGAAACTGATTTGAGGTCACCAACCACAACCAGTTTATTTGATTCCCTCGCTTTAGTTTAAAATGTATATGAAAAAAACATAAGAAAAAGTTTATAAATCCAGCTCTTTAATTTCACAACAAAGAAAAAAGTAAATTCTAGAATCGATTATGGAGAACTTGGACCAAGCTGTATTTAGGAAGGGTGCAACTTAATACATGCTAGATCAACAAGAAAGGTTGTTGACGATCTATGAACATAATCATAGAACATAGACCAAAGCTGGCAACTCACAAATTGTATTAATGCAGAAAATGGAACACCAACAAAAAAATTAAAGAGACTTTAATTCGGGGTGAATTATACTTGGTGTCATTTCTTGCTGGTGTTTGCACAATGGTACAGGAAAGAAGACCATGTGAATCTCATTATCTCAATAAAGTTTCACGAATCGCACTTCCGAAAATATTCAAAAGTTCGAACCAAAAGTGTGATCTGCTTCTTTGGACTTATATTCATTCACTCCTTTAATAAGGAATGAACTACTATATAAATCAAACTAGAGTTTACATGCCTACTTGAACAGTCTATATACTAAACATGAACTGTCTACATAAAACAGGCTGAAATACATGCCTACTTCTTGTTTCTACAATTTAGAAATAACCCACACCTCTTGCCCTTGCATCATCCAGTTTTGGCCCCTCGTTGTCTGAACCGAGATGCAGCAGACGACCACCTAGTTTCATAACAGGAACATGTCAGATCGATAGATAAATTTGTAAGATAATGTTTACTGTCATATGCTTCAGACAGCAATTATCTTCTAATAATTGCATATCTTCTAATAATTGCATAGCAGGTAGAACCATAATCAGTTTGATCTGGTTTCCTAATTTAGTTGAGTAAATGCTATATCACTAAACACGCACAAATTAATTTTGAGTTAATATGATCTCTCTATAAAAATAATAAAATATAACAATTTACCAAGACGAACGGCAATCTCTCTTATGCGCCTGACAATGCCTGTAGTAGGGTCTACAAAAACTTTTGTCTCTATATTTCCTTCCACATACATCACAGCCCTGCAATTAAAATTTTTTTAAGGTCATATAGTTCATGAATCAAAGATAATAAAGGTTTCTAAACCGGTGACCCACTTAAATGTAAACCTAAAGGAATGCTAAAGATATATACCCTTCCTTTCAGTATATTTT
The DNA here is from genome assembly GCA_030179965.1 of Cyperus esculentus. Taxonomy (NCBI): domain Eukaryota; kingdom Viridiplantae; phylum Streptophyta; class Magnoliopsida; order Poales; family Cyperaceae; genus Cyperus; species Cyperus esculentus. Next base: position 2,101,779 of record JASGLE010000025.1, on the reverse strand, counting down.
GTTTCCTTGACAGTTACCTCGAAAAGTTTGCTTCAAAACAATCAGAATGTGTGCAATCTATTGTCTGGCATCAAATTTTGAACACCCCTATCCTAAATTCATTGCAAAACATCCGAAAAAGCAAGGAATTTAAAAAAACATGAAGGCTTAGATTTCCAAATTTCTTGTGCTTCCCACGTCTTAAAGTTTTATAGGTTCAGCGGCTTAACATCCAAAACTCAACAAGAGACGATATATTTAATCTTCACTTATCCTACACATTAAAACGGAAGAATTGTAGCATTTTGAGCCCATATTCATTTGAATCATTTCAGTGACTATAAAAATCTGAACGTATCATACAAAAAATCCACAATAATAGATATTCATGAACCCTTAAGTCTCAATGCACATCAGAAAAGCCTAAAGACCACAATTATCTGTACATTTAGAGAAGGTGACAGGTATTATAATAGATATTCAGTTTTTTTTTTTATTTGATTTTATATTTTTTGTACTGAAGTTAAAATTAGGGGCACTTCAACCTTTTAAATATTGAAAACTCCCAGACCATATGTTTCAATTTTGATAAGTATTGACATGTAATGACCAGTACATGCTGTTAGCAGATACATGGTCCAAGCACAAATTTACAACTTTCAGCTATCAGAGTCAAGTTTGAACCATAAATTAACATCTAACAAGATCTATCCATAAACCATCAATAACGATGCCTATACTAAGCACGAAAACAGTCTCTCCGGTTCATTGAACTATAGGTGATATTTCAAAAGGTTGACATTGCATATTTGCATACCCAATATCATGAGAATGCATGGCTAGTCTTACCATCAGAAAAAGAAAAGAAACAAAAATGGAAACTTCACCAAAGCCTACAGTTTTCCACAGATATCTCTCTTTCTCAGTTTGTTTGATTCCATGACTCACTACTTCACTAAGCATACTTATCACTTATCAGTTACCAATGCTTATTTTCCATCCAACATTCAACTTTTCAATTCTAGTTTCGGAACAAAAATGTTCTCAGGATCATCAAACCAACTAACCTCTGAGAATGCATAGCCAAATGCATAAGTTTAATACTCTTTTAGAGATCAAAGAGAAACATCTTGCGTCCATTCAGAATGCATCCATACATCCATAAACACACTCAGAATGTAACAAATACATCCGGTTTTGTAACAAATAGATCTGATTTTGTAACATATGGACGCCATGGACGGATATTCTATGGACCCTAGGTATCACTCGAGATCAAACCACCAGTCACTAACCATTACCCGAGTAACATTCCATTAATTCTGGCTTACAAATTACAAACCTCCTTACAATGAACCTTTTATACATTCAATCACACCACAATGTCACTCTATAACGGATCAATTTACCACATCTGAAGAACTTTACCCTGGCTGGACGATTCTCATTGCAGCCGGCGCGATCTTCCGGTCGTAGACGCAGACCCGGTGCCACTGCACGGCGCACCGCTCCTCGTAGTCCTCGGGGCGCTCGTGGGGCAGCGGCCGGCGGTTGTTCTTGATCCCGCCGGTGGCGAGCGAGAAGAGCACGATCTCGAGGCCGCTCCTCAGCGTGCGCTGCACTGGCGCCTGCCCGACCTTCCCGATCAGGACCGCCTTGTAGACGCCCGGATCCATGCCGCCCTCCAGCAGCCGCGGCTCGTACGTGCGCTGCTCGCGCGAGGCAGTGTCGTCATCCGGAGAGGTGAAGGAGTTGGCATCCGGGGTGGGAGAGGTGGAGAAGAGACGGAGAGAAGGGGAGAGGGAGGGGAGGCGGAGGCCGCCGGCGGAGAAGAGGCGGCGGGAGAGGAAGGAGGTGGTCATGGCGCAGGGTTTTGGGGTTTGGGGGTTTGAGTGTTGGGCGAGAGTAAGAAGCCAAATGGTGAAAAGTCAAAACCCCGTATATTCGTGCCGTCGGATTGTCTTATATTCGTGCAGGTTCGGATCTTAAGACGATCCAACGGTCCATATGCTTCGGTGTACATCGTGGGCTTGAGAGACTTTGTGGTTAGCTCCAAAGTAGTACTATTTTACTAACTCAAAGAAATGTTAATTTAGTGTGAGTAGTGTATTTTGAGTAGAAGAAAACCCACACTACTCTCAAAATATCATCCAAACAACAATTTTATTAACCCAAATAACAAAAGTTAGCTCTACTCTCACATTTTTCGAGTAACCACTAACCCAAATATTACTACTCTTGCACTAATTATTGCACCATCCAAATGCACCCTTTAAGAGTTGAGAATCAAGCTGACAGATTGCAATTTGCAAGTCACAAATTAACAATATTTAAATTTTAAATTTTAAATTCAAAACTTCACAAATTAACAAATCACAATGTCATGTCGAAATATATATATATTTTTTTTTTGGTTTAGAATTACCAAATGGATGGTAATTTATAGGCAACTAATAACTTGTTTAGTTGTTTACATACCAAATGCGTGATTAATAAAACTACCACGGCAATAATATTGTCAACAAAATTACAAATGTTCATTATAACGTTACAAATTATAAAACCTCAATTGAATCACAATGAATAGTGTCATCTCTCTTTTTTCTTTTTTCATTTTTCTTTTTTTTAAGCCTATAGGAAATGCACACCATTCCATAACAATTATTTATTTTAACAAGCATGACACTTAATTTTAAATCAATTCATAAATAATGTCAAATATTGCAAAAAAAAATTTAGACACATTTATATACTCATAGATTAATTGTGTTTCAAATTTCATTCAAATTGATTGTTGTTTGATACTCTAAAAAAAAACCATAAAAATTATATAGAAATTACAATGATCTAAATCTGATGATTCTTGATGGACCAATACATAATACTCAAATTGGATGCTATTTTTGAAAATCACAATCAATCTACAAGTATATAATTATATTTATGAAAAAAATTATATTTTTAAGATTTTTTTTATTTGAGTATGGTTGTCATGGTTATTGAGATAAATAAATAGTTCATATGGATCTCTAATTATTACTATATATACAGCATAAGAATATAGTACCATGTTCTTAACGTTCATTGCATATTATTATTATTTCTTCTCTTTAACTCCTTGACAATATGTACGCTGGTAACTTCTATCAACCTTTCGAAAAAAAAAAAACTCCTTGACAATATGGTTACAAAAACCAAACCTTGTTCTCAAAATTTATCACAAAAATGATATCACAACACAACCAATATGGTTGCGGCAACGCTGCAACGAGTAATCTGGTAATTCCGTAGAAGGAAATTGTAGTGCCATGAAGCCGAATTCACATCAGCTACCATAGTTTTCTATGGCACCAGCGTGCCATAGTTTTTTTTGGGTCTATGCACATGGGACCACAATAAAATAATACCTCATATTTCTAAAATCTGGACCGTTTAGATTGATCAAACGGTCCGTTTTAACTATGGCACAATCCTGCCATAGTTTTTTATGGCAGCAGATGGGAACCCCCATGAAGCCCATGATTGTTTTGTGAATTGTGTCATTGTCAATAATGTCTTTTATTTGTTTTTTAAAATTTCGAATTGAACTGTTTATTCATTTGCTATTAAAAAATAGTAAAAATGTTGTTTGGATTGTTTATTTAGAATAGTGGTAAATGGTTGAAAAGAATAGTAACTAATCCATGTTTCACATAGAATAGTGGATTACCAATTATTCTCACTAATCCGGATTAGTGGTTGTATGTTTGGATCATGCAAAAGTTAGGAATAGCTTGCTAATCCAATTAAAGTTGGTGGTGTAAGTGAGCCGAGCCGAGCCGAGCTAGGCTAAGCTCAAGCCCGGCTAAGCTCAAGCTCGGCTCGTTTAATTAGCGAGCCAAAAACACAAGCTCGAGCTCGGCTCGTTAAGCTCATTTATTTTTTAATAATAAAATTTTAAGTATGTTATATCAAAATTTATATAAAATTAATATAAAAGGACTAATAAATATATGTTCATACACATTTTATATAACAATTTCAGATATATTTGAACATATGTTGTATAAAATTTACGATAAGAGCAGTACAAATTGCAATTAGTAATAGTTTATCGAGCCAAACGAGTTTAACGAGCCGAGCCATGTCAAGCTCAAGCTTGGCTCATTAGCTTAACGAGCTTAACAAGCGAGCCAATAACGAGTCGAACCGGAACCACTAACGAGCCACTCCTAATTGAAGTGTTATTCTTTGACAATCCAAACGCACGGGACTGTTAATAAATCTCTGTAAAAGTAGCAGCCCGGACCGGCCCAAAATTACACGCTCTGATCCCTGGACTCGCTCCCGGGCCGCAGCAGCCAGCTGATTCATTCATTACTCGGCGCGGCGGGTCAGACTCTGTTTTCTTCTTCTTCCTTTTCCTTTCTTCACTCTCTTGTGTTCTCAAGTCTCAACCCCTCCTCTCACATAATCGCCATAATCAAAACCAAAGAATCAAACAACCCAGCAAGAACTGGTGTAACCCAGCGGGACGGTGAGTCTCTCCCCACTTCAACTGTCCTTCCAATTAAAATCTGGCCTGTCTGTCCTGTCTGTTTGGTACTTTGGTAAAATGCTCAGGATTCGATACTGGGCTGCTTGATAGATTTCAATGTTTCATACCATGGTAACAATAACCAAGTAATTCGGTGGAATTTCGTAAAAATTTATTCAAGTACTTCTAACCCTCATTCCTTCTCTGTGGACACCAGTCTTCTTATCAGTATCAGACTATCGGTACCAGTAAGGCAGTGATTACTAGCATTGTTGGTACATTCAGTTTTGAGTTATTATTATTTTTTAAGAATATTTTGATGGGTTTTTGAATTTTTGTTTACTATATGTGCAGACAAAATGTCTGATTTTCAAAACCAGCATATGCCCGCTTCGACCGGGGTATCGTCGTATCTGTCTTCTGGTAAGATTAAATTTAAACCGTTTATAATTTACAAAATAAGAACCTGCGTACCATGAATTATGTGCTTATATTATGCTTCTTTAATTTAATAGTCGGAGCAGTTGACAATGTCGATGCTGCTGTACAGCACGCCGTGCTTCACGAACAAGTACGTCAGTTCGAATTAGTAATTTGTATCTTTATTATGGTTGTTATCATTATTGCTAGCAGCAATATGTTATTCGGTTGTACTATTGTGTAGGAAATTGAGACTCAGCAAGTAATACAGAGCCAAAGGTCTATAACTACTTCCCATTTCATTCTTCTTTCATAGGATAAACTCTGCACTTAAAAATAAATTTATGCAGAACTCATTTACTAGCTAATTTTTTTTTTTTACTGGGTAATTGCAAAAAGGTTTTATATGTTGATACATCATTTCCTCTTTATGATTTCTAGGCAAGAAAATGAAAGTGGGTGGCCCAGAGAAGAGAGTGGAGATGTACTCTCTGGGCATTATGACCCAAACACATTAAAGGTACAGTAGTCTGAGAACTTATATTAATTCTCTATTTATTGAACTCTTAACTGATTATTGTTTCATATTATTTAGGAGCATCTATTAAAGATAACTGCCGACCATCGTGCAGATATGGCCAACAAAAGGGGCAAACTAACTCATAATGATAATGGTACAGCAGATTATATAAAATTAAATTTGCATTTGCCGCCTTTTGGTATAAGTGATTTTTGGCAGTTTATTGTTTTGCGCTTAGAGTCCTCTCTATTATGTACTTTACAAAATTAATCATAAAAATGGTGGTACATGTTGAAACTGTAGAAACATATAATAGGAAGCGTAGATAAATTTCTGACCAGATAAAATGCTGAATTTCTGTTGATTAGTTTTGCGTGACTCTTCTATATTAGGTAATGTTGAGATTGGTAATGGTTATGGTGTACCAGGAGGCGGTGCCTATTATTCTATTTCATCTGGCCTCCAGTCAGGTACAGCACAATCTGTTACATTATGCATTCCTGCTATTTTTTACCTCAAATTTTTGCTCTAATTTTTTTCATTTCAAAATTGTATGCCTTTTTAGAAGTTTTAAGTCTTATGTAGAGTCAAGGAAGTGAGTTGCAGTCTGCACCTGATGTTATTTGCCCCTTTCAGTTTTGCCACCTGGATAAAGTACCGCTACTTATTTGAAGCCAAAGCTGAACATTGGTTTAAGTCAAAGCTACTGATTTAAAGTACCACTATTGCTTTCTTTGATAGACTCAGGGCTTCTCTGTAGGAACCAATCTATATATGGCATATGGAAATTATAATCAGGAAAATAACACCCAAAACTGCAGTGATACTTACACATATGATTTACAGAAGAGATCCAGAACTGTGTTTAACTTACTTTGAAAAACTTCTGATGCAAGATAAACAAGAGGCTAAAACTGAAGGAACAAATGCTGCTAAAGATTTACCGGAATTCCTTCAGAAAAGATTGAAAGCTAGGGGGATAATAAAAGATGAAACAAGCAAAGAAATTCATGGGAGAACAGAAAGTGTAAGCTATTCCATTGTTTGTTTATTGTTTCATTTGGGGCTTCTACAAATGAAAGCCCGATTTTTTATAACTGGCACATAAAATCTTGCAGTTGACGCTGTTCAGCTTCTTAAATCCTTCTTTTTCCAGAAACACTTGTCTCATTGAAATTTGAATCAAGCAAGAAACATGTGCCCTGTGTTAGCATATGTTGATGTTGAATTCAAGATTGAAATCCCTCAACTTGATAATTTCAGCCTTTTGGCTTAGACATTGTATTTTGGCAAAAATAGATCCAAGGGTCTGTACTAACTTATAAAGTGAAAGAAATGAGGCTCAGATTTCTGCCACTTTAGCAATTGCATGACATCTGATCTTGGGTTTTGTTCCCGAGTTTGGGAGCGAAGGGAAGAGAGAGAGTGGGAAGGAATTTGAGGTTATAATTTGTACCCTTCCAGTTTGGAGGTGAAATTTTTTGAGAAGACTCTATAGAAGAAAGTTTCCCGTTAAACTCCATATACCTCATTAACCCTCTATTATAAAATTTGGGAGCGAGTTATACTTTGGTTCTTCCTTCCCCTCCTCTCACCTCATTTTTCTAACTTGGGAGCACACCCTTAGGGTAAACCATTATCAGTGTTGTAATAATCTGACTTTTGTCATTTTTTAGTTGTTTCTTGAACATTAATGAACAGTGGACTAATTTTTAATTTAAGATAACTTTGAGCTGTTGTCTTGGAGAGTGCTTGTAGTTTTGAACATTTGATTCTTAAATGAATATGCCAAGCTGCTGCTTTAATAATTATCTTTCTTTTTTTCAAACTTCATGTGAAATGCAGAGCTCTGAAGTTAGAGACACTCCAGCCAATAGCGATTTGCCTCCTGGTTGGGTCAGTACTCGGTACATTTTAAAGTTGTTTTTGGTCTTTTAGATTTTGAAGAGCAGTTTTGTCTAGTTTGTCTTTCCACAAGTTTCTGTATTTTTACGGTATCGATGGATGAATTGGGGAAAAATATATAAAATAACGAAAGGTTGACCAAAATTTCCTTATTTTAAGAAAAGATACCAATATCCAAGTTTGCATTTTTATTTATTTGGGCAAAATAGTTACAGTTGATCAAAATTCAATTAGATTGAGGCAAGGGATCCATCAAATGGGGCTGTGTTCTACCACAACCAGAGTACTGGAGCAAGCCAGTGGGACCAACCTGCAATCTCTGTGCAAAACAATAATGAATCAGTTCCACCACTTCCAGCTGATTGGGCTGAAGCTTCTGATGAATCAACAGGTATTAAATTATTTCATGCTTTTAACTTCAGTTAGTTCTTTTAAGATCGTGAAGGTTTGCTGCACCTTACTTCAAAAACACTCTGTCATTTGTCCAATTTTGATTATGACACAACATCTATATGCCTGCAAATTTCTCCCAGAATATTTTGAAGTTGTATGAAAATACTAAATAAGAACCAAACATTAGGTAATCATGGCAACAAATGTAAATTCCTTTTCCTGAGTAGAAATCAAACTTATTCCCATCAATTGATTTATACCTTGGATTGGGGAAATTTCAGTTATGAAGACTGAAGATATTGCATCATCTGATATACAACTATGATACTTTACTTGCTTTCTTACCAACTGAGCTGTGTGTGTGTGTGTTCTTTTTTTAATTTGTAATCATTGATGCTATCTGCAACTAAAACCTAAATATTTCTGAATATTGTTGCTTGTTTTAATTTCATTTGTTTAAATATGAAACCTAATTTCTTTGTATAGGTAAAAAGTACTATTACAACACAAAAACACAGGAAACACAATGGGAACGTCCCAACTCAACTCAGCAGTCTTCTTCTACACATTCCACAAGTGGAGTTGAGGGAGTTGTGGAAGACAGTTTGCAAACTCAAATGCCAAGATGCTTAGGCTGTGGAGGATGGGGTGTAGGACTTGTACAGTCATGGGGCTACTGCAACCATTGTACTAGGTACGATGCAGTATTTTATTGTTTATAATGGTTCTTGTTACTATATTTACTTTTAGTTTTATTGTTGTGAACCCTTTTATGAAATTTTGAAGGCCTAAATATACAATAGGAGTATTATGATGACAGTTTTGAGAAAGATGTAACAGTATTCAGATTATAAGGTGTTTATGAATTAAAACATCAATTTATATGTTTCTTGATGCTTGAAAACAATAATATTTTTTGTACCAATAGGTCTTTAAAATTGTTTAATTTAAAGTTATGTTAAATAGCGAACATTCTTTATCTGTAACAATTGGCCAGTTATTATAATTATAATGGTTATGATGACTTCAATGATGATTATCAGGCCCCAAAATATCGACATTGTGTGAGATATGAAGTCCAAATGCGCCCAGATTATGTTGAAACTACAAAATTGATAGTTCCAAGACTTAATTTTAAATTAAGTTGTGGTTCTCTTTGTAGGATTAATAACCTCCCTTTTCAACAATATCATCAACCTATTGGTCAACAATATCATCAACCTGTTAGTCAACAATATCATCAACCTATTGGTCAACAAAATCAAGGTCAAGCACCAAAAGTGGGTCCCACAAAAGGCCAAGGCATCACCACAAACAAAAGCAGGTACTGCATCTCTTTTCTATTGGGTGTTTCAAATTTCATTGATTGCATCAAATAAATGACTGATGTGATGAATGGAGTCCTGATATTCAAATTTTTCTTTATTGATCGTAGCTGTTCCATTACAGTCTTCAGTGCTTGAAGTTCTTTTTATCAATGAAAATTTTGAATGTGTGTATTTTTGCATGTATAAAGCTTCAATATTGCCACTTTAATTCTTCTCTGTTGGCTTGTATCACTTTGGTTCAACATGATGATATCAGTAAAAGAATTATAGATAATAATGCTTAAAAGTACTTGGCTCTTGTCACCAGTGCTGAAGAGAACTTATATTTATTTGAGAGATACAAATCTTATGAGATGAGTTCAGTGTACCGAATCACAATTAAAATATGTTTTTCTTTTTGTTATCTGACTCTGGTTAGGTTTCATAGCCTAACCCAATTTGCTTGAGACTAAAAATTTTTGTGTTTTGTTGTTGTTGTTGTTTGATCCATATACAGGCCTGGTTCAAAACCTCCGTTAGGCAGAGGCCAGAAAAAGCGAACCTATGAAGAGGATGATGAGTTGGACCCAATGGATCCCAGTTCGTACTCTGATGCTCCTAGGGGTGGTTGGTGAGTTCTTTTATTTCTACAATGTAGTCTTTAAGGTGCAAATAGGTTTTCTCATTTGATGCATTATGCATAACTATATTTGCTGCACGTCCTATAGCTTACCTGGCTAATTCCTTTGCTAAGCATGTTCAGTGGCATCGCAATTGAGTCGAGCAATGTTTACCTGTTGGTATTATTTTTAAAGAGTGTTGTCATACTGATACAGTGAACGAGAAAAAACAGTAAAAAAAAAAAAAAAAAACATCTATGAGCATGGTTTACTGAAGTCGGGACAGTCCAATACTAATTCAATTAGATAGAAATTTGATTATATAATTTTTCCCTTCTAAGATTAAATAAATTTTGGTTCAGTTTTGGTCGATGTAGAATATCTTGAAAAAGAAATAGAATATATTAGGCTGGCATGAGGTGTACTTACTGTGGGGTTTCAATGTAACTAATATAGTGCTTTTTATTTTTGCTTTCTTTATTGCGTGTTTTTAGTTGGAGGTGGACATGCAAATTTGTAATAATAGATTACTTTTACCTTGCAGGGGAGTTGGCTTAAAGGGTGTGCAACCAAGAGCAGCTGACACCACTGCTACAGTATGTTTTGTGTAGACTTCTTCAATTTTCTAAAAGCGACTGTTCCAATCTTTTAGGAGTAAACATTTTCATGTTTACGAAATTGCCAACTCAAACCTATCATTTGTGCTGGCTGTTGGTTCTTTAACTAAACTTGCAGCTTCAACACATGCGATTAAGCTTATATCAGTTTTACAATTGCGTAGACCAAACAGGGTCAAGCAATAAAGAAAACAATATCAACCGAATAAAATATGGTCATTCGCTTTTTAATTCATTCTGTAAACAATAAATTGCAGGGACCTTTGTTTCAGCAAAGGCCGTACCCTTCTCCAGGTGCAGTTCTAAGAAGGAATGCGGAAATTGCCTCGCAGAGCAAGAGCAACAAAGGATCTCACGGCCACATGGCGCCTATTTCCAAAAGAGGTGACGGCAGTGATGGACTCGGCGAAGCCGACTGATCTACATGCAACTGTTTCAACACTAGGAGATATAAATATTTTATTTTCTTTCTAAAATCAATTTTTCGAGAAACAAAACAATAGTAGGCACATTTTGGTGTCTTTAGGATATTTGTATTCTAGAGAATATGGTGAAAATGCAGAAAGGTTTTTAGTGTGGCGCCGATTTGGTGGAGTAAATAAGATCTTCAAATCATGGTGCACAAAGTATTGGCAATGAGTAATACCTAGCGACCTAGCATCCATAGAAAAACTGTCCATAGCGTCCATAGGTTACATTTCCGGATTTATCCGTCATATTTCAGAATGTATCTGTTACATTCCGTACACATATATGGATGTATGGACGGTTTCTCGATGGACGCAAGATATTTCTCATTGGCAATCTGAAATTGCCTGATTTAGTGCTCAGAGATTGAGACTTCCTGAAAGGGTGCATACTGTTAACACTTTAGTTCATAGACGAAATTGGTTTAGGTAAGATGTAACTTAGGCTCAAAGCTGCCTTATAATGATCATTGGCGGCCCTAAACTGTCATTAAGATAAAAGTAATTAAAATTAATCATGTGGAGTTTAAATTAGAGAGGTAAATACTAAGGACACCATAGGGACATTAAATTTGAAAATTTTAAATGAGTCGGTAACTTAGTAATCATAAATCATACCAGTGTTTCTAATGTTTTACAACAAAGAAATTACAAATTTAATTTTTCGATCAAACATAAAATTTGGGGTATGTTTAAGTAACGGTTTAAATATAACACTAGGAAGGTTGCGCGCTCCGCGCAACCGAGATATTATGGTAAAGAAAAATACCCGTACAATACGATTAAAATATATTTACCGTAATTTAAAGGGTTCTCCATGTAATATATAGTACAAATCTACAACCGCCATCGATCAACAACCTAACGTTATACAGTACACGGCATGTAACCTTAAAAAGAAAGAAAAAAAAAATTGCACTGTTCTTTTCTACTGTAGAAAACTACAGTGCACATATGTTCCGCCTTTAACAGTTAGAATAGAATATAAAAGAAAGTTAGATTGAGGGCAAAAAAGTATACCATTCATTCATTTAATTATAATTCCAAACCTTACAATCCAAACAACACTTCTTCAAACTAGAATAGTACTAACTTTTACTATGTTTACTACTAATCTAAATCATTATCCTCACTTAATCCCCTGTTTTGCAAGTGTAGTAAGTTAAAGCGGAGTAAAACGTTAAATTATCTTAAATCAGTGGTGTTTGGTGGTAGTGAAGTAAATAGATGAAGTAAAGTTGATGTTATGTGTAAAAGATGTGAAATGTTGATGATTTAATTTACTACACCTATATAGCTGCGTTAACTTACTACACCTTAAATCACACTTCCGTTTTGTGACTTAAAATTGATTTAAGAGCTTAAATCAATTTTACTACGGCTACCAATCGCAGGGAATATTCTCAATTCCTCTGTTCTTTTACTAGTCCTTGCACGATCCAAACGTACTCATCATCTACTCCGCAGCGGTCCAACCATTGGATCTGCTTTGAGATTCGTGCAAGTCAATCTCAGAAAACCTCCCCTATAATCCACAACGTTGATTTACTGCGCAGGACAATGGACGCTCTGTAGTCTGTACTCTGTAGATGGAGTGCTTATCCTCTGTAGCGCAGGATGTAACCCGTTGGATCATCTTGAGATTCGAACCAGAACAGATCTCGAGATGATCTAACGGTTCACATCTTGTGCTACACAATGCAGCGCTACGGAGGATGAGCACTCGTGAACTAAAACCTTACCAGATAGATAGCCCGAAACACTGAATAACCCCTACGGTACCTCTCTCCCGCTCTCTCCGGCGCCAGCCAAACCCACCCGCCATGGCGACAACAAAGCTCTTCTCCCCGTCCCCCTCTCCGCTCTCTCCATCCCACCACGGCCTCTCCAGCAGCACGACCGCCCGGCGGGTCTCGGTCAGGGCGATGGGGAAGAGGACGAGGGTCAGCCGCAGCAAGCAGAGAACTCTCTCCTCTAACTGGGACCTGTCCGAGAGGCTCCGGCGGCCTCCCACTTTCCCCGCAGAGGACCATGTTGACACCAACGATGTGCTGCTCAGGCAGCGGATTGTCTTCCTCGGAAATCAGGTCCGGATCCTCCGAATTTCCTTCTGGAAATTTTATTTGATTAATTAGGGTTTTACCTGGACGAACAAGTGTAGATTGTGATGAATTTTGTAACCCTAAGGATAAAGGACTATACATTACATCTTAGGATAGTTTTGTAGTCTAACATTATGTCTTTGTCTGTCTGTCCGTCTGTCTCATATCGTGTCATGAATAGGTGGAGCCTGTGACGGCGGATCTGATCGTTTCGCAGCTGCTGCTTCTTGATGCGCATGACCCCTCGAAGGACATCAAGTTGTTCATAAACTCACCGGGAGGCTCCGTCGCAGATGGTATGATAAAGTTTGAGGGTTAATTGAGATCTAATTTGGTGTTCACGGTTAATTGACGGTTGATATGGGTTAAGTCGTCAGGAGATGCTTAACTGCTTAAGTAATGATCTGATAATTGTCTTGATTGCATAGTTGAGTGTACATTATGTTGTAGTTTTGGTGTTCCTGCTTAAATGACATTGTTTTGGGGTATGCAGTTTGGAGTCGTGAGGTGTTTTATCGTCTCACAAAGGATCAGTGATTTAGTCTTGGTTGCATAATTGAGGTCCTCTGAGGTAGAGGTGAATTTAATGGAGCTTTAATTACTTAACAGTGGACTAACAGAGGGATCAGTTGTGAGGTTACTTCAGCTGACCAATTAACTGTGAAATGCTTATGATAATGATCTAAACAATTTTAAAACTGAAAGTTTCTTTGAATAATTAATCACCAAAGGATTTAAACTTTTCTTGTCACAATATGGAAGCTTGGGATAATGCCTTCTCTTATTTTTTTATCACAGCTGAAAAAATAATTGTTTTGTCTGGTAATGGTCATGTAAAATGGCTGCATTCAGTGGATAAACATCATCTGTATCCTGCAAAACATATAAAATATTATTGACGACCCCCAGAAAACTTGAATTTGTACATCAATTTAGTTCCAACCATGGCTTTCTGGAAATATAGCCTATGTAATAGGAACACGAGCATGATATGCGACCCCACAACCCCCGAGAACATCTATAGTAGTTAGTGAGATTCAAAACTGTCTACAATTTCCTAAGAAGTGTTTTTTTTTTTTCAAATAAATAAAAACAATGGCCCTGTCAGCCACATCTTGTTCTCTCTGTAGATGTCATTTGTGGCAATTGGTCGCGAGAAATGAACAAGTTGGGTTTTGTTGCAAATATAGTTGGAGTTTTGGATTTCTATTTTTTGCATGGAGTGCTGGTTTTGATCACAGTGGTTTGGTAGGAATGGCAATATATGACGGAATGAAGCTTTGCAGAGCTGATATATCAACTTATTGTATGGGCCTGGCTGCAAATATTGCTGCTTTCATTCTTGCATGTGGGACTCGTGGAAAGAGGTTCTGTATGCCCAATTCTAGGGTTATGATCCAACAGCCGTTCTGTGCTGCTGGTGGTGCGGTGAGTATTCTATGCTTTTTGGCTTTTAACATGTTGGTCAACTAGCGTTTCTAAAGCAACTACTTCACTTATTTTGGCCTTTGTATTGGAATTGGTCATTCAATCTTGTATTTATACCGTTACAGTCCAATATTGCGGGCTTCCAACAATATGAGGATATCGTATAGTCAAAATCTAATATGGACCACTAGTGAATCAGGATAAAAGTATTGAGCAATCAAAAGATATTATGTATTCAGTAGAGAAGGCTAGGATGAACAGATAATCAAATCCTGAAGTCAAAATGGCTGATTTCAGTAGTAGTTATGGGAAATTGTTAAATGTATAAATTGCAAAAGGAAAATATGACACCTTGATAGTTTCCTTCCTAGTTGTTCTATTATTTTAGTTCTCAGTTTCATTTTTGTTCCAACAGGTAACTGATTTAGGACTCCAGACCAGAGAAGCAATGTATCAAAAAACAAAAATGCTGAAGATTTATTCAATGGTTACAGGAAAACCCCAAGACCAGGTTCCTTTCCAAATGGTCCTTTTAGATTTTTTTATCTTCATCATTTCTTGTCAGAAAGTGAACTTTCTTTTTTGGACACAATGCATTATTGATCTTAGGTAATATGGTACGTATGTATATTGTATGTGAATGGATTGCTGTCAGAATTATAGTCCAGTGATGGTGGTCTCATTATTATGGCCATTACTCACACCGTGATCGCTTTGGAAATAATGCTTATATTACCTATACTTTTGACAAGATCCACCTTCCATACTTTTTGCAATTGACAACTGATAGAGTAACCATTAAATGATCAGATGTGAGGTTGATCCCCATCTCCTCTATAGCAGTGACCCTAAAGGCTTACTAAATCCGAACTTTCTAAGTTATTGACCATTATACTAGGTCTGCAGATATCTCTTAGACAGAATTAGTACGTTTAACCATAAAATTGAATTGTTTGGCCAGTATGGTGAATTGGTAATGCATTTTTGCCAGCTGAATATTAAACTTGAATACAAAATTCAATTGCAGATTAATTGGGATACGGATCATGAGAATTTCATGGATCCTTGGCAAGCAAAGGATTACGGGTTGGTGGATGAAGTTATAGATGATGGCAAACCTGGTCTTGTCGCACCGACACCAGCCCCCATTGGTCCTCCCAAGGTCGATTATCTTACTTACACACCTAGAGTCCTCACAACAGTGAATCACTCTTCGTAGTTTTGTTATTTGTTGTATGTTTTGTGATTCTAGGTTCTAGCAATTACCGATTTGAGAATTGTTTCTAGAGAAACTTTTGATAAGAAATTGATTCTTTTTTTTTTCCAATTTATCTGGGCTATTATCATCTCTTTCTCCAACGCCGAAAAGGTCGATATTAAATTATTAATGGAACAGAGTGTAAGCAATGAATGAATTGAAAATCAAGGGGGGAAATAAAAACTTGCTGTATGAATAAATACTTTGCTATGGAGATTGGAGGGATCGGGATCACCTGCTTTTCTAATCTAAAAAGAAAACAGGCCCTGTTTTTTCTTGATCTGACGGTTGAGAAATACCGAAGTACTTTGAGATCAGTGCAGCTAACACTGAAGTACTTTGAGATCAGTGCAATAACTGATCTTGACCATCCGATCGGGCCTGTTTTTCTTCTCGGAAAAGCAACAGATTTTTATCCAGATTGAAGACCAGGCAGCTTGTTCATTTCAGTTTTTTACATAACGGACCCCAAAATCTCTGTCACCTTGAATCAACACAGCTGCACATGATGCCATGACCTGTGAAGTGTGAACTCTCCGCGCTTTGCCCATATCTATTGCCGATCGCTTCGTAGCTCATTCTCTCCTCTCCCATGAAGATCACGCGTATCCGAATTCAGATAAACAAGATGATACAAAATAGATTAGAAGTTTAGAATAATAAAGTTATTGATATGAAAACGTTGCAAATGACTTAAAAGTTTAAGTGGTAGCAAACTAGAATGATTTATAAGATGTCATGAGTTCAATCCTACATAGACACAAATATCTCTTAAAAAGAAACGGGAGATGGTGGAAAATATCTATTTAAATCTAAAAAAAATGATATGAAAACGTTTTTTTTTTCTTTTTTATTTTTATTAGATCTTTTATTGGTAATCATCGGAACTCAGACGTGTCTTACTGACTCTTACCGCTTAACTAATACAGTAACAAGAACCAACCTTTGGTTTAGTGATTAAGGGCAATGCTCTCCTTATGGGAGGTCGCGGGTTCGAAACCCGGATGGAGAGTCTTTTATAGATATTTAAATTTGAGTGGCTTGACCCTCACCTTTATCTCAAAAAAAACTAATACAGTAACAAAATTTGATGTTGTTAGCATTATTTTTTTTTATAATTCAATTTATATTTGTCTCTGTTATGCAAAATACAAATATTTGGCATATTATTTCTTTACTATAATATAATCGTCTTACTAAAGTTATCCCAAATACTTTTTCGGAGGATACAATGCTAAAAGTACAATATAAATAAAGCAAAAAATAAACCACTTGATTCTTCTGAATTTGTTTTCCCCCTTCCCAATCAATCACCCCATATATAAAACAACAAATTGAATAAATATAGCAACACCAAGCTTACCATAACAAACATAACTACACAATTAAGCCATTTAATTACTTGTGCGTCACATTTCCTTTATCCAGTTGATTAATCGATCTAGACCAGGTTTAAACAGAACACATGATAAAACCATTACCAGAATTAGAAGAAAAGAACACGTGTTCGTCCTAGAAAAAAACCATAAACATTTCCAATTAAAAAAAAGAGTTGCAAACAGTTTTTTTTTTTTTTTTTTCTTTTTAACCTCTCTCTATTTTTTTATTCCTCTCCCATTCATTCATTCATCAATTCATTCATTCTCTCCCCCAACTCTCACCAGACCTTTCTCTGTCTTCGTCTCTCCCAATTCCAAGAGAATTCACTCCGATCTCCTCTCTAATTCGGGGAGATCGGGGCGCTACCGGGACGCACGCACTCAATTCTGTTCCGTTCTCGGTACGGCAGTTTCAGATTCAATAGAATTTCTTGTTTGATTTGATTAAACAGACCAAATTGAGGCATATTTTGCATGTACATTGTGAAATTAAAGGAGAGAATAGTTTGGTTTGATTGATTGGGAATTGCTTGTCATGTGTTGTCCAATTATATCTTGCCTTTGAGTCTTAGGTTAGTTTGTTTACAGAAATTGTGTGATTAGGGAATTTAGGTGGTATTTGCCAGAATTATCTCAAGGTACTCTTTTGAATGGGGAAAGTTGTGTAATTCTGGTTGTGCCTAATTTTTACCTGCATAGACTTTCTGCATTTAGTTAAGCTTTGTTAGAAGCTAAAAATAAAGTGAAATACAATCGATGGAGGAGGAAATTGTTGTTGTTGACGGGGAGGTAATTGGCTGAAATTTTTAGCTTTATTATTCGTGGATGAAACACTAGTTATCTCAATAAAGAATGTATCCTTTACGAATCAACTTTTTTATGTATTAATTCATGTCTGATTTCTGTTATGTGTAGACAATTGGTGAACTCTTTAAGCGAGAGAAAGGTAATTGGTGAACTCTTAAGCGAGAGAAAGGTAATTGGTGAACTCTTTTAAGTGAGAGAGACTGGGATCAGTTTAGGTTCTACATGCGCTTATAAAAGCAAGGCCTAGTTTACTCGGTAACCCACATTTTCTCTTTCACCTCTCACCTCATGTGCAGTTTTTGAAAATGTTCTGTCCAAAACTCAATTCGTCGATATACTTCAAGTTCAAGCCTACTGTTACATGTCAAAACTCATTGATATCTAAATTATATCTCAGTTTCATTTTTTTGAGGGTTATTTCTGTCTTTTATTTACTATCTACGAGGTAAGTGAGGCGCGCTAATATGGCTAGTTATGTATAAGTTAAAGTCTTACACAATAGCAGTCATTTACAATTAACTTTTGCAGTTAAGGTCTAATCAATAATAAATGCAACCTTGATTTATTGGCAAAGGTTCATGTTATATCAAAAGTTTCAGCAAGAATGCATATTATTTCACCAATTAAAGAGATATTTAGCTTTGAGATTAATATGGATGTCTCTAAAGTCTAAAATGTATACCAAAATATGAAAAGGTTAAAATATGGTGAAAGCTATGGGGCATACTATCTAATGCACACAATTAATAGTTGTCAGTATTATAAAAATTTACAATTGTTTAATTATCTAAATGTACCATTTAAAGCTTAATTAATCAAGTTGGTCTAGATAGTAAATTTTGCATGATATATTACAATAAAATTACAATGCCAAAGGTAACTAAACTAAATTCAACATATAATTGGAAAATAGTAAATACACTCATCCTCACCAGTTGCCATCAAATTATCAAATGTGTCTAATATCACTTCTTCCTTTTTTAACATTTTGAAACAGGTTTTCTTTAGTATATAGTCCATTAGTAGCTTTGCTGAAATGACACCTAGAAATATTATTAGCATGCAACCCCAATATGACGAATTTGACCCGGATAGATCTGTTCAATTCAACTTCGTCCCAACCTGTCAACAGCCTATAAACGTCAACATGGGCCCAGCTGTAGGTTTCTACAATCCTTGCTTGGGTCATGTACCCAGCTCATGCAGGTTCATACCTGGGTATGTCTATCCACCTTATATGAGTCATACGTACCAGTTTCCCGGTACCTCTTGGGGCTACATCAATGCCATGCCTGGTGCAGGTACCCTTTGTTTTCTACTTCTTTCTTCTTGGGTTCTATAAAAAGTTATCTACAAAAGTCTGTTCAACCAATGAAGAGAAAAGATGAGCAGTGTCTCAAACTATTTATGGTGTTTAAATGCAAGATGTTGGGTTTTATTTGCTATTAGTAAAGTGTTGGGTGTGATATGCAAAAAGGAGCAATGCTAAGAGTTCACCTCTCTAATGGTTGATTCAGGAGCATATCCCTACTTCCCTCAGCCGATGGTTCCTGCACATCTACAGCCACAAATGCAAGCATCATGCCCTCGTCAAATGAACTTGGTGCCAGGGATTCCCTCGTTTCAGCCTCTAAGTCAACACCCTATGCATACTGGTTTTTATCATCGAAGACACCAAGTTATACAATCCGAGGTAAGAGCATTAACTTATTGAACAAATAAATTCTTTGCAGAATACCCCCTATAATATCCCATAATTAAAGAAATATCGATATATTATTTGCATGAAATCATTTTATTTCTGTGAAGTTAATGTCTAATGTCTTTGTTATTGATGCAGAACACTTCTTTTCTTGATATGTCAAGACTAAATGAAATGGAAGATGTTGTTGATGAACATGTAGACATGCGCTTGGACATTGATGGAATGAGCTATGAGGTAAACTGAATTTAGATCTTACATACATTTTGTTGGTACGTATTATAGCAATGACAATATGGAGAGAAGTGACACAATAAAAAAATATATTATCATCATATCAAATGATGGTACTGCTATTCTAGTTTCTTTTCAAGCATGGCACAGGTTTGTGATATAACTTTTACGTGATGTAGTCCCGAGAAACCTAGAATGTTTAATGTAATAATATGCAAGTGAGATAAATGGTAGGTGTTTTTATGTTTTTGCACAAAGTGGCATCCATATGCCACTGAACAAGATCCTACTAATATTTTCTATAGATGTTGTAGGTATGTCACACGATAAGTACAGAAGATGTTTCCATCAATATTATAAGTGAAATAAAATGTAGTGTATTTTAGTGACTAGTTTGATTTCATTGAAAACACCTGTTAAATTTACCTTATCTTACAACTGAACAAGGTTGCATATGAAATATATATAGTAGGGGCAGCCTTCAATTTACATAGAAGTGGATGACATTTAAATTACTTTGTTCATATCCTCTGCAATATTTAATGTTTGACTACAGTCCAATGTGAAAGTTGTTGTTGCATTGTAATGGCAAAGAACTATATCTAAAATTATGAGGTACAATTTTGATAGGCCTTCAATCCTTGAGTCATTGAAATAATAACTTCCAATGATTGCTAAATTAAGTAATATTAATTCAGGAACTTCTGGACTTGGAGGTGAGAATTGGAGATGTACAAACTGGCTTAAGCAAGGATTTTATTTTAGATAATTTGAAAACTCACATGTATGAAGTTAATGGAGTATCTTCGGATTCTTGTGCTTCATGGGCTGACATTTGCATCATATGCCAGGTTTTTTCATTGTACTTCTAGTATTTATAATACATGTCTTATTGTTTGTTAACTGATGATTTTTATTTTCTACATTGTCCATTCACCATTCGCCCTTGTTAAGTTCCCATATTGATATCTAAGATGATTACATCAAAATTTGTAAACAGATCATGTTTTATCATTATAATACCTTAATTGTATGCCTTCACATGTGATATGCTTTCATTTAGGAACCTAGTTGAGTTGATTTTAGTTAGTTTGTACAATATAATTTCAACTTGTAAGGTTGTCATCGCCGTGAGTTTATTTAGTCCAAAAATCTCATATAACTCCATTGAAGTCTGAAATATTTTAGACATTCAATTTATTTTAAAATACAAGTGAAGGAGCTATAGAAATATTAGTACACAATAAATAGTTGTATTCTGTTTGGCGTTGGTACCCATTTGCCATCTAGATGTAGATGTGGTCTTAATGCAATAAATGAATATTGGTACTTAAAAATTATTGCTTAATTTCTGATCAAATGTTCATCTTTATTGCTTTATAGGGAGAATATGATGTGAAAGATTGTATTGGAACTCTTGACTGTGGACACAGGTATCACTCTGATTGCATCAAGCAATGGTTAAAGTTAAAAAACCAATGTCCGATATGCAAGCAAGTGGCTCTTACCAACAGATAGAAGAGATTGCTATTTGCTAGAGAAGATATTGAGTGAGTTTCACCTATCTTTATAATTTATAAATACATCCTCCTAAATTTTGTAAATAATTATGGTGGATATTGGCCTTCTAGCATTTTATTGATCCTCTTTATGTAGTACATGCCTAAAGAAAAATATTGTAAATGTACAATTTTTATGTTGCTCTTTTCAATGTAGATATTTATGATCTGCTCGTGGTTTGCTATTTGTTTGTGATTCTTGCATGTGTTTAGAAAGAAAACCATCATTTTTATTGATAAGTCATCACTTTGGAGCTGCAAGTCTAGATGGTAATAGCTTTGTATTACAAGCAAGTGTGGGTTAAGTTCCGAAAATAGACCTGAAAATAATATATGTCGGTACCAACTTTTCAAAAAAAAATAATATATGTCGGGATTAATAAGAGCATTGTTTCATAAACTTCTTCATAAAACTTTTATGGTTTACCGAACAGATTGTGGTATGCATATTGTTGTAGCCAGTCTCTTATTTATCAAACTAGCAAGAAACCCGTCCGTTGTGCGGGTGTTTTAAATTCTGATCTCATACGTACGTGTAATACATATAACGTGCTTTTGATTTTTGGCTAATTATTTACTATTTTAACTTCATCTTTACGCTAAATATAATTCATTGAATGTTATAATATAAAGTATTAATCCTCATTAATGTAAATTCTAATCAACATTGATGTCTTCCATACCAAGATTAATATCTTTCTATTTTTGTAAAAACCAAAATGGAGAGGAAGTTATTTAATTGGAGAACATTAACACCTTTGAAATCAATGTATTTTGATCTGTATCGTTGATTAAGGGGTAGAATAGGAATTAAAGAAATTTGAAAGAGAAAAAAAAAATAGAGACGTCCAATACTTACGTGCTTTATAATATAGTATAGAATAGCATAGATATATTTGTTCATATACGGATATACTCCATAAAATGTATCTATTGCTACGTATTTTTTTGAAATTCAGCTATCCTAAGAATAATCCAATTAAATTAATAACTTTTTGCACTATAGTAATGCTCAATTATCTTTCGGTTATCTTTTTTATTTAGCCACATTGTTTACATTTTAAAGAAAAAAATTGAAAAAATATTTATGTCAATAACTCGAGCACAATTACAGGGTAGATCGATCCAAGCAAGGATTTCAATCTGAGTTTTGTTCATTGAAATCTGATTGCACACTCGTATACATTACATCCCTGGTTCATTCATAACGTAGCAGACTACTATTGTGTGCATTGGTCAACACTTCACCTGTATAAACGGATAACAGGCCCGTCATCCGAATCTGGGCCACTCATTAAAAGTTAAACGGATGAGATTAATCATAAAAAATCCCCTATAAACTTAGTTGGACCAATTTGATCTGTCCGTTTCGATCTAACGGTTCAGATTAGACAAACATGATCCTATCCTTACTCCTAATAAAAGCATATTAGATTTTTTGGTATGAAAGGTCTATCCCTCCCACCCCACCAAATGATTCTTTGAAAACAAAATTTTAGTATGCTATATTAGATTAAATATATTGAGATGTTAAATATAGATCCTCATTAAATATAAATTATATAATATATGAGCTTGTTTTTTGTCGAAAGGGTAATAGATATTTCTATAATTCTGTTGTGCTATCTAATTCTAATTTAGGATGGCTAAAAAAAATAACTTCACAATTAAACAACATTTCAATAAAATAAATTAATAAAAAAAATACTAAATTATAAATTATCGCATCTATAGGATATGCATCTCTACCTCCTATTATCATCTATTATCTTTGAATAATAAGTTTGTGAGACAAATATACAACTATTATTTTGTTTATATTGACAAAGAAATTGCAGAACATATTCGATCTTAGGATATAATAGATGATTTTGTAAAGATGAAAAGTAGATGTGTTCAACTCATCCTTCACTGATGAGTTCTTATATTAGTTGCAGTTATGTAATTTTTTTTTTCATTTTTAGTATTAATTTTGACAGTAGTTGTACTTGTATGTTATCACCGAATAGGATCAATAGATCACTCAATAATGGAATCATAAGTATAATGACTTCAATAATGTTGATTGTATTTGTAATAAATCATAATAGGACTATGTAATAATTAATATGGAACCATTTTAATTTTGAAAGATATTTTTGCGGCATCACCTTTCTAGCTCCCCATGACGAAATACTGGCTTCGTCCCTGATCCATCTTCCCTAAGGAATAAATCTCAACCGTTGATTGTCTACTTAGATTGATCACCGTTGACGTACTTTAATATCTCAACCTATTAAAACTTAAGGCCCATATCAAGTTTCTCAATTTAAGGCCCATTATATACTATCTTAAAAATTTATTATAAGAAATAATAATTTCAGTCCAAAGCAAAGTGTGGGCTTCTTTACTAATTATTCTAAAAAGAATAACATCAGATACGAACTCTGATAAGTAGTAATAAGATTCGCAAGTTATTCGCAAGTAATTGACGAATAGTTTATTTTTTCATGAGAGCCGAACAAATCCCGCATAATAATATGATATATACAACTAGGTTACCTGGTTGCAACTTTTGGCTAGGTTATATCATACAATTCTATTTTATTATTCTTGCATCAGCACATGATGTCACCAAAATTATATCCAGCCATCAAATGAGCATCGAACGACCTTGTACATTTAGAAATCAATATTGCTAAGGCACTATTCATTTTAGAGGAACCCTCAGCTGGGCCCGAGATCCCCAATTGAGAAATTAAAATGTGTTTTATTTGCAAATTAAAATCACTAGAGCTGTAGCTCGGGCTTCACCCCGAAAAGCGGTATCAAATAAATAACTAAGAATTTTATAAAATTATAAATATTTATATTACACAAAAGTTGACAATTTCTTTAAAATTTTAATGTAATTAAATAATAATATATATAAATGTTGGATCATTTTAAGGGTTAAAATTTGTTTTAGACATATCACATTCATCTTATTTAATGAGGAGAGAAAAAACTATTAGCCATTGGATCAAAATAGATGAAGAGTTTCAAACAAAATCAATGGTTAATAAGAGTGATGATGTGGTATAGTTGAGGTGCTTAAAAATTTAGTCCTCTTTTTATGAAGTATAGATTTGTCACTATGTCCCCGGTACTAATTGCGCACAGAGTACTGCCAACTCGCGCAGCAATCCGTCCCAGAGAGATCGCACACAGAGAATCCGCGGTCCAAAACCCTAGCGAGCGATTTGAGGCATCGAGCGAACAGCATCCTCCCGTCCTCTATCTAAGTATATAAACCATCAGATCCCCTCCCTCGCTCAAACCCCAAACCCTAGCTCTCTGCCGCCGCCGCCGTCGCATCATCTCATCTTCATTCTTCTTCACATCCTAACATGGCGGAAACCCTCATCCTGCGCGGAACGCTCCGCGGCCACGCGGACCAGGTGACGGCCATCGCCGTGCCCATCGACGGCCAGGCCAGGATCGTCTCCTCGTCCCGCGACAAGTCCGTGCTCGTCTGGAACCTCGACCCGCTCGCGCTGTCCGCCGGCGGACTTGTTGGAGAGGGGGAGACCGACTCCACTGCGCTCGGCAAGCCCTTCCGCCGCCTCACTGGCCACTCCCATTTCGTCCAGGTATATGGCTGGTTGCCTGACTTGACTGCTTGTTTCATCAGATCTGCGTGGAATGTATTGAAATGTGTCGTTGGATTGATAGAATTGGTACCAGATTGCGTCTTAGATGCAGTATTGTTGCGTATAGGTAGTTAAGCTTGGTTTTTGTATGGTTATGATGGAAATAAAACCCTTGAAACAATATATTGTAGTGAATTCTGGTACATGGGATAATTTATTAGATATTAGATGAGATCGGTACGTATGCTTCTACTTAAGATCCGTAATGTGGTAGTACCAATCTTGTATGCCGAATAATGTTTTGAGGATTAATTGCTTAGGGTATCGGTTTGATTATATTATATTAATATTATAGTACATGTTTGTCTGAAATTGAGCGTAGATATATTGTTCCACAAGATTATTCTCTAACAATGGAATCGTTTGGCTTGTGCAGGATGTTGTTCTCTCATCAGACTCCATGTTTGCCCTGTCATGCTCCTGGGACGGTGAGTTGAGGCTGTGGGACCTGTCGACTGGAGCCACCACCAGGAGGTTTGTGGGCCACAACAAGGATGTGCTCTCAGTGGCATTCTCCTTTGACAACCGTCAAATTGTCTCTGCCTCCAGGGACCGCACCATCAAGCTCTGGAACACCCTTGGCGAGTGCAAGTACACCATCCAGGTATGATATTGTTTCCTTTGATGTTTCTCATTGAATAATGTTGATATTTCTACTTTATTTGGTAGTTTACCAATGGTTTAGTATGGTTGAAGTATGCATATGCACATGTGAACAAGGAAATGCACTTTCAGTTAATCTGTATGCAATAGTTTATTTTGCATGAGATCTTTGTAATTGATTTGCAAATTGGAATTATTTATATATGACTCTGATCATTATAAGTGTGTAGGCAGCTATTTGCATTCATATGTTACATATATCGTATATATAACAGTTGGCATTATCATATGCAGGAAGCTGATGCCCACAATGATTGGGTAAGCTGTGTACGCTTCTCACCCAGCGCTATTGCACCAGTTATCGTCTCTGGTTCATGGGACCGCACCGTCAAGGTGTGGAACTTGGCCAACTGCAAGCTGCGCTACACCCTGACAGGCCACACCGGCTATGTCAATGCCGTTGCTGTCAGTCCTGATGGCTCACTCTGTGCCAGTGGTGGTAAGGATGGTGTCACTCTCTTGTGGGACCTTGCTGAGGGCAAGCGCCTCTACTCCCTTGATGCTGGTGCTATTATTCACGCCCTTTGCTTCAGCCCCAACAGGTACCGTTTTTATTTGTTAGTCATGTGGTCCTCTAACAAATGTAATATTGGTGTGAGGGGTTACTGAGATAAGTCTTTATGATGTTCAGGTATTGGTTGTGTGCGGCCACAGAGAACAGCGTGAAGATCTGGGATCTTGAGAGCAAGTCCATCGTGCAGGACCTCAAGCCTGACCAGCCTCCTAGCAAGAACCAGGTAATTTTTTTATTATCTGATTATGAAAATTGAGTTATCAGCCTTCGGTTGATTTCAAGTAGTTCTAAAATGAGTTTTGGTATTGGATATTTGATAATTTATTCTCCTTTTGTTATTTCAATGTAGATGTTGTACTGCACAAGTTTGAACTGGAGTGTTGACGGAAACACTCTATTCACTGGCTACTCAGATGGTACCATCAGGGTTTGGGGTGTGACAGGTGGCAACTACTACAACCAATAGAAGATTGTAGTTGTCTTTTGAATTCCTCATAATTTATGTTGGCCCCGTTATTTTAGTTTTTGTGTTGCCCTTGTTCTAGACAATGACCTGTGAAATTTAGGCTTCCATGCTTTAGTGTTTTTGTCATGTGTTATGAAATCTTAAATTTTGTACTCCTTTTTTGGTGGATGATGCTTGAGCAAGTTCATAGACAGTGCGAGGCTTTGATATTTATTTATTTTAACAGTTGTAATTTGAGCTTCTACGAGATCAAGTTTTGACGGTCAATTTATTTTGCTGCCACTTGAAAAAAAATAAGACATATATCTGTATCTGAAGTCCATGCACACATCTCTTTGGTCTCCGGATATTAGCATTATAGTATGGGGAGCACTTGATCGTCGCTTGAGACCCTTTTGTTTAACCTGGCAAAACCTGCTTTGGCCTTTACGGTATTGTTGAATTCTGCAAGTACCTGAATATGCGCTATTTTCTCTGTAGGGTAAACGAGTAACAAGCAGTGGCGGCAATGTGCTACTGGGTCTAGAATTATAATTATTTTTACTATATTGTTCCAAGCTATCAGAAATGAATAAATTGTCATGCATAAAAAGCAAATTCATATAGATGTTTACTCGAAAAGAAAATTCTTATAGATGTAATGAATAAAATCTATAGTTCTTTTTAATTAATTTCTTATTTACCCATCAGATTAATACTGTTAGTTGTTTTTTTGTTATTATGCAATAATGTTGTAATTCTTTTTGGTCCTACAAATTACAATGCTCTCCACATTTTCCATCCTGTCCTTGATTTTGTTCTGTTTTGTTGGCGGAACTTTCTGATCTATCATTTTCTTTTCCATTTCTTAATTAATATTTTATTTACGTTCTGTGAGTGGATTAGGTCTCAATTTATCTTAGTTTTATCGTAATGTCATTATCATTACTTATTAAATGTCCGAGAATGGTACTATGAGGCTCAGTTTTATTGTACAATTGCTGTTTTTACAGATCCCGTTCAATCAATGTTGCAAAATTGCAAACTTGCAATGAAAAGGATTGGCCATGGACCCGTGGTGAGTCAACACGAGTGCCCCCGGACGGGTGCTTTAGTTTCAAGGATGAATATATATGAAGCTTGATCATTGTTGCAAACTTGGAGGACATAACAATGTAACACTATAACAAACTTACTTCAACTATGGTACATCTTCCGTACCTGCTTCTCAATTCTCAACATATTAAAAGTTGCTAACAGTATTGGACGCACACTCATCAATTATTCGTCAGTCTCAGAATTCAAAAACGATTCACTGTTTTAAGTTTTTGTGTGTATATTTCGCGACTTCGCCAATGTGAGTTTTAGGTCGGATGAGAACAGGAGTTTTTTTTTGAGAAAAGTGGGCTTATACATCCCACCGATTTCTATTAGAAATCTTAAATAGTTCATAATACATACGCATTGTTCTATGAGAACAGGAGTTAATGACTGTCAAGATGGGCGGCGAGCATTGATGGGTCTGGCGCAGAGCAAACACAACATAAGTGAAGTACATGGTTAAACTGTAACTTAACCGGATTGGTCAAGAAATAATAAACCGAACCTAGGGAACACAAAACCAACTGAACCGAAATCAAATTTATTAATTCATTTGATTTCAAATATATTTGATCAAATAGAAATGCGAGTTCAATTATATTGGTCATAATTTTGTTATTTTTTTTTCAAACAAGATAGACACTCGTAAAAGAGTTTTGTTTCATTACTTTTTGAAACCAATACAAAATTAAGTGCACAGAAGAAATATATTTTTTGCTCTGCATTTGTCTTATAAAGATTTCATACCAATCAAGGTTTAGCTAATAGCTAGCAGTTAATTGGCATACCAATAAATTGACAGAGCAACGGTCATATAATTGCACAATATTGTCAAATTATTATGAGATTATTGATAGGGTCAGATTATACTTAGTATTTAACTAATTTTATACATGTCAGTTCTCCATCAACTAGAGGCCCATTATTCGATACTTTTGTTCGACCTTCGGTCTAAAAGCCTTAAAGTAATGATACTTATCTCATAAGCAAAGTTCTAAATCCTTATCTTGTGGTTTGAGATTATTTATATAGCATAGGTCCGACTAAAACAGTCTTCTAGTTGTTCTTGTCGAAGTATGTCAAGTGGGTATCAAATCGTCTATGGCTAATGGCAGTGCATGTATATCATGCTGAGGGATACATTATTGCTGGCTTAGGCTAAATGTTAAAATTGGATTCAAAGAATTAAACCCTATCAATAATAACTAGGAACAAAATAATCTAATCATCGCCTATCGATCAATAGTTTATAGTCTAGTAGTCTATCTTAAAACAAACCAATAAAAGAACAGATGAATTAGACTGACATATCATCATAAAAAAAAAAGGTACTAGCTAGTTCTACAATATAATTCAAGTTGAAATGTATCCATCAACTATAATCCCATTTGTCCATTTCATCAACTATACAGAATCATTCAGTCATCAGTCAATTCAATTTAACTTATTTTAAAACGTAAAATAGAAAAAAAAAAGTAAATTAATTAATGAAACAACCAAACAATCCCTTAGGCCCCATTCGGTTGTGTAATTTCTTGTGGTTTTACTAAAGTTACAGTCTTAGCATGCTGTGTTTGTTTTGTGGTTAGCCATGATTCATAAAGTTGTTCAAAACTGAAGTTTCTCATCTTATAAAAAGTGTTTGGTGTGTCCCTGCTATGCTATATCAAAGTTTCCAAAAGTGGGCCCACTATTATCTCAAATGAAGAGCATAATGTACTTTACTTCATATATAATAATAGAAGAAAACAAAAAGAACACTAGTGAAGCTCTCGTAAAACGTGCATTTTCAAATAAAAAAAGAGTTTTGACGATTGGCACAACCTCAGTGACAAACGGAGAGACCAAAACCACGCAAAACTTAAGTCTGAGTAGATTTTTTAAAAACCGGGTTTTGATTAAAGTTATGTCTTGATTCCTGTATTTTTCACTGTAAGCCCTGGCTATCGAAAAGTGTACCGAACAGTCCGTAGTATTTTTTAGTTATAACTTTTAAAAGTTACAGAAGCTACGACTAAAACCACGATATCGAACACGGCCTTAACCAACCACATAAACCTCCCTAAGTTGAGTCGCCGGTTCGGTTAAAAAACCCAAGCAAGAAAACCGAGTCAGTGAGCCGCGACCCAGTCAGTACTCAGTACTCAGTACTCAGTACGAGAAAGTCTAGTACTAAAAAGAGTAGACTTTTACAGTTTTACGAGAGCTTATATCCTCTGCTGCGCAGTATTTTACTGCAGAGCGAATTAACGACGCAGATCAGATATAGTTTTATTAAGATCGAGTTGCACGAATCTCGAGGCATATCTAATGGTTGAAGCGTCTGCGCAGTAATTTCCTGCGCAGCAGAGGATATGAATTGGACTTTTTACTGCGCCCCCAACCAGCCTGAATTCATATCCCCTGCTGTACTGCATCATGCAGTTCACAGCGTCAGCCGTTGGATCGTCTTGAGATTCGTTCCAGAGCGGATTTCTAGACGATCCAACGGCTGAAGCTGTGAACTGCATGATGCAGTAAGTCAGGGGATATGACCACTCCAACCAACCTCTCTTTCGTTCTTTCTTTCCTCACTCCCTCAGAAAAAACCCACTGTCCCACTCTAACTTTCAAATCTCAAACCCTCCCTCTCCCTCTCGATTTCAAGATTCGATCTTAGCTCGATTGCAGGATCTACGATCTCCGGAAGTCTGTCTTGATCGGCTCGACTGTGTCTGTCTGTCTGTGGCGGTGCTGGCGCGGCGGGATGGAGCACTGGAGATGTGCTGTTCTCGTTATGGCCGTGGCCGTCGTGGTTCTGGCCGTTGCGGCCGAGGTGAGGGTTTGGAGTGTTCTTGTTGCTTCTTGACTTTCCCGAGCTTTCAATCTTTGACAGATTGGATTAATTTAGGTTATAATTGTAGAAGATTAGTTGAATTCGACTTTCCCTTGATAAGCAGAATGCATGTTGACAATATGCTGTTCAAGAATTGCACGAATCCAATCCATTAGAGAATATTAGGATCATGATTTGGAACTGTACAGTTCTGTTGATTTGATACGGTTTTAAGACTGGTTGAGTGTTAGGTAGCAGCAAGAACAATCGGGTATGAAATGTAAACATGGTCAAATGCAAAAGAATTGAGAAAAAGTCAACAAAGAAATAAGCACAGTGTAATGGCAGGACAGAAAATTTCTATTTATGCTTGCTGAGTACTGAATGGAAGCATACGTAGTTGTATTCTCTTAAAATTAAAAGATTTTAGGTGTGCCTCGCAATGTATGATTACTTAACATCACCTCTTGTCCTATTTTCTTTAAAATTGAAGGAATTGCCTTCTTTTTTGGTATATTCTTGTCCTATTTGGATAGTTATCACTGACATTATAATAGCATATCGTTGATTTGGCTTGTGGATCTCAATTATTTGGCATTGTGCGGTTTCACATTAAGTTTTGTGGGTACTACACCATCACAGGCCAAAACAAATGGCGAAATAAGATTGTTCTTCCTTTTACTTTCATATGTCCTTTCTCCAAGATCTAAATCTGAATATTTTGGTGACTTACAGGCTACTCCAGAGAGTAACAATACTGCAAATGTCATACAAATGTTTCCACTTAATATCGCCAAGGCCACCAAAGAAACGGTCAACATCATAAATGGAAATGAGAAAAGCAATGAGAGTGACAATGTAACTGCCACAGAAGAAACTGCTAGCTATCTAAATGATACTAAGAAAAGCAATATGACGGTGATACCTCTGAGACGGGAAGTGCCAGTTGCAAAGTTGAATGAATCAAAGGAATCTGACCAAAATGGGGAGTGGATATCTGATCCCAATGAACAAGAATGCGATCCATCAAACAGATGTGTAGATGAGAAGGAAACATTCATTGCTTGCTTGAGAGTGCCCGGAACAGGTATGTGATTATTTATTTGAGAGAATGTATATAATACTAATTTAGAGATGTAATATCTAGACAGTAGTTATTTGTATTTGCAAATAATTTATGTGAAGAAAAACCAAAAAGTAGAAAAGTATGTGAAATAAAGTGATTAACAACACAAATGACCCACATGGGGCCTGTGACTGGTACAGTTATAGATGTATTCGGTACCGTTTCGTATACATGAAACACTTCCAGTCATTATTGGTCAAAACCCAGAAACTAATTATAATCTACCATGTAAAATACTTTCTAAAGAATTAAATAGAAAGTTTAGGATTGACCTGCATGAAGTTAAAAGGGGGTAGAAGAACAAAATAAAACGGGAAGGGAGGAAAGGTGTTCTCCTCTACTCGCTCAAGTTAACTAATTTTGTGCTTTCTCCCCTCAAAATTGAAATTGAACTGATGTTCGTCTTCCCTTCTATCCCTGAATCTATCATCCATCCCTCCCCTTTATAATTAATTTGTGGGGGGCACACCCATAATGTCAATTAATTTTTTTTTTCCTTAATCTAGAATTACATACCATTTTGCATGTGATCAATTTTTTAAACCTTCATAGCAAGAATTGAAATCCTATCTGAAAGAAGGTTTTAGATATGTAAATGAACCATGACAAATTCACTAGAGAGCCTGTTTTTGACTGGGTTTAAATTGAATCTATGTTGGATTCCTATTTATGAGACATAATATTGATAGGGTATATATTCTAAGAGGAGGGTTCTAATGCCTCAATTTTTTGTGCCTCAATCATGCCTCCACTTTTTAAATTTCAAATAACTCAAAATGTAAAACTAATTTTTTTAAACAAAACCGTTAGATGTAATCTATATCATTTCATTTATGTATATGTAAAAAATCATCAAATTTGAATATTATTTTGTTTGACATCAAGGGCTTCAAAAAAATGCACTAATTTGAGCAACTTCTAGACGTTGATTTTTATAACTCATTGATTTATATAAAATAAAACAAAAAAGTGTAAAAATTTGTAATGTGCATAGAGAATATCATATTGATCAAATCTAACGGTTTTGTTTTGAAAAATTAGTTTTAAATTTTGAGTTATTTGAAATTTGAAAAGTTGAGGCATGATTGAGGCACAAAAAATTGAGGCACTGGAACCCTCCTCATATTCTAATAAAGTATGGTGTAAATAATAGTATGACTCCAGAAGGGTCCATTACCAAAGTACCACTTATTTGGTAGGCATAATCTGCTCAATTCTTTCCTGCACCACAGATAGGTTTACTGAAACCTTTCAGTTTGTCTAATGAATTGCTGGTTCACTATATAATATATATGGATATCAAATAATAATTTGGTCATTTTTCACCAGATTCCCTTGCGCTTTCTCTTCTTCTCGAGAATAACAGCACGGGTTCTCTTGAAATAAAGATTGTGGCACCTTCATTTGTTAATCTAGAGCAGTCGCAAATCCAGCTTAAGGCGAAGGAACACAAGCTGGTATAATATACTTGGTTTTATTCTTTTCTATTGTTTTTCTTTTGAAAACTTGATAATGACTGCCAACAGATTCTTTTGAAAAGTAAAAAGTTGATTACAACAGGCTTACTTTCATTTGAGTTTGTTCCTCTTTCTTAGCTGGTTGTAACTCGGAGTTACTCAGACTATATGATTTTGACTGATACTCAACCTAACTAGTCCGGTACGAACATATTTGAAACACACATAAACAATTTGTTTGTCAGCAGGTTACAATACATGGAAAACTATAGATTCATTTGTATTCAAAAGATGTGTAGAAAGATCTAGCAGGTATTATGTTGAGCCATCGGTGCTAGAGTGTTATTGATTTAATACAATTACACAACTTTAGCATGAATGCACTGCCAATAAAGGTAAAAGCTTAGTAACAGAAGTTCTATATATAGTAAGTTGGAGCTTGACTATTATACTAACGTTAGCATTTCGGACCGAAATGCTAGCGCCCCAAATTTTATGTTATCATGTCCGAAATAATGATTTATGTGCTCAATAAATTCTTTATATGGAAATATTAGGGAATATAAATTTTTTTCATTTTTAGAGTTTCCTAAGTAATTGTTTTGAATTTTACAAAAGAGCTCATAAATATTAATAAAATATTGATGTTTGTACATACTATTTTCAAAAATGCAAAACAAATACTTAGAAAACTTTAAAAATGGAAAATTTTTGTATTCCCCAATATTTATATATAAATAATTTATTGAGCACCATAAATCGTGATTTCAGACACGATAACAACAATTTTGAGGCATTAGCATTTCGGTCCGAAATGCTAACGTTAGTATAATAGTCTAGCTCTAGTAAGTTGTATCTAATTGAAAAAAAAAAAGAAAAGAAGAAAAGAAGAAAGCCATGAATAACCCTTACATGGACCTGTCATGACTTTTACCCACTGCCTCTATCTCATACATGAAATTACAAAACTCAGGTCAAGGTTTCACTAGCCGATAGTGCAGATGACACCACAATTCTGCTGGTATCTGAAGGAAGCAGTTGCAGTCTCAATCTTCGCAACACTCTCGTTCTGGAATCTCCCAGAACCTCTTCTCGATTTATTCAATTCCTCACACGCTTCACCATATTCTGCTTTGTTCTGGCTGCTATGATCCTCCTAGCACTTGTCTACTTATTTGTCAAATTCCGAAGAAGCCATCCTGAAGTGGGGATCAAATACCAGAGACAGGATTTCGAGCTACCTGTATCAAGTGGTGGGCCATTTTCTGAAAACTGGGATGATCGTGCAGATGGTTGGCATGACGAAGAGGCGCCCTTGACACCATCTAAACCTATATCTAAGCCATTGTATAAAGGGCTCAATTCAAGGAAAATTAGCAAAGAGGCGTGGAGGACTGATACGTAATATCAGTTACTCTTCTTTTTTTTTTCTCAAATCAAAAGCAACCCAGCATTTTTTTTTTTTCTGTGAATTCAGTGAAAATGCTGGATGACAGTTGCAATGACTAAAAGTATTGGTTGTTGCAATTTTGGTTAAACCTAGAGAATCCTGCATGCGGTGGATAATGGATATAGTGATTAGGACTTCAAAGAAGATGCAGTAGGAAATTGAGCAAAGAAAAGAGAAAAAAAAATGTTTCTTTGGATGGATTTCAACCAGTAGTTTCTCTGGCTGGGTTGGGTGCAAAGCAAACTCGTTAGATTGATTTGATTCATTGTTAGGGCAAATGCCCAGTTCACTTGCAAAATGTTCATATCATAAGTGTCGAAACGGCACTGTCTGTGTACTGTTATTGAATGGCCAAAAGTACCATGTTTCAATATAAAGTTTCTGTGATATAAGTTGGGCTATTGCATTTTTCATTTTGTGCCTCTCCACTTTTGTTTTGTCTCGTTTTTTACTAAAAAGAGGTTATTTGTTAAGAAATTTTGAGAGTAAATACGTAATTCTTATAAATTTTTAAAAAGCAGCTATTTAGATGCTGATATAGAAAAATATAGAAACCTACATTGTGTCTCTTTTATATCAGTCTGTCTCTTTCTGTGTTCTGTTACTTTCTCCTTTAACCTGTACTTGTCAAGTAATCACAAATTGAAATTGACAATGAAACGCTATTATGTAAGCTTGAAATGGCTTTACATTTCTCTGTCAAGAATAATGGCTTTTTGTGGCTTGTCCTTGAAGAAAAGAACCTCCAAATATTGTGCTGGACTGAAATGAAGTAAAATGCTATTTTACAGACCTTTAACATGCGGAAGGGGACCAAAAGGCCCAAGAAACATGTGTGCAAAAGTGGGTAAACAATAATGGGTAATACTACAACTTTTTGGGGCCTTCTTTTACAAAATATATATTCATTGGATCATATTGGATGCTCCGATTTTGAATTGGAAAACATAAATAGTCCACCTATAAAACTAACCACCTTTACATCCTCTCTTGCAATCTGATACACCACATGCACCCATGTGCATGTCACAGTTGTATATGTTAACTTGAAATAGTAATGTATCTGTTGACTGGAAAATGATACTTATTACTCTAAAATATATATCTGTTAACTGAATAATAATATATGTTGGACTCTCAGATCCTAATTGGATCAAAGGTGAACTGATACCAGTACAGTATGCACCTCTAATATATAGCATCATGAGCTGCTTGAAAACACCACATCTGATATATCAGTCATGTACCAGTTCCTGAAATATTCAGTTGATGTGGGCATAATATGAGCAGCATATATGGTACTCAGGAAAGCTGTAAAAGTATGAGAACAGGTACAAACACGGTAACAGGGAATGACTGGTACCGATCCACCAGATCTTCAGAAATGATGTATTAAAAGAGCTGTGTCAACTTTGGGACAACTGCTAGGATAACAAACAAGGGAAGGGAATATGTGTCCTGTACCAGTACAGTTCCAGTACCAGTGACAGCAATTATTTTTTTGAGAATAATGACAGCAATTATCAGTGTTAAACAATTGAAGTATTAGACCAATGAATGTACCTGATACTATACTATAGTGCTTGAAATCATATAAACAGAGAGGACTTGGGAAGGTACCAAATTGTGAAGTATATCTATCTGAGGAGGGATCCAATGACATTCAAAATTTTGACACAAATATTACGCTAAATCATATAAATTTATAAAAAATCTTAAAAATAGAAAATCTTTCATAAACATGTTCATTTACTTATAAATCGATTGTGTTTCAAATTTCATTCAATTTAAGTGTTATTTGATACTCCATCAACGACCATCAAGTTTATATAGTAATTCAAACAGTCTAAATTTAATGGTTCTTGATGGAGTATCAAATGAGACTAAAATTGAATAAAATTTGAAACACAATCGATCTATAAGTAAATGAACATGTTTATAAAAGATTTTCTATTTTTAAGATTTTTTATAAATTTATATGATTTAGTATAACATTTGTGTCAAATTATTGGTGTGTCATTTGATCCCTACTCTATCTATTATGCCATACTGTGAAAGCCTTTATTATTGGTTACTGATAAAAATGTGAGTAATAAATCTTAATAAATGAATTCAAATCTGCTGTTATCCAAAGTTGGATAAGACCCCATCATTCAAGTCTGAGCCGTTGGATCAAAATTAACGGATGAGATTAATTATAAAAAAACCTCTATAATCTTTATTGGGCCGATCGGGCCCGTCCTTTTGATCTAACGGTCCACGTTGGTCAAATAGGGTCATGTTATTCTCAAAGAATAACAGCAGATTCGGACTCTTAATAAATAACAGATTAAATTCACAAATTAAGCTGGAAAATGGCATTTATAAACTTTATAAAGGACATCACTGGTGAAAAGATTTTTTTTTTTTTGTTGGAATACTTTTCTTGTTCATAGTTATTTTCAGTGTTCTGTATTATCAGGACGAATATATTTTCTTGTCAACAGTCAACACCATGAACATATATACTTTGAAGTTTGAACAACAGAATAAATTTACACTATAAGTAAATAATATATAGTACTTTTTTCCCGAATCTATTGATTTTAATTTTAATACGTCCTATATGAACTGTTGATGACATTATTTACTGACGTCAATTTCAAAAATTTTAAAACCTCCCTGCCTGACTCAATTTAAAATCTAAAAACATCCCTGCCTGACTTGAATATTTAAAATCGATGACTTCAGTGGTTTACGTACCCAAAACTTTAAAAAAGAAATGGGAAGAAAAATTGAAATTTGAAACAGAAAAGCATCAGGAGAGGGACCCATTTACAAAATTAGCATGAAGTGTGTATGTATTAATCTATGCATAATGAGCTTACCTCATATGATCTTTTTCCAAAAGTGCACTAATATTGAGCAGGAAGGGTTGAGGTGGCAATCTGAGCCCATTAAAAAGGGCATAGATATCTGCCAACACTAAACTCCCACACACATAACATATCATATTACTATATTGGATAAATATATATGTCCAGCCTGACATTGCCCCCAAAACTACGTGATGCGTTGGCAGATTGCTGCCCATTTAGAACGTTTTGTAAACTGGTATCTCAAGTTGACAGTTTTGCAATTTTGTAAATTGTCTTTTAGAAAGAAAACTGTCTCTTAGAACGTTTACAACGTTTTGTAAACTTCTTTTTAGAAAGGGGCCAATTTGCTGCCCATCTCTTCCCAAGATTCATTTAGAACGTTTTATAATCTGTCTTTTAGAAATGCCAGCACATCAATAGTGTGGGGGGCAATATGTGCGGCCCCCTATCACTACCCTTTATATTTTGTGTATTGGAAAAGAATAGTAGTACCACAAGGTTCAAGTTAGGTGCTGAGCAATCAATGAATGATTCAAGCAAGCAAGCAAGCAAAATTAAAAGAAAAATACAAATCCAGATGAGATGACTTTGCACTTTGCACTGCAGATATTTTTCTTTTCAAAAGCAAGCATTCTTTTTCTTTTCTTCCCAAATTCTGCCAAAACAAGTTCTCGAGTTATGAACCCATGAAATTAAATTAAATTAAATGGCTGATGAGTAAGGACTAAATAGAGTGATATTATAATAGTTTGTCCTTTCCAAAAAAGTGTCATAAAGAAAGTGGCAGAACATAAATATATCTTTTGAGGTGGCACCTTGCTTGCCCTCAATGAATTTAAATTTGAGAATTATATAACCACCTCTCACGGGATATTGAACACGCCACGAAACGAAAGTACTAGTTATAGAAAGTACCCGTTAGGTCTTGAATATGCACAGCTCGAGGTTTCAAGCACAATCTATACTATACTATACTATACACACTTGAATTGAATATGCAATTAGCCGATGATTTGGCAAGGCTAGGTCATCCCTCCTCATTATAGTGTCTGTATAATATACGATATGCAGTATGCAGAGATATTTGTAGTTATACTTGTAAATTCTAATAAGCCATATCTTTGATTGAACATATATATGATGATGTGTTTGTCTAAAGAATGAAGATAGTTCTATGTGCAATAACTGTGCATCGATCAGGGATTGTTATCACTGATCTTTTTGTGACAAATCCAATCATGTATAGTGTGCATAGTTCTAGAATTGTTAATCAAATTATGTAATTGAAAAATGCATGTAAGTACATTTCTCAGTTGAAAATACTTGGCTCACTGTAAAAAGTTAGAAACACTTATAAACTTGCTAAAATAGAATTTTAATGACTACTTGATAAATGACAAATCCTATTTCAAATCGACTTAAATTTGCCAAGCATCCATGCATGTCTATCTCAAATTCTCAATAATCATAGTACTATAACAATTTATTGGTCCATATATCCAGATCCTATCTATGTTTCAGGAATTCATATCCTCGGCTGTGCTGCACCCGTACCCGGCAGACAGAGAAAGAGAGAGTGACCGAGGGTGGGACCCACCGAACCGAGGTCCCACCTCGGTCACTCTCTCTTTCTCTGTCCGTCGGGTTCAGGTGCAGCAGGTCAGAGGATAAGCATCCATGTTTCAGATATACGATGCATTGAGCCTGGTACTATATGCGTCCGTATCTGCTGAGATCCAAATCGGATCTCAGGACCCTGAGATCCCGATCCGACGGTTCTCAGGACCCGTATCTGCTGAGTCCAGATCTCGGGGTCCCTGAGAACCGTCAGATCGAGATCTCAGGGTCCTGAGATCCGAATCGGATCTCAGCCGACTTCAGCGCGGTACTATATATCTATTTTCACTTTCAGATACAATGCATTCATGAGTCAGGTAATCAATTTTCAGATACCATGCACTCAGCCAAGTTTTTTTTTTTTTTTGTTTCTTTAAAATAAAAATTTGATAGCGACTGCCAAGATAAAATCATTACATGCTATGCTGCCAAACAAATTTGAGCATTCTAAATTTCTAACTTAGTCGAACTCATATTTAAATATATATATCAGGCGCCCAGTATTCGAATTTTTTATGTATATAGAAAGTGCATACCATTGCATGCCGGCGGATCCTTTAAAAACCACGGTCTTGAAGGTTACCGGCGAGTACAATGAAGTACAATACAATGGGAGAAAAAAAAAAAAAAGGAAAAATCAAACCATTGAATAGTGTTTTCTTTTAGTGATAATGCAGAGCTGAATTGGGGATTTTAAAGAATCAGACATTCTAGAAATTTTGCCAAGAAGGGGAATGCATCTGGACCGTCCGACTGAGCAAATCACAGTACAATATTGCTACCAGCATCTCAACATGGTGTTTATAAGTGGTTCGAATATATATACTTCTATCTTTTGTATATATAGGCCAAATAATTACTATATATTTTCAGGCACCAAACGAATATATATTATATATATTTATCACATGAAAGTAATCAGATTATAACGTCTTCGCCTCCTATATGGCTATATATTACGTTCCTGTGTTCTATCTACGTTGCTGCACCTGCATACATATATATGCATATATTAATATTATTCTGTGCTAATAAAATAACAAGCAATTAAATTAATGTAAATTCCACTGAAGAAGGCCACGTTGCCGAAACCATCGACAAGTTGAAATGCAAGAAGAACATAAAAAAGTCAGCAGGGAAAGCGAGAGCTCGGTCGGATTTCAAATCAGCGTTTGTTGCGATTGCGAGAACCAAAGATTTTTAATGGAATAGAAATCTTTATGGACAAGCCATCTGATTTGATTTGGGGACCCTAGCGAGGCCTGCGAGGGAAGTGAAAAGTGGCAACGCGTCACCAGATTTGTTATGGAGATTGGAGAACAAAGCGGATCAGACAAGAATTAAAATCAGTAACAGTTTTGGGAAATAATAATATAATTAATTAATTAGGAAATTATTTATATGTGGGTCATCTTTGCGATTAGTAATTATTTATATTTATATGTGGCTCATTTGAAAACAAGCTAAGATTGGACCCTCTATTAATGGTTATAGTCTAACTCTCATCTTAATCTCTGCCTCACAAACAAAATCGAAGTGACGAATTGTCTAACTGACATTTTAAAGTACTGACTGCCAAAGTCACAAACCCATTTCTTCCCCTCTTCGATTCTTTTACCCTATTTAGCTTGAATAAAAATTAAAATTTCCTGTAGCAGCCTGCGGGTGCGCTTCTAGTTAATAGTAATACATGATTTTGACAATAAGTACTATTGATTACTTTGATGTATTTTGGAAAAAAAAATAAAATATTAATAGATGGTATTCTTAATTTATAGATTGGTTTCATTTCATGACATTTAAAATTCAATAGTCTTTTTACGGACTATATGCATGCAATTTGAAACATAATTAATATATTACTTTGAGAATATAGCCTTTTCTATTTTAAATTTTTTTTGTTTTGAGAATCATTATCAAATTAATAATTGCAATCAAATGATATATCCCGTTTCTTAATTTACAAGAAACATAAATTTTTATTTGTTGGACATTTACATCACAGATTGACAGGTCATCAGCTAGAGTGTTGAAGTGCCTTCTAGGTTCCATTTTTTAAATTATTATTGATATCTAGTACTGAAGTATTAACTAACTACTTACTATAATTAGTAATAATAATTTATCTCATGAAAATTAAAAGGTTTACTATTCCACAGTTTTTTTTTTTATTTATTACTACATAATTTAGTAACCAATCAAAGTTACTCAGAAACAGTAAAACATTACACCAGTTAACATTTAAAAGGAGAAACATCTTGCGTCCGTTGAAAATACATCCATACGTCCATAAACACACTTAGAATGTAACAAATACATCCGATTTTGTAACAGATAGATCTGATTTTGTAACCTATGGACACTATGGACAGATATTCTATGGACGCTAGGTATTACTCATTTAAAAGGATCCTTTTACCAATCCCAGAATAGCCGCAAAATATGATTATTAGAATAGTATGAATAGTAATATTTGAATGGGTGAAAAGAAAAAAATTTATATTAAACTACAGAAGAGTGGAAATATTGTTGTAATACAATAATTAAAACTGGCTTATAAATAGGACTAAAGCAGATCAATCAGCTATTTAAAAATTTATTTTTATTTCATTTTAGATGATTAACTAACGATTTGATAAGCCTTTCTTCAAAATTAAAAGAAAAAAGGATTGGCTGCAGGGATTATGTATTATATAATTCTGTGTTATAGAATGTCCCATATATAATATGATGATAAATAAAAGCTTGTGCATGCAAGAGATTTGATAGAGGACAGCTCCAGGGATTAATTATGTTAATCTAAACGAGTTTGAGTTCCTCTCTTCTAATTAATCAAACAATAAAACGATAATTTACATTAAAATGATACACTTAATTAATTTTTGCGTGTCCAGCACTCCATTATTTATTGATTTGGACACCATTTGATGCTTTTGATTAGATATAAAAAAAAGCCATATATTATGTTATCTTGCTACGTACGTGTTTGCTTCTATTGGCTGTTTAATTATGCTGGGAGATTGTTTCTTGATCTAGTAAGGATTGGTTAAAGTCCTTTTATTTGTTTCCTATAACAATTGAAAACTTTCCTCTTGCGATATAACCTGTCATGTCAATTGATTGTAAATTTGTAACTAAAAAGTTGTATAAAAACCGAAAATGACATTATTTTGGGCCTAATCCTTGTTCCTTCTCAGCAAAACAATAATATTATAATAATAATTCAATGTAATAAATAAAAAATCAAATAAATAAAAATATTTTCAGTGAATTCACCACAGTTGAAAAAAATATACATTATGTTATAAAGTTGAGAAAAATACATTATTATTGTTATTATTATTATAAATATAATTACGGTACTTTGCAAAGTTAGGTCATTTTTTGCTTTGCGTTTAATTCTCAATCCCCAAAGGTCAAATGGTCAATCTAATTTGCTAAGCATAATCTACATATTGAAAACATGCAAAATACCAAATTTTACAATTTTTAGAATTTTTGAGCTATTTTTTTTTTATTTTTGAAAGATTGACACTTTTTTACATCATTATTTTATTATTATTTTTGGGTTATCTTTCTAAAAATCATAAAAGATAGTTAGAAATTCTAAAAATAGTAAATTTGGTATCCCATTATATTTCAATGTTTAGAATGTATTGGTTCAATTAGATTTGACGTTTGAGTTTTCGTTTGTGAGATTTTTGAAAACGCAAAACAAAAAAAGCCCAACTTTGCAAAGCACCCTAACATGTCCCTTATTATTATTATTTGGATAAATATAAACTGCCACAAACATGCCCCCATAACACCCCAATGCACTTGAAAAAAATTTACAAAAATATTCCTCTTTTCAGAAAATTTTACAGAATTATCCTTTATTTCTAAAGAAATTTACAAAATTACCCTATCATGAAATTTTTTTACAAAAATGACCCTAATAATTTTATAAATGTACCTCAGCCCAACAAAATTTTACAAAAATGACCCTCCCCACTTATATACCACCTCATTACAGGGTTGTGGGGGCAAAGTTGTGGCATGGTATCATTGTCCTATTATTATTATGTTATAAATTTACAGTCATCAAGAGCAGGTGAAAAAGGTGGTAAGGTGGGGTTTTAAGTTTAAGCAGGTGGGTACAAGTAAAAAATGTACAGTTCCCACTTCAGTACACAACAAAGAAGAACAGTATTGCACGTACAGAATTCAATACAGATATTTTGTTTGG
Source organism: Cyperus esculentus (assembly GCA_030179965.1). Lineage (NCBI taxonomy): Eukaryota > Viridiplantae > Streptophyta > Magnoliopsida > Poales > Cyperaceae > Cyperus > Cyperus esculentus. The sequence goes on along the minus strand of JASGLE010000025.1, from coordinate 2,058,621 downwards.
AATAATTTCAATACAGAGATCACAATTGACTCCTTGCTGTCCTGAATCCGGATGATGCAAATGCAAACACATCGATCAGCCATTTATTTACAAGGCGCAGATTTAGGTACTGTACAGTATACTGCTGCTGGTAGTACTGGTAGAGTACTGCCATACGTACGTGGCACAAGATGCAGAGGAAGATCATTCGGTTGCAATGAGAGATGGCACACATATTCGCCAACGTGTTGTGCCTATTGTGTAGCTAGCCTAGCCTTTGGCTAATTATCAGTTCCATCTTGTACTATTTCTTTCTTTCTTTTCTTTTCTTTTCTTTTTCCTTTTTCCTTTTTCCTTTGTTTTTTTTTTTTTTTTTTTTTTGGAGCTGAGTCCTGGTAGTATTTCTAATGGTAATAGCCATGTTTTTTTTTTTTGAGAAAAAAAAAAGGTATATTTTTGCTGACAAAAATGTTTGCTTGACATGAGATAAAAATGAGCATACTCTTGTTTTGTGACCATTGACCATTAATATGCTAATAAATTTCGATGTCAAAAATAATATCGTAATTACTATATATGTTAGACATATTTTTCACTGTATTTTAATTTTATACAACATACTTCTATTGATAAAACTGTTGGAAATAGTGCATGTAATCATTTTTCACTGCTCTAAAGCTGAAAAAAAAAAATCCTAAAATAACAGAAGAGAAAAAAAAAAACAAAAAAAAAACGTTCTTATAGTATTTTCCAAACCGGAGAGCAGGAGAGTCGCAGCATGCTAAAGTAAGCTCAAGTCTTAAGTCATAGGTATGGCTTAATAAGAATCCGGGTAAGCTTAAGCCCCGGTAAAAAAGAGGCTTAAGAAAAAACTTTTAATCCGTGCTAAGCAGCTTGCGTTCGGAAGGATTAAGAGACTAAGAAAACTAAAGGAAGTCTAAGGAAGCCTAAGAAGGAGTTGCCGAACATACACTTTAGGCGACAGCCCCATGAACCCAACATGGGTTTTTGCCGATAACTCAACAACAATCAAACAACTAAAATCCCAATATCCCATAACCAGTGTGCGCACTGTTTTACCAGATTTATTTCACCAATACTGCAACCAAAGATGGCAATTTGAGATTAAATTCTGAAGTGATACAATTTAATCTAAGCAAGGTTTAAAAATTAAAATTTATTTTTGGAAAGAAGGATGAACATTCCGGAATGCTCTGCTCGAACAAAAACGGTTACAATGCATGTTGTGCTGACAGTTGACATAAATTTAAGGCATTCCAAATTTCCAACGACCTCAACTAATGTTGTCTCTTGGAACTTAAAAAACGATGCCTTCAATTCAAGGGTCCACTGTATGTATGTTTAATATAATAATAATAAGCAAGAGTTGTTTGATACTTTGATGATCCCACTATATTATATACAAGGTAGAAAAAAATGGTATTTTGATGCTATGAACATACACAAAACATATATATACACAGTATGTTAGTATATGTGTTCGCTATGAAACTGCTACTGTTGTGGCCCTGTTTCAATCGCAGAAAGAAAATATATATATACACAATTGAAAAGAAAAAAAATAATGATAGTAATATAGTAATAATAGTAGTAGTAATAATAATAATATAATATAATAATAATAATAATAATAATAATAATAATAATAATAAAATTGATAAATAGGGGTGCATTATATCTGTTTCGCTCAGTGGCGGATACATTTAAGTGGAACACGATTATATTATTATACAATCAAGAATATAGAACATTTATGTGAATATAGAACTATTCTTTATTGAATGAAACATAAAACCAATCGTTTTAATAATATATCTACTGTATGAATTTTACAATTTTTTTTTTGATAAATAAAATTAAAGGTCCCAAGTTTTATAGTTTGGGAACGGAATATACATAATATATGCATGTATTTGCATATTATTTGACCCCTCCAACGAAAAATAACGATATAAATTTATATATATTGCTAGCTGTATCTGGTATGGGACTGATTAATGAAGCAGTACGAGACAAAAAGACACTTTTTCTTGCGCATATATACGCTGAAATATTTAATAAAATTACATTACGTAACCAAAGTTTACACGTGTCTACTGTCAACATTTTTTATTATTTTGAAACGCAATAAATTATAAAAAACTTGTTTAAGATTTATACGAGATTGACGCCAAAATCCCCATTTCTAAATTCTAACAATTCTTGAAGCAAATAGTATAGAGAAGATTTTGCAGTGAAGCTAACAATATAGTATAGAGAAAATTTTGCAATTATACGTTAGGAGGGATCCATTGACAATGTTTAACTTGACTATTTTGATAATTGGATTTTTTAAAATTTTTTAAAAAATCATTAAAAATTTTCAAAAAATCATTAAAAATTTTCAAAAAATCATTAAAAATTTTTAAAAATAGAAAAAAGTTTACGGAAGTATTATTTAACTTATATATTGATTATTTTTCGAGTATATTCAATTTAATTGACATTTGATAGCTCTTCGGAGGCCCATAAAATCATAACCATTAAAGAGTGCATAAAATTTTGATAAGCTATCAAACAACGTTGAAATTGATTGAAACTTGAAACATTATCAATATATAAGTTAAGTAATGCATTCATAATTTTTTTTTCTATTTTTAAGATTTTTAAAAAACTTTTACAAACTTTTAAAAAATCTTATTGTCAAAGTTATCAAGTGTTGTCAATGGATCCCTCATTATATATATAGGAAAAAAATAGAAATATACAACCTGTAAAGAGCTCACACCTTACTTTTGGACTGAAATTATTATACCTTATAATAAAGGGTCGAAAGTTCATCCCTTGTGAAGAAACTAATTGATATGGGCCTTAAATTTTAATGGGCCGGGACATAATTGTGAGCCCACACCTTGCTTTGGCTGAAATTATTATATCTTATAATAATGGCCGAAAGTTCATCTCTTGTGAAGAAACTAATTGATATGGGCCTTAAATTTTAATAGGTCGGGACATTAATGTATGTCAACGGTGGTGATCAATCTAAGTAAACAATCAACGGCTGAGGTTTCTTCTTTGAGAGAAGATAGAACTTTCTGTTGGGTGTGAAGACAAATACAATTGGGCTAAATTAGGCTTGTGTCATGAGGCCCAAGTTAGGTTACTTGGCCATCAAGTAATTGGTAGGTTGCTTCGGAGTTAAGCAAGTTAGGTTACTTGGTCATCAAGTAATTGGTAGGTTGCTTCGGAGTCAAGCAAGTTAGGTTACTTGGCTATCAAGTAATTGGTAGGTTACTTTGGAGTCAAGCAAGTTAGGTTACTTGGCTATCAAGTAATTGGTAGGTTACTTGGCCACCAAGTATGACATGTTTAAAATTGTATTGATAGGTTTCTTCCCCCTAAGTTTGCTCTACCTATATAAAGGGGTATAGAGTCTCTTGTATCTCTCAGCTCTCATCTCATACCAAAGCTTGTTATAAGCTTGTAATTCTTTCTTCTCTTAATACAATTATAGGCCACGCGGGGTTTGTGGTTTTTCACCACCCGTCTGGTTTTCCACAATTCCTGTCTTCTCTCTTATACTCTTTGTTCTTGCATCAATCTTGTTATTGTGTTGTGATATCGGCAGCTTACCTCGGGATTCTTTACAACTGGTATCAGAGCTCCAGGTTCCGGAGGGAGGTTCTATTGGTGTGCAAAGTCCAACTAAACGTTTGTAAAGGAGGAAGTACTACCCGAACAACCACTGCAAGATGGAGGATGGCAAGGTGAACAACCAATGTTTCGACGGCAAGCACTTCGTCTATTGGAAGCTGTAGATAACCGATGTGCTGTATGCCAAAGAATTGGAGGATGCGTTGTTGGATGCCAAGCCGGCCGCCACTGAAGAGAAGATATGGAATAAGCTAGATCGCCGTGCACTAGGGCTCGTTCGAAATATCATTTCCATGGATGTGGCTTCACATGTTGCGAACGAGACCACAACCTTTGGGTTTATCAAGAGATTGTCCGACTTGTATGAGAAGCCCTCGAGTTCTAACAAGATTCACCTCCTACGGCGGCTATTTCAGATGAAAATGGCCGAAGGTGTTTCCGCGACGAAGCACGTAGCCGAGTTCAACAACATCGTCAACCAGCTGCCCTTGCTGTCGAAAGGGGTCGGGAGAGTCAAAGAGGCGCGAACCGAGGCAGATCCAAGTCGAGAGGATGAGGCAAATCTCAGACCAGAGGTGAGGCGTTATGCTGGAATTGTGGGAAGAAAGGTCACTTGAAGCGTGACTGTAAGGCCCCTAAAAAGGCGAAGAAGAAAGGAGAAGAGTCCAACTCGGTGAACACAACAACCAACGAGGACTCAGATGATGCTCTAGTTCTGTGTGTCAGCAGCCCAATCGAATCATGGATTCTTGATTCAGGTGCTTCTTTTCATTCCACATCTTGCAAGGAGCTGATGAAAAATTTTGTGTCTGGGGAGTATGGGATGGTCTATCTGGCTGATAGTAAACCTTTGGAGATTATGGGCAAAGGTGATGTCCATATTAAGTCAAGCAATGGCTATGAGTGGACACTACATGATGTCCGATATATTCCTGGGTTGAAGAAAAATTTGATCTCAGTGGGTAAACTTGATAGCGAGGGGTTTAGAATCATCTTCGGGGAAGGTTCTTGGAGGATAGTGAAAGGAGCAATGGCGATAGCACGTGGCAGCAAGTCGGGTACACTCTATTTAACGGACAATAGTGGAGACTTGGTTGTAGTGGCGAGGGCTGAGACTGACCCAATCTCGTGGCACAACAGATTGGGGCACATGAGCGACAAAGGTATGAAGGTGCTAGCCTCAAAATGGTTATTGCCGGCTATGCAGTCAGTTGAAATAGGCTTTTGTGAAGATTGCGTGCTCAGTAAGCAGAAACAGGTCAGTTTCTTGAAGGTCGGGCAGGAGCGCAAGGAAGGGAGGCTAGAGCTCGTGCACACTGACGTGTGGGGACCGGCACTGGTCCAATCCCAAGGAGGCTCGAGGTACTATGTCACATTCATCAACGATTCCACTCGAAAGGTATGAGTTTACTTTCTCAAGCACAAGTCTGAGGTGTTTGAGGTGTTCAAAAGGTGGAAGGCGGAGGTCAAGAATGAGACCGGTCAAAAGCTGAAGTGCTTGAGATCGGACAATGGTGGCGAGTATGATGGAGCCAATTTCAAGGCGTATTGCGCGGAACATGGAGTCAAGCTAGTGCGGACGGTCCCAAATCGACCACAACAAAATGGGATCGCGGAGAGGATGAGTCGAACCCTCAATGAGCACGCTAGGGCAATGCGGCTTCATGTAGATCTGCCTAAGATGTTCTGGGTGGAGGCTATCAGTACGGCGACTTATCTCATCAACCGAAGTCCCTCGGTGGCGTTGGAGTTTGAGTTGCCGGAAGAGAAGTGGTCGGGTAAAAAGGTATCTCTATCTCACTTGAAGACCTTTGGGTGTGTGGCATATGTGCATGTTGATTCAGAGAAAAGGGACAAGTTAGATGCAAAGGCCAAGAAATGTATTTTCATTGGGTATGGGACTAATTATTTTAGTTATAGATTTTGGGATGAGAAAAATCGAAAAATAATTAGGTCCAAGGATGCTACTTTCAATGAAAATGAGAAGTCTGAATCCAATGTTGAAAAAGTGAGAAGGATTGATTTAGGAGATACAACAATCCCTGAAGGTGCGGCCCGAAATGCAGAGACTGAAGGTGATGCAGTCCAAGAAGCCGATGATGAATTGGCAGTTGATGATGCGGCCGGAGATGCAGCCAATGATCAAGAAGAGCCCAACCTACAAGAACCGGGGTTGAGAAGGTCTACAAGGGTTTGTAAACCTAACACGCGGTATTCATCTTCCCTCAACTATTTGCTCTTGACCGATTCAGGTGAGCCCGAAGACTACAACGAGGCGGTCAGCTCGAGTGATGTGGTCAAGTGGGAGCTAGCAATGAAGGATGAGTTAAGGTCCCTGGAGAAAAACATGACATGGGTCCTGACTCGGTTGCCATATGGTAAGAGTGCGGTACTAAACAAGTGGGTGTATCGAGTTAAAGAAGAGGCGGACGGTAGTAAGCGGTACAAGGCGAGATTGGTGGTCAAGGGTTTCTTGCAAAAGGAAGGTATTGACTACACTGAGGTTTTCTCACCGGTGGTGAAACTTACAACCATCCGAATAGTTCTCGGTATTGTGGCGGCCGAGAACCTGCACCTAAAACAGCTCGATGTGAAGACGGCTTTCCTTCATGGTGATTTGGAGGAGGAGATAGCCCATGCAGTGGGAGTTGTGAGTCGTCATATGTCAAATCCAGGTGCCGCACATTGGGAGGCGGTGAAATGGCTGCTGAGATACTTGAAAGGAACTTCAGGTATGGCACTGTGCTTCAAGAAAGGCAGTGTGGGTCTAGAAGGTTACGTTGATGCGGACCTTGGTGGTGACTTGGATAGTCAGAAGAGTACTTTCGGTTATGTGTTCATGTGGGGAGGTACAGCTATAAGTTGGATGTCGAGATTGCAGAAATGCGTTGCTCTTTCTACAACAGAGGCAGAGTACGTGGCAATTTTAGAGGCTGGGAAAGAGATGGTCTGGTTACTCAATGTTCTGCAGGAGATTGGGAAGGATCAAGGTTGCAGAGCACTCTACACCGACAGTCAAAGTGCTTTGTGTCTTGCGAAGAACCCGGTGTTTCATTCTAGAACGAAACATATCCAGCTGAAGTACCACTACATACGTGAGCTGATAGATGACGGGACCTTGGCGTTGAGAAAGATCGCAGGTGTGATAAACCCTGCAGACATGCTCACGAAGGTTGTCACCATGAGAAAGATCGCAGGTGTGATATCCAACTGAGGATGTGCATTACCTCAGTTGGGCTCAACCACTAGTCGAGTGGGAGCTGCTGTCGACCTATGAGACATTGTATGGAGAAGAGGAGAAAGTGCACTGAGATGCTGGTGTTAGCATCTTGTCTTCAAGTGGGAGATTGTTGGGTGTGAAGACAAATGCAATTGGGCTAGATTGGGCTTGTGTCATGAGGCCCAAGTTAGGTTACTTGGCCATCAAGTAATTGATAGGTTGCTTTGGAGTCAAGCAAGTTAGGTTATTTGGTCATCAAGTAATTGGTAGGTTGCTTCGGAGTCAAGCAAGTTAGGTTACTTGGCTATCAAGTAATTGGTAGGTTACTTCGGAGTCAAGCAAGTTAGGTTACTTGGCCATCAAGTATTTGGTAGGTTACTTGGCCACCAAGTATGACATGTTTAAAATTGTATTGATAGGTTTCTTCCCCTTAAGTTTGCTCTACCTATATAAAGGGGTACAGAGTCTCTTGTATCTCTCAGCACTCATCTCATACCAAAGCTTGTTATAAGTTTGTAATTATTTCTTTTCTTAATACAATTATAGGCCGGCGGGGTTTGTGGTTTTTCACCACCCGTCTGGTTTTCCACAATTCCTGTCTTCTCTCTTATACTCTTTGTTCTTGCATCAATCTTGTTATTGTGTTGTGATATCGGCGGCTTACCTCGGGATTCTTTACCCTTTCATGTCAAAAAATCCAATCTCCTTTTATTAAGAGTAAGGATATTTCTGAATAAAATTATAATAGTCTAAGGACCGGGTACTCCTCTCCTCCGTATAACAATGTTTTAAAATCACAAAAATTGGTACTGCTCCCTTAATACCCTCCTTTGAGATCAGTGGTGCCGTATACAACAAACAAGGATCGATCACTACGTACCCCAATAACAAAAAAGATAAGAAATATATCAAACTAGGAATTTGATATTCTTGGAATGGGATATATCATGTATGCATCAGAGTCCCTATCTGCTGCGATCCAAACTGGATTGCAAGGCTCTGCAGTCCCGATCTGACATATGTAGTTTTTAGGAGAGATTTTTTAAAATAATCTCAACCATCCGTAGTGGGATCTCAGGTCCTGTGATCTAATGGATCTCAGCTGATTTCAACTCGCATGTAATTGAATTTGACTCTAACCGGAGAAACATGCCATAATAATATTATGGCTAGCTAGGACAGGTATGGGGCTAAATAATGTAGCAATAGGAGACAAAAATAAACTTTTTGGCGGATATATATATATATAGAGGAGGGATTCATTGACAATGCTAAATGTGACAATCTTGACAATGGGAATTTTAAAAAATTTGTAAAAATTTACAAAAACTTTTAAAAATGAAAAAACTTTTATGGATGCATTCTTTAACTTATAGATTAATAGTGTTTCAAATTTCAATCAATTTGAACATTGTTTGATGGTATATCAAAATTTTACACATTTTTAACGGTTGAAATTTAATGAGCTTTAAAAAACTATCAAACGTCACTTAAATTGAATATAATTTGAAATATAATCAATATATAAGTTAAAACAATATCTCTATAAACTTTTTTCTATTTTTTAGAATTTTTAACCATTTTTACAAATTTTTCAAAATCCCTATTGTCAAGATTGTTATTATAAATATTGTCAATGGATCTCTCCTCATATATATATATATATATATATATATTTTGAATTAAGATATATATACTGATATACTAAACAATTGACATTTCGTTACGAACGCATATACGTGTCTTAACTGTCCGTATTATATTCACATAATTGGGAATTGCGTCTGAATAGAGGTATTGAAATTTGAAAGCAATAAATCCAAGATATTTTTATACGAGGAGGGATCCATTGACAATGCATATTTTGACAATCTTGACAATAGTTATCTTTAAAAATTTGTAAAAAATCATAAAAAATTTTAAAAATGAAAAAAATTTTATGGATGCATTATTTAACTTATAGATTGATAATGTTTGAAATTTCAATCAATTTGAACATCATTTGATTATCAAAATTTAATACATTTTTTAACGGTTGTAATTAAAAGATCATAAGGAGCTATCAAATATCGCTTAAATTGAATATAATCGGAAACATAATCAATCTGTAAGTTAAACATCTTCCACAAACTTTTTTTCATTTTTAAGATTTTTTATGATTTTTTACAAATTTTTAAAGATGACCACTGTCAAGATTGTCAAAATATGCATTGTCAATGGATCCCTTCTCTTTTTATATATAGTACATTATTTAAAATTTTCCAAAATATATTTGAAATTTTAGAATTTTATTGTACATTTAACTTTTATTTGAGGAAAAAAAAATGAAGCATTTTGAGATGTGATCAATGAATGATTTAGTGGTTAAAAAAACATGGCTTAATAATTAATTGTATATAACTTATCGTATGAAATCAGTTATATTACAAAGACAATAGACAATTGAAGTTAAATTTTGAACTTCTGGCGTACAATTTCTATTTTTTTTTTCCATTGATGGTACAAGTGTACAACTAAAAAAATTTCGTCGTTTTTACTTTTTACCAAACTAAACAAAAAAAAATGGCAAAATCTCCCATCGATTTATAATTTGTGGAGCTAAAATAAATAATCGGATAGGACAATTGAATAAAAAAACATTTTTATTATAGTAAGAATATTTTTGCTCCACGTGTAAGGATTTTTTTTTTTTTTAAATCGCAGTAATTTGTATACTCACAACTACGACTACCCCAATAAATTAGAAAACAAATAAATCAAACTAAAAAAAAAAATGTTCCAAATAAATCAAACTAAAATATCGCAGTTTTGATAAGTTTGGGATTGAGAAAATATCATAATACATGCATGCACTTGATTCCCACCGAAAAATCGAGCACTTGCTAGCTGGTGATGGAGTTGGTTCAGGCATGGGGCTGATTAATGTAGCAATACGGGACAAAAAGCAACTTTTTTTGCGCATATAAATATGCTGAAAATCAATTAATGCATGCATGAATGAGTGAAAAACAATATTATTATTAAAATATAGGTGACATAATACGTTACATAACATTACATTACCAACGTATATACGTGTCCCTTGTTCCCATTCCCAAACCCGGAGGCCCCCACCGTATTGCATTTGCATACGCATGTATGCAACTGATCAATACACAGCAGATAGACACGAGAGGAGCTGCTCTATGAGTATCAGCGTCAGTATCAATTCTCAAAAGAAAAAAAAAAAAAAAAAAAAAATAATCATCTTCCCCTCCATACATTCATGGCATTCATTCGTATGACAAATTCACACTACAATACAATACATATATATTTGGATGATGAGAGAAACTATGGTACTGTTAATAATATAAATTGTTCTGTATTATTGCCTCATATCTTAAATTTGAAAAATTAATGGTCGATCTGAATTGTTTTTTATGATTTCCATATACTATTTTACTTATAAATCAAATTTTATAATTTTTATAATTTGTTTTCTATTATTTAAGGTATTTTAAAATGGAGGAGGGATTTATTGAAAATGCTTATTTTAACAATTTTGATAATTGCAACTTTCAAAATTTTCACAAAAATCTTAAAATTTAAAAAAAGTTTATGGAACTTGTGCTTAAATTATAAATTGATTATGTTTCCGATTATATTCAATTTAAGCTATATTTGATAATTTTTTAAAGATCTTTTAATTACAACCGTTAAAAAATGTACAAAATTTTGATAAGGCATCAAATGATGTTCAAATTAATTGAAATTTGAAACACTATCAATCTATAAGTTAAACAATGCATCCATAAAATTTTTTTTAATTTTTAAGATTTTTTACAAACTTTTAACCCTTATCAAGATTGTCAAATAAGCATTGTCAATAGATTCCGCCTCTTTAAAATGTAGATTGCTCATAATGTTTTAAAAGTATCTTACAGATAGCAAAAGTTTATAAAAAATATAAAATTTGATCTGCAAGTAAAATCATATATGAAGATCATAATAGACGGTTTAGATCAAACTTTATTTTTTTTAAATTTGAAGATAAGAGTTAATAGCATGAAACAATTTATACTATTCACAGCACAACAGCCTCACTCTTGGATGATTTATTATAGGGAACATCATATGAATTGGTTAACAAATTACCGGTTACTACTTACTAGTAGGGTCATAGGACCGAGTCAGATGCGAGTCCCCTGGACCAGGGTCGGGTCCGTCCGTCCGGTACCAACAAACCGACTCCGGTTACGAGGTGTCGAGTTTGGGTGTTGTGTGGGACTGAATGACTGATACCGGATACGTGTCCCTGAGAAGGGTCCAGACCAGACCACTTCATTGGCCGCACACTTAGACAAACAACAAAGCCAGGCCCACCTTAATTCGCTTTGTCGTTTTCCTTTGCTTCTCTCCTCCACGTACCCCCCTTCCCTTCCTTTGCAAAGCTTTTCAATTTTCCTTTTTTCTCTTTTTAGTAGTCATTGCCAGAATACTAGCAACGGAGGGGGCCAGGGGCCTACTGTGTGTGCCAGGACCAGACCAGGCCCACAGCTTTTGACCTCACCTACGGGCTACGTGTACTCATACCCGGTTTTGCATTCAATTTTTTGATTTTTTATTGCATTTGATTTTTTTTAATTTTATTGCATTTAATTTTTTAATTTTATTGCATTTAATTTTTTAATTTTATTGCATTTAATTTTTAAATTTTATTGCATTTAGTTTTTTAATTTCTATTGCATTTAGTTTTTTAATTTTATTGCATTTATTTTTTTAATTTTATTGCATTTAGTTTTTTTTGATTTATTGCATTTAGTTTTTTAATTTTATTGCATTTAGTTTTTTAATTTTATTGCATTTAGTTTTTTAATTTTATTGATTGATTATTAAGTTTCTGTGTTCTGATTTTGTTTGGAACAGTATTAAAAACAGGGTGCCAAATTCAATTCAAATTCAATGTTGTTCATACATTTTTCAGCACATGGGTGTTTTGGGTTTTTGTTTAGGTTTTCTCTTTCTTTTTAATTTTGTTATCTAGACACTTTTTGAGATATGATTAATTCTCTGTTGATTTTTTGGCACGGCTGAATTATCAGACTTCAGCTTGAAAGAGGCATCGCTAGGCGCTAGCAATTATTTTTGGCACAGTTAATTGTTAATTCTCTGTTAAAAATCAAATATTCAAGCGGCGGATTCGGATATTGTCCAAAGCCATTTGGACGGTCTAAAGGATTCAGAGAGCCACTAATTGTTGGTAATTGATCGGCTGTGATTTGATCATGTAGGTGCTAAAAATAGTATACTGGTTATATTTAGAATTATGGGGTTACGTGCTATCACTATTGATAAACATACAAATTAAATCGAACGGTTTAGTCATATCTTTGGACGGAGATTGTGCAAAGCCATTTGGACAAAATTCTAATCCTCAAGCGGCAATTCCAAATCCTTGAAGGTGAATATGAAATCTTAGAGTTTCAAAACTAAATTAAAATAGGGCAATTTAACAAAATGCTCTCCCTTCAAAATTTGTTAAACAAATTGTCCTTCCCTCAAAAAATTTAACAAAATACCCTTATATTACCCTTCGTTCCCCTCCTTCCCCTTAACAAATGTTAATCTCTTTTAACTTCCCTCAACAATGTCAATAAAAATATATTTAATTATTATATTTATTTATTTATTTTCATATACACTCTCAAATTTTTATATAAGAAAATTTGTATAATATAAATCATAGGTATCATATTCTTAAAAATATAAAATATTCTTCTTCAAATTTAGAACGATATGTCATACAAAAATATTTTTAACATAATTCATTTATTTAATGATAATGAGACTAAGGCTATAAGATTAATATTATTGTGAATATAGTAAAGAAAATATAGTCTTTTTTTTAAATATTGTATTTATTATATTTACAAGATTGTCAATATTATTGTTTTTACTAGTAGCAAATTTAAATTTTATAATAAGAGGTGAATTTTATTTATTATTATTTTTTTAACAAAGCAAATGAATATTGGCTGAAAAATGAGCATTTTAAAATTTAGAATTTTAAGGAAAATTTTATGTCATACATCATGAAAACTTTAATATGTAAAAGAAAATAATAAAGAAAAATATATACTGCTATTTTAATATGTAAATGAAAAGATTAAGAGAAATAATAAAGAAAAATATATATTGCTATTTTTAAAGGAAGGTAAAAGAAAATTGATATAAGGGAAGGAGAATGGAGGGGAATGAAGGGTAATACAAGGGCATTTTGTTGATTTTTTGAGGGAAGGGTAATTTGTTTAACAAATTTTAAAAGGAGGGTAAATCTTTAAATTGCCCAATTAAAATAATATAGATAAGGAGTTTCATGTTCTAAAACTGAACCTAGCGCTCCTAGTCCTAAAATGAACCAAAACTATCTATTTGTGAGTTTTTTTTTTTTTTGTAGATAAAGATGAGAATCAAGTCACTCAAATTTAAGTATCTATAAAATACTCTCCACCATTTTTTTGAACCTGCAACCTCTCACACAGAGAGCGTTATCTTTAGCAGCTTAACCACTAGGCTAAAGACTGATTATTGTGAGTGGTTGTTAAATTTGTCAAGAACTCAGAGATAAATAGTTCTCTCAAGAGATCTCCTCCTTTATAATAAAACAAAAACGTATATATCACACAAGACTATATTTGTTTGATGAATAAAATGAGAGAGAGGATATATAACCCTTATAATCTTAAGGAGACGTAACTCTTAATTATCGCCGCTCTTATCCTTACTATATATAAAAGCATATTAGAAAAAATGATATGAAAGTGCTATCTTTCCCAAATAAGAAACCTGAACCGTTGATTATTTTCTTGGATAGATTAAAACCGTTGATTTACGTTAATGTTTTAGCCTATTAAAATTTAAGGCACATATCAATTTCCTTAATATAAGGCCCATTACATATTATCTTAAAAATTTAGGGGTAATGACCCCAGACCCCCCTGAACTTTCGGGTTTTGACAACTTGGCCCCCGAACTTTTAATTTGGACAAATGCCCCCCCGAACTACCGATTTGTGACAAATCGCCCCCCGGATGTTAATTAGCCATCTAATACTCCATTTACAAGTACGAAAAGACCAAAATACCCTTATGTATATCTTCATGATATTTTAAATATAAATAAGTTCAAAAAAATATTTAATTAAAAATCACTAGATATTAAAAATATATAAGAAATTATTACATATTTTTTAAATACAAAAATCTATACAAAATATTTATCGTTTACTTTTTGTTCTTTTATTTCATCAACGTAATATTTACATATATGTAACTAATTTTAATGAAAAAATCAATTACCATTTTAAATGATTTAAAATTTTCAATCAAATTTGAAGTTAACAATTTTTTTTATCATCATTAATGTATTAGTTCGTAATTTCTCATATTAAAAGAATTATTATGTATCATAAATATCTATCTTTGAAAAAAACAATATACAAATTCAAGCAAAATAAAATAAAATAAAAATAGTAAGGCGTAAAAATTTAGTTATATACAATAAAATAAAAAAATAATATACAAATATTTAGTTATATACCAGTACTATTAATAATTAATTCAGATTTAATATTCATGAGGCATAAAAATTTTTAAAACTGAATTTAATCTATTTATATTTAAAATATCATGAATATATACATAAGGGTATTTTGGTCTTTTCATACTTTTTAATGGAGTATTAGATGGCTAATTAATAGCCGGGGGGCGATTTGTCACAAATCGGTAGTTCGGGGGGGCATTTGTCCAAATTAAAAGTTCGGGGGCCAAGTTGTCAAAACCCGAAAGTTCGGGGGGGTCTGGCGTCATTACCCCAAAAATTTATTATAAGAAATAACAATTTCAGTCCAAAGCAACAATTGAGCTCTTTACTAGTAAGTGATAAGAGTCATCTCTCATATCTCCCATTTTAGCCTTCAAACAGACAAAGCCTTAATCAGAAACTCACAAGTCTCCTTTTATTTTGAAACCAAATTGGGATAAAAAATATATAAAAAAATACTTTATTTGAGAATACTTGAGAATTTAGAGTCTGTTTGAATAAACTTGTGAGTTAATAAAAATAGTCATTAACACAAGGACTTAAAATAGATTATTTTGTAATATATTCAGTTATGTACTAATTATGGTAAAAAAAACAATCTCTATATTATTCTATACATTTAAACATAGAATAATACTTGAGAATAGTTAGTAATTAAAGTTAGTATTATTTTTCATTACCGTCCAAATACCTCTCTAGAAATCAAAGTGGAATCTTGTGTTATATAGAAGGGAAAAACCTTTTTTGTTTTTTCTTTATACTAGAGCTGTAACTCGGGCTTTGCCCCGAAAAATAGTATCAAATAAATAACTAAAAATTTTATAAAATTTTAAATATTTATATTAAACAAAAAAAAAATTTGTAAATTTTTTATGTAAATAATAATAATAATACAATAATTTATAAATATGAACATATATAATTAAATGTTGAACTATTGTAAGGGGTAAAATTTGTTATAGAAATGGCACATTCATCATTATTTAATGAGGAGAGAAAAAAAAATACAAGCCATTGGATCAAAGTAGATAAGAGTTTCAAACAAAATCAATGTCTAATAATAATGATGATGTGGCATAGTTGAGGTATTTGGAAATTTACCCCTCTTTATGCAGTATAGATTAGATATATCCAGGAAAAATAATTGTTTTGCATTCTTGGGATTTCTTTTTTTCCGAACTTCAATTTTGAAGCATAATAAATGAAAAAAATAACAAAATGTAGGAACATAGTGAAGTCGGCAGATGGAGTAGTATCTAAAAGCTAACAACGGAGCATTTGTGGTAAAATCCCACCCAAGAGAAGAAAATTAAGTAAATATCAAAACAAACTAAGCTGAACAAACAAAAATATACTGTAGATTGAAGGCTTGAAGCTAAGGTGGCAAGCAACAACAAATACGAAAGTCATGCACATAAACCCAATGCCGTCCGATTGAAGTAGTGTAGAAGCACTAAACCCTCCCAAATACTCCTGCAATTAGCGGTCCTCCGGCTGGACCCAGCACACACAGACCTGAAGGTAATAGTGAAGGGAGCCGGGTCGGGTTGCAATGAACACTCAAAGGGACACGATGGAAGGGCGGATTGAGCCGCCCACGACTTGAGAACACCAATCGTAAAAAAGAATGACCTTGGAAACAATGATTGTCAAAAAGAAAGGAAAAAGGGAAAAAGGGGAGAGATCGGACGACAACCACATGAAATAGGATTGCTTGATCTATTGACAATTACTGTAGATCAACAGTAAAATTCTTAAGGGATAGAAGTGTTAAGGATAAGACGCACACTTCAATCTCAATTCGACTCTAATGAATTTTATTGGTTAAAGCTTTCGCTGTTGAGAATGAATATTAATAATTATTAACGCTAGAGCTGTAACTCGAGCTTCGCCTCGAAATATGATAATAAAATAAAAATATTTATTTTAAAAAGTTAAACATAATTTTAAAATTTTTGATGTGAATAATGACGATGATGATGTATAATTTATAAATAATAGCACATAAAAGTTAGACCATTTTAAAGATAAATTTGGCTTAAACATATCATAGCATTTTATTAAATGGGGAGAGGGAATAAATATAAACCGTTGGATCGAAGTAGATGAAGAGATTTAAACAAAATCAATGGCTAATAATATTGATGATGTGAAATAGTTGAGATGCTTGGAGAGTTATCTTTCTTTCTAGTTTATAGACTAGATCGTCCGTTAGGTGATGATTACTTCTTAAAATACATACTTAACGGGATGTTAAAGATAGTAGCAACTTTAGTTATCGCACCGTCATTTTTTACTTTGTTGTTTAATTAAATTGAAATAAAAATACCGTTGAACTAATCTATGCAATTGCATCACACTGAATTGGTCCAGTTGGACCATACATTGTTAAACCAGCTGTCCATTATTTTGCCTTCACTAATCTAAAGTTCTAAACTTTGTATAAATAAATAATATGGAATCCTTCCTATGCGAATTTTGTCTATATATGGACCACAAGTCCACAGTTTCTCTGCTGCTTTATCATTTTTTTTATCAATGATTGGGTGAATAGGGGAAGAAATTTGCCTCTATGTAAAACACAAGTTGATTAAAACCCCACAAAAATTATCCAAAAATTTGGATATATTTTGAAGCTAATTAACGAGGGTTTTATGTTAGAGTAAAAAATGCATACATCCAAGCAACGAATTCATATCCTCTACTATCCAGTAAACTACTGCGTAGTACTACAATCGTTGAATCTGCTTTGAAATTTGTGCAACTCAATCTTAAAAAGCCCTCCTATAATCCACACCGTTGATACGCTGCGCAGCAGAGGATAAGCACGCCCAAACCACAGTTCTGAAAGATCAGATCGAACGAGTCGTGTTCAAGGTTTGTATCAGTAAGTAGATTAGGATGATGCAACATTTTGAAGTTCAATCATAGCGTGACTGCGATCGATGGCCGATGCCCACAGCCCACGTATGTATGTGTTGGGTCAGATGATCGATTGATGTTTGATGATGATCATATGTGCATGTGTGGTGTCATTTGTTGAAGAGTTCTATCTATTTATTGATTGGGGACGTATCGTTGGACCGTGACCGTTTTGATGAGCTTGATAATTTAATTTTGTAGAATTTTTTTATGGAATTTTAAAAATTAAAAGTTTGTAGGTGGGTTATTGATTTTGTAGATTGCTTTGCGTTTCAAATTTGTATATTTTTAAGTGTGGATTTATAGTTTATAAAGAAAAAAAAAATCAAAGCTAAACTTTACAAATGTTTTTACTTAAATTGATTTTTGATATATTTGTTGTCCATAGATTACATGTTTCCAACTGTTTCGTCTCTAATCTAATTTGTTTCATCAATTGTTTTTACTTTTCATTTTACTATGTCATTTTAAATTATATTCAGATTAATTCAATTCTATTCCTCCAAGAAATTAGTTTGGGTTTATGTCTGCACAAAGATTGTGCAACACGTGTCATCTAAACAATATGTAACTCAACTATTTCTAACTAAATACAATTTATAACTAAATTGTGAACCACCTAAAAAATACACACAGTCTCGCCGTGAAGCGCTGCCCTAATTTGATTAATTTCTAACTAAAAAGAAGTGTCTCATTTTAAAATAAAATTTTTTCGTCAACTATAACTCATTTTCCTGACTAAAGCTGGATTTGACCTAATTAAATAACAGAGCAAACAATGACAAAATTCATGTTGACTTGATAAAATAACATTGTTGTTTGCCTTGTTGGTATAACTTTTGACCTGAGCAACCACCTTTTACCTATAAATTATTTTGTGATTTTTTCTTGCAATTAAAAATCTTAGCAGCTTAAACAAAAAGTCACAGGGATTTTTCATTTTTCAAATGTATCTATCTACGCTGTATCCAGATATTATCAGGAGAAAAATACTAGAGAATTAGTCAAAAAGGTGCTTATGTGTAAGATACTTTTGTCGTACGTGTTTCATCAAGATACTTTTTTTTTTGTGACATTACATTACATAACTTGTAGAGCTCTGTTAGAATAATAAAATAAATATCAATGGGAGTGTCATTTTATAATTGGATAGATTACACAAGTGTAATAATATATGGAAAGCAGAGATAGAAATCTCAGAGTTGCAGAGTCCCACAAGCAGGGGATCAACGGACCATGATTGATTTTTGGAAACTTCTATATGTAATTTAAGAATGGAAAATTGAAATTGAAGGCCAATTGAAACACCAATCGATGGGAAATAATAGAGACTTCAGACTTCTTCCATAGAGTGAGGCTACGATACTATTAATTAATAGATAAATGAGTCGGTACTATAGCTTCATATCATCACTTTTAAATTTAATTTGGACGATCCAAACCGTTCAATGTGATCTCCATATCTTAATTTTGTTCTTGACCAAATTTTATATTTTTAGAATTTTTTAACTATTTTTTAGATAAATAAAAAGGTCACATTTTTTAATGGTCCATAATGTTTAAATCAAGTCATTTTCTAATTATCTAAAAAAAGTAATAAAATATCAAAAATTATAAAATTTGGTCTACAATGACATTTATATATGGAGATCATATTGAGTGGTTTAGATTTTCCATATGAACTTTAAAAATGATAATATGAAGCCGTAGTAAAGACTAATTTATACTATTAATAATACCATAGCTTCACTCTCTTCGATGTTACATAAATTTTGTAATTTGTATATATACGTAAGATAAGACTATTATATGTGTAGCAAAATATGAAGGAGACAACAATATAAGGAACTACGGATTATCTATACCGTAATGTTAATAGCTTAAATGGTTAATTTGAAATGCAAAACATGATATACATATGTAAATGCTAATGTAGATCATGTTTTCTGTTTTTCTGATATTTTTGTACTATATTCTCGACAGATCATTCTTGTAATGTTTAAATAGAGTGATTTTCTAACTATATGAAAAATAGTAAATAAATATAGGAAAAATAAATGAGATACATTATGGTGCATCGGAAAGCATAATAGCTTTTGTTTCAGCTTCAAGTCTTAATATTTCCAAAGATCAAATGATCAAACTAATTTGTCCAACAATCATGCAAAATACCAAATTCATAGTTTTTGATAAATTTTTAACTTTTTTTTTCACATTTTTAAAATATTGATACTTTTTAATATCCAAACGGTACTTTATTATTATTATTATTATTATTATTATTATTATCATCATCATCATCATTATCATCATCATTGTTGTCCCTAATGACGCCTAGAGGGGGGGTAAATACGGTGCCTTAAACAATTTTAACAATTTTCGCACAATTAATAGTTTTGGTCGAGTCCTAATTGCAATTCAATTCTAAGGCCAATCAAGTTTGCAATAAAGTAAATAAAGAAGAGTAAGAGAAAGCAAACAAAGAGAGGTGCCACGGGATGTGGTAACGAGGTTCGGCGAAACGGCCTACGTCCCCGGGTGCCGCAACCAACTCGGTGGTGCGCCTTTCCTATCACCCGCAAAGAAAGGGTTACAACGACTCGGTGATCCCTTACATAAGAAATGGGCCGTCACCAAGCTTGGAGGAGAGACAAAACTCAAGCTCCGAAAAGAAAATAGCTCACAAGCTAACACTCTTACAAGATACAAAAATCTTTGGTGTAGTTGAGGCTTGATTCCGAAAGATTTGGCTATGAAAAACTCAAGCAACAATGGCTAGTCTGGTTTCAAGGGTTTTGCTCTTTTTGAGCTGATTTTGAAATGGGGAATATTGTTTTTCGATTTGGGGAAGAAAGGTATTTATATGGGTCTCGAAACAGCTAGCACAGCAGCTCAGACTTCAGTTCCATTATAACGGAACTGAGTTTCCGTTATAACAGAACATGGAGTTTGAGTTGCTTTAACCAATCACAAAGTCATTCTGTTATAATGGAACATGTGTTCCGTTATAACAGAACTGTTCACAGTGCTAAGTAACGGCTCTTTGGAATATGACCGTTACCCACTGTTCCGTTATAACGGAACACATGTTTCGTTATAACAGAACTCTGTTCCGTTATAACAGAATTCTGGGCTGGTACCATACCTATTCCATTTCACTTAAGCTTTTCAATGCTATCAATAGTGAATAACTAAACTATGTAACTCTACCTAAATTCACTATTATATCTAAGTTAAAAATACAAGGAAAAGCTAAACCAAATCTTGAGATAACATCGTCTTTTTTAGCTCTTCTTGTCTTCCAACGTTGTTGCTTGTTTGCTTTAAGTTCTTGACGAATAGCTCGAATAGTTTTCTTTATACAAACAACATACTCAAAAAAATCGTTAGTAACATAATTTTATATTGTTTTGGAAATCGTCAAATAAGAAAGATTATTTGGAACAACAACAATCATCATCATCTTTCAAAAATTTTTAAAAATATTGAAAAAATTTTAAAATGTAAAATTTGATATTATACCATATTTCAATATGTAGAATGTGTTGGTTCAATACTTTAACTAGATATGAAATTTGTAGTTTGGTTCGTGAGATTCTGAAAATGGTGAAACAAAAGCCACTTTGCTTCGCGATGCACAGTGAGGTTACTCAATCACATAATCAAATACGAGGCACATCAGTGTTCTCAATAAATACAGTTTCAAGATTTGGCCGTTTGTGTTTAGGTGAAGGTCCTGTGGATAAATGAATTAAACTGGAAGGAAATTATCTTCAAATTTGATAATTGCGTTTATTGGTGAAACATTATGAACACAAAAAACCATGAAAGTGTAACACTATGAATATAAAATTTTAAATCAAACAAACAAATTTATTTATTTAATAAGACCACTCCAGTAAAAACAGCCAATTAAAGCGCTTCCAGTGTGAAACAACTGCCATGCATTTGCCGCAAAGTGAATAAAGGAGGGGGGAAAGCATTCTATAAACGATTTGGAATATTACTTAGAAAAATATTATAGAAATGCCAAAATTGGTATGAAATGTGTTAGTATTTATATTGTATGGATTTGTATTGAAATTATTGGTTCAGCATACAACTTACTTTACGCAATGTATCCTACTGTGACATATTATACAAATAAATTGAATATTTTAATGAGTAAACTTGAATACAAATTCATGTAATATAAATACTAAATTACTAATACAATACTAATACAGTATCATCTTTAAATTTGATATCTACGTATCTGTTACCTATTACTTGTCACTGGGGTTAAAAAAAAAAAAAAACAGATCTTTACTAAATCCTGTATGCTGGAAAAATATGTAATAAATAAATAAATAGAAATAATATAAGTCCACCTGTATGCTTGATCTGAAGAAGAATAAATGAAAAAGAAAATAAAAATAAAAAAAGAGCATGGGGACATTCTTGGACGGTGCTAATATTGGGTCCATGAACCATATTAGCAATAATGTTTTTTGTTTCCATACAGTCCAGAAACCATGTCCAGAAGAAAACTCAAATAATTCGAAAGAAATCGGATAATGGCGTGATCTGCAAATGTCACTAAAAAACATATATGATGGAGTGTCTCATATTTGTACTTCAAAAAAAAAAAAAGGTTGTGTGAAACTTAATTCAAAATTTCATTACAAAATTAATTACGTTTAAAGTAATAAGTCCAAGTTACGAAATCATAATTAATTTCATAATTTGCAAAAGAACCATCTCAAAATTTTGTTATCTTTCCAATTGTCCTAAGGCAACAATGTGGACAATATAGTACATCACAGAAAAAAAAAAAAAAAAAAAAAACTTCACTACAAAATTCAATATTCTTGAATTATATAATTATTATTTTTTTTAATAAATCCCTCCCCCTCCCCCCCCCCCCCCCCCCCCCCCCCCCCAAAAAAAAAAAAAAAAAAAAAAAAAAAAAAAAAAAAGTAGAAACAAACACCTTTCGTTTTCCTCCATCCAGGCTGAGGCAGAGCTGTCAATTTTTTCAAAAATATCAACAAACAAAATCTCCCTTTATTATATACCTTTCAAAAGAAATTCCCCCTATCATTTCCACGTGGTGGAGGAGGTTCGATCTGGACCCTCCACGTCTCCCTCATCCTCCTTCCACGTCTTGCTCTCCGGCCCCATTCCCTTACACCTGGAGCACCTCCCCTCCGCAGATCCCCCTGACAGTCCGCACACCGGACCAGCAAAAAATCTCCGCAAACCAAGTCCATACGACAAGTCCGTTCCCTTACGTCTCTTTCGCCCCCAAAATCGCTGGCGCGCATCGAACACGCGCCATCTTAATCCGACGGCTGACATTAACCTACCTTTATCGGAATTCACATCCCCTAACTTTACTGCATCGTGCAGTTCACAACATCAGCCGTTGGATTGTCTGATGATTCGTGCCGGCGCAGATATCGAGATAATCCAACGGCTGAAGTTGTGAACTGCACAGTGCAGTAAGTTAGGGGATGATCACTTCCCTTTAACGCCCCTCTCTTATTAATACCGCGCTGTCTCCTTCCGTTCGTATTTCCTTCTCTTCCATTCCTTCCTTCCATCCTTCCTTCCCTTCGCTCTCTCTTGCTCGCTCGCTCTGGCTTGCAAACGAACTCATTATATAGGTGACAGTAATTTCATTTGTGCTTCTATTGGGAGTTTGGGACCAACACGCTGCCATTTTTGAAATTTTGAAATTTTGAAAATTTGAAATTGGGGGTTTGGTTGATTGATTGATTGATTGATTTGATTGAGGTATGAAGGACGGTTTGAGTGATGGTAATGGTGCCGGCATGGGGGGCACGGGCCGGAGACGGCGGATGGATGTCAAGGCGGTGAAGTCGGGTGATCACGAGGGGGCGGTGAAGATGGAGTTTGAGTTTGAGTCGGCGAAGAGAACGAGGAGCTCGGAGGAGAACGAGGATGCTCAGGATGTGTCGGATGGCAGCTCCTGTCCGAATGTTTGCTCCTCTCGTCGTGATGATCAGAAGAAGGCCGCGAAGAAGAGAACCTGCGGCCACGGCGCCGTGTCGGTTATCGGTAGGTACATGAATTCCAAGCTTGTCGGTTGTAGTTGAATGTAAAATTTTTTTATTTTTGTTTGCAATTTTACTGACTGAAATTCACACCAGTTTTGTGAAACTTTGAAACATGAACAGGTAGGAGGAGAGAGATGGAGGATGCGGTGGCGGTCGTGCCGGGTTTCAGTGGGGAAGTATCCGGTACCGGATACGATTTCTACGGTGTGTATGACGGGCACGGAGGGTCGCGCGTGGCACACTATTGCCGGGACCGTATGCACCAAGTGTTGGCCGAGGAGGTGGCGAAGCGGCGAATGGGGGGCCGCGAGAACCTAAGTTGGGAGGAGGCGTTCACCGAGAGCTTCCGGAGAGTTGACGCAGAGGTGGCGCTGAGTAGCGTGGTCATGCAGGTGTCGGACGCCACCGTCGGATCCACTGCCGTGGTGGCGGTCGTCGAGCCCAGTAGGATCGTCGTGGCGAATTGCGGCGACTCGAGGGCCGTGCTTTCGCGCGGGGGCAAGGTCGTCGCTCTCTCATGTGATCATAAGGTTTAATTCAAATTTGTTTCAAATTAGTTTGTAGTTTTTAGAGTTTAAGTTAAATTTAGTTATTAAGCTAGTGATTGTTTAGTTTAATGTGTTATTGGAATGGAATATATTTGAACTAAATTTTGAAGTGAAAAACTCGGAAAGAGTGATAAAAATTGTAAAAAAAAAAGAGAGAGAGAGAGAGAAAGAAAAAGAGAAAAAAGAACTTTTTTGGTCCCCCTTAATTTTCTCCAGTTTACTTTTGGAAATAAATAGGTGTCAGATGGTTATTCAATGTTCTCTTTGTTTTGCCATACAAAACAGGGAGGACGGTTGTAACTTGTGAAGTAGTAGTTAATTTTTCTTTTTCCTAATGAAAATGTCATATTATTAGAAATTTAGAACCAGCCAACTACCAAGGAAGAACAGCTTAGTACTAATTAATCCTTTCAATAAATCCTTAGAAAGCAACTTCAAATTGGGTACTTCAACATATATATATATTTTTTTTGGTAAACTAGCTAATGAGAAATTTGTATTTAAAATTTTCAGGCTTAGTTAGTACTGGTTTAATTTGGTGGTCCTGTTACAATTTATTTTTAAGAAATAATTATTTGTATAAACATTAAACAACAGTTATGTCTAATTTTTCTTAAGCTTGAGGTTCATAATTAGTTTCCTTAACAGAGACATGAAAATCAACTTGATATAGTTATATGCTTTTTCTTTAAGAGGGACATTTAGCTTGTTCATTGTGGTCCTGTTAGATTCTTTTCCGGATGTGTGTTGATTTGATAAACGATTTGCATCTATTCCTTGCAGCCCGATAGGCCTGACGAATTGGAAAGAGTCGAAGCGGCCGGTGGCAAGGTTATCAACTGGAATGGGTACCGGGTCCTGGGCGTTCTCGCCACGTCTCGATCCATAGGTACTTTTTGATGTCGCTACTTTTCTGATGTATCATATTGTTGATTGTTAGTTCATTTCGAGTATTAAATAGTGATTAAGAACCAGCCTTTGGTTTAGTGGCTAAGGGCAACGCTCTCCGTGTGAGAGGTCGCGGGTTCGAAACCCGGATGGGGGGTCTTTATAGACATTTAAATTTGAGTGGCTTGACCCTCATCTTTATCTCAAAAAAAGAAAGTATTAAATAGTGATTCATTAGTAGTTATGTATAGGAAGACTACGTCGATAAAGAGCCTGTTGCAATACCTACTACTTAATTTGTTACTGCTGAGATGATTAATTAATTATGAGTTTTTATTCTTAATCCTAGGCTTAACTAACCTAATCTTCACACCTACTTAGACCTATAAAACTACTTCAACCTTAATCTTTGCGAATAATACTTTTGAGTATTACTACGCATTGTAATGGTATCTACATCACATATACATCCAATTGTAGTTTAGCAACCCGGACCAAACGAAAATTTGGAATTGAGTTCTTATAAGTTATTTTAGATTTGTTGTAAGAAATGAAAATCATGAAATGGCCCCTTTTATCATCTTGTCCTTGTTTTCTTTGCCATGCATGTTTATTAATTTGATATCACTATTATGAAAGATTTTCTTAATTTTTAGGCGATGTTCATAATTAAACACAATACTTAATTTCTCCTCAAATGTAAACAGAAAAAAAAAAACTAGATTTGAAATGAAACACAGTATAACTCTGAATTAGTTACAAAATATCTAGACGAGCTAGCTATCAAACATTAATTTCAACATATATAATTTTTTGCATAGCAAAGTTTGATTTGATTTTTAGTTCCACTAATTATTGCCACACCTAACAGATCAGTTTTTCTTTTATATACTTAACAGGAGATCACTACCTGAAGCCTTACGTAACGCATGAGCCGGAGGTCATTGTCACAGACCGAACTGGTCGAGACGAGTTCCTGATATTAGCCAGTGACGGTCTCTGGGACGTGATTTCGAGCGAAATCGCGTGCAAGCTAGTGAGGAACTGCCTACGGGGCAGGATTCCTAGGCAGTTCCCCTGCTCAGTTACCGGCACCACAGCTGCTGATGCGGCGGCACTGCTCGCCAAAGTGGCTGTGTCACAAGGTAGCAAGGACAATATCAGTGTAATTGTAGTAGAATTGAAAAAATTCAAGTGTTCGACGTCGTCGAATCAATCAATGCCAGTCGTATGATCGATGCCGGTATGTATGATGATTTTATATAAATACATATCATATCATATATATATGATCTGATCTAAGGGCTGGCATGCAAGATGCAAGTGCTGCTCTTGATGAAAGCCCCTCAACTCCCTACTCTCTGTTTTTTTTTTTTTTTTTTTTTTTCCTTTCCTTTTTGTTAGAGGCGTAGTTCTCTTTTTAGTTTTTACTAATTTTTTTTATTTTTACTATTAACCCCTGAGTAGCAAAAGTTTTGAGGCTTTTTGTAAAATTTGTCCGGAAATCCTCAAACCATTTTCTGATGTAAGACAATTTGAAGCTATTTTTCAATGTAATGCAAAAGCTAAAGCATGCATCCGCATATGTAAATGTGTTATGACTATTAGCCATGTTATGTTATTGGATCGGGTTTAACTCACCCTATTATCCTAATTTGGTCCGTCTAATAAAAAATCAACGGATCAAATTAATTATAAAAAAGCCTCTATAAATCTTCATTGGGCGGATTGAGTTTGTCCATTTTGATCTAACGGTCCATGTTGGACAAATAGGGTCATGTTATTCTTTGAAGATCCGGACTCGGATCGGGTCGGGTCGGGTCGGGTTGAATTTAACCCGATGGGTCAGACCCATTTCCTTATGGCATATGTATCCTAATTAGTGCGGTTCGTCGCATATGTATGTATCATCAAGGAATTTTATTTCACTTTCCATAAAATTACCTTTTGTTTTTTTTTGGTGAGGTGGTGGAAATGAAATAAACTGCCAAATGTGCGGAATCCCTGAAAACGTTTAGTTTAATCAATCAGTGAGTTTGGGAATGAAATGGACTGCCACGTTGTGGGTTTTCCTTGTAAGACCGTCGTTTTGTTTTGTTTTTTTTTTTTTTTTTCCAACTTTTGGTTTCCTGGTGACACGTCCCACACCCAACATTGATTCAGAAAAAAGAAAAATCTCTTTGAGGATTTCTGGTCAAAAGGGTGACCCATTATTGTTATTATTATTTGTTATGCTCAAATGTGATACACGCCAACAACAAAAAGGAAAAAAAAATTAATTATGCTAAATGAAAACATTATATATTATGTAAGCGGAATTCGCTTAATATAAGCGTGTGCCCTAATTTCTGCCGTCATGTTGTTTCTCTCATCGCCTATGTTTTTTTTATTTAAAAAAAAATAAATTATTTGTTTAGATTGTTTTGTATAATTTGTGAAGAATACTCACTATTTAAGGTGACGTGCATAAAT
The DNA here is from genome assembly GCA_030179965.1 of Cyperus esculentus. Taxonomy (NCBI): domain Eukaryota; kingdom Viridiplantae; phylum Streptophyta; class Magnoliopsida; order Poales; family Cyperaceae; genus Cyperus; species Cyperus esculentus. The sequence continues at coordinate 2,031,292 of JASGLE010000025.1, read as the reverse complement.
TTTTTTACGGGTATGGTATTCTTTATATATATTAATATTATGAAAAATGTTAAAAGTTATACTAAAATTGACACCAATTTGCGTTAGCATTCATATTAAATGTGTTTTTTTATTCTACTTATTGTGCATGTTCGGCAACCCCTCCTTAGGCTTTCTTAGCCTCTTAATTCTTCCGAATGCAAGCTTCTTAGCACGGATTAGTAGTTTCTCCTTAAGCCTCCTTTTGATTGGGGTTTAAGTCTTGTCCGGATTTTTAAGGAAGCAATACCTATGAATTAAGGCTTAAGCTTTTTGAAACTCTTTTTTCTTTTCCGAAAGGGTATGGCTTAGCCTGCATAGCTGAGATGCTTGTAAATCTATCACTTTTTATGGGGTAGAGATTATACAGTCAATGCACTAGACTCCAACCACCAAGACAATGTTAAACTCTCGGCAAGCTTCCAGGCAGCAGAGCTTTGCAAGGTTTTGATTAACTGAAAAAAAAAATAATCTAAATAAGAAAGTTCATAATATAATTGCTAAAAAAATTAACAGGAATAAGAAAAAAAATCACTTAAGAGTTTGTAGTGGACAAATATAAATAAATAATAACGTCCGCTGGGTTTTGACAAATTTACAACATACATATTAGAATATGTCACAAGAAATATAGACTGTTCATTTTTTTTTTTTAAATTGATGGCCATGATATATTTTTAGGCACAAGTAAAGAGGGACACTTATTGATCTGTAATAATGACTCAATTAAAAATGAATAGTTGCTTCGCCGATCTATAGGAGAACATTTCAAGGATAACAAAGCTTACAAATTAAAATGAATCAATACATAAACAATAAAACAGACCAAACAGAGTTTATATAGAAAAAAATGCAAAAACACAATATTTATAATTCATTTTGAGAGACTAATAATCTTTATAAAATAGTTCAATTATTCTCTCTAAATGCAATTTTTAATAATTTTAAAAGCTTATTGTCCTAGTTATGTTTCATTCCTGAGTTTGGATCTATCTAAAAGTTAACAAAATTTTGTCGTCCGAGGTAAGAAATTGGCCAGCCAAACAAAAAAAAAAAATGAATTCATCGATATAAAGTTTCACCAACCCAATTAGACGTTGATACTCATATAATGATTATAGTTGTAATAATATTTTCCTTATTTACATTTAATACAGTCAAACAATCCGGAGACAAAATTTGAACGCTGTGGAACTTGTCGTCTCGAAATATGACACGTTGAAAGTTTGGTGTATGACGCTTTTTGAAGAAAAAAAGTATTAATGACAGTAAGAAAAAAAATAAAGGACAGGTTACGATTTTGTATTGGATGGAACTAAATTTGGTAGAACAGAGTTGAACCAAAAAGGTCATTCACAAAATCAGAAGTCAAGAAAAATGTTTATCTACCGGTACTGGGTCTAGTACGGTTTCACATCGTCTGCCTTAAGGTAAAGTGCTGTATGACACGTAGACTATTGGATTGTTTCGAGATTCAAACCTATATGTATCATGCAGCACTTTACCTTAAGGCAGAGGATGAGCACTCGTCTAGTACATATATGATCTTACTTCCGGTTCCAAAAAGGTGCTATATATAAAGACTTTATTAGAGGAAATTGTAATTAGTCACAACTTGAACTCTTGACAATTATTTGTTTTTGAATATAAAAAATATTATAGAGATACAAAAGGTGATACCAAAATCGATACCGACCGTATTAGTATTCAGAATAGGTATGTATTGAAATTAATGGTTTCACACTTTCACTAATTGTTTCACTATATATGCAACCTATTTTGTAAAGTGGACTGAAATATATTATAAAGATAAATTGAATATTTCAATGAGTAAATTTCAATATCGACACATTTAATATGAATACTAATATAGTCGATATCGATTTTGGTGTCATTTCTGTATCTATGTATGAGAGTTCTCTTTGAATATATCAGCAGGCAATCAGGCATAGAATTTATCCAAACACAGATTCTAATTTACTTTCTTCCTAGACCAATTAAGAAAAGCAACTTGGTCAATTTTGTCCTTGCTTGGTAAATATAAGCAGCTATTGGCTTTACTAGGCCCAAACCCAAAAATGTTAACTCTTATTGATTGATTCTCTTGATATTTCTTCTTTTAATTCCTCTGCTTTATTACAAATTTCCATTATCTGTTGTTTACTTGTTTTCACATTTCTCTATATAGCTTAGCATATAAATATAAGAGAAACATGTAAAGTCACGTGCACCCACGTGCTTAGCACTGTTGCATAAATATTTACAGGAAATCGTTATGCATCTATTCACTGAAAAATGATATCTATTCATTAGAAAGAAATAAACGTTCACTGGAGAATAATATTTGTTTATTGAAAGTATGATGGACCGGAGGATAAGTAAAAATGGTGGACGTTACCTACTGCTCTAAATATAAAATACATGTCACATCATATGGACAAATGATAGGTAGTAGAACACAGTTTTTTTGAGATAAAGATGAAGGTCAAGCCACTCAAATTTTAATGTCTATAAAAGACCTCTATCCAGATTTCGAACACATAATAATTTTGAGATTCCAAAGATAAGAGAAACATAATGGAAATAATGTCATGCCCCCAAAGAAGATAAGCAGATAATTCAAGAAGAAAAAAAAAGAAGAAGTATAACATCTTTTTTTCTTTTTACTATAGAAGACACGTGTAGCTCAAATTATTTGAATAGTGATGATTGACCTAATTGCCTGTCGCTTAAATAATGAACCAACAAATTGTTATCGCTTTTACATATGCCACAAATATGATCCTTGGAAGCTTTTTTGAGGTTGTGTTATCTGATTGGCCCTTGCATTGGGTGATTACCCATCATCACTTGTCTAATGCATAAATATTGCCCATCTATATATTTTGTAGGTCATCTTGCTTTTTTTTTTTTTTTTACTTTTTTTTTTTAATTAGAGTGATGTTTAAGAACCTCGGAACCACAAATTTTTTTTCTTTTAAGTTCCCACACTTGCAATTGCCGAAAAAAATAATAATAATAATAATAAAATCTAAATAAAAGTTGTTACTTTAGTGGCTTGGAAATTGCAAGCATGCAAATATTTTGAACAAAGCCTTGCCAAAAAAAAAAAAAAAAAAGCTGTAAATTAATATATCTTCAATTACAAAAACAGATGTCTTATTATGGAACCACCAATGTGTAAGCAACTAAGCATGCAACATCAAGAAAGGAAAAAAAAATAAAATAAAAGCAAAGCATTTCTTGACCAAACAGGTCCTTGAAGTCAAGTCATGTAGTCATGTCTTCAAACTTACAAGGCCAATTCAAAATCCTGGTGTTCTTTTTTATAACAAAACTGTCTTTTGAGCCCAAAATTTGTGGGTTGAAAAAAGGGTCTAGTGTTCCATATTGTGCTGCCAGATTCGGCCCGATTTCTACTTATTCAGGCCAGCAGTTGTTTTGAGTCTTCACATTTTAACGGCCTGTTTCCCATGAAGAATTCAGTTCTAATTTCTAAAGCTGAGACTGAATTCGAAATTTACAAAGTGTGATACGGGAATTTATTCTCTTATAGAAAGTTTGTATGAGTTTACCAAATCAACAATTGGATGAATTGAATTAACCCATACAATATTTGAAAGGTCAATTATGTAATCGTTACTGAAATGTGAATCAGTAATATTTCTTTTTGATCTAATGCGAATCCATTAAGAATAGAAGGATGTGAATTATATTGGTGTAACTAAATTTTACATATAACTTAATTTATTGAACATTTAAAATGAACACTAAGTAGTAACCTGAAACCATGAAATTCTTCATTGGTGAATGTTTAATTAAAAAGAGGCAAAAGAAAAAAAAAAAAAGAACATATTTAACTAACCGGCCGTGAAGTGGTGGTACTCTCACTCGTCTTTTAAAAAATGGGCCGTTGAGTTGAGCCTAGTATTATATGTGGGCTCATGCAAGGGATGTTAGTTCCTACCTGTTATTTATTTTTCATAATCGGATGATCATGATATGTCTTTTAGATATAATTAAAGAGAAATGTTTGATAAGAACCATCCAATTCTAAGTGAAATGTTGTTTAACCGATCCACAGAGAATAACTCGAACATGTATGAAAACTAAACTACATGGTGTCGAATTCTGCCTGGTCTTTAGTCTTTTACTCTGTTTAATTTTAGAACAATGTCTTTCTTTTTTAGTGATGAAGTTAACATGCATCACAACAATGTTTATCACATCCATAAGCAACAAAAGTCTTTTATATAGATAAATTAACATGTATAATTACCGGCCTCGATCTGTTCCTAATTACCGGCTTCTTAAACATTTAGAAAACTTCTTTGAATCAGGCATCATCTAATCCCCTCTCGATCTGTTCCTAATTACCGGCCTCCGGCTTGCCTTTTTATTATTTAACAATGTCTTTACTCTTCTTCTTGAGGGTATGTAGGTTCTTGTTCCCATGAAATTATATATAAACTTAATGTAACAGCTGCCTTAATAGGATATATATTATGATGCACGATGCTTGTGTTTTAACATTTACAATGTTTTATAGTGCGAAACAAGCAAACAAAGCATCTCTGATTAAGTGATTATACTTCATTAATTCCTATTACCAAATACAGCATTATATATGTTCCCTCGTGTGCATCCCCAAAACGTCATACAACGAAAGTGACAATGACAAACAAAGCAAGGCAAAGCAAAGCAAGCAGGTGTTTCTTTCTAGAAGGGGGAGAAATAACTATTACAACACCCATCAATTATCAATACATGGCAGTCTCTGTCGCAGTGCTGCGCAAAGGTCGCAAGGCGGTTGGGCTCGGCCATTGCAGGCCTGAAATGTGTCTCCCAACCCCTTTTTGCATCAACTTCATGGTGTGCACTTGTTTGTTTGGGGGCTAATTGCTTCGAGTTTGACCATTGATTTGGAGGCGAGGGCGAGGCGGATCGAGATTGTGAAATGTGAAATGTGAAATGTGAAACTGTGAAGCTGCAGAAATTAATTAAAAGGATGTATTATGTATATATTGGGTCAATGGTCAAATATGAAACTTTGTGAATTTATTTATTTATGTCCGGATATCGGTCATTTCGCTTTCGTTTAATTACTATATATTTGCCACGGAATGAATTAACATAAAGGGTTAAAAAAGGAATATAGATTTTCTTTGGCTAGGGGTTCATTTTGATCCCATATATGTATATATGCATGTGTTATGATGGTATATATCATTTGTTTTTTGCAAGTGTTTTGGGTTCTGGTATGGCATAAAATTAAGTTTGAGAAATAAATGAATAATATATTTTTTTGGGTTTTATTAATTACGTTTGATGATCATTTAACAAAATAAATATAGTTAAGTATTCCAAGTACTTTGGTATTTATTACAAAATTTTGTGAAACTCTTATGTTATCGCATAACATTATTATTTAAAAAAGAATAATAAGCCATATCCTGAATTTTTCAGTCATTCTCGTTCATTTAGAAAAGACACGAAAAAAAAAAAAAAAATTTCTACAATCCTTTGAAGTTGGACTTTGTGCAGTGTTACCTACTTCAATATCAAATATATGTGGTCAAAGGTAAACTTTGTGTATATATGGTCTTTTCGTCGGTCTTTTGAAATTAGTGATGTTTGATATCTAGAGACCACATAATATATCCACCTAACAAGACTAACTTATTCTATGGTTTCAATTTCAAACATCATTTTTTTTTTAATTTTAGCTAGATACCACACTCGATACGAAAGTTGATACATACCACCCATTCAACGTCATAATCTCTTTTCCGCTCATAATTTCTATTCAAATTTTCATGAAAGAAATAAAAGACAAGAACAAAACAAAAGATCGTAAAAAGATAAAACTATGAGAAGCAAAATAAATACATAAAAAAGTCGAATTAAGACATTAAAACTAATATAAAACATTAAAAAGCAATAGATGAAACATCATCCAAACAATAACATAAAACATGAAACATATTACAATATAATGAAACATCAAAACTATAATATCAAATAATAAAAATTTAATGAAAACTGTCCAATGTTGATTCTCTGCAGCCTCAGCAAAGATCGCAATGATGCTATTTTGAACTGTTGAGGCCCTGTCTGCACCCTATGTGGAGGTGGCAGTGGGTCAAAGGTGGAGAGGTGGAGTGGTGCGTGTGAAGCATAGTGACAACATATTAATTCGGGATTCATTCGGCGAGGTCAAAAATTCATGATTCGGATATATTTCGGGAATAATTCGTTTATACAAAATAAATAAAAATATAAAAAACAATGCTACTATTTTAAATAATCAACAACAAATATTATATGTATGTTACCTTGCCACAAAAAATCAAAAGATGTTCCAGAAGGCAACTGCCAATTCACTGTCAACCCATGTGATGCGTAAAGGACACTCAACCCATGTGGAGCTCCCTGCCAATTCAAATCAAATGGCGCCGAACTTATCAAAAACTCGCGAATAATACGTAAAAATTTGTTTTATACGCGTATAATTCGCGAATTATACAGTTAATTCCCAAATCAACGTTTTATACGCCGTTTCATTCGGTGAAGGTCAAAATACGAATTATTCGTGTGAATAATTCGGGAACCTTGTTACTATGGTGTGAGTAGGGGCGTGAGAAGTGTGTTGTGGCTAGAATTGAACTTTTGCGGTTGTAAATGGGCTATTTTGAGTTGTGACCTTAACAACGGGTGCGACTACCTTTGTTGAGGCCGTAGTGGCCATTTATGGGGTTGCAGTGGGTCTGATATGAGCCTCTGCGATCTTGTCTGAGCCTGTATGGAGGCTGCAGATACTCTGAAATGTTGATTTTGGTCCGTCTTGCGCTCCGTCACTTCCACTCACCTAATATACTCCGGCAATCATCTCTAATATGCTCCAATTTATTTTGGAATCTCTTGAAACACCAAAAATAGTAAAACAAGAGTTTAAAGTACAAAAGTCCTATAATTTCTCAAATTAAATCACATGTAGTTGACAATTTTCTAAGTAAAAGCATATCATAATTTTGCTAAAAATAATATTATGAAAATAAACAGTTGCTACGGGAATCGCTTTTGCTTTCTTTTCCTCTGGTTACTAAGATGTTTCAGTTCACCAGGTTGTCTCTTGCTTGCCCATGGATTCAGTAGCAGTTTGAAAGGTTGGCCTATTTCAGAATCTCCGGATCTATGCTTGGAACATATACCTGTTTATATAACATAATCTATGATATGTTACAAATTGGGAGAATTCGTGCCTACCCGTTTTTGGGGGATAGATGCAATAAAAAAAAAAAGGCGATCCTATCCACTAACTTGTTCCGACCTAAGATAATAAGCTCATGAGCTTGGTTTTTACTTCACCGTCAATAAACGAAAGAAAAAGAAGACTTCCATATCCAAGCTTAGCTCAGACGTAGCTCACTTCTTTTTTGGTGTGAAGCAGTGTCAAACCAAAATACCCAACAGGCATAAGCATTAGCTCTCCCTAATGAGGAGGTAATCCAGCCACACCTTTTAGCACGTCTAGAATAGATAGATTGATCTCATATTTAGTTTTTGTGATTACTATTTGTATATATGGATCAAGAGAGGTAGAGAGATATGCGAGTTGATTGACTATCGGAACTCTGTCGAAATTTTCTCTCATCTCTCCCTAGTTTCTTCTCATATGTTGAGAACCCAATTTGAATTTGTTTTAAGCTGTGAGAGATCAAGAAAATCGCAAGCGATTCCTTAGCAAGAGATGGTTGGTGTTGTAGATCTAATCGTGTCTTGGTGGATATCAGTGCGGGCTCCTTGAACCTCATTGAACCTCGTAGAAGATTATGTGAAGAGAGGTAGAGAGATATATGAGTTGATTGAGTACGAGAACTCTGCCAAAATTCTCTCTCATCTCTCCCTAGTTTCTTCTCATGTGTAGAGCATACAAATTAGAGTTGTTCTAAATTGTGAAAGATCAAGAAACCACAAGCGATTCCCTAGCAAGAGATGGTGGGTGGTGTAGATCTGATCGTGTTTTGGTAGATACCACTGGAGGGCTCCTCTTTCGTGGTGTTTTCGGTGCGCCTATGATAAATCTATAAACTTTGTCGTGACTCATAGAAGATTCACACAACAAAAATACTATTTATGTTTGGTGGGTTACTGTTTGGTTCATTATTGATCACATGAACCTATGGCATCTTTTGAATTGAAAATTTTAAATTCCTTACGTGTTCTCGCCATGGAATTACCCTAACAATTTTGAACCAAACACTAATCTACCAAACGTAAATAGTAACTTTGTTGCGTGAATCTTCTACGAGGCTCAATGATGTTCATAGATTTATCATACTAAAGGGACCACGAGAGGGGAGCCCTCCACCGGTATCCACCAAGACATGATCAGATCTACACCACCAACCATCTCTTACTAGGAAATTGCTTGTGGTTTTTTTTGATCTCTCACAACTTAGAACAATTCTAATTATGTTCTCAACATGTGAGAAGAAACTAGGGAGAGATGAGAGAGAATTTCGACAGAGTTCCAATACTCAATCAACTCATATCTCTCTTAATCTCTCTCGTATATATAGCTATCACTATAACTAAATATGAGATATATCTATTTTGGACGTGCTAAAACCACTTCAACAGTTTATTTTTGTAATATTATATTTAGGCAAAACAATAGAGAAAAACATACTTGTGAAAGCAATAAAAAACTTCCCTTGCAGCCTGTTAATTATGTGCCCACAGAGCACGTGTTTAGCAATTGTTCTTATTTTTTGAGTATATAGTAACTATTATTATGAACATCATATAAGCCAGTGTCAATTAATTTTTGATAATTCAAAAAATATGGAAATTTTCTAGACTTCATAAAAGCAATTGTCCAAACTATTAACAAACTACAACTATTTATTTCTATTTCTATGAAAAAATTAACTATAACAACAGTAAAGAGGACTAAGTTATGGTACACAAAATAGGCACTATTCAATAGTACTCTATTTGATTTCAGAATGTACCAAACCAAGTATATATGTTCAACATTTATTTCAGCCAACCAACTTGTATAATAACTATTGAAATCTGAAGTACGAGCAGGGACCAAGTATCAGATTGAGAGTGATGTGGGTTTTTCCACTGAAAAACATAGCAAGGCTATCATAGGTTGATTACCATAACGATTGTTGAGTTTGGTAATAAGGATAATGATGTGTTTCCCCCAACCATCTACCCCCCATTGCCCCTAACCGTTGTAACCTGGTCTAGAGGGTGTTCTTCCTCCCCACTCTAGAGGCTAAACCGTTGTAAAGGTTTTGTAAACTGTTCATCTCTTCTCAAAATTCATTCAGGACGTTTTGTAAACTGTCCATCTTTCCCAAAATTCATTTAGAACGTTTTGTAAACTGTCCATCTCTTCCCAAAATTCATTTAGAACGTTTTGTAAACTGCCCATTTGTACCTAAAATTTATTTAGAACATTTTGTAATATGGCTTTTTATTTATTTATTTACATCAACAGCGTAGGACAATTGGGGGGCAGCTGAGTGGGGGGCAGTGTATCACTATCCTAAAGTTTAAATCTTCTAAACTTGTTTGGTTGGTTATTTCTTGCATTTCGTACTCTTTTTTTTTTTTTTTTTCTTTTTCTGTTTTCATTCTTAAACCAAATAATGGGAGGTAATGAAATTATTCAATGAACCAGAATTATTATGTATATAAAAGATTTTTAAATATATTTTCAATCAAAGCTCGTAAAGAACTTTTGGCAATAAGAACTAGAGCTGTCAGAAAAGTTTGTGGCTCTTGTTCGATTTGATTTTTATTTAGCTCGATTCATGTTTTTTTTAGTTTGATTATGTTTGATTAGTAATATCTCGATATGTATTTATTTGCATGTGTTTTATAATTTTTATAAAATTGTTTATAATAATATACTTATTTTATTAATAAAACATACTTAATTTTTTGTTACATTATTAAAATATCAAAATTTAATAAGGACTTATTATTATATTAATAAATTGGGAGTTGATAACTGCACCCCTTAAAAAAACCCCTTAACCGCACCACAATACATTTTTAGTTAAAAATCTTTTTCAAATACAACAAATCACTTTTAACGGTTGCAATTCACATCCTCAATCGAACAAAACACTTATATATATACAATAGAAAGATCAAGAATAAAAAAACAAAATCACTCATAATTTATGAGAGTATGAGAAAGAAAGAGAAAATATTACCAATTTAGTTTAGGGATGGATAAGGGGATAGATAAGGGAGATAGTTAAGGGGCAAATATAATTTCTCTAATAAAATATAGAAAATTATTTATATCATCCAAAAGAAAAGAAAAATGTACTTATTTTAGTTCTAATTACCGTTTACATGAAAGATATACATAAAAATTGTAACAATTGAGATTGTTTGGAGCTTGAAGTCGACTCGAGTTCGGTCAGCTCAGCTCTGTTTAGTTCGAGCTCGATTTAGATCGAATTCGATTCGTTCACAACGCTCATACGAACTCAAAGTAATTATGTTCCCTATAAAGAAAAACATATAAATTAAACAAAATCAGCAAGACTGATTTATCTATCAATTCAATCTGCAATTATTTGTTCACGGCCGCTGTCAATCATTGAAAACAAAAGACAATCCCTTAACTACTCTTTTCCCGGGTCCATGTCTGAGTTATCCATCAATCTATCTGGCCCTATATAATATATATTCTAGTTCATTTTTCTTTTGTGAATAGTACATAATATTTGTGTTAAATTAATTACAAGTTAAATTAATATTTGTGTTTATCTATCATCAATCTGGCCCTAAATAATAAACATATAATTAGTTCATTTTCTTCTGTGAATAGTACATAATATTTGTGTTAAATTAATTACATGATTATCTTCTAAATATATAAAACAGAACCAGCTATATATGCATACATAATTATCGTATTATCTTTGTCACAAATTGTCAAAGGAACAACGTGTGAGAAGTTGACTTCTTTGCACTACATCCTTAATGATATAATACGTGGCTAGTTGCTTCAAATTCCTTTCTAGCTCAATATATATTAATGAATCAGAAAGCACCACGTATAATGTGTACTGTTTGTTCTTAAAAGAGTACTGATAAGGTTGTAGTGGATTATAGTTGAAATTATAAATTTTGTTGCAAATCTTGTGCTTGCCTAATGCTTGAATTTTTGTAATTTTGATTCCTTGTAACTGTTTACATTCTTTCCGGATCAAATTGGTTCTTCTATATATAATGGAGAGTAAGGAATATTTTACTCTTGTACGAGGTATTTTTGGATGGATAATAAGGGAAACGCTATATAGAGATACGCAAACGAATTGATACGTATATTTGTTAGTTGTTGTTATGCAGCGAAAGTTGATTATTATGCAGTGAAAATTGATAATTATGTATGTAAATTGAACTCGTCAGATTAAATCTATCTTCCAATAACCAAGTCATAATTCAATATTTGGTTCAAGTGAATTTCAACCGGTTTAACATCTCTCTTTCTCACTTTTTTTATTGACACGCTTTTGTTCATGCTATATAACTTATTATACATACTATATAGCTTAATATCCAAATTGATGTATTTATTATGCACCTCATTTAATATGCACTATGTCAGTTCTAGAATACATGATAATAATTATTTTTTATTATGCATGTAAACTTACTTATTATGTACTTATTCATTTAATATGCCGTGTATTGGTTGTAGAATGCATGTTAAATACCATATGGTAGTACAACTTCTTATTATGCACACAAATTTATTTAGTATGTAATATATTGGTTGTGGAATGCATATTATCAAATGTTTTTATTATGTATGAAAAAAAATGTTTAGTATGCAAGTTGTTTAATTTTTTTTTAATTTGACAAGTTAGTTTTACATGTATAATAAATAACTTTCGCTGCATAATAAATAAATTTGTATGCATAATTATTTGATAATGCAAAGCATATTTAACTGGTCAAATATCCATATCAACAAGGGAGCAACAATGGTATTGAATATTGGTACAGCTCTCAGATAATTTTTCACTTAATTTGTGTGCACTATATCTCGACAGCCAACTAAAAATAATTCTTCAAAGAATGTTAATTTTATTTTTTTGTGACTCATATACTTCTAGAATTCTAGAATTGAACAGATTTTTTTTTTTTAAAAAAAAATCTCAAATGTCTTTATTTGGTATGTCTCAATTGTTTAAATTATTGATTACAAAATAAATAAATAATTTATTAATTATCATTGCATTACGCATTCAAACTAACCACAGATATATATTGTCAAACTGCCATTGCCAATTTGCCACATCAATATAAGAAACAAAGTGAACAAAAAGATGTTTTTTGGCTTCATTTGGCTAAGTCAGCAAAAATTAAACCTTCACATTTCCTTTTCACAAGAACTCAAAGTCACCAGGGCGGTTGACTAGAGCCAGTGAAATGTTGACACCTGTGAGAAAGCTTTTCAATCCCTCAGCTGCACTTTTTTGTTGGGGCCTACATGTCTCCTTGCCAGTTTAATTATATACTTTACCTGCTCTTGCTCTGGGCTGAAATTATTATATCTTATAATAAAGAGTTGAGAGTTCATCCATTGTGAGGAAACTGATACGTCAACGGTAGTGATTAGTCTAAGTAAATAATCAACGGCTGAGATTTTCTTCTTTGGGGAAGATAGAACTTCCATGTCAAGAAATTAATCTGATCCCTTTTATCAGGAGTAAGGACATATATACTTGCCTCACAAATTGATGTGGCCATTAGGAACTTAGCATGACATAATAGCATGTCAAATGAGCATGCCCAAAATATATATGAGGTGAATATGAGATGAGAGGAGGAGAATTGAGAGATTGGGCTCATAATGAATGAATGTTTTGAATTGTTCAATGGTCAACAATTAAAGAGCTGCATTTTGATGAGTTTGAGTGTTTGACATTGCTTTTTAGGGTTGATGAGTGATGAGTGATATATATATGTTGCATTTATTCACTTGGATTGCTAGTCGGCTATCCTTGATTTTGATACATTTAATTAATTCTGTTTCCTACATAGTACATATATCTTTAGGTGATTAGGTTTATATCCTTAATTTAGAAGAATGTATACATTAATATATATGAGTTAAGAAATTTAAAAATCTCCATTTTTTTCTCATAAAAAAGGGTCATCATGTTTCAGTATAAAATTTAATTATACCTAGTACACAAAAAATAATTTACGTACAAAAAATCCTCAATTGAGCTGCAAATATAGATAACAATGACAAAAAATAAACTAAGTTTAATTAATTATTTTTACAATTACACATAAAAGATAATTACAGAGACCTTCAATCTGTAAAAAAATGTGCTTGTTTTATATAATTCAAACTCTCATTTAATAGGCGATGGACGCACTGCCAATCGCTACTCTCATTCAAGGCCACACATCCAATAAGGCAGCCATTGTAAATCCAGACAGATGTGTGTACCTTAAAGGCAGCTAAGGTCAACCCATTTTTATAAATTGACATTTATTAGTGTTTGGTTTTTTTAATGGAGGGGTAATTATTTTTTGAGCATACATATGTATGTATATACAAGCAAGTCAATGTCTAGACACTACTTGACAGTCGACTAGATTAAATAATTCTTCAAGGAATGTCAATTTTTATTATTTTGTGACTCGTGGACTTCTAGAATTCTATAATTGAATAGATCTTTAGTAAAAAAAAATCTTAATTGTCTTTATTTGGTATCTCTCAATTGTTTAAATTGTTAATTGTAAAAAAATGTATTATTATTGTATTATGAAATGTTTGTCTATACAAACATAAAATAACACTTGATTAAAGGATTATAATGGTACTTCAATTTGAAATTAAAAAACCCAATTTAAGTACTATTTGGGTAATTTTACTATATAATTTATTTCAAACATTTTCCTATATAGAGTGCTTTGTACATTTTGCTTGCACAATGTGCAAGATACACACGGTAATGCCAGATAATTAAAATGCATGCTAATCTTCATATGGTTTTATCTTTGAGATAAATATGAGATTCTAAACCATCATTTAAGTATAAATTTATGCTGATAGATGCATCCTTTATTTCAGATTTCAAACCTATAATCTACAATTGATTTTTGTTCCTAATTAAGTTATCTCGATCCATGCTACGACCTGTGGCGTTAAGTATCCAATTTATCATTCCATTTCAAACATATGTACACATGAATACCAAATAGTTTGGAAAATGTTCTAGAGATACCAAAAGTGATACCAACAGTACGTATTAGTATTCAAATTAGATGAATAAATTGTTCAAATTAATGACTTCAATAAGCTACTTATTTTATACAGTGTATTGTATATATTATACGACTAATTTGAATAGTAAATTAGTTAATATGAATGTCTGACTCGTTTAACATGAACAAAATGCATATTGTTCCAAATGAATTTTTTTGTACCTCTAGGTGTCCTCTAAATATGTTGAAAAGGCAGATAATGTATAATTAATTTGACCTGTGGAATGATGTAGTCCAAGTAAAAAGTAAGAGCCGAAATAATCGGATAGATATCATATATATCAGGCTACAACATATAATTAGTTCCGTAGGGAAAAAAAAATAAAGAAGCACATCTACGTCGTAGGAACCGTATGATGACCGGGTCAGCTTAATTAGAATTTATTAATTACGAATATATAAAATAGTAGATTATAAACCAAATATAATTAGCTGATAGTGTAATAGTGTAATATTGAAAGCCAAGCCATTCATTTGGTTATGTATAACGACTGCAGGGTCCTACTACATTAAAGTCAACAAATTGAAGTATACAAATTTGCAATAACTTGAATAAATTTTAAATGTTAATACTTTTGTTGCAGTGTTTGAACTTTGAATTAAGATCTCTGATTGTTTTTGCCAATGCACTTTCGAGTTTGAATTGTTGGTTTATTTATTTTCTTCTTCTACTACCTCTCTGTTTTTTTTTTTCCTTTAATTATGGTTTATTTTGATTGAGGATTAATTATATAGATATGGTTATAGCTTATATAAACTATATATTTATGGCACTATTTTGTATGAGGAGGGTTCCAATGCCTCCACTTTTTAAATTTCAAATAACTCAAAATTTAAAACTCATTTTTTAAAACAAAACCGTTAGATTTAATCTATATCCTTTCATTTATGTATATGTAAAAAATCATCAAATTTGAATATTATTTTGTTTGACATCAAGGGCTTCAAAAAAATGTACTAATTTGAGCAATTTCTAGACGTTGATTTTTATAACTCATTGATTTATATAAAATAAAACAAAAAAGTGAAAAAAATTGTTATGTGCACGTAGAGAATATCATATTGATCAAATTTAACGGTTTTGTTTTGAAAAATGAGTTTTGAATTTTGAGTTATTTAAAATTTAAAAAGTGGAGGCATAATAGAGGCACAAAAAATAGAGGCATTGGAACCCTCCTCATTTTGTATATACAGGTTAAAGTATGGTATATAACTATGAGGAGGGATCCATTGACAATGGCTATATTGACAATCTTGATAATGAGGGTTTTCAAAAAAATTATAAAAATTCATAAAAAATCGTAAAAATGAAAAAAAAATTTATAGATGCATTACTTAACTTATAGATTAATGATGTTTCAAGTTTCAATCAATTTGAATAACGTTTGATGCCTTATCAAAATTTTATACACTTTTTAAGAGTTGTAATTTAACGGGTCTTTAAAGAGCTATCAAATGTCGCTTAAATTGAATATAATTGGAAACATAATCAATCTATAAGTTAAGTAATACTTCCGTAAATTTTTTTTTAATTTTTAAGACTTTTTGTAATTTTTTATAAATTTTTGAAAAATACCATTGTCAAAATAATCATTGTCAATGGATCCCTCCTCTATAACTATATATATACACATCCAGATCTTAATTTATGCTGGAACATATGTCATGCATGTCAGTAAATAGCCACACAAAATGTTACAAAATTTGGTGTGCCCAGGATAAAATTTGGAACCAATATATCCTCCTTTCATGCACAGACCAAATTAACCTTTTATTTTTTGTGTTTGACTTTGGAGAGATGCTCTCTGTGTGCTTTTATTGCTTGAAAGCTGCACTTGACCCACTCTACTTATCTAATATAATAATATGTTTTTTGTTCAATTTGCACATCTTTGAATTAAGATGCATGGTGAGAATGTTTTTGCAAATTCAACCTGATCCTAATTAAGTATGTTTCATGGTTGAGATTAACTTGGGAAGGGTAATTACACCAAGGGAAGAAAAAAAGGAATTGTAACATATATTCTTTCTAATTAATTAATTAGTGGCTGTGCCGATATGTTTTTTTTTTTTTTTTTTTTTTTTAATGTGTGAACATCTCATATTGATTTTTTTTTACTTCTTTAATTATCATTTACCATATATGAAGAATTGAGCCGCATTTTATATAGTTGAGTTGACTTATATAATCATTAACTTCTTAGAGGGGTTGTAGGATGTTCATACGTTGTGTTGCATCATTTTATTGAATTGATAAATATTTTAAGTTTACTTTCCGAAAGATGTTGAATATATAAGAGTCGTAGTTTTATGTCAAAGGTTTTCCATATTCATGTTATTATATAATTAGTTTGATCTCTTTAATTCGTGCAAATATAAAAAGACAAAAAAAAATCTTAAATTATATATTGAATATTGGTATTATCTTATTTCCTAAATAATGCCTTCATTTTAAATATCCGAGAGATTTTTAATTATTTCATACGAATTTCAAAAAATAGAAAACGATGATTTAACTTGGTAAATAATAAAAAAATGAACGTATTGCATTCCAATATATTACATTTATTGAAGTTACCTAATAATAAAATTTGAAAGAGAGGCATGCATTACATGATTGAGAAACTGAATTCGACAATGAAAAATCAAATCTGAATAAACTGACCAAAAATGATTGTATAAAGTTATTGGCATAAAATAAGGAGTGACGTTTTTTTTTTTTTTTTTAAAAAAAAATAGCCTAAAGTAAATTTATTGAGCGAATATATACACAAACATATATATACCTAGCTAGGTGCTTGTTGAAGAACAAAGAAGACTTATTAATTTCTAGTATTGCATGTGTTTAGTGCTGGCTGATGAATTAATTTTCAATATTCTCAAAATTTAAGTACTGTTTTTTTTTTAAAAAAAAATAAAAGTACTTAAATTGTTTAATGCTTGTTTAATTCGTACTAGACATATATATGCTCACAAGTCATTCATAACATGTCACGAGTTCAACTGTTAGTATGCCACGCGCACATCAAAATGTGGAACAGAACAGTTTCTGGGTTAATTAATTTCACTGGACTCAATCGAATTAAATGTGGAATTATTTCAAAGAGGGGGCAGTTAAAACTTGGAGGCTAGCTATCTTGGATCGGGATCACCTGCTTTTCTAAAAAGAAAAGTTTAGAAAAGCAGACCCTGCTTTTATTGATCCGACGGTTAAAAAATACTGAAATACTTTGATATCGGTGCAACAAACACTAAAATACTTTGAAATCGGTACGGCAACCGATCCCGACCATCCGATGAGAAAAGCAGGCCCTGCTTTTCTTCTTAGAAAAGCAGCAGATTTTTATCCAGCTAGCTTGCACCGATGTGGTAAGGTGCATACATACATGGTCTATGGTCGGTTCAATATGTCATGGGATCGATATATCATATATTGCCTTTAATTTGTGGCCTTTAAATTGACATTTAACTGTCTTACGTGTGCTTTTAGGGTTTTTTTTTTTTTAATCTGATTTTGCTCTTTGAAAATAATATTCTAGAAGAATTTGATGTGTCGTGATTTCCGTATGTACTTTTTAATTATGTAAGAGTGACGCTACTATGTATGATCTTGAGGCCATTAAACGTACACTTTGATTAGCTTAACTCAAGGACATACTTAACTATATATTATTCATTGAATTTTGTATATCAAACAAAAATTTATATATTTAGAAAGGTTCTAAATACTTTCATGGCCGGATCTTTTATAAGATCGTCTATTTCCATATCATTATTTTATTATTATTTTGTATTCTACTTTATATATATATTATAAACCAAATACTTCAAGAATTCTAAATAGAAATTTTCTGTATCCATGATATTTTGATAAGAATCTAATAAGATATAAATCATAATTTGAAGATGTTTAGATACTATATAATGTAGACATAATTCTTATTATGCATGTTAAATTATTTATTAAGCAGATTGAGTGTACTTTGCTATGCAAACTATTTATTGTTCTATTTTTTCTTCTCGCTCTCATACGTTCTTTAGTAACTTTAAAATTATGTTTATGTGATTTAATAGTGATTTGAGTATTTGATTTTAAATTTGAGGAGGGATCCATTGACAATACTCTAAAATTCATACAAATGAAAAAAAAAAGTTTATTGATGCAGTATTTAACTTATCCATACTGTTTCAAGTTTCAATCAATTTGAATCGTTTGATGACTTATCAAAATTAAATATACTTTTTAACAGTTGTAATATAACGAGTCTTTGTATCAAATATCACTTAAATTAAATATAATTGGAAACATAATCAATCTATAAGTTTAACAATACTTCCATAAACTTTTTTATTTTTGAGAATTTTAATTATTTTTTTTTTAATTTTGAAAAAAAATCTATTGCCATAATTGGGAAGATAAATATTGTCAATGGATCCTCTTTAAATATATAGTTTGTATTATTCAACTTAATATTACAAAGATTTCAATTAACTCGTTAATATTTCAAGATAACTTGTTAGTGTTTCAGTTTGAATATATTATACATAACTACAATATTTATTTTGTTATCTATATATTTGAACCCTAATCTAGAAGTTTTTCAAATACGATGGAGATTTAAAAAAAAAAAAAAAGAGAGAGGAGAGGTCAATTAACAATGCTTATCTTGCAATGAGGAATTTGAAAAAAAAAATCATAATAATTAAATGAAAACAATAGATGTATTTTTTTTTAACTTATAGATTAATATTATTTCAAATTTCAATAAATTTGAATATTATTTGATAATTTATCAAAATTTATACACTTTTTAGCCGTTATATTTTAGATATTAAACAATACTTCTATAAACTTTTTTTTACTTATAAAAACTTTTAACAACTTTTTACAAAATTTTTAAAAGAACCGTTATCAAGATTGTCAAAATAAACATCAGTGGATCCCTCCTCAATAGAAAATACAAATACAGATGCTTCATCTCGAAAGAAAACTACCATGGATGCGCCCAACACGAAACAAGATATATATATATATATATGGGTAAATTTTCTAGGAGGTCACTGAAGTTTGCTCCATATACATAATTGGTCACTGAACTTCTATTTATTTATTTTTGGTCACTCAACTTTGATGTTTATCCAAATTTGGTCACTCCGTTAGTTTTTCCATCCAACTTAACGGAAAAATTAACATGACATCAATTTTAGAGTTTACACATATATTTTTTCAATGTAAAACTTAAAAAGTGAGAATTTAATGATACAAATTATTTTTTATTTATTTTTTATATTGTAATAAAATATTTCATACTTCTAAAATGTTAAAAATTAAATTTACATGAGAATATTAATTAAAATGATTTCGAAAAAAATAGTTTTTTTGAAATAAAATGAACGAAATTTTAATTTGTTTCTTACATCTCACATATTCTATATATTCTATATGGAAAAAGTATATGTGTAAACTCTAAAATTGATGTCATGTTAATTTTTCCGTTAAGTTTGATGGAAGAACTAACGGAGTGACCAAATTTGGATAAACATCAAACTTGAGTGACCAAAAATGAATAAATAGAAGTTCAGTGACCAATTATGGATTGAGAGTAAAGTTTAGTGACCATCCAAAAAATTTACCCATATATATATATATATATATATATATATAGTTAGATTAGCAGATGATCCGGAATGTGAAAAGTGTGGTAGTGTGATAGAGATTTATAACATCACAAATTCACAAGTGATAGAGCTGGGACAGTTATGTCATGTGTTCTCCTTTCTCCATGTGAAAATCCGCAAAGCCAGTGGACGAATAGAGGGGATATTGATTGAGATGTTTGGCCGTTTTTATTCAAAACTAACTAGACCCTCTTTAGTAAGGGCAACTAATAGCTAGACCTAGACATACACTCTTATGTTGTGGGCATGCAATCTTATATACTCTTAAATGCCATATTAATTAATGTGTTGGTACATGCATGAGATCATGCACGAATTAGGGTTTATAATCAGGCAGAGAAAACCTTTTTTTGTAAAAAAAACTTTAGTTCCATGCTTCCATAACAAGGATGAAATCAATTATGTCAGTTAAACTGAAGGTTGGGTATAAATTGTAATGCAAAATAGCATGGTATCTTAATTGTGGCATGGCCGATATCATGATGAAGGATATTGATTGAACCTTTTTACCACTTTATATAATTTTTCACACGCATGTTTGCAAAGGACAATGTTATTGATGAAGGATATTTAATGAACCTTTTAGATAGGAAACTAGATAATTGTTTGCTAGATTGTTTTTTTTTTTTTTAAATAGGAATGCAATATAATCAATACAATTTTTTTTAAAAAAATTATTATCAGCAGTGTACATAACTAACTACTCACTGTAAAGTAGACAAAATATTTCTTTCTTAATTTAGTAAATAATATTAAATTTGGCATTCATTAATTAAGCACTACTAAATAATCCAATTGCCAAATTAACTCACATGAAAGATTAAAAAAAAAAAGTTCCATGAAAAAAAAAAAAGATGATTCTGAAATTGCAATTTAATTCTGGTAAAAAAAAAAATGGAGGGCACAAAAAAGTCAAAAGTGCCTCCAGTGAGCAACGTGGCAGGACATGCCGCTGTCATCTCAGCTAATCCCATTAAATTCCAAAAGTTTGCTTTTGTGCTTTAATACCCTGATTTGCAAGGATATTAAGATCCTCTGTGGCATTTGTTATTGTATTTTAAGAAAACCCCAGAAAGTCAGAAGAAAAAAGAAATCAAATGCTATCTGTTGCATTATTATTACGTCATTCATTCATTCTAATGCAACTGTTGAATAATCAAAATGCAAAACATTCTCGTAGATGTGACATGTGACAGATAAATTTTTAAATGGATTAGAAACAGTAAAAACAGCTACTGTAATAGAGTATATATGGATCAAAAAATATATATATATCAATATGAAATCAAATATGTATCTGTGGTTTTATACAATCCAGAAAAATAAAACAATTTTAACAATAAATTGGTATTTTTTTAGCGTAAATTAAATAAATCTATTGTTATGTGATCATAAAAACTACAGAAGAAATGCACCAAATAAATAAGAAATTAAGAACAAGACGCAAAAAGAAATGAATCACATTAAAACTTTTTTTTATCCCTACTTCACAAAAAAAAAAAAAAAACTTTCTTATTACCTAATTATGATTTGAATTAACATTATTATAACATCTAAGTTCACAACATGCAGTACATGACTCCTAAATTCTAATCATAAAATTTTCTTGGAACACTAATTATTAAATATCATTCTCAATATCTCAACCAATTGAGAATAAAAATATATTATTGTGATTCTAAGTTCCTAACGAGCAAACTGTACATGACAAAAAATATTGTCCATTCTCATTACATTAGGAATTAAATTGATATCATGAATTGATGAACTATTATAAGTTCCTAACAAACTGTACATGACATATTCCTTGTAACACTAGTAATAAAATATTAATTATGTGTTTATCCAATGAACAACTAATAATTAGATTATGTGACTTGATGAGTTCCTAACAAACTGTTCATGCATGAGATCACAATCATATCAAATCACTCGAATAATCCAAGCAGGTAGACATGTAGCAAATCGATTTTTTTTTTTTTTTTTTGAGATAAAGATCTGGATTTTGAACTCGCAACCCCCACACAAAGAGCGTTACCCTTAGCCACCAGACCAAAGGCCGGTTTTGTAGCAAATTGATTATATAATAATAATATAATAACATTGCCACACAAATCCTCATACAGTGGTCACAACTCACAACCACAGATTGAAGTTAATTGAAGGCTCACAAGACAAGAGCCTCCTCCAAGTTTTCAGCAAAGCACCACGTGTCCTGCTTCGCATTCCATCCTTCTCCAACCACAAATCCCCAAAATACCCTTTTAATCTTGACACTCACATGGTGAATTAACATTTAAGCCGACTGATCATGAGGGCAGAACAGTAAACCAACCCCTTTGAACTGCCAACTCTCATCCTGCATAAATAAATACAGCCCCAGTCAAGTGCCATCATAATTCATAATTCTGTAGCTCAGAAATTTGGCAACTTAAAACCATTTTTAATCTCCTCACTGATCAACAAATCTTGAATTTACAAGCAATCAAGCATGGATGATAACATGATCTTTGATGATCCCTCACAGCCTGTGTTTTCACCTTCTTTACCGGACGGCATAGCCTTCGCTGTGTCGGACCTGCTGCTGTCCGGTTCGAATGCCATCGACATGATCTTCTCTCACGTGCCGCCGGCTGCACCGCCGCATCCCTCAGAAGCGACGCTCGGCTCCTCGGTGTACCTCCGCCACACCGAGCTCCTTCGTCGGTTTGGCGGCACTGGTACCGCCTCTAAACTCTCGCATCGCCAATTGTACGACCAATTGGCATGTACCAGCAGCAGTACCAGTTACGGTGCCAGAACTGGTAACGGTAATGGTAATGGCAAGACGAAATTGTACCGGGGGGTGAGGCAACGGCACTGGGGCAAGTGGGTGGCGGAGATCCGCTTGCCACAGAACCGGATTCGGGTCTGGCTCGGGACGTACGACTCGCCCGAGGCAGCCGCTTTCGCATACGACCGTGCTGCGTACAAGCTACGCGGTGAATACGCAAGGTTAAATTTTCCCGGTTTGGCAGACGGTCCAGAGTGCCCTGGGCCGCTCCAAACACTCCAGCTGGCAATCGATACCAAAATACAGGCGATATGTCAGCGACTGGCACGCCAAAGACGTGCCAGGAACAAGGCGAAAAAAGAAATGGCCAGTAAGAAAAAGACCGAAGAATCGGTTTCGGTTTCACGGTCCGATACATCGTCCGCCGGTTGCTCGAGTATGGGCAGCGACATGGCTGGCGGATGCCCCGAGATTACGAACCGCGACCACTCGCTCGACATCATGAACGACGGCGCATCGTACTCGCTCGAGCACATGCCTTCCTTCGATCCGGAACTGATTTGGGACTGGTTAGAGTAATCAATTAGTAGTTCTGTAGCAGCATTATAAGTGGAAAATAAGAGAGTGGATATTGAATAAAGGATAGGGATACATTCTGATCTTAGCCAAGTAAAGGCTTGGAATTGAAAGCAAGCCTTTGCATAAGCAAAGTAGTTGAGGTGCATTACTACTTCCTTGTACCTTTCTTGATGTAACCTTTTTTTTTGCAGGTTTTTGCAAGTCAAAACCGGTTTTATGATTAGTACTTGTATCATTGTAACACTATTTTTTTGAGGAAAAATCAGTCTATATAGTATTATATATAGTCTATTTATTTATTTATTTATTTATTTATTTTTTTGAGATAAAGATGAGGATCAGGCCACTTAAATTTGAATGTATGTAAAAAGCTCTAGAAAAACCCCTAGGCACTGTTTGTTTCCCGGATAAAATTGGAGATAAGAGGGATAACTCTTATCACCTGTGAGAGTGGTGATAAGAGTTATCTCTCTTATCTCCACTTTTATCCTCAAAACAAACACTGCCTGCCCTAGAGCGTTGCCCTTAACCCTAGACCAAAGGCTGGTTCTGTTACAGTCTATTGTTATCAAACTTATCAATCAATGAGTGCTTAAATGAATGCTAAAATTTCAACTGCCATTAATAGCTCATATATATGGTCCGTGTTCGACGCTGATTGGTTCAGTTCATAGTACATTTTGTACAAAATATTCAAAGCAAAAAAACCAAAAAAAGGGGAAAAAAAATAAAGAAAAGACATGCTGAAAATAAAGTATATTTACCAAGGCCAAGTGATAATACCGGTAACCCGGATAACTCGATGTTCCAGTACGGTTCGTGCCAACCGTTCACGGTGAATATACCGGCGGTACAGATACCTGTACCGGCACTGCTGCCTGCTTGAAATCCAGGCCAGCAGTAGGCATCCTCATTGCTGAGCTCTCCTCGACTGATACCGAGTCTCGGGTGCCTCTGATCTGATTTAGCCTCTCTTGCGCCCCGCCACAAAGCTTTTCCAACCGAAGACCGTTTCCTTGTTGCATCTTGTAAACCTTCAGTATGTTAAACAAGCCTCCTACGAAGAACAGGAGGCATGCAAACATGCATAACCATGACCAACTCTTTGCCTACATAAAATTTTGCACAATTAAAAATTTGAAATGGTTGAAATATAAAAGACTTTAAAAACAAGTAAATTATGTTATGAATTTTGGTCATTTTTTTTAGGACCATGCATTACTAGTAAGTAAAAAACAATTTTTAAGCAATAAATTTCAAGGCATTAGTCAAAATGGAGGACAGAACCTGAAATTCCTTTCTTCCTCCAATTTGACCTTTTCAACATTCCCAATTCTGTTTTGATGTAACAGTAAGTTAAGACTGAATTAAGGTTGAATAGGTAAATCGGGCATAATTGCAAGCCGTCCATTCACAGTTTTGTGATAAAACTTATTTTTGGTTGCAGTTCAGTGGAGATCAGTTTACAGGAAAGCAAGTTCTGTGCACAATCATGAGAAAAATCCGCTTATATGGTTCCTCTGCATCATTAGCAATCAAAGGTGGATTTGCTATTGCGCTTAATGACATGCATCAGTGTTATTTAACGTTCTCTAAGACAAAAATGATAAAAAAAATTGCACTACATGTATTGATCTTGTACCATTGCAATGGCAATTCTGGATAGTATACCAGAATTCAAGATCTGTGATTAAGAGAAAATTGTTGGTATGGAACCATTATTTTCAACATCAAGTCAAATTATGATGTATTAGAATAAGACATTTCGGAAAGCAATTAGCACGAGACTATAACTTAACCTAAACATAGTACGGGGTCAAAATTGATACACGACGGAGGTAGGCCCGCTTAGCAAAACAATAACAGACCTGATGTGCATGATTCTAAATGTGAAAAAATTATTAACCTAGCTAAATTCTCTAAACATATTCTAACTGTTAAAGGCGGAACATTCTGTGCATTGTAGTTTTCTACAGTAGAAAAGAACAGTGCAATTTTTTTTTTCTTTTTTTAAGGTTACATGCCGTGTACTGTATAGCGTTGGGTTGTCGATCGATGACGGTTGTAGATTTGCACTATATATTACATGGAGAACCCTTTAAATTACGGTAAATATATTTTAATCGTATTGTACGAGTATTTTTCTTTACCATAATATCTCGGTCGCGCGCAACCTTCCTAGTATGTTCTCGACTTCTCGCCTTCTAATGATAAGCATATACATACATGAGACTTAATATATGCCTATTTCTATGCTACACTGATTCTGGTAAAACTAGGTTACACATAGATAAGAACCCCCCCCAAAAAAAAAAAAAAAAAAAAAAAAACATTTCAGTACCAGTAGAATTGAAACCAACAAGACTTCTTGAAACCTACTCGTGCATATCTGTATAGTTCGGACATGCATCTCTAAATAGGCCCTAAACATGTCAGATATTATGGAAATTAGGCTCCTATCAGTCTACAAGGAATGCTATATCGAAATTTATTATACTAATAAATTGCTTTGCCAAAAAGTTTGGCAGACAACAATCGACGTTTGTCAATCATTAACTACATAGGCTACCCAAGCTCAAGTATTGTCGACTTCACATAATTGAAATTCAAATGCACGACTAATGTTGTATTTGTACCAATCATATAAGCAAAGCGAGAGCATATGTTCGTAATTCATTTAAACATCCGTTAACCTCTACTGATTCAATCAAAACTCACCACTGTTCCTGATCCCCGCTGATCAACATCTGCATATGCATGTCGCCGATTGAAGAACCCGGCAACAAAGAAAAGAAGGCTACCCATGAGGAATGGCACATGGACGCTTGTTTGTAGGATTTGGGTTTGGCTATCGGCCCGCTCGTATATTTGGCAACTGTTATGAATGGATCCCAAAACCCATAACAGCGGGCCTGCGATAAGGCAATTTGTGGCATGCCTCCTTGTTTTGCCGTCGTATGCTGTGCCTATCTGAAATTTGATAGCTTAAATCATTATGAGGTGTCCTAAAAGCAGTTGTTAGTGCCGAACCATGCTAATTCGACCCACATTATATTACATTTTGTCGACAAAATAGCCCCCCATTTAGCTTAATTATGCACAGGCTTACCGTGCTAACGATCATGTATACAAATAATTATTATGCATTCAATGATCAAGTACTTAATTTTTTAGTTAGTTACTTACTTATTTATCTGTATAATTATGCATTTACTAGTAATTGGTAAACATATCGAGATATATCAATCTATGGTTGTTAAACTTACATAACCAGTAAATGAACTCCATTACATATTTATTTATCCAAAAATCAGAAAATTCACCCCTTATATATATTAATATATAATTCCAATCAATTTCTGATACGCGAAAAAAATGATGACACTACAAGAAACAAATGAAAATGAATTTAACTAGTACAATTGATTGACTATATAACTGTTAATTATACCTGAGAGAGAAGCAGCATCACTCCAACAAATACCAGTACCGACCCGACAAACTGAACAACAGGCACAAGGAGCTCCACAACTCCGAGCTGCGTATCGTACCGCACCATCCCGATCCGGTACCCTACGCCGGCAAGATGCGCAGCCAGGTCATGCAGATTGACTGCTGCCACAAGAACCAGGCCAATCAGCACCACCACCAGGCCACCTTTGCTCATGACACCCGGTAACTGCGCTGTGAACCCGGCAAACAGGAGGAACACTGCTAAGACATAAATGCCTGAGTTGATGCACTCCCAGTACCGGTTCCGGTTGCCGCCCCGGGGACCGTACAGCCGGCTCTCCCTTGCTGAGGCAAGCTTCACCATGTTTAGTGGTAGAGTTGTGTATGACAATGAGAGATTTGAGGATTTTTGCAATGTTTAGGAGAGGTTTTTCACATTTTTTTTTTTTTTTGTAACAGTGATTATAATTAAGCGGCTAGTGGAGTGAGAATATGCAGTGTGTACCATGTACGTGTCAACATGCATGCATGGAGGTGCTGTAACATGTCAGAAATTAAACAACTAATTAATTTGATCTAATTAAATTGTATATATGTCCTTTGATTTTATCATTATTTTTATTTTTATTTTGGTCCTTGAGAGTATTAAAATTTATATGAATATATAAATGTTTCAACTTTTACAGAAGTTCATGAATGAATTGAACTGAAATGGAACTGTGGACCTCTGAAAAAGATATTTTTTATCATGATAGTATGTGTTATGAAATGCATACAAATATTATGTGCAGTTAGTTTATTATATTTATATCCACACATAATAAATACCACATATAACTGATATATTTAATTTGTGCAAGTTAGCATAATTATCTAATAGGTTATGCAGAGATTGACAGAAGAAAATGTAAAATATGATTTTGGACTATGGTGGATAGCAAAGCATCAAAGGGTGAGTACAAACTGGAGTAATACCTAATGTTTATAGAAAAACCGTCCATAGCGTCCATAGGTTACATTCCGGACATTTCGGAACTATCTGTTACATTCTGTACACGTCTATGAACGTGTACGTGGACAGTTTTTCTCATGGACGCAAGATGTTTCTCTATAAACTGGAACCTAATACAACAAAGTTTAAAGGATGAGTACAAACTGGAGTAATACCTAATGTCTATAGAAAAACCGTCCACAGCGTCCATAGGTTGCATTCCGAACATTTCGGAACTATACTGTTACATTCTGTACACGTCT
The DNA here is from genome assembly GCA_030179965.1 of Cyperus esculentus. Classification (NCBI taxonomy): domain Eukaryota; kingdom Viridiplantae; phylum Streptophyta; class Magnoliopsida; order Poales; family Cyperaceae; genus Cyperus; species Cyperus esculentus. Next base: position 2,003,205 of record JASGLE010000025.1, on the reverse strand, counting down.
ATGAACGTGTGGACAGTTTTTCTAATGGACGCAAGATGTTTCTCTATAAACTGGAACCTAATACAACAAAGTTTAAATGATGAGTACAAACTGGAGTAATACCTAATGTCTATAGAAAAACTGTCCACAGCGTCCACAGGTTGCATTCCGGACATTTCGGAACTATACCGTTACATTCTGTACACGTCTATGAACGTGTGGACAGTTTTTCTAATGGACGCAAAATGTTTCTCTATAAACTGGAACCTAATACAACAAATTTTAGGGCCGAAATGAAATGCTACCCTCTCTTTATTTAGTTCATCATGAATTCTGGCCCATTGAGGGGCATTACAGTGCGTTTGTTTTGGGCCTCTTCTATATAACTTCTCTTGGGCCTGCAACCAGTAATTACATAATGCTGGGCTTAATAAGCGGTTTAGGCCGTAATCATGGTATCTAATGCATGGAGACTGGGGTGAAACCAACAAAAAAGGTAGCAATAAATTGAGGATAAAGAAACTATACTACTTTATTTTTGGGCCCCTTTATTTTCTACGAAGACAATTTTTGTGAAACTTCTTATTGAATCAAACGATCTTTTTTTTTACTAGCAAGAAACCCGTCAATTTCCGGGCGTTTCAAATTTTGAGCTCATGTCGTGTAATACATATAACGTGTTTTGGTTTTTGGCTAAGTATTTACCATTCAAATTTTATCTTTACACTAAATTAACTCATTGAATTTTAGAATATAAAGTACTAATTCCTCATTATAGTAAACTCTAATCAAATTGATGTCTTCCATACCAAAATTGATATATTTCCATTTTTGAAAAAACCAAAATGGAGAGGAAGTTGTATAAAAAATTGGAGAACATCAACACCTTTGAAATCAATGCATTTTGATCTCTACCGTTGATTAAGGAGTAGAATGAGAAATAAAAAAAATTGAAGAAGAAGAAAAAAGGTTCCAAGATGTAGAATCTATGTTAAATCATCACTTAGCAAAATGGAGACGTCCAATATTTACGTGCTTTATAATATAGTATAGAAGTATAGATAGTATAGATATAGATATTGATAAAACAAATATATTCCAAGTAGACGAATGACCTCTTCAATTCTTAACTTTTAACGCTATAATTTTATTTTTATATATAAATCAAAATTTAAGAAGCATTCTCATTTTTTACTATTTTCTTTCCTGTTATTGTACTTTTCTGTACTCAGAATTCAGAAACATAAAGTCTAATTAACATAGCAAAATAAAGATGATTTGCTGATCAAATTCCTCATGGCAATGACATGTTTAAAAAAAAAAAAAAACACACACACACACAACTGTTTTTATTATAATATGAAGGACGAAAATTTTGTTATAAATAAAGGAAAAAAAATAGTACACTCAAAAATAAAAAAAATCTGAAGTCGTAAATAGTTTTTTTATAAAACTCAAAAGTATGCAATAAAAGAGAAAAAGAAAATAGAGAGAGCAAAACAAAACTCTCCAAAGAAGATTTTTCATCCCACAAAACCCGAGTGCTCATCCTCTAACTTACTGCATTTTGCAGTTCGTGGTTTGAGCCGTTGGATCGTCTCAAGATCCGAGCTGAAACGAATCTCGAGACAATCCAACGGCTGAAGTTGTGAACTGCACAATGCCATATAGCAGGGGATATGAATTTCCCCAAAACCCTCCTCTCTTCTTCACTTCCACTCCTTCCCTTCTCTTCCCACTTCACCGTATACACTCTCCCTTTCCCTATCTAAAAACTGGATAAAAATCTGCTGCTTTTCTGATCGGACGGTCGGGATCGGTTTGCGCACAGATCTCAGAGCACTTCGGTATTTTTTGCACTAATCTCAAGATACTTCGGTGTTTCTCAACCGTCGGATCCCGATCCCTAAAAAACTCCACAAATCGATATTTCCTCACTCCAATCTTCAATCTGTACTATTACCTCCCTCATTTCTAGTTCAACCATGGATGCCCAACTCCTCTATTCACCTTCCAGGCCCTGCCCCTTGCCTCTCCTCCTCTCCTCCTCCACTCCATACCACCACCACCACCTCTTCTCAAAAACCCACCTCCCAATTCCCCTTACTCTCCCTTCCTTCCATGGCCAGACCCTCTCCATCCAGCAGAGGCAACCCAATTTCATCCCAAAGAAGAAGAAGACTTTGTTCTTTCCTGTCCGGGCGGCGGCGCAGGTGAAGCGGAGGAAGGAGATGTCCTTCGACAAGGTAATTCAGAGGGATAAGAAACTGAAGCTTGTGATGAAGATTAGGAGCATTCTGGTAAGCCAACCGGATCGGATCATGAGTGTTCGGGAACTTGGGAAGTTCAGGAAGCACCTCGGGCTGACGAGGAAGCGCCGGTTCATTGCCTTACTGAGGAAGTTTCCGGCGGTTTTTGAGATTGTCGAAGAGGGCGTGTATTCGTTGAAATTTAGGCTTACCGAGGAGGCCGAGAGGGTTTACTTGGAGGAATTGCGGGTGAAGAACGAGATGGAGAATTCTGTTATAACCAATCTCCGAAAGCTTCTGATGATGTCTCTAAACAAGAGAATTTTGATAGAGAAGATTTCGCATTTGAAGGCTGATTTGGGGCTCCCGGTCGATTTTCAAAGCACCATTTGCGAGCGGTATCCGCAGTATTTCAAGGTGGTACGCACTGACCGTGGGCCAGCTTTGGAATTGACCCACTGGGACCCTGCGCTGGCTGTTTCAGCCGCCGAGGTAACCGCTGAGGAAAACCGTATTCGAGAGATCGAGGAGAGGAATCTGATCATAGACCGGCCGCCTAAATTCAATAGAGTTAGACTTCCGAAGGGGCTCGGCCTCTCGAAAGGGGAAATGCGAAGACTGACTCGATTCAATGAAATCCCCTACATATCGCCTTACGCAGATTTCTCAGAAATTAAGTCCGGTACGATCGAGAAGGAACGGCATGCGTGTGCAGTGGTACATGAAATTCTCAGCTTAACTGTAGAGAAGAAAACACTGGTTGATCATCTGACCCATTTCAGGGAGGAGTTTAGGTTCTCGCAACAGCTCAGAGGGATGCTGATCCGGCACCCCGACATGTTCTATGTATCGTTTAAAGGGGACCGGGACTCGGTTTTCCTTAGAGAGGCGTATAAAAACTCTGAGCTCGTGGAGAAGAATAGGTTGTTGGTGTTGAAGGAGAAGATGCGAGCTCTGGTGGAGGTACCGCGATTTGGGTACCGGAAGACTCGCCCAGAAAGTGGGCTCGAGGCGAATGTAGTTGCTGATGGCCAGGATGTAATTGAGGAAGAGTCGGAGGATGATTTTTCAGATATAGAGGACTTTTCTGACGGCGATGATGGGTCTGATGTGGAATTATTGGGAGACGAGGACGATGCTTGGAGCGATGAGGATGAGTTTGAAGAAGCGGATGGAATGTTAAATTTTGATGAGGGAAAAATGAGAAATGTGGAGAAGCCAAGAACAGATGACAAAAATCGCGTACCTGTGTTTCCTGATGGGAGGCCGAGGGAACGGTGGTGATCGAAAGAGGCGAGCAAGTGAAGTTTCTTCGAATTCGCTTCCTCTTAAGCACATGTGAGTTCTGAAATCTTGTTATTTAGCTTAATAGGATAAATTGCTACGAATCTCGAATCTGGCATGCCTGCAAGTTTAGGGTTGAGTCGGGATTAGTTGAGCTTAGTAGTGGCAGAATTTCATAATTTAATGTTAATTGTGCAAATTCGGTTAGGTCAATGGTACCAGCATATACTGATATAATATTTCACTGGTCTATTGGACTACTGGCGCATTACACTACTTATTGGATTTCTATGCTACTTAGGTTTAACAAATGCCCGATATAATGTTTAAGTATTTGCATAAACTATTCTGAACTATATGAACTTTGACTGGAAAAAAATGACGAATTTGCCCTAACATTTGCTATATCTGTTATGTTGTTAACTCCATACTGAGACCAATGAATTGAGCTATTCTAAACTAAATATTTTTTTGTACCTAAGTACTTCTTTTTCCTATATGTTTCATCCATTGTTTTGCAAAACTGTCACTTGTAATAAGAGAAACATGAATACAAAGTTAGACTGTCTGGTAGGACTTATTCTAAACTAGAGTTCGTTTAAAACGATATAGGTAAAAAGAACCAAGACGTGTTTTATTTTTTAACTGATATCCTTTTGTTTCGAACTTTTCCCTTGCAGACTGTATTGCTCCTGCTAAGAACACAATGGGAAACAGGAGACCCGCGAAATCTCATATGAAGTCTCAGAAATCTCCCATTGGGATGACACAATTCAATTATTCTGGATTGTCTGATTAAAAAGATGCAATGTGTCACAGAAATTTTGAACTAATTTTTTTTTTTCTTCTTCTATTGTTGTACAATTCGAGCTGTAATATGTTGACAGAAACTAATATGTAGTCTTGAACATGCAGTTCACATTCATGTTGTGTAGATTACTGATTTTACTGCTATAAATTTATTGATTTTTCCCCAAACTTTTCCAATGATTTACTTGTCCTGATGTATTTCTTACAACATGTAAATATACTTTTTATATTTCTATTCTTTAGGGTACTACTACTACTGAAAATATCAAGGGTCTGTTCGTTTGCTCAGAAAAAAACCCGGAAAAAATCTTTCGGCGGAAATGAACTTTTCGCTCCGTTCGTTTAGAATTAATCACAAAATCTACGGAATAGCTCATTCCGATTTTGGGGGAAAACAACCGTTTTCGTTTTCCACATTTTTTTGGCGCAAATTTAAAGGAAAAGCTTGGACGCGATGGATTGCCTTCTCCCTCGCGTTCTGCTCGGTGTAACCTTCGTTCCGGCCTCTCTCGCCAGCGTCACTCGAGATAACCAGCCTCTGCTCCATGATACTCGTTGCTTTGGTACTGCAATGCAATTCAAAGATCAGAGCTGGGAGAGAGAAGAAGAGGCAGAGAGGAACGAGAGTCGAGAGCGAGACTGCGTCCAACTGAAAGAGGTGAATTTTTTCTCTCTCTCACCGATCAAACCCTTCTCAGATTTACATGTTAAATGAGAGGTATGATAAAAGAAGAGGAGTTGAGGTTAAAACAAGGAGGATCAAATGCTATCAGTACTTGAAGCCCAAAACGCCAATTTTTGTGCTCTTATCACACTTTCACCACAGGTTTGCAGTTTCCCTTGTTTGTAACTAATTTTTTCAAACTTTTGGGTTAGGAATGTAAAGAAAATATTGATTAGTTATTGAGATTGAATTGTGAGTTTTGATTGGTAATTGCTCATGAACAATGAATAATTGATTCTCACGTGATTAGTGGCTGCCCATGAGGTGTTTGATAAATTTCCCATACCACAACACTTCAAGCACATAAGCATGTCTCTTAGTATTAACGATATCTAACATGTCAATGTAGTGCTAATTGAATTAAGTATCAGAATTGATTGGTTTGCCACTGGTTTGGTCTATAATAATAGCTTATACTGCTATTGGTTTGGTTATGATGGCTAATGAAATGTGGCTGACAGTATTTTAGTTTGCATGTTGAGTAAATCGGTGAGTACAACTAATGATAGTCTTGCATGACATGGGTCACAACTCTGAATGGAGAAATTTTAGAGAGATGATCGCAAATATAAAATGTGGCAGAGGGATCATGATTTACCGCTTGAGTAAGCAGCTACTCAGATACATATCTACATAAACCAGCAAGTCCCTGAAATATATTCTGATATAAATTGAAGTAACTGACAGCCCCCTATACAAATTCATGTTGTTTGTGCATGCTATATGTTCAGAGGGTTGCAGTACGCGGGCCACATATACTGGCCAATTTTGCGTGCAGAACGGGGGGCTGTTTCAGAGGCTTTCCGCCGGAACATTTCAGAAGGGAGTATGATATTCATTTGAAGCTATGCACAGAATCTTATAAACGCATAAGCTCCTGTGATCAGACCATCAAATTGGCATGGAGTTTTTATTTTTCTGCTCCTTTAGTTCTTGTTAGGAGTTTTTACTTTCTTTTGTTCAATTTGCTGCATTTTTTTTATTACAGTTGAGTAGTGGTAATGTAAAGGAAGTCTTATTTAAATTCAATGAAATCATCTACGGGGTATTCCTCAAAAAAATAAAATAAAATAAAATAAGAGGGCAAAAGAGGAAAAGCTGATAAAGATGTAGATTTAGATGTACATGATTCTGCCTTAGTGGCTACTAGCCTACTACTAAATTCTAGTGTTATATTCATATTTTGGTGACTGTACTAAGGTTGTAAGTAGAATGCTGTGCATGCATATGTTTTCTAGTCGTATCTGCAAATAGGTCATTTGTATTATTCATGAAAAGGTTAAACGCATAGTGATTGTTTTTGTTCTTTCATTCTGATGTTTCTTGCTGTCTCATGTTCAAATATTCAAAACTTTTTATAATATTATTTATGAAAAACTTCAACATGTATCCTGGTTTGATCAGATTACCAAATTATACTGTTATTTACCAGTTAGTGCAAGAACACAGACTGTACAATTGAGCAAAAGCAAAAGCTTGCAGGTAATTTTGTGGAGTCAACCTGATTCCAGCATGTGCTGCTATCTCCATGTCATTTTCATTTTTCTTTACATTTTCCTTTCATTTCAAACGAACACATGGAAAATAAACTCTATTTCCTGTTCCTTTCAAATGAACACAAGGAATTACATTAACTTTTCCTTCATAAAATCATTTTCTGTGGAAAACGGCTTTCCAAATCTTTTAATGGCAAACGAACAGACCGCAAGGGAAAAGAACATGATATACAATGCACAGCTAGTAAATTTATTCATATACTTACAGTGACCAACTTTGTATATATTCACTGTTTACACTGTCAATTGGGATTCAGGAGGTTTTGAATGGAAGGCTTTACTGACCAATTTTTTTTTCTTTTAATTCAGGAGAAAATTTTTTTTTAGTGACAAATTTCTAAAGTTGAAATTTTGGAGTGGCTTAAAAGCAGAGAGGCTGAGGCTATTAATTGTACCGGCCCATTTTTCTGCTTGCTCATCCTCTGCTGCGCAGCGAATCAACGATGTAGATAATAGGAGGCATTTTCTGAGATTGTGTTGCACGACTTTTATAGCAGATCCAATGGTTAGAGTACTGCGCAGTAGAGGATATAAATTGCATTTTTCCTGCCAAAGTTAAGCCATCCAAGACTTGCATTTCCTCGTTAGATTGAAAAGTTTTGAACTAAAATCAGGCCTTCTGAACTAAAAAATGAACTACAAAGGACATGCATTTAGAAACACAAATACAGAACATTGTCTCAAAAAAGATGAGAAATTGTATAATGTTAATTTTGTATTATTCCATGCAAATGCAATGTTGCTATCGTTCTGCAGTATGCATGTTTGATGTTTCTCGTAGAATAATAGTAGAATAATCAGATATATTTTTCATATAAGAAATACATTGCATAAAATTTCGTGGTTAGATAGGGATATCAAATTGTCATAATTAGTACTAATTTACCTTGAATATGCAATGTCTCTTTGTACAATCTGGATGATAGATTTTGGGATGGTCAGGAAAATATTTTGGACTGTATATAAGAAAAGGTAATATGATTTGATGCCACTAAACCCCCCTTCGTTGTATTGTCATTAGCTCATATACACACATCTGATTGACTAACCGAGCATTTTTAGTGTGCTTTCAACTCAAATTATTACTCATTAGAAAGGGATAGGGCAACTAGAGACCCACACTGAATTATTAATTTAAACAAGTAAGCCTAACAAATAAAATTAATTACTAAAAGAAACCAAATCAACACTTTTCAACAGTACATACTACATATACATATACTCCAGGAATTTTCCAAGCATCCTCATTTTAACTATCGCACGTCCACACATACACAAAATTTGTAACTCTTATCTCAAATTATGTAATACTTAACTCAAATTTTGTAATAATGTGAACATTAATATTGAGGACACTAGATTAATATTAGTGTCTACATGTCCATATTGTTACAAAATTTGAGCTAAGAATTACAAAATTTGATATAAACGTTACAAACTTTGTGTATGTATGGTCATACAGATAGTTAAAATGAGTATACAGAGAAAATTCCTATATATATATATGTACTCTACAGTCTACACCTGAAGCTAGCATCACTGCACCAGCATATATATATATGAGGAGGGATCCCTTGACAATCCCTATTTTGACAATCTTGACAATCTAATATTTCAAAAATTTGTAAAAATTCATATAAATTTTCAAAAATAGAAAAAAGTTTACGGAAGTATTTCTTAACTTAGAGATTGATTATGTTTTCGATTATATTCAATTTAATTGATATTTGATAGCTTTTCAAAGATCCGTTAAATTACAACCGTTAAAAGTACACAAAGTTTTGATAAGTCATCAAACGATATTCAAATTGATTGAAATTTGAAACACTATCAATCTACATGTTAAGTAATGCAGACACATTTTTTTTTCCATTTTTAAGATTTTTTATGAATTTTTACAAATTTTTGAAATATTAGATTGTCAAGATTGTCAAAATAGGGATTGTCAAGGGATCTCTCCTCTATATATATTTTTGTTCTGTATATCAACACATTCTTTGCTAGCTGTGGCTGTTACACTTGGAAACACAAGAAGCTATGAGCTCTGAATCCTCCTCTGCCTCCATCGACCCGAGGAGCGGCTTCTGTGCTGCGACGAAGACATTCTACAGCATTCGCCCGCCCGTCACCCTCCCTCCTTCCTCTGCTCCCCTCTCCGTCACCTCCTTCGTCTTCTTGCTCCTCCCGTGCCCCCTCCCCTCCAACCCGGCTCTAGTCGACGCTTCCACAGGCGAGTCCATCTCCTACCCTAACTTCATCACACAAGTCGAGTTCCTCGCTGCCAACCTTCGTACCCGGTTCGCCGTCTCGAAAGGAGATGTTGTGTTTGTTCTGTCGCCGGCTCGGATGGATCTGCTGGTTCTTTACATGTCTCTCTTTTCGATCGGGGCCGTTGTTTCTCCGGCTAATCCTGCGTTAACGCCTTCGGAAATCTCACGGCTCGTTCGCCTCTCCAAGCCGTCCTTCGCCTTCACCACGAAGTCGACGTCTCGACTGCTCCCTCCGGATCTCAATGTCGTTCTCCTCGATGCACCGCACTTCAAGAACTTGCTCGAAACAACTCCGACTGATGTAGAGAACATGAAACGGATCGAAGTGTGGCAGTCGGACCTGGCGATGATCCAGTACTCGTCAGGCACCACCGGTCGGGTCAAGGCAGCCGCACTGCCGCATCGCTTCTTTATATTCATGGCTGCTCATCTCAATCATAGGCCAAAACTACGACGTGTTCAGGTAAAGATTCTTCATATCCAAAAAAAAAAAAAACAATTTTTTTTTTATTGAGGTGGCTGGCAAAACGCCGACCAATATTTTCAGTAAAAAAGAAAAAAAATAATTTAATTCAATAAAATTAGTTTTTGAAGTTAATCTATAACTTAAACAAGTGGACATATATAAGAGTGACATCGATCGTCGATCGAGATATTTATCCTAGCTAGCTTCGATTCGCACACAACGCAGGTGGTGCTGACAACTTCGCCGATGTTCCATTCCATGGGAATCGCTTCCTTTATCAAAGGAATTGTGCTAGGACAAACAACATTACGATTGAGTGGGGAACGTGTCACCATGGCAGACATAATGCAGGCGGCGAAACGGTACAAAGTGACGGAGATGAGTGTAGCGCCACCAGTTGTCGTGGCAATGGCGATGTCCCGGGACATCAGACCGGTCGACTTTGAAGCGCTGCTGGAGGTGGTCTGCGGCGGAGCGCCCTTGAATGTCGAATCTGCTTGGCAGTTTCAGAAGAAATTTCCTCATGTGCAGCTCTCACTGGTACAAACTAAACACATCATTGCAATAAATTAATCTTTTGTACTTAATTTTGGATATTTCATAATTTATTTTATTTAATATTTATTTTTTATGGCTTTTCTTTTGGATCTTTGAATTTGGACTAGTGAAAATGTCTTATAAATAGTACGTTGATATATCCCCATAAATTTTCCATACAAAGAAAAAAAAATTTGCAAGCTGTGAGATCATCATGGCCAGCAATTTTAATTGCTTTTAAATTACTCTTAATATTCAAGGAAATCATGCATGTCCGATTGCATTATTTTTTTTGGTTGATTTATGCTTTAAGCCTTTAACCATGATAGCGACAAGTGCTGGCTCTGTAGAAAATTTTGGTTTGTTCTTAAAAAGCACATGAAGTTGCTCACATAGTATGTTTGATTTTACGTAGGGGGCTTTGATTCAAAACGGTAAGAGCATCAAGAGACGTTGTAAAACACTCCTAAAACTAAAAATTGAGAATTAAGGAGAGAAAACTGTCTGCAAGAGATATCCAAACAAGTATCTCTATTTTTAGCATTCCCAAAACCAGAGCCAAATCGAGCTATTTTGGCCCAGTTTTTAGCACTCTCAATATGACTTTCCAAAACCAGAGCCAAATTCAGACCGTTCAAATATATTGGGATCCATATTTTGGCCCAGTTTAAATGTATTGGGATCCATATTTTGGGAATCTGTTGGAGATTGAGGTGAAATTAATTTGCTTCCAAAAAATTTAGGATGACACCCAATAGAGGTAGGTATATTGGGATCCATTTTTAGAGAGTATGTTGGAGATGCTCTAATTGCTTCCATAGTACTTGGAATTCATGCATAGTTAATAGGAAAACATGTAGAGTCCACCTATAAAGTTCACCCATCTACTCCTTTCTTACAATCTGACACACCGACGTGCACCTATATATATGCTTGTCACAGTTACATAAATGTTTACTGAAAACCGTAATGTATCTGTTTACTAGAAAATGATATATGTTGATCGGAAAGATATAAGCGTTTACTGAAAAATGATATTTGTTCATCAAAAATATGGTGGACCGGTGGATAGATAAAAGGGGTGGTCGCTACCTACGACTCTAGTTAATATATTCTTTTTTTTTTTCTGACGCATTTTTTTCAGGTTTACGGATCGACTGAAGGAGGCGGCATCTCTGCGATGATAAGCCCGGAAGAATGCAACCGTCTGAGATCAGTTGGCCGGCTCACTAACAATGTTCGGGTCAAAATTGTAGATCCTGATACCAGCATGGCGATGTCGGTTGGACAGGCCGGAGAACTTTGGATCCAGAGCCCTGCTTGCATGACTGGTACGATAATCTTACCAAAATTTTCTTAGCTTTTCTTGTTACAGTAATTACAGGTACCAGAAACTTCTTAAGTGTTTCGAATCGCATTTTTAGGTTATATCGGAGATGATGAAGCGAATGCAGCTGCATTCGATGCCGACGAAGGGTGGCTGAAGACGGGCGATCTGTGTTACGTCGATCAGGACGGTTTTCTTTACATCGTCGGTCGACTTAAGGAGTTGATCAAATACAAGGGATATCAGGTACTGTCTAGTTGTAACATAAACATTACTTTGAGTATCAGAAATAATATAAAGCAGACAATTAATTTTGTATTTTTGAAATCGAAAGATTAAAGCAGACAATTTGCTATTAAAGTAAATCGTTAAGTTAGAACAATGATTAGGGATATAACAGAATTGTTACATCTATAATTTGAAAACTTTCTACGTTTCGGATTTTTTTTTTTTTTTTCAGGTGCCACCTGCAGAGCTGGAGGATGTGCTTCACTCTCACCCCGATGTTGTCGATGCGGCGGTGTTTCCGTACGCCTCTATATACCTTGTTTTGCCAAATTACTATCTCTTTGGATTTTATTAGTTTGAATCACGGATGGTTAACTGTGAACTTCGATCGCTTTTTTTTAGTAATGAAAATGTGAATGCTGATTTTGCAGAATTCCAGATGATGTAGTCGGGCAGATTCCTGCGGCACTGGTGGTGAGGCGGGACGGAAGCACTCTCTCAGAAGCGCAAGTAATCGATTACATCGCAAAGCAGGTAGATCGATGAGTTTATTTTATTCATCATAATGCTTATGAATATTGAACATAAGTTGATAGGATGCAATTGTTATATTGTATATAGGTTGCTCCGTATAAGAAGATTCGCAAGGTACTGTTCGTCGACCAGATACCGAAATCGCCTGCGGGCAAGATCTTGAGACGAGAACTATCCAATTCTGTGTTGCAGGGTTCACTGTCTAAATTATGATCGATTTAATTCATGCGAATCGAAACCGATAGGATGCAATTGTTATATATTTTGTAGGTTGCTCCGTATAAGAAGATTCGCAAGGTACTGTTCGTCGACCAGATACCAAAATCGCCTGCTGGCAAGATCTTGAGACGAGAACTACCCAATTCTATGTTGCAGGGTTCACTGTCTAAATTATGATCGACTTCGATCATGCGAGTCGAAACCGATAAACAATTCAATAATGTAACAAAATGTTCGTATCGTAATTATCATTATTGATCGAGTACTGATAAATTGTACTCGTTGTTCGTAACTTAAAAATCGATCGCGCATTGATCTGATCCAAGTTATGGACATGTTCCTGATCTGTTACTAGTGCTCGCACAGTCGACCAGAGATCGACGAGGTATCTGCTGATTCAATTGATTCCTGTTGAGAAGCTGAGTCCATAGTTGCTGTCTTGCTGAGCACAAGAGCAATGTAGGAACAAGTGTTCAGGACTCAGCAACTAGCTCCTCCATTAGCAAATAAGTACAAGTATATGACCCAAGAACGGATCTAAGAAATTTTTAAGGCCAAGCACAAATTATCTAATATATGAAACAAGGAGCTCCATTATATTATATTTTGCTTGGCAAATCATTAATCCCGGGTACAATAACTACAAATGTAAATAAGTATTGTTTAATATAAAAGAAAAAAATTAGTATTAATCAATATATTTCAAAAATCAAGCCCATGCATGCCTAGGTCCGTCCCTGATATGACCCTGCATACTGGAAATTAATTGGAAAGCAAATCTGGAATAAATAGATGAAAATTCAAACTGGGTACTGTTTTTTTTTTTTTTGGACAAAGCCTGTAGGCAAAACCCCAATTATCTCTTGCCCAGCCCCTGCCGGGACTTATCTCGAGTCTCCACGGTGGGTACTGGTTCTAGTTTAAAGGCCTCAGTAAAGAAGGAAAGAAGAGACTGAGGTTGTTATACCGGCCCACTTTTCGTGCATAAGCCTTCAAAGGCTTGGTATTTCTCGTTAGATTGAAAGTTTGAACCAAAATCAGGCCTTGTGAAATGCTTCTATATTCTATAATAAATTAATAATTGTCAGTCTTCCCAATATTTAAAATAAAAAAATGAACTACACAGGACATGCATTTAATTAGAAACGCACATACAATAATAACAATAATAACAACAACAACAACAATAATAATAATAAATAATGAAAAAAAATCTCAAAGATATAAAAGAAAGAAATTGTATAATGTTAATTTTGTCTTGTTCCCAGCAATGTTGAGGGGTCGGTTTGCAGTATGCATATTTCTCTCTGTCTCTATGGTCATGGCTTTGATAGTGATCTGGAAATTTCAACGACATGGCTACAAGATCTTATTTTCTTCCAAGTAAGTACATAAAATTAATACTCCTAAAAAAAAGTACATAAAATTAATGAAAGCATGCATATTCAGTAGAAAAGGTAAACATAAAGTAACAGGCTATTATATTCTCTTGGATAAGTTTTAATTTCTTTGTAGAATTTTAATTTAATTAGGTTACTCTGACAGGGTCCACTTTGAAATAATACAAATAGTTCCTTTGAACAAGTCTTATATATAATATATCTTGTCGTATATGGAAATATACTAATATATCATTGGCATTACTCGGAATTTAGATACTGATTATGACTAGGTCACACTCATAATCCCAATTTCAATCCGACCTAGATTACATTCCAAATTTTATTCTCACAAAATAATAATACAATGATCATGACAAACAGAAAGTGAAAGATAACTAATTATTTAAAGTCCAATATATGTATACATTTTTCATACACCATTACAAAAATTGTGCATTTTTGTGAATATATAGTTTCTGGCGACATGAAATTCCATTTTAATAAAATTAAAGTACAACAGATTAATTAACCCGGTATCAGATAGAACAGATTGGCTAGATAAAACTGATCAATTTGTTGAGCAAAATTAAATTTCACATAAATTGTTTGTATGAAGAGTCATATATACAAAACATAAGGTAATATTTCGGCCATGCAATATTGGTCATTGTTGGGCTAAGTATTAACAATTCAGAGTAAAGATAGCGTGAGCTTAAACTAACAGGTCATTCCGTGAGCGGTCCTCAAAAAATATATCAAATTAATTATCTCCGAATTTTGAATTATATGGCTCAATATATTCTTTATATCAAAATTATATGGGATACAAAAATTTTCTAGTTCTGAAAATTTTTAAGTATTTATTTGAGATTTTTTTAAATGATACATAAAATATTGATTATATTGTATGGCAACTTTTAAAAAATCTCAAAAAAATTGTGATATTAATAATTTTGATATTAATAATTAATTGAGTCATATAAATTCAAATTTGGATGTAATTAGATATATAGTTGGAGGTGTTCTCGTGGAATGACTCCGTGAGCTTACACTATGCTTGCTCAACAATTTAATACCTCTTTATTGACTTCATGTCGAGCAACTTGGTCTACACGTTTCACTTTAATTTATTTTGCCAAAAGAGGCTTAAACACAAAAATGAAAAGCCAAATTAAAGGTGCACCCAATCCAAACGTTAATTTGTCCTATAACAATGATCTATAGTATGAAGGCATTGGCGTCTAAATTGGACAACTGGTCTTGAAAAATATATTAATGATTGTTTGGTAAATTAGTTTTGGGAAATTGCATGTAATTATGTAAACTTTAACACTAGCTGCCACCGTCCACCAGGTCCAGAATCACTTGGGATTTGGGAAAGTAATAACAAACAAAAAAGACAAAATATTAATCCCAACAGGAATAAAAAAATCTCAAAGTAGTGTTACTCGTACAGTATTAGATTACTAGCTCCCACTTCGAACTGTGTGCTAGCCATGACGTACTAACCAGCTTCTAGCTGAGATATCTTATCTATGTTGGTTTATTGAGGAAGAAAAAAAAAGAGTGAGATCTAGCGTTCATAGATGGATCATCCATCACAGATACAGAGTTGTCATGTGGTGGGTCCCACTGGTTATCTCTTGTGTCTGTGATGGATGATCCATCTATGGACGCAAGGGGTTTCCGAAAAAAAATGTTTCAACCGTTTGAGAGGCG
Source organism: Cyperus esculentus (assembly GCA_030179965.1). Lineage (NCBI taxonomy): Eukaryota > Viridiplantae > Streptophyta > Magnoliopsida > Poales > Cyperaceae > Cyperus > Cyperus esculentus. The sequence goes on along the minus strand of JASGLE010000025.1, from coordinate 1,987,921 downwards.
CAATAATAACTCCAAACATTTAATTAATGTGATTCTGAAGCAAAAAAACTTGCTATGACTATGCTTAGTAAAAACAAAAAGTTCATTTTGAATCCCTTACAGGCTTACACAATAAGAGGCAGAAAATACATTTAAAATCGTCCAAATATATAATAATAATAATAATAATAATAATAATAATAATAATAATAATAGTAATAGTATAATAATAGTAATAGTACTAATAATAATAATAATAATAATAATAATAATAATAATAATAATAATAATAATAGTAATAATAATAGTAGTAGTAATAATAATAATAATACAAATGTATTATTAACACAATTTAAATTACTTTATAAATATGGTATTTTGCCATAGAAAATTTTTTTTTATTAAATATACATGGGTTTGTTAAAAAGAAAAATAATTCATTGTTAGATATATTATTTAGCGTATAATAGCTTATGAATCGAAAGAATGATATATATTACGATCATTTTACGCAATCACGGAATAGCTCAATTAGTGTAGTTTTGCTCATACAACAACAGCAGCAACGAAGCCTTTAGTCCCAAACAGTAGTTTTGCTCATATTTTTACATTTGAGATCGAAAAACACTATCAACACATACGGTTGTACTAAATAATATCTCGATATTTGACAATTTATAAAACCATATAAATTTTACGAGCTTTCTTGTGTATTTGAATGTAAGAAATTAATTAAATTGAACAAGAGTGAGTTGAGGTCCCTGATCAACTCAAAAAACAAGAGTGAGTTGAGCTTTCTATGTAATCCTATTTTGATTTCTATTTTAATGAAAATATAGTAGGCGATCGCCTGCTACCTCAAAAAACAAGAGTGAGTTGGCTATTGGTCAAATCAAATTGTTGCTTAATTTAATTCTACATCCATCAATTCTTTTAGATAATTATTTTGAATTGTAACTTCTTTAATTTGATTTTAAGTAATTAATTACAAAAAATTGCAGTACGTTGCATGTAAAGGACATATAATGTTACAAGTATTTTTACGTCATGAATAATAAATATCATGTGTGATACTTAATGAAGTTAATTAATATACTTGTAACATATAGCACATCAATTATGATGTTAATTTAGTGACTAAATTAGACACAATTAACGTGCTAATTGAATTTGCAGCCCCCACTTGTTACAAAATAGCTGAAGTTTGATCCACATGACTTGAAAGATAAAAGTACCTTGCACCACCATCATCATCCTTGATATTATGATATATGATATGAACAAAAATAAAGTTCCTTGGTGAGTGGGTGACATTAACAAAAGAGCAACTTGTAGCTCTGTTACGAGTAAACGAACATCTTATCTAAACAAGAAAAGAGAAAAGTTATATATATGCACTTATAAATTAATTATAATGCTACAATTAAATCACGTGGATTTTCAAGAAACCGCGTCATCATGATGAAAAGTGCATTTCAATCATATAATATATACGAGCGCATAACTTTTCTTTCTCACTTAAATCACAAAACTCAATCATCTCCAGTTTATACTTCACATATTGAGAGTGCTCATCCCCTAACTTCCTGCATTATTTGTGCTGGCACGAATCTCAAGACAATCCAATGGCTGAGGCTGTGAACAAGATTCTCCTTTGTTTGAGATCATCAAATTGAACTGGCACTAACTAAACTAAGACGTGTGTGCAAACTGCAAACTTATAAATCAATCGAAACAGTTAACAGTGGGTAATAAATTGATACAAATGTACAGTACCAGAGTACCTGAAACTTTTCTGTATACTAGAAGTACTCTCTTTTGTAAATTAAATTAACACGGTTTGAATTATATTCCATACTATGCGTGTGGCTACGATGCTTGAGCATTTCGGGTTAGAAACGCTAGCTTATGATATAAATTTGAATTCTAATTTTCAAAACTTCAATTCAGATGGCTCATATAATCTCGATATAATTAACTTATCGAATACCAACATTGATTAATTTTTAATTATTTTAAAATAGCCATAAATTCCTAATCTATACTGCAAGTGTTTTGATCTAAAATGTTTAAGAAGCACTGTAGCATGACACCCCTATTATTATATAACTTTTAGTATTTAATGATTATATCTAGATCACTATAAGATGTAATTTTTATTTGTTTTAGCACTATATCTAATTCTAATATTCTATTTTTCTAAGGTAATTATTTTTTTGAATGATAACTATGAATTATAATATATAAAGAGTCCGGCTACGGTGATATGTATATCACGGTTTTACTCTACTATGCGGGTCTGTGTCTCTATTTCTGGTGTCCAAATAATCGATCCGAACCGCTCAATGTGATTTCTATATCAAAATCTACTAGGAAACCAAATTTTACGATTTTTTAAATTTTTTGCTATTTTTTGTGATGGAGATATCATAAAAAATAGCAAAAAATTTCTAAAAATCGTAAAATTTGGTTTCCTAGTAGATTTTCGATATAAAGATCACATTGAGCGGTTCGCTTCAACTATTTGTGCACAAAAAATAAAGATACAAACCACATAGCACGATAAGACGATGATATATATGCACATCAGCTTTGCCTAATTCATATATAAATCAGCTGGATTGCGACCTAGGATTAGAAATTTAGAATTGTCCATTACTCCAATAGTTATCTTTTTAGGTTTATAACTTGGGGACCACACAGCAATATTGCTGCACAAGTGCACATCAATTTATTTATTTATTTGGAAATTGTTGTCATTCAAGCCCCTCAGCAATTCAATTTACATCTTACATACAACATATGAGTCTGATATGACACATCGATTCTCTCCTTTTTTTTTTTTTTTTCCTTTGTTTTCTCTCGCAAATCCATCTGAATTGCCCATTGGATACGGCATGTAGAAGTGGATGGGAATCATTAACCATAGGATGAAATACCACCCGTTGGATCCATCTTATGATTCCAAATTACTATATCAAGGGAAAAATGAACGGCTGATATATACTTGGCATACTTTGTGCCCCCCCCAAGCCTGGTTGGGTGTCAGCATCAAAAAAGGACGGAGGAGCACTTCAATTGTACAGCCAATTTGGAACATAAAACCAAGAGGACACAACAAAAGGCTTGAAAATGTCCGTATATATATATATATATATCATAATATCACCCCTCAAAAGAATTTAGAAATTTGTTTTCGTGTCTGCTTGAATTGAGGATTTTAGATGGTTTGGAGTTGTTGTCCTCTCCAGTTGTGTCGTTGTTTTGTGTATCCAGTTCCTACGCCCCAGTGTTCCCTAATTTCAATCAGTTTCAACTTTCAACTTTCAAGTTTCCAACTACGCGTGAGAATCTTTTAGTTGAGAAATTGTAAATACCAGGATTATTTCAATACGTATTACTACAATAAAATCAAACATTATTAAAAGCAAATATTATTAAGTTGGTTTAAAGTTAAAATCAACATATAGAGCAATGTCATATATATAGAATTATAGATCAGCAGTAATTCAGAATATTTAAAATCATATAGTAATTCAGAATTTTTAAAATCAACTTATATATCAATCTCATCTATAGTTAATACATAATAGAGCTGTAACTCGGACTTCGCCCCGAAATATGATAACACATAAATAATAAAGCTTATAAATTAGAAATATTTATTTTAAAAAATTGAACATAATTTTAAAATTTTTGATGTGAATAATAATGATGATAATGATATAATAATTTATAAATAATAGCACATAAATGTTGGACCACTTTAAGAGTTAAATTTTGTCTTAGACATATCATATCATCTAATTAAAAGGGGAGAGAGAATATATATAAATCATTGGATCAAAGTAGATGAAGAGATTTAAACAAAATCAATGGTTAATAACATTGATGATGTGACATAGTTGAGGTGCTTGGAGAGTTATCCCCCTTTCTATAGACTAGAGTTGTAACTCGTGCTTCACCCCGAAATATGATAACAAAAAAAAATAAAAATATTCATTTTAAAAAATTTAAACATAATTTTAAAATTTTTGATGTGAATAAGGATGATGATGTATAATTTATAAATAATAGCACATAAATATTGGACCACTTTAAGAGTTAAATTTTGTCTTAGACATATCATATCATCTTATTAAATGGGGAGAGAGAGAATATATATAGAGAGAATATATATAAATAATTGGATCAAAGTAGATGAAGAGATTTAAACAAAATTAATGGTCAATAATATTGATGATATGACATAGTTGAGGTGCTTGGAGAGTTACCCATCTTTCTAGTTTACAGATTATAGATTTGCATACACGAGTACGTAATTAAATTTGACGCGTGGTTCACTATTCACCAAACATTATTATCTAATTTTTTTTTTATTAAACAATATTATCTAATTTAAATTGCAACATTCAAATCTTAACGAAAATTGACGTGACTTCGCCCAAAAAAAAATTTTAATTATACAACGTCACATCGAGGTTTGGATTGAGTTTTGAACAGGTCACTTGGGCATCAAATTAATTACTTGGTTTAATTTGTCTCATTAGCAACAGAATCGATCTGTCATCTTGAAAAGCACGGAAGGGAAGAACAATTCAAATTTAAAGGTTTGAATTAACGGAAAAAAATTGAAGTATAAATTCGTGATAGTGATCACCATACATAAAATTAAACAACACGTATATATGAAATTTAAGTTAAATATTCGTTCAACAATATTTGGTATATTGTGAATTGGTTGACAATTTTTAAAGTACAGCGTTACGGTGTGATAGTTGCTTAAGAAGGTGCATGCATGTGTTAGTCTCAGTTAGTTGACCAAGAGTTATTAAGAAAACAACTTGCAGGGTATATATCTAGAATTTTGCTAAAATGAGTCATGACTCACGGGCTGCTCCGTGAGTCAGGATCCAAAAACATATCAAATCACCTCCAAATTTCGATTTATATGGCTTAATAAATTTTTCATATCAAAATCTTATAGCACGCAAAAAATTTTCACTTTTGGAGATTGTTAAGTATTTGTTTGAGATTTTTTAAAATGATACGTAAAACATTGATTATTTTATTAATACTGTATAATCATTTTTAAAAAATCTCAAACAAATACTTAAAAATCTCCAAAAATGAAAATTTTTTGCGTGCTATAAGATTTTGATATGAAGAATTTATTGAGCCATATAAATCAAAATTTGGAGGTGATTTGATATGTTTATGGATCGCGACTCGCGAAGCAGCCCGCGAGTCATGACTCATTTTAGCAAAAATCTATATATGTATCTATATTTGTACTATTGTAAAAAGCACGTAAGGACCGGATCTATCTATTTGGTCATGGTACAATTTATCAAACAGAGAATAATTTTTCCTCTTAGTACTTGAATAGTCACTGCTTTGAACTACACGCTCTCATGATCGAATAGACACTGCTTTGAACAACTTGAATAGCCACTGCTTTGGACTGTTGCCTTGCTAAGTACTAGATGAATATTCAGATCTCAAGGGCAAGATAATTTTATTTTTCTCATTTTCCGACCCATCCATATTTTTTGTATGATATGAACTTTTTTGGATCATTATATTATTAGCTTGAATACAAATTAAAATTTCCCCGTCGCGATGCGCAGGTACGCTTCGAGTGGAGCAAATATACATTGAGATTAAGCTCATGAAAGCGTTCTGTGAGATTGAACTCAAAATCATATCAAATCACTTTAAAATTTGAGTTTATATAGTTCTTGGTCACTTTAAAATTTTTATAGAGACAACGGCAAGACTCCTCAATTTAAATGTCTATAAAAATATCTATCATTTATATTTGGAACTTGTGACCATGAGAGTATTTTCTTGGTCACCTAACTAATAATTAAGGAGCAGTTCTTTAATTTTGAGATATAATGCATATCTTTATATATAGTCATTTTAAGATTTTTTTTTTTTTTGATTAAGTACGGCTTTGCCTGCTTTGTAATCTTCTATTAAACATTTTTTAAGATTTTTTATTTTGTAATCTTGCAAGCTTTTTAGTTATGTCATGTCATCATTACTCTCAACTATTAATTTTGTTTCTCTTCATTTATCTTATTCGAATGACTCAATTTAATTTTTCTTTTCATTAAGAACAATTTAAGACTCAAAATATTTGCAACTCTTTGTATTCTTTTGTATTAATTGAGATGTAGCTAAAAATATATTGTATAAAAAATATATTAGGTTCAATATTTATTAATTAGTAAGATATATTTATGAAAAGTATATATTTATTTTTAATATGTATTAATTTATGTAATATTATTTTTTTGAGGCGAGATCTGATTAACGACTCTAGTTATATTAAAGATTCTAGAAAATCACTTGGGGTTAGGATTGGGTTATTTGAACTGGTCATATAGCCATTAAAGTCACTTAATTTGTCACGTAAGCATTTAAGTCAGCAGAACTAATGATATATAGCGTTGGGATAACTCATAACAACAGTAGATATATTATGATAACTACAATAAAAATAAAAATATTATTTTCAGAAACGTGATGAAAAAAAAAAACATTAAAATTTAGGTTAAATTCGTCAAACAATTTAATGTACCGTTGAATTTTAAACAACTTAAAGTGCAGTTGAGTTTCAAGTGGTCTCCATGAATGTGTTGTGACTTGTGAGAGAATTACATATAATTTTAATAAATTTTGATGACACTTAAATTACATGAAATTACAAAAAAAAATCAATTCATAAGTTCAAAATATTATTATTCTTTTTTTTCATTTTTAAAATGAGTTTTCACCTTTTAGAATTTCTACATATCTATTAATTCTTAAGGATCCCCACTTTTACAAAATCTAAATTCAATTTTAAATTGACGCTATTTATCTGAAATAAAATCCTACAAATTAACAATATGAAGAATAATAATAATTAAGTACGTAACACATTTTACAAATTGACGGCTCAAATTGCATTCAAATTAAGTACGATACGTTTTACTGGTTGTCTGGTTTACTGGTTTACAACGTACAAAAACATTCCCTTCACTTCACTTTGAGCAAGTGCCACGTTATTACTTGCAATTTGCAAAATTATAATTGGGCACTCGTTAAGCGCGTGGCGACTGGTTTGCTTTGAAGATTCCTTGGCGTCAATTTCAGAGCATCTTCACCACTATAATTACTTCATTAGTTAATTAACACTTTTTTTTATATATGGGAGGTGATAATTACCCCTTAAAAATCTCCCTATTCACCTCCAATATATTTTTAGTTAAAAATTCATTTTGACACACACACTACATACACTTTTAATGCGCTGAAATCGGCTGAGATCCCGATCCGACGGTTCTCAGGGACCCCGAGATCCGGACTTAGCAGATACGGGTCCTGAGAACCGTCGGATCGGGATCTCAGGGTCCTGAGATCTGATTTGGATCTCAGGGTCCTGAGATCTGATTTGGATCTCAGCAGATAAGGACGCCACTTTTAATGGTCATAATGCATGTTCTAAAATGTGCAAAAGACTCGTACATGTTCTGAATTTGATAAAGCATGAGAGAGAAAGAGGTAATATTAACCAATTAAATATGGGAGATAGATAGGGGAGAAAGTTAAGGGGATAAAGATAATTTCTCTTTTTTATATTTCCCACTTACTTTGTACATCTAACAAACTTCTATTACTATAATTATCATCATAATGGGAGGAAAAAGTTTTCCAATCCAGTGACGCGCGTATGGCCGGAAGTGGTCAGCACTCTCACAGTCTCACTCTTTTTTTATGTCTTTACCAATGTCCGTTCCTCTTCCTCTATAGCCTTGTCACTTATTTTGAGACCATTGACATGGACTGGTCTAATATTTGAAAGCACAAAAAAAAAAAAAAAAAAATTTACACAAATACGGACAACGATACCAACGTCGATAGTACACAGTTTTAAATTATCATTCCTCGTGATAAAGTATATTGAATTTTTTGATATGAAAATTTTATCTTCCCCAAGTATAAATCTCAGCTGTTGATTGTTTACTTAGATTAATCATCACCGTTAATGTACTTTAATGTCTCAACCCATGAAAACTTAAGGCCCATATTAATTTTTCTAATTTAAGACACATTATATATTATCTTAATTTTAAATCCCATTATATATTATCTTAAAAATTTATTATAAGAAATAACAATTTCAGCCCAAAGCAAGGCGTGACCTCTTTATAGTATCTATAAAATGAGCTATTATATGTGTTAAAATTTTATTATGCAACTGATTTTTGTAGAATACTTTTATTATTTAATATTATCCATACACAGTTAAATCATGTATACTAAAATGTGTTATTACGCATATTAATGAATTCATTATATAAATTATTATATACGGTTTTACTATTATTCAGCATCAATAATGCTTACACGCACAATAACCCATTTTAATTAACTTGCATATATAATAACAATACTTATAATATTGCATAATAAAACCATTAATATTCATCCTGTATAATAATAAGCTGCGTATGGATGTTGCATATGCGTATATGTGAATCAGCCCCCTGTTGGAATAGGAAGAGACATTGCTAAAAACAACTTAACTAGACCCAATTGTTTGTTTTGATGTAATTTATTAACTCAACAAGTAGTGTATCTGTGTATGCACATAATTTAATTTGAAAGAGGGTACTTATTATTACAAAAGTTTATGTATTTAGCATGTCAATTTCTGCCTTTAAGGGCATTAGTGTCGCTCTGCTTTGATAGATGCAAAGTAGATTAAAGGTCGAAAATGATATTAAGGAATTAAATGTTAAAATTGAGTAGATCCACTTCCCTTTTTTTCTGTTCATAAAAAGATTCAAGTTTTTTTCAAATTGTGTCATAAACTCATATCCCTTAATAAATAACCCAAATTGATGAATGAATTAGATAATTATTTATTTCAAAGAAATTATCAATTCATACAATATGCTAAAGCAAAAACTAAGGAACAATCCTTTTGGCTTAAAACATGGAATATCAATATCCCTTCCGCTTTTATGCATTGATATTCCACTATTTTCACACACATCACAACCCAAAAAAAGGTAAAATACTAGCATTAGTAAGCTATTCAAAGTGTATCAGAAGTTACCACTCACAAGTCACAATTAAGAACAGAGAAACATCCTGCGTCCATTGAAAATGCGTTCATACGTCCATAGACACACTCAGAATGTAATAAATACATCTGATTTTGTAATCTATGAACGCTATAGACAGATATTCTATGAACGTTGGTATCACTCTTAAGAATCTTACTTTTGGTTGAAACTTGAAACTTGAAACTTGAATTACATCCAATTCCAATTACTTTTCTGATGCCAGACGCGCTTAAACTGAGACTTGTCACTCCCTTATAAGAACCCCCCCTTTCACCTTGTGCAATACCTCATCCTTTCCATAACTATCCTAACAACCATTCTCATTCATCCTAACAACCATTATTGTATTTGTAATTGTAGCTCTCTCTCTTCTGTCACACACACACACACACTCAACAATTACCCCTTTCATGCGTCAAAGTTTCGATCTTTTTTATACTTTGAGCAAGGTACTTGATTAATTTATACAATGGGGGCATGCTTTCTGGTGACAGAGCTCAAGCAAATGAGGGATTTGCTGAAGCAATTTGAGGCATACTTGGAGCAGCCTTTGGGTTCGATGGAACCGTGCAAGGACTTGGCGCTGAGAATGCATTCGTCGATTGAGAAATCTTTGAACTTTGCCAGGAGTTTTGGCCCGATGGAAGCGAAAGTGTCGGGGCCGGAGTCGCCTCTTTCCGACAGCGGTAGTTTGAGGAGTGAGAGCTTTGATCAGGCTTGCAAGAACCAAGATGGAAAAGAAATGTCCAAGAAAAGGTACTCAATTTTCTTGTATACTATATGATCTCAATTTGAGAGATGCAAATTGCAAATTACCGGATTAAATAAATAACAAAGACATGTATATATACATTTGACTAACTTGTTTATTGTTTAATTACTTGCTGTGTAGGAAAACAATGCCCAAATGGAGAAACCAAGTGACAGTAAACACTGCTTGTGGTGTTGTTGGTCCCATAGATGATGGCTACAGTTGGAGAAAATATGGCCAAAAAGATATACTTGGTGCCAAATATCCAAGGTGAACAATAATGCTAAATTCTCCTAATTTAATTGTTCATATGCTAATTGTAACAAATAATCTAATCTGGAAATATATGCAAATTAATTTTCAGGGGTTACTACAGATGCACGCACCGCAACACGCAAGGATGCCTCGCAACGAAGCAAGTTCAACGAACTGACGAAAACGCAACGGTGTTCGACGTGACATACCATGGAATCCACACATGCCAACAGAAGAGTACCAAGCCAAACTCAACAAACATGCTGATCGCAAAGCATGAGTCGACTGACCAATTGCAAGTCCGGGACCAAGACCCGGCTAAGCCGTTCCAACCTGAGATCAAATTGAAGACGGAAGAAGGGTGCGGCTCTGCTTCGCAGCTCCCGGTTCCTTCTTTCCTCGACGGTTACAACGAAGCGACCTTGTTTTCGATCTCAGATATCAGTGATCAGTGTCATGAGGATTTCAGTGAGTGGATTCCCATGGCTTCTTCTGGCACAAATTCACCAGTGCCTGAACTGAATTTCAGGATTGACAACTTTGAATTTGAACCAAATTTCAACATGGATGCTTCTTGCTTCTTCACATGAGGCACTATATATTGAATAGTAGAGGATATATAGTGCTTTTGTTTACTTAATTTCTTCCTTTCAAAGCCAAAAGCAACAATGGCTAGCTTAAAGGGGGTTTTGTTTGTATATGATAGGGATATTTATATTACTATGATTAATTTGGTAGATAAGGGTTAAGTGGGTTTAGCTTAATATTTTCAGCTTTTTTTGTTATAAGCTAAGAAGTAAGAAGGCTTATATCTTTAGTAAAATAGTCTGATGTAGTACTGAATAGAAATGCTACAGAGGGATGTACTCCAGTTTCTGATATTCCTTAATTAATTAATTAGCTAATTAACTTTAATTTTGGGGATACTGTAACAGTTTAAATTAAAATATTCCAATAGAGTTTGTTATAACTTATTGCTTCCCAAGTCCCAACTATATATTGTTTTTTATTTTATTTTTATTTTTTTAAGAACCATATGTTATGTAACTCTGTTGCTCCTATAAAACACAAACAAGAATTAATTATGCATATATATCTGAAAATAAATTCTACATTTTTTTTTTTGGAATCAGCTGACAATTATGAGCCTTGTATATATTATACAGGAAAAAGGTTTACAAATTTGCAAGCCATTAAAACCACAGCTTCAACACACATCTGAGCCCATCCTACATGATTTTAAGAGACACAAAAATAATTAACCTAATACCAATTAGTGATATTTGAACTAAACTTGAAGTAATATATTTTTTTGCTATAGTAGCATTTTTTATGAATATTTTTTTCCATAAAAGCCAATCATATATATATACACAATTTTTCAAATTTCATAAATTTTAATTTCCATTTATCATGGAAATAAAATTTAGTGTATCTTTGTGAAGTTGCAGCCATATTTTATTACTTTTAATTAGCTAGGTCATTTTTAATCGCTTCCGAAACATTTTAAAGAGAGTTGGTACGATTTGCTAATGTTATCTGAGAAATTTGCTCTTAATTAAAACATAAAAAAAGAGAAATTATCTTTGTCCCCTTATCTATTACTCAAGCTAAATTTGTAATTGACCTCTGTAAAGTGTATAGGCTTTTAATACCCTAAATAGTGCCCTCAATCGCAAGCGTACGATCTATTGCAATATAGTCGGGATCGAATCCACAGGGATGGAATTACTTCTAAACTATGCTTTAAACTCTATCCTAATCCTAATTAGAATATTTTTGGTGTTTTTATATAAAAGTAGGGGGGTTTTGTTTCAAGATTGGTTTCAGGTGCAATAAAGTAAATAACAGTAAATAAAGACTCTAAACAGATGCTAAACAGGCGTTCCCAGGGTTTTCAGAATCAGTTTGCTGTCTGGATCAATTGCCTGCGGTCCGCAAGGGTTGTTCTGCGGTCCGCAGGGTATACAATTTCACCTCTCTTTCAGTTACCAGCTTAATGGTCCACAGTTGTTAGCTGCAGTTCGCAGATAACTGTCTGAGAGATAGATTTTCTGTCAGTTACTTGGGAGTGTGATTCGCAGTCTGTTACACTGTGGTCCGCAAGAAATAGACAGAGAACTGTTTTGGTTCAGGTCAGATAGGTTGATTAAAGTTACCGACTCCTAACTAATCCTAAGCAATTACAAGTCCCTCTACTCTCGTTTGTTGGCACTTTTAACACTTTAAGATCAATTAGAAATCTTTAGGATTATTTCTAACCTAAATTCAATTTACTTTCGTTCTAGGGTCCGGTTTAACTTGCACTAAAACCGCAATTTCACTTTTCAGTTACTTTTGGATAACTACCCAATTAGCACAAGTATCGACTCTTGATCAATTGACGTTATATTAACCAACTAGATCTGGCCACAATCTACAGGCTCTTACCAAACAATCAAGAAACAATTCAAGCACAATTATTATTAAGCACAAAGCAATATTGAAAATAACTTTAATTCATAAACATGATAAACGAGTATTTAATTAATCCATACAATCAAATATCATCTCAAACCCTAGAAACAAAGACAACTACTCAGACATTACTAAAGAAAACATGATTAAAGAAAAGGTAAATAACATAAAGAAGAAAGCATCGATTATTGATGATGACGTTGAAACTTTGACGGCGCAATGACCTTCTTCTCCGAGTAATCTCCATCTTCTTATCAACTCTCTAAACTAAACTAAATTCTCAAAATAAAAGACTCTCGATTGACTCTCAAAAACTAAGACAATGACTATGACTATGACTCGATTAAACTCTAAAACTCGATGACTGGATGACTGGATGATTGAACCTCTTCAAAGATGATGATTTTATAGGCTTGGATGCTCCCAAAAATATCCTTCTTTCCTCTGGAACCGACCCCTAATTTATGAAGCAAAGAACGGAATTAGATACCTTCAATTGAAACTGCTCCAGAAAATAGAGGTCCAGTCGGTTTTTGGCCTTCCTGCGATCTGGCTTCGGTCAGTGCGAACCGTACTCCCCAAGGAATAGGGAGGCAGTTGCTCCAAAATTGGATTGTCGGCGGTTGTGCTCAGCCCAGATTTAGATGCTCCAGTTTTGATCTGAGTGCGAACCACACACTCGAGATTGCGGTCCGCACTCCGTGTCTTCTGCGTACTCCTTCCCCTATTTTTGTTCATCTTCTCTAATTTGGATCCCAAAAACTTAACTAACTCAAATTTAAACATCTAAATAACTAAATGCTACTAAATCTAAAGATCCTAAGGAAAAAAAAGGTTCAAAATCCTAAAATAAATAGATATAAATGCGATGCATCAGTAATATTTTCTCTTTCTTTCTCATGCCCTCATAAATTTTGAGCGAATTTGTTTTATTCTATCTTTCTATTGTATAGGTATAAGTTTTTTGTTCGGTTAAGAATGTGAATTGCAAATAGTAAAAGCGATTTTTTTTTTATTTGAAAAAGAATTTTCAACTAACATGTATTAGAGGATGGATAAAGGAGATTTTTAAGGGTGGCAATTATAACCTCTCAAAAAAAAAAGGACAAAAAAAGTGCTACGGGATTCAAGCGTTAAACTTGGAATATATAAAATTTCAAGTTGCATAATATTTTAATTCACGTATCACATGCATGCCTAACTGTCAATTTGTTATTATTAACTATATATTAAGTGAAAAGTAATTAAGTACGTTTAATAATGGACTGACCCATTCAATGGGAGACCAAGTCGTCAATTCATGTGGTAATTAAACTGGTAATAAGTAATGGACAATGATACCATGCCACAACTTCGCCCCCACAACCCTATGATGAGGTGACATATCGGTGGGGAGGGTCATTTTTGTAAAATTTTGTGGGGCGGAGGTATATTTTTGTAAAATTGTGAAGGTCATTTTTGTAAAAAATTTTCATGATAGGGTAATTTTGTAAATTTTCTTAGAAATAAAGGATATTTCTGTAAAATTTTCTGAAAAGAGAGATATTTTTGTCAAATTTTCTTAGCACATGGGGGTGTTATGGGGGCATTGTCTGTAGCAAGTTATATTTATCCATAAGTAATAGGACAACCGTGTTGGTGATGAATGAGCATTCTCCGACAGAAAATAATTATAACAACATATATAGAGTTATAGACATAAAAGTTGATGTAAATAAATGTCTTTATGCGTTTATTTAATAAGTTAAATAAATTATTATGCATTTATTTAATATGAGTATTGTGAAATTTCGTTTATACGATAATTTTGTTATTTGACGTAGATACCGTTAATATATATGTATGATAATCATTTACGTTGTAGATATATATAATAACAAATTAACAATACAGTATAAAACGAGTTTCATAATAATTTTTTAACATACATAATAAATCATTTAAACATAACTAGCATAATTAAGCCGCGTATAATTAAACGTTGATACTAATTAACGAGTGTATTGCTGTTTCAGCTTAATTCCCCAACGGGAATTTAATTTCATCGGTCAAAAGGATGGTAAGCATCTCAACTAAAATTTAAATGTATAGATTGCAAAAAACTAATTTTAATTAGGACTCTGGAAATAAATAACATACATAACAAGTAATCAGAATAAAATGTACTAAATTGAGTAATTAATATAAACATCTCAACTTGAGTCATACTAAAAAAAAAAAAAAAAAAGAAACTCAACTTGAAAGGAGCTAATATTTGAGTTTGTTAATATAATAACACATCTCAGTATCTCACCAATTATTGCAGGCAGGAAATTAAACTGTCATTGATTATTTCATGTAAGACATTTAATTGTTCCGTGATTTTGTCTCTACTGAAGCCCAATGCGCACTTCCATGCCATGGCCCCCTTTAAAATCAGAAACAAAGAGAACCCACAAGCATCCTTACTAGTTTTTTTTTTTTTTTTTGGGTAGCAATATAAGTTGAATATTGTACATAAAATGTGCTTTTGTCGGTGACGTTGTTGTATATATATACATGCAAATTTTTTTGGTAACAAAAATGGGAAACTAGAAGAGAAACATCTGCACCAATTAAAAAATCGTCCATACATGTATACATAATATAACATAACAGATGCATCTCAAAATGTAACCTATGAACGGCTGTTTTATATAAATTAATGAAAGAGAAACATCTTGCGTCCATTGAAAAACCGTCCATACATCCATAGACGTATACATAATATAACATATATACACCCCGAAATATAACAAATTACATATACATTCGAAAACATAACCTACAGGCACTATCAATAGTTTTCTATTAACATATACACCCCGAAATATAACAAATTACATATATATTAAAAAAGTAACCTAAAGACACTATGAATAGTTTTCTATGAACTCTAGCTGTTACTCTTACTAACTTAAACTAGAATCATGGCTCCCTACAGGTACCATGCGTGTTACACAAAGAAAACCTCCTGCTAGCTTCCGAGCTGCTTTTGTAGATTCCTGTGCTACACACGGCAATTCCTTGATAGTAATGCTCTTCCCCAAAGCAGGATCTTGAATTAATGCGAATAGAATTTCACAGAAGTTTCTCTCTGGCAGCATAATAATACTTTTTTTTTTTTTTGGTCTTATTACGTTGACTTGGGGACAAGGATGAAGGATCTCACTGAAGTCAACCACTGATATATATATATCCTGGTTTAGTGTTTTGCAGTGTCGTACTTTCTCTGCGCCATTTAAACTTCATTGAATTCGGGTAGTTTAATTTGGACTGTTAGATGTATATTGACGGCTCAAATTGAGTAGAGGGTTACTGAGAATTAATTGTCAACCTCTTAGGGCGTGTTCGGATGTGGGTAAATAGATGGGAAAAGGATTTAGGGCCTGTTCGGCTTGAGGTATTTTTTTGAGAATGAATATCAAATGGGAATGGGTATCTTCCATTCTAATTCACAGCTTCCCAACAACAAGGGATAGCCCATGGGAAATTTAAAATTGAGTCTGACTCGATTTTATTTTGCCCAAGGATTTACGTTTGCATGGTGGGTTTGAGAGGGAAAATCTGCCCAATCCCAAATCATTGAAGAAGCTGCTGAACACTATTTGGAAAATCTTGCCCATCCAATTAAAAATCCCAATTGTTCCCATGAAATTCCCTTGTGCCGAACAGGGCCTTAGTGGGTATAGGTTCCTCCAATATGATTCGTTCAAATCCCATTCCAAGGCAACAAGGGTTGAGAAAATAAAAAATCAATTGGACTGAATTTTCAATTTCCCATGGTTTCTACACTGTTTACAAGGGAATAACAGGAAAACTGACCCAAACCCAGATTCTAAAAGTTCTTGCCGAATAGGTATAGAAATTTCCACCCAAACCCAGTCCCATTTCCACCCGTTCCCAACAAAACCCAAACATCCGAACAAGCCCTTATCTGTTATATTACCTTTTCATATTCATAGCAGAGTAGACTATTGTGAAAACATTTGCATTTCGCTCCGAAATGTTAACGGTTCAAGTTATACTTTGTCATGTTCGAAATTTCGATTTATGGTTCACATTAAATTTATAGTATAAAAATACTAGGGGATACAAAAATTTTCCATTTTTAAAGTTTTTTAAGTATTTATTTCGGATTTTTTAAAACCCATGTAGTTACAAGCATTATTTTATTAATATTTTAGAGTCATTTTGAAAAATCCAAAACAAATACTTTTAAAACTCCAAAAATGAAAATTTTTTGTATACCTTAATATGATGAATTTAATGGGAACTATAAATCAAAATTTCGGACATGGCAGAGACTAATTTGGACCGTTAACATTTCAGAGCGAAATGCAAACATTTTCATATTAGTGTAGCTTTCACAGTAAGGCAGCTATCTCCTGTCATCAAATTAAGGCCTTTGCATTGCCTGAGAGGTACAATTGTACAAATTCCCAATAAAATATGAATGTATAATTATACCTAGACATGATTTGTGTACATCATGATATTCATACATCCTTTCATTGGAAACTAATGACATTTCTTTAAATCCTTCTTCAATTTAATTAGTTAACAATTACCAATTATCACATAAACTGTTGCTTGCACTTGCACACGCTTGAGGAAAATAGTAAACAAATTAATAACACACTGGAAAAGTAGGTATATATTGATTGACAACTTGACCAGTTCTCCATCCTAGGTGCCTGTTGGTTGTGACTCACAACTTGTTAACCCTAAAATGGAAGTGTAAGCATTCTGATATGTTTATTGAAGCAAAATTCTAGGTTCATAGGCATAGCATTGAAAAAAAAAAAGCTTCATTAGGTACACAGGCATCAAGCAAGACTGCAAGATTGACTCCTTTTTTATTTTATTTTTTTTCTAATTCCGTAGGGCGATTAGAACTGTACTGTAATGCATACTTGCGGGTTGTCAGAGATCTATTCTGCTGTGCTGTATACTTGTTTGTGTTGTTTGATGCTTAAAAATTGTAGCCGTATTCACAAAAAAAGAGGCTTTTACTGTGATATAATCTCAAGGAAAGTAGTTTACTTACCTGAATTCTTCACTGAAGAACAGCAGCAAGCAAGACACTGCTGTAATGAGCTGCTTGCCTTGAGTAAATTTAGACTGATAACAGGTCATCTCAGAATGCAGCTTAATGCTGCTGCTTCTCATTGCCCCTGCTGTGTATGGAAGTTTAAATTCCAGTCTCTGAACTTTTTAGGTTTTTGGAATTCAATGGAGTTATGATAGTTTTCAATTGTTTCTCTACTGCTTTTGTAGTGAGAATTTAGTAACGGGTGAAGAATTGGACACTGCTGCTATAAAAAATGGTTACTTCTCTATACTATTTGTTCTGAGTTCTGACAGTAACTTGTACACATCAGTTCTGAAAATCAAATGCTTTCGACTTTCAAGTGATAAGTTCAAACAATAAAACTACCATATTAATCTCATTTTTCATTCGATGATATCATCATCTATTTATCAAAAATAACTAAGAAAATATCTTATATCCTCATAAGTACAAACGGCTGAACTGACTAAACTTAAGTTACGGCTCAAAAGCCTCGAATGATGTTCAACTTTGGTCTTCTTCAGAAAGAAGAAAAAAGAAAATAATGCCCAAAAACATTTTCACAATAATGGATCTCTAAATGGCAGGGCATAAAGCTAAGCAAGAATTCTAAACATTACAACAGTAATTATAAGTTTATAACTATACCCAAATCCTAGAGTAATTTACAGTTACCTAGACAGACTCTTTTCTTTAGCATCTGAAGCGACTGGATCGGAAGTACTCTTCTGTGAGTCGCCCTTCAATTTTCTCAAGGCCTCTCTCAGGCCAAGCACAATTAACAAATTTGTAATCGTCAATAACGACTCAGCACCTCCATGAAGCCAATCAACATTAGATAGTGAGGTCCCATAGTGTAACTTAGCTGCCAGTAAAAACATATATGAGATTGTGTTTAGTAAACAAAGGGTCAGGTACGAAAATAATCGAGGGTATCGTTATGTCATAGTTTGCCTGGTCACTCTGTGCAGTCAGTTCTGTACCACTCATTTTTGCAACTATGATCAACAAAGTATCATCATATATCCGATAATTGTGCAGTGCAGGGTTTATATGACCCCAACTGATACTGGTGTGCAATTAGGCCTTAATAGTAAGCCACCTGACCCAATTTATGTGTTCTTTTTTTTGAGGTAAGACCCAACTTATGTTCAACTGAAGATAAAAATGAACAAACAAGTAGAAGATGGCAGCGATATATAAATGCACAAATGTTAGTTCATACTGATACTGGCTCATGCTAACATGGTACAGAAATCTAAAACTTAATTCTTGTGAACAAAGTAGAGAATACAAAGAGAGCCTTACCATATATACCAGCAGGGACTTCATACCGAACGTGAATCCACGACCAAGCAACAATGGAAAGAAACAAAAGAGTCAATTAAGAGAAATTATTATAAAAGAAAACAAAAATAAACACAGTAATTCCAGCTTAGGTACTTTTTTTTTTTATAAAAAATGGTATGATTACCACCGGTTTCATTGAATAAGGCTAAGGTACTTATTCATTATTGTATAAGCATCAGAGACCTGGAAGCACAGTGATGCCAGCTGATGCAGTGCTAATACAATACAAAATCAGGCTTCATGGTATGCAAAGATATTAACAATAATTTAATGGGTTTTGTATATTACTGCATAATACCGAGACTCGGTATTTCCTGAGGAGCATGAGGCAATGAACTATAACATTCTAATCATCACCGGCAATTCTATGCAAAAAGGGTCCCAATTCCCAATTTTTTCACAATTCAATTTCACTTGACCATTCCACTAAACACATCTATGAAGAAAAAAAAAATCAAATTAAGAGATGATGCCATACTCGTAGCTCCGACAAACGCAAGGAGGAAATAGAACCCGAAAAGGGTGAGCTTCGGCGCGGTGTTGGATTTAGTGAGGAAGTACAGGAACCCAAGATAAGGGAACAGGGACACAGCAAAGAGCTGAGAGGCAATGCTCTGTGAGTCTATGTTAGGTGCCCATGGATCAACCGGCAACAACCCACACCTCACTCTGTTGTTAATTGTCAGTGATCTATGTCTCCTTTGAATGGTTGAAAATGAAAAGGCTCCTTTCTTTTGGTTTCTGGTTGTGGGTCTGAGGAGGAGGGGAGCAAGAGGGCCGGTACCGGTACCGGTACGCCATGGACAGTGGAGGTGGAGGGAGAGGGAGAGCATTTGAACAGAGAAATGGTACTCCACTGAAAAGCTATCTACTAGACAGTAACAGTAGACATTGTTGTTACCTGTACCTGTACAAAGTTGAACTCTTTTTTGAGTTTTGTAATTCATATAATTGGGCTTTGTAAATAAAGTTAGGCCCAGGTTAATTTGGACAGAAATGGGATTATAAATAAATAAAGCTTGTTATGAGGTTAATTTGGACAAAAATGGGCTTTTTGTGGGCCTTATAAATAAAGTTGCTCTGAGGTTATTTTGGACAGAAATGGGCTTAATTTGGGTTTATAAATAAAGTTTGCTCTGAGGTTAATTTGGACAGAAATAGGTTTTATGAGGGCTTTATAAATATAGTTTGCTCTTAGGTTAATTTGGAACAGAAATTGGCTTAATATGGGTTTATAGAGTAAAACTACCGTGCTCTTAAGCTCACGGAGGCCTTCCGTAAGCTTAACACAAAAAAACGTAACAAACCATGTTCAAATTTTGATTTATATGGCTCAATAATTTTTTTATATCAAAATCATATGACATGCAAAAATTTTCCATTTTTTGATATTTTTAAGTATTTATTTCGGATTTTTTAAAAGATACATATGAAACATTGATTATTTTATTAATATTGTATAGTTGCTATTGAAAAATCCGATATAAATACTTAAAAATCTCCAAAAATGGAAAATTTTTGCATGCCACATGATTTCGATATAAAGAATTTATTGAGCCATATAAATCAAAATTTGGACATGATTTGATACGTTTTTAGTAATAAGCTCACGGAGGGCCTCCGTGAGCTTAAGAGCACGGTAGTTGTACTCTGGGTTTATAAATATAGTTTCTCTGAGTTTAATTTGGACAGAAATGGGCTTTATAAATATAATTTCTCTGAGGTTAATTTGGACAGAAATGGGCTTTATTGGGCTTTATAAATAAAGTTTCTCTGAGTTTAATTTAGACATAATGGGCTTTATTTGGGCTTTATAAATAAAGTTTCTCTGAGTTTAATTTAGACATAATGGGCTTTATTTGGGCTTTATTTGGGCTTTATAAATAAAGTTTCTCTGAGTTTAATTTAGACATAATGGGCTTTATTTGGGCTTTATTTGGGCTTTATAAATAAAGTTTCTCTGAGTTTAATTTAGACATAATGGGCTTTATTTGGGCTTTATTTGGGCTTTATAAATAAAGTTTCTCTGAGTTTAATTTAGACATAATGGGCTTTATTTGGGCTTTATAAATATAGTTTCTGTGAGGTTATTTTAAACAGAAGTGGGCTTTATGACAAAACTAATGGACTTATTTTCATTGTTTATTTTTCTGGGTCGCTCTATTTCATTGTTTATTTTCTTATCAACAATTAACGTTTGCAAACTTTAAATTTCTTGGCGCAAAATTATATAAGATACTAAAAACTACTAAAGAGAGAGCATAAATTCTGCTAAATGATTATTTGTTCAAGCAAAGCTCAACACAACTTTTGGTAGAATCTGATTCAAAATAATATGCACAAAAATTACAAAACAAGTGATTTTTTCCATCTAGCAATATCCTTGAAGGAAGATCCATCTTCAGACAGGGCCTTGCCACCGGCCGCCTTCAGCTCCACCGCTTTCCTTCGGGCATCCCGACCGCCTTCCCCTCGCATCAATTCCTTAACTACCTTCGCTATCGCATCTCTATGCACGACACTTGTATCCTGCACTTGTGGCCTAAGAGCCACTCCGATACCGTTTACTGTAAATCTTGCGTTTACTCCTTGTTCAGCGCGCAGAGGCCAGGCGATCATTGGTACGCCGCTCATGATGCTCTCCAGCACCGAGTTCCATCCGCAGTGCGTTAGGAACCCGCCAGTTGATCGGTGATCCAGAACCTCTCTCTGCGGTACCCAGGAATGTACGACTAATCCTACTTCTTTGTTTCTCTCGATGAATCCTTCAAGTAAAAGTGCGGCGTCACTCGAGCCAACCGGAGTTTTGATGACCCATAAAAAATTTTGCCGGCTTAGCTCCAACCCGAAAGCAAGCTCGGCGATTTGCTCTGGCGAGAGGGACGTGCCTTCACTCCCGAAAGAGACAAATAGTACAGAGCCGTCCGGTTGATGATCCAACCACTCCATGCAATCGAAAACGCTTGCTTTTGCTTTTCGGTCCCGTATGCTCCGGATAAGTGGCCCGACAGTATAAACCGGTGGCAGGTTTGGATCGCCTTCTCTCATGAGATGAGTCAATGCCGGATCCATGTCATAAAATGTATTACAAAGCACACCGTCGGCCGCCAGAACTTGTTCTGACCAGTGCATCGACCTCTTATACGCCTCGCTTTGCCTATCTTTATATGCGACGCCAAGATCCGTGCCACGAATTGGCACGCACCAGCCTGGCAGTTGAATCGAAGGCATGTCCCAGAACTCCGTTGCAGTCTCACGGTCAAGCCTCGAACCGTTCATAAGGAAAGAGAGGGCCATGAGATTTATTGGAGAAAATACGAAGAATGGCAAACCGAGCTGCCTTGCAACTGAGATAGCATCCACGCTTAAAAAATCTGCGATCAACGCGACAACTTTGGACGACGATTTTAGCGACCTCACGGCTTCATGCAAACCTGGTAGGGATTTCGATATATAAAGGACTTCGTCATTCACGTTGAATGAATTGTTAGAGCCATGATCATCAAGCGAAGGAAGGAACGTGACGGTTACAGAAGAGGGAAGAGAGGCGAGACATGATACTTTATCATTTTCAGAAGATGAAACCGTCGGTGCCTTGGTGATCATGGTGACAGTGAAACCGTGGCAAGGCGATGCCAGCGAGCGGGCAAGCTCCGACATGGGGATAAGGTGGCCCATGCCGGGGCTCGCGAACAGAACAACATGAGGTTGCATCATGGTTCCATTTGCCATTTCTGGTTCTTTACTTGCCATGTTTGTTGATCAATTGGTACAGAACAAAGAATTATACAAATGGGGAATTTGGAACATTTCAAAATTGACTTATCAATATAATTTAAGGATCAGAACATAGATTAGATTATTCTTTTGTGGTGCCGTCCCTTGATTGGAGTTGACTTTCCTATTTATGGGCAAGAAATTACAACTGATTTTTTTGTTTTTTCTACGAATTTCCTGTGGTCTAAATATAATTAAGTTTAAAGAGGAAGTGGGATTAATTAGTAATGAACTAATGATCACAGAAATTTTCAAATAGGAAAGAGTTTTCATTGGAGCAGAGCATGTCCAAAGACCTTTCGACTGCATCAGCATCCAGAAGGATTTATGACTGTTCAAACAAATGTAATTGTGATTTTATGAAAATGTGAATTTAGTAATTTGCATTCTGTTCAAACATGAAAAAGAGAACGACCATCTTGTGCATACTTAATGTCCTATTGCAAAAAAAAAAAAATCAACAACTAATGTTACACTGGTGTGTCATTATAATGCTTGGAAAATGTTGAAAAGATACAAAATGGATACCAAGATTTACATCATATATAAAGTTCATTTAAAACATGATACGATCAAATTATCAAAATGAAACATTATAATGTTAATCTCAAACATAATGAGATTAAATGAAACACAAATGATATCAATTTCTTTTTTGGCGCTCTCACTCACTGTCGCATGTTCTCTATACAATTTTAAAGTAATATTCTCTTTATGTATTTTAATAATGATTCATCTCTTTATGTATTTTAATAATGATTCAAGTGGGAAATTTAATTTTATGATTTTGTGTTCTTTAACTTAAGTGTTTCAGGTTAACCAATTAATGTTTCAAGATAACTAATTGGTGTTCTAATTTAGATATGAGAGAGACTAATAGTACCTCAACTAAATCTCCCAAGAAAATTCCTCAAATTAACTTTCTATTTTTGGCAAAAACATGCATCCCAAACTTGCCAAAAACAGAAAAACGCGTTGCCAGCCTGTCCCAACACGCACAACTCACTTGCAGGCCCAAATAAACACTCACCATTTTCTCCGAAAGTGTTTATCTGGATTTGAAAAGTGTTTACATACACCTAAAAAGTGTCTATATACATTTGTAAAGTGTTTATATAGTATTAAACGTCCATTTATTGACAGGCTCATTTGGCCCAACACACGCGACCAACCTGCACCCAAAAGCGCGTGACCTTTAGCTAGATGGCAAGCTTTCAGCAGGCGTGTTGACAGGCCTGCATAATAGCACCATTTACCCCCGAAAAGTGTTTATATAGCTTTAAAAAGTGTTTACATAAACCTAAAAAGTGTTTATGTACTATTAAGAAGTGTTTATATACCTTTGAAAAATGCTTATATAAACGTAAAAAGTGTTTATGTACGATTGAAAAGTGTTTATATAGATTTGAAAGTGCTTACATAAGCCTAAAAAGTGTTTTATATCTTTTTGAAAAGTGTTTATATAGTTTTGAAAAGTGCTTACATAATCTAAAAGGTGTTTATATACTATTGAGAAGTGTTTATATACCTTTAAAAAGTGCTTACATAAATATAAAAAGTGATTATTTACGATTGAAAAGTGTTTATATAAATTTGAAAGTTGCTTATATAAACATAAGTAAAAAGTGTTTCGCAAATCTTGATTCCAGATCGTCGACTTGAGAGTTGGACGACGACGGCGACGGAGGAGGAGGAGCCGAGGGTTTGGATTTAAGCGCATCGAATCGGCACATCAGATTGGAGTCGAGAGGCGCGAAGTAAGAATCGTTTGAGATGGAGTGGGATTGATGCGAAGGTTGAGGAGGACGTCGTCCTGTGCCACCCGGAGGAGCTCTTCCATGAGTTCCACCGCCGCATCGTCCCCACCGTTGGTCAGATTCCGCTTCGCCTTGTCGGAACTCATGACTTTGTTTATTTTCCCTTTTTTATTTCAGAGGAAGGAGTCGGGAAGGAAGAAATAATCGATCGACTCCTCTCGTGTTATTCAAATTAAGAAGATTCATGCCTCAATCATTTGCTGATTATGGGCCGTAGAATTTAGAAGGCCGGGGGATTTTAGCGGAGACGAGGGAGCAGGGATATGGACATTCTCTCTTTAGATATATCTCCACTCCTTATAAAGAAGATTGGCAGGTGATACAATACAACACTGAAATAGGAGGATGGTATAAAGAGGATTGAGCAGCTAGCTTATGAGCTTTTCCATTCTTTTCAGGCATAAAAACTCGAAAAATCTGAAATGCAAAAGTTTTGTTTTTTAGAATCACAGATACCTTTACGAGTCTTATAAATGAAAAATTTGTGCAAGCACTAACAAATAGTATATGATAACGCCAAGCATGAAAAAATATCAACCATGTAAATAAAACGAGCATCAGAGCTTCGTGTAACGATTGCTGTATTTAAATGGTTGTTTTAAGTTGAGACTTGAGAATATAAAATTGTGCCCATAAAAATCTGAAGAGCGGAATAAAATTGCTCGTAAAGTTTCGCAATAGACATGTATGTACTTAATTACAGAATAATTATTTAACTGAACAATAGTTACAAGTACACTGATAAAAGGAGGGCTAGTACTAGCATGCCAACATACTTCATTGAAACCTTGGGTAGGCCCATAATTTTCGAAACTCGCACAGGCTAGATAATGCTTCTTCATCCAAATCTTCATCATCTTCAGAATCGTCTCCCGTGACGTAGTTCGCAACCTGATCATTAGATATATATATATGGAGTCAGTATGCAGTGCAGAAAAGAAAAGAAAAAAAATGGTTTATGTTAATGCTGTCAACAGTTCAAATACATAATCTCCAGAGATGATTAGTACCTTTCTAGCCGATATTAATTCTAATCTTGGTTCTTTTATTCCAAAATTGGCACAGTGATGAGTCTCTTTAGATGTCAATCTGCTGAGCCAAACTGTTGATCCACAGATCCTGCATAAAGCTCTATTTGTTGGCCCTCCAGCTGACAACTCAACTGTCAAAACAATCAATTTAAATAATTTTTGATTAAAAATTTTTGTCAATTTTTTGATTATTTGCTCAGGTTGTGTGAGGTGTTCAAACATAGCCAAGCTCAAGACGAGTCAAGAGTAAAGAGCTACTGCAGAACTTACAGCAGCTTTAAATAACTATCAAGTACAAGCATTGTGGATGAAATGGATCATGGATTCATGGTAGAAGTTTAATGACCATTGATGGAGCATCACCAATGTTCGTTTTTTTATCATAAGAGTAATCATCCACGGATTCATGGTAGAAGTTCCAGGATATTCTTATTTTAATCATTAAGCACAGTTATAACTTACTTTTTTTATTTTGCTAAATCACTATTATAAAATTTCATAAACACTGTGAGAAAACATTACTAAGTAATTATTATAGATGTTGCACTCGGTGAACATTTAAAGGATATACACTGTGAATACCTGTATACTGCACATTAAATGTTGGACACCCACCTCCAAAGAAAAACCATTTAGAAAAAGACTATGTGCTAGGGAGAGTATTATTAATATATATGATATTATGCCTTATACTACATCCGTGCACAATGTACATAGAGATAGTTACTTAGTAGTATATTTGGGAACTTCACAGGTAAAAATGGGAAAGGATATGAAATGCTTGTATAGTTTTCTGAAGATGCATGTCAGTATAAGATATAATTTTAGTAACTATGCGTATGCAGTCAATACAAATGAATGTTCTGATTTATGCCAACTTATTTTACCATGTTTCAACCAGGAAATGATTATTTGACTGCAACATATTACAGTTTACATTAATTAACATATCTAAATTTTGGGACAGAAGTTATACTTGTATATTTTTCTCGAAAGGCATCCTTCCAAACTATGTCATTTGGAGTTCCAATCTGCTTTATATAGGAATCACCAAAGAAAATGGAATATTTTCTTTGCCAGAGGCTATTTTCACTGGCAGCAGAGTTCCATGTCCTATGACCACAAGGGTACAACAATATTAGAAAAAACAACCCAAGGAACTCATTTATTTTGTATAGTTTCATCAAGTCTGCTTCCACTCTTAGGTTCCTCCACTGTTAAGCCCAAAAACCACTAAGGGGAACCATTATAGGATTGTTGGGTACTTGGTAACAGCTGTTGACTTGATCTGAAGAAAGTATCTAATGCTGTCTCAATGGAGCACTGGGTCAGAAACTCAGAATTTCTTGACTAGCTGGTAAACCTGGTTAGACCCAACAGTTTATGCCTAATTTTTACTTCCCTATAAAATGTAAAAGGAAAACTCTTGAATATCTGAAGAGAATCGAAAATGGAGGGCCAAAATAAATAGGCCAAATTTTTGGTGTACCCATCAAAACTTCTTTAATTGCCAATATCCCCATCGTGACACTCTAATAGCTCATATCCCCATTAAAATCTAATTTACATTCTTTTATCCCCATTTATTAATATTACTTACCATTTAACTCATATAAAATTTAAAATGACAATTATGCCCCCTCTTTAAAATGGATCAATTTTGCTTCATTTTAGTGATTTCAACGCTGCCATCAGCGCTTGCTTGATCCTTTGAACTTCAAGTATCCTTTGGTTCCTCTCCCACCAAATAGATGTATTGTATATATTCTACTTCCTAAATTCCTTTATCAAGAAAACCTGATTTTAGTGGTGAATATAAAATGGGTTTCGAGGTTAAACTCACAAACGCCGGAAGCTAACTTCAAAATTTGAAGAACTTACTTCAAAGACACACAGTATGACATTATTTAAACTCACATAAACACTATAAGTGATAAATGCTGACACCAAAGTCCTAATTGACATCTATACACGTCTAAAATGGATCAAGTCCCTTAGTATGAACTTAGCATGACAATTATCTCGTCTTCATTTTAGTGGTGATTGTAGACGAGAGAGAGTTCAGATCAAGGGATTAACTTAGCATGAATATGAAGAGCCACTACTGTTAATTAGTTATCTCTTCTTATCTACTATCGTTAAAAAAATTGAGGGACTCTTTCTCCTCCCGGTCCTCGAGGGGCTCCTCTTTGCATTCCTCGTGGAGCTACTCTGCGCCGACGCCGTCGTACTTCGTTTCGTTTCCATGGGGCCTGTGGTCAGTTTCGGCGTCGGAGCCGGGTCAAATTTCCTCCTTATCATGATGGCGTTCATGGCGTTTTTGTTCTTCACCGGGTTTTTATCGGATTCTTCCGAGGGTAGTGTTCTTACTGAGAGACAGAAGACCAGTGTTATTAAGCTTCAGGTTTGATCATTGCTGACTTGAAATCTTAATATTCATCTGCGCGTAGTTTCGGACATGTTTAATTATTGAAAAGTGTTTGTTAACTGACTGGTTCTAGGTTGGCTTGTTTGGTATGGCGAGGTCATTTCAGAGGGAACTTGATCAGATAGCTGAGAAGGCTGATACTTCTACCCAGCTGGATTAAGCTACGTCCTTACTAGTAAGTAATAAACCATTTAAAATCTAAAATCACTAAAATGAAGCAGACTTGATCCATTTTAGAGAGAGGGCATAATTGTCATTTTAAATTTTATATGAGTTAAATGGTAGGTAATATGAATAAATGGGGATAAAAGAAAGTAAATTAGATTTTAATGGGGATATAAGCTATTAGAGTGTCATGATGGGGATATTGGCAATTAAGGAAGTTTTGATGGGTACACCAAAAATTTGGCCAAATAAATAATGCTCCATGCGATAACAACTATAGTTTAGAATTTAGCAATAGCATTCCACATTGTTAATTCTGGATATATGTTTTGAGCCAATGAGAGACCACCAACACACACTTAAATTTGCAAGCAATATTTATGCTGCAATGGCACAAAAACCATGACCATACTGCCTACCAATGCCAACAATTAAATTAAGCAAAATAAAAACCTAAATAAATAGGTGACCTCCAATTAACATGTTTGTGAGAACAATCTGAAGAATAGACGTACCAGCATACGGAGCTAGCAGCTACCAGGGTTCGCATATCAAGGAACCGGAATACATTTACAAGTACATCGTGTGGCAACTCCGAAGTATCTGACATATATAAAACAAGTTATCAGACAGAAAAATAATAAAACAACCACATTGAACAAATTAACTATTGTTGACATATGAAGTTCGATGCTCATAAGTAAATAGTAATCAATGGTAAGTTGGGAAACTTACTGGGTACTGGTAACAGTAGGTATAGTAATTTTTCAAATAAAGACAGACCACCGGGGGAATTTGGGGGATTTATCTGGGTTATATAGAAATTATTTACACTAACAAATGCTAATCCGACTTCGTCGGTTGTTCCATGATAATATCAATCCAGTGACAGTATCAATGTCATACCAGAAACAACACAATATTTGTAGCAACACTGGGCAAGTGAATAAATTAAATACTTCAAACCTAAGCTCAATAATTTCCCCAGATCCTATCTTATCTTTCTAGCAAATTTAACTGTTCCCTAAACCCTAATTGAACTTTAATTACTAGCCAAAAAATAACCAAAAAATAAAATAAATTACCTCCATCGTAGTAAGACTTAGAGCGCCTCTTATGTGCGACAATCGACTTCTTGAACTCCGAAACCGCAGCCGCCTTCTTCTGTTTCGGCAGCACAGCTTCCGCCGCTTGCACGAGCGAGTTGGCCGCCGCCACTTCATATCCCGTACGCATACTGCAACATTCATCTCTCAACAATCAGCACAAATTTTCTTGAATACTGTTCAATCACAAATTCACATCCATCTTACATTACAGCATCACCACTCAATCACAAATTCACATCCATCTTACATTACAGCATTCTGATCTAGGGTTACAGTAACTTAACCAACACCTGGATTTGATTTGATCCAACTCAAATTACTTCATCTTGATTTCTATTTTAACCTTGTAAATGTTAATTATTTGATTAATTAATACTTCTTTAGGGCTCAATTTATCTCAAAATGTTAAAATTGGACTAGAAATCTGAACAAAAAGGGAGGAAATTAAATCAAATCAGGGGATTACTCGGGGAGGACGCGGAAGGCTACGAGCGTATCTTGGAAGACAAGAGACTGGAGGTCCTTCGGCAGCTGGGAGTAGCTGAGGCGGAGCAGCGCGGCGAGCTCGTAGCACGCCGTGGGGTAGTCCGCCGGCCGGCAAAGGGCCGCGGCGATCTGAAGCTCCTCGTAGGCGCCGGTCGTCATTTGGGATTTCTCTCTGTTTCGAGCGCTCCGGTTTCGGATTTGGATTTTGTACTGCATCATGCAGTTCACAGTGTCAGCCGTTGGATTGTCTCAAGATTCGTGTCAGAGCGGATCTCGAGACGATCTAACGGATTGTGAAGTGCATGATGCAGTAAGTCAGCGAATCAACGATGTGGATTATTATAGAGGGGATTTTTTGAGATTGAGTTGAACGAATCTCAAAGAAGATCCAACGGATGAAGTACTGCCCAGTAGTTTACTGCGCTGTAGAGGATATAGATTCGTGAAACTGTGATAGGAAGCCCGGGAAGGTGAATTTATTTGATTCGAAAATATTGTTCATGTGAATAACAGAAATATAAATGGTTGAATCATTTCTTGAAATAATATGTTATTTTAACGGATGAAATTGATGACATATTATGCAGCGTCCGATTCTGCTGTTATCCTAACCGAGGATAACAGGGCCCTGCTTTTCCGCTCGGCACCGTCGGATTATAATGGACAGATGAGATATGTTTGAAAAACTCTTTTTAACTTTAAAAACCGAACTTTTGTACTAAATCTGAACCGTTCAGTGTGATCCAACGGTGCCGAGCGGAAAAGCAGGACGCTGTTATCCTCGGTTAGGATAACAGCAAAATCGGATGCATATTATGCACAGTAGATGAAAAGTGGAGTGTTCAATTTCTTGAATAATGGAGGTGTCATCAGTACAAGGGAGATGGGCTGAACTGATCTCGTGGGCTTGAGATTGTACACAGGCCGGAAAATCCGGGTACAAGAGCGGGGTACTAAAGTTAGGGTACAATAAGATTTTCTTTATATTTTATTGTCAATCTTCTTCAGTGGTGCACATCTTCCAACAAATGAAGAAAAACCAATTCCTCTTCGTTCTGGCTTTGATCTCCGACATATATCAGCCAACTTGTAATCTGAGTGCACAGTGTATATCGCCTCAACAAGCTCTATCCATCGAGATCCATCTTGGCTAGTACTCTCTCTCTCTCTCTCCCGCCTCTGTTCTTCTGAAGGTTCTTTTTGTTCCATGGTGCTTGTGAAATAACGTTGCTGCCTACTGGAAAGTTAAAAGATTTGTTTTTTCGTAATTAGCTTGCTGTCTTGACTCATTTATTGGACTGATTATCAATTAATGCTTTCGACATTGTGAAAATCAACAGATACTAGCAAAGCGCTCCGCTGCGCTTAACTGAATATTTGTGGTCACCGCTGGTCTATTAATATTAACTCATATGAAAGTATTGATTCGAATATATAACATGAAAAAGTTAGATTTGTAGTAAATATCCTTGTGTTTAGAATATCAAGACCACCCAATGTATTAGCTCATGACAAGAAGACTACCAAATTTAAATGAGCAAGACACAAAAAGTCAGACACAACCCGATAATATATTTTTTTCTTGAATCAGCAATTTAAGAAAAAAAGAAAAATACTCAATATAAAAATACTTTATCTAATCCACAGTTGCTCTAATCCTATGCCGTCGCCACTACTGCGCTACAGTATCTGTTCTTGTCGGATATACAGTGTTTTTTTTTTTTGGACTTTATTTTTTGGATTTTTTTATTTTTAATTTTCCCCTTTTTCCAATTTTTTTTAAATTTTTAAATTTTTTATTTCATTTTACGTTTTTTTTTCCACATTTCATTTCTTCCCTTTTTTAAAAAAAAACAATTTGCAATTTTTTTTATTTTTTCCTCAATAATTGTTTTTCCTACAATTTTTTCCTTTCTTTTTTACAAACTTTCTTTTCCCCAAATTTTTTTAAATATATTTTTTTACCTTTTTGTTTCTTTCTTTTTTATTTTTTTTCCAGAATTTTTTTCTTTCAACAAAATATTTTTTTTAGAACTTTTATTTTCTTACAAAATGTTTTTTTAAAAAAAAATTTTTTCAAGAAGTTTTTTTAAACTCTTTTTTTATTTTTTTGGTACACCAACTGTCAAATCAGCTACAGTAGAATTTGTTTCCTTTTTTTTAAAAAAAATGGTTATTGGCTTTTTTTACAATTTTTTTCAGATTTTTTTTTCTTTTTTTTTGATGTCATGCTGTAATATATTGGGTGGTCTTGATATTCCAAACATAAGGATATATATATTTTTTTACAAATATTTTTTTACCAAAATCTTTTTTTTTTTTGTAATTCTTTTTTTCTTTTTTTTTTATACAGGACAAATCATCTACATTAATTTTTTTCCTTTTTTTTTCAGAAAAAATGTTATTGCCTTTTTCTTTAAAAAATTTCATAATTAAAAAAAATCTTCTCGAGTTGTCTAATTTTGTGTCTTACTCATTTAAATTGGGTAGTCTTGATGTCATAACCTAATACATTGGGTGGTCTTAATATTCTAAACATAAGGATATAAACTACAAATCTAAATTTTTAACATTATATATCCCAATCAACATTTCCATTGAGTCAATATTAATAGACTAGTAATGATACAAAAATATTCAATTAAGCGTGGCGGAGCGCGCATACAGGCTAGGTTGACAATAACTGTAACGAAACAATTCCCATATTAATTAAAAAAGTTTAAAAAATAAATAAACAAAAGAAGGAAAAACATTAAAAAAATAAATGGGAAAAAATGAAAAAAAATATGTAAAAAAATAAAAAATAAGAACAAAATAAAAAAATTTAAAAACAAAAAAGAATTTATTAAAAAATGTAAAAATAAAAAACAAAAAAATAAAAGTAAAAAAAAGGAAAAAAGTAAAAAAATCTTAAAAATAAAAGAAATAAAAAAAATCTACAAAAATAAAGAAAATCTAATCAAAATTTTTTAAAAGAAAAATGTAAAAAAAAATTTTTAAAAAAAACTTGTAAAAAAAAAAAACTGTAGATCCGATGGGACGAATACTGTAGCGAAACAATATCCGTCCCCGCGCATTAGGAAAAAGGAAAACGTAAAAAAAAAAAAATTTAATTTGTAAAAAAAAAAAACACTGTAGATCCGATGGGACGGATACTGTAGCGCAATAGTGAAACGGCATAGGATTAGAGCAATTATGATTACGGGCATCAAAACTACAAGGGCAATCTTGTCTTTCATATCCATCCGATATTTAAAAATCATTTTTCAGTCTACTAATCTTGAAAGCTTAAGCTTGTTGGCCTACCGAACAGCAGCTCCTTTGTTGAGCTTAAACATATAGGGCGTGTTTGGATACTTGAGAATAGCTCTATTCCCAGGATAGAAGGCTGTTCCTAATGGGAACAGTTCAGAATTGAGCCAATCTGCTGTTCCGAGGAAAACATGGAATAGCGAATAGCGTAGAGTGAAGTTAGTAAAAAGTAAAAAGCATCTTCTTTATTTTATTATTTCTCAGTTCCCACCCATCTTTTTCATGGCCTTATTTCACAAGGCAGAAAAAAGGAGAAGTTATTTGTTCTTTTTGATCTTCACATGTCCAATGATGGAATCGCCGGACGTCAAGGCCGATATGTTATTCACACTCTCCCCGTCATTGCGAGTTTATAGAGATATCATTTGCATATGTTTTTGTTCTTCTTCCAAGCTCTTTCTTTTGTTGTCAGCTAGTAGTGCAGAGTAGGAAATGGTGAGAACCAATGAAGGTCGGGCCTCTGTTCTTCAATCACAATGCTTGATAAGGGCCACCCAAAATTTCACTCGATTAAACCGATTTTGCATACTCAAATATGACCAGTGAATTGGTTTTCATTTTTGTTCGAATCTTGGTTGTTCTAATATTTAATTTGAATCATGCCATATACGCCAGTTGGCATCTCAAAATAGTGTTAATTAATTATTTTATTTTTTTAATTGAGCAATGAAATATTTAATATCTAATTAATTAGGTGAAATTTCTTAAGTAAAGATTTTAATTGAAGAAAGAATAAATAAGAGTTGGGTTACAAAAAAGAAAATAAACATTATTTTGTTCATCCCCCAATTACTGTTCCAAAGATACAATCCAAACAATATTTTTACTATCCCGAATAGTACTACATTTCTACTATTCTCAAGCTAACCTAAAAATCACTATTTTTTACTAATCTCACTTACTATTCTCAATTCCTCTATTCTTTCACTAATCCTTACACAATCCAAACACACCCTATAATCCCCACCTCCTTAATTTGTTGTGCCGAACAGGCCCAAATATACTTAGGACCAACTTTTTAATTATGGAAAAATTCTAGGTGGTCAAGATCAGACTGCCCGTATACTGTTGTTGAGGCAAATGTGTCTTTTGTTTCTTTTTCTCCAAGTATTTACAAGGGTTTTCAGAAGGACCATAAGAAAATTAATTGGGCAGTTAAGATGCCCACTATTTACCTGTTGAGCATGTTAAGATTGCTTAAATTCTGACTTCTAATCAATCTTTGTTGTTCAATTATTATTATGATTATTTGCAATAATGTGATATAAAAATTTACTTCCTACTTCAACAATGAGAGTTTGAGTTTATCGCGCAGCGCGATCACATATCTAGTATAATTTAAAAATTAGATATGATTTGATACGTTTTTTGTGTTAAGCTCACGGAAAGCCCCATAAGCTTAAGATCACGGTAGTTTTAATCTATATATAGAACATACATCCCTTTATTATTTTTTTATTGGGAAAACATTTAATTTAAATTTGGTTTTCGATTTATATCATTTTCCCTATAAATGCTGTTGAAGAGATAGTCATTCATCCTTTTCCATGTCAACTTCACGTGCTAAATTTGGCCATTTGCAAAGCTCGCACCTGAATTGGGCGATAAGTGTTGGAACTTGGAACCAAGCTAGCATCATAGGATGTTCCATTGTTCTTGCAAATTTTTTTAAAAATCGAAAATGGAAAGTTTATTTTTCGGAAAAGAGTAAGATGATCCCATTTTTTACACGAATAGATAGGACCGAAGGGATCCTTCGGTCCGTTTCTTAAGGGACCGAAGGAACCCTTCGGTAGGCTTTTTTTTTTTTTTTTTTTTCTCCGCCACATTCTGATCCTGTTTTATTTAAAAAAAAAAAAATTTTTCCTTCCACCGAATGGTTAATTCGGTCCCTTTAGAAGGGACCGAATTAACCATTCGGTATGAGCTATTTAAATTTTTTAAATAGCCGGCCCTTCTTCCTCCTCTCCCTTTCTTCCTCTCTTCTTGCTCTCTCCCGTTCTCCCTCTCTTCTTGCTCTTTCTTTTCCCAATTGCAGCCGCCACAATTAGGGTTTTGAAGGTCGGCACGTCGAAGTTGTCATTTTAACAGATCAACGTCATATTTGCGTTCGTCGTGTTCTTCTCATCTCGCTGGTACCTTTTTTTTTCCGATCTGTTTTTTTTTTCTGTATAAAATTAGATTATATTTTTTACTAGGTTGTTCATGTACTTCTCGTAGGAAAAATGAGTATGATACTCATCAATGTATTCCACGGAGGTCAGATCCTCAATACACCTACTGGAGTTAATTACGACATTTCCCCTGCGTGTACTATCCCTGTCAATGATTGGGTAACCCTGGAGGAGTTGCGGAGGCAAATCCATACCGCTCTGAACTTGCTCCCTAGCCATTTCCACCTGAAAATCAGAGCACGGATCAACACTGCACAACCAGGCTCTGGTAACTACTTTTTCACTCTTTTTTGGGTTGACTGCGAGCAGACTTGGGAGATGATTAAGTCGGCCGCGTGTCCAATTGTTGGTTTTAGAGCTATGGAATTAGTTGTTGAATCTGAACCAAACCCCAACCCCCATGGTGGTTATGACCCATGTCCAAATAGTATTCCCGGCAGTAGCAATCGAGCTCCGACCGAGGAAACAACGCACACCTCAGCCCGAGAAGACCTAATACCGGCCGATACCAATGAGGGGGATGTTGAGAACTGGCACTTGGATGAGGAAGATACCGATGTGAATTCTGATGATGGGGAGGATTTGACCATGGAGGATATCGAGGATGAGATAGACATCCAGAATATAGTAAAGGAGTGGCAATCATCCATCCCCTTCATAAACCGGGGGTTGCAACATCCCTGCCGTCAGTTTAGAGATACTGAGCCCATGCCAATTGCCGACGAGCCATTCCACCGCAAACCCCCACGAATTGATGGTGAATTTAGTCCTGGCCAGCAATTTGCCTCCAAAAAGCAACTCAAGGAAAAACTTGCTGAGTTTCACTTAGAGAAAAACATTACACTTGAGACCGTAAATAGCAACAAAGTCATGTACGTTGTTAAGTGTAAGGATGAAAATTGTCGATGGAGGTTGTATGCAAGGGTAAATGATACCGGTACATGGCAAATTGGAACACTGGGGGAAGAGCATGCATGTTACGGAAGTGCCACCAGATTAGATCACGAGCAAATGACTGCCAGACTGGTTGCTGACACAATCAGGGATCAGTTGAGGGCTAACATGGAGATGTCAGTGACTGAAGCCAGGGGCCTAGTAAAACTAAGGTTTCCCACTGTCCATCCATCATACAACAAGATATGGAGAGGTCGAGAGTTAGCAATTGCCGATCTTTTTGGTAGCTGGGAGAAGTCATACGAGATGCTCCCATCGTTGTTGAATGCCATACAAGGAACCACACTGGGTACCAAATTCAGGTTGGAGCATGTGCCATCCGATAGGTTTGGCGTTCACATTTTCACAAGGGTTGCATGGGCATTTGGTCCGTGTATTCAAGCTTGGCCGTACCTACGACCTGTCATCACTGTCGATGCCGGGTTTCTGTCCAGAAGGTACAAGGGTAAGTTGTTCATGGCCTGTGCATATGATGCAGAACAACGGCTGGTACCACTTGCATTTGGAGTAGCTGAGGAGGAGACTGCGAACGATTGGGGATGGTTCATGAATTGGTTGCGTCTAGAGGTTGTTGGTCCTGGAAAGATCACAGTAATTTCCGACCAGCACGGCGCTATCAGAAATGTCTTTGAGCAGCCACACCTTGGGTGGTGTGAAGCAGCTGGAGAAGTCGTCCACCGCTTCTGTACCCAGCACATTGCGTCAAATGTGTACAAAACGTGCTTCAACAAGAGAATTAAATCTCTATTTAGAGTGGCTGCCAAGCACAAAAAACCATGGAGATGCTTGGAGCTGCTGGAGAAGATTAAAAACCAGAAACAGGAGGCATACGACTACATAATGAAGGCGGGGATACTCCAGGGCAACATGACTGGTACCAGACGACACCGCCGAGATCAGATTGGTACAGCCCCCACTGAAACCAGGAACCGGGGGAACCGAAATCGTTCCAGGCGCACTGTGTTCGTGTCCGCATCCGGAACCGTTGAGGAACCCCGACCCCAACCAGCCCAACCGGAAGAAGACATTCCAGAAGAGGAGTTACATAAAGAGAGGTGGGCGGGCTATCTTGACGGTGGTCTGAACAGATGGGGGATCATGACAACAAATGGCTCAGAATCACTGAACAATGTATTCAGGCTTGCTAGACAACTCCCCATATGTGCTGTAGTAGAGAAGACATTTTTTAAATGTGTTGAGTGGTTCGTTCAAAGGAGAGGCGTTGCAGCACAGTGGGAGGCCACAGGATTGGAGTTTGCTCAGAGAATAACAGATTTGTTGAAGCATCGGGGAGACAAAGGAAGAAGACTGGAGGTGGTTCCCCTGACTTGGCACACAAACTTCTACGAGGTTTACAACAGGAACGGTCGAATATCTGAGGTATGCTTTTTACTTGTCTTTTTAATAATTCTGTACGAACTTGTTTGATTATAATGTGCCAAATTGTATAAATTGTAGCATGAATATGGTGAAATCAAGTACGAGGTCCAACTACTTGGGGATTCGGAAGCCATATGCCAATGTCAAAACCCCAACTGACCGGCCTACCGTGCGACCATGTTATGGCTGTTTGCTCATTACGGAGGCTAGACCATACACAATTTGTAAGCAAGTACTACACCGTCGAATATTTTAAAAATACATGGGACGGTGAATTTCGTAGTTTTGGAAACAAGAGGGATTGGCCATTGTGGCCTGGTCCAATTATAAGGCCAGACCCAAAGAAAATCAACAAAGGCCGGAGGAGGAAGATAAGGATTCCTATGTTGATGGATGAGATGGAGGGTCGTATCAATAGGTTGCCTGATCGGTCCAATCGAAGGCGTTCGAGGCGCACTTAAGACTACAGAGTTGTTCTTGATGTTATTTCGTAGTTGGACATTTCATTAGCTATTGCAATTAAGACTCTGTATCCTATTTTACGCTTAGTAGGTATTTCATTTAAGACTATGTACTGTAATGTATGATTTTATGGATGCTTCTCATGTAATATTTAACTATGTTCTCATGCAACAACTTCGTACATCATAATAAAACTAGATGTCAAATAAAAGATAATTAAACAAGAGTTTAGAAATTACATAAACGTCAAATAACATCAAAAGAAAGGGGTCCAAACGAACTACATAAAGCGCACAAACTAGCTAATGCCTACGGAAACGTCGCTGCAACCTCTGAATCGGTGACGGACTATACCTAGGAGCAGGATGAACATCTCTCTGAGGTCTATCTGGAGGAAACTGCACAAACGGCCTACTAGAGGACGCACCATGATCACCATGTGGTGCACTACTAGATGAACCCCCCATGCTCAAGTTTGCGAAGTCTGGTAAGTTTCCGATATCCCCTGCAATGAATGCAGCATACTCTTCAACACCGATATCTCTGAATACCTGCTCCTGCGTAGGTGAGGGCTGCGCTACTGGTGTGTCTTGTGGCATGTCATCAGGGTAGTCATCTGAGACATCAATCCCGTCCAGCTCAAATGGGATGCCGTGGGTCATCAGCATACCGCGGAATATATGCACATGCTCCAAGTCAGTCATCAAGTCACGAAAAATCTTCAGGTTATTCAGGCCGAACAATTTTTTGCCGGGCGTTTTGAGCCACACAATTGCCTGAGCCGTCTGATGTATCAGATGAAAGACCTGTATGAACCAGAAAAAACACACGTTAGTTCTCGTGTAAAAAACCAGAAAACCAGAAAAAATGCAAAGCAGGTTGCTGTTTTGCGAATTTTGTAGGAATTTTTCCGAAGGGAATCTCACAAAACCTTGTACACGAAAAATGATCGGTACATCATGATCTATCTGAATATAAATTTTAAAAAATACGCTGTGAAGACGGATCGATCGCAGTTTTCGATTCTTTCCAGCCGATCGTATAAAAAACCAGAAAACCAGAAAAAATGCAAAGCAGGTTGCTGTTTTGCGAATTTTGTAGGAATTTTTCCGAAGGGAATCTCACAAAACCTTGTACATGAAAAATGATCGGTACATCATGATCTATCTGAATATAAATTTTAAAAAATATTCTGTAAAGACGGATCGATCGCAGTTTTCGATTCTCTCCAGCCGATCGTATAAAAAACCAGAAAACCAGAAAAAATGCAAAGCAGGTTGCTGTTTTGCGAATTTTGTAGGAATTTTTCCGAAGGGAATCTCACAAAACCTTGTACATGAAAAATGATCGGTACATCATGATCTATCTGAATATAAATTTTAAAAAATATGCTGTGAAGACGGATCGATCGCAGTTTTCGATTCTTTCCAGCTGATCGTATAAAAAACCAGAAAACCAGAAAAAATGCAAAACCCTAAAAAATCAGAAAAAAAATGCTGTTTTGCGAATTTTGTGTGAATTTTTCTATAACGAATCTTACAAAACTTTCTATACGAAAATTGATCAGCAAGTCGTGATCTAGCCGGATATAAATTTTAAAAAATGCACTGTGAAGACATATTGTGCGCTATTTGACAGTTTTTGTGCAAAGGGCAAAACTGGAAATAACTGTAATTAATGTTGTCATTTTCTTATAAAATTTAAGTAAAGAATCGTACCGCGCGCGAGCTGGACTGTGCGTGTGACACGTAAGCAAGGCTTTCAACCGGTTCATCCATTGGCGGCATTGGTTGGCTAAGGGCTTTTGGATGGTTGTCTGTGAAGTACAGCTTTGGCATCCCTCTCTTGTATAGCCATGTCTGGTAATATGCCTCGGCTCCTGGGGAAGAGTCGTACGGCCTGTGTTCAATGATTGCAACAGGCGCCTGCTCAATGTAGTATTGATGAACTGTTGTCCAATCCTTTTTTTCATGGGCCCCACGACCTGAGCTGTGCACGGTTTTCCTCAACATCTTCAACTCTTCGTAGTCTATAGGATCCGGAGGGGGGGTTGTCTGGTACGACCCGAACTGGCGCATCACCCTATCAGGGTGATGATACTCGACAACCCACATGTGGACCAGGTATGTACGACACATCCAGCAACCGAAATCGTCATATACACACTGGGGGAGGAGACCATAATAAGGTTGGTATGGTGTCCAGTTCACATACATACCATCCAGCTTGTCAAGCTGCTCTCGGTAGTGCGCCACTCCACAGCCATGGGGGTTCTTGGTGAAATCATGTTCCCCTATCCACTTTATACCGAGGGGGGGTCTCCGCATAGGATCATCACCCCCCATTTCCTCGTTACCG
The DNA here is from genome assembly GCA_030179965.1 of Cyperus esculentus. NCBI lineage: Eukaryota > Viridiplantae > Streptophyta > Magnoliopsida > Poales > Cyperaceae > Cyperus > Cyperus esculentus. The sequence continues at coordinate 1,947,459 of JASGLE010000025.1, read as the reverse complement.
GCTGGTACTGGACGACCTACCGATATACGGTTCCATGACCAAAACTGCAAAAACACCAGCGAGCCACCTATCGACGCGACCTTCTTGATTGATGCCCTGGTCAAGTTACTATACAGGTAGGCAAGAACCGCCTCTCCCCAGTTCCACCGAGTTGGCTTCCGGAGCTCCTGCAGAAATTGCAAGAAAAATGCCGGTACCGATTTTTCGCTAAGATCCGGAAATAGCACTGACCCGAATAAATCTAGGCAAAATGCACGCGTGTACCGATCTATATCCGCTTGATCGGCATTTTCTTCATCAAATTCACTAAAAGTGTCGTGCAACCACTTCAGCCGAATTGCATACTTCGAGAAGTGCAAACGCTCCTCGGGTGTATTTCTCTTTTCCAGTCGCCTCGGCCATGGACACGAAGCAGGATCATCAAAATTCGGGTCTGCATCACCCCCCAGTAACAACTCTACCGTGCCGCTCCAGTCATCGTCACTCTCCCCGCATACTTTTTGCCCTACAATTAGATTTCAATGATTTCATTATTTAACACACAATTCTCTAAAATGGTGAAAAGTACAAAAAAAAAATTAGTACATGTTTATTTACCGGTAATTGGTAAGCCGAGCAGGCAGCTAACATCCTCTAGCGTTGGAGTCATCTCCCCACAGGGTAGGTGGAACGTGTTCGTCTCAGGCCGCCACCTCTCAACGAGCGCGGTGATCAAGTATCTATCAACATTGCAGTTCCCGAGCTTCGCAGCCTGAAACAACCCCAACGCTAAGAGGTTATCTTCTATACACTCTCTTACTGTTAGTACGGTCCGGTGGGAGCAAACGCGCAAAGTGTTTTCAGGCTGCGAAAAAACCAAACAAAAGTTATTAGTACAAATAAACAGTTAAAAAAAAAAAACATACTGTGGGCAGAGATTAATTTCTTAAATGCATGCATAGAGAAAATTACCTCGGTATGGGCAATCGACGATCGGTGGTAACGCTCAAACAATAGTGGCGGAAACTGCGGAAATTCGTCCATCTGCAGGGTACAAAATATCATGTTAATTTACAATAAATGCAATTTTTTAAAAAGATGTTAAAATCACAGCTCACATTTTGCTACACTCTATTTCGGTTCTTATTTCGGATTTTCAAATTTTGATTCAAACTACGACCATAATATCTATAAATTAAGCTAAATTATTTTATTTTTTTCCTAAATTTCGGTTTTTTTTTTTTTAAATTCTGGTTTCGGTTTTTTTTTTAAATTTTGGTTTCGGTTTTTTTTTTTAAATTCTGATTTCGGTTTTTTTTTTAAATTTTGGTTTTTTTTTTTTAATTTGGTTTCGTTTTTTTTTTTTGAATTTTGGTTTCCGTTTTTGTTTTAAATTCTGATTTCGTTTTTTTTTATAATTTTGGTTTCGTTTTTTTTATTTTGGTTTCGTTTTTATTTTTTCAATTTTGGTTTCGGTTTTTTTTTATTTGGGATTCGGTTTTTTTTTTTTTTTAATTTTGGTTTCATTTTTTTTTTTTGGGTTTCGGTTTTTTTTTTTTTGGACAATACGACAAATCCGGTACTGAATCAAAATTTCGGTTATTTATACTACAAGACCTTTTTTTTCGGTTTTACTATTACCAATCAACCAACAACCCATACAATAACATACAAATATACTCAAAATTTATTAAAAAAAAAAGGTACATTACAACTCTACAACACTAACAACAAATATCCTCTAAATTTCTTTACGATTACCATATCAACAAACAAAGTAAATTAAATTTCGGATTAAATAGGTCAAAAAAATTATACCTTCAAATGTTCGTCAAAATATAAGATCGGGGGGTGTTTCGGATTCTACTCTTCAAAATACGGAGCTTGGTGCAATCGGATCTAACAAATAAACAAGTTTGAGGGAGAAAAAAATTAAAACAAGGTGTTCCAACAATGGAGGAAGGGAGAAGAGAAGAGAGAAGAGGCGCGGGTGGGGGGAGGAGAAGAAGAGAAGAAGAGAGGAGAAAGAAGAGAGGAGAAGAAGAGAGGGGGCCGGCCAAAAAAAAAAAAATTCCCTACCGAAGGGACCATTCGGTCCCTTCCAAAGGGACCGAAGCATCCCTTCGGTAGGGATTTTTTGTGGCCAAATTAGAGGGCACGGGTGATAAAAGAAAAAAAAAAAAAAAAAAGCCTACCGAAGGGTTCCTTCGGTCCCTTAGGAAACGGACCGAAGGATCCCTTCGGTCCTATCTATTCGTGTAAAAAATTGGATCATCTTACTCTTTTCCGAAAAATAAACTTTCCATTTTCGATTTTTAAAAAAATTTGTTGTTCTTGCATCATGACAACAAACAAAAGGCTCGATGCTTTTGCAATGTGCTACAGTCTACAGAGGAGGAGAGGAGTACGGAGAGCACATACACCATAGTTTTTAAGAGGAAATAAAATGCCAAATATTCAGTTTAGTAGTTTAGAAATTAGAAATCTTCTTGTTCGATTGTCTGTCTAGTAAGTTCGTTGGATTGTGTGGTGTATATATGTAGCTCTGAGCCGACCTTTGGTAATTGCACTTTTTAGTTTTTATAGATTAGAAAGGGACCTTTTTTTCGTTCGTTATTTGTGACCAGTAAATAAACCACGTCTTGTCTTGTTTTGGTTTGGACTGCTAAATGTAAATAAAAAGCCTGCTATGTTTCTAAAACCCAGGAACATAGTACTCTATTAAAAAAAATAAAAAATATATTGAAGCTACATGAGTAGAATTATTGTACAAAAGTTAGTATTTCAGAGTGAAATGCTAACAGTTCAAATTATACTTTGTCATACCCAAAATTTTGATTTATGGTTCCCATTAAATTCATCATATGAAAATACTTGGGGATACAAAAATTTTCCATTTTTAGATTTTTTCAAGTATTTATTTCGAATTTTTTAAAATCCATGTACAAACAAGCATTATTTTATTAATATTTTAGAATCATTTTGAAAAGACTAAAACAATTACTTCAAAAACTCCAAAAATGAAAAAATTTGTATGCCAAGTATTTTTATATAATGAATTTAATTAGAATCATAAATCAAAATTTTGTACATGACAAAATATAATTTGAGACGTTAACATTTCACTCTGAAATACTAACATTTGCACAATAGTTCTACTCAAGCTACATATCCACTTATATGGTACGTGGTGGTACTGGTACGGTACCCAACTAAAATATTCTTTGGTCAAAGAAGTAAAAAAATGATAAAATATTTTTGCTTTGGTAACATGGTTTGAGTTGTTCCCAAAAATCCCAAGTAAAACATTTCAGTAGATTTTTTTAATCTAACTGTTGAAAACATTTTGATGGGCCAAATGAGAAAACAACACTGACATTTTTTTCTCCAAAACACAACAACTATACAATTACCTACCACTCCTAGGTAGGGGGGGCCATCTTTGTATATTTGGGAGCTGTGCATGAAAAAAAATAGCACCTCTTAAGAATTTTCAAAAATATAGGAGGGGCCATAGCTCGGGCTAAGCATAAGGAAGCTCCGCCACTATTCAAAATAAGTTAAACACCAAATAAGTTAATGTGAATAATAATTTATCTGATGAGTTATATCATAAGCTGTATTAAATTTAGTATATATGGCAAAAGCAATGCAATGCTCTCCTTGTGGGAGGTCACAGATTCGAAACTCGGATGGAGGTCCATTATGGATATATAAGAATTGGGTAGTTTAGACTCCCAATTTATCTCAAAAAAAAAAACAAAAAAAAAACAAAAGAATAGAATCGATAGCTTGATACGGTCCAAATGAAGTCATCGTGCATGTAGTTGATTAATTTATAGGACACTAATACAGTGTCACGCGTTTTACCTCCAACATCTTCCGTTTTCACTAACATGCGGGTCCCACACTGTGGACCTCCCAGCCTTAAAGTCATTTGAGACACTCGAATAACAAAAACGCGTAGTATTTTCTATTTTTCCTAATTTATATTAACAACATCCAGGAGAGAGTACTAGCGAGTCAAATGTCCGAATTCTATCTTCCTCCGACATTGTTTTTTTATTTTTTTTTTCTTGGAACGGTTTGTTTGTGTTTGCGATTTCTCTATTTTCAAGGGATTGTGTTTGCCATAACTCTTGCCCAAAATTGTCCGGCATGCCTACGCAATTTTCTAATTTTGATTGTCCATTTTACCTAGTCCATTTATGGATAATACGATATATATCACAATTATATCGGTCATATAAAGACGATAAGCATAATCTATTATTTAATAGGGTTTGGATATTGTCCAAAGCCATTTGGACGGTCCAAAGGATTCTGAGAGCTGTACGATCTAATTGTTAGTAATGATCTACCGCGATTTAATCATGTAGGTACTAAAAATAGTATGCTGGTTGTATTTAGAATAATGGGGTCACATGCTATCACCATTGATAAACATATAAATTGAATCGAACGGTTTAGATGACTGGCTTTGGACAAAATTCTAGTCCTATTTAATAATGCTTCACACAACCTTTATATATTAATTGCAACTACAAATTTACATGCAATTAAAACTTAACTTCGTCAAACTTTACGTACTCCCCACAAAGTTGTTGAGTCCAAAAATTACTTGATTAATCATGTCATTACAAGTCTTAATATGCACGATGGTCATTAGTTAACAATTTAGACAAAACAAAACTTAATTAATTGGCATTCCGAGTTCAAATTTTTTTTTTTGAAGCGTAGACAAATCATGACAAAAATCTCCATTAAACAAAGAACAATAGTAAATGAATGTGTTTTGAGTCAAATATATAAAATGAAAATCTTGCTTTTCATCTGAAAAGAAAATATTATTATCTCCGATCCTCCATCTTTTTTAATATTAGTACTAAGTCATTAATTAATTAATCGGGCGTTCTCATTTTCTAACAACAACAACAGAGAGATTGATGTTTTGTGAAAATTTAACTATATTTACACAAATAAACTAGAATTCCAAAAAAACATAAATGCAGATAACTGTAAAAAAAAAAAAAATCCATTGGCCTATATATATTTTATTATAGTTACATGATTTAAAAAAGAAAAAACTTGACTAGCGACACCCTCTAACAAAAGATTAAGAAAGCCAAATTAAATAAAAGAAAAAGTTTGGACTATATATAGCTAGCCTAGCTATATTAACGGTTCTATATATATAACTCATATTTTCTCACTTTATCAAAACAGCGATGCTACTTTTTAATTCGTTCATCTCCACCAACTGCAAAATTATCCTGTCATACATAAAATTCAGCCAAATTAAACAAATTCTATTCTTAACACCAGCTTCAGCTGGTAAATATAAATATTGAAAAAAGAAAAAGAAAGGCACTTTCATATCAGATGGCATTTTATGGTCTGATAATTGCATATTTGTTGTAAAAGAAATATGTTGGGGATAAATTAAGCATCAAATTAAGCACAATTTGACTTGTTGCATTGGCAGGATATGTTGGAAAATAAAATTAAGTGGTACTAATTAACTTAATTTGGGATGTAAATTTTTATCTAAAAAATAACATAAAATTGTCTTCATTTAATTAATAAGGAAATTGAATGGTCGGGTTATATAAACTACCAAAAATTAAAAAAATATATATATAATATTGTTGCTTTTATAATTAAGCAGAACATTCTTTTTTCTATGAAATCAATATATATGATCACAAATAGTTTTAAGTAGCTTTAATGAATATGTGAATTAACAAAGAAGAATTTAATTGATTAATTACCATGTATTTCCTTGAAGAACTCTTGCAGTGCAAAATTGCTTCTTTAATGGCGTGCTCTCTACCGGCATCATGCAAGGGGCTACTGCAACCTGATTTCGTTCGAACTGCGGCGGCATGACCATGATCACTCGATCTCAACGGCGGCCCTCGTCGAACCTCGTCTAATCTGATTTCCTTCACCTTCTTACAAAAATGCACCATTGATTTTATGTACTTGACCACATTGATCTTCTTCAAAGGCCTCTTCTTCCGATCGAAGCAGTGCGACGAATTTTTGCCACCGGTGTAGTCAACACTTCTGTTGTACGAGGCTCGTAGGATGTCCACCGGGCTACCAATAGGCGAAGAGTAGGGCGAGGAATACGACGAAGAGTACGGCGAAATAGGATGGCTCGAAGTCGCATACCGGTGCTCGGGGATGTCGACATTGCTCGCATCCTCGTAGTTTTGTTTATTTATGAGGTCTAGAGGAACAAGCGAGCCGTTGCGGATCATCTGGTCGGCGACTGCTATGTCCGTGGATCTGATGCCTGACAGATCAAAGTGGAACGAAGAACGTTCACTGCACCTCGCCGGCGCTTTCAAGTGGTCCATTTCATCGTCAAGGGAGGACCGAAGACTAGAAAAATCGACATTTTCGACCGGCTTTTTCATGTTCATGATCAGCCAATTGTCAGATAAGCTCTCATTGTTTGAGAGGGGTTGGGGTTCTCCCATGGCTTAGCTAGCTAGAGTGTTAATTTTTGGAATGCTTGATGACAAGTGTGTGAAGATCAGTGAGAACTGAGAACCTTTGTTAGTAGGAAAGACAGATAGGAGGAACACATAAATAGTAAATTGAGATTTGAGACAAAAAATATGGCTACATCAAAGGGAAAAAAAAATATATATATAAAAAATGTATTGGATATTTATATATTCCATGACAGCGATGTGTGAAAGGTGTTATATAATTACATACTGACCACAGGGACTGAGGTGATGAGGTCCCTTTTTAAGAGATTTTCTATTAACAGATTCTGTTCAATCACTTTAATTAACTAGAGATGTAACTTGAGCTTCGCCTCAAAATATGATAACAAAAAAATAATAAAGCTTATAAAAATAATATTTATTTAAAAAAATTAAATATAATTTTAAAATTTTGATATGAATAATTATGACGATGATGATGTATAATTTATAAATAATAGCACATAAATGTTGGACCACTTGAAAGATTAAATTTTGTCTTACACATATCATATCATCTTATTAAATGGGGAGAAAGAATAAATATAAACCATTGGATCAAAGTAGATGAAGAGATTTAAACAAAATCAATGGTTAATAATATTAATGATGTGGCATAGTTGAGGTGCTTGGAGAGTTACCCCTCTTTCTAGTTTATAGATTCTGAATTTTTGTGTGCCAACTTTGTAGTTAATAAATAGCAGTATAGCTAGCACACATGTTATCTATTTTTTATAAAGTGAGGCTATGTTACTATTAATAGTACAAATTAGTCGGTATTATGGCTTCATACTATCACTTTCAAAGTTCATATGGAAGATCCAAACTGCTCAATGTAATCTCCATATATAAATGTTATTGTAGACCAAATTTTATAATTTTTAGTATTTTCTTACTATTTTTTAGATAATTAGAAAATGACTTGATTTAAATATTATGGACCATTCAAAAATGTGGTTTTTTTATTTATCTAAAAAATAGTTAAAAATTCTAAAAAATATAAAATTTGGTCAACAACAAAATTAAGATATGGAAATCACATTGAGCGGTTTGGATCGTCCAAATTAAATTTAAAACTGATGATATGAAGCCGTAGTACCGACTCATTTGTACTATTAATAGTACCATATACTCACTCTATTTTATATAATTTCAAGAAATATAAATGGAAAATAATATATCATGATTCCTTGTTAATTTTCCCTCCCAGATCTCCAACTGTCTTGGATTGTGAATTTCTAAAACTATGGGCTCCACAGTCCAAGATACTGGGGTCTCTTGAGACAAAACATGAACATGATAATCAGGGAATAAATATTTTGAAATGTACATATATTTTTCAATAAATCTATATCTTGCATATTTGTTAGCATCTTCATACTGGTTGTTGCTTGTTTGACCACATTTTGTTTTGGTATTGTTTACAAGTCAAAAGAGTTCATTATTTTATCATTAGTAATGTCTTATCACACACTTTATCTAATCAGCATTCATGGAGAATTGCAAGTTGGTAAGTTGCTAGAGATGTTCTGTCTCGGCCTGACCCTACAGACAGCAATTAGAATTTGACTGATATTATATTGTACTTTTTATTATATAAAGCAATGCATTAAGGAATTATTAATCAAAACTTTCTTTTCTATAAAGGATTCTATGTACTACTCTCATGCTAACAGTACCAAAAGTTTTGATATATTATATGCAACGTACGTACATTTCAATTATTTTAAAATGGACGAAGCAACACTAACCGTCTAACCGTATCCAAATTGATAGGATATTAGATCTGAAAATCTATATACATTTTGTTACAGGAAAAGAAGAAAAAAATAAAACATAACAATGCACTCTTCTACACAACTCCAATAAACAGACAGGCCGTCTCCAATGTTTCCTTCAATCAGAGATTCAAATTCATGGCCCAAGTTTCAGGAACCCAAATCATGTCGGCTGTCAAACATTATCAAGATAGAACAACAATAAAAGCCTTTAATCAAAACATCCATAAGCCGATCCATTAAGGCCCAAAATAAGCTCCAAGGCCCAAAATCAATAAGGCCCATAAAATCAACAAGGCCCATAAACCTAATAAGGCCCACAAAACCAACAAGGCCCATAAAACTATTAAGGCCCAAAATCATGTCCCTTTCCCTTCTAGCTAAGTGCTCATCCTCCTCTGTAGCGCTGCACTGTGCAGCGCGGAATATGATCCGTTAGATCGTCTCCAGATTAGAGCTAGCACAGATCTCGATATGATCTAACGGTTCACATTCTGCATTACAGAGGATACGGAGAATCCTTCTCTCTGTTCTCCTCCAATGGCGCTCGCTTCTTCTCCTCTTCCCGCCATCCCCAAAACCCTCGCAACAAATCCACCGAAAGTCAAACAAACCCTTCTCCCACTCCGATCTCCTCCCTCCTTCCATGCTACGGCCGCTTCCGATCCTCCCAAACCCCCTCAGGAACCTCTCTATTCTGAGTCGTTCGCTTTCCCATGGCGCCGGGAAAGGTCGTGGCGGAGTACGCCAAGTCGGGCCGATCCACCTGCAAGGACTGCGGGAAGGGCATCGGCTCGGGTCTGCTCCGGATCGGGTCCTCCGGGAAGAGCCCGCAGGGGTTCGAGGTCACGAAGTGGTACCATGTGGAGTGTTTCCCGGTCGAGTCGTTGAACCCGGTTGGCTCAGCGGAGGGTATACTGGGTTTTGCTTCCCTAAAGGTATCTGTTAGTTTACCTTTTTTTTTTAATTTTGGTTATTGTGTTGGTTTAATGGTGAATTGGTGAGGGTTAGTTGTATGAATTAATGGGGGGTTTGTGTAGAATGTAGATAAGGAGGATTTGAGGAACCTACTTGCAAATGCATCTTCGAGCAGCGATGTAAAGGTATAATTAATCCTGAATACATCTGATTTTTTGTTTATTTTATTTGTCTATGTTTTTTATGCAGATAGGTTAGGTTTATGGTCATTTTTAATTTTGTTTTTTGTTGTAACTTGTAAGCAATGCTGTGAAAATCACAAGAAGTTTTCGGTAGTCAGTACTGAAACTAGCTTAAAAATGTACTCATAGAACGAGTTTGCATATAACGTGCCAAAACCTTTCTGTGACACTAGGATTTTTTCATTTCTGTTGTTATAAAACTTAATTTATGGTATTTTTGTTCCATAGAAATGCTGATCGAAGTTTGTTCTTTTTGTTGTTTTTGTAAGATTATAGTTCCATACGGAATTGGTAATCCAACTTTTTTGTTTTTATTGTTGTAGAGACATCATGATGGTGCTGAACCATCAGATGGTTCGAAGAGGAAGAAGCCAAACGTGAGATTGTATCTTATAATTCTATGTACATGATTGTTTGTTTTCGTCTAAAACTGCTTTTTTGTTCCATTCTCTTTGTAACAATATCTATTTCCATTTGTCCATATAATTTTACACAAGCAGTTCCCTGAAGCCACGTCATATCTTCTTATTATCTGGAAGTAATGCATATTTTGTACCAGAAATAATTTTTAAAAAGTTGTGTTGGTTTTTGAATGAATACTTATTTCTGAGCAATCATTATTCTCTTTATTTTTTTTCTCAAGTGATGAACGCTAGACTGTTTATTAATTTTCAGGTAGCTGCTGACATAAAAGATGTTATGGAGATTAAATTTTCTGTTTCGGAGATCAAAGATACATACAAGGTAAAACACTGATTTTTTTTTGTTTTTCTATTGAACACCAAATTTATTATTCTGTCTGGTTGTTTTTGGTTGCTTGAGCTAACTTCTTCATGAAGTCCTTGAAACCTACCCTATGTATAATCGAGCAATAATGTTTCTGTTGCTTATTCTCTTCCTGTCTTCTTTTTCTGTAGGATGCCACACTGTCACCAAATTGGAAAGCCTTCCAGACTGTGATCTTTAATGTGAAGGTCAGTTTTCTAATCATTTATTTGGAGTATCAAATGTGTCATATGCGAGCCGTCTTAATGCTTAGTTATACGGTTATATCAGTCTTTCTACAAAAATAAAGTCAATGCAATGTCACTTTACTAGCAATGGAGATTATTACTGTCATAATCTAGAACTTTTACCACTTTTAGCGGGAACAATTCCTTGAAGAAAATAATAGAATTTCGGAAGCCAATGGGATACACTTTCCCCATTACAAATTATTAAAGAAGATAATTTGTTTTGCATTATCTCATAATATCATTCAATGTAAACAAAAATGTATGTACTTGCGATAGGAAACTTTTGCATACAGATTATGGTTAAATATTCACAGTTCTGAATTCTAATATCAGGGAGATGGACTCCATGATTCAGCCAAAATAGCAGCTTTTGATTTTGATGGATGCCTTGCAAAAACCGATGTCAGAAGGTACACCTCTTTGAGTTGTATCTTCTTATTCTTTTTTTGTTTTTCATTCAGTTTTGAAGAAATCTTGTAGAATTAATGATTCTTTATATTTTCTCCAATGAATTCAAAATTTTGCTTTATGTCCTAATTATTTATATTCTCATGTAGAACCAAAAGTTATTTTGTTTACACTTTTAACTAATTTTAACTTAACTGAAAAAATTGATAGTGTCCTTTACCGATATAAAGTGGATATTCATTGTCATTATGTTATTTTCTATGTAGAACTGGTGCCAATGCATGGTCGCTAATGTTCACAAGTATTCCTGAGAAGTTAAAAGGATTGTACGATGACGGCTACAAGTTGGTTAGTTTCAGATTTAATCTATTGACTTTACTAATTTTGCTTATGGGATTTAAGATTTCTCATGTTTGCAAGTAAGACCAATCAATTTGTGGTTGTCTGAATTCTCAGCAATATCGGTTTTGAATAAGTCCCCAGCTATCAAAAGGGTGCAGTAGGTAAATCAAGGGGTGAATTGTTAGATTATCCTGTTTCTTGAAGTAGGGAGTTAGTTTATTTTATTTCATTATTATGACCTTTTTTCTTGTTAGGTCATCTTTACAAATGAATCGAACATAGAGAGATGGAAAAATAAGAGGCAAGTAGCTATTGACTCTAAAATAGGTCGGCTGGAGAAATTTATAAAGCGCGTCGAAGTACCTATTCAGGTCTCTATATACCTTCATCTGATGATTTACCAGTTTTACACCAAGCAATTATTCTGATTTAGATTTATGAAGAATTACTCAGAGATCTTGTTTCCAGGTTTTCATAGCTTGTGGTATTGGCGGTAAAGGACAAAATGCAGACCCATTTCGCAAACCAAATATTGGAATGTGGACATTGCTGAAAGAGCACTTCAATTCTGAAGTTGCCATCGACATGCATCAGTTATTTTCAATTCCTCTTTATTCTTGAGATTAAGTTCATTAGTCTCTCTGGTGTGCGTAACAATTATCCAAAATGATATTATATCCTGTATTACTTTCCAATAGTAGAAATTGTGGTTTCTATTTCTTGGAAAGCTGTTGAAGTGCCTTCCAGCTCTTGATATTGTATGTTCAATTTGATATGATGATTGCTATAACTTGAGTTAATTCCATTTGTAGATCTTTCTATGTGGGAGATGCAGCAGGGAGAGAGACTGATCATAGTGATGCAGACATTGAATTTGCAAAGGCATGCTTTCTCTATCCTTGCTTCTTATTTATTTTTAATAATTTGACACGGAATGGCGCTTGTTCTGACACATGGAGGGGATCATATATCCAGAATTTAGTACCATATGACAATACAGAAAAAAAGTTTATCATGTTATACATTTTTTTCTTCTAATCATATTGTATCTTTGAAAGTGTCAGTGTATATGTACTGATGAGATATTGCATATACATGGAGATAAAAAAATATGACACACAGTCTTGTTTTTGCATTATATATTGGATACATAATGAATCATTACTACCTTTGTCGTTCTTTTATTTAAAATCTTGTTTTGTATCTAATTCTATTTATTTTTTGTTCCTGGTACATTGCAGGCAATTGGACTGAAATTTCATGTCCCCGAAGAATATTTTGATGCCAGGTGATATTTTCCACTTTGTTCCCAGCGAAAATGAGCTGATTATTCTCTGTAGTTAGCCTGGATGCCTGGAAGAATCCTCTCTTGTTAAATCTATACGATTTGAGTCTCCTAATGAGGTTTTCCTGGATATTGCTAATGCACCCTTAATTATCTATTATATATGCTCATTCGTTGGGGGATTACTTCAATACAGCTCATTTGGGATCCATAGATCAGTCCAGTTAAGTACTAATTGAACACAACTAGTTGTAAACTACAAGGCTGCTTCTCTTAGGCTGTTGCATCGCTACGTTAATTGGATCATTATATTGGCCAACTCGCGTGAGAAGTTTTTATCTTAAACGGTTCTGAAATAGGTCCAAAATAATATGATAAAAATGCTAAAAATATATCTCTATGTTGACTAAATAATTTAGGATATACAAATTATTCTAATAGCGCGCATATATTTTCTATAAATTTTCACATTCTATTTGTTCAATTAATATTATACTAATTCATAGAGAGGGCTTAGTAATTGATAGTTTATAATGAGGGAAATTCACGATTTGTAGACTTAATAAAGTTGCAACTTGCTGAATAATGGCAGAAGGATATTGGAGATGGAGATGGAAGCACTTCACACTCTCTCTTTAGCAGACGCGGTTGGAAACTCAACATAATAATCTTATAAACTCTCTGGCATCATCAGAAGAATCAGAATTTCAGAACATATGCCATGATGAGAATTTGTTATCTTTAAAACTGAACCCACCATTCTAGTTCTAATGCCAATTCAATTTTAACACCTCTTTCTTTGTGTTCTCGTCACACGCAGAACAACTAGATGTACGTTCTTCCAGGGTTCGTTTATTCCTTCCAGCAATTCTCCACAACTATTTGCTTCCTACAGACATCAATTACCCTGCATCCCAAATTCGTTCATCTCAGGGATGAATTGACAATGCTTATATATCTTGATTTTAAAAATTTTGACAGAAAATTATTTGAAAATGAAAAAAAGTTTATAAATATACTGTTTAACTTACCGATTGATTATTTTTTTTCAATTACATTCGATATAAGTGTCGCTTGGTTGTCCATAGAGGCTTATTAAAATTACTATCTTTGAAATGTGTATGAAATTTGGATGAGCTATCAAATGATATTCAAATTGATTGGAATTTCAGACACTATAAAGCTATAATTATATAAGAAACTTAATTATGAACTTTTTTATTTTTCAGGATTTATTAAATATTTTTACAGACTTTTTAGAAGTTTTATTATCGAGATTTTTATGATTAGCATTGTCATGACTAAATGAATAATTAAAGCAAATATACTTTCTCATAAATTATGGTCGCTTTAATTAGATGGCTACCATAGAATTTAACTGAAGGACGGTTTCATTGCACTTTTGCACTACCGGACAGTCACATTCTCTCTTTTTGACATCTTCCAGTGGAAATTTTTGTCAATTATTGCATCCCTTCTCTTTGCAGTTAGCAACTTAGCACAGTGGATCAAGGAATATATATAGCGTCACTGGGAGAGATTAGAGATAGACTGTTTATTCCTCTGCATTATGTTATCTTTATACGAGAAAAAAAATGCACTGCCCTGGACCTGTAGCTATGTGAAATTCCGTTGTCTATCTCATGTTTGATCTTACGTAGCTTTGAGTCAGAAAATTCAACTTTTCTCTTAGTAGTGTAGAATAACTGAACAAGTAATAATTTGGCAACATGCACTTTGTTATTTTATAAGGAGGCAAGCTATCTGTACCTCAAAAAATATCTCTCAGAAACTGATCCCTCCAGCATACCATTAGTAAATTAGGTACAAACACCCTCATGCAACATATATGAAAACTCGACTGAATAAGGGGAATGAAAACACACAAGTTAGTGCGGATGGTTATTCACCAAAATATGGAATCTTAGACGGTCCACAAGGAATTTTGAATGCATAGGTATGAATACAAAAGGCGTCGACTGTGAACTCCTCAATGTGAGAGAAGTATGAACTATGAACACATTGATGTATATGTATGAACACCATTTAATCGCCTACAACTATTCACCATAACGCCATGATGTAATAGATTTATTGCGAGATTCGACTTTTGAAGTAAAATAACTGATTAAGCAGTTAGAATCTTAGGCAAATGGCCTAGTAGCTCAAGTGGTAGCTAACTAGGATGACTTCCAAGAGGTCATGGGTTCAATCCTCCATGGGCACAAATAAAAAGTTTCAATGAAACTGGTGGAGTATTCCACTTTCTTCAAAAAAAAAAAAAAAAAAAAAAAAGAATCTGGATCTTAGATTGAAATCTTGGAGGGGTACATTTAAAGGGGATAGAAAAGTGCATGTGCTTTATAATTGTTTTTTCCGAAAACCATTGTATGGATATATCAAAAAAAAATAAAAAAATAGCAAATGAGGAGGCAGTTACCCTCACTTGACTTCATACCTTCCACTGCTTCACTAGATGTCAAGTATACATATATATGAAATTTTATGTCTATTGTTGATTTTCTATAAACTTAAATTTATTCATAGATAATCTCTGTAGATATTTTAAAAAGTGATGCATATTGCATTGTGACTGTATATAGGTGAAATCAGAATAAAAATATATCTCTAATCGCTTTCACAGTGTCAACTCATGAAACGAGTTTCAGGACCTCGTTATAATTAGTTATACAACTATATATTATCCAAGTATATATATATCCCACAATAGAAAATACAAGTTACCTGTTCTGTATATATAGCGCACTTCCAAAATATATAGCCCCACAAGAATTATATCATCTGTACACTTTCTAACTATAAGTATAATAATATTTGTTTGATTATGTTGTGTGAAGCATGTTTCATCAAATTTCTGCAGGGACAAATTGTTACTGCATTAAATTAGTAATCCAATCAATCTGCATCAGATGTTTTGTTATATTTAGTATATATATTAATGGAGCTAATTAACCAGCCGTTTTTGCTACTTTTTGCCCTTGGATATATGTTAGAGGTGAAACAGGATTTGACTTCAGTAAATATGATATCAAAATTGATACCAACTTTATTAGTATTCAACTTAAACAGGCATGTATTGAAGTTATTAGTTTCACTATGTAACTTATTTATACAATGTACTGAGATATATTATACAAATAAGTTGAATATTTTAATGAGTTAACTTGAATATCACTACATTTAAGATGAATACTAAAATACTCGGTATCAATCTTGTTATCAGTTTTGGTATTTATGTATCAATTCCCTCCTTTTTAAGAGGATAATTTGTCATTTAGAACTACAGTTCTTACTATTTTGACAGGGGAAATTATATCAGAACAGCTTAATGTTTGCTATTTTGCTCATGGAGCTAAAGGAGGGCTTCAAATAAAATGCTGTATCTGATATATATTACCTTAGCTAATTTGGTGTCTGCAGATTTTACTACAAATCAAGGAGCACCTTGTAATTTCAGTATGCTCATAGATACAATGGTAATTTTTTTTTTTCAATTTTTTTCCTGCAGTTAACTGCACCACCACAACAGTCTAAATCAATAACACAAAGACCACAAGTGCCTATAAAACACAAGCAAGCATCACCTTCACTTTCATGCAAAAACTTGCAAGTGTTAATTATCAGTCACACTTTTCTCCAATCCTTCTCAGAAATAATGAGTAGTGACAACAGAGGCTGCGTCAGGATTGACGTGACCTTGTCGCCAAGTGCCGTTCTTCCCGAATTCATCTGTAAACCAAGAAAGAAAGAGTGCTGCAAAATCTATCAATACAGCAGAAACCTCTGGGAGTTTGCGAAAGAAGATAAAGATAGAGTGGCATTCTCGCTGAAAGTCGGCCTCGCCATGATAATAGTATCGCTTCTCATACTAATCAGCCAACCGTACGAAGTTTTTGGTACAAATATTGCCTATTCTATCCTCACCGTCGCTGTCATGTTCGAGTACACAGTTGGTTAGTACATAACTGCATAATGGTCTTACCGACATTTCCTCATTTCCTCTTTGTTCAATGATTAGCATGTAAATTGGGCTTCTTGTGTTGTTGATCAGGTGCCACACTTAATAGAGGGTTTAACCGAGCTGCCGGAACCTTGGTGGCGGGGACATGTTCCCTTATTGTCATCCAAATAATTATTCTTTCTGCTCATGCTGCAGAGCCGTACATCATCGGTGTTAGCATTTTTCTTGTTGGTATGTAAAATTTTTTTCTAAAAATTTTCTTATTGAAATGAGTACTGAGACATTGGAATTGTTCACTTTAAAATATTATTTTGTCAGGCATGAAATTTGAAGGATCTTTTTCTCAAAAAAACAAAAACAATATTTTGTCAGGCATGAAGAGGTTCCTTAAGAAAAAGGCAAATAAGAAATTTGGGATCTGATTTCTGTACTTTATCGTTTAAGTTCCGATATATCAGTATCAATTCTTGTTGGCACTAGACATAATCAGAGAGGAATAACCTTTTTTTAAGAATAGGTTCATCTAAAGTTCTAAACAATAAGAATCATAGTTTTTGTCAAACAGAAAGCAGAGTAGAAGTTTCAAAAAGGAATCATCTGATGCTTACTGATCTGTCTGATAAAATCAGCACGGACGGAATAAAATTAAACAATAAAATATCTATACTGACTTGATCTCATACATATAGACACTGTCATCAAGATCCTGAATTATTCACAAAAATGCAGCCATCGTGACGTCCTTCATAAAGCAGTGGCCGCCACTGGTTCCGTACGAACAATCCTTTAGGGTCACCCTTTTTACCTACTGTCTTCTCATAGTATCAACGTATCGCAATAGCAACCCGGTTGTCACCGCACTGACACGTCTGTACTGCATAGCAATCGGTGCTGTCATTGCTGTCTTGGTGAATGTGCTTTTATTCCCGATGTGGGCCGGTGACCAACTTCACAAAGAGCTTGCTGCGAGTTTTCAAGGCGTTGCTGACTCACTTGAAGGTATCTTAATTAACAATTTTTGAATGCTCGTTTACAGTATCAAATTAGATGTATTTGAAGATACCAAATTCTTCGCTCTCAGTGTAACAATTAACTTTCAAAAAAAAGAAAGTTCTCAGAATAGTATCACCTGAAAAGCTAGGTTCTTATCTTTGCTGTAGAATCTGTGCAGAAATATCTAAGCTGTAGTAGCTCCGAGCAATTTGGATCATCACAATGTTTCACCGATGGGTTTCCTAATGAGCCTTCGTTTCAAAACTGCAGAGCAATTATGAACTCATCAGCAAGAATTGATTTCTTGGTATGATATACACAACCTCTGATTCAACATGTTGTTTTCCATTTTACTTATTAGACATGTTGCGATTTTATAGGCAAACTCGGCAAAATGGGAGCTGCCACACGGGAGATTTCGCCTCTTCTACCCCTGGTTGTATTATGTTAAAGTTGGCTCGGTTTTACGGCATTGTGCCTGCGAGGTTATGGCTCTGCATGGATGTCTTCACTCGGAGATTCAGGTTCTTTTACATAAAAAAAAATGTACCAAATTTACCAGAATACAATTAACAAAACACACAACATTGCTCAATTAGAAAACTCATGTTTATTTCTTTATTTCCCAGGCAATCTATTGCATGAAACAGGTCGCTGAACCAGAAATTCGCAAGGTAGCATCCGGAGCCAAGGAGTTGCTATTTCATTTGGCAAAAAACCTAAGCAATATGAAGCATAATCCCATAGAAACCATTAACATGTTAAGATCTGTTCACAGCTCGGTATATCAGTTAGAACAATCTATACAGCTCAACTCGGTCCTATTCGCAACCTTGCGAACCGGCTTTTTACAAAACTATAAGAAAAATGCTTATACAAAGGCATCATTGAAGTCGGGGGAATGCATTGAGAGTGTCAGAAGAAATGAGGCACGACGGTTGCATTCGTGCCCATCGATTAGTCCTCACCAAAAGGACGACGGAGAAAAGATCGATCCGTATAAGAGTTTTTGGAGGACAGAATGTTCCAAGAACATGGAAGCGTTGTCGTTTACTGCATTCGTTTCCTTGCTTATCGAGTTTGTTGCGAGGCTCGATCACTTGGTCGACGCTGTTCATGAGCTCTGCAAGCTGGCAAAGTTCGAGGAGGAGCGAATGGTGTGAACTTACAGCCGCTGCGGTACGTAGAATGTATCGCAGATGAGACTCACATGATATATATATATAATATGTAGAGTCTAATTTACTTTCTACTATCCTAATTTTTTTGTTTGAAACTTGTAATGCTCTAATCTGTATATATGATCAATAAACGAAGACAAAAAGGCATAAATGATCGCACCAACTAATTTTCTCCATCAGCGGCGATTCATATCCTCTACTGCACAGTAAACTACTGCATGCGCAGTACTCCAATCGTTGGATCTGCTTTAACATTCGTGCAACTCAATCTCAAAAAAGCCCCCCTATAATCCACATCATTGATTCATTGTGCAGTATTGTACTGCGCAGCATAGGATAAGCACGCCATCAGCGGAGAAGTTGATTAGTTACTGGATTGGGATCAAGAAAAATGTTGGGCATTTATGAAATGGCAACGCTCAGGTAATCAGGTTTAATGAAAACTTGAAGTTTTGTTGAAGTGTCAACAAGCATAGAAGGATGAAGACATGATCGGGTATTCCTAGTGGTAGATCTCTATAATAAATAAATTTTTAAAAAAATACAAAATATCCACATAGCATTCAGTAGAGGTGGCAGATTGTCGGGTCGGGTTTTGCACCTCTATTCCCAGGTCATCTCGGGTTCGGGTCGGATCGGGTCCAGGTCAGTCTGACTTTCCCTAAAACATGTGGTTAAGGGTTCGGGTCAGTCTGACTTTTCCTAGAACACGGATCGGGTTCGGGTCGGATCAGATTTTGCCACCTCTAGCATTCAGTCGTTGAATGGTTGATGCTGTAAAATTGATGTCCCAAGGTATAATTGTGTAGTTTCCTTGTAGCGTACATAAATTTTGTATTATACCTTAATAATTGAAGGAATTTACTAGCAAGCGATTGGAATCTGCATATGTTAAAAATCATTGAAATTTGAATGCAGCATCTCAAAGGCCACATTCTCTGCTTTCTACAATTGAAGTCTATATATAGCTATCCACTAAACATGCAGCTACATTATACCAAGAAGACAAGAACTGAAACAAAGTTTGAGCAAAAAACTCGCAACTTCCACAGAAATTACAAGATTTCCAGGCGTTGAAGACTCATTGGTCTTTTGCATATTAAGATAGTAATAATAATGTTAGATCTCCTATCAAAATTGCATGATATGGAAGAAACATGCATACTCCCCTGATTTCTTGCATATGTCCGTATAGAACACATTGTAGTACTACTGTCAACACAATATATAATGTATTAGGCTACTATATATCAAGTAAAAATGCATCAGACTACTTTAAAATTACATCCACAAAAACAAGTGTGGCAATTAAGGACACCAGTAGAGAACCACTAACAGCACCACTAATTACTAACCATGAGCAACAATTAGCATCAAGGTAACAAGGATCATTGGAGTGCTCATCCCCTGACTTACTGAATTGTGCAGTTCACAACATCAGCCATTGGATCGTCTCAAGATCCGCACTGGCATGAATCTCGAGATAATCCAACGGCTGACGCTGTGAACTGCACAATGCAGCACAGCAGGGGATATGAACTCGGATCATTGAAGTCATTTCATCTACAAAAAAAAAAACTTACTATATATTCATCTTTGGAAATGCAACTTTTCACTGTCATTTTATCCTCTTTTTCTATGAAATTTTACCAACCTCTATCAGAACTTCCCCCTTTTGTCTTAATTTGAAAAAAGTGGCTTAAAGGTAAACCGTCTCTGCTTCCTACTATTGAAATTTAACCACTAAACACATACATTCACATTACACAAAAAAGTTGAAACAAAACTTGAGCAAAACTCTGAACTACCACTGAATTCACAAAACTTCTAGGTGTCCAAGACTTGTTGTTGTTGGCCTTTTGCATATCAAGATAGTAATAAACTAATAATGATAGAAGATGTTCCTACCACAATTGCATCATATGGCACAAACATACTCCCATGATTTCCCTCGTACGCCCGCACAGAACAGATTGTGACCTTAATACTATTGTCAACACAATATATATTATATAATGCACTAGGCTACTATATTAAGAGAAAATCCATCAGACAGCTTTTAGATTTTTAACATTCAAAAAAACAAGCATGATAATCAAGAAAACCATTAGAGAACCACTTACGGCCCTACTGCTTACTAACATTAGACTAACATATAACTATAAACTACTATTAGCATCAAGGTAATGAGGAGGTTCATTCATACTAGTTGGTCAAGTCACTATCAACATGACATACCCAGCTTGTCATTCTCACAGAACACAAAATATCAAACAACTATACCTACTACGGTTATGAAACCTTCAGAATCAAACCACAGCACCACAATCAGAGACATCCCTCAGTAATCTCCAACATTGAGTCGCCGGCCAACCTCGAACGACACGAACGCGTCAGCAGCGGCATACTCGATTTGCTCCATGGACAGTGCATACACCCCCCAGTTACTAATACTGACCCTCCTTGACTTCTCCATGTTCACTCCCATGATCTCCCTTGCAAGATTCTGTAGCCCCCACTGCCTAATTTCTCGCCGGCCCATTTGAACTGCCGCAAGCTCCCTCAAATCTTGGTTCCATTCAACCTCCAGTCCATAACTGTGTCACCAAGGTATGAGAACAAAACATTAAGGTACAACAAATGCAGTGCACTTAAGTAAGACTTGATACTTAACAAGTAGGCAGAATTGACTTCACATTAATTAGGATAACAGGGCCCTGTTATCTGAATCTGGACCGTCAGACCAAATCAACGGATGAGATTAATTCAAGGGACGATCGGGTCCGTTCGTTTTGATCTAACGGTCCGGATTGGAATAACGGGGTCGTGTTATTCTAAAAGAATAAACAGCAGATACAGACTATTGCATTTTACTATTGCACTTGTACAAGAGTATTATCCCAGACTCCCAATTATTACATAATCACTTAATCAGTTCAAGTACTCAATTGATTTAGGCAAGCACTTCCAAAATTAGTGCATCAATTCAAGCCACCCAAATATGTAGACATTATAGCACAATATTATACAAAAGATTTTCATTATCATTGATCAAGATTTTTCAATTGTAAGCAAGGGGGAGCAGTGATACTATAAGGTAGCAGTAGTATCCAAATGACCTAATAATCAAATAATCACTACAAATCAAATAAGAACGGTTACTCGCGATAGAGCTTGTCAACATCACCACAAATCCCGGCTCCGACGAACTGAAACCGATCGTCCATCAAAAACTCACTCAGATTGTCAGGGACATAGTCGGAGTGGAGGAGCTGAAAGACAAGGCAGCGGCGGCCAACGCAGAGCTGGAGCAGGGCGACGGGGTTTTCGTAGTACCTTGACGTGCCGTGCAAGCCGGGGGGGCACCACTCGACATCGAGCCCGACGACCAGGTGGTGCAGGTGGCGACGGTAGATGCGGTGCACGTCGTCGAGCCAGTCGCAGACCACGTCGCCGGACGCCGTGACGGTGGTCTTGATCGCCTCGCCGACGACGTGGACTATGTAGGTGTCGTCGGAGGAGTCGTAGAAGATGCCCATCGTCGTCGTCGCTTCGGTTACTCACTTGGCAACTCTTGAGGGAGTGTATAGAATATGATTTCATATATTCTCTGTACGTAGCGCTGCATTGTGTAGCGCAGGATGTGAACCGTTAGATCGTCTTGAGATCTGTGCTGGATCGAATCTCGAGATGATCTAACGGTTCGCATCCTGCGCTCCACAAATGCAGCGCTACAGAGGATGAGCACTAATAGAATATAGAATATGGATTGCGGAGTGCTCATCCCCTGATGTACTGCAAATGTGCAGTTTACAATGTCAGCCGTTGGATCCTCTTGAGATCCGTGCTGACACGAATTTTGGAGGCAATTCAACGGTTGACGCTGTGGACTGCATAATGCAGTACAGCAGGGGATATGAATTCGATTAGGGAGTGCTCATCCCCTGATGGACCGCAATGTGCAGTGCAACACAAAAGCCGTTAGATTGTATTATGATTCGTGTGTTCAGATCTCGAGATGATCCAACGGCGTACATGGTGCACCGGGTACATAGGATATGATTATGAAGTCTGGAATGCGGGCGGAGTGAAGGGAAAAGGTTACAGAGTGAGGATTCTACTTTCCTATTTCTGATGCAGGGTCCCACATGTCAGTGTCTTATGGCTGGTTGTTGCCAACCTGGGCCTGCCATAGGAAACTATGGCACGGGATATTTGATTGAGATTGTTACAGTAGGTGGTGAATGTTTCTTGTTATAAAAAAAGATCTGCCATAATAAGTGGAAATAATCTGGATTGAGGACTCGAAATTTTCATTTTGTATTTGGAGAAATTAATTCCTTTTAGAGCTATTTAATTTGTGATAGATAGGCTCGTCGCCATAGCTAGCATTGGATTAATTATTTTTGGATTAATGATCGAATAAATTAGAATAGATTTCGCTACATATAGGACAGACGTACCATTTATAATTAATTTGTTGTTGATCAATTAGTACCATCCTATTCATTATCTCTCTATATTAAAAAACACGTAAAGAATTGAGATCTCCATTGCAGTCTTATGAAAAATGGTTAGATGGGACTGCAATGGAGGGTCCAGATTGTATCTTGCCGGCAGATCTGCGGTGCATGATGAATCTGATATCAAATCAACGGTTGGATATCCATGATCCATAATTAATCTTATTTTGGATATCTATTTTGGATATTGAACATTTTCAAATATGGATATCTATTTTGGATCCAAATATCTCTCTATTTTAAAAGGCACCTAAAGACTGAATATCTCCAGGCGGTCTCATGAAAAATGGTTAGATAATACAAATATCAAACTTTTATAATACTCTCTCTCTGCAATTCGCATTATATAAGTAATATATTTTTTGTGAGATCATTATATTGTTCATTTGAATGAAAACGAAAATTACATAATATATATAAAAGTTGTCCGCCGCATCGCGGCTAGTACATTTTAAAAAGATCTATTATATATAAGAGCATTAGAAATAGGGTGAGATCATTTGACGAACTTTCAAAAAAAGACGTATATTTTTGGATTCATACAAAGTAATAGCAGTTCCTTTTGGCGCAAACAAATATAGTTCATAGAAAGTTGTACTTTTAGAACCTAAACATATGCTATAATATTGCTATATATTCAGGCAAGATTTATTATTTATTTCACTCGTTTACTATTGAATTGAAGCAATTGATAAATCTCCTCTCTTCTCTCTTATAGCTATAATCAAGGAAATCTTCTATGGATCTTGAAGCTAACACTAAGACATCTAACGAAATTGATGGAGACTCGTCAAGACAACCAAGTATGACTTTGTTTACTAATATCTATTAAAATTTTCATAACATAACATGTTTCAAATGATCACATACTCACATATATACATTTACTAAAACAATGTTGTAATTAATAAACTTCTTTTTCCCCTTTCTTTTGAAGGACCTTTTAATATTGCGGACTATTCTAATGCCAGACCACTAAACTTGCCGCCGGACAGCCGTTACATTGCCGGCTATACTTCGGCATTCTTCTCTGTTCTCTACTTGCTTTCCATTCCCCTAACCATACATCTCTCCATCTCCAAGCATGAACCTTTAAGAACAACATTACTTGCATTCCTAGTGCCATTGGAGTGTCCTCCTTCTGGTGGTGGTGGCTGGAATACAATGAAATTGATGACCACAAAGAGAGACGTTATGTTAATTTATTGGCAATAGTAATTGCATTGGTGCCTTCAATTTGGATGGGCATTGCACTGACTTCTAATATTGGCTCTTTAGGGTGGACAATCCCCGTAGCAATATTTGTATTTTTACTTTTTTATGGTTTGACGGGTTTTTGTTACTATCACGGGTAGGGTTGTAAAAGGAAGACCGTCTTCCGTTATTTCGTTCCGTTTTTGTCTCAAATGAAACGAAGCGACTCTTTTTATTTCGTTTTCCATTTTGACAGAAAAAATATTATTTCGTACTAAACGAAACAGCTTATTTTCTTAATCGTTGTAAACGTTATGCACCCCTAATCACGTACGGGCCAGAGAGCTTTCTTAAAACCAAAGTTGGTAGTGGCTCCCCCTTTCCTATGTAAAAAACCTTAATTATCTATTGTTTTAGCTCCTAAATATTGATTAGCCACTGTATTAGCCCCCCTCTCTTCAATTAAACTATAATGAGATATCTTAATTGACCCCTCAATATTAGTCTGCCACTGATTATTATGGCCCTAAATAAGATTCGTAATAAATTTTAGCATAGTCGGGAAGGTCACTTAATTATTGATTTAATTTACAAATAACAACTGCTATAACATAATAGCATATTTAGGGATAGAGAGAGATTTTCTTTTTGAAAAGTTGACAGCGGGCTGCCAACGTAATACATATGTTCCCCTACATCAACAAAAAACATCAATACAAAAACACTGAACGCTCGCTGCCATCCTATTACACACAACATTTCATCCACATCCTAGCCTGCAGAACAATTTCATGTGCCAAAACCTCCGGGGTCTTAGCCACTAATCTGAAAATTCTGGCATTCCTTTCCGACCAGATAGCATGGGCACTTGCAATAATAAAAACCATCCATCTGTCTCGTGCTATCTTGTGTAGTTGTGTGATGGCATGCAAGACAGAAAAGCATCCAAGCATTGCTCTCCACGCAATGTTAAAGGCTCCCCTACAAGCAGTGCAAACTTGTTCATCACCTGCATGGAATGGCAGCACTGTAAAAATAAATGAGTCGCATCTTCCTCCAAAACTGCCTCGCATAGCACACACTTGGGCGGTACAATAATATTTCTCTTCCTCATAACCTGCTGAGTAAGTAGTCTATTCAACAAGAGCAGTACAAAGAAGATCTTGGCAGAGGGTGTAACCTTGGCTTCCATACTAGAGCAAATGGAACTCGAACCTTCCCAGCCTGCACCATGACCCTATATAAGGAACGAGCCGAGTACATGCCATTCGGTTCCCACTTCCAAACAATTCTATCAGTACCCACCTGTGTATAGGTTGCTATGGATGATAACAGGCGATGATGGTCCCCTGTGTGTGGTATAGGCAGCAAGTCCTGACCACAAGATACTGCCTCTGCCAGTGATATCTGTTGTCTAATTGGTCTAGACGCAATGGAGTCAGCAAGCATAGTCCTATACCAGTTATCGAATCAGAAAAGTATAGCTGTGCCATCTCCAACGTGCCATGACGTAGACCATATAAACATGTTTCTCAGAGATTGCAATGCATTCCAAAAGAAGGATCCGTATTTGCGCCATATCAACATTTTTCCGGGCTGATATGCAATTGCATATATGGCCACCACAATCTTGCCCCACAACGAGTGTCGTTCCGTATACGCCTTCCACCACCATCTCTGTAACAATGCATCATTTTGAATGGTCAGGTCCACCACCATCTCTGTAACAATTGATAGAGAGATTTTCATGGGTAGCTTTTATAAATTACCATTGTCGAGAACACATTCGTCTTGAAGTTACATTTTATAGAACATGTATTGTTTGTGGTGATGTATATTCCATAAATACTTTTTTTATTTTTTAATAAAAATTCAATGGTCAGCTATCGCCAAACCACTTCAAAAAAAAAACAAAATAATAATTAATAATGATAATAATAATAATAATAATAATATAATAATAATAAATATCAAATTACAATTACAAAAATAATATTAAGCATTTAGTCGCGAATAACATGGTAATATTTCGGGAGTAATTTGCAAAAAGAAAACTCCTTTCAACTTTCAATGCCATGAACAAGAGTTTGGCTACAATACTATTACGTACTATTGATAACACGGAATGTCCGTACTACAGCTTCATTATATTAGTTTTGAAGTTCAAATGGTTGATCCAAATTATTTTTGAATGGTCCATAATATTTAAGCCAAATCATTTTATAATTATCTAAATAAATAGTAAAAATATTTTAAAAAATATAAAGTTTTGTCTACAATGATATTTGTATATGGTGATCAGAGGCGGATCCACCTTGATCCAATGGGGGTCAATTGACCCCCATTCATTTGCCAAAATCACCCAACGGTGCCTTATTTTGATATACTATTTAGACTAAAATGTTGTGATCACCATGAAATGACCCCCATTCATTTTTTGTAATTATTAAATGGATGACCCCCATTAAATCTTCTAAGAAATTTCCATCTAAAAAAATCTTCAAAGAAAAAAATAACTATTTACTATGTGTACAACATTAATTAGATTCCCTCTCTTTATCTCTCCCATCCAGCAATTGTCAAGTATTAAATAACTTAATTTATGCTCTAGAGGGGTAAGCTTTCAAGCTTTTTAGCTATACCACATCATCATTCATCTCAACCATTGATTTTGTTTCTCTCTCTTCATTTATCTTAATCAAATGACTCAATTTAATTCTTTTTTATTAAAGAGATAATATCATGATGTACCTAAAGAACAATTTAAGACTCAAAATATTTGCAATATTAAATCTTTGTATTTTTTATATAAATTGAAATGTAGCTAAAAATATATTAAGTTCAATATTTATCTAATAAAATATATTTATCAAAAATATATATTTATTTTTAATATTTGTTAATTTATGTAATTTTATTTTTTCGGGGCGAAGCCTGATTCACAGCCCTAGTTAACTTAATTACTCTATTGAGTAAACTTTATTAAATTTATTGACTCATGTCTATCTACTCCCTCTCACATCAACCACCCCTCGTTCCAATGCATTGAAAAACAACTAGTGCTTTAATTGAAACAAATTATTTGATCTATTGAGAGCCAATATTTTGTTCATTTCAAACTTAGGAACAAGATTTTCAGATATTTGCAACGAGTCTACAGCAAAAAAGGTATATATAATGAATAACTTCAATGTTTTGAGAAAAATATCATATATGAAACTATACAGAATAAGAGTTCTAAACATTACTAGAATTAATATAAGTCATGGCTCATGTATCATCAATAAAAATGTTTGTAAAATTTTTACTTGCTAGAGCAAACAATTTAAGTAAAGATATATATTTCAATCACTTTAATTATTTTGTTCTAATAGAATTTTCGTAAATTAATCAAGAAGCAACCAATCAATTTATTGCTCAAGTAAAAAATAATGCTATGACTATCTGTTTCTATCGGCTCATAAATATTTTCCCATCAACGACACTAAACACATTAGACAAATTTTATAAATATCATCTTTGCTAGTAACTCATTTAGAAAAACTTCATAAAAATTGTTACTTATTACTGTTATTATATAATATCATAATTATAATTATTATTTACTAGTTTCTGTTTAAAATATTATGTATATATTTGACCCCCATTGCTTGAAAGTCTGGCTCCGCCCCTGATGGTGATGATATTGAGCGGTTTGAATTGACTATTTGACTTTAGAAACTATAATATGAGAGTTATAGTATGGCTAATTTGTGTTATTGATAGTACCATAGGCTCACTCCATGAACAAAATATCAAAAAGAAACATGTAGAGTCCACGGCTATAAAGTAGGTTACTCATTCAACCCCTCTCACAGTCTAACACGCTCATGTGTTTAGCACAATTGCATAAATGTTTACTAGAAACCGTTATGTATATGTTCACTAGAAAATAATATCTATTAATTTAAGCACAATTGCATAAATGTTTACTGGAGACCGAATGTATATGTTCACTGGAAAACGATCTCTGTTAATTTTAAATATATAATTGCTCACTGGAAAACAATATCTATTCATTGAAAATACGGTAAACCAGTATACAAGTTAAAATTGTGGATCATTTAATTTAAGCACAATTGTAAATGTTTGCCGGAAACTGTAATGTATATATTCACTGAAAAATAATATATATTAATTCGAAAAATATATTTGTTCAATAGAAAAACGATATTTATTCATTGAAAATACTGAAAAACAATATCTATTAATTAGAAATATATAATTGTTATTAACAAAATACTAATAAAAAGCTTACGCCTTGCTTTGGGCTGAAATTGTTATTTCTTATAATAAACTTTTAAGATAATATGTAATGGGCCTTAAATCGAGTATAATTTATATGAGCCTTTAATTTTAATGGGCTGAGAATGTGAACAGGCATTAACGTACATCAACGGTTTTGATCTATCTAAAAAAATAATCGATGACTCAGATTTTTTATTTAGGGAAGATAATCATTTCATTTCATTTTTTCCAATATGCTTTTATATATATAGTAAGGATATAATTGTTTAATGAGAAAATGATATCCGAAAAAGTGAAAATACAGCGAACCAGTAGTATTTAAGTAAAGATTGTACGGACACTAGATATTACTCAAGTCTCAATTATCAAATACCAAAACCCCAACCCCACTTCCACAGTTTCACTCTCCACTTGTGACTTCACTCCCAAGCCAAGCCAAGCAATGGCGACGGGGATCTACCTCAACGACGACGACAAGACCTACACCGTCACCTTCCCGGGCGACGACGTCCACACCACCGTCACCTCCTCGGGCGCGGTCGCCGCCAGCTGGATCGCGGAGACGCGCCAGCTCAATCAGCGCTGTCTCGACCGCCTGATCGTCGGCCTCGACCTCGAGTGGCGCCCGACCTTCCAGCGCGGGGGGGACGCCAACTTCACGGCGCTGGTCCAGCTCTGCGTCGACCAGAGGTGCCTCGTGTTCCAGATCATCCACGCCGACTACATCCCCGACGAGCTGTCGGGGTTTCTGATGGATGAGAGGTTCAGGTTTGTCGGAGTAGGGATTGAGGCGGATGTCGCGAAGCTGGAGGAGGATTATGAGATCTCCATTGCTAACCCTGTCGATCTCAGAGGGGTATATGATAAATTGATAATCCATTGATTTGAATCAACAAATTAATATGTGATATTTAGTGGTTTATTTGCTTAATTTATGAGTAAGAAGTGTATTAATATAATTGCATAAGTAATCAATGGTAATGTTTTTTGGGCTTAGTGCATTAATGTAATATAGTTTAATTAGCAGAATAAAGTAGTGGTTGTTAACTAATTAACTTATTATTATCTGGAATCAAATAGCCCCCCATGATTGTATTAATTGCTGGATTACCATTCATATCCCTATAAATTGCAAAATTAGAGATGAGCATGTGTACCAGGATACCCTTACTAATTATAGATAGACGCTTGCTCACCAACTCAACTTGTCGGATTAATTATTGTGTCAATTCAAGTGATTAGTCTCAAGAAAATCCAGCCCTTTGTAACACTCTCACCCTTTGAATGTGGCATGAAAATTTTGTCTCTAGATATACATTACTCTATATTAAGTGACATTGAGAATGTACTTGTTTCCTGGCTTTGCAAGGGCCAAGGGGGGACTGGTAAATTTAATCTTTTTAAATTTGCAGGTGTATATAAGGGTATATTTGCCTGTGTAGCATTCTGATTACAGTGTGTCTTCTGATAAGCTTTCGAGTTCGGTACCAGCAATTATGGCTGGCCAAACTTTCACCAAAAATCAAACTTAGTTAAAATTATAGTGCAAATCAGAGTACTGTCCAAGCTCTACAACACTGACTAGGAAAAAAAAAAGAATTGAAAGCCAAAATGACAATTTTATATTGGTCCTAGAATGTTCTCAAGGTTTACTAAGGTCAGTCAATGGTCCACAGTTTGCATGCCGAAACAATTTCCTTCAGTCAACATGATCAAAATGTAGCTTTATTAACTATGTTTTATTTTGACAGCTAGCGGCACAGAAGATGGATCGGCCAGAGATGAGCACTGCAGGGCTAGCAACACTTGTTAAAGAGGTAATGGGGCTGCGCCTGAGCAAGCCAAGGCACATTAGAGCTAGTGAGTGGGACCGCGAGAATCTCACTTTGCACCAGATTAAGTATGCATGTGCTGATGCGTTCGCCTCCTTTGAGATTGGCAGGAGGCTCTTCTATGATGAGTTTTAATGTTTTAACTCCTCAGAAGTTAACACAAGTTAACGGTACTTTTACTTTCTAGCATGTTCATCGTTGTCAAGTGGTATAAATGTCATGTAGTTGGAAAGTTAGAAATGGTGTTGAATCATCGTGGTATCTTGATAATATACTGTATTCTGCTTTAGGTAATCCTTATATTGGTATAACCTGAAATATGATTGACATGCTGAATTGCTGATTGAAATTTTAGATAGCTTGTTGAAATTATTGTGTAGCTTTCTTCTTAAAGTCTTTGTAATAGTTGACTCTTTCTGCTTTCTGCTAGTGCTGATGGCATGATGCCGGTATTTTCATATGTTGGACAAAGTATATGTTCAGTTTGTATGATATGTGACAATAGGGGTGTAAACGAGCCGAGCTGAGCTAGGCTAAGCTCAAACTCGGCTCATTAAGTTAACGAGCCAAAAACACAAGCTCGGGATCAATTAAATGAACTAACCGAGCTGGCTCGTTTAGCTCGTTTATTTTTTTAATAATAAATTTTTATATTATATCAAAATTTATATAAAAATCAAAGGACTAACAAAAATATGTTCGTACACATTTTACATAACAATTTTATATATATTAGACTATATGTTGTATAATATATTAATAATTTACGATAAGAGCAGTACGAATGGCAATTAGTAATAATATATCGAGCCAAACGAGTTTAACGAGCTGAGCCATGCTAAGTTCAAACTCGGCTCATTAGCTTAACGTGCAAGCCAATAGCGAGCGAGCCACGAGCTACTAGCTTTTTTGCCACTCCCATGTGACAACAATATAACCTTGCTGGAGGAATATAACATAATTGAAAATTGGTCGTATTTTTGTTCTAGTAGGAGCTTGTTATTTGTTATTAGTACGTTAAGAGGAAACAATTCCTGACCAGAAACCTCAACAGGCTTTCCCACAATAGATAAATGTTGCCGAATTATTACAGCAAAATAGATGGACAATGAACAAACTGAAACCATCCCTGGACAGTTTCAGAGCATTCTATGGAGAGAAAATAGACTTCACCTGTTGGTGGCAGCCTTCTCACCTCAAATTTGTCCTATGAGAAAACAAAATGCCAAACTAAATGCGTAATGGGCCGAACCATTTCTTAGTAGGGCCTGTTAAATTTATTTTCTTGAAGCATGCTCATACGCTTCAAGCCATTACCCCAATCATGGAGGGAGGGGGGTTTTTGGGGGGGGGGGAGTTGACCCCCTTATCCTTAAGTTTACCCAAAATACCTTGTATAGCATATATATTACTTAGTGACGATAATTGTTGCCCCCCCGTAGATCAGCTGAGTTGTTCCATGATTTGTAAAACGTCCAATAAAACGCTTTTCATGATCAAAGTTTTCTTCTAAATTGATTGCAACCAATAAGAATGGATTAATTTTACTATTCATTAAACTATTAATGTTATTGTTAAAAGATACTTTATTGTGGTATGAGTTCCAAAAAATATATTAATGCATCCGGGTGAAGAATTAAATGTTTAGAAGAATCTCAATATACCAAAATAATCAAGATTAAAATTTAGCTAATATATTTTTATGAAGCAAAACAAAATTAATTATAGACGAATTGAAAAAAATTCTTTTATTACCTTAAAAATTGGAATTGAAATTCGGGTAAAAAAAACATATTTTTTGTATGAACTAATAACCAAATAATATTGTTATTATTCAATATTGTTAACATAAAAAAATTTTTGACCCCCAACAAATCATTCCTGGCTTCGTCACTGCATTACCCTGATTAAAATGAATTTCCTTCTAGAGTTAATTCATTTCACTAGAAATGACACGAAAAGAAATGATTGTGAATTAAACTTTCGTATTCAATATACAATTAAAATTGAATTATATTCCTTTCTTTTCCATGATTAAAATGATCCAAATATAAGAAATGGGATTTCGTTTCAAATTACATGACATTTATACCCCTTAAACAAAAAAGAATGATACTTTTATTTCTCTAAGCTTTAGCCGACTTGAGTTTTTGCACATAATTTGAGTCTTTTACACAATTTCCAATAGGTACCGGTTCCTTTTTGTGTTTGGGTTCCGATCCGGGTCAACAAATTTCCGCATTATCTCGAGTTTCGGGTTGTTTGGGTTTCGATCTACCTCTACCAACGAGCCTACGAGGGAGCAATTGCAAGGTGAAAGTAAGCACCAGCTGGGTGAGAGTGAAGGTCGAAGAATGGAAGAATATGAGCTATTTTTTTAATTAACGAAAGATGGTAGTTTGGGTATTGTAAAATAGTGCTTTTGTACCCAAATGAATTCTCACCAAATGCCACCAAATTTCACGGAAAATTTTTAAAGGAAAATCTCCTTCCAATCATTCCAAATGAAATCATTTCTCATTTGGTTTTTTTCATTTTGAGCAAGGGATTTTGAAAAACTAGAATTCCATTTCTCATTTGGTGGGGTGTGATTTCATTTTGAATAAGGTCTGTCCACATGCAAACAAGAGTAATTTTTTTTAGAAAGCCTTATCTTAACTCTATCAACATCCAGTTGATTACTGTTAGGTAGCAATAAATAACCCTCAAATAGACCAGCATATTGAACAGAGATACATTAAGAACTATTAAACCTCATCTTTAGCTCTATCGACATCCAATTGATTATTGTTAAGTAGCAATAAAGAAAATGCTTACTTGCGGTTAACCGGGATGGTGAGGTCCAGGTTTGCTGGGCCGATGAACCCCGCCGGATGCTGCTCAACGATATGCTGAGCCATTACAATCACCAACCATAAATAATCGCAAATCTTGAACATACAGATCAAAATAAGGCAACAAAATACTTGGATTCAAGATCAGGTGAAGAAATGGTTCAAAAACTCAAATTCAAGATCCGTTGCAAGGAGAACAGAACAAGTGCTTCGATTTAAGAAATGGTGGAGAGAATACTTACACAGGTACGCTCAGAACACCACCGACAGAAAGGATTTGCCAAAAATGAAGAGCGATGCGCACTGAGAGAGTAAAACAATCATTAATACATCCAATTTGCTCACAATATAAGTTTGGATATCATCCCATACTGATACACAGTACAAAACAATCATTATTAGTTCAGTTCAAGAAACTCATGTGTTGAGCTTCTCACCTCCTACATCTATCAATATAAAGTGTTAATTGTACTTGAAGAAGAAGGTTTGAATCTAGTTTGAGGTTGCATCTCCCTTAGCATTCTCTAATTGAAAGAAACGGGAGATCTCTCATCAAACTTGGTGGATTGTTACTAGAGGCACGACCTTTGCGATGCTTGAAGCAAGGAAGACCAACAATGAGCTTTCAATCACCATCCTACGGAGTTCTTCCCTTCTCCTTACAATAGGAGAAGAGGTTTGACACAAAACCTATCTTTTATGTACTATGATACAACTAGAAATATAAATTTTTTTCGATCTCGGGTGGGAAAAATTTTGAAATCTTGTCTTAGCCCAGACCACAAACTCCTACAGATCCATCTTTTCAACCACTCTCTTAATCTTAAATTAATCTATCTAATGCAGGTTTATCAAGAGGAGGAGAAAAAGAAAAACAAAGAAAGTGATGAAGAGAAAGAGGAAGAGGTGAAGAGAAGCGGGAAAAAGAAAAAGAAAAATGAAAGTGTAAATCGGATGAAACGGAAGAAGAATGGTAAGGAAGAGGGTGAAGGATCAAGCCAAAAAAAAAAAAGAAAAGAAATATGTTTGGTGGTATTTTTCAGATGTGGATGATTTTGGTATTGACTGCAAATTTTTGAAAATCAAATCAAGGTACAAGTTATCTGGATTTGAAATCACATTAGAGGATATTAAACTTGGACGTAATCAATTGAAAGAAGCCATGATCAAGTTATCATAATTCAATAATGATGGAGGGCATGTGGATAAAGAAACAACAAAGCAATTGTTTTCAATTCCGTTGTCGATTTGCGGAAGTCTTCGATTTACTACCATACAGGAACATCTCAATAGCAACTTTGATCAAGGTGTTAGTTTGGGTTACTTGGTCTCTTTATTTAAAGAAGTGGCAAAAATTATCTAATATAAAGTTTGGATTGGTGGATTTCAATGAGTATCCAGATTTTGGGATTAAAGTTCGTGGCGATATTGATTCAGTTGTATCAATATTCTACAAAACGGTTCCAAAGAAATTCAAGGTACTTGAGGAGGAAAGAAGCTCGACGACAAGTTTCAGGAATGATGAAACGGTTGTTAAATGAGGTAAGTGGAGGAGAGCTGCTGATCATAGTGATTCAGACATTGAATCCAGATTAGTTTTTTTCTTTTTAGGATTTCGCTACATGGTTTTAACTTGTTATGGCTTGGACATACTTCGGTCAGTGGAATGCCCAAAAATGAGTACGATTGGTCATTTGGTTGTGTTACTAACAAATTTTGTGTTGTTAATATCTGAAGGAGTAGAGGTAGTGATTTGAAATAATAATTCTGATTTCATTAATTGTTTGCAAGTATAGCAGTCCTATTTTTATATAGATTGAATCGTATTAGCGATATGTCCAATTACATTGTATTCCTTCGTTATACACTTATCCTATATGCTAATTGTACTTAACTAGCAAGATAACCCGCTCAACGTGCGGTCACTTTGAATTGTGACTGTGGTCATATGTAAAATAGGGATAGTTTCGAGATTTCTTTGAAAACAGGGATATTATTAAGATTTGTTTTTTTTTTTAGGGATAGAAAAAAAAATTTTCAATATATTATTACAAAACATAAAATCATAAATAAATATATCTATTCGTGCTATTGAATACTTATTAAGTAAATTTTAGCATCAATAGATAATGATAGGACTAATTTGGTATATATGAGTAGAATATTTTAAGAAGTAAAACAATATGTTAGTGAAGCTTTAGAGATCAAAATGGTACATTTCAAACTTGAAGAATATTTTAAAGACCAATTAATATCTATTGCTGAAATGAACTAGTGAACTATCACAAAATAAAAGGCTTCATCATTATAAGTGTCAGAAGTGGGATTTGAACCCACGCCCTCTCACGAGGACCAGAACTTGAGTCTGGCGCCTTAGACCACTCGGCCATCCTGACTTTTCATGTTATCTGTTGCGATTGTTTATATGTAACTATGTAACCAGCTTTTGCATGGTGTATACCAAATAAAATTTCTTAGATATTAGTTTGAACGAAATCCATATAACTAGCCTAGTTAATTTCCGTAGCTAGCGAATGTTATAGTGTTATACGGTGTATCCCGTGCTTTCTTCTTTTGTTGGGATACGTGATCGCTCCAAGTTCTTACATCCAAACCGATTTCATATCTCCTGCTGTACTGCATTTTGCAGTTCATGACGTGAGCCGTTAGATTGTCCTGAGATTCATGCCATCTCATATCTCCACGAATCTCAAGACAATCCAACGGTTCACATCATGAACTGCAAAATGCGGTAAGTTAGGGGATAAGCACTCAAACTAAACCACCTTCAACCATTTTTTTGTTTAGCTTTTCTTAGAATATTAAAAACCAGGCCCAATTTACATGCTTTAAACGAGTGTACATTGTACTATAATTAAATGTACAGTTCTTAGATGATGTGAAAAGAGTGAAAGCTGATGGCAGAGACCTGACAGGTGACTTGGGTGTAACAATAATAATAATAATTTGTATTAGAGGGATTTGTTAAGAGTCGAGATTGTCAGTCTGTCACAGACTAGTTACAGAGAAACTGAAAAATAATAATAATAATGCACTATTGTCTTTGAAGATTCGACCATTGCTATAATTTTTATAACTAGCGATCAATATATATGCCATGCATCCTAATAATGATCATTGTAAGAGGCACATTTCATTTTTTTATACAACTCAGAACAAACTATTAATCACAATGGCATATGCCTCAATCCTCTTCATCATCATCAAAGACCAACCTCAGACTTCTCTTTGAGCCGATATTTCTTGGTGCCGCATTGTCGGCACCATTGTCAGAATCTTCTAATGATTCTATATTAAAATCGGCCTTCTTGTGTGTGTTGCCACCATTATCTGGTTCTGGCTCCATGTCATCATCCAAGAGCTCTGGGCTGTCATTTTCCCTGCTAACAGGAAGACGAATAAATAGTGATTTTACTTAGAGGTTATTTGAAACTTAATGAAATAATTCAATCCAAACTCAGAAATTTACTCAAATTCTGATGCATTGAATGAATTTTTAAGCTAGAAAGCCTACATCTTGAATAAATTGCCCATATTTTTACTGCAATGTCAGATGCTCAGCAAACAAATCTTTCCTCTATTTTTCACCCTTGATGAGGATGAGGATACATGATATTTCCTACTTTCCAAGGATGGTTAAGAACTATTGATACATTCAATCATTGATACGAGATTGTATGCACTTACTCATGGAAAGTGTCTTCTGCATTGAAAGATTCTTCCTCAACAATTGTATACCCCAGAGGAGATTTCCCCGTCACCTCTAACTTGCTTTTCTTCTTTAGCCTTCAAAGAAAAGAATAAAACATAATTATGGATGCAACTAGGATGACTTCCAAGAGGTCACGGGTTCAATCCTCCGTGGGCACAAAATAAAAAGTTTCAATGAAACTGGAGTATTCCACTTTCTTCAAAAAAAAAATAATAAAATAATTATGGATGCAACATGTCGTTCAGTACTTGAGCATGCATGAGAATTGTCTAGTAGACATCATAAAGAATTGCTTTTCTTCTTTATTTTGAACGTAGTTCATATGACATGTATAAACTGTCTTGCCTAGTAGACATTACATAAAATTGGTATACCTTGAAAGGGAAGCCGAGGTGTCATCGTCAGAATGAGAACCATCTTGTTCTTCGTCTTGTTGAGATTTCTCAAGCAAAGCATCCTTTCCTAATGAGCTTCCCTTTACACTTTTGCTTCTGAAGATAAAAATCAATTATTTCAGTTAAGATATATGAAGAGAATTCAGATTTGGTGGAAAGACGATTACCCAGCAAACAGAAATGGAAAAACACAACTGCCACACATCTCTTAGCTGTACAAGTTTTTAAATGCCTTCCTATTAATTAGTGACCAAAGACAACCATCCATTTTTTTTTTTCCTAACAAAATGTGAAAAAAAAAATGACATGCAAGAAATTCAAGTCAAAACCTCAATGAACCAAAGTACCTATTGACAAGTGTTTGTAAAGTCTCATCATCATCATCAGTAGAAGAAGAAAGGTGTGGATCTGTTTTATCTGTCCTTTCCTTTCTTCTGACATTGCTTCTCAGACCAAGTTGTTTAAGCTTGCGAGACACTTGGGCTGGAGATATTCTGTTATCAGGATCTAATGCACCAGCAATTAGGCGGCAGCATGCACGGTCATCCTTGTGCCTAGAACAAGCAAAATAACATTTGAAGTTGAGCATGAGATAAGAGTTATATTGTTTCTTCCCTTTTTTGAAGAATTATATGCTTAAAAAGTATTATGCATTATCCATCTTATGGAGAATGTGCTTTAGACTAATTCAACAGGATTCACTCCCTCTGTAAATTGGAAGTGAATCCTATATTGAGAAACTTAAATAATGTCAGCTTTCAGTCACTCTCTTTGACATTGTTCTTTTTTCTTAAAAAACAGATATGATTTGTCAGAATATGGGCCAAATTGAAGCAAAGTCAGATTTTCACAAATCATATGGCAAGAGTAAAAAACCAGGAATGCAGAATTTGAGGAGCAAGAGATGACATTGTTCTGTAATACAGATTCCTCTGCAATAGCTTTTTTTGTTTATTAAGAAAAACAAGAATAAGTTGCATTAGCTTACTTCTCATACAGATTCCTCAGCATATTCTCTTGCTCTGGGGTGAAAACTGAACTCCTGCGCCTCTTGACAACTTTTATACTATTGTCATCAGCTGAAACTGTGGCACTGCGTGGAAATAGAAAATCAGTCAGTCGACCAAAGAAAAGACAAAAACGTGAAATTGGAAAAAAAAAATTAAATAGTTCATAAAAAACCTTTGCTCAGCATCTCTTTCTTCATTAAAGGGAGATCCAACCTGCTTCCTTTTCCTTGTAGTTTGCTCGGTTTGCAGCAAGTTGTCCTCATCAACTGTATCTGAGAATACTTCCCTACAGATCGAAAGATATAATCAGTATCATTCATGCAAAGGAAAAATAAGGTACGTCTATGAATCGCATTTCTGCTTCAAACAAGCCCCATGCAGGTGCATTCTAGCATCTTGCTAGAACCTGTTTGAAGTAATATAACAGGCAACTGCAAGTTCATAAATCCTTCTGTAGGTTTGCTGAACCCTGTTTTGAGGGTTTTTGACATTATACCTTCAGTTTGTCATATATTTGCAAGAAAATGTTGCTTAAATACAGTGGTTATAGCAAATACGAGAATCTGGGAAAGGCAAGTACACTAATACTACCTCTGGCTCTCAGTATAATGTGGTATCACCAAATCAGCTTCATCATCTCCAAGAGAATCTGCAATGCTTCTAGGAAATCCCTTATTGTTGTCATTAAGGGCATTTATGTCTGTTTTCAGACTAGCCATGTCAGACATGAGGGCATCAGCACTGATGCAATGACACTCTTTTCTTGTCTTCCAAAAGAGAATGTCAACAAAAAGCAGAGGTTGTTTCTTCATTAATTTCAGCATATCTCGGACAAGTTTGGTGAGAAAATGGAATATGTTTGAGTGTTCCCTTGATCGAGATGACTTCTGATCCGCAAGAATTGTGTAGAATATGTTGAGAAGAGAGAGCTGTACAACATTTACAAATGGTTAGAAAGAAAGTTCATGCACATTGCCTGTTTCACTTATGAACTACAAATCTTATATATGCTCATCTAAATTAAGAATGAACTCACATACTATGATATTAGGAGCTATAACTGTCCCTCTGTTTTTGTTCTATCCAAATTAAATCACACAAGCCATCTTGTCTGCTTAGTTTCTCAAGAATATGGTGTAAACTAGTTTGTAGGACTAGAGATAATATTTTCTTTGTTTGGTAGGGGGGTTATGCCTGATGGATTTCTTTAAGGACATTAACAAACCAGACCTTTGCTGATATCCACATATATTTTTTTCTTTATTTTCAGAAAATGGATATGCTGATCAGGCCCTTACTACATGTTATGGAACAATATAGTAATCTTTAATCTTTCGAAATGCTAGATCTATCCAGAGGGATAATGAAAAGGTACCTGATAAAGCATTGGAGCCATCCCTAGGTCATCACATATCCTCCTTAGCATGCACAAGATGTAGTGGTTTGTTCTAACTGAGTTGGTTTTATAATGTTTTAACAACCAGCACAGGTTATTCACAACAGTGTTGTTGATAAAACTAGCCACCAAACGTGATACATTAAAGTCAACCTCACTAGTTGCCGGCAGGTCATCATCATCATCACTCGAAGATCCTGATATTCCCGGATCATTGCCAACCAATGGATCAGGATTTGCTTGCTCGGGTGGGTCCGTAAGCTCAAGGGTTGCATCACCATGAATTTGAGAATCTTGAGGTGCTTGGTCACAAGAGGTTTTACAAGGTTCATTTGAGACTGTAGATGGACCAGGTATAGTTGCATCTGTTTCTGTGTTTTGCACCACCTCAGGTTGATTTTTTGGCACCTTCTTTCTTCGGATTCTTCTGGCTTTTTTAGCTACCTGCATAATTAAAAAGAACCTTATGAAAACAATGTAATGCCACATTTTGAGTATAGAAACTTCTATTTAAGATAATTTACATATACATATTGCATTCTTTGTAATTTGCAAAAGTAATAAATTAGTGTACAATCTCGCACCCTTAGTGAGCCCCGTGCTTGAAGCCTCTCCATTAGCCTAAAGATTACATGTATAACTTCCAGCAGATCTGAAAGATCACTGAAATATGTGAAAAGCAGAAATCAGAATGGCACACTAGACGAAAATTGGGCAGAGCAACAGCATATGCTCGGCATACTACTGACCTAAGGCTGGTATACTACTGGACATAGCGTTATCTTTGGCTGTCGGTGGAAACAAAGAAAGCAATTTAAAACACAGAACTGAACCAAATAAAATTTCACACATACTGCAGGCAACATTGAAAGAATTGATTTGAACCTTTTAGGTTGCTTGTGCATGTTGAATGATCGAAAGAGATTTAAGAGGAATTGTGTTAGCCCTTGATCTGTCTGATCATAGAACAGCTTGTATAGAAGTACTCGAGCAGTTTGAGTATCCCCAGAGCTTTCAGGAAGCAACTTCATAACCAGATCTATCATGAAGATCTGCAATCAACAAAGAGATTACGTGATATGTCATGTATATATCTTAAGAATAAGACTAGCATGAAAAAACCTTTGTAACACAAGAATAAATTGGTTTCTTTCCATTTTCAAACAGAAAATCAAAATATGGGCTGGTTCATGATGTATTCAACTTTTGTTAGCATGGATCCTACATTATGTTAGAGTTGATTTTCCATTATGTATTCAAAATTTTGAATATAAAACATTGCGTATTAGGAATTCGAGTAATTTTGTTTCAAATAAACAAAACATTAATGCTAATATGGGCTGGTCCGCAGCCTTGAACTAACCATGTTCTTCATAAGGGATCCAGCTGCTGATAAGGACTTGTAGTCATTAGTTTGTTTCAAGCCATCAAATGTCTCACGCCACCTACTTATTACCAGATTGAACATCTCCTCATTAATTGTTTCAGCCACAGGCCCACATATATCCCCATTGAAATTTGTACTGTCTTCCTGGTTATGCAAGGCTTCTGACAGAGGTTCTGTCTCACCAGCTTTCTGACAAATTAATTATCACTAAGCCAAATTAAAAGGGAGCTTTGAAAATGTTGCACACCCTGAAAGAATTATATAATGGTGTCTAATGATGATTTATTACATTTCGGCTATTGCACAAAAAAAGTGCAGGGGCGGATTTATTAAAGGGAAAGGCTGGGCAAGTACACAAGCTTAAGTTCTGAAGCAGCTGTATTAACCTTATCTTTACTCTATTTGGTCTAAATAGATCAAGTGCAAAATTAAAAATGTTATGTTTTGGTGGGTGTATAAGAACTAATATTTGATGATATTAAATATTTGATCCATACTTGTATTTCGATCCAGATTGACCACTAAAAGATATTAATAAAAAATTGTTTTCTGATGTGCAATGTGTTATACTTTACAAAGGACACCAGAATGGTACACAAAGTACACAGAAATAGTTCTCCCTATTTGAATTTTGGCCTAATATTTGATACTAAGGTTTTTTTAACAAATCCCTGTGCATTTATCAATTACTGAAGTGAAAAATACAAATCTAACTAAAGAAGGACTAGGGAAAAGAAATAATGACTAATGTAAGTCTGGTTTTCACCTTAGAAATGGAGATAAGATGGTATTGAAAAGCCAATACAAACTGAACAACTTGGAAAAATGTTATGATGTCAGAATTCTGAATAGAGGGGTGCTCTTTCTTTATATCTTTGCGTATCGACTGCATCAGAACTGATTGGCAAAACAATTGAAAAAAAAAATCAGGTCAGACCAAGTACAAGGTAATATTCCATGTGTTACATTATCTGTACAGTATAGCTGGTTTTTAGTGGTAATTGCTGGCAGTTTTATAGTTATGCAGGAGTTGGCTGGTTGTACTAAGTTTGTCAGTACATTCACGAGAAGTTATCAACTATTTACAGACAAATTAGGCAAATCTTAGAAAAAAAAACCATATGTACCATTATATCCTCCTGATAAAAACTGCTCAAGAAAGTTCCTTAGATGCTCTACAAGGTTCTCTTTAGGTGAGACAAGAAACCGTTGATCCCATGCAATCCTCTTCTGTGGACCCCTTTGAACATTATGCACCTTCAACAACAGGTCTCCAGGACCACAAGCAGGGTAGCATTTATGCAGTGTCTTTGATCCATCCTGACGCACATAAACAAGGAAATAGCTGAGTTTTGGAATTAATTTATATTAAGATAAGAGTGAACAATAAAAGAAATGCCAAGCTAAAGCAATTTTCATCTCCTTTTCAGTAAATGAACACTTATCAAAGGTTCACCACTTGGCAAGCATCATGCTATCAGCCAGAGACCAATATTGCAATTTTTTTCCTTTTTGACAAGTTTTTAAAAATGAAATCATGTGCAGTGCTTACATTGTTTATTTTTTTTTGTCAGTTTTTCAGTGCCACCACCTTTCACGTCAAACACTTTGTTTAATTGTAAGCCTAATTTAACCAAAGAAGCAAAAATGCATCAAAGGATTCAGTACTCAACATTTTGAGAGAAAAAGAGTATAATCTTTATATATTAAAAAACACAACTTCCTTTTATAACTCTAGGCTCTAGTTACTATTAGTACTTCTTTTTAGAGAAATACCATGAAGACGCGAGAAAATGTGCCACTATGGTCCAAGCTGCTTTGATGCACAGCCCTTCTTTTTTTAGATTCTTCTTCCATTATTGAAATCAGTGAATCGACAGATGAACTTAGTTCTCCATCCTGCCAAAGATCAGCATAACAAATGTAGAATTAACCAGAAGTAGTATCCTTAGAGAAGAAAGGTTGTATTAAATTGTGTAAACATGAAGCAAGTTAGAAATTGCAAAAGCTTTCAACAGAATTCTCCTACAAGTTTAGTTCAAGAAAGGAAACTAATTTCAGATTTCTGTCTGCACCATCAGAAACTTCAATTATGGAAGAACGCAAAATCAACCTGGCATCCCTTTTTGCAAGATCTGGCAACGACTTCTGGGTCCCGGCCAAGGAAAACATAATAAAAGATTTCCAAAAGGAGCAGCTTGTCTTGCTTGATAAAACCACAATTTTCCTCAACATGCTGGGTCAGCACTAAAATTACATCCATAACATTCTCTTGGAACATAAGCTCCAAAAATGAATCAGCAAGTTGAAGGAGTTGTGCAGCCAAGCCACGCGCCTTTTGTTGTGGTGTTATATCTCTTATAGCCAGAAGGTTGCGAAACAGAGTAAGAACTAACTGGACCAGCTTCCAGTCTTCTTCTGTGAACGCATTGCTGGTTCAGATTTAAATAAAATGAGGTAAGCAAGATATGTTCAAAATCAATTGTTACGTAAATTTATTGCTTGAGATCATCGGGTTCAATGCAAGTTTGTTTTGATATGATATGTTGTTGGACTAAAGGCTTTGTTGTTGTTGTTATTGTATTATCAGTTCAGTACAAATAAAGATCTTATTTGAGTCGGTGTACAATCACACTATCAAACTCTCGTATTATTAATCAACGTTAGAAAGTAGGACAAGATCTAGTCAGTCTAAGTTAGCAGCACGCATAAAAATTGTTCTTTGGCTAATGCTGACGTAAATAGAAAATTTTCTAAGATTAGTTTGTTAGATGACGCATACTGGTCATCATTTAGACAGGTATCATCTTGGTACAGCACCACACAGAGAGGTGATCTAGCTAGTCAGGGGCCCTTAATTTATGCTACCACATGAATCTCAAAATCAAATCATTATGCAGTAAAATGAAATACATTGTCAAAACTAAAAAATCACCAACACATATGTATCAAACTAGGTTCAGCAAGACACGCTGAACAGAAAGGAAATTCTACCTTTCCAAATGATCCAAAGGATCTTCAAGAAGAGAAACAATAACAGCTACTGTGACATTCCTTGTCATTGCAGCTTTTAGGTCCCAAAGATATTCTATCTGTTGTGCAA
This sequence comes from Cyperus esculentus, assembly GCA_030179965.1. NCBI lineage: Eukaryota > Viridiplantae > Streptophyta > Magnoliopsida > Poales > Cyperaceae > Cyperus > Cyperus esculentus. The sequence goes on along the minus strand of JASGLE010000025.1, from coordinate 1,903,138 downwards.
TGCTGCAAGAAGTGGGGTCCACTGGCAGCGTAAGAAACACCAAAATCTTAACTGTTGTTAGAAAAAGGGTCCAATATTAGTATAAAATCATCAAAACTTCTAAATTAATCACACAAAATCACAATTACTGTTTGAAACATACAACTTAGCAGGAAATTAACTTACAGGGACAGAAATTAAAGAAAAAAGGAACAAAATGAGCTCGTGCAACTAAGCTTCACTTGTTGCAATCCATTGAAAAATGATGGAACTTGACACACAATATCGGAGGTTACTGTAATGGCAAGGCAACCCCCCCCCCCTCCGCCAAATAACAACATCCCAATATCTAAAAGTATATGCAATAACATTTGTTTATTTATTGTAATAAAAATGGGGTAGACTCATTGATTAATTGTCACCACCCAGTCCCCTTGTATATATACTTGTCAACCTCTGCAATTGTTGACGCAACTATTACCGTTCATCAAACAATCTGAAAAGTGTAGTGGTCTGTGTATATCAGAATTTGATTAAAATAAAATTATAATGATATTTGTCAATCAGCAAGGCCAGTAAACCTCTCAATAGTTATTTTTTGCTAATTTGAAATGGCTAAGATTGTCAACCCATTGTGAATGCTTGTTGAAACCACAACTGAGCTTTGATGGTCACTTGAACATTTAAAATGCAACTGTGCTCTAGCTGTAGCTCAAATTAATCTAAATTTCCTCCAACCTTACTCAAGACTTGAATATTTTTAGTACAACTTGTACTAGATTGATGGCTTTTTTAGGTAAAATTTCTTACAAAACAAAGACAGATTCAAGAATTTACCAGCAGTGATAACCAAATTGCGGTCATTCTGATAAGACTCGATGATCGGAATTAGATCACGAGAGACCGTGTTCCATTTACAGATCTGCTTGAACACGTCTCTCTTCTGGGGGTCGTCTCGCCTCAGAAACCTCTGCAGATCCTTCAAGTTATCTGTAAAAAACAAAATTTAATCACATATTATCATTAATATGGAGTAACAAGAACCGCATTACTTTCTACAGTGAACACAAATCCGAAACCCTCGCCAGAAAAAAGCAATCGTCACAGAGAACAACACGAAAAGATAAACGGAGAGGGTTTGAGTTCTGACCTAAACAGTACTCCCCCTTGGTGTATCCTACCACGGCGCCGCCATCGTCTTCCTCAGCGACGCCGAGCCCGGCGCAGATGCTCGAAAGCCTGTCGGAATCCATCTTCTTTCTGGCTAGGGTTTCACGAGCACAGATCGGTTCTGGAAGTATCGAATTGGAGAAGGAGAGAGCAAAGAAAGACTTTCGAGAAGTGAAGGTATCGAATCAACGATGCGGATTACAGGGGTTTTTTGAGATTGAGTTGCACAAATCTCAAAGCAGATCCAATGGATGGAGTACTGCGCAGTACGAGGATATGAATTCCTGGAAAGGAGGAATTTGGTACGGATCGAGAAATGATGTTTCGGCTTTCCCGCCTTTGCGCGGTCTCTCACTCTCCGTTCTCCTTTTTCCCGCCACTTAATACGGCGCTACGGGGTATTAGCGGGTCGGATGGGCTTAAATTTGGGCCGGGTTTGAAATTGGACTTGGAAGGCATTTTAACGTATTAAAAGGACAGGAGGGGGTGTGCCGTACGATTGATGGATCAGTTTTGAAAGGATTTGGGCTGAGTTTTGTTACTGATTGAAAATGTAGATTATACAGTGTGTTTTTTTTTTTTTTTCCTTATGATACAAAATATAATGTTTTGGTTCCAAATTGAGTAATTCGAATTATAGTTGATTAATTAGTAGCATTTTCTTAATCATTTATGTTACTTATGTTGACTTTTTTGCAGCTATCAATTAACAAAGATGGTGAAGCAATTATCATTTCATATATCAATCTATTGGTAGTTTGGTACAAATGCATTTTTGCGATGTACTCTTCCCATGTGTCATTTTTTTTTGTCTGAATTGTACGAAATGAGAATTGTAGTAGCAATGGATATTGGTTTTAATTGTAGCAAACTTATAATCCTTGTCTGGATTTTGGAGTTGTATAGATAATAGATTCTAAACTACAAAGACAAAAAAAAATTACGAAATGTTTTGTCGGATGCAATATACAGTATTTTGTATCAATTTAGCTTGGTTCTTGAATCGTTTAACAAGAGCTCATGAATTACATAGGCCATTTCACCTGTCATATTAAATTTTACACGAATTGATCAATAATTCAACTAGTAACCAAACTGATTCAAGAATTTACAGACAATTGTAACCAAATTGCGGTCATTTAGTTTATTTATTCATATTTCATGAATTAAGATAAAGATTTTTTATTTTTAAATAAAAATAACCGTTTGTGTTAAATTGTTAGTCTTCATTATATATTGATTTTTGCACAATTAAATTACACAAGCTTGTAAATCAAATCTATTACTTTTTTTTTTTTAAAAAAAGTGGACAAAGCCCACCGTTTCCTATTTCTCTTCAGGAAACCCACAAGTTCATTACATCCTAAATCCTAAAAATACTTGCTAACTACAATTAAACTACCAACACAAAACCAAACCATGGAACTGTGACCACCAATATTCTTATTGTCTCAACCTAATAAAATCTTGGTACTGATATATGAGTACAAACACTACTCGAGGCCAAAATAACTACGTCAATCGTAAATACACTGAAGTTACAACAGAAGGCTACAAGCATCTTTAGAAGTTGATGATTATTTCATTAATAATTTCAAATCATTATATCTCTAAAACTAGGTGACAGTTTTTCTGATTGGCATTATTTTATCTATTTATGCGGTGTTCCTTATGAACACAAAATTATTTATGTACCGACGTCTTCCAAATATGTATAAAGAAGTTAGATGTACATAATTAAATTATATCATATTTCAATTTAACAAATATGCTAATATTTTTATAACCTATAATGTTATTGGTTTTCTCAAATATCACAAGTTATTTTTGTTGTGTATACAGCTTATATAAATTAATGTGATGACAGCTTGATTATAAATAACTTTTTGTTGAATAGAAAATTTTGTTTTATCCAATAAAGTTTTCTTTTTGGATTTCTCATTTATAGAAATTGCGAGGCAAGACATTCATGATAATAACATTTTATCTTGGCATTAAAATCGTGAGGACACAAGGTTTTGATGGCTAGAAGTAAATCTCCTTGCACTTTCTTCATTTGTAACTATCCTCTGTGTTACGGAAATGCCGATTATTCATTTAGCCCTGTGAGCTTGGTGGAATGTGGAAGGAAAGGAATTGATGGGTTAAAAAAATTATTTAGCTCCCAAATTAGAGGTGAATAAGTTCCTTAAAAATGGATTAAGATTCTCCCTGCAATCTCTTCTCACATCCTTAATTTTAAGAAACCCGAGAGCAAAGTTGTGTCCCATTTTTCTTTCACTTCCCCTCGATCTACCTCTTTCCGACCAACTCAGAAGCAAAGCCTTATTAGACATTTACACTTGGGATACAAAATAGGTCTGTCGGGGACTCTTGTGAGTTTCTTGTATTGATGATAAACATACATAATTTTTAGGAGGTTACTTCCATGTTTACACCTAAATCATTTTATTGGTTACAGACGAATCTCATAATGGGTAATATTAATTTACAATTGTCACATCGAAAAGAAAACTTTTTTAGTATTGGAGTAAATTTCTAATTTTTATACTTCCATCCTTATTTCAAGACGTAATACCATGAAACCTCTTATCTTTTTTTTTTTTTTTTCATTTTTTTCCTTAAAATTAACTATGAGTATTGATGTGAATATTCCATGTCTCGCAAATTTACTAGATAATAATAATTTCAATCTGTTTGGTATATTTGTATTTTTTAAATAGTAAAATATGTTCACCTCTTCCTGAGAGGGGTGTGTATCTACATAATTACTGCAATCAATTCTCAATCATGCTTGTAAATGCTTTTCCCTTTTAAGTCATTTTATTAGGCTTTTTTCACGAGAGCATCTCCATTATTTGTATTTACATAAAAAAATTTCATTTATTACATCAGAAATTTAGAGAGAAATATATATTATCTTCATTATATGTTAATTTTAAATTTCAAATTTTAATATTTCAATTTTATCAAGGCGACAAAATGTTTTAAGCTAACAAAGATACCACGTGTTCCCGTGTTTGATATTTATTATAGGAGTCCGGCTACGGTGATATGCATATCACGGTTTTACTGTGCTATGCGGTCCGTATCTCAGTATTCGGTGTCAAAATGTTCAATCCGAACTGCTGAATGTAATCTCTATATCAAAATATACTAGGAAACTAAGATTTATAATTTTAAAATTTTTTTTACTATTTTTAATGATAAAGAAAAAATAGCCAGATATTTTGATTCATACAAAATGATTTTCTTCAGCACAAGAACGGAGTTCTTTCACAGTTGAGAAGAAAAAGTGAAAAACTACGGTAAACTCATCTCACGTCCAAAACAACTCTCCGGATGATCTCGAGTCCACGTAGTGCGGTGGTCCGTCCAACAGTCCCGCCAGCCCAGCAATAGCAAACAAATCTTAAACAAGATTTTGTCGCCACCCAGTGGCAATTGCGTGATTTCCCGCACTACAGTGACCTACCTCCACATCATTATCGTGCGTCCGTATCTGCTACCTTTCAAAACCACAGCAAGATGCCGCTACACTCAATACAGACCATCGGATCAATCTAAACGGCCGGGATTTAACATTTCGGGCGCCTTTACAACCTGGGTCCCGCCTGTCGGTGTCACATTGCAGGTCCTAACATATGGAACCTATAGTAGCGGATACGATCGTACAAATCTTACTATCGTAGTAGGTTTAGCGAGACGGAGAGTACGAGGCCAGCCAGTTCAGCTGGCGCTCCCGTCCTCTACAGCGGGGTAGATATTACCGCGCCGTTCCGACCACAGGATCTCTAAGATGTTTCCAAGATTCGGGTAGCGCGAATCTTGATGCAATCGGGACGGACAACATGCTATGCAGTACCAGTACCATACTGCGCAGTACGTAGGTGATATGAACGAATCCGTTTAGCTAGCTGCTCGCTGAGTGCTCATCCTCTGTAGCGCTGCATTGTGTAGCGCAGGATGCACACCGTTAGATCATCTCGAGATTCGAGCGAGCACAGATTTGGAGATGATCTAACGGTTCACATCCTGCGCTACACAATGCAGCGCTACAGAGGATATGGAATCCTTACACTAAACCCTCTCTCGTCATTCTCGCCGCTAGCTGAGCTGCATTCTTCACATTCCAATCCAATTCAATTCGATCTCCTTCAACGCTTTAACGCTTCTCTAAGGATCGGAGATGGCGCAGCTGGCGGGGGCGGCGCGTGCCGCGTCGGACTACACGGTGTTCCTCTCCGGCCGTCCGTCTCTGGCTCAGAGGAGACTCAAGGGGCTCCCCCCGGCCAGATCTTGTAGCAGGGCCAATGCGCGTGCGCTGCGCGTCCAGGCGGTTGTCAGCAAGGCGCCCCCGGCTGAAGCCGAGGTCGCTCCCGTGTCGCCGGAGGACTCAATCAAGGTCGCTTCTTTTTCTTCCCCTGTTGTAATTTAATATTAAGGTTTTGACAGTAAATGAGGTTACGCGGATTGATAAGAGCATTATATGTGGCAAAGTTGGTAGAAGAGGACTTGTAGTTCGGTGCCGAAGTTAGTTCGTCAAATTGAGTGATAGTTGCCATTAACTTGCCATATATACTAGTTTGAATATTGTAATTACTTCTCATAATCGAATCAGCATTTGTGTTACATCTAAGCCTACACCTTGCAAGGAGTTGGGACATGTCTACTTTTACTATGAATTTGCCATATGCACCTAGCTGCTATGAATAAATACCTTGGTTCTAAGTTTTGCGTTATTGCAGCCACAAAAGTTTCTGATCCGCATTACAGGCAAAAACTGAAAAGTCTACACTATTCTGGCTTGATCAGTGTTTAGACCCATCTATAGACTATAATTAAGAGCCTACTGAGTATGTATTAGGAAAGGGGCATTCCAAACTAATCTTGTAAAGCTACACGCCTCTTTCAGTACCATTATATATCTGGTACCAACATATTATTTGGGTTCACTGCCAAACTTATCTAAAGCTATGCTGTTTTTTCCCAAGATTTGATATTCTTTCCTAATTAGTGTCAGATGGGGTATATAAATCAAGTTTTCATTTTGTTATAGCTTCTTACTGTTACAATTCAATAAACTAAAAGCGAATTTAAATTTTAACTATGCTTTTTTTTGCAGGAGGAGGAGAATTTCCAGCACCTGAAAACAATCCAACAGCTGGGGACAATTTCAAATGGTTCTGTCTGGTCAAAGCCGAATGTTACACGCAAGACTAAGATAGTTTGCACCATCGGCCCCTCAACTAATACAAAGGAAATGATCTGGAAGCTTGCTGAGGCTGGCATGAACGTGGCTCGCCTCAACATGTCCCATGGGGACCATGCCTCCCACAAGAAGGTCATTGACTTGGTCAAGGAGTATAATGCACAGTCAAAGGATAATGTCATTGCAATTATGCTTGACACCAAGGTTTTTTCTCGTTCTGAACTTATTTATACATCTTACGGATCATGCTACTCATTATTCTGGTTAATGATAAAGAAGGGTTAAAACATAAGAAATTTGCCGAAGCATTTTATTTAAACAAGTGAATTTTGTATATTGATAAGTAATAATAATCTTACAGACTATAGAAATGGGCAATAGCTTTTGGGACCAAAATATACTTATGGCAGTTTGGCTATATTTTTGGTGGTTGAAAGACTCTTTATATTTTAGCGTGTCATTAGAATTTTTTTTTAAAATAATTTTGAGTGATTAATAGTTTTTTCAAAGATCCAAGGATAGAAACCTTTGATTACTTATAGCTTATGTCTGTGTTAAATTTTTTTTGACATGTAAAGAATGATCATGCTGGAACACACATTAAGAGGAAAGGGAAACATAATAAGTAGAAACATGATGTTTTCTTTACATTACATTCTCCAGTAGGAAAAAATTTCATTGATTTTATTTTGTATTCGGCATTGTGTACCTTAGGGGCCAGAAGTGAGAAGTGGTGATTTGCCACAGCCGATACATCTCTCGGCTGGTCAGGAATTTACTTTTACAATAAAGAGAGGAGTTGGCACTGACACGTGTGTCAGTGTCAATTATGACGATTTTGTCAATGATGTGGAAGTTGGTGACATGCTCCTTGTTGACGGTAAATAAATTAAAAAATTGTCACATTTATGTTATGTCCTTGTTGTGGATACATTAAATTTAATCATTACAATTCTTTATTGAGGCTATTTCGCAGGTCAGTTTTAGGTCTAGGTTTCAGACAACTCAAGTTATGGTATTTTGACTGTATAGGTTATATTAGAACGGAGTTCGAGTTGCATTTGATTTTTCCCTATCTTATAATTTTGTTAAATCAGATCATGATTTCTGGTTTGCTGGTCAAAGTAGGCTTGGTCTGGTTTCAAGTTGCTACTGTTCAGTTATGCCTGTATTTGAAGCATACAAGTCTTTTAATGTTGAAAAATAAAGTAATTCTGCACCATAGTCTCACAGCAGCTTAATTGAATTCTGATACTTCAGGAGGAATGATGTCCCTTGTGGTCAGGTCAAAGGACGCTGATTCAGTAAAATGTGAGGTGGTTGATGGAGGTGAGCTCAAGTCCAGACGCCATTTAAATGTGCGTGGAAAGAGTGCTACACTGCCATCTATCACTGGTAAAGTTCCAATCATTAAATTTTGTTAATTTTCTTGAGCTGTTCTTTTTGAAGGTTATTGCATTCACAATAGCTGAGACAGAAAGCTAGTGTCTTTTTTTTTTTGGGATTATGGACTGCTAATCTTCTATTTTGTTAATTTACTGTCAAAGCTGTTGTGAACGTAACCTCAGAAACTGTTGAGGTTGTAGTTTTGTAAATGTTGAGAAATTGTAAGGAAATGAATGCACTATAAACAACTTTGTTTCCAAATCTTGCTACTCTGCATAAAAGCATAAAAATAATAAATAAATAACTACAGAAGTACAATATAGCTGACAATGTAGAGCAATATCAGCTGTACAGATTTGTTGTTTGAAGCCGGTCCAACGGTTTTTAAGTTAAGCTCAGTGGTTATGACTTATGATCCCTTATGGCGAGTTTAAGCTCACTTTAGCCTGTTGCATTAAATCATTTCTAAAATTTGGTCTTTCCCCAAAATATGGAATCAGCAATAAGAAGACCATAGTGTATTGCAATTTTCCTGAGCCAAAACTGTTGTTGGTTGGAAATTTTCGATATGTCTGGCTCATTATGTTGCAGGAGACAAGACATGTCTTTTCTTATTAAGTTTTTTTTTTTGTATTTTATTTCTGAATGCCGAATTTATTTATGTAAATTGCAGATAAAGATTGGGATGACATCAAATTTGGAGTAGATAATCAAGTGGACTTTTATGCTGTTTCTTTTGTGAAGGATGCTGATGTTGTACATGAATTGAAGGACTACCTCAAAAGTAAGTGTACAATTTTTTTATAATGACATCTTTCTAATAATTATCGTTCATAATGCTTTTGATGTTTAAAAAGGCGTGGGGGAGGGGTGGGGTCCTAATAAGTTTCTCAACTAAAAATATTATTTAGGGAGTGAAACATTCTAGCTTCCTCGCATCCTTTCAGTCATTTTTATAACTTGTCATGTTCCTCCTTCAGGTCGAAATGCAGATATTCATGTAATTGTGAAGATTGAGAGTGCCGATTCAATACCTAATTTGCATTCTATCATTACTGCATCCGATGGGGTAAGCACTTTGTACCGACTCAAATAATATTGACAAATTTTCATGGTGCATGATGTGCCAACTATATCTGAAAATTTGCTTGTATCCATTTATTTTATTTTATTTTATTTTTACTAGATATGTGGTATAGATTGGAAGTTGGTATCATCATCCCTCAATTAACCATTAAATCTCATCATACAAAATTGCATATGTTACTTGTTTCTAGTTAAGATATTATCATTTACAACATCTCTGCAACAATGCCTGTAGGCTATGGTAGCTAGAGGTGACCTTGGTGCTGAGCTTCCTATTGAGGAAGTGCCCCTCCTTCAGGTACATGCAAGCTTTTTAATCATCAAGTAATATGCAGTCATTACCCACGTCGTAGTGTAAAGAAAGAAAGCATGATACCCATAACTGCTCCTGTGGATTGGAGGAAAATAATGCTATTCAGTGCGTGAGGGGTTCTGAGTTTGTAGGGCACTAGGGCGTCAGTAGCAGAGTTCCAAAGCTATAGAGAACTGTTGAAGTGCTTTCCTTTTTCCTCTTTGGATGCAAATTCTGTAGTTGTTGGTTATTGATGTATTATATACATAAGTGATGTATACATGTGCAGGAAGAGATAATAAATAAATGCAGAAGCATGGGAAAAGCTGTTATCGTAGCTACAAACATGTTAGAGAGCATGATTGTGCACCCAACACCAACACGTGCCGAAGTGTCAGATATAGCCATTGCTGTACGTGAAGGTGCTGATGCTGTTATGCTTTCTGGTGAAACCGCTCATGGGAAGTAAGTGTTACTTGCTTAAGTGAAGTTCATCACTTCTATTTTTCTTTAAACTAGAGATTAAAAGTATGTACATTATGCACTATGCTGCTTCCTATTTTAAATACCCCAGACAGGTATGCCTTGGGATGGAAACGACCGGAGTTTCACTGTGAAAACTATAAAGTTTACTTCTGAATTTTCAGATTGTGAAATGCAAAATTCACTATACATAGGGACCGTTAATTATATGCTAAACTTTCTATTTCTATTGACTTTGAGAACTACTGGTTTATTAATGAAAGTTTTGAATATATAAGATGCAATTTATCTATTATTTATAATATTTAATTCTGCCTGAGCTGTCTATTGGTTGTTTTAAGTTCAATGTGAGCAATGAGCTGGCCTAGAAAGGAGAATATAAATTGCTACCAATTAAATTTTTTTTATCTGGTATTTACAGATACCCATTGAAAGCTGTTAAGGTGATGCATACTGTAGCTTTACGCACTGAGGCAACTGTTGTTGGTGCAGAGAAACCTGAAAACCTTGGTCAGGCTTTCAAGGTTTGATAACTATTAATTTGTATCCTCATTGTCATCTTTTGCTGTTTTTATATTTAGAAAGAGAAAAACGAACACCACATTTTTTGAAAACTGCGAACTATTGGGCATATCCTAAAACACTGAGCTTTCTAATTTGGTTATATCATTTTGCAAATTAAAATTTTGGAATTCTTAGTTTAAATTTCAGAATATCAGAAATGTGAATATTTTTTGTGTGTCATCTTTTTGAAAAATCTGCAATGAGGTAAAAAAAAAATGAGAAAATTAATCGCAAGCACAAACAATCTCTGTGTCAATTTCGATGTGAGCAATTGTAGCATGATGTAAGTCCTATTAGGAAAAAAATTGCAGCATGATATGTGATGTTTGTATTTTTCCATTTTCTGAAATCCCAACTCTAAAATTCTCTAGGAATTAATTCTGAAATGTACTAAAAAAGGTTGGTACAAACAAACCTGATATAGTCGTGAGCTACTTCATGTTTTATAAGGCCATAAATATATGCTTGTACGTGGTCTTCTTATAATTTATCTTAATTGATATTTATTTTTTTTATCTTTCTTTTCTAAAGATGCACATGAGTGAGATGTTTGCTTACCATGCCACAATGATGGCAAACACTCTTGGCACGTCAATTGTAGTATTTACTCGTACTGGTTTCATGGCCATTCTACTCAGCCACTACCGTCCATCTGGCACCATTTTTGCCTTCACTAATGAGTAAGTTATTACTAGTGACATTATTTTATCTTCTTGTGGTGATCAGCTCTTCGATAAATTATTCAATATATTTGTTCAATTATATGATATTTTGTGCAGTGAGAGAGTAAGACAGAGGTTGGCATTATATCAAGGCGTACGCCCAATCTATATGGACTTCTTTAATGATGCCGAGAAAAGTTTTTCTGAGGCCTTATCATACCTTGTGGTAACTTGGTTTTCCTTCATTATTAGCTTAAGGGACCATAAATTATGCAATATAGGTTTTTGTCAACTCTTATTATAGGGTTAAGCCGAGATTATGCCAGCAAGTCTACTTGACATTTGATGATGTAACAAATTCCTAATTATCCTCAACTTAATTATAGTTGAACACTTGAGCCTATGTGACATTTTTTGGGTGGAAATAAAGCCCTCAACCACAGAGTGTAATTCAACTCATAACATAAAAATTAAACAGAACCAAAATGGACCTAGCGTGGTTAAGTTGCGGCAGCAGTGTATTGTCAGACCAACTAGCACATACTGTTACTGGTTCTCGCTTGTGTTAACATTTCGCTCCTACAAAATTTAAGAGATTGTTCTGTTAACTTTGCAACTCAGAAACATGGTATGGTGAAACAAGGAGAGGAAGTGGCTCTTCTTCAAAGCGGCAAACAACCAATTTGGAGGTCGCAATCAACTCATAATATTCAGGTCAGGAAGATCTAAGTTTTCCATTGTTAGTACAAGACATATTAGGTAAGAATGCAAAACAAAGTGATTATTTCTGAGTTCTGACAAAAGGGGGTCCACCCTGTAGTTTTAGTGGTTACAAAGTTTGATCATCTAGGAACGGGTGCGGTTTTAACTGTGATGTAGTTTGTTGTTTCATTTTTTGGTTTATTTAGTGTCCTATGTTTTGGCTACTCTTGGTATTCTAGTTACAATTAAACTAATAATTGATTTTCTGGTTTATTTTTTTATTCTACTGTTTTGGCAACTCGGTATATTCTGGTTTTGACTCGAACAATAAATTCTCTTCACCTTGATGTTGTGATGATAAATTCTAATTGGCATCGTCATGTTTCCATATTGACAAGTTATGACATTTAACTGCCTGAGTGCCTGCTTTTGATTGTTTTGCCCCGATTTCCTAGATGACCATTAATTTGGTGAAGAATGGCTATTTTCAATTTCTTTTCTTTTTTATTTTCTTGTCAAAGGTCTTAAGGTTTCTGTATTGGGGAGAAAATTAGTATTGGTAATAGCATTATAAGAAGCACATGCTAATTATTAAGTGATTATAGACACAGCCAGCTTGTGTTGTACTGATAGTGCTTTGCAGGAATCTCACAACTTCCTGTTTCCATTCTTCCAAAAGCATGCAAGTTTGTGAATACATATAAATAAAAAATAAAACAAAACATTAAGCTCTGCTGTATTCTTGTATGTGCTTGTGGCATTTGTTCCATTTTGCCTTAATCATGTGAAGTAACGAGCTGAATTGGTGTCTGTTCAGCGATTGATATACATATGAAGCTGCTCTTTTAAGCACTTGTAATAAATTTGCTTTATCGGTGCAAAAATAAATTTCAACATTCGTCTAAAACCACAGTACTTATAAAATATCGCTTAATTTTTTATTTTTTGGAAAAATTTACAAAATAGATCTTACCATCAGCTGGAATTTGCATTGTCTTGTTTTTCTCCTGGCCCACAGGATCCATAAATTAGTACATACGATTCTCTATATAAAATGGCTTTATTATTCATACACGAGGAAAGATAGATTATGCCCCATATGGCGAAGCAATAGTCTAGGTAAGGAGTTCTCTAAAGCAGACGTAAGCATCAACTAAGAACAGCTATTACATAGTACAATCTCCCATTTGTTATTCGCTGGATTTGCTCAACTTCCCCTTCTGATGTAAACACCGGATTTTTTATAATTCAGAACATGAGAAAGTAAGCTGTATAATATATTAATATTAATATGCATCTTTCCTCTTTTTTCATAGCCACATGGAATTCTATTACCCAAGTTGTGTCCTTATGTTGTGCTTAATTGTGATAAGCTGCTAGCAAATCAAGCATGCTGTACTCTTTTTTATCAGGGTCCCAGTGCTTTATTATGATCTTTCTGACCAAGGCATGTGAAAATTTCATCTGCAGTTGTCCCTTACTAAAAAAAATAAAGTAAAAGGCATGGAATGGAATAGGAAAATAAAGCTTTTTGACTGTTTCGCAATCTAATCTGGAACATCATCTTTTGAAACCGAGTATGACAGAATGATATAATATAAGTAGAGTATTGAAATTTAAGTGTTGTCTAATAGTCTATCAAAATCTCTTTAAATTACAACCGTTAAAAAGGTACAAAATTTTGATGAGCTATCAAACGATACCCAAATTGATTGAAATTTGAAACACTATCAATCCATATACTAAATAATACATCTATAAGCTTTTTTCTATTTTTAAGATTTTTAAAATTTTTTTTTTCAAATTTATTAAGTTTCTCATTGGCATGATTGTTAAATTTAGCATTGTCCAGGGATCCCTCCTCATATAAGTAATACATTGTCATTGCACAGTCACAGAACCACAGAGGACTTATTCCCAGCATCTTACAACAAAGTCAATTGGTATGTTTAACTTGATTTATACAAGACTTATATATATATAAGTTTCACTTGAGAAAGCATTCTTAACACATTGGTTGAAAACTATTTTATTATTATTTGTTACATCTGAACAATATCCTGAATAAGAACAAAGGAAAATAAATCGGTATTAAATCAATCTGTATCAGAAAATCAGAAATTGCAGCAGAAACCAAACTGGTACCGAGAAGAATCGCAATCCCGGTAACTGCTTATGCTTGCATCTGTTATTTTAGTGCCACCTTTAGCAAGAACCCAAATATGCACACTCAGAAATTACAACAAACATCCTGTGATTACAAAGGAAACTAAACATTACGCATAAATAAACCTCGACCTATTATGATAAAAGCGAGTATCATATACAAACATTCTCAACATGATCTAAACAACGACCACAAAAAAACCATCAAAATGAGTATTCGGTCTCTTGCATTGCATCACCACTTATGACATTTAGACATTGCCCCGATATATCAAAATAAAAGAAGAAGAAAATAGGGAAAATAAGGTTGTTGTCCATCTTGACGAACCCTAATTCCTGAATCCATTCTGACCACCATTGCCAGCAGCAAGCAGAGCCAACAAGTTTCCGCCATGAACCCTTCCTTCAGTTCCAGAGACCGAAACTGAGACCAATCTGGCCTCTAATGGGTTCGGGTCATAGACACACCCGTCTCCTCCGAAGAGACCTTCCTTCTCAGCTTTCAATGCAGCTTCTAACAAGGACATACCTCCATGAACTCGGCCCTCTTTGGTCGTTTCAGGCCTAAAAGTTGAGCCACCACGAACACAACCGTCTTCCAGGAGCTCTTTGCGGTAGTGTATTGTTCTTCCTTTGTAAGGCCTCGAAGAATCCTTTGAGACCTTCAGTTTGTCGCTGCTGTTACGCCTCTGACGGTTCGTTAGTCCAGAGGAGCATGAAACTGACTTTTCCGAAGATTTATTCATGGTCGAAGAGAGGTGAGTTACCAAAAAGAGTAATTTCTAGATTAGTTGAAGAATCTCTATCCATTCAATGGCCGCAAGAACACTGTTAAAAGAAACACATTCAATATTGCTATGTTAGGTTCAGAGGTTGAGTGAAGCGCCTCCACTGACAAATCCAGAGGTATCATGCCGGTCCATTTGAATTACCTTCAAATTACGAAAAAGAAAATTGATTCTCAGAAACAGCTTACAGAATTTCTAATTTTCTTTGCTGAATGCCATAACACATATTCCATTTGGAAAGAAATTTATAGGGCTAATAATTAAATTTTTCATTCAACTTTTTTCGCAAATAATGATTTCGCAAATAATCAAATTTTTCATTCAACTTTTTATTTTTAACCAAAATATGTCACTGAGGATTTTTTATGATAAAAAGTGCATAATTGGTGTGCCATTTATTGAATTCACAGAACTGAAAGTATAATATACTATATAAAGAGAAGTATACAGAAAGCGCATACAGGATGTGCTCGGAGCAGCCATCCCATATAAAGAGAAGAATTAAATTATACTATATAAACGTGTGTATGTGTAAGTTAGTATCATTTTTAAAATATATTCAAAGATGCAAAATCAATTTAGCCAACTTAAGGCAATAATGGAATCAAAACTCAAAACCCAATACGTAATTTCTCTAGGAGCTAAATCTTCTTGAGTCAATTTCTAACTACAACTACAATTCATTCAAGCAATTGGGATTCAGAAAATTTATCTTAATCTAAGAAGGTCAATAGGGGATTTCTCATTTTTTTTTTCTACTTACACACCTAATTTAAGGTAAAATAAGTAAATAACCCAGTAATCTGATATCAATACAACTTTTGCATCTACTAAGTTTTCCTTTTGTTAATTAAACTTGACTCTAATTAATTAATTCATCAATTCAAAGTAACATTGATTACCCACAAGTGCAAATAAAGGCCAGAAATTGACCTTTCATGGATCTTGAGAGCCAATATTAATATTTAATACCAATCAAACAAGAAATTTTTATTAGCTAACCCAAACCCAAATCAAACAAGAAATTTTTAATACCAATCAACTAATCTTAGACCAGAAAATAAGATCTAATCCCAAAACCCAATTCGGATTCAAAATCTTGGTTTTGGGAGTTGAAGAAATTAGGAAAACAATTAAACCCTGAAAAAATTGAATTTCCACAAGATCTATGAACTACAAATATAACCCACAAACAAACACTTAATAAAATACTTTAAGACGGAGAAACCGAGAGAAACAAACAAAACCCACAACTTAAAAATCGTTAAAAATAAATAACCAACAAGCTCACCTTGGAAGATCTCCACTTTCACAATCGGTAGAAACAGGATCCTCCGGAGATTTCTTCCAGCTGGGTTCTCTTTGTTTCACTTGCCCTCCTCAGGAATGGTGGGAAGAGAAGGGAAGAGAGGCGGCGATGCGGGCGAGAGAGGAGAGAGAGAGAGAGGAGGCGGATTTATGGGAGACGTGAAAAATTGGGGATGTGAATTTGTGAGTTTGTGAGAATTGGTAAATAAATAAAAAGAGAGAATGAATTGAGAGGAGAGGGTCTTATTCAAAACAATCTGCTGTTATCCACTTCGGATAGCAGGACCCTGTTACTCAAACTCGGACCGTTGGATCAGAATCAACGAGTGAGTTTAATTACAAAAGGCCCTCTACAATCTTCACTGGACCGATCGGACCCGTCCATTTTGATCTAACGGTTGAGGTTGGACTAACAGGGTCCTGTTGTTCTCAGAGAAGAACAGCAGATTCGGACTCATGAGAGGAGACGGTCTTGTCCCACTCTAAATTCGAAAAATCTGCTGTTATCCACTTTGGATAGCAGGACCCTGTTATCTAGTTCATACCGTTGGATCAAAATCAACGAATGAGATTAACTAAAGAAGGTCCTCTACAATCTTCACTGGGCCGACCGGGTCCGTCCAGTTTGATCTAACGGTTGAGGTTGGACTAATAGGGTCCTGTTGTTCTCAGAGAAGAACAGCAGACTCGGACTCCTTGTCCTCTTGTTGTTTGTATGATGAGGAGGGTTGGATGCGGATTCGGGGAAGGGTCAGGGGGGTTTGGTAAAAAGGGAGGGGACTCGTTGGAGCGAGCGAGCGAAATAAAAGACGCCTCCGCACGTTGGGTTTAAGGATTGTATGTGGATGGATGATTTTATTGATTCGCGTACTTCTCTGTGTTATATTACATTGCTAATTAGTAATTGCATTAACTCAAGTATAAGATTACGTAATGGTAATATGTTTTTTTTTTATATGAATAATGTACAAAAATACTAATGGTTGTAAAAAAATAAAAAATAAAAAGAGTTGCATTTCATATGTGGTAGATTGAGCTGGATTTGTCCAACTTGTATCAATTTCCAAAAAAAATTGTTTTACATAATTATAATGTTGTATTTGTTAAAGGTCATGATATAGAAAAAAATTACAATTATCAACAAATCTCCTTTAAAGTTTAAACTATTCTTGTGAAGTTTTACTCAGATAATAAATCTCATTATCGGACTCATGACGATAACAATGGCTAACAAATTCTTACAATCCAATTTATATTTATTATTGCTCGGAGGCATACGCACGTTAGTATGAAATTATATTATCAACTCTATTGATTAATTTAAGAAGAACTGATGAAAATTTCTCTAATAAAGGTACTTGAGGGGAAGAAGGGGGAACAGAATAAAATTTATCACCTATGACAAACCATAGTCAAGTATGCAGTTCATTTTTTTTTTTCTTTCTTTAGAGTTTCATTGTTAAACACAAAAGGAGAAAAAAAAATATTTTAGGAACTTATAGCTAGTAAAACTTTTTTTCCAAAAAAAAAATATGTTTGTTAATTGCTTGCTAAAGCAAATGACATATGTCATGTTATTATAAGCATGATCTAGAGCAATATAGATATACTAAGGAGAGATCCATGGTCAAAATTTTCAGTGTCAATTCGATACAATGAAATAGTTATCTACTTTCAAATTCTTAAAAATACAATTTTGAACAGGTACATACATAGCACCAGTGCAGAAGAAATGCATTATGAATCACAAAATATACAATTGAAACAATTTAAACTCTATAGAAGTTTAATTTTGTATTATAATTAAGAACAAATACAAAAAGTGTTTGATGTGATATTATGATTATACAAATAAGAAGAATTGTAATATTGTGCTGACGTTAGCATTAATTCAGTTTGAATACGTCTCAAATTTTATGTTATGTTGTCCGAAATCACGATTTATGGTTCTCAATAAGTTCTTCATATAATAATATTAGGGAATACAAAATTTTTCATTTTAGGAATTTCTATGTATTTGTTTTGAATTTTAAAAAATAACACATAAATAATAATAAAATTTAATGTTTGTACATGCTATTTTAAAAAAATATAAAATGATTACTTAGAAAATTCCAAAAATATAAACATTTTATATTCCATAATATTTTACATGAATAATTTATTGAGCACCATAAATCATAATTTTAGACACGGTAACATAAACTCTGAGGTGTTAATATTTTCGATCCGAAATGCTAACGTTAATATTAACACTTAGCCCAACTAATTTAACTCAAATATAAAAAATCTTCAGCTCCAAAGGTACAACATCTCGAAGAAATGTGGAGCCACAATACTTACCAATCCATCATAAATAAAAACTAAGCACATGCGATGTAGAAGAATTAAACTTTGTATTTTAAATCTCGTGATGGAAATTAAAATTTTTCCCTAATATCTTACAATGACACTAATTCCTACAAACTCCAAAGCCACAAGAGACCACAACGGAGGTGCCGACCCGCCACCGTCTCCATGCATGCTCTGTTTGCCGCGTGCTTATCCTCTGCTGCGCAGTATTGTACTTCGCAGCGCATCAACGATATGGATTACAGGAGGACTTTTTGAGATTGAGTTGCACGAATCTTAAAGCGGATCCAACGGTCACAATACTGCGCAGTAGAGTAGAGGATATGAATCGGCTTTGTCTGCCAGTTCTGTTCTGTTTGATTCCATATCCTCTGTAGCGCTGCATTGTGTAGCGTAGTATGTGAACCGTTAGATCATCTCGAGATCTGTTTCGGATCGAATCTCTAGACAATCCAACAGTTTACATCCTGCGCTACACAATGCAGCGCTACAGAGGATGAGCACTCGTTCTGTTTGGGTCCCCAACTCCCAAACGAATGAACGAACGAACGAACGACGCGGCAATTATGAGGCGAAACTCAAGCGTTTTATTTATTACGGAAACTTAAAACTAAAATTAATTATTAATTCTGGTGCGAATTGCGCGGGGACAGCTGCGCCACCTGACGCCACCTGTGACGTCACCGCTCATCAAGGGGCAAAAGGGCATCTTTTAATTTTTATTCTTCTTCCTTTTCTCCTCTCTTTTAAAATTTGAATAAAGAAGTTTGGCAGGCATATAGGCATATTCTTGCCCAGGTTGCTATCGCCGCCGTTGTGCGTGTGTCTAGAGTAGTGGACTGACGGATGGGGACCACCACGCAACCGTCCTTACCTACCTATTCATTGATGATGATGATGATGATGATGATGCTTTTGGGTTTGATGTTTCTCTGGAGGGGAGAAATTAAGAAAAATAAGAAGCAATAGAAAATTGAGAGGTGTGGAAATTACATTGACTTCTGGTTTTGGTTTTCCTTTCTCATTTGCATTTCTCCTGTTTTCTTTGGATTCCGGAGTTTAGTTAAAAGGGAAACATCTTGCATCAATTGGAAAACCGTCCGTACGTCCGTAAATATGTATGGAAAGTAACAGATACATCCTAAAATATTACAAATACATCATAAAATGTAACATATAGACGCGATGAATAATTTTATTGTATATGCTAGATATTACTCTTTAGTTAAGTTGCGTTTGCAGTGAAAGAATTCAAAATTTACACACGTCCGTCCTGTTTCCGGTTTACAATTCATCAAAGATGTTTCGTCAAAGAAGGCTTTATTTTCGACTTTGGCATTAAATATTAATTAATTCTTTTGCACACGCGAGATGCCAGCTAGCGATCTGTTATTATATAATTAGCTTAATCACAATCATAATCATACGCATTAAGATTCGTAATCATACGCATAAATATTTCATTTTTTTGTTTTCCAGAATTTTCAAAAGTAGCATTGTTCAGATTGTCAAGATAAGCATTGTCAATGAATCCTTCCTCATTTGTATATAAAATGATTTAATTCTTCAGAATAATTAGTCCATAAAAGATAAGCATTTGTTATTAAATCCATTGTATGAAATATAAAACATTTCTTTTATTTATGTATTATCTTAGATTCAAGAAGCTTAATTTAACAATATTCTATATATTATGTCATGTTCAATTCAACATACAACTTCCTTCCATTGTTTTTTTTTTTTTTAAATTGATACGGTCAAATAAAGAGAATCAAATATACATGATGTTTAATTAATCAATTAACATCGCTTTCATCATAAATTTTTTTGTTGACTGATGATATTTTTTTAATAAAACAGAATACAAAATTGAGCCTCCATGCATCTTCCTATATTAAAATCAGCTTATTATTTAAAAGCAAAAGAATTTTCTGTTGTCTTTTCCAAAAGCAAGCCAACATGTCCTGGTATCTATGGTGGAGAAAACTTTTTTTTAAAAAAAAAAAATCTAAGGAACATATTGTGTACTTCGTCCAACAATTTCAAAATTCATAAATATATTGGTTGATATTGCGTATATATAACATCATTAATCAAATTAAATTAATAAAGTTTCCAATTTTCATCAAGTACCTTGTAAAGTACATGGCCAAAACGTAATTAACATTTCTATAAAATTTACTTACGGCCTTTTTTTTTTTTAAGTAACAGATAGAAGAATAAAACAAAGACTATAAATTACAAAAAGTTCAAACAAAATATGGAAAAACTGTAATTCAAACTTGAAAGTCTTCCAAAGGCATCCCATCATCAAGATTTGTTTTGTAATCCTGGATTTGCGACAATTTATGTCATGTCATGTAACCAACAGTGGAGCAAAATGCCAGTCACCACATGCACAACAGCACATGACTGTTAATATTAACCTGTATATTAACTATGCAAGATTCAAGAGGCCTTTCAGAAATTGGAGGGTCATATTAACCTTTATATATAGTTGAATTTGATCCCTTTGACACTATTTGATCAGTGGCCTTTGAATGAATTTAAATTTGGTTTTTTTTTTTTTTCCTTCATACTTTGAATGATTCTCATGCATATATATATATGATATATCCGTAATTAAGTATTGAATATGTGGAGAAACTTACGTAGAAAACAGTTACTGATGTATATGGGCTAAAAAAATATTAATTTATGTCTGCATCAAGAGGTAGGGTTTTGAAATTTTGATACTTTGCTGTTTTATTTTAATGATATTCAATTTGCCAAATTTGTTATTATTTTTTTTTTTGGTAGATACGGCACTGAATTGACATATTCTTAAAATATATAATTGACTAAATGCAGATAATTATTAGATAATTGTTAAGTTCTTACTTTTTCAAGGGAGCATACTATAAAGGTTTTAGGATAGGAGATAATGCAAATAATCCAATAGCACAAAGGCATCATGTCCATGATAAGAGACTGTATATATAGGAAATGGAAATGTATAGTTTTCCAAAATTATACTGACTCCCTGGATTCCAAAATTGTTGCAATAACAGCACCTAAATATTAATAAAATAAAATTCTTAATAAAAGTAATTTCTTTTTATAAGAGAAATAATTTCAAAATTACATCCAAATAGAGGAATTTGTTGAGAAAACCCTAGAAAAATAAAAAATGTCACATATGATAAACTCGTGTTAATTTTTTACATATATAATTAATTATTTTTTAATATTTTTATGAATCTTACTCTTGGCTGAAGAAATGTAGTGCTTGTAACTCTCTTTAATTATGATGTCGACTGTGAAATCACCATATAATTCTCTCCAAAAAAAAAAAAAATAAAAATCAGCTAGAGCCTATAATGATTTTTTGTTTTAGCAAATTTCTAAAAATTTAGTATCAAAATATAGCTCCGGTTAAGTAAAATATATCCCTTTGGCTTTAGGATTAATGAATAATTAAAAAAATTCAGATATCTTTGTCTTTCTGACTGTATGTATATATTTTTGCCAAAAACCGTTGGAAAGATTGAAGATTTAGTGAAAAAGACAAGTACAATTGGACAATAACAAATCTAGATATTTGATATAGAGATGTGTTTGTAATTTGTGTATATGAGGATAGAAAGAACATATCAATTTCTTCTTTTTTTGAAGAGTTAGAACATATCAATTTCGTATCATCAAAAGTTCGTTATCACATATATAAGGTAAGAATTTTCGAGAAATATGCCGTTGAAGATGCCTCAGTTAAATATTATAACTTATCTTATAGGAAAATGCTATGGGGATACCGTAAAAGATACCGTTGAGGATACCATTAAACATTGACTGCCAATAAAAAATTTGATAAGTTGAATATTTAGGAGGTTAAGGTGAATATTTAAGATGATAAGCTGAATAGTTAGGAAGTGTAATGCTGTAAGTTAAATTAAAGTAGTTTTTATTGGCTGTAAAACAAAATGTGTTAAGTGTAATGCTGCAATTAGGTTTTTATTATGTGGAGTTTTTATTGGTTGTCAAGTAAAATGTGTTAAGTTGAATATTTAGGAGGTTAAGGTAAATATTTAGATTTAGTTGAATTGATCAAAGATCATGGTATTCTCGACGGTATCCTTAGTAGTATCCGAATATCTGGTCTGTATCTTATATAATGGTTACTTGCTTTCTATCCAGATGGCATTTAGTTTGCAACTGGTAAAAAGACAAACCACGACAGCAACAACAACCAAAAAAACAAAAAAAGAGGTCTTCTGACTTTGAAAAAAGTAATTAAATAAGCTGTAATTCTTTCAGATTTCTACAAAATTATCGTCTTTATAATTAAAAAAGTAAAAAAAAAAAACAACTTAATCCATCTATCATTTTAAAACAAAAACCGTGTTTTTAAGGAATTGGTAAATTGGTAATGTATACTTAAATCCTTAGTTAATTAAATTAATAAGTTGTTCCTATAAAGAACGGTAAACATTTCTTTCTTTGTTTTTTTTCAAACAGAACATATTCAAAATAAAATCGATAGATACTAATTCTATACTAAAATATAGCACAACAAATCTTCTCAAAATTTTCTCTATCAAATTTTGGCTGATGGAATCTACTCGAGCATAGTCATGGGTTGTTACTCACAAATATTAAATAGAGTTGTTCTTACATAGATCGGCTAAGCAACTTTTCATTTTTAATTGAGCGGTCCTTATCAAACATCTCCATTCAATTGTATCTAAGATACATATTGTAGCCAAATAATATATAGTTAGCAGTATTCTCACACAACCTTTTTGTAAGGGAAGCGTTTTATACTTTTATAATATCCGATGGCATCTTAATAGAGTTTACAGTGCCTTTCAGGGTAAATAAAGCAAGCACAATTCTATATTTCTATTCTGTGCCCGGCCCCATGTCATGTGGGATCGTTCAGTAGTATTCTCCTACAGCTGAACGAACCTGAACGAGCGAACGCCGCGTCGGTCCCCTGCGTACAATCAAATCTCACATTTCATTTTCATCTACAGCAACATGACACTATGACAGGGTCAGGGGGGATATAATAGAAAAAATATGGAGAGAGAGTCCATCCTTATTTTGTAGACCACCTATCCTGTATATATCCACCTCTCTCACAGTTCTGACATACTACGTACGTGCACGTGTGCTAATTATAGTCGTGTAAATGTTCACTGCAACTGTAGTGTATCTGTTCACTGGAAAATGTTATATGTTGATCGGAAAGATATAAATGTTTATAAAAAATGATATTTGTTCATCCAAAATATAGTAGACCGGTGAATAGATAAAATGAGTGGTCGCTAAGTGCGACTATAATATATATGTAATAACGGTAGTATGTTGATGCCTCATTGATGGAGTCACCAGTCACCATCCATCGTCCCCTTTAAATCAGACGACTGATAGTACCACTTTTGATGAGTATTATAAATGCTTTAAAATATCTGCGTTTTAATGGACGCCTCTTTCTTCCTCTTTAAGGCTAATTCTGTTATGGATCTGATAAATGAAATCGGATGGTCGTGATTTATCCTTTGGACACTATTAAAAATGAATGTTTGATCTGTGAAATGAGAATTCCGCTTGATTCAAAATAAACGGTTGCTTGACCAATTCATAGGAGAGCATATTGATTTTATAATTTATTTTTAATTAATTAATTATATATATACTGAAAGAGAAGTTCAATTGAACTTCCTTTTCTTTTCTTTTTGGTATTTTTTATGTGTGCAGCTTCCTGGATCGCGGTTAATTTTACGGTTCTTTAATAAGTTTCCTTTTTAAAAGTTTTATTAGTTTAACAAAATTCTGCACTTCGTTCATGAACTAATGAGAACAGGCAGTGGTGGAGCTACTCTTGTGATTATGGGTGTAAATGACATCACTAAATTTTGTAAATTTCTTTTTGAATATATATTTTTTTAGCTACTTTTTTCACAAAATTTTACTTAAGTTACATGAATTGAACCCACTATAATTTTATACTCCCTCCGTCACTGAGAACAGGGCATGTTATCCGTAACTCTTTTTTTATTTTTTTATTTTTTGGAGGTAGTGTTATTTATCCAGAAGGACCAGAACTGTCAATTATGGCTGTGCTAGTTCTGTAAAAAAGCAATAAAACGAACAAAATATTGAAACATACGTATGACATGCATGTTACTTGTCACTAGTCGTGACAAAACTCCTTCCAAAATCCAAATAATAGCTAGGATTATAAATCTATAATCTATACTCCACAAAGAGGGGTATATTTCTAAGCACCTTAACTATGCCACATCATCACTCTTATTAACCATTGATTTTGTTTGAAACTCTTCATCTACTTTGATCCAATGGCTAATATTTTTTTTCTCTCCTCATTAAATAAGATGAATGTGATATGTTTAAAACAAATTTTAACCCTTAAAATAATCCAACAAATATATATATTATTATTTATAAATTATTGTATTGTTATTATCATTTTATTACATTAAAAATTAAAAAAATATTCAAGTTTTGCTTAATATAAATATTAAAAATTTATAAAATTTTTAGTTATTTATTTGATACTATTTTTCAGGGTAAAGCCCAAGTTACAGCTCTAGTGTATATATATTTGTTTGTAATACATGAGCCTTTTTGCCCGTTTCCTTAAGAAAATGAATGTTTTGGAGTGGAGTGGACAGAAAAATCGACAAGCGTGGACGAATCCTGTTCACTGATACCTTCTGTCTTGAGAGAGAAAATGAGCTCTCTAATAACTCTTCCATATTTTTCTTTTCTTCCTTTTTAATTCATGGGAGGTGAGGTGATAATTGTCCTCCTTATCTATCTTTCAATACATTATTAGTTGAAAATTATTTTCCAAATACAACAAATTACTTTTACCAGTTGCTTAAAATTCACATCCTCAGCTATACAAAATACTCATACATGTACGTCAGTACGTACAATAGAAAGATAAATAATAAAAAAAAATTACTCAAATTTTATGAGAGCACGAGAGAGAAAGAGAGAATATTATACAAATGGTCGGGTCTAAGGACAGCAGCCATATTACGTAGGAGAGCAAAATCTCTGAATTATATGGAAGGAAATCTGAGAAAATCATATTATAAATGGAAAAATTTTGCTGTCCCAAACAATATCTTTACTGTTCTTAGACCTGACATATACAAATTTAGTACGGAGGATTGATAAGGGGCAGAGTTAAAGGGAGAGACATAATTTCTCTTAATTCATTGAGTGGGTTTAAAGAAAGGGAAATTGCACACGGCTTATCATGGCTTGACAAGTGGTTTGTACGTTTGTTAGGTTCTCTTGTGCCAAACCAATTCCAGCCGTTGATTCAGTCAAAAGATCTCCTGTTCTTGAGTTGAGTATATATCTTGTGCTTTTTAAGATTGCTTACCTTTTCTTTTTTGTGCAATTTTTTATTTTTATGCCCCCAACATGCACTTGATTTTTTTTTTTTTTTTTTTTTTTTTTGAGAAACAAGTAAAATCCACCCCTATAAAGTAGGTCATCCACCCACTCTTTTTACAGTTTTGACACACTACATAAATCCATGTGCTTACCACAGTTGCATAAATGTTCACTAGAAATCGTAGTATATTTGTTCACTGGAAAATGATATCTATTAATCGAAAAAATATAAATGTTTTCTTGAAAAATGATATTTGTTAATTAAAATTATGGTGGACCAGCGGATAAGTAAAAATAGTGAACGCTACTTGCTATTTTTTTTTTCTTTTGTTGGTGTGTGTTTGTGATATGCTTGGTGCTTGGCTTTCGTTGCCTTGTTATTTTTTTCCTCTTTAATTGGCAAGTGGGAAAGAGCATAATTCAGGTCAAATTTCGCAATAGCTAGCATTTGAACACATCTTATATATATATATATATTTTTTTTTTTATAATTTGATATACAACTTCAAGTTTTCTTTTACGATGTTGGATGCTAATTATTGGCTACAACTAACATAAAAGATTATTCGAATAATGAATGATTCGAGCTAAGACATCCGTAGAAGTAATATATATACCTGATGAAATATTCATAGGAAGGAATAAAAAAAAATGACGAGGAAAAGAATGTTAGCTTGGCCCAAATTTTGAAATTGTTAGATATATATTTCAATCTGGGACCTTAATTTCTATAAAATAATGCATTAGGTAGTTAATAATTATAGCAAAAAAATTCTAAAAATTCTAAAATTTGGTTTGCTAGTATATTTTGATATAAAGATTAAGTTGAGCGATTCAGATCGACTATTTGGACACCAAAAACAGAGATACGGACCGCATAGCACGGTAAAACCGTGATATGCATATTATTGTAGCCTAACTCATAATTATATATGGTATCTTAGGGCTATAAAATTAACACTCTGTCCAATTTCACTTGTTAAAATAATTTGGGTTAACTCCATCCGAAATTACTTATACAAGAGCAGAGATGCTGTGAGTTAATAATAATAATAATATATTTATAACAAAAAAAAATTAACAACAACAATAGTAATCATCATGGGATGCATAATTTTAAACTTTTAAGTAAAACTTTGTTAAGTGGCTGGGAAGAAAGGTTCCACTTAATTAGAATGAATAGAATTTAATTTGGCCCAGTATATAGCTGCAACGATTCTGAAGTTGGCCCATTTATATGTTACCGGAATGATCATTTATTTATTTTATGTTCCTTAGTTTTATAAGTGGGCTTGTACCAATTTAATGGCAGAGGTGTTCCTCTCTGTTTCAATGTCAAAGAATTATTATTATTATTATTATTATTTTTTTGATATATCAAAGAATTGTTATTGAGAAAGAACTTTTGTGGAGTTTTTTGTTCCAGCAGCCTGTTCGGCTGCAAACTTTTACATGTAACCTGTTCTTTTCCCACTCTGCTGGAACCCACGAAATGACAAAATTGGAACCCACACCAGATAAAAGGGTCCTATCTAGTGTCTTTATTATTTATATGCCTACGTGTCTACATTGTTACAAAATTTGGGGTAAAAATTAAAAAAAATTGGGGTAAGAGTTAAAAAATTTATGTATGTGTGGACATGTAGATAGTTAAATTATGGACACAGGATTTGACAAAGTAGTACTTAAAAGTAATAATTTAGGGAGAATTTATGTATCAAATAAGATATATTGTTATATGCATTAGGAAAGTATATATTTTGGACATTTCAGAATTGTAGCATATAAAGACTCATGTAATAGAAGAAGATATACAACAATACAAATCATTCTCTTTGAATTCTAAAATCTGATAGCCTCCAATTGACCTACAAAGTTTATTTTATTCAATACATACCTCTTATTTATGAGAAATATCTTGCGTCCACTGAAAATCCGTCCATACATGTACGGAATGTAACAGATACATTCCGAAATGTTACAGATATATCTCGAAATGTAACCTATGGATACTATGGATGGTTTTTCTGTGGACGCTAGGTATTACTCCTTGTTTATTGTGTGATTTCTATGTATCTAATCACTCAATTCAAGTTCTGAAAGGACCCTCAAACACCAATTCATATCCTCTGACCCGGGTCATGTGACCCGTTGGATCTCCTCGGGATTCGGTTGAATTCCTTCGGTATTCAGGCAAACCCGAATCCCGAGGAGATCCAACGGGTCACATGCCTCGGGCACATGACCCGGGTCAGACGATCATCATCCCTCAAACACTGCCTTTCACTTGCTCACTGTAATTGTTCAGCACATCAAAGTATCTATTCCACACCATGATCCCTCCATAGTTTGAAGATCCCTTAATAGTCGGCAGAACCTGAGACGTCAGCACATCGGGCTCGATATACCCGCTTTTCGCAGCGCCAGTTGAAGCTGGCAGCCCCATAAATAAGCTTGTGGATGGAAAATTGCTGGACCAAGTATTCCATGAGCTTATGAGGTTGCCTGTGTCGCCAGACGACGAGTACTGGCACAAAGCCTGATCATTGTTATAGAATTGCACCCAGATGTAGTCGAACGTGACTGCCTGAAGTGCGGACCCGAGATGCGCGTCTGGGTAAGGGCACTGAGGAGCGGCGGAGAGGTAGACCTTTTTGGTTGAGGTGCTGTACTGTGAGAGGTATGTTGCGAGGTCGTTGTAGTAGTCGGAACCGCTTTCCATGTCGAAGTCGACACCGTCAAGAACTGCACTGCCTAGAGGACGGGAATCGGAGCTGCCACTAAGGTAGTTGTTCCAGATATAGTCGGCGACACTCTTTGCGTCTGAGGTGGAGGTGAGCTGATAGCTACCAAAGACTCCTCCAAGGGAAAGAAAAACCTACAATATAGAATTAAGTTGAGGAGACCTTTATTTTCTATGATAAATTATTTTGAATTATATATTAACTAACATCAGTTGAAATTAGTAATTTGAAAAATGACTATTTTTTTTTTTTTTTTTTTTAATTTGCTCAGTTCGGAACCACTGTTGGCAATTAGAATGTTCATAGAGGCGGCAAAATCTAATCTGACCCGAAAAGCCTGTCCGACCTGAAACCTGACTCGAACGACCCAAAACTCAAGATGACCCGGGAATAGAGGTGCAAAATCTGACCAAACCCGAACCCGCCTGACCCGATCCCACCCAAAGAATTGCTTGTAGGTGTCAACCTGATACCCGACCCGAAAAAATGCCGGCAGTCGTCAGCCCGATACCCGACCCGACCCGACAATCTGCCACCTCTAAATGTTCATAATAAGAGCAATGATAGAGAATTATTATGAGCATTTATTTGTCAAATTTAGGGATTAAAAAAGAAATTGGATGGAACCTTGATGCCCATGGACTGGCATGATTGGATTTGGGATGTCAGCGTAGCACAGTTACCGGATGCTTGATTGCAGTGTCCTGAGAGATTGATAGCGGGGCTCTGGCTTTTGCCGAAGGTTGACAGGAAAGCCAACATTACATACTTGTAATATCCGGTTGCGCAAGTGTCGGATAGGGTTCCTTCGCTGACATTCTGGCCCCAGTACACAGCAATGTTGCCTGCCTGTGCAGTACCAGCAAGTAGGGAAAGCAGGAGAGGAATGAGGAGCAGGAGGGAGCAGGCAATAATACTGGATCTAGATGCCATTGTTTGGATACTGATGTTATGTTATGCTATGCTATATTTGCTATGCTACGTTATGTTCTAAATACACATCATGCCTTTTATTTTATAAGGAAAAAATTGGAGAGGTGATTGCCAATTTGCTATCAAGTTTTCAATTATGAGTCTTATGATTAAGGAGTGTCAGCTCCGTATCTGCTGTTATTCTATATAGGACCCTGTTTTTTTTTTATCCTAGCCGTTAGATCAAAACGGACGGATACGATAGACTGGATTTAGATTATAGGGGGTCTTTTTTTAAATAAATCTTGTCCATAGATTTTAATCCAATAGCCCAAAAGGGAAATTCAGGGTTTTGTTATTCTGAGTAGAATAATTAACAACAGATAGAGGTTCCGTGTCAGCTCGTTAATTAGCATGTTTTAAACCAATGGCATCAGCAATCAGGCATTCAGATTTGATAAAGACATTTTAAGTATGGAAAAATATGTCATGCCCCTCATTCAGTGTTTAACTGACTTTGAAGACCAAGTCACATGTTGATTTCCTTATCAGGAGGTCTTTCCACAGGCAAATTTCTAATAAATTTTATGCCAAACTTTGATACTTTTTTTTCTTTTTGGAATTTCTGTGTACAGCTTCATGGTTTTTTGCCTGTTTGTTTATGGGATAGGTGGTTACATTCGGATAAGTGAAAGATAAAAAATTGTATGCCAAATCAAATTTAGTGCATGCATTTTTTTTATATGAAAAGTACGAAGTTAAATCATTCAGATTAAATGTTTAGAAGAAATATTTGGTTCCAGTTTTGAAATTATGAATTTTGAAGAACATTGTTCTTACAATATATTAAAAGTTGTCTCTTTCGCCATCTAAAAAAAAAAAAGTTGTCTCTTTCAAACAAGTAAATTTGATGCTGAAAAAGAAGGTACGTGGTATAACGTGCGGTTGACTCTGATATGGACAATGAACAGTAAGTTGAAATGTTTTTTTTCTTTTTTGAGGTGGCCGGCAAACTGTTGACCAATATTTTCATTAAAAAAGAAAAAGTTATTTACAAGGTGAAATGTTGAATAACTAACTATATGTCTATATCTCACTTTCACGGACGGTCGGCTTGTGCTTATGACTCATGAGTAGGGTGTCAAGTTTCAACGCAACGAAACAATCACAAAAATGGATCGTTTCGTTTTCGTTTCGTTTAATTATAAAACTGCAAATCGTTGTGTTGGACTAATTGTTTCATTTGGACGAAACAAAATAAAATAACTCAAAATTTCGTTCCATTGACAGCCCTACTCATGAGTCATGAGCATATCTAAAGTCTTAGGAAACCAATGATGCATTAATTCATTAACCATTAACTAATAATAGATGATGTACAATGATGTGATCAACGGACCTACCGGTTTGCAAAACATTTTTTTTTAAGTTATAGTATATATTTTTATGAAAGATAAATGTAGAAGATAAAGCAACGATCAAAGTTTGCCGAATATGTTTCTTTTTTTTTTTTGTAAAAAAAAAATAAAAAGGTCTATTGAAATTTTTTTTTTTTTTTGTATATATTTTGAGGGCTTGTTCGACTACAACGATTTTGGTGAGAATGAAATTAGCGAACTTGTAGCAGACCACAATGGGTTTCAATTTCCAAATAGCTTTTTAGGGCACATATTATAAATTTAGTTAGTGGGCTGTGAAAAGAAGGGTCTATTTGATTAGAATGAATAGAATTTAATCTGGCCCATTGTATATAGCAGAAACGATTCTGAATTTGGCCCAATTATACTTCACCGGAATGATCATTTTGTTTCTTAGTTTTATTAGTTGTGGGCTTGTACCAATGACATACAGAAGTTGTACTTGTATCCTCTGTTTCGATGTCAAAGAAAGAATTGTTGTTGAGAAAGAACTTTTGTGGAATTTTTTTGGGTTCCAGCAGCAGCCTGTTCGGCTGCAACTTCTTACTTGTAATCTGTTCTTTCTTTCTTCCTTTTTTTTTTTTTTTTTTGAACATTCAAGGTCGTAAGCAACTAATTTCATTCACTTAAAAGATATCCACCAGAAAATAAAATAAATTGTTTCTCAATCTAAATCCAAAAGACACAAAATATCAATCAAAACCTTTTACAATATCATTTTGTCCCGATAAACTAACATAGATAGATAAATTTTGAAGAAGCACACAACTAATTTTTGAAGTTACTTGTAATATGTTCTTTTCCCACTTTGCTGGAACCCAAGAAATGACATAACAATTGGAAGTTAGAACCCACACCAGATAATTTCATTCTCACCAAAATCGTTGCAGATGAACAAGCACTCAAGTTTACCATTAGTTGAGCAGAGAGTCAGAGAGATTTTTTTTTCTTCCCAAAAAAAAAAAAAAAATCAATAGACCTTTTTTTATTTTAAAAAAAGAAACATATTCGGCAAACTTAGGTCGTTACATTATCTTCTACACTTATCCTTACTCCTAATAAAAGGAGATTATATTTTTTGACACGAAAGTTCTATTTTTCCAAAAAAATAAATCGCAGCCGTTGATTGTTTACTTAGATTGATCACCACCATTGATGTACTTTAATGTCTCTATCTATTAAAACTTAAAGGCCCATATCAATTTTCTCAATTTAAGACTCATTACATAGTATCTTAAAAATTTAATATAAAAAATAACAATTTCAGCACAAAACAAGGCTTGTACTCTTTACCGGTCAGTCTTTCATAAAAAATGTATAGTATAACTTGAAAAAAATGTTTTGCGAACTGGTAATTCCGTTGATCACATCATTGTACACCATCTATTAGTTAATGACTTAATGCATCATTGGTTTCCTAAGACTAAATACGTTCATGAGCACAAGCCGACCATCTGTCTTTAAATTATTATATAAATGAAAGTGAGATATATAGTAATTTCAACTTACTGTTTATTGTCCATATCAGAGTCAACTATATATTATACCACGTACCTTCTTTTTTCAGCATCAAATTTATTTCTTTGAAAGAGACAACCATTAATCTAATCTATTGTTGGAACAATGTTCTTCAAAATTCATAATTTCAAAATTGGAAAGACAGATTTCTTCTAAACATTTAATTTGAATTATTGAACTTCATATTTTTCATTAAAAAAAATGCACTTCTCAATTTGATTTGGCATAAAAAAGGCCAAAAACCATAACAGTACACAAAATTTCCAGAGAAGGTATCGAACTTTGGCATAAAATTGGCTAGAAATTTACCTGTGGAAATTAATATACTTAAGCAAGAAGCAAAGACCTTCTGATAACAAAATCAACATGCGACTTGGTCTTCAATCATTTAAACACTGGATAAGGGGCATGTCATATTTTTCCATACTTAAACATCTTTATCAAATCTGAATGCATGATGGCTGGTGCCATTGATTTGAATTTTGAAAGAGGAACATCTCGCGTCTATTGAAAAGCCGTCCATACATCCATCGTAGATGTACAAAAAATGTAATAGATACATTAAAAAATGTAACAGATACATCTCGAAATGTAACTTATGACATTTCTTAGTCAAAACTCAGAGTCTTTGGTCAAAAGAGGAACTTCCACTCACATTCCAAAACTTAAAATTTTATGGCAATTTACTCTCCAAATTTCCTTATAAAAAGCATGCTATGTTCTTACAATTTCACACAACATAACATAACATCAGTATCCAAACAATGGCATCTAAAACCAGCATTGCCTGTTCCTGCCTTTTCATTCCTCTCCTGCTTTCCCTACTTTCTGGTACTGCACAGGCAGGCAGCATTGCTGTGTACTGGGGCCAGAACGGTAACGAAGGAACCCTGTCCGACACTTGTGCAACTGGGTACTACCAGTATGTAATATTGGCTTTCCTGTCGACCTTCGGCAACGGTCAGAGCCCCGTTATCAACCTCGCAGGACACTGCGATCAAGCATCCGGCACTTGCGCTACGCTGACAACCGATATCCAGTCGTGCCAGTCCATGGGCATCAAGGTGACAAATAAATGCTCACAATATTCTCTGTCATTGGTCTTATTATGAACATCCTAATCCCCAACTGTAATTTCAATATATCTAAGCAAATTATAAAAAAAAAATAGGCTAATTCTGCCATGGATCGGATGAAATATGGGCCGTTCATTTTCAGAATCGGATAGTCGTGATATATCTTTTAGATACAATTAAAGAGAAATGTTTGATAAGAACCGTTTGATTCAAAATAAAAGGTTGCTCAGCCGATCCACAGTAGAACAACTCCAGAAAATAACCATTTTTTTCAAATTAGTTATTTAAACTGATGTAAAATT
Source organism: Cyperus esculentus (assembly GCA_030179965.1). Classification (NCBI taxonomy): domain Eukaryota; kingdom Viridiplantae; phylum Streptophyta; class Magnoliopsida; order Poales; family Cyperaceae; genus Cyperus; species Cyperus esculentus. Next base: position 1,869,602 of record JASGLE010000025.1, on the reverse strand, counting down.
TGTTAATATTGAATTTAAAATTATTTATCATATGTAGGTTCTTCTTTCCCTTGGAGGAGCCTCAGGCAGCTATCAGCTGACCTCCACCGCAGATGCGCAGAGTGTCGCCGACTATATCTGGAACAACTACCTCAGTGGCAACTCCGATTCCCGTCCTCTCGGCAGTGCAGTTCTTGACGGCGTCGACTTCGACATGGAAAGCGGTTCCGACTACTACAACGACCTAGCAACCGCCCTCTCAGGGTACAGCACCTCAAGCAACAAGGTGTACCTCTCTGCCGCTCCTCAGTGCCCTTACCCAGACGCGCATCTCGGGTCCGCACTCACTGCCGTTACATTCGATTACATCTGGGTGCAATTCTATAACAATCCACAGTGCGAGTATACGTCTGGCGACACGAGCAACCTTATAAGCTCATGGAATACTTGGTCCGGCAGCTTTCCATCTACAAGCCTGTTTATGGGGTTACCGGCTTCGACTGGTGCCGCTGGCAGCGGATATATTGAGCCAGATGTGCTGACGTCTCAGGTCCTGCCGACAATTCAGGGATCGTCGAACTATGGCGGGATCATGGTGTGGAACAGGTACTTCGACGGGCTGAACAGTTACAGTGATCAAGTGAAAGGCAGCGTCTGACGGCGCGGGCTCAGTGCGCCGGAACCGGAAATGATCAGTGATCAGATACATAGAAAATTAGAAATCACAGCATAAAGTGATAAACAAGATATATGTATTGAATAAAATGATCTTTGTTGCCTAATTGGAGGTTATCAGATACTTGTGAAAATAAAATGCAGTTTGATTAGTTATTGGATTTAGAAACATTGTTAAGTTGCAGGAATATATGTCTGTGGATTAGGTCACAGTTTAGTTTTGGGGTCAGAATCTGCTGCCATTATTGTGATGGCAGGGTGCTGCCATAGTAAATCTGGACAGTCCAAATTAGTTTGGACGGTTCAGATTCTTTGGATGATAGAAAGATTTTTTGGGGAACCCATTTACCATAGAGACTGTAGCAGCACGCTGCCATCACAAACTATGGCAGCGGATAAAAATCCTTAGTTTTGAATCGGTTGAAACTTGAAATCTCTCTGAACTCATTCGTTGAAATGGTCAAAGAAAGATGACTGCTGACAGAAGGAAGCAGAATTAAATTATAAATCCCTTCAATAAGGATTCCTTTTGATTCCCAAAAAATTAAAATGAGATTAATTTTTAACAATTATCAAATGAGCTATTTATGGATAAAATTGAAACATTATGACCATCATCAACCTAGCATGGTAATTAAGGATCGATGTATTATATATAACTTTAAAGAAACCCAAAATAAATACTTAAATAATTGAAGATAATTTTACAATCATATTCTTTAACTTATAAATTGATTTTATTTGAAATTTTATATACAAAAGTCTATAAAATTAGTTTTTAAATATTACATATAGCTCACCATATTCAAATCATATAGATCAAAATGTATTGCCGAAGCAAGGCAAGGCACCCTCTACAGCTCTAGTATGTATCATGTATACTGGAACTGGTATGTATTGGAATGGGGAGCAATGGAGATCTGGGACTAGGAAGCCCAGCAATCTCTGGAAATGGGTTTGGGCTTGGGTTTCCAATATGGTTGTGATGGGCAATGGAACCCAATGGCCCAACGACTCTCATCATGAAGTCAACGTTCCTTTGCGTGTTTTCTTCTTAGTTCTTACGAAGTACACAAGACCCTCTGCACTCTCCTGCCTCTCTGAAGTCGACCAACAACAACTTCTCCACATCCCCAATTATCAAACAGATATTGCCATCACAGGATGGTGGTGCCCTTGGCAGTAGATATTGCCATCACAGGATGGTTCGCCTCCACGATCATCAGCAAGCTCGTTGACAAGGGGCTCTCCTACTACAAAGGACAGAAATCGTGGCAATCCGGCATGAAGGCCGAGCTGGAACGGCTATCTCAATCCCGGATTCAGATCATGACTCTTGTCTATGCAGCAGAGCGCGGTGATCTAAATGTCACTGATAACCCAGCTTTGGTTGAATGGCTGGGCATTCTGCGGGATGCTGTCGAGGAAGCTGACAATGTGTTAGATGAACTGGAGTACCGGCGTCTAAAAGAGGAGGCGGCGGGTGAGGAAACGGTGAACTGGTCGAAGAAGATTGGGAAATTTGCGGTGCGGGCAGCTCAGCAGGATGATCTGTTGAAGAGATTGAGAGAAGTTGTGAAGACTTTTGATAAACTTGTTACTGGCCTCGGCACCTTGGCTCAGGTTCGTATCAATTCCTCCTGGCATCAAATTTGAGTTCTTCAATTTTTTTTATTGTATTGTATGTAAGTATTTAATTTTGTATTCGTACCGTTTCTAAATCAATTGGATAGGTTATTGTTTTGGATTGATATTTTTCATTGATTAGGGCTCAATAAGAAGATACGAGCAAATAATGTCCTCAGTAGAGGTGACAGATTGTCGGGTCGGGACGGTTTGATCAAATGGAAACATCGGGTTAGGTCGGGTATCAGGTTGATGTCTGCCGACATTTTTCGGGTCTGGTCAGATTTTGCACCTCTATTCCCGGAGATCTCGGGTTGCGTTCGGGTTAGTCTGACTTTTCTTGAAACACGGGTCAGGTTGGGTTCGGGTTCGGGTCAGTTTGACTTTCCCTGAAACTCGGGTCGGGTTCAGGTCAGGCTGGTTTTTCGAGTCGGGTCAGATTTTGTCACCTCTAGTCCTCAGTATATCCAATTTCTGAATACTGAAATCGCCTGAGCTATTTGGATTGAAGGACTGTATACTGAATGCACTCAACTATATTTATAGATTCGGTCCATTTTTATGTCCTCAGTATATCCAATTATCTAACAATATCCTAAAAATACAAGTTGATTCTGATAAAAAAACACTTCATAAAAGAGTTGTTCTACAAATCAATTTTTTTTTGCACAAAACCTGGAGACATAGAGAGACATTTTAAGCCAAAGGGCATTTTTGAATGTTTTCAGCAAACGTGGATTCTCTGAGTCTTGGATCCCTTCAAAGGTGTTGTCAGAAAAAAATAAGTTTATATCTACGAACATTTTTACACACATTTTCAGGATTTCAGTATTTTCATCTGGGGCTTTAACTTGGATTCCTTCAAAGGTGTTCTATATGATTTAATATAGATTTGCATATATCTTTCAATCTTCTCACTTCCGTTGACATCTGGTATTCAATCGTCTAAAACAAGATGGACAGTAGATCTTCTGTCAGTCTCAAACTGTATCAGAAGATTGAAGAAATGCACACGGGGTCTTCACAAAATTGATTCCATTTTGTTCATACATCACAGACCCTTCTTTAATTGTATAATGCAGAATGGTTCGGTACTGTGTCTTGAAAATTGTATTAATCTCCCTAGCACTCTTTCTTGACTGAATGGATTTTATTTTCAGGTCCTTAGCGCATTGAATGGGCGTACTAAGGCAGAGTTGAGAGAACATAAGGGCCGGGAAACTGCATCCTTACCAGAAGATGAGCTGATTGGTAGGGACAATGAAAAACAGATGATTGTAGATTGGTTGAAAAGCTCCAACACAAAGAAGATTTCCGTGTTTTCCCTCGTTGGAGTTGGTGGCGTTGGTAAGACAGCTCTTGCACAACACCTGTTTGACCATCAAGAGCTTGACGGGTATTCTAAGATTTGGGCTTGTGTATCTAATACTTTTGATAAAAAGGTTATTACGCAGAATATGCTGGAGTCATTGACAAAAGAAAAACACGAGTTTGACACTCTCGATGCTGCTCAAAGGACTCTGAAAGATAAATTATTGGGACAAAAATTTTTCCTTGTGCTTGATGATGTCTGGAATGACTCTGAGGGAGAATGGAAGAAATTGATGGCCCCTTTGAGATATGGCTCTGAGGGAAGCAAGGTCCTCTTGACTACAAGAATGGAGTCGGTGGCAGATATTATTTCCAAAGTGGTTGGGGAATATACAATGCTTGAATTAAATGGTTTAGAAGAGGGAGAAAATTTGAAACTCTTTGAGAAGTATGCCTTTGCTGGTGTTGATGACCCAGATGATTTTATGAGGTTGCGGTCCATAGGTAAGGAGATAGTTAAGAAGCTATGGGGCATACCTCTTTCTACAAAGATTATTGGTGGGATGTTGAATGATACGCTGGAGGACGAGTACTGGTTGAAAGTCTTAGACCATGGAGCATTGGACTCGAACAAAGAAACTGATAGCCTATTGGCAGTTCTACGGTTGAGCTACGAGCACCTCTCAAATGAATTAAAACCTTGCTTTAGGTATTGTAGCATATTCCTCCAAGATCATGAATTTAGGAGGGATCAAATGGTGCATGCATGGATCTCTGTCGGCCTAATTCCTGGGGATGAGAAGAAACAGGAGGACTTAGCAGGTGAATTCTTTAGAACTCTTGTCCGAAAATCCTTCTTTAACCCGAAGGCATCATACTACATTATGCATGATCTACTACATGAGCTAGCACAGAATCTTTCCAAAAATGAATGCTTGCGAGTTGTCAGTAACAATCCAAATGAAATTGAAATTCCACCAAGCATCCGTCATTTGTCCTTGAGAACAAGTGATATGCTTGTGCTTGGTAAACTTCCAAAGCTCACGTACCTGAGAACTCTTTTGTTATTCTGCAATATCGAGGATGCGGAGTTAGGGGGTGTCCTTGATTCTGCTTTGAAAGGGTTGAAAACTTTGCGATGCTTAGAAATTTCATCAAAATGGCTTCGTGATTTTCCAACATCTATAGGGGATCTTATCCACCTTCGCTATTTGTGTATAACAAGAACTAGTATACCCAATTTGTCTCCATGTGTGTGCAAGCTATATTATTTGCAAATTCTAGAGTTTACATTCAATTCCAACTTTGACCACTCAACTCGGAGCATTCCAACTGACATTGGCAATCTTTCAAAACTAAAGAGGCTACAGCTTCCCTCAAATGATATTTCAAACATACCATACATAGGGAAACTGACTTCTCTTCAACAATTAAGTACATATAGGGTAAGAGGTGAAGCGGGATATGGGATAAGCGAGATGGAAATGATGTCAGAGCTTCGTGAATTGATGATCACTAATCTTGAGAACGTGAGAAGCACAGATGAAGCTTCTAAAGCCCAGCTAAACTTGAAGCAACATTTACGTCATATTGCACTGATGTGGGGTGAATTTGGGAATACAGAAGGCATGAATGAGTTGGACAAGGAAGTTGCCAATTGCCTCAAGCCGCATGTTGACCTGACAAGTCTGATATTATATGGTTACAGGGCCACAAACCCCCCTGATTGGTTCAGACATAGAATTCTTCCCAATTTAACTACAATCAACTTGGCCCATTGCAGAAGCTTAAGGGTTCTTCCTCCTTTTGGAGTGCTCCCGTTTCTTAAGTTTCTCATCCTAGAAGAAATAGGGGTGAAAGAAATTGGCTTGGAGTTTTATGGGTCTTGCCGGTTGGGCGACAGTTTTCCAGCTTTAGAAAAGCTTGAGCTAATGCGCATGGTTCAGTTGGAGGAGTGGAGGGAAAATATTCCAAGTGAAAAGTGGTTCCCACGTCTGAAAAGACTGGTAATACTTGACTGCCCTTGCCTGAAGAAATTGCCACCTATTCCACCAAATTTGAAAGAGCTAGAATTGAATTCTTTAAATATAGTAGCATTTCCCGGATTTAAACAGCATATTGAGGGAAACAGCACCAATCAAGGCCAATGGCCTCTCTCCTCATTGCTAATTATTGGATGCTCAAAACTAACCTCACTGCGTTCTGGATTTTTCATGCATCCGGAACAACTTGCATCTCTAGAGGAACTGGCAATCTGGAGCTGTGCTGAATTAGTTAAGTTGCCATCCAAAGGCTTCAGAGAGCTCGTTAGTCTGAAATCACTTCGGATTGATGGATGCAGCAGACTCTTTTTGCTGCCTATGTTGCTACCAAAGAACTTCTTTCCTCCATCTGTTCAACGGCTCATGCTGAGCACTTGTGGTGATATTGTGGCATCTTTACCCCATCTCCTATCTAGCCTTTCTTTGGTTACTCTTTTAAAGCTGGAGAGTTGTGATAATCTTATAACATTGCCCTCCGCAAGTGCCCTGGAGGGTTTAAAATCACTGAAGGAGCTCGAGATACGAAATTGCCGGAGACTGAGATCACTTGGTGGTTTAGAGGCCATTCTATCCTTGAAGAATATGGGGATCAGATCATGTCCAATGCTTGCAACAGAATCAATATCAAATTCAATTGAAGTGTTTCCAGAAAATAGAGTATCATTGGCACTTGACGGGCTACACATAGACCATCCTGGGCTTCTAAATGCAGTACCACTGAGAAACCTATACTTGACAAAGTCATTGGAGATAAAGGGTTTCTATGGCTTGACAGAACTACCAGAGGATCATTATCTGATCCTCTGGTTACTGCAAAATGGCGCGTCCCTTGATTCTCTGGTTTTATCTGGTTCAACTATGAGATTAGTAGAATCATTACCTGGTAACTTGAAAAGTCTCCAGGAGTTGAGGATTCTGGTGCTGTATAATGCATTCAAGTTGTTGAGCCTCCCTGAGTTGCCGAGATCATTGGAAATTCTAGAGATTTATAATTGCAGTGAGGAACTTGCTGCCAGATTGAAGGAGGGTGGTCGAGATTATGAGAAAGTCTGGGACATCGATGTGGCTGTTTTTGGAGTCACGAGTCAATCAACAATTGCTCAGTTTGGTTAAGAGTATTGCATTTGAATATCCTAATTTCTTCTTTTCCCATATAGTAAAATTCAATGTAATTTTCTACGGCAACATTTTCTTTTGTTTCTCTTTATTGATAACGCATCTATTTGTCCACCCATTGTATGATTAATAAGCTACTTAGTAGAAAATATAATCATGAGAATGAGAGGGTCGACTTCTTTTGTCCACTTTATATGTTCTGCTAGCTGATATACGCAACCAAATTCTATGTTTTTCAACATATATCATTTGTAGCTTGGTGATTTAATATATTATTTGATGCAGGGCTACCGTATATCTGATAAATTCAAGACCTGGTGGTAATCCTGCTCCTGCTTCCATAACTGGTATCATTGTACTATAACCAACTTCGTTTCTTTCTTTCTTTCTTGTTTTCTTTGTTCCAGTGCTGTTATAAGTATGGACATACTCAAAATGTCTGTTTTATAACAGTTTGTCTAAATATTTCATTGAATTCATGAAAATGAGATGATAGTTTAACAAACTATGGTAGTACGATAACAGTTCTGGTAATCCAAGTAAAAAGGGATTGGTTCTGGTATCGGCAATGGCAGAGATAAATAATTAGCTCCAAGTTGATAGATTAACAAACATCACGGTATCAAACATACTTTACACATTTTATATCAGAACTATACATTGAGTATATAATAGGTAAGGCATTTAGTTAGTTGTGCAACTACACTGCAAATGATCAACTTGTCTATGACAATGGTAACAATAGGGACCGATTTTTAAGGCCAGCATTAGATGCACTACCAAACTAGGATAAAAAAATAAATGTTCATGCGAGTAAATAAGGAATATTTAAAGACGTGTGCTTCCAAAGTTATTTAGCTTCTCTTTCCTATTTTCACTTTTTCATTTTATACTTGAGATCGTGTATTGAGATATTATTTTGATGAATTTATATTGAAATAAATAGCATAAAATAAAAGAAAAATTGATAATGTATCTATGAACGTTGTAACTAACTTCATATTTGGTCATTTTTTACTTCGAGGTTTTTTTTTATTATAATATAGGACCATCTTCCATATATTATTTTGAGGCAAATTTTGCTATGGATTAGATGAAATATGGGTCGTTCAATTTTTATAATCGGATGACCACAATATGTCTTTTGAATGCAATTAAAGGGGATGTTAGATAAGAACCACTCGATTCAAAGTAAAAGGTTGCTTAGCCAATTCATAGAAGAACAACTCCAATCTTAAACCGTCATCCTAATTTTAATTGAGGAGGGATCCAATGACACAATAAAATTTTGATACAACTACTACACTAAATCATATAAATTTATAAAAAATCTTAAAAATGGAAAATCTTTTATAATCATATTCATTTAATTATAGATTGATTGTGTTTCAAATTTCATTCAATTTGAGTTTCATTTGATACTTCATCATGAATCATTAAATTTAGACCGTTCTAATTATTATATAAACTTGAAGGTCGTTGATGGAGTATCAAATAACACTCAAATTGAATAAATTTGAAAAATAATAAATGTATAAGTAAATGAATATGTTTATAAAAGATTATCTGTTTTTAAATTTTTTATAAATTTATATTTAGTGTAATAGTTGTGTCAAAATTTTGTGTGTCATTGGTCCCTCCTCATTTTAGTTAGATATCATATCCATATTCAAATATTAAGAACGTGTGGCGTCTTCTTAATAATTCTTATAACTGGTGCATGCTTTGAAGCATTCCTTGCGTGCCATCTCATGTTAATAGGATAAGAGCAAAGTAATGTGTAGTGAATATAGAGATATATATAAAGTCAGCTCGTCTTGTCAAAAAGGGATCAAGCCAGGAAAAAATAATTGGAAATAAAAACAAGAATTGAAAGAGAAAATGACTTAACGAGGAAAAATTAATATGGGAAGAAAATAATTAAGACAGAGGAGTAGAAGCTAGCTCAAAGAGAATCGATTATTTGCGGTATATAGCTAGCTTTGGTTAGTAACTCCGAAAAATCAGTATATAATCTGAACCGTTAAACAGAACATGATAATCAATCTGGACCATTATAGGATATTGATACTGTTTGTATGCTTAGTAAAGAAGTAGAGACAAAAAGAAGCTAGTCAAACTTTTATATTACTTGTAAAATTATAATATATACTTTTGAATCGTCAAATGATAAAGTGCTTTTGTGGTGTTACATAATTACTTGTAAAATTATAATATATACTTTTGAATCGTCAAATGATAAAGTGCTTTTGTATTTTAGCAGGGATTTTACGTTCATAGTTCATAGTTTCATACCCTACGACTTTGCAATTGTTATAAAGTATAAGATATATTGTGTATAATATTATTTTGCGATCATTAATTTTACAAACCGAATGAAATTATTTTCTATTTACATATCAAGTTAATTTAGTGTCTACTGTCCAGATATAATGGAATTAATTGACATGAAGTACGTATTTTAACTTCAATTTTGTTTAAAGAAGTTTGAAAAAAATTCAGAAGCAAAATTGAATCAACTTCATTTGTGTTGATTTTACTATTAATATATGGTTGACTTAATTAAACATTCATAAAGTATTTTAAAATTCTCGATTACGCAATATTTGATAACAAAATGGATTAAATTAAATATGTAAGCCGAAGCAACGTGAGGCCTCGACCCTAATATATTTCAATCTGGGACCTTAATATCTATAAAATAATGCAGGAGGTAGTTAATAATTACATTATAGGCTAGTTATATATGGGAAATGGTGAAATAAAATTCACTTTTTCTCCGAAAAAAAAAGTTATATGTGATATCTCAGGGCTATAACATTAACACTCTGTCCAATTTCACTTGTTAATATAATTTTAACTCGATCCGAAATTACTTATACAAGAGTAGAGATGCTGTTACTCAGTTAATACTAATATACTAGTAACCAAAAAAAAAAAAAAAGAAATAGGAACAACAACAGTAATAATAATGATTAAGATAACAATAGTAAGCATCATGGGATACATAAATTTGAACTTACAAGTAATACTTTGTTAAGTGGGCTGGGAAGAAAGGGTCCACTTAATATGTATGAATATAATTTAATTAGGCCCATTATATAGCGGAAACCATTCTGAAGTTGGCCCATTTATTTATTTTATGTTTCTTAGTTTTTATTAGTTGTGGCCTTGTGGGCTTGTACCAATGACAGAGATTTTTTGTCTGTGTCGATGTCAAAGAATTCTGTGGAGTTTTTGGGTTCCAGACTTCCAGCAGCAGCCTGTTCGAGGCTGCAATTTCTTACTTGTAATATGTTCTTTTCCCTCTATGCTGGAACCCGCACCAGATTATACAGTCAAATAAACCCTCAAGTTTACCATTAGTTACTTCTCAAAAAAAAAAAAAAAAAAAAAAGTTTACCAATTAGTTGAGGAGAGTCAGAGAGACGTGAAAAGAAGGTATCGAAGTTTGGCATAAAATTGGCTAGAAATTTGCCTGTGGAAATTAATATACTTAAGCAGGAAGCAAAGACCATCTGATAACAAAATCAACATGCGACTTGGTCTTCAATCATTTAAACACTGGATAAGGGGCATGTCATATTTTTCCAAACTTAAAATGTCTTTATCAAATCTGAATGCCATGATGGTTGATGCCATTGATTTGAATTTTTGAAAGAGGAACATATATCTTGCGTCCATTGAAAAACCATCCATACGTTCATAAACATACAAAAATGTAACAGATACATCCTAAATTGTAATAGATACATTTCGAAATGTAACTTATAACATTCTTTGATGAAAACTCAGTGCATTTGGATTGTGCAAAGATTAGTAAAAGAATAGTAGAATAGAGAATAGTAGATGAGATTAGTAAAAAAATAGTGATTTTTGGATTAGCTAAAGAATAGTAGAAATATAGTGCTATTCGGGATAGTAAAAATGTTGTTGGATTGTTTGTTTAGAATAACAATGGATGGTTAAAAAGAATAGTAGCTAATCCATGTTTTATATGGATTAGTAGAATAGCAACTAATCTCACTATTCCGGATTAGTAATTGCGTGTTTGGCAATCCAAACGCACCATCTAGAGTCTTTGGTCCAAGGAGGAACTTCCACTCACATTCCAAAACTTAAAATCTGATGGCAATTTACTCTCCAAATTTCCTTATAAAAAGCATGCTTTGTTCTTACAACTTCACACAACATAACACAACATCAGTATCCAAAAAAATGGCATCTAAAACCAGCATTGCCTGTTCCTGCCTCCTCATTCCTCTCCTGCTTTCCCTACTTTCTGGTACTGCACAGGCAGGCGGCATTGCTGTGTACTGGGGCCAGAACGGCAACGAAGGAACCCTGTCCGACACTTGCGCAACCGGGTACTACCAGTATGTAATGTTGGCTTTCCTGTCGACCTTCGGCAATGGCCAGAGCCCCGTTATCAACCTCGCAGGACACTGCGATCAAGCATCCGGCACTTGCGCTACGCTGACAACCGATATCCAGTCGTGCCAGTCCATGGGCATCAAGGTGACAAATAAATGCTCATAATATATAATTCTCTGTCATTGGTCTTATTATGAACATCCTAATCCCCAACTGTAATTTCAATCTAAGCAAATTATAAAAAAAAAAGGCTAATTCTGCCATGGATCGGATGAAATATGGGCCGTTCATTTTCAGAATCAGATAGTCGTGATATATCTTTTAGATACAATTAAAGAGAAATGTTTGATAAGAACCGTTTGATTCAAAATAAAAGGTTACTCAGCCGATCCACAGTAGAACAACTCCAGAAAATAACCATTTTTTTTCAAATTACTTATTTAAACTGATGTAAAATTAGTTAATATTGAATTTAAAATTATTTATCATATGTAGGTTCTTCTTTCCCTTGGAGGAGCCTCAGGCAGCTATCAGCTGACCTCCACCGCAGACGCGCAGAGTGTCGCCGACTATATCTGGAACAACTACCTCAGTGGCAACTCCGATTCCCGTCCTCTCGGCAGTGCAGTTCTTGACGGCGTCGACTTCGACATGGAAAGCGGTTCCGACTACTACAACGACCTAGCAACCGCCCTCTCAGGGTACAGCACCTCAAGCAACAAGGTGTACCTCTCCGCCGCTCCTCAGTGCCCTTACCCCGACGCGCATCTCGGGTCCGCACTCACTGCGGTTACGTTCGACTATATCTGGGTGCAATTCTACAACAATCCGCAGTGCGAGTACACGTCCGGCGACACGAGCAACCTTATAAGCTCATGGAATACTTGGTCCGGCAGCTTTCCATCTACAAGCCTGTTTATGGGGTTACCGGCTTCGACTGGTGCCGCCGGCAGCGGGTACATTGAGCCAGATGTGCTGACGTCTCAGGTCCTGCCGACAATTCAGGGATCGTCGAACTATGGCGGGATCATGGTGTGGAACAGGTACTTCGACGGGCTGAACAGTTACAGTGAGCAAGTGAAAGGCAGCGTCTGATCTGACGGCCCCGGTTTAGCGCGCCGCCGGAACCGGAAATGATCAGTGATCAGATACATAGAAATTAATCACATGATAAAGTGAAAAAACAAGATATATGCATTGAATAAATGCTATAAGATACTTGTGAAAATAAAATGCAGTTTGATTTATTATTATTATTATTGTGTTTAGAAACATTGTTAAGTTGCAATAATATATGTCTGTGGACTAGGTCACAGACTCACAGTTTAGTCTTGAATATATTGGTTCAATTTTCTCTGAATTTTTTTCGTTGAAATGGTCAAAGGAAGATGACTGATGACAGAAGGAAGCAGAATTAAATTATAATAACTTCCTTCAATTAGGATTCCTCTTCATACACAAAAATCCATAATGAGATTATTTTTTACAATTATCAAATGAGCTTTTAATAATGAATTGAAACACTTTGACCATCATCAACTGAGCAGAGTGCTTATCCTCTGCCTTAAGGTACAATGCCATGAAGCACATGGGTCGTTGGATCGCCTCAAGATTTGAGCCTACTCAAATCCCGAGACGATCCAACGACCCATGTGCTTCATGGCCTTTAGAGGGTGTGAAACCGAGCAGAGTTAAGGATCCCTGTTTCCAATTTACAGTATTATTAATTGTTTTGTTTAAGATCAAGAGGTTTCTTTTTCGAGAAGTTGACCGCAGCTATTAACAAATTAAGATAAAGAGGTTTCAAAATGATTTATTTAGGTGAATTTTTCTACAATAAATACTCACCATCTCAATAATATACATCAAGAGTTATGTTATGGTGCACCATGGTGCAAATAAGGGTTTTTGCACTACCGTTTTTTAAATCTCACAAACCGAACTTTAAATGTCAAATCTAATGAAACCAACACATTCTACATATTGAAATATGGTGGAATACCAAATTTTACAATTTTTACAATTTTTAGAATTTTTTAGCTATTTTTTTTATTTTTGAAAGATGGACAAAAAATAATAATAAAATAATGCCATTTGGAATATCTTTGAAAAATCTGAAAAAATAGTTAAAATATTCCAAAATTATAAAACTAGAAATAACGCCTCGCTTTGCTTCAGCAGTAAATATTGAGCAATATCATTTGTTTTTCCTAAACAATTTGAGTTTCTAGTGAAATTCAAAAGAGTAATTTGTGTTTCCATTAAGAACTATCCAATTTCATTGAAATTTAAAATATTATTAATGTACAAAAAAAATGTTTGTAAGATTGTTAAATAAAGTTCTCAAGAAAATCCACTCTTTGTAGTGCCTAATAATATTTATATAATTTAGTTTGTGTGATGTATTAATATTAAATTAACTATTCTCTAAATAAAATTTGAAATGAAGTCAATATTTCTATAAACTATTATATTTGTAAATTCATTGCAAATAAAATTAATTATAATATAAAATCAATCATTGTTGATATATCTATATTCTTTACGATCGGCCTCTTGAATACTAAAAAATAAAATCAATATCTTTAGAATCATATGAAGACCTAAGATTAGACTATAAATCGTCAAAAATAAAATAATTAATGAAGAAAAGAAAGATTCCATATAAAAAACGTAAGAAAAGAAAGGATGAATAGCAATGTGCAAAGTGCAAACTATTTAATTACTTATCTCATGGTTACCTTCATGTAGAGGTGGCAAAATTTGGTTCCACCTGAAAAATCCACCTGACACGACCCGTGTCTCAGGTAAAGTCAAATTGACCCGAATCCGATCCGACCTGACTCGACCTGACCCGACCCGTGTTTCAAGGAAATTCAGAATAACCCGAACCCGACCCGTGTATCAGGGAAAGTCAGACTGACCCAAACCCAAACGACCCAAAACCCGAGATGACCCGGGAATAGAGGTGCAAAATTTGATCAGACCGAGAAACCCGCTCGACCCGAAAAAATGCCGGCAAGCATCAACCTGATACCCGACCCGACCCAAAAAAATGCCAGCAGCCGTCAACCTACCTGACTCGGCCCGACATTTCCATTTGGTCAAACTGACTCAACACAACAATCTGCCATCTCATCCTCCATGCTTTGGCCCATTGTGTACCGATCTTAAAAAAAAAAAACACTGTAGCGATAACTGTTCATGATACTGTAGAGCCCCAAGATTAATAATACTATAAAAAGGATTTGGTACTTTTGCATAATCTCAATATATAGATTGTGTTGGGCAAATCGGTTTGGTCATTTGGCTTTTGGAAATAAAGATTCGATCGCAGTGCAAAAACGCGTTTTGCACCATGGTACATTATAACATATCTCTATATATCAAATTATATAACTACAAAATGGAAAAACTGAACATAAATTAATTTTGCCCTGGGAAAAAAAATACTTTAAATGCATTAATGCTGAAGTTAGTAAATACTGATGTAAAGGCTAATAAAATATTCAAATAAAAATGGTTTCGGTAATACCATACGTCCATACCGCAGATCAGGGACGGATTTGTGCATAGGCAAGTCCCGTCAAGTGTCCGGGCTTAATTTTTTGAAGCTATGGCTTGTATATTATGCTTCTATGGGATGTCTATTAAAAATACTAAGCAAATATCATGTTGTGCCTTAGCTTAATTAACAATTAGGCACGTATCTTGCTCTTAATATCTAAATGTGCCCTAGCTTGCTCAAGAGCCTAGCTCCGTCCCTGCTGCAGATTGTCGGGTTAGGTTGGGTCAGGTTAGTTTGATCGAATGGAAATGTTAGGTCGGGTCGGGTCAGATACCGGTTGACGGCTGCTGGCATTTTTCGGATCGGGTCAGGTTGGGTATCTGGTTGACATTTGCCGGCAATTTTTCAGTTCGGGGTCGGGTCGAGTCGGGCGGTTTTTTCGGGTTTGGTCAGATTTTGCACCTTTATGCCCGTGTCATCTCAGGTTTCAGGTTGGGTCGGGTTTGAGTACGCTTAACTTTCCCTGAAACACGAGTCGGTTTCGGATCAACTTGAGTTTTCTTGAAACTTGGGTCGGGTCGAGTTCTAGTCAGTTTGATTTTTCTCGAAACTTGGGTCGGTCAAATTTTGTCACCTCTACGTACCATGCAGATTTGCTTAGTGCTTACTAATTAGTTGAAGTCAAAATCCTAGCTATATAGACACGGCACTGGCATACAGCATACAATCTGTGTTTCAGGACAAAATTCAAGTTGACTCTGGCATTTGATCATTGACAAAACCGAAAGAGACTCACCCAATTCATATCCTCTACCGCGCAGTAAGTTACTGCACAGCGATTCAACTGTTGGATCTGCTTTGAGAATCGTGCAACTCGATCTCAAAAAAGTCCGCTCTAATCCTGTTCGTTGATTCGTTGCACATTAAAATACTGCGCAGCAGAGGATTTACCACTCCACTCCACTCACCCATCCAAATTAGGCCGATTCTGAGTTTCTGACTCTGTTCCGGTTTCTTTGCGACTTCAGAAAAAGTGTTCATACTGGATTTGGTTTCTTTTCCGCTGATAACGGAGGTTGGATGTGACTGACGGATGACTGATCCATGATCGCAAGTTCGCAACAGAAGTTGGAGCTTGGAGTTAAAAAAAAGAAAAAGAAGGCTATTTTCTTGGGCCGTATACTATTTATTGGGCCGTATACTATTTATTGGGACTTATACTATTTATTGGGCCTTATACTATTTATTGGGTCTTATACTATTTATTGAGCCTCATACTATTTGTTGGGCCTTAGGCTATCATACTATTTATTGGGCCTTATACTATTTATTGGGCCGGAGATTATAAATAAATAGTTTGATGGTTGACAAATACTTGGGCCTCTTTTCTTAAGCAAAATGAGTCTAATATTCTTTTGTGACAATTATAATTGGTTGAAGAAATTGATCCTGACCGAAGTCTGTCACAGGCCTCCAAGCAAATCAGATGCATCTGAAATGTAAAGATACAACTTCAATACAAGCATACTCTTGTGGAATGAAATATATATGAACCAGTGCTTTATTGGAAACTCCTTGCAAATTCAACTTTAATTGTCAAGTTAGAAAGCTATTGAGAATGAGAAACATCTTGCATCACAGAGCTGTTCTGCAGAGACATCTTGCATCCATATATAGATGTATAATTTTTGCAACTGATAATCAAATTTTAGAACTTAAACTTTAAATTTCTAATGTTGTATAGACATTATGGACATGTTCTCTGTGGACGCTAGGTATTACTCATTGAGAATAGCAGCATTATCAGGTGTCAATTGGTAAAAATTATGTAGATTTTTTTTTATTTTTTTTATTTTTTATTTTATGAATTCTTCTGTCCTAGAATAATTCCAACAAGATATCCTGATTTAGTGGTTGGCTAGTTCTGAGGGTGCAGGAGATGTGTGTAGCACCTCAGGACAAGGATTTCTGTTATTTTCTCTTTTTTTTCCTTCTTTCTTTGCTCTTTCTTTTCTATGCTCAAAACTGAGTGATCAGCATTTTATGTATTTGAACTATTTAAGATTTCAATAGAAATTGGTGGGACTGTAGAAGCCCACTTTTCTCAAAAAAAAAAAAAAATCCTGATTTATTATTTTGCCATAAGAACATTTCATTCTAAATTAAGATATCTGTTTTATCATATTTCAACTTTTTTTGTTGAGGATCAGTAGGTATACCAAACGCGTTAACTGGTCAATGCAACTAAACTTGACTGAGATTAATTAATCCTGCTGATATATTTTATATATATATATGTCTGTGAAGTTTTCAACTTTTAGATCATACTACTATATGATCGTACGTGTCACCTTGTGAAAATTGGCCTTAAGATGCACAACTTATATAGCCATTAATTGTATACAATTTGCCATTACTCATGTATTCTGATGATCGTCTTAAGATGCACAAAAGTTTCTGTTGACTTATCTTTAAGTATCATGTTAATCTGAGTCATTGAATCCAAATTGTAACACGTTGCTAAACTAAACCAAAAGTTATTAACTTATTTGCTTGTGTAGGATTAATGAACATGCAACAATAGAAAAAGTAGTATACTTCAAAATGCTAATTGCCTAACGTTGAATTGCGATTCTTAGTTTCATTGATCAACACACGTGATTCACGCGCATGCATGCTCCTGTAGTATATATATGAATGATTCATGCGTTTTCAAACAAAACAAATAGATTAAAGAAAAACGTTATGGATATATTAGAAGTGATAATACAGAACATATACGGATTATGTTAGTATTCATATTAAATGGACACTAGTAAAGAGCTCACGCTTTGCTTTGGACTGAAATTATTATATCTTATAGTAAAGGGTCGAAAGCTCACTCCTTGTGAAAAAGCTAATATGGGCCTTAAATTTTAATGGGTCGGGACATTAATGTACATCAACGGCGGTGATCAATCTAAGTAAACAATCAACGGCTGGTGTTTTTTCTTTGGGGAAGATAAAACTTTCATATAAAAAAATCCAATCTCCTTTTATTAGGAGTAAGGATGTATTCAAATTATTAGCTCCACGATACAATTTAATTTGTATAGTATAATGAGATATATTATACAAATTGGTTAGAATACTTTAATGAGTTAACTTGATTATTGACACATTTAATACGGATACTAACGCTGTCGGTATCGATGTTGATATCTTTTTGATATCGATGTATCAGTTCTCTAAATTAAATCGAAAAAGAAAGAATTATTTAGGAAAATCAATATGTAGCTCGATCGGAGTCTGTTGTACAATCTTGAGCTAGCGTTAGGGTTCCAATTTGCTGCCATAAAAATTGATGGCACGGTTGCTACCATAGAATCTGGAATGTTCATTTTGATTTTAACAGCTCCGATGAAGATTAGATGAGTGCGCATCGTTTGCCTTAAGGTAAAGTGCGGCATGACATGTCGACTGTCGGATCACTTCAAGATTCGTGCAAGCTCGAATCTTGAGGCGATCCAACGGTCTACGCTCCATGCCGCACTTTACTTTAAGGTAGACGATGTGAAATCAGTTAGAGGGGGCCTCCTTTTTTGTGGGTCCCACATATCATACACACAAAAAAACTATGGCACACTGCTGCCATAGAAAAAAGTATGGCAGCGGATGTGAATATCCCATTCGAACCCTAGCGGTAGTTTCTTCTCGAACTTTATCCACTATCTACTTAAATTGTGGAGAAACTTCATGTGTCTACTCTATGGATGTCCATAGAAGACACATGAGAGTGTAAGTATTATATTTTGGGACCCACTTATCACATCTCATATGTCTTCTATGGACATTCATAGAATGGATACTAGGTATTACTCTAAATTGTGATTCATTTTTGATGAATCGAGATCTCACGCGCGTGATTCATGCTAGCTTCAACTTTCAGGGATTCCTACTTATATAATATATATGTATGATTCATGCTTTTTCATATTGAGGAGGGATAGATAACCATGTTTTTGGTGATCGATCGGTGACCGTGAAATTAAATCTTAAATAACTACATTTTAAATTCTTAAATAACAAAACTAATTGATAGAATATGATGTATATATCATATTTTATGTGTATACAAAAAAAAAATATCATTATGATTTTATTTACATGTGCATCAAGCATTAACAAAAATCAACGGGTCAAGTTTTATGATTTTTTCTCCTCTCTTGATGACTATCGAAACAATGTTAAAACTTTACCATTTTTTATGTATATGTTATTAAGTTAATATAGAATACATCTAACGGTTTAGATTTTCAATTTATGCATAAATAAAAAAATGGTCACCATAAGCACCAATGCCCATAGTTATTGGATCCCTCCTCTTTCATATTATACTTGCACCAAAGGGGTCGGCGTTCGTTTGCATGGGTTAATTCAATAAATATTCCAAAAAAAAAAAATGGAATATATATATAATATTAGATGAACTTGTAAATAATGAAAAACACCAGAAACGTTGTTTGTATCCTAAACTTCAACACGTTCTTCATAGTTGGCACCAAAATATATTTTCGTATTAAATTTGACCATGTTAATAAAGAAATGGAAAACTTTTGCAATATTTTCTTGTATAAATGCACGTATCCAGAAACGATTAGCCTCACTCATCCACTGCAATACACTTAATTATACACATACATACATACACAGCTGACAATTCTCATCACTAGTGTGTTCATATTTTTCAATAATGGTAAGGCCAATGCATCTTATATATATATATTTATATTTTTTTTTTTTCATTTTTTTTTTTGGGGAAAATAATGGTTGAGTTTACTAATTGAAATTAGAAATATAATTAGTTCGATCAATGTTATCGTAAATTTTTTTAATTTAAAAATATAATTGAAGGCGTCAAGTGGAAAGGCAAAGAAGGTAGGACCGTGCGGTGGTGCTGGCGGGGCGGTGAAAGACATCGATCTCACAGGCGTCACTCGCATTGTCAAGATCGGTGTTCGGCATGGCTGGAGCATTGACGCTCTCACCGTGACCTACTTACGCAATGGCCGCGAAGAAAACACCGGTTTGTGGGGTGGACAAGGAGGAACTCTGCAAGAGGTACCACATTCTTAATTTGCACAGTTAATTGCATTTGCACCTCTTAATTATATATATATCTATATATATTAGTGATATATGGATTTCAAACATTCTCGGAAAATTGATGAGTTGACCACTATATATATGAAAATATTGCGGTTAATACAAAATCAATTCCAGCTATTAAATATGCAAAACTTTATTGTAAAAAAAGTTGGAAGAATTTAAATGAACAATCAAACTTATATATATATATATATCAACCTACTAATTAACCACAGTACCATTGCAAACTAAACCAATCTAATCACCAGTTAATTATCAGAATGTATATAGGAAGGATTGCTCTCTCTGCCTTTTCTTTTCTTATAAAAAAAAAATGTTAGAAATCTGTAGCATAGATATATTAGTTAAATTATAATTTTGAAGATATATATACTATTCATACCATGCCGTCCATGCCTAATTAATGCATACAAATATCTATATTTTTTTAGGGAAAAAAGAAAAGAGAACACCATATGACCCACCTGTTTTTTTTTTTTTTTTTTTTTTTTTTCAAAAAACGAAATAAAATAAAAACCTGACCATACTGAAGGAATTGAAATCCCCTGGGTACCCCACCTGGAATGATAAAAAAACCCTAAAAAACTACTGTGTACGATTTTTGAGACTGTCCGCTACAGTAACAGCTCATATTTTTTCATACAATTTCTAACCACTCTTCAATTTAGGGTAATTGACCATTCTAGGTATGTGCACTCATACAGAAGGGTAATATATGCTTGAGTCTTATTTTTGTACATCGTGGCTTAATTTGCCGTTTGCAGTTCACTCTTGAGCCATCAGAATACATCACTTCCGTAAAAGGGTACGTTGGTACCATGAACGGATCCCATGTTGTGAGGTCACTCAAATTCGAGACGAACTCAAGGGTTCTCGGGCCGTACGGGCAGGAGCAAGGGAGCCCCTTTGAGCTTCCGGCGGTCAGCGGTCAGATCATCGGCTTCCATGCACGCTCTGGCGGGCTGCTTGATGCCATTGGAGTTTATGTTAGCAAGGTATCTCCTTACTACACATAAAATTACAGTATATAAAAGCATATTAGAAGAAATTGACATGAAAGTGCTGTCTTCTCCAAATAAGAAATCTGATCCGTTAATCATTTCTTGGATAGATCAGAACCGGTGATTTACGTTAATGCCCGTTAACGTTAATGTCTCAGCCCATTAAAATTTAAGGCCCATATCAATTTTCTCAATATAAGGCCCATTACATATTATCTCAAAAATTTATTATAAAAAATAACAATTTCAGTCCAAAACAATGCGGGGCTCTTGATTACTAGTATATGTAAAAACACTATTCTGTTAGAAAAAAAAAATGAAATTAGTCCTAGTGCCTATTTGATATGTTGGTAATAATAATAGTTGATTTACATCCAATACAACTTTGTGGAATATATAGTGAATTTTTAAATTATTCATGGGACAATAAATTATTGGGAGGAAGTAGTATTGTCCTTAATGAGCAGATTTTATTTCACAATATAATTTTCTTCTTCGATTCTTGCTTTTTTTTTTTGTTTCTAAATTATGTCAGCCGCATGATCTCACAGTAGAGAGATTGACGGCCGGATTTGGTCACTTTAAGACCGAGGTGTACGAGTGAGTATTTATAATTGCATAATTAATTAACGAATACCATGCATATTTATTTTTATTTTGGAATATGCTAAGTATTTTTTTTTTATAAATATTTTGAGCATTTGAATGTAAAAATTGACCAATTATATTTATTTTCTAAAAATTCAGCAAGAAGCCCGAGGTGTTTGAACCCATCAAGAAAGGACAATGGCCCAAGGTAAAATATTTCTTAATTATTTATCAATTTACCATACTCTTTTAAATTGTATATTTCATATATTTGCTTGTTATTTTTCATTTTTTTTTTATATATTTTTTCCCATGACCCTTGTCACCACCTCAAAATAAATCTACACAAACATATGAACATTAAAGATTTAAAAGAAGCACAAAGAAAATAAGAAAAATAAATAAGTGATATTTTATTTATATCTATACTATATTATAAAGCACGCAAGTATTGTACGTCTCCATTTTTTTTTTCTCATTCTTCAAATTTCTTTATTTCCTATTCTACCCCTTTATCAATGGTACAGATGAAAATACATTGATTCCAAAGGTGTTGATGTTATCCAATTAAACAACTTCCTCTCTATTTTGGTTTTTACAAAAATGGAAATATATCAATCTTGATATGGAAGACATCAATGTTGATTAGAATTTACATTAATAATGAATTAATGCTTTAAATTAATGAGTTAATTTAGTGTAAAGAAGAAATTTAAATGATAAATAATCAACAAAAAACCAAAAGCATGTTATATGTATTACATGGCATGGGCTCGTAATTTAAAACGCCCGCAAACGATGGGTTTCTTGCTAGTATGTAACAATGTTGCTTATCAGAAATGGTGCATGTTGGGTTTTTCTGTGGCAGTATATGGTGTTCGCTTGCTGTGACTCGCGTGTGAGCCCCTCAACCGTATTCAATTTCCAGCCCGGCGAGGCCTTCGCTTTCCGCAACATCGCCAACCTGGTTCCCCCATTTGACAAGGTATATTCATATGTAAAAATTGGATGAAAAATATTGCATCATTATTTATTATATATTTTCTCTACTAGAGTTATATACCCACGCTTCATCGTGGGCGAAAAAATAATTTGTATGATAATACTAGATTTTTTTGTTTTACATTGTTTATAATTTTTTAAATACAAGAATAGAGAAAGATATAATCAATTAATAACAATTAAATATAATTACTATTGGTAACCACAAATAGAGGAAAAATAATAATATTGATTGTGAGAAAAAGACTCTTTGTATTTAAAACCGTTAAATTTTTATCAAATGGTTTATAATAGATGTTGATTTGACGTAGCTGAAAATCTCGGAGGCTTACCATTTTTTTGCAGTATAGATTAATATGATTATATGAATTTTAGTTAATATCTTTGGCTTAAGAAAATCCTATTGTTTGTATGAATGTAGACCAAGTATACCAGTGAAGGGGCTGCCCTTGAATACGCTGTTCATCACCTTGAGGTACCACTCAGAAAAAAAAATATTAGTACATTAATGCGTTATAGCTTGATATTGCAGAAGCAGTATAAGTGTATAACTGTACAAGTATAAACTACCTTTTGAGTACATGCCTTTATATATTCGATTGATCAGGTGGAGAACATAGTGGTAATTGGACATAGCAAGTGTGGTGGAATTAAGGGGCTCATGACCTATAAATATGATGGAAACAATACCACGTAAGTATATAGTTCATACAAATTAATTATATATATATACGTATAAAAATGTTGTTGTTGTTTTTTTCATATAAAAATCTTTTTTTGTTAAAATCTTGTCTAAATTTCACTGATGCTAGAAGTTCAGATTACATTGAAAAAGGAAGGAGGAATATGCAAATCTTAAATCTATCCCTTAATTAACTGAAACATATTGAATTGATCTCTGTCCAGTCATTTTTAAATCATTTTACATGCTGCCTAAGGACAAATTAATGAGGTCATCTCCACAGTGAAACAGAGCATCTTATCTTGTATATTGAGAAAAAAATATAATTACATATATCAGATGAACTTTTCTATATGAAACTGGAGCAGGCAGTTAATTATAATTAATGTATTAATAATTTTCTGGTGCTTATCAAATTGGAGGAACCTTTAATTTGGTTCCCCTGAAATGTCGAGAATTTGATGTACCAGCAGCCCATTATATAATTAGCTGACCGAATATTGCTCACTTCTTGGATCTGCTGATTATATAATTAATTAATTATGCAAACTATATATTAACTGAAACAGACCCACCTATCTGGGGGAGGTTCTTGTCAGTATCCTAACAATTATATATCTTGGAACAATTGAATATTTATATTTATATATATGACTCATGAGTATTAATTGCAGTAACATGCACTGGTTAATTTCTATTATTAATTATGCATTTGATTCTGATGAAGTTCACTGGCCTCATGTGGTATTTTGTAATATCCAGTGAGTTTATTGAGGATTGGGTGAAGATTGGCTTCCCTGCCAGGAAAAAGGTGCAAGCTGAACACAGCTCCAAGAGCTTGGATGAGCAATGTGCCATTTGTGAAAGGGTAAATTTAATTTTATACTGCAATATTTTTCCTCATATAAATAAATAAATGAATAAATAAACACATATATAAAACATAATATTTTTTATCAAAAAAAAATGAATAAATATGTAAAGTAGTGTGGCAACAAGTGCTATGTGTCAAGTTATTAACAAAACTAATTTAAGCAATATAGATATGTACTAATTAACTACAATCAACTTCCAGGAAGCTGTGAGGGTATCACTGCAGAACCTGAAGACGTACCCGTTCGTGGAGGAGGCGCTGCACAAGGGAAGCCTGAAGCTGTACGGTGGCCACTACGACTTTGTCAAGGGCGCATTCGAGATCTTGGAGTAACTGAACTGAACTGATCTCTATTACTACTTCAGCATTGAGCATATTAATTTATGTGCTAGCTATATATATCTCTTGGTTTATGATCTTGTACTGTATGGTGTTTTGATCGGTTTATGATCTATATATCAATGTATCTTGGTTATTGCAGTGCAAATAAAATATGGAATCCCCTTTTTAATTGCTTTAAGTAGTGTAGTAATTTTTCTTTTCCGGTATTTTAATTGAGACAACATCTGTGGACTAATTGACCTGCAAATTAAGTACAGTGGACGTTATTTTTCAGCCAAAAAAAAAAAAAAACAAAAGAAAGTGAGAATTATATGAAAAATTTATTTTATATAGTCAATTATTTTCTGAAAATTTTTTGGCACCTCCGAAAAATAAAATTTGATGCAGGTGCAATCTGAGTTTGAGCATTTAGAATTTTAGATACTTCCCCAATCGGACATATATTATCTTATCAAATCTGTACGCACTTCAATTGGCAATACTGTATACTTGGGGAAGGATATGTAGAATTTTAGAAACAGAGAAGAGAAATAGAAAATTTACGATAAGCTCATGGACTACTTGGTTTGGTAATATATATATATATATATATGAGTAAATCTAGCGTGCTCCTAGGAGCACAGAGACCTCCCGTGCTCCTAACTCAAAAATCATACTAAACCATCATGAAATTTTGATTTATCATTCTCATTAAATTCTTTTTATGAAAATCTCTTAGGATACAAAAATTTTCCATTTTTTGAGTTTCTTAAGTATATGTTTTGGAATTTTTTAGAATGTTCTCAAAATAATAATAAAATAATGTATAAAACTATATCATCTTTAAAAAATACAAAACAAATACTTAAAAATCTAAAAAAATGGAAAATTTTTGTATCCTATGATATTTTGATATAAAGAATTTAATGAGACCCATAAATTGAAATTCCGAGATGGTTTAGTATAATTTTTGAGTTAGGAGCACGGGAGGCCTCCGTGCTCCTAGGAGCACCATAGTTTTACTCTATATATATATATATATATTTTCAGTCCACAAGCTTATTTATGGGGTTACCGGCCGGCTTCCTCTTGATGCTGCGAGCAACAGGTACAATATCCCGCCCTGCCAGCTGATGTGCTGAAATCTCAGGTTTTGCTAACAATTCAGGCATATCGAACTATGGCGGGATCGATAATGGTGAGGAATACGATACTATGATGTGCTAATTAAATATTACAGTAGTCAAGTGATATTAATATGCGTACATATATGGCATGCAGTGTTTGAAGGTTTGTTTTGGAACTAATAATGAGTGATTAGAGACATAGAAATATATCATACAATAAACCAGATATACTTGTAAAAATAAATAAGAGTCCGATTAATTGTTACATTTAGAAGCATTCTCCAAGTTGCAATAACATATTTCGGTGGACATGGTCACAGACTCACAGTTTAGTCTAAAAGAGGCCAATCTTCTCTGGCTTCATTCGTTGAAATGGTCAACGGAAGATCACTGCAAATTAACATTCACGCTTGAGTTCAGCAAATATTGATCTAAAGACTTAAAGGTAAACAGAAATAATTCAGATAAAATGGTTTGGGAGCACAATTACATACCCTGTGGATTTGCTAACAAAATTCAAGTGGAAATCCGTGCTAATAAAATACGCCACTAGAGATGGTATACTATCTGTAAGAGACTAACGGAGGTTGGATGTGAAAAAGAAGGCAATTTTCTTGGGCTGTATATTACTTATTGGGCCGTATATTACTTATTGGGCCGTTATTTGTTGCTTAACAAGCTTGCCAGCCTATATCATATAAGCACAAGAAAGGTCTCTCTCGGAATAACTTGCTAATTTGTAAAACAAACAATGCCCAATATATAGTTCTTAACAATTATAATTGGCAGTAGAAGTTCATCCGGAACAGAGCACCAAACCTCCAACACGTGATCAATTATTTATATCTTTACAGGAAGACCTGCATGCTTTTATATATATACAAGTTATCAAATACTCATAAGTTAATGTTCAAGTTAAGTTCATTGCTTGTACAGGGCAACGAAGTCTACCTCAGACTCAGAATGCTGAATGCAAATAGTGTGAGGTTGAATTTTCAATTTTCATACATCGATATCTCGTGTGATGCACGCTCATGCTTACAGATGTACAGTTCAAGCTTTTTCATATATTTATTTCAAAATTTACACCAAGAAAAACATATATAAAACGAACTAAAAAACACTCAGTAGCTTGTACTGATCGATTGCGATGTTTTTGTATAGATCTCACCAGCCATGGAACATGATCATTAGCAGGGTACGCCTATAATATGGACCTTGTAATTGCCTAGCTTGTTGGTATCCTAAACTTGAAGCACGTTCTTCATGTTAACACGTAAACTAAACGTATCAAATTTGATCACTTTGCGCATGCACAAAAATAATAAGTTTCACATTAATAAATAAATTTAGATTTTTCTTCAGCAATTTTTGTATAAATACGTGTATCCGGTAACGACTAGCCTGCACTCATCCAAAGCAATTCACAAACATATACATAAAACTGATAATTCATCCTGATCAGTAATCACTAGCTAGTGTGTTCATATATTTTCTTTTCCATAATGGTAAGGCTAACTTATCTTTTTTTTTTTGCCACCCATATTAGAGAGGTGTTATCTTTGGATTATTCGGAAAAGAAATGTTGAGTTTACTAACATTTAGAGATTTAACTAATTAGATGTTATTGTAAATTGTTTTAATTTGAATGAAGGCGTCAAGTGGATATGCTGTCTCAAAGGTAGGACCATGCGGTGGTGACGGCGGGTCAGCGAATGATATGGATGTCACAGGCATCAACCGCATTGTCAAGATTGGCGTTCGGCATGGCTGGGTTGTCGATGCTCTCATTGTGAGCTACCTACGCAATGGCCTCGAAGAAACCAGCGGTCATTGGGGTGGAGAAGGAGGAAATTTTGAAATGGTACCGCAATCTTTGCACCTCAATATTACATTTGTGATACATACATTTCGATTGACGTTCTAAGAAAATTGACGAGTCGTTGACCACGTTATATTTGTTGTAATATATTAAGAATTTTTAATTTTAACTAATGAAATGAGCAACCGAACCTTTTATTTAATTAAACTGCTAATTAATTACAATAATTAGCATAGCGCAACTGGTACTATCTAAACAAGCACAGTTATCAGAATGTACATAAACAGGAAGGATCTCTCATTTATTATTATTTTTTTTTGAATTTTTAGTGCTCAAAATCTGCAGCATAAATATCAATAAAACAAAATAAAAAAGGTCAAAACTGACCTCATCTGTTGTGATTTAATTTGCAGTTCACTCTTCAACCATTTGAATACATAACCTCCGTAAAGGGGCACGTCGGTAGTTTTGAGGGATCGCTTGTTGTGAGTTCACTCCGATTCGAGACAAACCTGAGAGTTCTCGGGCCATTTGGTCGGCAGCAAGGAGTTCCTTTCGAACTTCCAGCTTTCAACGGTAAAATTATCGGTTTCCATGGACGCTCTGGAGCACATCTTAATGCAATTGGAGTTTATGTTAACAAGGTTTGTAAAATCAGGATTTTTTGTTTTGTTAGGAAAAAAGAAATGAATTAACCAGTGCTACGTACTTTTATTACTTTTCAATTATCTGAAATGTTAGCTATCTTAATAATAAGACATGCTTTCAAGTTTCAAGTTTCAACATCTACAAGTTTGCATAAAGATGTTTGAGGCTCTCTTATTTAACCATAAATTGGATCTGAACTTGATTTTATATCAACTATTAGTGAAAAAGAAAACAAATAAAATAGGCAGTTAACCCTATTAAATACTAATAAAACAATGATTTACATCCAGAACATTTCTGTAAATTGTGAAGTGTGAATTTCCTCTGGACAGAAACTAATATTACCTATCTTACAACATAATTATAAACTGCAATTCTTAAATATTTCTTTGTTTTCAAATCATACCAGCTACATGATCCAGTTGATAGATTGATGGCTGGATTTCATCACTTCAGGACCCAGGTGTATGAGTGAGTATATTTAATTGCATAGCTGAAGAATTCCATTTATAATTTTTTTTTGGAAGAATATTCTTTTTTTCTTAATGTTTTTAGATACTTGAATGTAAAAGTTAATCTTTTTTTTCTTTATTTCTGGAAATTTTAGCAAGAGGCCTGAGGTGTTTGAACCACTAAAGAAAGGACAATGGCCCAAGGTAGGATCTTGCTATTTGATCTTTGTTGCCATACTCTTTTTAAATATTGTATTTCATATATCATATTTACTAGTATAGAGTCCACGCCTTGCTTTGGACTGAAATTATTATATTTTATAATAAAGAGCTGAAAACTTATCCCTTGTGAGGAAACTAATATGGGCCTTGAATTTTAATGGACCGGGACATTAATGTACATCAACAGTGGTGATCAATCTAAATAAACAATCAATGACTGAGGTTTCTTTTTTGGGAAGATAGAACTTTCATGTCAAAAAATCCAATCTCCTTTTATTAGGAGTAATGACTTGCTTATTCTTTTCATTCTTTTATCTGGCGTTCCTGGTCACCACCTCAAAAGAAATCTACATATATAATTATATGATAATATGCATACCAATTGGATATATAACTTTCCAGAGTTTCATCAAAGATTTAAGAGAAACATGAAGAAATAAGAAAAAAAAAAAATGTAATAATGTCCCCCTCATCAGAAATGGTTCACTCTGTGTTTGTTTTCTCTGTGGCAGTTCATGGTGTTCGCCTGCTGTGACTCGCGCGTGCCTCCCACAATGATATTTGATTTCCAGCCCGGCGAGGCTTTCACTGTTCGCAACATCGCCAACCTCGTTCCTCCCTTTGAAAAGGTAATTAATTCGATACATAAATATTAAATTCATTTTCACTCACTTTTTTTCATTGTGATGATCATGATCTTTAGCTAATTTACTCCGGCTTAAGGAACTACGTTCTTTGTTTATGAATGTATATATAGACCAAGTGTAGATCAGGTGAAGGGGCGGCCATCGAATATGCTGTTCATGAACTCAAGGTAATTAACAATCGTCGATAATTATTTATATATACAGCTAACTTAAATTAGTACATTAATGTGTGTTAACTTGATAACAGAGTGCACCATATAGTTAAGCTATCTTTTGAGTACATATATGCCTTATTTTATGACTAGGTTGAGAACATAGTGGTGGTTGGGCATAGCAAGTGTGGAGGAATTAAGGGGCTGATGACCTTTGAATATGATGGAAACCACACCACGTAAGTGTAAACAAATTACATACATACATATATAGTTTTACTCATATATATATATATATATATATATATATTCTCTCTCTATATATATATAGAGTAAAACTACCGTGTTCTTAGGAGCACGGAGGCCTCCCGTACTCCTAACTCAAAAATTATAATAAATCATCACGAAATTTTGATTTATGATTTTCATTAAATTCTTTATATCAAAATCTCCTAGGATACAAAAATTTTCTATTTTTTGAGTTTTCTAAGTATTCGTTTTGGATTTTTTAAAGATGGCATAATTTTATACATTATTTTATTATTATTTTGATGCAATCCTAAAAAAATTCCAAAACATATACTTAGAAAACTCAAAAAATAGAAAATTTTTGCACGATAGGAGATTTTGATATAAAGAATTTAAAGAAAATCATAAATCAAAATTTCGTGATGGTTTAGTGTGATTTTTGAGTTAGGAGCACGGGAGGCCTCTGTGCTCTTAGGAGCACGCTAGTTTTACTCTATATATATATATATATATATATATTTAGTTTTTTTTTTTTTGCTACATAAAAAAAAAAGAATTGTTTTTTAATAAATAATTTTTGTTAAAAGTCAGTAGAAATGTCATTGATGCTAGATTACATTGAAAAAGGTAATAAGAGAGGATATGTACGTAAGTCCCTTAATTAATTTCTGGCCTCATGTAATGTTTTTGAATGAGCAGTGAGTTTGTTGAGGATTGGGTGAAGATAGGCTTCCCTGCTAGGGAGAAGGTGAAAGCTGAATACGGCAACTTGAGCTTGGATGAGCAATGTGCCATTTGTGAAAAGGTTAATTCAATTTTATACTGCAATATTTTTCATCTACTCCATTTCCATTTCTTTTCTTTATTGGTTGATTATATATCTATCTATCTATCTATCTATCTTTGATTAAACCAAACAAAACAAATATGTATAGTACATAATAAACAAATAAATGAATGAATGAAAAAAAAATTAATGCTAATTAAAAGATCAATAAGAACTGAAGCAATGTATTAATTAATTATAACTTCCATTTTCCAGGAGGCTGTGAAGTTATCATTGGAGAACCTCAAGACGTATCCATTTGTAAGCGAAGCACTGGACAAGGGAAGCCTGAAGCTGTATGGCGGCCACTACGACTTCGTCGACGGCACATTTAAGATCTTGAAGTAACTGAACTTTGCTTCGGCATCGAGCATGTTTGTGTGATTTTATAATAATGAGCTAAAAGCAATAAAACGTCGATATTTATGCATGCATATGTAATGATCATTGTGGTTGTATCTCTTTGTATTTCAGTTCTTGTATTGTATGGTGTTTTGATTTATGATATGTCTATCAATGATCAATGTATCTTGGTTATTGCAGTTCAAATAAAATTTCCCCTTTTAATTGCTTCAAGTGCCATCCTCGCTATGTCTCTTTTCCGATATTTAATTGAGCAAAAAAAAAAAAAAATCTTTTTGAGTTTCAGTTTTACAATTTATCTTTATAAGTTTCAATTTGAGGATATAAATTTTCAGTTTAAAATACTCTTAGTTATAAATATAATCAATTTATTTTAACAAATTCTGACTAATGACACCAATTAACTTTGCAGATACTGGAAACACTTCTTTCTTGAATATAATTAAGCTCTAAGATAAAGCCTTGAATATTAAATGTTGTGCATTCAACACATCAAAGAATGAGGTTAAGGAGAGAAGGACACATCAAAGGACATCCCTTTTTTTGTCAGTTTCAAATTAAATTGGACCCCTCAGAAATTTTTTTTTTTTTTTTTCCATTCTCTGTTTTCGGCCATTGTATTTGTGGGCCAATATATTATTGACCAGCAATGCAGTGGACATTATTTTTCAGCAACAAAATGAGAATTGTACCAAATAATTACAAATATTTTTGGTTAGCTTGGGCCCTCATTGCAATATTTTTATACATTTACTCAATTTTTTTCTCTAAATTATTATGGGCACCTCCATTATCCAAAAAGATATAAATTAATTTAATGCACCTCAGTCATCCAAATAAATGTCTCTATCAAATTATTCAAATGTTAGCCGCGTGATGTTATTTGTTAAAATGGTATGGAATATTATACAACTCAGAAGCTTCCACTCTTGAAAGAAACATCTACCCAAATATATAATTGCATGTCAACTTCTTCTATAATCCATGTTATGATCTCACTACTTGAATTATGCCATATCATCTGTAGTCAAATAATGTTTTCTCAAATTAGGAGTGCTCTCTCACTCTCCACTCTTTAACTTCTGTTGACCCCTTTATTAATTTGTCAATTACAATATCTTATTTGTTAAATGAAAACATAATTGTGAACTAACAAATATATATTGATTAGTTAAGAATTGGATATTTTTAGCTCGCAAGTACATAATAATTGTAGTTATAGGCAACATATATATAAAAGATTGAAAATAAAAATATTGTATACACCGGCTAGGACTCACAATTCAATTGTTGACTTGACCAGATGTTCAGACTTCAGAACTCCAGATCTGACTGAGTCAACGATTAAACACTAATTAAAGAGCAACGCGAACGCGTTCGAGATTTGATGCCGCAATCACAGATAGAACAGGAAAATAGGGAAATAGAGTAGTGGCCGGGTAGTCCGAGTCCGGATTATCTAACGTACTGCCGAATCTGCAGCGCAAATCCGACGGTGCGCTAGACCTCGGGATCCGGACTTATTACTTTTTACAGATCTCGAAGTCCAGCGCACCGTCGGATCTGTGCTCCAAATCCGGCAGTGCGCTAGACTATCCCGAGTTGGATAGTCCACTCAAAAGTAGAAAAGAAATAGGAAACATACTAAGAGGGGAAAGATCAATCGAAATCAATACTCGAGCTAGACGTGTTCAAAAGGAACCTTCTTTTTCTTTTTCTTTTGTTTTTTTTTGAGGGGAGCAAGGGCGGAGGGAAGGGGAGGGAGTGAGACCCCCATGATTTAAAAAAAAAACATTAATATGCTGTGTATTTTGTTAAGAAGTTTTCATTTCAACCCCCTAAATTTTGTCTCTCAGCGTCTTGACTCCCTAATTTCAAATCCTGGCTCCGCCCCTGGAGGGGAGATCGATATCACTATTTTGTCTAGGGTGTAAATGAGCCGAGCCGAGCCGAGCTAGCCTCAGCTCAAACTTGGCTCATTAAGTTAACGAGCAAAAAACATAAGCTCAAGATTGGATCGTTTAATTAACGAGCTGACCGAGCTTGCTGGTTAAGCTCGTTTATTTTTTTAAATAAAATTTTAAGTATGTTATATCAAAATTTATATAAAAATCAACAAAAGTACTAACAAAAATATGTTCGTACACATTTTACTTAACAATTTCATATATATTATATCAGTATTAATAATCTACGATAAGAGCTGTACGAAATCATTAAATATGAAATTTAAAATTATGGGATGTTACAATTTTACTGGTAAAACAGCCAACAATATAATATTTCCTTTGCCAGTATAAGAAATAAAAAAGATAGGTTCAAAAAATGTGTCGATCGGATCATATACTATGTTTTACAATGCTTAATGGTACATTACAAGTGGGTTTCATCTTCATCATCAAGAGGTAGCTAGATACAACTGTCAGATTTCGCCACCATCCTTTAACACCAAAAATCAAATACAAATAAGTCAAATAGAAAATGTTCCACATTTGAAATTTACATGTAAGAGATACCTTGAGTTGAGATTGGGGTCCTCTCTATCAACTGTAAGAAATAAAATTTTGTAATTAATTTGTTTAACAATATTTGAACAACTGTATAGACAGACCAGACCAGACAGCCCAAAATTAATCACCAACCAAAACAAAAAAGAAAAGGCACGAATTATCAGAGCAAATATGAACCCTGCTGCACTTAATAGTTTGCTCTTAATTAATTCCCAGAAATATCATTATCATTGTTTGAGCTCCTAAAAATGGCAAAGAACAGGGTACTTTCGCATTCTGAATTGATGAAACAAAAAATCGACAATAAGATTTCTAACAGGAATTGCGAACCTTGGCGTGCCTAAGCTAACGATCTCCCAATCTTGGTTCTCCATTCTGAATTAGATTTGTTACCAATTTGATTTGTTACTCTGTATGTATCTTGGTACCTATGTGTAATCATATTATCACCTTTATGATATGATATGATCATGTATTTTAGTTTGTGTGTAATGCAACTTATTTGCTTCTTTTTTTATTCTGACTGACTGAGCCGAGCCGAGTTTGTTGATTTTTTATTTTTTTGAATAGTGTGTGTTGGCTATGATATCATCCTTTATCCTTTAATTTCAAATCTGTTTTTAGGTACTTTCTGAAATTTAAATAATAATAATAATGTACATAAAATTTTAAATAATTACGAATAAAAGTGAAGACAGCATGATACAAGATGTCCAATTCAATTCAATTTGCGTCCGGCATCCTCAAATTCATACTACACTACAGTGTATGGTTTGGCAGGTTTGCTTATAACCAATACAATACAATACAGAGGTGTGTTCAATTTATATCAATTAAAACCAAGGAAAAGGGTAACTGGTTTCAGTTCTTGTGTTATGAGGAATACAGACACAATCGATAGAATTGCCACAAATTCAGTTCGTAACTCGCTACTTACACGGGATGAATGGAATGGGTATTGTGCAAGTGTGTATTGCCCATTTTTCATTTTTCGTGTGTGTATGTTCATTGTTCTTGGGCATTTAGAATTCGCTGCGCTCACATTTTCTTTGAACAACACAACTACGTACGTACCGGGTGTCAAATAGGGATCAAAGCAAGTCTGACGTACCCCTTCTTAATCAAGGACCATAAGCACAATTAATTAAACATTTTAATAACATAATTTTCCTTAGTTATTTGACCAAAGCAGCAATGAACGATGAACCCCGAGAACCCTGTGAGATGAGATGGTATACATAACTTATTGCCATATTATTTTTCTATATTTCTCCAATAGACTCCAATTATCCTTGAATCTTCAACCAGCTTTATTATTTTGCAATAAAAGCCCCATATCATCCCTCCTCATATTGTGAGTGTTCACTTCATTCTGGTTGTGCCCCTCTGTAGGGAAACTTCAACTGACACTTTGTTTTTATTTACTGGTCATTTCAGATTTTTTACACTTACTAATGTATGCATAATGACAGCAAGATTTATACACAAGGGGTTCAGAGATTTTTGGAATCAATTGTCTGATAGTCAGCAAGATTTAGATATATATATATATATATATGTGTGGATCTTTGACAATAAAAAAGGAAAGCCGAATCTAGCAGATAACATTTGCTTGCAAAGTATGAACTAGTTTAACAGTTGCAGTTGCAGCATTAAATCCAAAAAAATCCAAAAAAAAAAAAGCAGTCTCACGGTGATCTTCATGAGTTGATTCTCTTGATGTGCGGCAACAATCTACGGGTTTATAACATTTGCAAAGTATTGAACTAGTTTAACAGTTGCAGCAGCATTAAATCCGAAAAAAAGCAGCATTAAATCCTTCTTCTTCATGAGTTGATTACTGCAACAATCTACGGGTTGTAAACCAATTCACCTTGAGCTGCATCAATGCACACCCTTTCACCGTGCTCTCCTTCAAGCAGCATGTCAGATAACTTGGTCACAATGTGCCTCTCGATCCATCTTCTCAATGGCCTGGCACCATAATCCTTTGCCTGAAAAATTGGGAAACAAAGGATACACTAAATTAAGTCTACCCATTCATCTATCTATTTGCCTTTTAATGATCTGCGACATAAACATAGTTTTGGGACCCGACCTGTCGGCATTTTATGATGAAAGTCGAACACTTTTATGGGCTGATTTGACTTACTTTCTCAGAACACTTGGAGACAATAACACTAAGAGCGGCTTCAGTGATATCCAAGGAAATGCCTTTCTTTTTCAAACGCCCAGCTACATCCTTCATGAGGTTCCTTGCCACCATCCTGAGTCCTTTATCTGATATTGGATTGAAATCTATTATTTCATCTATCCTGTTCAATAGTTCTGGTCGGAAGTGGCTCTTGAGCTGAAATTTAAAAAAAAAAAAAAAAAAGAAGGTTATGAGTATGGCCACAAAATTGAAGACAACCAATAATGCACATAATAATATCTCCAGTTCAATACCAAACCAAGTGGATAAAGCTCTCTATAATATAATAAAATCGCTGATCTGATCTGTATCCCTGCTACAATGACACTCTAGAAGAATTTTATTTTCTGTTAACTATAGTCAATTCAATTGAATTGTATAGGCTTAAACATAGTTAATGTTTACCATAGTTACTTATATAAACAATGTAAACACCTTTTTCTTTCTCTCTGATATCAATACAATACAATACAATACATCATTCACAGTTTACAAAACATATCATCTATTACAAATCTGTTTCATTATATATGCACATGGAACATACAGAATCGTACCTCATTCAACACAAGATCCTCGTTTGAGTCCGCTGTAAAGCACTGAGCACCAAGATTAGATGTCATTATGATGATGGTGTTTGTGAAATCGACTGTACGCCCAATGCTATCTGTCAGTCTACCGTCATCGAGAACCTGAAGAAGAGTGTTGAGGACCTTTGGGTGAGCCTTCTCAACCTCATCAAAGAGGACGATGTTATACGGACGCAGCCTTATCTTTTCAGTCAACTGGCCACCTTCCTCGTGCCCAACATACCCGGGAGGGGCACCAAACAGACGCAAAACAGATTGTGCCTCCATATATTCTGACATATCTAACCTAACTATCAATTTCTCATCATCAAAAAGCTGCTCTGCCAATGCCTTTGCAAGTTCCGTCTTCCCAACACCAGTGCGACCCAAGAAAAGAAACGATCCCATTGGTTGCTGCTCTCTACCTAGTCCAGATTGCGACCTCCTAATTGCATTCGCGACAGTAACACAAGCATGGTCCTGACCTATCACCCGAAGCTGTAATTGGGCTGCCAGACCATGCAATCTTTCTTTCTCATTCTGACCAACCTTTGTAACCGGAATGCCAGTCATACAACTAACAACCTACATAACATACAATTAAAGAACTCTAGTCATGTCAACATACATTTTGAAAACCATTTCTGAAGCCATTTGGGTTGGAAAAAAAAGGACTAGTTTACCAGTTACCACCTTGTACCACAATAAATAAATAATTGAGTGATACTTAAAGACAACTCTGCTCTTTCAAGATATTAATTAAACCACAACTACCAATTATTTTTACCTTTGCAATGTGCTCAGGGGACACTTGCATTAAGTTGGCATCCTTCCCTTCCAGCTTGGAAATGTCTACATGAATCTTCTGTAGATCATTGTATGTTGCAACTACACGATCCATGTCTATTTTCCTCTCAGCATCTTGTAGAGAGGACATCAGCTCTCCACGTTTCTTTTTTAGTGCCATGATATCGTTGATCTCATCTCCCTTTGGCTGGCTATGGGAATTATGGGAATTTGCTGCATCTACACAAGCCGCCTCAAGTAAGTCAATTGATTTGTCAGGCTGGCGCCGACCTATATGAAGCATAATTAAGCGATACGATAGTTATAAAACTTGAGAGCAATGGATTGGATTTGTCAGAGCATGGGCCACAAAAATTAAAAAAAAAGGGAGCGAAATACTTACTTAATACTCAAATAAAATACTTTTTAGGTAAGGTGGATATGTTATAATACTTGAAGCTTTTCAGCTCATTAAAAGATGACAATGAAGCAAGAAAGTTTGTAAGTGACCTGGAACATTTTGGTGACTTTTAATTTACCACAAAATAGAAAATAGTACTCTATTTCATGGTCAGAAACTCACAATTACAACATTCATATGCAAGTCAAAAACCATGTATTAGTAATTGTCTTGGGCAGATCCCTTGGTAGTACATACATAACATAAAAAAGAGCACCATATGAATTGATTTATCTTGACCCTTACAGAATGGAGGAAGGATGAAGATAAGATGGATAAAGAAAGAATAATAGCGGGATACAAATAAGCATAAAGGGATAACAATATACAATAATTTCTTTGTTTTTTTTTGAGATAAAGATGAGGTAAATGTCTATAAAAATTTAAGATAAATAAGAATAATTTCTTTTTAATAATTACCAGTAATGTAGCGAGTTGAAAGGTGAGCAGCCGACACCAGAGCCTCATCTTGTATACTCAGACCATGATAAGCCTCATACTTCTCCTTCAAGCCTCTCAGGATGGTTATAGTATCAGCTACACTAGGCTCAGCCACATAGACTTGTTGGAATCGTCTCTTAAAGGCTTCATCTTTCTCGACATATTTCCAATAGTCCTCCAATGTAGTCGCACTGATGCACCTTAGTCGACCTTTGCCAAGCTTTGGCATGAACAGATTTGCCACATCATCCATGGAGCCATTATTTCGGTCAGCACCAAGCACTAGATGAATGTCTTCTATGAATAGTATAACCTTCCCTTTTGCATCTTTGACTTCATCCAAAAAGGTTTGTAGCCTCTTGTTTAGAGCCATAAGTTCAACCATGTTTAGAGCCATAAGGTGCGCATCTTGAAGATCAGAGGGAACGTCTCGATTTAAAATTTTCTGTGCAATACCTTCTACTATGGCTGTTTTTCCTACGCCTGGTTCGCCAATCAGAACCGCGTTATTGTTATGTGTGTGTCTACGGAGAATAGATAAGACGTCATGGATTTCCTCATCGCGGCCAATGACCGGATTAAAAGTTCCAGCAACCGCAACCATATCTCGACCGTACGAGTTCATGTGAAAGAAACTAATTGAAATAGGAGGTGACTAGAAGAAAAGATAATCTTTTTTCTCTTATTTACTTGTCTCCTAAATATTGCTGGGTTTTCAAAGATATTGTTGAAAGGAAGATCCAGAGAAGCGAGGTAATTACAAAAGTTTTGACCAAGCCCCTGCGCCTCACAAGAGAAAGAATTCGACACTCTTCTGTCTTGCTATCTTCCATCTAATACCAGTATATTTATTCGAGATATTTCGATGATGATGGAGAAGATCCGTTCTGAGATTCTTATTATGCTATTGATTTTGTCTCTTTTAAATAGGAGATCAATATAATCCGAATTTTACAATAATATTTCAACTTAACAAACTAAAAAATGATTTTCATAAAAATGATATCTGCCAAATTTGGCTCAAATCAAAATCTGCATGTACACATTTTGTCAATCTATTCTAAGCACTTCTTCTGTTGGTTGGGTGTGTTTTAACTTTTAACAGTTCAGAGCTTAAAAGTTCAGAGCCAGAAAATGTGGCGCGCACTCTCTATCAGGTTACAAATGTTTTGTTGGAAAACTCTGTGGAATTGTCTTAATTATTTTCTTATAATAGACTGATCTCCTAATTCGACCTAAGTACTATGCTTGATTGAAAGATTTGTTCATAAGATTTTTTATCTCACAATTCTTCAACATGTGGTTCATTTTATTCTTAATTGATATCAACATAGTCTGTATCCGCTGAGATCTCACTACTACAAACAAAAACAAAGCGTGTTGCAACAATATTTATTAACAATTATTTTGAGACGGACCGTCTAAACAAGTAAGCTTAGAGATGACAAAATCAATATTATTGGGACGCATTCATTTCCAACGCTGTGCAAAACTCCCACCCAACTCCCAAACCGTCTCTATCGATCTATTGAATTTCCGTCAAATTAAGGCCCAATAATAAGTACCAAAAAGGTAATTTAATTCTTGTTTTATTTTACAAAACAATTGTGAGAAGCAAGTAAAACTAAGCAAATCATAAATCATACTTAATCATCTCAAAATCATACTTAAATGGGAAGCAATTGGCAAAGGTTTATGGCGGGGAAACCAGGAAAGAGCGAAAAAAAGGAGGAAACAAGTTTTTCATGAAAAATACAGCAATAATAACCATGATTCG
Source organism: Cyperus esculentus (assembly GCA_030179965.1). NCBI lineage: Eukaryota > Viridiplantae > Streptophyta > Magnoliopsida > Poales > Cyperaceae > Cyperus > Cyperus esculentus. Next base: position 1,830,110 of record JASGLE010000025.1, on the reverse strand, counting down.
AATTTGGTTTGAAATTAACGGAAAAAATTTTCTCAAAAAAGTTTTTTCCGACAGTAAAATTGGAAAACCGCGCTTCACCAAAATTTGGCGCTATGGAAAAATTTGGAGCGAAAGGATACAGCAAATGGGTGTTTCCATATGTGTTGATCTCCTTCCATGAACGGCTAAGCAAATCCGAGCAGCATATTTGAAAATTAAGCAAAGAAATTTCTTTACGTCTTAAATGATCTTCTAATTAGTAACATACCTTTTTTATTTATATTGATTTGACATGTAATTGATAATTTGACAATTAATGCATATCTTCACACAATCTTGATAATAATATTTTGGATAAATTTGATATATTGTCTAAAAGAATTAAAAAATTGGATAAATTTTGACATAAATGTTACACTAAATCATATAAATTTATAAAAAAATTTAAAAATGGAATATTTTTTATAAACATATTCGATCAATTGTGTTTCAAAATTTTATTTAATTTTAGTGTCATTTGACACTCCATCAAGAATTGTTAAATTTAGACTATTCTAATTTTATTCAATTTTAGTGTCACTAATATTCTATCAATTCTGAGTGCTTATTCTCTGCCTTAAGGTAACGTGCCATGAAGCACGTGGTCCGTTGGATCACCTCAAGATTCGTGTAGGCTTGGATCTCGAAGCAATCCAACGGTCTACGTGCCTCATGGCACGATACCTTAAGACAGGCGATGTGAAATCATTCTAATTACTATATAAACTTGATGGTCGTTGATGGATGGAGTATGAAATGACATGATAAAACACAATCGAGTGTAATCAGTGGAGAAGTTGGTTATTAATTTTCGGAAATCACAACAACATAACGGGAAGCGGCACACATGATCACAAATGTTTGGACGGTGATTAATCCAACAACAATTTACACAATTTAATTAGTTTTATATTTTTTAACGTACACCCTATTCAAGAAGAATGAATGCTAATCAGTCATATACCTTTTATATATTTAGCATCTGTAGCCTATTATTTTTATTTTAGAATCTAATTAAATATAACAATTAAGTATAATTCGAATCTGAATATAGCAATACATGAAAAATAATTTAACTAAGGGATTCATTGAGCATAACGAGTTTAATGAGCTGAGCCATGCTAAGCTCAAGCTCAACTCATTAGCTTAACGAACTTAACAAGCGAGCCTAATTTGATCCGATCCCGAGCGAGGCACGAGCGATCCACGAGCTCCAAGCTTTTTTGCCAGCCCTAGACTTTCGTCCATCTCATGTCACTCTGCTTCGAGAGTGCCGATAGGAGCTTAACGTCTATACCATCCAACCTATCCAATGTAAAAGTTGCTCAAAATTTATTTAAAAATCGCTCAACATCTGTTAAAGGAAAGACATAAATGGTGAATAAAAAAGTTTATTGTATAGAATATACAAATTTTATATTCTAAAAGTGTACATAGTTTTCGTGTTGACATTTATACACTTCCATTCAATAGATAATACACGTCTTTTTACAATAAAATTGGGAAAAAGTTTCTAATAGAACTTATGCAAAATCATATTATAAATTCATAATTGAGCAAATGGCATCATTATTGGCAATAAATAATTAAATATTTATCAGTGATATAAAATGGATCACTGGGCCACAAATAGTTTTAGTTTCAACATTTCATGAACTCTCTTTGCGCCTTCTGTTTTCTTCCTATGTTATTACTTTCACCTTCCGCAAAAGAGGAATAAAAATAAAAGTTTAATAAATTAAATGTTTTAATCCAATTCGATTTTTTATTCCCAATATTTGGATTTTCCTAAGAGTGATAATTTTTTGTACTGTTTAGTCTGTTTCTTATTTATCTATCCATCAAGTAAAAGGAAGATTTTAAGGAATCAGGAGGGCTAAAAAAAATCAGGTGGTCAACATAATTGTGTCGAGCTAGAAAATCATCTGCAATTCTTAATAGATATTGGGATATAACTATATATTAATATACGAATAAGAAGTTCATTACTTCATTAGAGCGATTCTGAATAATTTAATTAATCGTAATTTTGGTTCCGTTCATCACCACTATACTCTGTAAAATAACATTGACTTAATCTCCAATCGGTTTCTTATCGATCGATCGAATCGATACATCACTGCAAATTAATATCCAAACGACCTAACAGTCAAAACTCATAAAAAAGTCTTTGTATAATCCAAACCCAAATCCTCAAAAATTCAAAAATCTACGTATAGAACACGTTGTATGGGTGGCAAAACTCTCCTATAAATTGCTGTTACTTTGCTACTCCTATATCTTTAGTCCAGTACTTACTTAACAATGGCATATCAAACCAAGAGCACAACTCTTCTCTTCAATAAAATTCCTTGCGCGTTGCGTTGTGTTAACTAAACGAAAACAAAATTTCTTGCATCTTCTGTTGCGTTATATTAAATGAAATGAAACGCAATTGCGTTCAATGACGCAAATTTGCGTTTGTTTGACACCCCTAGACACATCAAAGGACATCTTTTTTTGTTAGTTTCAAATTAAATTGGACCCCTCAGAAAATAATTTTTTTTTCCCATTCTCTGTTTTCGGCCATTGTATTTGTGGGCCACTATATTATTGGGCCACTATGCAGTGGACACTATTTTTCAGCAACAAAATGAGAATTGTACCAAATAATTACAAATATTTCTGGTTGGCTTGGGCCCTCATTGCAATATTTTTATTATTCATTTACTCAATTTTTTTTCTGGGCCCATTATTATTCCAAAAGATAAAATTTAATGCACCTCAGTCATGCAAATGTCTCTATCAAATTATTCAAAATTTCAAATGTTAGCCGCTTGATGTTATTTGTTCAAATGATATAGAATATACCCATAGAATAGGTGGAAATGACTCTATACCCTCCTAAACTTTCTCCTTGTGACAAATTATTTCCAAACTTTTTTTTTTTGTGACAAACACCCTCCGAACTACCTAATTGTGACAAACACCCCCCAACATCCAATTAATCCTCTAATATTCAATTATGGAGTGCAAAAAGACCAAAATACCCTTGTATGTATATGTCATAATATTTAAAGTATTAGTGCTTTATAAAATTATTATAAAAAAATATTGTTGCATGATATATAACCGGAATAAATTTGCTTACTTAAATATAAATAGACAAATTAATGAAATAATAAACTTTGAATTTTTTTATAACTGAAATTAAAAAAATAATATTTTTTAAATTTATATATTATCATGAAATATATTCTATAACATATAATAACATTTAAAATCAAATTACAAATATTTCATGAGTTAAGATCCAAAAACATACCAGATCACCTCCAAATTACGGTTTATATGGCTCAATAAATTCTTCATATCAAAATCTTATAGCACGCAAAAAAATTTCATTTTTGGAGATTTTTAAGTATTTCTTCTAGATTTTTTAAAATGATACATAAAATATTGATTATTTTATTAATAATGTATAGTTAATTTTAAAAATCTGAAACAAATACTTAAAAATCTCTAAAAATGAAATTTTTTTGTGTGCTATAAGATTATGATATGAAGAATTTATTGAGCCATATAAATTGTAATTTGGAGGTGATCGATTTGATATGTTTTTGGATCCTGACTCATGAAACAGCCCATGAGTCATGACTCACCGTAGCTAGACTCATATTATATGGAGTGTGAAAAGACCAAAATACCCTTGTATGTATATGCCATAATATTTAAAGTATTAGTACTTCATAAAATTATTATAAAAAAAATATTGTTGCATGATATATAACCGGAATAAATTTGCTTACTTAAATATAAATAGATAAATTAATGAAATAATAAACTTTGAATTTTTTTATAACTGAAATAAAAAAAATAATATATTTTTTTAATTTATATATTATCATGAAATATATTCTATAACAGAGAATAACATTTAAAATCAAATTATAAATATAGCTTAATAAATATTTTATAAGAAAGATGTTCAATTACTTATAAATATTTATATCAATAATTATTTTTTTAAATTAGATCTTATGAAACACTAATACTTTAAATATTATGACATATACATACAAAGTCGTTTTGGTCTTTTTCACACTCCATAATTGAGTATTAGAGGGTCAATTGGATGTTGGGGGTGTGTTTGTCACAATTGGGTAGTTTGGGGGGTGTTTGTCACAAAAAAAAGTTTGGGGGAGAATTTGTCACTAGAGGAAAGTTTGAAAGGGGATGTGGAGTCATTTCCCCCATAGAAAATTATACAACTCAGAAACTTCCACTCTTGAAAGAAACATATACCCAAATATATAGTTGCATGTCAACTTCTTCTATAATCTATGCTATGATCTCACTACTTGAACTATGCCATATATATCTGTGATCAAATAGTGGTTTCTCAAACAGAGTCTCCTAGCTATGTTGGAAAAATAGCTAGCTTCTCTTCATTGTTGCTGTCAACACAACATAATTAATGCGCTTGTTTATTCAACGTTCTGTTCACGCCATAAATGCTGGTGGAAAACATAGCGGTGTCCACTCTTTAACTTCCGTTGACCCCTTTATTTGTCAATTGCAATATCTTAATTATTTGTAAAATGAAAACATAATTTTTAACTAAAAAATATATATTGAAAACATAATTGAATGATATTTATTGTCTTAGGGTCTTTGATATTTAAAAAAAAAGAAAAAAAAACAAATATATATTGATATTAGTTAACAATTCGATATATAGTTTTAGCTCGAAATTAAGTATATAATTGTAGCTATAGCAAATATAATTATAAAAGATTGAAAAAAAAAACGTATGCACCGACATACCGTCTAGATCTCTAGGACTCATAATTCGATTGTTCACTTGACCAGATGACAGATGTTCAGAACTCCAGATCTGACTGAGTCAACGGTTAAACACTACATTAAATTAAAGAGCAATGCATTCGCGATTAGATACCGCAATTACAGGAAAATGGGGTCAGCAAAGTGGCTTAGTAGTCCACTCAACATTAGAGAAGGAAAAGGAACCGGACTCAAAATTAGAATAGAAAGATCGAAATTAATACTCGAGCTAGCTAGACGAGTTCAAACGGAATTTTTTTTTTTTTTATTTTCGTCCATCTTTTGCCACTCTTTTGGAGTTCTTTTTTTTTTTTTTTTTTTTTTTTTTTGAGAATACTGATCTGTTCGAGTTCCACGGCCGCGTGCCATACTGCCATCCAACGTGTTCAATATAAAAAGTCGATCAATATATATTAAGGAAAGACATAAATGTTAAATAAAAAATTTATTACACGGAATATACAAATTTTATATTCTAAAAGTAGACATATTTTTCATATTGAGAATTATACACTTCCATTCAATATAAAAATTTTATATTCTTCCTATATGTTATTACTTCCACCTTGCGCAAAAGAGGGGAAAAAAAAGTAGAAATTTTTTTCGAATCCAATTTGTTTTTTTATTCTCAATATTTGGATTTCTTAAGAGAGTATTTTTTGTACTGTTTAGTCTGTATCTTATTTATCTATCCATCAAGTAAAAGGAAGATTTTAAGGAATCAGGAGGGTTAAAAAAAATTCAGGTGGTCAACATATTTGTGTTGAGCTAGAAAATCATCTGCAAAATCTTAATAGATATTGGTATGTAACTATATATTAATATACGAATTAGAAGTTCATTACTTCATTAGAGCGATTATGAATACTTTAATTAATCATAATTTTGGTTCCGTTCAGGGAAGGAGCCAGGATTTGAAGTTGGGAGGGGTCGAGATGCCGTGTGAAACAAAATTTAGGGGTGGTGAAATAAAAAAATCTAGGCAAAATACACAGTATAAGAGCCTAATCAATACAAATTCAGAAATATTGGGGGGTCACACCCCCCTTCGCCCCCCCTTCCCTCTCCGCCCTTGATTCCGTTCATCACCACTTTGTAAAATTACATATATCCCCTTTAAAGGGGGGAAATTTTCTTGGCTCCTCCTTGATTTGGAGCTGGGAACCGTTAGATATGGAGATTCAATGTTCCAGATATCATGCTGAAAGTATCTTTTTTTGTTTATTTTTTTTGAGAAATGATCTCTTCTTATCCGCTTTTATGTGAATTGCAAGATTGTACAATCTATTGAATGTCCCGAGATTTTGTTTAGCTAAAATGAAATGATTTTATGGAGCTTTTATTTTTGTGACATTGTGTGGTTGGTTTATTAGACGTTGAATCTAAATCGCACGTCAAAAGATAGCTTTTCTACTTACACCGGTACAAATATCATAACAGAAGATCTTACGCATCAATGCCATGCATTCAATATGTACTCATACAGTAATGCAATGCTTTTAATATGCTCTTTTTTAGATATGGTTGATTTTATTTTAAATGATATATGTTGCTTGTAAAACTTGTAAGTGCGTCCCAATATTACTCTTTGAAAATTATTATGGGGCTCAATCTATAATCATGAACATGACATATCCTCTCCAATCGAGTGGGATGGAGAAGTTTTCCAAACAAATTAGCAGTACATGTACTTAAGTAGCTAGGTTCTCATTACAAAAAAAATTAAATTAACACAATAACATTTCTTTTTTATTCTAAGATAACTCTTAGGTTCTCATTTATATATATATATATCAGATTATACTAGCAGTTTTGTTATCCAATTATATGATTTTGGTTATATTACTATGCATTGTAGATTTTATTGTTAAATAATTTGACATTATTTTTTTTTAATTTGACAAAATTGTACGTATATTCTCTACTCTTTTATAATGTGGGCGTCCTAGTTTTAAATATAATTGTCCGCCGGGCCGCCGCGAAGGCGCGGTTGGATATCCTAGTTGACTTAAATCTCCAATCGGTTTCATACCGAATCGAGCTTCCTCATGCTACTTTTTCCTACTACGAATATCCAAACGACCTAACAGTCAAAACTCATAACAAACTCACAACAAGTCTTTGTTTAAGTTCTTTGTAATAAAACCCAAAACCCTAATCCTCAAAAAGTCAAAAATGTACGTATAGAACACGTTGTATGGGTGGCAAAACTCTCCTATAAATTGCTGCTACTTTGCTACTTCTCCTACATCTTCAATTCAGTACTTAAACTAACAATGGCATATCAAACCAAGAGTACAACTCTTCTCTTCATCCCTCTCCTGCTATCGCTCCTCGCTGCCTCGGCCCACGCCGGCGGCATTGCCATCTACTGGGGCCAGAATGGCAACGAGGGGACCTTGGCGTCCACGTGCGCGACCGGAAACTACAAGTATGTTATCTTGGCTTTCCTGACGACCTTCGGCAACAACCAAACCCCCGTCCTCAACCTCGCCGGGCACTGTAACCCCGCGGCGGGCACTTGCACGGGGCTCACCTCTGACATCACATCGTGCCAGTCAAAGGGCATCAAGGTTCAATCACATTAATTTTCTTTCATATTCAATTATAAATATGTTAACAACTTTACAACTTTGTGCTTAATTTAATTTGATTCTCCCTTAAAGCTCTTACTATATATGTATATCTAGGGCTGTCAAATGTTTAAAACGTAACAAAATTGAGCTGTATCGTTTGGGACGAAACGAAATAAAAGAACAAAAATAATCGTTTAATAGTAGTATTTTACTGTCAAAATGGAATCAATCGTTCTATTTCGTTTAACAAAACAAAAAAAATGAAACAAAACGAAACGAAACAAAATAACGGAAAACGGTCTACCGTTGACAACTCTACAGTATATCCAAATTACCAAAGTGTATCATTTTAAACTTTTGACCAAATAATAAATTTGTCTAAAAGACTAGAACTTTAAATTAGTAAGCAATTAAATTTTTAAATTTGTAATTATATATTAATTATAGTGATTAAATGACAGGTTCTCCTGTCCCTTGGAGGGGCATCAGGCAGCTACAAGCTGACCTCCACCTCCGACGCGCAAAACGTCGCGACATACCTCTGGAACAACTACCTCGGTGGCAGCTCCTCTTCCCGTCCCCTCGGTAGTGCGGTTCTCGACGGGATCGACTTCGACATAGAAAGCGGGAGCTCGAACTACTACAGCGACCTCGCAACTTACCTCTCAAAATACAGCAGCCAGGGCAAAAAGGTCTACCTCACCGCCGCTCCCCAGTGCCCGTACCCGGACGCGTACCTGGGGTCCGCATTGCAGACGGGGCTGTTCGACTATGTCTGGGTGCAGTTCTACAACAACGCGCCGTGCCAATACGCTAACGGCGACACGAGCAACCTCCTGAGCTCGTGGAACAAATGGACAAGCAGCTTCAAGGTGACGAATGTGTTTCTGGGGATACCGGCGTCGTCTCAGGCCGCAGGGAGCGGATACATTCCGCCTGATGTGCTGACGTCCAAGGTCCTGCCGGCGATCAAGGGCACGGCGAAGTACGGCGGGATCATGCTGTGGAATAGGTACTATGATGTGCAGAACAAGTACAGTGATCAAGTGCTTAGCAGTGTTTAAGATCAATATTTGACAAATGAGTAGTACTACTGGCTGTAGAATAAAATCTATATGACTTATTTAATAATGTGATGTGACTATGTGAGCCCAGGAGGCCGGAGGCAATGAGAAATATATATTTCTTGAGCTAATAAATTAAGAGGGATTTGTTGGCAATATATATCTTGATAATTGTTAGTCTTGACTCTTGATAATTTACTTTTAAAAAATATAAAAAATATTAAAATTCTTCAGAATAAAAAAATTACATAAGTGTTGTTTAACTTATAGATTAATTATATTTCCGATTATATTCAATTTATGGAAGTGTTGCTTAACTTATATTCAAAGACCCATTAAAGTACATACATGCATTAAAAAATATATAAAATTTTGATAAGCCATCAAACGATATTCAAATACATTTGAGGTACTATCAATCTATTAGTTGCATAATATAATACATCCATAATTTTTTTTTTAATATCCATAATCTAATTCCTCGCTATGTCTCGTTTCTGACATTTAATTGGGAAAAAAACATGTTTGTTAGCTTCGGTATTACAAATCCTCTCTATAAGTTTCAATTGAGGATATACAATTTTTCAGTTTAAAATATTTTTAATTATAAATATAATCAATTAATTTTAACAAATTCTTGAGTAATGACACTAATTAACTTTGCAGATAGAAACATTTATTTGTTAATTGAATATAATTGAATGTGTGCATTCAACAGATCAAAGGATGTGGTTAAGGAGTGAAGGACACATCAAAGGACATCCTTTTTTTGTCAGTTTCAAATTAAATTGGACCCCTCAGAAAATAATTTTTTTTTTTCCATTCTCTGTCTTCGGCCATTGTATTTGTGGGCCAATATATTATTGACCAGCAATGCAGTGGACATTATTTTTCAGCAACAAAATGAGAATTGTACCAAATAATTACAAATATTTCTGGTAGGCTTGGGCCCTCATTGCAATATTTTTATTATTCATTTACTCAATTTTTTTCTGGGCCCATTATTATTCCAAAAGATAAAATTTAATGCACCTCAGTCATGAAAATGTCTCTATCAAATTATTCAAAATTTCAAATGTTAGCCCGCTTGATGTTATTTGTTCAAATGATATAGAATATACCCATAGGATATTACTAGTAAACTACCCCTGCTCCGCAAGGGGTACTGTATTAAAGAGGAGATGGTTGCTATATTCTGCTGGCAATAATATCTTAAACCTCATAAAATGAAAATGATATATCTACAATAGTTACAAGCAAAAAAGTTTTTCTTTTTTTTTTTATTTCATAAGATGATATATCTACCATAGTTACAAGCAAAAAAGTTTTTCTTTCTTTTTTTTTTTTATTTCATAAGATGATATGTCTACCATAACGTTTCATTTCTCACAAGAAATAAATTAAATCCAATCCTTAAATATAGTACTGGTTTAGTGGTTTATATTTTGTTGGAGTCAATAAATGATATGGAAATTTGAAGGATGTCTAAAGAATTATTTGAACTTATTTGATAAATTCTTTCAAAAGAAGGCCCAAACGCTATAGCTAACATTTCATGTTCATAAATATACCATTTAAGGAATTAATTTTATGCTGTTCATACTTGACAGTTTGATACATACTGGAAACATGAACAATGGAAGTATTCAAATTTGAATTTTGCTGGTATAAAACTAAAAATTATTGTCCAACTAAAGTTATGATACAACTAATGACTGTGATAACATCACACTAGATGTTATTAAATTCCTTTTCTGTCCAAGCAAATGGGTATAACTGGCAGATTAAAAATATAGAAATGGTAACTATTTGTATTTGATGCCGATCTCATTAAAACGTAAGGGCCCCGCCTCTTCTTTCTTTCTCGCAAGTTTTACAATTATAATCAATTAGGAAGCAATTACTGGCAGGATAATCATTACTCATTAGAAAATAGGCCAAATTTTTGGTGTACCCATCAAAACTTCCTTAATTGTCAATATCCCCATCATGACACTCTAATAGCTTATATCCCCATTAATATCTAATTTACTTTCTTTTATCCCAATTTATTCATATTACCTACCATTTAACTCATATAAAATTTAAAATGACAATTATACCCCTCTCTAAAATGGATCAAGTCCCTTAAGTTTTTTTTTGTTTTTAGCGGTAGTAGATAACAGTAGTGGTTTTTCATATTCATGCTAAGTTAACCCCTTGATGTGAACTCTCTCTTATCTACAATCACCTCTAAAATGAAGCAGACAATTACTAAGGTTTGATCTCTTATAAGCTTCCTTCTTCGAGTTTTGATATCTTAATCTACTCTCTTTAGTAACATCTTGGGTTTCAGCAAATTTAATGATACTCTCTGTAATTTTGAGTTTAATTCGATAAAGTACTAAATTATTTTGGGTGCTTGTAATTTTGAGTTTGTATGACCTCATTATGAATATGCCATTGGTTGAGCCCTGACCCGGTTATCTGGAGAATGTTTTTGGGGGCTTGTAAGAAGCATGGTAACAGTACGTGCTCTAGAAAAGACTGCAATGAAGAAATTAAATGAGATTGAACCAGACAGAAGTGGAGATTCAGTGATTTTATTTGATACTTGTGTCAAAGCGGATAGTTTCGGTGAAACTGTGAAGTTGGCAGCATAAGAGAAATGATTAATATGAGAAAGTCACCTGGTTTTAGCTTAATCACTCCAGATTTTAAAATATCTTATGGGTAGGTATAGGCATTTGTCATTTTTTTTTTCCTGGAAGATGTTCATGTGTCATAAAAATGCCACGAAAATTGAATGACCAGAAAATAAACAAATTTAATATTAGGAGCTGAGACCAAAATTGAAAGGTAGGGAAAACAGAATTATTCTTTTAAATTAGAAGTTTCATCTTTCTAACAAAACCATCGTGATTTTTTCTAACATAATTATTCTTTTAAATTAAGGGACTTGATCCATTTAGAGAGGGGGTATAATTGTCATTTTAAATTTTATATGAGTTAAATGGTGGGTAATATGAATAATTGGGGATAAAAGAAAGTAAATTAGATTTTGTGAAAATCTTAAGATCCCCACGTTCCTATCGCCCCTTATTTTCCCCCTGACATGGCGCAGCGCGTCTGGACGAACGCGGCTTCTCCAGATTCGTCGCGCTGAAATATAAATACCTATGATATGTGGATAAATGTCTGTCTGAGAAATATAAATACCTATGTTATGTTGATGTGAATTGTTCTGTGAAATATAAAAGACAAACATCTATCTCAGAAATATAAATACCTATGTTATATAGATAAATGTCTGTCTAAGAAATATAAATATATCATACTGTTATGTTGATGTGAATTGTTCTGAGAAATATAAAAGACAAACACCTATCTCAGAAATATAAATACCTATGTTATGTGGATAAATGTCTGTCTGAGAAATATAAATACCTATCTCAGAAATATGATCACGTGATCGGGGAGCGCGCGCGTCACGTGGGGGGCACTTGCTTCTGCGCGTCGCACGGGGTCACGCGCTTTCCATTTTTGGAAAACGCGTTCATAATGGAAATCACGTGTTTTCCATTTTTGGAAAGTGCGTTCGTAATGGAAAGCGTGTTTGTCCGAGAATGCGAAATATAAATACCTGGATTTGTGGTATAAACACTTGGTTTCAAAATATAAACACCTAGCGACACGAGTTGTGCAGCGACGCGTTTTCAACATTTGACCGGTCAACATGCTTTTGCCACATGGCGTACTCTGATTGGGGGGATTTTGTCCGGAGATTTTGCTCCGGGTATTAACAGTCTCACCCTTAGATTTTAATGGGGATATAAGCTATTAGAGTGTCATGATGGGGATATTGGCACTTAAGGAAGTTTCGATGGGTACACTAAAAATTTGGCTAAATGAGGAGATTTTTTTGGCGTGTCAGAGAAATTCAATGGGAATCTGCTAAATTTTTGGCATGAAACATAGTGATTGATAATTAAAGCCAAATCAGAGGATTATTGTAACTAGAGCTGTAACTCGGGCTTCGCCCCAAAATATGAATAATGATGATGATGATGTATAATTTATAAATAATAGCACATAAATGTTAGACCACTTTAAAGATTAAATTTTGTCTTAGACATATCATATCATCTTATTAAATGGGGAGAGAGAATAAATATAAACCATTGGATCAAAGTAGATAAAGAGATTTAAACAAAATCAATTGTTAATAGCATTGATGATGTGGCATAGTTGAGGTGTTGAAGAGTACCCATCTTTCTAGTTTATAGATAAGTGGCTGTATGGTTCATTAATAATCTAGAGAGGTCCCACAAGTCATATTGGTCTTCTTCTTCTTTCTTCTCTATAGTCTATACCTAATGGATAGTACTTGTCTTTCAATCAATAGTTGGATAAAATGAAGAATTAATCCACGTAATATCATTTGATCAGTTCATTAAATCAATAATTATTCATTCAATAGATATCACATAAAAAGTCAAAATATGGGCCACTTATGTTAAATTTAATTGATTTAGTTTGAGAAGCGATTAAATTTTGTAACCATGACTTCCATAGGTTTTACATGAAGATGAACCAATCATCAAACAGATCAAAAAATTATTGTTGTTTCGCTTTTCTTAATTAGATATTAGAAAACATGGTCTCAACCAACACATATATACAAAAATATAATTTATGAAACGATTACAAGAACTGAAGCCAAAGATCCATTTATGTTAATAAGCAGTTATAGAAGAGATAATAAATACTTACTAATTGTAGTTCATAAATATGAATGACTACACTATCCTTTTAACATATGAAGAGCTCAAATTAAAAGTTGTACCATAATGTTGGTTGTACACAATTTTTTAGCTGTACACTAGCAATACTCTTACGTGACAGTTCTACTTGATAACCCGGATAAGAGATGGAGACAGTTGCAGGCATGTCTGTGCTTCAATGTGTGGAAAGAAAGATGTAGACGAATTTTTCAAGATCAACAAATGGATACCACCTCCCTCACTGCAGTCATACTTGAAGATGCCAGCGATTAGTTCCATTTAGATACTGATTGAATAGGGCCATCAATTTTCTCAGCTTCCAAAGAACCAAATTAGCACACAGAAAGCTTTGCTGCTCTTCTAAAATCTTTTTTTGTTTTTTTTGGGGTTATGACTTTTTATTTTAGTCTTTTTGTTATTTTTGTTATTTTTTATTCTAATTTTGGAAACTAATTTCTAATATTTGGGAAGCACTTCTCGTGTGACACCAGTTTTAATGAAAACTAGAGGACAGCCTCGCTTTGCTTCGGCAGTAATTATTGAGCTACATAATTTGATAATATTGAGCTATTTGTGTTTCTAATAATATTAAGAGTTCTGCCATTGTATACCAATTTTTGTTTGGAAAAATTGTACGATCAATAAAAAATGTAATGTGTACTCAATTGTTATAAGTTAGTCCTAATTTCTTATCAAAGATTGAAATTCTTCGTTAATCACACAATTCAAAATGTTTCAACTTTTTTTCTTTAAATAAGTTGTGCTATGTAGCACAACTCTAATATTAAATATAGAGTGAGACTATAGTACTATTAATAGTACGGAGTGCTCCGTATTACGGCTCTATATTATGATTTTTGAGGTTCAAACGGTCGATTCAAACCGTTCAATGTGATATCTATATGTTAATGTTGTTATAGACTATATTTTATATTTTTTAGAAATTTAAACTATTTTTTAGATAGATAAAAACTACATTTAAAAGTGATACATAAAACTTGATTATTTTATTAATATTGTATAGTCATTTTTAAAAAATCTCAAACAAATACTTGGAAAATTTTCAAAAATGGAAATTTTTTGTGTCCCGTAAGGTTTTGATATAAAGAATTTATTGAGCCATGTAAATCGAAATTTCGAGGTGATTTGATAGTTTTTGGAGGTTAAGCTCACTGTATATTTGCTCTATATATATTTTGGAAGTAATTCTAATATTAAATATAAAAAAATTATGGTCTTTAATATTCTACCAATGACTATCAAATTTTAAATACAATCAATTCATAAGTTAAAACATATTTATGAGTGTTATTAATTATTGAGACAATTTTTTTCCCATAAATCTAGAAAATCTCTATCAAATTGTTAAAATAATTATTAATGAAAAATATGTACTATATTTTTTTGATGATTTTATTTAGCACAATTCTTAGTAAAAGACATGACGATTTTTTTTTAAAAAAAATCAATTTAAAAACAATTATAAAGAGAGAATTCACTAAAAATATGGCAAATGGGTGTTGCAATTTTCTTTCAAATGGAGAAGCACTTTTACTAAGTAGAGTTAGACTATTATACTAACGTTAGCATTTCGGACCGAAATGCTAACGCCTCAAATTTTATGTTATCTGTGTTCGAAATCACAATTTTTGGTACTCAATAAATTCTTTATATAAAAAATAAATTTTTTTTTATTTTTAGAGTTTTCTAAGTATTTGTTTTGAATTTTATAAAAAAACTCATAAATATTAATAAAGTATTGATGTTTGTACATGCTATTTTCAAAAATACAAAACAAATACTTAGAAAACTCTAAAAATGAAAAATTTTTATATTCCCCAATATTTTCATATAAAGAATTTATTGAGAACCATAAATCATGATTTTGGACACGATAACATAAAATTTGAGGCGTTAGCATTTCGGTTCGAAATGCTAACGTTAGTATAATAGTCTAGCTCTTACTAAGTAATAAGCATACAACATTTACCTTTTTTCACTCTTGTCACGGGGATTGATGTATAAAAGAATAAAGAATCATTATAAGATACAAGAGAAGAAAGAGGGATAAAAGGTCAGTGTGTAGGGCTGGTGTAAATTTATTTGTTCCCTAACAATTTTTTTTTTATGATCCGGCTCACGTGCGCCATGTCTAAGAAAAAAAAAAGTTACTATAGATTCTAATGTAGATTACACTGTAGCTGTGATATCTGAATTTTTGATATTAAAAAATTAAGATATATTTACCTCTGCTACGTGATTATTTCAAATGATTAGGAACTAATTTTTTCATAACTTGCGATATAGGGTAATGCAAAGTTAGAAAGAGAGAAGCATTAGTAATTAGAGTTAATATTGAAATATTAACTGAATCGAGCAAGCTTAATTAGCTCTTGAATAAATTAATACTTGAGAGTTCGAATAGCAATTATATTAGGTACATATATTAAATTGGATGAAGGACCCATGTATGATATGGGAAATTTGTAGGGGTGTATTTGAAGGTTTCCAATTAATTATATAAGAGGCTGATCAATATTCATGTTACCTGCCGTGATTGTCATAGGAAACGTGTCCTATTCCCACTCTCAATTAATTCATACGTGGCTTGTGCTGAGAACTTGGACCTTCTGGAAAATAAGATGACTAAGCTAGCTAGTTAGCTACTTAATTAATTATGTTGTTCTAGTTGCTTCCTTAGCTACTTGAGTCCTGGGTCTCTCTTTCGATATCAAGGGATAAGGGTTTCTCGTTCTTTTCTCTCTTCTCGTGTACAGGTGTGTCGTGTGATGTCTGTGTTGTGAGTCCATGAGAGTATATGTGAGAAAATAAGATCGATGGTGAAACGGTGATGCCAACTTCACAACTCGTATTAATTAAAGAAAGGTCTTGGAGATATGGTAAGTAGAGTATATTTTTAGTGTATAACTGAATTATATTATATATGATGTCCGTAATTGTGGAGATCACTATGTATTTAAATTGATCCGTGTCAATGAAGGTCAATATATTCCCACTCTTACATCTGTTACATGCTCCAAGTTATGCTTCCTTAATAGAAGTGAGTACTGAATATAATATTAAGTGGTATAAGGTGATTACATAAATTGAATTGATCACAAATGAAAACTAATCTAAGTGAGACTACTTGATCTAATCATGCCCCATTAGTATAAAGAACTGTATAAAATATAGTAGATCGGTTTAGACTAGTTCAGCCAAGGTATGGTATATAGCAACTAACAGTTTAAGTGGATGCTAAGCACAGAAATCTCGGTCCTCTGTAATTGTTGTCATTCTCAAAGATACTAAAATTACATGATATACTGATTCAATAGGAACAGACGATTCAGATGTTTTGAGTATTTCGGGTTCAGGGTGCTAACTGGTTGTGGATTGATCAATTGGTTTGGACTCTCGATATATGATTTGTGAAACAGGTGCGGGTTCCAGTTATTTATCAAATCTATGAATTGAACTGAATGCTTTATTTATCGAAATGTTTCTGTGATAATTACTTATAATTACTTATATTGTTGATATACTTGTTATGCGTTGAATTGTGTAAACTGGTATGAATGCTTGCATGTTTGCATGACTTGATAAAGGTAAGTAACTGCATATATGACATTATGCATTTCTGTGTGTTTGTGGATACTGTTGTTACTGTTGTTGCTGTTGTTGTTGTGCTTGTGGTTGTTGATCATTTACCTGGATAGAGATACCGGCAGGAGGTTAGCTACCTCACTATAGCGCTATAGTTTACGGACATGCTTGTACAGGCATGTACGAGGATATATATTTGGATCTCTGGGTTCGTCAGGTACATGAGGATATACGTGCTGGTATGCACGGGATGTGTGTGCTTGTTCTCTGCAGTATCAGATACATGCTGATTGCACAGGTTTGTGTTGGATACAGGTTTGTGTGATATGCATAATATTTGGATTTCTATTACAGGTTTGGGTTGTTTGTGTATATTCTGGTATTCGCTTTGATTTGAGTGAGATAGTGAACTGTTATATGTGGTTTTGCCGGGAAGATGTTATACTGGTTTTGGAAAGGAAAATGGAATGATATTATCGATTTGACGTCTAATTCTTTGTAGTTGCAGGGATAATGATTATCGTCACTGACGTGCACTGTTATGATTTTATAAGCTTTATTCATGTTACAATTAAAAGTGATTATTTCGCTGGTATTCAGTTTAGCTAGTGGATTTGATAAATACCACCGGCTGGAACTAAATACCGCACTGAGAGTGTTGCAGACTCTCACCCGTTCCACTTTTCGTGGGTTCCAGGTTACAGGGTTGCGATGAAAGGACTTGGGGTGATGAAAAGGATTGCGGAAATCGCCACAAGTGATTTCTTTATATTATTTGATTCCACTGTATATAAAAGGGTTTGGGACCTGGGGGTTGCTTATTTGGGAACTGTGGCTATTTATTTGTTATTGGTAAAGTATATTATTGCATATTTTATAGCTTTGTGCTTATCAGCACGGCTATTATTTCACCTGCTTGCCAGGATGTTACAGTTTTTATGGTATTAGAGTAAGAATATGCATTACCAATAACTCACAAGCTTTGGGTATTGAGTGTACGACTGAGTGCGGACTTGGCTTGTACTTTTCTCATTGATCTAAAAGTTCTGTTTTGAACAGTAGAAGTATACACAGTACTACAATATTTGGCTTTCATTAAATTATGAATATAGAAAATTGTTAGACGTAGTCATGTAGAAGTCACATATATGTACATATAAGTACCATTAGTATATATATCACTTATAACACATCTTAAGATTTCATAACGACAAATTTTGTATATAGTATGCATAAAGTTTTAACTATGGTTAGCAATAATTAATCTATAACTCAAAAGTCATATACATACTGTAAAGCAATCACATCTTAGTCATCAAGAGCTGATAATGACAATTGGCATTGTTTTTAGATACTTACATATACAGATCGACCAAATAATATTTTAAATATATTTAAAACAACACATTGATATATTACATGTATCATTAGTATTATATAAAAAAAAAAAATTGGAATAACATGTACTTGTCTAGTTGTGTTAGTTAGTTAATATACTTTTGAAATTAGGGCTAACTAATATTAATAGTTAGTTTTACAGAGAAGTCAGTAGTGATTTACTTGCTAAAGGAAAACCACTGATAATTAATGGAACTATTTATATACAACATGATACTGAATATAAGTCATATCACCAGTCTAATATTATTTATTTTGATATCCGATATTAAAATATCTGTTAGAGATATTATGAATTTCACATTTAAGTATGTGATTAACATGCATATATTTATGCTTATATTTTTAATGGGGTCTATTCACTATGAAACTGGTATAAATTGCATATCTACCCAGTTTACTTTCAGAAGTAAATATTATTGTAATTTAGTTGCATTCTACTACAAAAGAAGACTTATGAAATTTTTAAATTTACACCGAAGTAACATTTTTAGTTTACGGTAAATGTTAAAAAAACAATGGTCTATACGTCTATAGACCAAAATAATTAGATACATCATATAAGATGCAGTACTGTATAATTACTTAGTCGGTATTACATAGACATCCAGTAAGTATATATGTTGATATCACATTATCTATGTCAACTCTATGAATTATATATGTAAAGTCTCTTAAGTAATTTGATATAAATATTAAATTATTTCTTGATAATAGACACATAGGTATTTACACATATTTACACATATATTGGTCTATCTTTGCAGTTGGCCTCATTTTTTTTTATACATATATTAAGTTAGAAGGAAATCAGCATAAACTAGATACTAAATAGTGTAGCCAATAAATTGCATGCATGTATCTATACGAAATTAAATATATATATTCATTCTCTAATAAATTAAATTAAAACGACAATATAATGATGCCGATATTAATTATAAACGAGGAATCACCAACAACATATGAAGTGATTTTATATGCTAATCATATTAAATATGTATGTATCTGAAATTCTAAAAAACAAATTAGCTCAATGCCTCAGAAAGAGTAAAGACGATCTGTTACAAAGATCAATTAATTATGAACTTTGAAGCCATGCATATCTATTCAATGGAAGTTGAGTAACAAGAAGAAAAATAAAGATATTTGAAGAATCAATGGATGACCACATCCATGTCTATGAACAAAGACATGCGCTTCATGAATTGGATGAGCTGCGACTAAACGCCTATGAAAACACTCAGATTTACAAAGAGCGCACTAAACATTGGCATGACAAGAAGATCATGCGTCGTGAATCTCACGAAGGAGACATGGTTCTTTTGTTCAACTCCCGTCTCAGACTCTTTCCTGGGAAGTTGAAGTCTCGATGGTCTGGACCATTCAAGGTGTTAAAATTCTTTCCATAGGCCCTGTTTGGCGCTGAGATAAAATCAGAGTTAAATCTGAAATGGGAGATAAATTCTTATCACCAGTCTCACTGGTGATAAGGTCCCATTGGATTTATCTCTGCTATCTCTCCACTTTAACCTGCTACCAAACAGAGCCATATGGTGCAATTGAGATTTTAGTGAAGATTAGGGTGCATTCAAAGTGAATGGACAGAGGTTGAAACATTACCTCGCTGGCGATCCATTGGAGAAGAAGGCCTCACTTGACCTTCTCGACCCGCCATCGACTGGATAGAAGAATCAGGTCAGGCTTGAGACCTAAAACAAATGCTTTTGGGAGGCAAATACTAATGAAGCAGCAAACCGTCATAATTGGCCAAATTAAAGATACATCATAATCTAGAAGACAACGGATTGCTAAGATTGTTTAGATCACGCAAATTGATGCTTATAAAATTGAAGCAGTATTAATTGGAAAAGCTGAAGATTTCAAGACAAATTGCTTGGTCCAGTGTTTTTAAAGGAGGCTGAATCATACCATTGATACAAATGTTCATAAAAGCTACATGAAATTGAAAAAAAATTCACAGAGTACACATTACACATAATATATATCTGATATGTATACAGACCAGAAGACAAGGTAAGTTGAATAATAAATTGAAGTCTCTCAGTCATTCAGAAAACATATACTTGCTAAAACAGGTGAAAGATTTTCAAGGATCTAAAGATTGATGTATAAGGCTTCAACGACATGATTGAAGGTACAAAGGTTTGGTGTCAATACTGACTAGCCATCAGTTATTGACACAGATCTTATGCAGTGTAAAAGAATTTCTATTTCCTTTTGGATTGGCTATCTGAAAAGAAAAAGATTTGCTTTAGCATTGCGGTACAGGCGGATGCAGTCCAAAAGAATTACTTCATTCTATTTTCAGGAGACGGTTGATTCCTCCTCGAAATAGAAAATTCATCTACTATGCTTCTATGCATCTACAAGGTAAGTAATCACACGATTGTGATACTTCATGATTGTGATACTTGTGTGTTTATATTGAAGTTGAAAATGGTAATCAGTTGATGCAGATTCATGATATGGTTATGATTGCGTTAATTGTGATACATATTTTAGAGTACAGTGTCGAGTACTCTAAAAGGTTAAGGAATCTTTGCATTTTGGTAGACGGTTTTATGAAAAAAAAAAATACGTTATTCCGTTGAAAACCATATGGGCTGTTGGTTGTGGGCTTTGTTTAATGTGCTTGTGAATTTGGCTTTGGTTAAAATGTGAAGTTGTGTTTGTTTAATGTTTAATATGCTTATGAATTTGGTTTTGTTGTGAATGCGCTTCAATATTATAAAATATTGCAATTCAGTTTGCTTTTTATTGTGCTTGAATGAAATATTTTAATTCAATGTACTTTTTAATGTGCTAGAATTGATGTAGTGAATAAAATTATCTGAATTTTATCATGTTTTAATGCTTGTAAGATTGTAATTCATCTCAATTCAAACGGAACATAAATTTTCGTTTTGAACGTTCTTCCATTCAATTAAAAATAAAACGGAATAAAAATTTGTGTCGTTATCCAAAATGGAATAGAAATGAAACAAGACATTTCCGTTTTCGTTCTGAACGTTTGCCACCCCTACGTGTTCACAAAAGATGGACGATATATAGCTAGAAATCAGGAGGTCAACATATATTATTGTGTCAAGCTAAAAATCATCTGCAATTCTTACTAGATAGTCTAATAGCTCAAATGGTAGCTAACTAGGATGATTTCTAAGAGGTTATGGGTTCAATCCTCTATTAGCACAAAAATAAAAAGTTTAGGGTGGAGTATTCCACTTTCTTCAAAAAAAAAAAAAAAAAAATCATTATCACCACTTTGTAGAATTACGTTGACTTAATCTCCAATCGGTTTCATACCGAATCGATGCATCACAGCTGCAAATATCCAAACGACCTAACAGTCAAAACTCATAACAAACTCACAACAAGTCTTTGTAATATAACCCAAAACCCTAATCCTCAAAAAGTAAAAAATGTACGTATAGAACACGTTGTATGGGTGGCAAAACTCTCCTATAAATTGCTCCTACTTCGCTACTTCTCCTACATCTTCAATTCACTACTTAACTAACAATGGCATATCAAACCAAGCGCACAACTCTTCTCTTCATCCCTCTCCTGCTTTCGCTCCTCGCCACCTCGGCCCACGCCGGCAGCATTGCCGTCTACTGGGGCCAGAATGGCAACGAGGGGACCCTGGCGTCCACGTGCGCGACCGGAAATTACAAGTATGTTATCTTGGCTTTCCTGACAACCTTCGGCAACAACCAAACCCCCGTCCTTGACCTCGCCGGACACTGTAATCCGGCAGCGGGCACTTGCAAAGGGCTCACCTCTGACATCAAATCGTGCCAGTCAAAGGGCATCAAGGTTCAATCACATTGATTTTCTTTCATATTCAATTATAAAGTTCATATAACAACAGTTCATTTTTAATCAAGCGAATCAGATTCGATAAATCAAATATCTCTTATTACTTATATCCCAAGAATACATTAAAACTATTTGATTCAAACAAATGAACAACTCATATTTCTTTCTATCTATAGAAGAATTCACCTTATAAATATATTAACAACTTTGTGCTTAATTTGATTCTTTTAAATGCTCTCATTATTAAAATCCAAACTCCAAAGGCCATAGTGTTTCAGATTGAATTTTGACCAACAACAAATCAATTTGTCTAAAAGACTAGAACTTTAAATTAGTAAGCAATTAAATTTTTAATTTTGTAATTATATATTAATTATAGTCATTAAATGACAGGTTCTTCTGTCCCTTGGAGGGGCATCAGGCAGCTACAAGCTGACCTCCACCTCCGACGCGCAAAACGTCGCCACATACCTCTGGAACAACTACCTCGGTGGCAGCTCCTCTTCCCGTCCCCTCGGTAGTGCAGTTCTCGACGGCATCGACTTCGACATAGAGAGCGGGAGCTCCAACTACTACAGCAACCTCGCAACTTACCTCTCAAAATACAGCAGCCGGGGTAAGAAGGTCTACCTCACCGCCGCTCCCCAGTGCCCGTACCCAGACGCGCACCTGGGGTCCGCACTGCAGACGGGGCTGTTCGACTATGTCTGGGTGCAGTTCTACAACAACGCGCCGTGCCAATACGCGAACGGCGACACGAGCAACCTTGTGAGCTCGTGGAAAAAATGGACAAGCAGCTTCAAGGTGACGAATGTGTTTCTGGGGATACCGGCGTCGTCTCAGGCCGCAGGGAGCGGATACATCCCGCCAAATGTGCTGAAATCCAAGGTCTTGCCCTCGATCAAGGGCACGGCGAAGTACGGCGGGATCATGCTGTGGAATAGGTACTATGATGTGCAGAACAAGTACAGTAATCAAGTGCTTAGCAGTGTTTAAGAGGGGCAGTAGCTGAGAATGAGTACTAGTATAATAAAATCTGTGTGACTTATCTAATAATGTAATGTGATAATGTGAGCCCAGGAGGCCGGAGGCAATAAGAAACATATATTTCTTGAGCTAATAAATTAAGAGTGTTTATCTTGATAATTAATCTGGACAATTATGCTTTTAAAAAATAAAAATATATTAAAATTCTTAAGAATAGAAAAAAAAATACGTTGTTTGACTTATAGATTGATTATATTTCCAATAATATATTCAATTTACGGAAGTGTTATTAAACTTAACTATATTCAAAGACTCATTAAAGTATATGTATATAAAATTTTGATAAGCCATCAATCGATATTTTAATCGATTGACATTTGTAGCACGATCAATCTATTAGTTAAATAATACATCCATACACTTTTTTTTTCATTTTTAAGATTTTTTATAATTTATTTTCAAAAGTTCTATTGTTAATTTCATCAAGATAAGATAAGTATTATAAATTGACCCTCTTTTTAAGAGCTAGACTAATATAAAAACGTTTGCATTTCGCTCCGAAATACTAACGGTTTAAATTATACTTTGTCACATTTGAAATTTCGATTTATGGTCCCATTAAATGAATCATATGAAAATACTTGGGGATACAAAAATTTTCCATTTTAAAAATTTTTAAAGTATTTGTTTTGGATTTTTCAAAATAACTCTAAAATATTAATAAAATAGTGCTTGTTTGTATATGGATTTTAAAAAATCCGAATTAAATACTTAAAAAGCTTCAAAAATAGAAAAATTTTGTATCCTACTATTTTTATATGATGAATTTAATGAAAACAATAAATCAAAATTTCGAACTTGACAGGATATAATTCGAACCGTTAGCATTTTATTCCCGTTTTTACAATAGGTCAACTCTCTTCATAAACTAAAGAACTATAATTAATGCATTTGAAAGTTTTGTGGCATGGATCGGGCAACTTTTAGTGCAAATTAATGCATCCAGTGTGAAAATCTTGAAAGCAGCAAAGTTTTACCAGTCAACTAGTTCGTTTAGTCCAGGATGGGGACAGGTTTCTTTTGACCTAATTCCTTCCTTGCAAGTTGCAATGGTCTAAGGAGAAGACCCACAGAAGACTATATGAAGAAAAAGTAAACTAAAACTTTATTAAAATTCATACAATGGATAATAGAATAAATAAAAAAGATTGCAAAGTTACTAACACTAATTTTATTTTTATTTTTTTTTATATCTGGTAGAATGAAATAAAAAGTAAATGCAAAGCTTAATTTTATGATAAATATTTTTTTGTCTAAATTAACAGCCAATAATAAATCTTTCATTTTTTTTAAAATATATAACATACACAAATGAGGCAAAAACTGATTGAAAGAACAAATAAAGCAATTTAAAAGTATTTTTAAGTATGATTTTTCTGTGTAATTCGTATCTTAATCCTTTTTTTTTTATAACAAAAACGAATAACTTAATATATAGGAGATGCAATATTTTAAATCATTTTAAAATAGTTTTGTACATGATTTTAATTATTCCCTCCGCATGCTAAACTACTATTATATTTGTAGAGTTAGACTATTATACTAAATGCATTTAGCCAAATTTAGATACAAACTACACACAAAATCGTACCAAATGCATTTAGCCAAAATCATTTTATGCTGATTAAAATTTTCCATCTCCTACATTTTAAATTGTTTATTGATGCAAAATAATAGCTCTAAGATTTCAATTACATACAAAATCATATGTGAATTAATGCAATCAAAACGCACTAATTAAAGTTGTTAATCTAAAATACCAATTACATCGTTATGTCAAATCATCTCGGAAAAGCAGTGTACATATATGTGGTACGATGAATCGCATAGAATATTTTGTTGATTAGTTTTGGGTCTTTGATTTTGATGGATATCATATCATCTGGAACTTCAAGAAGCTCAATCCGCAATCAGCTGATTTCGTATATCTAATACTCCTATCAAAAGAAGCTAAGAATTGGATCCTCCATTAATGGTCATAGTCTAACTCTTATCTTAATCTCTATCCATCAAATCAGTGTTATCATAACCGGACCGGACCGCCGGTTTAACCAGAAAAAACCGGAACCGGAACAGTTTCCGAGTTGATTCTTTGATTGGACCGTACATGTAAATGAACCAGTAAAAAGCGTGCTAACTCCGGTTAATTAGCCGGTTTTCAGAAAAAACCGTACGCGGTTTCCGGTTTCTGAAGTTGGCACACGTGAATGAACTCATCGAGGGGAGAGATGTAAATCCAATAAAAAAAAAGGCTATGAGCCTTGGATGTTACAGCCTATGATCTCACGAACATGTCTCAAGACTCCAAATCTTTTTTACTTTTTCGAATTTCAAAAAAACATAGTT
The DNA here is from genome assembly GCA_030179965.1 of Cyperus esculentus. Classification (NCBI taxonomy): domain Eukaryota; kingdom Viridiplantae; phylum Streptophyta; class Magnoliopsida; order Poales; family Cyperaceae; genus Cyperus; species Cyperus esculentus. Next base: position 1,804,625 of record JASGLE010000025.1, on the reverse strand, counting down.
GTTTATAGCATACACAGACACATTAATCATACATGATTCTATAATAAAAAATTATAATTATTTTTCAGTTACTGTACTATATTTGAAGGTTTGAAATTTTCAAAAAAAAGTTACATTTTTATTATTCATGACCATAATATTAAATAATTTCAAGAATGTTACATTTATCAAAGAAAATTCGGATCTTTGTTTATAAACTAATATTGTAATCTATTTTACAAGTAATTTTATTGATGTTTGTGGACGTTGTCACTATTTCAAAATATATGAGTAGGTTTTTACATATACTTATACAATAAAAATAATTATTTTATTAACAATCTTTAAGTCTAATATCTTACAAGTATATTTGAGAAAACCAACGGTTGAACCGGTTGACTCAGCGATCTGACCAATGACCCATCGATCCGAAGCTTTACCGGGTCGATGTCCAGTCCGGTTATGATAACATTGCATCAAATAATGAAAGGCTTACATCACATCCATTTTCTATTGTATTCCCCTCCATTTCTGCCTCATCACAAAATCGAAGTTGCGAACTTTTGGACTGACCTTTTAAAGCATTGACTGCTAAAGTCACAAATCCATTTATTCTCTTCTATTCTTTCACCCTATTTAGCTTGAATGCAAAATTAAATTCCCCGCCTCTAATATAGAAAACAAGTAAATATATCACATGTACTGTTTGTTGACTAATTGCGATTCAGCATGGAAAGCCAGCCTTTTGAACTTCGAAAAGGAGTTGGTATTCAAATTGGCAGCCACCGCCAATTTTTCAAAAAAAAAAAGAGATGGTATTTGGTACGTAGATCCAAATTGGAGACCTAGGAAAAGACAAGATGAGAACAAGACTCGTATTTTGGTGAAAAAAAAAAAATGGTAGCGCAGAGTTTTATCATAGAAGATGGTAGATCAGGGAAAGTTACGAATGTTTTTCACTACAATTATATTTCAAGATAATTTAACCAAAAAAAATAGTTATTTCAAAATTTTCAAATGGACTCAAATAAAAAGAGATATCTAATTGCCTGTTACATTGTTTCATTAGAAAGGCAATAGCTGCTACTAGCTTATCTTTTTTTATGTTAAGTTTTTTATTTTCAAATATAATTCTCCTTTGTAACTTTTTTTTTTTTTTTAATAACATTAAGAGTGTAAGCTGCAAATTTTTAAATATTTAAAAAGACTCCTAATTAACCGGATTTTGAACCTACAACCTCCAATATAAAAAGCATTAGGTTAATCAGATTTTGAATTTACAACCTCCCACACTAAGAGCATTACATTTACTATCAGATCAAACCTGATTCTCATCCTATATGTAAAATATTATTTTCGGCTTCAAAAGTAATTTCGCTGTCATGACAATGCATGAATAATCTAAGGATGACACGTTGGTAGCTGCTACCAAATTTTCTACAAAAAAGGAACGATCGATCGACGAAATATTAGTGCGCAACAGAAATTTGCAATTACTTACTGCATGCAACGTACGTTCTTTTTGTCAGGTTGTCAAATTCAAGCGTGATTTAAGGCATAATCACCGAGGTGCGTTTGGATTGCTATAGAATAGCACTTTAATCGGATTAGCAAGCTATTCCTAACTTTTGTGTGATCCAAACACATATATGCTAATTCGGATTAGTCTGAATAGTGGCTAATCGGCTATTCTTTGTAAAACATGGATTAGCACCATATTATTTGCTACCATCTATCGCTATTCCAAACATACAAAACAACATTTTTACTATTCCGAAAAGCACTAAATTTCTACTATTCTTTAACTAATCCAAAAATCACTATTTTTACTAATCTCATCTACTATTCTCTATTCCTCTATTATTTCACTAACCCTTGTACGATCCAAACGCACCCCAAAAGTACATCATATTAGCTGGGTCAACGATGATATTCTTCTCTGGAATATGATTTAAGCTTTATTTCTAAACTACTCGTCTGTAACTGTAAATCTGCAATATTGTATGCGGATGTTGTAATATTTGAGACTTTCAGTTCAAACCATCGGCTGAACTATCACTAGATGGAGATCCAAACATAATGCGATTGGGTTTTTTTTCCCAGCTTACATGCCAGACCCAGAAAGGCCCGACCGAAACCCAAAAAGGCCCAACCGATGCCTTTGTGGCTGTGGCTGTGTACAGCAGACGGCTGATAGGACTTGGTAGTAAACCTCTATCTGTGGTTATTGGCCCTGTTCGGTTGCAAAAAAAATTATGGGAAGGGAAATGATGGGTGTGGATTCCCTAGTTGTCATATGATGGGTTCCCAATCAAAATGAAAAAAAAATAATTAGGTTGGAGTTGATTTGTTTTTTTCCAAAATTTTGTATAGAAATGGGGGTACAAAGGGGTAACTCAACCCATCCCAATGGGAATGAAATGGCATCGAACGGGGTGAAGGGAAAAAAATTCCAAACCCATCAAAATTCCCTCGACGTCCGAACAGGATTTTGGCATTTTACTTTTCTCGTTAAACTAAAATTTGAATTTGTTCCGTTTTCAATATTTACATTTCTCTTTGTATTGCAAAGGGTGCACACACAAAAAGTGTTCCATGGATTACTTGAATAAAATTCTATGTATATGTTGATTTTCAAATAAATGCACGTATGAGATGTATGAAGAAAATAATCACCACAATATTGAAAGACAAGCACATTTATATATAGGCTAATTCTGCTGTGGATTAGATGAAATATGGGTTGTTTATTATTTTTTTTTTTTGATGAAAGTTGTTCATTATTTATAATCGGATGGTCATAATATATCTTTTAAAAACAATCAAAGAGACATAATTGATAAGAATTGCTCGATTCAAAATGAAATGTTGCTTAATCGATACATAGCAGAACCACTTATATATAATGTAAAGAATTATACTTTGAAGAGATTTGTGAAATATATATATATATATATATTTTTTTGAGAAAACTATAAAATAAATTCTGAAAACAATGAATGAGCTAGCATTTCACAAATTTGGGGTCAAAGGCACACCAGCTAAGTGGAAAGTTCGTTTGATTTATCTTAGAATCATATCACATGCCAGTTGACCTCCAATAGATTTAAAATCATGTTACCAATTTAACATCAGCATGTGATTAACCAGTTACAATACCAAACAGCAGTCTAAAACAATTTAGAGAGCTTAAACTAAAAGTCTTAGAATTTTTAGGAAGAATCTTGGCACATTGCCAATCAATGGCACTTCTAACACCTGATAATTGGAAACAGAAACAGATCAGTGAAGAGTCCAATTAAGAATTAGTTAACAAATAATTAGTAGTTGAAACTTGAAAGAAGTGAACAAACACTGAATTCACTCTATAAATACAGCACCAAATGCAAGTACTCCTCCATCATCCAAAGCAACAATCATTTGCATTCCACAATGGCCTCCCAGTCCAAAGCCCCCTCTCTGAGTCTCATCCCTTTCATGATCAGTCTCCTCATTGCCTCAGCCCAGGCCGGTAAAATCGCGGTCTACTGGGGCCAGGATGGCCGAGAAGGGACCCTCAAAGCGGCATGCGACACGGGATACTATTCCTATATCATGTTGTCTTTCCTCACCACCTTCGGCAGTGGCCGAACTCCAGTTCTTAATCTTGCCGGCCACTGCAATCCGTCAAGCGGTGGTTGCAAAGGCCTCACTACTGATATTGTATACTGCCAACGCAAGGGAATTAAGGTCTATTTTCTTTGTAAATTCAATATTCAAAACTCCATGATTAACTAGAATAATGGGGTCATTTTTAGAATAATAATGTATTTATAGATTATCTGATATTTGACTGAGAATTCAAAGTGATATGAAGAATAACAAATAATCTGTTGTATATACTTTATTTTCCAGATTTTTCTTTCTCTCGGCGGTGGTGTCGGGAGTTACTCCCTTTCGTCCCAAAATGACGCAAAGAATGTGGCAAACTACCTCTGGAACACCTATCTTGGTGGCCATTCTGCCAACCGACCGCTCGGGAGTGCCATCCTTGACGGTATCGACTTCGACATAGAATTAGGAGGCACAAACTACTACGAAGATCTGGCAAGGCACCTCTCGGAGCATGGCAACAGTGGCAAAAAAGTCTATCTCAGTGCTGCTCCCCAGTGCCCCTACCCCGATGCACACCTCGGGAAGGCACTCAAAACCGGGCTGTTCGACTATGTTTGGGTGCAATTCTACAACAATGCGCCGTGCCAGTATACTACTGGCGACGCGACTAATTTGATTAGCTCATGGAACACTTGGGTTAACAACATCAAAGCCACAAAATTCTTTGTCGGGCTTCCGGCGGCACAAGATGCAGCAGGGAGCGGGTATGTCCCACCAAAAGACCTTAAGAGTCGAGTATTGCCGTTTGTGAAGGGGTCGAGCAAGTACGGCGGGATCATGCTCTGGAGTCGATACTTTGACCAGCGCGATAATTACAGTGGCCAAGTTAAAAGTTCGGTGTGATCGACACCTCCAGCTCCATTACAAGTGCTTAATTGATCGTAGTAGCATTGGCAATGCCATCAAAATAATGAAAGAAATATTGTTATTGTTTTTGTGGGTTTTGAATTGTGTGACTGTGTGAGTGATCAAAATAGTGTAACGGCCCGGATTTTTACAAAGAGCAATTTGAGCCGTCCGCCGCGCTTTTCAACGCAAGGCGTCAAAACAAGCAAGTCAACAATACAAATTTCATGTCACAATTAAATAATACATTTTACAACATAACATATTTTTATGAATATACAACAATTTAAAACAAAATACAGCGGAAGTCTTTAACATAATTACGTAATTATTAAATAATATTCTTGATAAGCAAAAATAAAATCTTCATCTATGTGACAACTCAGCAAATCCTTCCTCACCTGCGAAAAAAAAGGCACAAAGGTGCGCATGAGAAACCGAGTGTTTCCCAGTGCAAAAAGGAATTCCAACAAACGGATATGTAACAATCGAGATCATTTATCAAAGTGTATTCATCGTTTAATTAAAAGCCAATTTAAATAATTACTTGTCAAATTAAAGTCTAGTTATTTGGTCATCCCATATTCCTAATCCCGGTTCTTGGTTACTGTCCCAATTCGAACATACTATAGTCAAAGACTGGTACGAAACTATATGAATGTCAATCAATAAGTCGATAATATCAATCAAATCAATTACTTAATCAATGCTATCGTCGTCGAACTAATCCCTCATCCAGCGTCCCGGATCAATCAACAAAAGAGGCAATCAACAAAAGAGGGGGGAAGAGACACGGTTCCGTGAATTTCTCGCAATGGGGGGCTAAAGCCCGAACAATGGGACAAACGAAGCGATAAAATCGATAGTCTCGAATCAAACGATTACCATTCTTTCAAAGGGGCCAATTAATCAATTGGATTCTATTTCTCATATCAAATTTCAATTATTTCCAAATTACAATAATCAGGTTTAAATACGTTCAGTATACTTAAAACTATATTAACATGGATACACTGTTTCGGTTTCTACAAATATATTTATTATTTTCTCAATGACCTATGATGTAAAGTTCTGAATATCTCAATATTTATTAATATCACAACATACTATATCAAATATACCAAATTATAGCAGTCTGTATACTATTCATATTATGTCTAATTGATACATCAAATTAAAAGTCCGTAACCAGATTTTATCACAAAACTTATGTACGATTTAATTATTACACTCACAACAGAACATGTCATGATATCTATTTTAAATAAACATATTTAAACCAATTAAGACAATCAATTAATTAAATTCAATTATGATATCAAATTTCGGAAGATCAATTAGAAACTTTCGCAATGTCGGATAATCAAATACAACTAGAAACATTGCAATTCAATCAATATTTGATCGTTTTGACAACAAAACGATTGAGACACGGATACGAATAATAAAGTCAAACGGAGACCACGCACCTTCAATTCGTATATCCGTCGGCCGTCGCTTCGATTCGCGTCGTCTCGATTGCCGCTTGAGCGTTCCATATTCCCGACCGTACGTGCAACACCAGTCTCCTTCTCTGCACGTGCACGACCTCGACCGGCCGGCATCCATCCTCCTTCCGTCGTCTTCTCGTTCGTACGTGCGAGCCCGACTAACCGACCGACCGACCGACCGACTCCCGGCCTTGCTCTTCCTCTCACAATCTCTCTCTCTCTGTTTGCGTATGGCGCAGGAAATAGGGTTTAGTTTCTAACCTCTCTGTAAATACTATTATTTGTCCTTCTGTTTTCTTTGGGTACGTTTGGATCGGTAAGATTAGTACAAGAATAGAGGAATTGAGAATAGTAAGTAGGAAATAGTGATTTGGATTAGTGATAAAGGATAGTAAAAGTTAGTGCTATTCGAAAAGAATGAAATGTTGTTTGGATTGTATGTTTGGAATAATGATTGGATGTATTAATAAAAATAATGGATCTTTTTTTTTTATTTCTCTCTTTTGCAGGTTATTAGTTGTTATTTGCTTTGAACTCTTATTTTAATGATTCTATTTCACGCTTAATAAAATATTCATTATTAATTAATCTTGTTAAATAACATTAGATAAAAGTATGAGAAAGCACTAATAATATGAAATGATAAAAATCTATCCAAAACTTTGGTCTGAGGCAAGCAACAACAGAGAAATGCAGTTTGATGGTATGAAAATAATTTCTCGTTTAACTAAGTTGAGTAGCCGGCAACCAATTTGAGATTACTGTAATATCCTCATTAGGCAACCAATTTGATATTACTCTAATATCCTCATTAGGCAACCAATGGTTTAACTAAGTTGTCATCACTCATGGAGGAAGCCATGGCCCATGAGGCGAGATATGGAGTCAAAAGGTAACGTCCAAATTAATGAAGCTTCGAGGTGGGTTGATGGCGAGGGTCGAGGGAAGAGAAAAATGGTAGGCAATTGGGGTGTCTATGGCATTGTTGTGGCGTCGAGAAGTTGGTAAGATTATCGACAATACCAATTTCAAGTTCTATTGACCGGAATCTGTGGAAGAATGGCAAGCTCTCTTATTTATTGTCTTCTAAACTTTTCTCTCTCTGTCGTTGGGAAGGGAGTGAGGAAATTAATTTAATAATAGGTCCTAGTTTTTTTAAGGGAAGACTTTTCCCTATTCTTGCTATTCCAAGTTTCACCAAAATTAGTAGATTAGCACTAAACTGAGCTATTCCGAATAGTCAATTATTTATTTGGATTGCATGTGAATGAGAATAGCAATTGCTATTCTGAGAACAACTCTATTCTAAGCGATCCAAACATACCCTTTGTGTCGAGTGGAACAGGGGAAGGGGCAGGGCCGCAAGGGAAATAGAGTACTGGTTGGGTGGTTAGGTTATTAGATTAATTTGCTCTCTGGGAATTATGGTTACTTACACATTCTGTACTTTATATCTTTTCCTTTTTTTTTTCCTTTTTAACGTTTAAATTAAACGAGATTGATAATTAACATGACTAAATATGAATGGATAAAAAAAACACTAAGCGGTTCTGAAGAAGTTTGCATATATTTAAATTGTTCAAATTGTTCGGATGAATCAAATCGGACAGTTATAATTTAAATGACTATGAAAAAAAATGTATATGAACAGAGGCAAAGAAATAACTAAATGAATAGCTACTCGTATATTTAAAAGATGTGCCAGACCATTAATTTGGAGTATATATATGTTTAATTATAGGATTATTTTCTTCAGATGTCCAGTTTTATTATTTTTATTTTCTTTTCAGCATCTATTTATAGCCTACTATTTCTATTTTAAATCTTAATTAAATATGATAATTAAGTAATTTTTTTTTTCATAGCTAAATATACCAATATATGAAAAACAATTTAACTAATGGATTTAAATCATTAAACATGAAATTCAAAATTTTGGGATGTTACAAATAGTAATGTTGGTTGAAGTCTACTTGATAAGTATCATAATATTGTTCTAAATTACAAAATTATATGCAGTAAGAAATGTTTGGAATAATGGATGTTGTTACTTAAAAGCATTTGTGTTCTAAATGGTGGTGGTTGTAATTTTTATTTCCTGATTAATTGTTAGACTGTGATCTCTCCCCCCTATCCAATTAAGTAGACTCCCGCTTTCTTTGTCCTATCATCATGATTCTTTGTTTTTCATGCATGCCCTTTCTTATATCAACAAATTTAATTCATGTTTGTAGGTAGTGTACGTTCTCGAGAGGCAGTTGAAACCGATCGAGTCTGAAAGTTTTGAAGCTGCCTCCATTGTGGGGAATTGGGATTGTCAATGTAAGAATGTTAGGAAGTATTATATTAAGTCAAGTATATCCATTTAATTATCCTAGTACATTTAATTATCCTCGTAGGTGGACTTAATATGTATCTGGAGGCAGATCATGCTCACCACGATATTTGTCACATGGCGGGAGCGCTGTACAAGAGTGTTCAGAGACAAATCCAAGCCTCAAATAGTCATATTGAGAGAGATAATTCTAGAGTATAGGTTTTGGTTTGGCAATTAGCTTTTAACCTCTGTCATATGTAAATTGCTACTCCTCTATTCTTTCCGTTTTCTGGTCCCTGCAGCTGGGGGACCACCCTTGTAACTCACGAATTGAGATCACCTAACGCGCTGCCAATTTGGCAGTGACCCTTATTTGAAAAATGGAAGGATTTGATGTATTTGTAAACTTTGTAACTTTAGTATAATGAGCTATGCTCTAATTATGTTGTAAGGATTTGAACAGAGTATACAATATTGGTATGGTAATTCCTGAATTACGGACCTAGAATATTTGAATTAAGAAGTCTTTATACCATATTTTAATATAATAATTTCCTTGCTTTTTGCATAAAAACCTGTAAAATTTGCAATTTTACAAAAACCTCTCCAAGGGATAGTATCCCTTACAACCAAAACCTTCTCAAGACAGTTCATGTCAGATTGGCGTTTAATCTCTAGCAGTGACGATTACAAGGAAGCTCCAAACGCAACACCCTCTCTTGGAGCCCCTGCAGTCGGCTTTGCTAAGCTTGAAGACGTGACAGACAGAAACGAGGCTGTGAAAACAATCATAAAACAAAACAACCTCCTTATTCAGCTTCTGGTCCAAACCAAACAAGATCTTGACAATTGTAAAACCACAATCAACGAGATTCAACGAAAACTTACAGCACAAAAAGAACCAGAGTTCCACATAACAGACGCTATCTCGAACCTTGAGGCAAATTTGAGAAAATTGTCTCTGGGTGAGTCAGCCAAGCCGAAACCTCGTCCTAAAGGTCCAATTTATGTATTCAAGGATCCCCTCAAAATCCTTGCAGAAGAAAAGAAGAAGGGGTCAAAATGAGTTCAACTAGGACTCAAACTGTTGTTGAGCCCAGACCCTCAATCTCTAACCATGAGACTCAAAATGAAAGAACCCCCTCGGTCCAAGACCAGATATGTGGCTACAGACTGGGTCACAGACTCCGTCATCAAGCCCAAAGGATGTTGCCCAGGCGAAACAATGGCTTCAGATGAACACTGGAGTCAGAGATGGACTCGAATACTGAGCTGAGTTTATCAAATTTCAGACAGGCTCAGAATGTTCTGGCTGAAGTTCTCTATCAAGTCGGATGGAATCAATCCCGAAACAGAGTTTACCAGCATAACTCTAATGAAAGAATTTTGGTGGCTGGTAGCCAATAGCTAGAGCTACCATTTATCACAAATGAGTCGTATGAACGGCTCAGGCAATCTGGTTTCCAGCATCTACACATCGGGATGATTATGGTGAGGCTAAGCACGTTGCATAAGAGGAATGCAGGTGTGAATGCGTTGGTGGTATTCCGAGACACAAGGTGGTCTGATGATCGATCTATCATATCAACAATGGAGATTGATCTCACAGGAGGTACCCAACTGGCGTACACGGCACCTGATCTAATGATGAGTATCCATGATTTCTTTAATCATATACAACTGGTGGTGCAAACTCACGGATACGACAATTGGCAAGCTGGAGAAAGCAATCTGCTTATCTCTAGATCTCTGATTGGAAGACTGTCAAACGATAGTTTCACCAGGTTCAACTACAACATACAAAATGTTGCTGATCACCTAGCAAGTCATGGTGTGCAAGCAATACCCGGAAGGAACCAAAGTACTGCAGAACTGAGAGGAAGGCAGTGGACAATACGACCACCCGAACTGGCACAAATCCAAAACCCACAAAGTGCACACTTCCGAACAAGAACAGATGGTTTAGCTCAAGTACAATTCGGAGATTATGCCCCAACTAAACTACAAACGGAGGCAAAGAAAGGTGCAGCTAGGGAAGATATCCACAGTGATGAAGAAGAATTCGTAAATCTCCTAGAGGAGGAGTTTACGGATGATCAGCAAGAGGATGACGATCAGGATGATTTCTTGGATGTTATCCAAACATTGGCAGCCCTACCTAGGGAAGTAGTGTCCCACCCTGACTATTGCCCTGCATGGGATATGTCAGACGATGAAGATGAAGATGGATTCATTAATCCATTTGCGGAAGTTGGTGGGAGTATACCCAATTCTTTCGCATTCTCAAAGACCAGTACTCTTTACCCGGTATCAATACAATACTCATGAAGGTGGGCAACTCAAAAATCTACTCAAAATTCGATTTGAAGAGTGGATTGCACCAGGTGGCTATGGACCCATAGTCCATAGAGTGGACAGCTTTTGTTGTCCCAAATGGGTTGTACGAATGGCTGGTGATGCCATTCGGATTGAAGAATGCTCCAGCAGTATTCCAAAGAAAAATGGATAAGTACTTTGCTGGTACCAGTGATTTTATTGCTGTTTACATTGATGATATCCTGGTATTCTCTGAAACTGAAGAGCAACATGCCAGGCACTTGGAGGTGATGCTTCAAATCTGCGAGGCCAATGGACTAGTCCTTAATCCATCCAAAAAGAAGATTGCGGTTAAAGAGATTGAATTTCTTGGTACAATTATTGGCAACTGTAAGATCAAACTTCAACCTCACATCATCAAAAAGATCATCTCATTCAGTGAGTAGAAATTGAAGGAAAAATCAGGGCTTCACTCCTGGTTAGGAATACTCAATTATGCGCGATCTTACATTCCTAATATGGACACACTGCTAGGCCTCCTCTATTCGAAAACCAGCCCACATGGAGATAAGAGATTCAAACCCTCTGATTATGAATTAATCAGAAAAATCAAAGAAAAGGTGCAGAATTTGCCAAATTTGGGGATTGCACCTCAGGGATCGTACATCATCTTAGAGACAGATGGATGTATGGAAGGATGGGGTGGTATATGCAAGTGGAAACCCTTCAAAAATGATCTCAGAAGTTCTGAAAAGATCTGTGCCTATGCAAGTGGGAAATTCTCGGTCATCAAATCAACCATTGATGCAGAAATTTTTGCATGCATGGAGACTCTCAAGGCACTAAAGATCCATTATCTGGATAGAGAGGAAATTACGCTAAGGACTGATTGTCAAGCAATCATAAGTTTCTATAACAAATCAGCTCAAAACAAACCATCAAGGGTCAGATGGATAAACTTTTGTGATTTTATCACGGGGACAAGAGTCCAAATTAATTTTGAGCATATAGATGAGAAACTTAATGTCCTAGCAGATTCTCTTTCACGACTAACTAATTTGAGCATTTTAGGATGTCTGACGCAAGAGCAACAGGATTATCTAGTGTTATGGAAGGAAGCACTGTAGGAACAATTGCAGAACAACAGTCTGCAGAGCAACAGTCCACAGATCCAGCATCTGAATCAAGTGATGATGAGTATGTTCTCCATGGAAGCACACTCCTGGAATGGGAACGGGTGCTCTATGAGCTTGAAAAGCCTCAGAGCTGGGACAACTACCAGTTGTGGAATGCAGGAGAAATGGAGCGGCTCAAGAAAAAGTAGCTCATGCGAGCCTTCAAAGAAATAAGTAATTTAAGGATGATGTTGAAGGCAGAGTATAAGTTGGTTTTCCCTTACAGAGGCCATGACTCAATGGCTGGTGATGTGGAGCCAATTTTGCGTAATCAGTTGGAAAAGGTAATGCATGCAGAGGCAATAATAGAGCCAATTGCGAAAGCAGATCGCATTTGGATTATCTAGAGGGCTTTGGAAAGTGGTGAACCCATAAATCAAAATTATTAGAGACAGATGATAATGGAATATCAGCTGTCTCACTAAGTTTGCTTTAATAATTCAGCCAGAGAGTATGGATAACCGCTGGCTTTGTTTGTTTTTGTTTCTTTGTGTGAGTCATCATCTATTATTGAGGAGTAGTGCGCATTACTGTACAAAATAATGCAGGTCATCTTTACTTTTGCCTAGCTGTGTGGTTTTCTTTAAGGTTTGGCCTACATGTTTTGGCCTCTTTTTCTTTTTAAAAGATTCCCACTAAGGATAGTGGCGAATACTTTAGTTAGTGGTTTGGCACCTTTCGGTGCATTATTGTACCTTCAGTAGTGGAGCTTGTGGTAATCCTTTAATTTTGAGTGACAATGGGGCCCATAAGCGCACCCGACTCAAATTATTGAGATACCTTCCCCCCCTTATAAATATGTGTGTTTTAGAAGTAGCAAGACACGCAGAAATCATCTGAAGTCTTACTCTTCTCTCTTGTATAATACTTCTAAGTGAAATAAAATTTCCGCTTTCCACTCCTAAAAACTTGTGTTCTTAGTAACCAAAGTTTTGAAGTTTGGAATGACCCTCTTTCAACCTGGTATCAGAGCAAGGTTTTAGCAAGATTCTAGCAAGGTATTAATGGCTTTCTAAATTTCTATATATTCTAGGAAGTAAGGACGGAAATACTATACTAAGATTGTTATTCTATTCATTTGTTTACCCAAAATTAGGATGCTATATGCCAAAATATTGAACTATATTAAAATTTTGCAGTTTATATTCAAATGTTGAATAATATTTATAATGGTCTATGAAATGTTTATGTACAAGTAAAAGGTGTTTATATAGCTTTAAAGGGTATTTATAAAAACCTTAGAAGAGTTCATGTACAATTAAAAGCTATAATATACCATAGGTGTAAGCCAAGAATTTAAAGGATGAGTGGTAATAACTGTGAAAAGATTCGTACAAAAGTATCAGGCCAGGCCGTAGATAGACGCAGAGGCAGGAGGCCTTTAGTCTTGTTGGAACCCATCTGGTTGAGTTAAATCTGACATACAAAAGACCACACAATAAGAAAAAGGCAAAATTTTGAAAATTTTCCATTTTTGGTGGCTGCAAAAATAGCAGCGCAGCAGGAGATCCTCACCCTTAACTCACACATATTTAAAATTTGAGGGCTTGACCCTCATCTTTTTTAGCAAAAAAAAAAATATGTATATGGAGGAATCATATCACTTGGTGGAATTTTGATAGCGGAGGACGCAACCGACGGTAGTAATTAATTTAAAAATGCCCATCAAGAATGGAAATACATCACAACTGCTGATGTGCTGCAAGTGCAAGATGATATTCAATGCTTCAGATTACAAGATGTAGGGATAAGGTATTCAATGTTTTCACATATGGGCCATAATTTTGTCATATTTTACGGGACTAGGTATATTTTTATATTCTTATTCTTATCCTTACTACTTATAAAAGGAAGAATTTATTTTACATATTGAAAAAACTATCTGTTCATAATGATTTTCAGCTGTTAGATCAAAAGACTTGGTTCAATCCTATCCGTTCACAGATGAAGCTGGACTTTCGATTTTCAGACTAGAGCGCGCAAGAGGATACGCGTATCCTTACCTGTCTTGCCTTGGAACATGGAGCGAAAAAGCAGCGGAGGAAGAGGAATAACGCTGGGCCTCTCGAATTACATTACAACCAGTCCAATAAGTGGTTGGGTGCCATGCCACACATGGACCATTGGATTTCCTTGAGATTCGTGCAGGTCTGAATCTCGAGGCAATCCAATGGTCCATGTATAAATTGAGTTGGCCCTAACGCGAGGAGGATAGTGCTGGCCCGGACGCGAGGACTGATGATCTGATTGAGTTCGTGCAAAGAAGGAGAAACGATGGAGCGGGCATTGCTCACGTCCATCCCAATACTGACTGATCATCTTATTTTCAATTTTTAAGTCTCTTAAATTTTAAATTATAAACAATGTTAATGTATAAATTGAGTTGATTATTGATATTTTCAACTTTAAAGGGAAGTGTAGTTTTGAAGGAACTAGTAAAGAGTCCACGCCTTGCTTTGAGTTGAAATTGTTATTTTTTATAATAAATTTTAAAAATAATATGTAATGAGTTTTAAATTAAGAAAATTAGTATAGGCTTTAAATTTTAATGGGTTAAGACATTAAAGTACATCAATGGTGATGATCAATCTAAGTAAACAATTAACGGCTGAGATTTATTCTTTGGAGAAGATAAAACTTCTATGTCAAAAAATCTAATCACCAAAATTGATGTGAACTTCTATAATTTTCTTGCCAGAACTTAATTAGAAGTCCAATCATGAATAGAAAATGGAGGTGGTGACTGGTGTGTACTGTATTAATCAGTGCTAATGAAGAATCATTCCTATTTATATACTATTGTTAATCACTCGTCCAAATGGTCGTTGCACAAAGTCTTCTTGGCAATGCAGTACGTGGCATTCTGATTTCAATAAAATATATAACTGATTGATTTGGGATCTTTTCAAGTTTCAACCGAAATCACCTGGAATTTCGATCGACTTCACATGTCCCGTTGAAAAATGAAAACTATACATATCCATCCATATCATATGGAATTCTATGCCGGTGCTTAAATCTCAAGAATGTTAGGAATGCCAAATCAGCTGACAAATCAAATAAAAAAATATATCCACATATTGTTCGTTGACTCATAATTCAGTGTGGAAAGTCCAAAGGTAGCAGTTGAGGTGAAGAAGCAATCACCAGGTGAGGAGCAGCTTCAGATTCCTTTGGGATTTCATATCCCCTGCTTGTACTACATTGTGCACTTAACGACGCGAGCCCCTTGGATTGTCTCAGATTCGTGCCAGCTTGGATCTCGATATGATACAATGGCTTATGCCGTTTATTGCAAAATGCATGCAGTAAGTTAGAGGATAAGCACTCATCACAACTCTATTACAGATCAGCAGCTAAACTAGGTTTGTACTCGGTGACAGTGAGTGAGGTAATGAGGAGTTATTTCCAACAAAAAGCTTGTTAATTTGCAAAACTCTATTTCGGGCTCTAATGTCCGTAAAGCAGGCTAGCTTTTGAGCCTGTTGTCAAAGATTACCGGTATGAAAAATCTGTACAAGAGATTGCTTTCAGAAGCTCTTTTTATGTGTACAGCCTAACCCATAATCTCAATTAGGTGTAAGGCCCGAATATGTTCATGTTATCATTTATTCTAAAGTAACATGCTCGCTTGCATGGATGATTATCGTCTAACATAGGTCATGTGCCATTCGCCACATGGTCTGTTGGATCTCCTCTGGATTCGTGATTGTCCGAACTCTGAAGAGATTACACCGAATGCCGAGGAGATCCAACGGTCCATGTGCCGAAAGGCACATGACCTATGTCAGACGATAACAATTTGCTTGGATGAAGTCACATTCAAGCAAGGCTTTGGCCTGACTCTGACTATGCAATATATGAGTTGATAACTTGATATGCATTGACAAATATCTTTGCGTCCATTGAAAAACCGTCCATACGTTCATAGATGTATAAAGAATGTAATAGATACATATCGAAATGTAAACGGATACATTCTGAAATATAACCTATGGGCACTATATACAACATTTATAGATGCTAGGTAGTGGGTATTAAGAGCTGTTGATAATTACGGCATATCATGCAGCTGAGTTCAAAACTTCAATTATTCGCCCTCTTTTGTTAGATTGATCCAGAAGCATTCTATACCAACGATAAACTCTAGGTTAACAGTCCGCTAAGCAATATTGTGATCACAAGTCACAACTCATAATTATCTATTAATTAAGCCGTTGCTAATCATGAAAGCAACTGGTCATATGATCATATCCAGTAACAATTATCTTCCATATAATATCCTTAGAAGAAGTGAAAAACACACTTCACTGCCCTATAAATACAGCACCAGATGCAAGCACTCTCTTCATCCCTAAATCAACAATGGCCTCTCAACCCAAAACCCTCTCTTTGATGCTCATCATCCCTCTCTTGATCTGCTCCCTCTTGGCCTTGGCTCAGGCGGCCACCAATGTAGCTGTTTACTGGGGCCAGGACGGCCGGGAAGGGACCCTCAAAGAAGCATGTGACACAGGATTGTATTCCTATATTATATTGTCTTTTCTCACCACCTTTGGCGGGGGCCGTACTCCGGTTCTCAACCTTGCCGGCCACTGCAATCCGTCGGGTGGCGGTTGCAGAGTCCTGTCTACTCAGATTACATACTGCCAACGCAAGGGAATAAAGGTCTATTTTCTTCATAGATTCACTGTTTAACACTCAATACTTGAACCCAATAATGAAGTGATTTTTTAGTATAATGGTTTAGTCAACTAGATACTGACATTGATTATCTACAAATCAAATCCCATCGATTGTGCTAGATTTGAATAAACAGCATAACATTGTCCCGATGGATATAATATACTTGTATAAAAAGAGTGCTACCTGGCATCTATAGAATTAATGAACATCCATAGTAGGTTACAAATTTGATGTAAAAATTACAAAATTGATATAACCGTTACAAAATTTCAGATTTTTCTTTCTCTCGGTGGTGGTGTTGGGAGGTACACACTTTCTTCTCCACAAGATGCAAAGAAAGTGGCAGAATACCTCTGGAACAACTACCTCGGCGGCCATTCTACTAACCGACCGCTCGGGAGCGCCGTTCTTGACGGTATCGACTTCGACATAGAGGTAGGAGGCACCAGCTACTACGAAAACTTGGCAAAGTACCTCTCAGATCATAGCACTAGGAGTAGAAAAGTCTATCTCAGTGCTGCACCGCAGTGCCCATACCCCGATGCGCACCTTGGGAAGGCACTTAAAACCGGGCTGTTCGACTATGTCTGGGTGCAGTTCTACAACAACGGGCCGTGCCAGTATTCGAACGGCGATGTCTCTAAATTGCTAAGATCATGGAACACTTGGATTACCAACATTAAGGCCACAAAGTTCTTCATCGGGCTGCCAGCTGCACCTGCTGCAGCCGGAAGCGGGTACATTCCACCAAGCACTCTCAAGAGTAGAGTGTTGCCCGTGGCGCAGAGGTCGTCGAAGTACGGCGGAATTATGCTCTGGAACAGATACTATGACAAGCGTAACAATTATAGTCGTCAGGTGAAGAACTAGCTAGTGCGCGCGATGACGTACACCGGCCGGCCGTCGGCTTCATGACAAGTGCTTAACTAATTAATTAGCAGCAATGGCGTTATATTACCATCTAAATAAATGATTGGTTAATAAGTGAAACATGTGTTTGTTGTGTATGGAGTATGAACTATAAATATGTGTGACTGTATGTGTGAATTATTAGGTAACTGTGTTAAGTATGGTGAATTAAGCTAAATAATTATGTAGTAATAAATGGTTGAAACGACTATTGTATATAATAAATTAAGCACTTGTCAGTTATTATAGTACTTTAATGTCTTGGATTATTTGTATGATTTATTGATTTATTCCCAGTACTGTTTTATACGATTATGAATTGATCCATAAATATATTTAAACTAAATTATGATCACAATGTACATGAAGTAGCTAAACATGCATGAATCGATGGAACTTTTGAGTCAATTTTCTAATGAATTAGATATTGTAACGTGTGTTCGTGGATACATGAATTACATATATATCACTTTACAAAACAGAAAAATTATTCATCTATTCCGTCTAAACCATCAATAACATATGAGCTACTACAAATCGAACTATTATATTAATACGACTAACCTGATCTGAACCTAAACCCGACTCACCCACCCGATTTACCACCTCTACAACTAGCCACTTGTGATCTCTATAATGAAATATGGAGGCTGCCCCATCTTCTATTAGGAGATTTATTCCTTAGGAAAAATAGAATTTTCATATAAAAAAATCCAATATATTTGTATCAGAAGTAATGATATGATATATCCTCGTACGTACATGGACTTGAATATGGAAGCAATCATATTACGTGGGCTATGGATTTCGGAGGCAGCAACCTCAATAGAATTAATATCTTAGAATCATATCACATGCCAGTTGACCTCAACAGAATTAATATCATGCTAGTATGTTACCAATTTAACATCAGCATGTGAATATTAACTAGTAATTAACACTACCAAACATCCAGCAGCCTAAAACAATTCAAGCCTTAGAATGTTTAGAGAGAATCTTGGCACATTGCTGATCAACAGCACACATAACACCTGAAAATTGGAAACAGAAACAGATCAGTAGGAAATTCCCATTAAGAATTGATTAAGAATTAGTTAACAACTAATTAGTAGTTGAAACTTGAAAGAAGTGAACAAACACTTAATTCACTCTATAAATACAGCAACAAATGCAAGTACTCCTCCATCATCCAAAGCAACAATCATCTGCTTTCCACAATGGCCTCTCAGTCCAGAACCCCCTCTCTGACTCTCATCCCTTTCATGATCAGTCTCCTCATTGCCTCAGCTCAGGCCGGTAAAATCGCTGTCTACTGGGGCCAGGACGGCCGGGAAGGGACCCTCAAAGCGGCATGCGACACGGGATACTATTCCTATATCATGTTGTCTTTCCTCACCACCTTCGGCAGTGGCCAGACTCCGGTTCTTAATCTTGCCGGCCACTGCGATCCAGCAAGCGGTGGTTGCAAAGGCCTCACCACTGATATTGAATACTGCCAACGCAAGGGAATTAAGGTGTATATTCTTTGTAACTTCACTGTTTAACATTCCATGCTTACCTCATATAATGGGCTCATATCCTTACTATATATAAAAACATATTGGAAAAAATGATATGAAAGGGCTATCTTCCCCAAATAAGAAACATGAGCCGTTAATCATTTTCTTGGACAGATCAGAACCGTTGATTTACCTTAATGCCCGTTGACGGTAATGTCTCAGCCCATTAAAATTTAAGGCCCATATCAATTTCCTCAATATAAGACTCATTACCTATTATCTTAAAAATTTATTATAAGAAATAACAATTTTAGCCCAAAGCAACGCGTAGACTCTTTACTAGTTTAGAATAATAATGTATTTATAGATTGTCTGATATTTGATTGAAGAATTCAAAGTGATATGAAGAACAACAAATAATCTGTCATATATACTTTATTCCAGATTTTTCTGTCACTCGGCGAGGTAATGTGTCAGGTTCATAGGCAGAACGTCTTGGTGGTGTCGGGAGTTACTCCCTTTTGTCCCCGCAAGATGCAAAGAATGTGGCAGAATACCTCTGGAACACCTACCTCGGTGGCCATTCTGCCAACCGACCGCTCGGGAGTGCCGTCCTTGACGGTATCGACTTCGACATAGAATTAGGAGGCACCGGCTACTACGAAGATCTGGCAAGGCGCCTCTCGGAACATGGCAACGGCTGCAAGAAAGTCTATCTCAGCGCTGCTCCCCAGTGCCCATTCCCTGATGCACACCTTGGGAAGGCACTTAATACCGGGCTGTTCGACTACGTCTGGGTGCAATTCTACAATAATGCGCCGTGCCAGTATACTTCTGGTGATGTGTCTAAACTGATTAGCTCATGGAACACTTGGGTTAACAACATCAAAGCCACAAAATTCGTTGTCGGGCTCCCAGCGGCACAAGATGCAGCAGGAAGCGGGTATATCACACCGAACGATCTCAAGAGTCGAGTATTGCCGTTCGTGAAGGGGTCGAGCAAGTATGGTGGGATCATGCTCTGGAGCCGATACTTTGACCAGCGCGATAATTACAGCGGCCAAGTGAAGAATTCGGTGTGATCAATGGACTCCTCCGGCTCCATGACAAGTGCTTAGTTGATCAATTAGTAGCATTGGCAATGCCATCAAAATAATGAAAAAAATATATATTGTTGTTTTTGTGGGATTGTAGTTGTGTGACTGTGCAAGTGATCAAATAGTAATATTGGTTTAAGTCTACTTAAGAAGTATGAGGTAAAATTGTTCTAAATTATGCAGTACTTAAGAATTGTTTGAAATGGATGTTGTTGCTTAAAAGCACTTATGTTCTATTTTTTTTTTTTTTTTTGAGATAAAAGATGAGAGTTAAGCCACTCAAATTTAAATGTCCATAAATAACTCCCTCCAGGTTTGAAACCCGTGACCTTCTACACAGGAAGCGTTGTCCTTAGTCACTAGACCAAAGGCCGGTTCTCGTTCTAAATTGTGGTTATTGTAATTTTTATCCCTGATTTTTAGTGTCTCTCTTCCCTCTCCAATTAAGCAGATTCCCTTTTTCTTTGTCCAATATATCATCATGATTCTCTCTTTTTCATGCATGCCCTTTCTTGTATCAACAAACTAAATCATGTTTGTAGGTAGTGTTCTTGTGAGGCAGTTGAAGCTTGACTCTGAAAGTATTGAAGCCGCCTCCATTGTGGGGAATTGGGATTGTGAATGTCTCAGGAAGTTATTATATTAAGTCAAGTATATCCATTTAATTATCCTAGTACATTTAATTATCCTCGTAGGTGGACTTAATTTGTATTCGGAAGAATCATATCACATGGTGGAATTTTGATAGCGGAGGACGCAACCGATGGTAGTAATAATTTAAAAATGCCCATCAAGAAATGAAGAATGGAAATACATCACAACTGCTATTGTGCTGCAAGTGCAAGATGATATTCAATGTTTCAGATTACAAGATGTAGGGATAAGGTATTCAATGTTTCAGCACAGATGGGCCATAATTTTGTCATATTTTACGGGACTAGGTATATTTTTATATAAGAACTATATAGGAAGTGTAGTTTTGAAGGAACTAGTAAAGAGCCCACGCCTTGCTTTGAGTTAAAATTGTTATTTTTTATAATAAATTATAAGATAACTAGCATTTGACCCGTGCAATGCCCGGGATTGAGAAATTAAAATGTCATTCTATACAATATTTTATCAAGAAAAAAACAAAACTGTTGTGAATACATGCTTATCGTATAGAAATTAGGGAAACAAATATAGATGGTAGAATTAGACTTCATTTTCTGACCGATAATTTATAAATGTAAAATATAGATATAGTGGAAACCATGAAAAATAAATGAGCAACGCAATGAATACAATACCCATAAAAATAATATAAATAGGAGGTAATACCAAGTATTTATTGTAAGTTAAATTTACAATTAAGAAAAATAAACATTATACGAACAGATCTAAATAATAGATGCATCGTAAATCAATGAAAGTACTAAAATGAGGTACTTCAATTTTGACAATAATGTTCAACACCATGGCGGTATTGAGGGCATGCATTTGGATACAGCTGAAAGAAATATTTCCAACTCCAAAACTCATTAAGAATACTTTCTGCTAAAACATGTTGAAATATTCATACACTTTTCCTTAATATTTTTCTTGGTTTAATTGTAGTCAAAAGCAGGTCCCAGTAAGATTAGTGCTTTCTTTGAGGTTTATTAAGGGAACTAAAAAAAGTCAAAAATCTTAGAGCAACCAATGGTGTAAAATACTATTGTACAAAATATGGATCCATATATGCTTTCAATTCTAGGCAATTGATTAGGGATGCCATGAAAAATTAGACCAAACATGAAATGGAATACATCAGCATGTTATCTTAGTAAATATTAGTGCACCAAGTAAACCCAAGGACAGTCCGATCATCAACCATTGCTCCATAATTTTACCTGGTTCATCCATGTAACACACTCTTATTCCATAGTTTTGTTCATCAGACTTCACTCTTTATAAGACCCCGTTACTATGTTGTTACCTATAATAACAATAGAAATTACAGAACTGAAGCAACACTGAATGCACTAATTAATACATACGCATAAAGATCCCAGCATATTTATTGGTGATTTAATTTCTGTTAAAAGTACAAACTTTTTAATTTTATATAATTCATCAAACTGGAAAAGAATATAAAATTAAGCATCATTCTATGAAATACATACAGGAGAATATAACATGGAACAATTTAGACATTGTTTGATGGCTTATCAAAATTTCATACATTTTTTAACGGTTGTAATTTAACGGATCTTTGAAAAGCTATCAAACGTCATTTAAATTAAATATAATCGGAAATATAATCAAACTATAACTTAAACAATAGTTCCGTATTTAAAAAATATCACAAAATGCAAAAACTTACTTTGAATTAATATAATTATCGCAAAAAAGACTTTTGTAACTTCTGTCAGAAAGTTAACACTGATGGGACTAAATTGGAATTTCCCATCCACCTTTGACATGTACACCAAAATGGGCTGCAAGATATAGGAAAAGACAGAGGCAAAATTATTTTAATTGTAACAAAACTCGACATGAAAAATTACATAAAAGGTTACATTTACACAAACCTAAAGCATTTCAATTGTAAAAACATAAACAAAGACATGATTCAAACTTGTTAGCGTCTATTTTAGATTTCTAAAACATAAATTGTAAAAACATTTAGAAATAATCTATATTGGTGTCTTTTAGATTATTAAAAATATAGAAATAACATTTTCATCAGCAAAGATTACATTTGGTCCCATCAATGAATTATTATTAGGGTCGATGCCATCCTATACTCTTGTTGCACGGCAAATCAAATTGACTGTGCTGTCTTCATCTAGGTCCTTGATGAAAGTCCTCTTAATAGTGTTGTTATTTTTGCCTTTGTTCTTCATCCTAAAAAAACATTATAATAGAAGACACCAATAATTAATTTGAAGTTCAAAATAATGATATATTATATAACTTAAATGAATCAGAACTATACAAAAAAATGTAAGCACATAATTTCACATAAGCAAATCGTTGGAAATATCAAAAAGAAAAAGAAGTGGTATGTGTATTGCAAAATTTAGCACATACCAGAATTCTCGCTAGCTTATAAAACTCATGCTTTCTAAGGTTTCTTATGCCAATTTAAAAAATCAATTATCTACTATGACATGACAACAATTACTGATAAGCATTTAGTCCAAACTTAATGTTTATATATTATAGTAGTATTAGAGTACACCAAAAAGGAACCTATAAAGGGAATCAACACATGAGACTTATTGCTGCACATGAGAAATACTGAACTTGTTTTTTCATGCAGATACTGTGAATTGGATTATGAAAGAAAATTTTAGGTAAAGCAGAGTTGACTGTTAAATTTGAATATAATTAATACAACAGTCATTGAACTGCACGCTGTATATACATGCGTATATAATCAGTTTCTGAATTGACAATTAGCATCAATTAATGGTATTAACACTGTCTGAAATCCAAATCAATTGTGCAACATTTTGAGTTGAAGTGTTACTTTTAATACTAATTCATAATAGTATGATATATATATATATACCTCATATATATAAATTTGAAAAACTGTTTAATTAAAAAGAAAAGAAAAAAACACAAAGAGGAACCGGTAAACTGGAAAGATGATATAAAATTGTACAAACAGAAGTGTTTTGGAGGTTGTTAACAGGATACATACCAGTATTAGTACAGTTTGACTATATTTGAGAAAAATTGTGGTTCTGGTATACGTACTGCAGATAAAGTTACCCCAATGTTAGTTCACTACCCACAGGTCCAATTTACCGTTCTGAACAAAACCCCCCACCCATGTCTTCTTCTCTCCTTGCAAGGAGGATACACTCCTCCAATCTCTTCTCCTGAATTACCTCCCAGAAGCACTACCCAGTACATCTGACCCCTCTCTATGCTCCCTCCCCTTTTTAACCCAGACCCAACATTGAAAGAAGGCGACATTCGATTTAACAAAATTGTGTACAGATTATAGAATGGATGAAATAAATTAATAAGTGCATAATTGTCATGGAAGGACCGAAAACCTTCGAATTAACAATTGAATTGAAGTGAGTAAATGGAAAGGGCAGAAAAAACACGAATAGAGGGAGTGAAATTAGCAACAATTTCATGGCAATTAAAGGACAGATGTAAATTCCAACAAATTATCAACCGTTAATAGAGAATTTAATGGAGTTAAAGGGAAACCTGTGGGAAGAGAAAGGGAAATGATGGTCATCCAATAGGAGATTGCAAGTACAATGGGAATAAGAACTTGTAAGTCAAAAATGAAATAACAACAAAAGTAAAAAGGGAAGAACAAACCTGTTATTTGGAGGCGCATGAGGAAGGCCGCTTGAGCCTGAAGGGGACAGCAACGATGATTGTCGATGAAGGAGGAGGCACCAAAAGTGTGCTGGACTGAAGTGCAGAAAAATGAGGCGCCCCTAAGTCTGCTTATATATCAGACGAAAGGTTGCTGTTGAACACATTAACTTTGGGCCTGCCTATTACGGATTGGAAGATTTATTGTGTATGAATCGCAATTAGACAATTTGTTGAAATGACGTGGCTCATTTTGGAAGCTTCAATTTCTTTCACTTTTCTTTAAAAGAAGAGATATGTAATGAGTCTTAAATTGAGAAAATTAATATATGCCTTAAGTTTTAATGGGTTCAGACATTAAAATGCGTCAATGGTGATGATCAATCTAAGTAAACAATTAACGGCTGAGATTTATTCTTTGAGAGAGATAGAACTTAGAACTTTCATTTCAAAAAATCTAATCTTGTTTTATGAGGAGTAAGGATATATTTTTTTCATAAATATTTAGCAATTTGTGGTGTGTATATGTATTCAAGTAAATAGACCAAAATTGAAGTGAACTTCAATAATTTTCTTGCTAGAACTTGGAAGTCCAATCATGAATAGAAAATGGAGGTGGTGACTGGTGTGTACTGTATTAATCAGTGCTAATGAAGAATCATTCCTATTTATACTATTTTTAATCACTCGTCCAAATGGTCATTGCACAAAGTCTTCTTGGCAATGCATTAAAAAGGAATGAGAAAAATGAGATTGTAAGATATAAAGCACGGCTTGTGGCACAAAGTTTTACGCAAATACCGGGAGTTGATTATGAAGAAACGTATTCACCTGTAGTGGATGCAATAACTTTTAGATTTTTAATTAGTCTCACAGCACTGAAAATCTTCACATGCGTCTTATGGACGTAGTCACAGCCTATTTGTATAAATCACTTGATAGTTGATAGTTAAGAAAATGGCCCAAATTGGTTTAGACCCATTAGACATCTTATTGTAACATTAATATGTAAAGACTCAATGAGAATGAGAAAAAATTGAAGTTTCTAGAAAATTTGAGTTCCTTCTAACTCTTTCTCCTCTTGCAAAACCTTCGGTTGCCGGGGAGGCCGGTCGGCAGCCTCCCCCGGCTGCGCTCTCACCGATCTGTCGTAACAAACTGGTATCAGAGCTGCCGCTGCTGCCGTTATCCAATCACGGACGCTACCGTTGCCGTTGCCGTTGCGGCCGTCGTTGTTGCCGCTGCCGTCACCGCTTTGCACTCTCTGATCGCGGATGCAGCATCGCTGAAGACCAAGGAGCTCAGTCACTGGCTGTGAGCGATTTTTGTTTCTGCTGCTGAGTCGCGCGAGGGAGTGTGAGCTTGTGCGTGCCATGACAAACCAGACAGTGGTGGTCAGCCGCTTCTTCAAATTTGTTGTGAGCGTTGATGCACCCAGACTATCTCCATTATTTGGTGAGTTTTTCAAACTTTTGTTGTGGAGATTTGAGGTTATTGGATGCTGTCTTTGGGAAGTAGTGGCAGTGTGGCGTTTTTTGGTGGTGACTGGTGACTTGGCATTGGCAATTTGAGTGGTTTATAAATGTAAAGATCTGTTAGCTCGGGTGTCTGTTTGAGATGGAGATGAGATGAAAGTAAATTGGACGAAAGTTTAGTATAAATTGGTGAGATTTGGGAAGCTCAAATTTTGAATTTGGTAATTGGTGTTGTTTGTTGAGAACAATTTCTTGGAGGCATTCGGGTTTTGGGTTTTGTTTCGGGGTATTGTGTTTGTACCCGGTTGAGCCGACTTGCAGAAAAGTTCTTTTGTGCAATGACCATCTTTGAGGCCGGTGTTGGCATGATGGTTATGGTGCATGACGGAGGTCCCGTATTTGGCAAGAGGGGGTACCTCTTGGGTTTGATAAAGAACTTGTTCTGTGTTTGATGTTTTGGGATATATCGGCATTTTGATGTTGAAAGGCGATTGAGGTCAATTGACAAGCTCGTTTGTCATTGATGGTTTTACATCTTAGTTGCACCAAGTTGTTTCCTTCCCAAGCTACTATACACTACTTGGCTCGCCTCATGGCTTTGTGCATCATGCGAGTTGGCTCTCACTTCTGGTTTATGGTCAGTGTTTCTGTTCTTCGATCTGGTCATTTGTGAGATTTATGGTAGTGTTTTGTTGAATTAGCAGTTGGTGAATCGGGTATTGGTGCGTTGTGGTACTTGAGGTATGAGATGACATTTGTAGTTGAGCTTGTCATGTGTAGATGGACCTTTGTGCGATTTTATCGTCTTTCTGTGGCGCCATTTAAACCTTGTTTGTGTATGTGCCTTGTACGTTTCAGTTTGTATGCTCTCTTTTATGAAACCAAACAATTGTCACCATTAAGGAGTTGGGATGCTCATCAAGAAGGTGGAGTCGTTTGTTTGGTTGTATTAATTTAGAGAGCTTGAACATTAATTACCCTTTTGTGGTTTGGGTACTTGGATGTTTGTTGTGGCCTCCATTTCGGTCTTGAAGGAGTGATGTTTGATGCGGTCGGATGTTCCGACTTGGCATAGTCTTTGTAGGGTGGTTGATGGTACCTTTTGTTGTCCCGGTGTTTGGGATGTTGGATGCTCCATGTGATTTGGAGATTTGTATTGGTGCCATCGTTGTCCCGGATTTGGGATTTGAGTGCTCCATGAGATTTGGAGTTTGTGCGCCACCGATGCGGGTTTTGCATCTTGAGACTATGTTGTTGTCACTCTGGAGGTTGAGCAACTTGGACTTCAACCCGTTTGTTCACCGTTAGCTTCGAGGGCACCGAGTTCGAGTGTGGCAATCGTTTGAGGCTATGGAGGTGTTCGTCCTCGTGCTTGGGTCTCGCTTGGATTGCATCAATGTACTTCTTCGGTGTTGCCTTTGTTTTGTGCTTGGTCTAGCGACGTTTGCTTGGAGCACAATTTCGGCTAAGGTGGAGCTTGTTTGGGATTGTTTGTGGTGACTCATTAGAGTCTGTTATGTTTAGTTGCTAGCTTCATGCTAGTTGTATCTCTATGCTTTTAGTATTTTGTTTAGGTTAGTTTTATGCTTAGTCTCTTTTTGAAACAATTTGGTCTAAGGTGGAGACTGTTAAGAAAATGCCCAAATTGGTTTAGGCCCATTAGACATCTTATTGTAATATTAATATGTAAAGACACAATGAGAATGAGAAAAATTGAAGTTTCTAGAAAATTTGAGTTCCTTCTAGCTCTTTCTCCTCTTGCAAAACCTTAGGTTGCCGAGGAGGGCGGTCGGCGGCCTCCCCCGGCTGCGCTCTCACCGATCTGTCGTAACATTGATAATGATATCTATATGAAAGTCCTTGAAGGATTAAAAATGTCTGAAGTATTTAAATCAAAACCTTGACATATGTATTCTATAAAGTTGAAAAGATCTTTATATGGACTAAAATAATCGGGTCGAATGTGGTACAATCGACTTAGTGAACATCTTATAAAAGAAGGATATAAATCTGATATAATTAGTCCATGTGTTTTTATTAAGAAATCAACATCTGGCTTTACAATTATTGTTGTATATGTTGATGATTTGAATATCATTGGGTCTCCTGAAGAGATCAAAAAGGCTGCTACATTATTGAAGAAAGAATTTGAAATGAAAGACCTTGGTGTAACAAAGTTATGTCTCGGCCTGCAGATCGAGCATTTGCATAATGGTATTTTCGCCCATCAATGAAATTACATCCAGAAGATGTTGAAACGTTTTAGTATGGACAAAGCTTATCCTCTAAGTACACCAATGGTTATCTGATCACTTGACATTAAAAAGGATCCATACCGTCTCTGAGAAAAGAATGAAAAAATTCTTGGTCCATAAGTACCATACTTGAGTGCTATTGCATTTTCTGTAATTGTATCTTGCTAATAATACAGGACCCGATATTGTATTTTCTGTAAATGTATTAGCAAGATATAGTTCTGACCTAACTCGCCAACATTGGAACAAAATTAAGCATGTTTTTCGTTACCTTTGTGGAACATGTGATATGAGACTACTTTATCAAAAGGATACAAAGTCCAAATTAGTTGGGTATGTAGATGCGAGATACTTATCAGATCCGCATAAAGCTCGATCACAATCTGGATATGTATTCACATTTGGAGGTACTGCAATTTCATGGTGATCAACAAAGCAAACACTGACAGCAACATCATCAAATCATTGCCGAGAAGTGTTTTTGAAAAACTTACACAGAAGATTGGTATTCGTCGCTTAAAAAGATGTACATTAAAATGAGGGAGATTATTATACACGCTGTACTCTTTTTCCTTACACTAAGTTTTTTTCCCACCGGGTTTTCTTAGTAAAGGTTTTAATGAGGCAACATAATTGATCCAGAAGTATTAGTTAATTCAATTTGATCCTGAAGTACCTAAATAATATTTGTCCTTTAGTACAAATATTAATAGTGTATAATACAAGATTTTAATCAGGCATTTTTCTTATGGACATCCAAAGGGGGAGTGTTGTAAACCGATGCATGGAGATGCATTGAGTTGGATGTCCAAATTGAAACTCATATTGTTTAATTAGCTTAAGTTTCATCTCATGTTAAAGAGGGAATTAATTTTGACATTTATGTTTTAAGTTTTTGTTTGATGCTCTAGTCCTATATAGAGCCATTTGTAATGTTGTATGAGAACCATAAGAAAGAAGAAAACAAGATTTTCCCCGTCTATATTTTCTCAATTTTATAACAGTTAATGTATAAATTGAGTTGATTATTGATATTTTCAACTTTAAAGGGAAGTGTAGTTTTGAAGGAACTACTAAAGAATCCACGCCTTGCTTTGAGTTGATATTGTTATTTTTTATAATAAATTTTTAAGATAATATGTAATGAGTCTTAAATTAAGAAAATTAATATAGACTTTAAGTTTTAATGGGTTAAAACATTAAAGTACATCAATGGTGATGATTAAACAATTAACGGCTGAGATTTATTCTTTGAAAAAGATAAAATTTCTATGTCAAAAAATCTAATCTTGTTTTATGAGGAGTAAGATATATTTTTTTCATAAATATTTAGCAATTTGTGGTGTGTATATGTATTCAAGTAAATAGACCATAATTGAAGTTAACTTCAATAATTTTCTTGCCAGAACTTATAAGTCCAATCATGAATAGAAAATGGAGGTGGTGACTGGTGTGTACTGTATTAATCAGTGCTAATGAAGAATCATTCCTATTTATACTATTTTTAATCACTCGTCCAAATGGTCGTTGCACAGAGTCTTCTTGGCAATGCAGTACGTGGTATTCTGATTTCAATAAAATATATAACTGATTGATTTGGGATCTTTTCAAGTTTCAACCGAAATCACCTGGAATTTCGATCGACTTCACGTCCCGTCGAAAAATGAAAACTATTTTACATATCCATCCATATCATATGGAATTCTATGCCGGTGCTTAAATCTCAGGAATGTTAGGAATGCCAAATCAGCTGACAAATCAAATAAAAAAAAATATCCACATATTGTTCGTTGACTCATAATTCAGTGTGGAAAGTCTAAAGGTAGAAGTTGAGGTGAAGAAGCAATCACCAGGTGAGGAGCAGCTTCAGATTCCTTTGGGATTTCATATCCCCTGCTTGTACTACATTGTGCACTTAACGACGCGAGCCCCTTGGATTGTCTCAGATTCGTGCCAGCTCGGATCTCGATATGATGCAATGGCTTATGCCGTTTATTGCAAAATGCATGCAGTAAGTTAGAGGATAAGCACTCATCACAACTTTATTACAGATCAGCAGCTAAACTAGGTTTGTACTCGGTGACAGTGAGTGAGGTAATGAGGAGTTATTTCCAACAAAAAGCTTGTTAATTTGCAAAACTCTATTTTGGGCTCTAATGTCCGTAAAGCAGGCTAGTTTTTGAGCCTGTTGTCAAAGATTACCGGTATGAAAAATCTGTACAAGAGATTGCATTCAGAAGCTCTTTTTATGTGTACAGCCTAACCCATAATCTCAATTAGGTGTAAGGCCCGAATATGTTCATGTTATCATTTATTCTACAGTAACATGCTCGCTTGCATGGATGATTATCGTCTAACATAGGTCATGTGCCATTCGCCACATGGTCCGTTGGATCTCCTCTGGATTCGTGTTTGTCCGAACTCTGAAGAGATTACACCGAATGCCGAGGAGATCCAACGGTCCATGTGCCGAATGGCACATGACCTATGTCAGACGATAACAATTTGCTTGGATGAAGTCACATTCAAGCAAGGCTTTGGCCTGACTCTGACTATGCAATATATGAGTTGATAACTTGATATGCATTGACAAATATCTTTGCGTCCATTGAAAAACCGTCCATACGTTCATAGATGTACAAAGAATGTAATAGATACATATCGAAATGTAAACGGATACATTCTGAAATATAACCTATGGGCACTATATACAACATTTATAGATGCTAGGTAGTGGGTATTAAGAGCTGTTGATAATTACGGCATATCATGCAGCTGAGTTCAAAACTTCAATTATTCGCCCTCTTTTGTTAGATTGATCCAGAAGCATTCTATACCAACGATAAACTCTAGGTTAACAGTCCGCTAAGCAATATTGTGATCACAAGTCATAACTCATAATTATCTATTAATTAAGCCGTTGCTAATCATGAAAGCAACTGGTCATATGATCATATCCAGTAACAATTATCTTCCATATAATATCCTTAGAAGAAGTGAAAAACACACTTCACTGCCCTATAAATACAGCACCAGATGCAAGCACTCTCTTCATCCCTAAATCAACAATGGCCTCTCAACCCAAAACCCTCTCTTTGATGCTCATCATCCCTCTCTTGATCTGCTCCCTCTTGGCCTCGACTCAGGCGGCTACCAATGTAGCCGTTTACTGGGGCCAGGACGGCCGGGAAGGGACCCTCAAAGAAGCATGTGACACAGGATTGTATTCCTATATTATATTGTCTTTTCTCACCACCTTTGGCGGGGGCCGTACTCCGGTTCTCAACCTTGCCGGCCACTGCAATCCGTCGGGTAGCGGTTGCAGAGTCCTGTCTACTCAGATTACATACTGCCAACGCAAGGGAATAAAGGTCTATTTTCTTCATTCACTGTTTAACACTCAATACTTGAACCCAATAATGAAGTGATTTTTTAGTATAATAGTTTAGTCAACTAGATACTGACATTGATTATCTACAAATCAAATCCCATCGATTGTGCTAGATTTGAATAAACAGCATAACATTGTCCCGATGGATATAATATACTTGTATAAAAAGAGTGCTACCTGGCATCTATAGAATTAATGAACATCCATAGTAGGTTACAAATTTGATGTAAAAATTACAAAATTGATATAACCGTTACAAAATTTCAGATTTTTCTTTCTCTCGGTGGTGGTGTTGGGAGGTACACACTTTCTTCTCCACAAGATGCAAAGAAAGTGGCAGAATACCTCTGGAACAACTACCTCGGCGGCCATTCTACTAACCGACCGCTCGGGAGCGCCGTTCTTGACGGTATCGACTTCGACATAGAGGTAGGAGGCACCAGCTACTACGAAAACTTGGCAAAGTACCTCTCAGATCATAGCACCAGGAGTAGAAAAGTCTATCTCAGTGCTGCACCACAGTGCCCATATCCCGATGCGCACCTCGGGAAGGCACTTAAAACCGGGCTGTTCGACTATGTCTGGGTGCAGTTCTACAACAACGGGCCGTGCCAGTATTCGAACGGCGATGTCTCTAAATTGCTAAGATCATGGAACACTTGGATTACCAACATTAAGGCCACAAAGTTCTTCATCGGGCTGCCAGCTGCGCCTGCTGCAGCCGGAAGCGGGTACATTCCACCAAGCACTCTCAAGAGTAGAGTGTTGCCCGTGGCGCAGAGGTCGTCGAAGTACGGCGGAATTATGCTCTGGAACAGATACTATGACAAGCGTAACAATTATAGTCGTCAGGTGAAGAACTAGCTAGTGCGCGCGATGACGTACACCGGCCGGCCGTCGGCTTCATGACAAGTGCTTAACTAATTAATTAGCAGCAATGGCGTTATATTACCATCTAAATAAATGACTGGTTAATAAGTGAAACATGTATTTGTTGTGTATGGAGTATGAACTATAAATATGTGTGACTGTATGTGTGAATTATTACGTAACTGTGTTAAGTATGGTGAATTAAGCTAAATAATTATGTAGTAATAAATGGTTGAAACGACTATTGTATATAATAAATTAAGCACTTGTCAATTATTATAGTACTTTAATGTCTTGAATCATTTGTATGATTTATTGATTTATTCTCAGTACTGTTTTATGCGATTATGAATTGATCGATAAATATTTAAACTAAATTATGATCACAATGTACATGAAGTAGCTAAACATGCATGAATCGATGGAACTTTTGAGTCAATTTTCTAATAAATTAAATATTGTAACGTGTGTTCGTCGATACATGAATTACATATATATCAGTTTACAAAACAGAAAAATTATTCATCTATTCCGTCTAAACCATCAATAACATATGAGCTACTACAAATCGAACTATTATATTAATACGACTAACCTGATCCGAACCTAAACCCGACTCACCCGTCCGATTTACCACCTCTACTACTAGCCACTTGCGATCTCTATAATAAAATCTGGAGGCTGCCCCATCTTCTATTAGGAGATTTATTTCTTAGGAAAAATAGAATTTTCATATAAAAAAATCCAATATATTTGTATCAGAAGTAATGATATGATATATCCTCGTACGTACGTGGACTTGAATATGGAAGCAATCATATTACGTGGGCTATGGATTTCGGAGGCAGCAACCTCAATAGAATTAATATCTTAGAATCATATCACATGCCAGTTGACCTCAACAGAATTAATATCATGTTAGTATGTTACCAATTTAACATCAGCATGTGAATATTAACCAGTAATTAACACTACCAAACATCCAGCAGCCTAAAACAATTCAAGTCTTAGAATGTTTAAAGAGAATCTTGGCACATTGCTGATCAACAGCACACATAACACCTGAAAATTGAAAACAGAAACAGATCAGTAGGAAATTCCCATTAAGAATTGATTAAAAATTAGTTAACAACTAATTAGTAGTTGAAACTTGAAAGAAGTGAACAAACACTTAATTCACTCTATAAATACAGCAACAAATGCAAGTACTCCTCCATCATCCAAAGCAACAATCATCTGCTTTCCACAATGGCCTCTCAGTCCAGAACCCCCTCTCTGAGTCTCATCCCTTTCATGATCAGTCTCCTCATTCCTCAGCTCAGGCCGGTAAAATCGCGGTCTACTGGGGTCAGGACGGCCGGGAAGGGACCCTCAAAGCGGCATGCGACACGGGATACTATTCCTATATCATGTTGTCTTTCCTCACCACCTTCGGCAGTGGCCAGACTCCGGTTCTTAATCTTGCCGGCCACTGCGATCCGGCAAGCGGTGGTTGCAAAGGCCTCACCACTGATATTGAATACTGCCAACGCAAGGGAATTAAGGTGTATATTCTTTGTAACTTCACTGTTTAACATTCCATGATCATATAATGGGCTCATATCCTTACTATATATAAAAGCATATTTGAAAAAATAACATGAAAGAGCTATCTTTTCCAAATAAGAAACATGAGCAGTTAATCATTTTTTTGGATAGATCAGAACCGTTGATTTACGTTAATGCCCATTGACGTTAATGTCTCAGCCCATTAAAATTTAAGGCCCATATCATTTTCTTCAATATAAGACCCATTACCTTTATCTTAAAAATTTATTATAAGAAATAACAGTTTTAGCCCAAAGCAACGCGTAGACTCTTTACTAGTTTAGAATAATAATGTATTTATAGATTGTCTGATATTTGATTGAAGAATTCAAAGTGATATGAAGAACAACAAATAATCTGTCATATATACTTTATTCCTGATTTTTCTGTCACTCGGCGATGTAATGTGTCAGGTTCATAGGTAGAACGTCTTGGTGGTGTCGGGAGTTACTCCCTTTCGTCCCCGCAAGACGCAAAGAATGTGGCAGAATACCTCTGGAACGCCTACCTCGGTGGCCATTCTGCCAACCGACGGCTCGGGAGTGCCATCCTTGACAGTATCGACTTCGACATAGAATTAGGAGGCACCGGCTACTACGAAGATCTGGCAAGGCGCCTCTCGGAACATGGCAACGGCTGCAAAAAAGTCTATCTTAGCGCTGCTCCCCAGTGCCCATTCCCTGATGCACACCTCGGGAAGGCACTTAATACCGGGCTGTTTGACTACGTCTGGGTGCAATTCTACAACAATGCGCCGTGCCAGTATACTTCTGGTGATGCGTCTAAACTGATTAGCTCATGGAACACTTGGGTTAACAGCATCAAGACCACAAAATTCTTTGTCGGGATCATGCTCTGGAGCTGATACTTTGACCAGCGCGATAATTACAGCGGCCAAGTGAAGAATTCGGTGTGATCAATGGACTCCTCCGGCTCCATGACAAGTGCTTAGTTGATCAATTAGTGGCATTGGCAATGCCATCAAAATAATGAAAAAAAATATATATTGTTGTTTTTGTGGGATTTTAATTGTGTGACTGTGCAAGTGATCAAATAGTAATGTTGGTTTAAGTCTACTTAAGAAGTATGAGGTAAAATTGTTCTAAATTATGCAGTACTTAAGAATTGTTTGAAATGGATGTTGTTGCTTAAAAGCACTTATGTTCTATTTTTTTTTTTTTTTTTTGAGATAAAAGATGAGAGTTAAGCCACTCAAATTTAAATGTCCATAAATAACTCCCTCCAGGTTTGAAACCCGTGACCTTCTACACAGGAAGCGTTGTCCTTAGTCAAACTAGACCAAAGGCCGGTTCTCATTCTAAATTGTGGTTATTGTAATTTTTATCCCTGATTTTTAGTGTCTCTCTTCCCTCTCCAATTAAGCAGACTCCCTTTTTCTTTGTCCAATATATCATCATGATTCTCTCTTTTTCATGCATGCCCTTTCTTATATCAACAAACTAAATCATGTTTGTAGTAGTGTTCTTGTGAGGCAGTTGAAGCTTGACTCTGAAAGTATTGAAGCCGCCTCCATTGTGGGGAATTGGGATTGTGAATGTCTCAGGAAGTTATTATATTAAGTCAAGTATATCCATTTAATTATCCTAGTACATTTAATTATCCTCGTAGGTGGACTTAATTTGTATTCGGAAGAATCATATCACATGGTGGAATTTTGATAGCGGAGGACGCAACCGATGGTAGTAATAATTTAAAAATGCCCATCAAGAAATGAAGAATGGAAATACATCACAACTGCTATTGTGCTGCAAGTGCAAGATGATATTCAATGTTTCAGATTACAAGATGTAGGGATAAGGTATTCAATGTTTTAGCACAGATGGGCCATAATTTTGTCATATTTTACGGGACTAGGTATATTTTTATATAAGAACTATATAGGACGTGTAGTTTTGAAGGAACTAGTAAAGAGCCCACGCCTTGCTTTGAGTTGAAATTGTTATTTTTTATAATAAATTATAAGATAATATGTAATGAGTCTTAAATTGAGAAAATTAATATATGCCTCAAGTTTTAATAGGTTCAGATATTAAAATGCGTCAATGGTGATGATCAATCTAAGTAAACAATTAACGGCTGAGATTTATTCTTTGAGGGAAATAGAACTTAGAACTTTCATTTCAAAAAATCTAATCTTGTTTTATGAGGAGTAAGGATATATTTTTTTCATAAATATTTAGCAATTTGTGGTGTGTATATGTATTCAAGTAAATAGACCAAAATTGAAGTGAACTTCAATAATTTTCTTGCTAGAACTTGGAAGTCCAATCATGAATAGAAAATGGAGGTGGTGACTGGTGTGTACTGTATTAATCAGTGCTAATGAAGAATCATTCCTATTTATACTATTTTTAATCACTCGTCCAAATGGTCGTGGCACAGAGTCTTCTTGGCAATGCAGTACGTGGCATTCTGATTTCAATAAAATATATAACTGATTGATTTGGGATCTTTTCAAGTTTCAACCGAAATAATGGTCATTGCACAAAGTCTTCTTGGTAATGCATTAAAAAGGAATGAGAAGAATGGGTATTTACAATAAAAAGGAATGAGAAAAATGAGATTGTGAGATATAAAGCAAGGCTTGTGGCACAAGGTTTTACGCAAATACCGGAAATTGATTATGAAGAAACGTATTCACCTGTAGTGGATGCAATAACTCTCAGATTTTTAATTAGTCTCACAATCACTGAAAATCTTCACAGCCTATTTGTATAAATCACTTGATAGTTGATAGTTAAGAAAATGGCCCAAATTGGTTTAGGCTCATTAGACATCTTATTGTAACATTAATATGTAAAGACTCAATGAGAATGAGAAAAAATTGAAGTTTCTAGAAAATTTGAGTTCCTTCTAGCTCTTTCTCCTCTTGCAAAACCTTAGGTTGCCGGGGAGACCGGTCGGCGGCCTCCCCCGACTGCGCTCTCACCGATCTGTCGTAACAAACTGGTATCAGAGCTGTCGCTGCTGCCGTTGCCTTGCTCTCCAATCACGGACACTACCGTTGCCATTGCCGTTGCGGCCGTCGTTGTTGCCGCTGCCGTCACCGCTTTGCGCTCTCTGATCGCGGATGCAGCATCGCTGAAGACCAAGGAGCTCAGTCACTGGCTGTGAGCGATTTTTGTTTCTGCTGCTGAGTCGCGCAAAGGAGTGTGAGCTTGTGCGCGCCATGACAAACCAGACAATGGTGATCAGCCGCTTCTTCAAATTTGTTGTGAGCGTTGATGCACCCAGACTATCTCCATTATTTGGTGAGTTTTTCAAACTTTTGTTGTGGAGATTTGAGGTTATTGGATGCTGTCTTTGGGAAGTAGTGGCAGTGTGGCGTTTTTTGGTGGTGACTGGTGACTTGGCATTGGCAATTTGAGTGGTTTATAAATGTAAAGATCTGTTAGCTCGGGTGTCTGTTTGAGATGGAGATGAGATGAAAGTAAATTGGACGAAAGTTTAGTATAAATTGGTGAGATTTGGGAAGCTCAAATTCTGAATTTGGTAATTGGTGTTGTTTGTTGAGAACAATTTCTTGGAGGCATTCGGGTTTTGGGTTTTGTTTAGGGGGTATTGTGTTTATACCCGGTTGAGCCGACTTGCAGAAAAGTTCTTTTGTGCAATGACCATCTTTGAGGTCGGTGTTGGCATGATGGTTATGATGCACGACGGAGATCCGGTATTTGGCAAGAGCGGGTACCTCTTGGGTTTGATAAAGAACTTGTTCTGTGTTTGATGTTTTGGGATATGTCGGCATTTTGATGTTGAAAGGCGATTGAGGTCAATTGACAAGCTCGTTTGTCATTGATGGTTTTACCTCTTAGTTGCACCAAGTTGTTTCCTTCCCAAGCTGCTATACACTACTTGGCTCGCCTCATGGCTTTGTGCATCATGCGAGTTGGCTCTCACTTCTGGTTTATGGTCCGTGTTTCTGTTCTTTGATCTGGTCATTTGTGAGATTTGTGGTAGTGTTTTGTTGAATTAGCAGTTGGTGAATCCGGTATTGGTGCGTTGTGGTACTTGAGGTATGAGATGACATTTGTAGTTGAGCTTGTCATGTGTAAATGGACCTTTGTGCGATTTTATCGTCTTTCCGTGGCACCATTTGAACCTTGTTTGTGTATGTGCCTTGTATGTTTCAGTTTGTATGCTCTCTTTTATGAAACCAAACAATTGTCACCATTAAGGAGTTGGGATGCTCATCAAGAAGGTGGAGTCGTTGGTTTGGTTGTGTTAATTTAGAGAGCTTGAATATCAATTACTCTTTTGTGGTTCGGGTACTTGGATGTTTGTTGTGGCCTCCATTTCGATCTTGAAGGAGTGATGTTTGATGCGGTCGGATGTTCCGACTTGACATAGTCTTTGTAGGGTGGTTGATGGTACCTTTTGTTGTCCCGGTGTTTGGGACGTTGGATGCTCCATGTGATTTGGAGATTTGTATTGGTGCCATTGTTGTCCCGGATTTGTGATTTGAGTGCTCCATGAGACTTGGAGTTTGTGCGCCACCGATGCGGGTTTTGCATCTTGAGACTATGTTGTTGTCACTCTGGAGGTTGAGCAACTTGGACTTCAACTTGTTTGTTCACCGTTAGCTTCGAGGGCACCGAGTTCGAGTGTGGCAATCGTTTGAGGCTATGGAGGTGTTCGTCCTCGTGCTTGGGTCTCGCTTGGATTGCATCAATGTACTTCTTCGGTGTTGCCTTTGTTTTGTGCTTGGTCTAGCGACGTTTGCTTGGAGCACAATTTCGGCTAAGGTGGAGCTTGTTTGGGGTTGTTTGTGGTGACTCATTAGAGTCTGTTATGTTTAGTTGCTAGCTTCATGCTAGTTGTATCTCTATGCTTTTAGTATTTTGTTTAGGTTAGTTTTATGCTTAGTCTCTTTTTGAAACAATTTGGTCCAAGGTGGAGATTGTTAAGAAAATGCCCAAATTGGTTTAGGCCCATTAGACATCTTATTGTAATATTAATATGTAAAGACTCAATGAGAATGAGAAAAAATTGAAGTTTCTAGAAAATTTGAGTTCCTTCTAGCTCTTTCTCCTATTGCAAAACCTTAGGTTGCCGGGGAGGCCGGTCGGCAGCCTCCCCGGCTGCGCTGTCACCGATCTGTCGTAACATTGATAATGATATCTATATGAAAGTCCTTGAAGGATTAAAAATGCCTGAAGTATTTAAATCAAAACCTTGACATATATATTTTATAAAGTTGAAAAGATCTTTATATGGACTAAAATAATCAGGTCGAATGTGGTACAATCGACTTAGTGAACATCTTATAAAAGAAGGATATAAATCTGATATAATTAGTCCATGTGTTTTTATTAAGAAATCAACATCTGGCTTTACAATTATTGCTGTATATATTGATGATTTGAATATCATTGGGTCTCCTGAAGAGATCAAAAAGGCTACTACATTATTGAAGAAAGAATTTGAAATGAAAGACCTTGGTGTAACAAAGTTATGTCTCAGCCTGCAGATCGAGCATTTGCATAATGGTATTTTCGCCCATCAATCAAATTACATCCAGAAGATGTTAAAACGTTTTAATATGGACAAAGCTTATCCTCTAAGTACACCAATGGTTATCCGATCACTTGACATTAAAAAGGATCCATACCGTCTCCGAGAAAAGAATGAAAAAATTCTTGGTCCAGAAATACCATACTTGAGTGCTATTGCATTTTCTGTAATTGTATCTTGCTAATAATACAGGACCTGATATTGCATTTTCTGTAAATGTATTAGCAAGATATAGTTCTGACCTAACTCGTCAACATTGGAACAGAATTAAGAACGTTTTTCGTTACCTTTGTGGAACATGTGATATGGGACTATTTTATCAAAAGGATACAAAGTCCAAATTAGTTGGGTATGCAGATGCGAGATACTTATCAGATCCGCATAAAGCTCGATCACAATCTGGATATGTATTCACATTTGAAGGTACTGCAATTTCATGGTGATCAACAAAGCAAACACTGACAGCAACATCATCAAATCATTGCCGAGAAGTGTTTTTGAAAAACTTACACAGAAGATTGGTATTCGTCGCTTAAAAGATGTACATTAGAATGAGGGAGATTATTATACACGCTGTAGTCTTTTTCCTTACACTAAGTTTTTTCCCACCGGGCTTTCTTAGTAAAGGTTTTAATGAGGCAGCATAATTGATCCAGAAGCATCAGTTAATTCAATTTGGTCCTGAAGTACCTAAATAATATTTGTCCTTTAGTACAAATATTAATAGTGTATAATACAAGATTTTAATTAGACATTTTTCTTATGGACATCCAAAGGGGGAGTGTTGTAAACCGATGCATTGAGTTGGATGTCAAAATTGAAACTCATGTTGTTTAATTAGCTTAAGTTTCTATCTCCTGTTAAAGAGGGAATTAATTTTGACATTTATGTTTTAAGTTTTTGTTTGATGCTCTAGTCCTATAAATAGAGCCATTTGTAATGTTGTATGAGAACCATAAGAAAGAAGAAAACAAGATTTTTTCCGTCTATATTTTCTCAATTTTATAACAGTTAATGTATAAATTGAGTTGATTATTGATATTTTCAACTTTAAAGGGAAGCGTAGTTTTGAAGAAACTAGTAAAGAGTTCACGCCTTGCTTTGAGCTGATATTGTTATTTTTTATAATAAATTTTTAAAATAATATGTAATGAGTCTTAAATTAAGAAAATTAATATAGACTTTAAGTTTTAATGTGTTAAAACATTAAAGTACATCAATGGTAATGATCAATCTTAAACAATTAACGGCTGAGATTTATTTTTTGGAGAAGATGAAATTTCCATGTCAAAAAATCTAATCTTGTTTTATGAGGAGTAAGATATATTTTTTTCATAAATATTTAGCAATTTGTGGTGTGTATATGTATTCAAGTAAATAGACCATAATTGAAGTTAACTTCAATAATTTTCTTGCCAGAACTTGTAAGTCCAATCATGAATAGAAAATGGAGGTGGTGACTGGTGTGTACTGTATTAATCAGTGCTAATGAAGAATCATTCCTATTTATACTATTTTTAATCACTCGTCCAAATGGTCGTTGCACAGAGTCTTCTTGGCAATGCAGTACGTGGCATTCTGATTTCAATAAAATATATAACTGATTGATTTGGGATCTTTTCAAGTTTCAACCGAAATCACCTGGAATTTCGATCGACTTCACGTCCCGTCGAAAAATGAAAACTATTTTACATATCCATCCATATCATATGGAATTCTATGCCGGTGCTTAAATCTCAGGAATGTTAGGAATGCCAAATCAGCTGACAAATCAAATAAAAAAAAATATCCACATATTGTTCGTTGACTCATAATTCAGTGTGGAAAGTCTAAAGGTAGAAGTTGAGGTGAAGAAGCAATCACCAGGTGAGGAGCAGCTTCAGATTCCTTTGGGATTTCATATCCCCTGCTTGTACTACATTGTGCACTTAACGACGCGAGCCCCATGGATTGTCTCAGATTCGTGCCAACTCGGATCTCGATATGATCCAACGGCTTATGTCGTTTATTGCAAAATGCATGCAGTAAACTAGGTTTGTACTCAGTGACAGTGAGTGAGGTAATGAGGAGTTATTTC
Organism: Cyperus esculentus; assembly: GCA_030179965.1. Lineage (NCBI taxonomy): Eukaryota > Viridiplantae > Streptophyta > Magnoliopsida > Poales > Cyperaceae > Cyperus > Cyperus esculentus. The sequence continues at coordinate 1,763,156 of JASGLE010000025.1, read as the reverse complement.
CAACAAAAAGCTTGTTAATTTGCAAAACTCTATTTTGGGCTCCAATGTCCGTAAAGCAGGCTAGTTTTTGAGCCTGTTGTCAAAGATTACCAGTATGAAAAATCTGTACAAGAGATTGCTTTCAAAAGCTCTTTTTATGTGTACAGCCTAACCCATAATCTCAATTAGGTATAAGGCCCGAATAAAAGCCACATATGTTAATGTTATCATTTATTCTACAGTAACATGCTTGCATGAAGTCACATTCAAGCAAGGCTTCGGCCTGACTCTGACTGTGCAATATATGAGTTGATATGCATTGACAAATATCTTTGCGTCCATTGAAAAACCGTCCATACGTTCATAGATGTACAAAGAATATAATAGATACATCTCGAAATATAAAAGGATACATTCTGAAATATAACCTATGGACACTATGTACAACATTTATATATAGATGCTAGGTAGTGGGTATTAAGAGCTGTTGATAATTACGGCATATCATGCAGCTGAGTTCAAAACTTCAACTATTTGCCCTCTTTTTTTGGATTGATCGAGAAGCATTCTACAACAACGATAAACTCTAGGTTAACACTCCGCTAAGCAATATTGTGATCACAAGTCACAACTCATAATTATCTATTAATTAAGCCGTTGCTAATCATGAAAGCAACTGGTCATATGATCATATCCAGTAACAATTATCTTCCATATAATATCCTTAGAAGAAGTGAAAAACACACTTCACTGCCCTATAAATACAGCACCAGATGCAAGCACTCTCTTCATCCCTAAATCAACAATGGCCTCTCAACCCAAAACCCTCTCTTTGATGCTCATCATCCCTCTCTTGATCTGCTCCCTCTTGGCCTTGGCTCAGGCGGCCACCAATGTAGCTGTTTACTGGGGCCAGGACGGCCGGGAAGGGACCCTCAAAGAAGCATGTGACACAGGATTGTATTCCTATATTATATTGTCTTTTCTCACCACCTTTGGCGGGGGCCGTACTCCGGTTCTCAACCTTGCCGGCCACTGCAATCCGTCGGGTGGCGGTTGCAGAGTCCTGTCTACTCAGATTACATACTGCCAACGCAAGGGAATAAAGGTCTATTTTCTTCATAGATTCACTGTTTAAAACTCAATACTTAAACCCAAAAATGAAGTGATTTTTTAGTATAATAGTTTAGTCAACTAGATACTGACATTGATTATCTACAAATCAAATCCCATCGATTGTGCTAGATTTGAATAAACAACATAACTTTGTCCTGATGGATATAATATACTTATATAAAAGAGTGCTACCTGGTGTCTATAGAATTAATGAACATCCATAGTAGGTTACAAATTTGATGTAAAAATTACAAAATTGATATAACCGTTGCAAAATTTCAGATATTTCTTTCTCTCGGTGGTGGTGTTGGGAGGTACACACTTTCTTCTCCACAAGATGCAAAGAAAGTGGCAGAATACCTCTGGAACAACTACCTCGGCGGCCATTCTACTAACCGACCGCTCGGGAGCGCCGTTCTTGACGGTATCGACTTCGACATAGAGGTAGGAGGCACCAGCTACTACGAAAACTTGGCAAAGTACCTCTCAGATCATAGCACCAGGAGTAGAAAAGTCTATCTCAGTGCTGCACCGCAGTGCCCATACCCCGATGCGCACCTCGGGAAGGCACTTAAAACCGGGCTGTTCGACTATGTCTGGGTGCAGTTCTACAACAACGGGCCGTGCCAATATTCGAACGGCGATGTCTCTAAATTGCTAAGATCATGGAACACTTGGATTACCAACATTAAGGCCACAAAGTTCTTCATCGGGCTGCCAGCTGCGCCTGCTGCAGCCGGAAGCGGGTACATTCCACCAAGCACTCTCAAGAGTAGAGTGTTGCCCGTGGCGCAGAGGTCATCGAAGTACGGCGGAATTATGCTATGGAACAGGTACTACGACAAGCGTAACAATTATAGTCGTCAGGTGAAGAACTAGTGCGCGCGATGACGTACACCGGCCGGCCGACGGCTTCATGACAAGTGCTTAACTAATTAATTAGCAGCAACGGCGTTATATTACCATCTAAATAAATGATTGGTTAATAAGTGAAACATGTTGTATTTGTTGTGTATGAACTATGAACTATGAATGTGTGTGACTGTATGTGTGAATTATTAATTAACAGTGTTGATGGATGTTTACTTAATATAAGCATGGTGAATTAAACTAAATAATTATGTAGTAATAAATGGTTGAAACGACTATTGTACATAATCAATTAAGCACTTGTCTATTATTATAGTTTAATGTCTTGGTTTATTGATTTATTCTCAGTACTGTTTTATGAGATTATAAACTGATCGATAAATATTTAAATTAAATTATGATCACAATGTACATGAAGTAGCTAAACATGATGGAACTTTTGAGTCAATTTTCTAATGAATTAGATATTGTAACGTGTGTTCGTGGATACATGAATTGAATAGTTACATATATTGATACATATCACTTTACAAAACAGAAAAATTATTCATCTATTCCGTCTAAACCATCAATTAATAACACTAGAGCTGTAACTCGGGCTTCACCCCGAAGTATGATAACAAAAAATAATAAAGCTTATAAAATAAAAATATTTATTTTAAAAAATAAAAAATAATCTTAAAATTTTTTATGTGAATAATGATGATGATGATGATATATAATTTATAAATTATTAAATATTGGACCACTTTAAGTATTAAATTTTGTCTTAGACATATCATATCATCTTAGTAAATGGGGAGAGAGAATAAATATAAACCATTGGATGAAAGTAGATCGATGAAGAGATTAAAATAAAATCAATGGTTAATAGCATTGATGATGTGACATAGTTGAGGTACTTGAAGATTACCCATCTTTCTAGTTTATAGATATGAGCTACTACACATCGAACTATTATATTAATACGACCAGCCTGATTTGAACTTGAACCCGACTCACTCGTCCGATTTACCACCTCTACTACTGGCCACTTGTGATGTGAAATCTGGAGGTTGCCCCATCTTTTCCCAAAAAAGAAGTTTCATAATTAAGAAAATTCTCTGCAGGAGTATGTATGTTCATGAATTTGTTTTGTGAATATTTTATATTAAAAACTATGTACCTCATGTATATACCAAAAGATTTAAAATAAGTGTTTCTTGAAAATAATTGACTAGAATGCATTAAGATATTGTAAATTAGAAACTTTGGCGTGCTCATCCTTTAATCCTTGCGCAGCAATTGCTGCACAGCGATCTAACACATGTGGCTTATAGGGGGTTTTTTGACATTGATGAGCACAGACCTCGATACAGATCAGACAGACAGAAAGCAGCACAGTAAGCTATTGCAAGATGATAAGGATTGGAAATTTTGATAATGCGGACACATGCTTCAAATAGAAATTGCTTATTGTATATATGTTTCGTACTTATCAATAAATTAAAGGGAAATTTCCATATTTGCCACTTCAAAAGCCTCCATTTGTGATTTTGCTTCTACAAACTTAAAAACATTGCATTATTGTCATTATAATTTTTTAATGACCAAATTGCCCTCAATCTCTTCCATGGCACCCCCGGCAGCCCCCTCGCACCCCCCGACATCCCCGGCGCGCCCCCCGGCAGCCCCCACGCACCACCCCGCGACGGTGCGAGGGGGCTGCCGGGGTGCCGTGGAGGAGGAGGAGATTGAGGGCAATTTGATCATTAAAAAATTATAATGACAATAATGCAATGTTTTTAAGTTTGTAGTGGAAAATTTGCAATTTCCAAGTTTGGAGTAACAAAATTACAAATGGAAGATTTTGAAGTGGCAAATATGCAAATTCTCCTAAATTAAATTATAAAGAATCAGTATTTGGTTATCAATAAATTAAATTATAAAGAATCAGAATTTGGTATATTAAAAATGACAAATTTTTGTGTTGGAGTTCGCAAATTTAAAATTTAAATGGAAATCTTTTATAGAAATTTTAATTTGAGTGACTTGACTTTTATATTATCTAAAAAAAGTAAATTATAAATAAATTGTACTACATTTGGAGTGTTTTTTTTTCTTTTTCTTTTTTTTTTTTTTTGAGATAAAGCTGAAGATCAAGCCACTCAAATTTAAATGTCTATAAAAGACGAAACATTCGGGTTTCGAATCCACAAACACTATATTTGAGTGTTGTTGTGGAGCATGCTTGAAGTTGAAGGGTTGGCCGGAAACCAAGTGGCCAAATCTAATGCATGGTTTTCTTGAAGCCGCTTCGATAGTTGGGATTGCGAAATCACAGGCCGAAATCACAGGAACTTATTATATAAACTAACGGAGTAAGGAGCTTACCTTATAATCATTTGTTGCATACTAGTAAAGAGAGTTCACGCCTTACTTTGGACTGAAATCATTATTTCTTATAATATTTTTTTTAGATAATATGTAATGAGTCTTAAATTGAGAAAATTGATATGGGCTTTAAGTTTTAATGGGTTGAGATATTAAAGTATGTCGACGGTGGTAATCAATCTAAGTAATCAATCAACGGCTGAGATTTATTTCTTAGGAAAAATAGAATTTTCATGTAAAAAAAATTCAATATATGTTTATTAGGAGTAATGATATGATATATCCTCGTACGTAAGTGGACTTGAATTTGGGAGCAATCATATTACATGGGCTATGGATTTCGGAGGCAGCAACCTCAATAGAATTAATATCTTAGAATCATATCACATGCCAGTTTGAGCAATTAGCTGGATTGTTAGGTTGCAAAATTTTTTCTTTTCCTCTTAAATATCTAGGTGTTCCTTTACATGGCAAAAAGCTTAGGAAATGTGATTGGTCCATTGCTACTGATAAAATTAGGAAAAAATTATCTAATTTGTCAGGATCCATTCTCTTGAGCTTACGAAACGTAGATTAACTATGTTAGACTCAATGATATCATTTGTTCCTCTATATATGTTATCTTTATATAGATTACCAGTAGAAATTCAAAAAGATATAGATATGATTAGATGTAGGTTTTTTTGGCAAGGTACTCAATCTAATAGGAAAAGATATACTTTAGTTGCATGGAAAAGGCTATGCATCCCCAAAGATATGGGAGGGTTAGGAGTCCTCGATTTAAATATAATAAACATTTCTCTTTTGTTAAAATGGTGGTGGCGATTAAAAGATCCACATTATTCTAGTGCTTGGAAATCGTTAGTCATGATTAGATGTAATGAGGAAACACCACTTTCACAGATATCTCCTTTGTTGAGAGAAATACACAAAATTACTAACTGGTGTTCGCTGTCTCATAACTGCCCAAAAATTTTGATGCCTGTCCAGTTATGCAATTATTTGGCAATTATACGATTTGAATTTAAAATAACTCAAAACATGAAAGTTATGAGATTTTCTTTTATCTTTCAGATGAATTTTATTTCATTCAATTCCAAGTTAGTATGTAGGATTTATACTCAAAATACTAACTCATGTTTGCTGTTCCATAACTGTTCAAATCATTTACTGATCGACAGTTTGTGTAAGCTTTTGAGAGATGATCCATTCCGAATTAGAAGAACTCTACAACATTAAAGTTGTAGGTCTCTCTCTTAACTTCGGATACAACTTTGTTTCAACTCAATCGGACATCATATGATTAAGTTATGCCTAAAATACTGACACATGTCAGATCTGACCGGCATTCATCAATATGTAGTGGAATATATTTTTCTCCCATGACACATTCCGAAGATGTGATTAGATATACGCCATAGCTATATTTGCTTTTATGCCATCATCCATCATCAATTATTTTTAGTTTATTTGCCAAGAAATTATTTTTTTGGTGTCAACACTTTCCCCTACAAGAATCTTCAATATTTTTTTTGCAAGCCACACCTCCATTGTTGCTCATCTCAAACTTCACCGAAACTATCTCAAAAATATTATTTTATAGTACACGCTTAACTTATATGAATACTTATAAACAAAATATAAATACTTGACAAAGTAATATAAACACCTCGTATAACACGTTGGTGTTTGGTAGCAAATGAAGAAGAAAGAGAAGAGTCCGACGAGAGGTAAATATAAATCACCTAGCGTCAAACTTTTAATTATTGGAAGTCACATATGTATGGTTTGGAAGTATAAAGACAGGCCTAAAATATATAAACACCCAGCATAAAAGTATAAACACTTGGATGTGAAATATAAACACCTAATTTGAAATATAATTACGTGACTTTGAAATATTAACACTTAGGAGATAAAACACCGGGATGTGAAATATAAGTACATGGACTTGTGATATAAACATTTGGTTTTGAAAAATAAACACCTGCAATGACATGCAGGGGATTGCGCTGCATGTGATGCTGAGCGACATGAGTTCTAGTAAAACCGTGTTTTCTTACTTTGACCAGTCAACACGCTTTGACAGGTGACGTGCTTTGATTGGGGGGAGTCCATATCGGCTACGATCCAAATTGGATAGGAGGACCCTCCAATCCCTGATCCGACGGCTGTGGATTTTAGGGGGGTTTTCTTGAAATAATCTCAACCATCCATTGGGATTGGAGGGTCCTCAGATCCGATTTGGATCGTAGCTGATTTCAGCGCTGATTTGGGGGGGGGACAAGTTGGGAGACTATTAGTCTAACCCTTTATAAAAATACTTATCCCTTTCTGTTCTGGCACTTAATGAAGTCAAATTAAGGTTCGATGCCAGTGATTAAATCTCAGGAATGTTAGGAATGTCAAATCAGTTGACAAATCCTTACTATCCTTACTATATATAAAAGTATATTGGAAAAAATGATATGAAAGGGCTATCTTCTCCAAATAAGAAACCTGAGTCGTTGATTGTTTACTTAGATTGATCACCACTGTTATATACGTTAATGCCTGTTGGCGTTCTCAGCCCATTAAAATTAAGAGGAGAGATCCAGTGCCAACAAATTTTGGGTGCCAAATCTGCCAATCCATCATTACCGCTTATCGAAATTTTATCAAACGGTTCAGCTACAAGCACGCTCTCTTTCCCCTCTCCTTCATTTTGCGTCTGTTTTTTATTTCCCAAACAAAGCTTCGCCCCAACTCCGTCTCTCCCTGAGTCCCGTCTCCGATATGGCGAGTCCTAGTTAGAATTCAAAATGTTCAGTTAGAATTAAGTATTTCATATATTCATTGCCATGAGAGAGAGGATGAAAGATCAAAGATGATCGTCGTTGGGCTTCAAAAAAGGATACAGTGTTACTCTATTCTTCTGTTCGTTTGTGCTTTTATGTAATTTCTGTTTAATGGTGATTGAGGGAACAAAAGAGGAGGGAAGTTTGGGAAAGAGGAATGGGAATGGAGCATTGGTGAGAGTGAGGCAAATTTAGGTGGATCCTCCCAACTTAATGTGTGGAGGGGGGGGGGGGGTGATAATGGGGAGACGAAAGGAACAAAAGTGCTCTGTTTAACGCTTTCATTTGAACCGTTCAACGAAATTTTGATAAGCGATGCCGATCAATTGGCAGATTTGGCACCCAAAATTTGTTGGCACCGGATCCCTCTTCTATTTTTTTTATACCACTTTTCGGGGCGAAGTCCGAGTTACAGCTCTAGTCTGTACAATGTTTCCAAGCAAACAGAACAATTCAAAGTGCATATGAAGAACAACAAATAATCTGTCATATATACTTTATTCCAGATTTTTCTGTCACTCGGCGGTGGTGTCGGGAGTTACTCCCTTTCATCCCCACAAGATGCAAAGAATGTGGCAGAATACCTCTGGAACACTTACCTCAGTGGCCATTCTGCCAACCGACCACTCGGGAGTGCCATCCTTGACGGTATCGACTTCGACATAGAATTAGGAGGCACAAACTACTACGAAGATTTGGCAAGGCACCTCTCGGAGCATGGCAACAGCTGCAAAAAGGTCTATCTCAACGCTGCTCCCCAGTGCCCATTCCCCGATGCACATCTCGGGAAGGCACTTAATACCGGGCTGTTTGACTACGTCTGGGTGCAATTCTATAGCAATGCACCGTGCCAGTACACTACTGACAATGCGTCTAAACTGATTAGCTCATGGAATACTTTGGTTAACAGCATCAAAGCCACAAAATTCTTTGTCGGGCTTGCGGCGGCACAAGATGCAACAGGAAGCGGGTATATCGCCCAGAACGATCTCAAGAGTCGAGTATTGCCGTTCGTGAAGGGGTCGAGCAAGTACGGCGGGATCATGCTCTGGAGCCGATACTTTGACCAGCGCGATAATTACAACGACCAAGTGAAAAATTCGATGTGATCGACACTTAGAGATCCATGACAAGTGTTTAATGATCATTTAGTAGCATTGGCAATGCCATCAAAATAATGAAAAAGAAAAATATATTGTTGTTTTTGTGGGATTTGAACTTTGAATTGTGTGACCGTGCGAGCGATAAAATTGTAATGTTGGTTGAAGACTACTTAAAAAGTATGAGATAAAATTGTTCTAAATTATGCGGTACGTATAAGAAATGTTTGAAATTCTCCCTTTCTGTTTGACCTTGTAGCTAATATTTTAAATAGAATACTTAATAAAGCTCAACAGAAAGGTTTTATTAAAGGTATTAATCTAGGAAATGACATAAGTATATTAAATTTACATTTTCCTGATGATACATTGTTGTTTTTAGAGGCATCAGAGAATAACTTAGCTGCTTTACACTGGATTTTGATTGGATTTGAAAATCTATCTGGCATGAAGATAAATTTTGATAAGTGTGAATTAATTTCCTTAAATATACAAGCTGATAGATGTTTACAATTAGCCAATCAATTAGGTTGTAAATTAGGACAATTACCTATTATCTATCTAAGGGTACCACTACATTATAAGAATATTGCTCTTAAGGATTGGAATTTTATGACTGAAAAAATAGAAAACAAATTACAAGGGTGGCAAAATAAAGTATTATCTCCAGGTGAAAAGGTTACTTTGTTAAATTCAGTCATTTCAGCTATTCCTTTATATTGGTTATCTGTTTACAAAATACCTAAGTTAGTTAAACATAGAATTGATAAATTGAGAAGAAGATTCTTGTGGTATGGGGGAAGTTCTGTAAGAAAAAAAATTGCATTAGTTGCCTGGGACACAGTATGTAAAAGTAAAAATCAAGGGGGTTTAGGGATTATAGTTTTAGATATTATGAATAAATCTCTTTTAGCAAAATGGATTATTAGATATAGAGATCCTCAAATTTAGGGAATATGGAAAAATATTCTACACTTCAAATATAAAAGGATTAGCTGCCAATCCAATATGTCTCCTTTTTGGAGAGGGGTTATGGAGACCAAAAGTATAGTGGATATTAGTTTAACTTGGTTAGTTAAAAGATGACAAAAATGTGTTATTTTGGCATGATATTTGATTGCAGGAAACCTCATTAGCTATGGCTTACCCCAATCTTTTTTCTATTGTGCAATATGAAAAGCTTACTGTATATCAGGCTCTAGAAAATAATTGTGCTAAGTTACTGTTTAGAAGAAGGTTGGTTGGTATTTATCTTCAGGAATGGAATCAACTCCAGGAGAAACTGATACATTTTCAATTAGATCCTTGTGAAAAAGATATTCTTCTTTGGAGGTGGTCCTCTAAAATTACATTCTCTGTTCACTCTTTATATACATGGTTGGAGTATGGTGGAGTAAAAAATTTTAGATTTTGAATCTATTTGGCAATCTAATATTCCTTTAAAGGTCAAAATTTTCCTTTGGTTGATTAAAAGGAATAGGATTCAAACTAGGTTTAATCTAGATAAAAGAGGTATTCATATGTGTACAAAATGTCTTTTTTGTGATGAAATTGAAACAACAGATTATTTATTTGTAACATGCTCTTTTATTAATACTTTTTGGCAATGGATAGCTAGATACAATAATTTTTATTTTGAGGGGCAAACTATTTTCAGATATATGGAGGTTGGTAATCAGGTTCCCTTAAAAAACAAAATTGTTTTAGAAGCTGTTATGTGGATAGTATGGTTGGAAAGAAATAGGATTTGCTTTGAGAATGGTAAAGTTAGAAGTTTTAAGTCATTAGGGTAATTAACTTAGCTTCATTTTGGTGTCGAAATAAAGGTAAGGCCAATATTTTTAAACTGTCTCTTGTCTTGCCACAGGATATAGTAGACTTACCTTTGCAGGGAACACAAGAGGAGGTAGGGGAAGAGGCTTCTTCCCTGGACAGGGATCTGGAAGAGGCTATAACTCAAATGGAGAATTTAGAGGTCCGTATGGAGGTGGATCAGAGGGTTATGGAACTGGATTTTCATACACTTGGAAGAAGAACTGACGAGGATTCTTCAAGCTCATATTTCTCAGAATCATCAATTGATTAGTGTCTTTTGAGTTGGTTATGATAGACAATTTCGGTTTGTTTTTAGTTGTGATATATCTTGGATTTAGTAAGCAGACTATGCTGGTATTAGTATTAGTTGGGTATATTTGGAGTAGAATAGCATATATGCCATGTAATGAATAGAGTAAGTACTAGTGATTTGGTTCTTTAATTCATGTACTAGCTGTTTAGTACTGAATTAGAGAATTAAAATCTGTAGGTTGTAATACTTCAACTCAGTTTCAATGAAACTGGTGGAGTACTCCACTTTATTCAAAAAAAAAAAATGTTTGAAATGGATGTTGTTGCTTAAAAGAACTTGTGTTCTATTTTTTTTTTTTTTTTTGTGAGATAAAAGATGAGAGTTAAGCCACTCAAATTTAAATGTCTACAAATAACTCCCTCCAGGTTTGAAACTTGCGACCTCCTACACAGAAAGCGTTGACCTTAGTCATTATACCAAAAACCGGTTCTCGTTCTAAATTGTGGTTATTGTAATTTTTATCCCTTGATTTTTAGGAGTGCTCATCCTCTGTAGCGCTGCATTGTGAAGCGTGGAATGTGAACCGTTAGATGCAGAACCGCCCGGCGGCCCGCCCTGATGTGCGCAGAATTCAGAGAAGAGGTCGGCAGTCCACCCTCTAAGCCCGGCGGTCCGCCCCAGCACCGCGCTGACGTCCGAGACGAGAAGGGCAATCCGCCCTTGATGCTCGGCGTCAGCGGTCTGCCCTAGCACTGAACAGATGCGCGTTTTCAGTTTTTTCTTTATGTTTTAAGGGTATTTTTGTACTTGTTGCTTTATGTTGTCTCTTAGGATTTATTTTTTTTTCTATTTAAGTAGTTGTGATGCCCTTTGGCAAAAAATAGTTAATTTTTGCATCAAGTTTATCCAAAAAATGAATTTTGTGTAAATTCTCAAAAATCTCTCTTTCGTGTATACTCTTCTATTACTTTCCCTACCGTTCGTGCATCAGGTTCATATTCCGCGCTACACAATGCAGCGCTACAGAGGATATGGAATCGATTTTTAGTGTCTCTCTTGCCTCTCCAATTAAGCAGACTCCCTTTTTCTTTGTCCAATATATCATCATGATTCTCTCTTTTTCATGCATGCCCTTTCTTATATCCACAAACTAAATCATGTTTGTAGGTAGTGTTCTTGTGAGGCAGTTGAAGCTTGACTCTGAAAGTATTGAAGCCGCCTCCACTGTGGGGAATTGGGATTGTGAATGTCTCAGGAAGTCATTATATTGGGTCAAGTATATCCATTTAATTATCCTAGTACATTAAATTATATATCCTCATAGGTGGACTTAATATGTACTCGGAAGAATCATATCACATGGTGGAATTGTGATAGCGGAGGACGCAACCGACGGTAGTAATAATTTAAAAATGCCCATCAAGAAATGAAGAATGGAAATACAGCACAATTGCTAGCTGCAAGACGATATTCAATGCTTCAGATTAATTACAAGATGTAGGATAAGGTATTCAATGTTTCAGCACAGATGGGCCATAGATTTGTCATATTTTACAGCACTGGCCGACTGGGTATATTTTTATATAAGAACCAAGAAGTGTAGTTTTGAAGGAATATATTTTTTTCATAAATGTTTAGCAATTGTGGTTTGTAATTTGTATATATATTCAAGTAAATAGACCAAAATTGAAGTGAACTTGAATAATTTTCTTTCCAGAAGTCCATTCATGAAATGTATGGTCTTATAAATTAACATTCAGTGGGTCAACTACTCAGCTGTGGTTGCCAATATGTGGAATAGAAAATGGAGGTGTGTACTGTATTAATAATTAGTGCTAATGAAGAACTAATCATTCCTATTTATAATCACTCCTCGATCAAAATGGTCGTTGCACGAAGTCTTCTTGGCAATGCAGTACGTGGCATTCTGATTTCAATAAAATACAACAACAACAACAACCAAGCCTTTAGTCCCAAACAAGTTGGGGTAGACTAGAAATGAAACCAAGTAAGACCCAATGATGATCATGATCGTAAGAAAGATAAAATAGATAAATAAAGAAAAAACAATAATAACAATGGTAATAGTGAAAAACTAGTCCTAATATGAATGATAGTGATGATGAGAATGATACTACATAATACTAATATGAATGATAACGATGATGATACTACATAGTAGTAATAGTGGTAGCAGTAATAATACTAATAATAATAATAGTAGTAATAATAATATTAGTAATAATAATAGTAATAATAGTAATAATAATAGTAATAATAGTAATAATAATAATAATAGTAATAGTAATAATAGTAATAATAATGAAATAGTAGTCATAGTAATAATAGTAATATAATAATAGCCGCTAGGGGTTTGATTTGTTAGTCATAGTTCCGGTACATGGATTGCTAACTTCCACGCGTCCCTATCCAAGAGCAACTCTTCGGATATACTTCATGCCTTCAAGTCTCTTTTTACAGCTTCCTCCCATGTCAGTTTTGGCCGACCTCTATCCCTTTTCGTGTTCTCGGTACGGGTTAAGACACCGCTACGTACTGGTGCTTCAGGAGGTCTCCGTTGAACATGTCCAAACCACCTCAAGCGGTGTTGGACTATTTTCTCTTCAATCGGAGCCACCCCTACTTTGTCACGTATGTCATCATTTCTGATACGATCCTTTCTTGTGTGGCCACACATCCATCGTAGCATACGCATCTCCGCTACACTCATCTTCTGGATATGGTTTCTTTTAGTAGGCCAACATTCTGCCCCATACAACATTGCAGGTCTAATGGCTGTTCTATAGAATTTACCTTTCAACCTTTGTGGGACCTTGCTGTCACAGAGAACACCAGATGCTTGTCGCCATTTCATCCAACCTGCCTTAATTCTATGGCTAACATCTGCATCAATATTCCTATCACTCTGTAGCATGGAGCCCAAATATCGAAATGTGTCCTTCTTTGGCACTGTTAGTCCATCTAGACTAACATCTCCATTCTCAGATCTCCCATCACTGAAGTCCCATCTCATATACTCGGTCTTAGTCCTACTAAGCCTAAAACCTTTCGTCTCTAGCGTCTTGCTCCACAACTCCAGTTTCGTGTCGACAGCTGCCCTACTCTCGTCAATTGGCACTACATCATCAGCAAAAAGCATACACCAAGGGACATCTCCTTGTATATCCCTCGTAACCTCATCCATTACTAAGGCAAAAATATATGGGCTCAAAGCTTACTCTTGATGTAGTCCTATCTTAATGGGAAAAGCATCAGTCTCCCCATCACATGTTCGGACACTAGTCACAACATTATTGTACATATCATTGATAAGGTTAACATACTTTGTTGGGACTTTTTGTTTCTCCAGTGCCCACCACATGACATTTCTTGGTATTTTATCATACACTTTCTCCATATCGATAAATACCATGTGTAGATCCTTCTTCTGCTCCCTATATCGCTCCATAAGTTGTCGTATCAGGAAAATCGCTTCCATAGTCGACCTCCCCGGCATAAAACCAAATTGGTTTTTTGTGATGCTTGTCATTCGTCTTAGACGATGTTCAATCACTCTCTCCCATAGTTTCATTGTATGACTCATCAGCTTAATTCCTCTGTAATTAGTACAACTTTGAATATCTCCTTTATTCTTGAAGATTGGTACTAATATACTTTTCCTCCACTCTTCAGGCATCTCATTTGACTGAAAAATGTGGTTGAACAGCTTAGTTAGCCATACTATTGCTACGTCCCCAAGGCATCTCCACACCTCGATAGGGATATTGTCAGGTCCCATCGCTTTGCCTCCCTTCATCCTTTTTAACGCCTCCTTTACCTCGGACTCCTGGATCCTCCGGACAAAACGTCTGTTGGCGTCATTAAAGGAATCATCTAACTCAATGGTGGCACTTTCAGTGTCGCCATTGAATAAGTTGTCGAAGTACTCTTTCCACCTCATCTTGACCTCCTCGTCTTTCACGAGAAGTCGATCAGTATCGTCCTTGATACATTTGACTTGGTTCAAGTCCCTTGTCTTCCTCTCACGAATTTTAGCCATCTTATAGATGTCTTTTTCGCCTTCCTTCGTACCTAGCTTATGGTAAAGGTCATCATAAGCTCGACTCTTTGCTTCACTCACAGCTCGCTTCGCATTCTTCTTGGCTACTTTGTACTTCTCCACGTTTTCAGTTGTTTTGTCATGATGTAACTGCTTGTAGCATTCTTTCTTCTCCTTGATCACCTGTTGCACCTCTTCGGTCCACCACCAAGTGTTTTTAGGTTCCCTTTTGTTTCCTTTAGTCACCCCAAACACCTTTGCAGCCACATCCCGAATGCATTTTGACATCTTCTTCCACATGCTATTTGCATCGTCATCGTCCGTCCATGGTCCTTCTTCAATCAATTTATCCCTAAAGACCTGTGATGTTGCTCCTTTAAGCTTCCACCACTTTGTTCTCGTGATGTTAGCACATTTCTTCTTGTGCGCACATATACGAAAGCGAAAGTCAGCCACCACTAGCCTATGTTGTGGAACAATACACTCCCCCGGTATTACCTTACAATCTAGACAGGCTCGTCTGTCAGCCTTTCGAGTAAGGACAAAATCAATCTGGCTAGAGTGTTGACCACTGTGGAAGGTCACTAAATGGGACTCTCTCTTTCTAAAGTAGGTGTTAGCGACCATTAGGTCATAGGCTATAGCAAAGTTCAAGATGTCTTCCCCCTCTTGATTTCTATCGCCATATCCAAAACCTCCATGCATCTCCTCAAACCCCTCATTAGTTGTACCGATGTGACCATTGAGATCTCCTCCTATGAAAAGTTTCTCACCAGCAGGCACACTTCTCACGATATCATCAAGATCCTCCCAAAATTGCATCTTGACACTTTCACTAAGGCCTACTTGAGGGGCATATGCACTGATGACATTCAAAACCAAGTCACCAACAACTAACTTAACTAGAATGATCATATCCCCTTGTCTCTTGACTTCAACCACTCCATCCCTAAAGTTCTTGTCAATCAGGATGCCAACTCCATTTCTACTCTGAACTATCCCCGTATACCATAACTTATACCCGGTACTCTCCACCTCCTTTGCCTTCTGACCCGTCCATTTGGTCTCCTGTACGCATAGAATATTTACACGTCTCCTAATTGCTGTATCAACTATCTCTCGCAACTTTCCCGTCAAAGACCCTAAATTCCAACTACCTATACGAATCCTACATGGCTCGGCTAACTTCCTTACGCCTCGCACCCGTCGAGTGAAATGCGAAGACCCTTGCTCATTTCCCACTACACCCGAGCACCGATGCAGTGTACCACATAGGGAGCGGCAACCCGATCTTAGCTTTTCATTTGGCACTGCACTCAGATCAGGATACAGCGCGCCACTAGAGGGGTGACGACCCGGCCCTTGCTCATTTGACACCACATCCGGGTTCCGATATGGCTCTGATTTCAATAAAATATATATATATAATATAACTGATTGATTTGGGCTCTTTTCAAGTTTCAACCGAAATCACCTGAAATTTCGATCGACTTCACATATCCCGTTGAAAACTATACATATCCATCCATATCATATGGTCCAACTATACACATATTCGGCTTTTATACATACTAGAGCTGTAATCCGGGCTTCGCCTAAAAAGTGGTATCAAATAAATAACTAAAAATTTTATAAAATTTTAAATATTTATACTAAACACTTGAAATTTTTTTTAAAATATTTAATGTAATTAAACAATAATAATGTAATAATTTATAAATAAGAATATATATAAATGTTGGACCATTTCAAGGGTTAAAATTTGTTTTAGACCATATCACATTCATCTTATTTAATGAGGAGAGAAAAAAAAAAAAAAAAAAAAAAAAGCTATTGGTTCAAAGTAGATGAAGAGTTTCAAACAAAATCAATGGTTAATAATAGTGATAATAGAGTATAGTTGAGGTGCTTAGAAATCTATCTCTCTTTATGGAGTATAGATACTTATCTCTTTCTGTTCTGGCACTAAATGAAGTCAAAATCAGGTTTTGTGATGCTGGTGCTTAAATTTCATGATTTTCTTTATTTTTTTTGATAAAAAAATGGGGTCAAGCCCCCAAATTTTATTGAACAATGGGTGGTGTTACATTATGTGATTAGTGGGATTACAAACAGAAATCAAATTAAAAAAAAGAAAATTAAACTAAAGTTGAAAAGGGAAAGAAAAAGAAAAAGAAAGAAGTAAAAAATTAAGATGAGATGAGAAAGCTTAGAAGACATTGGAGCTCCAGATAAGGTTGCAGTGAAGAGCATGTAGAAACTAGAAAGTTCAGAACCATGCATTCCTTTCTCTTATTATTTCTCTGATAAAATCCTTGGGCGATTGGATGGGCATACATGAGTCACCGCTCTCGCCACACAACAAATAATTAACACTGTCATCATGATTTGCCTCCATTGGATGGGCATACATGAGTCACAGATAAAGGAAAAGGGCTCCCTTGTTGTAAATTATGAGCAGGGGCGCAAGTTAGTATATGCATTGTATACAATATCTTTGATATACATATATAATGAGGTGACGTGTGAAAGATATGGTGCACGGTCTCCATCTGAGCTCTACAGAGGTAACATATATTTACCAATTGCCATCGATCCCCGTCTAACCAAGTACGTTGTCCGTTGTGAGAATTCTCTTATATAACATATATTTACCATTGTATACAATATCCCCGTCTAACCAACAATCTATCATGCCAAAAGTTTGTGTTAAGCCCATTTCCTAGCTAAAGTGACTGATATGGAGCGGCTGAATGCCGGTACCAGTTCATGAAGCATCGACTTCCAGAAATGAGATGGGTTGGTCGTGGCCCAAGGTGGTGCGATTGGTGATGTGACTGGTGTGGCCTCCTTCCACCGTGAAGTAGCTAGTGGTGCACCAATTCCATAGCCATTTTAGCAATTAAAAAAGAAAACTTTATGAATGCCAAATCAGTTGACAAAAAAAATTTTCTACGTATTGTTCGTTGACTCATAATTCAGTGTGGAAAGTCTAAAGGTAGGATTTCCTCAAAAAAAAAAAAAAAAAAAAAGTCTAAAGGTAGGAGTTCAGATGAAGAAGGTTCAGATTTGGTGGAAGTGAGATGGTAGAACAGGGAAATTCAAATTCTGGAGTGATTTTGGCATGAAAGATTATTTAAAATCTAATCTAACTGATTAATTGTCTATTTCCTTGTTCCATTAGAAAGGTAACTAGCTAGTTTTTGTACTCAGTGAGTGAGGTTAATTAGGAGTTATTTCCAACAAAAAGCTTGTTAATTTGCAAGACTCTATTTTGGGCTCTAATTAATGTCCGTAAAGCAGGCTACTAATTTTTGAGCCTGTTGTCAAAATTTTCCATTTTGAAAAATCTGTATAATTAATTAAGAGATCGCTTTCAGAATTAAGCTCTTTTTGTACAGCCCAACCCATATTCCCAATCAGGTACAAGGCCCAAATAAAAGCCTCATACATGATAATTTATTGTACAGTAATTAACATGCATGATATGAATTATGCAAAACAAAAAGGGCTGTTGATAATTACGACATATCATGCAGGTTAGTGATTTAAAAACGGTCCGGGTAGGTCCGGATCGGTCCAAACCCGCCCCGGTCCACGGGTTTCCCCGGTCCACGGTTTTTCCCGGTTTGGAAAACCTCAGGAAAATTTTGGAAAGAAGGAGATTGGACCTAGCTTAGAACCGTCCCTCTCGGGTTGCCCGGGTTTCCCAGTCCAGGTTACTCGGGTTGTCCGGTCCCGGAGGAGTTATATGTCAAAAAAAATAAGAAAACAAAACAAAAAAATATATAAAAAATATAATACACCTATTTTACACTACAAAAATAAAAAAAATGTACTTAAAAAATGAAAAATAATTAAAAATTAAATTATTTGTTTTAATCATATATATATAGAGAGAGAGAGAGAGAGTAAAACTATGGTGCTCCTAGGAGCACGGAGGCCTCCCGTGCTCCTAACTCAAAAATCATACTAAACCATCTCGAAATTTCGATTTATGGATCTCATTAAATTCTTTATATCAAAATATCATAGGATACAAAAATTTTCCATCTTTTGAGATTTTTAAGTATTTGTTTTGTATTTTTTAAAGATAACATAGTTTTACACATTATTTTATTATTATTTTGATGTCATTTTAAAAATTTTCAAAACATATACTTAAGAAACTCAAAAAATGGAAAATTTTTGTATCCTAAGAGATTTTGATATAAAGAATTTAATGAGAATGATAAATCAAAATTTCATGATGATTTAGTATGATTTTTGAGTTAGGAGCACGGGAGGCCTCCGTGCTCCTAGGAGCACACTAGTTTTACTCTATTATTATATTATACAATTAAAAGTTAGAAAATTAGTATTTTATATTAAAAATAAAAAAATTAAAATAATATTATTTATACCGCAAAAATAACATAGAAAATCAGAAAAAAAATTTAATAATTATATTTGTTGTAAAACAAAAATTCTTCTTGAAAATAAAATTTAAATAATATTATATTAGTTGTTAACATAGGCGGGAAAAGTTGGAACCAAGTCAGATTACTTTGGGTTATTACCCCGGTACACCGGGTCGGGTAGGGTCGGATCCCGGGTTGCCCCGGGTCGGGTAGGGTCGGTACTGGGTTTGCTCGGGTCGGGTTTCCACGGGAATTTTTCTAGGAACATAGATACCTACCCTTGCAAGGACCGTCCCTCCTGGTCCTCTCGGGTTGCCCTGGTCAGACGCCCGGGTCGGGTCGGTCGGTCCATTTTCTCCGGATTTCTCGGATCGGGTTCGGACCTCTCGGTTTTTTTTAAAACACTAATGCAGATGCAGCCCAGTAATTCAAAACTTCAATTATTTGCCCTCTTTTGTTTGATTGATCCAAAAGCATCCATAGAAAAGTGGCCCATAGCGTCATGAGGTCACATTCCGGAATGTATTTGTTATATTTTCAAACATATCTACTACATTCCGTACACGTCTATGGACGTACGGACGGTTTTTTAGTGGACACAAGATGTTTTCTTATGTTAATAATCTGCTAAGCGATATTGTCAAAACCCATAATTATCTATTAACTAAACTGTTGCTAATCATGAAAACAACTGGTCATATCCAGCAACAATTATCTTCCATATATATAATATACTTTGAAGAAGTGAAAAACACACTTCACTGCCCTATAAATACAGCACCAAATGCAAGCACTCTCTCCATCCCCTAAACCGATCCTCATTTGATCATTTCCAACAATGGCCTCTCAACCCAAAACCCTCTCTTTGATACTCATCCCTCTCTTGATCTGCTTCCTCTTTGCCTCGGCTCAGGCGGCGACAGATGTAGCCGTTTACTGGGGCCAGGACGGCCGAGAGGGAACCCTCGAAGAAGCGTGTGACACGGGATTATATTCCTATGTCATCCTGTCTTTTCTCACCACCTCTGGCAGGTGGCATACTCCGGTTCTCAATCTTGCCGGCCACTGCAATCAATTCCGTGGTGGCTGCACAAGCCTGTCTACTCAGATTACAAACTGCCAACGCAAAGGAATAAAGGTCTATTCTCTTCATAGATTCACTATTTAACACTCAAACCCAAAAATGAAGTTCATTGTTAAGTATAATAGTTTAGTCAACTAGATACTGACATTATCTACAACATATCAAATCCAATCGATTGTGCTAGATTTGAAAAAACAATATAACTTTGTCCTGATACTATCTAATATATACTAAATAAAAGAGGGCTACGTACCTAGCATCCATTATATGGACATCCATAGTAGGTTACAAATTTGATGTATAAAATACAAACTGCTATAAAATTTGTATACGTGTAAATGTATATATGAACTATATGAACAGTTCTTTATTAATGGACACTTGATGTTTTTGTTAATAAAAGTTGTCTCTGTAAGCAATTCAAAGTTCCTCAGTTGGTACTTAATTTAGATCCATCTTTTCAATTGCATGCGTATAAATTAAAGAATAACTTAATTTTATTCCAGATATTTCTGTCTCTCGGTGGTGGTGTTGGGAGTTACTCCCTTTCTTCTAAGCAAGATGCAAAGAATGTGGCAGAATACCTCTGGAACAACTACCTCGGTGGCTATTCTACTAACCGACCGCTCGGGAGGGCCGTTCTTGACGGTATCGACTTCAACATAGAGATAGGAGGCACCGACTACTACGAAGATTTGGCAAGGCACCTCTCGAAATATGGCAAAAGCGGCAAAAAGGTCTATCTCAGCGCTGCTCCTCAGTGCCCGTACCCTGATGCGCACCTCGGGAAGGCACTTGATACCGAGCTGTTCGACTATGTCTGGGTGCAGTTCTACAACAACGGACGATGCCAGTATTCCAACGGCGATGTCCATAAACTGTTAAATTCATGGAATACTTGGGTTAGCAGCATAAGGGGCAGGACCACGAAGTTCTTCATCGGGCTGCCGGCTGCACCTGCTGCAGCCAGAAGCGGGTACATTCCACCAAGCACTCTCAAGAGTAGAGTGTTGCCGGAGGCGCGGAGGTCATGGAAGTACGGGGGAATTATGTTGTGGAACAGGTACTATGACAAGCTTAACCATTACAGCCGTCAAGTGAAGTACTAGCTCGCGATGACGTACACCGGCCGTTGGCTTCATGACAAGTGCTTAAATAACTAGCTAATTAGCAGCAATGGCATTATATGCCATCTAAATAAATGATTAATAAGTGATGCATGTTGTATTTGTTGTGTATGAAGTATGAACTATGCATATGTGTGACTGTATGTGTGAGTTATTAAATAATAGTGTTGATGGATGTTTACTTAAGAAGCATGATAAATTAAGCTAAATTATGTGTAATAAAATGTTTAAAACGACTATCATAAATAATAGAGCACTTGTCAATTATAATAAATTTTATGTCTTGGATCATTTGTATGATTTATTCTCAGTGTTGTTTTATGAGATTATGAACTGATCGATAAATATTTAAACTAAATTATGATCGGTACATGAAGTAGCTAAACATGACGGAAATTAGACATTGCGGTATTCGTGCATGAATTTAACAGTTGCATATATATCACTGTACAAAACAAAAAAAATTCATCTATTCCGTCTATCAATAACGTATTATGAGTTACTACAAATCCAACTAATTTATTATATATGTAATAAAAATCCTTATGACCTAATTTCAAGAAAACTAAATTTATTAAAACTATAAAATTTTATTTTAAAGCACATATTTTGTCAATAACAGTTCTCGGAAGATAAGAGATCGCAACTCAACTGTCTTGTTTCTGAAATAAGAGATCGCAACGTACTGTTGGAATTATACACCAGGCAAAGGTTTAAATAGCGCTCATAGCGGTCGACATAATGTTTTGGAAGCAAAACGCTACGACGTTATCGGTTTTTTCCCGCTATTTGATACTTTATATAGTAACCAAAGGTTTAAATAGCGCTCATAGCGGCCGCTATAGCGATCGATATAGCGTTTTGAAAGCAAAACGCTACGACGCTATCGGTTTTTTCCCGCTATTTGATATTTTATATAGTAACATATAAAATATGGTTAGAATCATATGAACTTGCAATTATTTTATGGTATCTAACACTTAATAGTTGTTATTTATGTTTTACAATTGTTTAACACATAATTAATTGGATTTGTAAACAACAATCAATGTTATATAAACTTAGTATCTACATAAGAAAAATTGTGGGATTGATTAGTGAAAATGAAAGTCATATACTTGAAAAGTTGAATCCACTAAAATGTTATATAAACAATAATTTTGTTTTACGTAATGTTTTATCATACAGTTTTTCTAATATGCAGGAAAAATAATTACTCAAATGATTCAATTTGAAATCCTTTTGATAGAAAAAATAATACTTATGCAATATAAGACTGATTATTATGTTGTACTATGTCAATATATCTGAATAAGAATGCTTTGTTTCAAAAGTGATACAACTAATTATATAATTTTTAAACAATTTGGTTAGAAAACTTTATACATTATTCTAATTATTCATCATTTTTATTAAATATGTTAGCTTATGAACCAATAAAATAGTTAAAATATTCCACATAACAGGAACCGATAGTGCCCGCGATAGCGCCGCTATCCGATATCCGCTATCAAATATACCCCACCGCTACGAGTCCGCTATCCGCTATTTAAACCTTTGATAGTAATATATAAAATATGATTAGAATCATTTGAATTTTCAATTATTTTATGATATCTAACACTTAATAGTTGTTATTTATGTTTTACAATCGTTTAACATATAATTAATTGGATTGTAAACAACAATCAATGTTATATAAACTTAGTATCCACATAAGAAAAATTGTGGGATTGATTTGTGAAAAAAAAAAGTCATATACTTGAAATCCATTAAAATATTATATAACCAACAAATATTTTTTTTACATAATATTTTATCATAATTTGTTTACAATTTTTCTATTATAATTTTTAGATTCTAACTTTGTTTCTTGAAAAACGATAGATAGATAATTTATTTTTATAACTTCAATAATTCTTTTAATTTTTTAATATTTAAAAAAAATAATTACTTAATGATTCAATTTGAAATAATTTTGATAGAAACAAATAATACTTGTGCAATAAAAGACTGATCATCATGTTGTACTATGTCGATATATCTGAGTAAGAATGCTTTTTTTCAAGAGTGAAACAATAATTATATAATTTTTAAACAATTTGGTTAGCAAACTTTATACATTATTTTAATTATTCATCATTTTTATTAAATATGTTATCTCATCAACCAATAAAACGGTTAAAATATTCTACATAACAGGAACCAATAGCGCCCTCGATAGCGCCGATATCCGATATCCGCTATCAGATATACCCTACCGTGACGAGTCCGCTATCCGCTATTTAATCCTTTGACACTAGGGACAGCTTATTTAATAAGTAGGAATATCTTTTGTAGTAAACAAGAAAGAAATTCTCCAAGTTCTTCTCTCAATTTATTTTTTTGGATTTATTATCTTTTGTAGTAAACAGCAAAAGGAACTATCCTATTCATCAAGCAGGTCTTCATCAAAAAAATCTATACCAGAATCTTGAATAATGCCATGACCAAATCCCAGCCCTTCATCATTCTCTAGCAGCAAAGAGTCATCCTCAGCCACCAGCCCACCACCATGAGTGCTCATCCTCTGTAGCGCTGCATTGTATAGCACAGGATGTGAACCGTTAGATCATCTTGAGATTCGAGCCTGCACAGATTCGTAGATGATCTAACGGTTCACATCCTGTGCTAGATGCTCCTCTACTAACCCATGCTGAATCTCAGCATCTAACATTGCAGGCATGGGGATAGCCAATGCATTAGAGTTACCATCATTATCAAGAAGTATGTGTCAGGTCAATAACAGTTCTTTGAAGCAGATTCGAACCATTCTCACAAAAAAAAAAAAAAAAAGATTCGTACCAAAGAGTGATCACGTCCAGTATTTAAACAAATGCAAAATAGTAAAGTACAAGTTATTAGCGCAAGGAAAAAGGTTCAAAAATAACATCATTTTTTTAACTTGTTTTTATGAAATTTTTATATTAAAAGTACACAACTCATATATCAAAAAATTAAAAATGATAGTGTTTCTTGAAAATAATTGATTAGATTGCATTGAAATTTGTGAATTAAAAATTTTGATAACGCGAACACATGCTTCAACTAGAAATTGCTAGTTCTACATGTCGTTCTTATCAATAAATTAAATTATAAATAAATACAATTATAAAGAATCAACCTTTGGTCTAGATAAAACACAAACTTTTTGTTGGAGCTCGCATATTTGAAACTTAGATGAAGGTTTTTTGTAGGAATTTAAAATTTGGGTGACTTAATCTTTATATTAATCTTAAAAAAATTAAATCATAAATAAATTGTATTATCCAACAGTTTGGCAAGTATAGTAAGCATCTCCAAGAGCTCTCCAATACCATTCCTAAAACCAATTATTGTGAATTAGGGACCAAATTCAAACTCCAACAGAAGCCCTAAACCATTCCCAAAATTTAGGCAATCCCCAAATCAATCAAAAAACTCCCTATTTTCCTGCACTTCTCCACACTCCCAATCCGCACTCCCTATTTCCCTCGCCAGACGCGGAGGAGATTTATTGCATACTGTTACATTGACTTGGCAATTTCTTCATGATACTATTAAATTGACTTGGTATATATATACAGGAGGATATTTATTGCATAGTATCATGATACTATTATGTGCTGATTCTTTTATGTATATAGTATAATGATACTATGCAATAAATCTTCCATAGAAAAATAACTCTCATCCGAATTTATTTGCATCTATTTATTACTATTTCTTTTAGACATATATATGGCTCATATCATTAAAATCTATGCAATTTTCTTGTTCAATTCGTTTTGTTATTCATTCAAAAATCTATATATAACCGTTAATTTAAAGGCCCATTATAAGGTGGCCCATTTAAAATTAATTAAGATCCATATTTTGGGAAACTGTTGGAGTTTGAGGTATAATTTGGATTCCTAAAATTTTGAGGAGCTCCCAATATGATCATATTGGGAATCTCTTGGAGATGCTCTAAGTTAAAGAAGAGTAAAACACTAAATCACCTTAAAGCAGTTGTGTTTGGTAGTACGTAAGTAAATAAATGTAGTAAAGCGAATGAAATATGTAAAAGATGTGAAATGTTGGTGATTTATTATTTTTTTTTGAGGATTTTGGCTATTTAGTTTAAAGCACCTATATAAGTCTTTTAACTTACTACACTTTAAATTACTATTTGATAACTTAAATCACTTTAAATCACTTATTACACTATTACTGCAATTTTAACTACACTTGCCAAGAGTAAGCTATATTTGGAGTCTAGTGGATCGAGCATATATATATATGCTTGAAGATGATGGGTTGGAAACCCAAGTGGCCAAGTCTAACGCATGGTTTTCTTCTTGAAGCCTGTTCGATAGTTGGGATTGCAAAATCATTAGAAGTTATTATATACAAAAACCAACGGAGTAACGTCTTATCTTTATAATAATCGTTTGTTACATATATATCCTCGTACGTACAACGTACGCACGTGGACTTGAATTTTGGATCAATCAAATTACGTGGGCTTTAATTAGATTTCGGAGGCAGCAACATGCGGTATTAATTAATTAACTCCTTTGACGTTAAAATAGGTTTAAGACTTCATTAATTAAGCCATTTTAAAATGTTTAGGCATGCCGTGTCATGTAATGTATAATAATGGACAATTGTCTCAATAAGTTGTTGTTAAGCAATTTACTACAACTAGAGCTGTAACTCGGGCTTCGCCCCGAAATATGATATTAAATATATAATAAAACTTATAAATTTAAAATATTTATATTAATATAATTGAACAATTTTTTTTATTTTTAATGTGAATAGTAACACTAATAATATAATAATTTATAAATAATTAATAGCACATAAATCTTGGACCATTTTATTTTATGGGATAAATTTTGTCTTAGACATATCACATTCATCTTGTTAAATGGGGAGAGAGAACACATATAAACCATTGGATCAAAGTAGATGAAAAGATTTAAACAAAATCAATGGTTAATAATATTGATGATGTGGCATAGTTGAGGTGCTTGGAGAGTTACCCCTCTTTCTAGAGCGTAGATTATACAAAAAAAATAATGAGTGTTGATACAAAGTTTTATTTGAGAAAACAAAATTGAAGCATTCTAAGTCATATGATTAAGTCTAGTTATTAGTGTTATCTTTCCATTTCTTTGTATCAATCACATGACTCAAAATGCTTCAAATTACAAAACTTGGCCCACTATAGCAAATTCGTTTCCAAAAATTAACAATTGAATGACAATAATTTCCTGAAATGAGGAAAATGAATTTTACAATGAATAGCATCATATAAATTTATAAATGACGCAACAATATTATATCATTGGATCCCTCTCGCAAAGAGGATGGATCAAATGACACAACAATATTTTGACACAAATGTTATACTAAATCATATAAATTTATAGAAAATCTTAAAAAAAAAATTCTTTTATAAACATATTCATTTACTTATAGATCGATTGTGTTTCAGATTTTATTCAATTTTAGTCTCATTTGATACCCCATCAAGAATCATTAAATTTAGAACATTCGAATTACTATATAAACTTGATGGTTGTTGATAGAGTATCAAATGACACTCAAATTGAATGAAATTTGAAACACAATCGATCTCTAAGTAAATGAATATATTTATAAAACATTTCTATTTTTTAGATTTTTTAGTAAATTTATATAATTTAGTGTAACATTCGTGTCAAAATTTTGTGTATCATTGGATTCCTCCTCATAAGGAAAAAAATATATCATGAGTTCATGACCATTAATATTACGGTGAATTCTTCTATGGATTGAAAGAAATGTTGACTGTTCATTTATCTAAATTAGATGCTTATGATATATTCTTGAGACACAAGTAAAGAAAGATGCCTGATCAGTAAAATTTGAATCGTTCGATTAAAAATGAATGGTTGTTCATTGAAGAACAACTCTAATATTATAATTATGATTGAGTTGTGGACTCAAAGACTAATTATGAAGACCTAAACCAGTAAAAATAGAAGATATACATTTGGAATCAACTTTTAAATTCCTCAAGCTGACGAAGAATGTCGAGATATTATGGCTCATGGCATTATAGATTGGAAAATTTATACTAGTAGAGAAGGAATATTTATCAAAAATGTTGAGATATGATGGCATTATATTGATGTAAGTTTACAGAAATTGAAGTATATATTTGTAATTTTCTTCGTTAGAGGTCTTTAAAAAGGGCGTGATTTGAGAAGTAATTTTCAAGTGGGTCAACTGCATGCCATTATTGCCGATGCGGACAAATTAAGGTCCTCGATGTCAATGTGGTACTTGAATTTCACTAATGCCAAATCAGCTGATTAATTTCGTGTTAAGAAAATAAATAACACATCCTTACTATAGCATACTAATCATGCACATACTTTTCTACAGTATTAACTACAATATTCTCTACAGTACCCTAGATTTCTTTTTCGGCGGCAACTTCTAAGTTGGCTTGACCGCTTGACTTTGCAACATCATAAATTATTCATACATTCATATGTATAGTTGTATAGATGTTTCTATTATACTTAATACTTAAAACATAATAACTTCATTTTTTTTATTACATGTAGCTAACAATATTAAAATCGAGAAATTATTTATTATACACATACAATATTAAAATACATTTAAAACATAATAATCATCTCAAAAAAATTAATAAAATTTGTATAATTTTATAGAATATAATAAAATTTTTATTGCTACTTCAGAAACATTAAGATAAATTATTACATAGAAATATAAAGAATTGCATACTATTAAAAAAGAAATAAAATTACGCAAGATGACAATGAGGTTAACTTAAACGGACAATAACACTTGGAATTCTTTTTTTTTTTAAATAAGCCTTTGTTATTAGACTAATGTTATCAATTGAAAATTTATTTATGTTTTTTTTTAAAAAAAAAATGAGTAAATTTTCATGTTGGTTACTTTAACATTATACTTTCCATTTCAAATATATTAGAAATATATATGTGTGTGTAATTATAAAAAGAGTCTACTATTAATAATACGGGCTGGCCCATACTACTATTTATTTTCACCTTGAAAGTTCAAATGGACAATATAAACTACTCAGTGTGATATCCATATTTTAATATTATTCTAAACCTTATTTTAAATTTTCTTAGTTTTTTTTAACTATTCTTTTAGATAGATGAAAACTATATTTTTGAATGGCCGTAATGTTTACATCAAGTCATTTTCTAATGAGCGAGGCTATTATACTATTAATAGTACAGATTCCTCTGTACTATTGACTCATATTTCTAATTTCAAAATATTAATTGTCAATCTAAACCATTTATTATGGTCTTCATATACAATTTTACTTGTAAACCAAATTTTATATTTTTTTTTTTGGAATTTGTTTAGTATTTTTTAGATATTTTAAAATGCTACCTATTTAAATGGCTCATAATGTTTTAATAAAGTGACTTTTGAAAATATCTTAAAAATAGTAAAAAGTTTCTACAGATTTTAAAATTTGGTTTACAAGTTAAATTGGATATAAATATCATAATGAACGGTTCAGAATGACTAATAATATTTTGAAATTGGTGATACGACCAATAGTACGAGGCAATTTGTATTATTAATAGTACAATAGCCTCACTCTTTTCTAATTATTTAAAGAAATAGTTTTAAAAGGACCAAAAATTATAAAATTTTGTCTATAGTGACATCTATATATGGTGATCACGTTGAGCAAATTGGACTGAACATTCGGACTTTATCTCAATTAATATTGCCGATGCAACGCGAGGCATTTCTCTGGTTATACTATACTGGGCTTTTTGCAACAAGGGTTTTGCCAGCTGGATACTCCTATTGTTTTTTACTTTTACTTTTGCTTGATATCAAATAGTCAATGCCATTCCACATTTGACATTTACAATAATTGACTAATTGACAGTTTTATCAAAGCTACAAAACTCTTCCAAATTATCTAAGCTCATTGTTTTTTTAAGAATAATGACACAGGGGGCATAAATTACACTTGGCATGATGTAGTGGCTTTTGACTTGCTTTAAAATTGACAGCTTATTATTATTATTATTATTTTCTTTGTAAAAAACGATACCACACGCATGATGTTTGACGCATGTACTTGTAGTTGTATTCTCTCGATAGCATTCAGAGTTTGACTTTGATTACAGGGGTTCATGAGTGCAATTTTCCTTGTTTTGATTATTAATTTGTGATTCAGCATGGAGAGTACTCTTACCCGAACGGGGGATGGAGTTCAGTTTGACCATTGTTGATATATAGATCAATATTGGAGAGCAACAGCAGCAATCACAAGGTGAGAATAAGTCTCAGAGATGGAATATATATTAGAGGAGAGATCCATTGACAATGGTTATTTGACAATTTTGACAATGTTATTTTTCAAAAATTTATAAAAAATCACAAAAAAATCTTAAATGAAATGATCAGGTGATTTTGGCATTATAAATTATTTTAAATCTCATATGACTCAAATGTAAAGAGATCAGATTATCCATTGCATGTTTCTTAGAGAGGTAACGTACAGCAGTTGCACTTACACTAAGTGGTTTTTTAACTTCTGTTTTTCGCTGTGTGAGGTATCATGAGTTCTTTCCAGCAGTATGTCTGTTCTGGCACTTGATGAAGTCAAATTAAGATTCGATGCCGGTGCTTAAATCTCAGGAATGTTAGGAATGCCAAATCAGCTGACAAATAAAAAAAATATATATATCCACATATTATTCGTTGACTCATAATTCAGCCTGGAAAGTCAGTCTAAAGGTAGAAGTTCAGGTGAAGAAAGCAATCTCCAGGTGAGGAGGAGCTTCAGATTTGGTGGAAATGAGATTGTAGCACAGGGAAATTCTGGAGTGATTTACTGACTTTGGCATATTAAAGATTATTTAAAATCTAATCTGACTGATTAATTGTCTATTTCCTTGTTCCATTAGAAAGGTAACTTAATTTTTTTTTTACTCAGTGACTGTGAGTGAGGTTAATTAGGAGTTATTTCCGACAAAAAGCTTGTTAATTTTCAAAGGAGGGATCAAATAACCACAAAAATTGGTGCCCCATCATAACCACAAAATGAAATCTCAAATAAATATATTTTAAACACTTAAAAAAAATAAAACTAATTGATGAAATATTATGTATATATCATGTTTTATGAGGATACAAAAGATCATAACATTTTGATTTTATTTACATGTGCATCAAGTATTAACAAAAATCAACGGTTTAAATTTTATGATTTTTTATCTTTGCTCGTGGCTATCGAAATGACCGTCAATTTTCATAATTTTTTGTATATATGTTATTGAGATGATTTAGAATACATCTAACGGTTTAGATTTGTCAAATTATATATAAATAATCTTGTGGTTATCTAGGACACAAATTTTTGTGGTAATTGGATCCCTTCTCATTTTCAAAACTCTATTTTGGACTCTAATGATCCGTACGTAAAGCAGGGTAGATTTTGACCCCATGGTCAAAGATTCCCAGTATGAAAAATCGGTATAAGAGATTGCTTTCACAAGCTCTTTTTAATTGTACAGCCCAACCCATAATACCAATAAGGTGTAAGGCCCAAATAAAAGCCACAAATATGATTATTTAAAGTACAGCAACATGCATGATATGAATTAGGGTCATATATATCTAGTATCCACAAATTTGGTGTCCACGTTGTTACAAAATTTGAGTTAAGTGTTACACAATTTGAGATAAGAATTACAAATTTTGTGTATGTGTGAACGTGTGAATAATGAAAATGAGGACGCTTGGAAAATTCCTATGAATTATGCAAAACAAAAGGGTTGTTGATAATTACGACATATCATGCAGATGCAGCTGAATTCAAAACTTCAACTATTTGCCTCTCTTTTATTTTTTTTTTTTAGATAAAGATAAGGGTCAAGCTAACCAAATTTAAATGTATATAAAAGGCCTCCCATTCGGGTTTCGAATCCGCGACCTCTAACACGGAAAGCGTTGTTAGCGTTGCCCTTAACAAGCCTCTCTTTTGTTAAATTGATGAAGAAACATTCTATGCCAACGATAATCTCTATGTTAACAATCTGCTAAGCGATATTGTCACAAGTCATAAGTCATAATTATCTATTAACTAAGCTGTTGCTAATCATGAAAGCAACTGGTCATATCCTGTAACAATTTTCTTCCATATAAATAATATAATATCCTTAGAAGAAGTGAAAAACACACTTCACTGCCCTATAAATACAGCACCAAATGCAAGCACTCTCTCCATCCCCTAAACCAATCCTCATTTGATCATTTCCAACAATGGCCTCTCAACCCAAAACCCTCACTTTGATACTCATCCCTCTCTTGATCTGCTTCTTCTTTGCCTCGGCTCAGGCGGCTAACAAGGTCAATGTAGCCGTTTACTGGGGCCGGGATAGCCGAGAGGGAACCCTCAAAGAAGCGTGTGACACAGGATTGTATTCCTATGTCATGCTGTCTTTTCTCACCACCTTTGGCGGGGGACGTACTCCGGTTCTCAACCTTGACGGCCACTGCAATCCAATCAGCGGTGGTTGCAAAATCCTGTCTACTCAGATTACGGACTGCCAACGCAAGGGAATAAAGGTCTATATATTTTCTTCATAGAGTCACTATTTAACACTTGATATGTACTTACCCAAAAATGAAGTCATTTTTTAGTATAATAATTTAGTCAACTAGATACTGTCACATTATCTACAACATATCAAATCCAATCGATTGTGCTAGATTTGAATAAACAACATAACTTTGTCATGATGGATATAATATGCTTTTATAAAAAGAGTGATACCTAGTGTCTATAAAATTAATAGACATCTATAGTAGGTTATAAATTTGATATAAAAATTACAAAATTGATGTAACTGTTACAAAATTTCAGATTTTTCTTTCTCTCCGTGGTGCTGATGGGAGATACTCCCTTTCTTCTCCACAAGATGCAAAGAATGTGGCAGAATACCTCTGGAACAACTACCTCGGTGGCCATTCTCCTGACCGATCGCTCGGGAGTGTCGTTCTTGACGGTATCGACTTCGACATAGAGGTAGGAGGCACCAGCTACTATGAAAATTTGGCAAAGTACCTCTCAGATCATAGCACCAGGAGTAGAAAAGTCTATCTCAGTGCTGCACCGCAGTGCCCATACCCCGATGCGCACCTCGGGAAGGCACTTAAAACCGGGTTGTTCGACTATGTCTGGGTGCACTTCTACAACAACGGGTTGTGCCAGTATTCCAATGTAGACGACGATGTCTCTAAATTGTTGAAGTCATGGAATACCTGGGTTAGCAGCATAAAGGCCACAAAATTCTTCATCGGGCTGCCAGCTGCGCCTAAAGCAGCCAAAAGCGGGTACATTCCAGTATGCATTCTCAAGACTAGAGTGTTGCCGGAGGCGCAGAAGTCGTCGAAGTACGGCGGAATTATGCCGTGGAACAGGTACTATGACAAGCTTAACAATTACAGCCTTCAAGTGAATAACTAGTGCGACGACACTGGCCGTTGGCTTCATGACAAGTGCTTAAATAACTAGCTAATTAGCAACAATGGCATTATATGCCATCTAAATAAATGATTAATAAGTGATGCATGTTGTATTTGTTGTGTGTGAAGTATGAACTATGCATATGTGTGACTGTATGTGTGAGTAATTAAATAGCAGTGTTGATGGATGTTTACTTAAGAAGTATGATAAATTAAGCTAAATTATGTAGTAATAAAATATCATAAATAATAGAGCACTTGTCAATTATAATAAATTTTATGTCTTGGATCATTTGTATGATTTATGCGATTATGAAATGATCGATAAATATTTAAATTGAATTATGATCACAGCATATATACATGAAGTAGCTAAACATGACGGAAATTAGACATTGCAGTGTTCGTGTATGAATTTAACAGTTGCGTATATATCACTGTATAAAACAAAAAAAAAAAAAAATCATCTATTTCGTCTATCAATAACATAATATGAGTTACTACAAATCCAACTAATTTATATATGAGGAGGGATCCATTGACAATGATTATAATGACAATTTTGACAATGGAGATTTTAAAAATTTATAGTAATTCATAAAAAATCTTAAAATGAAAAACTTTTATGGATGCATTCTTTAACTTATAGACTAATAGTGTTTTAAATTTTAATCAATTTGAACATTGTTTGATGGTTTATCAAAATTTTATACATTTTTTAACGGTTAAAATTTAACGAGCTTTATAGAGCTATCAAATGTACTTAAATTGAATATAATTTGAAACATAATCAATCTATAAGTTTAATAATATCTCTATAAACTTTTTCCTATTTTTTAGAATTTTTATCTATTTTTACAAATTTTTCAAAATCCTCATTGTCAAGATTATCAAGATAAGCATTGTCAATGTATCCCTCCTCTTTATATATATGTAACAAAAGTCCTTGTGACCTAATTTCAATTAACAAACTAAATTAATTAAAAGTTTAAAACTATAAAATTTTATTTATAAAGCAAGTATTTTGTCTATGTTAAATGCCCCAACTCAACTGTCTAGTTTATGTAATAAGAGATCGCAACTGTTGGAATTATACCTATGCCAGCCGTTTATTTTGCACAATTATACACCAGGGACAACTTATTTAATAAGTAGGAATACCTTTTGTAGTAAACAAGAAATAAATTCTCTCAATTTATTTTTTTGGATTTATTATCTTTTGTAGTAAACAGCAAAAGGAACTATCCTATTCATTGAGCAGATCTTCATCAGAAAAATCTACACCAGAATCTTGGATAATGCCATGACCAAATCCCAGCCCTTAATCATTCTCTAGCAGCAAAGAGTCATCCTCAGCCACCAGCCCACCACCATGAGTGCTTATCCTCTGTAGCGCTGCATTGTATAGCACAGGATGTGAACCGTTAGATCATCTTGAGATTCGAGCCTACACAGATTTGGAGATGATCTAACGGTTCACATCCTGTGCTAGATGCTCCTCTACTAACTCATGCTGAATCTCAGCATCTGACATTGCAGGCATAGGGATAGCCAATGCATTAGAGTTACAATCATTATCAGAAGAAGCATGTGTCAGATCAATAACAGTTCTTTGAAGCATATTCAAACCTAGTGTTGTGCTCTCGCCCGGGACGGGCGCACCCGCACCCGATAGCCCCCGCCCGGCGCCCGCAATAACCCGTCCGGACCCACAACCCGGGGTAGCCCGTCCCAGGTCCGGCGGGTCGGGTTAAAACGGATAAGGGTATGGTTATTTGGTGACGCCCGCCCAAACCCGCACGCCCATTTGGATCCGCCTCGCCCCCGCCTGTCGCTCGACCCGACCCGCCCGGCACGCCCGACCCGACCCGCCCGGGGTAGCCCGCCCCCCTCGCCCGTCTCGCCCGTCTCGCCCGTCTCGCCCGTCTCGCCCGTCCTCTCGCCCGTCTCGCCCGCACCCGGAACCCGTCTCACCCGACCCGCCCGGGGTAGCCCGCGCCAGGGGGGCAACGGTCCCCTACCCGACCCCTCAACGGTCCCCTAGGGACCCAACGGTCCCCTATATTCAAATCTGCCCCCATCCAATTTACACCTATAAATACATCCATACATTCCCAAACTCATTCCACACAACCAAACTATCAAATTCTCTCAATCTCTCACACTCAATACTCTCTCAATCTATGATATTCTCAATTTATATTTACTATTCAATTTTATATTTACTATTATTTATATTAGTATTTAGTATTTAAGTTGTGGTGGTAATATTTAATTTAATTCCGCAAATTGCACAAGATCTTCGCCGGTTTCCCGCAAAATTCGGAGGTATATTCTTCTAATCTTCTTGCATTATTTATTTTTTTAATATTATATGAATATTAGAAATTTACAATTGATTTTTTATGTAATTGCACAATTATTTAAAATCGTTTTTTTTAAATCGGTTTTTGGAAATAATAGTTGAAATCGGTTTTTTAAATTAAATTTTAATTCCTTTTTTTAAACCAAATTAAAAAATTATAAAAATGTTTTTAGAAATATTATTTTAAATCGGTTAATCAAATCAGTTTTTTGAAATCGATTTTTTAAATCGGTTTTTTTAAATTGTTTTTTGAAATTGTTTTTTTTTTAATTCGGTTTTTTTTAATTCGGTTTTTTTTTTTAATTCGGTTTTTTTTTTACAATAATTTAATTCATTTTTTTTTTTGCACATTTGTAGTGACAAAATGACATCTCCACCACCTAGCCAATTCACTTCAAACATCGATGAGCCTTTTCAACAATTAGGTGAACAAATTTTCGGTACTAGTTATTCACAAAACCCCAATTATTTTCCAACAAATACAAATTTTCCACAAAATGTCCCTACACCTCAATTTTTTCAAGCACCACCGCCCGACCTTAATTTTTTTCCTCACACCGTGAGCTCCGGAAGTGGAGCGGGGAGCGCATATGCTTCGACCCCCGCCGCACCCGTACCGCATGTTTCGGTCGGACAAACCGAAATAGAAGAGGAGGTGGAGGCGGCACCGTCAACCTCGCAACCGGGTCTTAAAAAGAGAAAGGGGCCCCGCCCGAAGTACAACGCGGCATGGTGGCGCTTCTACGAGCAAACTCTCGATCCGGACACCGGCAAGGTGATAAGCGCACGATGCAAGGTAAAAGATTGCAAAGGTGAGTTTATTTATGATGAGGATAATGGTTTGAGTTCGTTTCTTAGATATGCCCGTGCTCATACCAGAGATTGTATTAGGAAAGAAATTTTAGTCTCTCTCTTATATCTAGGGATGCTTTATACCAGAGAGCTAGGCTATTTTTTCTGAAAAAACGTTTCCCTTTTTTTTTCTCTTCCTCTGTGAAAGTTATTATTCCAGAGTGAAAGTTATTATTTACTAGTTTTGATTCCTTCTTCTTTCCTTTACCTGACATCCTTGGAGTAAAGGTTAGAAAGACGAACGGTAACCTTTTACCGGTGTCATGAGCTGCCTTCCCTATTACTTAGTTGGGTCTGCCACTATCTGACAAGAGATTACATAGATCAGATTACATGCCACTCATACTCACCATCGAGAACAAGCTGTTGGGATGGAAAGCTTCAATGTTGTCAGTAGGGGGGCAGGGTTGTGCTGCTTAAAAATGGGCCATCTCAAGACTATAAAAAATCAGAAGGAGATTTTTCTGGCAAGGGCACAAGCAGGATGGTAAAGTCAACGGGTTCACTGCTCACACAAGATGGGCTGACATTGTTTTGCCAAAGAGACAGGGTGGTCTTGGAGTGAGAGACCTTGCAACAATAAATAAAAGCCTCATGATTAAGTGGTTATGGTACTGGTACCACATGGATCACAACCGGTGCCTGCGAGTAAATCCTGCATGGCCTCAGCAATACAAGCCATGGGACCAGCACGATGCAACCCCGTTTTGGAAGGATATGAAAAGCCTACACTCCATCTTTCTAGTCTCCACAACAGTCATCATTGGTAATGGGCGCACAACACACTTTTGGGATGATAACTGGATGTAAGGTATTTTGAAGCATAGATATCCTAACCTATATATATACATTCTCCCAAAATCCTTTTGCTACCTTACAGGAAATGAGACGAGAAGATCAATGGAACCTTGCACGCATTCACAACGTCTATCCCATCTGGCCCAATTGGAAAGCAATGAGTTGGCGCAACAGTTGCAACAGCAGGTCCTTAATGAGGAACCTGATAAATGGTGCTGAAGGTGGGAGCTCACTGGCGTGTTCACTGTCAAGTCAGCATACATATTTCTTTCTGATTCGGTAGGGGTCTCACATCACCTCCAACAATTATGGAAGATAAGAGCGCCTTCTAGAGTCATGATCTTCTTGTGGTTGGTCATTAAAAATAAAATCCTCACAGTTGACAATATTGTTAAGAGGGGTTGGCAAATTCCAAATATATGTCATCTATGTAGGCAAGAATTAGAGTCAGTTCAACACCTCTTTAAGGACTGTTGCTACACGGCCACCATTAGACAGTTGCTATTACTTGCTATGCCAAACAACCAAATTAGTGTACAATTCTTGAGGGGGGATTACGTGACAGTTCTACTTGATAACCCGGATAAGAGATGGAGACAGTTGCAGGCATGTCTGTGCTTCAATGTGTGGAAAGAAAGATGTAGACGAATTTTTCAAGATCAACAAATGGATACCACCTCCCTCACTGCAGTCATACTTCAAGATGCCAGCGATTAGTTCCATTTAGATACTGATTGAACATGGCCATTAATTTTCTCAGCTTCCAAAGAACCAAACTAGCACACAGAAAGCTTTGCTGCTCTTCTAAAATCTTTTTTTTTTTTGTTTTTTGGGTTATGACTTTTTATTTTAGTCTTTTTTGTTATTTTTGTTATTTTTTATTCTAATTTTTGGAAACTAATTTGTAATATTTGGGAAGCACTTCTCCAGTTTTAATGAAAATTTGGAGGCTTGACCTCCATCTTTTTCTCAAAAAAAAATTAAGTATATAATTGTAGCTATAGCAAATATAATTATAAAAGATTGAAAAAAAAATGTATGCACCGACACACCGTCTAGGTCTCTAGAACTGATAATTCGATTGTTGACTTGACCAGACACTACCACAGAGATGGACATTAGCAACCCCAACTTAGCAACTGTTTTCAAGAAAACCGTTGGTGAAAAGTGGCAGTGGCATTTTGGAAATTTAATTAAACATATCAGCAACGGTTTATCAGAAGGAACAGTTGGTAAAGACTACCCCGAAATCTGAGAAAGAATCAACAACTGTTCCTTTAAAAAACAGTTGGGAAAGGCATATCATTCCCAACTGTTCCTTAAGAAGAAACAGTTGTTGATTCATGTGCAAGAGTTAACAACGGTCCTCTACATAAAACCGTTGGAAAAGGTGGAGCATTCCCAACAGTTTATAAAACACAAACCGTTGTTGATTCTTGGTAACATAAAATATTCCTGTGCGAGAATTAACAACGGTTCACTCTTAAAAACCGTTGGTAAAGGGATAATCATTACCAACGGTTCTTTAAAGAGAAACCGTTGTTGAACCTTGGCTGACATAAAATATTCATGTGCAAGAATTAACAACGGTTCTCTCTAAAAATTCGTTGGGAAAGTGCTAATCATTACCAACGGTTTTTCAAGTTCAAACCGTTGTTGATTCTTGGTGACGTAAAATATTCATGTGCAAGAATCAACAACGGTTCTCTATAAGAAACCGTTGCTAACCCGTTATCTTTCCCAACTGTTTCTAAAGAACAAACCGTTGTTGATTCTTGGGTAACATAAAGTATTCCTGTGTAAGAATTAACAACTGTTTTTTGTTGGGAATCGTTGCTGATTCCTTCTTGTGGTGGGAGAATTTCCCGCCTGTGGCCCATTTAACAACTGTTATTCATTTGGAACCGTTGTTGATTCTCTCCAAGCAACAACTCCACTTCTTCCTCACCCAGCAGCTAGCAAATTAATCATAAGGCATATATACCTTCTTCTTTTCCTCCCTCCTTCTCCAGCAGACCAGCAGGCAGCAGCGCCCCCTCCCCCTCCTCCTTTAATTTCAATCTAGTTCAAGAGGAAATTGATTGGAAGGCATACCACTCCCCCCTCCGACTCCCATTTTCGTTTCGAGATATTGAGGTTAATTCTATTTATCTACTTGATTGAATAATTAGTAGTTATTATATAATTAATTAGCATATAATTGCATGCATGTTAGCATTTTTTATATGTGGGTATTGTCATGCATTAGAACCAAACTACCGGAACTTGAATAACTTTAGGTCGTTACCCGTTCGAGATTAATCCAATAGGGGTTAATCTCGAATAGTCCCCGTTTGGGACTGCTCTTTGAATACTTTGTCTCATTTAGGATTAGTGAACATGCGTTGGGCAATTTGTTGTTCGAGAAAAATTCGGTAGATCATTTCTCCATTTGTTCTCACGGGTACGTGCGATGGCGTACTCGGGGGAGCTAATGGGAAATGCTGCCGAATTTTTCTCGAACAACAAATTGCCCAACGCATGTTCGCTAATGAGACAAGGTATTCAAAGAGTGGGTTAGGATGGTTGGCCGGCCCGGAACCTATTAATTGTAGAACCAGCAGGGACCTAGTACTAATATTGCATGCATAATAAAAATTATATTTAATTATCTCTTACAGATGGATCGTAAGAGTTGGATGTATGGGAGGCGTGATACAAGTGCTTACTTGTTAGGAGCCGAAGAATTCATTAATTGTGCGAAGGAACATATGAGGCGTAGGGGTGATGAAACTATTTTATGCCCTTGTTCCGATTGTGAGAACTTGCGGAGATTTAAGGATGTCAGAGAAGTGAGGGGCCATCTGATCCGTCGTGGATTTAAGGTACACTCGTTGGGTGTGGCATGGCGAGTGCTTCGAAGAATCGGCAAATGCGGAGTCAAGCAAGGCTTCCAATGTGTCTGAGACCTCTTTAGATCGGGAAAATGATGTACGGGAGGAAATTGGGGTTGAAAATAAAGAACATATAGATAGCACTAATTGTACGGACTATGATCAAGTAGATGAAATGATGCACGACATTCCCGACGATTTTGTGGACATACCAGAATTTTCTGAAATTAATCTGAGCAAAGATGCTAATGTAGAATTATTTCCCGGTTGTACGAAATTTTCAAAATTATCAGCGGTTTTCAAATTATTTAGCCTGAAAGCAAAAAATAATTGGAGCGATAAAAGTTTCACAGATCTGTTAAAACTCTTAGGGGATATGCTCCCAGAAGATAACGAGTTGCCGGATACAACCTACCAAGCGAAAAAAATTTTGTGTCCGTTGAGTTTAACAATTGATAGGATTCCTACATGCCCGAAAGACTGTGTACTATATCGAAAAGAGTATGTCAATCTTGATAAATGTCCAAAGTGTGGGCTTTCAAGGTACAAACCGGGAATTGACCCATCAAAGAAAGGTAAAAAACCTGCGGCGAAAATCTTGTATTATCTGCCAGTAGAACCGAGATTGCGGCGTCTTTTTGCAAATCCAAGAGACGCTGAGTTGTTACAGTGGGCTGGCACGTGTAGAAAAGACGATGGAATGCTCAGACATCCCGCCGATTCTTCTGAATGGAGAAAGATTGACATGACATTCCCTGATTTCGGTGGCGAACCTAGAAACTTAAGGTTAGGGCTATGTACCGACGGAATGAATCCTTACAGTAACATGAGCAGCCGGCACAGTACCTGGCCGGTATTCTTGTGCATTTATAACCTTCCTCCTTGGTTGTGCATGAAAAGGAAGTACCTAATGATGCCACTACTGATATCGGGTCCTAAACAACCGGGTAATGACATAGATGTGTTCCTAGCTCCTCTGATTGAGGAACTGGAGAAGTTATGGAAAGAGGGAATACGAGTGTATGATGCATATAAGAAAGAATGGTGTACCATCCGTGTTATGATCTTCTGCACGGTCAACGATTTTCCTGCGTTAGGTAACTTGTCGGGATGCAGAACAAAAGGATACAAGGCGTGTCCTGTTTGCGGAGAACAAACTTGTTCCATACGACTAAAGCATTGTAAGAAGATTGTGTACATGGGGCATCGTCGATTCCTTCGGGTTGGCCACGCATATCGAGGGAAGAAGAAAGAATTCAATGGCAAGTCTGAGAGGAGAAAAGCTCCGGTCCCGTTAACCGGCAAAGAAGTTTACACAAAAGTGAAGCACATAAGAGTCCAATTTGGGAAGGATGTTGTTGCTCACGATAATCCGGATGACTTATGGAAGAAGAGGTCCATATTTTGGGATCTTCCTTATTGGCCGCACATGGATGTTAGGCATTGTTTGGATTTGATGCACATTGTAAAGAACGTCGCTGAGAGCATAGTGGGCTTGTTGTTGAACACCGCAGGGAAAACAAAGGATGGCATCAACGTTAGAAAGGACATGGTTGAAATGGGCATTCGCCCAGAGCTAGCACCCCAAGAAAAGGGAGAGCGTACCTTCTTACCGGCGGCCTGCTACACTCTATCGAGAAAAGAGAAAATCAGTTTTTTAGAATGCCTGCAATCAATTCGTGTGCCATCCGATTATGCTTCAAATATTTTCAGAAGGGTGTCCATGAAAGATATGAAACTGATCGGGATGAAATCACATGATTATCATATCCTGCTGACTCAGCTACTCCCGGTTGCCATTCGAGGTATCCTCCCCCCGCATGTTAGGAAGTCGATCACCAGGTTCTGTTCCTTCTTCAACAAAGTTAATTCGAAGGTGATCGATCCCGAAGGGCTGGACTTCTTACAGTCCGATGTCGTGACGACCCTGTGTGAACTGGAAATGTATCTTCCACCCTCATTTTTTGATATCATGGTGCATTTAACAGTCCATCTCGTTAGAGAAATAAAACTCTGTGGCCCCCCATTCCTGCGACAAATGTACCCTTTTGAGAGAGCCATGGGTCAGTTGAATGGGCTGGTCCATAGTCGATCGAGGCCCGAAGGAAGTATGGTTGAAGGGTATGATGCTGAAGAGATCATCGGTTTCTATACCGATTACGTGGCCGACATTGACCCGATCGGCCTTCCCAAGCCTCGGCACGAGGGGAGACTCCAAGGTGTAGGTACTATTGGGTACAAACTGGTGAGGTCGGATCACGATTTGATCCGGACGGCACATCTCAAAATTCTTCAGCACCTTGCTGATGTAAGTCCGTACGTCGTCCGGCACCTGACAGAGCTACGTGAGAAAAATCCTTCGAGAAGTGAAAGTTGGGTCACTAATGAGCATAATCGAACATTCATAAGATGGTTCGAAGACAGTGTACATTCCAGACCATCCGATGAAGACGTAAGTGAGACTGTCAGGTGGTTAGCGTTCGGACCCGGGTCAACAGTGCGCACCTACCAAGGTTTCGACATGAATGGCTTTACTTGGTACACTCGGACCCCAAGACAGCAAGAGCACCGTGCAAAACAGTGGTGTGACGTTAGTAGCTCTAGCGGCTTCTGGAGATATGCCCCAGCCATTTTACGGTTGGATTGAAGAAATATGGGAAGTAGATTACGTTAAATTTAAGATTCCCCTATTTTACTGTAAGTGGATCGATAACGGACGCGGAGTCCAACGGGATGAGGATGGATTTGTCACCATTGATTTCAGTCGGTTGGGATACCATGACGATCCTTTCATACTGGCTAAGCAAGCAAAGCAGGTGTTTTATGTTGTTGACCCGGCCGACAAAAAGAGGCATGTTGTTCTTGCCGGTAAACGGCACATTGTAGGGATCGGAGACGTTGTCGATGAGGACGACTACGATAAGTTTGAC
Organism: Cyperus esculentus; assembly: GCA_030179965.1. Taxonomy (NCBI): domain Eukaryota; kingdom Viridiplantae; phylum Streptophyta; class Magnoliopsida; order Poales; family Cyperaceae; genus Cyperus; species Cyperus esculentus. Next base: position 1,720,762 of record JASGLE010000025.1, on the reverse strand, counting down.
GAAACCGGACCATTTTGTAATGGTACCGCCATCCAGCCAGTTGATGATGCGCCAGAGACAATCTACATCCGTACAGACCATGACGAAGGAACGTGGCTGAAGAGACGAAAAAAGAAGAAATCGAAGGGATCAAAGAAAAGAAAGAAAACCGCATAGAAGGTAAATGATACATTTTTTTAATTAATTAAATAGAATAATTACTTAAAGTAATTAGGTATACTTGAAATTAATTAGATATATAGATATATTAACTAAATTAATTCATTAATGCAGGTGCATGTTCAGCGAATGTATCGGATAGATGACAAGCTTGGGATCTTGCGCCTGTTGAGTTCTAATATTTCTTTTGTTTTGTTTGTGTGTGTTGCTATTTGTAATTAATGTACGTTTAGATAATTTGCTATTTGTAATTAATTAGATATTTCAAAATAGATTTATTATAAGCAACAAAATAATTTGCTCGTATTAAGATCTTCATGTTTAGTGAACCTTTTGTTTTGTTTGTGTGTGTTGCTATTTGTAATTAATGTACGTTTAGATAATTTGCTATTTGTAATTAATTAGATATTTCAAAATAGATTTATTATAAGCAACAAAATAATTTGCTCGTACTAAGATCATGTTCAGTGAACAATAGTTGTTGATAGAGGTATCAACAACGGTTACTGACTGAGGACCGTTGTTGATGACAACAAAATAACTTTTTAAACTAAAACCTATGAAAGAATCAACAACGGTTATTTATTTAAAAACCGTTGTGGATGGAAAAATTAACAAAGGTTATTTATTAAAAAAACCGTTGTTGATTGTTTCATAGCGGGATTTCCTGAGACCCAAATAATGAATGAATTCCTGTTTCAGCCTAGCTGATAGAGGTAGTATACCAGAACACACATAACAAATAAGTGCCTTGCATGAGCAAATTGTCGTCCATTTCAGCCAACTTAGCTGCTTTAGCCGGCAGGACCAGCTGCAGCACCTCAGAAGAAAAGGCAATCTGATAAGTGCCTTGCATGAGCAATCTGCTTTAACCGGCAGGACCACACCTGCAGCACCTCAGAAGAACCAGAAGGTTCACAACTCAATGCCACACCTGCAGGCAAAACCTCGCAGAAGGGTTGATCCTACCAACTCAAGCTGTAGAGATAGCAGAAATGCCTCGAAATCTGCAAAGCATGGTCATAACTCATCATCTTATTAGAGTGACTTGGCTCTTTATGCATGGCCAAGTGACTCAACTCAGCCCTGCAAGCAATCGACTGCGGCACATAGCCGTGCAAGCAATCCCCATCGAAATCTCCAAGTATGTTTTAGTTCCGTATTAGATTAACCACACCTTTTCATATTCAAAAATCAACATAGTAACTAATCAAATAGAGAGATTAATTTATTTTATTTGGGTACTGTTAGTTAGTTACCAAGCAGGGCACTTGAGTTGGGTCTCCATCTAACGCAAACCGTCAGAGAATGGACTCAGACGGTGCATCAGCTCCTGGCATTTTTCCATCCTTGTTTTATTCCTTAATTACTGTTGCACTTATTAATTTGCTGCTAACTGGAGCTGCGCGCACGCCGGTCATGAGACATGGGCTAGGTAAAAATGGTCTTGCCATTTTTTACACACCTGTAGGACCCCTGTGGCTCCAGTAAAAATGGTCTTGCCATTTTTTACACACCTTGCAACTCTTCTCTTCCTGCCAGCTAAAGCAGCTGAGTTGGCTGAAATGGACGACAATTTGATCATGCAAGGCACTTAAGATTTTTATTTGTATTGTGTCACCATAATTTACCTCTATCAGATAGGCTGAAACATAATTTCATTCATTATTTGGGTCTCAGAAAATCCCACAATAAAATAATCAACAACGGTTATTACTCAGGAACCGTTGTTGATAACAAGAAGGTAATTTTTTAAATTAAAAGCTGAAAGGAATCAGCAACAGTTTCCAACTGAGAAACCGCTGTTGATGGTTACAAAAGTAATTTTTCAGATTTAAAAGCTGGAGAGAATCAACAATGGTTCTTACATGAACCACCGTTGTTGATTAGATTCAAAGTACTCTTGGCAACCGCATTAACTGGGTCTCGAGATTGGTGCCAGTGCACATCTGAAGTCTCTGGAAACCCCGCGATTCATATTTATTAAGGCGCGAAACAATCAACAACGGTTTTTAATTACAGCACCGTTGTTGATTGCAGTCATCAACAACGGTTACTCAAGAAAAACAGTTGTTGATGACAACAAAATAATTTTGTTAAATTAAAACCTTTGAATAAATCAACAACGGTTTTTTATATTGAAAACCGTTGTTGATTGATTTCATTAACAATGGTTATTAACAAAGAAACCGTTGTTAGTGACAAGGAAAATTATTTTTTTATATTGAAAACTGGAAAGAATCAACAACGGTTATTTATTGAAGAAACAGTTGTTGATTGTTGTCATCAACAACGGTTTTTAACTGAGGAACCGTTGTTAATGACAAGCAAAATTATTTTTTAGAATTTTGAGATGGAAAGTATCAACAACGGATATTTATGTATAGAACCGTTGTTGATGGTTATCATCAACAACGGTTATTTAGTAAAAACCGTTGTTGAGTGTGACAACAACGGTTTCTCTTAAATAACCGTTGTTGATGCTTTCACAGTTTTAATCGTTTGAACTCCTCTCTTTCATTTCAAATTTCACTGTAAAATCTCTAAGTCCCAAAACCTCTCTAAAACCCTCTCTCACGCGTGTTCAGGCGATCAAGCCCTCGCTGCCACCGCCGCCGCCGCTGCTGCTGCCGTGCCACCGCTGCCTCTCCTCTCCCTCCTCTCTGTAAGCTCCTCTTCTCTCTCCTCTCCCTGCCTCTCCTCTCTGTCTCCGACCTCCTCTGCCTTGCCTCTCCTCTCCTCTCCCTGCCGCCTCTCCTCTCCCTGCCCTGCCTCTCCTCTCCTCCTTCTCTGCCGCCGTCCCCTCTCCCTGCCTTGCCTCGCCTCTCCTCTCCTCTCCTCTCCCTGCCTTGCCTCTCCTCTCCTCCCTCTCTGCCTCTCCGACCTCCTCTCCCTCTCTGCCTCTCCTCTACTCCGCAGCCATGGACCCCGAAAACCCCGAAACCACCGAACAACCCGAAGAACAACCCGAACAACAACCCGAACAACAATCTGAACCCGAACAAGAACCCCGGAGGCGACGAGGGCCAACCACCGGGGAGACTTACCGCAAGAAGGTAAAAGACCCCGAAAGGAAGATAGAGTTCGGGACAGATGGCAACACCACAGGGGCCGCCACGGGGTCGTTCGCGAATTATGTGGGCCAAACCGCGAGAGATCATGTGCCCATCAATTTCTCGGACTGGAAGAAGGTCCCGTTGGATTACAAGACGAATTGCTGGAACAAAATAAAGGTGTTTTCTTGAACTTTAATCTCAGATTATATTATTAATTGAGTTACCTTCATTTGATTTTGTATAATTAATAGAAATTGCAAAATTTAATCTCGAACTTTATTCAAAATAGAAATTGCATAATTGATTGTACAATTAACCGAATTCGTTGATTAACTGAATAATTTCTTTATATGTCCTGCAGGATTTCTGGCATCTCCCGGACGACAGGGAGAAGAGGAAGGTCTTGATAAAGGTGGGAGTCCGTTGGAAGGAGTTCAAATCGCACTTGAATCGAACCTACATTCTTCAGGAGAGTGAGGAGGACCCTTGCGCAATGCATAACATCCCGCAACATGTGTGGGAAGAGTTTGTCAGGAACTGCAACACTGACGAGTTTAAGGTTCATTAATTAAATCACTGTTATTTAAAAATCTGCACTACTAATTACTTAATTTGTACTGACACCGCTGTTTCATAAATTGACAGAAAAAGAGTGTACCCTCACAGGCTCGGCTCGGGCGGTTACGCGAGTGCAAGGAGGAAGAAGTGGACTCGCAATGTCGTAATTGCACCGACGGAACCATCGAGCACTCCTATCAGTGCCGATTTGGACGAACGGAGCCGCGACTGGATGTTGGCAAGGTTGAAGAGCATCGTCGATGGAGTTGCCGTTATCGATGATCCGGCTATTCGGGAGGTCCAGAAGAGAGTGGTATATATTCTTAACTTAACATTTTAAATTAACTGCACATGCTTTTGAGTTGTTCGATAATTAGAAAAATTTTTACTCAATTGATTTTAAATTAACTTAACATATATCATGTACGTTAATTTTACTCAATTGATCACTGCAGGAAGAAAAAATAAGAGAAGCGAGTGAGGGATCATTCGTCCCCGACGGTGCAAATGATGTCCTCACTGCCGCTCTAGGGACGCCGGAACATCCCGGGAGAACGCGGGCCCACAGCTCCGAGTACACACGCCGGAAAGACGTCTTCGGGAAGCAAAAGAGGAGATGGGGCGCGACTTCTCACTCCGGTTGCTACTCCCAATCGGAGGTTGACGGGATGAGAGAGGAGTTCGAAGAGAAGCTGAGGAAGCAACGGGAGGAGATGACGGCGGAAATGACGAAGGAGATGAACGCAAGGATCCAGGACCTAATGGCCTCCGTCTGCGTCCCGGGTAACTTCCAACAGGTACTGCTCGGAGGTGAGCTCCAGCAGGCAGGTACCTCTTCGTCTACGGCGCCGGCACCGCAGGGACCGCCCGCCCCCGAGAACAAGGTAATTTACCTTTCTACTTGTTGAAATAAGTGTCAGACACAATTTTGGTCCGAAGTGATGCACGAACGTAGGAGACGACAATCGACGAGCAAGAACGAAATGAAATATTTCGGACCGAAATTTTGTCTGTCGAAACAGAAGACAGATTTCGGACCGAAATATTTTATTTTAGTCTGAAATATGGGCAGACGTTTTTTTTCTGTTTTATTTGTAGTCCAACACTACTCGACGAATTAAAAAATGTGGTTGAGTTAATTCAAAGCTTCTAACAATAATATTTACATTCCAGAGGTCACGCAATTGCAAACTCTATGTTGAGGCGGCGGATTCTCAGATCGAGGTGGCGACCGGAAGGATGTTTCTACCCGTTCCGGGCGCCACATGCCACGGTCAATCGATCCCGCCCGATCAAAGAAAGGTGCAGATAGATTTTTGCGTCGAGGCGAATTGGTCACACAAACTCCCGACTCCGGTGGCGGATCTTGTGGAAATCCATGAAGCAGTCGGGAGTTTTGTTCTGTGGCCGGTGCACTTGATAGAGACCGAGTCAACTGGTCAGGTATATATTTTTTTAAAAAAATAAAAAACTATTTATATACCAATTCGGTCCTGATTGCATAGGTTTCATTAATCGTAGGCCCGGAGAGCATCGGCACGGAGCCCGAGTACACTGCCCCTGAGGTCGTCACAAGCTGCGAGTCGGGTGCCACTACTTGAGGATTCTCAGGTGTACCGACTTCAGGAGCATGGCCTCGCGCTCTACCAGTTGTGGATGAGCTAACCGTCAGAGGTCGACACTTTCGAGGTCGACTACGGTGTGGAGGATCTAGGGATCGGGGGTACAACGGTGCTCACCACCACCGCGATCATCGACATACTAAAGAATGATTGGCTCGAAGTAACAATACTTCAAATGTTTAGCATGTAAGATCGATTATTTGACTTTGATATTTCTTTCATGAAATATTAATCTGTAGTTAGCGTAAATATGATAATTGGTTTTCCAATGTAGTGCAAGCGCACGTCGGTGCAAGATGTGTTGTTCGGCCGCTTCCGTTTTCTGGACCCCTACCGATGTGCGACCGACAACATTGCGAGAGAGGGTGCTACTTACCTCACCGACTTCATTGAGCCGATGGAGCTCGACTCGATCGTCTTCCTCCCGTATCACGAAGGGTTCGAAATTACTCAACTCTACTTTAACAAAAAAAATATATAAATTCTTACCTTTCATTCTCGTTGGTTTGGATGGCAAATAAACTGAAATAATTAATATTGTTAGGTCTCACTGGCGGCTTCTCATCGTGCATCTAGCCGAGTCTCGGTGCTACGTCGTGGATTCCTTGTGTCCCACCGAGGTGCCGAAGTTAACGATTATGGGCTATTTGAATACGTAAGCTTAATAATCAACTAAATTCCGTTCTCCTTTTATTAAAAAACAAAATATGAATCATCGCACTAATTTATATTAATTGTAGGGCCTTCCAAAATTATTGGACCAAAAGAGGAGTGATCAAGAAGAACGGAGGCAAGCTCACGTATAAGTTGATCAAGGTATATACGTATACACGTAACTTATATATACAATTAGGCTTGTAAATATTCAAAAAAGAAAAAAAGAAAAACGTACGAAATCCATATTGATTCTTGATCTATTTTCATTATTGTAGGGCCCAAGGCAACCGGGCGGCTCCGAGTGCGGATATTACGTCATGCGGACGATGCATGACCTAATAAATACGTGCTATGAGGAGAAGTTACCTTCGGTATATATACCTATTTCGTTTATCAAGTATATATGTTTTGTTTCATATTATATATCAAACTAATTCAAATATATGCAACCTCTTAAATTTACAGGCTATTGCATCCGAAAGGTACGAACGACATCAACTCGACGAGGTAATAGAATTTTGTTGCGAATTTTTGCGTTACGAATTGTGATCTCGATCGGATTTTTGTAGTAGATATTATTAGGAGGATGTGTAGGTTTTGAATTGTAAAATAGGTACAATTAATTGATTTTGTATGTATATAGATTGGTTAATTAATTTAGATGTGTTAATTATGTGATTTATATTAATTTAGATTGGTTAATTTCTGAATGAAACAGAAAACAAAATATATGTGAATGTGTATGGTTCTCTGAATGAAACAGAAACAACATGCCCAGTTCGACAAAACTTAACAACGATTATTTAATTGTTAAAAAAAACCGTTGGTAATAACGCTGTGTAATAAAACAAATGTAAATAATCAACAACGGTTCTACAACGAGGAACCGTTGGGAATTACGACAATCAACAACGGTTTAATAAAAAACCGTTGTCAAATGATGAAATCAACAACGGTTCCTACCAAAAAACCGTTGTTGATTCATATAATTGCCAACAATTGACTATAAAAACCGTTGTTGATTAAAGTCGTTTCCAACGGTTATTTACTTAGGAACCGTTGTTGATTGACATCACCAACAACGGTTCCTTATTGTAAACCGTTGTTGATTGACATCACCAACAACGATTCCTTATTGTAAACCGTTGGAAAATATATTTTATTTAAATAATTTAGATCATTGATAACGTCATTTTCCAACGGTTTCTCTAAAATAACCGTTGTTGATTCGTCTCATTGCCAACGGTTCTTGGAGAGAACAATTGTGGATTAGCTTCTTTGCCAACGGTTATTTCTTATAAACCGTTGGGAATTACGGTCATCAACAACGGTTCCTTCTGGTGAACCGTTGGAAAAGATATATTATTTAAATATTTCAGATCACAGATAATGTCATTTGCCAACGGTTTTTTATGAATAACCGTTGTTGATTGCGTAGGAACAGCAACTGTTATTCTCTTTTAACCGTTGATGATTAACGGCATTAACAGCGGTTCTTTAGTAAGCATTAGCAACCCTCATATTCCCAACCCTCGCTGAACCGTTGGGAATTGTCATAAATAACCGCTGTTGATGATTTTTTCTGTGGTAGTGAGATGACAGATGTTCAGAACTCCAGATCTTACTGAGTCAACGGTTAAACACTAAATTGAACAGCAATGCATTCGCGATTAGATGCCGCAATTACAGGTAAATAGGGTCAGCAAAGTGGCTTAGTACACTCAACATTAGAGAAGGAAAAGGAACCGCCGAACCGGATCGACTAAGAGGATTTAGAGGAGAGATCGAAATTAATACTTGATCAGCTAGCTAGACGTGTCACGTGTTCTGAATAGGGGTGTCAATGGAACAAAATTTCTGTTATGACGTTCCGTTTCATTGCAATGAAACGGAAACGACAAAGATTTTGGTTCCATCTGAAATAACAGAACGGAAACGGAAATGCATATTTCCGTTACGTTATTCCGTTGAAAACCATATGGGCTGTTGATTGTGGGCCTTGTTTAATGTGCTTGTGAATTTGGCTTGGTTAAAATGTGAAGTTGTGTTTGTTTAATGTTTAATAAATTAATATGCTTATGAATTTGGTTTTGTTGTGAATGTGCTTCAATATTATAAAATCTTGTAATTTAATTTCCTTTTTATTGTGCTTGAATGAAATATTTTAATTTCATGTACTTTTTAATGTGCTAGAATTGATGTAGTGAATAAAATTATCTGAATTTTATCATGTTTTAATACTTGTAAGATTGTAATTCATCTCAATTCAAACGGAACAAAAATTTTCGTTTTGAACGTTCTTCCATTCAATTAAAAATAAAACGGAATAAAAATTTGTGTCGTTATCCAAACGGAACGGAAACGAAACAAGGCATTTTCGTTTCCGTTCTGAACGTTTGCCACCCCTACGTGTTCACAAAAGATGGACGATATATAGCTAGAAATCAGGAGGACAACATATATTATTGTGTCGAGCTAAAAATCATCTGCAATTCTTACTAGATAGTCTAGTAGCTCAAATGGTAGCTAACTAGGATGATTTCTAAGAGGTTATGAGTTCAATCCTCCATTAGCACAAAAATAAAAAATTTAGGGTGAAGTATTCCACTTTCTTCAAAAAAAAAAAAAAAAAAAAATCATTATCACCACTTTGTAGAATTATGTTGACTTAATCTCCAATCGGTTTCATACCGAATCGATGCATCACAGCTGCAAATATCCAAACGACCTAACAGTCAAAACTCATAACAAACTCACAACAAGTCTTTGTAATATAACCCAAAACCCTAATCCTCAAAAAGTAAAAAATGTACGTATAGAACACGTTGTATGGGTGGCAAAACTCTCCTATAAATTGCTCCTACTTCGCTACTTCTCCTACATCTTCAATTCACTACTTAACTAACAATGGCATATCAAACCAAGAGCACAACTCTTCTCTTCATCCCTCTCCTGCTTTCGCTCCTCGCCACCTCGGCCCACGCCGGCGGCATTGCCGTCTACTGGGGCCAGAATGGCAACGAGGGGACCCTGGCGTCCACGTGCGCGACCGGAAATTACAAGTATGTTATCTTGGCTTTCCTGACAACCTTCGGCAACAACCAAACCCCCGTCCTTGACCTCACCGGACACTGTAATCCGGCAGCGGGCACTTGCAAAGGGCTCACCTCTGACATCAAATCGTGCCAGTCAAAGGGCATCAAGGTTCAATCACATTGATTTTCTTTCATATTCAATTATAAAGTTCATATAACAACAGTTCATTTTTAATCAAGCGAATCAGATTCGATAAATCAAATATCTCTTATTACTTATATCCCAAGAATACATTAAAACCATTTTATTCAGACAAATGAACAACTCATATCTCTTTCTATCTATAGAAGAATTCACCTTATAAATATATTAACAACTTTGTGCTTAATTTGATTCTTTTAAATGCTCTCATTATTAATATCCAAACTCCAAAGGCCATAGTGTTTCAGATTGAATTTTGACCAACAACAAATTAATTTGTCTAAAAAACTAGAACTTTAAATTAGTAAGCAATTAAATTTTTAAATTTGTAATTATATATTAATTATAGTCATTAAATGACAGGTTCTTCTGTCCCTTGGAGGGGCATCAGGCAGCTACAAGCTGACCTCCACCTCCGACGCGCAAAACGTCGCCACATACCTCTGGAACAACTACCTCGGTGGCAGCTCCTCTTCCCGTCCCCTCGGTAGTGCAGTTCTCGACGGCATCGACTTCGACATAGAGAGCGGGAGCTCCAACTACTACAGCAACCTCGCAACTTACCTCTCAAAATACAGCAGCCGGGGTAAGAAGGTCTACCTCACCGCCGCTCCCCAGTGCCCGTACCCAGACGCGCACCTGGGGTCCGCACTGCAGACGGGGCTGTTCGACTATGTCTGGGTGCAGTTCTACAACAACGCGCCGTGCCAATACGCGAACGGCGACACGAGCAACCTTGTGAGCTCGTGGAAAAAATGGACAAGCAGCTTCAAGGTGACGAATGTGTTTCTGGGGATACCGGCGTCGTCTCAGGCCGCAGGGAGCGGATACATCCCGCCAAATGTGCTGAAATCCAAGGTCTTGCCGTCGATCAAGGGCACGGCGAAGTACGGTGGGATCATGCTGTGGAGTAGGTACTATGATGTGCAGAACAAGTACAGTGCCCAAGTGCTTAGCAGTGTTTAATTAAGAGGGTCAATAGCTGAGAATGAGTACTATAGTCTATAGTAGAATAAAATCGATAGGCTTATCTAATAATGTGATGTGACTATGTGAGCCCAGGAGGCCGGAGGCAATGAGAAATATATATTTCTTGAGCTAATAAATTAAGAGTGTTTATCTTGATAATTAATCTGGACAATTATGCTTTTAAAAAATAAAAAATATTAAAATTCTTAAGAATAGAAAAAAATAGATTGATTATATTTCTAATAATATATTTAATTTACGGAAGTGCTATTAAACTTAACTATATTCAAAGACCCATTAAAGTACATGTATATAAAATTTTGATAAGCCATCAATTGATATTTTAATCGATTGACATTTGTAGCACGATCAATCTATTAGTTAAATAATACATCCATACACTTTTTTTTTCATTTTTAAGATTTTTTATAATTTTTTTTAAAAGTTCTATTATTAATTTCATCAAGATAAGATAAGTATTATAAATTGACCCTCTTCATAAGAGCTAGACTAATATAAAAACGTTTGTATTTCGCTTCGAAATACTAACAGCTTAAATTATGCTTTGTCACATTTGAAATTTTGATTTATGGTTCCAATTAAATTAATCATATGAAAATACTTGGGGATACAAAAATTTTCCATTTTTAAAATTTTTTAAGTATTTGTTTTGGATTTTTCAAAATAACTCTAAAATATTAATAAAATAGTGTTTGTTTGTACATGGATTTTAAAAAATCCGAATTAAATACTTAAAAAGCTTCAAAAAAAGAAAATTTTGTATCATAATATTTTTATATGATGAATTTAATGAAAACCATAAATCAAAATTTCAAATTTGACAAGATATAATTTGAACCGTTAGCATTTCGTTCCCGTTTTTACAATAGTTCAACTCTCTTCATAAACTAGAGAACTATAATTAATGCATTTGAAAGTTTTGTGGCATGGATCGGGCAACTTTTAGTGCAAATTAATGCATCCAGTGTGAAAATCTTGAAAGCAGCAAAGTTTTACCAGTCAACTAGTTCGTTTAGTCCAGGATAGGGACAGGTTTCTTTTGACCTAATTCCTTCCTTGCAAGTTGCAATGGTCTAAGGAGAAGACCCACAGAAGACTATATGAAGAAAAAGTAAACTAAAACTTTATTAAAATTCATACAATGGAGAATAAAATATATATAAAGAGATTGCAAAGTTATTAACACTAAATTTTTTATGTTTTTGGATATCTGGTAGAATGAAATAAAAAGTAATGCAAAGCTTAATTTTATGATAAATATTTTTTTGTCTAAATTAACAGCCAATAATAAATCTTTCATTTTTTTTAAATATATAGCATACACAAATGAGGCAAAACTGATTGAAAGAACAAATGAAGCAATTTAAAAGTATTTTTAAGTATGATTTTTCTGTGTAATTCGTATCTTAATCCTTTTTTTTTTTTATAACAAAAACGAATAACTTAATATATAGGAGATGCAATATGTTAAATCATTTTAAAATAGTTTTGTACATGATTTTAATTATTCCCTCCGCATGCTAAACTACTATTATATTTGTAGAGTTAGACTATTATACTAAATGCATTTAGCCAAATTTAGATAAACAAACTACACACAAAATCATACCAAATGCATTTAGCCAAAATCATTTTATGCTGATTAAAATTTTCCATCTCCTACATTTTAAATTGTTTATTGATGCAAAATAATAGCTCTAAGATTTCAATTACATACAAAATCATATGTGAATTAATGCAATCAAAACGCACTAATTAAAGTTGTTAATCTAAAATACCAATTACATCGTTATGTCAAATCATCTCGGAAAAGCAGTATACATATATGTGGTACGATGAATCGAATAGAATATTTTGTTGATTAGTTTTGGGTCTTTGATTTTGATGAATATCATATCATCTGGAACTTCAATAAGCTCAATCCGCAATCAGCTGATTTCGTATATCTAATACTCCTATGAAAAAAAGCTAAGAATTGGATCCTCCATTAATGGTCATAGTCTAACTCTTATCTTAATCTCTATCCATCAAATCAGTGTTATCATAACCGGACCGGACCGCCGGTTTAACCAGAAAAAACCGGAACCGGAACAGTTTCCGAGTTGATTCTTTGATTGGACCGTACATGTAAATGAACCAGTAAAAAGCGTGCTAACTCCGGTTAATTAGCCGGTTTTCAGAAAAAACCGTACGCGGTTTCCGGTTTCTGAAGTTGGCACACGTGAATAAACTCATCGAGGGGGAAGATGTAAATCCAATAAAAAAAAAGGCTATGAGCCTTGGATGTTACAGCCTATGATCTCACGAACATGTCTCAAGACTCCAAATCTTTTTTACTTTTTCGAATTTCAAAAAAACATAGTTGTTTATAGCATACACAGACACATTAATCATACATGATTCTATAATAAAAAATTATAATTATTTTTCAGTTATTGTACTATATTTGAAGGTTCGAAATTTTCAAAAAAAAAGTTACATTTTTATTATTCATGACCATAATATTAAATAATTTCAAGAATGTTACATTTATCAAAGAAAATTCGGATCTTTGTTTATAAACTAATATTGTAATCTATTTTACAAGTAATTTTATTGATGTTTGTAGACGTTGTCACTATTTCAAAATATATGAGTAGGTTTTTACATATACTTATACAATAAAAATAATTATTTTATTAACAATCTTTAAGTCTAATATCTTACAAGTATATTTGAGAAAACCAACGGTTGAACCGGTTGACTCAGCGATCTGACCAATGACCCATCGATCCGAAGCTTTACCGGGTCGATGTCCAGTCCGGTTATGATAACATTGCATCAAATAATGAAAGGCTTACATCACATCCATTTTCTATTGTATTCCCCTCCATTTCTGCCTCATCACAAAATCGAAGTGGCGAACTTTTGGACTGACCTTTTAAAGCATTGACTGCTAAAGTCACAAACCCATTTATTCTCTTTTATTCTTTCACCCTATTTAGCTTGAATGCAAAATTAAAATTGCCCGCCTCTAATATAGAAAACAAGTAAATATATCACATGTACTGTTTGTTGACTAATTGCGATTCAGCATGGAAAGCCAGCCTTTTGAACTTCGAAAAGGAGTTGGTATTCAAATTGGCAGCCACCGCCAACTTTTCAAAAAAAAAAAAAAAAAAAAAAAGAGAGAGATGGTATTTGGTACGTAGATCCAAATTGGAGACCTAGGAAAAGACAAGATGAGAACAAGACTCGTATTTTGGTGAAAAAAAAAAAATGGTAGCGCGGAGTTTTATCATAGAAGATGGTAGATCAGGGAAAGTTACGAATGTTTTTGACACTACAATTATATTTCAAGTTAATTTAACCAAAAAAAATAGTTATTTCAAAATTTTCAAATGGACTCAAATAAAAATAGATATCTAATTGCCTGTTACATTGTTTCATTAGAAAGGCAATAGCTGCTACTAGCTTATCTTTTTTTATGTTAAGTTTTTTATTTTCAAATATAATTCTCCTTTGTAACTTTTTTTTTTTTTTTTATAACATTAAGAGTGTAAGCTGCAAATTTTTAAATATTTAAAAAGACTCCTAATTAACCGGATTTTGAACCTACAACCTCCAATATAAAAAGCATTATGTTAATCAGATTTTGAATTTACAACCTCCCACACTAAGAGCATTACATTTACTATCAGATCAAACCTGATTCTCATCCTATATGTAAAATATTATTTTCGGCTTCAAAAGTAATTTCGCTGTCATGACAATGCATGAATAATCTAAGGACGACACGTTGGTAGCTGCTACCAAATTTTCTACAAAAAAGGAACGATCGATCGACGAAATATTAGTGCGCAACAGAAATTTGCAATTACTGCATGCAACGTACGGAGCAGCGGTTCTTTTTGTCAGGCTGTCAAATTCAAGCGTGATTTAAGGCATAATCACCGATGGTGCGTTTGCATTGCTATAGAATAGCATTTTAATCGGATTAGCAAGCTATTTCTAACTTTTGTGTAATCTAAACATATACATACTAATCCGGATTAGTCTGAATAGTGGCTAATCGGCTATTCCTTGTAAAACATGGATTAGCACCATATTATTTGCTACCATCCATCGCTATTCCAAACATACAATCCAAACTACATTTTTACTATTCCGAAAAGCACTAAATTTCTACTATTCTTTAACTAATTCAAAAATCACTATTTTTTACTAATCTCATCTACTATTCTCTATTCCTCTATTATTTCACTAATCCTTGCACGATCCAAACGCACCCCAAAAGTACATCATATTAGCTGGGTCAACGATGATATTCTTCTCTGGAATATGATTAAGTTTTATTTCTAAACTACTCGTCTGTAACTGTAAATCTGCAATATTGTATGCGGATGTTGTAATATTTGAGACTTTCAGTTCAAATCGTCGGCTGAACTAACACTCGATGGAGATCCAAACAGAATGCTGTTGGGTTTTTTTTCCCAGTTTACATGCCAGACCCAGAAAGGCCCTACCGAAACCCAAAAAGGCCCAACCGGTGCCTCTGTGGGCTGTGGCTGTGTACAGCAGACGGCTGATAGGACTTGGTAGTAAACCTCTATCTCTGGTTATTGGGTAGTCTTATTAGAGATGAGCAGGGACAGCCAGGATTTTATAATAGGAGGGCCAAAATGTTGTCACAGCAAATTTTTTAAAATTAAAATGGTTCCATAACATATTATTACACATTGAAAATTTTTAGGTTTCATTACAAATGCAATCAATATAATAAAAGACATTATACTTAACCATCTCAATATATTTAACATAAAATAACATACAAAATTTTTTTTCAAGGATCATAAGGAGGGACATATCTCAATATATCTAACCATCTCAATATATTTAAGCTAAAATAGCATACTAAAATTCTTATTTCAAGGATCATGGCCCCCTAGCCCCTCTATCCGTCCCTGGAGATGAGCGATTCTTTACATGTATGGTGCAAAGATAACAATGATTAGTTCCTTAATATTTTGGCATTTTACTTTTCTCGTTAAACTAAAATTTGAATTTGTTCCGTTTTCAATATTTACATATCTCTTTGTATTGCAAATGGTGCACACTCAAAAAGTAATCCATGGATTACTTGAATAAAATTTTATGTATTTGTCGAGTTTCTAATAAATGCACGTATGAGTTGTATGATGAAAATAATCACCAAAATATTGAAAGACAAGCACATTTATGCATTGGCAAATTCTGCTATGGATTGGATGAAATATGGGTTGTTCATTATTTATAATCGGATGGTCACGATATATCTTTTAAATACAATCAAAGAGACATAATTGATAAGAATCGCTCGATTCAAAATAAAAGGTTGCTTAATCGATACATATCAGAACTCATTTATATATAATGTAAAGAATTATACTTTGAAGAGATTTGTGAAATAATTTTTTTTTTTTTGAAAACTAATAAAATAAATTCTGAAAACAATGAATGAGCTAGCATTTCACAAATATGGGGTCAAAGGCACACTAGCTGAGTGGAAAGTTCCTTTGATTTATCTTAGAATCATTTCACATGCCAGTTGACCTCCAATAGAATTTAAAATCATGTTAGTGTGTTACCAATTTAACATCAGCATGTGATTAACCAGTAATTAACACTACCAAACATCCAGCAGCCTAAAACAATTCAGAGAGCTCTACTCTAAATAAAGCCTCGAAATGTTTAGAAAGAATCTTGGCACATTGCCAATCAATACCACGGATCGAGATCACCTGCTTTTCTTTCAATACCACGGATCGAGATCACCTGCTTTTCTCAAAAGAAAAGCAGGCCATATTTTTTTTGATCCGACAGTTGAGAAACACCGAAGTACTTTAAGATCGGTCCGGCAACCCATCGCAATCGTCCGATCAGAAAAGCAGACTCTGCATTTCTTCTCAAAAAAGCAGCATATTCAGATCCCAATATCACATATAACACCTGAAAAATTGGAAACAGAAACATATCAGTGGGAGAGTCCAATTAAGAATTAGTTAACCAATAATTAATACCAGATAATAGAAGTGATCAAACACCTAATTCACTCTATAAATACCCTACTAATTGTACGTACTCCTCCATCATCCAAAGCAAACAATCATCTGCTTTCCACAATGGCTTCTCAGTGCAAAACCCCCTCTCTGATTCTCATCCCTTTCATGATCAGTCTCCTCATTGCCTCGGCTCAGGCCGGTAAAATCGCGGTCTACTGGGGCCAGGACGGCCGGGAAGGGACCCTCAAAATGGCATGCGACACGGGATACTATTCGTACATCATGTTGGCTTTTCTGACCACCTTCGGCAGTGGCCAGACTGCGGTTCTTAATCTTGCCGGCCACTGCGACCCAGCAAGCGGCGGTTGCAGAAGCCTCAGTACTGATATCGAATATTGTCAACGCAAGGGAATTAAGGTCTATTTGCTTTGAAATTTCACTATTTAACACTGATATAATCTGTACAATATTTCCAAGCAGACTAAAGAATTCAAAGTGATATGAAATATAACAAAATAATCTGTCATATTAATCCAGATTTTTCTGTCTCTCGGCGGTGGTGTCGGGAGTTACTCCCTTTCGTCCCCGCAAGATGCAAAGAATGTGGCAGAATACCTCTGGAACACCTACCTCGGTGGCCATTCCGCCAACCGACCGCTCGGAAGCGCCATCCTTGACGGTATCGACTTCGACATAGAATTAGGAGGCACCAACTACTACGAAGATTTGGCAAGGCGCCTCTCGGAACATGGCAACGGCTGCAAAAAAGTCTATCTCAGCGCTGCTCCCCAGTGCCCATTCCCCGATGCACATCTCGGGAAGGCACTTAATACCGGGCTGTTCGACTACGTCTGGGTGCAATTCTACAACAATGCGCCGTGCCAGTATACTTCTGGTGATGCGTCTAAACTGATTAGCTCATGGAACACTTGGGTTAACAGCATCAAGGCCACAAAATTCTTTGTCGGGCTTCCGGCGGCACAAGATGCAGCAGGAAGCGGGTATATCACCCCGAACGATCTCAAGAGTCATGTATTGCCATTCGTGAAGGGGTCGAGCAAGTACGGCGGGATCATGCTGTGGAGCCGATACTTTGACCAGCGCGATAATTACAGCGGCCAAGTGAAGAATTCGGTGTGATCAATGGACTCCTCCGGCTCCATGACAAGTGCTTAGTTGATCAATTAGTAGCATTGGCAATGCCATCAAAATAATGAAAAAAAATATATATTGTTGTTTTTGTGGGATTTTAATTGTGTGACTATGCAAGTGATCAAATAGTAATGTTGGTTTAAGTCTACTTAAGAAGTATGAGGTAAAATTGTTCTAAATTATGCAGTACTTAAGAATTGTTTGAAATGGATGTTGTTGCTTAAAAGCACTTATGTTCTATTTTTTTTTTTTTTTTTTTGAGATAAAAGATGAGAGTTAAGCCACTCAAATTTAAATGTCCATAAATAACTCCCTCCAGGTTTGAAACCCGTAACCTTCTACACAGGAAGCGTTGTCCTTAGTCACTAGACCAAAGGCCGGTTCTCGTTCTAA
Source organism: Cyperus esculentus (assembly GCA_030179965.1). Classification (NCBI taxonomy): domain Eukaryota; kingdom Viridiplantae; phylum Streptophyta; class Magnoliopsida; order Poales; family Cyperaceae; genus Cyperus; species Cyperus esculentus. The sequence continues at coordinate 1,702,918 of JASGLE010000025.1, read as the reverse complement.
ATTGTGGTTATTGTAATTTTTATCCCTGATTTTTAGTGTCTCTCTTCCCTCTCCAATTAAGCAGACTCCCTTTTTCTTTGTCCAATATATCATCATGATTCTCTCTTTTTCATGCATGCCCTTTCTTGTATCAACAAACTAAATCATGTTTGTAGGTAGTGTTCTTGTGAGGCAGTTGAAGCTTGACTCTGAAAGTATTGAAGCCGCCTCCATTGTGGGGAATTGGGATTGTGAATGTCTCAGGAAGTTATTATATTAAGTCAAGTATATCCATTTAATTATCCTAGTACATTTAATTATCCTCGTAGGTGGACTTAATTTGTATTCGGAAGAATCATATCACATGGTGGAATTTTGATAGCGGAGGACGCAACCGATGGTAGTAATAATTTAAAAATGCCCATCAAGAAATGAAGAATGGAAATACATCACAACTGCTATTGTGCTGCAAGTGCAAGATGATATTCAATGTTTCAGATTACAAGATGTAGGGATAAGGTATTCAATGTTTCAGCACAGATGGGCCATAATTTTGTCATATTTTACGGGACTAGGTATATTTTTATATAAGAACTATATAGGACGTGTAGTTTTGAAGGAACTAGTAAAGAGCCCACGCCTTGTTTTGAGTTGAAATTGTTATTTTTTTATAATAAATTATAAGATAATATGTAATGAGTCTTAAATTGATAAAATTAATATATGCCTCAAGTTTTAGTAGGTTCAGATATTAAAATGCGTCAATGGTGATGATCAATCTAAGTAAACAATTAGCGGCTGAGATTTATTCTTTGAGGGAAATAGAACTTAGAACTTTATTTCAAAAAATCTAATCTTGTTTTATGAGGAGTAAGGATATATTTTTTTCATAAATATTTAGCAATTTGTGGTGTGTATATGTATTCAAGTAAATAGACCAAAATTGAAGTGAACTTCAATAATTTTCTTGCTAGAACTTGGAAGTCCAATCATGAATAGAAAATGGAGGTGGTGACTGGTGTGTACTGTATTAATCAGTGCTAATGAAGAATCATTCCTATTTATACTATTTTTAATCACTCGTCCAAATGGTCGTTGCACAGAGTCTTCTTGGCAATGCAGTACGTGGCATTCTGATTTCAATAAAATATATAACTGATTGATTTGGGATCTTTTCAAGTTTCAACCGAAATAATGGTCATTGCACAAAGTCTTCTTGGCAATGCATTAAAAAGGAATGAGAAAAATGGGTATTTGCAATAAAAAGGAATGAGAAAAATGAGATTGTGAGATATAAAGCAAAGCTTGTGGCACAAGGTTTTACGCAAATACCGGAAATTGATTATGAAGAAACGTATTCACCTGTAGTGGATAGTTAAGAAAATGGCCCAAATTGGTTTAGGCTCATTAGACATCTTATTGTAACATTAATATGTAAAGACTCAATGAGAATGAGAAAAAATTGAAGTTTCTAGAAAATTTGAGTTCCTTCTAGCTCTTTCTCCTCTTGCAAAACCTTAGGTTGCCGGGGAGGCCGGTCGGCGGCCTCCCCCGACTGCGCTCTCACCGATCTGTCGTAACAAACTGGTATCAGAGCTGGCGCTGCTGCCGTTGCCTTGCTCTCCAATCACGGACACTACCGTTGCCGTTGCCGTTGCGACCGTCGTTGTTGCCGCTGCCGTCACCGCTTTGCGCTCTCTGATTGCGGATGCAGCATCGCTGAAGACCAAGGAGCTCAGTCACTGGCTGTGAGCGATTTTTGTTTCTGCTGCTGAGTCGCGCAAAGGAGTGTGAGCTTGTGCGCGCCATGACAAACCAGACAGTGGTGGTCAGCCGCTTCTTCAAATTTGTTGTGAGCGTTGATGCACCCAGACTATCTCCATTATTTGGTGAGTTTTTCAAACTTTTGTTGTGGAGATTTGAGATTATTGGATGCTGTCTTTGGGAAGTAGTGGCAGTGTGACGTTTTTTGGTGGTGACTGGTGACTTGGCATTGGCAATTTGAGTGGTTTATAAATGTAAAGATCTGTTAGCTCGGGTATCTGTTTGAGATGGAGATGAGATGAAAGTAAATTGGACGAAAGTTTAGTATAAATTGGTGAGATTTGGGAAGCTCAAATTCTGAATTTGGTAATTGGTGTTGTTTGTTGAGAACAATTTTTTGGAGGCATTCGGGTTTTGGGTTTTGTTTAGGGGGTATTGTGTTTATACCCGGTTGAGCCGACTTGCAGAAAAGTTCTTTTGTGCAATGACCATCTTTGAGACCGGTGTTGGCATGATGGTTATGGTGCACGACGGAGGTCCGGTATTTGGCAAGAGCGGGTACCTCTTGGGTTTGATAAAGAACTTGTTCTGTGTTTGATGTTTTGGGATATGTCGGCATTTTGATGTTGAAAGGCGATTGAGGTCAATTGACAAGCTCGTTTGTCATTGATGGTTTTACCTCTTAGTTGCACCAAGTTGTTTCCTTCCCAAGCTGCTATACACTACTTGGCTCGCCTCATGGCTTTGTGCATCATGCGAGTTGGCTCTCACTTCTGGTTTATGGTCAGTGTTTCTGTTCTTCGATCTGGTCATTTGTGAGATTTGTGGTAGTGTTTTGTTGAATTAGCAGTTGGTGAATCCGGTATTGGTGCGTTGTGGTACTTGAGGTATGAGATGACATTTGTAGTTGAGCTTGTCATGTGTAGATGGACCTTTGTGCGATTTTATCGTCTTTCCGTGGCACCATTTGAACCTTGTTTGTGTATGTGCCTTGTATGTTTCAGTTTGTATGCTCTCTTTTATGAAACCAAACAATTGTCACCATTAAGGAGTTGGGATGCTCATCAAGAAGGTGGAGTCGTTGGTTTGGTTGTGTTAATTTAGAGAGCTTGAATATCAATTACTCTTTTGTGGTTCGGGTACTTGGATGTTTGTTGTGGCCTCCATTTCGATCTTGAAGGAGTGATGTTTGATGCGGTCGGATGTTCCGACTTGACATAGTCTTTGTAGGGTGGTTGATGGTACCTTTTGTTGTCCCGGTGTTTGGGATGTTGGATGCTCCATGTGATTTGGAGATTTGTATTGGTGCCATTGTTGTCCCGGATTTGTGATTTGAGTGCTCCATGAGACTTGGAGTTTGTGCGCCACCGATGCGGGTTTTGCATCTTGAGACTATGTTGTTGTCACTCTGGAGGTTGAGCAACTTGGACTTCAACTTGTTTGTTCACCGTTAGCTTCGAGGGCAACGAGTTCGAGTGTGGCAATCGTTTGAGGCTATGGAGGTGTTCGTCCTCGTGCTTGGGTCTCGCTTGGATTGCATCAATGTACTTCTTCGGTGTTGCCTTTGTTTTGTGCTTGGTCTAGCGACGTTTGCTTGGAGCACAATTTCGGCTAAGGTGGAGCTTGTTTGGGGTTGTTTGTGGTGACTCATTAGAGTCTGGTATGTTTAGTTGCTAGCTTCATGCTAGTTGTATCTCTATGCTTTTAGTATTTTGTTTAGGTTAGTTTTATGCTTAGTCTCTTTTTGAAACAATTTGGTCCAAGGTGGAGATTGTTAAGAAAATGCCCAAATTGGTTTAGGCCCATTAGACATCTTATTGTAATATTAATATGTAAAGACTCAATGAGAATGAGAAAAAATTGAAGTTTCTAGAAAATTTGAGTTCCTTCTAGCTCTTTCTCCTATTGCAAAACCTTAGGTTGCCGGGGAGGCCGGTCGGCAGCCTCCCCGGCTGCGCTGTCACCGATCTGTCGTAACATTGATAATGATATCTATATGAAAGTCCTTGAAGGATTAAAAATACCTGAAGTATTTAAATCAAAACCTTGACATATATATTTTATAAAGTTGAAAAGATCTTTATATGGACTAAAATAATCAGGTCGAATGTGGTACAATCGACTTAGTGAACATCTTATAAAAGAAGGATATAAATCTGATATAATTAGTCCATGTGTTTTTATTAAGAAATCAACATCTGGCTTTACAATTATTGCTGTATATGTTGATGATTTGAATATCATTGGGTCTCCTGAAGAGATCAAAAAGGCTCCTACATTATTGAAGAAAGAATTTGAAATGAAAGACCTTGGTGTAACAAAGTTATGTCTCGACCTGCAGATCGAGCATTTGCATAATGGTATTTTCGCCCATCAATCAAATTACATCCAGAAGATGTTAAAACGTTTTAATATGGACAAAGCTTATCCTCTAAGTACACCAATGGTTATCCGATCACTTGACATTAAAAAGGATCCATACCGTCTCCGAGAAAAGAATGAAAAAATTCTTGGTCCAGAAATACCATACTTGAGTGCTATTGCATTTTCTGTAATTGTATCTTGCTAATAATACAGGACCTGATATTGCATTTTCTGTAAATGTATTAGCAAAATATAGTTCTGACCTAACTCGTCAACATTGGAACAGAATTAAGAACGTTTTTCGTTACCTTTGTGGAACATGTGATATGGGACTATTTTATCAAAAGGATACAAAGTCCAAATTAGTTGGGTATGCAGATGCGAGATACTTATCAGATCCGCATAAAGCTCGATCACAATCTGGATATGTATTCACATTTGAAGGTACTGCAATTTCATGGTGATCAACAAAGCAAACACTAATAGCAACATCATCAAATCATTGCCGAGAAGTGTTTTTGAAAAACTTACACAGAAGATTGGTATTCGTCGCTTAAAAGATGTACATTAGAATGAGGGAGATTATTATACACGCTGTACTCTTTTTCCTTACACTAAGTTTTTTCTCACCGGGTTTCTTAGTAAAGGTTTTAATGAGGCAGCATAATTGATCCAGAAGCATCAGTTAATTCAATTTGGTCCTAAAGTACCTAAATAATATTTGTCCTTTAGTACAAATATTAATAGTGTATAATACAAGATTTTAATCAGACATTTTTCTTATGGACATCCAAAGGGGGAGTGTTGTAAACCGATGCATTGAGTTGGATGTCAAAATTGAAACTCATGTTGTTTAATTAGCTTAAGTTTCTATCTCATGTTAAAGAGGGAATTAATTTTGACATTTATGTTTTAAGTTTTTGTTTGATGCTCTAGTCCTATATATAGAGCCATTTGTAATGTTGTATGAGAACCATAAGAAAGAAGAAAACAAGATTTTTCCCGTCTATATTTTCTCAATTTTATAACAGTTAATGTATAAATTGAGTTGATTATTGATATTTTCAACTTTAAAGGGAAGCGTAGTTTTGAAGAAACTAGTAAAGAGTTCACGCCTTGCTTTGAGCTGATATTGTTATTTTTTATAATAAATTTTTAAAATAATATGTAATGAGTCTTAAATTAAGAAAATTAATATAGACTTTAAGTTTTAATGTGTTAAAACATTAAAGTACATCAATGGTAATGATCAATCTTAAACAATTAACGGCTGAGATTTATTTTTTGGAGAAGATAAAATTTCTATGTCAAAAAATCTAATCTTGTTTTATGAGGAGTAAGATATATTTTTTTCATAAATATTTAGCAATTTGTGGTGTGTATATGTATTCAAGTAAATAGACCATAATTGAAGTTAACTTCAATAATTTTCTTGCCAGAACTTATAAGTCCAATCATGAATAGAAAATGGAGGTGGTGACTGGTGTGTACTGTATTAATCAGTGCTAATGAAGAATCATTCCTATTTATACTATTTTTAATCACTCGTCCAAATGGTCGTTGCACAGAGTCTTCTTGGCAATGCAGTACGTGGTATTCTGATTTCAATAAAATATATAACTGATTGATTTGGGATCTTTTCAAGTTTCAACCGAAATCACCTGGAATTTCGATCGACTTCACGTCCCGTCGAAAAATGAAAACTATTTTACATATCCATCCATATCATATGGAATTCTATGCCGGTGCTTAAATCTCAGGAATGTTAGGAATGCCAAATCAGCTGACAAATCAAATAAAAAAAAATATCCACATATTGTTCGTTGACTCATAATTCAGTGTGGAAAGTCTAAAGGTAGAAGTTGAGGTGAAGAAGCAATCACCAGGTGAGGAGAAGCTTCAGATTCCTTTGGGATTTCATATCCCCTGCTTGTACTACATTGTGCACTTAACGACGCGAGCCCCTTGGATTATCTCAGATTCGTGCCAGCTCGGATCTCGATATGATCCAATGGCTTATGCCGTTTATTGCAAAATGCATGCAGTAAGTTAGAGGATAAGCACTCATCACAACTCTAGTCTCTATTGCAAAACTCTAGTTTGGGCTCTAATGTCCGTAAAGCAGGCTAGCTTTTGAGCCTGTTGTCAAAGATTACCAGTGTGAAAAATCTGTACAAGAGATTGCTTTCAGAAGCTCTTTTTATGTGTACAGCCTAACCCATAATCTGAATTAGGTATAAGGCCCGAATAAAAGCCACATATGTTAATGTTATCATTTATTGTACAGTAACATGCTTGCATGAGCATGAAGTCACATTCAAGCAAGGCTTTGGCCTGACTCTGACTGTGCAATATATGAGTTGATAACTTGATATGCATTGACAAATATCTTTGCGTCCATTGAAAAACTGTCCATACGTTCATAGATGTACAAAGAATGTAATAGATACATCTCGAAATGTAAACAGATACATTCCGAAATATAACCTATGGGCACTATGTATAACATTTATAGATGCTAGGTAGTGGGTATTAAGAGCTGTTGATAATTACGGCATATCATGCAGCTGAGTTCAAAACTTCAATTATTCGCCCTCTTTTGTTAGATTGATCCAGAAGCATTCTATACCATCGATAAACTCTAGGTTAACACTCCGCTAAGCAATATTTTGATCACAAGTCATAACTCATAATTATCTATTAATTAAGCCGTTGCTAATCATGAAAGCAACTGGTCATATGATCATATCCAGTAACAATTATCTTCCATATAATATCCTTAGAAGAAGTGAAAAACACACTTCACTGCCCTATAAATACAGCACCAGATGCAAGCACTCTCTTCATCCCTAAATCAACAATGGCCTCTCAACCCAAAACCCTCTCTTTGATGCTCATCATCCCTCTCTTGATCTGCTCCCTCTTGGCCTCGGCTCAGGCGGCCACCAATGTAGCTGTTTACTGGGGCCAGGACGGCCGGGAAGGGACCCTCAAAGAAGCATGTGACACAGGATTGTATTCCTATATTATATTGTCTTTTCTCACCACCTTTGGCGGGGGCCGTACTCCGGTTCTCAACCTTGCCGGCCACTGCAATCCGTCGGGTGGCGGTTGCAGAGTCCTGTCTACTCAGATTACATACTGCCAACGCAAGGGAATAAAGGTCTATTTTCTTCATAGATTCACTGTTTAACACTCAATACTTAAACCCAAAAATGAAGTGATTTTTTAGTATGATAGTTTAGTCAACTAGATACTGACATTGATTACCTACAAATCAAATCCCATCGATTGTGCTAGATTTGAATAAACAACATAACTTTGTCCTGATGGATATAATATACTTATATAAAAAGAGTGCTACCTGCTATCTATAGAATTAGTGAACATCCATAGTAGGTTACAAATTTGATGTAAAAATTACAAAATTGATATAACCGTTACAAAATTTCAGATTTTTCTTTCTCTCGGTGGTGGTGTTGGGAGGTACACACTTTCTTCTCCACAAGATGCAAAGAAAGTGGCAGAATACCTCTGGAACAACTACCTCGGCGGCCATTCTACTAACCGACCGCTCGGGAGCGCCGTTCTTGACGGTATCGACTTCGACATAGAGGTAGGAGGCACCAGCTACTACGAAAACTTGGCAAAGTACCTCTCAGATCATAGCACTAGGAGTAGAAAAGTCTATCTCAGTGCTGCACCGCAGTGCCCATACCCCGATGCGCACCTTGGGAAGGCACTTAAAACCGGGCTGTTCGACTATGTCTGGGTGCAGTTCTACAACAACGGGCCGTGCCAGTATTCGAACGGCGATGTCTCTAAATTGCTAAGATCATGGAACACTTGGATTACCAACATTAAGGCCACAAAGTTCTTCATCGGGCTGCCAGCTGCACCTGCTGCAGCCGGAAGCGGGTACATTCCACCAAGCACTCTCAAGAGTAGAGTGTTGCCCGTGGCGCAGAGGTCGTCGAAGTACGGCGGAATTATGCTCTGGAACAGATACTATGACAAGCGTAACAATTATAGTCGTCAGGTGAAGAACTAGCTAGTGCGCGCGATGACGTACACCGGCCGGCCGTCGGCTTCATGACAAGTGCTTAACTAATTAATTAGCAGCAATGGCGTTATATTACCATCTAAATAAATGACTGGTTAATAAGTGAAACATGTATTTGTTGTGTATGGAGTATGAACTATAAATATGTGTGACTGTATGTGTGAATTATTAGGTAACTGTGTTAAGTATGGTGAATTAAGCTAAATAATTATGTAGTAATAAATGGTTGAAACGACTATTGTATATAATAAATTAAGCACTTGTCAATTATTATAGTACTTTAATGTCTTGGATCATTTGTATGATTTATTGATTTATTCTCAGTACTGTTTTATGCGATTATGAATTGATCGATAAATATTTAAACTAAATTATGATCACATTAATGGACATGAAGTAGCTAAACATGCATGAATCGATGGAACTTTTGAGTCAATTTTCTAATGAATTAGATATTGTAACGTGTGTTCGTGGATACATGAATTACATATATATCACTTTACAAAACAGAAAAATTATTCATCTATTCCGTCTAAACCATCAATAACATATGAGCTACTACAAATCGAACTATTATATTAATACGACTAACCTGATCTGAACCTAAACCCGACTCACCCGCCCGATTTACCACCTCTACAACTAGCCACTTGTGATCTCTATAATGAAATATGGAGGCTGCCCCATCTTCTATTAGGAGATTTATTCCTTAGGAAAAATAGAATTTTCATATAAAAAAATCCAATATATTTGTATCAGAAGTAATGATATGATATATCCTCGTACGTACATGGACTTGAATATGGAAGCAATCATATTACGTGGGCTATGGATTTCGGAGGCAGCAACCTCAATAGAATTAATATCTTAGAATCATATCACATGCCAGTTGACCTCAACAGAATTAATATCATGCTAGTATGTTACCAATTTAACATCAGCATGTGAATATTAACCAGTAATTAACACTACCAAACATCCAGCAGCCTAAAACAATTCAAGCCTTAGAATGTTTAGAGAGAATCTTGGCACATTGCTGATCAACAGCACACATAACACCTGAAAATTGGAAACAGAAACAGATCAGTAGGAAATTCCCATTAAGAATTGATTAAGAATTAGTTAACAACTAATTAGTAGTTGAAACTTGAAAGAAGTGAACAAACACTTAATTCACTCTATAAATACAGCAACAAATGCAAGTACTCCTCCATCATCCAAAGCAACAATCATCTGCTTTCCACAATGGCCTCTCAGTCCAGAACCCCCTCTCTGAGTATCATCCCTTTCATGATCAGTCTCCTCATTGCCTCAGCTCAGGCCGGTAAAATCGCGGTCTACTGGGGTCAGGACGGCCGGGAAGGGACCCTCAAAGCGGCATGCGACGCGGGATACTATTCCTATATCATGTTGTCTTTCCTCACCACCTTCGGCAGTGGCCAGACTCCGGTTCTTAATCTTGCCGGCCACTGCGATCCGGCAAGCGGTGGTTGCAAAGGCCTCACCACTGATATTGAATACTGCCAACGCAAGGGAATTAAGGTGTATATTCTTTGTAACTTCACTGTTTAACATTCCATGCTTAACTCATATAATGGGCTCATATCCTTACTATATATAAAAGCATATTAGAAAAAATGATAAGAAAGTGCTATCTTCCCCAAATAAGAAACATGAGCCGTTAATAATTTTCTTGGATAGATCAGAATCGTTGATTTACGTTAATGCCCGCTGACGTTAATGTCTCATCCCATTAAAATTTAAGGCCCATATCATTTTCTTCAATATAAGACCCATTACCTATTATCTTAAAAATTTATTATAAGAAATAACAATTTAGCCCAAAGCAATGCGCAGACTCTTTACTAGTTTAGAATAATAATGTATTTATAGATTGTCTGATATTTGATTGAAGAATTCAAAGTGATATGAAGAACAACAAATAATCTGCATATATACTTTATTCCAGATTTTTCTGTCACTTGGCGGTGGTGTCGGGAGTTACTCCCTTTCGTCCCCGCAAGATGCAAAGAATGTGGCAGAATACCTCTGGAACACCTACCTCGGTGGCCATTCTGCCAACCGACCGCTCAGGAGCGCCGTCCTTGACGGTATCGACTTCGACATAGAATTAGGAGGAACCGGCTACTACGAAGATTTGGCAAGGCGCCTCTCGGAACATGGCAACGGCTGCAAAAAAGTCTATCTCAGCGCTGCTCCCCAGTGCCCATTCCCCGATGCACACCTCGGAAAGGCACTTAATACCGGGCTGTTCGACTACGTCTGGGTGCAATTCTACAACAATGCGCCGTGCCAGTATACTTCTGGTGATGCGTCTAAACTGATTAGCTTATGGAACACTTGGTGATGCATGAACGGTAGGAGACGACAAGCGACGAACAAGAAAGAACTCGAAAGATTTTGAGAGAATTCACACAGAATTCTAAGTTTTGATAACTTTGATAAAATAAACAACAACTACCCTGCCTAAAGGGCATGAGTTCACTTATATAGACAAGATAATTAACACCCTAACATAACATAAAGCAAAAACAGTCAAAAAATATCTAAAAAATGTAAAGAAAGTCTAAAAGACGTCATTCATAACCGTCTGGAAACAGACTGCATTAATTCGTCTGCACATAGTTCGGACCGAATTAAATCCACTTCGGACCGAAATTCTGGGTGAATTATGTTCTGTTCTGATTTATATAAATTCGGTCCGAAATGTATAAATTCGGTCCGAATTTATATCTGCGCTGCTGCTGCCATCTGTGCATCCTGTGCATGCATCACTTGGGTTAACAGCATCAAAGCCACCAATTTCTTTGTCGGGCTTCCGGCGGCACAAGATGCAGCAGGAAGCGGGTATATCCCACCGAAAGACCTCAAGAGTCGAGTATTGCCGTCCGTGAAGGGGTCGAGCAAGTATGGCGGGATCATGCTCTGGAGCCGATACTTTGACCAGCGCGATAATTACAGCGGCCAAGTGAAGAATTCGGTGTGATCAATGGACTCCTCCTGCTCTATGACAAGTGCTTAGTTGATCAATTAGTAGCATTGGCAATGCCATCAAAATAATGAAAAAAAATATATATTGTTGTTTTTGTGGGATTTTAATTGTGTGACTGTGCAAGTGATCAAATAGTAATGTTGGTTTAAGTCTACTTAAGAAGTATGAGGTACAATTGTTCTAAATTATGCAGTACTTAAGAATTGTTTGAAATGGATGTTGTTGCTTAAAAGTACTTATATTCTATTTTTATTTTTTTTTGAGATAAAAAATGAGAGTTAAGCCACTCAAATTTAAATGTCCATAAATAACTCCCTCCAGGTTTGAAACCCGTGACCTTCTACACAGGAAGCGTTGTCTTTAGTCACTAGACCAAACGCCGGTTCTCGTTCTAAATTGTGGTTATTGTAATTTTTATCCCTGATTTTTAGTGTCTCTCTTCCCTCTCCAATTAAGCAGACTCCCTTTTTCTTTGTCCAATATATCATCATGATTCTCTCTTTTTCATGCATGCCCTTTCTTATATCAACAAACTAAATCATGTTTGTAGGTAGTGTTCTTGTGAGGCAGTTGAAGCTTGACTCTGAAAGTATTGAAGCCGCCTCCATTGTGGGGAATTGGGATTGTGAATGTCTCAGGAAGTTATTATATTAAGTCAAGTATATCCATTTAATTATCCTAGTACATTTAATTATCCTCGTAGGTGGACTTAATTTGTATTCGGAAGAATCATATCACATGGTGGAATTTTGATAGCGGAGGACGCAACCGATGGTAGTAATAATTTAAAAATGCCCATCAAGAAATGAAGAATGGAAATACATCACAACTGCTATTGTGCTGCAAGTGCAAGATGATATTCAATGTTTCAGATTACAAGATGTAGGGATAAGGTATTCAATGTTTCAGCACAGATGGGCCATAATTTTGTCATATTTTACGGGACTAGGTATATTTTTATATAAGAACTATATAGGACGTGTAGTTTTGAAGGAACTAATAAAGAGCCCACGCCGTGCTTTGAGTTGAAATTGTTATTTTTTATAATAAATTATAAGATAATATGTAATGAGTCTTAAATTGAGAAAATTAATATATGCCTCAAGTTTTAATAGGTTCAGATATTAAAATGCGTCAATAGTGATGATCAATCTAAGTAAACAATTAACGGCTGAGATTTATTCTTTGAGGGAAATAGAACTTAGAACTTTCATTTCAAAAAATCTAATCTTGTTTTATGAGGAGTAAGGATATATTTTTTTCATAAATATTTAGCAATTTGTGGTGTGTATATGTATTCAAGTAAATAGACCAAAATTGAAGTGAACTTCAATAATTTTCTTGCTAGAACTTGGAAGTCCAATCATGAATAGAAAATGGAGGTGGTGACTGGTGTGTACTGTATTAATCAGTGCTAATGAAGAATCATTCCTATTTATACTATTTTTAATCACTCGTCCAAATGGTCGTTGCACAGGGTCTTCTTGGCAATGCAGTACGTGGCATTCTGATTTCAATAAAATATATAACTGATTGATTTGGGATCTTTTCAAGTTTCAACCGAAATAATGGTCATTGCACAAAGTCTTCTTGGCAATGCATTAAAAAGGAATGAGAAAAATGGGTATTTACAATAAAAAGGAATGAGAAAAATGAGATTGTGAGATATAAAGCAAGGCTTGTGGCACAAGGTTTTACGCAAATACCGGAAATTAATTATGAAGAAACGTATTCACCTGTAGTGGATGCAATAACTCTCAGATTTTTAATTAGTCTCACAATCACTGAAAATCTTCACAGCCTATTTGTATAAATCACTTGATAGTTGATAGTTAAGAAAATGGCCCAAATTGGTTTAGGCTCATTAGACATCTTATTGTAACATTAATATGTAAAGACTCAATGAGAATGAGAAAAAATTGAAGTTTCTAGAAAATTTGAGTTCCTTCTAGCTCTTTCTCCTCTTGCAAAACCTTAGGTTGCCGGGGAGGCCGGTCGGAGGCCTCCCCCGACTGCGCTCTCACCGATCTGTCGTAACAAACTGGTATCAGAGCTGTCACTGCTGCCGTTGCCTTGCTCTCCAATCACGGACACTACCGTTGCCGTTGCCGTTGCGGCCGTCGTTGTTGCCGCTGCCGTCACCGCTTTGCGCTCTCTGATCGCGGATGCAGCATCGCTGAAGACCAAGGAGCTCAGTCACTGGCTGTGAGCGATTTTTGTTTCTGCTGCTGAGTCGCGCAAAGGAGTGTGAGCTTGTGCGCGCCATGACAAACCAGACAGTGGTGGTCAGCCGCTTCTTCAAATTTGTTGTGAGCGTTGATGCACCCAGACTATCTCCATTATTTGGTGAGTTTTTCAAACTTTTGTTGTGGAGATTTGAGGTTATTGGATGCTGTCTTTGGGAAGTAGTGGCAGTGTGGCGTTTTTTGGTGGTGACTGGTGACTTGGCATTGGCAATTTGAGTGGTTTATAAATGTAAAGATCTGTTAGCTCGGGTGTCTGTTTGAGATGGAGATGAGATGAAAGTAAATTGGACGAAAGTTTAGTATAAATTGGTGAGATTTGGGAAGCTCAAATTCTGAATTTGGTAATTGGTGTTGTTTGTTGAGAACAATTTTTTGGAGGCATTCGGGTTTTGGGTTTTGTTTAGGGGGTATTGTGTTTATACCCGGTTGAGCCGACTTGCAGAAAAGTTCTTTTGTGCAATGACCATCTTTGAGACCGGTGTTGGCATGATGGTTATGGTGCAAGACGGAGGTCCGGTATTTGGCAAGAGCGGGTACCTCTTGGGTTTGATAAAGAACTTGTTCTGTGTTTGATGTTTTGGGATATGTCGGCATTTTGATGTTGAAAGGCGATTGAGGTCAATTGACAAGCTCGTTTGTCATTAATGGTTTTACCTCTTAGTTGCACCAAGTTGTTTCCTTCCCAAGCTGCTATACACTACTTGGCTCGCCTCATGGCTTTGTGCATCATGCGAGTTGGCTCTCACTTCTGGTTTATGGTCTGTGTTTCTGTTCTTTGATCTGGTCATTTGTGAGATTTGTGGTAGTGTTTTGTTGAATTAGCAGTTGGTGAATCCGGTATTGGTGCGTTGTGGTACTTGAGGTATGAGATGACATTTGTAGTTGAGCTTGTCATGTGTAGATGGACCTTTGTGCGATTTTATCGTCTTTCTGTGGCACCATTTGAACCTTGTTTGTGTATGTGCCTTGTATGTTTCAGTTTGTATGCTCTCTTTTATGAAACCAAACAATTGTCACCATTAAGGAGTTGGGATGCTCATCAAGAAGGTGGAGTCGTTGGTTTGGTTGTGTTAATTTAGAGAGCTTGAATATCAATTACCCTTTTGTGGTTCGGGTACTTGGATGTTTGTTGTGGCCTCCATTTCGGTCTTGAAGGAGTGATGTTTGATGCGGTCGGATGTTTCGACTTGACATAGTCTTTGTAGGGTGGTTGATGGTACCTTTTGTTGTCCCGGTGTTTGGGATGTTGGATGCTCCATGTGATTTGGAGATTTGTATTGGTGCCATTGTTGTCCCGGATTTATGATTTGAGTGCTCCATGAGACTTGGAGTTTGTGTGCCACCGATGCGGGTTTTGCATCTTGAGACTATGTTGTTGTCACTCTGGAGGTTGAGCAACTTGGACTTCAACCCGTTTGTTCACCGTTAGCTTCGAGGGCACCGAGTTCGAATGTGGCAATCGTTTGAGGCTATGGAGGTGTTCTTCCTCATGCTTGGGTCTCGCTTGGATTGCATCAATGTACTTCTTCGGTGTTGCCTTTGTTTTGTGCTTGGTCTAGCGACGTTTGCTTGGAGCACAATTTCGGCTAAGGTGGAGCTTGTTTGGGGTTGTTTGTGGTGACTCATTAGAGTCTGCTATGTTTAGTTGCTAGCTTCATGCTAGTTGTATCTCTATGCTTTTAGTATTTTGTTTAGGTTAGTTTTATGCTTAGTCTCTTTTTGAAACAATTTGGTCCAAGGTGGAGATTGTTAAGAAAATGCCCAAATTGGTTTAGGCCCATTAGACATCTTATTGTAATATTAATATGTAAAGACTCAATGAGAATGAGAAAAAATTGAAGTTTCTAGAAAATTTGAGTTCCTTCTAGCTCTTTCTCCTATTGCAAAACCTTAGGTTGCCGGGGAGGCCGGTCGGCAGCCTCCCCGGCTGCGCTGTCACCGATCTGTCGTAACATTGATAATGATATCTATATGAAAGTCCTTGAAGGATTAAAAATACCTGAAGTATTTAAATCAAAACCTTGACATATATATTTTATAAAGTTGAAAAGATCTTTATATGGACTAAAATAATCAGGTCGAATGTGGTACAATCGACTTAGTGAACATCTTATAAAAGAAGGATATAAATCTGATATAATTAGTCCATGTGTTTTTATTAAGAAATCAACATCTGGCTTTACAATTATTGCTGTATATGTTGATGATTTGAATATCATTGGGTCTCCTGAAGAGATCAAAAAGGCTCCTACATTATTGAAGAAAGAATTTGAAATGAAAGACCTTGGTGTAACAAAGTTATGTCTCGACCTGCAGATCGAGCATTTGCATAATGGTATTTTCGCCCATCAATCAAATTACATCCAGAAGATGTTAAAACGTTTTAATATGGACAAAGCTTATCCTCTAAGTACACCAATGGTTATCCGATCACTTGACATTAAAAAGGATCCATACCGTCTCCGAGAAAAGAATGAAAAAATTCTTGGTCCAGAAATACCATACTTGAGTGCTATTGCATTTTGTGTAATTGTATCTTGCTAATAATACAGGACCTGATATTGCATTTTCTGTAAATGTATTAGCAAAATATAGTTCTGACCTAACTCGTCAACATTGGAACAGAATTAAGAACGTTTTTCGTTACCTTTGTGGAACATGTGATATGGGACTATTTTATCAAAAGGATACAAAGTCCAAATTAGTTGGGTATGCAGATGCGAGATACTTATCAGATCCGCATAAAGCTCGATCACAATCTGGATATGTATTCACATTTGAAGGTACTGCAATTTCATGGTGATCAACAAAGCAAACACTGACAGCAACATCATCAAATCATTGCCGAGAAGTGTTTTTGAAAAACTTACACAGAAGATTGGTATTCGTCGCTTAAAAGATGTACATTAGAATGAGGGAGATTATTATACACGCTGTACTCTTTTTCTTTACACTAAGTTTTTTCCCACCGGGTTTTCTTAGTAAAGGTTTTAATGAGGCAGCATAATTGATCCAGAAGCATCAGTTAATTCAATTTGGTCCTGAAGTACCTAAATAATATTTGTCCTTTAGTACAAATATTAATAGTGTATAATACAAGATTTTAATTAGACATTTTTCTTATGGACATCCAAAGGGGGAGTGTTGTAAACCGATGCATTGAGTTGGATGTCAAAATTGAAACTCATGTTGTTTAATTAGCTTAAGTTTCTATCTCATGTTAAAGAGGGAATTAATTTTGACATTTATGTTTTAAGTTTTTGTTTGATGCTCTAGTCCTATATATAGAGCCATTTGTAATGTTGTATGAGAACCATACGAAAGAAGAAAACAAGATTTTTTCCGTCTATATTTTCTCAATTTTATAACAGTTAATGTATAAATTGAGTTGATTATTGATATTTTCAACTTTAAAGGGAAGCGTAGTTTTGAAGAAACTAGTAAAGAGTTCACGCCTTGCTTTGAGCTGATATTGTTATTTTTTATAATAAATTTTTAAAATAATATGTAATGAGTCTTAAATTAAGAAAATTAATATAGACTTTAAGTTTTAATGTGTTAAAACATTAAAGTACATCAATGGTAATGATCAATCTTAAACAATTAACGGCTGAGATTTATTTTTTGGAGAAGATAAAATTTCCATGTCAAAAAATCTAATCTTGTTTTATGAGGAGTAAGATATATTTTTTTCATAAATATTTAGCAATTTGTGGTGTGTATATGTATTCAAGTAAATAGACCATAATTGAAGTTAACTTCAATAATTTTCTTGCCAGAACTTATAAGTCCAATCATGAATAGAAAATGGAGGTGGTGACTGGTTTGTACTGTATTAATCAGTGCTAATGAAGAATCATTCCTATTTATACTATTTTTAATCACTCGTCCAAATGGTCGTTGCGCAGAGTCTTCTTGGCAATGCAGTACGTGGCATTCTGATTTCAATAAAATATATAACTGATTGATTTGGGATCTTTTCAAGTTTCAACCGAAATCACCTGGAATTTCGATCGACTTCACGTCCCGTCGAAAAATGAAAACTATTTTACATATCCATCCATATCATATGGAATTCTATGCCGGTGCTTAAATCTCAGGAATGTTAGGAATGCCAAATCAGCTGACAAATCAAATAAAAAAAAATATCCACATATTGTTCGTTGACTCATAATTCAGTGTGGAAAGTCTAAAGGTAGAAGTTGAGGTGAAGAAGCAATCACCAGGTGAGGAGCAGCTTCAGATTCCTTTGGGATTTCATATCCCCTGCTTGTACTACATTGTGCACTTAACGACGCGAGCCCCATGGATTGTCTCAGATTCGTGCCAACTCGGATCTCGATATGATCCAACGGCTTATGTCGTTTATTGCAAAATGCATGCAGTAAACTAGGTTTGTACTCAGTGACAGTGAGTGAGGTAATGAGGAGTTATTTCCAACAAAAAGCTTGTTAATTTGCAAAACTCTATTTTGGGCTCTAATGTCCGTAAAGCAGGCTAGTTTTTGAGCCTGTTGTCAAAGATTACCAGTATGAAAAATCTGTACAAGAGATTGCTTTCAAAAGCTCTTTTTATGTGTACAGCCTAACCCATAATCTCAATTAGGTATAAGGCCCGAATAAAAGCCACATATGTTAATGTTATCATTTATTCTACAGTAACATGCTTGCATGAAGTCACATTCAAGCAAGGCTTCGGCCTGACTCTGACTGTGCAATATATGAGTTGATATGCATTGACAAATATCTTTGCGTCCATTGAAAAACCGTCCATACGTTCATAGATGTACAAAGAATATAATAGATACATCTCGAAATATAAAATGATACATTCTGAAATATAACCTATGGACACTATGTACAACATTTATATATAGATGCTAGGTAGTGGGTATTAAGAGCTGTTGATAATTACGGCATATCATGCAGCTGAGTTCAAAACTTCAACTATTTGCCCTCTTTTTTTGGATTGATCGAGAAGCATTCTACAACAACGATAAACTCTAGGTTAACACTCCGCTAAGCAATATTGTGATCACAAGTCATTACTCATAATTATCTATTAATTAAGCCGTTGCTAATCATGAAAGCAACTGGTCATATGATCATATCCAGTAACAATTATCTTCCATATAATATCCTTAGAAGAAGTGAAAAACACACTTCACTGCCCTATAAATACAGCACCAGATGCAAGCACTCTCTTCATCCCTAAATCAACAATGGCCTCTCAACCCAAAACCCTCTCTTTGATGCTCATCATCCCTCTCTTGATCTGCTCCCTCTTGGCCTCGGCTCAGGCGGCTACCAATGTAGCCGTTTACTGGGGCCAGGACGGCCGGGAAGGGACCCTCAAAGAAGCATGTGACACAGGATTGTATTCCTATATTATATTGTCTTTTCTCACCACCTTTGGCGGGGGCCGTACTCCGGTTCTCAACCTTGCCGGCCACTGCAATCCGTCGGGTGGCGGTTGCAGAGTTCTATCTACTCAGATTACATACTGCCAACGCAAGGGAATAAAGGTCTATTTTCTTCATAGATTCACTGTTTAAAACTCAATACTTAAACCCAAAAATGAAGTGATTTTTTAGTATAATAGTTTAGTCAACTAGATACTGACATTGATTATCTACAAATCAAATCCCATCGATTGTGCTAGATTTGAATAAACAACATAACTTTGTCCTGATGGATATAATATACTTATATAAAAGAGTGCTACCTGGCGTCTATAGAATTAATGAACATCCATAGTAGGTTACAAATTTGATGTAAAAATTACAAAATTGATATAACCGTTGCAAAAGTTCAGATATTTCTTTCTCTCGGTGGTGGTGTTGGGAGGTACACACTTTCTTCTCCACAAGATGCAAAGAAAGTGGCAGAATACCTCTGGAACAACTACCTCGGCGGCCATTCTACTAACCGACCGCTCGGGAGCGCCGTTCTTGACGGTATCGACTTCGACATAGAGGTAGGAGGCACCAGCTACTACGAAAACTTGGCAAAGTACCTCTCAGATCATAGCACCAGGAGTAGAAAAGTCTATCTCAGTGCTGCACCGCAGTGCCCATACCCCGATGCGCACCTCGGGAAGGCACTTAAAACCGGGCTGTTCGACTATGTCTGGGTGCAGTTCTACAACAACGGGCCGTGCCAATATTCGAACGGCGATGTCTCTAAATTGCTAAGATCATGGAACACTTGGATTACCAACATTAAGGCCACAAAGTTCTTCATCGGGCTGCCAGCTGCGCCTGCTGCAGCCGGAAGCGGGTACATTCCACCAAGCACTCTCAAGAGTAGAGTGTTGCCCGTGGCGTAGAGGTCATCGAAGTACGGCGGAATTATGCTATGGAACAGGTACTACGACAAGCGTAACAATTATAGTCGTCAGGTGAAGAACTAGTGCGCGCGATGACGTACACCGGCCGGCCGACGGCTTCATGACAAGTGCTTAACTAATTAATTAGCAGCAACGGCGTTATATTACCATCTAAATAAATGATTGGTTAATAAGTGAAACATGTTGTATTTGTTGTGTATGAACTATGAACTATGAATATGTGTGACTGTATGTGTGAATTATTAATTAACAGTGTTGATGGATGTTTACTTAATATAAGCATGGTGAATTAAACTAAATAATTATGTAGTAATAAATGGTTGAAACGACTATTGTACATAATCAATTAAGCACTTGTCTATTATTATAGTTTAATGTCTTGGTTTATTGATTTATTCTCAGTACTGTTTTATGAGATTATAAACTGATCGATAAATATTTAAATTAAATTATGATCACAATGTACATGAAGTAGCTAAACATGATGGAACTTTTGAGTCAATTTTCTAATGAATTAGATATTGTAACGTGTGTTCGTGGATACATGAATTGAATAGTTACATATATTGATACATATCACTTTACAAAACAGAAAAATTATTCATCTATTCCGTCTAAACCATCAATTAATAACACTAGAGCTGTAACTCGGGCTTCACCCCTAAGTATGATAACAAAAAATAATAAAGCTTATAAAATAAAAATATTTATTTTAAAAAAATAAAAAATAATCTTAAAATTTTTTATGTGAATAATGATGATGATGATGATGATATATAATTTATAAATTATTAAATATTAGACCACTTTAAGTATTAAATTTTGTCTTAGACATATCATATCATCTTAGTAAATGGGGAGAGAGAATAAATATAAACCATTGGATGAAAGTAGATCGATGAAGAGATTAAAATAAAATCAATGGTTAATAGCATTGATGATGTGACATAGTTGAGGTACTTGAAGTTTACCCATCTTTCTAGTTTATAGATATGAGCTACTACACATCGAACTATTATATTAATACGACCAGCCTGATTTGAACTTGAACCCGACTCACTCGTCCGATTTACCACCTCTACTACTGGCCACTTGTGATGTGAAATCTGGAGGTTGCCCCATCTTTTCCCAAAAAAGAAGTTTCATAATTAAGAAAATTCTCTGCAGGAGTATGTATGTTCATGAATTTGTTTTGTGAATATTTTATATTAAAAACTATGTACCTCATGTATATACCAAAAGATTTAAAATAAGTGTTTCTTGAAAATAATTGACTAGAATGCATTAAGATATTGTAAATTAGAAACTTTGGCGTGCTCATCCTTTAATCCTTGCGCAGCAATTGCTGCACAGCGATCTAACACATGTGGCTTATAGGGGGTTTTTTGACATTGATGAGCACAGACCTCGATACAGATCAGACAGACAGAAAGCAGCACAGTAAGCTATTGCAAGATGATAAGGATTGGAAATTTTGATAATGCGGACACATGCTTCAAATAGAAATTGCTTATTGTATATATGTTTCGTACTTATCAATAAATTAAAGGGAAATTTCCATATTTGCCACTTCAAAAGCCTTCATTTGTGATTTTGCTTCTACAAACTTAAAAACATTGCATTATTGTCATTATAATTTTTTAATGACCAAATTGCCCTCAATCTCTTCCATGGCACCCCCGGCAGCCCCCTCGCACCCCCCGACATCCCCGGCGCGCCCCCCGGCAGCCCCCACGCACCACCCCGCGACGGTGCGAGGGGGCTGCCGGGGTGCCGTGGAGGAGGAGGAGATTGAGGGCAATTTGATCATTAAAAAATTATAATGACAATAATGCAATGTTTTTAAGTTTGTAGTGGAAAATTTGCAATTTCCAAATTTGGAGTAACAAAATTACAAATGGAAGATTTTGAAGTGGCAAATATGCAAATTCTCCTAAATTAAATTATAAAGAATCAGTATTTGGTTATCAATAAATTAAATTATAAAGAATCAGAATTTGGTATATTAAAAATGACAAATTTTTGTGTTGGAGTTCGCAAATTTAAAATTTAAATGGAAATCTTTCATAGAAATTTTAATTTGAGTGACTTGACTTTTATATTATCTAAAAAAAGTAAATTATAAATAAATTGTACTACATTTGGAGTGTTTTTTTTTCTTTTTCTTTTTTTTTTTTTTGAGATAAAGCTGAAGATCAAGCCACTCAAATTTAAATGTCTATAAAAGACGAAACATTCGGGTTTCGAATCCACAAACACTATATTTGAGTGTTGTTGTGGAGCATGCTTGAAGTTGAAGGGTTGGCCGGAAACCAAGTGGCCAAATCTAATGCATGGTTTTCTTGAAGCCGCTTCGATAGTTGGGATTGCGAAATCACAGGCCGAAATCACAGGAACTTATTATATAAACTAACGGAGTAAGGAGCTTACCTTATAATCATTTGTTGCATACTAGTAAAGAGAGTTCACGCCTTACTTTGGACTGAAATCATTATTTCTTATAATATTTTTTTAAGATAATATGTAATGAGTCTTAAATTGAGAAAATTGATATGGGCTTTAAGTTTTAATGGGTTGAGACATTAAAGTATGTCGACGGTGGTAATCAATCTAAGTAATCAATCAACGGCTGAGATTTATTTCTTAGGAAAAATAGAATTTTCATGTAAAAAAAATTCAATATATGTTTATTAGGAGTAATGATATGATATATCCTCGTACGTAAGTGGACTTGAATTTGGGAGCAATCATATTACATGGGCTATGGATTTCGGAGGCAGCAACCTCAATAGAATTAATATCTTAGAATCATATCACATGCCAGTTTGAGCAATTAGCTGGATTGTTAGGTTGCAAAATTTTTTCTTTTCCTCTTAAATATCTAGGTGTTCCTTTACATGACAAAAAGCTTAGGAAATGTGATTGGTCCATTGCTACTAATAAAATTAGGAAAAAATTATCTAATTTGTCAGGATCCATTCTCTTGAGCTTACGAAACGTAGATTAACTATGTTAGACTCAATGATATCATTTGTTCCTCTATATATGTTATCTTTATATAGATTACCAGTAGAAATTCAAAAAGATATAGATATGATTAGATGTAGGTTTTTTTGGCAAGGTACTCAATCTAATAGGAAAAGATATACTTTAGTTGCATGGAAAAGGCTATGCATCCCCAAAGATATGGGAGGGTTAGGAGTCCTCGATTTAAATATAATAAACATTTCTCTTTTGTTAAAATGGTGGTGGCGATTAAAAGATCCACATTATTCTAGTGCTTGGAAATCGTTAGTCATGATTAGATGTAATGAGGAAACACCACTTTCACAGATATCTCCTTTGTTGAGAGAAATACACAAAATTACTAACTGGTGTTCGTTGTCTCATAACTGCCCAAAAATTTTGATGCCTGTCCAGTTATGCAATTATTTGGCAATTATACGATTTGAATTTAAAATAACTCAAAACATGAAAGTTATGAGATTTTCTTTTATCTTTCAGATGAATTTTATTTCATTCAATTCCAAGTTAGTATGTAGGATTTATACTCAAAATACTAACTCATGTTTGCTGTTCCATAACTGTTCAAATCATTTACTGATCGACAGTTTGTGTAAGCTTTTGAGAGATGATCCATTCCGAATTAGAAGAACTCTACAACATTAAAGTTGTAGGTCTCTCTCTTAACTTCGGATACAACTTTGTTTCAACTCAATCGGACATCATATGATTAAGTTATGCCTAAAATACTGACACATGTCAGATCTGACCGGCATTCATCAATATGTAGTGGAATATATTTTTCTCCCATGACACATTCCGAAGATGTGATTAGATATACGCCATAGCTATATTTGCTTTTATGCCATCATCCATCATCAATTATTTTTAGTTTATTTGCCAAGAAATTATTTTTTTGGTGTCAACACTTTCCCCTACAAGAATCTTCAATATTTTTTTTGCAAGCCACACCTCCATTGTTGCTCATCTCAAACTTCACCGAAACTATCTCAAAAATATTATTTTATAGTACACGCTTAACTTATATGAATACTTATAAACAAAATATAAATACTTGACAAAGTAATATAAACACCTCGTATAACACGTTGGTGTTTGGTAGCAAATGAAGAAGAAAGAGAAGAGTCCGACGAGAGGTAAATATAAATCACCTAGCGTCAAACTTTTAATTATTGGAAGTCACATATGTATGGTTTGGAAGTATAAAGACAGGCCTAAAATATATAAACACCCAGCATAAAAGTATAAACACTTGGATGTGAAATATAAACACCTAATTTGAAATATAATTACGTGACTTTGAAATATTAACACTTAGGAGATAAAACACCGGGATGTGAAATATAAGTACATGGACTTGTGATATAAACATTTGGTTTTGAAAAATAAACACCTGCAATGACATGCAGGGGATTGCGCTGCATGTGATGCTGAGCGACATGAGTTCTAGTAAAACCGTGTTTTCTTACTTTGACCAGTCAACACGCTTTGACAGGTGACGTGCTTTGATTGGGGGGAGTCCATATCGGCTACGATCCAAATTGGATAGGAGGACCCTCCAATCCCTGATCCGACGGCTGTGGATTTTAGGGGGGTTTTCTTGAAATAATCTCAACCATCCATTGGGATTGGAGGGTCCTCAGATCCGATTTGGATCGTAGCTGATTTCAGCGCTGATTTGGGGGGGGACAAGTTGGGAGACTATTAGTCTAACCCTTTATAAAAATACTTATCCCTTTCTGTTCTGGCACTTAATGAAGTCAAATTAAGGTTCGATGCCAGTGATTAAATCTCAGGAATGTTAGGAATGTCAAATCAGTTGACAAATCCTTACTATCCTTACTATATATAAAAGTATATTGGAAAAAATGATATAAAAGGGCTATCTTCTCCAAATAAGAAACCTGAGTCGTTGATTGTTTACTTAGATTGATCACCACTGTTATATACGTTAATGCCTGTTGACGTTCTCAGCCCATTAAAATTAAGAGGAGAGATCCAGTGCCAACAAATTTTGGGTGCCAAATCTGCCAATCCATCATTACCGCTTATCGAAATTTTATCAAACGGTTCAGCTACAAGCACGCTCTCTTTCCCCTCTCCTTCATTTTGCGTCTGTTTTTTATTTCCCAAACAAAGCTTCGCCCCAACTCCGTCTCTCCCTGAGTCCCATCTCCGATATGGCGAGTCCTAGTTAGAATTCAAAATGTTCAGTTAGAATTAAGTATTTCATATATTCATTGCCATGAGAGAGAGGATGAAAGATCAAAGATGATCGTCGTTGGGCTTCAAAAAAGGATACAGTGTTACTCTATTCTTCTGTTCGTTTGTGCTTTTATGTAATTTCTGTTTAATGGTGATTGAGGGAACAAAAGAGGAGGGAAGTTTGGGAAAGAGGAATGGGAATGGAGCATTGGTGAGAGTGAGGCAAATTTAGGTGGATCCTCCCAACTTAATGTGTGGAGGGGGGGGGGGGGGTGATAATGGGGAGACGAAAGGAACAAAAGTGCTCTGTTTAACGCTTTCATTTGAACCGTTCAACGAAATTTTGATAAGCGATGCCGATCAATTGGCAGATTTGGCACCCAAAATTTGTTGGCACCGGATCCCTCTTCTATTTTTTTTATACCACTTTTCGGGGCGAAGTCCGAGTTACAGCTCTAGTCTGTACAATGTTTCCAAGCAAACAGAACAATTCAAAGTGCATATGAAGAACAACAAATAATCTGTCATATATACTTTATTCCAGATTTTTCTGTCACTCGGCGGTGGTGTCGGGAGTTACTCCCTTTCATCCCCACAAGATGCAAAGAATGTGGCAGAATACCTCTGGAACACTTACCTCAGTGGCCATTCTGCCAACCGACCACTCGGGAGTGCCATCCTTGACGGTATCGACTTCGACATAGAATTAGGAGGCACAAACTACTACGAAGATTTGGCAAGGCACCTCTCGGAGCATGGCAACAGCTGCAAAAAGGTCTATCTCAACGCTGCTCCCCAGTGCCCATTCCCCGATGCACATCTCGGGAAGGCACTTAATACCGGGCTGTTTGACTACGTCTGGGTGCAATTCTATAGCAATGCACCGTGCCAGTACACTACTGACAATGCGTCTAAACTGATTAGCTCATGGAATACTTTGGTTAACAGCATCAAAGCCACAAAATTCTTTGTCGGGCTTGCGGTGGCACAAGATGCAACAGGAAGCGGGTATATCGCCCAGAACGATCTCAAGAGTCGAGTATTGCCGTTCGTGAAGGGGTCGAGCAAGTACGGCGGGATCATGCTCTGGAGCCGATACTTTGACCAGCGCGATAATTACAACGACCAAGTGAAAAATTCGGTGTGATCGACACTTAGAGATCCATGACAAGTGTTTAATGATCATTTAGTAGCATTGGCAATGCCATCAAAATAATGAAAAAGAAAAATATATTGTTGTTTTTGTGGGATTTGAACTTTGAATTGTGTGACCGTGCGAGCGATAAAATTGTAATGTTGGTTGAAGACTACTTAAAAAGTATGAGATAAAATTGTTCTAAATTATGCGGTACGTATAAGAAATGTTTGAAATTCTCCCTTTCTGTTTGACCTTGTAGCTAATATTTTAAATAGAATACTTAATAAAGCTCAACAGAAAGGTTTTATTAAAGGTATTAATCTAGGAAATGACATAAGTATATTAAATTTACATTTTCCTGATGATACATTGTTGTTTTTAGAGGCATCAGAGAATAACTTAGCTGCTTTACACTGGATTTTGATTGGATTTGAAAATCTATCTGGCATGAAGATAAATTTTGATAAGTGTGAATTAATTTCCTTAAATATACAAGCTGATAGATGTTTACAATTAGCCAATCAATTAGGTTGTAAATTAGGACAATTACCTATTATCTATCTAAGGGTACCACTACATTATAAGAATATTGCTCTTAAGGATTGGAATTTTATGACTGAAAAAATAGAAAACAAATTACAAGGGTGGCAAAATAAAGTATTATCTCCAGGTGAAAAGGTTACTTTGTTAAATTCAGTCATTTCAACTATTCCTTTATATTGGTTATCTGTTTACAAAATACCTAAGTTAGTTAAACATAGAATTGATAAATTGAGAAGAAGATTCTTGTGGTATGGGGGAAGTTCTGTAAGAAAAAAAATTGCATTAGTTGCTTGGGACACAGTATGTAAAAGTAAAGATCAAGGGGGTTTAGGGATTATAGTTTTAGATATTATGAATAAATCTCTTTTAGCAAAATGGATTATTAGATATAGAGATCCTCAAATTTAGGGAATATGGAAAAATATTCTACACTTCAAATATAAAAGGATTAGCTGCCAATCCAATATGTCTCCTTTTTGGAGAGGGGTTATGGAGACCAAAAGTATAGTGGATATTAGTTTAACTTGGTTAGTTAAAAGATGACAAAATGTGTTATTTTGGCATGATATTTGATTGCAGGAAACCTCATTAGCTATGGCTTACCCCAATCTTTTTTCTATTGTGCAATATGAAAAGCTTACTGTATATCAGGCTCTAGAAAATAATTGTGCTAAGTTACTGTTTAGAAGAAGGTTGGTTGGTATTTATCTTCAGGAATGGAATCAACTCCAGGAGAAATTGATACATTTTCAATTAGATCCTTGTGAAAAAGATATTCTTCTTTGGAGTTGGTCCTCTAAAATTACATTCTCTGTTCACTCTTTATATACATGGTTGGAGTATGGTGGAGTAAAAAATTTTAGATTTTGAATCTATTTGGCAATCTAATATTCCTATAAAGGTCAAAATTTTCCTTTGGTTGATTAAAAGGAATAGGATTCAAACTAGGTTTAATCTAGATAAAAGAGGTATTCATATGTGTACAAAATGTCTTTTTTGTGATGAAATTGAAACAACAGATTATTTATTTGTAACATGCTCTTTTATTAATACTTTTTGGCAATGGATAGCTAGATACAATAATTTTTATTTTGAGGGGCAAACTATTTTCAGATATATGGAGGTTGGTAATCAGGTTCCCTTAAAAAACAAAATTGTTTTAGAAGCTGTTAGAGGAGCTGTTATGTGGATAGTATGGTTGGAAAGAAATAGGATTTGCTTTGAGAATGGTAAAGTTAGAAGTTTTAAGTCATTAGGGTAATTAACTTAGCTTCATTTTGGTGTCGAAATAAAGGTAAGGCCAATATTTTTAAACTGTCTCTTGTCTTGCCACAGGATGTAGTAGACTTACCTTTGCAGGGAACACAAGAGGAGGGAGGGGAAGAGGCTTCTTCCCTGGGCAGGGATCTGGAAGAGGCTATAACTCAAATGGAGAATTTAGAGGTCCGTATGGAGGTGGATCAGAGGGTTATGGAACTGGATTTTCATACACTTGGAAGAAGAACTGACGAGGATTCTTCAAGCTCATATTTCTCAGAATCATCAATTGATTAGTGTCTTTTGAGTTGGTTATGATAGACAATTTCGGTTTGTTTTTAGTTGTGATATATCTTGGATTTAGTAAGCAGACTATGCTGGTATTAGTATTAGTTGGGTATATTTGGAGTAGAATAGCATATATGCCATGTAATGAATAGAGTAAGTACTAGTGATTTGGTTCTTTAATTCATGTACTAGCTGTTTAGTACTGAATTAGAGAATTAAAATCTGTAGGTTGTAATACTTCAACTCAGTTTCAATGAAACTGGTGGAGTACTCCACTTTATTCCAAAAAAAAAAAATGTTTGAAATGGATGTTGTTGCTTAAAAGAACTTGTGTTCTATTTTTTTTTTTTTTTGTGAGATAAAAGATGAGAGTTAAGCCACTCAAATTTAAATGTCTACAAATAACTCCCTCCAGGTTTGAAACTTGCGACCTCCTACACAGAAAGCGTTGACCTTAGTCATTATACCAAAAACCGGTTCTCGTTCTAAATTGTGGTTATTGTAATTTTTATCCCTTGATTTTTAGGAGTGCTCATCCTCTGTAGCGCTGCATTGTGAAGCGTGGAATGTGAACCGTTAGATCATCTCAAGATTTGATCCAGCACAGATCTCGAGATGATCTAAAGGTTCTGATGCAGAACCGCCCGGCGGCCCGCCCTGATGTGCGCAGAATTCAGAGAAGAGGTCGGCAGTCCACCCTCTAAGCCCGGCGGTCCGCCCCAGCACCGCGCTGACGTCCGAGACGAGAAGGGCAATCCGCCCTTGATGCTCGGCGTCAGCGGTCTGCCCTAGCACTGAACAGATGCGCGTTTTCAGTTTTTTCTTTATGTTTTAAGGGTATTTTTGTACTTGTTGCTTTATGTTGTCTCTTAGGATTTATTTTTTTTTCTATTTAAGTAGTTGTGATGCCCTTTGGCAAAAAATAGTTAATTTTTGCATCAAGTTTATCCAAAAAATGAATTTTGTGTAAATTCTCAAAAATCTCTCTTTCGTGTATACTCTTCTATTACTTTCCCTACCGTTCGTGCATCAGGTTCATATTCCGCGCTACACAATGCAGCGCTACAGAGGATATGGAATCGATTTTTAGTGTCTCTCTTGCCTCTCCAATTAAGCAGACTCCCTTTTTCTTTGTCCAATATATCATCATGATTCTCTCTTTTTCATGCATGCCCTTTCTTATATCCACAAACTAAATCATGTTTGTAGGTAGTGTTCTTGTGAGGCAGTTGAAGCTTGACTCTGAAAGTATTGAAGCCGCCTCCACTGTGGGGAATTGGGATTGTGAATGTCTCAGGAAGTCATTATATTGGGTCAAGTATATCCATTTAATTATCCTAGTACATTAAATTATATATCCTCATAGGTGGACTTAATATGTACTCGGAAGAATCATATCACATGGTGGAATTGTGATAGCGGAGGACGCAACCGACGGTAGTAATAATTTAAAAATGCCCATCAAGAAATGAAGAATGGAAATACAGCACAATTGCTAGCTGCAAGACGATATTCAATGCTTCAGATTAATTACAAGATGTAGGATAAGGTATTCAATGTTTCAGCACAGATGGGCCATAGATTTGTCATATTTTACAGCACTGGCCGACTGGGTATATTTTTATATAAGAACCAAGAAGTGTAGTTTTGAAGGAATATATTTTTTTCATAAATGTTTAGCAATTGTGGTTTGTAATTTGTATATATATTCAAGTAAATAGACCAAAATTGAAGTGAACTTGAATAATTTTCTTTCCAGAAGTCCATTCATGAAATGTATGGTCTTATAAATTAACATTCAGTGGGTCAACTACTCAGCTGTGGTTGCCAATATGTGGAATAGAAAATGGAGGTGTGTACTGTATTAATAATTAGTGCTAATGAAGAACTAATCATTCCTATTTATAATCACTCCTCGATCAAAATGGTCGTTGCACGAAGTCTTCTTGGCAATGCAGTACGTGGCATTCTGATT
This sequence comes from Cyperus esculentus, assembly GCA_030179965.1. Classification (NCBI taxonomy): domain Eukaryota; kingdom Viridiplantae; phylum Streptophyta; class Magnoliopsida; order Poales; family Cyperaceae; genus Cyperus; species Cyperus esculentus. Next base: position 1,672,711 of record JASGLE010000025.1, on the reverse strand, counting down.
TCAATAAAATACAACAACAACAACAACCAAGCCTTTAGTCCCAAACAAGTTGGGGTAGACTAGAAATGAAACCAAGTAAGACCCAATAATGATCATGATCGTAAGAAAGATAAAATAGATAAATAAAGAAAAAACAATAATAACAATGGTAATAGTGAAAAACTAGTCCTAATATGAATGATAGTGATGATGAGAATGATACTACATAATACTAATATGAATGATAACGATGATGATACTACATAGTAGTAATAGTGGTAGCAGTAATAATACTAATAATAATAGTAGTAGTAATAATAATATTAGTAACAATAATAGTAATAATAGTAATAATAATAGTAATAATAATAGTAATAATAGTAATAATAATAATAATAGTAATAGTAATAATAGTAATAATAATGAAATAGTAGTCATAGTAATAATAGTAATATAATAATAGCCGCTAGGGGTTTGATTTGTTAGTCATAGTTCCGGTACATGGATTGCTAACTTCCACGCGTCCCTATCCAAGAGCAACTCTTCGGATAAACTTCATGCCTTCAAGTCTCTTTTTACAGCTTCCTCCCATGTCAGTTTTGGCCGACCTCTATCCCTTTTCGTGTTCTCGGTACGGGTTAAGACACCGCTACGTACTGGTGCTTCAGGAGGTCTCCGTTGAACATGTCCAAACCACCTCAAGCGGTGTTGGACTATTTTCTCTTCAATCGGAGCCACCCCTACTTTGTCACGTATGTCATCATTTCTGATACGATCTTTTCTTGTGTGGCCACACATCCATCGTAGCATACGCATCTCCGCTACACTCATCTTCTGGATATGGTTTCTTTTAGTAGGCCAACATTCTGCCCCATACAACATTGCAGGTCTAATGGCTGTTCTATAGAATTTACCTTTCAACCTTTGTGGGACCTTGCTGTCACAGAGAACACCAGATGCTTGTCGCCATTTCATCCAACCTGCCTTAATTCTATGGCTAACATCTGCATCAATATTCCTATCACTCTGTAGCATGGAGCCCAAATATCGAAATGTGTCCTTCTTTGGCACTGTTAGTCCATCTAGACTAACATCTCCATTCTCAGATCTCCCATCACTGAAGTCCCATCTCATATACTCGGTCTTAGTCCTACTAAGCCTAAAACCTTTCGTCTCTAGCGTCTTGCTCCACAACTCCAGTTTCGTGTCGACAGCTGCCCTACTCTCGTCAATTGGCACTACATCATCAGCAAAAAGCATACACCAAGGGACATCTCCTTGTATATCCCTCGTAACCTCATCCATTACTAAGGCAAAAATATATGGGCTCAAAGCTTACTCTTGATGTAGTCCTATCTTAATGGGAAAAGCATCAGTCTCCCCATCACATGTTCGGACACTAGTCACAACATTATTGTACATATCATTGATAAGGTTAACATACTTTGTTGGGACTTCTTGTTTCTCCAGTGCCCACCACATGACATTTCTTGGTATTTTATCATACACTTTCTCCATATCGATAAATACCATGTGTAGATCCTTCTTCTGCTCCCTATATCGCTCCATAAGTTGTCGTATCAGGAAAATCGCTTCCATAGTCGACCTCCCCGGCATAAAACCAAATTGGTTTTTTGTGATGCTTGTCATTCGTCTTAGACGATGTTCAATCACTCTCTCCCATAGTTTCATTGTATGACTCATCAGCTTAATTCCTCTGTAATTAGTACAACTTTGAATATCTCCTTTATTCTTGAAGATTGGTACTAATATACTTTTCCTCCACTCTTCAGGCATCTCATTTGACTGAAAAATGTGGTTGAACAGCTTAGTTAGCCATACTATTGCTACGTCCCCAAGGCATCTCCACACCTCGATAGGGATATTGTCAGGTCCCATCGCTTTGCCTCCCTTCATCCTTTTTAACGCCTCCTTTACCTCGGACTCCTGGATCCTCCGGACAAAACGTCTGTTGGCGTCATCAAAGGAATCATCTAACTCAATGGTGGCACTTTCAGTGTCGCCATTGAATAAGTTGTCGAAGTACTCTTTCCACCTCATCTTGACCTCCTCGTCTTTCACGAGAAGTCGATCAGTATCGTCCTTGATACATTTGACTTGGTTCAAGTCCCTTGTCTTCCTCTCACGAATTTTAGCCATCTTATAGATGTCTTTTCCGCCTTCCTTCGTACCTAGCTTATGGTAAAGGTCATCATAAGCTCGACTCTTTGCTTCACTCACAGCTCGCTTCGCATTCTTCTTGGCTACTTTGTACTTCTCCACGTTTTCAGTTGTTTTGTCATGATGTAACTGCTTGTAGCATTCTTTCTTCTCCTTGATCACATGTTGCACCTCTTCGGTCCACCACCAAGTGTCTTTAGGTTCCCTTTTGTTTCCTTTAGTCACCCCAAACACCTTTGCAGCCACATCCCGAATGCATTTTGACATCTTCTTCCACATGCTATTTGCATTGTCATCGTCCGTCCATGGTCCTTCTTCAATCAATTTATCCCTAAAGACCTGTGATGTTGCTCCTTTAAGCTTCCACCACTTTGTTCTCGTGATGTTAGCACATTTCTTCTTGTGCGCACATATACGAAAGCGAAAGTCAGCCACCACTAGCCTATGTTGTGGAACAATACACTCCCCCGGTATTACCTTACAATCTAGACAGGCTCGTCTGTCAGCCTTTCGAGTAAGGACAAAATCAATCTGGCTAGAGTGTTGACCACTGTGGAAGGTCACTAAATGGGACTCTCTCTTTCTAAAGTAGGTGTTAGCGACCATTAGGTCATAGGCTATAGCAAAGTTCAAGATGTCTTCCCCCTCTTGATTTCTATCGCCATATCCAAAACCTCCATGCATCTCCTCAAACCCCTCATTAGTTGTACCGATGTGACCATTGAGATCTCCTCCTATGAAAAGTTTCTCACCAGCAGGCACACTTCTCACGATATCATCAAGATCCTCCCAAAATTGCATCTTGACACTTTCACTAAGGCCTACTTGAGGGGCATATGCACTGATGACATTCAAAACCAAGTCACCAACAACTAACTTAACTAGAATGATCATATCCCCTTGTCTCTTGACTTCAACCACTCCATCCCTAAAGTTCTTGTCAATCAGGATGCCAACTCCATTTCTACTCTGAACTATCCCCGTATACCATAACTTATACCCGGTACTCTCCACCTCCTTTGCCTTCTGACCCGTCCATTTGGTCTCCTGTACGCATAGAATATTTACACGTCTCCTAATTGCTGTATCAACTATCTCTCGCAACTTTCCCGTCAAAGACCCTAAGTTCCAACTACCTATACGAATCCTACATGGCTCGGCTAACTTCCTTACGCCTCGCACCCGTCGAGTGAAATGCGAAGACCCTTGCTCATTTCCCACTACACCCGAGCACCGATGCAGTGTACCACATAGGGAGCGGCAACCCGATCTTAGCTTTTCATTTGGCACTGCACTCAGATCAGGATACAGCGCGCCACTAGAGGGGTGACGACCCGGCCCTTGCTCATTTGACACCACATCCGGGTTCCGATATGGCTCTGATTTCAATAAAATATATATATATAATATAACTGATTGATTTGGGCTCTTTTCAAGTTTCAACCGAAATCACCTGAAATTTCGATCGACTTCACATATCCCGTTGAAAACTATACATATCCATCCATATCATATGGTCCAACTATACACATATTCGGCTTTTATACATACTAGAGCTGTAATCCGGGCTTCGCCTAAAAAGTGGTATCAAATAAATAACTAAAAATTTTATAAAATTTTAAATATTTATACTAAACACTTGAAATTTTTTTTAAAATATTTAATGTAATTAAACAATAATAATGTAATAATTTATAAATAAGAATATATATAAATGTTGGACCATTTCAAGGGTTAAAATTTGTTTTAGACCATATCACATTCATCTTATTTAATGAGGAGAGAAAAAAAAAAAAAAAAAAAAAAAAAAGCTATTGGTTCAAAGTAGATGAAGAGTTTCAAACAAAATCAATGGTTAATAATAGTGATAATAGAGTATAGTTGAGGTGCTTAGAAATCTATCCCTCTTTATGGAGTATAGATACTTATCTCTTTCTGTTCTGGCACTAAATGAAGTGAAAATCAGGTTTTGTGATGCTGGTGCTTAAATTTCATGATTTTCTTTATTTTTTTTGATAAAAAAATGGGGTCAAGCCCCCAAATTTTATTGAACAATGGGTGGTGTTACATTATGTGATTAGTGGGATTACAAACAGAAATCAAATTAAAAAAAAAAGAAAATTAAACTAAAGTTGAAAAGGGAAAGAAAAAGAAAAAGAAAGAAGTAAAAAATTAAGATGAGATGAGAAAGCTTAGAAGACATTGGAGCTCCAGATAAGGTTGCAGTGAAGAGCATGTAGAAACTAGAAAGTTCAGAACCATGCATTCCTTTCTCTTATTATTTCTCTGATAAAATCCTTGGGCGATTGGATGGGCATACATGAGTCACCGCTCTCGCCACACAACAAATAATTAACACTGTCATCATGATTTGCCTCCATTGGATGGGCATACATGAGTCACAGATAAAGGAAAAGGGCTCCCTTGTTGTAAATTATGAGCAGGGGCGCAAGTTAGTATATGCATTGTATACAATATCTTTGATATACATATATAATGAGGTGACGTGTGAAAGATATGGTGCACGGTCTCCATCTGAGCTCTACAGAGGTAACATATATTTACCAATTGCCATCGATCCCCGTCTAACCAAGTACGTTGTCCGTTGTGAGAATTCTCTTATATAACATATATTTACCATTGTATACAATATCCCCGTCTAACCAACAATCTATCATGCCAAAAGTTTGTGTTAAGCCCATTTCCTAGCTAAAGTGACTGATATGGAGCGGCTGAATGCCGGTACCAGTTCATGAAGCATCGACTTCCAGAAATGAGATGGGTTGGTCGTGGCCCAAGGTGGTGCGATTGGTGATGTGACTGGTGTGGCCTCCTTCCACCGTGAAGTAGCTAGTGGTGCACCAATTCCATAGCCATTTTAGCAATTAAAAAAGAAAACTTTATGAATGCCAAATCAGTTGACAAAAAAAATTTTCTACGTATTGTTCGTTGACTCATAATTCAGTGTGGAAAGTCTAAAGGTAGGATTTCCTCAAAAAAAAAAAAAAAGTCTAAAGGTAGGAGTTCAGATGAAGAAGGTTCAGATTTGGTGGAAGTGAGATGGTAGAACAGGGAAATTCAAATTCTGGAGTGATTTTGGCATGAAAGATTATTTAAAATCTAATCTAACTGATTAATTGTCTATTTCCTTGTTCCATTAGAAAGGTAACTAGCTAGTTTTTGTACTCAGTGAGTGAGGTTAATTAGGAGTTATTTCCAACAAAAAGCTTGTTAATTTGCAAGACTCTATTTTGGGCTCTAATTAATGTCCGTAAAGCAGGCTACTGATTTTTGAGCCTGTTGTCAAAATTTTCCATTTTGAAAAATCTGTATAATTAATTAAGAGATCGCTTTCAGAATTAAGCTCTTTTTGTACAGCCCAACCCATATTCCCAATCAGGTACAAGGCCCAAATAAAAGCCTCATATATGATAATTTATTGTACAGTAATTAACATGCATGATATGAATTATGCAAAACAAAAAGGGCTGTTGATAATTACGACATATCATGCAGGTTAGTGATTTAAAAACGGTCCGGGTAGGTTCGGGTCGGTCCAAACCCGCCCCGGTCCACGGATTTCCCCGGTCCACGGTTTTTCCCGGTTTGGGAAACCTCGGAAAAATTTTGGAGGGAAGAAGATTGGACCTAGCTTAGGACCGTCCCTCTCGGGTTGCCCGGGTTTCCCAGTCCGGGTTGCTCGGGTTGTCCGGTCCTGGAGTTATATGTCAAAAAAATATATAAAAAATATAATACACCTATTTTACACTACAAAAATAAAAAAAAAATGTACTTAAAAAATGAAAAATAATTAAAAATTAAATTATTTGTTTTAATCATATATATATATATATATAGAGTGAGAGAGAGTAAAACTATGGTGCTCCTAGGAGTACGGAGGCCTCCCGTGCTCCTAACTCAAAAATCATACTAAACCATCTCGAAATTTCGATTTATGGATCTCATTAAATTCTTTATATCAAAATATCATAGGATACAAAAATTTTCCATTTTTTGAGATTTTTAAGTATTTGTTTTGTATTTTTTAAAGATAACATAGTTTTACACATTATTTTATTATTATTTTGATGTCATTTTAAAAATTTTCAAAATATATACTTAAGAAACTCAAAAAATGGAAAATTTTTGTATCCTAAGAGATTTTGATATAAAGAATTTAATGAGAATGATAAATCAAAATTTCATGATGATTTAGTATGATTTTTGAGTTAGGAGCACGGGATGCCTCCGTGCTCCTAGGAACACACTAGTTTTACTCTATATATATTTATATATATATATTATATTATACAATTAAAAGTTAGAAAAATAGTATTTTTATATTAAAAATAAAAAAATTAAAATAATATTATTTATACCGCAAAAATAACATAAAAAATCAGAAAAAAAATTTAATAATTATATTTGTTGTAAAACAAAAATTCTTCTTGAAAATAAAATTTAAATAATATTATATTAGTTGTTAACATAGGCGGGAAAAGTTGGAACCAAGTCGGATTACTTTGGGTTATTACGCCGGTACACCGGGTCGGGTAGGGTCGGATCCCGGGTTGCCCCAGGTCAGGTAGGGTCGGGTCCCGGATTGCCCCGGTACCCCTGGACAGGTAGGGTCGGGTCTTGGTTCTCCCGGTACCCCGGGTCGGGTAGGGTCGGTTCTGGGTTTGCTCGGGTCGGATTTCCACGGAAATTTTTTTGGGAACATGGATACCTACCCTTGCAAGGACCGTCCCTCCCAGTCCTCTCGGGTTGCCCCGGTCAGACTCCCGGGTCGGGTCGGTCGGTCCATTTTCCCCGGATTTCTCAAATCGGGTTCGGACCTCTCGGGTTTTTTTAAAACACTAATGCAGATGCAGCCCAGTAATTCAAAACTTCAATTATTTGCCCTCTTTTGTTTGATTGATCCAGAAGCATCCATAGAAAAGTGGCCCATAGCGTCATGAGGTCACATTCCGGAATGTATTTGTTATATTTTTAGACGTATCTGCTACATTCCGTACACGTCTATGGACGTACGGACGGTTTTTTAGTGGACACAAGATGTTTTCTCATGTTAATAATCTGCTAAGCGATATTGTCAAAACCCATAATTATCTATTAACTAAACTGTTGCTAATCATGAAAACAACTGGTCATATCCAGCAACAATTATCTTCCATATATATAATATACTTTGAAGAAGTGAAAAACACACTTCACTGCCCTATAAATACAGCACCAAATGCAAGCACTCTCTCCATCCCCTAAACCGATCCTCATTTGATCATTTCCAACAATGGCCTCTCAACCCAAAACCCTCTCTTTGATACCCATCCCTCTCTTGATCTGCTTCCTCTTTGCCTCGGCTCAGGCGGCGACAGATGTAGCCGTTTACTGGGGCCAGGACGGCCGAGAGGGAACCCTCGAAGAAGCATGTGACACGGGATTATATTCCTATGTCATCCTGTCTTTTCTCACCACCTCTGGCAGGTGGCATACTCCGGTTCTCAATCTTGCCGGCCACTGCAATCAATTCCGTGGTGGCTGCACAAGCCTGTCTACTCAGATTACAAACTGCCAACGCAAAGGAATAAAGGTCTATTCTCTTCATAGATTCACTATTTAACACTCAAACCCAAAAATGATGTTCATTGTTAAGTATAATAGTTTAGTCAACTAGATACTGACATTATCTACAACATATCAAATCCAATTGATTGTGCTAGATTTGAATAAACAATATAACTTTGTCCTGATACTATCTAATATATACTAAATAAAAGAGGGCTACGTACCTAGCATCCATTAAATGGACATCCATAGTAGGTTACAAATTTGATGTATAAAATACAAACTGCTATAAAATTTGTATACGTGTGAATGTATATATGAACTATATGAACAGTTCTTTATTAATGGACACTTGATGTTTTTGTTAATAAAAGTTGTCTCTGTAAGCAATTCAAAGTTCCTCAGTTGGTACTTAATTTAGATCCATCTTTTCAATTGCATGCGTATAAATTAAAGAATAACTTAATTTTATTCCAGATATTTCTGTCTCTCGGTGGTGGTGTTGGGAGTTACTCCCTTTCTTCTAAGCAAGATGCAAAGAATGTGGCAGAATACCTCTGGAACAACTACCTCGGTGGCTATTCTACTAACCGACCGCTCGGGAGGGCCGTTCTTGACGGTATCGACTTCAACATAGAGATAGGAGGCACCGACTACTACGAAGATTTGGCAAGGCACCTCTCGAAATATGGCAAAAGCGGCAAAAAGGTCTATCTCAGCGCTGCTCCTCAGTGCCCGTACCCTGATGCACACCTCGGGAAGGCACTTGATACCGAGCTGTTCGACTATGTCTGGGTGCAGTTCTACAACAACAGACAATGCCAGTATTCCAACGGCGATGTCCATAAACTGTTAAATTCATGGAATACTTGGGTTAGCAGCATAAGGGGCAGGACCACGAAGTTCTTCATCGGGCTGCCGGCTGCACCTGCTGCAGCCAGAAGCGGGTACATTCCACCAAGCACTCTCAAGAGTAGAGTGTTGCCGGAGGCGCGGAGGTCGTGGAAGTACGGGGGAATTATGTTGTGGAACAGGTACTATGACAAGCTTAACCATTACAGCCGTCAAGTGAAGTACTAGCTCGCGATGACGTACACCGGCCGTTGGCTTCATGACAAGTGCTTAAATAACTAGCTAATTAGCAGCAATGGCATTATATGCCATCTAAATAAATGATTAATAAGTGATGCATGTTGTATTTGTTGTGTATGAACTATGCATATGTGTGACTGTATGTGTGAGTTATTAAATAATAGTGTTGATGGATGTTTACTTAAGAAGCATGATAAATTAAGCTAAATTATGTGTAATAAAATGTTTAAAACGACTATCATAAATAATAGAGCACTTGTCAATTATAATAAATTTTATGTCTTGGATCATTTGTATGATTTATTCTTAGTGTTGTTTTATGAGATTATGAACTGATCGATAAATATTTAAACTAAATTATGATCGGTACATGAAGTAGCTAAACATGACGGAAATTAGACATTGCAGTATTCGTGCATGAATTTAACAGTTGCATATATATCACTGTACAAAACAAAAAAATTCATCTATTCCGTCTATCAATAACGTAATATGAGTTACTACAAATCCAACTAATTTATATATATGTAATAAAAATCCTTATGACCTAATTTCAAGAAAACTAAATTTATTAAAACTATAAAATTTTATTTTAAAGCACATATTTTGTCAATAAGAGTTCTTGGAAGATAAGAGATCGCAACTCAACTGTCTTGTTTCTGAAATAAGAGATCGCAACTGTTGGAATTATACACTAGGCAAAGGTTTAAATAGCGCTCATAGCAGTCGATATAACGTTTTGGAAGCAAAACGCTACGACGCTATCGGTTTTTTCCTGTTATTTGATACTTTATATAGTAACATATAAAATATGGTTAGAATCATTTGAATTTTTAATTATTTTATGATATCTAACACTTAATAGTTGTTATTTATGTTTTACAATCGTTTAACATATAATTAATTGGATTGTAAACAACAATCAATGTTATATAAACTTAGTATCCACATAAGGAAAATTGTGGGATTGATTAGTGAAAAAAAAAAAGTCATATACTTGAAATCCATTAAAATGTTATATAATCAACAAATATTTTTTTTACATAATGTTTTATCATAATTTGTTTACAATTTTTCTATTATAATTTTTATATTCTAACTTTGTTTCTTGAAAAATAATAGATAGATAATCTATTTTTATAACTTCAATAATTCTTTTAATTTTTTAATATTTAAAAAAGTAATTACTTAATGATTCAATTTTAAATAATTTTGATAGAAACAAATAATACTTGTGCAATAAAAGACTGATCACCATGTTGTACTATGTCGATATATCTGAGTAAGAATGCTTTTTTTCAAGAGTGAAACAATAATTATATAATTTTTAAACAATTTGGTTAGCAAACTTTATACATTATTTTAATTATTCATCATTTTTATTAAATATGCATGTTAGCTCATCAACCAATAAAACGGTTAAAATATTCTACATAACAGGATCCGATACCCCACCGCGACGAGTCCGTTATCCGCTATTTAATCCTTTGACACCGGGCACAACTTATTTAATAAGTAGGAATATCTTTTGTAGTAAACAAGAAATAAATTCTCCAAGTTCTTCTCTCAATTTATTTTTTTGGATTTATTATCTTTTGTAGTAAATAGCAAAAGGAACTATCATATTCATCAAGCAGGTCTTCATCAGAAAATCTATACCAGAATCTTGGATAATGCCGTGACCAAACCCCAGCCCTTCATCATTCTCTAGCAGCAAAGAGTCATCCTCAGCCACCAGCCCACCACCATGAGTGCTCATCCTCTGTAATGCTGCATTGTATAGCGCAGGATGTGAACCGTTAGATCATCTCGAGTTTCAAGCCTGCATAGATTCGGAGATGATCTAACGGTTCACATCCTGTGCTAGATGCTCCTCTACTAACACTCAACAAATTGGATCATTGGTTACCAACTTACTTACCACTGAGCGCCGGTAAGGTATAATAGAGGTATTACTGATGGGCGAGTCCACGGTCAGCACTCCGGTCACGCGTGAAACAAGTACCGGCAATCCCTCCGAATTTTTTTAAACAGTAAAATGACGTTTATCAAAAAAAACAAAAAAAAAAAACAAAAACAGTTCTTTGAAGCATATTCAAACCAAAGAGTGATCGCATGTCCAATATTTAAACAAATGCAAAATAGTAAAGTACAAGTTATTAGCGCAAAGAAAAAGGTTCAAAAATAACATCATTTTTTTTAACTTGTTTTTATGAATATTTTATATTAAAAGTACACACCTCATATATCAAAAAAATTATAAATGATAGTGTTTCTTGAAAATAACTGATTAGATTGCATTGAAATTTGTGAATTAAAAAATTTGATAACGCGGACACATGCTTCAACTAGAAATTGCTAGTTGTGCATGCCGTTCTTATCAATAAAGTAATTAAATTATAAATAAATAAAATTATAAAGAATCAATCTTTGGTCTAGATAAAAGACAAGAACTTTATGTAGGAGCTCGCATATTTGAAACTTAGATGAAGGTTATTTTTTGGAATTTAAAATTTGGGTGACTTAATCTTTATATTAATCTTGAAAAATTAAATCATAAATAAATTATATTATCCAACCGTTTGGCAAGTGTAATAAGTTAAACAAAAAGTAAAACACTAAATCACCTAAAAGCAGTTGTGTTTGGTAGTAGGTAAGCAAAATAAATGTGGTAAAGCGAATGAAATACGTAAAAGATGTGAAATGTTGGTGATTTATTATTTTTTTTTTTGAGGATTTTGGTGATTTAGTTTAAAGTACCTATATAAGTCTTTTAATTTAACACCTTAAATTACTATTTGGTAACTTAAATCACCTTAAATCACTTATTATACTGTTACTGTAATTTTTACTACACTTGTCAAAAGTAAGCTATATTTGGAGTCTTGTGGATCGAGCATATATATATGCTTGAAGGTGAAGGGTTGGAAACCCAAGTGGCCAAGTCTAATGCATGGTTTTCTTCTTGAAGCCTGTTCGATAGTTGGGATTGCAAGATCATTAGAAGTTAGTATATACATAAACTAACGGAGTAACGTCTTATCTTTATAATAATCGTTTGTTACATATATATCCTCGTACGTACAACGTACGTACGTGGACTTGAATTTTGGATCAATCAAATTACGTGGGCTTTAATTAGATTTCGGAGGCAGCAACATGCGGTATTAATTAATTAACTCCTTTGACGTTAAAATAGGTTTAATACTTTATTAATTAAGCCATTTTAAAATGTTTAGGCATGCCGTGTCATGTAATCTATAAACTAGAAAGAGGGGTAACCTTTCAAGCACCTCAACTATGCCACATCATCAATATTATTAACCATTGATTTTGTTTAAATCTCTTCATCTACTTTGATCCAATGGTCTATATTTATTATCTCTCCCCTTTAATAAGATGATATGGTATGTCTAAGACAAAATTTAATCCTTAAAGTGGTTCAACATTTATGTGCCATTGTTTATAAATTATACATCATCATCATTATTCACATAAAAAATTTTAAAATTATGTTTAATTTTTTTAAATAAATATTTTTATTTTATAAGCATTATTATTTTTTTGTTATCATATTTCGGGGCGAAGCCCGAGTTACAGCTCTAGTATATAATAATGGACAATTGTCTCAATAAGTTGTTGTTTAAGCAATTTACTACAACTAGAGCTGTAACTCGGGCTTCGCCCCGAAATATGATATCAAATATATAATAAAACTTATAAATTTAAAATATTTATGTTAATATAATTGAACAACTTTTTTATTTTTAATGTGAATAGTAACAATAATAATATAATAATTTAGAAATAATTAATAGCACATAAATCTTGGACCATTTTATTTTATGGGATAAATTTTGTCTTAAACATATCACATTCATCTTGTTAAATGGGGAGAGAAAACACATATAAACCATTGGATCAAAGTAGATGAAAAGATTTAAACAAAACCAATGGTTAATAATATTGATGATGTGGCATAGTTGAGGTGCTTGGAGAGTTACCCCTCTTTCTAGAGTATAGATTATACAAAAAAAAAAAAATAATGAGTATTGATACCAAGTTTTATTTGAGAAAACAAAATTGAAGCATTCTAAGTCATATGATAAATAATTAGTTCTTAAGTCTAGTTATTAGTGTTCTCTTTCCATTTCTTTGTATCAATCACATGACTCAAAATGCTTCAAATTACAAAACTTGGCACACTATAGCAAATTCGTTTCCAAAAATTAACAATTGAATCGACAATAATTTCCTGAAATGAGGAAAATGAATTTTACAACGAATAGCATCATATAAATTATATCATTGGATCCCTCTCGCAAAAAGGAGGGATCAAATGACACAACAATATTTTGACACAAATGTTATACTAAATCATATAAATTTATAGAAAATCTTAAAAAAAGAAAATCTTTTATAAACATATTCATTTACTTATAGATCGATTGTGTTTCAAATTTTATTCAATTTTAGTCTCATTTGATACCCCATCAAGAATCATTAAATTTAGAACGTTCGAATTACTATATAAACTTGATGGTTGTTGATGGAATATCAAATGACACTCAAATTGAATGAAATTTGAAACACAATCGATCTATAAGTAAATGAATATGTTTATAAAAGATTTTCCATTTTTAAGATTTTTTAGTAAATTTATATAATTTAGTATAACATTTGTGTCAAAATTTTGTGTATCATTGGATTCCTCCTCATAAGGAAAAAAAACATATCATGAGTTCATGACCATTAATATTACAGTGAATTCTTCTATGGATTGAAAGAAATATTGACTGTTCATTTATCTAAATTAGATGCTTATGATATATTCTTGAGACACAAGTAAAGAAAGATGCCTGATCAGTAAAATTTGAATCGTTCGATTAAAAATGAATGGTTGTTCATTGAATAACAACTCTAATATTATAATCATGATTGAGTTGTGGACTCAAAGACTAATTATGAAGACCTAAACCAGTAAAAATAGAAGATATACATTTGGAATCAACTTTTAAATTCCTCATGCTGACGAAGAATGTTGAGATATTATGGCATTATAGATTGGAAAATTTATACTAGTAGAGAAGGAATATTTATCAAAAATGTTGAGATATTAATCCCTCAAAAAAAAAATGTTGAGATATTATGGCATTATATTGATGTAAGTTTACAGAAATCGAAGTATATATTTGTAATTTTCTCGTTAGAAGTCTTTAAAAACGGTGTGATTTGAGAAGTAATTTTCAAGTGGATCAACTACATGTTATTATTGCCAATACGGACAAATTAAGGTCCTCGATGTCAATGTGGCAATACTTGAATTTCACTAATGCCAAATCAGCTGATTAATTTCGTGTTAAGAAAATAAATAACACATCCTTACTATAGCATACTAATCATGGACATACTTTTCTACAGTATTAACTACAATATTCTCTACAGTAGCCTAGATTTCTTTTTCGGCGGCAACTTCGCTTGACCGCTTGACTTTGCAACATCATAAATTATTCATACATTCATATGTATAAGTTGTATAGATGTTTCTATTATACTTTATACTTAAAACATAATAACTTCATTTTTTTTTTATTATATGTAGCTAACAATATTAAAATCGAGAAATTATTTATTATACACATACAATATTAAAATACATTTAAAACATAATAATCATCTCAAAAAAATTAATAAAATTTGTATAATTTTATAGAAAATTTTTATTGCTACTTCAAAAATATTAAGATAAATTATTACATAGAAATATAAAGAATTGCATACTATTAAAAAAGAAATAAAATTACGCAAGATGAAATGAGGTTAACTTAAACGGACAATAACACTTAAAATTCTTTTTTTTTTAAATAAACCTTTGTTATTAGACTAATGTTATCAATTGAAAATTTGTTTATGTTTTTTTTTAAAAAATGAGTAAATTTTCATGTTGGTTACCTTAACATTATACTTTCCATTTCAAATATATTAGAAATATATATGTGTGTGTAATTATAAAAAGAGTCTACTATTACTATTAATAATACGGGCCGGCCCACACTACTACTATTTATTATCACCTTGAAAGTTCAAATGGACAATATAAACCGCTCAGTGTGATATCCATATTTTAATATTATTCTAAACCTTATTTTATATTTTCTTAGTTTTTTTAACTATTTTTTTAGATAGATGAAAACTATATTTTTGAATGGCCCGTAATGTTTACATCAAGTCATTTTCTAATGAGCGAGGCTATTATACTATTAATAGTACAGATTGTTCCGTACTATTGACTCGTATTTCTAATTTGAAAATATTAATTGTCAATCTAAACCATTTATTATGGTATTCCTATACAATTTTACTTGTAAACCAAATTTTATATTTTTTTTGGAATTTGTTTAGTATTTTTTAGATATTTTAAAATGCTACCTATTTAAATGGCTCATAATGTTTTAATCAAGTGACTTTTGAAAATATCTTAAAAATAGTAAAAAGTTTCTACAAATTTTAAATTTTGGTTTACAAGTTAAATTGGATATAAATATCATAATGAACGGTTCGGAACGACTAATAATATTTTGAAATTGGTGATACGACCAATAGTACGAGGCAATTTGTATTATTAATAGTACAATAGCCTCACTCTTTTCTAATTATTTTAAAAAATAGTTTTAAAAGGACTAACAATTATAAATTTTTGTCCACAGTGACATCTATATATGGTGATCCCGTTGAGCAAATTGGACTGAACATTCGAACTTTATCTCAATTAACATTGCCGACGCAACGCAAGGCATTTCTCTGGTTATACTATACTGGGCTTTTTGCAATAAGGGTTTTGCCAGCTGGATACTCATATTGTTTTTTACTTTTACTTTTGCTTGATATCAAATAGTCAATGTCATTCCACATTTGACATTTACAATAATTGACTAAATTGACAGTTTTATCAAAGCTACAAAACTCTTCCAAATTATCTAAGCTCATTGTTTTTTTAAGAATAATGACACAGGGGGCATAAATTACACTTGGCATGATGTAGTGGCTTTTGACTTGCTTTAAAATTGACAGCTTATTATTATTATTATTATTTTCTTTGTAAAAAACGATACCACACGCATGATGTTTGACGCATGTACTTGTAGTTGTATCCTCTTGATAGCATTCAGAGTTTTGACTTTGATTACAGGGGTTCATGAGTGCAATTTTCCTTGTTTTGATTATTAATTTGTGATTCAGCGTGGAGAGTACTCTTATCCAAACGGGGGATGGAGTTCAGTCTGACCATTGTTGATAGATCAATATTGGAGAGCAACAGCAGCAATCACAAGGTGAGAATAAGTCTCAGAGATGGAATATATATTAGAGGAGAGATCCATTGACAATGGTTATTTGACAATTTTGACAATGTTGTTTTTCAAAAATTTATAAAAAATCACAAAAAAAATCTTAAATAAAATGATCAAGTGATTTTGGCATTATAAATTATTTTAAATCTCATATGACTCAAATGTAAAGTGATCAGATTATCCATTGCATGTTTCTTAGAGAGGTAACGTACAGCAGTTGCACTTACACTAATGGTTTTTTAACTTCTGTTTTTCGCTGTGTGAGGTATCATGAGTTCTTTCCAACTGTATGTCTGTTCTGGCACTTGATGAAGTCAAATAAAGATTCGATGCCGGTGCTTAAATCTCAGGAATGTTAGGAATGCCAAATCAGCTGACAAATAAAAAAAAAATATATCCACATATTATTCGTTGACTCATAATTCAGCCTGGAAAGTCAGTCTAAAGGTAGAAGTTCAGGTGAAGAAAGCAATCTCCAGGTGAGGAGGAGCTTCAGATTTGGTGGAAATGAGATTGTAGCACAGGGAAATTCTGGAGTGATTTACTGACTTTGGCATATTAAAGATTATTTAAAATCTAATCTGACTGATTAATTGTCTATTTCCTTGTTCCATTAGAAAGGTAACTTAATTTTTTTTTTACTCAGTGACTGTGAGTGAGGTTAATTAGGAGTTATTTCCGACAAAAAGCTTGTTAATTTTCAAAACTCTATTTTGGACTCTAATGATCCGTACGTAAAGCAGGGTAGATTTTGAGCCTATTGTCAAAGATTCCCAGTATGAAAAATCTGTATAAGAGATTGCTTTCAGAAGCTCTTTTTAATTGTACAGCCCAACCCATAATACCAATAAGGTGTAAGGCCCAAATAAAAGCCACAAATATGATCATTTAATGTACAGCAACATGCATGATATGAATTAGGGTCATATATATCTAGTATCCACAAATTTGGTGTCCACGTTGTTACAAAATTTGAGTTAAGTGTTACACAATTTGAGATAAGAATTACAAATTTTGTGTATGTGTGGACGTGTGGATAGTTAAAATGAGGACGCTTGGAAAATTCCTATGAATTATGCAAAACAAAAGGGTTGTTGATAATTACGACATATCATGCATGCAGATGCAGCTGAATTCAAAACTTCAACTATTTGCCTCTCTTTTGTTTTTTTTGTTTTTTAGATAAAGATAAGGGTCAAGCCACCTAAATTTAAATGTATATAAAAGACCTCCCATTCGGGTTTCGAATCCGCAACCTCTCACACGGAAAGCGTTGTTAGCGTTGCCCTTAACAAGCCTCTTTTGTTAAATTGATGAAGAAGCATTCTATGCCAACGATAAACTCTATGTAAACAATCTGCTTAGCGATATTGTCACAAGTCATAAGTCATAATTATCTATTAACTAAGCTGTTGCTAATCATGAAAGCAACTGGTCATATCCTGTAACAATTTTCTTCCATATAAATAATATAATATCCTTAGAAGAAGTGAAAAACACACTTCACTGCCCTATAAATACAGCACCAAATGCAAGCACTCTCTCCATCCCCTAAACCAATCCTCATTTGATCATTTCCAACAATGGCCTCTCAACCCAAAACCCTCTCTTTGATACTCATCCCTCTCTTGATCTGCTTCCTCTTTGCCTCGGCTCAGGCGGCTAACAAGGTCAATGTAGCCGTTTACTGGGGCCGGGATAACCAAGAGGGAACCCTCAAAGAAGCGTGTGACACAGGATTGTATTCCTATGTCATGCTGTCTTTTCTCACCACCTTTGGCGGGTGGCGTACTCCGGTTCTTGATCTTGACAGCCACTGCAATCCTTCCAACGGTGGTTGCAAAATCCTGTCTACTGAGATTACGCACTGCCAACACAAGGGAATAAAGGTCTATTTTCTTCATAGATTCACTATTTAACACTTGATATGTACTTACCCAAAAATGAAGTCATTTTTAAGTATAATAATTTAGTCAACTAGATACTGTCACATTATCTACAACATATCAAATCCAATCGATTGTGCTAGATTTGAATAAACAACATAACTTTGTCATGATGGATATAATATGCTTTTATAAAAAGAGTGATACCTAGTGTCTATAAAATTAATAGACATCTATAGTAGGTTACAAATTTGATATAAAAATTACAAAATTGATGTAACTGTTACAAAATTCCAGATTTTTCTTTCTCTCGGTGGTCCTAATGGGAGTTACTCCCTTTCTTCTCCACAAGATGCAAAGAATGTGGCAGAATACCTCTGGAACAACTACCTCGGTGGCCATTCTCCTGGCCGACCGCTCGGGAGTGCCGTTCTTGACGGTATTGACTTCGACATAGAGGTAGGAGGCACCAGCTACTACGAAAATTTGGCAAAGTACCTCTCGGATCATAGCACCTTGAGTAGAAAAGTATATCTCAGTGCTTCACCCCAGTGCCCATACCCCGATGCGCACCTCGAGAAGGCACTTAAAACCGGGTTGTTCGACTATGTCTGGGTGCACTTCTACAACAACGGGCTGTGCCAGTATTCCAACGTAGACGACGATGTCTCTAAATTGCTGAAGTCATGGAATACCTGGGTTAGCAGCATAAAGGCCACAAAATTCATCATCGGGCTGCCGGCTGCGCCTAAAGCAGCCAAAAGCGGGTACATTCCAGTATGCATTCTCAAGACTAGAGTGTTGCCGGAGGCGCAGAAGTCGTCGAAGTACGGCGGAATTATGCTGTGGAACAGGTACAATGACAAGCTTAACAATTACAGCCGTCAAGTGAATAACTAGTGCGACGACACTGGCCGTTGGCTTCATGACAAGTGCTTAAATAACTAGCTAATTAGCAACAATGGCATTATATGCCATCTAAATAAATGATTAGTAAGTGATGCATGTTGTATTTGTTGTGTGTGAAGTATGAACTATGCATATGTGTGACTGTATGTGTGAGTAATTAAATAGCAGTGTTGATGGATGTTTACTTAAGAAGTATGATAAATTAAGCTAAATTATGTAGTAATAAAATATCATAAATAATAGAGCACTTGTCAATTATAATAAATTTTATGTCTTGGATCATTTGTATGATTTATGCGATTATGAAATGATCGAGAAATATTTAAACTGAATTATGATCACAGCATATATACATGAAGTAGCTAAACATGACGGAAATTAGACATTGCAGTGTCGTGTATGAATTTAACAGTTGCGTATATATCACTGTACAAAACAAAACAAAAAAAATCATCTATTTAGTCTATCAATAACATAATATGAGTTACTACAAATCCAACTAATTTATATATGAGGAGGGATCCATTGACAATGATTGTAATGACAATTATGACAATGGAGATTTTAAAAAATTTATAGTAATTCATAAAAAATCTTAAAAATGAAAAAACTTTTATGGATGCATTCTTTAACTTATAGATTAATAGTGTTTTAAATTTCAATCAATTTGAAAATCGTTTGATGGTTGATCAAAATTTTATAAATTTTTTAACGGTTGAAATTTAACGAGCTTTATAGAGCTATCAAACGTCATTTAAATTGAATATAATTTGAAACATAATCAATCTATAAGTTCAATAATATCTCTATAAACATTTTCCTATTTTTTAGAATTTTTATCTATTTTTACAAATTTTTCAAAATCCTCATTGTCAAGATTATCAAGATAAGTATTGTCAATGCATCCCTCCTCTTTATATATATGTAACAAAAGTCCTTGTGACCTAATTTCAATTAACAAACTAAATTAATTAAAAGTTTAAAACTATAAAATTTTATTTATAAAGCAAGTATTTTGTCTATGTTAAATGCCCCAACTCAACTGTCTAGTTTATGTAATAAGAGATCGCAACTGTTGGAATTATACCTATGCCAGCCGTTTATTTTGCACAATCATACACCAGGGACAACTTATTTAATAAGTAGGAATATCTTTTGTAGTAAACAAGAAATAAATTCTCTCAATTTATTTTTTTGGATTTATTATCTTTTGTAGTAAACAGCAAAAGGAACTATCCTATCCATCGAGCAGATCTTCATCAGAAAAATCTACACCAGAATCTTGGATAATGCCATGACCAAATCCCAGCCCTTCATCATTCTCTAGCAGCAAAGAGTCATCCTCATTCCTCAGCCACCAGCCCACCACCATGAGTGCTTATCCTCTGTAGCGCTGCATTGTATAGCACAGGATGTGAACCGTTAGATCATCTTGAGATTCGAGCCTTCACAGATTCGGAGATGATCTAACGGTTCACACCCTGTGCTAGATGCTCCTCTACTAACCCATGCTGAATCTCAGCATCTAACATTGCAGGCATAGGGATAGCCAATGCATTAGAGTTACAATCATTATCAGAAGAAGCATGATCAATAACAGTTCTTTGAAGCATATTCAAACCAAAGAGTGATCGCATGTCCAATATTTAAACAAATGCAAAATAGTAAAGTACAAGTTATTAGCACAAGGGAAAAGGTTCAAAAATAACATCATTTTTTTTTAACTTGTTTTTATGAATATTTTATATTAAAAGTACACACCTCATATATCAAAAAAAAATTAAAAATGATAGTGTTTCTTGAAAATAATTGATTAGATTGCATTGAAATTTGTGAATTAAAAATTTTGATAACGCGGACACATGCTTCAACTAGAAATTGCTAGTTCTACATGTCCTTCTTATCAATATATGGGAATATGACCCAAGACCCCCCCAAACTATTGGGTTGTGACAAGTTGGCCCCCGAACTTTTAATTGTGACAAACACCCCCCCGAACTATGCATCTTGTGACAAATGACCCCCCAACTCTTAATTTGCCATCTAATACTCAATTATAAGGTATGAAATGACCAATATACCCCCATATGTTTGTTATCCAATATTTAAAATATATATGTTTATATTTATAATGTTAATTTACAAAAAAAATATTAATTATTCCGAAAATTATAGGTAATATAATAAATATTGGAAATACAAAACTGATCATATTATATTTATATGAAACTAAAAATATAATGAATTAAAAATATTAATTAATTTAACTTGATGGTTACAAAAAAAATCATATTTTTTCAATCTAAGTATATTACGTAACGATATAAAAATAAAAAAATACATATAAAATAAAATAATATTATAAAAATTTTAGTGTGGTTATTAAATTATATTACTATGATAATTAACAATATTTTTTTTACAAATAAGTACTCCATAAACATGATTATGTCAAATATTGTACAAATAAGCACACAAGGGTATATTGGTCATTTCATACCTTATAATTAAGTATTAGATGACAAATTAAGAGCTAGGGGGTCATTTGTCACAAGATGCATAGTTCGGGGGGGTGTTTGTCACAAATAAAAGTTCAGGGGCCAACTTGTCACAACCCAATAGTTTGGGGGGGTCTTGGGTCATATTCCCATAAATTAAATTATAAATAAATACAATTATAAAGAATCAATCTTTGGTCTAGATAAAACACAAACTTTTTGTTGGAGCTCGCATATTTGAAACTTAGGTAAATATTTTTTTAGGAATTTAAAATTTGGGTGACTTAATCTTTATATTTTTCTTAAAAAATTAAATTGTAAATAAATTGTATAATCCAACCATTTGGCAGGTGTAGTAAGTTAAAGAAAGAGTAAAACACTAAATCATCTTAAAGCAGTTGTGACGCAATGCGCATGGAACATATGTCCAACTCACACTTGGACGTAAATGATGGCCACGTCGAATCCAAGCCGATCAATAATGTCATCCATAATGGCATGAGATATTTATTCATCTTGAGAAACAAGCCATTTGAATGCATGAACAATAAGATCATGATGACGGTTTGATCTCTGAGCTAGATACAGTGAATAGAATTGTGCATGGAGTGAACAAAATTGTGCATTGGATAAACGTCTTCATTAATTATGCATTCAAAGGAGAGGCATGAACAAGGAAGTGCATGAACTTACAATTAATAATTGTGGTCTTCTAGGAGAGTTATTATTTAGAGTTATTATTTAGTAAATTTAGGAGTCAAAGAAAGTTAATGTTTGTTGTTTTCTATGTTATTTGTAAGGTTATATAAGAAGTCAAATGTTGTCTTTGTAAGATAATTATTCAGAATTTAATCAATAGAAACGTTTTTTAGTGTTATCTTGTCTCTCTTTCTCTATTGGCGACTCTTTTCTTGTCTCTACTACCACTAAACTGACTCGTGAGCTTAACGGGCAATATCGTAGCGGAACCTCTTCACATCAAGTGGTATCAGAGTGAGGTTCGACAATCACCTTCACCTTCGCGCTTGCGTGAAGTTGTATCTTCGACAACCATCTCCGTCAACAAACTCAACTCCAACACCATTCATAATCCATATACCATCACCATCTCCATGGTCGATCCCAACCTTCTTGCTATTCTTGACCGAATGCAACAAAATCATACCGAAACCATGCAAAATCATGCCAAAACCATGCAACGACTCAATACTCTTCTTGAACGCCTTGTTTCCAACAACAATCAAAACAATCATCTACGTTTATCCTCATTACCGAACCGCCAAAACATATCTTCGCAACATGGATACAACATATCAACTAATATTATATCCCCTTCTCTTGAGCTCCAACACAAAAACCTTAATGGAGTAACTGAAGAAAACAACTCTTCCCATAGCAGCAAATCATTGGTCTCGTGTGATGAAGATGCTCAACTTCAACACCACACTCCACTGAGCACAGATTCCAAACAAGTCGCAGACCAAGCAACAACAACTTCAACGGAAGAGTGTCCAGAACAATCAGATAAGATTTTTGATAGTGTTGTCACGGTTGAAGAAAGTCAAAACACTGTTGATGAAACTAATATCAACATCGTGAGGCTAAACTCGAGAAAGAAATGGAGTCGTTTACGATCCCTTCAGAAGGTGCTGAAAACTTTGTTGGCAAACAAACGATGTGTTCGAGCAATCTTGCAAATACTTTGTCCCTTGAGGATAGAAACGATCACGGGTTGCAAGCAAACATCGATGCTCAAGCAACAAAGAGGTCCCTAAGTCCAACTACAATGATCCATTTTTACAATCGAGCTCAAACTTAGAAAATGCTAGGTTCATATTGATGGAAGTTGAAAGCTCTCTTCTAGCTGAAGAGACAGAAACCAACCAGCTAATACCACAAGTTGACAGTAGTTTGAGAGTGGCGCAGCGGAAGCCTAAAAGATTCTTCGCGATCTACGTTTATGTTTGGGGACAATCGAGACATAATAGAAAGTGTTTAAAAGATGTATACACAGATTTTACAGTGCTTGATCTTAAATTGTATTGTTTTAAAGAAGTCTACAATGACCAAAAGTTTGGAGCAAATTTGTACCATGTGCGACTTCTTAGAAATGATGCAAGCTTGAGGACAAGCTACAAACAACCCGAGGAGTAATGCGCATGGACATAAGTCCAACTCACACTTGGACGTAAATGATGGCGACGTCGAATCCAAGCCGATCAATAATTTCATCTATAATGGTATGTGATATTTCTAAGAAACAATTAAGTGGTATGGTCTTTAAGAAGATGCATGAACGAGGAGATACATGAAAAAGGACATGCATAAACTTTAAAATTAATATTTATGGTCTTCTAGGAGAGTTATTATTTCGAGTTATTATTTAGTAAATTTAGGAATCAAAGAAAGTTAATGTTTGTTGTTTTTTATGTTATTTGTAAGGCTATATAAGAAGCAAAATGTTGTCTTTGTAAGATAGTTATTCAGAATTTGATCAATAGAAACGTTTTTGAGTGTTATCTTGCCTCTCTTTCTCTATTAGTGACTCTTTTCTTGTCTCTACTACTACTAAACCGACTCGTGAGCTTAACGGGCAATCCCGTAGCGGGACTGCTTTGCGTCAAGTTGTGTTTGATAGTAGGTAAGTAAATAAATGTAGTAAAGCGAATGAAATATGTAAAAGATATGAAATGTTGGTGATTTTTTTTTTTTAGAGGATTTTGGTGATTTAGTTTAAAGCACCTATATAAGTCTTTTAACTTACTACACCTTAAATTACTTCTATCTGATGACTTAAATCACCTTAAATCACTTATTACACCAAAAGTAAGCTATTTTTGGAGTCTTGTGGATCGAGCATATATATATGCTTGAAGGTGAAGGGTTGGAAACCCAAGTGGCCAAGCCTAATGCATGGTTTTCTTCTTGAAGCCTGTTCGATAGTTGGGATTGCAAAATCACATGAAGTTATTATATACATAAACTAACGGAGTAACGTCTTATCTTTATAATAATCATGTGGACTTGAATTTTGGATCAATCAAATTACGTGGGCTTTAATTAGATTTCGGAGGCAGCAACATGCGGTATTAATTAATTTAACTCCTATGACCTTAAAATAGGTTTAAGATTTTATTAATTAAGCCATTTTAAAATGTTTAGGCATGCCGTGTCATGTAATATATAATAATGGACAATTGTCTCAATGAGTTGTTGTTTAAGCAATTTACTACAATTATAAAAAATTAATGAGTATTGATACAGTGCACCAAGTTTTATTTGAAAAAATTTCAAAATTGAAACATTTAAAGTCATATGATAAATAATTAGTGCTTAAGTCTAGTTATTAGTGTTCTCTTTCTATTTCTTTTTATCAATCACATGACTCAAAATGCTTCAAATTACAAAACTTGGCGCACTATAGCAAATTTGTTTCCAAAAATTAACAATTGAATCTACAATAATTTCCTGAAATGAGGAAAACTAATTTTACAATGAATAGCATCATATAAATTTATAAATGACGCAACAATATTATATCATTGGATCCCTCCTCGCAAAGATGTGGGATCAAATGACACAACAACATTTTGACACAAA
The DNA here is from genome assembly GCA_030179965.1 of Cyperus esculentus. Lineage (NCBI taxonomy): Eukaryota > Viridiplantae > Streptophyta > Magnoliopsida > Poales > Cyperaceae > Cyperus > Cyperus esculentus. The sequence goes on along the minus strand of JASGLE010000025.1, from coordinate 1,647,649 downwards.
TGTGACACTAAATCATATAAATTTATAAAAAATCTTAAAAAAACAAAATCTTTTATAAACATATTCATTTACTTATAGATCAATTGTGTTTCAAATTTTATTCGATTTTAGTGTCATTTGATACTCCATCAAGAATCATTTGGGTGTGTTTGGATGTGCAAGATTAGCACTACTCTTAGAGTAGCATTGCTAACCCAAAGTTTTGTAGCATCCAAACATAAAATGGAAGTTTGAGTTAGCTCTACTAAACCAACGGATTGTTGGTTTAGTGGAGTAGTGTTTTGTGAGGTTAATAAAAGTAATAAAATATCCCACTTCCCTTTCTTTACTTGAAAATTAAAGAGTTGGAATGTGTATAATTTCAATCGGGAACCATTTCTATTATTTATTTTGTATTATTAAAATCAGGTCTAATTCATGATGAATCAAAAGTGTCAATTTTGAAGAGAAAAAAATTGTATGGGTTAAATACATTTCAGATATAACAAAATAATATTAAAATAAAATAATAAAAAATTTTCTCTGACGGTTAGAAACATATTAATATATCGAACTGTATATTTCAGATGTAATAAGTTAGGATCAAAATAAGAGTTAGTTGGAAATAATAAAATCCAATATTTTATTCATTCCCACCATCACTACTCAAAAGTTATCATCCAAACAACAATTTACTGACCGGAATAGTAAAAAGTTAGTTCTCCTCACATGTTTCCCGAGTTAGCACTAACCTCACACTACTCTCAATCACTAACCCAAATATCACTACTCTTACACTAATCCTTGCACCATCCAAACGCACCCTTTATTAAATTTAGACCGTTAGAATTACTATATAAATTTGATGGTCATCGATAGAGTATCAAATGACACTCAAATTGAATGAAATTTGAAACACAATCAATCTATAAGTAAATGAATATGTTTATAAAAGATTTTCCATTTTTAAAATTTTTTAGTAAATTTATATGATTTAGTGTAACATTTGTGTCAAAATTTTGTGTGTCATTGGATCACTCCTCATAAGGAAAAAGCATATCATGAGTTCATGACCATTAATATTATGGTGAATTCTTCTATGGATTGAAAGAAATATCGACTGTTCATTTGTCTAAATTAGATGATTATGATATATTCCTGAGACACAAGTAAAGAAAAATGCCTGATCAGTAAAATTTGAATCGTTCGATTAAAAATGAATGGTTGTTCATTGAAGAACAACTCGAATATTATAATTTTGATGAGTTGTGGACTCAGAGCCTAATCATAAAGACCTAAACCAGTAAAAATAAAAGATATACATTTGGAATCAACTTTTAAATTCCTCATGCTGACGAAGAATATATGTAGTGAGAGGAAAAAAAAAAAAGGAATTAGAGAGTTTATGCCTAGTAAGTATTAAAAATAAAAATATATTGGGAAATTTATACTTGTAGTGTTTGGCAACCAAAAATTAGAATAGAATAGTGATAAGGCCAAATTAATTGCGTATTAGGATAAGGATTTACTTGGAAAATTATCAATTACATGTGAATTAACTTATGTATCGTAGGACTTTGGTACTTTAACTTTTGTTTTATTGTTTTTGGCGTTTCAAGAGATTCTAGAACAAATTGGAGCATATCGGAGATGATTACCGACGAGCGGAAGCGACGGAGCGCAAGACAGACCAAAATTCATCTCTGCCACGTCTTATGCCACCCCCTTTGTGGCCTCAGCAAGGGTTGCAGAGCCCCAAACCACCCAAGCATGGGCCCAATCCCATGCAACGCTCCACCTCTCCACCTTTGATCCAATGCCACCGCTGTTGAGGGTGCAACCAACCACGCAGAGACCCAAAATAGTACTCTGTCACCCCCTCTGAGGGCGTAGGCAGGGTCTCAGCACCCGAAAATAGCACTCTGCCACCGCCTCTGAGGGCGCAGCTAGGGTGGCAGAGCGTCATGTTTGGAAGTTTTGATCTATTTTTGTCATTCCGCTTTTAGTGTGGTTATTTCTGGGACTTCAATCAATTTTAGATATCCTGTATTGAGTTTTAGGACAAATTTAGGCATAGTTTTAGGTTATAAAAGGGTACCAAGTTTTGATGCTTATCATCAAGTACTTGGAGTTAGAAGAGCTAGCATAGGTCAAGTCCATTGTGAAGCGTGTAAAAGGGCGGTAACTCTTATCTCTCTTTTTATGCTTTATTTCATTATGTTTCTAGGCTAGATTTCCCTTCCTAGGGATGAACTTGTACCCTTGATTTATGATATTTGTTTATTTTGTTGCATCATTTGCGTTGTTGATTTGCTTTGTGTGATTTAATTGCTATATCTTAGTCTTTGCTTTCATGAATTGATTATGTCATAATTGATTAGATAGTCGCGAATGTCTCTTTAATTATGCTTGGGATATAATTGAATTGCTTAGATAGAAAATCATAAAGTAAACCTAGATTTTGCATGAAGGAGCGAGAGTGGAAGTGTAAACTCTAATGAGGAAACCATAATCGAAGCTACCTAATTAGGTGAAGTAGCGAGAGTGGAAGTCTAATTAGTTAGTTAGGTTAAGGCTAAATCATAGAACCTAAAGCAACAAGATCAATAGGATAGGTGACGAGAGTTGGTATCCGATTTGGTTAAGTTAGGGTAGATGAAGTAGCGAGAGTGAGAGTCTACTATAATAGGATTTAGAAACCCTCAACAATGGTTTGAACTTTTAGTTTAAATTGTAACAAGATAATAAATTGATTAATCAAGTGGTCAAGTGAATCCCTAGGGTCTAATTCCTCGAACTTGAATCATCTTCTTGCTTTTAATTAGTTTTAATTGGGATTAGCTTACTCAAAATCATTTGTTTCTTTTAAATTAGTTTATTAGAATTAAATCTACTAATTTATTCGTCCCTGTGGTTCGGCACCCTACACTATACTACAATTGTTGTGCGCTTGCAACACGATTTTAGCATATTTTAGGGCTATTAAAAGCTACACAAAAATACACATCAAATAGCAAAATAATGTGCCAAACAGAAAATAGCTATTCGAATAGCTCTGAAAAATTGCTAATCCGCTATTCCTCCTATTTGGTCGAATAGCGGAATAGCTATTCGAATAGCTCTAAACATAGCTCTAGAAATATTTATCACAATACTATTCCAATTGTCATTTACCAAACAATATTTCCACTATCCGAATAGCTCTAAACATCACTATTCTTTTTACTCTTCCAACAACCACTAATCTATTATTACTAATCGGATAGCACTATTCTATTGCTATTCCTTGATTTGCCAAACGAACCCGTAGAGAACGAATATATATCAAAAATGTTGAGATATTATGGCATTATATTCATGTAAGTTTACAGAAATCGAAGTATACATTTGTAATTTTCTCGTTAGAAATCTTTAAAAAGGGCGTGATTTGAGAAGTAATTTTCAAGTAGGTCAACTGCACGCCATTATTGCCAATACAGACAAATTAAGGTCCTCGATGTCAATGCGGCAATAATTGAACTTCACTAATGCCAAATCAGCTGATTAATTTCGTGTTAAGAAATAAATAACACATCCTTACTATAGCATACTAATCTTGGACATACTTTTCTACAGTATTTTGGACATACTTTTCTACAGTATTGATAAGCGCCAAACATATATACATTTTTGATAGAAATTGATAGAGTGTTACTTAGAAAACCGGATCGAAATGCTTTGGATCACTTAGGTATTTGTCAAAGATCATGTTACTGCTATACTTTGTATTTCAATGTGTAGAGAATGAAGAGACGAAGCCAACGCAACAAACGGGACTCAAATCGGAGCAAGGATGGAGAAGAACGGAGCAAAACAAACATTGAAGGGCCCATAATTTATTCACCCCGCGCGCGGTGTGATCACCCCGCGTGCGGCCTGATTTCTCGCCCAGTCCACCAGAGTCTATTTTCTGCGCACCTCCGACTAATTTTGACGCTCCGGATCCGTTTCAACTCCGAATTTAGATCCGTTTGATCCTATAGAAAGCTCTTTTCAAGGGGAACCTGTTGGAGACGGTTTGGGAAGATTTAAGGCCAGGAAACTGACGAAAATACCAGAGGAAGTCAGACCTAGGGTGGAGTTCTTCTTCCAAGTTTTCTCTTTCTTTTTCTCTTCTCTCTTAGATGTTTTCTTCTTTCTTGTTGAATTCTCTCTCCTCCATGGAAGAGTAGAAACTTAGGGTTTGTACGGCATGTAAACATGATACTTTGTTCTCTTTAGTTTAATCTTTCTCGGTACTTTTTAATGATGGTTGTTGATTTGATTTATGTTTGCAATTGATTGTTGTGACTAGAATTGTTGTATGGTATTTTGCTTGCTTGTTTAGGTCTTGATCACACTTGAACTGTTGTAGGAAATATGCCATGAACAAATCTAATTGCAAAAACCTAGGTTAGAGATCAAGGACTGAAAGGTGAAGTTGACAACCGGACCCAAACATAGACGTAGGGAGAAGAACTCGTATGCTTGTTGCTCAGAGGGTTCTTAGTAACTACGGGGAGACCTAGTTTGATCCGAGACCATTAGAGAAACTTAGTGGCTTGATTGACGATTAGGCTAATCATAGAATGTAATGCGTTTAGGGTAGCAAGCCGCAAAAGGGATCCTACCTTAGATAGGAACTGCACCGGGACCAATGGGCATGTTCTAAATTGGATTAGAAACCCTCAAATACTTCAACTTGAAAATAGGACCATTAGATTAAGTTAATTAGAACTAGTATCTTGTTTATGTCAGGACAACCGTAGATTTCTTAGTATCTTAACTTGTCTTTGTTTAATTTTGTTTAATTTAGTCTTTTAATTTCTTCAAACTCCAAACTTGATTGTCTAGATAATTGAAACCTGAAAATCGTTAGCATAAAAGCTGTCCCTGTGGATCGACCCATATTCTATACTGCAATTGTAGGTTTATGCGCTTGTAAACCGACATTTTTAATGTATTTAGGGCACATATTTTATTAGCTCTTAACACAGGTCAAGTATTCTCTACAGTAGCCTAGATTTCTTTTTCGGCGGCAACTCCTAAGCTGGCTTGACCGCCTGACTTTGCAACATCATAAAATATTCATACCTTCATATGTATAAGTTGCATAGATGTGTCTATTATACTTTATACTTAAAACATAATAACTTCATTTTGTTTTTATTATATGTAGCTAACAATATTAAAATCGAGAAATTATTTATTATACACTATATTTCGTACAATATTAAAATCCATTTAAAACATAATAATCATCTCAAAAAAATAATAAAATTTGTATAATTTTATAGAATATAGTAATTTTTTTATTGCTACTTCAAAAATATTAAGATAAATTAAAAAAATTAATCAAATTTGTATAATTTTATAGAATATAGTAAAATTTTTATTGCTACATAAAAATATAAAGAATTGCATACTATTAAAAAAGAAATAAAATTACGAAGATGACAATGAGGTTAACTTAAATGGACAATAACACTTGAAATTCTTTTTTTTTTAAATAAGCCTTTGTTATTAGACTAATGTTATCAATTGAAAATTTATTTATGTTTTTTTTAAAAAAAAAAAAGAGTAAATTTTCATGTTGGTTACTTTAACATTATACTTTCCATTTCAAATATATATGTGTGTAATTATAAAAAGAGTCATGCTATAGTACTATTAATAATACGGGCCGGCCCACACTACTACTATTTATTATCACCTTTAAAGTTCAAATGGACAATATAAACCACTCAGTGTGATATCCATATTTTAATATTATTTTAAACCAAACTTTATTTTTTCTTAGTTTTTTGAACTATTTTCTTAGATAGATAAAAACTATATTTTTGAATGGCCCGTAATGTTTACATTAAGTCATTTTCTAATGAGCGAGGCTATTATACTATTAATTGTACGGATTGCTCCGTATTATTGACTCATATTTCTAATTCAAAATATTAATTGTCAATCTAAACCGTTCATTATGGTCTTCATATACAATTTTACTTGTAAACCAAATTTTATATTTTTTAAATTATTTTAGTATTTTTTTTAGATATTTTAAAATGCCACCTATTTAAATGACTCATAATATTTTAATCAAGTGACTTTTGAAAATATCTTAAAAATAGTAAAAAGTTTCTACAAATTTTAAAATTTGGTTACAAGTTAAATTGGATATAAATATCATAATGAACGGTTCGGAACGACTAATAATATTTTGAAATTGGTGATACGACCAATAGTACAAAGCAATTTGTATTATTAATCGTACAATAGTCTCACTCTTTTCTAATTATTTAAAGAAATAGTTTTAAAAGGACCAAAAATTATAAAATTTTGTCTACATTAACATCTATATACGGTGATCACGTTGAGCAAATTGGACTGAACATTCAGACTATCTCAATTAACATTGCCGACGCAACGCGAGGCATTTCTCTGGTTATACTATACTGGGCTTTTTGCAACAAGGGTTTTGCCAGCTGGATACTCATATTGGTTTTTACCTTTGCTTGATATCAAATAGTCAATGTCATTGCCACATTTGACATTTACAAGAATTGACTAATTGAAAGTTTTATCAAAACTATAAAACTCTTCCAAATTATCTAAGCTCATTGTTTTTTTTAAGAATAATGACACCAGGGGCATAAATTACACTTGGCATGATGTAGTGGCTTTTGACTTGCTTTGAAGTTGACAGCTTATTATTATTATTATTATTTTCCTTTGTAAAAAACGATACCACTCGCGTGATGTTTGACGTGTGTACTTGTAGTTGTATCCTCATTTGGAGTTTGACTTTATTTACAGGGGTTCATGAGTGCAATTTTCCTTGTTTTGATTATTAATTTAAGATTCAGCGTGGAGAGTACTCTTATCCAAACGGGGGATGGAGTTCAGTTTGACCATTGTTTTTTTTTTTTCAATAGCAGTTCGACCATTGTTGATAGATCAATTGGAGAGCAACAGCAGCATTCACAATGGTTATTTTGACAATCTTCACAATGTTATTTTTCAAAAATTTATAAAAAAATCACAAAAAATCTTAAATGAAATGATCAAGTGATTTTGGCATTATAAATTATTTTAAATCTCATGTGACTCAAATGTAAAAAGATCATATTATCCATTACATGTTTCTTAGAGAGGTAACAGCAGTTGCACTTACACTAATTAAGTAGTGTTTTAACTTCTGTTTTTCACTGTGTGATGTATGACGAGTTCTTTCCAACAGTACGTCTGTTTGTAAAATTCTATTTTGAAGTCCAAAGCCCATAACAAGGAAGAATAGATTTAGCCTGCTGTCGTTGATTTCAGGTATGCAAGATCTGTAAAAGAGCGCTGTAACGATAGCTCTTTGTTGCACAGCCGAAGTCATATTCTCATTTCTCAACCATGTACCAGGCCCAACCCAAGCCATATATATATGGCCCAAATGAAACAAAAGAGCTGTTGGGTTATTACCTATTACGAAACATGAACCTTGAGCCGAGTTCAGATATTCCCCCTTTAGATGAAGGTGAAGCATTACAAAGTTCACAAGCTATTCAATTGTATGTCAAATTGTCAATATTTATGTTCATCCGTTGATAGTCCAATCATCCAAACCCATCTGTCAAAACTCAAAAAGGTTTGCAACCGAACAGAAAAAATAAAGATATGGAAAAGAAAAATCATGACAGTAGGCTACAATAATTGTATACTGACTTTTCATATAGCTATACTTGCTAAAATATGCACCTGCTGTAACTGCTACTACAATATTACTGGATGGCAATCTAAGCTGAATGAATGTACACATGATATGTATGAAGTATGAACAAGCATACGTGAAATGCCAGTGTCTCAGAGACAAATTAAGAGAATTATGAAAGTTAAATGTAAAAGAAATCCAGAAAGGATTAGTAAATGAGCGTTCTACGCTTGCACACTCATATTGATTAATTTAAAACTTAAAAAGCCCATGGCATGCCAGTTTACATCAAAATACAAATTATAAATCACATTACCATCAGCATGTGCTCAAGCAGTAAAAATACCAGACAATGGCCAAAAACTATTAAGAGACGCCGGTCTAAAGAAAGCCCTGGTCTTTCTAGAAAGCACCTTGGTCCCATTGCCAAGTGCCAACCAATAACCCTTCATACACCTTAAACCAGAACCTCAAGAAAGGGACTTACATATAGTAGTAAGTACCGTTCAGATACAGCTTGGTACAGCAACTGCTGAATTTGTTCAGAAAGAGAGACCTTGCGGCATCAAGAAAACAAAAAACCGACAGAGCAAACTGGAGGTCTATAACAGTTAACAATAAATCTATGAACACCAGACTCCCCGAACCTCCCTCCCTTTCTTTTATTTATCTCAAACTTGTTGTTTTACAGAGATGAATTCATCAGAGAAAAAAAAAAACGTTTATGTTTATATTCTGCCTATATCAAATACATGGAAACTATTTTAAACTTAGAAACAAAATAATATCCAGGATGCCAATTACAATCTTGGACAGTGGTACAGCCGGCTCCCTCAATGTCTTCACTGATGCGCCATTAATTGTAGAATATATGCTCAATTACCATATTTGTTTCCCAAATTGGTTTCCCTGGATTTGCTGCTATCCATGCCGAGTGGACTGTCAACAGGGAGTTTGAAATGTGTTTGTTCCTGCAATTGAGATTGGATTGAGGCCATGTTCAAATTAGGGCAAAATTTCAGGCTTTGAATCCCGTTTTTAGACTATATCAACAAAAAGTTAACTGTGTTAGTTTGATTATGTGTTCACAGTATAATCAAAGCATGGAGTGACAATTTAAAGCAAGCAAGCCTCTATGAGTTGACAGTATAATTATTTTTTTCAATATCTGTTGTTACTTTGATTATGTGAATTTTGAGTTGCACAACATTTGATTTGTCAACAAAGAAGGTACATAATTCATGGAAATGTTGGCATTGATGAAGCTCGTAGGCTATTTGAGTACAAAGCAAATCGTAAGTTGACCCAAAATCTTTACAAGGCACAGTCAGAGGCGATCAAAGAAACCAGCAGTGAGGAACCCCGATATTGGAATGCGAGCCATACTGGATTAGACGTAATGATTGGAAGTTACTTATTCAGGCTTGGTGTGGTAAATATTTTAGGGATCTTTCTGTCTAAAATGCAAACAATACGCTAGCTCCAGGTGACAATGTTGCACACGCAACTACAGGTTCCTTGTCTATTGTTGACTACAAACACAAGATGGTTAAACACCTACTCACTTATTCATTTCACCTTTTATGCATATCAATGTCTTATTTATAATTATTAGAATAATATTGGAGCATGTGCTTTGACTGTAGATGAATGAAAATGGAGGCCACGAGCCAGATATGGAAAATGTGTATGAAGTCACACATACAAAGAAGAAGACAGGTCAGCTAGTTAGTGAGAAAGCCAAGAAGATGAAGGTATATGTTTATGTTGATCTTTTTAAATTGTTGTTGCTGGTTCAATCACGGATTTATGATGGGGTTGTTGTATGAAACTGTAGGAATTGGTACGTGAGGCAAGGAAGAAAAAATATGGTGATGACCCAGCAGCTTATCCTCCTTGGGATATGGAATTGTGGTGTGATGCAATAGGTGGCAGGCCACACGGGCATTATACTAGCATGGGGGCCGCTGTCGACCCTAGGGTCCCACGTAGAAGTCACCCCGTAAATGTGCCAACACAAATGCCACCACCTGGATGTGTTGATATGGACACTGTCAGGAAAATGATCAAGATGTGAGGGATGAATCATTGAAAAGGGAGGAAGAACGAGAACACTAATATCTCATCTTGAAGGATGAATCATTGAAAAGGGAGGAAGACGAGAACGCCGATATCTCAGAGCATTGCAAGAAACTATGCGACAAAGCCGAGTATCATGGATGCAAGAAACACAAGGAAGACGAAATGCAAGTTCCATTTCCTTTGTTTTGTGTTCTCACACATTTAATTATATAGAATGCGTATTTTCAAAGTCAGCTCCATTTAAAAATTCAAAATTGTACCCTTGTTGCATTGCCTTTCTTATGAAAATATCAATTAACTAGCAATTACAAAAGCATTAAAAGTACATACAACAACAAAAAATTTGATCTAATGTACACCATCAGATCTTTCACAAACTGGTGAGCTCACTTATAGTTACTCAAATAATTCATTTCTTTATTTGATCAACACAAAGCTTAGGTGTTCAATAGCTTGACTGTTGGAGTTTATTTTCAGGATGGTGCGTCAACTTCATATGCTGGAGAGTTTGTTAATGATCACAATGGTCATGATCCAAGTGAACGCAATGTTGTAAGTGCCCTTTTTTTATTTTATGTATTTAATTACATGCTAGAAGTTGGAATGGAGCAATAACAACGGTCAATTGCCTCTCTTAGAGATTTTGGTTCATTTTTGTAACAATTGACATCTAGACGTGGGACCACCAAAGTAAAATATGTGAATAAGAGTCTTATGTCCAGATTTTACTTTTTATTGCAAATTTACGATTTTCTAGGAATTTTGTAAGCTTGTTCATTCTTGTTGTCTGCTTGGAAGCACAACTTCACTGTCCACAATTTGTGTATATTAGGGAGAAGGGGTTTCATGTGCAATGAATGATATTACATGAACTTGCATTTATAAAATTTTATTTTGTTTAGTTGTGCTTTCTTTAGCAATTGAAATGGAATGCCAATATGATAAGCCACTGAATATAGACACTTCACAAGTCTAACTCTTGACTAACACAAGAAAAGTGACTGAACTCTCATTCATTTAGAGCTCAATTTCTGTTTTTCTATTTCAAACGTTTAGTAGTCAGTGCAATCTATTCACTACTCTACATAAATAGCTAGCGGTTCAAAAGTCTCTCATTGCTAAATTCATGTGAAAAATTGGCAATCAAATGAAACTGTGATTTAGAACTATGCATTTCACATTTAACTAGTTGCCAGAATGTTTCAAAGCTTGACCAGTGTATGGATCTTCCTCAATGCAGATTACATATATTCTGCTATAAATTTGGTATTTCACGATTTATTGTTTTTCAGCTATATATATAATTGGATATCAAGTAATGTATAATACTAATAATATAATTATCCTGTAGGAGTGGGCATTCAGTTCATTCGGTGCTTCGTATTATCGAGCTACTCATCACAATGGTCAGGATCCAAGTGAACGTGATGCCTATGTAAGTGCCCTTCTGATTATTTGTATTTACATGCTAGAAGTTGGAATAGAGCAATAAAAATAGCCAATTACCTTTCTTTGAGATTTTTGTTTGGTTTGTGTACCAATTGATAGCTAGACGTGGGACCACTGGAGTGAAATATGTGAATAAGAGTCTCATATACAGATTTTACATTTTTTTTGGTTGGAAAAGAAAAGAAACAAACAAGCACCTGATGCACATATGATAAATTTTCAGGAGCGAGCATCTACTTCATTCGGTGCTTCTCATCATCGAGCTAATTGGATAAATGCAGATGACAATGGTGACAACGGCAGTGATGAGGAGCTTGTTCCCGGATCAAGTGATGATGAACAGTTCTAGTTCATATACAAGTTTTACTTGCTTTATTTAGTATATTTGATCTAATGTTGATTTAGGGTTGGCTTTGTTTTGTGGTGTCAAACAATTTTATATGTTTTCTAATATTTAGGAATTAGGATGTGTTGCATGAATTATGTTTAATTTATAATTTGTTTGAGAGTTTTATGTGTGTTTTTTTATTTTCAAACTGAGTTATGTTTCTAATGTTCTGTATCTATGAGAAAAAATAATGAATTAGAGTAAAAATTATAAAATATCATATGAAAATAAATTTTCAGACAACAATTTTAATTTTACCTATTACTGATCTGATTTCTGCTTACCAAAACCAAAGTGCTCCCTACCAGAAATCTGGTAAGCAATTGGTAATTTCAAAATTCCAGAAATATAGTTGCTTACCCAAATAATATTATTCCCTACCGGAAATATGGTAAGTAATTAGCAGCAATCAGTAGGTGGAACGATTTGGAATGCAATGCTTACCGAAATATTTTGGTAGGGAACAATTTTTTGCCGGTAAGGAATGCTATTATTCTTACCGTAGTGGTCAGCCCATACAGCATTTCCCACAGGCTGGTACCTTGCTGCTGTATTACAGACCGCTTTGGTCAGCAATACCCCTATTCCTTACCGGTGACCTACTATTGCTTACCAAAATCCACGGTAAGGAATGGTATTTTTTTTGGTGTAGTATAGATATATATGACCCTGTTAGTTATTGGTAGTTTAGACGGAATAGATGAATTTTTCTGTTTTGTACCGAATGTAACTATTCAATTCATCCACGGACATGTATAATGTATAATTAAGTAGAAATTTGACTCAAAAGTTCCATCATGTTTAGCTACTTCATGTACATTGTGATCATAACTAATTTAAATATATTTATCGATCAATTCATAATCGCATAAACAGTACTGAAAATATAATAATATACCATACAAAATTATCCCAAGACATGTTAAATCGATAATAATTGACAAGTGCTCTATTATTTACAATAAACGTTTAAAAATTTTATTGCTACATAATTTAGCTTAATTCACCATGCTTATATTAAGTAAACATCCATCAACACTGTTATTTATTTAACTCACACATATTAGAGTCACACGGTTCATATATAGTTCATACTTCATACACAACAAAAACAACATGTTTCACTTATTAATCATTTATTTAGATGGTAATATAATGCCATATTGCTGCTAATTAATTAGTTAAGCACTTGTCATGAAGCCAACGGCCGGTGTACGTCATCGCAGCTAGTTCTTAACTTGACGGCTGTAATTGTTACGCTTGTCATAGTACCTGTTCCACAACATAATTCCGCCATACTTCGACGACCTCTGCGCCACTGGCAACACTCTACTCTTGAGAGTGCTTGGTGGAATATACCCGCTTCCGGCTGCAGCAGGCGCAGCCGGCAGCCCGATGAAGAACTTCGTGGCCTTAATGTTGGTAATCCAGGTATTCCATGACTTTAGCAGTTTAGAGACATCGCCGTTGGAATACTGGCATGGCCCGTTGTTGTAGAACTGTACCCAGACATAGTCGAACAGCCCGGTTTTAAGTGCCTTTCCGAGGTGCGCATCGGGGTATGGGCACTGGGGTGCTGCACTGAGATAGACTTTTCTACTCCTGGTGCTATGATCAGAGAGGTACTTTGCCAAGTCTTCTTTTCTGTAATCCTACGATCACCTTTGGTGATCCTTATTATTAATGAAAATTTGAGGGCATGACCCTCATCTTTTTCTCAAAAAAAAAAAAAAAAAAAAAAAAGTCGATACCGTCAAGAACGGCGCTCCCGAGCGGTCGGTTAGTAGAATGGCCGCCGAGGTAGTTGTTCCAGAGGTATTCTGCCACTTTCTTTGCATCTTGTGGAGAAGAAAGTGTGTACCTCCCAACACCACCACCGAGAGAAAGAAAAATCTAGAATAATATTAAGTATATATATAATATAATTAATACGGGTTGTTATTCTTGATTTATAGGCAAATTGATAATGGATCTAAATTTAGCTATACTCCAACTTGAAGAACTTTGAATTGTTCAGACTACTTGGAGAGTCAGATTAAGACAATTTTTATTAACTGAAACATCAAGCGTCCATTAAGGGTGTGGTCCAAAAGGGGGAGAGGAGGGGAGGGGAGGACTGACTAAGTTGGGAGTTACATGTCTAAGGTCATGTTACTTGCTCTGCAACTACAATTACAAGAGAGAAGAGGAGGGTAACAAGACACAAATTGTACTTATGGAGCAACTAACAAGACCTTAGGCAGGTAACTCCAAACTTGATCAGCCCTCCCCTCCCTTCCCCTCCCCTCCCCTCCCCCCTTCTGGGGACACCCTAAATAACTGTTCATATAGTTCATATCCATAGGTATACAAATTTTATAACAGTTACATCAATAATATAATTTTTACATCAAATTTGTAGCCTACTATATATGGATGTCAATTTTATGGACACTAGATAGCTCTCTTTTGTTAAGTATATTAGATAGTATTTGGACAAAGTTATGTTGTTTATTCAAATCTAGCACAATTGATTGGATTTGATATGTTGTGGATAATGTCAGTATCTAGTTGACTAAATTATTATACTAAAATGACATCATTTTTGGGTAAGTACTGACTATGAGTGTTAAATAGTGAATCTATGAATAAAATAGACCTTTATTCCCTTGCGTTGACAGTATGTAATCTGAGTCGACAGGATTCTGCAACCGCCACCCGACGGATTGCAGTGGCCGGCAAGATTGAGAACCGGAGTACGCCCCCCGCCAAAGGTGGTGAGAAAAGACAAGATGATATAGGAATATAATCCTGTGTCACATGCTTCTTTGAGGGTTCCTTCTCGGCCGTCCTGGCCCCAGTAGACGGCTACATTGGTAGCTGCCTGAGCCGAGGCAAATATCAGGAAGCAGATCAGGAGAGGGATGAGTATCAAAGAGAGGCTTTTGGGTTGAGAAGCCATTGTTGATTTAGGGGATGGAGAGAGCGCTTGCATTTGGTGCTGTATTTATAGGGCAGTGAAGTGTGTTTTTCACTTCTTCTAAGGATATTATATATTTATATTATATGGAAGATAATTGTTACTGGATATGATCATATAACTACCAGTTGCTTTCATGATTAGAACGGCTTAATAGATAATTATAAGTTCTGACTTGTGATCACAATATCGCTTAGCAGATTATTAACATAGAGTTTATCGTTGGTATAGAATGCTTCTCGATCAATCAAACAAAAGAGGACAAATTTATAATAGTTGAAGTTTTGAACTCAGCTGCATGATAAGTCGTAATTATCAACAGCTCTTAATATCTTAGCATCCGTGGAAAAGCTGTCCATTGTCCATATACAGCGTCCATAGGTTATATTTCGGGATGTATCCGTTACTTTTTGAGATGTATATATTATATTCTTTGTACAACTATGAACATATGGATGGACGGTTTTTCAATGGATGCAAAATATTTGTCAATGCATATCAACTCATATATTGCACAGTCAGAGTCAGGCCAAAGCCTTGCTTGAATGTGACTTCATGCATGCGAGATTTATATATTTACCATCCCAAAACATGGAATGAGAAAAATGCCACCCCAAAGTTTGGGTTTAGAAAAAAGTCACCCCAAACTAGTGTAATTCATAAATTAATTTGCCACTTTTTGTGTATAGATATGAATTTACCCTATCAAAACATAAAAAAAAAATTTTACTGACCGAAATACCCATCTCAGATCTGACCCGACCCGAAAAATCTGCCCTACCCGACCCCGACTCGACGCGGGTTTTTCGGGTCTGGTCGGATTTTGCCAACTTTATTCCTGGGTCTTCTCGGGTTTCGGGTCGTTCGGGTTCAGTTCGAGCAGGTTTTTCGGGTCGGGTCAGATTTGAGATGGGTATTTCGGTCAGTAAGAAATTTTGTTGTATTTTGATAGAGAAAATTCATATCTATACGCAAAGTGGCAAATTTATGAATTACATAAGTTTGGGTGACATTTTTCTAAACCCAAACTTTAGAGTGGCATTTTTTTTATTTCCGTGTTTTGGGGTGCAAATATATAAATCTCCCTTCTTATAAACGTTTAAATTTAACGGGCTTGAGGCTTGACCCTCATTTTGTCTCAAAAATTAAAAAAAAAAAAATAATGTATCAAATTATATTTGGCGTGTTCTTGTGAAGCATGCTTAAAGTGTGGGGAAACGTTGGCCAAGTCCAAAGGTTTTCTTGAAGCCGCTTCGATAGTCAAAATTGCGAAATCAAAGGAACTTATTATATTAACTAACGGAATAACGTACTTATTATGATATTATCCATTCACCATTTGTTACTTACATATATATGATAGAGAAACATGCTGCGTCCATTGAGAAACTATCCATACGTCCATAAACATACAAATAATGTAACAGATACATCTAAAAATATAACAAATATATCTCGTAATGTAACCTATGAACGTTATAGATAACTTTTCAATGGCGGATAAAGGTACTACTCTATATATATATATATATGATATATCCTCGTACGTACGTGGACTTGAATTTCGGAGAAATCATATTACGTGGGCTTAATTTGGATTCCGGAGGCAGCAACCTACGATATTAATTTCTGTCACGTTAAAAGAAGTATAAGACTTTAATAAGCCGTTTTAAAATGTTTAGGCATGCCTTGTCACGTTATAGTAATGGATAATCGTCTTAATGGTTTGTTGTTTAAGCAATTTAATTACTACAATGGAATGGATATAATTATTCGAGTTGTTTTAAAAAATTAACAATTGAGTTGACAATAATTTCCTGAAATTAGGAATATGAATTTCGATAAATAGCATTTTATGAGCAAAAACATATCATGAGTTCATGACCATTATAACTCCGATCGATCCAGTTGTGGACTCAATGCCCAAGCCCAACTATAACGAGTTAAAGACCTAAATCAGTAGAAGATATACATTTAAAATCAACTTTCAAATTCCTCATGCGAAGTATATATACATTTGTAATTTTCTTGTTAGAAGTCCTTTTAAAGGGCGTGATTTGAGGTAATTTTCAAGTGGGTCAACGGCCATTAATTGCCAATACGGACAAATTATATAAGGTCCTCGATGTCAATGCGGCAATTAATGCTTAATGCTTTAACTTCACTGATGCCAAATTAATCAGCTGATTCATGCTAAGAAAAAAAATAAATAAATCACTCTAATTATAACCAGTATACATGCATTTGTATATTGTTCCTATTTTTAACACCTACATATATGACCAAATCACGGTTGATCAATTGCCACAATCATATCGTACGGCTCTCCAAATCATTTGGAACGTCCAAATGGCTTTGGACAAAATCCTATACCTTATGCTTTGTGAATTAGCGTGGAAAGGTGATGGAGTTCAGTTTGACCATTGATAGATCAAATTTGGAGAGCAAGAGCAGCAATCACAAGGTCAGAAAAAAGTTTTAGAATTGGAGGAAGTAAAATACACATATGCTTCACAGGATAAATGGGTTTTAAGCACCTTTATTTTAGCTTTTTAGGCAGAATATTCCTTTTCAGAAGAAAAAAAGAATATATATATATTCCTGTCGCTGTTTACAATACTGCAGCCTCTGTTTTCTAATACTTCTCATGACAAAATGTATATTAATCAAGATAATAACTGAGCTGAGAAGAAGATTTCTTGTAAAAAATCTTGTCCCGTTTATAATTCTAAGAGTACAAATTGTACTGTGCATGCAGGAAAATAATAGATCTATATTTCATTTAGAAGTCAACAATTATTTCATAAAACATATTTGGTTTTTATCTTATCTTGTTTGTAACTGCTCGATGAGAACCAAGCAGAAACAATGATATAAAAAAGAAGGATAAATTTGTCTAAACTTATTTATAAAGGTGTTGGGGAAAATTAATTAATTAATGGGTGTTTAAACATCTTGTGAAAGTGAAACAGATGGTTCTAGCTAGTGCGGTGAAATGATCAAATGATTTTGGCATCATAAATTATTGTAAATCCCATGTGAATCAAATGTGAGAGATATGAAATTGTCCATTGCTGCATTGTATTGTTTGAGTTTCTACGAGAGGTAACAGCAGTTGCACTTGCACGCATCTCATACAGGACAAGCAGAGAGTAAAGACATCGAGCTAATTAAGTGGTTTTTAAGAAAAAACATGTATAGTCTACTCTGGCCACTCATCCATCCTCTCTTACAGTCTGACATACTCACGTGCACCTAAGTATTTGTCATATTTGCATAACTGTTAACTGAAAGAAAATTATAGCATATATTTGTTCACTGAAAAATGATATCTATGAATCGGAAAGATATAAATCTTCATTGAAAAATGATATTTGTTAATTGAAATTATAGTGGATGGATGTACAACAATAAAAGGTGGACTCTACCTGTTACTCTTGTTTTTAACTTCTTGTTTTCTCTATGTGAGAGGTTATGACTCATGAGTTGGATGTCTAAAATTCTAGTTTGAAGACCAAAGCTCAAAATAATTAAAGACTGGTTTTAGCCTGCATAAGATATGGCTGTAATGATAGCTTTTGTTGAATAGCCGAACTCAATTGGAAAACTTGCATATTTGTCACGCCAAAATCTTTTATTTGTAACCTTGTGATTCCAAATTTGCCACTACAAACTTAATAAATTACATTATTGGCATTCAAATTTTTGAATGACCAAATTGCCCTCAATCTCACACAACGTGCCCCTCGACAGCCCCCTCTCACCCAAGGGCTGCCGGGGGTGCTGGTGGGCTGCCGGGGCGCGCTAGGGTTGCCGTGGGGGCATGAGGGGCTGCCGGGGGGGCTGCCGGGAGCTGCTGCGGGGGGCTGCCGGGGGAGCTGCTGAGGATGCACACTTGGGGGCACGCTGTGAGAGATTGAGGGCAATTTGGTCATTCAAAATTTTAATAGCAATAATGCAATTTTATTAAGTTTGTAATGACAAATTTGCAATTTCCAAATTTCGAGTGTCAAAGTTACAGATTAAGAGTTTTGGAGTGACAAATATACAGATTTCCCAATTCAAATTTTCATATTCTCAACCATGTACCAGGCCCAACCCAAGCCCACATATATACTAAGTATTAACAAGCGGTCATATATATACAAGCATAATTATGGCCCGATCGACTGAAACAAAAGGGCTGTTGGGTTATTACCAATTACCAAAGATGAACCTCTGAGATAAATTCATATATTCCCCCTTTAGATCAAGCTGAAGCATTACAAAGTTCACAAGCTATTTAATTGTATGTCAAATTGTCAACAATCTGCTAGTGCTAAGCCTTACTGTCAGTATTTTTTGTTCATCCGTTGTTAGTCCACTCATACAAGCTCATCTGCCAAAAAAACTCAAAAGTTTCCAACCGAACAGAAAATGTAAAGAAAAGGAAAAGAAAAATTATGACAGTAGGCTAAAATAATTGAAAACTCTCCTCATAAAGCTATACTTGCTAAAATGTGCACCTGCTGTAACTGCTACTACAACATTACTGGATGGCAATCTAAGCAGATGTACACATGATTTGTATGAAGGATGAACAAAATTAATCACCTCAGAACCTCAGGATAAGACGAGCATATGTGAAATGTCAGTGTCTAAGAGACAAATTAAGAGAATTATAAAAGTTAAATGTAAAAGAAATCCAGAAAGGATTAGTAAATGAGCGTTCTACACTTGCACACTCACATCGATTAATTTAAAACTTAAGAGCACATGGCATGCCAGTTTACATCAAATACAAATTATAAATCTCATTACCACCAGCATGTGCTCAAGCAGTAACAATACCAAACAATGGCCAAAAGCTATTAAGAGACGCCGGTCTAAAGAAAGCCCGGGTCTTTTTGGAAAGCACCCTGGTCCCATTGCCAACCAATCACCCTTCATACACCGTAAACCAGAACCTCAAGAAAGGAACTAATAATATATAGTAAGTACCGTTCGGATACCGCTTGGTACAGCAACTGCTGAATTTGTTCAGAAAGAGAGACCTTGCAGCATCAAGAAAACAAAAAACCGACAGAGCAGACTGGAGGATTCTAGCAGTTAACAAGATACCTCCAGTCTTGGCTCAAAACAGAAACCCGAGAATAATTGGAGAGGAAACCGCTTACTAACAGGACACTTTGCTGACCACCTCCATTCCTTCTTCTCCATATCAAATATCAATAGAGCTGTGGACCCATAACTCTGAATGTATACCGACTCATTCGATCCACTACTAGCAAAAACATCATCGAGCTCACCAAAGCCTTGAAAAAATTTATGTGGCATCTTTGCTACCTCTCTCCATACCTTGTTATCGCGCAACTCCCATATCCCTATGCCTTTTATTATGTCAGGCCGGTCATTCTTAGCAATTCCACCCACCATTACAAGTCTATCTTTCAAGTTCATTAACCGGCCACATGTCAGTGCACAAGGCACAGGTATTGATGTACGCATGAGAGAATCAGAAGTACACAACTGACCCTGTACCAACGACGAAAATATGTCATACATTATAAGCCTGTGCCGGGGTACACTGTTTGCTATTACACCAGTGGATTGGATCAAGCAGTATAATAAACCATTACATATTACACTGTCATCACCACCCCTCCAGCCACTGAAAACCTCTTTAACAGGTGTGACCCACTTCCTCGAACCTGACCCATATAGATGAAGCACAAATTCCCATTGATGGAAGTCATCTGAGACCTGTTTCGATATAGCCAATGAAACAATGTAATCCAAAGACCTCTTATCAACAGAAATAGCAACAGTGCTGTAGTCAGGCTGAGAGTCAATAAAAGGTTCTGGTAGCTGTCTCCACTCACGAGTTATTGGGTTGGAAACAAAAATCCTGCTCCACAAATCTGAATCCATGCAACAGACAAGGCCAGCGCAAGATGAGACAAACCAAATTGACTTCTCAATGCAAGGGAGGTGGAAAGAGAACCACTTGCGAGTTAATGGGTCAAAAGCAAACCCACTTGGCAAGGCCTCACTGGTACTGGTGAACATGAAGTACCATGGCTTGGATTTGCTGCAGGGGCAGAACAAGGAACGGCGGCGTGAGTGAATGATTTCATGCCACCGCTTGCATGTCAAGGAGGCGCGAATCACACTAGATATAGGAAGAAATGAGAAGATCCGTTCAAACACGTCATCAGGTAAAGCAGAGTCGATGGAGAGCTCAGAGAGAGTTGGGATATCAGATGCATCAACATCTGTACAGCAGTCAGTAGGTTTAGTGGTCAATGGTAGTTTGAAGTGTTCCAATGGCAGGGAGTCCCAGGATAGCTCATCGAACTCCATTATGAGTTGCGGTTGCAGGAGATCAGGTAGCATATGAATGAAATTAACTGCAATTAGGGAAAAGTTCAAAAGTTCAAAACTCAGAACTAATACTATCAAAAAGAAGTTGGTACGAAAACTCACAATTTGCAGGTGGCCCACCTGATATGTAGTATTGACCAAAACTGTAGTAAAATCTCGTACAGGATCTCCTAAAGTGGTCTGTACCAATGAGTAAAAAGTTTACCAGTCTAACTCAGCAAGATATTCTAAAATCAGTAGAACAACAAGTATCAGGGCAAGCCTATCATACATGTATGATGTAAACATACCCTATAGTGGGAAAAGTTAAATTACAGCTATCACCAAAGCTGCTTCAGAGCACCGAAACGTCTCATTTCTCTTTTATACTAAAATACCTGATCTATTTTGATGTACCTTGTTTACTCAATAAACATCCACCTGAACCAAATTGAGTAGCAACAAACCAGTCTTAACAATAGTTAATACCCAAAATCCAACAAAGTACAGGACCGTGATCAACTCAAATACCAAATTAAATAGAAATCAGATAGGAACAATCCCTATTGAAACGTCACTCACATTGCCTTAAAACCAACCAATCATACTTACAGAAAACTAAAATGAACCAAGCCCAAATCTCAGTACCAAAAACCGAAGATTCAGAGCCAGAACCTGATGAGACCCGAAGAAACAGCCAGGTATCATAATCGGCCCAAAATTGGCTAATAGACCTTCAGATAACTAAAAATGGGATTCAAAGCCTGGCATTGCATGACAGTACGACGCAAGAAAACTTGACCTGACATTTTACCCGAATTTGAACATGGCCTCAATCCAATCTCAATTGCAGGAACAAAACACATTTTATAAACCCTGTGTACCAAACTTGTGTCTGTATGGTCTAAACAAAATATTGAAGCAAGGGCATCAAAGTTGAGCCATATATTTATACTATAGCCGTCGAACAACCACTTGAACTTTATTCTAATGATGCCTTTGTGGTTTTAAAAGGGCAATGCATGGAATTTTTCATAAGGAATTTGACAACATAATATATTGATTGACATTCTGACACTAAATTGCTTCTACATTGGATCAATTTTATATTTATATAAGCAACCTTCGGATACATGAAACCGACCGCAACTGCTGAGAAAACTCGAGCAGAACTCAACAAGAACAGCAGAGCTGAATTAATGCCAGAATGAAAGGGGCAAGCAAATGATCAATTAGCACTTGCATCAGGAATCGTTCACCGATTTACGAAATAAGTAGCACAGCATGATCCAAGTACTCGATCAGATTGACCAATGAACATCCCAAGATGAAACGAAAGGGCAATTGATAGATCACAGAAACAACAACAAGAAGAAGAAGAGAGCATTTTATCTCCCAAGCATTGAACTTCTCAACTTCTATTTTTATTCAAAATAAATGTACCCCACCCCCACCCAAAAAAAAAAAAGAAAATTAATTACAGCCACCAGCAGTCAAATAGAAATCGGGATTTCTAGAATCATCGTTGCAAATCGATAGCGAATCGTACGAGATAAGTACCGCATTCCCGACAGACACAAACAAACAAACAAACGATTTGGGATTGGGTAAATCAAAACAAAACAAGACCAAACCAAACCAAACCTTCAATTAGCTGCACAGCGGCAGCGGCAGCCGTCCGTCCGTTCGGGGAAGGGAGAGGGAGGGAGGTATGAAACCCTAGCCAGCGGCAGGCAGGCAGGCAGGCGAGGCGAGGGTGAAAGAAAGAAAGTGCCTTGCTTTGCTTCGCTTGTTACGCCAAGCGACGCGAGGCGAGAGGAAGGGAGGGAGTGGACTGGAGCGAGGCAATGGATATGAGGAATGGAGCGAGAGAGAGAGCAGCGTGCCTGCCTGGGGGCTGGTGAGACTTTCTTTGGGCAGCAGCGGCTTTTTAAACTTCGGAGTTTGGAACACAGGGACAGTGCCTTTTTCTGACAGGTTTCGGACGATATTGCCCCCTATTATCAACCAAGGGTATTTATTGTTTTACCAGAGGATTTAAGAGGATTTAAGGACACAACTGTTATACTAGATCATGTAAATTTATAAAAAATCTTAAGGTAGAAAGTCTTTTATAAACGTATTCGTTTAGTTATAAATCCATTGTGTTTCAAATTTCACACAGACGATTTCGTCCGCAAAGCGGTAAAAAGTTGTTTTAAATGATGCTCGGAGGAGCACATGATGAAACTCTGTTAGCCTTTTTTTTTTGGATAAATCTTGTTAGTTTTTGGTATAATAATGAACGGAGAAACAAAAAACCCAGATTTGTTATAAAAGATCATTAAAAATGTGGTAATATGAGTTTTGATAGTAAGCAAAAGTTTCGCGATGCACAGTAATGACTCAGCCGATTTGCCTAACGCAATTTACATATTGAAATTATACAAAAAATCAAATTTTATAATTTTGAAGTTTTTTAACTATTTTTTTATAGATTTTTTAAGTATGGGTACTTTTTATTATCCAAATAGTATTATTTTATTATTATTTTTTGTCCATCTTTCAAAAATCCAAAAAAAAACAGAGAGAGATAAGAAATTCTAAATATCGTAAAATTTGGTATTTCATGATATTTCAATATGTAGATTATGTTGATCAAATTAGATTTTGAATTTTGATTTGTGGGATTTTGATAACGATGAAGCACAAATCATTTTGCTTGGCGATACACCGTAAGTTAGTTCATGTATAGAGGATAAATATGTAGAGAGAGAGCTAGCTTACAGTGTATCGAGAAGCAAAGTGATTTGCGCTTCACCATTCTCAAAATTATAAAAGAGGTTATTAATATACTTCCTCCGTCCACAATTAAATGAATTTATACCCTTTACAACTTGTTCATAATTAAATGAATTTATACCCTTTATTTGAATCCACTTTCTTTCTCAAAAAAAATATATATACATTACGAAATTCCCAAAATGCCCCTCGTCTTCTTCCAAGAATGTTCACTTTTCTACTAATTGAGGGTATAAAAGTAATTTCACTCTTCCACTATTTTCTTTAACTTTTGCTACAAATTTATTCTTTTGTAGACAGATGAAGTACTTTTTAACTTATAGATTGATGATGTAATTTAAACATTATTGATAGCCCAGCAATAGAAGCACAATTTATACAATTTGTTACAATAGAAGCACAATTTATGATGTAATTTAAACATTATTGATAGATTATTGAATAACACATAAATTGTATTTGTATGAAAATTGAAACATTATCAATCTAAAACCTAAAACCTTAGTAATAATGTAATATATCTTTGGACTTTATCCGTTTTAACATTTTTTTTGGATTTATTTTCATTTTATTGAAGATCGATATTATAAGTTAACTATTGCCAATGCCAGGTGAACTCTTCCTAATAATGATTCATCATTTCATCTCAGAATATTTTTTTTGATGCCTCTTGCAAAAACGACACATATGTCTCTCTTTTATAACAAAATTATAAGGCGGGGGATCTAATTAATCATTTGTGCATGCACTTACGAGCCCAAACTAAAAGTTGAAACTGTGTTGTCAGGCGCGGAGGTAGGGGGGCCGGAGGGGGGGTGCGACCTCCCCATAATTTTCGAATCTGTATACAGAAATACTAATATGCAACGTATTTTGTTGAGAATCTTCATTTCATTCCCCTAAATTTTGTCTCTCAGCGTCTCAACCTCCCATAATTTCAAATCCTGGCCACGTCCATGTAGGGGTGTTCAAACGGATCGGTTTATTCGGATTTCAACCGAACCGTTAAACTTTGGACTATTCGGTTCGGATATTTCGGTTTAAAATTTTGGTTCAGATGAAAAATTTATCTTATTTGGTTATTGTTATTTGGTTCGGTTTGTATTTTGGTAAATCGGATAAACCAAATAAACCGAATAGTCTAAAATATATTAAATAAATCTATTTTATTTGATATAAATGATGGTTAAATATAAAAATTGTTTAATATTCTTTCTTTTGTAAGTTTTATGTGCTTGCTTGTTTTGTTTTTCAAAATTATATGTCTATTTTATCTTATTTGGTAACACAATATTTTTTGTTACTCGTGAACAAGTGTTAGTTCGGTTTAATTGGATAAACCGAACACAATTTTGGTTTATTCGGTTATCGGTTTATTCGGATGTCATTTTAAAAAGATTGGATCGGTTGGTACTTTGACAAACTTCGGTTTAATTTGGTTGTATAAAATTATTTCGGTTTGAACCGAACCGACCGATTGAACACCCCTACGTCCATGTGTATTGTTTTGTTAAGGACCATACCAACTAACAAGTGCAGGGCAAATTTTTTTTTAAATCGAAATTGTAAAAAATAATTTAGGGATGTAGTAAGATTACCTCCGAAATATTCGGTACGGGTGTTTTTTTTTTTTTGGTTTGGGGTTGGCTGGATCCAGAAAAAAAAAAAATACACCTATACGGATGGGAGAGGGGAGAAGAGAAGAGAGAGGGGGGCACGACTAAAAATAAATAAATAAACCCGTACCGAATTTTCAAATTCGGTACGGATCTGGTATGGCGGGGTGGGGATGAAAACGGGTATGGTTAACAAAAAAAAAACATCTGTACTGAATATCAAATTCGGATCTATCCATTGAGCGTAATTTCGGAGGTAATCTGACTACTTTTCTAAATTTTTTTTTTTTACAATTTCGATTTTAAAAAAAATTTGAGCGCAGGGAGTGTGATGGATTCCATGTTAGGTTTTATTTTCATAAGAGCATCTCTTGTCCAATAATTTTCCTATCCAACCGTCCAACTTTTGTAAGAAAAAAAAAAAAGATTTTAGTTGGTACTAATGTGTTTTTAAATTAACAATTATATATATTTAAATTAATAATTCAACGGTTGTATAACAAAATAAAATACATCGATTGAATGCCCTTCCATCTAATCAAGTTTATATTCTACTTATGTTCATCTCAAATTTTTCCATTCAGTCTTTTTATTTATAAAAAAGTTTGTACAAATTTATTCACTAGCTACCAATGGGAGCAGCCCAAAAAAAATGCAGTTAAATAACTTAATGCCATGCACAATTTAATGAGAACATAAATAAAGAGTCTGTATTTAATAAAAGAAAAGGAAAGAGAATAGAAGAAGATTAATAAAGGACATCCATCATAAATTATACGGCGAATGCATCAGCCTACGACTACGAATGTAGTATGTACCCACTCTCGATCCAAAGTTCCAAACAGACATACCCTACCCTCTCCACAAACAAACAAAAAATAGTAAAAACAAAAAATAAAAAACAACAAAACAACAAAACAAAAAAACAAAACAAAAAACAAAACAGATGTACCCTGTAAGCTCCACATTTCACAATAAAAAAATTATGATCTTACCTCACGCTACACAGTAAAAAACATAAAAAAAAAAAGCATTTATTATCACCTCACGCTTCACAAATCACAAGTTCGATCACATGCGACAGATAAAAATATTTTTGCCTTTTGAGTTTGGTTGCAACACGCCATCTCTAAATAGCCCACACACAATGTTTTACTACATATTGTTTGCCAATATCTCTGAATCTCATATCACGCATGGTGCCATGTTCTAGCCTTCAGACTTTCAGAGCACTGCACGTCTTATTCGGCCATTCCAAACTTGTCATCCATGGCCGGTAGCGGTTCAGCCGCTAGTCCATTGTTGTTGATCGGATCAAATATGGACGGCTCATTTTTTATAATCGGATTAATTGTCATGCTATGATCGCATGAGATATGGACCGTTCATTTTTTATAATCGGATGGTCATGCTATGGATTGCATGAGATATGGACCGTATTTATTTTTTGTAATCGGATGATCATGCCATGGATCTGCTGAAATATGGGCCGTTCATTTTTTATAATTGGATGGCCATGATATATCTTTTAAACGTAACTAGTAAAGAGCTCACGCCTTGCTTTGAGCTGAAATTATTATTTTTTATAATAAATTTTTAAGATAATATGTAATGCATCTTAAATTAAGAAAATTGATATGAGCCTTGAGTTTTAACGGGTTGAGACATTAAAGTATGTCAATAATAGTGATTAATCTAAGCGAACAATTAACGGCCAATCTTGAAACATGTGCTGGATAAAAACCGTTCGATTTAAAATAAAAAAAAACTGCTTAACCGATCTATAGCATAACAACTAATTTTTTTTTATATCTGTATAACATTTTTCATTCCTTTTTATTGATCACGTGTTAGACGAACTTTACAATTCTTACTACACAAAATTCACGCAGAATATTATAAATAATTACTTCACTGGTAAATTGGTAATTTTTTTATAGATAAAACTTTTACATATCCATATATCATACAAAGAATAATAATAAAAAAAAAATGCATGCTTGAGTCAAGAACGGTAACATGCGAATTAAAAACCGATTTGACGGGCAGGGCGGGCACAAAACACCAGAACGGCAGAACCGCAGAGGGCCAATTAAATATCGGATTTGACAACGTGACGACGCATTATATTCCCAATATTTCACACACAAGAAAGAAAAAAATTGGCAAAGAAAATTTTTTTTTTTTTTTTTGTGAGGAAAAGAAGAAAGAAATTTTTTTTTTATTAGCGCACTGTTTTCTCAAAAAAAAAAAAAAAAAAGGTTTACTGCACTGACAATTACCACCTACGAAAGTCTTAGACTCTATGGCATGCACTGCAAAATGTAAGCTGTAAAGGTACGTAGTGCATCATCACCAAATTTGAAAAAAAACTATTACAAAAACCAACTTTCATGAAAAATGAACGGACAGTATCTGGCACCCAGCAATAGAACAGCTGTATTTCGATCTTTTCAAAAAAAAATTTTAGAGGAGAGATGAAATGACTAAAAAATTGGTGCAACGCAAGATTAGATATCAAATAATTATTTTTTAATATTAAATAATAAAAATAATTGATGAAATATTTTATATTTATAGCGTTTTATGCATACACAAAAAATTATATGATTTGATTTATTTACATATGCATCAAGCATTAACAAAAATCAACGATTCAAATTTTATGATTTTTTCTCCTATCTTGATAAATATCGAAACGAGTTTAAATTTTCATCATTTTTTGTATATATATACTATTTAGATTATTGAGAATACATCTAACGGTTTACATTTGTCAATTTATATATAAATAAGCGAGCAAATATGCCGTGAGTTTAAGCTCAAAATCATATAAAATCACTTTCAAATTTGGGTTTATATGGCTCATTATATTCTTTATATCAAAATCTTGTGGAATACAATTTTTTTTCATTTTTGAAGATTTTTAAGTATTTGTTTTGAATTTTATAAACTTAATGCATAAACATTTAATATTTATTAATATTGTATAGCCATTTTTACAAAATTCAAAATAAATACTTAAAAATATCTAAAAATGGAAAATTTTTGTATTCCATAAGATCTTGATGTAAAGAATATAATGAGCCATATAAATCTAAATTTAGAAGTGATTTGATATGATTTTGAGCTAAGTTCGTAGTTATTGAGGGCACCATTTTTAATGGTCATTGGATCCCTACTCTTTTATAAGATACAAAAGTGATTTTTATTTGTACAAAAAATGTCAAAAATACTTCTTTTTCACATCCTTGATCCTTCCCGATCACCAAGGACCTATCAATATATTGAACAGAAATAGTAAGCCTAGAAATAAATCAATAGACTATAACTTTTAGGTACCTTTAAATGGAATGAGATCTCCGAACCATATTCACAAAAAAAAAAAAAAAGATCTCCGAACCAAAAAATCTAAAATTTAATATCTGTAAAGCCCCAAATTATGATATGTGGGAATTTGGGTTACTTTTCTCATGATGTGCCCTATTCTGCCTTAGTGGGATGAGACATGATTTAATTAATAGACTTAAAATAAATTTAAATCACAATAACTATAAGTATTCACTCTTTTACCTGTCTCTTAATGAAACTAGAATAAACCCCCGCGCTTCGCAGCGGGATTGAAGTCTTTATGAATTAATTTCAATCAAATAATTTATATCGCACTTGAATTTAAAAAAATAACAATACATAGTAATTATTTCTAGAAAAAGAATTAAGCAAAATAATTGAAAGAATTTAAGAAATAAAAGACAACATAAAAATTATCTCTTACAATCTATCAAAAGTGTCATCTCATTTAATAGTCACAAAAAAAAAGAGAAAAGAGAAATGCATTATATCCTAGTGAAAAGACGCTCTAAATGTATTTTTTGAGAAGCAAATAATTTATATCGGCACTTGAATTAAAAAGAAATAACAATACATAGTTCAATAAATTATTTGTAGAAAAAAATATTAAGCAAAACAATTGAAAGAACTTACAAAAGAGACAACATAAAAATTACCTCATACAATCTATCAAAAGTATCATCTCATATAATAGTCACCCAAAAAAAAAAAAAGAAAAAAAAAAGAAATGCATTATATTTTAGTGAAAAAACGCACTAAATGTATTTTATGAGAAGCAGAAAGATATAAAATTGTGCTTATGCTAACATCGTAGAAATTCAGTTGTATGGGCAAAATAAGAGTAAAAGTGAAAAACAGCAGAAATTATTTTTAGGGTCCAGTTAATCGTTTATATTTATATTCATATTTGGTTCAAATTGTACACAATAGACTCAACGACAATATGTTGGTGCATAACTGTACTAAATACACTATAATGTTATCTTATCCGCACATCACAAATATAATACATCACGATGCATATCTAATGGCCTTAAAAAGTTTAAGAAACATTATAAGTTTTCCATCAATCTGAACTATTGAAGCATTGATCGGACGGCTCCCAGCTCCAAATGAATGAGGGAGCACCGTTCTCCCCAGCCTTTAAAGAGTAAGTATAAATACATCTACTGCCACTTCTTCTTCTTTTTTTCCTACTACAATATCAAAATTTTTATTTGCACTAAATTCGTTTCCGATTTTAATATAAAAAAAGATTTTTCATTAAAACAAATTATAATTAAATATTAACAATATTGACCAAGTCTTTGAGCTCTTCACATAAAACATAATTTAGTACAGTTTAAACTTTAAACTTTCACTGATTATGAGAAAAGAAATATTAATGTCATCAGATCTCTCTTCTGGTCTCATGCAGTGATGTAATTAATGGAGAGATTAAAATTTTGATTTTTCTTTTTATATTGTTTCAGATTATTCAGAGGTTGAACTTGGATGGAAGCATGACAATTGACAGGAACAGGGTTTGTGCTGCAACTGTCAGAGAATTCATATGTTGCATATCAGACGACAATTGACACCCAGCAACAAGATTATACAATTACTTACCTCCACGCCAATAATATGGTATAATATAATATAATATAATATGAGTTAGACTATTATACTAACGTTAGCATTTCGGACCGAAATGCTAACACCTCAAATTTTATGTTATCGTGTCCGAAATCGCGATTTATGGTGCTCAATAAATTCTTTATATGAAATATTGGGGAATACAAAAATTTTTTATTTTTAGAGTTTTCTAAGTATTTGTTTTGAATTTTAGAAAAGAGCTCATAAATATTAATAAAATATTGATGTTTGTACATGCTATTTTCAAAAATACAAAACAAATACTTAGAAAACTCTAAAAATGAAAAATTTTTGTATTCCCCAATATTTATATATAAAGAATTTATTGAGCACCATAAATCACGATTTCGGACACGATAACATAAAATTTGAGGCGTTAGCATTTCGGTCCGAAATGCTAACGTTAGTATGATAGTCTAGCTCATATAATATAATATAATATAATAGTAGAGGTGAGAAAACCCGACCCAACATGAGAAACACGCCTGACCCGGCATTTGCCAGAAAGACAAACTGATTCGATCAGACTCAAACCCGATCCGACCCGAAATCAAACGACATTCAATCCAACACAAATTAACATACGATCCAAGAAAAGTTGAAACTAAAATTGACCCGACCCAATCCAACCCTCACCAGACCCGAATTTTTCAGAAAGTCAAACTGGTCCGACCCGAATCTGACCCTCCCGATTTGCAACCACTATATAATAATAGTAATCAGGAGTAGTCAAAATTAAAATTAGAGCCAAAAACTTTGGCCTTGTTGTTGTTGTTGTTTTTTTTTTTTTTTTTGAGAAAGGCCTTGTTTTTGTAGACTTTTGTAGAAACCATGAAGTGAGAACAAGTTGTTGCTTCAGACAACAGGCCAGCTACAGTAGATCCCAGCCTATCAGGGTTTTACAGCGACTGGGACAGTATAAGACAACACGCCTTGCCTCTGACAAAACAAATAATGTCACTGTAATTTATTTATGAGAGAGTTTCCAGTGGACACTAAATAAGTAAGAGTAATTAAGTTGCCACGATGCAACAGACGAGAAAGAGACAAATGAATTGTTGTAATACGGCAGGGTCTTAAACCAATGTTTGCTCACTGGGGATTTGACTGACTAACGCTGGCAATTAAATGATTAATTATACATAGGAAGGGTGATATCCTTTTCTCTGGAGATTTATATTTCTAGTTAAATTACATGGATGTCCCTAAATTACGTACGTAGTCTCTAAAGTATTGAAGTATCATTTTTTATTAAATTGGTCCTTAAAAGTATATAAAAGTTACGATTTGGTTTTTAAGGTATTAATTTCCTAAAGTCTGAGATATAACATTTTGGTCTTTAAAGTCTTACTAACATATCATTTTAGTCCACAAATTATTTTATTCATACCAAATTGGACCTATCATTATCCATTAATGTTAAAATTTACTTAATAAGTATTTGATAGTATAAACAAATATATTTAGTTGTACATTATCTATGTTTTCTTAATAATATATTATCGTTATTTGTAATGCTAAAAATCAATTTAAGGTGCATGAAAATATTAATTTCGAATGAAATACTTAATTTTGGGACCAATTTTATAATTTTTTACAAGTTTAGGGACCAAAACGATATGTTAATGAAATTTTAAAGACCAAAATGGTCATCCCAAACTTTAAAAACCAAATCGGTAGCAAAAAAAATACTTTAATGACCAAATTGATACTTCTGAAACTTTAAGAACCAATTTGGTAAAAAAATAATACCTTAGGGACCATTGATGTAATTTACTCCTATAATGTTAGTATAATAGTCTAACTCTAAATTACTATATACAAACTTGATTGTTATTGATTAGAGTATCAAATGACACTGAAATTGAATAAAATTTAAAGCACAATCAATTTATAAGTAAATAAAAGTAATTGAGAAAAAATTTTCTATATTTAACTTTTTTTTATAAATTTATAAGTTTTGATGTAACTTCTGCGTCGAATGTTTAATTATTGTGTAAGTGGATCCTTCCTATCAAATTACAAAGAAAGATTAATACAAGCACCAACAGTTTGAAATTATGGATGAGCAGTTGAGCACAGACCTGTGCAGTGCTTGCCCCAACTTGACCCACAAATCTCCAATTTTTTTTTTTGAGGGTAAAATGCCCGTAGGCTTGCATTTAGAAAAAAATTCAAAAGCTGAGAGTTTTTGCATCTACATTACAGTACCAAAAAAAGGAGCTAAAAAGGATGTAATCCAAGGTTACATAGCAACTTGCTACAATGGAAAAGGAGAAAGCGAAAACTAACTACATATTAAACGGACTAAACAACTCCATTTTTTTTTTTTTTTTTTTTTTTTTTTTTTTTTTTTTTTTTTTAATAAAATTCCTAAAGTGTTGGCTTAGCAGAAGATATATTTTCAATCATCTGACATATCACTTGTGGACTCGTCCTGTTCCTCCACCTAGTCCGGTTCTCTGGCAAACCACCTTTCTAATGTCTCTTCAGGCCCTTCATCCTCTTGCAGTTGTTGTGGTAATGCCCTTCCCGTGAAATCTCCCCTTGACCTTCTGCACCAGTGTGCCAAATCATGTGCCCATTTTACCCCTCCTCTTGGACAGTGCCTAATTTGGATTGCTGCACCTGCATGCTCCAATTCTCGCTTTATCTGTGCAACAGCTGGGGCTGCTCTCCATGATGGAATCTCACCTATTTCTTGATCAAGTACTGCCCTTATCAGATTGGTGCAGTCAGTGAAGATGAACACCTCTCTTGTTCTCTCCCTTGCCCAGTGGACCCCCTCTAAAACTGCCAGTGCCTCTGTATGGAAAGGATCTGAGACTTGCCTTGCTTTCCCTCTGCATTCCATCAATTTCCCTTCTGTGCTGAAAGTCAGCATTGCCAATCCTGCACTTTGACTTTGGTCCCATGACCCATCCACTAGGATCATTTCTGCATTTCTTAGAACTGTTATCTTGTGTGGTTCACTTACCAGAGTCAGCTGTGGTGCTCTGTCATACTGCATTTCCATTGCCCTTGCCTGCTTCACCACTGTGATGGGGTGCACCCTTTTTCCTTCAATTACCTCATTATTTCTTGCCTTCCATATGCACCACATTAAATTTGCACCCTTTTTGTTTGTGCATTTTAGTGTGCAGTCCTAAACATTAAACAATGTACTTGCTATATATATTGTGTAGCAGAATTTTCTACAGTTCATGAAAAAAAAAAAAAAAAAAGGAGATGGGTGGTGGGGATAAAGCACAGGAAATTTCAGCATGTCAGCCGTGGTTTGTGTGTCACCCAATAAACGGAAGACACAACAATATATCTACCCTCAAACAAAAGAAGAGAAAAGACTATGAAGTACAGAGGGATGCAACACCTTTCTCCATCAAAGAAACTGTGCCACTGTAACAGTAAAACTACAAAGTACAAAAACAATTAATTAAACAAAGCATTCATGCACAAAAGGTGGTGAACGAAATTAAAAGAGTAGTGATAGAAGTTCACCGGCGACATCATTTAAGTAGGGGCGGTGAGCCGAGACTCTGATGCAGGGGTTCCAATTTTTTTTGATGGAATATAGTTTTGTAACTATTAAATACAGTTGTGTATATTTTTCAAAAGTTTTGGAGACGTATTTGTGTAAATATTTTTTAGGGTAGAGCCGATTTTGAAATTTTTTTAGAAATAAATATTTTTGTAATTTCTCAAAAAAGAGATATTTTATAAATTTTTAAGGGTATATTTTGCAATTTTTTCTCTGGGTGGGCACTCTGTGGGTGAGGCTATTTGCAGCGCTGTAATGGCTCACACAGCGCAAAAGTTAATTAACTTTTCAAAAATGACAATTACACCCCTCTTCAATGCTACAGCACTCAAACATCTTCTGCCGAGCACAATTTTCGACGAGCAACGAAGTAGCAATATTAAAAATTTTATTATTTATGGGTGAATTGGCATGAGCAAATTTTTTTATTAATTGAAATTGAAAAAAAAAATTTCGGAAAAGAGTAAGATGACACCTGTTTTTACACCACTAGATAAAACTGAAGGGTTCCTTCGGTATGGGCTTTTTTCTTCTTTTTTTTTTTTGTCCGCCCAAAATGGGTTCCTTTCAACCGGCCACAGTTTCAAAATGGGGTGAGTGGAAAAAAAATTTTCAAAATGGGTTTGCACTCGAAATTTTTTTCAAAATTTTCAAAATTTTGGGTGCAAACCCATTTTGAAATTTTTTTTTTTCACCCACCCCATTTTGAAACTGTGGGGTTGATGAGTTATTTGGGCGGACGAAAAAAAAGGGGGGCATACCGAAGGAACCGAAGGGTTCCTTCAGAAAAGGACCGAAGGAACCCTTCAGTTCTATCTAGTGGTGTAAAAATGGGTGTCATCTTACTCTTTTCCGAATTTTTTTTTTTCAATTTCGATTAATAAAAAATTTGTGGCATGAGATAGTAAGTTTTGTATATATTTGTTAATTAATTTTATACGGCCACTGTACATTGTACCCACAAGGTCACAATGATTAGCTTACTTTATTATATTAAAGTACATATACAATATTTAATTCGATAAGTTAAACAATGTATAATAAGTTAAACAATGAATAATATGTAATAAGAAAATGGTTGCAAGTTCTTCAAAACAAGTTTGGTCATTTACTGTCAATTTTTTAGGAAATGAAATTTTTATGTCTTCTATTATAATAAAATGAGAATACATTACCAACGTCTTATATATTGTTGACGTAACATTGTCCTGTTTCTTGATTTGTTTGCTTTGAGCAATATATTATTTTAATATATGCAAAAAGTATGATACATACAAAGAGAGGCATTTAATTTCCTCAAAAAAAAAGAGAGAGGCATTTAATCTTATAAATATTGTTGCCTATTGGCTATATATTGTACTTATAATTTTAGTTATACATAAATGGTACAAGTAACCTGTAATTAATAAGCATTCTAAAAAACACATATAAAAAAAATATTTAGCCTCGTTTTGGTAGTTATCAAAGACGAGGATAAATTTTAGACAAGAACAATTTTGATTTTTGTTAATACTTGATGCATACAAAAATAAAATCAAAATGATATCATTTTTTATCTACATATAAAGTATGATATATATGAAACATTTTATCAATTAATTAATTATGATTTAAAAGTATATTTATTGGAGATTTAATTTTATTGACACTGATATGGCACAATTATCTATTTTTATTATCGATTCTATGAACAAGTTCTTGATTTGATTAAATTAATGTGGTAAAACCTACACAATTCCTTATGGTATTTTCTTCTCATTCGATAATACTAATTGCGTAAAATATAAAACCTGATCAAAACTAAACAAGGATCAATAAATTTTATCAATATGTCACTGGTCTCTGAACTGTTGAGTTCAATTTTTGCAATAGAACAATTAAAATATTTATTAAAATGAACTGTTGAGTTCATTTTAATTAGTTCCATTGGATTAAAAAAAAAAGAAATAATAAAGAATTAAAACATCTCTCTCATGAGTCATGGCTCGTGAGACGAAGAAAAGGAGCTGCTGTTGTTAATTTACGAGGGGAATGCTCGTCATTTTATAAGAAATTAATTATCACTTGCGCTGTCTGAGCCATAATGTTGTTGCCGATAGCCTCACCCCATTCTGTCCTTGCATTTAAGACTTCCAATATCACAAGTCACTTAACATTTGTTAAAAGTTGCTCATTATCGGTTAAAGAGAAAACATAAATATTGAATGTAAAATTTATTGTAAGAAATATACAAAATTTATAATTTAAAATTAAACATTTAATATTTATATGTACTTCTATTCAACATATAATAAGCGACTTTAATAGATGTTAACAACATTTATATTTTAAAAGTAGACATTTAATACTTACACGTATTTCCATTCAACGTACAATGAGCGACATTCTACATATGTTGAGCAACTTCTTATGTTGAAAAACATTAAATGACACAAACCGGCATTTTCAAAAAATCACTTAATTTGTTTAAAAAAAAATTATCTTCTTTAATATCCTTGCTATGTAGTAAAAAAAAAAGAGTAATACCTAGCGTCCATAGAAAAACCGTCCATAGTGTCTATGTGTTACATTTTGAGATATATCTGTTACATTTTGATATGTATTTATTACATTCCCTACACAGTCTATAGATGTATGTACGGTTTTTCAATAGTAGCAAGATGTTTCTCAAAAAAGAAATACCGCAGTGACCAAGGATACAACTACAAGTAGGCCTACATTCATTTAGAAAAAGAAAAAAAAAGTACACCTACATAGGATTTTTTTTTTTTTTGGGGAGATACATTAGGATTTCAAAAAAAGTACACCTACATTAGGATTTCAAAAAAAAAAAGTACACCTACACTAGTATCTAATGGGATCGGTATCCGCTGCTTTTCTTTTTACTTTTCTAAAAAGAAAAGCACACCCAGCTTTTCTAAAATTCGATGCTTAGAAAATACCGAAGTACTTTAAGATCTGTGCAATAGAAACCGAAGTACTTTAAGATCGATGCAGCAACTGATCCCGACCATCTGATTAAAAAAGTAGGATGTGCTTTTCTTCTTACAAAAGCAGCCGATACCGATCCGTGTCTAGTGGTATGCCATAGCCCATATCCATGGTGCACTGTGAGTCTGTCCCTCTATGAATATATGAATGAATACTATTAACTGTGAAGCGGGGTGGTGAGTCGATGGCAACTCTACATGCAGCCGAACATTTTGATTTTTTGTGATGTGTTACTTCTACGAAGATACCCTTCGTTTGGCAAGCAGAGTAAAACACTAAATCACCTTAAAGCAGTGATGTTTGGTTATAGTGAAGTAAATAGATGAAGTAAAATGAGTAGAATGTGTAAATGATATGAAATGTTGGTGATTTAGTTTACTACACCTATATAGCTACGTTAACTTCCTATACCTTAAATCACCTTAAATCAATTTTACTACGTTGCCAAACGAGGGGATAGCTTTTAATTTCCACATATTCCGTACTAATGAATGATTTTTAATTTCCGTACATATATATAAACTTTTATATGGAATAAGCTATCTCCCCATTTATTTCCAACTTATCCCGTACCTAACGGAGCCAAAGTGTAGTAAAGTAAAAAGATAGTAAGAATATCCAGATCAGAAATTCATAAATGATAAATTAACATATCTGGGTACACTCCATAAAGAATAAAATCGCATATTTAATATTGCACTCATAAGTGACTTGAATATAAAAAGAGGAGGGATCCATTGACAATATTTATAATGACAATCTTGACAATTAAGATTTTGAAAAATTTGTAATAATTCATAAAAAATCTCAAAAATGAAAAAACTTTTATGGATGCATTCTTTAACTTATAGATTAATAGTGTTGTAAATTTCAATCAATTTGAACATCGTTTGATGGTTTATCAAAATTTTATACATTTTTTAACGATTGAAATTTAACGAGCTTTAAAGAGCTATCAAACGTCATTTAAATTGAATATAATTTGAAACATAATCAATCTATAATTAAACAATATCTCTATAAACTTTTTTCTATTTTTAAGAATTTTTAACTATTATTACAAATTTTTCAAAATCTTGATTGTCAAGATTGTCATTTTAAGTATTGTCAATAGATCCCTCCTCATATAAAAATCAAGCACCAATAGGAACACTTTCACCAATTTATTTTCGATTTAATTATTTTGTTGCCGTTAATTTGCTGCTGCTGTGCTCATTGACGGTGATTGAATAAAGGGGCTCCCTTCCGTCCATTGAATAATTCAATGGAATTTCTATCATAGAGTGTGACAGGTTGGACCCACAATGTGACATTTGTGTCTATACCCCCCGTTTGGTAAGTGTAATAAGTTAAAGCGGAGTAAAACGTTAAATCACCTTAAATCAGTGGTGTTTGGTGGTAGTAGAGTAAATAGATGAAGTAAAGTTGATGTTATATGTAAAAGATATGAAATGGTGGTGATTTAGTTTAATACACCTATATAGCTGCGTTAACTTACTACACCTTAAATCACTTCTGTTTGATGACTTAAATTGATTTAAGAGTTTAAAGCAGCATTACTTCAGCTGCCAAACACCGGGATAATGACAAGTCTATTGAATTATTCAATCGCAAGATGTTTCCCTTCTAAACTCGGTGGCACACAAATTAAACAACTTTGCACATGCATCCACACGAATGTGTTTAATCAATTGCATACCTTTTTTACTTGAAAATTACTCGCTTGCAGACTGTATACGCAATGTGCTAATAATATTATTTTTAAATGAATGATATGATTTTTTTTTTTTTCATTCCGCCTATATTTGGTCTAATTTGCTCAAATGGACAATGCGCACATTTCAGGTCAAAATTAAAATGACTCGATACAATATTAAACATTTGACCTTTCAAAAAAAAAATATTAAACAGTTGAAATTAATTACTTAAAGAGCGTACATTAATTAAAGAGAGTCAAAGAATATTAATTAGGAACTTCACCATTATCATTCAGTCAAGAAACCTGCATGCAACTTGAAGTAGTTGCTTCAAAATATGTATCTTTATCGAGCTAGACTATTATACTAACGTTAGCATTTCGGACTGAAATACTAACGCCTCAAATTTTATGTTATCGTGTTCGAAATCACGATTTATGGTGCTCAATAAATTCTTTATATGAAAATATTAGGGAATACAAAAATTTCCCATTTTTAAAGTTTTCTAAGTATTTGTTTTGCATTTTTGAAAATAGCATGTACAAACATCAATATTTTATTAATATTTATGAGCTATTTTCTAAAATTCAAAATAAATATTCAGAAAACTTTAAAAATGAAAAATCTTTGTATTCCCCAATATTTCCATATAAAGAATTTATTGAGCACCATAAATCATGATTTCGGACACAATATCATAAATTTTGAGGCGTTAGCATTTCGGTCCGAAATGCTAACGTTAGTATAATAGTCAAACTCATTTACTATATATAAAAGCATATTGGAAAAAAATGACATGAAATGGTTATCTTCCTCAAATAAAAAACCAGAGCCGTTGATCATTTTCTTGGATAGATCAGAACCGTTGATTTACATTAATACCCGTTGACGTTAATGTCTCGGCCCATTAAAATTTAAGGCCCATATCAATTTTCCTCAATATAAGGTCCATTACATGTTATCTTAAAAATTTATTATAAGAAATAACAATTTCAGCCCAAAGCAACGCATGGGCTCTCTACTAGTTAGAAGAAAAAAAAAGATCATCGTTGTCATTAGATCATTCGTGCATTACTTTTCAATTTAAGTCGTGCGGCGAAAGTTCCAAACATGCATACCTTAATTAATTAAGATATGATTATTTTTCTGTGTCATGTTATGGGTTCGAACAATTTTTCCTTGGACCACTATATAGCTTTCACAAATTAAAACAGTAGAACTGATTAAAATGGGATTATGGGTACATGATGGCACTTAAGACTTAATTAATGAACACACAAAAAAGATAGTACGTCTTAATTAATTAATTAGAACCACAGAAAATCTTACGGGATATATTATTTTTTTGAGGTTGTTGGTAAAATACCAACCAATTTTCATTAAAAAAAGAAAGTTATTTACAAGATAGGGGATATATTATTGATGCCTAATGAGATTATGGGAACTCAATTTAAATATATAGTGCATCAGTGCTAATTCCATTATTAAGATTTAAGACCAAATTAAAGTTCACTTTTCCAGCCTAGCCTATGGCTGCTCGGTCATGCCACACTTCTCGTACCAAATACCAAAACCTTTTTTAATCATCATCTGTAAATATAAATAGGTGAACTACTTTCTGATGGTGCAGATTAAACTAGATATATATGAAGTGTTGGCATGCAAATCTTATACTCTTATATAAGATATATATTACTCGTGCGCTTAATTAATTATATTTATGCGTTGTGGCCGTTGTATATAATATATATATGTAGACATATTTTGGTTGCTGTGATTAAGAATAATAAAATTGATAACTGACTAACTGTACTATCGCATTATCGATTATTCCCATGATCCGATCGATGTACTTATTCTTCTTCTTTTTGTGCGGGAATATTCTTTGTGAAAGAAGAGATGAGACATTTTACAATTAACAATTAACAAACTTGGTTGATTAATACAATCTCTATCCATGAATAAATGAATTTTTAGGAAAAGTCAAAAGAATTAGTGGAAAAGTGAAATTACTTTTATGCTCTCAACTTGTAATCATTACATTAAAATTGTTCCAATTATATAATATAGATAAAAGGGTAATTATAACATTGGAGAAACAAAAGACGAATATAAAAATAATATCGAATCGGTAAAGTTCATTTAATTGGGGACAAGCTGTAAAGGGTATAAATTCATTTAATTGTGGACGGAGGTTGTAGAAAATTGTTCTTAGTAAATTAAACAGTACCATCTTTGTAGTTATTTTTTTGTTAAAGAGTAACAAAAAATCCAAAAGCAATAAAAAAGGGTACTTTTTAGAAGAGAACCACTAAAAAACCCATCAAAGGTGAGACCTTCATTTAATGGAGTATATCACAATTTCAGACATTTTTGGCTCTATTTTTTCTTGGTTGTAATATTCTGTTATTGCATTTTTACCTTGCTTCTGTTACATATATTTGCCTATAAGTTAGTCTTGGTCGAAAACTGTTACTCACTGGACTACAACTGTTACGTTTATTTGCTTGTAAACATTTCCAGCCTTATATTTTCCGGCCTAAAACAGTCACTTTTTCCGGTTGGCAGCCTCTGTCAATCTTTCAAAAAAAAAAAAAAAAAAGTCACTTTTCATACATACCAATATCTAATTTTCTTGGACAATTTTTATATATAAAAAAAATAAAAAAAATCTTATTTTTAATTTTCGAAAATAAAACAACTTATTTTGAAAAATAGTAAATCCGGGTTCCCAGAACCCGGCCTTATTGTTGGTAGGCCGGTTTCTGGGAAAATGGCCTACTTTTATGAGGCCGTTTTCCCATAAACGGGCCTACTGTTGGCAGGACGGTTCCTAGGAACCCGGCCTACCATTTTTTTTTTTTTGATATTTTTTTCAGATAGATCTCGTTGTTAGCTTTCCGTAGCTGCGAAGTTTGCTCCGATCAGAGTTTCCTATCAAAAGTTATGCCCGTTTGAATGTTGAGTGCCCAAAATATAGGATAAGATTCTGTGTAAAATTCAGAACGGAATTCAGAAATATTTCCAATGAATAATATTATGAATAAATATTAAGTATCACAAATAATATTAGAAAAAAGATATAAAGAAATAATTTAAATTTATTGTATGATAATTATGGCTGTTTGAATGTTGAGTACCCAAAATTTAAGATACGACTCAGTATAAAATTCAGTACGAAATTTAATACATGACTGTTATTTACACAATAAATTTTTAATAAATCATAAAACTTTTTGCTCATTTCAAATAAATGACCGTTTGCTCATTTAGTACATGACTGCTATCGTGAATGTTGAGTGCCCGATTTATAGGATAAGATTAAGTATAAAATTCAGAACGGAATTCAGAAATGTTTCCAATGAATAATATTATAAATAAATATTAAGTATCACAAATAATATTAGAAAAATGATATAAAGAAATAATTTTATTTTATTTGAAATAAGCAAAAAGTTCTAGGATTTATTAAAAATTTGTTGTGTAAATAACAGTCATGTATTAAATTTCGTACTAAATTTTATACTGAGTCGTATCTTAAATTTTGGATACTCAACATTCAAACGGCCACAATAAATTTAAATTATTTATTTAGATCTTTTTCTAATATTATTTATGATACTTAATATTTATTCATAATATTATTCATTGGAAACATTTCTGAATTCCGTTCTGAATTTTACACAGAATCTTATCCTATATTTTGGGCACTCAACATTCAAACGGGCATAACTTTTGATAGGAAACTCCGATCGGAGCAAACTTCGCG
This sequence comes from Cyperus esculentus, assembly GCA_030179965.1. Classification (NCBI taxonomy): domain Eukaryota; kingdom Viridiplantae; phylum Streptophyta; class Magnoliopsida; order Poales; family Cyperaceae; genus Cyperus; species Cyperus esculentus. The sequence continues at coordinate 1,605,361 of JASGLE010000025.1, read as the reverse complement.
GCTACGGAAAGCTAACAACGAGATTTATCTAAACAAAATATCAAAAAAAAAAATTGATAGGCCGGGTTTCCAGGAACCGGCCTGCCAATAGTAGGCCGGTTTCTGGGAAAACGGCCTCATAAAAGTAGGCCGTTTTCCCAGAAACGGCCTACCAACAGTAAGGCCGGGTTCTGGGAACCCGGATTTACTATTTTTCAAAATAAGTTGTTTTATTTTCGAAAATTAAAAATAAGATTTTTTTATTTTTTATATATAAAAATTGGCCAATTTTCTTGCATTTTATTTAAAAGTTGAATTTTCTTTTTTTTTTTTTGGAGAAATTGACAGAGAAGTTGAATTTTCACCCATTACATTTTCTTTGTTCTATTTATTCAAATTACAGTTTAGAAGATACGTCTTCGAAGTTCCGGTGTAACTGTGTTTTGTAAAGCGCAGTAGCTCAACTCTTTTGACAATATCAAAATATTAAAAAGAAAAAGAACCTAAATCAATTCTACAATAAGAACATAATTTGCTTAAGAACCGGCTTTTGGTCTAGTGGCTAAGGGCAACACTCTCCGTATGGGAGATCACGGGTTCGAAACCCTAAAATCCAGATGAGGGTCTATAAAAGACATTTAAATTTGAGTGGCTTGACCCTCATCTTTATATATATATATAAAATAATAATTTGCTTGAAGTCGATGATTGTCTCTTACTACCTCCGTACACAATTAAATGAATTTATACCCTTTAGAGCTTGTTCATAATTAAATGAACTTTACCAATTTGAATTTATTTTTCTATTCACTTGTTTGAATCCACTTGTTTCTCCAATGTTATGATTACCCTTTTATATATATTATTTAATTGGAACAATTATTATATAATTTCATTTTTCTACTAATTCATTTGATCTTTCATAAAAATTCATTTATTCATGGACAGAGATAGTAATTCTCTAATTTAATTTGTTTGCTCAATTTTTCTAAAATTCCCCCAAGTTGCAATTGAAGGGTATGCATACTAAATTACTAATTAACAATTCAGCAAACCTTATTTTCAAATACATTTTTCTTCCCTGTTTCAAGCCTTCCTGGCATTAATTTGTGATATGACTTGTTAAGCATAACTTGCCAGTTGCCACATAGGAGTTGGACTTGAAATTATTCATTGGCCGACATATCGACGTGTCTCCAATTAAAAAGTCCTATACCTCTGTCAAGAACTCAACATCCTTTTCTTTTTTTTTTTTTTTCCAACTTTTATTTTCTTTTCCTTTTCCTTTTTTTTATTTTTTTTCCCTTCTTTTAAGGGCACTTTGCTGCCATCAAGAACACCATTTCGTCAAAACTTACGATTGATTTTTTTACAAAAATTTATGTTTGGTCGGATCTGAATCGGTAAAAAATTAAAAATATTGAAAGATTTTGAGTTTCTTTTGTTTTGTTTTTGTTTTCTTTTTTGGTATGTAATTGCCTCTTTACTCAAATTTATCTTTTTCTTTTCTTCTTTGCGCCACAACAGCACGAAGTCAGGACTGTTGAATAGTGCATTCTAGCTCGATTAATCACTTTGGGTTTGTTTGGCAGTGTCATTGACTTAAATATTTACGTATTGCTAAGTCACACTTGTTCGGAAAAAGAAAAATGAATTAAGACAGCTTAAACCTTAAGCCATGAGTATGGCTTCCTTAGGAATCCGGGTAAGACTTAAGCCCCGGTCTTAAGGAGAAACTTTTAGTCCGTGCTAAGGAACTTGTGTTCGAAAGGATTAAGAAGCTAAGGAAGCTAAAGGAAGCCTAATGAGGGTTGCCGAACATGCACTATGTAATTCTATTGCCTACAATTTTGAGTTATTCACTTTATTTACAAACTTGTGAAAAGTCTATGCTTTGCTTTGAGCTGAAATTATTATTTCTTATAATAAAGTTTTAAAATAATATGTAATGGGTGCTTAAATTGAGATAATTCATATGGAACTTTAATTTTAATGGGCCGAGAACGTCAAACGGGTATTTACGTACATCAAAGGTTCTGATCTATGCAAGAAAATGATCAACGGCTCATGTTTCTTATTTGAGAAAGATAACCCTTCCATGTCATTTTTTCCAATGTGCTTTTATATACAGTAAGGATTACAAATTTCAAGATTAGGTTTGATTGCACAGATAACTTTTTATGCTATATATATGTGTGGTTGATATAATTTATAAGTTAACTAACTTTATTATTCTTGTGCAATATATAAGCACAACAAATTTTGTGATATAATTAAGGACTGTAATTGAACCTAACGATCCCCACTTAGAATGGGAGTGAAGCAAAATTATATTGTTGAAGTGGAACATGGCCCCAAATAAATTTGGTAGATCTTTAGAGATATCCCCTCAAAGAGCTAAAGTATCAATATGGCACTTTCATAATTTTTTTTTATTATATATAAATTGTGATACATTATTTTGCTTATCTCATTGTATATATTTTTATAACAAAATCTCTTTTTCAAACATAAACCAATCTATCAGTCCCATTCCATGCATCAAATGTATAAATGTTGCATAAATGTTTGTCACAATTGCATAAATGTTTGAAGGAAACCGTAATGTATATGTTTACTAGAAAATGATATATATTGATCAGAAAGATATAAATGTTCATTAAAAATACGGTGGACCGGTGGATAGATAAAAGGGGTGGTGGCTAATTATTACTCTTATATATATATTGTTTGGTGTAGAGTAGTTGGATTAGTGTATTATTTGATGCCAGGAAGGCTGGCAGTGATAGTGATGACTGATTAGTGAGGATGTGCTTAATACTTATTTAGGGTTCCTCTTCTCAAATAATGTGATGTAACCCTGCAACTACATTAATCCATATTTTTAAGAATAAATTTTAAATAATTCATGAGTTCAATGATTCAATTCACCTTATCATTGGGTGGCAATGTGGCATTTATGCTATGCTAACAATTGGCCTTACATATTAGCCGTGCCCCGAAATCCTCGCCTGTGTAAGAGATTGACAAGTGCTCATTCTCAAAAAAAAAAAAAAAAAAAAAGATTGACAAGTGCGCACATTATTATTTTTTTTTAAAGAAAAAATAACACTAGAGCTTTCACATCCGCCCTCAAAAAAAAATTGAGGCTTTACCATTTAAATATGGTGAATTCTTCTATGGTCCTTAATAAACATGGACCATTCATTTTCATAAATCGAATGGTCAATATATATATATTTTGGGCACAAGTAAAGAACGACACTTGACATATAAAAATTAGACCGCTTGATTAAAATGAACGGTTGTAAGAACCCCCTTAATATGTATTAATGGTCCTAATAAAATTCATCGCACCAGAATGATTACAAATGTGAAAACCCAGAAAAAAAAACTCTAATATACTGAATCAACTGGTAAGTGGTAAGAACATTCTCAAAAGTTACTTTGTTCATTAAATGAATTAAATGGCAAAAATGAAATAAAAAAACTTAGGTGTTGTACTTCCACTTTGCACACCGTGCAATTTCAACCACAAAAAAAAAAAAAAAGTGCGAAAATTTTATTTCCCTAAAAGGGAGGTTTTACGTATAAAAAAGATGTAATCGAATAAAGAAAGCGAGAGCTTTTGAGTTGACTTGGTATATAATCTATAAATTATGCCAAATATAGGAACAACGATTGCTACTTTACTAGCTCTTTCTGCACTAACATGATTATCCATGATATATTAAGAGTTTAAAACCTACCACATAGCTGGTCTAATCATTGACATGAACATAACCTATAGCTTTCAGGTTATCATTATCTATAATCTATTTGATGATAATGATATTATAAATTCTCAAATTTTGATGAAGAAATTGACCATAGAAAGTATTGGGCCAGCATTTTACTCAAGGATAATGGACATAACATATGGCCTGTTTTACATAGCTTTTAAGGACACCTTGGGCCTTATATTTGACTACAACAGATGAGGTGATCGGTTTCATTTATATGTACAATATGAGCAGATCTGTTCATTGCCAAAACAATTGCCAATTGGCAATACACAGCATTTACATCTTTAAATTGATGCCAATCAAACAAATATTAACACATAATAATGTCACAAAACAGACAACTGTTAATCTGCAAAGAAAGCCTGCTTGTTGGTAAGATCTACTAGAATGCCACAATACAACAAAAGAATTCTTCTTATAACTGTAGAAATATACGAGGTGTAAATTTCTTGGAGTTAGAAAGTCTCGCTATTAATCTGCACATCAGCCACCAATTAATCATCTCCCCTCATCATTCCAGCAAAGAGTATATCCAGACCTACATCTCATACCTAAATGTGAACAATGTTACCAATAGGTAACTGAAGAAAAAGTCTTCTGAAGCAGCTATAAACTCCATGAAACTAATAAGGTTCTCCAACACTGCAAACATAAACATGAGATGAGATTTACATATAATTAGATTATGAACTTGCCATTTTCATGAAAGAAATTCGGGGGTAATTTGAGAATTCAAATACACACTTGTGCAACATATACTAGTGTGGATTAAACTTTTCAATGAATCAAATATCAAGGTTAACACATGGAAGATTAGGAAGGCTACAAAGCAAGGATTTCTGTAGAAGTGTTACAATCCCAGTAGAAATACGTTGGAACTGAGGTAGGCACCACATTGCACCAGGTAATTTGGTTCAGTGCAAACCATACACTATGCCGTATTGACCTACTAAATGTTACAGTACGATCTGCACCAAACAAAAACTGGTCGGTACTTAAAAAGCGTGGAACAAAATAATGGTTGTCATGCCAACTAAACAGGTGCAGATAAGTGCTCGGTCAGTACACCAATCGAACTTAGCACCAAATAACCTTATGTTAAAAGTTTTTACCCACCATAAGATCACGACATTGGGCTGCTCGGGCGAGACTTTTTGGGGCTGCTATGACGAGAGCGTGAGAAAACGGGTACAGGCAGAGTGAACTTCTCACCAGACGGGGTTGTGTAAACCTTGCGCGGAACCCGCATGAGCCAGGAGCCACAGAGCAAAACGCCACCTCCCGGGTACTCTATCTCCTCCTCGTCCTCGTCTTCTTCAGGCATAGCCATTTGCTTCCCTTTCGTCTGCCCACCTCCCTTTACCTTCTCATCCGTAAGAATGTTCGTGCGGTCCCGCATGGCAGGCCGCCGCATCAGGTCCCGGTAGCCCACTGCTGGCCCGTGGGTCAGCGCCTCAGCCACCGTCAGAGGGACCTTCTCAAGAAGAACAATACCTATATTTAACACCCCCGTGATCCGACCAGATGGCCGTCTGATTCCTACATGTACGTAGAACAGATAAATTAACTATTGTTAATTTGTTATCAGTGAATTCAATTCATGGACTATCATAGATTATAATTCTAACCAATTCATACAAAATGTTAAGGTTTCTGGTACCAAATTGGAACTTTTTGGTTATGCAATTCAAAATTAGAGCTCAAGAAAGCTCAAGATTAGACCTCAAGATTTGCATCAATCAATCATCACACAAGAAGAAGGTGATCAACCATTACAAACCCTAACAAAGCTCAAGATTCTTATTCCAACCACGGCCAACACAAACCCCCAAACCCTAAGCCCAAACCCTCACCCAGAGCGACGAAAGACGGCGAATTGGGAGGCTTAGACAGCAGCCGCTCGCCGCCGATGAGGAACCTGACAGAGCCGACGAGGGAGTCGTTGTTGTGCCATCCGGCGGTGCAGTAGATGTCGACGCAGACGGCGGAGGAGGAATCCGGCAGCAGGAAGGAAGTCGGGACGCGGAAGACGAAGCGGTCGTTCCAGGTGGGGTCGGGGCCGCCGGCGCGGTCGATCCGGGTGCGGAGCTTGTGCGCGGGGTCGACCCAGGCCGTGGCGTAGGTGTGGATCCGGTGCAGCCGCGGCGGGATCTTCAGACCCTGCGCCGAGATTAGGGTTATCTCCACCAGCTGCTGCTCGTTGCTGCTGCTGCTGTTTTCGTTCTCCATTGCGACAAAGAGTGGGAAAGAAAGAATAAAGAAGAAAGAAGAGTGTTAATGAGAGGTTTAACCGTTTAAACGAATGTTTAAAGAAGGAAAGGTTCGTTTTATATGAGTCCGTATCTGCTGTTTTTCTATTAGAATAATAGGACCGTTTAGATCTAAACGGACGGACCTGATCGATCCTATTTAGATTATAGGGATATTATTGAAACTAATCTTATCCGTTGATTTTGGTCGGACGGCCCATATTAGAATGACAGGGCCTTGTGTATTGTTTTTGATATTGGGGAGAGACTGTGAGAGAAGTTAACGTTGGAGGTTGATTGATTGATCGGACGGCTGGGGTTATTTATAAAGATTGGGTGCTCTTTTTTTTTTTTTCAAGATTGTAAATGATTCTTTCTTTCTTTCAAGATTGTATAGAAGGATATGAATAGTGTGCACATAGTTCGGATGGTTGTCTTGCTTTCAATGATTTAAGGTATGAGGTATCCAACTATAAATTATGTCTACACAAGATTTCCAACTGTATTTTGAACATGCAACCTTTCTATTCTAAGAAATGTACTTGTATAATCTACGTGGATTTTAAACATGGGCGGAGTCACCTTTATTATATAATAATAGAGAAGAGATTTAATAACCACAAAATTTGGTATCCTTAATAACCACATTATTATATACTAGTATGATGGCCGTGCGTTGCTACGGGTTCATTATCCAAATAGAAAAATGTCTATTGCAATGTACAATAATAATTCAACACCAAACAAATATGAACAAAATTGGACGCAAAAATTTTGAAACGTTAAATATATATATACTAAGATCGACAAAACAATATCTAAGGAAAAATAAAATAGTAACTGGCCATTAGTAAATTTTTCATAAAAAGTTCTAAGAAAAATAGTACCAATAACCAATTAATACAAGATGTCAAATAAATTCATCTTCAATAGCCACAACTAATGGTAAGACCATTAGATTTTGTTATCGCACTAATATGCAGTGATACATTCAAATGGGAGTTTCATTAAAGTTGTTGACATTATTTTTTGATTCAAAACTATTAGATACGTATATATTAATTACATAATATGGCTACTTGTTTATATCCATTCTATTTGTATTTTTTTTATAAGAAATCAAGAAACGAAAATTTTTTTTTGAAGTGAAACGAAATCAGGACAAAAATATATTTAAGTATATCATGTCACGTGTATTTTATTTCAAAATAACTAAATAATATGTTTCAAACCGAATATTATATATTTTTACCTCCTTAAAAACAACAAAATATCATGTTATACAATATATTCTTTTGGCTATCTGTCATAATGAATTCACAATTAGCTAGTTTCCTTCTATGTTAATGCTCAAATCAATCAATAATATTTGCAGTCATTAATAATAATTATTATGTAAGGCAAATCAGATTAAATGACAAACTGTGTAGCGATCACATAAAAAACTATTTGACAACTTCTACACAAAAATGTTATTGCAGAAAATCCTATCTAAGATCCTATGGTTGGTATTTGTTCTAATTGCTCAAGATTAAATCCTGACCGTTGTAGGATCAGGACATCCAACATGCATTATAAAGAGCAGAGATACATATATTAATAAATCTAAACCGTTAGATATATTCTAAATCATCTCAATAACACATATATAAAAAATAATGAAAATTTAATATTGTTTCGATAGCCATTAAGGGAGAAGAAAAAAATCATAAAATTTGAATCATTGATTATTTTTGTTAATGCTTAATTCACATGTAAATAAAATCAAAATGATATAATTTTTTATTACACATAAAATACGATATATACAAAACATTCCATCAATTGGTTTTGTTATTTGACCATAAAAAATGTATTTATTTAAGATTCAATTTTGTGGTTACTGATAGGGTACCAAAAGTTGTGGTTATTTGATCCCTCCTCATAATAATAATAATGATTTGGCAAAAAAAAAAAAAAACAAAAAAAAACAAGAACAAGAAGAAAAGAAAAAGAAAAAAATTGTATATATAATGACAGTTTCGTGTACACTGCTGCTATTGACGTACTATGCAAGAGGGGAATTTGAAAAGGCAATAGAATGGCTAGAACATGGCTACCAAATTTTTTTTCCCATAATTGTTACGAGAATGTGCCGTTTACATGAGTTCTAGTGCTGATATAATCTTTGCTTAGCCTAATATATCAACAGTAGCTTCAACTGTTGAGAATTGATTATACGGTTGAACCTTTTTTATTTTTTTCCATATTTATGAATCCTATATTATTTATGCCATACATAAATTATAGGGGAAGAAGGAAAGTGCTACGGTGAATGGTGATATGGGGATACTATTGGAGGTACATATAGTTTGACATGTTCAAACAAATTAATTATTCAACTTAACATACTAAATATTCAACTCAACCTACTAGATATTCAACTTAACATACTAGATATTCAACTTAACATGCTAATTATAAGTTAATGTTATGTTGAATATTTAGCATGTTAAGTTGAATATCTAGTATGTTAAGTTGAATAATTAGTTGTTTTTCGATTTTACACAATATATGTGAAGTTGAAAATTATTGATATAATTATTCAACTTATAAGTTGATGTTATGTTGAATAAGTTAAATAATTAGTCTGTTTGATCAAGTCAAACTATATGGTATCGTCAAACCTTAATGGTATCACCATATATAGACTCATAAAGGAAAGTCCAATTTTGGTTTTTGAACTGTTGCATTTTATTCAAATTAGTCTCTAAACTATTTTTTTATTCAAATTGGTCCCTAAACAACAAGTTCCTGAATAATTACATTTGATTCAAATTGGTCCTTAAACTATTTTTTTGTTCAAATTAGTCCCTGAACTATATGATTCGGTTCATATTGCTACCCACCATACTTCCATTATGCTAGCTAATATAGTTTAGGAACTAATTTTGGTATCAATTAGTATAAATGAAAATACTTAAGAGGGGCAATATGAACCAAACTTGTAAATTTAGAAGTTAATTTGAACAAAGAAACAGTTCAAAGACCAATTTAAACTAAATACAATAGTTCGGAGACCGATTTAAACAAAATGCGATAGTTTAGAAACCTATTCAAAACAAATGCAATAGTTCCTGCAAAATGGGCCGATGGAGTTCCTGCAATATGCCCTGCGCCCTGTGAAAAAATTTCATACGTTCCCTAGGTTTTCATCTTATCTCTACTAATGTCTAAACAGTCGAGTTAATTTCAACTTGCACCCCCTTAACTCCGTTTTTTCAACTTTACATCCTTATCATCTACCATCCTTTACCATCCTTGAAAATGTTTGACATAAAATTCAAAATTAAGGGCGTGGGATAGTGTATGCCCTCTGTGCATTTTGTTTGGGTATCCCTACTGGTGGTAAAGTTGGGATGTTTGAGTACCTGTGAAATTTTTCCGCGCCCCGTTATGGTCCAAACTTGCCTCTATATTCGACGGTTAAACTGATATATATATGCAGTTGGCACTTGCTCAACCGTGCTCTTTCAAACCGCTCCAAATAATCCTCAAAATCTTCTCGAAATTTAAGGATGTTCTTTAGGAATTAGGATGTCCTGCTTGCATATCGAGCACAACATTCTCCTGTTAAATTGCTTAAGCAACAGTTCATGTTCCATCATTCTATTAGAAAGAATCAATCAATCACCACAAAAGCCCGTCGGCTTGAAACCACTGTGTGACTTATCATCTCTTTTGCAACATTCATTTACCGGAAAGCCACATGTTTATTCCAAGCATACTCTATGGCCACTGGTCCCATCAATTATTTATTAAATACTTCATCAATCTAGTTAAGATCATGGACCACCATGATGACAAATCTTTACTATCTTGGGTGCAAGCTGGGCAACTCACTGAATTTAATCAATCTAGCAAAAACAGTATATATTACTCTTCTACTTCATATACAAGGCAGTGAAAAATAAAATTGGAAGAAAGCAATGACCCAAGTAGATATAAAGACAGGTGACGGGATCTGGCTTAATGGCTTAAGCATGAGGAAGCTCTGAAATACTGAATGATGCCTGAAAATACTGGTGCATGTCCGGATTCAAATATCATGGTCCACCGAGTATAGCATTCTCTATGTCTTCTCTACTTAGTGCATAACTGAACCTCCTCTCGACATCCTTCTCCAAGTTACCTGGTCCGCTTTTTAAGTACCTGCTTTACCAAAATTAAGAGCTTATGATATACTATTCACCTGAAAAAGGCAAATGAAATATCAGCTGTAACTGAACCTCCCTAAACTTTTGTATTCTTATGTTTTTTTTTTTTTTTCATTATAGGACTTATTTAGATCAGCTGTAATTGATTTGGACAGATATGTCATAGTTATTGCTTCATCACAACTATAACAGCAAGTTGGATTTCATCCTTGATAACACCATGATGACAAATCTTTACTATCTTGGGCGCAATGTGAATCGGTTAACGTCCTCATGCTTGAGCAGGTTGTAAAGGACGTTATCAAGGATGAAATCCAACTTGCTGTTATAGTTGTGATGCAGCAGTATGACATATCTGTCCGAATCAATGACATATCTGTTCGACATTTCAGCAGTAATATCATTGACACCATACAACTATGCCAACAGTTGCTGTCATGACCCAAAAGACAAGTTCAACAAAAAGAACTTCTATTGCATAATTAATTAAGATGTGGAGCATGCTATTGCATAATTAATTAAGATGTCAGTGTTATGTTCTTGAATACGTGTTTCTCATCATTACACTAGCAATTTTATTAAAGCCAGGTGCTATAGCATAAAGTAGCCAATCGATAAATCTTAGCCAGTTTATTCTTAATATTTGTCTCTTTTAAGACCAAAAAGAAAGCAATGCCGCTTCACTTAGTCTGTTTGAGCCAGCCTCTTTCACTGGTTATTTATCCATTTAATGCTTTCAGAATTCGTGACTACAGCAAAAAGAAAAAAAAAGATGAGAAAAAAGTATATTCTAGAACAGGATCAACTTAGATCTTCCCAATTGGTACCACAGATTAAGTCGTATTGTGACCAATGTGAACTTCGACACAACCCTAGCTGTTGGACTCTAAACATTATCCACTAAATGTTCCGATCTTGCCCAGCTGCTCAGTAAAATTGCAACTTGTGTGATGAGTACATTGTGTTGCAAAGTATCGGATTACAATGTCGTGGCATATATGAAGGAATAGAATAAAGGCAATTCAATCAATTTTATGCAACCATACATCGACAAAAAGAGCGATTAGATTACCGGATATGCAGCTCGGTGACATCGAGCGAGAGCTTGGCATGCCAGTTCGGGTTCTCGACAATCCACACCGAGCGGTCCTCGCGGCTCTGGTAGAACCCGAGGCTCCTCAGCCAGGCCTCAATGCAGGGCAGGCTATGAGAGTAAATAGGTTTCTTTTTATCCGGCAGCTTGTCCAGCCACCCCTCCCACCCCTCGGCCTCCATCGGCGCCTGCGATGGAGACGCCGAGCACAGCCGTGTCACCCTCCATCCCACCCGCCTGAATCTGGCCTGGAAGAGGGTTTGTTGGGGTTTGAGGCGAGGCAGGGAGAGAAGAAGAAGTACTGAAGAGGAAGAGGAAGAAGTAATGGATGACATTTTGCTTTAATTTCTTTCCCTTGGAGAGCTTTCAGGCTCTCTTTCTTTCAGTCTCTATTTGTTACTGGTAAGAAGTAACTGGGCCTTTTGTATTTATGGGCCTTTTTGGATGTACTTGTGGATTGTTGGAATTTCGGAAAGTGGGCCGTATTTGGGCCTTTTGGATTTACTTATGGGCCTTAATATGGGCCGGATGGATTGTTGGAATTTTGGAAATTGGGCTGCTTTTGCATGAATTTTGCGTTTTTGTATTTTAACTGCAAAGCCCAGTATACTCTGGAATTCACCATTTGGAGTTTTGGACAATCAATTGTGAAAGATTAGAATTATTTTGTACTGCAGATACGAAAATACGGAGGTTGTTTGTTCTTGTGACTGCAAATGTGGTATTGACTATTGAGTTGTGCAACTTTAATTAAGTGATCACTGCATATATAAAGAGTTCATTTGGATTCACCACAGTATTTCATATTTTTTTTTTGAGATGAAGATGAGGGTCAGGCCACTCAAATTTAAATATCTATAAAAGACCTTCTATCCAGATTTCGAACCCGCGACCTCCCACACGGAGAGCGTTGCCCTTAGCCACTAGACCAAAGGCTGGTTCTTCACAGTATTTCATATTCAAATTATATTTTCTTCAGTTCATGATTTCCTCCAGATCGCAAACTGGTACTCGATCATTATGAGATGAAATAATTATGACGAGTATATTTCTAATTATAACTGATTTTTTTTTTTTTTTTTTTTTTTTTGTCTCTGCAACTTTTGGAAACCAAATTACATGCGAGAGCCTAACAGCCAATTTACAATAGTGGAATTAGCGTTATGCAATATTTCGTTTCTTGCAAGAACCTATATATTGATGTATATAAAAAAGTTAAAAACACAACATTTGTAAGAAGTACGTGGCATTTATCAAAATTTTTTGATAATAAAAAATAATAATTGTAGTTATGATCTATTCAACAATTAACTTTAGGGCCTATACCATGTTCAAGGAAGTGCGTATTCAATCTCTACTTCTTAAATTGAAAAAAAGTAAAAAAATACTGCCTCTGCTTCCAAAATGTAAAAAGAAAAAAAAAAAACAGTAATTATATGATACCCCATCCCCAAATACTTCATTCCTGTACCCCAGATCTAACGGACCAGATTAAAGATCTCTTCTCTCTAATTAACTACTAAAATCAATCGGTCAATCCCATATGCTGCTGGCCTCACCCCAATACTCCACTCAAATATCGATATCTCACTCTCCTCCGACGAGCTCTCCTCCGTCGACTCCTCCGACACTCTAACGAGCTCCCTCAAGTGAGGCGGCAACCCCTCCGATGAGTTTTGCTCCGATTACTCCTCTGACGAGCTCTCCTCCAGCGACTCCTCTGACGAGCTCCTTCCGGCAAGACAGCGGCGACTTTAACGAGCTCCCATCCATCGACTCCTCTGAAAATGCTCTCATCTAATGAGCTCCCTCCCGCAAGGCGAGGCAGCAGACTCTGACTGGGAGATTTGATTTTTAATATGATTTTTGTAATTTCTGGTGGTTTAAGGCGGCCTTCGAAACTCTGTGTTTTATGTATTTAGAGTTGGTTTAATATGTATAACATGTTTGTGTTGTAAGTATTAATAGTTTATCAGTTAAGTTAGACGTTTGATGTTTTTGGTATAATAGATATTATTGCTTGTTTTTAGAGGTTTTGTTACTTGTCAAATGGGGGATTCATATGGAAATTTGACTGGGTAATTTATAAAGTTTCTTTTATTTGTATTATAATAATCTTCTTTTTATTGTTACGTTGTTAGGATTACATTCAAATTGTAATATTACTTACAAAATTAAGTATTATTACTTGCATTTGCAACTATTATCTCTATATTGTAACCAATAATACTTATTATTTGATTTCATTTTTTCTTATTTGTACACATGTTGAATTGTTCAAATCTGAGTTTAATTCAATAATTGAGTCTAGTTCTTCTCATTTGAGTTCAAATTGTCCGAACACTCGAATGTATTGTTACTTTGTTAATTCAGTATTATTACTTGCATTTGCAATTATTATCTCTGGGTCGTAACCAATAATACTTGTTATTTGATTTCATTATTTCTTATTTGTACACATGATTTCTGCTATGGCCATTTAGTTTACTAGTTTTCTGTGTTGTATGTAACAAATTGTACTTATTATTTAAGGTCAATTATTTTTATTTTGAAAACTATTTATACTTTGTTGAGTTACTATTATTACGTGCATGTTAAACTATTATTGGTTTTGTACCTTGAAGTATTAATGGTTGTTTCTATATGTGTTTCTTATGTTTTGATTTCAATGTATTAGTACGTTATTCATTTTGTATTACAATAATAATATTATTAATTTGACAATGTTACTATTATTACTTAATAATTGTTTGTATTGTTGTTTAATTGTTCTGCAGTTGTTCTATTTGTTTGTATTATTAGTTTGTTATTATTACTATTACTAGTTAACGATTGTTTGTATTATTGTTTAACTGTTATATCGTTGTTCTTTTGTAGGTACAAATTAGCAATGAGAGACTTATTGTTGCCTATAAGATTCTGACTGATTTAAGAAACACAAATAATAGGGTTAGGAGAGCTGTTTGATTAGGGCAAAGAGTTTTTTTTATCTTAAGAAAACTGGTAGTAGCTGTTTTGGGTTTATTCTGTGAATGATGTGTGAATGCTTTTAGTTTATCTTGTGAATGATGTTTTAGTTTACAAAATAGATTTATACTTTTGTTATAATGTAGGTATTATTACTTGTAGTTTTCGTGCTATTTTATTATGTGATATGGTTGGTTGTTATGATTTTTAACTGCGCATATAAGCTTTGTTACAAACGACTTTACTTCAACTATATTATTAACTACAGCATGAAGTATTATTATCTGTTATTTGTGAAAAAATTGTGTATTATAGTTCTTCTTAGTTGGTATTATTAACGTGTTAATATGGTATTGTGACATTGAAAATAAAATAAAATTTTATCATATTTCATATTTTATTTATTATTATTAGTTTCAAAAAGCACTAATTGCAGAAGTTGCTTACAAAGGTCTGAATTTGGCAATCACATAAAAACATTTTTATATAGAATGAAATGATATTACTATTTCTGTATACTAGGTATTTAGACTATCTATAATATGTATTATTAGTTGCAGAAGTTTAGTTTTCCATATTAGTCAAACGGGGGATTTCACCGGGGTATTTGACTTTTTTTCATAGTCACATGTTTTTTTGGATGTGCAGAACTTATGCGTTGTGGGTATTATTACTTGTTATAGGTAGTATTTAGGATTTGTTTTATAGGTATTTAGACTTGGAGGACGAAATGTTTCGCGCGCTTATAATACATTGCTAGTATTATTAGTTGGGCTATAAATGCATTTGGAATTTAGTCAATGTGGGGTATTTGACGGGGTATTGAAGGTGAGGAACTCATATCTTCTCCCAAAAAAAAAATTGAACGTAACGAAGTTGTTTCAAATGAATATGATATATATACGTTGCTTCATATAAAAATTGAAAGTGCTACCTTTTGTCAAAAATATGATCAGAAGGGTACGTAGAATTCATATCCGTTATCATGAACTCCAATGACATAAACAAAAACATGACAGCCCAATTAATGGCAAACGTGCCCCACCAAATCTAAACAAAATCAGGACGTATATATTATATCGTACGGTACCTGTAGCATGGATTACAAACCGATCGAACCGGACGGCTAAAGATCACGTCGACGTTGAATTTCTGTCACAGTCATGACTCATGACAGATAGACAGACACGGTCATCACACGGCAAGGCTTCGAGCCCCGTTCAAAAAATTAAACAGGATATACAAAGGAACAAACAAACGGTGCATGACAAGCCAACCATAAGTCAAATTTTTTTATTAATCGAAATTGAAAAAAAAAAAATTTCGGAAAAGAGTAAGAAGACATCCGTTTTTACACCACTAGATAGAACCGAAGGGTTCCTTCGGTCCCTTTCTGAAGGAACCCTTCGGTTCCTTCGGTATGCCTTTTTTTTTCGTCCGCCCAAATAACACATCAACCCCACAGTTTCAAAATAATGGGGTAGGTGAAAAAAAAATTTTCAAAATGGGTTTGCACCCAAAAATTTTTTCAAAACGGGTTTGCACCCATTTATTTACTATATTTCAGTACTTGTATGGTTAATCATAATTATAATATGATATAAAGTTAGACTATTATACTAACGTTAGCATTTGAGATCGAAATGCTAATGCTTAAAACCCATTTTGAAAAAAATTTCGGGTGCAAACCCATTTTGAAAATTTTTTTTCCACCCACCCTTTTGAAATGTTTTGGCCACATTTCAAAATGGAGTGGGTGGAAAAAAAATTTTCAAAATGGGTTTGTACCCAAAATGTTTTTCAAAATGGGTTTGTACCCAAAATGTTTTTCAAAATGGGTTTGCACTCGTTTATTTACTATATTTCAGTACTTATGTAGTTAATCATAGTTATAATATGATATAGAGTTAGACTATTATACTAACGTTAGCATCTGAGATCGAAATGCTAACGCTTAAAACGCATTTTGAAAAAAATTTCGGGTGCAAACCCATTTTGAAAATTTTTTTTCCACTCACCCCATTTTGAAATTGTGGCCGATTGCAAAACAAAATGGGGCGGACGAAAAAAAAAAAAAAAGCCCATACCGAAGGAACCCTTCGGTTCCTTCAGAAAGGGACCGAAGGGTTCCTTCGGTTCTATTTAGTAATGTAAAAACGGGTGTCATCTTACTCTTTTCCGAAATTTTTTTTTTCAATTTCGATTAATAAAAAAATTTGACCATAAGTCCATAGCATATATCACGATATATCATATACAAAAGCATCGTGCATGCATTGAAAACCGGTCTATACATTCATAAATATATACGGAATTTTTAACATATACATTCTAAAATTTAACAGATACATCTGAATATAACCTATTAACATTTTTTCTGTAGACGCTGGGTGTTAATTTATCATATAGAGATATGCATATGGGAAAAAGATATATAGAACTAGACTATTATACTAACGTTAGCATTTCATACCGAAATGCTAACGCCTCAAAATTATTGTTATCGTGTCCGAAATCACGATTTATGGCGCTCAATAAATTCTTTATATGAAAATATTGGGGAATACAAAGATTTTCTATTTTTAAAGTTTTCTAAGTATTTGTTTTGCATGTTTGAAAATAACATGTACAAGCATCAATATTTTATTAATATTTATGAGCTCTTTTCTAAAATTCAAAACAAATACTTAGAAAACTTTGAAAATGGAAAACTTTTGTATTCCCCAATATTTTCATATAAAGAATTTATTGTGCACCATAAATCATGATTTTGGATGCGATAACAACAATTTCAAAGCGTTTGCATTTTGGTCTAAAATACTAACATTAGTATATATATATGATGTGATATAGCTATCTACGATTCCTTGTACAGTGATATGGTAATAAACTGATAATATAATCTCGTGGACCATATATGTATGTATGTCATCAGCAAGGAATTGAAATGACAAGTCAGGCAGTGTAGTGTAGGTCTGTGTCTGTATACTGTACATAGTACGGTCTCAGTGTAGTGGTAGCCTGTATACTATATATATAAATATATATATGAGGAGGGATCCATTGACAATACATATTTTGACAATTTTGACAATGGTTATCTTTAAAAATTTTGTAAAAAATTATAAAAAATCTTAAAAATGAAAAAAATTTTATGGATGCATTATTTAACTTATAGATTTATAGTGTTTCAAATTTCAATCAATTTGAACATCATTTGATGCCTTATCAAAATTTTATATATTTTTTTAACGGTTGTAATTAAAAGATCTTTAAAGAGCTATCAAATATCGCTTAAATTGAATATAATCGGAAACATAATCAATCTATAAGTTAAGCATAACTTCCATAAACTTTTTTTCATTTTTAAGATTTTTTATAATTTTTTACAAATTTTTAAAGATGACTATTATCAAAATTGTCAAAATATGCATTGTGAATGGATCCCTCCACTGTATATATGTATATATATATATGCTGCTACATTACTCATCCATCCATCCATCAATCCATCGATCCCATCTACGCAGTCTCATTCTCATATGCTGATACCAGGATAGAACCTGCTCGATCGATCATCAGCACTAGCTAGAGCTGCCACCGTTGCAGAGCTAGCTGAGCTACCATTATAATATTTTGCATAGATAGATACGAGAGATTGATAGTAGAATAAGAGAGCTAAAATTTCTCAAAAAAAAAAAAAAAAAGAGAGCTAAAATGCCAATCAAGTTTGCGTGGAGTATGGAGTAACCGTTTCCTCTGACATACTACCTCCTTCCATTCTCCAAAAAAAAAAAACATACTACCTCCTTCCACGATTAAATAAATTTATACCTTTAAAACTTGTCCGTAATTAAATAAACTTTACCGATTTGAACTTATTTTTTTATTCACTTATTTGAATCTACTTGTTTCTCCAATGTTATGATTACCTTTTTATCTATATTATTTAATTAGAACAATTATTATGTAGTTTAATTTTTCCACTAATTCATTTAATTTTTCTAAAAATTCATTTATTAATGGATAGAAGTAGTAAATAATACAGGAATAATAAATAAATGGGGAATAGAGAAATGAAAATTCAGGTTATGTGACTCAAAAAAAATATATATATATATTCAGGTTATGTTACTTCCAGTCCTCTCAAGTTAACTCAGAAATTGGAGCTGTCTTTGGCATGCATGATCTGACGGTTTATGCTACATTTGATCAGATCATGGAGTGAAGATAGAATTTGCTAAAAATTATACAATTTATAAGTGAGGAGGTATCCCTGACAATTTTTATTAATTTTGACAATATTTTGACAATTTAAATTCAAACAAATTTAAAATATGAAAAATAGAAAAAGTTTACAGATGTATACTTGAACTTATAGGTTGAGTGTATTTTAAATTGAGGATGGATTTATTGACAATGCTTATCTTCATAATGATACTTTTCAAAATTATGAAAAAAATCATAAAAAATTGTAAAAATGAAAAAAATATTTATTTTATATGTTATTTTAACTTATAGACTAATAGTGTTTTGTATTTCAATCAATTTGAATATTGTTGAATGGATTATCGGAATTTTATGCATTGACACGCTCAGACGGTATAGGCTTTTAATACCCAAAATATGCCATCGATCGCAAGCGTACGATCTAATGCAGTACAATCGGGGTCGAATCCACAGGGACGGAAATTAAATCTAAACTAGACTCTAAACTCAATTCTAGATCCTAACAGATTATATTTTTGGTGTTTTTGTATAAAAAGAGGGGTTTGTTGAAGATTGGTTTCCTAAACAATTAAAAAGTGCTAAACATTAAATAACATCAAGTAAAGACTTAAAACAGATGCTAAACAGACGTTCCCATGATTTTCGGAATCAGTTTGCTGTCTGGATCAATTGTTTGCGGCCCTGCGAGATGTCTCCTGCGGGTCGCAAGGGGTAATGGTCAGAGGTTTAACACTGCTTGCAGGCCGCAAGATGTCTCTTGCGTCACAAGCAACGCTGCACCTCTGCTATACAACTGTCTGCAGATGCTTATGCGGTCGCAAGGGTTATTTGCGGACCGCAAGTAACTGACAGAAAGCTGTTTATGTTCTGGTTCGATGTTTTGACTCGAGTTATCAATTTCTGACTAAACTTGAGATGTTAGAAGGCCCTCAGTTGTCACGTTTTGGTACTTTTAACACTTTTAGTTCAATACAAATTTATAGTTTTACCTGTAAACCTATATTCAATTCACTTTTGTTCTAGGATTCGATCTAACTTTCGTCAAACCGCAATTTCCCCTCTCGGATACTCTAGGACAGAATACTATCAATCCCGATTAGTGCAAATAACAGTTATTGGTCAGATGATTTAATTAACCACACCTAATTTGGCCTAATCAGCGGGTTTGCCATACAAACAAGCAATGATACAAGCACAATTTCATGAAAAGCGAAGTAAATTGAAAACAATGTAAGTCTAAACAAGCATACAGTTAATCCATACAAACAAACATCATCCAGGACCCTAAGAACTAGCAAAATTACTCAGACATAACTAAAGAAAACAAAGAAAACAAGTAAAAAAAAAAGTTTATCATGATTAAATTGAAGAACGCCTAGAATCTCGTCTAATCTCCTGATCTCTTGATTTCCCTTCCAACTTGACCTGATCTCTCTCCTTCCCTTGACACCACTTGACACCTAGAACCCTCTAAAAGAGAGTCTTATACAGGCAAGGACGCCCCAAAAATAAGCAACCGACTTCTGATTTCTGGGGGCGAAAAATAGATTTAGAGATCCCAAAAAGAGACTGTCCAAAATAAGCGAAGCACCAAAAAATAGAAGTCCAGAAAATTTTAACCTCCCTACAACCCGCAAGGTCGGTCTTGCGGGTCGCAAGTGCTTGGAATAGTACTGGCGGTTTTGTTGTGCTTGCGGCCCGCAAGGAATGTGCTCCATCGCCTATTTTTGCTCCTTGCTCCAAATTTAGTCCAAATAGCTCCAAAAGCTTCATTTTCCTGAAAATTGGACCAAATCAAAACAGTAACTGGATTCTAGACATTTAACTACCTAAATGCATATGAACTTATAAATTTTTGGTCAAAATAAAGGTGCAAATCTGGTAAAAGTGCAGATATAAATACGCTGCATCATTCATTTTCAGGTATTTGAAGAGCTAGCGAATGTTAATTAAATATTATTGGAAACGTAATTAATTTATAAAATAATTAAACAATACTCCCATAAATTTTTTTCTATTTCGAAATTTTTTTCTATTTTCAAAATTTTTTTCATTTTCAATAATCTCATTTCCAAAACCAAAGTGCAATGCAATGCATACCATTTTTGTTTTACACCTTAATTAAAGAACTTTGCAAAACCTAAGTTCTATTGACTAAGCTAAGTCTGCCATGCAACAGAATCTATATACTAAAAATTTGGTGGAGTAATAAACTTATGCATTTTAAAATAATGGCATTTGAATACAAAATGAAGGTACCCATGCATTTCTTCAAAAAGCAGAAAATAGCTTAAAATTTTCAAAACAGAGTACAATTTATGACTCTGGTGTAGGGGTGGGTATAAACGAGCCGAGCCGAGTTAGGCTAAGTTCAAACTCAGCTCCTTTAATTAACGAGCCAAAACACACAAGCTTGAGCTCAGCTCGTTTAATTAACGAGCTGGCTCGTTAAACTCATTTATTTTTTAATAATAAACTTTTAAGTATGTTATATCAAATTTATATAAAAATCAATAAAAGGACTAACAAAAATATGTTCGTACACATTATATAAAACAATTTTATATATATTAGACCATATGTTATATAATATATTAATAATTTACGATAAGAGCAGTACGAATTGCAATTAGTAATAATTTAGCGAGCCAAACGAGTTTAACGAGCCGAGCCATGCTAAGCTCAAGCTCGGCTCATTAGCTTAACGAACTTAACGAGCGAGCCAATAGCAAATTGATCCCGAGCCAATAGCGAGCGAGCCACGAGCTACGAGTTTTTTTGTCACTCCTACTCTGGTACTTGATAGTGTTGCTTGAATCATTTCCTGCACATAGAATTAAAATAAGTGGAGCTCATGAGACAAACCCAGCTGGAACTTATGGGACCAAAGTGGCTTTTCCTCGAGTTGAGTTGCACTGGAACTCGAACTGGACATGCTTTGCATTGGTACTTGCATCCCCCGTTGCTTTAATTTGTCCGTCTAGTATCTAGATATATATAACAAAGCCTCTCAACCGCTTGATTAATTCTTTATTAATTAGCCTCTTAAATTAATAAATATTAATTATATATGCGTACCGGTACCATTCTAGGTAATGCATGAGACTATGAGTCAAGTTCAATTATTACGTAGAGGAGAATGAATGAATGAATTCTTTGACCCTTGGAAGTTGGAACTACCAAAGTAATTAATTAATAACCTGTTAATGATGCCAACCATTTGCTCATCTCTGCATCGCTTGCACGTACATCGTGGTATAATCAGACTGACATAAACTCATCTGTTCATAGTTTTATATTATACTTCCTCCGTCCACAATTAAATGAATTTATACCCTTTACAACTTACCCACAATTAAATAAATTTATACCCTTTATTTGAATCCACTTTCTTCCTAATAAAAAAAAATATATATTACGAAATTTCCAAAATACCCCTCGCCTCCTTCCAAGAATGTTCACTTTTCTACTAATTGAGGGCATAAAAGTAATTTCACTCTTCCACTATTTTCTTTGACTTTTGCTACAAATTCATTCTTTTGTGGACAGAGAAGTATATATGTAGCCCCTATTGTGATCAATTTTCTTTGCCGTTAACAAACCCAAATTAATAAATTAAGAAACAACCTTTGGTCTAGTGACTAAGAACAACGCTCTTCGTGTGGGAGGTCGCGGGTTCAAAACCCTGATGAGGGGTCCTTATAGACATTTAAATTTGAATGGCTTGACCCTCATCTTTATCTCAAAAAAAATAATATGAAGTTATGAACCATATATTCCTCTGTACATTAGACTATAGCAAATAAATCATGTTTTTAAGTATAACTAGGATCGAGGCCTCACGTTGCTTCGGCAACGTTTTATTTGATATGTTATATATTCAATGTTTTTTGTTACATTGTATATTCAATGGTTACTATGTTTAAGATTAGAAAAATATTGATAGATAAGATAAATAAAAATATTGTATGTAAATTTTTTTAGTAATTATTTGCAATTTTAAATGTCTTTTTTATTATGTATAAATAAGTTGACATATATATCTTTGTTAACGGTTACAATATTTAATGTAAATATTTTCAACCGGTGTATATACGTGTTTAACGAAGAAATAATTATGTTTTTTTTAATGTGCAAGATTTGAGATATATAGTGTGTCAAAAAATTTATACAATAAAGGAACTAGCGTGTAATAAATTTTGGCGCGGAAGCCGAAATGGGATCTTCAACGTGAATCTCCTTAGTGTTAAGTTAGTTTTTACACATAATGCTTAATTATGTAAATTTGAAGATGTCTACTTCTCAAATACTCGTACTTACTATTGATTATGTCAAGATTACATTCATTTAAATAAGAATTTAACTAATTGACAGATTACTAGGACTGGAAAATTAAGTAAACTATGAAATTTAGTTTTTTTTTTGTTATATGTGTTAGTATGTTAGCTAATTTGTTATATGTGTTTGTATAAGATGAAAATAGTAGCATTAAAATAGTTAGTTGTTTAAGAAAGCTTTCAAGTTTTGATAATCTTGAGTGTTAAATAACAAATTTTTTTTATTAATTGAAATTGAAAAGACAAAATTTCAGAAAAGAGTAAGATGACACCCCGTTTTTATACCACTTGTTAGTGTTTATGTACTAGAGAAACATACATATTTATATTTATATATATATGGTATTCGCTTGTTCATGGTTATTCTTATTTGGATGTTTTATTCATTAGTTTCCTTGAATTGATGTTACGTTATGGCTTGTGTCGTTTACGACAAGAGCAAGTGATATGCCATGATGGGTATGACGTCAATTCTAAAACTGCCCTGATCTATGATAACTAGCATGGTACTCTAGTTGGTCGGATAGGATCGGCATATGAGTCTAGCAGATGGGTTTGTATCACGTCCCATTGATAGCGCGGCTATCAACTAGATCATATGGATGCATGTGCACATTCTCTGTGACATGGCATTGGACTGACCGCGACAAGAATATGACAAAAGGAATGTGTTATGTCATTCATATTCTTGTCAGTGTTGGATTCACGGTTGAGGTTGTCATGATCAAATATCATGACTGCACACTGTGACTAGTTTCCTATCCCAACCGTAACAGGTGGCATAAGGGATTCCAGTTCGGTGTGTAGAATTGGTAGCTTGGATCATGGATGATCAAGATACTGGAATGTCTCTCATCATAGATGAGTTATGATATCCTCTGGGCCCCTTGACATTATGGATTACACACGCGCGCAATGATTAATCTTAGTCATGTGTTTAATCTATATGGACGTCAAGTAAATGATATATATTTGTGGGGATGACACAATCCTGCCTCAGACTTTATCTTGGATATTCATATGACATAGAATCAACACAAGTAAGGTACTCTTACTCAGGATCAAGATACTACGTGGACGTGCGTACTGTCTGTATCATTTGGGGATCGTCACATGGATGGCTTGACACTGATGATGATCAGCATTGAACAGGTAGATGAGAATCACTGTTAATGCAACCCAACATGATCCAGATCCCTATAAGGTCACACCTACAAAGGCTCTCGACCATTAGTCCTGTTCAGGTTCGTGTCACGTCGGCGAACGTGTAACGAGTGATGGCAATAAGTCAAATCAGGCGCGGCCTGACTTGAGCTTGATTGGGCATCATGATAACCTGAATATCATCATGGCTATGATGTTTTGATCTTATGTCTCGAACATATGAGAGAATACTTGTCATTTGGTTCTGTCAGCAATCTGTGACAGAAATCTGGTTCTGTCAGGTGTTGCGTTATAACGCAATATTGGGTGCGTTATAACGCAACCTGACAGAAAGGCAGATTAGGGTATGTGATTAGGGTTTCCTTAATCACTCTTGACAAGTATAAAAGGGAAGGTTTCATGCACGAAAAAGTAAGTTTTTCCAGCCACCTTTCTTCCTCTCTCTCTCTCATGTGTTGAGAAATCTCCTCTATCAAACCTACGGTTTAGGGTTGAGATTCGTGCGAGGAAAAGATCGAAGGACCCGCCGGCAACGTCTTCTCGCCTAGACGGACGGTGGTGGCCGACCCTTTGGTGGACAAGGGTGACACGCGCGACGGGATAGCCGAGAGCAACCAATCACGCGTCAAAGGTATAATAACTACTGCCTCTCTATGCATGTTATTGTGTAGATCAGCGATAAGTCGTTCGTTTGGCAAGATCTGATTGAACTGCACATGCTTTGGTTAGAAAAATTTTAATTTCCGCATCTCTAGCCATCGTGCTATTCCTTTCGGTGGTATCAGAGCCCAGGTTGGCCAAACTTGAACTGATTTGTTGCTTTGAGGCGATATTATGCCTTGTAATTGAGATTAATCGATTTGATAAACACGTGAATAATTGTTAGAGTATATAATTGATTGAATTGTGCCCTTAAGGCCTTAGATTAATTTTTAATAAATTTGAGGATGTCACAGTACTTGATTGACATGTTTTGTGATGTGTTTGGATCGTACAAAGTGACGGTTTTGATCGCGGATCGAAACGGTAAGGGGCAGGGTCTGAAAACAGAGAGGTTCCGTTATAACGCAACTCTCTGTTGCGTTATAACGCAACTGTCGGTTTTGCAGACTGATCCGGCGAGATCCGTTATAACACAACATATGTTGCGTTATAACGCAACATGTGACAGAGGCTGAATTTAATTAGTTATTGCTTAATGGTTATTACTTGTTTATAAACTGATTAGATCTGATTACTCTACTTGCAAAATGTCTTGTATGTGTGTATGAGAATGTTTGCAGGTGCGGGATATATGGCCAAAGATCAATGCCTTGTGTGATGTATTAATTGTTTGTGAATGTTTGTAATGCGGCCTCGGTGCCCCGTGGTATATTAATGTGTTAGTTAATTAATTTGAGGCCTGCGTGCCCCAAGGGTTAATTGGGTAGCATTAATATATGTTTTTCATTTCATATCGCTTTAAGGAATAGTTTTTATTTCTAGTTAGGATATGGGAATGGAAAAACAGGTACCAAGCTTAGAACTCATGCGATCTCGGCGGATGGAGCTTGGAGCGGGGCCATATATCTCGCGGGGCTTGTATGCCCTAAATGCTTGTCAGTTGTTTGAGATTGTTGTGAATTTATTGCTATGGTTGAGTCGTAGAATAAATAAGTATGGTATTCGGTTTTATCATGCCCCACCAACTCGCAATTTGACCTGCACTAGTCCAACCAACCCAAGTGCAATTTCCCGTTGCCTTCCTTATCCACCTCCCTAAACGAGCTCTTGGAGACTTGACCGAATTAAGTAGGAAGTCGAATTGAGGGAGTGACGGGTCGTGGGGTACGCCGTGCGTGCCGAACCAAATAAGGAGAGGTTACGACTTGGCAAAGGCCATGCCGACGCTGGCTTTGGGGATAGCGTCGAGGTCGCGGACCTTGATGCGCCAAGAGTCGTGCACAGCACGATTGACCCAGCGTGGTCTAGCTAAAATAGGTTAAATTGTAATACCTAGCCGCCGCTGGACAACTTAACTGAAAATATGGATCTTGGACCTACTATGGTAATTGGACGAACTTTACAAACTATAGTGGAAGTTGTTTTCTTAAAAACAAAATGAATTTCATGAACTTAACTGCGATTTTCTCTTGTGGTAATTTTTGTAGACATGGCTAACACGAACTCCCTGCGTCCAGTCTTGGACCGCAATCCTCTCCGTTCCGACGGTGCCAACTACTCTGATTGGCTCCGGAACCTCAGGAATGTTCTGAAGAGAGAGAGGAAGGAGTACGTCTTGACTACTCCCCTACCGGAGGGCGAGGAAATGCCTCCGGAGTTCATAGTGGAGAAGGCGGCCACGGATACTAACCCGGCCGTCATGGCTAAGAATCCGGCTTACGTCTCGGTGCAGACGCACCTAGCAGACGAGTTGGACGTTGGGACTCTCTTGATCGCGATCATGGATCCTGAGCTGCAAAGGCGATTCGAGGACATGCCTACGCACAAGATTATGCAACAGCTCGCGGACTTGTTCGCTGAGCAGTTGCGAGTCGAGCGTTACAACGTGTTGACTTCTTTTGTCAACTGCCGAATGTCTGTGGGGAGTTCTGTATCGGCTCACATGCTTAAGATGATGAGCTACGCTGAGCAGCTGGAAAGGCTCGGCGCGCCTTTCCCTAGGGATCACACCGTGAATATCGTGCTCAATTCTCTCCCACACACCTTCAGCAGTTTTGTGACTCACTATCACATGAGTGGGATGGAGAAGACGTTGTGCGAACTCCATGGTCTCCTCAGATCGGCGGAGGTGGACTTCAAGAAGGCTGGGCCTTCCAATGTCCTCACCGTGTCTGAGCAGGGGAAGAAAGTTAAGAAGGGCAAGGGCCAGCGCAGGCCAAGGCCCAAGAAGAGCAACAAGGGCAAGGGCGTGGTCGTGGACCAGCCTAAGGCCGCAAAGGTAATCCCAGCTGACGCCGAGTGCTATGAGTGTCATGGCAAGGGTCATTGGAGGAGGGACTGCCCCCAGCTCAAGACTAAGAACCCGATCCAAGGACCAGGTATCTATGTCTTTGAGACACATCTCGCTACTATTTCCAAGAACTGGATTTTGGATTCAGGTTCGGGTGCTCATATTATTGGTAATGTGCAGGCACTAAGAAATAGAAGACGGTTGAGCAAAGGGGACATACAGCTACGTGTCGGCAATGGTGCGATTATATCGGCGACCGATGTTGGCGACGTAGATTTATCTTTGCCTACGGGCCTTATCTTACATTTGTCAGATGTTTATTTTTGCCCTTGTATCACTAAGAACATAATCTCTGTATCGCGTATGGATTCAGATAGATTTAAGTTTACTATTATGAATGGTCTTATGGATTTTTCATTGAATGGTTTACATTATGGTTCTGGTGTTAAAACAGATGGTCTGTATTTGCTCGACTTGGATACGCCTATTCTTAGTATACAAACCAAGAGACCAAGGATCTCAAATGAAAGCGAGGCTTTCATGTGGCATTGCCGCCTAGGTCATATAAATGAGAGTCGCATTAAAAGGTTGAAAGAAGCGGGGCTTCTTGGCCAGTTTGAGATGGACTCACTGGACACCTGCGACTCTTGCTTGCTTGGCAAGATGACTAAGGCGCCTTTCAAGAAGAAAGGTGAAAGAGCAAATGACTTGTTGGGACTAGTGCACAGCGATGTGTGTGGGCCCTTAAGCATTAATGCCCGAGGTGGATACTCGTACTTTGTCACGTTCACTGATGATTTCAGTCGATACGGTTATGTCTTCTTGATGAGACATAAGTCTGAAACCTTTGACAAGTTCAAAGAGTTTAAGAACGAAGTAGAGAATCAACTCAACAAGAAGATCAAGGTCTTGCGATCCGATCGCGGTGGTGAGTATTTAAGTACTGAGTTCACCTCTTACCTGAGAGATTGTGGGATCGTTTCACAATTGACCCCACCGGGGACTCCTCAATGGAATGGTGTTTCCGAGAGGAGGAACAGGACATTGATGGACATGGTCCGATCAATGATGAGTGCTGCAATTCTCCCAGCGTCGTTCTGGGGCTATGCGCTGGAAACAGCCGCGTTCATGCTAAACCGTGTTCCATCTAAGTCCGTGGAGAAGACACCATACGAGTTATGGTTTGGGAGAGTCCCTCCCTTGTCTTTCCTTAAAATCTGGGGATGCGAGGCGTTCGTGAGGAAGGATAGGACCTCAGGAAAGCTCGATCCTAGATCAGACAAGTATTTCTTTGTAGGATACCCTAAAGAAACTATGGGCTACTACTTCTTCCACCAAGGTGAGAACAAGGTGATTGTTGCTCGCCATGGTGTGTTCTTGGAGAAAGAATTTCTCGCAAGAAAGAGTAGTGGGAGCAGCGTCCAACTTGAAGAAATTCAAGTGGAGTTGCAAAATGGAAACTCGAGTTTTCCACCTAGGGTTGCAGGGGTTAGTGGGAGCTTCTTAAGCCCTGATCCATCGCGGATGGAAGAGGCCGAAGACATTCCTGCCGAGACTCAAGTGAACACACCCTCGGCTCCGGTTGAGGAAGTGCAAGCTCGAGTAGACGAGGAAGTGCCTTTGCAGGATGTGCCTGAGTCACAACCTGAAGAAGCATCACAACCGCCTTCGGGGGTTATTCCTAGAAGGTCACAACGTGTGGTTCGTCAACCTGAAAGATGGTTGGGTCTGCATGAGATCACCAGTTTGGATACTGATGATCCTGTGAGCTTCGATGATGCGATGAGCAGACCAGATTCCGACTCGTGGCTGGAAGCCATGAAAGCCGAAATTCAGTCTATGTACGACAATCAGGTTTGGGACCTGGTTGACCTTCCTCCAGGCTTTAGGCCAATTGAGAACAAATGGGTTTTCAAGAGGAAGAGTGACAAAGACGGGAATTTGACTACGTACAAGGCCAGATTAGTGGCGAAGGGATATCGACAGATCCAAGGGATCGATTTCGATGAGACCTTCTCACCTGTCGCCATGTTCAAGTCAATTCGGATCCTTTTAGCCATTGCCGCATTTTATGACTATGAAATATGGCAGATGGATGTCAAAACCGCTTTTCTAAACGGCGATTTAGAAGAAGAGTTGTACATGGTGCAACCGTCGGGTTTTGAAGATTCATCAAGTGCTAAGAAGGTGTGCAAGCTTAAGAGATCCATTTATGGACTTAAGCAAGCATCTCGGAGTTGGAACCTGCGATTCGATCGTGAGATCAAGAAACTTGATTTCAAGAAATGCGAGAGATTGTTAGTGTTTATGTACTAGAGAAACATACATATTTATATTTATATATATATGGTATTCGCTTGTTCATGGTTATTCTTATTTGGATGTTTTATTCATTAGTTTCCTTGAATTGATATTACGTTATGGCTTGTGTCGTTTACGACAAGAGCAAGTGATATGCCATGATGGGTATGACGTCAATTCTAAAACTGCCCTGATCTATGATAACTAGCATGGTACTCTAGTTGGTCGGATAGGATCAGCATATGAGTCTAGCAGATGGGTTTGTATCACGTCCCATTGATAGCGCGGCTATCAACTAGATCATATGGATGCATGTGCACATTCTCTGTGACATGGCATTGGACTGACCGCGACAAGAATATGACAAAAGGAATGTGTTATGTCATTCATATTCTTGTCAGTGTTGGATTCACGGTTGAGGTTGTCATGATCAAATATCATGACTGCACACTGTGACTAGTTTCCTATCCCAACCGTAACAGGTGGCATAAGGGATTCCAGTTCGGTGTGTAGAATTGGTAGCTTGGATCATGGATGATCAAGATACTGGAATGTCTCTCATCATAGATGAGTTATGATATCCTCTGGGCCCCTTGACATTATGGATTACACACGCGCGCAATGATTAATCTTAGTCATGTGTTTAATCTATATGGACGTCAAGTAAATGATATATATTTGTGGGGATGACACAATCCTGCCTCAGACTTTATCTTGGATATTCATATGACATAGAATCAACACAAGTAAGGTACTCTTACTCAGGATCAAGATACTACGTGGACGTGCGTACTGTCTGTATCATTTGGGGATCGTCACATGGATGGATTGACACTGATGATGATCAGCATTGAACAGGTAGATGAGAATCACTGTTAATGCAACCCAACATGATCCAGATCCCTATAAGGTCACACCTACAAAGGCTCTCGACCATTAGTCCTGTTCAGGTTCGTGTCACGTCGGCGAACGTGTAACGAGTGATGGCAATAAGTCAAATCAGGCGCGGCCTGACTTGAGCTTGATTGGGCATCATGATAACCTGAATATCATCATGGCTATGATGTTTTGATCTTATGTCTCGAACATATGAGAGAATACTTGTCATTTGGTTATGTCAGCAATCTGTGACAGAAATCTGGTTCTGTCAGGTGTTGCGTTATAACGCAATATTGGGTGCGTTATAACGCAACCTGACAGAAAGGCAGATTAGGGTATGTGATTAGGGTTTCCTTAATCATTCTTGACAAGTATAAAAGGAAAGGTTTCATGCACGAAAAAGTTAGTTTTTCCAGCCACCTTTCTTCCTCTCTCTCTCTCATGTGTTGAGAAATCTCCTCTATCAAACCTACGGTTTAGGGTTGAGATTCGTGCGAGGAAAAGATCGAAGGACCCGCCGGCAACGTCTTCTCGCCTAGACGGACGGTGGTGGCCGACCCTTTGGTGGACAAGGGTGACACGCGCGACGGGATAGCCGAGAGCAACCAATCACGCGTCAAAGGTATAATAACTACTGCCTCTCTATGCATGTTATTGTGTAGATCAGCGATAAGTCGTTCGTTTGGCAAGATCTGATTGAACTGCACATGCTTTGGTTAGAAAAATTTTAATTTCTGCATCTCTAGCCATCGTGCTATTCCTTTCACACTAGATAGAACCGAAGGGGTTCCTTCGGTATGGCCTTTTTTTTTCTTTTTTTTTTCTTTTGCACCCTTGCTCCCTTCCGCCGGCCACATAAAATCTGATTGTAGGGCATTAGAGAATTGTATGTTAAATAACCAAATCGTTGAAATCTGATTGTAGGGTTACTGGGGGTGATGCAAACCCGAATTATGATGATCCTACTTCGTGTCCATGGCCGAGGCGACTGGAAAAGAGAAATACACCACTGGAGAGTTTGCACTTCTCGAAGTATGCAATTCGGCTGAAGTGGTTGCACGACACTTTTAGTGACTTTGATGAAGAAAATGCCGATCAAGCGGATATATATCGGGACACGCGTGCATTTTGCGTAGATTTATTCGGGTCAGTGCTATTCCCGGATCTTAGCAAAAGATCGGTACCGGCATTTTTCCTGCAATTTCTGGAGAACCTCCGGAAGCCACCTCGGCGGACTGGGGAGAGGCGGTTCCTGCCTACATGTACAGTAACTTGACTAGGGCATCAATCAAGAAGATCACGTCGATAGGTGGGTCGCTAGTGTTTTTGCAGTTTGGTCATGGAACAATATATCGGTAGGTCGTCCAGTACCAGCCGGTGACGTGCAGGAACTGGGGGGTGATGATACTAGGCGGAGACCCCCCTTGGTATAAAGTGGGCAGGGGAACATGATTTCACCAGGAACCCCCATGGCTGTGGAGTGGTGCACTACCGAGAGCAGCTTGACAAGCTGGATGGTATGTATGTAAACTGGACACCATACCAACCTTAATATGAGCTCCTCCCCCAATGTGTATATGACGATTTCGGTTGCTGGATGTGTCGTACATACCTGCTACACATGTGGATTTTCGAGTATCATCACCCTGACATGGTGATGCGCTAGTTCGGGTCGTACCAGACATGCCCCCCTCCGGATCCTATAGACTACGAAGAGTTGAAGATATTGAGGAAAACCGTGCACAGCTCATGTTGTGGGGCCAATAAAAAAAAGGTTTGGACAAAAGCTCATCGATATTACATTGAGCTGGCGCCTGATCCAGTCATTGAACATAGGCCATACGACTCTTCCCCAGGAGCTGAGGCATATTACCAGACATGGCTCTACAAGATAGGGATGCCAAAGCTCTACTTCAGAGAGAACCATCCAAAAGCCCTTAGCTAACCAATGCCGCCAATGGATGAACCGGTTGAAAGCCTTGCTTACGTGTCACACACACAGTCAAGCTCGCGTGCGGTACGCTTCTTTACTTATACCACCTTGTTTTATTTTATACTCCTTGTATTGAACATGAAGCTGTGCTTGCACATAAATTTTGGTTAAGAAACGACGAGTCTAATGCCCTCAAATAAATTTTTTCAGAAAATGACAGCATTAGTTACAGTTATTTCCAGTTTTGCCCTTTGCCCTAAAAAATTCAAATAGCGCACAATCTGTCTTCACAGTACATTTTTGAAAATTTATATTCGGCTAGATCATGACTTGCGGATCAATTATCGTATAGAAAGTTTTGTAAGATTCCTTATAGAAAATTCAAACAAAATTCACAAAACAGAATTTTTTCTGGTTTTTTAGGGTATTGCATTTTTTTAGGGTTTCGATTTTTCTGTAACTTTCAGCTGGAAAGAATCGAAAACTGCGATCGATCCGTCTTCACACTGTATTTTTTAAAATATATATTCGGATAGATCATGATGTGCCGATCATTTTTCATGTACAAGGTTTTGTGAGATTCTTTTCAGAAAAAATCCTACAAAATTCGCAAAACAGCAACCTGCAATGGTTTTTTAGGGTTTCAAATTTTTTGTAACTTTTAGCTGGAAAGAATCGAAAACTACGATCGATCTGTCTTCACAGTGCATTTTTAAAATATATATTCGGATAGATCATGATGTGACGATCATTTTTCATGTACAAGGTTTTGTGAGAATGGCCCGTCGGCAATTGGCATGGGCTCAGTATCTCTAAACTGATGCAGGGATGTTGCAACCCCCGGTTTATGAAGGGGATGGATGATTGCCACTCTTTTATTATATTTTGGATGTCTATCTCATCCTCAATATCTTCCATGGTTAGATCCTCCCCATCATCTGCATCTACATCGGCATCTTCCTCATCCAAGTGCCAGTTCTCAACATCCTCCTCATTGGTATCGGCTGGTATTGGGTCTTCTCGGGCTGAGGTGTGTGTTGTTTCCTCGGTTGAAACTCGATTGCTACTGCCGGGAATACTATTTGGACATGGGTCATAACCACCATGGGGGTTGGGGATTGGTTCAGATTCAACAACTAATTCCATAGCTCTAAAACCAACAACTGGACACGCGGCCGACTTAATCATCTCCCAAGTCTGCTCACAGTCAACCCAAAAAAGAGTGAAAAAGTAGTTACCAGAGCCTGGTTGTGCAGTGTTGATCCGTGCTCTGATTTTCAGGTGGAAATGGCTAGGGAGCAAGTTCAGAGCAGTATGAATTTGCCTCCGCAACTCCTCCAGGGTTATCCAGTCATTGGCAAGGATAGTACACGCAGCAGAAATGTCGTAATTAACTTCAGTAGGTGTATTGAGAATCTGACCTCCGTGGAATACATTGATGAGTATCATACTCATTTTTCCTGCTAGAAGTACATCAACAACCGAGTAAAAAATATAATCTAATTTTCTACAAAAAAAAAAATAACAGATCGGGAAAAAAAAATGTACCAGCGAGATGAGAAGAACACGGCGAACACAAATATGACGTTGATATGTTAAAATGACAATTTCGACGTGCCGACCTTCAAAACCCTAATTGTGGCGGCTGCAATGGGGAAAAGAACGAGCAAGAATGAAGGAAGGAAGGAAGGAAGAAGATGGTAAGAAGAGAGGAAGAAAGGGAGAGACGAAGAAGGGAGGTGGCCGGTTACTTTAAAAAAAAAATATGGCCTATACCGAACTAACTATTCGGTCCCTTCTAAAGGAATCGAATTGTTAGTTCAGTAAAAGAAAAAAAAATTTTAAAAACAACCGGGATCCGAATGTGGCGGACAAAAAAAAAAAAGTCCATACCGAAGGAACCCTTCAGTTCTATCTAGTGGTGTAAAAACGGGTGTCATCTTACTCTTTTCCAAAATTTTGTCTTTTCAATTTTGGTTAATAAAAAATTTTTGTCATCCGACTGACTTGGGCCTTGAACGTCTGAATTTCAAAAGGGAATGAACTGTTTTAAAAACCAAATCAATGAGCATTTCGGGGACGCGGTCAGGTAGGACGAGTGCACCATTTACTTTTCTTTCATCCGACTGACCGGTCCTTGAATGACTAAAAAGAGGGGTGGAGTCGCGATCAGGCAGGACGTATGCACTTTTATTTTCTTTATCCGACTAACTCGGGCTCCATTTCTTCATAATCCAATTAAAGCATTTCAAGGTCCATGGAATTGAAAGGTTGAGAAAGTTGTTCACTGTGGGTTTTAAACGCAACTGAGATACCAACTTTGTAGTTTGATTGAAAGATCTAGGGTCCGACAAGTACGATGGTCCTACTTGCAATTCAGGTTGCGTTTCATAGAACAAGAGTCGCTCGTCTTGATTTTCTGTGCCTTAGCCCATGTTTTGTGGAATTATCATGCATAATTATTTACAATTTAAAATTCAAACTTGCCCATGCATTCTCGGTTTAGCATTCTCCCAAAGTTTTTCTTTGCATTTAGGTCTACTTGGGGATTTAGGTCTAGGTACGGTTTATCTCTTAGGTTCTAGGTTTTGCTTGAGGACAAGCAAGACTTTAAGCTTGGGGAGATTTGATGCACCGCATTCTACCAAACCTGCACCTTGTTTTTGACCTAAAATCCCTAAGTTCATATGCATTTAGGTGTTAGTATGTTTAGATTCTAGTTACTTCTTTGCATTTGTCCAAATTTCAGGTAAATTGGGCTTTTGGAGCCATTTGGACATGATTTGGCACTGGAACACGCTGTCTGCTGGCAGCAGACAAGGCCCTGCGGGCCGCAGGACTCTCCTGCAGGGTCGCAGGACGGTGCAGAGCAGATTCTGTTTTGGCCGCCCTAGGCTATTTAAACTCTTTCCTTGTGACGTTTTTGGCATCTTACCATCTCTCTCAAAACCCTAGCCACAAAAACGGCGCTACAGTACCGCGCTACAGGACCGCGCCTCTGCCATCTAAATCTTACTTTCTGTCTTCTCCACCCTAGCCGCCAGAAGTATTGAAGGAGACTAGAGGAGCACGAGCAAGGATGAGATTGGAGCACTTCCTTAGACGTTTTCGAGAGGATTCTTCCGAGGAAACGACGATCGAGTTCATACGAGTTCCTTCTTCGGTTTTTCTTATCATGACTTCTTCTCTTTTGTTGTTTGTTTTGTTTTCCCTCGCCATGAGCGAGTAGTCTTTTAGTTCTTAGGGTAGATGATGAAGTTTGTGTTAATGGATTGACTTCTTATTGTGAGACTTACGTTATTTTCATGTTACTTGTGATTTTCATGATTATGTGTGTTTGACTTGACTTATTGATGTGGTAGACCTGTAGATTGCGAGCAAAATCTAGTTGGTTAATAGAATAACATGCTTGTTGTATGGTTTGATTCAGAATTGATAACGTGAGTCGAACATTGAACCTGAACCAGAACTGCTCTCTGTCAGATTTCCTGTGGCCCGCAAGGATCTGCAGAAAGTGTAAGACAGAGATTACAAAACTGTTTGCAATTCACAGGAGTTATTCTATGGGTAATAGGTAGTTTTGGAATCTCTAACCAACCCCTGTGACCCGCAAGAGACTTTCCTGCGGGCCGCAAGAAGTTAATCCAGAGACCAAACAGATTCAGAAAACCCTGAGGATGCCTTTTATTTACTTGTTTCTGAAAACTTACTTGCTGTTTACTGCTTTTTGCACTTTCAACCGTTGAAACTGATCTTTCAGAAACCCCCCCACTTTTGTTCACTCGGGATTTGAATTGTGAGTAGAGTCTGGTTTAG
This sequence comes from Cyperus esculentus, assembly GCA_030179965.1. Classification (NCBI taxonomy): domain Eukaryota; kingdom Viridiplantae; phylum Streptophyta; class Magnoliopsida; order Poales; family Cyperaceae; genus Cyperus; species Cyperus esculentus. The sequence continues at coordinate 1,569,479 of JASGLE010000025.1, read as the reverse complement.
AGTTAATTCCCATCCTTGTGGTTCGACCTCGACTGTACTACACGAGATCGTACGCTTGCGGTCGAGTGTTTTGCTTCGAGTTACAAATTTAAAAGCCTATACGTTTTAGGACATCGGGCTGATTCATGAGCCGTATAAAACAAGTTTTGTTTTTATCTATATTTTTTAAGTTAAAAGATTCTCTGACGAAAAAAAAAAGACAAAATCCACAGTACGATTTTTTCATGCTATCATCCGTATAACAAACATAGAAATAACTAATTTTAGACTCCTCACGCAAAACGCTCACAGAAAATCCGGAAAAATAATTTCTGAAGCTCATCTTGTGCATGAAACATCGAACCAGGTCACACAACAACAACAGCAGCAGCAACCAAGCCTTTAGTCCCAAACAAGTTGGGGTAGGCTAGAAATGAAACCAAGTAGTAATAGCGGTGGCAAAAAAGATGATCTTAAAAATAATAGTATTCCGATAGTGAAAATAATGATAGTAATAGTAATAGTAATGAGAATGATACTACATAATAGTACTACCAATGATGATGATTCTAAGAAAAATAAGATAAATAGATAAAGAAAGAACAATAATAATACTAATATAGTGAAATACTAGTCATAATATAATAATATAATAATGGTAATAATAATGATAATAATAGTGATGAGAAAGATACTACATAATATAATACTAATATCAATGATGATGATGATGGTAAGAGAAATAAAATAGGTAAATAAAATAGAAATAATAACAATAATAATAGTGAAATAGTAGTCATAGTAATAATAGTAATATAATCATAACTGCGAGGGACTTGATTTGTTCACCATGGTCCTGTACATGGATTGCTAATTTCCACGCCTCCCTATCCAAGAGCAGCTCTTTGGATATACTACATGCCTTCAAGTCACAAAGATAGACAATCTATACCCGGCCCATAATTTTACAGCAAGGCGCGCGATACAGAGGATCAGATAAAACCCGAAAAATCGAGAGTTAATATTCGTGCAAATTCAGAAAAAATGGAAACACTGGCTCCGGAATAAAGTTCAGGGAAAATTTGTCCCCGTGATAAGTTTTTATAAGAAATATTGAGTAGAAAAAATAATACCATCATTTCAATAGTTCATTTAGACAATTTTTTTTAATCAAAACGTTGCAATGTTGGATGTATCATAACAGTTAGATGTATGCTGTAATAACATTACAATTACAAATAGATCTAATGTAATTTGTTGTTAATTTAACTCGAGTTTAATATATTTCTGTTGGCTTTGTCAGTTTCCTGCAACGTGCTTGAGCATCCTGCTATTTGTTAAAGTACCGTTATTGAAGAGCAAATTGCCAAATTATATGGAAAAAATCGTCTAAATTGGAAAGCATTCAAAGTAGATCAATCTCTTTAGAGAAAAAAATTATAAAAGTTTTCCATATTTGGAAAAGGTTGCCCCTTATTTATAGTGGCAACAATGTGAACAATTTTAGATTATGTGGCAAGTGCTGGTTCATGTGATCCTGTATAAAGTTTTCAGATCCGATTAGCATAAATTATCAAGCATAAGTACCATGAGTTTATTAATTAATCCCAGACAACCAAATTGTCCCCTGAGATATGTGTAATGAAATGTATAATGTATTCTAGCCCCAGCATGTCCACAGTTTCGTATTAGATATGAAGAAAAAATGTTCAGGAGATACCACAATCGATATCAAAATAGATATCAATATATAAAGTTGATCTCATATTAATCTGAAATATATATGCTGCGATCAAAATGAAATGCTATATAATTAATCTTAAACTTAATAAGATAAAAATGAGATACAAATGACATCAATTTTTATGTTCTTGCCCTTTTCTTCTTCTTGCTCACATTTATGTGATTTAATAGTAATTAGAGATTTAATTTTAATAGGAACAAATCGTTTGCCATTGATATTTTTTTCTTATTATTAATATTGACAAGAGAAACATCCCGTGTTGTTAAAAAACCGTCTATATAGACATATAGATAATATAACAGATACATCCGGTTTTATAATAGAGGAGGGATCTATTGGCAATCCAACTTGACAATCTTGACAATTTGATATTTTAAAAATTTGTAAAAAATTATATAAATTCTCAAAAATAGAAAAGAGTTTACGGAATTATTTCTTGACTTGTAGATTGATTATGTTTCCAATTATATTCAATTTAAGTTATATTTGATAGCCCTTTAAAGATCCGTTAAATTACAACCGTTAAAAAATACACAAAATTTTGATAAGCCATCAAACGATGTTCAAATTGATTGAAATTCGGAATACTATCGATCTACAAGTTAACTAATGCATCCATAAGTCTTTTTTCAATTTTAAGATTTTTTATGAATTTTTATAAATTTTTAAAATATTATATTGTTAAGATTGTCAAAGTTAGCATTGTCAAGGATCCCTCCTCTTTATAATTATGTATCTCAACTTGATTTATAACCTACAAACGTTATAGAAGTATACTATGCAGACGTTAGGTATTACTCTATCAGTCTATTGGCAAACAATCAAACATATTACATATATACCGTGCAACTCGCGAGTCCAAGTCCGTTCTATATATATGGTACAATTGGGGGACAATTTTTATATATAAAAAATAAAAAAATCTTATTTTTAATTTTCGAAAATAAAACAACTTGTTTTGAAAAATAGTAAATCCGGGTTCCCAGAACCCGGCCTTACTGTTGGTAGGCCGGTTTCTGGGAAAACGGCCTACTTTTATGAGGCCATTTTCCCAGAAACCGGCCTACTGTTGGCAGGCCGGTTCCTGGGAACCCGGCTACCAAAAAAATTTTTTTTTTTTGATATTTTTTTCAGATAGATCTCGTTGTTAGCTTTCCGTAGTCGCGAAGTTTGCTCCGATCGGAGTTTCCTATCAAAAGTTATGCCCGTTTGAATGTTGAGTGCCCGAAATATAGAATAAGATTCTGTGTAAAATTCAGAACGGAATTCAGAAATGTTTCCAATAACTGATATTATAAATAAATATTAAGTATCACAAATAATATTAGAAAAAATATATAAATAAATAATTTAAATTTATTGTATGATAATTATGGCCGTTTGAATGTTGAGTACCCAAAATTTAAGATACGACAGTATAAAATTCAGTAAGAAATTTAATACATGACTGTTATTTACACAATAAATTTTTAATAAATCTTATAACTTTTTGCTCATTTCAAATAAATGACTGTTTGCTCATTTAGTACATGACTGCTATCGTGAATGTTGAGTGCCCGATATATAGGATAAGATTCAGTATAAAATTCAGAACGGAATTCAGAAATGTTTCTAATGAATAATATTATAAATAAACATTAAGTATCACAGATAATATTAGAAAAATGATATAAAAAAATAATTTTATTTTATTTGAAATGAGCAAAAAATTGTAGGTTTTATTAAAAATTTATTGTGTAAATAGCAGTCATGTACTAAATTTTGTACTGAATTTTATACTGAGTCGTATCTTAAATTTTGGGTACTCAACATTCAAACGGGCATAATTATCATACAATAAATTTAAATTATTTCTTTATATCTTTTTTTTAATATTATTTGTGATACTTAATATTTATTTATAATATTATTCATTAGAAACATTTCTGAATTCCGTTCTGAATTTTTCACAGAATCTTATTCTATATTTCGGGCACTCAACATTCGAACGGGCATAACTTTTGATAGGAAACTCCGATCGGAGCAAACTTCGCGGCTACGGAAAGCTAACAACGAGATCTATCTGAAAAAAATATCAAAAAAAATATATATATTTTTGGTAGGCCGGGTTCCCAGGAACCGGCCTGCCAACAGTAGGCCGGTTTCTGGGAACCCGGCCTGCCAACAGTAGACCGGTTTCTGGGAAAACGGCCTCATAAAAGTAGGCCGTTTTCCCAGAAACCGGCCTACCAACAGTAAGGCCGGGTTCTGGGAACCCGGATTTAACCGGCCTACCAACAGTAAGGCCGGGTTCTGGGAACCCGGATTTACTATTTTTCAAAATAAGTTGTTTTATTTTAAAAATTAAAAATAAGATTTTTTTATTTTTTATATATAAAAATTGGCCTACAATTGGGATCGTATCACTTGTCGCGCAGCAATGTCATGCGGAGTGCATGTGTGATGAATAAATTTATGTGATATACATTTCTTGTCATCAAAATATTTCGTTAAGATGTTTAACCATATTTAGTTTCTAATTTCTATTATTATATGCAAGAATTTATTTAATTGTAATCGAAATTTTGTTTTTTATTTTGTGATTTGTCTGTGATGCAGATTAAGTATTAGCCAAGGAAATTTGGATGCTGTACTCCTGAGTTGATGAGTTGGATGCACGCTTTCCATTCCAACCTTCAGAAATAATTTTGCATGATGTCGGAGAGGATCGCAATAAAAAGTTTTAAAAAAATAAATAACAAATAATATTTTGCCTGTTCAAACAAAAAAAGCAGCGGATTTAGATCCAGATGATATATATGATAAGTTGATAATCTATTAATTCTATACAAAGGATCAAATCCATTTCATTGATATATTTTATAAAAAAAAATGGTTAGATCGAATTAAAATCAGGGTAACAGGTTGCCTGGTGGATGCTTTAAGAGAAACATCTTGCGTCCATTGATAATGCATCCGTATATACGTCCATAGACACACTCAAAATAATGTAATAAATACATCCGATTTTGTAACAAATAAATTTGATTTTGTAACTTATGGACGCTGGTGTAGAGATATTCTATGGACGCTAGGCAAAGGTTTAAATAGCGCCGCTATCAGCCGCTATAGCGGTCGATATAGCGTTTTGGAACCAAAACGCTACGGCGCTATCGGTTTTTTCCCGCTATATGATACTTTATATAGTAACATATAAAATATGGTTCGAATCATCTGAATTTTCAATTATTTTATGATATCTAACACCTAATAGTCGTTATTAATTTATGTTACAATCATTTAACACATAATTAATTAGATTTATAAACAATAATCAATGTTATATAAACTTAGTATCCACATATAAAAAATAGTGGGATTGATTAGTGAAAATGAAAGTCATATACTTGAAAGCCATTAAAATGTTATATATATAACCAATAAATATTTTTTTACATAATGTTTTATCATGGTTTGTTTACAATTTTTCTAGCATATTTTTTAGATTCTAACTTTTTTCTTGAAAAATGATAGGTAGATAATTTATTTTTAGTAACTTCAATAATCCATTCAATTTAGGAAAAGTAATTACTCAATTATTCAATTTGAAATCCTTTTGATAGAAACAAATTATACTTGTGCAATAAAAGACTGACCAACATGTTGTACTATGTCAATATATCTGAATAAGAATGCTTTTGTTTCAAGAGAAATACAATAATTATATAATTTTTAAACAATTTGGTTAGAAAACTTTATAAATTATTCTAATTATTCATCATTTTTATTAAATATTTTAGCTCATGAACCAATAAAATAGTTAAAATATTCCACATAACAGGAACTGGTAGCGCCCGCGATAGCGCCGATATCCGATATACGCTATCAAATATACCCCATTGCGATGAGTCTACTATCCGCTATTTAAACCTTTGACGCTAGGTATTACTCGTGCTTTAATTAACGAATACAGGAATTACCTGAGGTGTAGACCGTGTAGTATGCATATGTTCAGAAGAACTTGAGACAGGTGAGTTGTTATGCGTCGTTTTGATATTGATATGGGCAATTGATTTGAAAAGATGGATGGAAAGGGAAGCAAGGAAGGAAGCAGAGGGAATCTACTCTAGTACTTAAATCTTAATCAATGAAATTCACACAGCAACTGAACTGTCTTCAAATCAATACCAGGAAATAACCTATTCATTCATAAATAAATTAGAGCAAATATACCGTGAGCTTAAGCTCACGGGGCCTTCCGTGAGCTTAACCTCCAAAAACCTATCAAATCACTTCCAAATTTCAATTTATATGGCTCAATAAATTCTTCATATCAAAATCCTATAGCATGCAAAAATTTTCCATTTTTGGAGATTTTTAAGTATTTGTTCTAGATTTTTTAAAATGATACATAAAACATTGAATATTTTATTAATATTCTATAGTCACTTTTAAAAAATCTCAAACAAATACTTAAAAATCTCCAAAAATGAAAAATTTTTGCGTGCTATAAGATTTTGATATGAAGAATTTATTGAGCCATATAAATCGAAATTTGGAAGTGATTTGATAGGTTTTTGGAGGTTAAGCTCACGGAAGGCTCCGTGAGCTTAAGCTCACGGTATATTTACTCAATAAATTACTTAAATATATAATATTCTGGGTACTTCAGTTTTTTTTTTTTTTATTTTACTTCAGTTTATCTTATGATACATGTCTGTTGCACAGTATGCACACAATGTTAAAGCTAATTTAATTAAATAAAAAAAGTTAAGAGTGATGAGGATCATCAGTTTATCACAGTTCTAGCGTAAATTTAATTAATGTTCTTTGTATACATTCGTTGACTTGTATAACACAAATATATAATTTTTTTAAACTAAATAGTACATACAGAAACAAGTACTCAATCAAATTATATTGACACAAAATCTCAAATTAATTTTGCATCTTAATTTGCAGACATTTTCCCACCTTTTCGATGGTTAATTCATCAAGTAATTATTAATACAGTGAGACCTACCATTCATTGATAGACGGTCTATAGAAGTAACAAATAGTATAACAAATGTATGTCATATGAGTCTAGATATAACAGTTACACTCACAGTAACTTCTATGGACCATCCCTCAATGAACGCATTAAGTTCCTGTTATTATATGCCTCAAGAAGTGAAGAATCAGTTCATGCATCATACCATATGCTATTTCATATCCTCTGCTATCCTAGATAGGATAACAGGAACCTGTTATTCTCTGCTGGGCTGTCAGATCAAACTCAATGGATAAGATTTATTTTAAAAAGACTTCCTATTAGCTCAATTGCACCGATCTGGTCTGTTCGTTCTGATCTAACATTTGAGGTTGGAATAACAGGTTCTGTTGTTCTCTTAGAATAACAGCAGATTCAGACTCTATAATTGCTATCTGGAAGAAAACAAATGTAATAATAGAAGCACATTTGTTAGTCTGCCGAAAGTTAAAACTTAAAAAGCAATTGCTATTGCTATTGCTATTGCCCGTCTCTTCATAGCGAGCGAGGAGGGAGGATAAAAAATCTGGCTAGGGTTTTCTAAGACAAACTTCAATGACCAGAAGGTTTCTCTGTGGCATAACATCAACATGTAATATTATGTGATGTTTTTATCTGAAAGAAACATAAACCCTTGGTCCCTTACCATCTATATTAGGTTTTCAGTGGTATTTAACTATTTATCATATTTTTTTAATTTTCTATGCAAAGGTGTGGGGACACTTTGTGTATATCAAATTAGAAGATCTAATATATATCATGATGAGTAGAAAATCAGTGTAATCTTTATGTAAAAAATTATTACAAAACAAAATTTCTTTTTTGCTACTTTCTATTAGAGGAAGAAAATTGGTGTTATATATCCTTACTATATATAAAGAGGAGGGATCCATTGACAATGCTTATAATGACAATCTTGACAATCAAGATTTTGAAAAATTTGTAATAATTCATAAAAAATCTTAAAAATGAAAAAACTTTTATGGATGCATTATTTAACTTATAGATTAATAGTGTTTTAAATTTCAATCAATTTGAACATCGTTTAATAGTTTATCAAAATTTTATACATTTTTTAACGGTTAAAATTTAACGAGCTTTAAAGAGCTATCAAACGTCACTTAAATTGAATATAATTTGATACATAATCAATCTACAAGTTAAATAATATCTCTATAAATTTTTTTCTATTTTTAAGAATTTTTAACTATTTTTACAATTTTTTTAAAATTTTGATTGTCAAGATTGTCATTTTAAGCATTGTCAATGGATCCCTCCTCATATATAAAAGCATATTGGAAAAAATGATATGAAATGGCTATATTCCCCTAATAAGAAACATGGGCCGTTTATCATTTTCTTGGATAGATCGGAACCGTTGATTTATGTTAATGCCCGTTGACGTTAATGTCTCAGCCTATTAAAATTTAAGGCCCGTATCAATTTCCTCAATATAAGGCCCATTACATATTATTTTAAAAAAATATTATAAGAAATAACGATTTCAGCGTTGCTTTGGGCTCTTTACCAGTATATATATATATGTATGAACCAAAATCATTAAATCTAACCATTTTTTTCCACTCTAAAATTTAGTAAAATTTGGTTACTACTTGCTAAATAGAATTTTGATAGAAAGATTACAAAGAATAGCTCGGATTAACTATTTGGACACCACAATTATCTATAACACTAGTTAAAGTCAAAGTGTAATATACATATCACCGTAGCCTCATCCGATGAGATGATTAGACATTTACCCCCCGTTTGGCAAGTGTAGTAAGTTAAAGCGGAGTAAAATGTTAAATCACCTTAAATCAGTGGTGTTTGGTGGGAGTGAAGTAAAATTGATATAATGTGTAAAAGATGTGAAATGTTGGTGATTTAGTTTACCACACCTATATAGCTGCGTTAACTTACTACACCCTAAATCACTTCCGTTTGGTGACTTAAAATTGATTTAAGAGCTTAAATCAATTTTAAGTCACCAACCAAACGCAAGGTTAGCCTATAACGAGACATGAAATAATAAAAAACTAAGCATGCATTTAACGAAATAATAAAAAAGTCATCAGTATTATAGCAAGATTGAAAATTCCATGGACCGGATTTATCTGACTCGTTACAAGCTGGTTTAGAATTAGGGCTCCTTAATTGCCACTTGAAACAAGAGAACTTTCTCATGCAGTGAACAGAGCAGAGGCAGAGGATCAGCAGCATCTCAGAGCAAGTTAATCAAGGAAGAGAAAAATGAGACACCAAGAAAGAACAGAAACAGAAACAAAAAGTAAAACAAAAGTTACCAGAATAAATTCATCTATGTATCCCACCAAGTGTGCATGAGTTGTCTCGTCAGTGGCCTTTTGGAGGTACAGCGATATATAGTGTGGCACTGGCACTGGCACTGGCCACTGGACACTGGCACCTCTCCTTCCCTTGTTCAGTTTCTGAGAGGTCAACTCATATCATATCATCATATGTGTATTGTATATCATGTTTCTCCAAAAAAAAAAAAATATAAAGAAGTTCTGTGCAAAATTATCTTTTCTCTGCAGATAGATATTATATACAGAGAAACATCTTGCGTCCTTTGAAAAACTGTCCATAATCAATAAAGATGTACGAAATATAACAGATGCATTCCGAAATGTAATTTATAAACACTGTGGACAGTTTTTATGTGGAGGCTAGGTATTACCATTATATATACTCTATATATCTGTATATATATTCATCAATTAATTAATGTCTTTGATTCTCTGCGGTTTCTTTCTTGTGAAGTCAAGTTACAGTTCTGGAAGAAACTCTGATCAGAGTAACGTACTATTTACTTAGGGCATGTTCGGATGTATGGGTATGCAAGGGAATTTGAGTTCACCTGAAATTTATTTTCATACAGCGTTCGGTTGATGGTTTTATTGGAATTGGTATGGGTCAAATTACCCGTCATATAACGTTGAAAAGAGTAATTCTCTTGGAAAATATATAATTGAGTCTGACTCAATTTTTTTTTTCCCACCGCTCTTGGGAAACTGATTGTTGACATTTATAAACCCAAACCCACACGGTTAAGATTACCAGGTGCCGAACAGGCCTTTATTCTTTTTCTTTCACCGAGAATTTAATGAAATTTTACCAGCAAACAAGAGTGAAGAACTTCTCTGGTTTCGTTTGGACCAGAATACTGTTACAATCACCTCTATTTTAGAAATAGAAATAAACCACCTACCGTTGCGTTGTATGAGAGATCATATCATATATAATATTGACGAAATTCACATTAAGTGATAAACGGTTTCCTCAAAAAAAAAAAAAGTGATAAACGGTTTCATTGGTGGACCAGAATTTTGTCCAAATTTTATTTGAACGGTATCCATCCAAAGCTATGACTAAGCCGTTCGATTCAATGTATATGTTATCAACAGTAATATCATGTTACCCCATCATTTTAAATATAACCAGCATGCTATTTTTAGCACCTGCATGATTAAATCACGGTTGATCAACTACTAACAATTAGATCGTACGACTCTCGTAACCTTTTGGACCGTCCAAATGGCTTTGGCCAATATCCAAACCGTTCATTCATACGTCAATGACATGTTAACAGAGAGACTGTGCAATACTGCAATGCTTAGCTAGGATTCCGTAACAGAGAATTTCGGTTCAAGTTACTCTCTGTTACTAATAATATATTGACAACCTGAGATCACCATCAGATATCTTGTAACTAAGGGGGGAAATGTCATTAAAATATGGAGGAAATCCTACAAAAAAATTCATAATATGATCTTTTTTATCCTTTTTGGGACAGCAATGATTCAAACATCAAACATGCATCAAACTTTCCAACATCATGATTCATATATACAAAAAAATCAGTTAAATTCAGATAATCAGGTATCTTTTTTTTTTTTTTTTTTTTTTTTTTTTACAAACCATTATCTTAGTCGATGAAGCATCAAATTAATAATTAAAAAAATAAATATATGACTGCACATACCCAACGTCTGAGAAAACAAAGATCAGCCAAACAGTGGCCAGGATTGGGAAATAGTAATGCTGTTCCAAAAAGGATGATATATTTTCCTAAAAAAAAAAATAATATGATATATATGTTCACCTGACATATATATATATATAGAGGAGGGATCCATTGACAATGGATAACTTGACAATCTTGACAATCCTACTTTTTAAAAATTAATAAAAAATCATAAAAAATCTTAAAAATAGAAAAAAGTTTACGGAAGTATTGCTTAATTTATAGATTGATTGTGTATCCGATTATATTCAATTTAAACAATGTTTGATAGCTCTCTAAAGATCCGTTAAATTATAACCGTTGAAAAGTGCACAAAAATTTGATAAGTCATTAAACGATGTTCAAATTGATTGAAATTTGAAACACTACCAATCTATAAGTCAACTAATACATTTATAAATCATTTTTCATTTTTAAGATTTTTTATGATTTTTTATAAATTTTTTAAAAGAAGCATTGTCAAGATTGTCAAGTTATCCATTGAATCCCTCCTCGTGTATATATATGTGGCTCCAAGTTATCTTTTGTAGAATTAAGTAATTTTTTTGGATCTAAACAAATATGAGCAGAAATTAATGATCTGACATTTTTCCTACACGTGCACAATAAATCCTTTTTTTGGGTTCCATGTCATTAATTTCTTTGGTTTTTTTTTTTTTTTTTGAGTATTAATTTCTTTGGTTCACTACTGTCATTGATAGCAAGCAATCATCTACAGTCTCCTCACAACATGTCTTCCATTTTGTTAGCACTGTATAAATATATGCCATGTTGCCCCAAAAATAAAGAAAAATGGATGAAATATATATATATATAGAGAGAGAGAGTAAAACTATGGTGCTTCTAAGGGTACGGAGGCCTCCCGTGCTCCTAACTCAAAAATCATACTAAACCATCTTGAAATTTCGATTTATGGGTCTCATTAAATTCTTTATATCAAAATATCATAGGATACAAAAATTTTCCATTTTTTGAGATTTTTAGGTATTTGTTTTGTATTTTTTAAAGTTGACATAGATTTATACATTATTTTATTATTATTTTGAGATCATTCTAAATAATTTCAAAACATATACTTAAGAAACTCAAAAAATAGAAAATTTTTGTATCCTAGGAGATTTTATATAAAGAATTTGATGAGAATGATAAATCAAAATTTCGTGATGGTTTAGTATGATTTTTGAGTTAGGAGCACGGGAGGCCTCCGTGCTCCTAGGAGCACGCTAGATTTACTTTCTGTATATATATAATTAACGCAGCCATACTATGAAGAAGTGCCTAAATAACACTCAAAATGTCAAAGGGGGGACTAATTTAAGAACAATTTATGTTAATGTAATTATTAACATGCAGTTTCTCCCTTTTTCTAACAATGCCCGTTCCTACTTATTACACGACACAAATTTCTTCAAGTGCTTTTTTACCACTAAAACACTGGGTCCGTTTGGCACCCCTACTTCAAAAAAAATATGTGCCAAATATATATTAGCAAAACGAATGGCTATTAGATTAGACTATTCCGGTATTTCAACACTTTGGTAGAACACCGGATAATTAGCTATCTCATGTAGAATGTATAATAGTCTTTGAGTTTTGTCAAACAACATTTTTACTTTTTCTGAATAATTCAAAATATTACTATTCTTTCTACTTTTTCAACAACCACTCTTCCATTTTTACTAGTCCAATAACACTGTTCTAGATCTATTTCTTAATTTGCCAAACGAACCCTAAGTCCTAAGAGAATATTATTATACAGAGAACAAATATCATAATATCTTATTAGAAATAGCAACCTAATTAGTACCTAACTGTGAGAGTTCAAATATAGAAAAGCAATGGAAACGTTAATACATTATTTCCAATTCTGGAATGCTGATCAATTATATTAGGAAAATTTTGGCAGATTTAATTTGTACCGTTCCTTTTTTCCTTTCGATGGCGTCCAGTCGATTTGGAAAACAATGGGTCGTGCTGTTTGGCTTCTTGCCCGTTAATATATATCTATGATCAATTTCGTATACGACTAATCTTCTCTATTCTTTTACGTAATTAATTAATCAGTGAAAAAGTGCAATTAATGGAGTGAATACCGGATGCGTATTTCATTTTGGGTACTACTTAATTAGCGTCTATTCTATGGACGTCGAGATCCTATATATTATAAATTTGACGTAACAGTTACTGATACGAATGTTACACAATCTGTATATCCTTACTCCTAATAAGAGTAGGAGATTAGATTTTTTGATACGAAAGTTCTATCTTTCATAAGAAATAAATCTCATCCGTTAATTATTTACTTAATTAGATTAATCACCACCGTTGACATACTTTAATGTCTCGACCCATTAAAACTTAAGACTCATATCAATTTTCTCAATTTAATGTCTATTACAAATTATTCTAAAAATTTATTATAAAAAATTACAATTTCAGCTTAAAGCAAAACGTAGACTCTTTACTAGTACAATGAACGTATGAACATGTTATTACACGAGGGCATGATATTTCCTTTCCCTGTCATTTCTGGGTGGACTTCACTTGCTGTGAATTGCAATCAAGCCATTAAAAAATAATAAAATCGCCAAGTTAGATTTTGTGATTATTACTTAACGAGGTTAATTAATTACTAATTAAACATGTAGAGGTACTTATGTATTCTACTACATGTAGGCTTGGTTGGGACTTTTTTTTTTTTTTTTGAGAATTGTTGGGACTTGTTGCAAGCTTTGGTAGCAGAGAATCCCGAACTTTCACGAGAATATACTCTTTTACAGAAACAAAATAAAATAAAGAAACCACCATATACGACCAGGAATCAAAAATATAATTATTCGGTCCACCCTGCATCAAACAGCAAATAGACAATAAGACAAAAATCAAGTAGTGAATAATAAATTAATCAAGTACGATTAATGGATTCTCTTCATTAATCTAGTAGCATATATCTGCATCTCGATTATGATAAAGATTTTGATGTTATAATGGGAGATTTTAAACTATAGAGCTACGTGGGATTTTTCTACTAATTTGTCGACTTTGTAACATTAGTAATAATTTATTTGAAAAATATTGAGATCTTGTACAGCAATTATGTTGAAAAATATTGTGTTTAAGTACTTTGAAAATTCGGATTTCTCTTTAAAATTTAAGTTGTATATATGACCTTAAAAGTTATAATTACTTATATTTAACTTTCAGACTCTCTTTTTTATCTCAGGTACTTAATATTATATTTGATAAATTCAAGCAATTTTGTTGCTCAGTACGACCTTAATTAAAATTACACTAAATTTTCTCAAGTTTCTGATCTTATGCGTTATTTCATTTTTTCCGTTTTCATGGGTTTTATGTATTTTTGAATATTTATTCGTTGCTCTAAAATACTTATTCAATTCATAATTTATTTGTACATGTAAATACATTACTTTCAATATTAGGGATCGCATATTTGAAAAGGTCAAAAATACATTTTTATCGTTTAAGATTTTTGTACTTGTGTATGGCGTAGGTACTAAGCATAGTTAGTTAAATATTTTGCTATGGATGTCTAAACCATTCGATTCACTTTAGATTTGAGTATACATCAGTGGTATATCTATACTATGGGAGATTTGAGTATAAAAGACACGTAAAAACTGGATACGTCGATTTGGTCATGGTTTTCCATCAAATGGAGAAAAATTTTCCCTCTCAGTACTTGAATAGCCACTGCTTTGAATTACACACTCTCACGGATTGAACCGATAAAGCTTCAGCTCATGCTTACGTAAAAGTCTGTGCACATACAAACGAGCATTAATTTATTCTTCAGATATTGAAAAAAACAATTCATGGGAAATTTACCGGTCCTTAGGATCTTTTGATTTTCAGTGGATCAAATAATATTAATTTTATACAAAGCTTACATGATAAAGAGGAGGGATCCATTGATAATGCTTATTTTGACAATTTTGACAACAAGGTTTTTTAAAAATTTGTAAAAATTCATAAAAAATCTTAAAAATAAAAAATAGTTCACGAATGTATTATTGAACTTATAGATCGATAGTGTTTCAATTTTCAATTAATTTGAATATCGTTTAATGACTTATCAAATTTTCTTGCACTTTTCAAAGGTTATTATTTTGGCGGATCTTTAAAGAGTTAACAAACGTCGCTTAAATTGAATATAATCGGAAACATAATCAATCTATAAGTTAAGCAATACTTCCGTAAATTTTTTTTTCTATTTTTAAGATTTTTAGGATTTTTTATAATTTTTAAAAAATGATATTATCAAGACTGTCAAGATAACTATCTTCAATGGATCCCCCCTCCATGATAAATTTTTACGATTTTTTATAATTTTGTATGATATGAACTTTTTTGGATCATAATATCGTTAGCTTAAATAAAAATTGAAATTTCCCGTCACGGTGCGCGGGTACGCTTCTAGTACTAAAAAAAACAGAATCAATGCACAAGAAAAAATCAAACAAAATCAACCTTTATAAATTGTAACTTGGAAGTACTAGATAGGCAAAATTCTTACAAAACATTGTAGTTAACGGTAGTGGTGCTGTTAGGGGGGTTTAGGTCTTGGAAATGTTACATAAGGATAGCAGATGTCATTCTCAATGACACAAATCACGTGTCTAGAAGTAATCGAACGGTTTAGACATTGTAGCCAAATATGTTATTAACTGCGCATAGCACCCCAGCTATACTGTTTGTACCTTCATATGTATTCGAATCACATTACAAAGTCTGTGTATCCAATAAATTGGTCACTAGAAAAAGCGTTTTATTTTCAGATTGCCAATTATCATTTATGTGCTAAAAAAAAATCCCAGAAATTAATAAATATAATTATCTTTGAAAATTTTATAGGCTAATTTGATGTAAATCAAAGTTCAAAAACATATTTGATTCTTTTAAAAAAGCTCTTTAAACCGGACGCAAACACACTCATAACGTTGCCGGTGGGATACTGGTACACCCGCCGCAGACAAACACGAATTCCCACCGCGCTGTAAATGATCTCTCGGAAAACAGTGAAACCATTAATTAAACACTTAAACAGCAATATATATATATATATATAATATTTCTTGAACAGTGCACATACTTTTGCATTTAAAAACAGTTTAAAATTTAAACCGGGCTTGTTTACTCTGTAGTACTGTACTTACGGTTAACTTGTGAGAAACATCTTGCGTCCATTAAAATACTGTCCATACATCAACAGAGGTGTACTGTATTGTGTACAGAATGTAACAGATACATTCTGAAATATAACCTATGGACAGTTTTTTCTATTGACGCTATAGGTAGAGTTAGACTATTATATTAACGTTAGTATTTCGGACCGAAATGCTAACACCTCAAATTTTATGTTATCGTGTCCGAAATCACGATTTATGATGCTCAATAAATTCTTTATGTGAAAATATTGGGGAGTACAAATTTTTTTCATTTTTAGAGTTTTCTAAGTATTTGTTTTGCATTTTTTAAAATAGCATGTAAAAACATCAATATTTTATTAATATTTATGAGCTATTTTCTAAAATTCAAAACAAATATTTAGAAAACTCTAAAAACAAAAAAATTTTGTATTCCCCAATAGTTTCATATAAAAAATATATTGAGCACCATAAATCATGATTTCGGACGTGATAACATAAAATTTGAGGCGTTAACATTTCGGTTCAAAATGCTAACATTAGTATGATAGTCTAGCTCCTATGGTCCTTTTGTTTTCGGAAAAAAATTGGAGATAAGAGGGATAACTCTTATCACCTGTGAGAGCGGTGATAAGAGTTATATCTCTTATCTCCACTTTTATAAGAGTTATATCTCTTATCTCCACTTTTATCCTCAAAACAAACACTGCCTATAGGTATTACTCTTTTAACTTATTAACTTATTACTAAGATATATGCTGTGAGGAATGCTTGGGAAAACGAGAGAGAAGAAAACATCAACTGGTGGGTTTGCTCTATTTGTTTATTTGTTTATATGCTTCTCTCTGATCGATACTGCTACACTCCAAGCCCCTTATTTTACTGCTTTTTCCCTGGTACACTCTCTGCCATGATGTCATGCTTTCTAATTCCTATTTAAACCCTCCCCCCCTCACCTTTCCTTTCACACCATTAATTTTCTCTCTTCCCTTTCTCTTCTTTGTTACAAAATTCTCAAGCCCATGTATATTCCCTGCGCACCCAAAATAAAGAAAAAAAAAAGAACATGTGTTGGATTGGATTGATGTCTCTTCTTCTTGGCTGTGTGATAATAAAGGTTGTTTCTTGATCTCTTTTCAGTTGCAAATTAAGACCTAGAACTCCTGATTAGGTACTGAGTAGTGAATACCTTGAAACAGAAAGTAAAGACTTTACATGTCCATGGTCAAATGATTAGGTAAAAGCGTCAAAATAATTAGCAAATTCAAAAGATCCGAACTTGTGTAGTTTCCAATTTTTCTAGGTTTTCTTTTCTGTACTGGTAATTTTTTCTTTGTTTTTTTTTTTTAATTTTTCTAGGGTTTGGTATTAGAGAGGTGTGTAAATCTGAGACTGAAAGAGAGCTCTCTTCAGCCCACTCATAGGTGGCAACAGGGTTAGATTAGCTGCCGAGTCATTCATCCAAGTGCCAAGAACAGTTCTTTGCTTCTCTATTGATTTCTTGGCGACTGAGTGAATGAAGCGGGAGCTAATGTTCGATCCTGGGCTATCTTTGCTTGGACTGAAGGGAGCTCCCTTGCTCTTCATGACTACTAATTGTATATCCAGTCTTCTCAGTTCATGATCGTCCTTTGTTGAAGGTAAAGGTATATTTATACGGTTACATGGTGATTTGCTTATTGAACTGTTGGTCTTTAATTGAAGTTCATCATCCATTGAAGATGCAGGCAAATACTTGGTTTTCTTGAAAAGGCACTTACTGACTAATTCAAGAGATTTGACGGTTCAATTATCTCTCTTGTTTCATCTTCAAATAGAATCACCACAGAACAAAAAAAAAAAAAAAAAACATTGCACTTCCTATAACCTAAATTCATGGATTCAAGGGAATATTGGTGAGTATTTCTGCTTCTCATCAGACTAATCAGCTTACAAAAACCAAGTATTGTCCATTGTTATTGTGACCTGACTTGCAAATTCATGAGTTGTTAATTTTGTGTACTAGTGATGTTGGTAGCTAGGCAGTTTCTAATTCAACTGTTTTTTGCAGCCAATTAAATTTGTAATTGTTTGGAAAACCTGTAATCCCTGCGTAGCAATCTTTGCATACATCTCTACAGATCCTGTAATTAATTGCTAAAAGCAAACTGTCAGTCATCACTAATTTTTCAAAGTTCATTGCTTGTCTTTTTTATTTGGTGGTTCTTAATTAAATCAGTCTGATATTTTGTACATTGTCGGACTATATATAACAAATATTGAAAACACAGGTGTTTTTCTTTTATATCATATTATATATTGTATGCATGTATTTTCCTTTACCAGGCACTTCAATGTCATGTATTGTAAGAGTCTCATCCATCAATTTGACGAGACATAGATTCTCTGATCAAAAGGCAACCCTTCAATTCCAATGATATGATCGGATTGGGCACCATTATTATATGAATTTTAAACATCAATAATAACAATAATGCTCGCATGCCAATAAATTGAAAATATTCTTCAGAATTCAGATGGATTGCATATATTACTATTCTGGTGATCCAGCAGCTTGGTCCTCTATTTCATGTTTGATGATGTATAATTGTATGTAAATTCAAGAACTTGTCAATAATGCCAGGAACAAAGATAATTGTTGACTTGTGTGTGTATGTCTGTAGTCTGCACTTGATGTTGAACAACATTACATAACTAGATGGAAAATCATATTATAGGGAAAGAATTTTGAGAAAATCATATTTGAAATGGAAAAATTTTGTTGTCCCAAACAATATTATTGCTGTTTTTAAGTTTGACCAATGTTTTTTTTTTTTTTTTTTGAAGAAAGTGGAATATTCTTATCAGATTCATTAGAACTTTTTATTTTACGTATTGGAGGATTGAATTTATAATCTCTTAGAAGTCATTCTAGTTAGCTACTACTTGAGCTACTAGGCCTGACCAATGTTAATTTGTAATCTTTAACAACATAGTAAGAAAGTTTTTGTTTCTGTACTTAATTACTTGTGGCTTTGATTGGGAAAGAAAGAATTGCCCTTCAAGAACTGGATGGAATTCCCCAATTTCTAATCCACGGATAGGAAACAAATTCCATCCAAATTTTGAAGAATCTGAAGAACTGGATGAAATTCCCAATTTCTAATTCACGGATAGGAAATTCCATCCAAATTTTGAAGAATCTGTAAAATTTGGAGAGCGTCGAATCATTGCCCAGCAAAAGGTGAACCACCTTTGTTGTTTGCCTCCCATCTGTTGTAAAAGGGAAAATGTTGCTTTGTGCTTAGAATTATATTCAAGCATCTGGTGTGTTCAACTTGATTATAATTCCCCATCGATCGTCGATCTCAGATGGCTTCACTTTTCATACAAGATTTATGGATTACCTTTTTTTTTGTATGATTTATGAAAAGGTTTTTATAATATTGTAACTGATGTAGTTAAGGCTTGTTCAGAACATAACTGGAAAATTAGAGCTTATATATATATGCATGATAGATTGTTCTTATGCTTGTCTATTGAATTCTAATCAAGCATTAGTAGTTTCAAATTTCAATTAATATATCGTCTGTATATATATTTAGCGTACAAAATTAACGATTTTTTGAAGCTTGTTATCGTTGAAGTCTAATTTGATGTTAAAAGTACGATAATCAAACTTTGTTTCATCCTAAATCCTAATGACTAGTTGTTGAAAGTATTTTTTTTTTTTGTTTTGCCTCTTGAATAATCCTGCAAAACTCAAATGATATCTTCAAAAAATATTGTTTTGAATATTATAGTTTTTTGTTATTGGTCGGTTCAATTAATTCAATGAATAAGTTTTAATTTGAATAGAAATCCCTACCCCAGAAAGAGGGGTAGTTTTTCTAGCTCCACAGCATGCCACATCAGATAATCAATTTTCTTATTATTTATTTATCTTGTTTTTACATTTAACACTGTAATGATTCATTCGGTTTCTATCTCTCCAGTGTCTTCTCAATTAATAGCATTGTATCTTCTCAACTAATATAGCACTTACATGTAGAGAGAATATGAAAAGATTTCTATCCGTTTCTACACATATAGCGCAGGAGTAATTATGCATTTATATCATTCGGTTTCTTTCCATATTCTCTTAATTAGTACTTAATATATAGTTGTTGTGAGGAATATTAAGAGATTTCTTTCCGCCTTTATATTTTTTACAGCTGCTTGGCCTCTCAGCTCAACCACATATCATTTGGTGCCTCTACAACATGTTCTTTTACTGATTGATGATGATTGTAATCTAGGTAACATCATATACATTGTGTACTCTTTTATATTGTTATGATATTATTGTCTTTACACATGATGTGCGCTCTTTTTCATACAATTGTGTATTTCATCTTACCATACAGGAAAAAAATATATATATTTTTGGCAAATTACTTATATCGGTCATTAATAAATTAACCTGGTAAAATATAACAAAAATTATAAAAGAATGAAACTGTCTTTGTGCATAAATACTATGTCTAATATTTTATATTTTTTGGTCTAATTTTTATGTTTGGGATAAATATTTTTACCAATTTGTTCCCTGTGAGATTTATTTATTCTTATTATTTATTCCGCAGGTTTGTTAGGAGTGCTATTTCCAGAAATATAAATCTTCAAAGCAAAATTTTCTATCTAACACAAGTCAAATTAACGGAGGTTTCAGGTTTATATTTCTCCAAAGTTGTTCTCAGTAATACCAAATGTTTATACAACATTGTACATGTTTTTCAAATACTGTCACCATTCTTTTCTCATAAATAGTTTGAGATATTATCTCTTATTTATGCTTTTTAATAGTTCTTTTTTTATTCCGGGGCGAAGCCCGGATTCCAACTCTAGTAACAATAATGAAGAGGAAAAGAGAGATAGCAAGTGACAATTGACAAAATCACAAATGGAGATGCCAGTAAGAATCGGCCTTTGGTATAGTAGTTAAGGACAACGCTCTCCGTGTGAAAAGTCACGGGTTTGAAACACGTTAACTAAGTTAATATATATATTCATGGTTATAGACTTGTGTGATTAACATTTTGATGTATATTGCTTGATTGACCAAAAACACATTCTTGGTTTTATTATGCACCAAACCATGAGTTGTAGAGCATCATATATATTTCTTAGCGGTTTGTCCGTTTTACTGAATTATTTCAGTATGTTCCCTGAGAAGTCCATGTGATGTCTATTCGCATGAAGAAATATGAGTATATATATATGATGTTCGCTCCAATTGTACACAAAAATATATAAGAATTTTATATAAGGTCCTATATATATAATGCGTTCACTAAAATATATATAAATACGTTATTTTTCACATGAACACATGATATATAATATATAATATATCTGCAGAAGAGTACATGCGACTGCAATTACAAAATAAGAAAAATACTAATATAAAATTACAATACACAGGACATCTTCGTTGCCAGTAATTAATGTGGCCGCTAGTTGCAATTAATTGCACGTTAACTTTTTATCAGATTAATGATGAATTTTTTATCAGATTAATTCTTTTTTCTGATCTTTTCCCATATGTTTTAGAAAAAATATATACTTTGTGTAGGAAGAAAAGGGCCGGCCCTATATATTTGAACAGCACGTATAAGGCCGTAAATATTCCGCAAAAATTTAAGCTCTTATTGTAATAGAGTAAAACTATCGTGATATTAAACTCTTCCATCAGCACGCCTACAAAAACATATTAAGTTATTTTCAAATTTTAATTCATATGGCTCAATAAATTATTTACATTAAAATCTAATAAGGTACAATTTTTTTTCACTTTAATAAATTTAAGTATTTGTTTGAATTTCTAAAAGTGACTATACAATATTAACTGAATAATCAGCTTTTATGTATCACATTTAGAAAATCTCAAAACATATTTAAAACTTTTCAATAATAAAATAAATTTACATCCCTTAAGATTTTGATATATATAAGGAATTTATTAAACCAAATAAATTGAAACTTGTAAGTGATTTGAGATGTTTTTAGAGATACGCTCACTGAAGAACTCTGTCAGCATAAAGCTAACAGTAGTTAGTTTTACTCCCTATAATAAGCTCATAATAGTTTTACTCCTTATAATAACTAATATGGTGTTTATATTACTTTTGACTTCGAGGATGAGAATCTGTTGCTTCCATAAAAAGAAAAGTAGAGTCTGTTTTTCCGATCGGACGGTCGAGATCGATTACCGTACCGACATCAAAATATTTCGGTATTTGCTGCACCAATCTCAACCTTCTTCGGTGTTTCTTAACCTTCGGATCAAGAAAAGCAGGGCAAACAAAAAGCAGGTGATCTTTGATCCTACTTTTGAACTTCAAATGTACAACTTGGTCAGAGTCAAGTACACAGCATAATGTGTGGTGATCAATATGATGACGGTTCAGAATCTGTGAATATAGTTTATATATTAACAGCCCATTTGCTGTCAGAATTTGTGTAAATTTTATTTGAAAGTTGGTTCATAAAAAAAGGTCTAATAATTAAGCAAGTTGGACTTGTGGCGATTCCAAATATTAGGGTTTTAAGCACACGTGCCACCTTAAAACGAGCATTTCCAATAGACTTCCTAAAACACTTCTAAAACTAAAAATTGGGAATTAAGAAGAGAAAACCGTCTCCAAGAGATACCCAAAAGGCTATCCCTATTTTTAACACTCCCAAAACCAGAGCCAAATCTCCTTATTTTGGTGGCCTTTTTGGGCACTCCTAATCCAACTTCCCAAAACCAGACCGTTCAAATGTATTGGGATCCATATTTTGGCCCAATTTAAATGTATTGGGATCCATATTTTGGGAATCTGTTGGAGATTGAGGTGAAATTTGCTTCCAAAAAATTTAGGATAACACTCAATATAGATATATTGGGATCCATTTTTAGGAAGTCTCTTGGAAGCGGTCCAAATCCCTACAATAGAGCTGAGAATCTGTCAGGATTGAACTATATATTTCAATTTGCAAATTTAATACGAGATATTTATTATATATCTGTGGTGAATTTTGATGTTAATTTACGTTTTCCAAACACTATCAGGCAATGCTTTAATCTTTCCACCTCGACAATCCAAAGATTAATTAATTATGTCATGAGTTATTTATTAGATAAATCATAGTTTTTGCGCTTATATCGATTTTGGAGTCACCTATTAAGCAACTTGGAATAAATTTATTTTTGCAATGATTCGAATAATTGAAATAATTCCCAAAAGATTTGGTCATATAAATAAACACATAATTTGAACTTTATACATCTTTAAGAAATTGTAGGTTTCAAGATTCATTCCAACATGAATACCCGATTCATAAACAAAAGAAAAAAAAATTAAGAGAATATGGATAATTAACAACTAGCTTCCTCAAAAAGCAAAAAAAAAAAAAAAAAAAAAAAAATTGACAATTAAAATTTAAAATTTAAATATTATAAATTAATATAACAGTATTTATGAACATCTTTTTATATCGTAATTAATTATTTTTTAGCTTCGTGAATACATCTCCTAATTATCCGCAGTTAAATTGCTGCAAATTGCAAAAAATATTGATGCTTTTCTTTTGGACTATCAAACAGTGTTAAAACTTTATTTAATTCGCATGCACCCTAAGTGTGTGTTCGGTTGTCATGAGATTGTGCGGGATGAGAGTTAATGGGTATAGTAACCCACTTTGTTATTTGTGGGAACCTATACTCATAGATGTGCTTTCGGGTATACAAATATCGTCGTTAGGTGGTATCATGGGAAACTTAATGGAAAATCCTTGTTAATTTTTTTTTTTTTTGTAAAAAAATAGTTCATATATGTGTTTTATTTAATTCAAATCAAGAAACAGGTGTGTGAATCCTTTAAACAACATTTTAAAATTTTAAACCTTTTCTTCTATTATTGATTAGCACGTTATTATTATTATTATTATATTATTGTTATTATTATTATTATTATTTATTGCTATTATTATTAATTTATTATTGTTATCATAAAATTTTCTGTTTTTTATGCTTTCCCATGAATTTTTACCCAACAGAAATTAAAGTGAATATTTTCATAAATACATACATGTGAGATCTAAAATACAAACACAACTATTACATATTAATAAAATATTGTGAGCTATGAAGAGAGAACCATCCGATGTTGTTGGGGAAAAAAAAAATTAAGTTGGACTTGATTATTTTGTACCCACCATTTAACACTTGAATGGGAAAAAATTGTGGGAATTATAGCTCATTCCATTTTTCACAAATTGGCAACTGAACGGTCCAAATTTCCTCTCATTCCCACCAAAAAATGATTATCCGAAAAGGAGCCTAATAGTGGACGCGCTGAAATCTGCTACGATCCAAATTGCATTGTAGGACCCTCCCATCCCACTTTCAGGACGTGTTCGGATGGAGTGGGAATTGTGGGTAGAGATGGGATTTTTTACTCGATGGGTATTCCCATACACCGTTCGGTGGTCAATTTGCATGAGCGTGGGAATGGATTTTATACCCATTTTACTTCCCATCTCTATACAAATTGATGGGAAAAAATTAATTCAATGATACTCAATTATTTTCTTCCCATCAATGTTTGTTGCTCTTTTGATCCATTCCATATTATCATGTTTTAATTAAAACTTCCAAATCTAACTATAGTTTATATTATTGTTGTCACAACACACAATAATTATGATGATGATGATAAAAATAATAGTAATAACAACAACAATAATTACCCGAATAATTATTATGATAATGATAATAATAATAATAAATTTATTATTATAATAATTGTAATGATATTATTATCATAATTATTACATAAATTAATCATACAAATGGAAAATAAAATTCCCACAATAATTCCTATGGTGCATCCGAACGGTCGTTCACACATTCCTATTGTCAACCCTGTGAGTATGGGTTCCTAGATTTTGATAAGTGGGTTCCCAAATCCATAAAATCGCATCCCATATATTCCCATGACAATCGAACACGCCCTCAAAGGTTGAGATTATTTCAAAAAAATCCTCTCTAACAACTACAATTGTCGGATATGGATTGTTGGTTCCTCCAATCCGATTTGGATCGTAGCAGATACGGACTCAGCAATGGACTAGTGGAGTGATGTGAGTACGTATACAAAAAAACTATCACATTATATAATTCGCCAAAGATCTAATTATGGATTCGATCATTTGTATCAAATGTCAACGGTCATAAATTTCACTAACAGTCTATTAATTAATTAATTAATTAAATAAATTAATTATTATTACACAATGTGATTGTGATATGTGGCAAACACGCATTAGTTTTACATCATTTTTTCTAGTGAATTCTTAGTGCTAAGTCAATTGAGGGTGGAATTAATGATCTGTTTAATTAGTGTTTACCAGCACCACTCAAAAATGACCCCATTTTGCTGTCACGTGCATGCTAGTAACTGAGCTATATATTGTTCCAGTCAATTCCATAATCTTAATTAATACTTTCGCAAGCACAAAAAAAAGTTTCTGATTTTTTTAATTAATCACTAATATTAATTAAGAGATAGAAGAGCTTTTTACTGAATCGATTCTGTTAATAACACGATCTGAAATGATTAGTGATTCCAAGAGATATCAATCGAATAAAAGATTTTAGCCTTCCAGGTGTTAATGGATCTGAAACACAGTTTCTAGCACCGATCTAAAACTCCATGAAAAAATAAATTAGTCCAATTATTATATTTGAATATAATTAATTTAGGTTTTTTTGTTCTAAAACTTGTACATTTTATATACACAGAATTTATAAATTAAAAGGGTCCAATCTAAAAATATTCAATAAATTAACTACTCGCACACATAGTGATTTTTTTTTTTTTTTTGAGCAGACAGATCGAGATACTAGTATTAGCACAATAGTCAAACTCTATTAATTACATCACGTGCTTAACATAATGATGTATGTAGACTTACAAAATCTATAAGGAGGATAACTTTTATCACCAAATAAGAATTATTGCTCTTATCTAATCTATTATATCTCCTGAGTAAAATTACGGTGCTCCTAAGAGCACGGAGGCCTCCTGTGTTCCTAACTCAAAAATCATATTTAACCATCTCAAAATTTTGATTTATGGTTCTCATTAAATTATTTATATCACAATATCATAGGATACAAAAATTTTCTATTTTTTTTGAGTTTTTTAAGTATTTGTTTTGAATTTTGTAAAGATGACATAGTTTTATACATTATTTTATTATTATTTTTAAGCTATATTAAAAAAAAAATCTATAAGAAGTACTTAAAAATCTCAAAAATGGAAAATTTTTGTATCCTATGATGTTTTGATATAGAGAATTTAATGAGACCTATAAATCAAAATTTTGAGATGGTTAAGTATGATTTTTGAGTTAGGAGCATGGGAGGCCTCCATACCATAGTTTTACTCATATCTCCCTATTATATCTCCAATAAATATAAAGTAATAACTAGTGTCCACCATTTTCACCTATTCACCGGTCTATCGTATTTTCAATTAACATTTATATCTTTCCAATGAATAGATATTATTTTCTAGTGAACAGATACATAACAATTTCAGTAAACATTTATGCAACTGTGCTAAGTACATAGGAGCACGTGGTGTGTCGAACTGTGAGAGGGTGAATGAATGACCTGCTATATAGGGTGACTTTATATGTCTCATAAATATATTTTGAAGAGTTAATTTAATATCCATTTTCTTGTTTTCTTTTGTGTGTCCACATAATACATAAAAGGACGCTACTTTCATGCTCACACCCAGATAATTTTATCGGTTACAGATGAATCTCATAATGGGGTAATATTTACTTATAATCGTCAGATCGCAAATAAAATTTTTTAGTGAGAGTATTGGAATAAAATTCTACATTATTTAAAATAGAGTTCCTTTTTCAATGTAACATCGATCTCCAATAATAAAATGTAAGAGCTGCAAATGGTCTAATGGCTTAAGTGGTAGCTAACTGGTCATAGGTTCAATCCTCTATGGATACAAACTAAAAAGTTTCAATAAATCCGACGGAGTATTCCACTTTCTTCAAAAAAAAAAAAATAATAAAATGTAAGAGCCAGGGAGAGAGTTTCTCTCTTACTTCATTTAGAAACATGAAGATCTTGGCTTTCAAAAATGATGATTTTGTTGTCGGGTGCAGGTGCTCCAAGATGCCATGACGCTATATTAAAAAACCTTGCCACACGTGTCACTTCCCTAGTAGTTGTATATTTCAAATAACAAACACAACAAATTAAAGTTGGATTCACGAAAACACACCAAATAGAATCTTTCAGAAAGCAAGCAGGCAGATGGAGGAGAGTTGCAAATTGCAATTAAGTATCATTTGTTTTCTGTTTTCCTGAAGAAAAAGCCTTGCATAGTTAGTTGTATTCTATGCAAATCTGACAGCAAAAGCTAGCCTTTTTTAATTATCTGTGCTGTGCGTGCAAGTGCAAGAGCAACTCAGATGCTTTTTTCCACTTACAGCCACTCACTCAGCCAGCAAAAGCTAGATACATATACTTAATTAAACTAAACAAATTAATTAAAGACATCAACTTTATTTAATTTCTCCCTCTGAAGATCCACTTTTAGCACACTTTTGAATTTCTAACATCTCAAGATGGCCACCTGCGGTCATCAAATTGAGAAAAGAAAATCAGAAGAATATTGAATAGATTGTACTTTGAAATTCAGGATAAGGCCGGAGTAGAAAGGTTGAGGATAAATACCACATTATATACGATCATGATTATTAGTTTCAAGGATAATTATAGCGTATATTCGAACTCCCTAATATTTTATTCGGTGCCCAAAAAATTACTTTTAAGTCATAAATCTGTCTCATAATTATAATAGTACGCATGAAAGATAAATCTGATGCTAATAAATTAATTTTACCTTTTGCATAAATATATAATTTATACTGGCAGAAAGTCAGAAATTCGAGATATTTTAAGTAACAGAAAGTAAAATTGATGGACGTGGAAGTGGAGCTGAGTTCACTTTCATACCAAATGTACAAATTATTCTGTCATGGGCAGTTCTATACGTTGCCGTTAAATGGAATTCGGCCGTAATAATACAGAATCCTCATATTGGGCCTTAATGGGCTTCCTCCAACTTATACTGCCAGTACTAACTAAGCCCAATTAAATCTCACACGGCTATATATACTGCACCATTTTTTTCTGCCTTGTCTAGAAGCCCTTTCTTGCACAGTCCATCAACAAGAGTATTATTATACATCAGAATATCAGGTCTGAGCCATTTTTAGAGGTCAGGCAAATATGCAATGGAGGAGTTGCTCTGCTTTCTCAGTAGCTCCTTGCTACACAAATCAGTGTGGTGTAAGTCGCAACAGTTGGGGAATGACCAAGTGAAAGCATTTGGTCACACAAATCAAAGGCTTTACGGATCGCGCCGTCTTTGCAAAGACCATCATCAACAACAGTGTGCATGTTACAACGTCTGGTTTAACACCAGAGTCTTGAACTATCTTCTGAAGTAAGTCAAGGGCATTACTAGTCTGTCCTGTAGTGCAAAGCCCCTAATTAGAGTGGTTTAGGTCTTTAGGAGACAAGATCAGGAGTGCAGCTGGGGAATGTGTATCAGTAAAACTGAAGCGTATTTGGAGAATGTAAACTGGGGCTCCAGCTGGGGAACTCGTGTACTAGTTAATAAAATTGCTGAGCCACATCTCTATGAATGGCATGTACAATTCGGACCATTTCGTAAGATAATGTTTGAAGTTTAAGGTTCTGTTTCCATTCCATACAAAGGTGCCTTGCCTTGTTGGCAAAAAAAGCTACTATATTATGTTTAGTACTAGACAATTTCAGATCATTTTCAACTCATTCGACTAAATGAAAATTAACTTTGGTACGTCTCCGTCATATCCTAAATTCTTCGTAACTAACCTGTAAAAGCTGGAAGAAAAAAAAAAAAATACAAGAATATTTTATTTTACACCATAAAATGTCACCTACGTTGCATACAAGGGAACAAGAATACATAGTCGCTCTTTATTGCTCGTAGCTACTCAAATACAATTTACTCCAGCTGATATATAATATAAATATATAATTAAACATAATATAGGTTCATGCTTCGAGGGAAGTTTTGGCAAATACTCGACATGACAAAAACAAAGAATGTTCTACAAATACGAGGAACTGCAAACAATTTTTACGTACAATAAATTTACTCAACGTGCTGTGCTCTCAAATTACACAGCTGATCAATTACACAGCTGATCAAGCAGCAACCTTGCTAAAGAGAAGTTTCCGGATCTGCAGCAGGAGAAATAATTCAACATCAGCAAAATCAGGAGTGTACTTTCCCAAATTTAAAATGCAAAACAGAATCCAAATGGGTTTAGCTTCAAGACCCCAGTTGCATCACATATGCAACTGGTTAGTCCTCACGATTAATAAAATCACATATCTAGCTAGCTCGGAATCTTAAGGCTATCGGTGTTACAGGCATTTCAAAAGGGCCACTAAATTGTCAAGAGAATTCAAAAAAGAACTCTACTGTTGGTACAATTAAAGAAAGTTCCAGTACAAATTCATACCATCAAACTGGCTATCAGCAACATAATGGAATACAAATCATGATGCAAATAATGTCGTCTTATTATTGTCATAAATAAACATAACAAATTAATTAAATACAAAATATTAGCGTCTAAAGTTCTAAACTACTGAAAAGGAACTTCTAACAACTGTAAGAAAATTTATTTGCAGAATAACTGGTCATGAAAGGTTATGGTGAAATGGTCTCCTACTACCGCAATTCAGTTGTTGTAACTATTGAACTTTCCAAACTAATTTGGGCCCTTCGTAATTTCCTTTACTGAGTTTGCATTCAGTCTGTCATCCCCAATAATGGAAGCATTTATAATTGGGCTCTCAGGTGAGAAGTGAGAGCATCCTGGACGTTTTAGAAATCGTGTTTTAGATGATAACCTATACAGACCCAGGTTCGATGATAACATGCAAACCCCAAAACCATCTTAGATCCTTAATAATGATTGTGTCAACTCATCACAGTGATAAAAACAACTTGTTACAGTGATAAACACAGCAACAGAAATCAATGAACCTGTGTCGAGCATTTGAATGGATTGCCATTACAAGAGCTGAATAGCTGATAACTACGTAAAGAAATGCATGCAAGGTGAAAAGAACATACCTCAGGCAACTTTTTGCGGAAGATAACCTCAAGACGTGCATCAAGTGTGTTCTCGCACACTATCTTACCATCTTTTGAAGCCAATACCACACCGCCGGAACTTCAATCACGAAAATACAAACAATTGGGAAATAAATAACATGCACACAAATTAGCCTTGTAGTATAATTTCTATTGAAATATATATATGCGAAGACATCAAATATTGACAAACATAAGATATATACTTTGATGGCCAACTGAAGTATCATGTTATGAAAACTTAAATAAGAGACTTATTTTCCTATAAGGCTCAATTAAGACTTTAACTAAACAACTAGATCTAAAATTTAAACTCAGTCAAGAAAAAAAAAAATTCATATAAAACAAAGGAAGCACCCAAATAATTTAACGATTCATCAATTGTTTTGCTTTTCTGAGGCAATTGCTGATATCCTTTGCTATTGGGTATGATATCAATACAACCAAATAAAAAAACTTAAAGTGTGGTTTGTTGGAACATGGGAGGACCTACCAGAAGAGACCATGGGAGTGATGGTGATGGTGCTCAGGACCAGGTGGGAGGTAGACATTTTCATCAACAAAAATCTCAGGAGGAGCCACCTTGGCTTTCTCAGCATATTCATTCTTGGCTGACTCTAGCACCTCCTCCAAATGGTGCTTGTCTTCCTTGCGGCACCGTAGCAATACAGCTGGTTCCTTCAACCTCAAAAGGCTCTGAATCAAGTGATTTACAGAATAAGATGACACTGATGAACAAAAGCTTGAGATATACAGAGTAGATATTGAAAAAACAAAGAACAATATCTTTCACTTTGGTTTTATGGTTTATAGCAGACCTCAGAAGCTAATAATATTCCAACCAAAACAAGAGATTGAAGTCCTTTAGAACATGACCAACACAAAAATAAAAGTATGAATTGATATAAGAACGGGCATTATTACCTGAACTATGAGTTCCTTGATGAGGTGTTGGTAAAAGTTAGAGTGGTGACCAATGTGGAGGAACTCGAGCAAATGGTGATGGCCTTTGCTCACATTCAGAAGGGACTTCACAGCTTCCTCTTTCATGTCGTTTACCAAATCATCCTGTGCTTGGAGCACCTTTATTCTTGATGCATTCAGTTGCATTGAGTATTCACTAGATAAAAGAAAAAAAGAAAAATCAGAGATGAAAACAGAACAGTGCAGGTCTGCAGGAACATTTTAGGTACTATTCTATTTGCAATAAATTTAATTTAAGCTGGCTTTGATCTAGCTACGATAATACAATTGAGGGTGACCAAAGCAACACTAGGTTTGATTGCATCATATGTCCTCCAACAGATGAGAGTGATTAAAAAGAAAAAGAAAAATACATTTGTGAAAAGGAAATAAATACTGGAAAATTCCATTAATTGCTTAAGGCTAACTTAAGGCTGGGTACAGAAGGAGTATATCTAATCTAAGAGAAAACAAGTTTATTAATCAAGATTCAAGAGTCAAGACAAGGCCTTATTTGATACTTTCAATTTTTCTTATAGAAAATGCCAAAATGGTAGAAGAAGAAATCATCAGGGAAAGCCCTTCTTTATTTCTGGTCTAGTTTCTGTGATTGCATTTACCCCTAATTTGGAAGAAGTAGAAAGTAACCACAGTCAAATAACATAAAATCATAAGAATAAAAAAAAAAAAAATTATTATAGTTGATAAAAAGTATTCACAATTTAAGCGAATGAAATAAATTACCAATTAATATTATTTATTACACTATTATTATTGAATCTAACTATTCTTGGCCTTCTTTGAGTCTATTTTGTTCGGTAATTTTCTCACTCAAAAAATCATCTTTAAACCTTTTTTTAGAGAAACCTAACGCTTGTTCTGCTATGGATTGGATGAAATATGAGCCGTTCATTTTTCATAATCGAATGGTCATGATATATCTTTTACATACAATTAAAAAAAGACATGTTTGATAAGTAGTCAATTCAAAATGAAAGGTTGCTTAACTGATCCATAGCAGAACCACTCAAAATTTAATATACCAAACACCATCTAAAGTAAGAATTAAGCACACAAGTGCACAACATGACATCACTAGTAAGCAATGCCTTAAGGAAGAAAAAATAAACAAGTTATGACACTTGAATGTCAAAATAAAGATGCAACTAGAAAAAGTGTTGGGTTAATCAAGGTTGGTCTGATAATTGAGTAAGATCAAAATCATGAATAGGCCAAAAACTGCAAGACTAATAAAAAAGATAAAATAAGAATCATGGACCTGAACTTGGTAATTATCAAGGCCGGCTAAATGAGGTCGATTTCAGGATGAATAGATTACCATGATTAGACAATTAATCTAACTAATTCCTTCAAGTTGAACCATTTTAGAAATAGGTAACCATGTCAATAGAAAGACTATAAATGGATACAGTTAGTACATCTTTTTGCGAATCTCGACTTGCTTCTCCTTCTTCTCATACTCCTGTCTGATCTTCTTCTTCTCGGCCTCCACCAGCTGCAACTTCTCTATATTGAATTCCTACAAAATTCCCAAACAAAGAGATAAAATTAACAGATTAAAGAACAGGCAATAGAAGCTAGAATTTCCCTACATGTGAGATCATTGCAAGCAACTGATAACACCAATAAACACAACAAAGATCTGGATACCTACCTAAACACCAGCTGCCCCAATTCAATCCTCATAACCTATCCACACGCCAATTCCTTCAAATTGACAAAACAAGCAGATCCTAATTCCTAACCATTTGACTACACTTTCAGAACTACAAATCTCACAACAGTTCATGCAATTGAAGTGACAGTAGATCTTAGAGCACACAAGCGAGAGACACAGAGAGGGATGTAATGAAAGGACCTATACCTCTTCGGCGGAGACGGAGATCTCGTTGGCCTTCTCCTCGGCCTCCTGGCGGATGAACCGCACCATCTGCTGTATCTGCTTCGACACATCGGCGTCGTTCATCTTCGCTCCTCCTCCTCCTCCTTCCCGATCCCACGGCTGCGATCGATCGTCCCTCCGTCCGTCGGAGAGGGGCAAATGAATTATTGAGATGAGAAGTTACTAGAGAAGCAATGAGAGTGACGCACTGGTAAGGGACTAAACGAACACCAACGAGTAGAGAGCTGGAGACAGTAGTGAATTCATATCCCCTGCTGTACCGCATTGTGCAGTTCACAATATTAGCCGTTGGATAGCCATAAGATTCGTTCCAGCATGGATCTTGAGATGACCCAACGGCTGACGTCGTGAACTGCACAGTGCAGTAGTCAGGGGATGAGCACTCGACAGTAGTAGGCTCAGTGGATTTCACATCCCCTGAAGTACTGTATGATGAGTCCATCATGGGGACCGTTGGATTGTTAAGAGATGGGGTCGGCGCAAATCTTAAGTCAATCCAACGGTTCTTATTGTGGACTGCAGCATACAGTACTAAAGGGGATGAGCACTCGCGGTTCAGTGCAGTTACCTCGCTTTCACGGTGCGCATTGAGTGCCGAAGACCGGGTGTAGTTGATGACGCCGGGAACTGCGCATCAAAGATCTGGTCGCATATGGAGTTCTGGACCTTGTTTTTATTATTATTTATTCCTTACTAGAGCTGTAACTCCGGCTTCGCCCGAAATATGATAACAAATAAAGCTTATAAATTAAAAATATTTATTTTAAAAATAGAACATAATTTTAAAATTTTTGATGTGAATAATAAAGATGATGATATAATAATTTATAAATAATAGGCACATAAATGTTAGACCACTTTAAGAATTAAATTTTGTTTTAGATATATCATATCATCTTATTAAATAGAGAGAGAAAATACATATAAACCATTGGATCAAAGTAAATGAAGACATTTAAACAAAATCAATGGTTAATGATATTGATGATGTGGCATAGTTGAGGTACTTGAAGAGCTACACCTCTTTCTAGTTTATAGATTTATTTATTTGTTTGGCGGGATTAAATAAAAAAAAAATCTTGATTTTAAATTAATAAATTATACTGGAAATAGTAAATTTATGATGATTTTTTGATGTCACAGCATATGGAGAAATTTCCTAATTCCTACTGGACCAACACGGAACAGCTCAAAACATGCATTGTGTTGTCTGATCTCAGATGTAATCATGTAAGGGTGGTTTCTTTGAGGACCACTAAGTTTAATAATTTTGACACATTTTATAAATCAATGCATTTACAAAAAGAGGAGGGATCCATTGACAATGGTTATCTTAACAATTTTGACAATTGTAACCTTCAAAATTTTATAAAATTCATAAAAAAATCTTAAAAATAGAAAAAAGTTTCCGATTATATTCAATTTAAGCGATATTTGATAACTCTTTAAAGATCTTTTAATTACAACCTTTAAAAAATATACAAAATTTTGATAAGGCATAAAATGATGTTCAAATTGATTGAAATTTGAAAAATTATCAATCTATAAATTAAATAATGCATCCATAAAACTTTTTCCATTTTTAATATTTTTTATGAATTTTTACAAATTTTTTAAAGATAACCATTGTTAAGATTGTCAAAATAAGCATTGTCAATGGATCCCTCTTTACAAAAAGGGAAACATTGCAAAAATATCCGATTGATTTTGTTTCAAATTAAATACAACCTAGAGTATTATTTCATAATTTATATGAATATATCAAAATTATAGCATAGAGTTTGTAATTATACACATTTTATTGAGATTGATGTAATTTCAATTAGCACTCAAGTTATATTATATGCCTTATTAACATAATCAGTCTCTGTGAGTTTTTCATAATTTGTTTCTGGATTTCTTTTTTCTTTCAAGAATTTAGATTGCCAAACTTTATGGTTTCTTATCCTCATCTAATCATCTTAATATAAAATTCCAGTTAAGACTGCCTCTACAACAAGCAGATTATCATTTTATTTAATTATATCCATTTCATGTTTATAACTGCGGCGCCCATATTTAAATAAAAAAAAACAAAACCAATCATTAACTTATAATAATAACGTAAGAATATAAAATAAAAAAAATCAGAACAGAAACATTCTCCATTCAGTCTTCAAAAAAGAAACCTCTTGGTTTCCTTTAGCCGAAATAACTGAATACCGGCCCATAAAATCATCTATCACCCGGGCTTTAACAAAGCAGGCCGGACTGTTCTGATTCCGGAGTTTGGATGCAGATCCAATTCCTACTCCAAAGTCCAGATGGCCCTAATTAATTAAGGGAGATGATAATTGTCCCATTAAAATCCCCCTAATCCATCTTCTAATGTATTTTTAGTTGAAAATCCTTTTTCAAATACAACAAATCATTTTTACTGATCGCAAATCACATCCTCAATCATGCAAAATACTCATTCATGTACGATAAAAAGATAAAAAATAAGAAAAATTTACTTAAAATTTTATGAGAGTATGAAAAAGAAAGATAATATTACAAATATTAGTTTTGGAAATGATAAGAGCGAAAGTTAAGAAAGTTAAAGATGACAGTGAAAATGAGAAATTATCTTTGCCTCCCTTAATTACATCTCTTATCCATTTCTAAACTAAATTGGTAATATTTTTTCTTTATTTCTCATAATATCATAAATTTTGAGTGAATTTTTTTTATTCTTGATCTTTCTATTGTATATATATAAGTATTTTGTTCGATTGAGGATGTAAATTGCAACCGATAAAAGTGATTTGTCGTAATTGAAAAAGAAGTTTTCCCCCCGTTTGGCAAGTGTAGTAAATTAAAGCGGAGTAAAACGTTAAATCACCTTAAATCAGCGGTGTTTGGTGGTAGTGAAGTAAATAGATGAAGTAAAGTTGATGTTATATGTAAAAGATATAAAATATTGGTGATTTAGTTTACTACACGTATATAGCTGCGTTAACTTACTACACCTTAAATCACTTCTATTTAGTGACTTAAAATTGATTTAAGAGCTTAAATCAATTTTACTACGCCTACCAAACGCATGGTTTAACTAAAAATGTATTGAGGTGCGGTTAAGGAGGTCTTTAAGGGGTACAGTTATTAACATTTCTATTAATTAATTAAATCTCTACCTATCGCCTGTCACATCCTCCTCGCACCGCGCGCCACGTCAATTCGTCATCAATTGGTTCTGAAAATCAGAAACTGATCAGCAACGACGTCCCAAACAGCGAGCAGTGAGCCCAGCGGATAGACCGACAGATGGTGGTTCCTTTGCTTGCTTTAAAGTTGTCTTAAGCAAGGCCACTCGTTCGTTCCCGTCTGCTGCTGATGATGAGTCATTGCTGCGTGCGTGCGTGCGTGCGTGCGAGGCCGTGAGTCACCCTGTGTAACTTGGACACGTCGGAGGCAGTCACGGCGCGTCACATGGGCTTCCCATCTTCGGAAGTTGGGACTCGTCAGAGTCATCAGACATTCAGACCCTCACCCTCCCTTGGTGTGTCCTTTTCATGGTTGGGTGGTCACTCTAGTTTAATTTGGTTTGTCCACCTCATCGGCTCCATCTTTGTATTTATTTTTATTTTTTTTTGAAGAGTTGATAGAAACTACCAACATACATCGGCTCATCCTTGTCACTTTCACCGTGTTTGGTTAGGGTGTAAACGAGGAATAACCTCGTTATGTAGCACTTATAGAGCCAAATAGGATTAAAATCGTGCTACATAAAACGATGTAGTGAGTATTTACAGCTCCTTTATTTAAAGAGCCTGAGAGGTGGTTTAACTTATTCACAGTGCTTTAACATTTCGTGCGTCCTACAAACCAATACAAAACAAATATTTTATTAAGAGGAGTGATTCATTGACATGCTTATAATGACAATCTTGATAATGAAGATTTTAAAAAATTTATAATAATTCATAATAAATCTTAAAAATGAAAAAACTTTTATGGATGCATTCTTTAACTTATAGATTCATGGTATTTCAAATTTCAATCAATTTGAACATTGTTTAATAGTTTATCAAAATTTTACACATATTTTAACGGTTGAAATTTAACGAGCTTTAAAGAGCTATCAAACGTCACTTAAATTGAATATAATTTGAAACATAATCAATTTATAAGTTAAACAATATCTCTATAAACCTTTTTCTATTTTTTAGAATTTTTAACTATTTTTATAAATTTTTCAAAATCCCTATTATCAAGATTGTCATTATAAACATTGTCAATGGATCTCTCCTCTTTTATTAATTTCTTCCATGCTTTCTCTTTTCTTGGGACCTCCATATCCCACACCATTATTGCTCTTCAACTTTTTTTGGTTGGATGAAAAAAATAAACATTTGGCTATAAGCCTAGGGAGCAGATGCCTATAACGACATTGAATTGGTGCATTTTAATGCTTCTAAGAAACTCGTCTCGTTCTCCTCTTTCTAGTGACATCTGTCTAGGATATATTATTAGCTCGATTTTTTGAGTTTTGGTTTATGATGAAGAACTCAAAGCAGTATAGCAGAAGGGTCCGGAGGGGATACCCACTAATTAGAGGTGGCAAAAGTTGACCCGACCGAAATAGTCCGCCCAATAAGCCCGATGACCAAACCCGACTCAGATTTGTTAACTTATGAAAAATGAATCAACCGAACCCGTAATTGACCGAATCTGAAAATATCCGAATCCGAAGAAACCCGCAAATATTAAGAATCTGAATACAAATTATCCGAACCAATGCAACCCGTTACCCTATAAAAACCCAAACCCGAAGCGATCCGGATTCATGTGACCCTAAACCGATAATTATCTGAATCTAAATCAACCCGAACCGAGAGTGATTAATACCCGAGATGTGATAAAAGTATGAATTAATTGTTCAGTAATATTATTACTTATGAAATAAGCTCACGTATAAAATAGCTGAATCAGTTATGATATTTTAGACATTTGTTTGAATTTAAGATTCGTAAACCCAAATAAAGACCCGATAAGACCCCGAAAGGTATGATTTGAATCATATATTTATAATATTATATGCAAAAATTATTAGAGGGATCGATAAATTAATAAGTTAACCCGAATAAAGACAAAACCCGACCCACTCGATTTGTATCCGGAACCCGCACCTCAAATATCCGTAACCCATATAGGCCCGATTAAGAAGAATCCGGCACCTGAGCCAACCCGTATCCAGATTGGCCCGAAAACCAATAAGATCCGAACCCGCAAATCCGAGCAATATAGTTGTCCCGACCCGTCTTTGTACCGAACCCGAATTTAATCGATCCGACAGAGTCTGAATCCGATACCTACCTGAATTCGAAAGCAAACCGAATCTTAGTTTATCCGACCCAAATACAACCCGACCCGCCCGATTTGCCAGGTCTACCACTAATGGGCACCATTAATGGTACA
The DNA here is from genome assembly GCA_030179965.1 of Cyperus esculentus. NCBI lineage: Eukaryota > Viridiplantae > Streptophyta > Magnoliopsida > Poales > Cyperaceae > Cyperus > Cyperus esculentus. The sequence goes on along the minus strand of JASGLE010000025.1, from coordinate 1,530,942 downwards.
CACTAAATCGTGACCATCGATTGAAATCTTTTCTTGAGAATTCGTGCGCACCCAATTCACTCTCAACTGTTAAGAAATCTTATTTTAATGATAACTTGGCTCTTTCTCCGAGACTACAATAGCTGGTTATTATTTTACCCTCAAAAAAAAAAAAAAAGCTAGTTATTATTATTATTTTTTTTTTTGAAGAAAAACAACTAGTTAATAATTGGACCTATGTTGTTTCTGATGGGCTATGAGGTTGGAACATGACGAATTGACGGAGAAGATAATTATGGCAAATATTCGGCGTATATTAATACTCAATAGCTAGTTATTATTTGGTTACTTGATGCTTAATCACCAATGTCTGCCAACTGCCCTTGTTACAATATATATATATACTCAAAGTTAGACTATTATACTAACGTTAACATTTCGGATTTTATATTATCGTGTCCGAAATTACGGTTTATGGTGCTCAATAAATTCTTTATATAAAAATATTGGGGTATACAAAAATTTTTCATTTTTAGAGTTTTCTAAATATTTGTTTTGAATTTTAGAAAATAGCATGTACAAACATTAATATTTTATTAATATTTATGAGTTATTTTTTACAATTCAAAACAATTACTTAGAAAACTCTAAAATGAAAATTTTTTGTATTCTTCAATGTTTTCATATAAAGAATTTATTGAGCACCATAAATCATGATTTCGGACATGATAACATAAATTTTGAGGCGTCAGCATTTCGCTCCGAAATGCTAACGTTAATATAATAGTCTAACTCTATATACTCGATGCTTATTTAGAATTTTTTTTTTGAAGTGGGCTTATTTAGAATCTTAACTCAAAATGATTTGATGATAAAAAAGGAGTTTGTTGATGCGAGTCACCGAAGAACAGAGAATAATTTTATGGAAGCTTCATTTCATTTAGTTAGAAAATTGAAAGTGAATTGAATGAGATTGTGAATGAAAAAACAAAAGTTGACAAGAAAAATATTATAAGGATGCAATATGCCGTATCCATTTGTACACATCCTCCAACGTACTGCACAATTGCATTGTGCAGTTCACAACGCTAGCCATTGGATTGTCTCGAGATGCGTTCTGACACGAATCTTGAGACAATCCAACAGCTGGTGTCGTGAACTGCATAATAGAGTACGTTAGGGGATATTAATTTTAAAGGGCCTCTTGAGCTTCGCTTTTAACTGTTGGAGTATTGGAGAAAGAGCCAAGTTGCCATTAAAATAAGATTTCTTAACAATTGAGAGTGAATTGGGTGTGCACGAATCTCAAAAAAAGATTTCAATCGATGGTCACGATTTAGTGTGCACCATTAATGGTGCCCATTAGTGGGTACCTCCTCCGAACCCATAACAGAAGAGGTTTCATATAGCCTCACCATTTTCATATATTTAAGAAACATCTGTTTTCATTCACACTAACATGCCCGCAATTGTTTTACCCAGTGATATAGACATATTGTTCCTCACTTCATAACCAAACAAGGATAAATTTTGGTAACATAACTTTAAATATGAAATTACGGAGGCAGAATTTTAAGACTCAACCAAACACGGTGTTTGGTATTTGATTTCTGATCCAGCCGCTGTGTTATGAAATTATTACAGTGTTGTATAATTGTATCTTTTTAGTTTGCCATCGGAAGTTGCTCCTGTACATAATAAGCGGTCCACTACTTTTTTTCAAAATTAATGTATAGTTATGTTACTTATATGAGTATATCTGACTTTTAATCAATTGACACATGTGGCGAAATCTTGCTACGAAAGTACAAACTGGTTACTTAAAAAAAAGTACAATAATGATTGAAAATTATTACAGAGAATGAAAAAAAAAACAAAACCATTAATTAGTAACTTATTATTCATATTAAATATTAAATAAATAAATTATTCAAACTAATTAATTACTCTACTATAATACTTATTTTATAATATATTGTGTATTGTATTTTATACAAATGACTCTGAATATATACTTTATTTATTTATAAAATATGAGTTAATACTAAGTAGCTTTGTTAACCATTTTTCCTTAGAAATAATTATCAGAGAGAAATTTGATCTACTCAATGTGGTGTATTTAGAATATTATTTTTTGTAAAATCTAACAATTTGTCATGAATTCAATATATAGATGTATCCGAGAGACACTTAAGTGACCTTCCTAATTTAATGTTGCGGCATAAACGGAAAATCTGAAATTATGATGAACATCTAAATCAGGACATGAATACATACAAAATGAAAGTTATTCATCATCATGCTAACCAAAATTTAGTACAGACAATATAATCTAATTTAATAGCCCACTGCCCACATGAGATTCCTTGTGGATTTGATTAAAATGCATCTTGACAAATGACATCTAGTTAAGGAGATAATATCCCTTAATAGAAAGAGAAAAGGTGTGTACATGTACATTTTTTTTTTATTAGGACATGAATACATACAAAATGAAAGTTAATCATCATCATGCTAACCAAAATTTAGTACAGACAATATAATCTAATCTAATAGCCCACTGCCCACATGAGATTCCTTGTGGATTTAATTAAAATGCATCTTGACAAATGACATCTAGATTAAGGAGATGATATCCCTTAATAGAAAGAGAGAAGGTGTGTACATGTACATTTTTTTTTTTTATTCACAACGGCCCTTAGGCGATGTGTAGATGTACATACAAATGTTATGGATAAAGGTCAGGTCAGGTCGGGAACTAGTAATTCAATTGTGTCCCTAAATCATGGCATGAGACACTGATAGCCTGCTGCCTGAAACTAATCAACAACGTACAACTTGATGGACTTTGTCGTTGCGTACTCAGCATTAATAGTACAAAATTACAAAGCCCCAGGAGGATGACACTCTGTGCACCGATTACAACAGGAAAGGAACACGCACATATTATTTGCACGTTATAATTGCATCCAACAGTGAGGTATCAGTACTGGAGACATCCAGTCCCGTCTCGAATGGAGATGTTAAAGGCAGAGGAGACGTGCATGTGTATCCATTTTTATCGAATCGAACAGCAAATCCAACCGGGTCCCAACCGAGAAGAACGGCGCCGTGTACGACAGGACAAAGAGTCTCGTGGACGAATCTGCGCCGTTGGATTGGGGTTCGAAAGGAGGAGGTTTGATGTGGCTGGTGATCTCAGCTCCTGGCCTGTTGTACTGCATTATGCAGCTCACAGCGTTAGCCGTTAGATTTTATTAGATTCGTGCCAGAGCGGATCTCGAGATGATCTAACGGCTGCCGGAGAAGATGGGTTGGGTTAGGTTCGGTTCGGACAAGTTGGTTGAGCTGGTCCAACTTGAACCAATCAGATTTGCAATGCCATAACAAGAAATTTTGGTGTCAAAATTAAATAATTACTATTTTTTTTTTTTGATCTTTAAAGGACTGGTACTTTTTTTTTTTTTTTTTTTGAAGAAAAGAGACTATTATCACATTGACAGCTGCTGTCAACATTTTAAAAAAAAGGGGGCTACTACTTTCATTCATCAATTTCAGTTTCGTACTTTTTCATCTGTTCTAGTCTTCTAGAAGACTAAAAAGACATTTTTTATGAACAGCACCTTGTGAAACAACATAATTTATTGTATAAAATAAACAAGAGCTCGGTATGAGTTATGAAAGTAACGACTAGATAACCAGAAATTATTTTTTGATTTAATCCGCAGCATCAAACGTCAGATGGAGCTTCAATTGGCCGTCAAATTGACAGATGCAATTAATACGGTGTAAATTTGACTAATGTAAAATTGTCATGTAGTAATAGCGGATTTAAGGGTGAGATTTAGAAGTTGTTGAATCCTAGATTATAAATGTATAATATATTAATCGTGCACAATTATATATAATTGCATTTTAAGCAAGCAATCTCCACGATTTATGTTGGAACGATAATATAAGAGTCGTAGGTAGCAACCACTTTTTATATCTATTCACCGGTCTACCGAATTTTTGATGAATAAATATCATTTTTCAGTAAACATTTATATCTTTTCTATTAACATATATCATTTTCTAGTAAACAGATATACACTACGGTTTTCAGTAAACATTTATGCAACTGTGACATGCACATATATGTGTTAGATTGTGAAAGGGGGTGGATGTGTGACTTACTTTATAGGTGGACTCTACATGTTTTCCATATAAGCTGAAATGTTTTTTTGATATTTTTTGAGGAATCTTCATTTTGTTAAAGGAATTAAGAATTGGTTTTGTCCCTAAAAAAAGCCTACATGTTCGATTTCAAAATTCCCATAAAAAAATATATTTAAAGTTGCTATATATTGAGTCGTTGGCTTGTCTAATCTTGTTATAAAAAATGTATATGCATAATGAGTCATCTACTAGACTACTATATCGCCGCACATAATGACCAAGAGAATTCAAATTTAAAAAATGAAATAATCTACTAGGAATAGAGGCTAAATGCACTGTTTTAATAGAAAATACTATTAATTGTACTCTAACCTTACTCATCGTACTATAGTAATTAAGGATATAAGTTCAAGCTTGACTAACCCGATCGAATAAGTGCGGATTTTTATTTAAATTAATTAGGTATGGATTGAAATTTGAGCAATTTGATGATCAATGTTGGCTTACAGATTTTGTAAAAATTGTTAAGTATAACCGACCCGACAAATATGTCTTCAATTTTTTAAAATGATTTATTATTTTCTAAATAAGTCGTCATATCTTTATTTTATTTTTACTTTTAGTCAGTTGTATAAATGTACATTGATTTTTTTTTTTTTCATAATTTAGTTTTACTTACATTTTCTTATTATTAATATTTCAAATTGAAATTGAAATTAAATGTTTTTTTTTCACTCGTGTGAATTTTTGATATCGCCCTTCTCATAATTTTTCCAAAACGGTACTATTATCAAATTGTAGTTTAAAAATATAATTTACTTTTAGAGTAGAGAGCAAATCTATTGACTAAAAAACTTGTGGGATGGTATAACTCAATTCTTTGTCCTTCCCCAATTTGAAACATGGTAGAGAAAAAAAAATATATAATTCGATCTGCGACGTGTTAACTTAGTCAATTTTATTTGAACGATTGAGACCGAAAATTCAAAATTGTTTGAAAACTTTGAAAATAAAAAAAAAAAAAATGTTGAACGTTAAAGCATGAACACGATTTTCTCTTCCTTTATGTCTTGACCCAACATCGAGCATAACCCTATACAAAACATATACCTGTTCAATTTGGAAGAAGACCACTATTACTTGCCGTTCATAAAATCCGAAAACAATATCAAACTTATCCAATCTTTTTTTTTTTTTCTCAAGTACGCAAAATTATATAAATCATCTAACTCACGCAAGGGAAAACAAAAACAGATAACCCCAAAATCCCAATTGCCCACCAGGGCTGACGTGTTGGCCGTGCCCAAATATCTATACGTGACGAGGGAAAAAGGAGCACAAAAAGTAAAGCCAGACTATGCAAATTAAAATAAAAAAAAGCTGGCGTGTTCACAATATTTGGCGAGCTGCAGGACCATTCAGCAATACACAACAAAAGAGAAAGTAAAAAACTAAAAAAAAATAAACGGTGTTTGTTTGTTGGTTTGTTTTATAAATAAAATAGGAGAGATTATTCTTGTTTCGGTTAATTTTCTCCTTTATCCATTTCAAATTAAATATGTAATATTCTCTTTTTTCTTTCACACTCTTATAAAAGTGAATTTTTTTTATACTTTATCTTTCTACTGTACATGTATGAGTATTTTGTATAATTAAAGACGTGAATTGTAATAGGTAAAAGTGATATGTTGCATTTAAAAAAAAATTTCAACCAAAAACGTATTGGGAGATGGAGATGGATAAGACAAATTTTTTTTTTTTAGATTTAAGTGGATATTTTCCACTCTCTCCTATTTATTTTTAGAAAATTTATTATTTTATGTATATGGAGGATTGAATTCATGATCTCTTAAAAGTCATCTTAGTTAGTTACACTTGAGCTATCAAACTATTTGCATAAGATAGATTTTTTTTTTTTTTTTGAGAAATTGACAGTGGAGCGTAAGATAAATTTGTTAAACGGACAATTATCACCTCCCATACAAATAAAATACATAAAATAAATCGGGATAGCACGCGGGATCTGCAGATCGATCCGCCACTCCACGTCACCCACTCCCGGACTTGAACTGCCATTCCAATGGGCTTGAGTCTTCTTATCCCCAACATCCATCTGCACCCATCACAATCTACGCTTCCCTACACTACGCATTCGCCTCCGGGTGAGGACCAACCGGGCGGCGGCGTTAATGGAAGCATGTGGGTTCCGTAAGTAAGTGGAAGTCGGAGGGAGGTAAAAAAAGATCTGGGTTTGAATTGGGACGAGTGGGCCCCGCCACCGGAGATGCACACGTCGGCCACATGACTAGGGCACCAGCTGGGCCCTTGGGAAGTGTGTGATATTACCCTCTGCAATTATTTTATTGTTGGGGCGTGACACGTCCTTTCGTATGACAAATAATTATCCGGAGATTAGTTTTTGAGTTTACTGTTTAGGGAGTTAATGGAGTGGATTGTTTGTTTAATACATAAACAATACTTTAGTTATTTAGATATTTGTTTATTTCCTCAAAAAAAAAAAAGATATTTGTTTATTTATGTATTGTTGTTCTTCTTAAATATTAATATGAAATATTTATTAAGCGAGCTCTCAATATTATATATTCAAGCCCATTTTTACTTTATTCCAAATATATATATTTATTACAGGGACTATAAAACTTACGTAATGAAATTTTTTAACCTCTAACATCTGTTTGATTGATTTACTCATTATATTATATAACATAGCGATACTTTATTTGTTTGATTTTTATTTATTTATGTATTGTTCTGCTTCTTCAATCTTAGTAAGTTAATATAAATCATTATTAAAAGAATTCTCAATGTTTATATATATCAAGCCTATTTTATACTTAATTTCAAATATATTTATTATTGGGACTATAAACTTTAAATAATGAAATGTTGCCCACATATAAAACCTACAACATCTTTCTGAAATACTTGAATCATAACACATTACACAGTCTCTATGTACAGTACATCTCACAAAAAACACCACATCTATGCTTTTCAATTGTTTAATTTTCTTACTTTTAATATATACTAAAGTAATAAAAAGGACAATTTTATAAACTACCCTACTTTTTTAAATCATCAAACAAAATACCCCTCCTCTAAATTTATTAACAAAATACCCTTGTGGGACCATACACCACTCATTCTTTTACTCTCTTTTCCCTTCCCTCTCATTACTTCCAACTATTTCAACATTTACTCATTAAGATTTTTTTATTTTCATTTAACATATAAATAATGAGTAAAAATCCTAGAGAATTAATTATATGAATATTTAAATAATGTTTAGTTCTTACTGAATTGATTGCACGACAATATTAACTTTTGAAATTGAACACATTATTAATATTTATAGTGAGTCATATTTATTTTTCTTAGTACATATTCATGGTTAAAAATTTAACCTTGCTAGATTTGATATTTTTTTATTCACAAAAGTTAACTTTCTCATAAACTTATGCTCGCTATATATTAATTTTGTAGGACCATTACACATTGTTTGTTTAAATGGTCATGTAAATAATATAATTATAAATATAAAAATAATGTTCAAGAATTATAATGGGTACCTCACTATTTAAATAGTTGGAAGTAAAAGGAAGGGAGGGAAAAGAAAGTAAAAGATGAGTGGTGTATGGCCCCACAAGGGTAGTTTGTTAATAAATTTGGAGGAGGGGTATTTTGTTTGATGATTTGAAAACGAAGGGTAGGTTATAAAATTGTCCAATAAAAAATTGAATGGTGAAAGCATAAATTACAAACGACAGCTGTACGTTCAAAATTCAACCCCATCATCACCATTCCACATTCCACACATTCCAGACCATCTCATACACACCAATTGCAGACGATCCTCTTTTATTATGCTCTCCCCTGGACGCGTAGCAGAACCCATCTCTCGACACGTGTTCCCCAGCGGTGACGAGGAATAAACAATCATCCCCCACGATTTTCGAATTCATATCCCCTGCCATACTGCATTACGCAGTTAACATCTTGAGCCGTTGGATCTTCTAAACATTCGCGCCAGCGCGGATGTCAAGACGATCCAACGGCTGGATCTGTGAACTGCACGGTGCAGCAAGTCAGGGGATGAACACTCACGATCTTCACCGACCGCCAGCTCACCCACCGCTCCTTCCCTTTTCCATCCTCCCTCCCCTGTTCCCCTCTACGCTCTTCTACTTACCGCCACTCAGCGCCCCACGTACCCCGCTGGCCCCTTCTGGAGCGTTGGTGCAATTGGGACGTGGGATCTGGAGAGTGGAGAAAGGCACGGCCAATTAGACACCGTTTACCCCGTCCCTTTCGAAGACACGTGTAGACCGACGTGGCCCTCGCCCCGCCTTCCTTCCTTCCTTCCCTTCGCCTTGCTTGGCGCCTCCCTCCTCTTCTCTCTCCCTTTCTCTCCCTCATCAATCATCTTCCCCACCTCCCCCTCCTCTCCTCTCCTCAAACATCTCTCCGAAGTGCTGTAAAAAAAACTCCACACTGTAGATTTGTTCTGAATTCTTTCGTCCGGAATTTCGTAATTCAGGTAATTTCCTTCCATTCTTTATATTTTCATTATTTTGTGTATGTCTTACATTTGAAGGGATGTTGAATCCATCAAGAATTGTTAGCTTTGTGCAATGTTTTTGTTTTTTGATAAACGGTTGGTTTAAACTTTAAATTCTGCCTTTTTTTTTTGGCACCGAATTTGAAAAGCTGGTGCATTCACACCGGAAGGGGTACGTTTGAGCTCTGAATCTTAAAAACAATTCGCGTTCTACTCTTTGCTTCCCGATACATGTCAAAATTATAAAAATAAGTAAATTTAGGTTCTTTTACCAAGATTTTTTCGGGAAGAGGTGTTGATTTTCATTTTCAGGTTCTTAACTTTACTGATACAAAAAAAATTTGAGTTCTCCCGGATTAATTATATACGCTGAGAAAGTTTTAAAAAATTTCGATCTGAAATCCAAATTCACGGAAATTCTGTTGATTCTCACTTTCTCAATGGTCAGATTGAAAATTCTCCATCTTTCCTTTCCGTTGTTCTCTTTGGACTGAGGACTCTTTTGTCATTTCAAACTTTTCCTGGTGTGATGGGGGCAAATTAATTAGTTAACCACCAAAAAGTATGAATATATTTATATTTTGGTTCTTTGAGTAGAAGATTAATAATTAATTAATTACTGTTTAAGCTTTATCATTAGGACAGATGGCTGCCTGTAGATAATAAGAAATGACAAATGTGCCCTCTCCCACTGTAACAAAGCCACCTAATGAAAGGGAAAATTGATTATATTAACTTTGTTATCCATTTAATTGAAATGGACATATCCATTTTGTTGAGCTAGATATATTATATGGATATTAGGTAGTTAGCTTATTGAGGGAAATCTTGTTCTGGTTTATTTACAAAATTCCTGTTCATATGTATACATGGTTAGTCAGAAATTGAGGTTTTGGTTAATATATTGAGTAAATTACACGAAAGAATGGTCCTTAAATATCACCTTTTTTACCAAATTGGTCCTTGAAGTTTCAAAAGCATCAATTTGGTCCTTAAAATATTTGATTTGCTACCAATTTGGTCCATAAAGTTTGGGATGTACTATTTTAGTCCTTAAAATTTCACTAACACATCGTTTTAGTCCCTAAAGTTTTAATATTTTCATCAGGTTGTGAAGGGTAGCTATGGGAAACGAATCTACCTGTACACCTTCATCAAAGTCTGAAAAAGCATCAACCCCACCAAAGGTACTGTTTTATGGCTGCTAGAGTGAGTTCAACAATCTATTTGATTACTGCTTTTTTGAGTAGCAATTATTCTGAGCTTTTCTCTTTAATTGTACTTTTAATTTCAGGAACAACCACCTATTTATCCTTATCCTGATTGGTCAGCCATGCAGGTATTTTTTATACATTTAAAGTTGATAACTTTATATCCTAAAAGCACAAACAAATTTTTGTAAGCTGACAAATGTGTGATTTTTTTTTTTGGTAGGCTTATTATGGACCCGGAATTGTGCCTCCGCCGTATTATAGTGCGCCTCCTGGTCATGCTCCTCAACCTTACATGTGGGCCCCACAGGTGAAGGATAAATCTTAGACTCATTATCTGCATAGTCAACCCAAGCTAATTGCAGATGATAACATATATTTTGTTATTTTGATTTGCTGTAATTGCTCAGCCATTTATGCCACCATATGGTGCTCCATTTATGTATCCCAATGGAGGTGCTTACTCGCATCATCCAGCTATACCCTTTGTAAGTACTATGATAATATCCTTTTTGAAAACTTCTTTTGTTCTGTATCTCTTTCCCGTAAATAAATAAATAATTATGCTCTATTTTGACTAATATTGTTATTATCATGTTGACTTGACAAAGGTTCCACAGCCTATGAGCACCGAATCGCCTGCTAAGTCCGGAACTGAGAAGGATATTAAAAGTACTCTGAGGAAGCACAAAGAGGTCAATGGTTTTACCATGTCGGCTGATAATGGCATCACTCAAAAGGCTTGGTTAGTTACACACTTACACTGTTATAGAATGAAACTTGAACTTTTAGAATTGTGTATTATCTGTTTTGTTCTGACATTTCATTTTTTCCTGTCACTTTAACAGTTCAGAAGAGTCGGATGATAGAAACAATGAAACAGGGGTATGTGTTATTAAATCTTCTATATTACGTGTTTTTTTTTTCTTTCCTCTTCATACAAGGTTGCTTTATAATGACATATCTGTTTTAATATAAAATTATTATTTTTTTTGACAAATATTCTGTTTTGTTCAGGTTGGTGTTGCCCAGAAAAGAAAACAAAGCTCAGATGAGCAATTGTCAGGTACTCATATTAGGATTCATTTTCGTTATTACCAATAAATCGTTTATCAATCACGTCCAGTCTTTTCTTTCTTGTTCTGAATGTATATCTCTAATAATCACATTATACTTATTAAAAAGTAGCTCTGAAAAAGCAAGCCTGCAGAAAAGCACAAATGTGTGTTCTATCAATGTCATCCTTGTGAGATCCAGTAGAACCTAAACTGGTATTATACCGGGTAGTACCCGTATTTATTTATTAAGGTTATGAGGTTTTAATCCTACTTCAGGTCCATGAGGTCTTGATCTGAAATCTTTAGTTGCTCTTTTTGCTAATTACACAATGAGTCGATGATTAATTCGGGTGAAAGCATTTGACTGACAAAACATTTAAGTTACCAGAAACACAAATTATATTAAGGCAATGGATTTTACAGAATCCAAGTTGAGCAAAAAGGCTAGTTCTTGGAGGGACGGAGAAGCAAGTGTTCCCTCAAAAGTATCGTCTGAGATTGGAGAAGTTACGGTCAAGCCTTTGGCTACTTTGCCTCCTTTCTGCTCAGCACCTGGGGCAAATCCGGCTGCTTCTGGTGTTAGTAATGGGACAATTCCTGCTCCACGCAATGCAGTTAGCGACCCTTGGTATAAGGTATTTCCTTTTCTTATAACACCAATTTAAAGTTTTGGTATGAAGAAACACGGAGCTGTATATATTGTTCAATAGTATCTAGTTTCTGGCTGGAAGGAATTTGAATGTGGAGCAAACTGTAGGATAGAATAATTGCTTGGAAGTGTATAGTGGTTGCTGCTCGAGGAATTTCTGGGATTATACTATCCCCTTATTTTTACATGATCAATCGTAGTTCTGGTAGCGTCTGTAATAAAACTTTCTCTTGCTTTAATAAAGGATGAGAAGGAGATGAAAAGGGAAAAGAGGAAGCAGTCCAACCGAGAATCTGCTAGAAGGTCAAGGCTACGAAAACAGGTACTCTTTGATGAACTAAGACTCTTAACTGATGAGTTATTATAAACAAACTATGCGAAGCACAGGAAAAGGTCACTGATGGAGTTATATTTGACAGGCTGAGACAGAGGAGCTAGCTATGCGAGTTGAATCGCTGACTTCTGAAAACAGTTCTCTAAAATCAGAAATCTGCCACCTCTCTCAGGATTCGGATAAACTCAAAATAGAAAATGCTCTTCTTCAGGTATCTTGAATTTTCATACTTTGCTCATTGTTCTGAACCTCCAATATAAATGGATTTATTTTTGACGGTTTTGGCCCTTTGCATAATTACTTAGAGTTCTGATTGGAAAACATTGTCATTGATATATGTTAATTAGATAATACTTAGCTGTAGTAATTATAATCAGTACTTCTGTTCAGCATCCATTCTCTCCATTGTCCCGTTCAACAGATAACACGAAATTACTTTGAAGTACTAATAGTTAACGAATCTGTCTGTTCTACCTTGCAGGAAAAACTGAAGAAAGCACGGGCAGGCCAGGCAGCGGCATCTTCCGTGGTTGTCGAAAACTTCTTATCCATGATAGATAAAAATGCCAACTCATCTGCTGGTAATGTAGAAGTTCAACATAATACCAACAATAAAAGCGCTAATGGGAAGCTACACCAGCTCTTAGACCCAGCGCGCAGAACTGATGTGGTTGGTGCCAGCTGATTACAGAGAACAATGAAACAGATAATCCTAACTTGGCAGTCATGAAGTAGAGTTTTAAGGAAATCACTGAGCTCAGTCTTGTTGTAGTTTTGTTGGTTTTGTAATGTATTAGCAGATAATTGTTTTTTTTTCTTTATGTGCAACTTCTAGAGGCGCGGCGATCTCTCTTCATGGTGGTGGAGACTTTTTGATCCCCGACCTGTCGTGGGAATTAGGCTAAGATAAAACTAATCAATGGTATTTTAATCTTTCCTTGATGTGGCTTTTTTTCTGTAGCAGATCTCTAATGCCTGTACAAATATCTACTTAATTGAACCAAAGTCTTTGCACAATGCTTCTCCTTTCCATTTTGTTGCTCTGAGGGCACGTTTGTTTCAGTGAAGCTGGAGATGTATGCAACTCAATCTATTGCAGTTAAGATAGCACACATGTTTGTTTCTATGTACATGCATATTGTTATCGTAGTTAGACCTTGCAATAGATGTTAAATGCAACAATTTGTGCTATACTCATTTTTAACGTAGAAGCAGTTACATCACTAATTTTAGAAATATTTTTTTTCCATATATTTATGCTATGAAAGAAAAAGGAAAGGAGGCTGGCTCTATAGGTCTAATAAGTAAACAAATAAATTAAAAATCTATATAATATGCATTTGTATTGTGATGCAAACAAATAAAGAAACACAAAATACAGTTTAGAAATTACTGCAGGAGAGAATTCATTGCAGCTCCAAAAAGTAAACAAATAAATTAAAAATCTATATAATATGCATTTGTATTGTGATGCAAACAAATAAAGAAACACAAAATACAGTATTAAAAATTACTGCAGGAGAGAATTCATTGCAGCTGCAAATACAAGTAGAACTATATTCTATAAAACAAACAGACCCTCAGTTAATACGTCGAGAAGTTTTAAACCTATTTCAGCTTACTTTTAATTTTATTGTCTTTTTCCATTATTATGCATAAAAGGCTAAAAGTACTAATTCAGTTTAGAGTTAAGCGCTGCACGTCGGTTTGCTACTCATAACACGACAGAATGCCCACCAAATTAAGCATTGTTAGAGTTCTAAAAATAGGCACGGCGTGGCCAATTTCGGCACGGCACGACACGGGTACGGATGGAAACGGCACGGGTAAGGCACGGGAACGGATACGGCACGGGTCATTAACCGTGCCGTGTCTGAGTTTTGACAATTTTGGAACGGCACGGAACGGCACGAAAAAACGGCACGGCACGGAACGGTTGTCAGACACGACACGGTAACGGCACGGAAAACGATAGACACGGCAAAAATAATATAGGTGGCACGGATAGGACACGGGTAGGCACGGATAGGTTGCGGGTAAAAAACATGTATAACTACGTCTATGTTTCAAACATAGCAGGTCCCAAAGCTCAAAAAAAGGAGGAGAGATAATTTATAAAACATTATGTAATTATTAATTAAGACAATATTCATTTACTATGGTACTTTTTAATACTTTTATATGTTTTCTAAATTTTTTATTATGAATTCGGACAAAATAATAATTTAATAATTTTTTTGGTTAAATTTTAATTTATTAAAACTTTTTTATTTTTTTGGATTTTTTTTCAATTTTTTATGTTAAGAACGAGTGGACACGTTTAGCACGGTTAAAACACGTGGATACGACACGGTAGGTCACGTATCCGATTGGACACAGCACGAATAGAGCACGGCACGAATAAGTCACGGCACGATAGACACGGTGTATCTTATCCGTGCCGTGCCTCCTCCTTGTAATTTTTGGCACGGCACGGCACGGTACGGAAATAATATTAATAAAAAAAGGCACGGCACGACACGGCACGAAAGCACGGCGTGTCTGGGCACGGTACGGCACGGAACGGCACGATTTTAGAACTCTAAGCATTGTAAGCTAGGATTCCATTTAAATTTAGCATTCTACCATTGTAAGTATGTTTCATTGCAATTGCAATGTGGCACCAAAGTTTATCTTTGTAGGTAGTCACTAATCAGTGCCAATTAATTAAGTTGAGGGGGACTAATTGAGTACAGGGTACAGCAAAGGTTTTCTAGATGGAAGGCAAAAGTTTGCAGCTTCTGCAATATTCATTTCAGACACATTTCAGTTGTATCACGGTATAATCATAGAGGGTTCACTAAATGGGTCTGATTATATGTAGTCAGTGGAATATATCACATAGTTTTGGTACTTATTATTTGCCAACTTCACAAAGATTGGCGAGCTGTGATTATTAAGGTTCTGAGGAATATATCACATAACTCACCATGTTGTTGGCAAATAACATCTCGCGGATCTTGCCTCTTTGATCGCTAATGTTAGGGTCCTTAGGGAACTAGTAATAATCAGATTGTTTAAACCGATGAATTGCTCGGTTAAAACCTTTATATAAATATTCAGGATAAAAATTGTACTTCGTATACCTCGGAAAGCCGAAGGCAAACTCGAAGTCTTCTATCCCCCGAAGAAATTATCTCAGATAAAGCCTCTTTTGACTGTAGAATTTC
Organism: Cyperus esculentus; assembly: GCA_030179965.1. Lineage (NCBI taxonomy): Eukaryota > Viridiplantae > Streptophyta > Magnoliopsida > Poales > Cyperaceae > Cyperus > Cyperus esculentus. Next base: position 1,515,765 of record JASGLE010000025.1, on the reverse strand, counting down.
AGCTCGCCTCTTTGATCGCTGATGTTAGGGTCCTTAGGGAACTAGCAATAATCAGATTGTTTAAACCGATGAATTGCTCGGTTAAAATCTTTATATAAATATTCAGGATAAAAATTGTACTTCGTATACCTCGGAAAGCCGAAGGCAAACTCGAAGTCTTCTATCCCCCGAAGCCATTATCTCAGATAAAGCCTCTTCTGACTGTAGAATTTCAGCTCCCCGTGGAAATTCCAATCTCTTGACATTGGCTAGGCCATCTTTCAGATACAGGACAATTTCACGGAAATCAATGCCACCATATGCTACAAAACAAAAATGCAAAAAGAATCAATCTATTGCTAAAACATGCGAAGCACTAGACACACAAGTTTTTATCTGACAAAGCATTTCAAAGATTGTAAGTTGAAAAGAAGAAACTGAAATTAAAATTGAGGTTTTAAGGTATACAATTGGATCTATATGTAGCAGCTTGGGACCTTGTACCGGGATCTTGGAAGCAGTGGGCACAGAAACTGTGGTACAGGTCGTCATCATCGACTGTTTCTGGACTCAAGAAGCTTAAAAAGGATGAAAAATAATATTCAATCTTGCCCTTCCCAGATCCAATAATCAGGTTACCAAGCTTTTGCTGCAACATCTTCATCTCTTTGGACGCCTCAGTTCTAAAAATGGCCATCTCAGAACTCTGCACCCTTTGTGCCAGCGACTCCGACAGGAGAATCTCGAAAATTGGCCACACAATTCCCCATTTGACCTATCTGACGTGAGGAAGCACCGCTATTGACAATATCTGTGAGAATCTCAAACATTTCGGTGGAAACTCGTGTGATCCAATCCTTATGTAAAATTTTTAGATCAGCTCATACTCCTTTGGCCCCAACTCCTTGTGGTATGAGATTGTGGCTAGAAGCCAGAGTGAGAACGGACTGAACAACATGGTGAGTTATGTCCATTTCTAAGAGAATATTGCTACCATTGCCTCTCCTTTTCTGAACATGAGAGGACAATGAGCCGATGTTACTTCGGATGAGCTAACAATTTTGCTTAACATTACTTCAGTCCATTCGGTTAAATGAAGTTACACTATAGTATTGTAAAAAGAAAACAATAATGATATCAAAATAAAGATAAAAAAGACATAATATAAAAAAAATAAAAAAAATGAGTAAAAGAATATGTAAAATAAATACATTAGAGTTATCTTTAATATAATCATACTTAATATCGAGTATATTCTTTGATATAATCATACTTAATATCGAGTATATGTATTAAATTTAATAGTTTTATTTAGTATATTTTGGTCTTTTCGTTTTGGAAGGTGCGTGAATAACAATTTTTTGTTTTTGTTTTGCAGTCTATCTATTGTTGCTAATTGATATGTGAAATCATCATAATCGCATTCGGTCTAAATAACTTTAGTTTAAAATTATCTGTTATAGCTAGTTGGGTTTGCAATATGGTTTTACTATAGCTCTTTTTTTTTTTTTTTTTTTTTTTTTCCTTTTGGCAAAAAATTCAAGTTGGGTACGTTGTTTCTTTTATTCAAGTCCGTTTTTATATCTCAATATAGTTAGTGTTTTGTAATGGTGAATGTCGAGAGTACAATAAAATTGTTTGTACAACTCATATTTTTAATACCTCAATATAGTTGGTATTTTGCATTCGGCTCACCGTTTTTTTCATAATACTAATAAGCGTCTTATTAAAAGCTTCCGCTCATCCGTTAGCCCTAAGATTGTAAATCGACGAGTACCTCCAATTAAATATATGATAGTGATTGAATTCCGGACATGATACTCTGATAATTTTTTATTTTATTTTTTTCATATATAGACGTGATTGAATGTCAGACATGAAAACGAAGATTTGACCTCTTAATGTATCACATGAAAACATAAGCACGAACGAAAAAATATTTCAAAATTCAAATTATCTGTTAGAATCCTTTATTAGAATCCTTTTTCAGCAGTCCTATCACCATCACCCTTTAGAATCCTCAATAAAATGAAGATTGGATATTCCTCATACTTTGACCCCATTTGATGCACCATCTGTTCCAATACAATCTTCAAAGACTTTTCTCCATTGGACCTATCTTTAAAACCAGCCAAAGTAACACCATCTAATCTATCCGCCAAAGCAAGAAATCTATCATGATCTTGCACAAACTGCAGATCTTGCACAAGATGCTGATATTGCATACCTTGAAGGTTACTAGGCTGGATAGGATCGGGGTTTCGTTGCACCAGTTGACCGATAAAATCGATCTTGCCATGGGTGGAAGCCACGCCACGGACAGCGTCGCAGAGCTTATTCAGCATTGTAGTCGAAACCAGCGTGAACCATTCCTTCATGTTAGGGTCCAAAGCACCTATCACTGCGTTGGCGTTTGCTGGTTGAATGACATCATGGCTGGCGGCCAGGTCAAGGACTGACTGAACGATTCGCTCAGTTATCACCGAGGGTTTTGATCTCCGCGTGTTGCCCCTCCTTTTCTGTGCGGCAGAGGACGATGAGGTGCCGATGGGAGAAACCGACCTCTTCATCTGGATTGGAGATGAAGAGAAACCACAGCGCGGGAGAGGAAAAGGAGTAGTGGGGGTTGGGGGGTTCGCGTGGGGTTAGGGTTAGGGGTTGTCGGATTCGGATCTTCCGCTTTTAGATGTTTCGGTCCAATTATTATAAAAACGGCAAATCATGTGCAATATAAGTGGCCCGGCCCATATTTGTGGCCATCTGCCATATTAAAACAATGTGCCTTCAACCATGCCCTATGATAGATAAAACAGTTTTGCTGTTTCTGTCTCTGTAACATAACTTGATAGATCAGCAAAAAATTAATGTTGATTGAGCTCTACAAGTTCTTGCACAGGACTAAGTGCATGCATGGACGCATAAAAATCAAAATCTAAAGAATTCATATTATGCCCTGTCACAAAAAAGAAAAAAAAAGAATTAGGGACGGCACATATATAATAGGTGCTTTAATGTCTCGATGCATTAAAACTCAAGGCCTATATCAATTTTCTTAATTTAAGGTCTATTACATATTATCTTAAAAATTTATTATAAAAAATAACAATTCCAGCCCAAAGCAAGACGTAGACTCTTTACTAGTATAATAAGAAATAAACGGTCGATAATTAGAAAAAAAAAATTCAATACCAAAGAGACACATTTAAATTACTAACGAGCTTGCATAAAATAAAATAATAATTGCGTTCCAAATAAAGACCTAACACTAACAACAATCATGTTTACTTAATTTAATGATTAAGGGTTGTGTAATAAGAGGATTAACGAGAGAATCAATTGCCTTTTTGCCAAGTGACAACGAGAGAACACGAGATCACTGCCAAAGCACGCACGAGCGTGCCATACTTTCAATTTTGACCGTTGTAAGTAGCACTCCACCAAACCTTGGAAACCGAACTGACATCACACAAAATTAGAGCTCGCAAAATCTGACCCGCCCGGAAAATCCGTCCGACCCAATCTGAGTTTCATAGAAAGTCAGACTGACTCGAACCCGAACAGACTTGTATTATAGGGAAAGTGAGACTGACTCGAACCTGACCCGACCTGGGAATAGAGGTGCAAAATCTGACCAGACCCGAAAAATCCGACCCGACCCAAAAAATGTCAGCAGATGTCATCCCGACACCTGACCCGACCCGACCCGAAAAAATGTCAGCAGCCATCAACCCGGTACTTGACCCAAACCCGATCCGACAATCAGCCACCTCTAAAAAAACAAAATCAAAATCAAAATAAAACAAAATAAAAAAGAACCCATCTTTTTTAGTTATTTGGTTCATTTATTTTTCTATTTTTCTAGTCACTAGTCAGCAGTCACCTTTCCCTTTTGAACCTCCGAGTCTACATTTTGCCGGTATTTATCGATCGAGTGGCAGCTCGAATTGGAAAAGCGGCGCGCATTGCACGTGTCCACAGTCCACAGCACGGGTGGATGCCTGGATGGACGGATGGATCTCTCAGTTGGATTCTCAGCTGCATGCATGCGATTCTTTTCTTTTACTGGGTTTGAGCTGGAATTGACTGTGATTTAATTAACTAACCAATTAACCAACCAACGAGGTTTCTTCCTTCCTTTCTTTCTTTCTTTTGCAAGGAAGAATTCTCCTTGATTGGATTGGGGATCCGTGCGTAATTGGGTTGATTAATCCAGCTGTGAATTAATTGTGGGTTTCTTGGAATTTAGGTCAAGGAAGCGTTGTAAAGCTTGTAAAGGTGTTAATTGGTTTTGGGTTTAAGCAATTAAGCTTCTTGCATTTTTTTTTTCTCTTTTTTAGAGAGAGAGAGAGTTGACAAAGGATAAAGTTTTTTTTTTTTTGGCTTCACGGGAAGTAGGCTTGGTCACAAGAAAAGAGTGTGTGGGTAGTGACTAGTGAGTGTTTTTTTTTATTTTTTTTTTAAATTTTCAAATCTCAACTGCTTGATTGGGACAGGTTTAGAGTAGTGTTGTAATTAGTATATGTAGCTTCTGTGTTGGAGGTTCTTTTTTTTTTTTTTTTCATTTTTGTTGTTCAGTTCTTGCCAAAGAGAGTTGGGTTTTTCTGTTTTGAGTGAAAATGGGTCATCCAGCTACAAATTTGGATAGGAATTCGGAGTTTGAGGTGGTGAAAGACTGGAATGGGATTGATCAGATTGTGCTTAAAGTTCCATCCGGCGCTTCTGTTAGAGTGAGTTGAAGTTTTTTTAATGTTCTTTTTGTTGATTACGGTATTGTTATATGAATATCTGCTTGATGTTCATCAATTGTCTTTCGACTTTTATGAATTAGGTTAGTTTGCATGGAGGCCAAGTTATTTCATGGAGAAATGAGAAGGGCGAAGAGCTTCTCTTTACCAGTAGCAAGGTACCGACTTTTCATATGTTCATAATTCCAAACAATCATCTTATTACCCTTATGTGGATGTATTGATGTAAGAATAATTATTCTAGAGGATTCTGCCTCGACACTTGGACGAGGATTATTCAATTTGCCTGGAGCAACAATACTTCTAATATCTAGGTTCTTATTCTAGTTGAAAGCATGTAGTGAATTGGTGTCCATAAAAGTGGAAAGGTTTATGTTTTTTTGGATGATTTCGACACACTATATCTATTGATTGTAAAGCTTACCAATTTAACTTAAACCATTGATGAGACAATCTTTCATTTTTAAGCATAATAAAACCATAGATATTTAGGTATTAATTTTGCTTGGATAATTTGTAAAGTGATTCAGTCCAGCCAATAGATACTGTTTGATAGCGACAAAGCTTGTCACCAAGAAGAGTGGGAAATTTTTGAGATTTTTCGGTATATTAAAAATAAATTGCTTAGTTGCAAACAACCCAGCAAAATATTAAACTGGATTGGTACATAAAGGCATAGATCTCAGCTGAACATATTGAAAATTGTCATGTGCAAGTTACAAAAAAGTCAGTGACTTGAGCTGACAGATGTTCCTAAATGTATGGAAAATTATTGAAAGAGATTTACTTAAATTTTAATTTAAAAGTATTGCTGAAAAAAATTTCTGTAGTCATCTTGTTTCCCAATTTTTTGAATTTTGTTTTCGTAAATGTATAATGAAGGCAATTTTGAAGCCACCAAAGGCAATGCGTGGGGGAATACCCATTTGCTTTCCCCAGGTACGTTGTATTTACTTCTCTGATATTTCTGCTATTGGGTACCAGCCTTTTGTTTGGTACAGATATTACTCGGAAACTGGGAATACTGTTTTCAGTCATTTGGTAAAATTTGTACCTCTAAAAGAAAGTTTGCCACCGGGAGACAGTTGAACAACTTTTGTTAATTGCATACCTATAGTATGTTTGCCATTGAGCCACAATTGTAGTAATCCGGCTTATATTCAGTGGACTTATTTCACAGCACACTGTTTTGCTGGGGCAAGATTGATTAGAAACGGGGCTTAATTCAACAATATATAAGCAAGCATATATCTAAATAGATTCTTCTTTGTATGTAGTTTGGCAATTGTGGTTCTTTGGAACAACATGGATTTGCAAGGAACAAGATTTGGAGCATAGAAAATGATCCACCACCTCTAAATACAAATTCGAAATTTGAAAGCGGCAATGCTACAGTAAATCTTCTTCTTAAACCAACTGATGATGATCTGAAAATCTGGCCCCACTGGTACGTACCAACCCAGCTCGGGATTTTTCAATTTTTATAATGTACTATATGGGAGGTCTATTTGAGTATCAGAATTTTAATTAAACCCTGCTTGTATAGCCCCAAAACCAACATTACTTTAATGAACCCTAGTTAGGTAACTTATCAGCTGGATTTTGATTGAGTCACAATTTCCTTCATGTACTAGTAATCCAAACTATGTACGCTGCTATATCATATTATATATTTGTTTTGTGGTCCAGTTGCATTTGATTTAAATTGAGATCAATGTAAAATCTAGTTGTTGCAATGGAAGCAGCTTCGAGTTTCGGCTCAGGATTTCTCTTTCCATGGATGGTCATCTCAGCATGACATCAAGGGTTAGAAATGTCAACGGGAAGCCTTTCAACTTCTCTTTTTCGTACCACACGTACCTCCTGGTTTCTGACATCAGGTACAAAATATGCACAGTCAAATATTGTAGCATAAAATGTGGACTTGCTACCTGAAACCCTGTTCTATAATACTGTAAAAGTTGGTTTTCTGATCCAGCCCTCTTTATCTTATTTTGTTTAAACAACCAAAATTTACCTTCTGGCCAAATATATGATTATGATGCCAGCATGCGGTCTCTGTTTGCAACATTTAATTATAATACGTTAGATACTGTTTTGAATTTTTATGGATCTATGTGGTACACATGAAAGTCCATTTCTTTCTTCTTTGTGGTAAGGTCAGGGAACAGGCAACAATTGCCCTCCGTTTTATTTCTTTAATTTCTATCTAGTTGTTAAATTGTTCAACGGTGTAAGGATTGTTGACAAATATGATATTATTTTGTTCAAGTGAGGTACGAATAGAGGGCCTAGAAACCCTGGATTATCTTGACAATCTTTCACAAAGGGAACGGTTCACCGAGCAAGGGGATGCATTAACATTTGAATCTGAGGTAAGATTACTGAAGTATCATTCACATCCCGATTTGGATTTCATTTAATTTACTGAAGTATTATTTTGTTCAAGTGAAGTATCATTAATCTTAATTTTTTATTTTTTTTAATCGTGAAACAGGTTGATAGAGTTTATGTTGGCTCACCAAATGTGATAGCTGTTCTCGACCATGAAAAGAAGCGCACTTTTCTTATCAGAAAGGAAGGCCTCCCTGACACTGGTACATACACAAACTACAGAAACCTGATAATAGTGACACACTAATATAATTGTGCACAACAACAATATTAAGCTAGTTTTTTTTTAACTTTCAAATATACTTCATGCAGTGGTATGGAATCCATGGGAGAAGAAATCAAGAGTGATGGTGGATTTGGGAGACGAAGAGTATAAACAAATGCTTTGTGTAGATGCAGCTGCAGTAGAGAAACAGATCACTTTGAAACCGAACGAGGAATGGACAGGTACACTGGAACTCTCGAGCGTTCCCTCGACTTGTTGCCATGATCATCTCAACTGAGAGAGATTGTGCAGAGTACAATGTGGTTTTCTTTTGTGTTGTTTGTACTTGTCATGCGCGAGTTAGAGAGCGAAAGAGAGTTGCGTAGTATTATCCGAGTCGATTTCTCTTTCATTTTATTTGTTCTATGTGAATTTTTGTTGTGTGAAACTTAAATTTATGTTGTCATAGAAATAAATGATTTAGCAATAGTTTACCAAAAACTTTTTTAGTTATACTTTATTTCTTTATTTTTTAGAGTGAGGTTATTATACAATTAATAGTACGGATTATTCCATTCCGTACCATATATGGGACTGTATATCCATTTTCAAAATTTTAATAACCAATGATATTCATATCTGGTACAAATAAATTAAGGTACAAACAGTGACGAAGCCAGAACAAACTTATAGCAGGGGACAAATTTTTTTAAGCCAACAAAAATAATTTAATTTAAAAAAAAGTTAGTACAATGTTGAAATATGAAGATATTTCATGTTCCTAAATTGTTGTATATATTGCAACAAAAAAAATGTAAAAATAACTAAAATATAAAATAATACATTGCAAGTATATCTCTACAAAGGTGCTTTGTTAAGAATAAAATATATATATGCTAATGTTTTGTATAAATCGGCTTATCATAATAAAAACGCTTTGTATAATTCGTATTTAATATATTATCTTAGAGAAGAAATTATTTTTATGAATACACAAGTTATTAATAGAATTATATTATATATATAAGACAAGAAACAAATCATCATTATATTAATTTGTTTCTATAAGCACATTTTACAATTAATCCTTACAACTATAAAAAATAATTATCAAAATATTAACCAACTAATTGTGTATAAGATTAATTAGAGGGGGACAAACAAGGTGCTGTATTAAAAATGTATTAACTTTCTCAAATTCAAGGGGGGTACATGACCCCTCCAAACCCCTGCCTCGCTCCGTCACTGGGTACAAATAATGGGGCATATATATTGTCCCCCATATTATTTTAAATTTATGTATATGCATATAAGCATATTACAATTTGGTAGTATATTTTGCCTTGAGTATTTATGTTAAGAAATTGACCTCATAAATCATAAGAATATTTTTATTATTGAATTCTGTAATAACAATTTACACTTGATTTGTTCACTATATCAATATATAAAATAATAATTGAACCATACACTTTATTTGGGCTTGCCTCGCAAAGTGCTTCAATGCTTTCGGCAACTGGCCCAATCAAATTGGCCTCACTGCCTCTCTGTCTCAGGCTGATCGAATTTCTCATTAGTTGGTCTACTTACCATCTCCTTTAACAAGTTACTTATACTAGGGCTGTAACCCGGGCTTCGCCCCGAAAATAATAATGAAGATCGAAAAGATAAACTTTAAAACATCATAAACATAATATATTATTTTCGCCATAGTTGTACGTAATACATAAACATAAATTTTAAAAAAAATTTGAAGCAGTTTGCTATTATAATTAGAGGAGGGATCAAATAGCCATGTTTTTGGTGACCGATCGATGACCGTGAAATTAAATCTTAAATAAATACATATTAAACTCTTCCATAACAAAAGTAATTGATAGAATAGTTTGTATATATCATATTCTATGTATACAAAAAAATTATATAATTTTGAATTTATTTACATATGCATCAAGCATTAACAAAAATCAACGGTTCAAATTTTATGATTTTTTCTCCTCTCTTGATGATTATCGAAACGATGTTAAAATTTTATCATTTTTTGTGTATATATTATTGAGATGATTTAGAATATATCTAACAGTTTGGATTTGCCAATTTTTGTATAAATAATAAAATGGTCACCATGGTCACCAATAATCATGGTTATTGGATCCCTCCTCAATTAATAAAGCAGATTATCTTAACAGCTATTTGGTAATATACATCAACAATCAGTTTTTAATGAATCTGAGTTCCGGATAAATTGTCCAAATTTTATAATGTCACATTCAAATATTGCATATATGTGTGTCATATGATGTTCTTTATTTTTATCTGATTAATACATACATGTTTGCAATTAAATTACATCTAGTAATGAATGCATTCCTTAATTTAAATTACATCTTGACATGCGGTATTTGATGGCGCTAATTTGTAATTTAAGGAAATCAACGGTTATTAACAAATGCTGATGTGGCCTGCCTGAAATTATAGAAGTCTTAAGACTCTTTCTGGAGTATAGATTTGCATCAATAACCTGCATCCGACATCTTTATTAATTATGAATTATGAATTACCTTTTGCATAAATATTGAATACAAAATAAGGAATACCTTTTGAAGGCAAATCTTCATCTCTGTATGAGGAAAAATAATATGTACTATATCTTAGATACTTCTTTTTCTTACGTCTAAGATAAACAAAGCATACTCGAAATACATTAATTAATTAAGTTGACACGTTAATTATAACAACTAACATGTTAGCAACAAGAACCAACATTTGATCAGTGACAATAAACAAAACTTTCTTTTATACACAATTAAATTTTAATGACTTGATCGTCATCTTTATCTTAAAAAAAAAAAAAAAAAAAAAAAAAAACACACTTAACAAGCAATTATTTGCACACAAAATGAGCAATCCATCTTTGTGCACATCTAACAAGCTGATCATATGAACAAAACTCTAATAAACCAAACACTTAATTGATCATGCTAACTTCTTTTCTAGCCGTGCTTCAAGGCCACCATCTTCTCTCTTCACAACCACGAACGGTTTGTACGTTCCAAGAATCTTATCCCAGTGAACAAACAGCGGCTGCGCGAAGTTGTACCTGTTACCCTTTACTTGATGGTGGATGTCATGGTAAGCCGTGTTGTTGCGGAAGAGCATGTGGAAGGGGTTCCAAGGAAGCATGTACCCGCAATGATCATCGACACCTTTTATCGTGGCAAATATGAAGAAAATGACGGAGGTGACCGGGGACATCCCTGAGACAAAATAAGCAGCCACACCTGCGAGAGTATCAGTCGCAATGCCGTCAATCGGGTGGGTGTATTGAGCAGAGAAGGTGTAAGGGGCCACGATGCGGTGGTGCCAGGAGTGCACGTGGCGGTAGAGGAACCGGTTGAGGTGCAAGTAACGGTGGACAAAGTATTGCCATGTGTCGTAGACGAACATGGCGATGGCGAACTGGATTGCGGAGATGTGGAATGGTGGCTCGGTGACCTTGGTGGCGCTGAAGCTATTGCTATCTAGCTGTTCAATGCAAGTATAGAAAAGAGATGCTACATTAGAGTTATACATTGCAAATGGAAATAATATATATGAGTAAAACTACTATTTCTTGAGGCCTTCCGTAAGTTTTAACACAAAAAAAAAAAAACATACCAAATTATATCCAAATTTTGATTTATATGGCTTAATAAATTCTTCATATCAAAATCTTATAGCATGCAAAAAAATGTTTATTTTTGAAGATTATTAACTATTTATTTCGGATTTTTTAATAATAACTATACAATATTAATCAAATAATCAATCTTTTATATGTAATTTAAAAAAAAATCCTAATAGTTGTAACGAAAAAAAAAAAAATTACCAACCTGCATAAAGAGAATGGTAAAGCTTGCTTGAATGGCCTGCTGAAAGAGAACACCTATAATTACGTCCCGTTTTGAGACCAAGTTCTTGGTATCCTCTTCCTTTCTTGAGTGCAATCTGTAGTTGTCCATGCTATTGCTACCAAACAACTCATAAATCCCTGAGTATATCCAATACACCACCATTGGTCCGAATATCATCAGTAATTCAAATGAACCAATATTGGTATTCATTGTTTTTTTTTTTTTTTTGTGTAGGAGGGTGTGTTATTTGGAAGATACGTACAAGAGCTAGAGAGGCAAATTAAGGAGTAGGGGATATAATTTGTTGCTCCATAAATGAAGGAATGTGTCACTATTTGTAGGTGTACATTTCATGATTTGAGTAATATGTATGTGACGTATAGGAAACAATGTCTACTACTAAAATACTAAGTATTACCATTGAAAGAATTGGTCCACATGTTTTTGGTCAAAATAATTCAAAGAATAAAAAGAGAATGAAACTATGAATTCCAAAAAGAACAAGGATAAAAAAAAAAAAAAAGACGACCGGGTTTAAAGGACGACATGAACTACATAGGGATGAATTTAATTAATATCATCCTGGTAATTATTTGTATATATGAAGTTTTCACGTACTTGTATAAGGGGGTCGGCATGCAAGTAGTAAGTGTCCCCTAATTCAGTATTATAGTTTGTACTCAATTAAAAGTGTTATGTGTTTTTTTTTATATTATTAAAGTCCACAAATTTGATATGTTTATATATTAAAGCGCCTAGCTTAATTGATTTCTAATGAGAAATTATATGCGTCCATTATGTATAGAATATATTGTATGTTTCTAATAACGTATATCTTGAATATATTTAGCTTTAAATTTTTTCTCAAAATATAGCCCCTTAATGCTTTCTCTTGATAAAATATGGACCTAATTAACATATAATTTGCATTTTCCAATCGATTGATTAAAATTATAAACCTAAACGATGATTATTTTAGGTTTTAAATTTATTGGTTCTGAAATATTGGATACGCATGCAACTCGATCTGTTATATATCTAACCACATTCAAGAATAACATTTTGAATTTCTTTTAATAAGATGCACATTTTAGTTAGCACTGGGCAATGATTAAGGAGAACTAGGAGGCGTTTAATTAGAACATGTGAATTAAGAACAGAAAATAAACTTCTAGCTAGACTCTGCACATATATAGGAGCCAAAGTATGGAAGATTTACCCGGGGCAGGAGTGTCTGAAGCATGACTAGATAATTAAGAAGATATATTTAGATCCCTTCTCCTCATATAATTCTATCAATATAAGAGCATCTCTAAGAGATATCGTAAAAATGGATCCCAATATATTCATATTGGGTGTCATCCTAAATTTTTTGGGAGCAAATTTCACCTCAATCTCCAACAAATTCCCAAATTATGGATCCCAATACATTTAAACTGGGCCAAAATATGGATCCCAATACATTTTAACGGTCTGGATTTGGCTCTGGTTTTAGGAAGTCATATTGGGAGTGCTAAAAACAGGGTCAAAATAGCTCGATTTGGCTCTGGTTTTGGGAGTGCTAAAAATAGGGATAGCTATTTGGGTATCTCTTGGAGACGATTTTCTCTCCTTAATTTTCAATTTTTAGTTTTAGAAGTGTTTTACGACGTCTCTTGGAGATGCTCTAAGATAATTCATGATCTAATTCCACACCAAATTTTCCCTCATACAATATTAATCGACGCCTTAAATGGAATCAATATCGGCGCAATCGAAAAGTCAATTTAGATGACCTTGATTAATTCACAAGTCAAACTCCAAGTCAAGTCTTAAATCAGAACCTGATGGTTAATTAAACAATGTAAATCTGGCACCTTTTAGTTTAATTTACAAGTAAAAGTCAAATCTGATATGCAAGTGCAAACATTGTACTCAGCTGGTATTTGTTTTGACTTCTGATTAGCTTATAAGTGAGGTTTATAATTTTGATGCATAAGATCAGTATTTGGCATAGTGGTTAGGGGCAACGATTTTTGTGTAGAAGATTGCGGGTATGTTATTCGGATATGAAATTATTTATAGATAATTATACCCATGAGTATGGGTACGTTTTCCCACAAATAAAAAAGTGAGTTTCCATAGTAATTAAAGCCCACCCGCACAATCCCATGACAACGAACACGCCTTAATATTTGTTCTAGTAGCTTGAAGCAGTCATCGTGCAAATGGATGAAGTCTATTTATAGACATTTTACATTTGAATGAGTTGATCCTCATTTTTATCTCAAAAAATACTCTTCTGTACAAACTATATAAATGTGGTATTTATTTTGACTACTTTGTGAAGACTGTTAAAAGTTATTACTTTTTGTTCAGATAGTATATTAATATATAGAGGAGGGATCCATTGACAATGCATATTTTGACAATCTTGATAATGGTCATCTTTAAAAATTTGTGAAAAATCATAAAAGATCTTAAAAATGAAAAAAAGTTTATGGAAGTTATGCTTAACTTATAGATTGATTATATTTCCGATTATATTCAATTTAAGCGATATTTGGTAGCTCCTTAATGATCTTTTAATTACAACCGTTAAAAAATGTACAAAATTTTGATAAAGCATCAAATGATGTTCAAATTGATTGAAATTTGAAATACTATCAATCTATAAGTTAAATAATGCATCCATAAAAAATTTTTTCATTTTTAAGATTTTTTATGATTTTTTACAAATTTTTAAAGATGACCATTGTCAAGATTGTCAAAATATGCATCGTCAATGGATCCCTCCTCTAATATATATACTAGTATCTTGCCCGTGCGTTGCAACGGGTCTTATTTAATAATTTTTTTTATATGAATATTTTAATTATTGTTATAACTAAATAAAAAAATAACAGTGACTAAAACGTTAAAATTTGAAGTCATTTTGTTTATTAGTTTTTAATAAGAACAATGTTTAATGTGAAGAAAGAAACAAAAGAAATATACAACGTTAAAATGATATTGTAACATATGATACATTTAATTTAATTTAATTTAATTTATTTTATTATTTATGAATAAATTAATTTAGTAACCAAATCTAAAATGAGATTTGTGCTAGTTTTGGGACTTGTATAATTTTGATATATATTATATGTATAGTGGGGCACCTAAAAATGTTAATCCATAATCAAACCTCTAATTTAATCCATAAGTGAATAAGTATTAATCCTAAAAATGTTGATCCATAAGCGAATAATTATTCTTGTATTAATTAAAACTAAGAGCACAACACATGACGCCTTGTCTCTCTGGGAGTGAAAACCAATTTAATTCAAGCATGGCCTAGTTCCCACACGCCGATACGCGTTTTCCTTTTTTTTTTTTTTTTTTTTTTTTTTTTTTTTTTTTGAGAAAAGACAATGCAAATATCGAATCATCAAATTAGATGATCAACGGTAAAGATTAAAACATATTGATATATCCGATGACCAAAATTTAGTTTGGATAGATAGTCATTTTAATTTTCAAATCAACTCCTCATTTTATAAGTAGTAAGGATAAAGATAAGGACAATGCTCACGCATTGCAGTGGGATATTAATATTATTTTTTATATTTATTTCTATTATTAGATTTAAAATTATAAAAAAAAATCTAATTTCCTACTATATCATAATACTATAATCAAACACTAAAAATACTAATATATTAGATACAGAAAGGAATATCAAACAACTAAATTTTTTTTTTTATAATGTTTGACAAAAAAATCAATAACAATAACAATGAAAGTTATATATGCTACATGTGACTTGGTGTATGTAATATCAAGACTTAGGAGGTTCTAGATGCAATGTTCGTATGACAAAAAATATCATAAAAATACATGATATGCATTGATATGCATTGCATCCCGTACGCATAGAGATCATTGAGGAAAATTTTTTTGTTTATCCCTAAAATAAAACAAATCTTAATACTATCTCTATTTTCAAACAAATCTCGTAACTAACCCTATTTTTACTTGCGGTCACAGTCACAACTCAAAGTGAGTGCAGCAGTCAAAAGCTTTGGCTGAATGCAGTGGTCAGACAGACGTCTAACCAATTTTTACACAAATTATTCTGAGCTGACCGTTGCGGTCGTTTTGACTTATGACCATGGTCACAAGTAAAATAGGGATAGTTTTGAGATTTGTTTGAAAAAATGAATAAAAAGGGATAATATTAAGATTAGTTTTACTTTTAGGATAGACAAAACAAAATTTTGACTAATGAGCCTAAAAGTTACTGAGCTTATAAAGCTAGAGGACCGGCTTTGACATGCATTTACCACACTCCAATGTGGGATCCGTTCAAAACCGGGTTTTATACGCGCAACGAATCAACGATATAGAATATAGGGGGTGTTTCGAGATTGAGTTGCACGAAACATAGAACGAATCCAACGGCCAGTGTATAGCATAGGAATTTGCTGCGCAGTAGAGGATATGAACTGGTCGCTATACGCGTTATTTTTTCTCGATAAATAAATACGCGTTAAGCAATTCATATCCTCTGCTGCGCCAGTAAGTTACTGCGTAGCGAATCAACTGTTGGATCTGCTTTGAGATTTGTGCAACTCAATCTAAAAAAAGCTCCCGTATAATCCTTGTCGTTGATTAGCTGCGTGATAAGCACTCCGTGTTACGCTGGTTGGGTGGGGCTGGGGATTTTAATTCAGTACTGAAATCGAATCATCAATCTGGATGATCAACGGTGTTGGTTAAAACAGATTGATATATCTAACGGTCCAAAATCAATTTGGACATATAGCTATTTGGGTCTCCAAATCAACTCTTCCTTTTATAATTAGTAGGGATATGTATTGTCAACTTTGTCAGGAGGATTGATTGATTGGTTGACTCTTAGCTTAGATCGTTTAATTCAAAGTAAAGTACGATGGTTACCTTAAAATAATAAAATATATATGGTACTAAGAACGAGTTTGTTTAGGAAAATAAATTATGGATCCTTTATTTAGACCTGGTAAGCATGCACCTCAAGCTTATATATTCAAGCATCTAGAAGCAACAAATTATTAGATTTTTTTTTTGCATCATTTAATATAAATTGCTTGAATTAGACAATAATGATTGTTTTTTGCCTTTAGTGTATTTTTAGTTATAATATCTCGAAGAATTTGCATGTTTTCGGATTAAATTTGGAGCTGTTACGAAGTGGTACCATAATTTGCATGATGCTTGGGTAATTTTGCAAAATATATAGATCATCTCACTTTTTTTCAATCAACTAGGTTAATTAGTTGTGCTTTGGCACAATCCACACTTCTATACAACAAAAGCAGTTTTCCATTCATTCAAATATTATTATTGTACAATTAAGTGGTTAAATAAAATGAATTTATTATAACTATACAATCTCAATTTTCATTGAATTGCGCAACTCAAGTATCTTATGTTATTCTTTCAAACCAAATTACTAAATGAACTTGGACAAAATTAAAAAATAAATATATTGGCGAAGAAATAATAAAAAAAGAATGAAACTCAAGCTGCTCAAATAATGTGTTGAACTCAATTGTATGAAAGTGTATTGTCTAGCCATTTTAAATGTAAAATATAAATGAGTAGCCGTCTTTATATTTAACAACTATGTAATTCCACTTTAACGTAAACCCGTTAAATGATCATCACACTGTTAAGAGTCGCGACACATTTCTTAAAAGCTTGCATTCGACACAAATGAAGAATAATAATTTGTCTATAATTCATAACCACTACTAAATATTTTAACTAATTGCATAAAATCTCTTCACCTTTTTTTTTGTTTATTTACATTTATTTTGCCATTAAAAAATATTTTGGTAAATTGGAATTTTATGCTTGCAACAATATTTTCTACCTTAACCTCATGGCAGCCAACAATTTATGTCTACAAATGCAATAGCAATACTAACTCAAACTTAAATGACATCTCCTATTTTATGTATATATATTTTTTTATTTTTTGTCTATTATTGTAAGTTTGTTTCAATATAAATGTCTAGAGATATAACATGGTGACATTTAAAAAGCTATATATTTTTATGTGATTTTTTGTTTGATTCAATTTTTTTATGTAATTCAATTTGCTATTAAATCAACAACACAGACGAAAGAAGATGATAAATTAATAGAGATCAGTGTGTGCAAAGTGGGGTTACAAAAGTAAAAAAACAGGTTGAGTGCGAAGTGGGGGCTCAAAGCATATAGGGGTTGTTCGGCAAGGTGGTTAGCTTAAATATTTAAGCCTCACTAAGTCACACTCGTTCGGAAAAAGAAAAATGGCTTAAGAAAGCTTAAGCCTTAAGCCATGGGTATTGCTTCTTTAGGAATCCGGGCAATGCTTAAGCCCCGGTCAAAAGGAGGCTTAAGGAGAAACTTTTAATCCGTGCTAAGGAGCTTGCGTTCGGAAGGATTAAGAGACTAAGGAAGCTAAATAAAGTCTAAAGAGACCTAAGGAGGGGTTGCCGAACGGTCCTATAAGTAATAGACTACAACCCAAATTGTGTAATAGACCACAACTTGTTGTGGCGCAAGAGAAATCCGGATGTGACCTTGCTTACCTCATCATCCACATCACCACAAAAAATTATGACCGTACGATACACATCCAACGATCAACACTCTAAGAAAATCACTATCAACTATTCATTTCGGATGGGCCCTCAGCTGGGGCCGACATCCCAAATTGAAAAATTAAAATTATATTTTGAAGGATGCAAAATCTTGGGTATCTATAGAAAACATATATAAGTAAGTAAAAGACTAATAAAGTAAGGAAACAAAAGTAGTACCGGTACATTCTCTTCACAATAACAAAACATAAATGGAGGACGGATCAAATAGTCATATTTTTGTGATCTATCGTGATTATGAAACTAAATTCTAAATAACTATATTTTAAGCTCTTAATAACAAAATTAATTGTATAATTTTATTTTTATTTATATGTGCATCAAGTATCAACAAGAATCAATGATATAAATTTGATGATTTTTTCTCCTCTCTTGATGACTACCAAAACAATGTTAAAAGTAAACTATATATCCAAATTAATGAACGATCTTAATTACATCTATCTACAATAATGCTAAAATTGATTACTTAATAAGAACATGAAATCTTTCGATAAGAAGTATGCATGGGTGATGTTAGTTGAAATATTAATTATGATAACCACTAAATAAAATGTTTTGTTTCATGCCCTAATCGTCTAATCCCCTCTAAATCAACTTATTACTTATCCTTTGACTTGCTTTTGAATCGAGATGCTGATGTGTTCACACACACACACACACACACATATAGAGTTTTGCTAAAATGATTCATGACTCACGGACTGCTCCGTGAGTCAGGATCCAAAGACATCAAATCACCTCTAAATTTTGATTTATATGACTCAATAAATTCTGCATATCAAAATTTTATAGCACGCAAAAAATTTTCATTTTTAGAGATTTTTAAGTATTTGTTTGAGATTTTTTAAAAGTGACTATACAATATTAATAAAATATTCAATGTTTTATGTATCATTTTAAAAAATCTAGAATAAATACTTAAAAATCTCTAAAAATGGAAAATTTTTGCGTGCTATAAGATTTTGATACGAAGAATTTATTGAGCCATATAAATCGAAATTTGGAGGTGATTTGATATGTTTTTCGATCATGACTCACGAAGCAGCCTGTGAGTCATGACTCATTTTAGCAAAATTCTATATGTATATATATATATATATATGAGTTGGGATACGGTGATATGCATAGCAAAACTACGTTTTTGCTATGCGCTCGTATCTCAACAACCGTAACTCGGATGGCCGATCCGATTTGACCAGTGCATTCTACATATCGAAAACTTATCGGATACTAATTTTTACTATTTTTGGAGATTCCTAACTATTTTTAACGATTTTTTAAAGATGGCAAGAAAATAATAATATACTAATCTATTTGGAACTCATAACAGGGTCATTTTTTCAAAAATCGTTAAAAATAGTTAGGAATCTCCAAAAATAGTAAAAATTAGTATCCGATGAGTTTTCGATATGTAGAATGCACCGGTCGAATCGGATCGGTCATCCGGGTTACAGTTATTGAGATACGAGTGCATAGCAAAAACGTAGTTTTGCTATGAATATCACCGTATCCCTACTCTATATATATATATATAAATTCAATCTTCCCCACCTGAGTCGACTTTGTTGCCAAATTAATTAGGAACCTTCATTAATTTTGTGCATGCATCAAATTATTTCTACATGGACACGTGGAGATAAACAGGTGTCCTCATCAGTAAACAATTATTTATATGTCAAGAAAAAAAAACAATTATTTAGTAACTCGAATACTTAAATTAAGGGACACAAATCTATCACAAAGTAATTATGTGATGATGACTTGTGATTGTGAAAGTAGAGTGAAATTAAAACCTATCATGTGTAGTTGACTTCGTATCTGTGTGTGATATCAATATGTAGTAACTCATCACCGGCAAAGCAGGGAATAAAATTAGAATACAGAGCACACATATATACAAGTAAGAAGTAGCCTTCAACTCGATCGGGATTAGGCACCGAATAGTTAAAGACTTAAAAGAGTGCCATGAATATTGAATGGATGACATTTTTGTGGTTAACCAAAGCTTGAAAAATTGAGTGACTCGCACTCATGCAAGTTACGCCCGTACGGCCTTGCTAATTAAGAGAAATAAAGTCCACCCGTAGGTCACCCATCCACCCCGCTTACAATTCTGACACACCACGTACAATACTCATGTGCTTATCACGGTTGTATATATAAATTTTCACTGAAAATCGTAGCTAGTATATCTGTTTACTGGAAAATAATATCTATTTATCAGAAAGATATAAATATTTACTGAAAAATGATATTTGTCAATTAATTAAAAGTACAGTGGACCGGTGGACAAGTAAAAAGAGTGGATGCTACCTACTACTCTTAATTAAAGGTACTGACCAACTGACATAGGCTCAACCATGTTATCTTATTTGGGATTGAGGAGTTGCATATCACACACAATTATACCGAGTCAACGACACATGAAAGGTTTTACTTTCACAATCGATCACAAGTCATCATCGCATTAATGTGTGATAGATTTGTGTCCCTTAATTAGTATTCTAGTTATTAATTGATAACTGACGAGGACACCTGCTTACCTTCCCATGTAGAAATTAGTTCCACAAAACTGATAATTTTAATATTAATTAAATAAAAAATTATAGTTAAATAACAAGGTTCTCGGGACCCATATTTTCAGATTTAGGGTGGAAGGAATTTGAAATTCCGGCCCCAAAGAGTCAGTGGTGGGTTTAAATAATTTTTTATATAAACTTTGGAAAGGAATATAATTTGGTGGCCCAGGCTTTGGGTAGGAAAACTAAATTCCGGCCTAAATTTGGGATAGAAAAAGTATATTCTGGCCACTGAAAAAGTTACTTTTTTTTTAAAAAAAAAATCTTGTGACTTCTTGGAAGACCGTGTTTGGGGCCGTAATTTCAAATTCCTTTTCAGCCAAATCTGGAAATACGGGTCCTGAGAACCTTGTTATTTAATTATGATTTTTTATTTAATTAATATTAAAATTATCCCACCTCAAAAAAAAAAAAAAAAATTTATCGGTCCACAAAATAAAGGTTCCTGGCTAGCTAGCTAATTAATTTGGCAGCAATGTCAACTTAGGTGGGTAAGAATATATATGTGAACACATCAGCATCTCGATTAATTAAGTGGAGAGTTTATAGGGCAAGAAACAAAATATTTTATTTATATATAGGGGTTATCATAATTAATTTAATGTTTCAAATAACATCATCCATATATATATATAGAGTTGGACTATTATACTAACGTTAGCATTTCGGACTGAAATGCTAACGCCTCAAATTTTGTGTTATCGTGTCCGAAATCACGATTTATGGTGCTCAATAAAGTCTTTATATTAAAATATTGGGGAATGCAAAATCTTTTTATTTTTAGAGTTTTCTAAGTATTTATTTTGAATTTTATAAAAGAGCTTATAAATATTAATAAAATGTTGATGTTTGTACATGCTATTTTCAAAAATGTAAAACAAATACTTAAAAAACTCTAAAAATGAAAAATTTTTGTATTCCCCAATATATTCATATAAAAAATTTATTGAGCACCATAAATCGTGATTTCGGACACGATAACATCAAATTTGAGGCGTTAGCATTTCATTCCGAAATGCTAACGTTAGTATAATAGTCTAGCTCTCTCTCTCTCTCTCTCTATATATATATATATATATATACATACATACATACATACATACTTTTTTATCGAATTCGAAATATTTTATGTTCTTATTAATCAATTTTAATTAAATACAAGTCAAAACAAATATATACCAGCTGAATACAATTTTTGCACATCAGATTTGACTTTTACTTGTAAATTAAACTAAAAGGTACCAGATTAACTTACATTGTTTAAAACTTTAAATTAACCATCAGGGTCTGATTTAAGACTTGACTTGCAGTTTGACTTGTGAATTAATCAAGGTCATCTAAACTGACCTTTTGATTTCGCCGATATTAGTTCAATTTAATTAGTCGTCGATTATATATTATTGTATGAGGGAGAAATTGGTGTAGAATTAGATGAATTTATCTTATATTAATTAATTTATTTTGGCTCGTATGTGCACGTCAGTCTAGCTAGAAGTTTATTTTCCGTTCTTTAATTCATTCACATGTTCTAATATTAAACAGCCTCCTAGCTCTCCTTAATCATTGCCCAGTGCAAACTAATTAAAACGTGCATCTTATTAAAAGAAATTCAAAATGTTATTCTTGAATGTGGTTAGATATATAATTAACACAGGTCGAGTTGCGTATCCAATATTTCAGAAACCAATAACTTTAAAGCCTAAAATAATCATCATTTAGTTTTATAATATTAATCAATCGAGTGGAAAATACAAATTATATGTTAATTAATTAGGTCCCTGTTTTATCAAGAGAAAGCATATAATAATTTTAAAGCTATATATAGTTATATATACGTGATTAGAAATTTAATGGACGCATATAATTTCTCGTCAGAAATTAATTAAGCTAGGCGCTTTAATATATAAATATATCAATTAAATTTGTGGACTTTAATAATAAAAAAACCATAACACTTTTAATTGAGGACAAAGTATGATACTGAATTATATTTAGGGGACACTTTGGCAAGAGTACTACTACTATTTGCCAACCCCTTAATTAATTAAATTTATAATCTTCCACGTGTGAATTAACCTCATACAAATTAATTACAACGATGATACTAATTAATTATAAATTCATCAGCATGTATATATTTCTATATCGTCGTTTATATATATTTGGCCGTCATTCTTTTTCTTCTTCTAATTTGTGGAATTCATCATTCCATTCTCTTTTATTATTTTTCCTTTGAATATTTTGACCAAAATTAAACATGGACCAATTCTTCCAATAATGGGTACTAAGTAACTTATGTAGACATTGTTCCTATACGTACGTACGTCACATATGATCACTCAAATACCAAAATGTGCACCTATAAATAGTGACACATTCCTTCATTCATGGACCAACAAATCAATCGCCTACTCCTTAATTAATTTGCCTCTCTACCTCTTGTATCTTCCAAATAACACACACTGCACCCTCCTACACAAACAAACACAATGATGAATACCAATATCGGTTCATTTGAATTACTGATGATATTCGGACCAATAGTGGTCTATTGGATATACTCAGGGATTTATGAGTTGTTGGGTAGCAATAGCATGGACAACTACAGATTGCACTCAAGAAAGGAAGAGGATTCCAAGAATTTGATCTCCAAACGGGATGTAATTATAGGTGTTCTCTTTCAGCAGGCCATTCAAGCAAGCTTAACCATTCTGTTCATGCAGGTGGGTAATTTTTTATTTTTTCGTTACAACTATTAGGATTTTTTAAATATTACATATGAAACATTGATTGTTTTATTAATATTGTATAGTTACTATTACAAAATCCGAAATAAATAGTTAATAATCTCCAAAAATGAACATTTTTTTTTTTTGCATGATATAAGATTTTGATATAAATAATTTATTAAGCCATATAAAATAAAATTTGAATATGATTTGGTATGGTTTTTTGTGTTAAGCTCACGAAAGGTCTCCGTAAATTTAAAAAATAGTAGTTTTACTCATATATATATGTGCATATATATATGATTTCCATTTGCAATGTATAACTCTAATGTAGCATCTCTTTTCTATACTTGCATTGAACAGCTAGATAGCAATAGCTTCAGCACCACCAAGGTCACCGAGCCGCCATTCCACATCTCCGCAATCCGGTTCGCCATCGCCATGTTCGTCTACGACACATGGCAATACTTTGTTCACCATTACATGCACCTCAACCGGTTCCTCTACCGCCACGTGCACTCCTGGCACCACCGGATCGTGGCCCCTTACACCTTTGCGGCTCAATACAACCACCCGATCGACGGCATTGTGACTGAGACTCTCGCAGGCGTGGTTGCTTATTTTGTCTCCGGGATGTCGCCGGTCACCTCCGTCGTTTTCTTCATATTTGCCACGATAAAAGGTGTCGACGATCACTGCGGCTACATGCTTCCTTGGAACCCCTTCCACATGCTCTTCCGTAACAACACGGCTTACCATGATATCCACCATCAAGTAAAGGGTAACAAGTACAACTTTGCGCAGCCACTGTTTGTTCACTGGGATAAGATTCTTGGAACGTACAAACCGTTCGTGGTTGTGAAAAGAGAAGATGGTGGCCTTGAAGCACGGCTAGAAAAGAAGTTAGCATGATCAATTAAGTACTTGGTTTATTTGAGTTTTGTTCATATGATCAACTTGTGTGAGATCTGTACAAAGATGAATCGCTCATTTTGTCTGCAAATAATTACTATGCCTAATTAAGGTACTAGTTCCGTTTTGAAGTGTTAATTGGTGTATTAACTTGTTGGTGTATTTTTTTTTTGTTGAGATAAAATGAGGATCAAGTTATTTAAATTTAAATATGTATAAAAGAAAGTGTTTTTTTTTGGGAGAAGATATGCATCCCAAAGGGTAAATTCCCGGTTAAAATTCCCACATCCCCATTAAATGATATCCGTTCCCAAAGCTAAATCCCCAGGTCAAATCCGCGCTTTGACCAGATCCAATGATGGCGGGGGGTAAGTATTAATACCTGCAACACGAAAGAAAGCATTCGCTCGATTACAGCGAAAATGTAATAATACTTTCCAAGCAGAATACAAATAGTAAATAACGAAAGACAAAATACATATAATATAAAATTTTAAAATAATTTCCAGATCAAAACCCCAATCAAATCCCCGGTCAAAGCCAGGTCAAATACCCGATCAAATAACTCCAACAAGCTAAATATGTGAAGTAATAATACATATAACAGAATACACAAATATTATTTTAACAAGATAACCTATAATGCTTAATGCTGTAGTTATATATATACATTATAACATATATAATTACTTAATTTTAATAAAATAATTATTTGATTGAAACAATTTGTGCTACATTATCATGAAAATATTAATATTTACTAAAAAAACAAATAATATACAAAATATCAAAATATTAATAGCAATAAATGTTACTCTATGACAAAAATAAATAAGCAATTCACATCCAAAATAAAATAACAAAATACTGTAAGAAGTATAAATACTTGTAATTTAGAAGTAAAATAGTTTTACTTGCAACTAAAAATACAGATAAATAAGGATATTAATAAGCATCATCTGATTAAAAAATCTTACTGAACAATAGTTAAAAAATAATTTCACAAAGTGACAAACATGTTAATGATCATTACGGACAATATTTGTCAGAATTTGAAAAAAACCAACTAAATAAATTAACATTCATGCAGCATAATTCACATTCAAGTACTTAACCACAGCACAAACATCCATCAAACTAAAAGCAATAACAAACATAACCAAAGTATTAATATCTAGGTACCCAACTACTAATGATAAACCTACATTATCCAAATACTAATGATAGACAATCATGGTGCTATCATTCTGTTTTTCAGATTGCTCCTATCAGTCAAGATCTCGTACGCAAAAACAATACGCTCCTATGAAATGTCATACTGCATAAGAAAGAACATATAATTCAACTTACACATACTTCAAAAAAAAAAAAAAAAAAGATTTAAGAATAAAGAAAAATTTACCTGAGTAAATGACATATTCCATCTATAGATGTGAGACAAAACATATCTCAGAATAAACACTGCACAGTCATTAGTTCCATACTACCTTGGTAAATCTTTCACCCAATAAAATTTGACATCTCGCCAGCGTGGGTCCTCTGTGAACAAAGAATACAAAAGAACAAACTAATATTTTAACTTCTAATTGTAGGTATTATTATTTATATCGTTTTTTTTTTAAGTTGTGTAATAACTATTTATACATTGCACTTTAGGAGTCGAAGCACTCTACTCAAACTTGAGGATTTGACTTGGAGATTTGTATTTAGTTACAAATATCTTCTCCATTTTGTAAATAGTATCATACAAAAAATATTTAGTTTTTGAAATATAACAATTTATACATACAATGGTCACTATTTATACTTTGTCTGTTGAGAAAGTTAGTTATAATGGAAATTATTTGGTCAAACCGGGGATTTGACCTGGAGATTTTTGGTATGAAACATTTTTTTTCAACATTCTTTATGTTAGGACGATTTTCAAAAGTTTCGTTGATAGATATTTATATTTATATTTTTTAATATTTATACTTCTCTTTGTAGGTATTATTATCAATGTCAGTTTTTGATATATTCTTAAACATAGGAATTTGGATTTGACTTGGTCAAATTTTGGTTCAAAAATTGGAAAGTGTTGACCGGAGATTTGTAGCGGGGATTTTTAAATGGGGGACAATATAATTACTCATTTTTTTTTGTCCTTGTATTAAATGTTTGTTCTTGTTGGTTGTTAGTTGTTTATTGACGCGCGCATCAACTTAATTAATTATACACACTAGTACAAAATAGGGATTCGGTTACGGTCATTTAAGGTTCTTATTAGTGTCGGACATTGTGTTCAAAATAGGATTATGTTAGTATGTTAAGTTGAATAATTAGTTTGTTTGGTCAAGTCAAACTATATGATATATCCAATTGTATCACCATAACATTTTCCTAATCAATTTTATTAATTGTTATTAATTAGTCTTTACTCCTTACAAAACTGGAGTCGATATAAATTATGAAGGTAACATATACATGAATGCAGAGGCGATTAGAGAGGTGTGATTTCCATCGATCCACATTGACGATTAAGCTCTAATTTGGAATTAGATCAAGAAGACGTACATTTAATAGGGTTCTTATATTGATTAAGACTTCTAGCTACGATGGTTAATCAACATATTAATGGAGAGCGAGTAATTCTGTTTGCAGAAGGAAACTCAAACCAGGCAAGAAGTGGGACCAGAGATTTAAGAAATATTAATACAACAAAATTAATGGGCTTAGACTTAGATCGACTTGTTATTATATTCAAATTCCCAATCTATATTCCATAAAGAGGGGTAGATTTCTAAGCATCTCAACTATGCCACATCATCACTATTATTAACCATTGATTTTGTTTGAAATTCTTCATCTACTTTGATCCAATGGCTGGTATTTATTTTCTCTCCTAATTGAATAAGATGAATGTGACATGTCTAAAACAAATTTTAACTCTTAAAACGGTCCAATATTTATATATGTTATTATTTATAAATTATTGTATTACTTATTATTATTTACTTACATACAAAATTTACAAATTTTTGTTAAGTTTTTTAATATAAATATTTAAAATTTTATAAAATTCTTAGTTATTTATTTGATACCACTTTTTGGGCGAAGCCCGAGTTACAGCTCTAGTATACAATAATTTTAGTAATGTTCTAAAGTACTTCTAATATATGCCACAAATTTTGTGGCGCCACTACATACACAAACTCACTTTTCTCATTTATATTTCAAAAACTTTTGGACGATATTATATTTCAAAAGTTGACATTCATTTCATGAATATGGCATTGCCAAAAATTAAATTGTAGGCAGCTATCATGCATGTTGCCAAAAACCGTTGAAAAAGACATAGTTCCAAACCGTCCAATTATATTGTGTTATCTTTTTAAATTGATGAGAATACATGCCTTTGAAATAACGACATATTATAACAATTCAAATATTCTTCAGCACTATTTAATCTAAAAATGTATCATAAACAACAGTAGAAAAATGTCAATTACATGCTTCAAAATTGAAACAAATTTTACAATTCCGAAAAATTCAACACATCCATATAAAATATAATTGGCATAAAATATCATTAACAAAATTCCCTTAATTAATTAAATGAAAGGCCTTATTATTAAAAAATAACTAAACAATCACGTAATTAGATTTTGATTAATTCTTTTTGAACAAAGTTCGTCGGCACTGATCTAGCTAATGTATTAATGTATCACCTGCTTTTCTTTTTATAAAGAAACAAGCCCTACTTTTCTTGATTCCGACGGTTGAAAACACTCAAGTACTTTGAGATTCGTGCATAAAATACCGAAGTTTGTGAAGTACTTTGAGATCAGTACGACAACCGATCCCGACCATCCGATCGGAAAAGCAGGCCCTGCTTTTCTTGTCAGGAAAAGCAGCATATTTGTATCCCCCTAGACCTAGTTGAACTCAACCCCACTTCGTCCGAATGTCAGTTAGTCAATATCGTTGATTAATTAGCAAGGATTGGTATCCGTTGCCAGAGTTTGTGATTGCACCGGTTGTCATAGTCTCTATGACAGTGGGACCTACAAAAAATAGCTCTCTCCAATTCACAAAATCTCAGCCGTCCAAATTAATCTCAACAATCTAGATTAAAACTATAGCACCCGGTGCCATCACAATTATGGCAGCAGATTCTGATCCTAATTAGCAAGGCCGTAACTTGTGCGAGTGTGAGTCACTCAATATTTCTAGCTTGGTTAACCACAAAAATGTCATCCATTCATTCATGGCACTCTTTAAGTCTTAATTAACCATCCGATCGATGTTGTTGACTAGACTGTTGAAATATGCATTTAGTACTGATCTCGATCCAATATTGTTACCTTCGGCCAATTTTTAATATAAATAAAAAAAATCTTATTTTTAAAATTAAAAATTAAAAAAAAAACTTATCTTCAAAAATATTAAAACCAGGTTTCCCAAACCCAGTTTTACTATTTTTAGGAGGCCAGGTTTGGGGAACCCGGTTTTATATTTTTGAAAATAAGTTTTTTTTATGTAAATTTTAAAAATAAGATTTTTTTTTATTTTTTATATTACAAAATTGGCCTCAAATATTTGAAAAGTCGTGTCGATCATCAGATTTTTTTTTTTTTTTTTTGATAAAAAGATAGGGCTCATAAGCCCCCAAATTTCAACGATCATCGTATTGACAATTAGACCGGCCGGACAAATCATCATTAATGTAAACCCAAATTTTCATCCAACCACGTCCTAGCTCTTCTTCCTCTGTAATAAATATTAATTCATATCCATTCACCAATAATAATAATTATTAATTGCTCCAGCAATTATCCCAACAACTCAAGATGACTAGATCATGAGATCGAATTATATATATAAGAACAGTAAAATGATTGGTATCCGGCCGGCATAATAGATTTAATTTTGGAACGTTCCAACTATCTTTTGCTACTAATTACGTACGTCAGTACGCAAAGCGTTCTAAGTTCTAACGAATATATAGTTCAAACTTTATATTGATCTAATTAAAGCACTTTAAGTCTTAAGTCACAAAACCTTCTGTCCAAAAAAAAAAAAAATTCGAAAAGAACTACGTACATAAAAAATAAAATAACTGATATATAGAAACTTTTTTTGTTTATTAGGGATATGCTTCTTTTGGTTTATTTAATTGTAAGAGTGGAATTTGAAGTTTGACCCAAGGCATTCATTCAACTATATATACTAATACGAGTCCGTATCTGCTACGATCTAAATAGGATTGGAGGAACCAACAATCCATATCTGACGGTTGTGGTTTTTAGGGGGGGGTTTTTGAGATTTTTTGAAATAATCTTAACCATTAAAGATCGGATTGGAGGGTCCTACGATCCAAATTTGGAAGGCTTCTTCCAATGTAAAGGCAACCCTAGATATTTAAAAGGTAAGCAACCTATCTTACAAGATAATATATGAGCAAGGAATTCTGCATTTGAATTAGAAATATTAAGAGGTATTAATTCAGATTTATTAAAATTAATTGAAAGACCTGAGATAACTTCAAAAGCCCTTAAAGCCCACTTAATTTTTTCAATCATGTGAGGCTCAGCCTTAAGAAATAAAAGTGTATCATCAGCATACTGAATATGTAAAATTTTATCATTATTCCTAATATATGGACCTAACCCTTGAAAGTGACCTAATTGGATACCTTAGTAAGAATTTTATGGAGTCCTTCAGCAGCTAAAAGAAACAAATAGGGGGATAAGGGATCACCTTGTCGAACCCCTTTTTTACATTCAAAATAAGCACCTGGAACCCCATTAATTAAGACAGAGCTATGCCCTCCCCATAATACACATTGCATCCAATCAATCCATTTTTCAGAAAAACCTCTAAATTTAAAAATAGAGAGTAAGTAATTCCAATCCACATTGTCAAAAGCCTTTTCAAAGTCCAGCTTTAAAAGTATACCTTGTTCTTTGTGTTTCCTAACATGGTGCAGAATCTCATGGGCTGAAATAGCAGCATCCATGAGATTCCTACCTTTTAAAAAGGCAAGTTGATGTGGACCGATTAATCTATTTAAGACAGGATAAAGTCTATTAGTTAAAACTTTTGAAAAAATTTTATAACTACAATTTAATAAACTAATTGGCCTATAGTTCTTTATATGACAGGCATCCTTTACTTTAGGAATTAAGCATATAAGAGCCCTGTTTAATTTAGATAAATCAAAGCTTCCAGAGAAGAAGTCTTGAAACATGTTATATAAATCCTCTTTTACCAAATCCCAAAATTTTTGATAAAATAAAACAGAAAATCCATCAGGACCCGGGGCTTTGTTGGGATTCATACTAAACACAGCCGTTTTAATTTCTTCTAAAGTAAAAGGAGATATTAATTGAGAATTTTCAAATTCGGTAACTAAATCATCAGCTTCAAACATGGAAGGAGAAATAGCAGCTAAAGGCTTGTTCTTGGTTCCCAAAAGAGATCTATAGTAAGAAAATATATGTTTCTCTATAATCTCAGGATCTGAACAACTAGTGCCATTAATCTCAAGACTAACAATGGTATTTTTTCTTTTATTTGCTGATGCAATGGAATGAAAAAATTTAGTATTGGCATCACCCTCTTTAAACCATAAGAGTCGTGCCCTTTGACTCCAATATGTTTCTTCATCTTTGTAAATTTTGAGTAAATTATTTTTGACTTGAAAAAAATCATCTATTTCAGATTCAGTTAAATCCCTATCATCCATAATGGATTCATAATAATTAATAGAAGTAACTAAGGTATCCTTTGATTTCCTAGATTGTGCTCTTATATTACGACTCCAGCCTTGGATTTTAGAGCGTAAATACTTAATCTTAACTAACCATTCTGAAGCTCTATCCGAACCTAACACAAAACTATTATACCAGTTCCTCATTAGAGCCTCAAAATCCTCCTGAGATAGCCAATATTTTTCAAAACGAAATATAGGTTTCCTAGGAATGATTGGAGCACCAGAGTCTAGGCATATAGGAGTGTGATCAGAGATCTTTCTTATAAGGCCTAAAGTAGAAGTGTGAGGAAATAGTGAAAGCCACTGAGAGGACACAAAAAACCTGTCAAGGCAAACCTTTTGGCTGCTGCTTGCTCCTCTAAACCATGTGTATCTTTTATTAGGACACTTAAGATCAATCAAGGATAAGGATTCAATCCAATCATTGAACATATCCATATTTGATTGGTCAAAGTGAATTCCTTTTTTTTCAGTACGGAATCTAATAATGTTAAAGTCCCCCCCAATAACCCATGGCCCAGACCAGGATAAAGAAGCAAGTTCCAGCCAAAAGTCACGTTTTAACGGGGCAAGAACTGGACCATAGACAGAAGTACAAGCCCATTTAACATTATCCTTTTTATTAGTTAAAAACACAGTAATAGTAAATTGACCAATAGACCAAGAAATATCAGTAAAATCAGAACTGTTAAACCCAATAAGAATACCCCCTGCTGAACCAACAGAAGGAACATAATTCCATGTATCATAAACAGTAGAAATAGTATTTAAAAATTGTGGAGAAAATGTGGATTTTCTAGTTTCCTGTATACAGACAATGTCTATATGTTCAGAAACTAAAAATTCCTTCAAAATTCTCCTTTTCTCAGCTAAACCTAACCCTCTTATGTTCCAATTAAGAATCTTCATTAACAACTGATTTATTACCCATAGCAGCCAAATTAATGGCTTCCAGAGCATCAGAACATGTTAAATCAATTATAAAATCCTCAAAACTAATAAAATCCTTAATCCTATGAGAATTAATATAATCCTCCTTACTGGACTCATTATAAAAACAAACATCCCAGTTCTTAAATAAGTGAGCTACATCAGAGGTAGATAGCAACACAAAAGGATAATCAGAAAAAGTAGAAGAAGTAGTACCTGCCAGTTGCCTTCTTTCAGCATTAGATGGCAAGCTTTTAGCCTTCAGGCGAAGACTAAACCTTGGTAAAGCTGACCCCACCATAGTCTTCTTCCTCTTCGGATTAGGAGTGTAATCCTCATCATGACTAGAGGAATCCTGATTTGTTGAAGAGTCAGGAAGTTCTTCAGTTAGAGATGGAGAAGAGGGAGGTTCCATGGTTGCAACCAATTGTAAGGCTGGAGTAGGATCCTGAGAAGGAACTGGGTCTGATGAGGTTATAATAGGAAGAGGTGGAAGAGGGGTTAAGGCAGTAATTGGGGTAGGAGGAATTGGCACAATAGTACCATCATCACTTTGGGTAGTACCAGAACCTGAACCCACTTCAAAATTGGCAAGAGGAGGCATTGAATTTAAAGGATTCTCATGACTCACTGAATCAGGTTCGTCATCAGAGAGCTCTTGAGAAGGCTCCATTTTGCTTTTACCCTTTCCATCAGGATCAGTCATATGAGATTTTTTAACAGGAGATTGCACTGGAGTACTAATCACAACACCCTTCACTTGAGGTCTAGCCTTCAATGCCTGTAGTTGAGCTCTTAAAGCTTTATTCTCAGCCTCTAATTCCAAGGCAGCCTCAGCTTGAGCCTTTTGTTTAGCCTTAATAGTTTCTTTTTTCTTGGCCCAATACTGTTTCTTAGAGTTCTTAGAATTACCAATTGGAACTGACTGAGGAGGTGGAGTTGGCTGTTGAAAAGGCTGACCAGAGAGAGTAGAAGAGGTTTTGGGAGTAATGATTGGATTCTGAGTAGAGCTAGGAACACCATGTAGAATGGAATGAGGTGAGATCTGAGGTTGAGGAAGTAAAGGGATAGCTATAGTTGGTGAACTCCTGGGAGGCTTTGGAACATGGTAATTCAGGATTGATTGACTGACAGGTGGCTGATCTGGAGCATTAGGCATTGAGCAAGGAACTGGTATTTGCACAGCGCTAGAGGATTGATCAGTAGAAACAGTAGCCCTATGGTTCCCTGTCGGCACCTTAAGAGTAAGCAAAGGGTTGGGACCACCAGTAATACCAGAATCAATCACAAATCTCAGTTTAATAAAGCTAACACCACCATCAGCTCTAGAAACTTCAAACCATAGTGCAGGAGGAATAAGCTCTAGATGAGCAACCTCCACATAAGCTCTAGCCCAGCGAAGATCAGATCTAGTTCTAGTAGGGCCATCCAGATCCAGGAGATTACCAAAACACTTAACAATTTTGTCTATACCAGCAAACCCAGTCATATCATAGTCTAACCCTAGAATCTTAATCCATACAAAGACAGAAGGTGAACTACGAACTAGCGGAGAAAGATCCTCAGAGATATAGGCTTTATAGGTACCAATGGAGAAAGAACCTTCCGCAATTCGATCCAAACGCCATTGCAAAGGACAATGAACGAAGTACTGGCAATCGCCAAGAAAACGAACAGCCCAAGGTCCAGTACTCTTATCAAGATCCTTAAAGTACCTGAGCAAATCAGCAGCACGGAACTCCACCTCCGTGCGGATAATGATGCCACTATGCATTTCTTCACTAATACCAGAGGAGATCTTGTCAGTGAGATGAAGTCGTGTCAGCGGCAGAGTGAAAAAAGGGGAGAACGGGGGAGGAGGGGGTGGGGGATCCGCCATTGTACCAGGCAAGATTGGCATGGTAGAAGGTATCCCAGGTTGCTGAGTAAAACTAGGGTTTGAGGTGATTACGGGTGGTTTTGGGCCGGAGGAAACGACGGGAGAAGAAGATGAAGGGAGAGCGGTGGAGGGAACTGTAACTGATTGATTTGTGACAGGAGCGGGAATCTTGCCAGAAAGACTCGTACCTGAGGATTTCCGAAAAACACACTGGGCCGAAGTGTGCCCAAGAACCCCACAAGCAAAACAAACCTTGGCATTTCTACAAAGCGCTGCACGATGACCCAACTCCCCACAACGCCAACATCGATTTTTCAGCCATCGGGCTCTCTTATCAGTGGTAAGAAATTGAGTAGAATGGTTGCGTGCAATGTCACCAAGCGAAATCTTTCCAACTGCACTCGGCAATGTACCACCGCCAGGTGGGTCCGGCGGAATTGAGGCCGCTACAGTCGCAAACGAAACCAATAAGCCTGTAGAATCAGATTTCAAATGGGCCTGAGAAGAGGAATTGGGCGGAGAAGAATTGGGCGGAGAAGACGAATTGGGCGGAAAAGAATTGGGCGGAGGAACGGCGGGGATGATCGGAGAGGGGCCCGAAAGAAGAAATCTTGAATCCTCAGACATTTTCTTATATTGAAGAAAAATTCATGTCATTAACCATCGTCAAGTCTTATATATTAAATTAAGACTGCACATGTTTGAACTTTGTACTAATTAATTAGAATTTAAATATTACTCAGGCAATCATTCTATTTACTCAACTACAAGGTCAAAAACCGAAAACTTTAATATAATCATGATTAGCCCGGTCCCCTCGCCGGTTTTAGATGGTTTACCATGCAATTGAACCCGGCTATATATATCATGCTAAACGAAAGTTAATGCATAAAGAGAGGGAGCTATTGACAATACTTAATTTGACAATTTTTGCAATGTACTACATTTGACAAAAAAAAAAAAAATCATAAATAACTTAAATATAAAAAGAATAAAGTTTATGGATATATTATTTAACTTATAAATTGATTGTATTTCAAATCAATCAATTTGAATATCTTTGATGGCTTGTCAAAATTGAGAAAATCTTCATGTCCCCTTCTTTTGTCCCACTTAAATGTCCCCCACCAAGATTCCATTAAGATTCTAGTTCAAGATTCAGATTACCACTAATTACACACTTATTTTGACTCTAAAAGTCGGGTCCCACCACTTAATAGTCAAATTTGTTGTATCATAGTGTTATGGTAAATAACTGTCTGCACAAATCTTATGTTCATACCTATTCGTCAGGCCATTCATACCTCCCGTGATGAGGTGTTCATAGTCGACGTACTTAGTGTTCATACCTACGCATCCAAGATTCCGCGTGGGCCATCCAAGATTCCACGTTCTGGTGAATGGTTGTCCGTCCTAACTTGAGTGTTCATACAATGTATTGTCGGGTGTTCATATCTATAACATTGCAGTGTTCATATCTTATGTACAAGATGGCGTATTGACGGGTGACATTTAAGAGGGATTTTTACCTAGTCAAAATTGCATCTTTGGACGATTATATATTTTTTTTTCTTTTTTAAAAGAAGTGGAATGACTCCTAAGTAGTACCAAATCACTGGTAGATATGTACACTAGAAAAATCAGTTAGCTACGTACCTATTGTTATCTAAGAAATAATACCCCAAAATCAATTGGGCCTTCAATCTATGTAATTTCTTATATTCAAAAAAGGCAACTTACTTAATCATTTAAATATACTATAAGATATATCTGTGTCAATAACTGACTGCAGGTAGCTAGAAAAAATCAAATGGCACCATGCAAGCCATGCACGATTATTCAATCGCATATATACATATATAGAGTTTGACTATTGTACTAACGTTAGTATTTCGGACCGAAATGCTAACACTTCAAAATTATTGTTATCGTATCCGAAATCACGATTTATAGTACTTAATAAATTATTTATATGAAAATATTGGGGAATACAAAAATTTTCCATTTTTAAAGTTTTCTAAGTATTTGTTTTGAATTTTAGAAAAGAACTCATAAATAGTAATAAAATATTAATGTTTGTATATATTATTTTCAAAAATTCAAAACAAATACTTAGAAAACTTTAAAAATGGAAATTTTTTGTATTCCCCAATATTTTCAAATAAAGAATTTATTGGGCACCATAAATTGTGATTTCGGACACGACAACAGTAATTTAGAGGTGTTAGCGCATTTCAGTCCGAAATGCTAACATTAGTATAATAGTCTAGTGTATACATATATACGTCCAACTATATATATGAAACAATTTAAGATACCTAATTGGATCTTCATTCTAAATTAATCGTTCTTAACCGGCCTGTCACATTATTGGGCAATGGAATGTTAAACATCAATTTTCAGCACCCATCAGCTCATTCCCTATTAATATCATATATATATATACGATTCAATTATAAATGACCAGAATGATGCCATATATAATCAGTCAAACAAAATATAAATTAGACGTAATTAATTGGGGATAGCTTGATTGATTCATGTTTTTGTTGCTCGCTTTGGAAAGACTGTGGAAAAGGGTATTCTTGTGTACACACGTTCTTATTGCATGAGAGCCGCGCGCTCAATTTTTCAGCCTTTTATATTGTTGACGTCCTGGGACGGTTTGATTATAAAACAGTGACATGTTATCAAACCTTTGACAGCTTATATATCATATATATATAGCCAGGTATATAACGAATTCAAATCCTATACTATTGAAGTCAGTGATAGAGACCTTGACTTTGGCATGCATTGTATATATAGGTTTGATTATTTAGTTTATATATATATACGATATATATACGCTTATTACTTTAGACTAACTGGTGTGTGGAGTGGGAATGTACATATTAGATATCGCTTGAGAATTTAATGAAATAATGACAGCTATATATATATATATATATATATCCTTTTAATTAAATAAATAATATATATATATTTAATTGTTCTTGGTCGATATTTAATGAAATAATGACAGCTATATATATCATATATATACTATTTTTATTTAAAAATCGTTGATTTATTATGTAACCAGGTTCAAACAGCTATATATATATATTTATCCTTTTAATTAATTAAATAATGGCATCTGTCGTCACATTAATTTACCTAAAAAGTACACCAAATTTCTCGTTTACTCATATTGTTAAGTAAAAATCACTTTAAAATCAGATTATGTGTAATATAAATGCAACTCAATTTATTGTCTTTTTTTTTTTGAACATTCAAGGCCCGTAGGCAACTAAGTTCATTCAGATAAAGGTTACATCCACGAGAAAATAAAATTGTTTCTCAATCTAAATCCAAAAGACATCAAATATCAACCAAAACCTTCTACAATATAATTTTTGTCCCGATAAACTAATATAGAGAGACAAATTTTGAAGAAGCGTATAATTCATTTTTGAAGTTACCGTCTTGATTGTGATGAATTCATCATCTTTGGAAGGATTCAAAAACTTGTAAGCACTCCACAAATCTTCATTTCTTAAAGCACCATTTTTGTTTGTTGAAACGAGAGCAAAATCCATTCTCAGTGATTCATGACATAACCTCTTAAATGAAGAACAACGAAATACTTTTCTTAGAACAAAAAAGGGCGATGGAAAGACGGATGAAAAGTTGATGAACAAACAAAACTTGAAGGTAATCAACAAAGAAATAAAAAGGGGTGGCGGGCCCACCAGAAGATTTACTAGTAGAAGCGGTTAGAGTTTCAAGAGAGAAGAGAATGCATAAGAATCGAGGATCTGATTATTATTAACTCAATTTATTGTCTACCACTTGAATCTTTAAAAATCATCATAACATGGTATATAACTATATATAGATTTTCACACGCATCATCAAGTCAGATTATCTAAATATTTGTTTTAGATTTTTTTTAAATAACTCTAAAATATTAATAAAATAGTGCTTGTTTGTATATGGATTTTAAAAATCTAAAATAAGTACTTAGAATCTTCAAAAATAGAAAATTTTTGTATCCCCTAATATTTTTAGATGATGAATTTAACGGAAACTATAAACCGAAATTTTGGGTGTGACAAAATATAATTTAGGTTGTTAACATTTTGCTCCGAAATGCAAACGTTTTCACAAATAGTTCTACTCCACAAAGAAAATATATATAGTTTTCCTTTTCACAATATATACAAGTGACACAAATTATACAAAGTTTCAACTATTGTGCACAAGGTTCTAAATCGCGATTATAGCGTCATCGCCGCGGGTCTTCGGAAAAGCTATCGCCGCTATAGCGTGCTATAGCGAAAGCTATCGTACGTAGCGTATCCATTAATTTTATAAATTGTATTATATTTTTGTATTAAATTTCAACATTACTAAGAATTCTATAGAGTAAATAATCAAAACAAAATAATTAACAAACTAATGTTTTTGCATTAAACTAGTACAAAGTCTGAGTTGCTATTCAAAATATCTGATATGGGATTGTTTTCTATACAAAATGATCTAAACTGTCACAAACTGTGTCATTTCCTGCACAAAAAATGTCATTTCTTGGATTTCTGCACAAAAGAGTCATTAATCCTAAGTCATTTCCTGCATAAAAGGTCACTAATCCTATTATCAACCTATACAAAATATCATATATATCAGGTTTTACTCTAATTTCGAGTCAAACTATATATTATTCTATAGATTCTTCAGACACTTCATTATCTGTTGGCTCAGTATCAGACTTAACTGGCGTCTCATTATCCTCATCTTCTGAAAAAAAATATGTTATGTAGCATAGCGCGCTATTTTAGCGCTATCACGCTATGCGCTATAGTGCACGCTATTTACGCTATAGCGGAAATAGCGCAACTTGCGCAATATTGGTCAATAGCATCGCGTTTTGGGTCCGAAAAACGCTATAGCACGCTATTTAGAACATTGATTGTGCACAATAGAACTTTCTATTGCAAGCATGAACGAATTTTGACTGGTTACTTTGATTTGCTTTTGAGTTCATACCTTGTCCAGCAAATTGCAAGTATACTTTGATTGGAATACAAAAAAAAAAAAAAAAAAAGAAAAGAACAAGCTAGAATTCAAAAGAACAGAATAGAATTGAGAGACTCGGAATACCAGACCAGTGCATTAATTCTTCATACAATTTTAAAATGCTCTTTCTTGTTAACTAGTAGAGCCCATGCCTTGCTTTGGGCTGAAATTATTATATCTTATAATAAAGGGCCGAAAGTTCATCTCTTGTGAGGAAACTAATATGGACCTTAAATTTTAATGGGTCGGGACATTAATGTATGTCAACGGTGGTGATCAATCTAAGTGAACAATCAACGACTGTGATTTTTTCTTTTGAGAAGATATAACTTTCATATCAAAAAATCCAACCTCCTTTTTTATTAGGAGTAAGATTGAATATTAGGATATTTATTCTTTTGTAGTGGCTGGTAATATATTGTTGTTCCTTTTCTTACAATGTCATACTCATCAATTGTTTCATACAAATCATACATACATACACGTGAATCCACACAGTGCAAAACAGTCAAGCACTTGCCACATATCCAACGGTTCACAGTGCAGGACTGCAGGCTAATTAATTCAATGTGGGCCTTCAATTTGTTTGTTAGAGGTAAGGTAAGGTAAGGAATTTGCCGGAGAATTCTTTCTAGCTAGTAATTTATTGGACCAACTCTATTAAATTTATGTAATAAAAAATGTGGACCCAATATGTATATATATACATGAGCACTATATATTCATACTCTTCATAAATGGGCTAGATGGATGGGCTTAAATGGACCATCTAAGAAACATCTATAAATTAAATTGCATGCACTAGTATAGGTTTTGTGGATCACGTGATATTGTGAGTCTCCATAAATATTGGGGAGAGATAATCAATCAATGAATGCAGATAAAAATTTATGAATGGATGTAGGAAATAAATGTAGGTTGTATTTTTGCTTGTCCAAAAAAATTACTTTCACTCTCTTATTAAATGTTGGACATTTCTTTTATGTTCACACTCAGGTAATTTTATCGGTTATAGATTAATCTCATAATGGGTAATATTCATTTACAATCGTCAGATTGAAAAGAACATTTTTTTTGGTACTGCGCAGCGATCCAACGATAAGGACTAATAGGGGGTTTTTTGAGATTCAGTGCCACAAATCTTGAGACAAATCGAACGGCTAGAGTGCTGCGCAGTAAGTTACCACGCGGTAGAGGATAAGAATTGCTTCTTAACCTTTCCTTCTAAAACACAAATTAACAGGAGGAAATTAAAAGAAGAAAACCAAAGAAATTAAAGCCTGTTGAGTGTTGATTACATCATTAACACAATGTATTTGAGAGCTTTGCTGTTTCATGACTTTACCTGTTGCTTTTGTTAGTTTATTTTTCTTTCAATACATATACATCATAGACATCATAGTTTTATCTCTTTTCTGAGTTTCTCAAATGAAAAGGAGGTGTTTCCTGATTGATTCCTGTCCTTCAATTCTGATGATGAGGCAAAAAAAAGGAGTCAAAGAAGAACTGCTCTCTGGCAGATTTTCATCTGATTTCTTTGATCTGATAACGTTGGATAATGCCTTTTATCAGTGGCTTTTCAGTTGCACCTCCTCTTTAGGGTAAATTGTATGTATTCTTTCTAAGTTTGTAACATCTCTGTACACTTACAGGAACTGGTATATTTTGTCAGAAAGGAGAACGTCCCAATTTGCTAATTGTCTGTCCATTGTTCCTCATTATCATTCAACTTCATTCCAATTTGCCTAAGGGCATGTGATAATTCAAAAAAAAAATAAAAAATTCATTCCAATTTTCCTTTTTTTTTTTTTTTTTTTTCTGTTTTAGCTCATAGTCCCATATAACATATTTTTTTGACTTGGCAGATAATGCTTTGTTTCTTCTGGAAGAGTTTTTTTTTTTTATACTTTCTCAATATTGATATGACATGTACTGCATTTTCCAACATTTTCTCAACAAAAAGTATTTGGAATATAAAAATGAATAAACAGAAAAAAAAAAAGTGAACTAATTAATCTAAATTGTCTAATTCATTCGTGCACTGTTGCACATCAGAACTGGTAAAGAAGGTATCTTTATCTGGACAAATAGTAAAAAAGAAAAAAGGAAAAAAAAAAAAAACGTAAAGACGTGTATATGCTGTATGTACTAATTAAAAATAAAATACATGTTGGTTATTAAAGCTGGCTTAACATACAAATTGCTCACTGCCTTTTCACTTTTCTTATATGGCTCTATGGTGATTAAGATCTGTCTAAACAGAAATTGAGTTCCTTCTACGCGCTGAAATCAGCTGCGATCCAAATTGGACCCTGAGATTCTGATCTGACAGTTCTAATTATTAAAAAAAAATCCACTTAAAAATCATATCCGGATCCGGATCTTTGAACCCTAAGATCCGATTTGGATCGTAGCAGATACGGACTCCTTTTATGCATCTAACTATATATGATGAAAATTTCCAAGCTAATCTCTCAGGAGGCTCTTATGTATACTTTGTAACTAATAATGGGCATATTAATTCAGAGAATATTCATTCATATGTCAAAGTTGTATATATTAGTATTAACTTGCTATTTTCTCCTTAAAATAAATGGGAGAAGGTGGACTTTGATCCACTTTAATAAAAAAAAAAAAGTATTAACTTGCTATATATCAATAGAGCTAGATTATTATACTAACGTTAGCATTTCGGACCGAAATGCTAACGCCTCAAATTTTTTGTTATCGTGTCCGAAATCACGATTTACGGTGCTCAATAAATTCTTTATATGAAAATATTGGGGAATACAAAAAAAAAAAAATTTTAGAGTTTTCTATGTATTTGTTTTGTATTTTTGAAAATAGCATGTACAAATATCAATATTTTATTAATATTTATGAGCTATTTTCTAAAATTCAAAACAAATACTTAGAAAATTCTAAAAATAAAAAAAATTTTGCATTCCCCAATATTTTCATATAAAAAATTTATTGAGTACTATGAATCGCTATTTCGGACACGATAACATAAAATTTGAGGTGTTAGCATTTCGGTCCGAAATGATAACGTTAGTATAATAGTCTAACTCATATCAATATATCATGTATATAAATTCTAAGATCAAGTTCAAACACTACGCTAGAGACAAGTGCACCTTTTGTGGCATAAATAAAACGACACAAATCTGTGTACAACACGGCAATGCACAAAACCCAAACCGAGGTTTGAAAAACGAAAGCAAACTAATTTAAGTTTTGGTCACCACGCATTACAAATTTACAATCACCGAGGTATAATGTTACCGGTACCACAAATCCGAGATTTCTGGTAGAACAACGTTTCCGAGTTTTCCGTGTTGCATTTCTGATTTTTTCTCGTGCACCATGATCGACAACAAATCACTTCAAACGGCTAATAAATAATGGAATTGTTGTATGTTTTTTAAATACTTGCAACACGTTTTTTTATTTTGTTTTCGTATGTACAAGCAAGGGGAAATACATCACAAAAAAAAAAAAATATATTAATTATTATAATAATTAATAAAAATAAAAATTACACATTTAATAAAAATAAAAAATTGTAATGCAAATACACAATTTGTAGATTGTAAATCACTAAATCAGCAAGTACTATTACTTGGCTATATTTATTTTGACCTAATCTCAACTATAAACTTATCAATCTCATTTATGAAGGAAGTTCCAAGCATAAGAAGATAAGCACATAATATGATTCAAGAGCTAAGCTCCAAACATAAGCAGATAAATGCATATTAACATCACTTTAGAAAGATATATATTTATCACACATTACAATAACACATAATTAGAGTACTAAGAACATTACACATACTTGGAAAAAATAAAAAAATTACATATCACCACACAAACATCCAGCAAA
This sequence comes from Cyperus esculentus, assembly GCA_030179965.1. Classification (NCBI taxonomy): domain Eukaryota; kingdom Viridiplantae; phylum Streptophyta; class Magnoliopsida; order Poales; family Cyperaceae; genus Cyperus; species Cyperus esculentus. Next base: position 1,473,166 of record JASGLE010000025.1, on the reverse strand, counting down.
ATTGCTACAACAACTACAAGAAATTGAACTCAACACCAATTTGTATTCCTTTAATTACTCTCCTACTAAATATCAACTAATAACAAAAAATTTCTTCTACTAATAACAAGAAACAATAATCTAACTTTCTAATTAACAAAACAAAACAACACATTCTGCTTCAGAACACAGCCGGTAGCGAGTTCAGAGGGAACAAATCATGCAACTCCTCGAAGTAATCATTGTCCTGCCAAGTCTCCGGTCCCGATCCCAAATCCAAACCCCATGACCAGTCAGAAGTCACCGCATCGACCCCGGATGTTTCTTCAAAGAGCAACCTCGGTTCGGACATGTCGAGCTCCAAGAAGTCGTCGTAGATTGGCAACTCAAGTTCCTGCAGAAGCTCGTGCGGCAATTCCATTTCCGTCGACGAACTAGCCCTAATATCTTTTGTGGGTTCGGTTTTCTCTTCAGCAAGAGAGCATGATGACTCCACCTGAAATCAATGTAGCAATGTAGGTTCAGTACAAAGAAAGTTTCATGGACAAAAGGCTTGAATTTGAATCTACCAGGAAAAAAAAAAAAAAATTGAAATGTGTGGCATGTACATAAAAAAAAGTCAGATTTTGGTACACCACTAAACATTCATACTAAAACCCTGAAATTTAAATCCTAATATCAGATTTTTCCCAGTAAAATTGCATAATGTGGAGGCTTATTAGAGCTTAAAAACAGTTAAACATGATGCCATGACACACAAATCCTACTAAAAAAAAGAATAAAGAAAAAGGCATTCATGCCAGTACCATAACGGCTCCTTTTGACTGTACCAACAAAAAGGTTCAAACTTACCAGAAACCAGTAATCAGTATGAACATTTTCCATTTTTTACCAGAAACCAGTAAAATTAAGCACATCCAAATACTACATTACTAATTAATGTATTACCTAGCATCCATAGACGTGTACAGAATGTAACAGATATGTCCATACGTCCACAGACATGTACAGAATGTAACAGATATGTAACAGATATGTCTTGAAATGTAATGAATGCATTCCAAAATGTACCTTTTTGAGAACTGATGTTGGAGAGGATAGACCCAATTCCTTCAATGACTCATCTCCCGACAATGTCTCGCACTCGACCGTCCGCGCGGCCTCGGCGACGGAAGACCCGGTCGACCCGGCCGGGAAGTTGGTCTGCGCCGTCGGTCCTCTCAACTGAATCGCAGCCGAGTCGTACACCAGCGCCGCCTCCTCGGCAGTGTTGAATGTGCCCAGCCAAACCCTGACTCCCCTCAACGGGTCCCGGATTTCAGCCGCGAACTTGCCCCACGGCCGCCGCCTCACTCCCCTGTACTTGGTGCTCCCCACTTGCTTCGTCTTGGTCTTTGCTCGCCTAATCGGGGACTTCTTCGCCGCCTTGGAAGCCGATGTGGTGGGCTGGTTGGAGGAGGTGGTGGTGACTGGTAGTTCCCTCACAGCCCGACCGACCCGGCGACGACAGGAAGTGTTCGACGACTCAGTGTCGGATGTATCGGTAGCATCTGGGTCACTCCAGATAATGCGCACAGTGCGAGGTTTCGCCATTGGGGAAGCTCTCAGAGACAGTGAATTTGCCTTATTTTACCCTCTCTGGTTGATGGGTTTTAATTGGAAAGGGGAATGGGTACCGGTAGCAGGCAGAGGAGGAATAAAGGAAGCAGCTTTAATAGAAAGGGGAAGAAGAAGAAGAAGAGAAGAAATAGGGAGGGGTGTATGTATGTATTAATGGAGGGCAATAAAGAGGAGAATACCAAGAGAATGAATGAAGGAAGGAAGGAAGGAATTGAGGAACTTATAACGGTTTTGGGAATGAATGAGAGTGAGTGAGGAATTAAGAAACAGAGTCTGAACTGAAGTGACGAGAAATGGAAGGTTCAAAGAGGAATTAAGAAACAGAGCAGGCAAGCTCTAACAAAAATCAGTTCTTTTTTCTTTGTTGTATATTATGCCGGTTGTAGTGGTTCAAAGAGAAATGGAAGGTTTTGGTGGGGTTTTAGAGAGGTTTCCTTCTTCTATGGGGATTGGGAAGGAGCAGTACCACTCACTACCAGCAGTAAAAGAAAGAACGAACTAAGAAGATTGATTACCAGATTACTAGTTACTAGAGAGATTAGTAGAGATGAAACTACTATAAGAAGATAAGAAAAGAGAAAGAGGATGTGAAAGGGTGGGGATTTGTATTTCTTTATAGGAAATCAAACCAAAATCAAATACAAAAATCACCCGACAGGGTAAATGGGAAGTCACGCCCGCCCCGCCCCGCCCCGCACCAGCTGATCGAATTCATACATATCCCCTGCTGTACTGCATCGTGCATTTCACAGTGTAAGCCGTCGGATGGTCTCGAGTACGTTCCAGAACGGATCTCGAGACGATCCGACGGCTGATGCTGTGAACTGCAGTTCTGCACAATGCAGTAAGTCAGGGGATGCGCACTCCGCCCCAGCTTATCAAGTTCTTTTTTATTTTAACATTTACTGCCCAGTGCACCAGTGCACACTGCGCATCACGATCTGTTTTTATTTACTTACTTTTGTTTATTTACCCCTCTCACTCTCTTTCTGTCTTGCATTTACTGCCCCTGCCTGCAGACCCGATTCCTTCCCAATCGCCTCACATCTGTGTAACCCTTCATGTAACGGGTCAGCAAGGTCATCTAGCAGTGAGTTGCAACATAAAAAGAGGTGAAAGGGCCAACTGTGGCTGATGGAGTCAGAGCAGCGCAGAGTTCACAGTGCACAGCGTTGTACGCAGCAGCGCAGACCAATGGACAATAGACTATACATACACACATACATAGCTGATAGCTCACACTGCAGATTCCAGAGTCCAGACGAATACATAACGGCTGTTGTTGTAAAAGGACCAACAGGACCTGCTTTTCTATTCAGAGCCGCTGGATTAAATCGGACGGTGGAGACTGATTAAATAAAGATCCCTAAAATCTAAATTGTATCCATCCGAACCGTCCGATCTCATCCAACGGTTGTAAATGGAAAATCAGGTCCTGTTGTTCCTTTTAGAATAACAGCAGTTGTGGACTCAACTGCAGACCGATCAAAAAGGCGGGAACCCGAACTCTCCTATCCCCCTTCTGAATTCCCCCTTCCCCTCCATTCTCTCTCCACCGGACACATCCATTCCTTCACAACCCCATCAAAAACAAGATGTCCAGTTTAAAAAAAACGGAGGGATGGAATTGTGGTAGAAAAGAGGAAGAGCAGTACGGAGGCGGAGAAGCAGCTGAGAGTACACGGAGACCGAAGAGCGGAAGAAGGGGTGCCGTGCCGTGGTTGGACGATCCCGGATCGGATGATGCATTGATTGATGCAGTTTTTTTTTTTTTTTGAATTCTTGATTGATGCAGTCTTTTTTTTTTTTGAGAATAATTGATGCAGTCCCTGGCTTCTTCGTCCTCCGTGCGAACGAACAAACGACAGAGTTGTTATCGATGAATTTATGTACTTACGGTTGCCGTGTTTAGACGCTGTTAATTGAAATTGTTCGTTTTGTTATTGTCGACGATTACGATTAGCCCGATGAATGATGCAACCACGATGACATGTGCAAATCGACCGAAATGCTTGTAGTGTGCCTACGGGCAATTGGCAAAAAATAAATAAATAAATAAGTTAATAAGTAAAATACTTGAGTACAATTAACTATTAAAAACATATTAAATCATACTCAAATTATAATTTACATGATTCAATAACCTTTTTATATCAATTATAATTTTTCATTTCTAGGGACTTTTATTTATTTATTTTGGATTTTTAAAATATGATAGATATAACATTTATTATCTTATCAATATCGTATAGTTGCTATTGGAAAATCCGAAATAAATAGTTAAAAGCTCCAAAAATTAGAAAATTTTTGTATGTCACAAGAATTTTATATAAAGAATTATTAAGTTATATAAATCAAATTTTAAATATGTTTTGATATGTTTTTAAGGTTAAACTTACGGAAGTTCTCCCTGAACTTAAGAACAACATAGTTTTACTCAAATACTTTAATTATAGTATACTGATTACTGACCATATTGTGTTTGGATAATGCATGTTCCAAACTTGTGTTAAATGTCGATGAATTTGTTTTTATGTGCCAACTATTTATTTCAACATGACCATTTATACACTTTAAAATTTGTTATGGCTAAACACAAAACAACATATCATCATTAGACTTCTTTGCTAAATTAATTAGTAGATCCGCAGGTAATGCTTGGGGCCTATATATAATGAACTCAATTGTAAAACTATTATAATTGTATTCATATCAAAGAGTACCAGAGATAATTATGCAAAAGAATGCCTATTTGAATTCAACAAAATCTCATATGCTCCTAATGCCGGCTAGTCGCTTGGATGTTGTTGGGCATGTAAAATGACATTTCAAATAGCATGCATATCAAAGTTGGTCGAGTAATATAGACTTTTGTTTCTTTATAATACAAGCTTTATAATTTTCTGTATTGCGTAAATGACTTATTTCTAACTAGAATGTCTCTATAAAACAGTGATAGATTTAAATTATATGATAGTAGTTTGTAATTATGGACCCACTTAATGCATCTTTTTCATGTAAATTTAACCTTCCATTCTAATATGAAACGTCAAAAGGCTCCTAAAATTAGACAATATTATCCTCAAATCATTATAATGAACAAAATATATATAATTTAATTTGCAACTTTTGGTATAGGTTGTGAAATTATTAGCTTCACATGAACAAAATTTTCAACATATCATGATAAAAGAATCAGCCTTTGGTCTATTAACTAAAGGCAACACTTTCATCTCAGTGTGAGGTCTCAGATTCAAAATTCGGATAATCTTATATAATTATTTAAATTTAAGTAGTTTGACCCTCATATTTATCTCAAAAAACACTATCAAGAATTCAAGATAAACTCATTACAACTCGCTAACTTCTCATCAAGATTAGCCACCATAAAAATTTACATTCGGTTGCGTTTCCGGATGATCAGAAAACAAATATAACTAGAGTGATGCCTCGTGTTGCCTCGGCTGTGTTGATTGGGATACGTTAAATAAATTCTTAATGATATTTTATTTTTGATGACTTTACATTATATATTTTTCTTCAATTATATACATATTTTGGAATTATTGTTAAATTTACAAAATTTGTAAAGTTATCCATCGTAATTGAACATTGGATCAGATTTATATTTTAGATTATCTATATGCTTCAATTATATACCTTTAATACTTTAGTTTGATATGTTGATCTTGCATCTTGATAATTTTTGTCTCCATTTAATTAAACAATCCAACCGTGAATTTAAAAGGAATCAAGTGGTTCAAAAATCTGTAGTAAATTTGACGACAACTACGTGTAGCACCCAAACTATCGTATGTATAATATATTCAAATTACATTAATTTTATTAAATTGTTGGTTAATATGACTAAATTTATCTTTTTGAATGATATTTAGTGAGAAATGGGTAATATCAATTTAATTTTCAATAGCTTGCATTCAAAAAGTTAAGACGGGAAGATTAACCAAATTTATTAATAAATATAATTATTTAAAATTCATTACATACAATTGAATTTTATCTTAAATTTTTTCTTGTTTAAGCCTCACGTCGGATTAAAAATAAATATCAAATATGTGATTCCATATCATAAATAATTATCATAGAAACTTCATGTCATTTACACGTTTCGACATAACCCGTATAATAATAATTTTTAATTTTTTTTTAACTTAATTACAACCCGTAGGCAACATACATTAGATCCATTTTTTTTATTGTTGTTTTTGCGGTGTACAAACAATACCGGATCCATGTATCTGAATACTGTCATTTGGTTGTGTGCGAACTGGATCACTGAAAGATCGGATATCAAATGGTATTGCTCTCTTAAAAAAAAAAAAAGAAAAACTATTGCTATGTTCCTTACCCTGTAGCTACATTATAAGGAGCAGTGCTACCCTTGTCCGAAATTATATAACTACAAAAAAGGATCTGGACTGCTATTTGGGTTGCTTAACTAACAGCTTAAGCAGTTGAGCGGCCTGTCTTAGAAATATCAAACCACACACATGCATCAAAGATACAAACACAAACAGTGAATCAGTAACAGCAGATCGAGGCAGGTCCTCGTGGACTGTATCCCGGTCACGTGAGAAAACTGGACCGGTACAGCGGTACTCAGTTACATAAACCGGGTCAAAAATATCCGGTCAATTCCTTGGGTTAAGAACCTTGTCAGAAAGCTAGTGCTATTGCCTGCCTGCTGCCTGCATACATAATAAAAATCCCCAACTGGACCAACCAGTTTTCATTGAACATCAACCAGTCGGGAGGTACCAGAAAATTACTCTCCCTTTTCATGCCACCATTTTGTCCAATTTATTAAATATGTATGAGAAAGCTCTTGCGTCCATTTAAAAGATACCTATACGTATGTAGATATACAAAGGATGTAACCACTGGCGGATCTACATTCTACATGGAGCAAATGGGGTTCAATGTACCCCATTCGATACCCAGATTGTATAAATTTATATAATATTTGCTATATCACACAAGCATTTTTTTAAGAAAATATGTATTTGAACCCCATAAACTAAGTAAAATTATTTCATTGTGAACCCCATAATTATATTTTTATTATGTTACCGAAATTATTCTACATATAACAAAATTTAGTATAATTATTGACCCCCATTGAAAATTTTTCTGGCTCCGCCAATGGATGTAACAAATATATTCCGGAATATAACAGATACATGTGGACGCTATGGATGATTTTCTATGGAAGCTGGGTGTTACTCTATATGTATAGTCCAACTCTGTAAGTAAGCCAATCGTCCAACCCTCTTTCACAGTCCAACACACCCACGTGCACTCATCATGTACTTCACACAGTTGTATAAATGTTCACTAGAAACCGTAGTGTATCTGTTCACTGGAAAGCGATATCTATTAATTGTTGAAAATATATAAATGTTCACTGAAAATAATATTTGTTAACTGAAATACTTAATTCATTGGACGGTTGGATAACCAAAAACGTTGAACGCTATCTGGTATCTGCTACACAATATTTAATACTTGTCCATGTATGGTTTTTATGTTCAAAACCAAAGATTAAAGTGCAATTCGGTGCACAAGCTTTTGAACAAACTAAAGCCTGTGATTAGGTACTACTGGCATGGCACATTGGCACGGCAGGGAGTTGTTTGTGAAATGGAGTAAAAAAGGCGAAAGTGGGAGAATGTTGTGTTGTGTTTTGTTGTGTAGCGCAGGATGTGAACCGTTGGATCATCTCGAGATTCGAGCCAGCACAGATCCCGAGATGATCTAACGGTTCACATCCTGAGCTGCACAATAATGCAGCGCTACAGAGGATGAGCACTCGCAGATAATAAAGCGTATACTGGGTCGGATCTTTTTGAGGAATTTTATTAACCCATACCCACCCACGGTAAAAAGGGGTTTAACAACGGTCACTGACAGAAAAAGGCTCCCATTTGTTTGTTGTTTACAGAAAGCTTAGTGTTAAGAAAATTACTGTGGTCTGTGGGCTTTATTTATTCCGGCATTTTCTGTTCTGTTCTTTTCTTTTCTTTTTTGTGTAGGCTTTTTAAATTAACTAACTGAGGTTTCCAACTTGATTTGAATTTGAATTTAATTTTGGTAAGTATTTGATTTATGGAACCGGCTCAATCCTATTCTCTCAATATTTTCATCTATTTTTTATTTGGATAAATTTTAAAAAGGTTAAAAACATGAAATAATCTGTTGGCTGTTGTATTTACTGTAAGATAGAAATTTGTTCACTGTCAAGAAAATCAGAATGCAAATAAAAGATAAATAACTCTTTACTAAAAAAAAAAAATTTTTTTTGCAGAGCAGGAAATTGTGTTTGTTAGAACTATATATAACTCTTGTTACATTCATACATATTCCAATTTTTTTTTTTCTTTGTATTTGATTAATGACAGTATTTTACATAAATTCCAGTGACAAAAACAAGTATAATTAATTCTCCCCTAGAACAAAACAAGTTGTCAAACAAGCACCACTCGATTTCGATTCGTATCAGCAACTCAACACACAGCTTGTTCACCCGAACCGATCCGAACCGATCCAGATCCTAATGCGACTTTTTACCAGAATTTACATGAACAGATAGCATGCCAAGTATGCAAACAGTCCCAAAATGCCAAAAAACTTAGGGGCGGTAACATGGGCCCTGCTGGCAGCCAACGGGGCGGCTTCTTTGACGTTGATGCTGAGTTTCTGCCCCGCTTCGCAGTGCAAACCGATACTGTCGTAGTAGTAATGCATCCCGGGCTCTGTCAGGTTGATGAATGTAGGCCCGATGAACCAGCGGTTGATTACGTTGCGATCGTCGCATTTGTCGAAGTCTTCCTTTGTCACTTGCATGATGTTGTAAACCGAGGAATGGAAGAGGAACACTGCCATTGTGAAGAACAAAAAAAAAATATTAGGTTGCATGTTTTACTGTATTTTAACGCGTCGATAGTAATGACGATGAGTTAATTAATAACATCGATACTAATGACAATGATTACACATCCTCTGACGTCGTTTCTTGAATTCACTGGTAAAAATAATATTCATATTGAAGGAAATCTCGATAACCTCTTTTTTTTCGAAAAATTATTACGAGCACGAAGACAGAGTCAATGATTAAACCATTTCTGAAAAATTCTGTGTAGAATGAGATTACATTAACCGGAGAAGAACTCACTCAATTTGTCGCCGACTGTGAAGTTCTTTCTGGCGGCCCACTCGTCATAGAAAGTTGCGTTCGGGGGAGTGTACCACCCCTTGCTTCCTCCGACAATGTGCACGACATGCTGCGGCTGAGCCGTCGTGGATCCCACCAACAGGCAGCTTATTATTGCTGCCATCACGGGTAACGAGATTTCTTTCGCCATTTCTTTCAAGGCAAAGGGATGTTGGAGGGGATCAGAATAAGAGATAACAAAATGCTTCATATAAAAGACGAAAGAAGAGCATCCATCAATTCAATTGTTTCGGTTTCTTCCGTTCCAGTGATTGTTTGTGTTTTACTAAATATGGCAGTGGTCATTCATTCCCTGTCGGGAACTTATGCGCTACGATCAGCACAACGAGCTGGCCTATTTTTGGTCAGCATGCTTGACATTTTGTAAAAATCCATCGAGCTTGAATGTATCGGCATCGATCTTTTTCTTCGTGTTGCTGTTTTTCGTTCGCCAGTGGCTGCAAGATGTGTGTTGCTTGTTTCTGGCAAAAGGAAGAAGAAATTCCCTGAATATGATTTTGTCATTTCATCATTTTTAATATTTTAGGCCTGTTAAGTGCTATGAATATAGTATAAATTAATATTTTGAATTTAAATCTTATAGTGAAATTTAACATAGATTTAAGAAAGAAGGCATATATTTGCTACCATCAAATTAAGATTAGTAAATTAAGAATAGTGATTACACAGCATTACAGAGTGGCCAAATGTAGTGATACACTATTTTACTTTCTAAATATGAACACTTTCAATTTTTCCTGATGAGTGTCAGTTAATTCATTTCTAACAAAGCACATTCTTGCATAATTTTATTCCAAATGGTTTGTCATAAGAGACTACAAGTTTGTTCAGGTAAGAAGAATTACCTTTCATCAAATATTAGCATTTTAGCTTGAAATCAACTATTGCATAAATAGATATCAAAGAAGTTGTCAGGAGCTGATAAATGATGTTTTTCTCATAGCAATAGATTTTATAAAATATAAGCCATCTGTTTCTCTTATATTAGTAAAGAGCTCACGCCTTGCTTTGGATTGAAATTATCATATCTTATAATAAAGGGCCGAAAGCACATTTCTTGTGAAGAAATTAAATATGGGCCTTAAATTTTAATGGACTGGGACATTAATGTACATCAACGGCTGAGGTTTTTTCTTTAAGGAAGATAAAATTTTCATATCAAAAAATCTAATATCCTTTAATTAGGAGTAAGGATATATATGGTCCATGCTTAGAAAGTATGATTTGGAGAGATATATATATATGTGACCCACAAGCTGAGCTTCAGTTATATTTAAAGAGGGGCCTTCTGCCTACTGTACTGACATGCACAAATCCTTAACTGTTGCATTACAAAATTTTTAAGATTTTGAGGGGGAGAAAGGGCACAAGCTGATATAAATACCTGCAATTTATTACTGGGCTAGCAGTGTAAACAAGAGAGTGCAATAAATTGGGAAATTGAATTTTGAAGGTCTCAGTACTGTAGCTCTAAATGAAGAAAATTCCAACAGGTTTGCCCCTTTTTTGAAGGGCATATATTGATATTGATATATAGTTAACTTAATTTGGAGTTTGTTTTACTTGTACATTTCAATTTGTTAACGTCAAAGTGAAGTTTCAGTTGTTGCCATGTAAGTTCATGATACAAAAAATATGTCTGCTGAAACTTTTGACATTTACCTTATTTATATATTTCTTTTGTTGCCATGTAACTTTTATTGAAATATGAATTTGGTTGAATTACAGAGTAAGAATTAGTTTTATAATTTCCATTGCTAATTAATAATACACCAAATTTCATTTACATTCCCCAATTTCACAAATTTTACAAATATAAATATGAATAATTTTTCTTTTTACTGGTATTCATATTTTTTATGATTCCAAACTTCAAATGGAAATTAAAATGTGAGCAAACAAGAGACACTTTATTAGGCTAGGTTCAATTAAATCATAACTTAATTAAGGTCCAGTAAGATGAAATTAAGAACTGGGCTTTTGCCAAATCCTGATTTACTAGGCTTTAGATTAACAAAGGGTTCATGGTGCATGCTTTTTAATTTTAAACAATTGCTGTATCAATCAAAATGCTCAATTTTGTTCTCAAAAGTTGTTACCAGTATCAGGTCTGTTATCAAAAGTAGCACTTGCTGGAACAATGCCTTGGTATTTTGGCAAGATTTCTCAAATTTTTAGATGTGAATAACTAATATATATAAGATTTGTTCATTATAATCACAAAAATATTGTTAGTGACCAAAATTCCTATTTTTCAGGGAGAAAAAATGATGGTGTTTTCAATGGTCCAAATTTAAATCAATAATTCTTCTCTGTCAAAATTACAATAGAAAGGTAAAAAAATATAAAAAAATTTGTTTGAGGAGCTAGAACGTTAATGTTGTAAATCCATGTTGTTAAAACTTAAAAATAAGATTCTGATACTTGAACTGGGGACTATCAGAGATGAATTGCAAATGGAGATTGAACAGTTAAAAAAACATGCTTCTTTGCTACACTTTCGGCTCGCATTGAAATCAGCTGAGATCCAAAATGGATCCCAGGACCTTGAGATCCCACTTTGGATGGCAAGATTATATTTCAAAAAATCCCCTCTCAAATCCTCATCCGTTGGATCGCGATTGCAGGTCCTGAGATCCACTTTGGATCGCAGCAGATACGGACTCCTTATGGCTCTGACCTGTAGGTGGAGACTTGCATATGCAACTAACTCAATCTCAGCACAATTTCATTACTTTATATATATATCAATTGACGCTTTTATACCTATTCTTCTCTTTTTAGCACATTCAAAATAGGAAAAAATCGACTGCGAACCGCGCAAATTATACCAGAAGTGCTGAATATATAACTCAGAATAAAAGAAATTTGCAGAATCATCTCTCAGAACCAAAAAGTAACTGTGTTTGAATTTGATATAAAATTTGTACATTGATTTTTTTTTTTTCATGTGAACCATACATACATATTCCAAAAAAGGGTGAAAAAGAAGAACCCACGACGCGCTGTAGAAGAAGTAAACATGTACAGGGATGAAATGAAAGAGAAAAACTGGTATACTGGTAACATTCCAACTGTACTTAAAAATTAGCTGTTCCATTAAAAACAAAAATCTAGAAGAGGTTGGAAGCCGGCGAGGAGGAAGAGGATGTGCCAAGAGGGTGGATGAGATACGTCAGCACCAACGCCACGAGCATCAGTATGTATGCAATTCCCTGATCAACCGTTGTTCCTGCATTCATCGGTTTGTTCCGAAAAGGTCGGCATCAGCAAATTTAAATTCAATCACCCACTGATTTGAATACTTAACAAGTAACAAAAATTATATGGACAGTGATACTATGCCTCAAACTTTGCCCCCACAACCTGTGATGAGGTGGCATGTGAGTCAGAAGGTCATTTTTGTAAATTTTTTTTGGTTCGGAGGTACATTTTTGTAAAATGATTAAGGGGGTTCCCATTTGCTGCCATAAAAAACTATGGCAAGATTGTGCCATAGTCAAATGGTCCGTTTGATGTATTTAAACGGCCAAGATTTTAGCAATAGGAGTGTATTTTTATTGTAGGCCCCAGTTGCATAAGTACTAAAAAAACTATGGCACAACCGTGCCATAGAAAACTATGGCAGCGGATGTGAATTCTTGATTAAGGTACATTTGCATAAATGTCTTCTAAGGTAGGATCATTTTTGTAACCTTTCTTAGAAATAAAGTATATTTTTGTAAGTTTTTCTGAACAAAAGGGATTTTTGTAAATTTTTACCAGCACATTACATTACATGGTGCAGGGCCATGGCAGGAGAAATATATATTTTTCCAAATTATATATGTATGGTAAACTCTTATTTCATTAACTACATTTTTTATTGGTAACTGAAAGCTGGCAAAGCCAGATATAATTAGGCAAAATATTGTTTTCTAAAATATGGTGCCCTGAAACTAAGTTTACCAGATAATAAACAACAACATTTCAAAACAGATTTTCTTATCCGGATACCCAATTATCAGATATATTTTAAGATATCTCAAATGAAAATATAATCAATCATCTTGTGACATATTAGTTAATTAAGTTACATTGAACTTTTCTATATGAAAATAAAAATACAGACACCAACTCAATCAAAAGTTATTCTGTCGGCAAAGTTTTTAACTTTTGATTTTCCAATTAGTTTATTTCACACGGCAGAGTTGAAATAAGATGAACAATGGTGAAGCTCCACGTTCAATCAGTTTATTTATATAATTAGTTTGAAAATTGTAGCCTAAGATTTACTAATGCACTCTTCTAGAATTGATTGGAAATACATGTCATTGTCTTCTTGGAACATCATATACATGAAATCATATTAAACAAAATAAAATTCATATTTGATCATATTGGTATTGGATTTTCCATCATTTTTTCTATGGCAAATTATCAATTTGAGTGAAAAGACTAAAACCAAACATGGAAATCAATTACCATCACTCGTGGGAGCCGGTGCGGGAGCCGGTGCCTGAGCCTGAACGGCAGGCAGCACAAGCCCGAGTATCAGGGCCAAGACGGCCACGGTACGCATCGAATACGACGGTCTCTTCCTCATTGCCATGTCTCTCTCTACCTTGACCTTCACTGAGAGCCGAAGATAGAGAGAGAATTCTCTTTGCTTATCTTAATTTTCCCTCTTTTCCTCTCCTCTTGAATCTTATGCCATGCATTGGCTTGCATTTTATAAGGTGATGGTTGGAGAGGATCAGGATCACCTGCTTTTCTAAAACAAAAGCCAGGACCTTTTTTTCTTGATCTGACGGTTAAGAAACACCGAAATATCTTGAGATCGGTGCGGCAAACACCGAAGTACTTTAAGATCGGTGCAACAACCGATCCCAACTATCTGATTGGAAGAGCAGGCCCCAGCAGATTTTTATCCGGTTGGAGAGGGTTTGAGATAGGCCAGGTAATGGTTGGTTGTGGTTACCCACCATGTGTACCGCCGTCTTGTACCGGTACACAAATCAAACCAGCCTGTTTTAAGCAAATGGCAATGGATTTGGTGCACTGTGTTTTCCTCAAGAACATAATCACCGACAAAATGGCTCAAAACCTGGAATTCTGGCAAAGATTTGAACTTTTTTGGTTTTTTCTCTACTAATTAAGTACCTGAACCATGTGCATATGTGTATAAATCAGATTTTTATGTTTATAAATTATGGGTCTAAATTTAGTCATAATTATAGATAGATAAAGGTTGGTTCTATCTATGCATGGTTGACATGTGTGTGTGTAAGATCTTGTGGTATCTTCTCTGGTTTGAATGAGCAATTTGCTGCTTTATTTTGAAGGGTTGGTGTTGGCTTTCATTAGCTTCTGCGCTGGATTCAGATATGTGATGATTAAGTTCATAATTGTGTTTTTTTTTTTTTTTTCTAGAAGCAGACAGCAAAATTGATCATTTTCCCACCACCTGATCTTGTGGTTTCATTTGATGGTTATCATGTCTAAATTTCGAGAAATTTTGATGAACTCCGATGGAGTATGAAACTATTTTCAAATTGGTCAAAATTTGAAGCACAATCAATCTATGAGTTTCACAGTTGCTTTACCATTTTTGTTTGTTTGAATTTGTCACATATTTTTTAAGATGATCTTCTGGGTGTTATTATTATGTGTATATAACTAAAATCAATGCCAATAATTTATAATTTTTTTTTTAATCTGGTTAGTTGCAATTGTGCATTGATATCGCCTTAATCATAACAACCGCATTAAGAAACCATGTGCACATGATCAAACAGGGTATCAATCAATATATGCACCAAGAGAATAATTAATTTCATGGGAATTAAATCACTCTCCTCCTCCATCCACCAACCATATTAATTATTATTTTTACCTTGATCTCATTATTAGACAACTAAAAGACGTTTTAAATTATTAAATTTCCCAAATGCATTAAAGTATCTGACCAAGAATTTTATGCCCATCTGAAATTCTGCTGTCCCAAGGTAAAATGATAAAGAGGAGGGATCCAATGACACTCAAAATTTTGACACAAATGTTACACTAAATCCTATAAATTTATAAAAAATCTTAAAAATAGAAAATCTTTTACAAACATGTTCATTTACTTATAGATCGATTGTGTTTTAAATTTCATTCAATTTAAGTGTCATTTGATACTCCATCAACGACCATCAAGTTTATCTAGTCATTAGAATGATTCTTGATAGAGTATCAAATGACACTAAAATTGAATAAAATTTGAAACACAATCGATTTATAAGTAAATGAATATGTTTATAAAAGATTTTCCATTTTTATAATTTTTTATAAATTTATATGATTTAGTGTAACATTTGTGTCAAAATAATAGTGTGTCATTTGATCCCTCCTCAATGATAAGAGGAAATCCATCCTATAAATTATAAAAACAGACCAGGAAAGATTGGGCCTTTTTTATGAAGACCAAGCCCAATTGAAGTTCATATATTGGGCCTTTACATTTAACCAGACTTGAATTTGAAGTTGGATATATAAAAAAGAAAATCACATTTCCATGGACAGTTTATCAGCATGATTTATGCACTATATATGACACTTTTTTTTCACAACATTTTGTGCGGAATTAGTGGTCTAGAGCTCTAATTATATGAGTATATATATATGACCATATGAAAGATACCAATATGATTAATTAAAGAGATCCTGATTTTTTTTTTCTCTAGGGCAAAGGGAGAAAACATGCATTAGAAAAATAGTAATTAAGAATCTCACCACTAAAACCAACAAGTAATATCTTATATATATGGAGCCTATATATCTGCCGAATTATATTTATTTATATTGATATATGCATAATAGTTAAAGAGAGGTATGCTCATCCTCTCCTCTACCACTATGTTGTTTCTTTCATCCAGTATTATTTTAATGGAAGGTAGATAAAGATTTTTTGTGTTGCATGTGCTCACTGCATGCTCAGAGTTGTCCATGCATCATGAATGGAAATGGTGAGCAATATCCATATCAATGTAATAAACTAAATATATATAGTTCCCAAATATATAGAATCAGATCAGAGAGTATATATCTAATTGAAGTATTGAACACATTAATATTAGTTGATGGTTAACAATTATTTCTCAAATTCCTCATCAGTGATGCAAATTTGATCACGAGGAAGATAAGCTTCAAGAGGAGGAGCTTCAAGAGAAAGATTCAGAGTTCTTGCAGAGTGGAACACTATGTTCTTATGCGGTATCAAACCAGCGTTATCATCTCTAACAATTTCGAGGATTTTGTTATATTGATGCCTGATTGAATAGCCACATAAATTTTCGATGGCAATCAATTCAAGTATTAACTATAATAGAAATGGGAGTGTTATTGTTATATCTCCAATTGCAATATCATAAACACATAAATAACCAGATTCACAGCGAAAAAATCCTGTACAAAACGGTCTCGTCATGATAGAATAAAACATACTAATTATCGATAATCTCGTTTGTATATAATTTGAATTATATCGATCGGCGAGGAAAATTGACGCAAATGCATTGAGCAGAAAACATATAAAACAGAACTAGCACAGACTTCACAGTTTAAACTAACCAAAGTACGTACCAGTATCGAAATTTGAATATACTGATCACAAAACTTAAACATATCAGAGGTTCAGAACAAATATGACATAGATCTATACCGTAATTACTCTGTATAAATGTATGAATTAACTGCAAGGAACAGGTAACATAAAAGCTCAAACTAATTATTATCATTTGTTTCGGCACGATCGATGTTGCACTGTATTTGTTTCTGAATTTCCATGTTCGAAACTTCATATCGACACCGAAATTCAGATCCAAGTACGTACGTACAACACCGCAAAAACAGCCCAAACAAACGAACAACCAAACTCTCGAATTATATAAGATTCAAAGTTTAGAGCTGCAGATTGATCCGTTGCTTACTTTGACGACGGACGGAGTGGTCCAGCAGAAGGCGCCGATGGCGAACCGCCGCTTCTCCTCGATGCTCCCTTTCGTGGGCAGGCCGTATTGAATGAGCAGGCAGTCGAGCTTCCACTCGGGCATGCTCTTGTACTCCTCCCTTGTGTACCTCGGATAGTGCAGCGGCATCTGGAAGTGCTCGTTGCACCTCTGGGGCACGCCGTTCTGACCCAGAGGCCGGATTTTGCTCGGCGTCGCGGACTTGATACCCGTCGGAAAGGTTTCTACTGTCTCCATTGTGAATTCTTGATCAATTTGTTTTGTTTCTGATCTTAATTTGATCAGCTAGAGTAGAATATGAAAATGGGTAAATTAGGGTTTTTGGTGATATGATCATAATGGCATGTTAGTGGTATTATATATAGTACTCATGAGGAATCTGGAATTTTAATATAGAGTAATACTTAGCGCCCATAGAAAAACAATCCATAGTAGCATCCATATGTTACATTTTAGGATGTAATTGTTACATTTTTTAATATATATGTTATATTCCGTACACGTTTATGGATGTATGAACAGTTTTTCAATGAGGCGATTAAGATGTTTCTCTTTAATATACAGGTTGGGAGCCAAGTTTGGTCTGAATAGTGCTACTTCGTGTAGGAAATGTTCAATTATATTTTTTAACATTTGTGATTTTGTTACAAATAAAATGGTGCAGAGTGAATGCAAGCTCTGGACCCACCTGTCATGGAGTACGGTGTTGCATGAATAAATTGGTGTCTTTTTTTTTTTTTTTTTTTTTTTTGTGGGGTCAACAGGCTTGCTCAATATCAGGTGGATTTGGAGAAAACCAGATGGATAATACGTGGAATTTATATAATAATATGCCGGTATGAAAATTGAACTCATTAAGAAAGGGCATGATTTTTTGTTGTTTATTTGCCTTGTACCACTAACTAAGCATATATTAATTAATTATATATTTTTTCATTAGTTAGTTTCTAATTTTGTTTTTTAAGATAAAGATGAGCGTAGAGCCACTCAAATTTAAATATCTATAAAGGATTCTCTATATGAATTTCGAACTTGTGATCTCTCATGCAAAGAATGTTACCATTAGTCACTAGATCAAAGACTGATTCTTATTAATTTCTAAAATTATTCTTGGCTAATTAATTTGGCCAGGAATGTTTTTTGTTCACTATATAACAATAAGATATGGGGATTTGTAGCTTGTCAAATTCTCGGTGATGTAAACTAAATCCAACGGTTATTTGTGTATTGATGTGCAAAATGTGTTGAACTCATCAATTAAGGCGTATTGTATCAATGTGCCGACTATATATGTACTTCGTCTTGACCACGTTTTCATGTTTCAAGCATTACAAATTTACAATTAAATCTCTTTTAATTAGGAGGGTATAGATGAAATAATTGAAATAAAGAATTTTCAACAATAGGATCTCTATATCCATTATCCAAGCTTCAAAGTAAATATTTTAATGAATGTGATTAATAATAAATACGAACATGGATAAGGATGTAATATTATACTATAACAACTATGTGTTATGGCTCTTTAAAGACAAATAAATAATAAAAGTGAAAGTCCAATGAACAATTTATAGAATTCGGCAATGAATTTTTTAAAACAATAAAGGCTTTAAAAATATATATATAAATAACAACTCAGATAGTAGAACAAGGAAGTAAGATAAGAACACAAATACCAAAAAAAAAAAAAAAAATAGGAAAATTGAAGTTGACATCAAGATATCAATGTCTGAGAAAATTTAAAGTCAACTAGGCAAAAATTAATAAAGCTTGCATCTTTGATCAGATATTATGACAATTAATAAGCTTAAAAAATAATCTACGTGGCAATCAAATGAAAAAGAATTTTTTTTTTCTGTTGAAAAGATAGGATCTTCTTCTTCTTTTTTTTTTTATTTTTTTTTCTTTATGAAGAAACAACGGCTAAGAAATAGTGGTGTTTTAATTTTAAAGTAGTGGTTTCATCCATCCCTCCCAAAAGAAACAGTGGCAAAAATTAGAGAAAAATCCGATTTTTGTTTCCAAAATATTGTATTTGGTTCAACTAGATCCCTAAACTATTAGTCTCAAATTGATCCTAAACTATTAAGTTGGAAGCAAAAGAAAGGGGCAATATTAACCAAACTCAACCGTCCAAGTACCAATTTGAACCAAATAATAGTTCATGTACTAATTAAAATTTTTTTTTTGAGATAAAGATGAGGGTCAAGCCACTCAAATTTAAATGTCTATAAAAGATTTCCCATCCGGGTTTCGAACCCGCGATCTCCCATGTACTAATTAAATAGAATCGAATGCAACAATTTAGAAACCAATTTAAACAAAAATTAGTTTAACGATCAACTTGATCAAATGCAATAATTCAGAGAACAAAATTGGACTTTCCTCAGAAAGCCATTGGTGTTTTCTATTTATTTTATTTTTCTTATGAAGTGCAATATATGACTAACACGTTATTCTACATTAATTTTGCATTTTTTCTCACATAAATTATCTCAACATACAGTAAGAAGAACATATATTGGGATTAAATTAATTACTTAATAGATGTTTTGAAGTAATAATATGCTTTAACATGAATAGAAAAAAAAAAAAGTGATAGTCGCTTCATATAATTATATAGTTGGATGTATGCGATCTATATGTATATAATTGAAGTTAAAAATACACAAAATTTTCTTTTAGTATGTTAGCTAGGAATGATCTCATGGAACACAAACAACAACATGACAGAGGTAATTAGAGGTGCAAAGGGGCTACCTGGCTAGTGCATAATTGAAATGTATTGGCTAAATAGATAGATAGATTGATTAATTTGTTAATCTATTAGTTCAAGTTAAAAAAATTCTTTCTGCTCCAATTATAATATATTTATCTTGCTTGGTCTAAATGAAGGGACAAAGAGGTAATCTTAATTGCTAATAAAGATTGAGAATATTTCATCCTTGAAAAACTAAAGGATACTTTGTTTCGTTATATTAACAACTTAATTTAGTATCTCTTTTCTAGATAAAAAGTATATATATAATAAAGAAAAAAAAACTAATTTTAATGCAACATGATACTTATATATTCCCTACTAAATTCTTTTATAGTTAGTATAGTATCATTATTTTTTCAAAAAAAAAAAATAGTATCATTATAATCCCTAATTCATACTCAAGAAAGAGGGGTAAGCTTCCAAACTTTTTAGATATGCTATATCATCATTAATCTCAACCATTTATTTTGTTTCTCTCTCTTCTTTATCTTAATCAAATGGCTCAAATTAATTTTTCTTTTTCCATTAAAGTGATAATATAATTTGTCTAAAGAACAATTTAATACTCAAAATATTTGAGACTCTTTGTATTCTTTTATATGAATTATTATGTAGCTAAAAATATATTGTATAAAAAATATATTAAGTTCAATATTTATATATATTTATAAAAAAAATGAAGAATTTATATTTATTTTCAATATATATTAATTTATGTAATATTATTTCGCCCCGATTCACCGCTATAGTAAATGATAATTAGCATCGAATGAGCTTTAATTCTGTTTACCAAAAATCCCCTCGTAGCACCCGTTCAAAAAGATAAATAGGGAATTAGTCAAGATGTAATTCCAAACCATTATTTCCCTGCATAATTCCAGCCTTGTTTTGTTATTTATAAATGAAGTAATCAATTACCGTGCACAATTATAATACCGTAATAACCAAGTTTTATTTATGTTTGACTCATGTAATATCCGTATATTAATTTTGAAGATTCCGCAAAAATGAGTTTAAAAATATAAAAAAATTAATTAGATATCTTTGACAACCATCAGAATTTAAACCGTGTAATGTACGTCAGAAATGTATTTTTATTTGAATTAAATCCGCACAATACATGAATTTTTAAATGAAATAGGTAAATGACGCTGATATTTGATGCAAGTGCACGCAGTAAGAATATGTGATAAATAATATCTACTTTCTAAGCTACATATAAAAAGTTACCAAAAAAAAAAAATTACTAGATCAGGTCAGAAAGAACAAGTTGCGACAGGTATGTGTCAGGTACAATGCACCAGTACAGTACAAAGTACGAATCTAACATCTGTCTAGCCTAAATGAGTCAAGATCCGACTCTTATTTCTTAGAATTTAGTCCTTATATAAATTTGCTCTTCAGTACAATGCACCAGTATAGTACAAAATACGAATTTAGTATGTGTCTAGCCTAAATGAGTCAAGATCCAACACTTATTTCTTGGAACTAGAGCTGTAACTTGAGATTCGTCCTGAAATATGATAATAAAAGAATAATAAAGTTTATATAATAAAAATATATTTTTTTAAAAAATTAAACATAATTAAAAATTTTTGATGTGAATAATGACGATGATGATGTATAATTTATAAATAATAGTACATAAATATTGGACCACTCTAAGGATTAAATTTTGTCTTAGACATATCATATCATCTTATTAATTGGGGAGAGAATAAATATAGACCATTAGATCAAAGTAGATGAAGAGATTTAAACAAAATCAATGGTTAATAATATTGATGATGTGGTATAATTGAGGTGCTTGGAGAGTTATCCCTCTTTCTAATTTATAGATTTAGTGCTTATATAGACCTACTCATCAGTATCTAGATCTTCTGTGGCGTTGGTGTGGCACTATACGTATGTTGTCAGCTTCTTTGAGTACAGACCCATAATAGTTTATTGGGCCAAGTATTATGGTCCTATCAAGTTGTCATGCATGTTGTGTGAAGAAGAAGAATGGGATAATTGCATTAGTTGATTTCTGCTGTAATGCTCTGAACAAACAAATACATGTGTGTTGTTGCTGTGACAACTGAGAAATGCTCGACACCGAGTCGCAGAGTAAAATGAGAAACCGGTGTAAACATACACGGCATTGTGGCTACTGTTAGAAACGACCCAGCGCACTTGTAAACCCTGCAAATATCTGAGTGAATGTGTTTAGGAGTATCGTCATCTCGATAACTAGAAATCTTATACTATAAACCTGAACACAATACTATCAGTTAATAAGTTCGATATCATATGCCCTGATTAAGTGGTTATCATATCAAGAACAAGTCAGAAGGCTTCTCAGCCCCCAAAAAAAATATTATCAGCAGAAGAAAAAAAAATAGTTACATCAACTAGATCAGCCTAGAGAACATTTACATAAAGAAAAAGAATAGAGCCTTTTAAAGTATCAGTCTGTACAAAGTTTCGACAACACATTTGCTTCTGGTTTGACAGTGAACACCGAGAAAAAAGAGCACCCCGTTTCAGGTGCAAAAACCCGGTCCACATGGTCGGTCACTATGTTCCAATATTCTCATCTATTTTTTCTCAGTCAGAAAAAAAGACCTAATAACCCCAATATTACTTGCAAAATTTCCTATGTTTTTTCTGTACTTACACAAGTTGTAAGACCTTAATGCTTCCACTGGAGTTAGCCGATACTACCATGTTTGACTTCCCTCTCCAGCAGACACTGGAGACAAATAGTGAGCTATCGTCAGTAGTCTCTTGGCCAGTGATTGGGTCAATGTTCCCAAACTTGTGGGAGGTTATCGGCATTGGAAACGATTTGTAGTATGCATAAACCTGCACATGAGAGAAAGGATGAGTAAAAATATAATTAACGCCGAAGAATTTTGGAATCATGCATTTTGAGCTTCAAAGTATGACCACTTACCTCGTTGCTTTCAGAGCCGCAGGTGATGTATCCATCATGGACAGATAAACCTACAAAGTTCTGGAAGGGAAATAATATTAGGAACAGAAAAATTTGAGAGTGCTATATTGATATTTGTTGAACATGCAATACATTTAGAGGTGGCAAAACCAAACCCGACCCGACCCGACCCGACCCGAGAAACCCACCCAACCCGACCCGACCCAAGATCAAACAACATGCAATCCAACTCAAATCAACATACGATAAAAAAAAATCGATATTAAAATTGACCCGACCCGATCTGCCCATCACCCAACTCGAGATCTTCTAGAAGGTCAAACTGACCCGACCCGCCTGACCCAAACATGACCCACCCGCCCGATTTGCCACCTCTAAATACATTGCATACTGGTCATGAGAACTATATGCATAATACCAAGCATACAAGTATCCACACCGCGAATGAATTATCTTTTTTTTTTTTTTTTTTTTTTTTTTTTTCACTTCCTTACTTTGAATCAGGTACCTTCAAATTGTCTTTACTGCTACAAGCCAACAGGATGCATACACATGTTATAGACAGCAGAAAGTTGTATCATATAAGAGAAGGAAGAAATACCTTCTCATTAGTATGGCCGCCGAGTGTAAGTTGGCAGGCATCAGTAGACAGCCCGGTGCTGCTGGTGCAAGTAAGATCCCAAATCTTCAGAGTGTTGTCAGTGGAGGCAGAGACGAGCGTATGTGAGTCAAGAAAGCGGACATAGCTGACAGCCTTAGAGTGGCCGGAGAGCGTACACCAAGGGAGGCGAGTGTTTCGCAAGTCATAGCAGTACACCTTATAGTCTGCAGACCCAAAGGCGAGGACCCGGGACGAGTACGGTGAATATTGCACGCAGCACACATTCGCCACATTCCTTATGGTGTCTATGCTATTCCTCTGTATCCAAATAATCAACATTCTTGTTTTTAGGGCGCCTTAACTCCGTAAAATCATGTTAACAAGAGGACACAATGTTATGTTATTGATTAGTCATGCCCTTGTTAATAATGTAACGGCCATACCTCATTGATGCTCCACATTTTAACAGTACAGTCGTCACTTCCACTAGCCAGCTTGGTTGGGTCCACATGCGAAAAATTGACTGACCAAGCTCTCTTGCGGTGCTCCGTAAATTGTGTGAAACCATGGCCTGTAGTAGCATCCCAGAGCTGCATTTTTTTAAATAAAAGTTTTACCTTCTTTCTAAACCCTAACCAATAATATTTTAATAGACTTCTACATGAGTCCTGTCAGACTCATCTGTCATGTACTAATCAGGGACGTAGGATACAATGATTTATTGTCTGGCAAAACAGAATGGTAATTGAATAGTTCCTTTTGTCAAATCTCATTGGTAAAAATTTAGGATTCTCGTCTGTGATTTCAACAATGCCATTATGGATGTAAAGTTATAGATAAAAAAGAAGTTAAAGGAATTTGAGTGTCAATATTATTCCTATAATACAATTTTGAAGATGCTCATTATATCCTAATTCTGACTATAAACTGAATGTTTATATTTGAGGAATTCGTACTCAACAAATGCTCATTCTTTTTAATTAAAAAGTACATAGCGAACAAAACCTAACACAACTACAGACTAGAATGTGAATAAAACGCACCTGAACAATCCCATCATAATCGGTAGAGGCCAAGTAACTTTTAATGTAGCTATTCCAACATAAGCAACTAAGCTTCGCTTGGCTTGGCATCTCAATCAAGGGATAGTGGATATCAACAGTATCATTCAACAAAGACTCGAATTCGAAAACTTTGATTTTTTTTGACACACCAGCGGCTGCAAAATACTCCTCATCCCGGTCGAAACTCAAAGAGCAAATCACATTGCTGCTGCTTAGCATCTCCGAGTTCTTCAAACACCCCCGAACCTCAAATTTGTTGTACCGGGCGTATTTGCATAGATCCCCAAAGAACCCAGACAGCTTGTCAGTTGGCTCAGTGGCAATGTCCGAATCGCCTTCTTTTTGTAAATTGTAGCCGTAACGCAATTCTAAGACGCCACTGTCAGAGCGTCGGGCAGTTCTCTCTCGAGATAGTTCAAGCTGTGACCGGACAGAATAATACCCAGCCTCTAGGTGTTGCATGCTTCGCATGAGCCTCTCCTCACACAAGCCTGGCAGGGATGGATTTGTAGGTAGATCACTAAATAGGGTCCTTGAAGTGTGAATCCTTTCAACCTGTGATACATCTGCTTCTAAGCACCCAAGATCAGACATTAGCTTTGCGGCTTTTTTCTCTTTTTCTTCTTTTAATGATAGAAGGAAGTACAATAATAATTCAGACTCAACTTCCTCTTCATCAATGGAGATTGATGCTTCTGACAGGCTTTGATCCTGGCCTTCGGTGAGTAGATCACAGAGAAGAATATCTCTGGTTAAAAGAGAAACATATTATATATACAACAGTAAAACAACTATCATAAAATAAATTAGTTGTACAAAATGCCACAATACCCTCTGTCAACTAACTACAATTAACATGGACCTCGAGCATAACAACTTAGTATGAATATATCGCAAATTGGCATGAGCACAAAAGAGTCAGGTGATTGAATCTTTTGATGATGTTAAATCTTAATAGCTCACAATAAATCATAACTAAGTTGTTAAATTTCCAAATGTTTCCAAGAAAAAAATAGTACAAAGTTACTAGCATGAGATGTTTTGGCTACTACAGGCACACATACATAGCATGAAAAAGAAACGAATCAAAGGATTATTTCACACTGCCAAGATAAAAACAAAAAGTAATACTTACCTTGCTTTAGGTCGGGAAGCTGGGTCAGGATGAAGCAACCAGAGACAAAAACCTGCCTCCTTTGGGTTCTCAGCAAGAAATTTTGGAGGTAGAATTCGGTGGCGGAGATCTGACATGGCAGCTGAGTGGAGCTCCCAAGTTTCGAAATAGCTAAACAACTACAGATATGTAAATAACGACAAAAATCACATAACAATATAACATTGATTAGCCTAAATAAAGAAGCAACTTAAACGGATATTATTTCTTGAAAAAATTAAGTAAGATTATATCCCTAAGCTCAATCCTATAATGAAACAGATGAAAGAAAGTAGTGTGGTACCTCAAAAAGAAGAACACCAAGGCTATAAATATTGGAAGAAAGATGGAGTACCAAAGCATTGTACTCCATCTGTTCTTCAGGGCTGCTATACCACCTCTCTTCAAACTTACATGCATCCCCAACAGTATTCGTGTTCTCTCTAAAATCACAACCAGTATTAGCCGATCTACTAAAAGATCCCGGATCTCCGATCTTTTGATGTTTCAAGCGAGAGAACCAATTGGATACTTTTTGTGTCTCCCTTTGATCCAAGTACCTCTTCTTGCTGAAACTCTCCTCCAATTGTGCTGAACTAGAAACTTCCTGTGGGATAAATTCACCATTATACTTCACCTGGTACTGGGGTAGAATCGTAAAGTATGATGGCCGGAGATCTTTCAAAGCCAAACCTTGTGAATGCGAAACATTCAAAAGCTCAACTATTTGTCTAAATATTTTCATTTTTGTTGATCTACTTGTTCTCTGATGTCTCGGCTTCAGAAATTCTCTCAAATTTACTCCTTTCTGGCCACTCGGATTATATGAATTGAAGGCACCACCACCATAAAGAGGTTTTTCATCAGACTTCAAACACCTTTTGTGAGAGATATCTGAGCTTATTTCCACATTGAATTTATGTTTTCCAATAGGTCCTTTTTGAACTACCCCTTTCCCTTTGAATACACTTTTGGCCCCAATTTGGGTAAATTCAGATGTAGCTTGAGATCTAATGGTTGACTGGAGAGCCCTCTGAGCTCCAAACAGCGGATGGACATCATTTCCTGTTCTCCGAGGAGGATGAACATTGCTTGAACCTTCGACCATCCGACTAACCGGCTGATTCATAGGTGTATTTTCTCTTGGTAAACTACCAGATAACCTCGTGAAATTACCCCAAAACCCTTTTCTTGCAGCTGGCTTATCACCGCTGCTCGAACTACTACCTGCCGAAATGTTAGTGGTACTTTTATAATTCTTCAGTGTGAGTTCTTCTACTATAACCTCCGGATTGGACCCAGAATTCTCAGCCTGACTAGGATTGAGATTTGCTATTCTGTCGGTGTTCTCCATGTATGCATCTTTCGAGGAGCTCAGAAAGGGGAAATGCTCTGACCAGTCAGGATCCTGACTGTTAGGTGGGGCGGTAGTGGAAGCAGTTAAGTTTACTGTTTCAACATTTAGGCCATGGGATGCTTGTGTTTCCTTAGCTAGCTGCACTTGGGCCTCGGTGGGACCCTGTATTATGTCATCCTGGGGGTTCAATTCTGTCGTTCCTTCCATTCAACTGTTGTGAAAAGACGAGTTGTACTGAAATCAACAACAGCTAGTCAATGAAGGGCACCATTTTATTTGCCTGGAGTTGATGGCTTTTAATGCAGAATCTGTGAAAAGTACAGTGGCGCATAGTTAGCTTATAACAGTGGAAGAAGCGATGTTCATCAAATTTAACACCGTGCTGTCCATGCCTTTCTGGCATGGTGGTAATGTATGATGTTTTTTAACTAAATCCAGTTCGACACCTGGAACTGCAGACCTTTCTGGCATATACCAGAATCCATATGCATGTCCATGCCAGTGCTGTGCAAGTGTGCAATACGGTAAATTTATAATCCTCAGAAATTATGATATAAAACATAAATCATGCAATGTTTCACCGTAACAAGCATGTCTTAATCTTATATTCAGAATTTCAATTTGAGCTGTACAAGCATACCAGTTTCAATCAGACAACAACCCAATTGGCAGACAAAGATGAAGACACATTCCAAGCAATCATTTAGAGAATAAAGCTGCCTCGAAACGCTCAGAATCTGTCTTAATTTCAGCTTCCCTAAACTATAATAAACCAATTCAGATTCGTAACTCAATACAAAACAAAAGGGACAAAGTTATTAACAAACCCAAAATTGTGTCTAAACCAAGAACAAGAGCATCTAAGTTATGAGCACAAACAAACACACCCAACATGAATTACCACCTACTTATTCCCAAAACCGCATCAAAATTCCCTACTTGACCCAAAATCCAGCAAACCCAGTAATTAAACTCCAACAAGAAGAAAGAACCAAGAACATACCTTGCTCAAAAGCTTCAGTGCCCAGGAGAAAAACCGGAATGTATGGAACCCTAAAACTGCCCGAAATGGAAAGTGGCAGTAGACAACAATCAAGTAGTGCCTGTTTTGAGAAATTCTCAGGTACCAAGTTGAGTTCTTTTGCACATCTCTCTCTCTCTCTCTCTCTCTCTCTACCGTCCTTTTTGTACAATTTTATTATTTAATAAATTAATTCTTTTTGGTACCCAAAAAGAAAAGAAAAAGAGCCCCTTGATGGATGAGATGAGGGAAGAAGGATTGAAGGGATGGAGAGGGGGAACAAGATACCGTGTGAGGAGTCCCTCTCCTTTTCTTAATTGGTTCTTCTTTTCTTTTCTTTTCTTTTCTACGGCCATTAAATATTCGCCTTCCAAACCTTAGATTTCTCAGGATTATTATTTCATTACCTCCTCTCCGTTTTTACCGGAATGGAGGCGTTTCAGTAGTGAGTTTAGGGCTGTTTGGTGAGATAAGTTGAGTGTTTTTGCATTGAGGACTGGAGATGATCTCGAATTGTTTAAGTGATGTGTAGGGAAGGGAAGTGGCGCATTGCCCTGAATTGGAACTTGGCTTGAGTATGTCCGGTTCAAGTACAAATATTATACCACAATTGTTGGATGATATTATGTTGCTATGGCCATTATTGTAAGCTGTCGTAATTGATCTTTGGGGGAGCATTATCTACACCAAAGTTTTTGTTCCCGCACATTAAACTTAAATTTTTCGAATTATTATATTATTTCTAATTAAATCAGAATTAGTTGTAATAATTTTGAAATATTATTATCTTTCTGAATGGCATATTTTGATGCAATTAGATTAACTAATTTTAAGGAGAATAATTATTCAAAAAATTAAGTTTAGTATATGGAGCAAAAAATTTGGTGTAGATAGCGCTCCCCATATTAATCTGGTCATGTCAAATTTTTTAAAATAATAAATAGGTTTTTTTATGGGACCCATCTGCCATAAAAATTATGGCAGCATGCTGTCGTCACAAAACTATGGCAGCGGATAAAATCTCACAATTGTTGTATTCTTTATTTCCGATTCTTCACATTTGCTATATGGCAGCATGTTGTCATCACAAAACATGGCAGCGATTATATCCCGCAATTTGTTAGTATTAAATGCTTGTGTATTTTGCAATAGATTTGTAGAAAAGTAATATTAAAGCACAAATGCAAACTTAAGATAGCATAGTATAGGCACATAATTAAACCCGTGTTAGAATTTAATAGTGACTTTCCTGTGCATATAAGAACCTTAAGGAGAGAAGACTAATGGAAAATTAAGACATTTAAAATTTTAAAGTATTTATAATTTTCTTATTTCTTTCATCACTAAATTTCAATATTTTCTTAAAAAGTGGTATATGTTTTATTTTATTAGTACTGTATTGTTACTTTTAAAAAATTTCAAATAAATACTTGAGATTTTCAAAACTAAAATTCATTGTGTCTTATAAGATTTTGATATAAAGAATTTATTAAAACATATAAATCAAAATCTAGAGGCTATTTGATATATTTTTGAGGTGCGCTCACAGAATAGCTCCGTAAGTTTAAGCAAATTTACTCTATATATTATAAACTATAAATAGCTTGTTTGACGAGAACGAGAACGACATTTTTTATAGTACCACTGTCTTCTTTCTTTGAGATAATTCAATATATTGATACCAAATTTATTTAACATTAACACTCATTACATTTAAACTTGAAATAGTGACCAGACTAATAATTAAATTGTAACAAATTCAAACATAAAAATAAGTTTCTCTGATTCATCAAACCAGCCTTGTTTTACTGGTAAATGCTGCACCTAGTCTTGCCATCAGTATCCAACTGTTTGACCCCCAAAGAGCCAATTAAGCAAGCCAACCTAGTAGTAGTACTAGTAGTAAACTATCAAAAAAAAAAAAAAGAAAAAAACTATTGACTCAGAACACAGAATAAACAATAAAAAGCTAATCCAAGTTCCCCAACAAACATATACATATAATATTGAGTCCAAAAACTCCATGACGTGGGCTTCTGTAAACCATTAGAGGACCCCTGCCCCTGGCCGTCCGATCAGGATCCAACGGCCCTCACACACCCATACCTATATCCCCACTGTATGGCCCCTGTGGCAGCACGAATAACAAATTCATGGAATGATGGTTTAGGCATATGATAACAGCAGTTGGGGCATTTTTTAATTGGGTTATTGTGTATGGGAGCTCGGATTGAGGCGTCACTAGTTATTTTATTATCAGTATAATTATAATTAATTAATTATAATTAGTTGTTTTTTGACGGTGTGCAACGAGGATAATGCAAGAACCAGATGCAACTGAATATATTAATTATCACTGCATGTTTTGTCTAAATAAGATATTATTGTTGTACATTAATTAATTATAAGAATTAGAAGAGGGACCTCATTTAGACATGTTAGATGTACCAATTAAGAGGATGGATGCATGTAGTGGAATACACTTTTTCCCACTTTTTTAAATCACCATCCCCCCAAAGTTTGTTTACTGATATTGATACTGATGCGTGAGATATTTTTTGATTTTAGGGCTTTTTTTTTTTGTTGGGGGTTAATTAATTTTCATCATTTCCTCAAAAAAAAAAAAAAATTAATTTTCATCATCATCTAATCAGTCGCTGTTATGATTGATTGACTTTCAGTGCATATAGCTCCTTGTACAGTGTACACTGTTTAAGCAATCAATTACAACCCCAACCAAACGCCCTGATGAGCGTCCGATTCCGCTATTATCCTAACCGAGGATAACAGGTCCTGCTTTTCTGCTCGGCACCGTCAGATGAAAATGGACGGATGAGATTTGTTCGGCAAAACTCTTTTTAACTTTAAAAACCGAACTTTTGCACTTAATCTGAACCGTTCGGTGTGATCCGACGGTGCCGGGCGGAAAAGCAGGACCCTGTTATCTTCGGTTAGGATAATAGCGGAATTGGACGCCCCTGATGAAATATATATAAAATATCCCACATTTGGAATTTCCTTATTTTATTATTAGTTGTAACTTGTCATGAAACAAACAAACAAACAAACAAAGAAACCTGGTATGGTATGGTGCCACATTTCTTCGTAAGTTTAATCTATACTCTAGAAAGAGGGATTGCTTTCTAAGCACTTCAACTATGCCACATCATCAATATTATTAATCATTGATTTTGTTTAAACATCTTCATCTCCTTTGATCCAATGATTTATATGTATTCTCTCCCCATTTAATAAGATGAATGCGATATGTCATAAGATAAAATTTAACCTTAAAATAGTCTAATATTTATGTGCTATTATTTATAAATTATTGCATTATTATTATTATTATTATTCACATCAAAATTTTAAAATTTTGTTTATTTTTTTTAAAAAGTATTTTAAATTTATAAGTTTTATTATTTATTTGATATCATATTTCAGGGCGAAGCCCGAGTTACAGCTCTAGTATATTAAGCTCTAGTATATTAAGAAAGGAAGAAGGAAGCAATGTTTATGCAGTGCACGGCACCGCTAGTGCAGACTTGCGGCTTGCCTGATCAGTCATATACACGTACTTATATATAGGGGGTTTTATGAGATTGGGTTGCACGAATCTTATAGCGGATCCAACTGCCGGTGCACTGCACAGTAGAGGATACGAATTCAGACTTATAGGAGGGCCCAATTTTGGGCCATCTGATGAAGGGTGAAATGTGATTGGGGGCATTCACGTGCACCTTGTTGGGCGCCCGGCAAAAAGCGGTTTGTCCGCCTCCGTAGTGGGTCAGCCGGTCAGCCCACGTCTTCTTCTTTATTTATCATGATGGTATGTAGTATTTTCACTGTTATGATTGATTCAATCACCTCTACTCTACAGGAGTTAATTTTGGACTGTGTGACACATTTGAAAATGTGGCTGCATTTGGGACCCGGGTTGGTCACTGGAGGACAGGTATGGTGCAAATTGGGCAGCAGCAGGAGGCCCATTTGGGGGAATTAATCAAGTGGGCAGTGAAAGTGGGTCCGTCCGGGTGGGACATGACTAGAGGTGGCAAAATCTGACCCGACCCAAAAAATCCGCCCGACCCGAAACCCGACCCGACTCGAGTTTTAAGGAAAGTCAAACTGACCCGAACCCGACCCGACCCAACCTGAACCCGACCCGACCCGTGTTCAAGGGAAAGCGAGGCTGACCCGAACCCGACCCGACCCGACCCGACCCGACATTCTGCCACCTCTAGACATAGTGTTTTAAAAAAACCCAAGAGGTCCGAACCCGACCCGAGAAACCCGGGGAAAATGGACCCACCGACCCGACCCGGGCGTCTGACCGGGGCAACCCGAGAGGACCGAGAGGGACGGTCCTCGCAAGGGTAGGTATATATGTTCCTAGAAAAATTCCTGTGAAAACCTGACCCGAGCAAACCCGGGACCCGACCCTACCCGAGACCCGACCCTACCCATCCCGGGGTACCGGGGCAACCCGGGGCAACGGGGTAATAACCCGAGGTAACCCGACTTGGTTCCAACTTTTCCTGCCTATGTTAACAACTAATATAATATTATTTAAATTTTATTTTCAAGAAGAATTTTTGTTTTACAATAAATATTTTTTTTTCTGATTTTCTATGTTATTTTTCCAGTATAAATAATATTATTTTAATTTTTTTTCATTTTTAATATAAAAATACTATTTTCCTAAATTTTAATTGTATATGATTAAAAACAAATAATTTAATTTTTAATGTTTTTTATTTTTTAAGTATATTTTTTTATTTTTGTAGTGTAAACTAGGTGTATTATATTTTTATATATTTTTTTGTTTTATTTTCTTATTTTTTTGACATATAACTCTGGGACCGGGCAACCCGGACCGGGAAACCCGGGAGGGATGGTCCTAAGTTAGGTCCAATCTCCTTCACCCCAAAATTTTTCCGAGGTTTCCCGAACCGGGAAAACCCGTGGACCGGGAAAACCCGTGGACCGGGAAAACCCGTGGACCGGAAAAACCCGTGGACCGGGAAAACCCGTAGACCGGGGAAACCCGTGGACCGGAGAACCTGTAGACCGGGACGGGTTTGAACCGACCCAGACCTACCCGGACCGTTTTTAAATCACTATCTAGACCTGACATCCAACTTGGACGAGGTGTGGCCTCTCCGCTTACGCAATTAAAATGCATGGCCAATTCATATCCTCTGCTACCCAGGAGATTACTGCACAGCGCCTCAACCATTGGATATGCTTTGAGATTCGTGCAACTCAATCTAAAAAAAGCTGCCCTCTAATCTGCATCGTTGATTCGCTGCACAGTATTTATGCTTCAAGGTTCATGCAACTCAATCTCAAAAAAGCTCTCCTCTAATCCGCATCGTTGATTTGCTGCGCAGTATTATGCTTCAAGATTTGTGCAATTCAATCTCAAAAAAGCTCCCCTCTAATCCGCATCGCAGAAAAATACTGCGCAGCAGAGGATAAGCACTCTTAAAATGGCAGGTCCCTTCACTTTATTACTTATACTAGAGCTATGAACCGGGCTTCGCTCGAAAAATAATATTACATAAATTAATAGATATTGAAATAAGAGTAAAATTACGGTGCTCTTAAGCTCATGGGGGCCTCCCGTGAGCTTAATACCAAAAACATATCAAATCGTATCCAAATTTTGATTTATATGGCTTAATAGATTATTTATATCAAAAACTTATAGCACGCAAATTTTTTTCATTTTGGGAGATTTTTAAGTATTTATTTTGGATTTTTTTAATAGCAACTATACAATATTAATAAAATAATCAATGTTTCACATGTAACTATTAAAAAAATCTGAAATATATGCTTAAAAAATCTCTAAAATTGAAAAATTTTTGCATGACACATAATTTTGAGTTTGTCACTGTTATAAAATTTTGTGTAACTGTTACAAAATTCGTATGATAGCTATTCAGAGGACACTAAATGTTTCCCTTTAATATAAATGAGATAAGCTTGATCGTTTGTAGGGATCTTAATGTTATCAAGGTACTTATCATGTGCACTGTTAACTTTAGAAAATAAAATTTTCAGTGGTTCAGAGTTAAATAAGCAATTGACTATTATTAGCTACCATAAGAATGCTTCATGCTTGATGGTAGCTTATTATGCAGATTATTTAATTTTTTTTCTGTATTACTAGCACTCCAAGCTCATGCATGGGGTTTAAGCAATTTTTTGCAAGTCAGGACAGAATTTCACAATTAATATAGGTATGAGACAATTAGTACATTTTTGCATTTTTTTTAATAAAAACTTCAAAAGTGGCCATTTTGAAAAAAAAAAAAAAAATTAATGTTTGAAGAGTCTATGTCTATCCTATCAAATTAGAGAACAAAAAGATACTACACAATCAATTTGCTCCTTTTCTTTTTGCTTTTTATTTTTGGATTTTTTTTTTCTTTGAGAAGTGAAAAATGAGAGCAAAAACTGTGATTTTTTAAATGATAAAATGACAAAAAAAACGCATATATATGGACCAAGCCATTAGTACTTCATTTGTGCTAATTTAAATTGATTACGCACATTAATTGTCACTCTATCCAAATTATAATTTATCATGATCAAAATTTCGATTTTTGGTTCCCATTAAATTTATCATATGAAAATACTGGGGATACAAAAAATTTTCAATTTTAGAGTTTTTTTAAGTATTTGTTTTGGATATTTCAAAACGAATCTAAAATATTAATAAAATAGTGCTAGTTTGTACATGGATGTTAAAAAAAAAATCTAAAATAAATACTAATTAAAAAACTTCAAAAATGAAAAATTTGTGTATCCCCAGTATCTATATATGATGAATTTAATAGGAACCGTAACTTAAAATTTTGAGTGTGGCAAAATATAATTTAGGTCGTTAATATTTCAAGACGAAGAGCAAACATTTTCATAATTGATTAATAGTATGTTAAACTGATTCTCAATCATGCTGACCCATCACCCTAATTAATCTGAAGATGCAGATGATCATGTCAACATTCATAGACAGTCTATGTTAGTTTTGACCATTCAATATCAGCACCACCACATACAAGAAATTCATTCACTTTAGCAACTTATACACTTGAATTTTTCATACTCTATTTAATAAAAGTGATTAAAAGATCCAAGATGGTACAAAATTGATCATTAATTCTGGAACTTAAATCTTCAGTTCAACCAAAACGAAAAAAAAAAAGATAATTTATGCAATCTATCCATCTAACATAACATAACACAAGTGAGTGAGTTTAATTAATTAGCAGAAGTGATCATCCCATCCCCTGGAGTAAATAGCAAACATCTGAGCTGAACAAGTACCTACTATACTGGCACAAAAACTAAACCCACCACTGATATACTTGTCCAATTCCTCAGCTGTCTTCTTGTTGGGACCAGATATTTTGCCTTCCATCAGAACAATAGCAATTTCTGTCAACCTATATATATATATATATGCAATTAACATTGTAAAAAGAAAGATAACCTTCAAACAAATGAATAGAAATTTATATATATCTAGTATTATATGCAGCACTATTGGGCTTTTTTTTTTTTTTCGAAATCTTTCCAGCAGCTGCAAAATTGCGTGGACGGGTATGGAACTCTCACTATTTGGCTCTGTTACAAGCAAAAAATAGTTGATAAATCTAACTTGCCAATTATATTTTCGATGATTGATAATATAATTTATGCTTTAATCTATTTGAAATCTAAATCTAAATCTGAAGGAAACTTTCTTACAATTTTTATGTTTACATATGATCAAAAGTGGTATGCACAAATTTTATGTACTTTTGTAAGAAAAATCAAAGAAAGTTGGTAATAGATTAATTAACATACCGTTCAAATTCTGAATCGGTGGGACGTCTGTACGGTACTTCAGTCCCAGACGCGCGCCTCTGCCTCTCGGTTCGGTACAGTGCACAGGCTGCTTCCAGTAGCATCTCCGGCTTACCAGTCAAGGAGCACAGCATATCCTCTTCGCTTCCCCAATCCATGTCCCGTTTCCTCTTTCGTTGCATCAGTTTCAATTCATTCATGTTCAAATCGATGATTTCAGGGGTATCTGCTGAAGATTTAAGTTTTGCGGAACTTTGTTGGAGACTTGTTAGGCAAGATGAGGATGCGCTTTCGCTAGTACCCACTAAATTTGACCCCTGTCGGTTGTTCGAGTTGTAGAACTCAGAGGCCATTCTGGAAGACGATCCGATCCCTTCTGACAACGACCTTCTAAGCGCTTCCTTAAAGTCCTCGTCTTCGTCAGTATCCATGTCCTCTTTATTATTATATTCTGCCTCCTCGTCACTGGATTCCGTCTCATCATCACTATCTTCTGTATCCTCTTCGTTAAATTCGGTATCAGCGTTATCATTTTTTACCTCCATATCGCCGTCATTGTTGATTTTCTTTAACAAAGTTTGCGCTTTGTGCGCCAGCAATTGAAATTCTTGAAGTTTCTCATTGTCAGATTTGATCTCCAACTCCTTCTCCCCCCCGTTGACTGCTGCTTTCTTATCAATTCCAATCATTGCATGAACTATATCTTGTAGTTTCATGATCTTTCTATTCAGAGAACTAACCTCTCCCCTGTAGACAAGGGCGAGTTCCTGTGATCGTGCCAGTCGTTTCGCCAACAGCCCGTTCTCATGGATTAATTTATCATCGTCTGACGGCAAACACGCCATCTTGCCTTTAATAATCCAGCTGCATTGTTCAGGTGTGTTTCGGCTGATTTCTTTCACAGATGGCATCTGTGATTGTCCAGGTGAGTTATCAGCTCGTCGTCGTTTGTCGGGTTGCATCTTAGAGTGCGGATATTTGCGCTGTTGTTCTTGAATTCAGTTGTGTTTGTGAAGAAGGGTGGAAAATTCAAGAGAGAAATGAGAATTTAGAGGAAAGGGGCACAGAGATCAGATCAGACTAAACTCTAGCGAGATATATGTATCTTTGGAGGTGGAGAGGACTAATGATAGGAAGGAACCCTAAATATGGCTTGGCTAAAAGTTATAATGGGAAAATGAGTTTCCTTTTTCTATAATTAACAATCTATTTTTTTATAGCAAGATAAAAGAAAACATCATTAGTTGATTATAAATTTCAAAAATATTTTATTTATAGATTTTTTTCCCCTCTTTTTATGCTAAATTTGTGCGAAACAATATGTTGAGACTTGTGAGGCTTCCAGAAAGCATTAATTTGGATTGAAACAACAATATCTTCTTTTGAGTTTTTTTTAGAAGAAAAAAAATCACTATTATCAAGCTATTTTTGTTTCAATCTCTTTGTGCATTTAATTTGCCTTTCAGAACAAAATGCTCAATGTATGCATGTTAAGATGTTAATTTGCAGGACTAGTGGTAAAGAGAAATCTCTTTCTAGAAAAGAATTTCAGAAAAGATGTAAAATGAGGTAATTAAACGACTTTTTAAGATTTGATCAATAATCTTTGCTAAACAAGGCTATGAAATAGTTGTGTTATTCTGAGCTGCAAATTGATGTAAAACACACTGGAAAGCTGCTCACATCTCAGACTGACGGACTATTTAGATCGACGAGTGAGGTAATTCACGAGTTATGTTTAACACAATTACTTTCCTAAAAAAAGATGGGAAATGGTGGACATTTGTCGACTTGGTTAAAAAAGAATGTCGTTCAACGCAGTTACTTCTGTGATCGGTCTTTTTCAAAGAGATATATAGGTCAGTTTTGAAGAGTTA
The DNA here is from genome assembly GCA_030179965.1 of Cyperus esculentus. Classification (NCBI taxonomy): domain Eukaryota; kingdom Viridiplantae; phylum Streptophyta; class Magnoliopsida; order Poales; family Cyperaceae; genus Cyperus; species Cyperus esculentus. The sequence goes on along the minus strand of JASGLE010000025.1, from coordinate 1,435,692 downwards.
TGTTCAACACAGTTACTTCTATACATGAGTTATTCTACAGTGTACAATTGTAACATTTGATCAATGGAGAGTTTCAAACTTTCAATTTATGGTTACAAACTGATGCTAAATTATTACTAAAGGACACTTTCTATTTTTTTCATTGATAATATGAATTAGGAAGTTTCAATTTTCTCATTTATTTGTGTATATAGCCATTAAACAAATGCTTAATTGATCAACCATTTGAAAAGGAGAATTTTGGCGCAAATTAGAGATTAATTACAGGAAATTGGATTTAACTTCCAGTAGATAGAAAATTGAATAATAAAAAAACAAGATCCAATTAATTCACAATAAAGTCACAACCTGCCATTTAATTCACAAGAAAGAAATTTCAAATACCAAAATTAAGATGCATCCGCATGTGGCTAATTTGATAAGAATAAACACCGAATTGATCGGCTCAAGCAAATTGTTACTGATACCGATACGGCGCGCATCATTCATGTTTGCAAAGCTATCAGCATCAATTTACTGATACAGAATGCAGAAACAAGTAACAATTACTTCAGGTTTGTTTCGCCACGATCTGCTCGACAATGCTGATCAGCTTCTCTATCTTCTTATTGTTCTTCGCGTCTTCCTTCAGCAAAGCTTGATTGTGCTGTTCCAAATTCGCCAAATGGTTCCAGAGCAACTGGTTTTTATGCTTCATGGAATTGAGCTCAGATCGTAAGCACGCCATGTCGGCTGCCAGTTTGTGCAGACTGCTGTCGGGTTCCGATCGCATCTGATATTGTTCGAATGAGCTTTGATGATGGTTTCTGTTATCCGGTCGCACCAGCTGGGATTGATGCTGTAGTGTGTCGTCTGGTTCTTCAACGATAGGCCTATTGAGTTGCATTTGCGAAGAAGATGAGTAATCCATGACGAGACGAGGAAGATCTGCTTCTAACCCGATATTTTTTAGGGGATTAAGAGTATTATATAGAACTGCAAAAAATGTGTGATTTTGCCGGACAAGTATACCTTTCCTTTAATTGGTAAAAATAGAATAAGGTTAGCTATATGATGTCAAAAACTCAAAATGTACGCCTCTAACAACTGCTAAATTTAGTTATGGTTGGTTGAGGCAGATGAGCATAATTTGAGGCCTCAAAAATTATGATCTTGACATGAAACCCACAGATTAACTTAACTAAAATGGTCGAGTTATATGCCTTGTGAATTTATGTTATTGACATGTTGAGCAGAACAAAATCAAATTCACACATTTCCTGGTTTCAATCAATGTAGAGATTGTAAGATATATTACATCAAAGAATTTAACTTTACTTTCCTTCCATAGTCAGAAGTCTGTCAGTTTCGTCAAAGTGGAAAGACTATTAAATCACCTCAAATCAACAAATCAGTGGTACTTGGTAATGGTGAACTAAATAAATACAGGGTAAATGTGCTTAAAAGAAGTATGAAAATTGGCGAAATAATTTCATAATCACTTCCGTTTGATGTATTAGAACTTTTTACAGCATCCAAGTCAAATTTACTAGCTACACCTATCGAGCGGGGCATAGATCGCCCACAATTTATAACATAAATGAAATTAAGAACTAAACAATTTATAAGATGCAAATGTCATTTCTACTTAACACAACTACTTTAAGCGTTTACACAGTATTGCATTCGATCGATCGATCCTACCAGCAGCCTCAATTGAAGGAGAGAAAAAAAAAATCATTCCCTGCAACATCATTCCAAAGCTATGTGCCAGAAATCTGATTCTGTACGCAACGAGACTATCAGGGCAGGAATTTTGGTGAGAAATAATCGTCCACGCCACGCATGTAATAATCGTGCAAGTGATCTGAATACGTGGAGACGAGCCAGGAACAATAGGTCAAAGCACCTCCATAGACCTGTTCTAACTGATCAGGTGTCCTTTTGCAGCGACCGTAGACATCCTCATCCGTCAGGAACTCGGCGATTATTCTTAACCTGCCACAATTTGTAGAGAAAACATCTATTAACAACTATATACAAAAAAGTGCACTGTCATTGCAGAACTCAAGTAAAAAAAAATGCTCTGGCTATATGAGCAAATTATATAACTTATCGGTAATGATCTAAATGACATCGGTTTAGTTGCAAAATGAGGGTATGTTACTTATTGGTTTGGCATCAGACTTTTTGGGTTTCAGTAGACTACTAATGGTATTGCTCTTGTACCGTTGTACCAGTAAGTCATTATTGTCTTATTGAAATGAACTGATCAGATTGTACTCTATTGAAACCCCAAAAATTCAAGTATGAAAATTTACTCTGGGTATATAAGCAAATTATGTTACTTAGTGATAATGATCTAAATTAATATTCTGGGTATGTAAGCAAGACCTTTGGGGTTTCAGCATAGTACATTCTCAATAATTCATCTTAGTAATATACTGTCTGATGTACAACAGCAACACCGTTTGGTACTTCTGGCTGAATTGCCTATATATGACAGGTATTTGTCAGGTTATGCAAGAATTACTCCACAAGTTTCTATACTCATTTGGCGATGCGTTGACAATACCTAAACTTACTGATTCTTTATTCAGTTTAACAATTTGAAACAGAAAAACAGGGACAAGATCCCTACTTTTTCTCATAAAAAAAATAATTGCTGCCAAATCTTCTTTTAGGAACAATCTAAGTTTAGGTTCTATTTGAAAATTTGCCAATCTGATAAATGCAACCAATAAAAGATTTGCATAACTAATCAGAATGCTACCAGTATCGAAATGTAATAAAAAGATAAACAAACAGATAAGTTTAGAAGAGGAAAAGAAGAAAAGATACTTTTCATAGGTTGAGGCAGAGGGCCAGTCAATACGCATCAGCACATTTGCTATTGCGAGTCGGTGTAATGCACAAACTGCCTCCATTAACACATGTGGATGATCGTTCAGATACGAGAGCATTTCCTCTTCGGTCCACGGTTTCTTCTTTTGTGTCTCAGAAGGTCCGGCATGATCGGTTTTGTTATCAGCTTTGAGACTTTCGAGAAAGGCTCGGTGTGATGCGAGACGTGCTTCTGTTGAAGGAGATCTGATTTGTGCTAACTCTGCTGATTCTGATACCGGCCCCTCACTTTTACCCTCGACATTTTCGTCTTCACAGGATAAGGATTCAAAACATTCAAGACATTCAAGATGACCCGGAGATTGTGATTTTTCCGTTGTTTCTTTGGCATCAGTAGACCCGACATTGCCGAGCTCCTCGTCAGACAGCTTATAATCTGCACTTGGATCAATCATGCCAGCAGGTGCTTTATCATCGGTCTTCTCACTGGTAATATCAACCAACATCCTCTTGTCGATCTGCTCCTCAGTCTCATCCACTTCCTCTTCCTTTTCTTGACCCGGCATCGAATGTCTGTGCTTTGCCATGTGTCCAGGTAGACTATTCTTGCGAATTGAGATCGACGCTGACTTTCTTGCACCTTGATGATGAGACAAAGTGCATACAGTTGTGCAAGTTTGCTTGTAATAAGTATCGATTCCGGCTTGTAAAGATGCGTTCTTGGCGGTTCAATGTAGACAGTTGATTGGTCTATAGGTACCAGAAGGTCAGAACAGATACTTCAATGCAATCTTTGAGGTTGCAAAAGAGATTTTTTGGGTATGGTCAGGGTAGTGGGATTGAGCTAGGATTTGGGTGGACAGAGAAGATGAATAAGAACAATAATTACTGTCAAGCTCAGCTGGGGGTTTATTTAAGCTGTGAATAAAGAACAGAAGTGAAATGAGGAAGAATTGAAATGGATTCAAGAACTTGTGTGTTCTTGGAGTGTTTAAATATTGAAATTACACTTTCGGTGCTCAGAGAAGTAGCCGTTTGATTTTGATACTGTGGTCTCTGATATATAAAGTTCTAGACAAATTTTATTGTGAGAGGAACACTATATATGGTGTTCTTAAGCATTCAGTGGCCTTTCGTGAGCTTAACTTCAAAAACATATCAAATCATATTGCAATTTTGATTTATATGGCTTAATAAATTCTTTATATCAAAATCTTACGGCATGCAAAAATTTCTCATTCTTAAAAACTTGTAAGTATTTACTTTGGATTTTTCAATAGCAACTATACAATATTAATAAAACAATTAACTTTTAAAATTTTCAAACTAAGTATTTAAAAATGTCAAAAAACGGAAAAATTTTGCTTGCTACAAAATTTTGATATAAAGAATTTATTAAACCATATCAATCAAAATTTTAATATGATTTGATATATTTTTTCCTCTTATTATAAAATCAAATTTATGGGCCGTGATAGCAGACCGATGTGGAGTAAAGGTATGTAACTGAGCCGTGGCCCTATCACTCAGTTTTACTTGGAATCGAGAAGATGAAAATGTTGTAGAATTGCTTTTTTATTTTTTTTTTTGTGTATTTATTGAAAGTAAGCCAATTTTAAATTCACCTCTTCCATTTTCTTTATATAAGAGAGGTAAATAGGATAGCTTTCTGTTAATCATATCTAAAATGAAAGCAGAAAACTATTAAATCACTTTAAATTAATGGTATTTGGTCATAATGAACTAAACAAATTAACAAGGTAAATGCGTTTTAAAAAAAATATGAGAACTGGCAACACACAGCATCTATGGGAATGAGTTAAGTTTAGTCTGCCTTTGCTTATAGTTGTATAAGCAATCTTGTTCAGCGTCTCCTTTATGACCTCCATCGTTGGTTCGACAACATATATAGCTGAACTCGCACTGAGACGCTCTGCTGATCGAAACCCCTTTTGGTGGGTGTTAATTGCTTCAGCTTTCTTGATTTGCCTTTTGATTGATCGAACAAAAGATTCAATCTTAACACAGTGTAGTTTCGCTAACGGATGTTTTGCGGAAACTATATGTTTCGCTAATGGATGTTTAACAACATAGATTAGTTGGCTGCATTTTATTTTTCCTAAAAATCAAGTTTTGTTGATGGCATTGGCACGAGTTTCTTATATGACCAGTGAGCTGAAAATATGTTTCACTGGTTGTGCCTGAAGCAACAAGGCTCAAAATTTAATCCTCAACCTCCTTTAACTTGTCTGCCGAAAAACGTGTAAGTGTTCAAACTTTTCAAAGCATCTGATTAAATTTACGCACCCATCAAACAGGGCGATAGATTGCCACAATTCATACCATAAATGGTATTAAGAACTAAACTATTATTGATACTGAATGAGGGCATGTAGCAGAAATGAGAAGCAAATCTCGATTGTCAGCAACAAAATTAAGGAGCACAGAGAAGGAACAAAAGGTGCACATCTTGTCTTTACTAACAGAAAATACGTTAAGCATTTACGCAGTATTGCATTCCATCAATCCTATCAGCAACCTCAATTGAGAAAAGAATTAAAAAAATCATCCTCAGCAACCTTATTTCCGAGTTACATGCAAAAAATCTGATCTGGTTCTGTATTCATGAAACTAGGTCATGAATTTAGGGAAAATACAAGTCGAAGCCTTCGAGGTAAATTTCATATATTTCAGTTGAGTATGTCGAGACAAGCAATGAACAGTAGGCCGCAGCACCCCTATACATCGCATCCAACTCATCGGATGTCCTTCTGCAGGGACCTAGTACATCACCATCCGTCAGAAACTTTGCAATTTTTGTTAACCTGCCACAGATTGGAGAGAAAACTTGTAACAATTGTATATAAGCAAATCATGTTAGTTACTGGTAATGATCTGAATCACATGGATCTAGCTGCAAAATGAGATTATGTTACTTATTGGTTTGGCATCCAACTTTTTGGGTTTCAGTAGAGTACAAATTAGCAGTGTTGCTGTCGTACCAGTATGACATTACTGAGATGAATTGATCAGATTGTACACCACTTAAAACAAAAAAACTCAGGTATAGTAATTTACTCTGGTACATAAGCAAATTATGTTGTTTATTGGTAATGATTAAATCAATATTCTGGATATATAAACAAGACTTTTTGGGTCAAGATATATGACAGGCATTTTTCAGGTTATGTAAGAATTGCTCCACATAATTTTCTATACTCATTTGGCAATGTATTGACAATACCTAAACTTACTGATTTTTTCTTGACTAAACAATTTGATACTTTAGTAAATCGAAAAGCAGGGACAAGATCCCTACTTTTTTTTTAAAAAAAAAGAAGAAAAAAGAAATGGTATTTCAAAATCTATCTTGTAATAAATTTGCTTCCAAATCTTCTTTTAGGAAAAATCTTAAAAGAAATAAGAAGATAAAATGGTACAATACAGTTTACAAATTAAACATTGCAGTTATCATGAATCTGTCAACAAAAGTTGTCAGAAAAAGATGTTTGCTTCCATCATTATTCCTTTGCATGATGTGCATTCTATAATTGAATCCAGAATTATCTGGTATATTTTTCAAGATGTGCATCCTGTTTAGGTTCCGTTTGAAAAATTGCCAATCTGAGAGAAGCAACCAATAAAGCATTTGCCTAACTAATCAGAATGCAACCAGTAGGCTCATTGGAATGTAATAAGACAACAAAGGAATAAGTTTAACATAAAAAAGAGAAAAAAGAAATACTTTGCATAGACTGAATCAAGGATCCAGGGAGTTCCCATCAGCTTGTGTGGCACGTGCATCGTCATTGCGTGTCGGTGTAATGCACAGACTGCCTGCATCTGCATATGCGGTTCATTCTTCAGAGAAAAGAGCATGTCCTCTTTGTTTGCCCACCTCATACTCCGTTCCGTTTCGCTACTCGGTTGCTCCTCGTGCGTCTCAGAAGGTCCTGCTGCATCAGTTTCATTATCAGCTTTGTGTGACGCGAGACGTGCTTCTTTTAAAGCAGATCTGAGTTGTTCTGGTACTCCGTCAATGCTTTTACCCTCTGAGTCTTCACACAATAAGGATACAAATGTTTCAAGAGAGTCAAGAAGACCCCGAGATTGCCTTGTTTCCCTTGTTTCCCTTGTTTCATCGGCATCAGTAGACTCAGAACCTCCTACTGCCCCAGACCCGACATTGCATAGCTCTCTTGGAGATCTTGGTTGATCCTCATCAGACAACTCATCTGCACTGGAATCAGTCAAGCTAGAAGGTGCTTTATCCTCAGTCTTCTCACTGGTAATATCAACCGGCATCCTCTTGCCGCTCTGCTCCTCAGTCTCGTCCTCTTCCTCTTCCTTTTCCTTTTCCTTTTCCTTTCCATCCTCCTCTTGACCCAGCATCGAATCTCTGTCCTTCTCCATGTGTACAGTTGGACTATTCTTGAGAATTGAGATCGACTCTGACTCGTAAAGATGCTTTCTTGGCGGTTCAGAAGTTAGAACAAATACTTCAGTGCAATCTTTGAGGTTTCAAGCCTCAGTAATGGATTGCAAATGAGATTCTTGGGTAAGTTCAGGGTAGTAGGCTTGAGCTAGAATTTGGGTTGAAAGAGAAGATGGATAATAATAATTGCTGTCAAGCTCTGGGTTTATGCCGTGAATAAAGAGGGGTTTATATAGAAATAGAAGTGAGGAGGAAAATTGAGATGGATTCAAGAACTTGTTTTCTTGGAGTGTTTAAATAGTGCAACGACACTTTGAACTAGCTGTTCTATTTTGATCCTGTGGTTTCTGATATAAAGTTGTGGTCAAAATTTATTGTAAAATCAATTTCTTTGAATTGTAATAACTTGTCGTGCATTTATTTTAAAATATTTAAATAAATGCATGTACATGAGTAAATCTAATAATTGAGGTCATGTAAAGGTCAATTCTGGTTCAATTTTGAATTAGTTTCCAACTCGGTACCATATTCTTATCGAACTTACAAAATTATAATGTTTCACCTCACAAAAGAATATCTGGATTGATGTATTTGAATAAAATTAAAGTTCGCTTCTATATATGAATCAATACGTACGTCATCGGTCAAGATATTTGATTCTGGCAATATTAACATTTCAACGTTTATGTTTAAAATCTGGCAACTGTCTCTTCAGGTTTCAATTTGGGCTAATGGGCTCCATTATTGTGTGTATTTAACCCAACAAGGACATGAACTGCAAGAACTGTTGCTAATTACCAGACAATATCTTATATCCACTTAACAAACAATCACTGACATTGTATTCCACATTGTATTTGGGATGGGGATTTCCTGAAAACAATTTATTTTAATTTGATAACAAAGGATGCAATCTCTCATCTTCACTATTAACTACTTTTAGCATCTAATTGATAAGCATATACACTGTTACATTCCATCATTCATATCAGCAAACCTCAAATGAAGAAACATAATCAATTGTTCTCAGTAACCTGATTCAAGAGTAATAGCAAGGTTAGGGAATTAGTTAAAATACATGTCCGAGCCACCATGGCAAATACGATGCAACTCAGTCGAGTAGGTATAGACAAGCCACGAACAATAGGCCGTAGCGCCTCTGTAAGTCTCTTCTAACTCTTCAGATGTCTTTGTGCAGGGACCGAGGACGTTACCAGCTGTCAGGAACTCTACTATTCGGTTTAACCTGCGACAGATTGTAGAGAAAAGTTCTAACAATATAATAACAAAATAAACTGAAACATATTGGTAGTGATCTAAATTGCATGGATTTAGTTGCAAAAGGGGGTGAGAAGATACTGAAACATATTGATTTCACATTAGTGCTGTACTGTACAATCTGATCAATTCATCTCAGTAATCTCCTGTTGGTACAGTACCATTTGGTACAGGTACTTGTCATCAGACTATGCAAGAATCACTCCACAGAATGTTCTATACACATTTGGCAATATACTGGTACTTTCTTCAATTAACAATAAGATCTTTCAAAATCTACTCTAATCCAAATGTAGAATAAAGTTACACCATCTAACTTTTTTTTTTTAGTAAATTTTCTGCCATATCTGCTTTTAGCAACAACCTTAATGAAATAAGGAATAAAGATGGTACATATGGTATTGAAATTATACACTTGAGCTGTATGATATGAAGCATAAAAAAAAAGGATGGTTTATTCCTTTGTAGGATGACACTTGACTGAGAGCTCTGCTTGATTTTTACTATATACAACTTCTATGATCGAGTCCATTATGACACAATGTCCAAATAAATACATACATAAAAACAAAGAATAATAGTTGGGTTAATTCTATTTGCAAATTGCCAAGCAAAATGTTAAACCAATGTACTATTTGAAAAATTAATCAGGATTATACAAGCAGGCTAATCGATATATTATAACGAGCAGAAGAAAAAACCGAGTACTTTTTATATTGTGAATCAGAGATCCTGCTAGTGGTCCGCTCATGCGTCTTCTTCTCCTGTCGGTACAATGCGCAAACCGCCTCCATTTGTGTCTCTGGTAAATTCATCAGAGACAAGAGCATGTCCTCTATGTTCGGCCACCTTAAATTCCATTTTCTTTTCGTACTGAAGTTATCATTCTTGGCAGTTTCATGTTCAGCTCGGTACTTCTTGACAAATGAATTCAATTTACTTTCAGTGTTTCCTAATAATTGTGGCACCTCCATGGAAGCTCTCTCAGCACCAGTTAAGGGTTCATAATCGAGAATTCCTATCAAGTCATCTCTAAATGCATTGACACCGGTGAACCAAGAACCCGTTACGGACCCAGGTTCGACATGGCTGAGTCCTCTTGGAATATAAGGATGACCCGTACTTGATCCGGGATGCACTACTGGTGGAGGCAATGAATACTTCACCTTAAACTTGATTGACGTTTTGGGTGGCTCCTTGCCAAGTGCAAAACTCAATGTCGATGAAGATCTCGGTTGATTCGCAAGCACCTTGAGTGTCTTTCTCTCCGGCTCCTCGCTGAACACCTTATGATCTGAACTAGGATCAGTCAGGATTCCTGGTGCTTTACCCTTAGTTTTCTCACTGGCAACATCAATCGACATCCTCTTGTTTCTCAGCTCATAAATCCGATCCTCTTCCTTCTCTTCCTCCTCTAGTCCCGGCACGAAATCTCCGTCCATCTCCGTGTGTGAATTCAGGCTATGATAATTCTTGAAACCAACTTCTGGTTTTGTTGTACCTTGTTGAGACAAAATTAATTAAAGCAGTTGGGCAACTCTTGTTTTGTAATTCGGTTTCGAGGTATCAACCTCTGCTGGTAAGTGGTAAAGATGCTTTCTTGGTGGAGTTCAGTGATGGGTTTGAGCTGTATATGACTTTGTGTGATGAGAAGAGGAACAAAATTCAATTTTGAAATTTTGGGTCTAGGCTGTGAAATTGTCAAGAGAGCAGGAGGAACCTTGGTGAGTGAATTCAAGAACTTCATTTTTTTTTTCCTTTATTCTTTCTTGGAGTGACTCCTCCTGTCAGGGATTAATCAGATATTTCTTTCTGTATAATTGAATAAAGGGGAAATATCAAATACATGTTATGGTGCCGTTGATATTTGAACTAATTGTTAAACATTGATCTGGTGGTCTCTAATATAAATTTAGCTGACATTTTATTATAAAATCAACAGAATTATTATATTGAATATTACCACTTCAAATAACAAAACATTTTCCCATCTTTTATTCAAAATATGTAAAGGAAAAACAGGTAGATTTTAATATTTTGATTTTCTGTAAATCTCAAGTCTGATTCAATTTTGAATTAGTTTCCAGCTCGTACTATGTCTTTATCAAAATTAGGAAAATGTAATTCTGCAAGCAAACAAGAATTAATTAAATCAGCAATCAGAAGAGAATTGCTCGGCTGATGTACTATAATTAAATTGCAAATTTGTAATCAATTTGAGATCTGAATTCGTACGTAGGTGAAGGCTAACTTGAACCGAAATAATTTATAAATAGTTTTGAGAACTGTTGATTACATTCCAACTCCATTTTAACTGAAATTCACGCCCAAGCCACCACAGTAAATACTGTATAACTCACTCGAGTAGGTACTGACAAGCCAGGAACAATAGGATGTACCACCTCTATAGAAATCTTCCAATTCTTCAGATGCCTTTCTGCAGGGACCGTGCACATTGCCGGCTGTCAGAAATTCAACGATTCGTTTTAACCGGCCACAGATTGTAGAAAAAACTTCTAACAACTAAGTAACACCATATGGGAACAAAAGCACTGTCATTGCAGATCTCAAGTATAGAATTATACTCCTGGGTACATAACCACTTATTGGCAGTGTTCTAAATTGCGCAGATTTAGTTGCAAAATGAGGGTCGGAAGCTACAAAACACATTGATTTCGCAACAGTACGGTACAATCTGATCAATTCATCTCAGTAATGTCTATCTTACTGGTACAAAACCATTTGGTATAGACATTTTCCATCAGACTCTGCAAGAATTACTCCACATGATATTCTACATTCCTAGACTTACCGGTTCTCTCTTCAATTGACAATTTGATCTTTCAAACTTTTTTCTAATCCATATGTACAGTAAAGTTACACCATCTATCTTTTAATAAATTTGCTGCCAATTCTTCTTTTAGGAACAAGCTTAATGAAGTGAGTAACAAAAATGGTACAATATGGTTTTGAAATTATATAGTGCAGTTGTAAGATATGAAGCTGTCAACTAGAATTCTACGAACAAGTTTGCCCGATTCCATCTTTACCATGTTGTAATTAAGATCGCACTTGACTGAGAACTAGCTCTGCTTGATTTTACCAGAACAGATTCTATAATTGAGTGTAGTATTACACACTGTACAACTAAATAGTAAATACATACAGAAAAACAAATTGCCAAGTGAAAGGGTAAACCAATGTACTATCTTCAAATTTTATCAAGATTCTTCAATTTGAAGTACGCTTATTGATAATTAATAATGAAACGAAGAAAAAACCGAGTACATTGCGTAATGTGACTCCGAGAAGATCCTGCTACTGGTCTGCTCATGTGTCTTCCTCTCCTGTCGGTACAATGCGCAAACTGCCTCCATTTGCATCTGCGGGGAATCCGTCAGAGACAAAAGCATGTCCTCTATGCTTAGCCACCTGGAATTCCATTTTCTTGTTTCTCTGAAGTTGTCTTTCTTAGCAGTATCAAGTTCAGTTTGTTGCTTATCCACAGAATTTTCCAATGAAGTTCCAACTTCTTCTGGTGATCGCGGTACCTCCTTAAAGGCTCTCTCAGCACCAAATAAGCGTTCAAAAGCTCCATCCGAACACAGTAAGTGTCTATAACCGAGAATACGTCGCAAGTCCCTCAATGCGTTGCCATCAATGGACCCAGAACCCGCAGCAGACCCATATTCTACATGGCCAAAACCTATTCGTATACCCGCAGCAGACCCGGATTTTACATGTCCAATCTTTCTTCGCATACCTGCAGCAGACCCAGCTTCTACATGTCTAGTCTTTCTGCATATACCTGCAGCAGACTCAAATTCTACATGGCCAGTCTCTCTTCGTGTACCCGTACAAGAACCAGATTCTACATGGCCAATCTCTCTTCGTGTACCAGCAGCAGACCCAGCAGATTCTACACGGCCAATGTCTATTCGTAATACCGGCACTTGGTCCGGGATCCTTTATACGTGAATAAAATGACTGCCACAATGCCAACTTCAACAGCCTATCAGGTGGCTCCTTGTGAAATGCAGAACTCGATGTCGATGAAGATCTTGGACGACTCACAGGAAACTTGATTGTCTTTCTATGAATCTCGTCGTCGGACATATTATTATCTGCACTCGGATCAGTCAAGCCTGCAGGAGCTTTACCACTAGTTTTCTTACTGGTACGATCAATCAACATCCTCTTGTTGCTTTGTTCATGAATCCGATCCTCCTCCTTTTCTTCCTCCTCTTGTCCCGGCATTAAAGCTCTGGCCATCTTCTCGAGTTAAGTTAGGCTGTTCAAATTCTTGAGACCAGCTCTCTGACTTTGTTGTACCTTGAGATAAATAAAGCAGTTGGGCAACTCCTGTTTGTAATTCGATTTCAATGTACCAAGTTACCAACCTCTTCTTGTAAAGATGCTTTCTTGGGGTTCAGTATAGACAGTTTATTGATCGGTCCATATGTGTCAGAACAGATACTTCAATGCACATCATGAAATTCTTGGCCAAGTCCAGTAATGGAATTAAGTTTCAAGGTCTTGGATGGTAACTGAGGAGAAACCTTGAGATAAATTCAAGAACTTTTATTTCTGGAGTGAAATGATATGCAATGGGCGCCTCCTGTCTGATAAATTTGTAGGATATATTGTTTATGTAATTGAACTTAGGAAATAATATGCATATATGTGGTGCTTTTGAAGTTGAACGTAATAATGATATTGAATAACTAAAATAAATCTTCTAATAATTTGATTTTATGCAATGCTCAACTTTGACTCAATTTGAATTGTTTCAATTTAAAAGGTTTTAATTCTGTAATCAGAACTCGATCTATGTACTTGAAGCAGATTGCTGGCTTGTTGGCTGGAATACATACCAGTAGCAATTTGAGATCTTAGGAAAACTAAAGATATTTGATTCTGGTAAAATAATAACGGGTCCCTTGTAAGTTAATATACTCAAGTATGGAGCCGAAATTAAAACTCATTTTAAGTCTTTTCATCATAACCCAGAGCATAGCATGGCTTGGTAGTGGCATTGGCTCTCTATATGAAGACTTGAGATCGAACCCGGATGAGGCGAATTAGGTAGGATGTATGATGTATGCGCTCCTATCGGCCTACGGGCTATAATAATAATAAAAAAAGTCTTTTAATCAACCTTCTGACTTTATGGTTTGTAGAGACCAAATAGAAAAGCAATACATCCTTCCATTTCAAATTCCAAATCTCCTATCAGGACTGAATTTTACAAAGACAAACTAGCATTCAAAAAAACAGACTGAGGAACCATGCCTACATTGATAACCTAGTGGATAATCATTTCAACAAAACAACAAGCAAGTCCTTAAAGTCAAAACAAATACCCTACAAGATTCATTTTCTTTTCTTTTTCCAATCTGTCATCTCTTCAACTCTTGGAGGTCATTGCCTGGCTTCTTTTGATGCCTCTCATTGCATAAGGCTAAGAGTCCTATAAGTTCGATCTTGTTGTCACTTAAATGAAGGTTTGAAAAATGTGCATTCTGATTATTGCCTTCAGAATCTTGTGGCAGTCTAGATTTCCAACACCCCTCGACTGCTGTGCCACTATCATTATCCTAATATCATCGACCAACTTTTAGCATCACAATTAATATTGGATCCAACCATGCACAAGAACAAGACCACAAAAATTTACCGATGATCATCAATGTTTTTTTTTTTTTTTTTTTTTTTATAAATAAGATGTTACAAATGAAAATGAATGAAAGGCTTTTGACTGGGAAGGAAACCCCGTTATATGCACTATATATGCAGTTCAATTTGTTCAATATAAGGGAACAACTTCTGGTGACGAGTAAGAGGCTAATCATTTACCACAGGTAGACTAGCCTATTAAAAGTTCTGCAATAATTTCAAGCAGTAATAGATTTTAGAAGAGGTCATATGTTTTTGTAAGTTTTCTACCGCATCTTGAGAAAACAATGGTATTCCAGTGTTATAGTGATGATGACACTGTTATTGTTAAAATAGGTTCTCATATGAATGGCTTGTTAAAAACCAATCTCAGGACACACTATTTCCCTCAGTAATTGTTCTGAGGGTTTAAGTAATTCTCAGGTTTGACTATATTAAGTTATTAACTATAGTAGATGCTTAATTGTCCTTAACACTGGAACAAATTAGTAAAGATATCAAATGCAATAAAAGAAATAATTTTGAATTTTTGATGGTTAACTACCACATGATGGGCCTCAACAGACTCGAGAACTGGAGCATTCTGAAGAAAGCAAATAAGATCTGATATGCCATCTTCATGAAAGTGCATTAAGAGCTTGAGACTCCTAAGATGTGGGAATGTTGGCAGATCCTTCCCTGGCTCCACAAGCAGATGAAATTGACAATTCCTCAACTAAGCAAAGAAAGTTCCAATAAACCGAAAATTGTCAATAATACCATTTTTTTTCAGAAAAGAACTAACATCAGAACAAAAGAAGAAATTGCATAATTATCTGTTGGTCTGCACTCAACTTCTGAAAGTAATATTCCCTGGACAGCATAATAGTATTTGATGAATCTTTAAATTGAGCTTTCATTTTACATAATTGTGCATAGAACATAAAAATCCTCCAATATGATAATGGAAATAGTACATGAGATTAATTACTGGAGCATGCATCATCCTAGAACAATAATGCTATACAATATTTAAGAAAATTGTACCTCACTCTTTTGTAGAAACAGTCACTTCAGTGAACAATCTATTTGATACAGCTAAATTCACAACATTCGGGAAAGAAATATCAACATATTTTTTAGTGCAATAACTGAGTTATCATTTAACATTTTACAACTTATACATTATACACTATGTAAAAACTTTTCCGTGTAAACATTTTAAGCCTGACAAACTAATTTGCAATTATGTACATCTTAAATAGAAAGATAAAAAAAGAAATTGTTCAGAAGAAGTTTAAACAAAGTTATATCAAGAAACAATAAGAACCTATCCCTACCCGTTATCATCAATAATTGAAAATTAATTCCCATAAAAAAGGCTGTTAATTACAACATATAAGAGAACAAAAAGATAACTTTGTTTTTTTTTTTTTCCACTGTAATAGCTGAGCACCTCTCATTTACAATGTTACTATATTTTAACGAAAGAAAACACAAGTAGTGAGGTAAATGATTACCTATTTTCTAAGTATTATTAGTCCATAACAAAACTTACAATAGCAATTTATGGCTTATTGTCTAAGTATTAAATTATTAGTTCATAACACAACTAGTGACTTACAATCATTTTAAACATAGTTACACTAGTTTTTTTTTTTAGATTTAAGTGGATATTTTCCATCATCTCCTATTTCTTTTTAGGATATATTTGTGCCCATGGAGGATTGAACCTATGACCTCTTGGAAGTCATCCTAGTTAGCTACTACTTGAGCTACTATGTCATTTGCATAGTTACACTAGGTAGATAACAAAAAATGTAGCACAATCTGTCTGCATTTTAACTTGAGCAATATATTAGATAAGACTTGTGAAGAAAAAAAACACCCGTAACGACCAAAGCTAGTCGATCGTGCCAAAATCATGCCATAAAAGCAAAAAAAATAATGCAAGTACCTGTTTTCGACGGCGGGCACTCAAAGCAGGTGTTGAATCCGGCTCCCTCAGGTAGGACCTTTGTATGTGGATGGACAGTTGCGACACATTTACGAGACACCTCAAGAGGTCACCTAACACTGGCACACTCTCCTCTTCCAAAGACCAAATTTTGATGTCAGCCTTCCTCAACAGAGGCATCATCACTGCGTGGAATTTCTTTAGCATCTCACCTATGCTCATGGTCAAATCCAGAACTACCAAGGCAGGAAAGGCCAAGCTTAGCCCAGGCAATCCCCAGTTAAATATCAGTTTGGTGTTCTTCACTGTTGTAGATGCCAGATC
Source organism: Cyperus esculentus (assembly GCA_030179965.1). Classification (NCBI taxonomy): domain Eukaryota; kingdom Viridiplantae; phylum Streptophyta; class Magnoliopsida; order Poales; family Cyperaceae; genus Cyperus; species Cyperus esculentus. The sequence goes on along the minus strand of JASGLE010000025.1, from coordinate 1,419,220 downwards.
AAGGGGAATACTAGAGGGGATGTCCAAGCACAGATCTTCCAAATCAGTTTGTTCCATGACGAGACGTTTGAGGTCAGGGCCAGAAATCCATACCTTGAGCTGGAGGATCCTGAGGCCGGTTGCGAGCAAGCTCGGAGGGATGGTGGACTCGAGCGAGCGCGAATAAGGGCCCGGCATTGGGAAGTTACAGTGATCAGACGAGACTCTGAGGCAGCGGAGAGAGTGGAAGGTGACGATGAGCGGCAAAAGGGACTCGAAGTCGCCGGCGTAGATGTCGAGGTGGAGAGTGCGGAGACCGAGGGAATAGGCGCAGGTGAGCCATCCGGAGGCGGTTTTGATGGCGAGGGGCCTCCAGGAGTGGAGAGTGAAGGTGGCAAGCGGGGCGGAGGAGTCGCGCAGGCGGAGGCAGCGGGAGGTGGCGCATGCAGGTGAAGGCTCCGCCGGGGGGGAAATCGTCGCGGTGGATGTGGAAGGAGGGGGAGGCGGTCCAGAGACCGCGGAAGCGGCGGGAGAGAAGGGATACGCGGATGGCGGATTTAGTGGGGAGGAAGGAGAGGATGTGGAGGAGGAGCGGCTCCGGGAGCTCCGAAAGCCGATCGGAGTTGGGTCTGGACATGGGTACGCACGTGTGTGTGCGCGCCAGGGACTGAGAGACTGAGATAGGGAGGCGGCAAGCCAATTCATATCCCCTGCTGTACTGCATTGTGCAGTTCATAACTCAGCCGTTAGATTGTCTCGAGATTTGTGCCAGAGCGGATCTCGACATGATCCAACGGCTGAAGATGCGGACTGCACAATGCAGTAAGTCAGGGGATGAGCGCTGGACTGATGGGGAGGCGGGAAGCCGGGAAGGCGCTGGGATTGTGTGGGGGACCGTGGGTGAGTGCTCATCCCCTGAGTTAATGCATTTTGCAGTACAGCACGGAATCCGTTGGATCATCTCGAGATCCGAGCTGCACGAATCTCAAGACGATCCGATGGCTCATTACAGCAGGGGATGTGAATCAGGGGGAGGCGGGGAGTGCTTATCCCCTGCAGTACTGCAAGTTGCAGTTAATCATGTGGGGCGTTAGATTTTATCAAGATTCGCGCGGGTTCAAATCTTAACACAATCCAACGACCCAAGTGATTAACTGCAATTTGCAGTACTGCAGATGATATGGAATCGGAGGCGGGGAGGTAGCTCAGGCCAAAATTTTTACAAATAAGCCAACCGTGCTACCGAGTTCGAAGTTTAAGCCAAAGACACTGTTTCTTCGATAAATAAGCCGAACGCGGAGGTACTAGGGCGTCCTCGCTGCAGGAGCAAGACGCGAAGGTAACACCGCGTCCCATCAGTACCAAGGACGCGAGGCAACCGCGGCGTCCGTTCATCATCCGAGACTCGTTAGTATCGTGGCGTCCTTCAGCACCTAGGTGGACGCGAGGCAATCTCGGCGGCCCTACTTTTCCCTGGACTCGACGGTACCGAGACGTCCCTTTTCTCCCACCACCTTCCTCCCCAAATCGAACTCTACCTTTCTTGTCTCATGGAAGCAGCTTGTCTTGCCACTGCTGAGTGCTGAGGCCCCAAATCGAAGCAGCTTGTCTCATGTAAGCAGCTGATAATTCTTGTGCAAGCCGAACCCTGTGAAGTGGTAAGCTAATCACCGGTGAAGGCGACGCTGTAACACAGAAGCTCATAACAAATCTTTACGGACGTATGGGAGGGAGAAGGGCACACGGACGCTATGGTACTCCTTTGTCCAACTCAAAGTGTGGACGCTGTGGTAGTCCCTTGTCCAGCTCAAAGTGCGGACTCTATGGTACCGCAGAGTCCAGATCAAAGCTTAAGGACGCCATTGTTTTTGTACCGTCCACTTAGGCAATGGGACAATGTAGTACCATAGTGTCCCTAGCATACTTGGGACGCTGATATTCTGTAATGTCCCTATTCATAATGAGGGACGCTGGCGTCCAGCTTATTTTTCGAAAACTGGAGCTGCAAGGCTTATTTGTCAAACTCGGGTACACAGGGGCTTATTTGTAAAAAATTCGGTAACTCAGGTAAGTTGAGCACTTGGCGGGCACTGGGTACGGTTTTGGGAGTGCTCCCCTAACTTACTGCATTGTGCAGTTCACAGCGTAAGCCGTTGGATCATTTCCAAATCTGCGCTGGCACGAATCTCGAGATAATCTAATGGCTCATGCTGTGAACTGCGTGATGCAGTACAGCATGGGATATGAATTCAGGGTTTTGGATCGTAAATTAATTCCGAATTTCCGATCATAATATTACTAATATGAAAATGGCGTGCATTCCGCTCCGAAATACTAACAATTTGAATTATAGTTTGTCATGTTTTAAATTTTGATTTATGATTTTATTAAATTAATCATATGAAAATACTTGAGATACAAAAATTCTCCATTTTTAGAGTTTTTTAAGTAATAGTAAATAGCCTACACCTTGCTTTGGGCTAAAATTATTATAATAAAGGGCCGAAATCTCATCCCTTGTGAGGAAATTGATACGAGCCCTAAATTTTAATAGGCCGGGACTTTAATGTACGTTAACGGTGGTGATCGATCTAAGTAAACAATCAACGGCTGAGATTACTTCTTTAGGGAAGATAGAACTTTCATGTCAAAAAATCTAATATCTTTTTATTAAATTATGTTAGTGTTTATGTACTAGAGAAACATACATATTTATATTTATATATATATGGTATTCGCTTGTTCATGGTTATTCTTATTTGGATGTTGATGTCATGCATTTATATATATATTTTACCAGACTTGCACTAGTATTTTGGCCTAAAATTCCTAAGTTTAATTGCATTTAAGTAGTAAGATGTCTAGATTCCAGTTACTTCTTTACTTTTGTCCAAATTTCAGGTCAATCGGGCTTTTGGAGCCAATTGGACGCGATTCGGAGCCATAGACAACAAGTCGAAACAGGAATGAACTTCCTGCGGTCCGCAGGACCCTCCTGCGGTCAGCAGGATCCCTCCCGCGTCCAGCAGACGGAGGTTACAGCACGTTCGACCTTCCGCTCGGCGCTGAAAACTTCCTGTGGAGCAGAAAAACCGCCATTTCCTTCTTCCTGCGGTTCGCAGGCCCGTGCCTGCGGTCCGCAGGGAGGTTACTGCACTACAGTTTTCTATTTTCTGGCGCTCTGCCTATATAAGGCGGTCATTGGGACGGTTCCAGACATCTTTTCACTCATCTTCTCACACCCTTTCATTGCATATTCACAACCAGAGGCAGAGGAAAGAGGAGAGAAGGCCGTTCATCATTCTTCGAAGCGGATTTGAGAGAATTCTCGCGCGGGAGTGAAGATCGTGTCGCCTCGAATTCTTCTTCGGTTCTTTTGCATCATGATTTCTTTCAGTTCTTTGTTTTCTTTGTTTTCTTGTGTCATGAGTGAGTAGATCTATCTGTTCTTAGGGTTTGAATGATGACGATTGTGTTGATGGATTAGTTGAATGTGTAGACTTACGTTGTTTTCATAATCGCTTGAGATTTTCATTATAACGTGTTTGTGATTTGTTTGTTCAATTGGTAAACCTATAGGTTGTGGCCAGACCTAGTTGGTTAATGTAGTATCTTTTGACCAGATCTGATTGCTTGCACAATTTGGGTTGAATTATATCCGAAAGTACCCGAAAGGCGAAACTGTGTTTCGACTAACCTCGAAACGGACCCTAGAATTAACAAGTGACATGAACATAGTTTAGAACTTATTCTATGAGTTTCGAATTGATTTAGAATTGTTAGGAGTACCAAAGGTGAAAACCAAGGACTTGTACCAACTCTGAATTGCTTAGGAACTGACGACGTTAGTCAGAACACCAAACCAGAATTGAAAACTGCTCTCTGTCAACTGCCTGCGGTCCGCACTCAGTTACAGAAAGTGCAAGACAGGAGTTACAAAACTGACTGCGGATTATTAGAGAGATCTGTGGTTCGTGGACGGTTTTGCGACCCTAACCAACTACTTGCGGTCCGCAAGAGACATCTTGCGGAACGCAGGCAACTGATCCTGAGACCAATCTGATTCTGACAACCCTGAGAACGCCTTTTAATTAATTGTCTTTCAGTTATTTACTTGTTTTAGCACTGTTTCCTTGTGTTTGTAACCAGCCTTGTTAAAACCCCCAACAATTGACCCTTTAATCCAAACTCTCTTAGAATTTAGAAGTAGGTTTAAGTAAAGTCTGGTGTTAATCCCGTCCCTGAGGATTCGACCCTCAAGTACTACACGAGATCGTACGCTTGCAATCGAGTGCATACTTTAGGTTTAAAAGCCTATACCCGTTCGCGCGGTCAAGCTTTTTGGCGCCGTTGCCGGGGACGGCGATATTAACCCTAGATTTTGCTTTTCTTTAGTTCTAAGTTCTAACTTCTCTTCTTCTTTTCTCTCTTTTTCTGTTTCAGGTGAACGACGCTGGACGGATTCCCTCCTCCTGTTGGCGACTACTTTTTGAGGAGCGGACCCCGGAGTCCGATATTCCGATCTCCGCGAGCAGGGATCAGCGCCGTCCTCGCTAATTCAGACCCGTCGTCTAACATGGCAGACGACGCGGAGCGCGAGCAGCTCCGGATTCGAGCCGAGGAGCTCGAAGAAGCTCGGCAACTGCTGCAAGAGGAAGTCCGACAGCTGAGGCAGCAGGTCGCAGAGCACGCCCTCGAGCCGCGGACCTTCAAAGAGTTCCACAGCCCACGGGTTGCTGACGCACAAGGGCCCATCATACTTCCAGATGTGCCCGGAGGTCCTCCGACTCTCGGAACCGGAGCCGTGAGCTTGATCCAGCAGAACTGCTTCCACGGCTTGGAGAACGAAAACCCGCACGATCACTTGGATAACTTCCTCGGGTGTTGCCGGGCTGTGAAGAACGCAGACGCGAATCCCGACTACGTTCGCCTTGCCTTGTTCCATTTCTCTCTCCGGGACAAGGCCAAATTCTGGTTCAACTCTCTCCCGAAGGGCTCAATTGGTTCCTGGGCCGAACTTTCATCGCAGTTCCTCGAGAAATTCTTCCCAATTAGGAGAACAGCCAAGGTTCGGTCCCAGATTGCCACATTCAAGCAGGCACATGACGAGTCGCTGGGGGATGCATGGGATCGGTTTAACCACCTCTGTTTGTCTTGCCCCCACCACAACTTCTCCAACATGATGCTAGCAGATGCCTTCTATGATGGACTGACTCAGCAGAACCGCGTCATGGTTGATGCATGTGCAGGTGGGTCCATCGTTGACCTAGAGGCGCAAGACATCCTGGACATCTTTGACAAGCTCGCTAAGCAGCAGCAGTGGTCGAGCCGCGAGTCCAGCAGGGGCACGAAAGGGCGCTACGAAGTCGATCAGCTCGCCCTCGTCCAGGCCAAGCTAGAGGCACTGCAGCTGCGGATGGACAAGCAGCTGGACCAGCAGAAGGCAACCTCGAAGGCTGTGCAGGCTCAGCCCTGCATGCTCTGAGGTGAGGACTCTCATGTCTATGAGAGTTGTCCGCTACGGCAGCCCGAGGAGGAGGAGGAGCAGGTCAACTCTCTCAACAATGCTCCATTCGCGCAGGGGTATGCCAACCCAGCAGACCGGCAAAGCTGGAGAGACCGTCCCAACTTCGGGACCAACAACTACAACCCTCCTCAGCGATTCCAGAATCAGGGGCAAGCAGGTGGGAACCGCAACTTCTTCAGCAACTCCCATTTTCAGAACCAGAACAGACCTGCCCAGCAGAATGCCTTCCGCCCGCCGTATGTACCTCCGCATCAAGAGCTCAAGCCTGCCGTTGTGAACAACTTCATGACTGAGCAGAACAAGATGAACCAGATGATATTCGAGCAGATGCAAGCCCTCAACGAGAAGTTTGCCAGGATTGCAGGAGGAGACGTAGGCGCGCCACCGAGTTCGGGCACCAAGTTGCCGAGCCAGCCGACGAACCCGAATGGCGAGGTGAAGGCGATCCACACTCTGAGGAGTGGGACACAGTATTCTGGCCCTCCCATGCCAGAGGACGAGGATCCGGCGGTGATCAAACCCGCGAGTGCCAAATCAGACCCGCCGGCAGCAGACAACACATCAGGCGCCACATCCTGCGGTCCGCAAGATCGGTCTTGCGGTCCGCAGGACACTATGCCGGGCGCCCAATCAGACCAGGCAGCTTCCCAGCCGCCTCTCTGCGTTCCGCACGACATGGCTCGCGGTCCGCAGGACGCGGTGGCAGACGGACAGACTGCGCCAATATCCGAACCCGTCGCGCAGTCCAAGCCGAACAGCGACAAGGGGAAGGCGCCAGCAGAGCAACAGGTCTACCGACCGCGGGTACCATTCCCGCAAAGGCTCGCCAACCACCGGTTAGACGAGCAGTTCTCCAAATTCATGGACGTCCTCAAGCAGCTGACGGTCTCTATCCCATTCACCGACGCGCTGACTCAGATGCCGACTTACGCAAAATTCTTGAAGGACATTCTGTCCAACAAGCGGGGCTTAAAGGACTGTAAGAGCGTGCAACTGAATCTTGAATGCAGCGCGGTAGTGAGTCGGGAGCTTCCTCCGAAACTTGGAGATCCCGGGAAGTTCACCATCCCATGCAAGATCGGCAAGGCAGACATTAAGAAGGCGCTGTGCGACTTGGGAGCCAGCGTAAGCCTCATGCCACACGCCGTCTTCCAGAGAATTGGGGTTGGTGAGTTGAAGCCCACGCGCATGACCCTGCAGCTAGCAGACACCTCCGTCCGCTTGCCGCTGGGTATTGTTGAGGATGTGCCGGTTCAAGTCGGCAAGTTTTTCGTGCCCGGAGACTTCGTTGTTATGGATATGAAGGAGGACAAGGATGTGCCAATCATCCTAGGCCGACCGTTTCTCCGAACAGCTCGGACAGTCTTCGACACGTATGAGGGCACTCTCACGATGAACGTCGGGGGCGAGAAGGTGCAGTTTCAAGTGGCCAAAGCCATGCAGTACCCCGACTTCTATGAGGACTGCAACCGTGTGGATGTGATCGATCTGTTGGTTCAGGAAGTTCAAGAAGACCTGCTGGAGCAGACGCCTGATCTGACCAGCGATGAAGATGTATCAGATACCATTCTCTGCGGACCGCAAGACATCTCTTGCGGAGCCGCACTCAGCAATGAAGACAACGGGTACCCAGACGGCCCCCTGCTCCAGCCAGTATTTTCAGCATCCTGCGGTCCGCTGGACGACTCCTGCGGTCCGCAGGAGGAAGCATCCGAGGGCAGAACTGACAAGGCACCACCGCTCGACGCTCCGAGCAAGGTAGACCTGAAACCACTGCCCGACAACCTCAGGTATGAGTTCCTGGATTCTGAGAAGACTTCTCCTGTCATAGTTGGCGCTCAATTGAGCTTTGATGAGACTTCCAAACTTTTGGAGAAGTTGCGCATTCACAAGGGTGCCCTCGGGTACTCAATCAAGGACATCAAGGGACTCAACCCGTCCATCTGTGCTCACCGGATCCACCTCGAGGAGGACCACAAGCCTTCCGTGCAACACCAGCGGAGGCTCAACCCAGTCCTGCAAGAGGTAGTGAAAAAGGAGATCCTTAAACTGCTTGATGCTAACATCATTTATCCGATTCCAGACAGCAAGTGGGTGAGCCCGGTGCATGTGGTTCCGAAAAAGGGTGGCTACACTGTCGTTGAGAACGACAAGGGCGAGAAGGTCCAGATGCGCCCCACGACCGGGTGGCGGATGTGCATAGACTACCGCAAGCTGAATGCGGCCACGCGCAAGGACCACTTCCCGCTGCCATTCGTGGACCAGATGTTGGAGCGCCTCGCCAAACACTCTCACTTCTGCTACCTTGACGGGTACTCCGGCTTCTTTCAGGTACCCATCCTCCCCCAGGACATGGAGAAGACGACATTCACATGTCCCTACGGTACCTTCGCCTACCGGCGGATGCCGTTCGGCTTGTGCAATGCTCCAGCTACATTCCAGCGGGCGATGATGGCCATTTTCTCTCCTTACATTGAGAAAGAGGTCGAGATTTTCATGGATGACTTTTCTGTGGTTGGCACTTCATTTGATGAGTGCTTAGCGAACTTGTGCAAGATCTTGCAGAGGTGCGAGGAGACCAACTTGGTCCTCAACTGGGAGAAGTGCCATTTCATGGTACAGGAGGGCATCGTGCTTGGTCACCGCGTCACAAGCAGGGGCATCGAGGTTGACAAGGCGAAGATCGAGGTGATCGAGCAGATGTGCACGCCTACCACCGTCAAGGACGTGCGCAGTTTCCTCGGTCACTGTGGTTTCTACCGCAGATTCATCAAGGACTTCGCCCGGATCACCAAGCCGCTGACCAACCTGCTAGTAAAAGACTCTGATTTCAATTTTACTGATGAGTGTGTTCAGTCTTTTAACAGGTTGAAGGAGGCCCTCATCTCAGCACCGATCCTGCAGCCCCCCGACTGGTCTCAGACTTTCGAGATCATGTGCGATGCCAGCGACTATGCCGTGGGGGCGGTTCTCGGACAGCGGAAGGACAAGAAACCCGTAGCCATCTGCTATGCAAGCAAGGTCCTTGACTCCGCGCAGATCAACTATACCACGACAGAGAAAGAGCTGCTAGCCGTAGTGTACGCGTTGGAGAAGTTCCGCTCTTACCTGGTCGGCTCTCAGATCATTATCTACACCGACCATGCAGCGATCCGGTATCTGCTCAACAAGAAAGATGCCAAGCCCCGTCTCCTCCGCTGGATTCTGCTCCTGCAAGAGTTTGATGTCGAGATCCGAGACAAGAAAGGATCCGAGAACTCTGTAGCAGACCATTTGTCCCGCCTGCATTGGAAGGGAGAGGAGCGGAACATCATTCCGATCGATGATTCGATCCCGGGGGAGCAGCTCTATTCCCTTGGCTCACGCTCGTACAGCTGCCCCCAGCCCACGCAGAACAGCATCCTGGCAGCATCCTGCGGCCCGCAGGGACATCCCTTGCAGTCCGCAGGAGGCTCATCCGAGCTGCCATGGTACGCAGACTTCGTCAACTTTCTTGCTGCGGGTGTTCTTCCTGCTGACATGACCTTCCAGCAGAAGAAGAAATTCAGGGCTGATGTCAAGTACTACTATTGGGAGGAGCCCTTTCTCTTCAAGGTAGGTATCGACGGTATTTACCGGCGTTGCGTGCCGTATGAGGAGGTACATTCTATACTCTCTCATTGTCATTCTTCTGCTTACGGAGGCCATGCCTCCTCATCTAAGACCGCTGCCAAGATTTTTCAAGCAGGTTTCTATTGGCCAACCATCTTCAAAGACGCACATGCTCTTGTGCAGTCGTGCGATCAGTGCCAGAGGACCGGCAACATCTCGCGGAGGAGTGAGATGCCCCAGCGACCCATTCAAGAAGTCAAGATCTTTGACGTTTGGGGCATCGATTTTATGGGACCGTTCCCTTCTTCGAAGGGGTATGAGTATATTTTGGTGGCAGTGGACTACGTGTCCAAATGGGTGGAGGCGCTAGCTTGCGCCAAGGCGGATGCTAATTCCGTCAAGCGCCTCTTCAATGATGTGATCTTCCCTCGTTTTGGCATTCCTCGTGCCGTGATCAGTGATGGAGGCAAGCACTTCATCAACCGTCAGTTTGAGTTACTCCTGAGCAGACATGGTGTGCACCACAAAGTCTCAACCGCTTACCACCCTCAGACCAACGGGCAAGCAGAGGTTTCCAACAGGGAAATCAAGGCCATTCTGGAGAAGACCGTGGCAAGATCGAGGAAGGATTGGGCTTTCAAGCTCAATGACGCGCTCTGGGCCTACCGCACGGCCTTCAAGACTCCGATCGGCATGAGCCCATTCAAGTTGATCTATGGCAAGCCATGCCATCTGCCGGTCGAACTCGAGCACAAGGCGTATTGGGCCACGCGCATCCTCAACCTCGACCTGCAAGCAGCAGGTGAGAAGCGCATCCTCGACTTGCATGAGTTAGAGGAGATTCGGCTCCACGCCTACGACAATGCCCGGATGTACAAGGAGCGCACCAGGAGGGTGCATGACAACCGGATCATGCGACGCGACTTCAAGGAGGGCGACCTTGTCCTCCTCTTCAACTCGCGTCTACGTCTCTTCCCGGGCAAGCTAAAGTCACGGTGGTCCGGCCCTTTCGAGGTCAAGAAGGTTTACCCATTTGGAGCGGTGGACATTGCAGGCAAGGACGGCGTCGCTTTCAAGGTGAATGGTCAGCGTCTCAAGGTGTACGTGGCTGACCAGTACAAGGAGGATCGCCTCGCCTTGCATCTGTCCCACCTACCACCAGCAGAGATTTAGATGCTAGTATGGTCAAGCTCACGACCTAAAACAAGCGCTTCTTGGGAGGCAACCCAAGGTTTTAGGTTTATGTTTTTTTTTTTTCTTTTGTCAGATCTACTTTCTCTTTGGCATAATTTCTTTTAGCATTTTAGTTCATTCTCATGTTGCGTTAGGTGTTCTTAGTTTTGTTTGTACAGTGCTAAGGAGCAGACTCGAAAGAACGACGATCATTGGGGCACGAAACCATGCAGAAACAAGGTTCTGTCAGCATCCTGCGGTCGGCAGAGACGACACTGCGGTCCGCAGGAAGTTTAAACGAGCAGCAAATCTGTGCGCGGGCAGGACAGGGAAGTTATAGCATACTGCGGTCCGCAGGGTCGTGCCTGCGGTCCGCAGGGAGTTGCTATTTTTGGGCAGAACGAGGAGCAAATTTAGAACTGCCGATTTAGGGGTTTAAGTCGATTTTGAAGCCGACTCCAACCGCCTAAAACTCTATAAAACAGACCAGAACTCATTCTCTTCTATCTTCTTCTTCCCCCATTAAGCAACCAACTCATCCAATCTTCCCCTCCTCTCCTCACGCTGCCGTAACCACCATCGCTGCATCCCGCTTCTCCTCTTGGAAGCACAGCCACCTTGGCCACGGACCAGCAGCAGCACGTGCAACAGCGCCGCTGCCCCGTCGCGTTCGTGTTTTCCTCCACGCATCTTGCGCCATAGCCGCTTCGTGTCATCGCGCTCTAATCCGATTTCTTCTCCACATTTTGAGGTTTAATTTCACAACTCTACTTTTAATTCCAAATTTCAATTTGGTTGATTTGTGAAACGAGAACCCGACTTCGGATCAGCGAAAATCATAACTGCCCCCTACGCTGTCAGCCACTAGACCCCTGCCAAGCCGAAACCAACATACTGCGGTCCGCAGGAACCTACCTGCGATCCGCAGGCTCCATCCAGACAGCAGGATTCTGGTGCAGCAGCGCCGTGCCACGACTTAGACCATGAAGCGACCAGCGAGCAAGGAGCAGTTAGAGGAGAAGAGGAAGCGGATTCAGGCCGCTCTAGGGGTCAACCATCCTCGTAACATTGCTCCTCGTCCAGCACCAGACTTGACTCCTGAGGACAAGCGAATCAGAAACAATCGCCTAACCCTTCAAAACAAGACCGTAAACTCCACGCCGCGCATCGATTTTGGGTTTCTTGAGAAGATAGGGATCCTTGGCGAGTTCACTCGCCTCACTGAGCGGGTGGGATTCACTCGCGCGTTTTGGGAGATACCCTCGAAGCATCCTGCATACATCGAGCCGACGCTCGAATTCCTCGCATCATTGGCCCTTCAGGATCTCTCAGACGGGACTCAAGGTATATCTTTTCGCTTAAAGGGTCACACTTACAGGAAGAGTCTCGTTTCACTTGCGGAGTGGTTCCACTTCGACCCTCACCAGACAGACTATCTCGGTTACGTACCGGAGGATAGGGTCGACTCAGATGCTTCTCAGGCTGATCTCCGCGCTTCATTTTGGTTCCGTATCACCGGACAGCGTCTTCCGCGGACCGGCCCTCAGGACCCACGGGTTACTTCGATCATCCATCCCGTCCTCCGTTTCATTGGCCGTGTCCTAGCGCTCTCGATCTTTTCACGTGGGGAATCGTCACTTAGGCCCAGACATGACGAGTTCCAGCTCATGGCAACCATGCTCCGCCGAGATGACCAGTTGCAGCGGCCCCATCTGATGCTGCTTATGGTTAGATACTGGCTCTCAATCCTCACCACGGGCAAGCCTACTGGGATCGTCAACATAGGCTCCTATGTCACATTCATCGCTTCCAAGTTGGAGGTGGATCTACGTGGTGAGCCGGGAGGTGTTCTCAGTGGTACGGCATGTCATCCGGGCAAGCTCCTCGACAAGGATGCCTTCACGTCTTGGTCATGGCTTTCCACTCAAGCAGCCCAGCGTGGCCGGCCTACAAGTTACAAATGGAAGACAGAGCTCGGCGACTTCAGGCTCCCGCTCCAGTATCCGCCGATTGACTTCACACGAGGTTCTACGTGGCGTTTGGAGGAGCCGCTAGCAGCCCCGCCCCAGCAGCAATCCGCACAGCAAGCAGATGATGTTCGGTTGCAGGACGTCGACACAGAGTTGCCAGCAGGTGCAGGAGCTGCTACAGCAAGAAGGAGGGCTGCTACAGCAGGTGCAGGAGCTGCTTCAGCAGGAGATGCCACGCCTACTCAGCAGGTACCGTTTCAAATTCAAGAGCACCAGTGGAAGCAGCTTTGCAGCCAGGTCCAGGAGATTCACGCCATGCAGGCCGACACACAAGCGATCGTCCGCCAGCTGAAGATCGGGCAGACTCGAGACCGTGGCCGCATTTCTGAGATATATGAGCTGCTTTCTGCCATTCGAGCTGCTCAGTCCGGCGGACACTCCGTTGGCGCTCCAGACGACACCGACGCACCATGAGTCCCTCAGGTTGTATCTTTTTTCTCTCTCATTCATTTTTACATATATGGGTCAATGCACTGAGGACAGTGCATAGATTAGCGTGGGGAGGGAGGACAGTACGTCTGAGTTTTAGGTTTTCTTTTTCATTTTCATTTTCATGTCTGCATTTTTGAAAAATTTTGTGAAATTGTTAAACTCAAGGGCATATGGGAATTTTTGAAGTTTGCATTGTGGAAAATTGCGCATGATAACTTTATGAGATTTGTGTTAAGGTCGGAGAATCTTGTTCTGTAGTGATTAGTCCCATGAATAAAGTATGATCAAACTGGAAAAAGTAGCAAACCGAAAATCTGATTGAGGACGAAGGGTAATTTTCCGGTTTGTGGTATCCACGTGAACATGGTCTGATGAAGTGAAAGTTTTAGCCTAGATTGTCTTAAAAATAAAAATGACACTTCAAGGTCGCAGTCAGGTAGGACGAGTGTACCCCTTTTATTTTGTCATCCGACTGACTTGGGCTTTGGGTGTCTGATTTAAAAAAAAAAAAAAAAAAAAAAAAAAAACAAAACAAAACAGAAAAACAGAAAAACAGAAAAACAGAAAAAAAAATAGAATAAATAATAAATTAAATTTTCTTTTGATAAGACAATTCAAGGTTAATGGAAATAGAAAGGTTGAGAAGGTTGTTCACTGTGGGGTTAACACAATCGGGATACCAACTTTGTAGTTCAATTGAAAGATCTAGGGTCCGAAAAAGTACAATGGTCATACTTGCAATTTAGGTTGCGTTTCATGCAACAAGAGTCGCTCGTCTCGATTTTCTGTGCCTTAGCCCATGTTTTGTGGAATTATTATGCGTAATTATTTACAATGCGAAATTCAAACTTGCTCATAAATTCTAGGTTTGGCATTTTCACAAAGTTATTCTTTGCATTTAGGACGACTTGGGAATTTAGGATTACGTCTAGGTATGGTCAGCTTCTTAGGTTCTAGGTTTTGCTTGAGGACAAGCAAGGTTCTGAGCTTGGGGGGATTTGATGTCATGCATTTATATATATATTTTACCAGACTTGCACTAGTATTTTGGCCTAAAATTCCTAAGTTTAATTGCATTTAAGTAGTAAGATGTCTAGATTCCAGTTACTTCTTTACTTTTGTCCAAATTTCAGGTCAATCGGGCTTTTGGAGCCAATTGGACGCGATTCGGAGCCATAGACAACAAGTCGAAACAGGAATGAACTTCCTGCGGTCCGCAGGACCCCTCCTGCGGTCCGCAGGACCCTCCTGCGGTCAGCAGGATCCCTCCCGCGTCCAGCAGACGGAGGTTACAGCACGTTCGACCTTCCGCTCGGCGCTGAAAACTTCCTGTGGAGCAGAAAAACCGCCATTTCCTTCTTCCTGCGGTTCGCAGGCCCGTGCCTGCGGTCCGCAGGGAGGTTACTGCACTACAGTTTTCTATTTTCTGGCGCTCTGCCTATATAAGGCGGTCATTGGGACGGTTCCAGACATCTTTTCACTCATCTTCTCACACCCTTTCATTGCATATTCACAACCAGAGGCAGAGGAAAGAGGAGAGAAGGCCGTTCATCATTCTTCGAAGCGGATTTGAGAGAATTCTCGCGCGGGAGTGAAGATCGTGTCGCCTCGAATTCTTCTTCGGTTCTTTTGCATCATGATTTCTTTCAGTTCTTTGTTTTCTTTGTTTTCTTGTGTCATGAGTGAGTAGATCTATCTGTTCTTAGGGTTTGAATGATGACGATTGTGTTGATGGATTAGTTGAATGTGTAGACTTACGTTGTTTTCATAATCGCTTGAGATTTTCATTATAACGTGTTTGTGATTTGTTTGTTCAATTGGTAAACCTATAGGTTGTGGCCAGACCTAGTTGGTTAATGTAGTATCTTTTGACCAGATCTGATTGCTTGCACAATTTGGGTTGAATTATATCCGAAAGTACCCGAAAGGCGAAACTGTGTTTCGACTAACCTCGAAACGGACCCTAGAATTAACAAGTGACATGAACGTAGTTTAGAACTTATTCTATGAGTTTCGAATTGATTTAGAATTGTTAGGAGTACCAAAGGTGAAAACCAAGGACTTGTACCAACTCTGAATTGCTTAGGAACTGACGACGTTAGTCAGAACACCAAACCAGAATTGAAAACTGCTCTCTGTCAACTGCCTGCGGTCCGCAGGAGACATCCTGCGGTCCGCACTCAGTTACAGAAAGTGCAAGACAGGAGTTACAAAACTGACTGCGGATTATTAGAGAGATCTGTGGTTCGTGGACGGTTTTGCGACCCTAACCAACTACTTGTGGAACGCAGGCAACTGATCCTGAGACCAATCTGATTCTGACAACCCTGAGAACGCCTTTTAATTAATTGTCTTTCAGTTATTTACTTGTTTTAGCACTGTTTCCTTGTGTTTGTAACCAGCCTTGTTAAAACCCCCAACAATTGACCCTTTAATCCAAACTCTCTTAGAATTTAGAAGTAGGTTTAAGTAAAGTCTGGTGTTAATCCCGTCCCTGAGGATTCGACCCTCAAGTACTACACGAGATCGTACGCTTGCGATCGAGTGCATACTTTAGGTTTAAAAGCCTATACCCGTTCGCGCGGTCAGATGTTTTATTCATTAGTTTCCTTGAATTGATGTTACGTTATGGCTTGTGTCGTTTACGACAAGAGCAAGTGATATGCCATGATGGGTATGACGTCAATTCTAAAACTGCTCTGATCTATGATAACTAGCATGGTACTCTAGTTGGTCGGATAGGATCAGCATATGAGTCTAGCAGATGGGTTTGTATCACGTCCCATTGATAGCGCGGCTATCAACTAGATCATATGGATGCATGTGCACATTCTCTGTGACATGGCATTGGACTGACCGCGACAAGAATATGACAAAAGGAATGTGTTATGTCATTCATATTCTTGTCAGTGTTGGATTCACGGTTGAGGTTGTCATGATCAAATATCATGACTGCACACTGTGACTAGTTTCCTATCCCAACCGTAACAGGTGGCATAAGGGATTCCAGTTCGGTGTGTAGAATTGGTAGCTTGGATCATGGATGATCAAGATACTGGAATATCTCTCATCATAGATGAGTTATGATATCCTCTGGGCCCCTTGACATTATGGATTACACACGCGCGCAATGATTAATATTAATCATGTGTTTAATCTATATGGACGTCAAGTAAATGATATAGTCGTGAGGATGACACAATCCTGCCTCGGACTGATCTTGGATATTCATATGACATAGAATCAACACAAGTAAGGTACTCTTACTCAGGATCAAGATACTACGTGGACGTGCGTACTGTCTGTATCATTTGGGGATCGTCACGTGGATGGCTTGACACTGATGATGATCAGCATTGAACAGGTAGATGAGAATCACTGTTAATGCAACCCAACATGATCCAGATCCCTATAAGGTCACACCTACAAAGGCTCTCGACCATTAGTCCTGTTCAGGTTCGTGTCACGTCGGCGAACGTGTAACGAGTGATGGCAATAAGTCAAATCAGGCGCGGCCTGACTTGAGCTTGATTGGGCATCATGATAACCTGAATATCATCATGGCTATGATGTTTTGATCTTATGTCTCGAACATATGAGAGAATACTTGTCATTTGGTTCTGTCAGCAGTTCCGTTATAACGCAACATATGTTACGTTATAACGGAATCTGTGACAGAAATCTGGTTCTGTCAGGTGTTGCGTTATAACGCAATATTGGGTGCGTTATAACGCAACCTGACAGAAAGGCAGATTAGAGTATGTGATTAGGGTTTCCTTAATCACTCTTGACAAGTATAAAAGGGAAGGTTTCATACACGAAAAAGTAAGTTTTTCCCTGCCACCTTTCTTCCTCTCTCTCTCTCATGTGTTGAGAAATCTCCTCTATCAAACCTAGGGTTTAGGGTTGAGATTCGTGCGAGGAAAAGATCGAAGGACCCGCCGGCAACGTCTTCTCGCCTAGACGGACGGTGGTGGCCGACCCTTTGGTGGACAAGGGTGACGCGCGCGACGGGACAGCCGAGAGCAACCAATCACGCGTCAAAGGTATAATAACTACTGCCTCTCTATGCATGTTATTGTGTAGATCAGCGATAAGTCGTTCGTTTGGCAAGATCTGATTGAACTGCACATGCTTTGGTTAGAAAAATTTTAATTTCCGCATCTCTAGCCATCGTGCTATTCCTTTCAGTAGTATCAGAGCCAAGGTTGGCCAAACTTGAACTGATTTGTTGCTTTGAGGCGATATTATGCCTTGTAATTGAGATTAATCGATTTGATAAACACGTGAATAATTGTTAGAGTAGATAATTGATTGAATTGTGCCCTTAAGGCCTTAGATTAATTTTTTAATAAATTTGAGGATGTCACAGTACTTGATTGACATGTTTTGTGATGTGTTTGGATCGTACAAAGTGACGGTTTTGATCGCGGATCGAAACGGTAAGGGGCAGGGTCTGAAAACAGAGAGGTTCCGTTATAACGCAACTCTCTGTTGCGTTATAACGCAACTGTCGGTTTTGCAGACTGATCTGGCGAGATCCGTTATAACGCAACATCTGTTGCGTTATAACGCAACCTGTGACAGAGGCTGAATTTAATTAGTTATTGCTTAATGATTATTACTTGTTTATAAATTGATTAGATCTGATTACTCTACTTGCAAAATGTCTTGTATGTGTGTATGAGAATGTTTGCAGGTGCGGGATATATGGCCAAAGATCAATGCCTTGTGTGATGTATTGATTGTTTATGAATGTTTGTAATGCGGCCTCGGTGCCCCGTGGTATATTAATGTGTTAATTAATTAATTTGAGGCCTGCGTGCCCCAAGGGTTAATTGGGTAGCATTAATATATGTTTTTCATTTCATATCGCTTTAAGGAATAGTTTTATTTCTAGTTAGGATATGGGAATGGAAAAACAGGTACCAAGCTTAGAACTCGCGCGATCTCGGCGGATGGAGCTTGGAGCGGGGCCATATATCTCGCGGGGCTTGTATGCCCTAAATGCTTGTCAGTTGTTTGAGATTGTTGTGAATTTATTGCTATGGTTGAGTCGTAGAATAAATAAGTATGGTATTCGGTTTTATCATGCCCCACCAACTCGCAATTTGACCTGCATTAGTCCAACCAACCCAAGTGCAATTTCCCGTTGCCTTCCTTATCCACCTCCCTAAACGAGCTCTTGGAGACTTGACCGAATTAAGTAGGAAGTCGAATTGAGGGAGTGACGGGTCATGGGGTACGCCGTGCGTGTCGAACCAAATAAGGAGAGGTTACGACTTGGCAAAGGCCATGCCGACGCTGGCTTTGGGGATAGCATCGAGGTCGCGGACCTTGATGCGCCAAGAGTCGTGCGCGGCACGATTGACCTGGCGTGGTCTACCTAAAATAGGTTAAAATTGTAATACCTAGCCGCCGCTGGACAACTTAACTGAAAATATGGATCTTGAACCTACTATGGTAATTGGACGAACTTTACAAACTATAGTGGAAGTTGTTTTCTTAAAAACAAAAATGAATTTCATGAACTTAACTGCGATTTTCTCTTGTGGTAATTTTTGTAGACATGGCTAACACGAACTCCCTCCGTCCAGTCTTGGACCGCAATCCTCTCCGTTCCGACGGTGCCAACTACTCTGATTGGCTCCGGAACCTCAGGAATGTTCTGAAGAGAGAGAGGAAGGAGTACGTCTTGACTACTCCCCTACCGGAGGGCGAGGAAATGCCTCCGGAGTTCATAGAGGAGAAGGCGGCCACGGATGCTGCCCCGGCCGTCATGGCTAAGAATCCGGCTTACGTCTCGGTGCAGACGCACCTGGCAGACGAGTTGGACGTTGGGACTCTCTTGACCGCGATCATGGATCCTGAGCTGCAGAGGCGGTTCGAGGACATGCCTACGCACAAGATTATGCAACAGCTCGCGGACTTGTTCGCTGAGCAGTTGCGAGTCGAGCGTTACAACGTGTTGACTTCTTTTGTCAACTGCCGAATGTCTGTGGGGAGTTTTGTATCGGCTCACATGCTTAAGATGATGAGCTACGCTGAGCAGCTGGAAAGGCTCGGCGCGCCTCTCCCTAGGGATCACACCGTGAATATCGTGCTCAATTCTCTCCCACACACCTTCAGCAGCTTTGTGACTCACTATCACATGAGTGGGATGGAGAAGACGTTGTGCGAACTCCATGGTCTCCTCAGATCGGCGGAGGTGGACTTCAAGAAGGCTGGGCCTTCCAATGTCCTCACCGTGTCTGAGCAGGGGAAGAAAGTTAAGAAGGGCAAGGGCCAGCGCAGGCCAAGGCCCAAGAAGAGCAACAAGGGCAAGGGCGTGGTCGTGGACCAGCCTAAGGCCGCAAAGGTAATCCCAGCTGACGCCGAGTGCTATGAGTGTCATGGCAAGGGTCATTGGAGGAGGGACTGCCCCCAGCTCAAGACTAAGAACCCGATCCAAGGACCAGGTATCTATGTCTTTGAGACACATCTCGCTACTATTTCCAAGAACTGGATTTTGGATTCAGGTTCGGGTGCTCATATTATTGGTAATGTGCAGGCACTAAGAAATAGAAGACGGTTGAGCAAAGGGGACATACAGCTACGTGTCGGCAATGGTGCGATTATATCGGCGACCGATGTTGGCGACGTAGATTTATCTTTGCCTACGGGCCTTATTTTACATTTGTCAGGAGTGTATTTTTGTCCTTGCATAACTAAGAACATAATCTCTGTATCGCGTATGGATTCAGATGGTTTTGAGTTTACTATTAAGAATGGTCTTATGGATTTTTCTTTGAATAGTTTACATTATGGTTCTGGTGTTAAAACAGATGGTCTGTATTTGCTCGACTTGGATACGCCTATTCTTAGTATACAAACCAAGAGACCGAGGATCTCAAATGAAAGCGAGGCTTTCATGTGGCATTGCCGCCTAGGTCATATAAATGAGAATCGCATTAAAAGGTTGAAAGAAGCGGGGCTTCTTGGCCAGTTTGAGATGGACTCACTGGACACCTGCGATTCCTGCTTGCTTGGCAAGATGACTAAGGCGCCTTTCAAGAAGAAAGGTGAAAGAGCAAATGACTTGTTGGGACTAGTGCACAGCGATGTGTGTGGGCCCTTAAGCATTAATGCCCGAGGTGGATACTCGTACTTTGTCACGTTCACTGATGATTTCAGTCGATACGGTTATGTCTTCTTGATGAGACATAAATCTGAAACCTTTGACAAGTTCAAAGAGTTTAAGAACGAAGTAGAGAATCAACTCAACAAGAAGATCAAGGTCTTGCGATCGGATCGCGGTGGTGAGTATCTAAGTATTGAGTTCACCTCTTACCTGAAAGATTGTGGGATCGTCTCACAATTGACCCCGCCGGGGACTCCTCAATGGAATGGCGTTTCCGAGAGGAGGAACAGGACATTGATGGACATGGTCCGATCAATGATGAGTGCTGCAACTCTCCCAGTGTCGTTCTGGGGATATGCGCTGGAGACAGCCGCGTTCATGCTAAACCGTGTTCCGTCTAAGTCTGTGGAGAAGACACCATACGAGTTATGGTTTGGGAGGGTGCCTCCCTTGTCTTTCCTTAAGATTTGGGGATGCGAGGCATTCGTGAGGAAAGATAAAACCTCAGGAAAGCTCGATTCTAGATCGGACAAGTATTTCTTTGTGGGATACCCCAAAAATACTCAGGGCTACTACTTCTTCCACCGGAATGAGAACAAGGTGATTGTTGCTCGTCATGGTGTGTTCTTGGAGAAGGAATTTCTCGCAAGAAAGAGTAGTGGGAGCAACGTCCAACTTGAATAAATTCAAGTGGAGTTGCAAGATGGAAACTCGAGTTTTCCACCCAGGGTTGCAGGGGTTAGTGGGAGCTTCTTAAGCCCTGATCCATCGCGGATGGAAGAGGCCGAAGACATTCCTGCCGAAACTCAAGTGAACACACCCTCGACTCCGGTTGAGGAAGTGCAAACTCGAGTAGACGAGGAAGTGCCTTTGCAGGATGTGCCTGAGCCACAACCTGAAGAAGCATCACAACTGCCTCCGAGGGTTATTCTTAGAAGGTCACAACGTGTGGTTCGTCAACCTGAAAGATGGTTGGGTCTGCATGAGATCACCAGTTTGGATACTGATGATCCTGTGAGCTTCGATGATGCGATGAGCAGACCAGATTCCGACTCGTGGTTGGAAGCCATGAAAGCCGAAATTCAGTCTATGTACGACAATCAGGTTTGGGACCTGGTTGACCTTCCTCCAGGCTTTAGGCCAATTGAGAACAAATGGGTTTTCAAGAGGAAGAGTGACAAAGACGGGAATTTGACTACGTACAAGGCCAGACTAGTGGCGAAGGGATATCGACAGATCCAAGGGATCGATTTCGATGAGACCTTCTCACCTGTCGCCATGTTCAAGTCAATTCGGATCCTTTTAGCCATTGCCGCATTTTATGATTATGAAATATGGCAGATGGATGTCAAAACTGCTTTTCTAAACGGCGATTTAGAAGAAGAGTTGTACATGGTACAACCGTCGGGTTTTGAGGATTCATCAAATGCTAAGAAGGTGTGCAAGCTTAAGAGATCCATTTATGGACTTAAGCAAGCATCTCGGAGTTGGAACTTGCGATTCGATTGTGAAATCAAGAAATTTGATTTCAAGAAATGCGAAGAGGAACCTTGTGTATACAAGAAGGTTAGTGGGAGCTCGGTCGTATTCCTAGTCCTATATGTTGATGACATATTGCTCATAGGCAATGATGTGCCAATGTTGAACGGGGTCAAGTCTTCATTGATGAAGATTTTCTCGATGAAGGACTTGGGCGAGGCAGTCTATGTGTTGGGAATCAGAATCTATAGGAATAGATCTGAGCGACTTATCGGATTAAGTCAAAGTACCTACATAGACAAAGTCTTGAAGAGATTCGGCATGGAAGATTCCAAGAAGGGATTTCTGCCTATGTCTCATGGCATTAAATTAAGCAAGAGTCAATGTCCTTCAGGGACTGATGAGCTTGAGAGGATGAGTCGGATTCCGTACGAGTCAGCGATCGGATCGATCATGTATGCCATGACTTGTACTCGCCCTGATGTTGCATATGCTTTGAGCATGACATGCAGATATCAGCCGAACCCCGGTTTCAAGCATTGGACAGCTGTCAAAAACATACTGAAGTATTTGAGGAATACTTCTGAGATGCTCCTGATCTATGGTGGTCAAACTGAGCTTGTAGCCCGGGGCTACACGGATGCTAGTTTCCAGACCGACCAAGATGATTTGCGATCGCAATCAGGATACGTGTACACGTTGAACGGTGGCGCTGTGAGCTGGAGAAGCTCAAAGCAAGAGTGCGTGACAGAGTCTACCACCGAATCCGAGTACGTAGCCGCAGCCGAAGCCGCCAAGGAAGGGGTTTGGTTGCGCAAGTTCTTGCAAGAACTTGAGGTTGTTCCGAGTTTACTTGAGGCGATTGAGCTCTATTGTGACAACAACGGAGCTATCGCTCAAGCCAAGGAGCCGAGATCGCACCAGAAAACCAAGCATGTCGACCGCAAGTATCACCTGATTCGCGACTTTGTGAATCGAGGTGATGTGAGAATCAGCAGGGTGGATACGGACAGCAACACAGCTGACCCGCTAACAAAGCCACTGTCTTTGGATAAGACGAATCTTCATAGATCGGCCATGGGCATTCGACGCCGCGTAGGCTGGGTCTGATGATGTAGTGGTTGTACTTTACTTTTGTTTTAGGGTACACTTCACTGGACGTAGAGGATATGATGTCTCTAGTCCAAGTGGGAGATTGTTAGTGTTTATGTACTAGAGAAACGTACATATTTATATTTATATATATATGGTATTCGCTTGTTCATGGTTATTCTTATTTGGATGTTTTATTCATTAGTTTCCTTGAATTGATGTTACGTTATGGCTTGTGTCGTTTACGACAAGAGCAAGTGATATGCCATGATGGGTATGACGTCAATTCTAAAACTGCCCTGATCTATGATAACTAGCATGGTACTCTAGTTGGTCGGATAGGATCAGCATATGAGTCTAGCAGATGGGTTTGTATCACGTCCCATTGATAGCGCGGCTATCAACTAGATCATATGGATGCATGTGCACATTCTCTGTGACATGGCATTGGACTGACCGCGACAAGAATATGACAAAAGGAATGTGTTATGTCATTCATATTCTTGTCAGTGTTGGATTCACGGTTGAGGTTGTCATGATCAAATATCATGACTGCACACTGTGACTAGTTTCCTATCCCAACCGTAACAGGTGGCATAAGGGATTCCAGTTCGGTGTGTAGAATTGGTAGCTTGGATCATGGATGATCAAGATACTGGAATATCTCTCATCATAGATGAGTTATGATATCCTCTGGGCCCCTTGACATTATGGATTACACACGCGCGCAATGATTAATATTAATCATGTGTTTAATCTATATGGACGTCAAGTAAATGATATAGTCGTGAGGATGACACAATCCTGCCTCGGACTGATCTTGGATATTCATATGACATAGAATCAACACAAGTAAGGTACTCTTACTCAGGATCAAGATACTACGTGGACGTGCGTACTGTCTGTATCATTTGGGGATCGTCACGTGGATGGCTTGACACTGATGATGATCAGCATTGAACAGGTAGATGAGAATCACTGTTAATGCAACCCAACATGATCCAGATCCCTATAAGGTCACACCTACAAAGGCTCTCGACCATTAGTCCTGTTCAGGTTCGTGTCACGTCGGCGAACGTGTAATGAGTGATGGCAATAAGTCAAATCAGGCGCGGCCTGACTTGAGCTTGATTGGGCATCATGATAACCTGAATATCATCATGGCTATGATGTTTTGATCTTATGTCTCGAACATATGAGATAATACTTGTCATTTGGTTCTGTCAGCAGTTCCGTTATAACGCAACATATGTTACGTTATAACGGAATCTGTGACAGAAATCTGGTTCTGTCAGGTATTGCGTTATAACGCAATATTGGGTGCGTTATAACGCAACCTGACAGAAAGGCAGATTAGGGTATGTGATTAGGGTTTCCTTAATCACTCTTGACAAGTATAAAAGGGAAGGTTTCATACACGAAAAAGTAAGTTTTTCCCAGCCACCTTTCTTCCTCTCTCTCTCTCATGTGTTGAGAAATCTCCTCTATCAAACCTAGGGTTTAGGGTTGAGATTCGTGCGAGGAAAAGATCGAAGGACCCGCCGGCAACGTCTTCTCGCCTAGACGGACGGTGGTGGCCGACCCTTTGGTAGACAAGGGTGACGCGCGCGACGGGACAGCCGAGAGCAACCAATCACGCGTCAAAGGTATAATAACTACTGCCTCTCTATGCATGTTATTGTGTAGATCAGCGATAAGTCGTTCGTTTGGCAAGATCTGATTGAACTGCATATGCTTTGGTTAGAAAAATTTTAATTTCCGCATCTCTAGCCATCGTGCTATTCCTTTCATTAATCATATGAAAATACTTGAGATACAAAAATTCTCCATTTTTAGAGTTTTTTAAGTAATAGTAAATAGCCTACACCTTGCTTTGGGCTGAAATTATTATAATAAAGGGTCGAAATCTCATCCCTTGTGAGGAAATTGATACGAGCCCTAAATTTTAATAGGCCGGGACTTTAATGTACGTTAACGGTGGTGATCGATCTAAGTAAACAATCAACGGCTGAGATTTCTTCTTTAGGAAAGATAGAACTTTCATGTCAAAAAATCTAATATCCTTTTATTAAATTAATCATATGAAAATACTTGAGATACAAAAATTCTCCATTTTTAGAGTTTTTTAAGTAATAGTAAATAGCCTACACCTTGCTTTGGGCTGAAATTATTATAATAAAGGGCCGAAATCTCATCCCTTGTGAGAAAATTGATACGAGCCCTAAATTTTAATAGGCCGGGGCTTTAATGTATGTTAACAGTGGTGATCAATCTAAGTAAACAATCACCGGCTGAGATTTCTTCTTTAGGGAAGATAGAACTTTCATGTCAAAAAATCTAATATCCTTTTATTAAATTAATCATATGAAAATACTTGAGATACAAAAATTCTCCATTTTTAGAGTTTTTTAAGTAATAGTAAATAGCCTACACCTTGTTTTGGGCTAAAATTATTATAATAAAGGGCCAAAATCTCATCCCTTGTGAGGAAATTGATACGAGCCCTAAATTTTAATAGGCTGGGACTTTAATGTACGTTAACGGTGGTGATCAATCTAAGTAAACAATCAATGGCTGAGATTTCTTCTTTATAGAAGATAGAACTTTCATGTCAAAAATCTAATATCCTTTTATTAAAAGTAAGGAGTTATTTCCGAATTCCTCTAAATAACTATAAAATATTAATAAAATAGTACTTATTTGTATATAAAATTTAAATAATCCAAAATAAGTACTTAAGAGCCTCCAAAATAATTTTTTTTATATTTCCTAGTATTTTCATATGATGAATTTAATGGGAACTATAAACCGAAATTTCAAGTGTGACAGTATAATTTAGACCATTATAATTTTCGGAGTGATGCGTAAACATTTTCACAATAGTTCTACTCAATATTACTATGGGATTTTCAAGAGATCTGTAAATGATACAATGAATGCATAAAGATTGGATTTTCAACATTCAAAACTCACGCAAACAATAGTCTCCAGGACAGACTGGATAATCAATCGGGCATAACAATGATTTGGTTGTTGCAAAACAGATTTCTAACAAGTGCCACTAGGATATAAACAAATACAAATAAAAATAAGGGAACAAATGCATAGGTAAAAAACTGATATAGCAAGTTACATTGGTTTGTGTTCATATTTTTGAGAAGGGATCCAATAACTAAAAAATTTAGTGCCCTTAATAACCACATTATTATTTACATATAAATTAATAAATCTAAACCGTTAGATATATTATAAATCATCTCAATAACATATATATAAAATGATGAAAATTTAACGTTGTTTCGATAGCCATCAAGAGAGAAGAAAAAATCATAAAATTTGAACCGTTGATTTTTGTTAATCCTTAATTCACATGTAAATAAAATCAAAATGATATAATTTTTTTATTACACACAAAATATGATATATACAAAACAGTCATCAATTGGTTTTGTTATTTAACCATTAAAAATGTATTTATTTGAGATTTAATTTTGTGGTTACCGCTGTGGTACCAAAAGTTGTGGTCATTTGATCCCTCCTCTTCACTTATATAATTTTCAAGTTATTTATATTATATACGTAATTTACTACATAAATTAAATATCATCTTAGAGTCATTAATTTGGATAGTTCTCAATAATATGAATATTGATTGATCAAGTTGGTATTAATTTTGGTGTCTGGTATTAGCGCATGGCTCTAACATTTTTCCTAAAAATAAAATCTACAATTTCAAAAATAAAATAAAATAAAATAATATCTATCCCTCCAGTTCTTGGCTGTCCAGTGCGCTCAAGTAGCCTTCTGCAATTAACGGAAATGGACCGACTGTTGTGCATCGTTATCATCTCATTAAAACTTAAATCAATTTTACTATACTTTTACACCATTGCCAAAAGGAGGGATAACGATGAGTGCTCGCTCCATCATCAGCGCCTTGTTCGAGCCGTTAATTGCTTCAGTCAGTTAGTACCTCAGTACCAGTGTACCACCATATCCGGTACATGACAGTAGTCAGATGGGTTTGGTAGGAAAACGAGGAGGAGGCCGTGGCGGGGCAGCACTGCTGGATGCCTTGATCCCATTACCACCGTATCAAGGGAATCGGACGCGGCGGCCGATGAGGCGGAGGAGAGCGAGGAGTCGAGGGAGTGGATCTGGATTCGAAGGCTGAATTGAACTGGGCTTGGCTGATGAACTGTTTGCTTACAATTGGGCTGATGGGCTGCGAACTTGCAGAATTAAACTCGGTATGCACAAAAGAGGTACCAGTGACTCCAGTCCATGTTTCCCCCCGCCACTGATCTTTCAACTATATCCACAGGGTTAAATCAATTGAAACAGAATCAATTTATTCGAACTGATAGATCAAATAAAAGTATAAAACTGTTTTTTGGTATAATATGCAGTGCAAAGTTATGGTCCATCTAGTTGGAAAGAATTAAAGTGATACTTCAAAATATTACATAACCAGTTTAGAACTTGAATGACATGTACAAAATATTAGAAATCTTATTTACAATAGAAAGCTAATAAAATAACCAGTTTCACCTATCTAAAACAATTAGATACAGTAATAACCGATATTGCACTAATTGAGATTGTTGGTTCTAAGTTTCTACTGTTCAGTAGACTAGCTACTCAGTCATGAATGGGTACCTCAGGAAACCATCTGGCAATGTCTCTTGCAATAAAAAGAATTATATAAAGAGGGTAACTGAATGCATAATGTACCTCAACAAAAAAGAATATGCGGAGTAAAACAGAATGCATTGCCCCAGAATGTTTTTTTGTTGTGGAATCGCATATCTGGAGTCTCATAAATTCACATCACTCAATTCTCAGGTCGGGAATGGCAGACACCAAATGGTGGTAGTCTCCTCCACTTTCACAACGCCTCTTCAACACAGAGCAGCCCCCAATGCGTAGGTATTGAAGTGCAGGGAGCCGTTGTTGGAGACCTTGAGGAAATGCCTCAACTCTAGGACATTTATAGATAGACAAACACTCTAGAGAAGTGAGAGACTCCAAACCATCAGGCAATGATTTAATTCCCTCCGAGTATCCTAGGAACAGCTGCTTTAGCTCATGGAAGTTTGTCAGACATCTGAGCCTTTCTTCTGAAAGTGAGGGACACTCATCAAGGTGCAAAGTCTTCAATGACTTGTAGCATTGTGGGATTTCAACCAACTTCGGGCACCTTCTGAAATGTAGATATTCTAACCGAGGTAGAGTATATTCTCCGCATGATTTTATTGATGATGACGACTCTTTAGACAAGCAGGTAAAGTTATAGCAAGACTGGATTTTTAGTTTTTTTAGGCACTTTAGGCTTCTGAACTCCTGCTCTGGCCAAAAATAAAGAGCATCACAAGAATAAATATACAAAATTTCAAGGGATGCGAAATGCTTCCAAAATCCCAATGATTGTTTGCAAGGTCCATCTGAAAAGAAACAATCGCTGTTTGTTATTTTTAAGTCAAGAAGTGTCATGGGTTGATAACTCCCCTTGTTGTTATCCTCTAGTGGTATTACATTCTTGAACCCTTCCACCTCCATTTTAACAATATTATTGGGTGGTCTGAATGCATCCAGCTCTTTATATGACTTTTCGGATGCACAAAATCTGTTATAATGTATGGAAAGTTCAGAGGATGCAACCATGGATAGATTTGAGATATAGAGCAATTTTATCTTTTTTGCATTTATAAGTTTAACTTTTCTCAATGAGGGATCACATGGAATTGTTCTTATTTTGGGACAATCCTTTATAAAGAGCTCATCTAGTTGTGGGAACCATACCAAATTGTCATTCTTTTCATGCCATCCCTTTAAATTATCCAAATGTGTAATATTTAACATCTTCAAATTTGGGAACATAATTAACCGTTCACGCTCTTCATCTTCATTGCTGAGCCTACTACAGATGTACACCAAACCCGGCATGTCAAACATATACAGATCCTCCAGTAAAGGCAATTGCCAAATTGGAGGTAGTGATGTACAATTACAACAAGAATTAAAGCGCAGCCTTCTTAGATTTTTTAGAGCGGATGCTTCCTTCATCCAAATTGGAAAATAAGAGCCGGTATAACCTATAATCTCCAAATTTTTTATCTCACTAGGAGATCTAAGACCATCTAGAACCTGCTGGTCATTCCGAGTTGTATCTTCACTGTCCATGGAGCCCCATTTGAGTTCCAGAGAGCACAATTTGGTTTTTAAAAACATGTTTGCTGCATTAGCCTCATTTTTGTCTCTTATTTTCTCAAGTCCAGATAAACTCAAGCTCCCGTGGAGATTCAAATTGTTTAGCTGTCCAATAGAACAACCTGGACCGTAATCTACAATGTAATGTGTTAGAGTTCTCAAGCACCTAATTGCCCAAGACCTGTTGGCACTCTCTCTAAATTAAAACAACCATTGAGAAAGAGATGCCTCATGCTGATCATATATCTCATGTCTTTTGGTAGCTTAGAAACCTTTGAATAAGAAAGGTCTAGTGTCTGGAGATTGTGCAATGTGCTCACAGTTTCCGGTAGGGAATCAAACTCACCCCCAGAGAGATCAAGGTACCTTAAATGTTTCATATATCCCAATTCCTTTGGGGGCTGGTTAGTGCCCTTGAGTGTTAATGCTCTTGGCGAGATTGACTTCACTGAATCATAATTCTCTCTGTTATCTGATTCATCTACAAACTCTGTACTGGTAAAGCAGGTACATATTTTGCAAAGTACCTTACGGACACTATTCTGATTACCTGATGAATGATTATGCATTACTAAAAATTGAAGAACTTGGTCACTTGTTATGTAATGTGTACGATCACAATGCATTCCCACAACATGATTTGCTAAATCGAGCATAAGATCATGAATCTTACAGGTAACACGTTCACCATAGATATACTTCTTGATTTCTTGAAAAAAAGATCTCTGACAAAGCTCATAAAAAATGTATTCACCTCTGTCTTCAAGGTCCATTGTTTCATCAGTTGGAATGAAATCATTTGCAATCCATAAATGAATCAACGTATCCTTTTCAATCACATAATCGTATGGGAAAAATGCACAAAACGCAAAACATTGCTTCATATAATCAGGCAATTGATTATAGCTTAACTTAAGAGCCGGTAAAATTCCAGTATTAGATGATTCACCATCCCAAATTTTGTTTTC
Organism: Cyperus esculentus; assembly: GCA_030179965.1. Taxonomy (NCBI): domain Eukaryota; kingdom Viridiplantae; phylum Streptophyta; class Magnoliopsida; order Poales; family Cyperaceae; genus Cyperus; species Cyperus esculentus. The sequence continues at coordinate 1,389,619 of JASGLE010000025.1, read as the reverse complement.
TAAGATTATGCGCCACTTGCTTAAATCTTGCATAGTTCTCATCAAGCCTCCAATTGCCTTCAATGCAAGAGGCAATCCAGCACACATGCCACAAATCATTCTACCAATTTTGACAAACTGTTGTTGCTCTTCGGCCTCCCCGAATGCTCCCATTCTAAATAAATTCCAAGAGTCCTCCTCACTCAGCACAGATAGATCATGATAAGGCAATGTTCCCATCATAGAAGCAACATTCTTGTTGCGAGTTGTCACTATAATTACACTGCCCGAGCATGCACTAGAGAACAATAGGGTTTTCAGAGCATCCCACTTCTGAATGTCCTCGTTCCATACATCATCTAACACCAACAAATATTTTTTTCCCTCAATAACATCACGAAGGCGCTTTTGCAATACCTCCATATTAGATGCCGATACAAATTGCTCATTCGATGCCACTTCGATTATGGATTTTACAATGTTCACAACATCTAAATCATTAGACACACAAACCCAAAGTTGCAACTCAAAATGGTCCTTCACCTTCTTCTCATTGTAGACCAGCTGAGCTAAAGTAGTCTTTCCCGCACCCCCCATACCAACTATTGGGAGGACAGAGACATTCTTCATTTCCATAATTGGATCCAATAGCATATTCACGATTTCTTCTTTCTCATTGTCACGTCCAATAACTTCTGACTCTGCAACATAAGAGTGGGTTGGAAGTCTACTAACTACAGGTTGAGGATAGTGTTCTATAAAGTTAAAGGTCTTCATTTCAGATATAATTTCATTAATCTTCTCCAGGATTTTCATCAGCTTTGTACTCATCTTGCAACGAAATAGTATCGATTTCTCATGCAAAGTGATACTTTTAATCACCTGTGAATCATAGAACAGTATTTGTTTGGTTACACCTTAATTTACCGTGCATCAGTGATAGTGTGGAAATGCCAGAACAATAGTACAGCGGACACAATGAGTTATTTACAACCCCAAACATATATTTTTCCGAAAAATATCATTTTAGTTTTACTAATTTAAATTTTTATTCAAATTTAAGAACTGAAGCGGGCATGTACGATTATGATATGAATCCAACATTTGATAGCAAAAAGCAAAAAATAATAGAGAAATTGCACAATTTTATGCATCCCCAAGTTACACCAGCTTCTGATATTATAGACCCACGAACAAAATTTTAATAAAAAAATAACTATATATATTGAGGAGGGATCCGGTGTCAACGCTCCAACGGTGCCAACGGTGCCAACTAGCAGATTTTCATATCCAAATTTTGATTTATATGGCTCAATAAATTCTTTATATCAAAATCTTATAGCATGCAAAAATTTTTCATTTTTGGAGATTTTTAAGTATTTATTTCGGATTTTCTAATAGCAACTATACAATATTAATAAAATAATCAATATTTCATATATAACTTTTGGAAAATCTGAAATAAATACTTAAAAATCTCTAAAAATAGAAAATTTTTGCATGGCACATGATTTTGATATAAATAATTTATTGAGCCATATAAATCAAAATTTGGATATGAAAATCTGCCCGTTGGCACCGTTAGCACCGTTGGAGCGTTGGCACCGGATCCCTCCTCATACATATTAACTCTAGAAATTATTTTGTTTTTGAATAGTAACTCTAGAAATTCAGATCAATACATGTTACCTTCTCAATGGAAGAAGAGGGATCTTGGCTGAGAGCGAGTCGTCGAAGAGCCTCATATTGGAATTCGTCAAGCACATCCGCTGCCTCATATGCCACAACATTCAACTCCGTCAGCCATGCTTGCACAAGAGGTTCATTTGCTCCGCGGTCTTCGGCATTGCAAATGACTGCCTGAACTGCAAGAAGCTGGCGTTGGAGCTTCTTGCGGTTCTTTTCCATGCCGTGCATCTTGCAGAACTGCTCAATCAGCGAGTTTCCGGCTTTCCGAACAACCAAGGAGATCATGGGCGACACAAGGACACTCAAAGCCATGGCTGATTAATTTGCTCACAAGATGTCAACGCTTAGTTAGGAAAGGAAGAGGTCAAGAACAAGGGTTTGAATCATGGAACTGGTGCGATGTCTCATGTCAAGTTATTATCCCTTCAACTGATTCCACGGTCAACTGCTTGCGTGCATAGCATAGAGTTGACCCTCTCTGGTAGGCCCAATAGTATACACACAAGCTTGGAGCCCAAACTGAAACCAATTGGGCCGGAATTGAATTGACAGATTCTAACGGACCCGTTATTGTTATTGTTTTACCAGAATTAAATCTGTTTAGTTTTCATCTATGTATAAACTCAGAATCTCAGATCTCGAATTGAATTACAATCTGATTCAACTAATCATCCAAGTACATTGATCGAGTAAAACTTTTCAATTTTGATAAGGTATGGTTATGAGATGGAAAATGGAAACATATTCAAATTGAGTCAAACTTGAGCATTGCATACAATCAAATTATTAGATGTACAATTACTTTTTATGCACATTTAGAAGAGGACAAATGTACGAAGATTTATTTTAGTAAGTGAAATTATTCAATATCATCATTAAGTTCACAATTTCAAAGGCACCATATGTTACATATTTTACTTTTTGGTTGGTTCATCAGTTACATAAACAAAATATCCGATTAATTTATCAGACAGGAGGACCCATTGCATCATCCACTCCAGGAATAAAGGTTCTTGAATTCATCTCAAGGTTTCTCCTCACTTAATTACCATCCAATTAGACCTTGAAATTTAATTCCATTACTGAACTTGGCCAAGAATTTCATGATGTGCATTGAAGTATCTGTTCTAACACCTATAAACCAATCAATCAACTGTCTATACTGAACCCCAAGAAAGCATCTTTACAAGAAGAGGTTGGTAACTTGGTACCTTGAAATCGGATTACAAACAAGAGTTGCCGAACCGCTTTATCTCAAGGTACAACAAAGTCAGAGTTGGTCTTAAGAATTTGAACAGCCTAACTTAACTCGAGAAGATGGCCAGAGCTTTGATGCCGGGACAAGAGTTGGAAGAAAAGGAGGAGGATCGGATTCATGAACAAAGCAACAAGAGGATGTTGATTGATCGTACCAGTAAGAAAACTAATGGTAAAGCTCCTGCAGGCTTGACTGATCCGAGTGCAGATAATAATATGTCCGACGACGAGCTGCATAGAAAGACAATCAAGTTTCCTGTGAATTATCCAAGATCTTCGTCGACATCAAGTTCTGTGTTTCACAAGGAGTCACCTAAAAGGCTATTGAAGTTGGCATTGTGGCAGTCATTTTGTTCACGTATAAAGGATCCCGGACCAAGTACCGGTATACGAATAGAGATTGGCCATGTAGAATCTGGGTCTTCTGCGGGTACACTAATTGAGACTGGCCACGTAGAATCAGGGTCTTCTGCGGGTATACGAATAGAGACTGGCCATGTAGAATCAGGGTCTGCTGCAGGTATGCAAGGAGAGACTGTCCATGTAAAGTCTGGGTCTGCTGCGGGTATGCAAGGAGAGACTGTCCATGTAAAGTCTGGGTCTGCTGCGCATATGCGAAGAAAGATTGGACATGTAAAATCTGGGTCTGCAGCGGGTATACGAATAAGTTTTGGTCATGTAGAATATGGGTCTGCTGCTGGTTCTGGGTCCATTGATGGCAACGCATTGAGGGACTTGCGACGTATTCTCGGTTATGGACACTTACTGTGTGTGGATGGAGCTCTTGAACCCTTATTTGGTGCTGAGAGCGCCTTTGAGGAGGTACCGCAATCACCAGGAGAAGTTGGAACTTCATTGGAAAAATCTGCGAATCAGCAACAAACTGAACTTGATACTGGTAAGAAAGACAACTGCAGCGAAACAAGAAAATGGAATTCAAGGTGGCTAAGCATAGAGGACATGCTCTTGTCTCTGACGGATTCCCCGCAGATGCAAATGGAGGCAGTTTGCGCATTGTACCGACAGGAGAGGAAGACACATGAGCAGACCAGTAGCAGGATCTTCTCGGACTCACATTACGCAATGGACTCGGTTTTTTCTTCGTTTCATTATTAATTATCAATAAGCGTACTTCAAATTGAAGAATCTTGATAAATTTGAAGATAGTACATTGGTTTACCCTTTCACTTGGCAATTTGTTTTTCTGTATGTATTTACTATTTAGTTGTACAGTGTGTAATACTACACTCAGTTATAGAATCTGTTCTGGTAAAATCAAGCAGAGCTAGTTCTCAGTCAAGTGCGATCTTAATTACAACATGGTAAAGATGGAATCGGGCAAACTTGTCCGTAGAATTCTAGTTGACAGCTTCATATCTTACAACTGTACTGTATAATTTCAAAACCATATTGTACCATTTTTGTTACTCATTTCATTAAGCTTGTTCCTAAAAGAAGATTTGGCAGCAAATTTATTAAAAGATAGATGGTGTAACTTTACTGTACATATGGATTAGAAAAAAGTTTGAAAGATCAAATTGTCAATTGAAGAGAGAACCGGTAAGTCTAGGAATGTAGAATATCATGTGGAGTAATTCTTTCAGAGTCTGATGGAAAATGTCTATACCAAATGGTTTTGTACCAGTAAGATAGACATTACTGAGATGAATTGATCAGATTGTACCGTACTGTTGCGCAATCAATGTGTTTTGTAGCTTCCGACCCTCGTTTTGCAACTAAATCTGCGCAATTTAGATCACTGCCAATAAGTGGTTATGTACCCAGGAGTATAATTCTATACTTGAGATCTGCAATGACAGTGCTTTTGTTCCCATATGGTGTTACTTAGTTGTTAGAAGTTTTTTCTACTATCTGTGGCAGGTTAAAACGAATCGTAGAATTTCTGACAGCCGGCAATGTGCCTGGTCCCTGCATAAAGACATCTGAAGAATTAGAAGATTTCTGTAGAGGTGGTGCATCCTATTGTTCCTGGCTTGTCAGTACCTACACAAACGAGTTATACAGTATTTACCGCGGTGGCTTGGACGTGAATTTCAGTTAAAATGGAGTTGGAATATGTAATCAACAGTTCTCAAAACTATTTATAAATTATTTTTGTATATTATTTCGGTTCAATTTAGCCTTCGCCTACGTACGAATTCAGATCTCAAAATGATTACAAATTTACAGTTTAATTATAGTACATCGATTAGCCGAGCAATTCTCTTCTGATTGCTGATTTAATTAATTCTTGTTTGCTTGCAGAATTACATTTTCCTAATTTTGATAAAGATATAGTACGAGCTGGAAACTAATCCAAAATTGAATCAGACTTGAGCTTTACATGAAATCAAAATGTTAAATTTACCTGTTTTTCTTTACATATTTAGAAAAAAAAAGAGGAAAATATTTTCTTACTTGAAGTAAAAATATTCAATATAATCATTCTGTTGATTTTATAATAAAATGTCAGCTAAATTATATTACAGACCACCAGATCAATGCTGAACGCTTAGTCTGATTAATACATCAACGGCACCATATAATATTTTTCCTCTTAATTCAATTACACAGGAAAAATATCCGATTAATCCCTGACCAGCGGAGTCACTCCAAGAAACAATAAAGAAAAAATAAGAAACAAGAAGTTCTTGAATTCATTTTCAAGGTTCCTTCTTAGTTCCACTCGCCAAAACTTAAAAATTGAATTTTGTTGATCTCTTCTCATGACACAAGTCATATATAGCTCAAACCCATCACTGAACTCGACCAAGAATCTCATATGCACTGAAGTTTCTGTCCACCAAGAAAGCATCTTTACCAGCAGAGGTTGATACCTCGAAACCGAGTTACAAAACAAGAGTTGCCCAACTGCTTTGACTTGTCTCATCAAGGTGCAACAAAATCAGAAGTTGGTCTCAGGAATTATCATAGCCCGATTTTACACACGGAGATGGACAGAGATTTCGTGCCGGGGCTAGAGGAGGAAGAGAAGGAAGAGGGTCGGATTTATGCGCATAATAACAAGAGGATGTCGATTGATGTTACCAGTGAGAAAACTAAAGGTAAAGCACCAGCAATCCTGACTGATCCTAGTGCAGATCATAAGGTGCAAGGTGAGGAGCCGGAGAGAAAGACACTCAAGTTGCCTGCGAATCAACCAAGATCTTCACCGACGTTGAGTTTTGCACTTGGCAAGGAGCCACCCAAAAAGTCAATATTCAAGTTCAAGGTGAAGTATTCATTGCCTCCACCAGTAGTGCATCCCGGATCAAGTATGGGATACCCTTATATTCCAAGAGGACTCAGCCATGTTGAACCTGGGTCCGTAGCGGGTTCTTGGTTCACCGGTGTCAATGCATTTAGAGATGACTTGATAGGAATTCTCGATTATGAACCCTTAACTGGTGCTGAGAGAGCTTCCATGGAGATGCCGCAATTATTGGGAAACACTGAAAGTATATTGAATTCATTTGTCAAGAAGTACCAAGCTGAACATGAAACTGCCAAGAAAGATAACTTCGGTATAAAAAGAAAGCGGAATTTAAGGTGGCCAAACATAGAGGACATGCTCTTGTCTCTGACAAATTTGCCAGAGACGCAAATGGAGGCGGTTTGCGCATTGTACCGACAGGAGAAGAAGACGCATGAGCGGACCAGTAGCAGGATCTCCGATTCACAATATAAAAAGTACTCGTTTTTTTTCTTCTGCTCATTATTATATATCAATAAGCCTGCTTGTATAATCCAAATTAATTAATTTTGCAAATAGAATCCAACTATTATTATTTGTTCTTATGCATGTAAAAAATTGTACATTGTGTCGTGATAGACTCGATTATAGAATTTGTATATAGTAAAAATCGAGCAGAGCTCAGTGTATAATTTCAATACCATATGTACCATTGATCGATCTTTATTGCTTCTTTCATTAAGATTGTTCCTAAAAGGCAGATATGGCAGAAAATTTACTAAGAAAAAGTTAGATGGTGTCACTTTATTCTGCATTTGGATTAGAATAGATTTTGAAAGATCAAATTGTTAATTGAAGAAAGAACCAGCAAGTGTAGGCTTGTATGTAGCCAAATAAATATAGAAAATTATGTGGAGTGATTCTTGGATAACCTGATGACAAGTGCCTTTACCAAATGGTATTGTACCAAAAAGAGATTACTGGGATGAATTAGTCAGATTGTGACATTGTGTTGTACTTTTGTGAAATCAACATGTTTCAGGATCTTCCCACCCCCACTTTTGCAACTAATTAAATCCATGCAATTTAGATCACTACTCGAGTTCTGTGCACATGCTCATCTATTTTGTTATTAAATTGTTAAAAGTTTTCTCTACAATCTGTCGCAGGTTAAACCAAATAGTAGAGTTTCTGACAGCTGGTGATGTCCTCGGCCCCTGCAAAAAGACATCCGAAGAGTTGGAAGAGACTTATAGAGGCGCTACGGCCTATTGTTCCTGGCTTGTCTATACCTTCTCGACTGAGTTACATCGTATTTACACTAGTGGCTCGGACATGTATTTTAACTAATTCCCTAACCTTGCTATAACTCTTGAATTATGTTACTGAGAACAAGTAATTATGTTTCTTCATTTGAGGTTGCTGATATAAATGATGGAATGTAACAGTGTATATATATGCTCATTAGTTAAAAGTATTAGTGAAGATTGAAGATGAGATTTTGCAATCTTTGTTATTAAATTAAAATAAGTTGTTTCCAGGAAATCCCCATCCCAAATACACAAAGTATATATGCTTTCTGCTGTGGAATACAACGTCAGTGATTGTTTGTTTATACTGAATTTGAATATCAGATATTGTCTGGTAAGCAACAGTTCTTGCAGTTCATGTCCTTGTTGGGTTGGATACACTCAAAATTGGAGCCCATCAGCCCAAATTGAAGCCCAAAGAAATTTTGCCAGATTTTAAACATGAACGTTGAAATATTAATATTGCCAAAATCAAATATCTTGACCGTTGACGTATGTATTGATTCAAATCTCAAATATCTTGACCAGATATTGTTTTTTCAGGCGCAGACTTATTACAGTTTTCTAATTTTGATAAGAATATGAGTTGGAAACTAATTCAAAATTGAACCGGAATTGACCTTTTACATGACCTCAATTATTAAATATTTACATGCATTTATTTAAATATTTTATAATAATGCACGACAATTATTCAAATTTAAACAAATTGATTTTATTAAAATGATGTTGATTTCATAATATTTTTTTACCACAACTATACATCAGAGACCACAAGATCAGAAATCAGACGGCCAGTACAAAGAGTACACCATATATAATTTCCTGTGATTTCATTTACACACAAAATTGTGCGACATTCGGATTACTTCTCTGAGTACCGAAAGTGCCATTGCACTATTTAAACACTCCAAGAAACACAAGTTCTTGAATCCATCTCAATTTTCTTCCTCACTTCTATATAAACCCCTCTTTGTTCACAGCTTAAAACCCCAGAGCTTTACAGTAATTATCATTCATCTTCTCTTTCAACCCAAATTCTAGCTCAAGCCTACTACCCTTAACTTACCCAAGAATCTCATTTGCAACCAGTTACTGAGGCTTGAAACCACAAAAATTGCATTGAAGTATCTGTTCTGACTTTCTGGTACCTATAGACCAATCAACTGTCTACATTGAACCGCCAAGAACGCATCTTTACAAGCCGGAATTGATACTTACAAACAAACAAGAGTTGCACAACTGCTTTACGAGTCAGATTCGATCTCAATTCGCAAGATTATAGTCTAACTGTACACATGGAGAAGGATAGAGATTCGATGCTGGGTCAAGAGGAGGAAGGAAAGGGAAAGGCAATGGGTAAGAATAAGGAAGAGGATGAGACTGAGGAGCAGAGCGACAAGAGGATGTCGGTTGATATTACCAGTGAAAAGACCGATGATAAAGCACCTGCTGGCATGACTGATTCCAGTGCAGATGATGAGCTGTCTGACGAGGAGCCGCGTAGAAGTCCTCCGGGGTTGGCTGAGAATCAACCAAGATCTTCAAGAGAGCTCGGCAATGTCGGGTCTGCAGCAGCAGGAGGTTCTGAGTCTACTGGTGCCAACGAAACAAGGGAAACAAGGCAATCTTGGGGTGTTAATGAATTTCTTGAATCTTTTGTATCCTTATTGTGTGAAGACAAAAATGTCGAGGGTAGAAGTGAGGGGCCGGTAGCAGAATCAGCAGAGTTAGCACAAATCAGGTCTCCTTCAATAGAAGCACGGCTCGCGTCGCACCGAGCCTTTCTCGAAAGTCTCAAAGCTGATAATGAAACTGATGCAGCAGGGCCTTCTGAGACGCACGAGGAGCAACCAAGTAGGTGGGCAAACAAAGAGGACATGCTCTTTTCTCTGAAGAATGAACCACATATGCAAATGCAGGCAGTTTGTGCATTACGCCGGCACGCAATGACGAGACACGCTCCGCACAAGCTGTTGGGAACTCCCTGGATCCTTGATTCAACCTATGCAAAGTACTTTTTTCTTTTTCTCTTTTTATGTTAAACTTATTTATTTATTGGTTGCATCTCTCAGATTGGCAATTTTTCAAACGGAACCTAAACAGGATGCACATCTTGAAAAATCTACCAGATAATTCTGGATTCAATTATAGAATGCACATCATGCAAAGGAATAATGATGGAACCAAAACATCTTTTTCTGACAACATTTGTTGACAGATTCATGATAACTAACTGCAATGTATAATTTCCGAACTGTATTGTACCATTTTATTTATCTTCTCATTTCATTAAGATTTTTCCTGAAAGGAGAGTTGGAAGCAAATTTATTACAAGATAGATTTTGAAATATCATTTCTTTTTTTGTGAAGAAGTAGGGATCTTAACCCTGCTTTTCGATTCATTGAAGTATCAAATTGTTTAGTCAAGAAAAAATCATCAAGTTTAGGTATTGTCAATACATTGCCAAATGAGTATAGAAAATTATGTGGAGTAATTCTTACATAACCTGAAAATTGCCTGTCATATATCTTGACCCAGCTTTTTAAGGGGCAGATGGGGTAGAGAAAATGTCTTGACCCAAAAAGTCTTGTTTATATATCCAGAATATTGATTTAATCATTGCAATAAATAACATAATTTGCTTATGTACCAGAGTAAATTGTTATACCTGAGTTCTTTTGTTTTAAGTGGTGTACAATCAATCTGATCAATTCATCTCAGTAATGTCTTACTGGTACGACAGCAACAGCGTTAACTTGTACTCTACTGAAACCCAAAATGTCAGATGCCAAACCAATAAGTAACATAATCTCATTTTGCAGCTAGATCCATGTGATTCAGATCATTACCAGTAACTAACATGATTTGCTTATATACCAAGAGTAAATTGTTATACCTGAGTTCTGCAATGGCAGTGCACTTGTATGTATATTCTGTTATATATATAATTGTTACAAGTTTTCTCTCCAATCTGTGGCAGGTTAACAAAAATTGCAAAGTTTCTGATGGATGATGATGTGCTAGGTCCCTGCAGAAGGACATCCGACGAGTTGGATGCGATGTATAGGGGTGCTGCAGCCTATTGTTCGATGCTTGTCTCGACGTACTCCACTGAATTATATGAAATTTACCTCGAAGGCTTCGACTTGTATTTTCCCTAAATTCATGACCTAGTTTCATGGATACAGAACCAGATCAGATTTTTTGCATGTAACTCGGAAATAAGGTTGCTGAGAATGATTTTTTTAATTCTTTTCTCAATTGAGGTTGCTGATAGGATTGCGTAAATATTGCTTAATGTATTTTCTGTTTAGTAAAGACGAGAGATTTGCATCTTTTGTTCCTTCTCTGTGCTCCTTAATTTTGTTGCTGACAATCGAGATTTGCTTCTCATTTCTGCTACATGCCCTCATTCAGTATCAATAGTAGTTTAGTTCTTAATCCCATTTATGCTATAAATTGTGGCAATCTATATATGGCTCCGTTTGATGGGTGCGTAAATTTAAATAATCAAGTGCTTTTAAAGGAGGTTGAGGATTAAATTCTGAATTTTTTAGCCTTGTTGCTTCAGGCACAACCAATGAAACATATATTTTCAGCTCATGAGTACTGGTCATATAAGAAACTGGTGCCAATGCAATCAACAAAACTTGATTTGACTGAAGACTATTGCTTTTTTGCTTTGCTTCTATGATCCTCATAAATGGTGCCCGGTCTTCAGACTTCAGTAAATTGAACCTAATTTGTGATGATTTACTCAGCAGTTCTAAACTTATTTTCGACAAAATACTTGGTCATTTTAAATCTCGCGACTCAGAATTGGCCTTTGATCTAGTAGCTAAGGGTAACGTTCTCAGTGCCATCGTGTGGAAGGTTTTGGGTTCGAAGCCCGAATTGGAGGTCTTTTATAGATATTCCAATTTGAGTGGCTTAGACTTTCATCTGGTAATCATCTTTTGTCTCAAAAAAGATAAAATTAGTTCTTATTTGGGCTCCATACTTGAGTTTATTAGGCCCAACAAGGGTTGGAGGGTGGACTCCAGGAAGGGTTGCTTAACAAACAGTCTGGGGTTATTTAATTTGAAAATTGAGGATTGGGCTAGGCCCTTTAACAAACAATATTGAAGGCGGAACACTATATATATGGTAATTATTTTGACAATTTGAATAACGAGTCTTTTTTTTTTTAATAATAAATTTACTGGACATCTTATATTATATTGGACATCAATTTATTATTATAAAAGTAGGATTGTCATTTGATACTTATTAGATCACAAATAAAATTAATGGTTTGATAGAGTATCAATAGATTCTCAAATCTTATCAAAGTTAAACCCAATTAATGGATTGTTCAAGAAGATGTTTGTAAAAATTCTCTACTTAATTTTTTTTTTTCACTTTATTTGAAAATATGATGTTAAGATTGTCAAGGTAATGATCGTGTAAGGGATCTCCCTGTATTTTAGAGAAAGTTCCATTGGTAATGATATGCTTGTGATTTCTTTTCTGAGAAAATGTTATCATCCCTGTATTTAGTACTCTTTCTGTTTTTCTCTTCTCCTCTTTGAAATGACAGTTCTTCCTTGCTCTCCCTTCTCCTCCCGCCTGCAACCGCGATCCCGGCCTCGTCCCCTGCGACCGTGATCCTGGCCTCGCCTTCCGACGACCGCGATCGCCAGTGCCGATGGAGATGGGCAATGTGTTAGTACTTAGTACGTACTGCACAGTTAATTCTTGTTGTAATTTATAGCATTTTAATAGTTTTTATGTTTGTTTTTGAAGTTTGTTTTGTATTTTGTTGTTAAATATTGTACATTTAAGCGACGGTTTGAATGAATTTGCTTACTAAATCTCCATTCATTTTATATAAACACTTATAATGGTTGTATGAACACTTTTTAATACTACATAAACACTTTTTCAAAACTACATAAACAATTTTCAATTCCACATAAACACTTTTCATTTCCAGATAAACACTTTTCATTTCCAGATAAACACTTTTCATTTTCAGATAAACATTTTATGCTTCCACATAAACACTTTTCATTTCCACATAAACATTTTTTTATTTCCACATAAACACTTTTCAACTTGCTGTTGGGAGCCTGCCATGGCTGAAGGTTGCTTGTCTGGATGCAAATGAATTGGGTGCTAGTTGACAGGCTGGCAAGATGTGTTTCCATTTTTGGTAACTTCAGGCCGAGCGCTTAATGTGTCTTTTAGCTGAAAATGGAAAGACTGTTATGGGGGATTTTTAGCGGGGATTTACTTAGGGGGATTGTTAGTCAATTCCTTTTTTTTTTTTACAGTGATTTCTTTGATAGTATTTTAATTCGGTCCAACTTAAAATGTAACATGGTATTTTTATCAGAATTATATGTTTTTTTTTAATTAAAGGATGCCTATATTTTCATTTTAAGATTTTTTTTTTTCGACATGATTGAGACGATCGTTCACTTAAAGATTGTCAAATAACCATTGTATATCACTCGATATTTAGATACATCGCATTTTACTCATTTTATCCGAAAATGTTCCAAGTAATATAAATATATATTTTTTTCCCTTAACGTTAAAAATTCAAAGTGTGACTGTGACATTATCGGTGTAATGTAATGTAATGAAGAGAAATTGGGTCCAACACCAACAGTATGGTACGTACTTAATTGGCAGTTGGAACATTATTATTTGCCACATAAATGTATCTTACGAGTTACGACAACAAATTAATGGAACCATTTAATTCCTGTCAACACGTACGTTCTCAAAACCCAAAGCTCAAAAGTCGTCATTTCATTTCATTTTCAAACCAACGCGCGTGGCATTAATTCCATCGTGCATTTCTTTTCAAGGCTTTTGAAGTCAGTTCGTGGCATCTGCCTGGTAAGGCAACAACTATAATGGGGCTGTTCGGCGATGTCTCCTCAACGCTTTGATACTTCTTGATTCGTCTGAACACGTATTCTTTAGTGCGGATTAAGAACCCCTCCTTAAGTCTCTTATGTTGTTCGGATTGATCCCTTGCCCGGATTCTTAAGGAAGGGAAATCCATGGCTCAAGCCTCCTCAGCACTTTTGTATAAATCAAGACATCCGAACGTAAACTCCTTAGTGTGGATTAAATTTTGATCCTCGTTGGATTGCCGGTTGCTTTTCTGAGAAAAAAAGCACACCCTGCTTTTCTAAAATCTGACAGTTGGGAAACGTCGAAGTATTTTTTAAGATCCGTACAGTAAAAACTGAAGTACTTTGAGATTGATACAGTAACCGATCCCGACCATCCGATTGGAAAAGCAGGGTGCTGCTTTTCTGAGACAACACTGCATATGTGAACCGATCCTCAGCGAGTATATATCGTTATCCTCAAATTAATTAAAGTGCCTAATTTGTTACAGATATCTATCTAATTTGATAAAAGACAAAATGTTATTATATCCCATAAGTAGGTATTTTATGACTGTTGAATATTATGGCATGGTGCAACACTGCATATGTGAACCGTTGCCCGTTGGTTTTCAATTTTTCATCAAGATCTGTGACAATTCAACACACAAAAGGATACGGATTTATATTTGAGGAGGGATCTATTGACAATACATATTTTGACAATCTTAATAATGGTCATTTTTAAAAATTTGTAAAAAAATCATAAAAAATCTTAAAAATGAAAAAAGTTTTATGGATGCATTATTTAACTTATAGATTGATAGTGTTTCAAATTTCAATCAATTTGAACATCATTTGATGCCTTATCAAAATTTTGTACATTTTTTAACGGTTGTAATTAAAAGATCATTAAGGAGCTATCAAATATCGCTTAAATTGAATATAATCGGAAACATAATCAATCTATAAGTTAAGCATAACTTCCGTAAACTTTTTTTCATTTTTAAGATTTTTTATGATTTTTTTACAAATTTTTAAAGATGACCATTGTCAAGATTGTCAAAATATGCATTGTCAATGGATCCCTCCTCTTTATATTTATGATAATTCTGCTACAGATCGGATGAAATATGGATCGTTCATTTTTTATAACCGGATGATCATGATATATATTTTTTTAGATACAATTAATTAAAGAGACAGGTTTGATAATTAGAACCATTCGATTCAAAATGAAATGGTGCTTAGCTGACTCATAGAATATAAAACCATTCTTATATTTATTATCCTACACATTTAAGAAAGCAAACGATAGTTAATATTACATTTAATGATCAATTCACGCTTTACTGTGTATAGTATACAACTATTTGATTTTATGTAAGATAGAATTTGAATCTGACTAGTGAGATATGAGACATGTAATTGTACACCTTTAAAATAATATTTTTACGGATTTTTATTTGTTCTGCTAGCTGTTGAGTGAACAAAATTTATTCATAATAATCCTAAATTTAATCAACAAGTTCCTTAAATTATTCATAATCCCATGCGTTGTTAGATTCTCAAATTGCCATCATCCATTAGGACATTCCTAACAAGTAACAACTTAAACTAAAAAAAAAAAAAAATTGAAGGCTGCAAGATTCCGATCCGGAATTGACATATAATATAATATATAACTTCCCAGAGCATGTTACTGTAAATTGTCCGGCACATATATATATAACAGCTACTTACCACAAAATTAATCCATACCATTATTATACTATTTAGGGATCCGAATACACTGTTTGTCTTTTCAGAAAAGTAGACCCTACTTTTATGATTGAATGGTCGGGATCGATTACTACACCGATCTTAAAATACTTCTTCAGTATCTGCGGTACCGATCTTAAAATATTTCGGTGTTTCTCAACCGTCAGATCAAGAAAGGGTCTGCTTTTCTGAAACAACGGATTTAGAATTGTTCAGTACACATACAGATTACAAAATATTGTTCTTTGGCTACATTTGTACAAGCACACAACACAACAGAACATTACCATTAACATCTTGGTTTAAGAGGATATATGTTGCTCGTACCAAATTGGGACTTGCATCCAAATTAACCAATGGGTCCATGCATGCATGTGCCACATGGTCAGGCAGGCATCATGTAACATGTGTAATTATGCATCTTCAGTTCTTCTTCACTTGCTTTTATTTGAGTTCCCTCGTTCCTGGAATCAAATTTGTGGGAAAATTTTGGATTTGAAAATTGAAATGATTTGAAGTGGCTAGGCCAGCTATGATTTGTATGTAGGGTCCAGAAAATATATATGGAGTTAAAATGTCAAATTAAATAAAGCAACAAAGCTGGAATCCTGAAGGACCTCAACTTTTGCCACCCTTTATATAGCTATTCATTCATTATTGTTGAGTGTTGACTAAAAGAGAGGTGTTCAACTGTTCATTATTGGGTACAATATGTACTTTTATTCATTTATTGTCACTAGTGAAGAGCACACGTTGTTTTGAGTTAAAATTGTTATTTCTTATAATAAATTTTTAAGATAAGATATAATGGGTCTTATATTGAGAAAATTGATATGGACATTAAATTTTAATGGGCTGAGACATTAACGTCAACGGACATTAACGTAAATCAACAATTCTGATCTATCCAAGAAAATGATATACGGCTTAGGTTTCTTATTTGAGAAAAATAGCCTTTTCATATTGTTATTTTTTCCAATATGCTTTTATATATAATATAGTAAGGGTTATGAGCAAAAATACTAAAATAGAGACACTGTGTTTGTTTTTACCTTGTTTTAGTGTTTTTCTTTGGTTGCTATAATATGTGCCATTGACTCATCGACTCATCGTCCATGTCATGGGCTCCATATATATTCAAGGAATTATTTATTTTAAAAACTACTATTCCAACTAAAAGTTAAAAGAATTGATGTGATTCCATGCCAATTATGCATTAAAAAACAAGGACGTCCATTAATTAATTACCGGCTGATGGATTGATCAATATTCATTAAAAATTTTGGTTGCATGTAATTTACACTAAACCGAGTATAACTTTTTGCATTTCCTCAAAACTCAAAAGCGTTTCATACAATACCATCAGGTTTGGCGTCGAAATTAGCTGAGATCCAAATTTTGAGATCATCTTAGGGCCTGAGATTCCACTTTTGGATGGATGACATTGTTTCAAACCCTTTCCCCCCAAAAAAATCACATCCGTCAGATCGTGATTGCAGGTTCTGAGATCCACTTTGGATCTCAGCAGATACGGATTCGTCAGGTTTGTTGACGTTATTGGGTGAAAACTGGTGCCAAGTATTATTACCCCCATAATATTGCATGTCAGCATGTGGGATCATCTCTCCATTCAAAGTCCATTGATGACAATGTACCTCAAAGACTGACTCATCCAACCACACAATCTTGCCAGGTGCACTTCAGATACGGTCCCGTGTTAATGTTGCGACTGCAATCATTTCTTCATGACAAAAGCATAGTGACCAACGGGAGCTATTTGGGCACCCCAAAATTACTTAAACACCTCCCAATAATCGTTTTGTGCTTAAATAAATATTCAAATTGTAAAATTGTTAGCAGTTTTATTCCATATATGTTTGTAGAAATAATATTTGTAACTTTGATGTTTTAAAATGTTGAAAAACATTTCAAAAGATATAAATAGATAATTCACCTAGAACAAACTTATCTAAAATAGACAAAAAGGTAGTGTCACAAAGCAATTTTGGGGCTGCCCAAAGAACCGACCAGCGATCACTGATCTGACCACCATATAATTTCCAGTGTTTCTCAATCAAATCTGTGTCTACATGACTACATGTCCACATTTCCCTTTCCTATTATTATTTTGGCGGGAAGAAGATTCAATGTGCAACACAGCAAGGCGGGGAGGAGGAAATCAACCGGCCCCACATCTGGTCACCATACCGAACGGTCCATACCCACCTGAGAACCTCTGATTCCTCCACCTCACCTCAGATCGGTATCCGCTGCTTTTCTATGCTTTTTCTAAAATCCGACGGTTGAGAAATACCGAACTATTTTGAGATCTGTACAGTAAAAACCAAGGTATTTTGAGATTGGTGCAGCAACCGATCCCGACCATCCGATTGGAAAAGCAACGGGTACCAATCCCCCAGATCAGTGCTGTGCAGGAGTAAATTGTTCTTGCGGTAACCTTACCGGGTGGTGATGGGATGTTTCATTGTGTTCGGCATTTTGACTGGACCGGCCAGTTGGTCTGCTTTGCCTCTGAGCTGGCACTGCGCCACTGCCTACTACACAAGCTGCGTACACCGTCATTCACTCATAAGCAATAAGTAACTCCCAAATATTCCCTGTCTACTATAAATCTGTAATAAATGTATTTCATTATCATTTGGGGAAAGTAATGAATGTAGTACTCCATGAACCCAAATGTCTAGATTTTTTAATTAAATCTCTTAATTGTTTTTTTTTTTTTTTCCAGTTTTCATGGAAACTTTAACATTTCTAATAGACCATATTAAATTGCATTTATATTACATTGAAGTAAGCTCATAGATGTGAAAACCGAGTCCAGCTGAAAAGTACCGCCATGTGACGAATGGCATTTCTGCAAATAAACCAAAAACTGGGGGTCAACATGTATCTAATAGCGTCCAAAATTATGATCTCTCTTGTAAGTTGTAAGCTACCACACCACATCACATGGATGCTCCTCAACTCCTCTCTACTACACTGAATTACTGAAACTCTCTGAAGACAAACGCTTCTTCAGGTACTACTCGTTACTCTTCCTTTCTCTCTTTCTTTCACCTTTAATTCCCCTCTTCGTATAACCGTAACAAAACTCCGATCGCAATCCCGTTCTATATTTTGATTTCGACAGATTTCGGAGGAGCAGGGGAAACGAGCTGGAGCAGATTGATTGAGGTATACGCTGCTGACAATTTCAATTTTATTAGATTAGATTAGATTATATTTGTTAGATTTCGTCTTGTTTTTATATATATGGAACGATCTAGGAGATACAGATGTTTATGTTTCAATTTTTGTTGTTGTAAAAGGATCAACCGATCGATCGACTTCTGCATGTGTGAGCAATTATTTATTCTACTGCTTGCACGATCATGAATTCATGACAGCGATTGCTCAGCTGTAATTCCTAGTTTGATGTAAATAGTCACGAAATCTTACTAGTTACTACGAATGTTTGTGTTTCTCTTCAGTGATCTCGCGTTGATTTCGACAGGATATCATCATTATAAGTTGTCAATTTGCATTTGTTCTGTCACTTGTTTTGTTATTCAATTTTTAATTTTGATCTTACCTTTTGAGGATCTAGGTGGGGTAGGTGCTTGCTGAGGTGTTTATAATTCAATTTCAATTTGTATGCAAAGAGTATGTTGAATGCATTTGATTTAATAGGCGCGACGCGGCTTTGTTGTGTGTTCATCTTAGAATAGATAGGTTTAGATCACTTGTTTGTGCATTCCGGTCGAATTCTGCAATGCCAGTTAGTTGCTGATGTCTGGTCAAGAAGTGGAAAAAAATTAGGTAGAGGAGATAATAGAATAGTCTTTGTGTGGAATTATATGCAAGAATTCCCCTTCTGTTCTCAGATCAAATCTCAACTGCATTTACTTTTAAAGTGAAACTTCTATTTTAAGAAACTGATTGGTACATTAGCACACCACTTGGTAACTGATGGTTTAAATTATAAATCACTTGAACTACCCATCATTTTTTTTATTCTTTATTACTTCATAAATGATGGGTTTTGTTTTGGCTAATTCTAGTTTGTAGAGAACCACCACTGTTCTGAAGTGGGTTTGAATTCGTTATTTATATATTTTTTTTGTAATTTTTATTATTTTTATTTTATATTTGTAAGACTTCGTTAGGTTAGGTAATCACATGCCACAAATGGGTTGTTTGATGCCAGAATAAAGTAGCTATAAATTACCTTGCATACTTTTTTATACACATCCCTGAGAGGGTTGACAAATATTTTATTCTTTATATCTCTTGGCAGTGGATTTCAGAAGCAAACTAAAGAGGACTTGCCTTAGGAGGAGACACTATAAGTGGCGAATTATCATTAAGGGTGTTTCTTGTTCAACATGACAAAGAAGCACCGAATGGAGCATTTTTTGTCATCCATTGTTGGGACTAACGTTCATTCCGATAGTTCTGATGTGCTGGAAAAGAAAAAAGGTAACTGCTATATATGCAATCTTCAAGTTACTCTCTAATTTTGAATATAGAAAACATGCAATTTGATACAAGATGTTATCACGCATAGTTTTGTCGATACTTCATAGATTCCGGTGTTTTCACATTTGAACTAGGGACTGGCGGTGGTATTGATTTTATTGTCCGATTATATAGCCCTTCATTAAGTTCCAGCCACAGCTTGACCCTGACTATCTTAACCATAATTTGGAATTGAAGTGATGAGCGCAGGGAACAAAAAAAATTCACAAAATGGTACAAACAAAAGGCCAAGCTCTTATCTTCAGTTGGAATATTGAATAATTCATGTATATATCATATAACCTCACCATAATTAGATACAGTTTATTGTCCTCAAGGCTGAATGACTTGTAGATACAACAACAACAAAGCCTTTAATCCCAAGCACTGAATAACTTGTTGATGAAATCAAAATTTACTGTTGTTATTGTAAATAACATTTTTTATTATCTTTTTCTTACCAGAGATGGAGAAAAAAATTGATAAAATACTTAAGCTTGTGGAGAATGACACCAGTTCAAACCCAGAGTATTCCCTTGATTCAGTTCATCAATCAGAACTGGCTTCTCTAATAAAAGAATTTCAAAGTGGTTACCAAGCTCTGTACCAGAACTATGATCATTTGATTGGAAAATTGAAGAACAAGATGAGTCCCAAGGAAAGAAGAAACAGCGACCTTCACTCGAAGCACAGTTCATCCAGCTCTGACTCTTCAGATTCAGAGTTGGACGAAAGTGCCCCTCTCGTAGCTAAGCTGGAGGAAAAAGAAGCTTTAATTAGAAATTTGGATAACAAACTGGAGAGTGTCACTGGAGAGAATGAGGCGCTTAAGTTAGAAAATAAAATGGTTAAACAAGAGATCAGCAACTTGGAAAAAGAAATGGAGGAAAACAGATTTGTTATTTTGAATTTGAAAAAAGATGTTGAGACTGTTGGTGGAGAAAATGAGACTCTGAAATTAGAAAATAAGGAGGCTAGACAACAGATTCTGGAATTTGAAAAGGAGGTGAAGGAAAAGGAATCAGTTGTTCTGGATTTGAGGAAAGAAGTTGAAAACATTTGTGGTGAAAAGGAGGTGCTGGAATTAGAATATAAGGAGGCTAGACAAGAGATTTTGAAATTCAAAACGGAGGCAGAGAAAAATGAATCGGTTATTTCGAACTTAAGAAAAGAAATTGAGAGCCTCTGTGGAGAAAATGAGATGCTGAAATTAGAAAATAAGGAGGCTAAAAGAGAGATTTTGAAAATTGAAAAGGAGGCAGAGGAAAAAGAATTAGTTATTACAAATCTGAAAAACTCACTGGAGACGGTTTCTGAAGAAAACAAGGTGCTAAAAGTAGAAAAAAAGGAGGTCCTCAACCAGTTGAGCGAGGTCAGGAAAACATTGGAGGTTTCTGAAATTGAAAATGATCGGCTGCAAAAGGAGATGTTGCAATTGAAAGAAGAATTGGATGAAAAGGATTTGGTGATTTCCAGTTTGCAGAAAAACTTAGAAAGGATGGAGACCCTTGAAAAAGAGAATGGTGCTTTGCATGAACAGTTGAGAGTAGTCTCTGAGGAAAATGAAAAATCTATGCAAATATCAAAATTTGAAATAGATCAGTTGAGAGATGAGGTGTCAGCTTTGAACCAAAGAATTGAGGAGAACAGCCAACACGAGGCTGATCTGAACCAGCAACTGAATGATGCAAATAGTGAGAAGGAGGGGCTAAAATCTACAAATTCGGAACTGTTGTCTGAAATCAAGGAAGTTCAGGAGGCCAGAGAGAGTTTCAAACAGATGCTGGAAACAAGTGATGCGAGGGTAGAAGAGTTGAGCACCAAAATGGCAGGTGTTGAGGCAGAAAATAAGAATATGCAAGAGCAGATAGATCAGTTATGCCTTAAGTTGCAAGACGAAGAGAACATGGTAAGTGAACTTGCTCTAAAATGTGAACAACTGAAGGATGAAAGAGAGAAGTTATTTGCTGCCAATGGTGATCTAAACGCTAAGCTGGAAAAAGAATCAATAGAGAAGGCTGAGTTGGAAAAAATTCTGGAAATGAAAGAAAATGAAAATGTTTCACTTGCAAGTGCTGTAGAAAAGAGGGAAAAGGAACTGCAGATTTTGGCAGATGAGAAAGACAAATTGAATGCCATTAAATCTGAGTTGCAACATGGAATAGATGATTTGAGAGAGAAACTTAAATCGCTACAAGTAGAGAAAAAGGAAGTGGAGGAGCACTTGCAGAGCGTAGAGAAAGGTTTAGAAAAAGAAAAGATTGCAAACTTAGAACTTGAGCGGGAGATTGAGGCTATATCGACTGAAAAGTTGATAGCGCATGAAGCGGTGAAATTTACTTTGGTGAAATGCTTGGAAAAACAAGTATTGGTTAAGAAACTGGAGGAGAAATTGTGGGGGAAAATTCTCAGAGGAGAAGTTCATGTAAGTGACCTCGGAGACATCTTTGAAGAGGTATTTTCTACTTGCAAGGAACTGAGAGATGCATATGTGGGTGCCATGGTGAATATTGCCACATTGGAATCGGTAAACACAGAACAAAAGAGAGAGCTGAAAAGTTTGGGAGAAACCCATCTGAACCTGATAGAGAAACTTGCACTTTCTGAGGGGGAAACTGCAAAATTGAATGCTCGGCTTCAATCTCTTGAAGTGCAGCTGAGGTTGTCAAATCAAAAGCTTAAGATCACTGAAACCGAATGTAGATACAAAGAGGAAAGTTCCAAGAAGTTGGTGGAGGGTCTAAACTCAAAAGTGCAGGAACTTGAGGGGAAAATGTCGAAAATGATTGCAAGACTCAATTTTCTAGAAAACCACCTCAGACAAACAGAGGACAACGCAAAGGTTGGAATTTCAGCCCTAGGAAACAGAATCAAAGAGCTCAAATCAATCTTTGATGAGAGGTTCTCAAATGTTGTTTCGCGGGTTCTGGAGCTAAACGAGGAGTTGAAGCTTCTGAAAAAGAGTTTGGATGAAGAACTTTCTGAGAAAGAAGAACTGAAGAGTAGATTGGAGGAGCTGGAGAACAGGATTAAGGAAGAGGAGACGGAGATGAACTTGAAGGACGAAGAGAAAAGGGAGGCAATCAGGCAGCTCTGTACGGCTATTGAGTACTACCGTGAGAATTGCAACATTCTCATTGCAATTTCAAATCGTACTCGGCATTAGTTTCAGTGAAATTGCATCTCATGTAGAAATCTAGTCCTTTTCATTAAGTCAGTACATATAAATGAAAATGGCCATGTAATGCATGATAAGTCTCTTTTCTTTTATTTTATTCTTCCGTATGAGAATTTTACTAATAGACATTTTATATTGTAGTAGTTGCCGTTGTATCTGCCCTGAGTAGTCACAATATTGGATGAAAAATTTGAGGCAGGAGCTATGTTGTTCTGTTCTTTTTTTTATGCTTTTCTGCTCTGGTAACTAGTAACCAAAACTGGGTCACTGCTTTAGGAACATCCTCAATAGTAATTGCTTTTGGGTTTGTTTTCTGTCTGAAATTTGAGGGGATCTCACGTTACAGGGATTCAGGACCCCGGTGCTGTTTAACTTTCTGAAATGATTTAAGATTACAGTAAATCCCAGTAACGTGATCATCTGTGTTGTTTTTATGCTACTGGCACGTGTTAGTAACACTGAAAAATATTATGAATATCTTGAATGATTTTGATATGGAAATAACACTTGCTAATTTGTGAAGGGTAGCTCGTACTTGTGCTAGACTGGTAGCTAGGGCGTAAACAGTGCCAAAATAAATCCATCTGAAACAAAGAAAAAGTTCGGCAAAAGAGATTTTGTTTGCAGGTACAAGCAAAAGGACACCTTATACTTGAGGTTGGGGGCGACCATCAGACGGCGTTTCGATGCTCAACACAAGTATTTTCAATGTTTCATACTTTCATGCACTTGAATAGCCAGCTTGCGAAAACATCTTAACATAAAAGCAGGAAGTATAGAACATTATGAACTATGAAACAAGGAAAACAAAAGGTGCACAACAAAGATCAGGTTTTGTTTCTACATGTCTACATATAATAATTACTAAAACTGCCCAATAAAACATAACTGTAAGACAATTTAATTTATTCCTTTTATTGCAAATAGCCACAGCGAGGAGAGCTGTCCAGCCATCAAATACAGCTGAAAACAAATTGCTGACTATTATATTATCAACACAAATTAAAGAAGGCCTCCAACCTTCTCTTCCACAGAAAGATATATATGCATCTATCTCCAGGTTGCCCCATTTAAATTACCGCACCAACTAAAAAAGCTACAAGTCAGAACCCTACAAAAATAAAGAGCCACGGCCTAGCTTTTAGTCCGATATCCTCATCTCTACACCGAGGACATCCTTCACGTATTCGTATGTAACGAAAGCAATTGCAATTGATGGGACAACCTGAACAAAGTAGAAAGTATTGTCAGTATATGCCACATATCAAAAGTCCATATTGTACACTGACAATTAATAAACTACTTTTAATATTCCAAAAGTTTGAAACACTCAGATTTCTGATCTTGACACTGAGACACTTGAAATCATATCTCAAACATTCGCTCAGACAATAAATCTTACCAAAACTGAGGGGCTATTCAAGTTCAAGTAATCTTTGCACTAAAAACCCAGCAGTAGCACTAGGTGGCGAAAAGTATGAATAATTACCTCACAGCTATCAAAAATTCAAAATTAATAATGATACTAAATCAATACTGTCACAACCATAACCCAATTGGAAAGTTCACCTCTCCTGCCCCAAAACCCAGTAACATCAAATGGCATTGGGCCAGGGACAAAAAGCCCCAAAATCCCCTCTGCTGTACTAGGCCAACATTTCAGCAACCGAATGGCAACAATAAAAGTAAACGCACTTTAATTCACAAGGAAAAGTCTTATCACTTCCTGACTTCCTTGCCATAACTTCCCGTAACTTCACTTGCCAAATGAAAAATTCTGAACAAGTTTCAACCAAACTACACAATTTTTCAGTTTTGTAGCCTTTTGCAGTGTTTCTGTTTTGCTTATCAGGATTCCTCAATTGTTACCAAAAGAAATCGAAGCAGCAAATTATGAATTACCTTGACCGAGTTAGGGATAAGGCCCTTGTATAGAGCCCCAAAGCCCTCATGGCGAACAGTCTTTCTGAATGCATCAATCATGCCAGAGTACTGAAGGGGCTCTTTGCCTCGGGCACCAGCAGTGATAATGGAGTCAGCATTGGTCCAGCCAACCATTTGCATGCGTCGGCGGATGACATCAAGCGGATATGCCACCGTCTGGCCTGTTGTGCCAGCAACAGCACCACATCCTAGCTTTGTCACAACACCTAACTCCTTTGCATCCTTGTTTACTAGTCCGAAGGGTTTCGACTTCAGGAGCCAATCTTTCAGTGACTCGTAAACAGCAAAGTTTAGCCCCACATATGGAATCTGCACCAAAATAGGGGAAAATAAAAGAGTGATTATTTTACTACAAATTAGAATACAAAGTAATTGATTCAAATTTTTAACCTGTGTGTCTGTGTGTGAAAGAGAGAGGGGTGAGGGTGGTGGTTTACCACTCCAATAACAGAAGGAAGCCATCCTCTATAGAGAGCACGAAATCCTTCTTCCCTGTACACAGTGCTTAATGCATGAAACATACCTCTGTACTGGTACGGTGACTTCTCTGTCTGCAAAATATGCCACCACGACAAAGTAAAAAACCATAAAATTACATAAAAAGGTAGTAAAAAGTTGAGCAATCAACTGAATATAGTAAATTTAAAAGAATGGTGACCATAATGGTCTGCACCAGTCGTAAATGGTAGTTTAAAAGCTTTTATTACAACGGTATACCTGACATGCAGATAACTAAAGGACCAGCTACACGACACCAATGCTTTGATCCCAATTTTTACTTCAGAAGTTCAGAAAACCTCAGCTTGGAACAATTATCCCAATAGGCCAGGAAAAATCACACTGTGATAAACATTGTTGTACCCTATAGTAAGGACTGATTGCCAAGGGCTATAAATATTTTATAAAAGAGTTACCTGAACCGTAATACGGCCACGAACCATGTCCATGGGATAAGTGGCAGACATAGCTATTATACCAGCACATGCACCAGCACCAAGCCGCAACACTGGAGTCAATTGAGCATCCTCTGCAGAATCATTGAACCATACGGGCTTTAAAACAGTAGAACTTTTGTGATTTTAATTTCACATATAATTATACATAAAAAAATGTTAAAATCTATCATTAACAAAAAAAAATTAGACAATGAAAATTCACAAAATTCCAAACATTTTTATTGCGATAGGGATAGAAAAAAGCACTAGTGACAGATATTTTTTATAATATAATCTTCAAGGGATGTAAAAGCAATGGACATACTTGAATACTAATTTGAAAACTAGATAAAAATGCTAAAAATCTCAGTTTCTTAAGGAAATTAAGATACATTGCATAAAAATTATTAACATGAAATCAGAATTAGAAAAAAAGAGGTACGCACCATTCCCTGTTTTCCATCGATAAAGCCACAAAATCCCTCTGCCAAAAATATGTATCAAAGCAGGTAGAAGCAGTTTAATTCGTTAGTATTTCTTACAGAATAAATAATCAAGACATAAGAAGGGAGCTTATATTTAATATATAGAGACAAGCCAACCTGGATGCTTCTTCGTAGCTGAAGAACTTGACAGCTGAATTTGGTACGATTCGGGCACAATTGGTGCCATTACCCTTAAAGAGACCTCTAAGTCCCTCAGTTCTCCAAATGTACTTGAGACCTTGAACTGTACCATTGTACTTTATGTTGTGGGGATTTTGAACCTGAAATGATACAATGTCAGATGACTGAGGGGATGGAGGGAGAAGGGTCCACAAGAGATGCTACAGATGTGATTTATTTTTTCAATAAATGAAATTTTGCTTAACAGCTAATTTCAACTCTGATAGAGAGAGAGAGAGAGGTCATACTTGGAGCAAGATTTTAAGCCGTTCAAGTGGAGCTACTGCAGTACGGGACCTACATTGAAGAAAAAGGTTATTATAGGTAATATATACAAAACATATGAAGATAGCTGGTTGGTAATTTCAAACTTCCAATAAACTTTTACATGCAGAGTACATAATAATTTTATCTAGTTAGATAACTTGTAGAGATGTATACATGTGATCAATTAGTACTTTTACATAAAAGAAAAAATCAGCAAAAAGAAATGTATTTTTCAGCATGAATGAGCAATTAAGTGTCAGGTAGGTTAATAAATACACAAAAAGAAGGAACAACATAAACAGCCCAGACATCGTATATATCCAAATAGGTTGCAATCTTTATTTAATAAAATTAGTTGGGGCATGACAGTTTAGCCAAAAGAAAAAAATAGGAGTCACCATAAGTGAGACCCCTTCTATAAGATGGCAACGTTGATGTTGATCTCTTAATGACATAAAGGGATCTTGCAATAATGCCTACTTTGTTATTTGCCTATAAAACCAAACATGTTACATATCCAACCACAAATTCACACACTTTCTTCAAATAGGCAGCAAACCCACAAAACCAAAGTAATAACTTTAGACATACAACCACATAGAACTTTCCGTGTACTATTTTCCACAGCATCACACTTGCAACGTGATGTGTGCCTATCACCTTAAATTTCATTTCAATCCCTAACAAATGACATCACTCTGAAAGCCCAGTTTTTTCAGAAGCGCCAACTATTGGTTGATTAACAAGCATACCACCAGTACATGAATCAGTAAATTATATAATAACAGAAGGAAACAAAGACTTTTGTATTATTATAAAAGGAAGGGTTGAAGTGTTTGGGCGGTTGAAGCAAGAACCGGCTGTGTCTATAAAGAAGCGAGCAACAACACAATTTTATAAAAAAATTCTGAATACTGTTTACACAGATTTTGAATTTATACCTTAATAAAAAGAGTTGTTCAGCTATGGATCGGCTAAGCAACCTTTCATTTTGAATCGATCGGTTATTATCAAACATTTCTCTCTAATTGTATCTAAAAGATATATCGTGACCATCCATCCGATTATAAAAAATGAACGGCCCATATTTCATCTGATCCGTAGCAGAATTAGCCTAATGAAAATGCTTGTTTGTCAAGACAAATCTCTACTTGGGACATTCCTCCAATAACACATCAACATGGTTAATTGCAGGTGGTGACATTGATAACAATAACCAAATTAAGTCAAATCACATTCAGAATCACAATACGATACAAACAAACATGACAGCAATTCAATTGAGAGCCTGCTTACACTGCGCCGGCGACGCCACCGGCGAAGAGGGATTTACAGACGGTGAGGACGGCGTGGCTGGCCTTGGACTCCTCGGCGGCGAGGTTGACGAAGCGGGAGACGGCCGTCCCGCCGGTGCTCTTCCCTACCACATCCTCCGACGCCATTCGCAACCAAACCCTAACTAACCTATACTAGCCAGTCAAACCCCCGTCTCCCCCGACGGCGATCAAAGGGAGATCGATCGATCGGATCAATCAGAATATAATATACTGGTTAAACTGAGTTGTTGTTATTACTATTGCTAACGCGAATGCTTCTCTTGTTTGTTCTGGACTTCTGGTGAGTATGGGATTGTTCTTGGCTTTGAATTGGGGTTTGGATTATGCTTGATGCTGCTATTATGCGCTGCTGTGAAAGGGAAGCGAGAGAGAAGTGAGGGAGGGAGCGAGGGAGGGAGCAGTGGCGGCTATTCGTTATTACAGGAAAGACTATTAGAGAGAGAGCATAGGTGGGGATTTCATATCCTCTGTAGCGCTGCATCGTGTAGCGCAGGACATGAACCGTTAGATCATCTCGAGATCTGTGCTGCACGGATCTTGGGATGATCCAACGGTTCACGTCCTGCGCTACACGATGCAGCGCTGCAGAGGATGAGCACCAGAGGAGGGCGGAGAGCAGAGGGGAGAGGACTGGTTGATTCAGTTCTCCAATTAGAATGTTTTTGGGTTGTACACACTTGGTGTATCTTTTATTAAGTATGTTAAAGAGTATCATTTAGAGTTTAATTTTAGTGATGTATATCCATTGTATTTCACTTGACGTGTATCATTTAACAAGTATATATTTTTTATTAAGAGATATCGTTTCTGGTTGACAGATATAAAACTGTATCTGGTTGACAGATATAAAACTGTATCCGGTTGACAGATAGACAATCAAGCATATAGATGCATATGAATTTCTTATTCGTTAATGAGGTTAGGACCATTTGGTGTTGTTGTAATATCTATGGTTTCAACATTGATACATGAAATTAATGATCATGTTTAATGAAAATAATGTCGCGGCTTTTATTCTGAATTATCATACAAAAAGACTATAACTGTATCTTTAACATATGTCTAATACAGTATAGTTCAAAGTGTCAGAAATAGAGTAGCATCGAAGAATATTCAAATAATATGCGTTCTATGTATTAGCAAAACAACTGTTCATTTTTAATTGAGCAATTCTATTTTTATGTATTAAGCATCACTTTTGAGTAGGGTCTAACATTTATATTGTGACCATCTGATTTAGAAAAATGAATAGTCTACATTTCTTCATATCTATAGGTGGAAAAATAAATATATTAGTTACGTAGATTGTATTAGTTACTTCATATAAATATTAAATAGAAAAATGAATTCAATATGAATATAAAATCCAAGATTCTTTGTATTAGTTAGTATTGCTACACACACAAAAATTGTTACATTTTTGTTCATGGTTGAATTGAATTTACATTCATATAAAACATAATAAATTTAATCACATATCAGAGATCAACAAAATATTATAATATAATTTTCTCTTTCAATACTTTACCTAGGTATCAGCTTTTGTCTTAATCCTCAAAATGGTTCAAATTTTATGAAAGTTGCTCTAATTTATTATTAATTTATCACATGCATTAAATTTAAGTCTTGATATTCAACACAAAAAAAAGTTTTATCTTGTAGCAAAACTAGGAAGACATTTCTTGATTGTTATGGGCTCAACACCAAGATTAAGAGAATAACATCAACAAATTTGGTTAGCTAAATGATGTAATCAACCTACTTGAAAATAACAATGAATTATAGTGAGAGCTTAACATCATCATAAGATAAACAACTCATCATCATTTGAAAACGAGGCATTCTGCTATGAAATGGTCAAACACCCAATCCATTGGTTTTTAATCGAGCGATCCACTTTGTCGGATCAAACATCCATTTTTAGTTATGACCATCCAATTTGAAAAATGAACAATCCATATTCCATCTGATCTATAAAACAATCAGCCTATAAAAACTATAAAGTCAAGCTTAATTTATGTGAAATGCTAAACAAGATATATAACAGAAGTAAAACCAACAATGACAAAAACATTAATATCTCTAATCGTGTGATTAATCACAATCCTGAAGTGAAATCCCCCTTAATCCTTGTGTACCATTTGTTCAATGGTAGACCATGCCCAAAACTCTCTTGCATATCTAATTGAATTAAAAATTAAGTAAACTGCCCTTAATTTTCTTGGCGTCCCATGGCCAGGGGAGGAAAGATGTGGATCACATTTGCTAATAAACCAAAACCTAGAGTTGTTACCGGGTTTGGGTCAAATAATGCAATATATTAACCCGTCCCAAAATGCCGATCGAAACCAAATTTTCTTTTATATAACAAAACCAAATAAAGAGACTGATTATCTTAAAAGAGATAGAAGATGAAATCAAAATGGAGGAAAAAGAAAGGAAACTTTTTTTTTTTTGTAAGCTCACAAAAACATGGTTATTTGATTCCTTCTTTGTATGATTGTATACGTGACGAGGACATATACAGGGTATTTTGGATTTAATTATTTGTACCCGAACCCGTGCGAATAAATATTGTTCCAGCATTATCCGGTTCCAATTTCTGGAAGAAAACGAAATTATCCGTGTCCTTTTTTGGGCATCGTGACAAGTGTGGGGCGAGCACTGCCACACGATTGAGACCTTTATTCTTGACTTCAAAAATATAAAGTTCAGATGAAAATTACCCATCCGAATAATACTCAGAATCCAGAAAAATAAGCATCCGATAAATAATAAATAAAATAACCAGATGTTAATATGTTGCTTTAAGTCGTAATCTTCTACCTTTTGGCAAGGAAATGAACACGTTTTTTTTTTTTAGCAACTGCATGAATTTTATTTATTCGTATTCCTAAACAAAACTAGATATAAAAGAAGCTATCTTGGCATGGTTCATAATATTTTCAAGAAATTTTTTGTTTTTTCAAGAAATAAAGCCTTCTTGGCATGTAACTATCTTTCCGGGATAAAAATACCCAATTTTGAAAATTTTAATTGTTCACTCTAATTCAATTTATCCTTTTATGTGTTTTTATTTTCTTTTATATATCAAAGAAGCAAAGATAAATTATCTGCTAGCTCTTCTTACTTTCATTCACTAGAGTATGTTTTTTGACACAAAAGCTTCTATTGAAATAACAATTTGAAACAATCCAAACAAAATGTATAAAAAGTAAAAAATGAAATAAAATAATATTAAAGCAACTACATTTTTCTAAAATAATTATAAGCCTAATTAATTAAATTCGCTTTCAGAAGGGAACTCGAATTTCCTTGAGATTGAAAAATTGCAATGGATATGCTTGGATAAGATAGTGACCTCTTATATGCACGCTTAAATTTGGAAAATTAAGGTTTCCTTATCCTATCATTATATGGTTAACATTGATGTTATCAATATATGATAACCTTAGTTTTTTCCTAAACGATACCTTAATTATATATTATATTAGATCCAAACGTAACGGAAAAAAGTTAAGTTTGTGAGAGATTATGCTTGCACACTACAAGTTTAAGTTAGTTTGTTTTAAAATCTTTGCTAATTACCGTGAGTATTAATTATTATATATAATTTCAAGAAAAATGTTATGGTGATACCAATGATACCATGTAGTCTGACTTGATCAAACGAGCTAATTGTTTAACTTAATATCAACATGCTAACTATAAGTTGATGTTGAGTTGAACAATTAGTATGTTATGTTGCACAATTAGTACGTTCAGTTGAATAATTAGTACATTAAGTTACACAATTAAGGCGTTAAGTTGAATAGTCAAGACATTAAGTTGAACATTTAAGACATTATGTTGAACAATTAATTAGTACATTAAGTTGCATAATTAGTACGTTAAGTTCAACAATTAGTACGTTAAGTTGAACAATTGAGACGTTTGACCAAGTCAAACTATATGGCATCACCAGTACGTGGTATCACTATAGGATAGCTGCACCCAATTTCATATATATATGAAAAATCATCAGTTCAAAATCCATTGCTAAATAAAAGATACTTCGAGAACATAACGTCATATTTCATGGTAGAAAAATGCTTCACTATAATGTAAAGATCATAAACAAAATTCCTCACATATATATAATCGGCAATTTAGAAAAACAAATATATATAACTTGGTGGAGTTGATACAAACCGAGTACTACGAGTATATATATACTCATGATCTCACAAATTCTCTCCCAAGAAATCAAGAAAGAAAACCACAAAGCATTACCATTACCACTAAACTAATCACTAAATCAGAGCTAGCAAAGAAAACCAAGAAGAAGCACTGCCAGCCAGCGAACCGGCGGGTCGATCGGGGTCGAAGATGGACGACCGGGACTGGACTAACCTCTCGCCCAGACTCCTCCAGCTGATGTCGACGAAGCTCGCCACATTGTCCGACTTCATCCGGCTACGTGCGGCGTGCAGGAAATGGAGGAACGCGTTGTCCCCTCCTTCACGCCACCTCCCTCCCCTACTCCCCTTGCTCGTACTCCCTCGCGGCCCAGACAACGATCAGTACGCCAACCTCGGTCCGTTGCTTCGCATGCACGATTTATCCGAATCAAGAACTCACATTCTTTATCTGCCCACGATCAAAGGGAAGCGCATCTGCGGCTCCTCGCATGGATGGCTCGTCTTGGAGCGGGAAAGAGAGGTGTCGCTGCTCAACCCGATCACTAGAGATGTGATCGCTCTTCCGTCGCTCTCCGTTCCGCCGAACACGTTTCGAGAAATTGTTAGAGGTCAAGCGATACAAAGTGATCGTAGGTTTTGCATCAAGAAGGCCATATTGTCTTCCAATCCCCGTACCGATTGCGATTGCTTGGTCATGGCGTTGTTCGCGGGCTCCTGGGAGACGGCATTCTGCAGAATCGGGGATGATCGTTGGACTACAGTGTTTGTGCGAGGCAGTTGTACTGCTCCCGAATCGCCGACGGTCGACATCGGCTACCACAACAATCTCTTCTACGCAATCTGCCGTAATGGCAATGCATGGACCTGCAACATCCCTAACCCTAATCTGAATAGAATTGCCTCAATTTTAGCGGGCCACGGCGAACCTATCGTATGTACGGTCGAACGACAGGGTGCCGGAGTACACAGATTCATGATCTTCTTCATACTGCACCAGTCGAACGAATGCGTCCTTCTCATGCTGTCCGAGGAGCAGGAACTATGGATGTACATGCCTGCAGAACACTCCGACTGCGTAATCTTCCTTGCCGGTATGTTCCACAGTGTCGCCATCCCCGCTGCTGACCTGAGACGTCTCAATGGATGGGACGGGGGTTGCATATGTACCGATAGTATCGACTATGTCGACACGATTGGCGATCTTGATAGGTATCGATGCATGATTTTACGTCAGGCGACCGGTAATGTCGAGAGCACTTTGGTCAGCAATCTGGACGCCTTTGTCGAGGCTGACAACTCCACTCGCCTCACAAGAGGCCCGTCGTTCTTATGGCTTACGCCAACCTTTAGTTAGTTAACTGATCAGCAATCTTTCGTAGTCGATCACGTCGTCTCTTTTGTTTTGTAATTTATGAAAGTATTGGATGTTTATTAGTTATTACTTATTACTCTCCATAGGATTTTGTATATTTGGCTTATCTATATATATTTTTTTTTGTTGGTTTGGGCTCTTCTTGATGTTTTTCAGATATGCAAAAGTTGAATTGGTATTATTTTGAAGACATTTGATTTCAAATATTAGAAACTGTAATTGTCATGTTGAACTTGAATATTCATGTGGAAATAAAAAGAAAAGAAATGCTCTTGCTTTATTTAAAGGATCTAATATTTTGAATTCTTCCCTTTTTTCTCTGTAAAACTTTATGCTGTTGTGCAGATCAGCTGGTTAGTTATTTGTATCTTAAACTTGAATTATATTTTTCAAGATGGCTAGTAAAGATTCATTTGGGAGTTCTCTTTTAAGGCCTGATATTTGCAGCAATTTAGTATCAGGTATGGCAGCTTCAAGCTCATACATGTGAAATTCACTTAAGTGTTGATATATATATATATATATACACTCTGATAATTAATGAGGTATTTATTTGACCCTTTTTCTGGTAAAAGTGCATACTGGTAACATAATTATCCCACACCATGCTTAGTTTTCCAGTGAGAAAAAATAAAAGGTAAGTTTGATTTGTGAAAAAGTAATTTCCCACAATGCTGTTAATTAAGCATTGATGTAGGGTTCCAGAAACATAATTCAAGTTCAAACGTATGGAACATGCACACACAAGTAGATGAATTTACCAAATATGTACAACTTAATATTTCATTTATGGAGTATAGATTAGTACTGAAATAGTGAAATGAGATATGTTCTGGTACCAAAGCTCCTGGGCCTGGCATAGATTTATTAGGCCATCGGCTGTGTTTTGGTAATTGGTACAGATTAAACTTCACCTGAAGCCTGATTTGGTAATTGTGGGCTTACTGGTAGGTCTATACTAAACACATGCCACCCCGGGCTGTTAGAAACAAATGCCGGCCCACCGAATCTGATCCAATGTGTTCTTCATCGAACTGGTATCTTTTAGAATTTAGATTTTAACCAGCTTAAATTAGATCGAATTTCACAAAAAAAAAAAAAAAAAAAAAAATTGAAAAAAATTGATCATTTACCGAGTGATTGGGAAATAGAAATTTAAAAGTATTTTGTTTTACTAAATTTATGCAAAATAGCTCTGAAGTTTCTTCAACTTTTATGCATAAACATGCTTGTAATCTTTTTCTTTCAATTTCAATAAATACCATTGATTTAGTACTGGTTACCAATAAATATGATAGCATGAATTTCCCCAAAATAAATCAGAAAACAACAACTGCAAGAATCAGCAAACTATAAAAAAACAGTTTTTTCTTTTTCTTTTTTCTTAAAACAATCTATTTATTTTCTGAATCTAATTGAAAGTGACGATTGTTCAAGTTACAAATTAAATACAGGAAAAAAAAAGTCCTTGTAACAAAAACATGAGATATCAAAAAATATCACCATTAAAAGAAAGCTGGACCAAACTATTGCATGATAAAAGACTTTTTGCCATATCTAAATGCGTTTTTCACTCAGATCTAATGGTCTTAGTTTCTATTATAAACGCTTATAATATTCTTAAATATCACAATAATAGAATACAAGTCCTTCTATAGTGTAAAACAAATGAAATTCCTAAGAATTTGTATAAAAAACAGAATGCTAAACAGCTTTTGTTCAACTGACCCCCTTCGACGAAAACAATAGTAACTCTCTGCAGAGAACTCCAAACTCCATGTACTTCGAATTATTGGAAGCTAGACTTCAAGATCTTTAAACATTGGTCATTTACAAAATAACAACCGCCGTTTGCCCCTTCAAATCTTGTCATCAACCGGCCCCAAAATTCTGGCTGCTGCTGAATTCCACTATTCTCTTCTTATTTACTTCCCTTTATTACATATATTAAATTTATTATTTCAGCATAAAGTAGCACAACAGTATCAACTATTGCAGGAATGCACATGATACCAACATTTAGAGCACCATATTATTGTGGGCTAAATGCAAAAATACAAGCAGCGGATTGAGTTTATATTGAATAAATAAAGCTTACATATAAGTTGCAGAATTGCCGAATTGCTTCTAATTAGGAGGTACTGTATTCATCTTTCTCAATTTGTATCCCCCCATACAACGCTCAAGCTCTGAAATTTTCACATGATTAAACTGTAAGGTTTCATAATTTAGCGAAGAGTATAAGGATTTTTGGTCGTGATAAAATATTCTATAATTAGTTGATCTTTTAAGTAGAAAAGTTAAATCTTTTTTATTATCATTATTCTTTGTATTGCATCTCCCAATTTTTTTTATTTTTATGGGTATGAGACATGGCTACTCTACCATAACAAAGTGATGGATGTACATAACTTCTGGCAAATCTGTCAGCTGAGGGTGTTTCATTATTATGGAACAAACTTGGTTTACATGTAATCATGTACAATTTGTAGAATATAAAAAGTAGAAAACTGTACAGTATGTTTACATAATTACTATAATTAAAGAATAACATATCAGTAATTAGCTGTTAGCATGAACATACCTTCCTTAGAGCAGGATATAGAATTAAGAATGATCTCAGCGACCTTCTCAAATTGCGGTGTCCCTACATGAAAGGAAGCAGTGTTATTTAATTTGGGCCCGGGGATATATGGAATGCCCATCTCTCTGAATTAATGTAAGCATAAAACAACATAAAAGTATCCTCCTGAATTATAATATACAATCCAGAAATTCGGATACCACCAAGGATACCGTTGGAGATACCATGATCTTTGACCAATTTAACTAAACCTAAATATTCACTTTAATCTCCTAAATATTCACCTTAACCTTCTAAATATTCAACTTAACACATTTGCTTGACAACCAATAAAAACTCCACATAACAAAAAAAACCTAATTGCAGCGTTACACTTCCTAACTATTCAATTTATTCTCCTAAATATTCATCTTAACCTCCTAAATATTCACATTAACACATTTTACTTTACAGCCAATAAAAACTACTCTTAATTTAACTTGCAGCATTACACTTCCTAACTATTCAACTTATCCTCCTAAATATTCACCTTAACCTTCTAAATATTCAACTTATCACATTTTTTAATGGCAGTCAATATTTAATGGTATCCCCAACGGTATCTTTTGCGGTATCCCATAGCATTTTCCTATAATATATATACAACCGAACGACCAAAATGTAGAAGCCACAAGTGTACTGTACACCAACTTTTATTTGGGCCAAAAAAAAAAAGAGTAGTAGTTGAAGCATTGTATCAACAAAGAGTTTTAATTTTAGATAATGAATTAGTACTAATATTATAGCTACGGGATCACACTTTTCATTTCTTTTTATTGGTTTAGTTTGTAGCAAAACTCATAATAATCCAATTTTTTATTTTTGATAAGATGGTAAGTCGTAGGAATGAAAAAAAAAAAAAAGGTCATAATTATAAAAGAAATTCGGACCTCAAGCTTTATGTTCCGATTCAAATATGAAAACCCGAACCAGAAATTTGAGGTTCCAATGAAGGTGACTTGGACATTGTTAAATATGATTATATGATAATCACCAATATGAGAATTCTATATTTTCTACGGTACACTAAGTTTTGATTGACCAAAAATTTGAAACATTTTGAACCGATGATTGATGAAAATAAATGGAAAGAGAGTATCAGCAGTTAGAATTTAGCACAATTTTTTTATCAAATATTGTTATATTTCATCCATTATCTGACTCAGCTTTATTTAACCAAATAAAAATTCGGTGCGTTGTACGTAACATTACTCCAAAATTAGTTAAGAAAAAAAATTATTATGACAAGAAACAGTCTTTTAATATTTTATTTTTCTAATAAGACAAATTTTCTTTTCATAGATAAAAGACCAGTAAAATGTTTTCATTATCAAAACAAACGAGCAGCTGGTACTAGGACAAGATTTTGTTTTGAGCAAAGCTATTTAAAGATGCCAGTATCAGATGAAGAAACATACCTTTATTTTGAGGGCTAAAACAATCACAACCTGAAATAGCAGCAAGTTTGTCCCAATCACGGCCTTTCTTGCTTAGAATCTGCTCCTCTAACAAATGATGGGTTCTACTGATGCAGATTGCATGAAGCGAGACAGGAAGGCCTTTCTTCGGCAATGACTTTAGTCCTTGGCAGTTTAAGATTGCCAAGTACTTCAAAGAATAGAAAGATACCATTTCAGGAAGAGAAGATAGACTTGGGCAGTTGAAAATGAGAAATTTCTCAATGGTTGCAAGTTCATGCAAGCCATTCAATGCAACAAGTTGCTCACATTCCTTTATTTCCAATTTTGTAAGCCTAGGGAACACATAGAGATCACATGGAAGAGACCATTCCTCCAAGCCCTTCAGATTGTCTATATGAAGCTCCTCTAGGGAGGGAAATGTACCGTTGCCATAAAATTCGAGACCAATTTTTCTCACAGCATCTAGTCCAATGATTTTTAGTCTCTTCAACAGGGGGAGTTGCCCGAGAGAAGGGAGCATCTTCAATCCATTACACTCGTGCAGCGTGATCTCTCTTATCTGGGATAACAAATTTGATTCTAACCAAGAGGGACAAACAAGCCCTGGATATCCATAGATAAACAGCCTTTCAACACAAGGATTGGGACTTAGAGCTTCAAGCACTTCATGGGGTTTACCGCCCTTCACTTTGGCATGAGGGGTACTCCAGTTTAGGCACAGTGCTGTTATATATTTTTTGCGTCCAATTTGTGCTTTGACAGCATCTTCACGCTTAATGGCATTTTCTAACCCATGAATCTCTAGTAGTCCCTTAATCTTAGTTACATTCTCCAATACATCTAACCCATGCCCCTTGATGCCAAAGAAATGTGTGCCCAAAATAACATCTAACAAGTGCACTCTCGCATCAAAATGAACACGTGCAGATCCTCCTTTCCAAATATTTTGTAGTCCTGCCAGTTTCCATAAATCTACAACACATGACTTGCTTGTATCAACAAGCACCAAATTACTCAGGTTGTACATGCACTCAGGTAAGCACAGATCATAGTAGAAATTCTTTCTATTTGGAAGATCTGTTCTTATGAATACCACTCTCAAATTATGGAGTTTATTGAAGAAATCAGGTATCCAATTAATGCCCAAGGACTTTCGAAAAGATAGGTAGCGCAGGTGTTTCAATCCACTGATATTAGGCAAAATTGGCAATCTCCATTCAATATCAAGCACTCTGATTCTTCTCAGTTTTGCCACTACTGCTGCTACAGGATTTTTACTGAATGTAGTGAAATTTATTAACATCAGTGTGCGCAACTTATCAAGTCCTTGCATATGCCCTAGAGTATCAACTGCCTCAGGAGTGATAGATAAATGCCGAATGGAACCCAAGTTCTCGACTGAGTCTCCCTTCCCGAGTATGTAATATTCACCCTTGGAAATATGGCAAGCCAAATCATTCATGAAATCATGCATAACATAATATTCTTTATAACCACGTTTGATTACTTGGATAAATGACCTAGCTAATAAGCTGTCAAAATAGGCCCTTCCGACTTCCTCCAATTTCTTTCCAGCCTGGGATCGAACAAATCCTTGGGCAATCCACATTTGAATTAATCTGTCCGGTTTAAGGCGGTAATCCTTTGGAAATAGGCTACAGTATGCAAAACAATGCTTTAGGTGTTCTGGTAAATGTTCATAACTTCGGTAGAGGATGTTCATTATGTCAATAGTATCCAGTGGATTGTCATTTAAAACTCTTATCCAGTCCTCAGCATCGGTGTTGCCCCTCAATTGCCCTCCCACCACTCTTATGGCTAGTGTTGATCCCCGGAGCCTATTTACTATCATTTTGCCAATAGGCTCTAGATCTTGGCGCTTATGTTGGTTCTCGCAATCAAAAGTGCACAATTGAAAAAGTGACCAACTATCATCCTCACCAAGACCACCTAAGGACAATGATTT
Source organism: Cyperus esculentus (assembly GCA_030179965.1). Taxonomy (NCBI): domain Eukaryota; kingdom Viridiplantae; phylum Streptophyta; class Magnoliopsida; order Poales; family Cyperaceae; genus Cyperus; species Cyperus esculentus. The sequence goes on along the minus strand of JASGLE010000025.1, from coordinate 1,350,131 downwards.
TACCGAACCCAAAGTTCGTCCAACTAAATCTAATCGGGTTGTCAAGATAATCTTGCTTCCTTCCTGTACTCTCTTCAGAGGAGCAAAGAACTCCAACCACTCTCTCTTATAACCGTAGAGCTCTTGAGTTTCATCTCTCTCATACCATACATCATCCAAGACCAAAAGAATTCTCTTTCCGGCTAACTCATTTTCAAGTTTTCGTTGCAGCATATCAAAACTAACATCTAAAACGGAGTAATTTTCACATACACATTTAACCATTTCTTTGGTGAGTCTAACCTTATCAAAATTATAAGAAACAGAGAGCCACATTGTCTTGTTAAAATAACCATTTACTCTTGGGTCATTAAAAACCATTTGAGCGAGAGTAGTTTTACCTATACCTCCTTGACCGACAATAGGAATAATTGTTGGCAAAACATCTACTTGCTTAACCAACAAATCTATTAGATATCTATGCTCCATCTCTCGTCCAATGATTTGATCACTGATGATTGAACTGGTTACAAAACTGTTTCCATGCTCATATGAGTGTAGATTGTTGGATTTACTCTTCACTAATCTGATGAGTGTCTCTGTTGACACTTTGGCCCTTTCTAAACTCTCCATGACTAATTGTACCTCCTTTTTGAATTTCTCTTTACTATCTGTTAATCCAAAAAAAGCCAGTGATGAGGAACCTGCACGACTAATTATGTTGGACTGCTTCTCAGAATTCTCGTTTAAGAGATTGTACTCAAACTCGTCCATGACATCTTCTGCATCATAAACTGCATCTTTGATTATTCGTACCAGCTGCACCTGATTTGGTTCGACAATTTTTTGCTTCTCAACTGCACTCATAACAGAAAGGATCTCCATGAGGGTTGTCTCCATTTTCTTCATATCATCATCTATACCAGCTCTCTGGAAGAACCTATTCGATATATAGGTCTCGATTTTGTCGATTACTGATGCTATTATGGGGGACACCACCCATTCAGCACTCACCGTAAACATCGATCTATTCCCTTGAAGAAAATCAAGTGAAGGGAGAGATTGGTTATGGATTAAAATTATAGGAACAAAAAATAAAAATAAAAATTTGGATGCAAGAGACTAAGATAAATCTGTGTGGAAAGAAACAGAGGAAATAAGGGGCAACTATAGAATGATTACAAAGAAGTGTTATTGGAGCAAAATGAATGATTGAAATTGGTACCGTCTTGAAGAGCAGTTGCCTCTTGCTATGACCCCGTAACTTGGATTGATCCCCTGGTCAACAGAAGTTGTTGGAGTTAGTGAGTTACCAGTTATCACACCCGATTACAAGGCACTGGGTGATTATCTTAAGACAAGAATATATGTTTGTTTAATTGGGCCGTGCTGATAATTAGGTGAGTTTACGTGTTTTGCACATGGGTCCCCAATACCAAAAAGATTCGCGAATAAAAAAGCTTTAAAAATTGTAAAGTGGGTCTCTGTGCATCATTTTTGTCAAAGTCACTAATGAGATTAATTTGAAAGCAATTGCTACCAACTTTTCGAAAAAAAAAGAGATTGAAAGCAATCATTTAATTTGGTTAAATTTAAATTATTAGGTAATTATATTGATTCTTAATTAGTTGCTCGATCAGAATGCACAAATTGCATTTGGGGCTACACAAATTGATCAATAATATTATAAAATAAAGATTGGTGGTAACAAGGAATGTAACGGCTCCTACTTTTTCTTAATTGGACAAATTTTGATCGAGAGAGATGCGTTTATTCTTACTTTATAGCTGCCAGTAAGAAGAAAAATCATTTCTGTTTAGTTCCTGTGCCAAGTATAGTGTAGAATTTACTGGCTAATTAAAACTCTATTGCAGGAGAGAATTTCGTGTGAACAAATTGATTTATATTTGATGGGCCGGGTTTGGGTACGTCCGCAAGGTGTTAAGTTAAATTTCCACTCAAAGCCTTGTTGCTTAAAAACTGGACTTGTAAGAGCTCTGTTTCACAATTCTGGGGCCTTATATATGGGTAGGGCTTTACGAAACGAATGTCACCCCAGCCTATACGAAACAACTTCCGGCCCGCAGAATCTTATCCAATGTGTTTTTCAAGCAATGTTCATCTTCTTGTGAGGAACTTGTAGATAATACTACCCTATTAAGAGCTCGTAGAAAGTAGAAACTCGGATAGGAGGTTTTTATAAGATTCAAGACGTTTATTATATATCAAACTGTTATTTAGATATTTCATCCAGAATAAATATTAAAATATTAATGGTATAGAAAATCATTGAAGCAATATAATCAACATACATCTACCATTTTTTTTTTTTTTTTTACTTTACATACACGAGTACATCACACTTCACAATATGGGAGTAGGTGTATTCAACCAGTCGGTTCGGTTCAAACCAAAATAATTTTATACAACAAATATAAATCGAAGTTTGTCAAAGTACAACAGATCCAACATTCTTAAAATGTCATTCAAATAAATCAATAACCGAATAAACCAAAATTTTGTTCAGTTTATCTGATTAAACCGAATTTACACTTGTTTACGAGTAACAAAAAAATAGTGTGTAACCGAATTAAAGATAAAATAGACATATAATTTTGAAAATCAAAACAAGCGAGCAAATAAAACTTATAATAGAAAGAATATTGAATTTATTATATATAACCTTCATTTTTATAATTATATCAAATAAAATGTTTATTTAATATATTTTAGACTTCGGTTTCTTCGGTTTATCCTATTTATCAAAACACAAACCGGACCAAATAACAATAACCAAACAAGACATAACCGAACCGAAATTTTAACCCGAAAGAACCGAACTGAATAGTCCAAAGTTAATGGTTCGGTTGAAATCCGAACAAACCAATCTGTTTGAACACCCCTTAACGTGAGCTTAATTAATTCCAAGATGAATATTAAGTGACAAATTGAATTTTCTGAAAAGAGCTATTTGACGAGTAATCTAGTGCAAAGTCAAGCAGTATGGTTTATAAGTTGTTTTAACAGTTAACACATTTACCGTATATATGTGACCAGTTAATATAAATAATATTGGTACCTTGAAAGCTATTACTGTATCATGTAAAGGCATCGCATCACTCATAAACAGAACGATTTAGATTTTTTTTATTTTAAATTAGTCCCGTAGATTTTAGAATTTAGGTTAACTATGATCTTAGTGAGCTTGAACATACAAAAGATATACAAGTACCAGTCAAATAAACTGCAATTTTTTGTAGATTCGATATATTGTATGCGGAACTTGACGGCATCTGGAAATAAATATTTAGAAATAGTTTTATTGTGCTAAATGTATGCAAAATAGCTCTGATTCAAGCTTGTAATCTTTTTCTTTCAATTTCAATAAATACCACTGATTTAGTACTGGTTACCAATAAATATGATAGCATGAATTCCCCAAAATAAATCACAGGACAATAACAACTGCAAGAATCAGCAACTATAAAATAAAATAAAAAAAAAAGTTTTTTCTTTTTCTTTTTTCTTAAAACAAACAATTTATTTCTGAATCTAATTGAAAGCAATAATTGCTCAAGAGACAAGATAAAGGATTTTTACCACAATAAAAACAATACTATCAAGCAACAAACAAATCCCAAATTGGCAACAAATTCATGTCCTTATTACATAAACATGATATTTTCAAAAATATCACCAAAACAAACAACCTAATTATTATAAAATAAAAGAGTTTTACCATATCTAAATGAGCTTTTCACTCCAATATCTAATGGTTTTAGCCAAAGAAGACACAATTACCTTGCTCTGTTTTTTTACCATCTCCTTCTTGATTCTCCGAGCCAACACCGGCTTTTTCTTCTTGTTCCGTCGGCATCTCGCTGCCTGATCATCAGTTTCACAAAACACCAAGCACCCCGGCTGGCTTGCCGGGTTCTCCAAGAAGGGAAGCATCGTTACGTTCCGTTCCAGTAAGTGCGAGAAAGAGACGAGCTCATACGAGTCGTAGAGATGGCTTCCGCAGTCCCATACCGGAACAGTAGCCAATTCTCTAACCTCATTCTCCTGCCCTTTCATTTGGAGCCAAAAAGAGGGGGTTAAATGTATGCTCATACCCCAATTTATAGCCATCCAAGATTTGATCTTGAATAAGAAGGTACTGTTGTACCGGGGAATGGAGACATGAACTCCAACCTGTGTCCCGTGAAACCAATTACACCTTTCTAAAATGCCCCACCATTGCTTGATACATACATTACATTCAATTATGAACCAGGATTCAGGACCATACGTCAGATATATGCCTTTCCATCATTTTGTAGAGGAAGGTAACAATCACAATCAAAATGGTTAGGTGAGTGAGCAGTCACCCAATACCTCAATGTTGATGTATAGGAGCGTACCGATTAGGAAACATGTTCTGTTCATCAAGCTAACATTTTTTTTGAGATAAAAGACCTCCATCCGGATTTCGAATCCACAACCTTCTACACAGATAGCGTTACCCTTAGCCACTAAACCAAAGACTGGTTCTTGTTCATCAAGCTAACATTAAATATATACATTTGAGATCGACTTAGAATGAAGCACAAAACGATTCAATTTATCAAATGTAGAAATGAGTTTCATTACAGAATACTGCTAGAGAATTCTACTTCTATAGATAAAAACATCAACCCAGAGTCCACTTCAATAGATAATAGAGGAACTTCCATCTATGTAATAAACAGTGAAATGACTTTTTTTTTTTTTCAATAGCTCCAATAATGAACTTATACTGCGAACATATCACAGCATAGTTGGATCCATAAGGTACATACTACTAATAACAAATAACAATAACCAAACTAAAAGGTTTCAAAATGGAGGAGATTTGACAATCTCAATAGCAATAGATGATATGATTTCACAATATCACATCAATCCTACAAAAAAGTTGCTAGCTAGATTTAATTCACGACCAATCTGGCTTCTTAATTCATTCAGCCTTCTTTGCTTTCAAGGGTCCTCTTGGAATCTTGGATAGGTATTTTTCGTTCGCAATGGCATAGTATTTCTTTGCTTCAATTTCAGCTTTCTCAGCGTAAAAGTCAATCTTATCTTCATACTTCTCGTACAGCACCGGCAAAGTGTAAATCAACACGAACACTGTTCCAACAAAAATTATGGAACGGGTTAATTTGGTTTCAGATGAATAAACATCAATTTAAAAACTTTACCATGCGGCCTATTCAGTGACAAGCAGCAGGTTTAAAAACAATCAGATTGGGGCAAAAAATAAAAATTAAACGACTTAGAGGCTTAGAGCGGGAAATCACCTATGTAGGACAAGGTCAAGAAATTGCAACAGCTTCCAAGAATTGACAGAAACCAGAAACCTGCAAGAACCTGCGTAACATTCAGCAGAAACTCAATATAACTCCAAACTTTTATACCCAATAACGATGTCTAATAAAGTCAACCAACAAAAGGTGAAACAAAGAACAGAATAGAAATATCCAAGGGAAAAAAGCACACACCATGAGAAACTTTTTTAGATCATGTCCCAGCCCAATTTGCCTTAGCACAGCAAAAGCCCTGTTGATCTCATAACACAAAGATCGTGCAATTTTGATGGTCAAGTCCTCAGGAATGCTCACCTCTGGAATCTTAGGTGCACTTCTGCAAATTTTAAAGCACAATGATAAAACATCAAAAAGACAAAAACAAACTACCAATTGAAAACTTAAAAGCTCAATTTTCTTCTTTTTTGGGTACAACCAAGTACAAAAATATTGTTACTATTGCCCTCATTAAGATGTCCAATAAAGTCAACCAACAAAAAGGTTGACAAGAAACCCAGTATCATCATTTGTAATACAGATAAAAATCTAGTCCATACAACTGAAATTATGGACTGAGAATACAGAAGGTTGACAACTCTTGCCCGGTATCATCGTTCACTAATACAAAATAGAATTCTGGTTGGTACAACTGAAGTAAATTACAAACTGAGAATACATATATTTCATTCAATCTATATCTGTTTAATACCACCACATCTGACTGGCTAACAATGAAAGGAAATAAGAGAACTCACTTGTGAATGAAGGCCAAGACCTTCGAGTAGATAAAGAGCCCAGCCAAACCCATGATGAGGAAGTGACCCACAAATGTCAGGAGGCGGTATTCGAGCACTTCAAACAGAATCCAAACAAGTGTGGCCCCACCAAGCACTGAGGTTGACAGCTTCTTGTTCCTCCACAAAATCAGATCAGCAGCTGTATATAAATACCCAGAAAAAATATTAGGGTGTTTCAACACATTACAGTTTTTTTTAACAAACAATACATTCATTATCAATGAAACTTATAAGTCTAAGTTATACTTTTCATTTAGATGGGTCTACTGACACCAAAGATTGAATATTTTAGGTTTAGTCAGATAATATAAAAAATTAAGGATAAGTGACTTATTCTAAACCTGATCCTTGCGTTTGGCAAGTGCATTAAAAGTGTAGTAGTGGTGTAGTAAGTGATTTAAGGTGCTTTAAGTCACCAAACGGAAGTGATTTAAGGTGTAGTAAGTTAACACAGCTATATAGGTGCTTTAAACTAAATCACCAACATTCCACATATTTTGCTCATTCCATCCACTTTACTTTATATATTTACTTCACTACCATCAAACACTAATGCGTTAAGGTGATTTAGCGTTTTACTCCGCATTAACTTACTACACTTGCCAAACGGAGGGATCAATTCATAATATATATTCTAAAAGTGCTAAACAATGATATTCTATACAGATGTTTATTGTTGTTGAAGCTGCAGAACTTGTTCTATTAATCTACTCTCTTCAAAACAAACATGATACCAACATCACTATGCCATTTCCTTGTTGGGATCTCGGAAAGCCAATTTAAAATTTCCAATAACTGACTCGACCACACGAAGTAAGATGATGCACATTACCAACTATTGCCATCAAAGTGGCAGCTTTTCGGTGTTTTAATTCACCAAAAAGGGGTGTTTTATCAAATGGCAGCACAAACCTAACAACCGGTCAGATCAAAACCTAAACAGCAAAAGCAAGATAATTTCTAATTTATCCAATATAACAACAATTAAATCCTAATTAATCCCAAACCTCACCGCATCTAATTCTAATCCTACAAAACAAAGAAAAAGATTAGAAAAACAAAAGGATCGAGATCGTACGCTTGCCGCCACCCAGGCAGCTGTGCACGGGCTTCTCCCGGCCGAAGAGGCGGTACACCTTGGCCTTCATGGCGTCCACGGCCGCGGCAGTCTTCGACCTCTCGTCGTCCGAATCGGACGAGGATGAGGAGGAGTCGCCGGCGCCGGCGCCGTCGTCGTGGCCGTGGATCTTGTCGGCTATCTTCTCCATCACCGACTCCGCCACCGACTCCGTCTCCTCCTTGTGCTCCGCCATTGCAATCAATCAATGAATCAATGGATTTCTTTTTCAGTTTGAAATTTGATTTGGGAGAGAATCTGAGAATGGAAGAGAGAAGGGAGGCGATGAGGGTTTATTTATACGGGATCTGAGAGAGATCTGGGCCGTCGGATCGGGGGATGGGGAATCGCATTCATATCCCCTGCTGAACTGCATTGTGCAGTTCATAACGTCAACCGTTTGATTGTCTCAATATTCGTGCGAGAGCGGATTTCGAGACGACCCAACGGATGAATTTTGAACTGCACAATGCAGTAAGTCAGGGGATGAGTACTCTGGGGAATCTTGATTTGACAGGTAGATTCCAAGGTGAAAGTTTTGTGAAGGAAGGAAAAGTTATAAAGTTACTTTGCCATTTTTTAAAGAAGGGGGTGTTCCGAGCGAATTGTTTTGTCACTGTTTCTCTGTGTGTGTTCTGATGTAACTAAATCTGTAACAAGTAAGATATTTAGTATACAAATAACCCGCCATATGAAATTCACATGATTAAATACCACAGGAAATACTACGTAGCTCTTTAAGAAGGGGAGTGTTTTCCGTATTTCTGTGTGTGTTCTGATATAACTAAACCTGTAACGAGTAAGATACTGAGCATAAAATTGACCCGCAATTTGGAAAGTGCCTGAGTAGCAAAACGCAGGAAATAGTACGTTAGCTCTTAAAGAAGGGTGTTCCAATTTCTGTATGTATTCTTATGTAACTGAATATGTAACAAATAATATACTAGCGTAACATTGACCCGCAATGCAAAATGTTTCTGAGTAGCAACCACAGGAAATAGTACGTTAGCTCTTACAGAATGAAGCCGTTGCTGCTCCCTGGACGGCGTTTCCTGCCAAGGATGCACACAGGTACACAAAAATTTCCTCAAAAAAAAACAGGTACTCAAAAAGCATCTAAACCCAGTCCGTTAACAATTCAAAATAAGCCACCACAAACTGAGATCCGGGACCCACATGTCAGTCTCCCATTCCCTGCGGCTCACTGCTTTTCCCTTGTTGTTGTAATAACATGACAGCTTGAGAAAAGACGAGCGGTCTGATTCAAAGACCGAAAGGCCCATGGCTGGGGACCCTAATTACGTGTCGGGAACCACCGATATGGACGGCCAGTGATTAAATGAGCGACTACACGCGGCCGAACATGGACGGCTCAGACGTAGCGACGGATGGGCGATCTGGTGATCTGACGGTGGAGCGGGCCACAGGAGTAGGACCCATCGGAGGTCATTGTTTTTTTTTTTTTGGATTTAGGTCATTGTTGTGAAAGGGTCCGTTTGGATTGTGCAACGATTAGTGAAAGAATAGTAGAATAGAGAATAGTAGATGAGATTAGTAAGAATATAGTGATTTTTGGATTAACTAAAAAATAGTAGAAATATGGTGCTATTCGGGATAGTAAAAATGTTGTTTGGATTGTTTGTTTAGAATAGCGATGGATGGTAGAAAAGAATAGTAGCTAATCCATGTTTTACAAGGAATAGCGGATTAGCCACTATTCGGACTAATCCGGATTAGCACGTAGGTGTTTGGATCACACCAAAGTTAGGAATAGATTGCTAATCCGATTAAAGTGTTATTCCATAACAATCCAAACGCACCCAAAGAGAATTAGGAAGGTTCTAGAAATTGGGGGTTATTTCTGGGAGTTATTACTTTGGGAACCCAAAATTGCTTGAATATTCTTAAATGACAATTTTATCTTTAAAAAATTATCTAAAGTTTGAAATAATTTGGTACATTTTAATTGAAATGTTATGTAGAGATAATATTTGCAACTTTGACTTTGAAAAATATTGCAAGTATTCCATAAAAATGTAAATATATAATTTAAAGAGAAAAGTCTGATTTTGGTCTTTGAAATATTATATTTGGTTCGAATTGGTTCCTAAACTCTTTGTTGGTTCAAATTAGTCTCTAAACTATTGGATTTTGTTCAAATTAGTTCTTGAACTATTTTTTTTGCAATTTGGTCCTGAACTATATGGTTTGGTTCTTTGCCTTTAAGATTCAAAAGGAGAGTTTAGTTTAGTTTTGGATTTGTAGCTAAGAAAACTACCTGAGATTTAATTTGGAGCTAAGAAATGTTGAAAACTTGTACCTGAATGCTGAAAGTCAATAAATCAGGGTAAGCTGCCAAGAATTTTAATTATTTCAGCTTCACCAAAAACGAGTGGAAAGAAAATACTTCGGGGCGAAGGAAAAATCATTGACATGTAGCAAATATATATCGTAAAAAGTGAAAACACATCCATATAAATGAAAATTTGAAAACACATAATTTCTGCACAAATCTCTTGAGAATGACAATTTCGAAAATATATACCCTGAAAAACAGGGACAATACTTGAAACTCAACGAGCCACGTCGCGCATTGTGCTTATATTCCATTGTGATAGGTGGGGTGAGAATTTGCTGCCATAGTTGTGATGGCACGATGTGCCATAGTTGTGATGGCACGGCGTGCCATACTTTTAATCTTGACGGCTGAGATTTTGTAAATTGTAGGGGCTGTTTTTTGTGGGTCCCACTGTCATAGACACTATGGCATGTGTGCCATCAAAACTATGGCAGCGAATAAAAATCCGTGATAGGTGAATAGCATAATTTTTCGATGTATGTACTTATTTGGACAACTATACAGTCTACCGTAGACTAATATGAAAACGTTTGCATTTCGATCCGAAATGCTAACAGTCCAAATTATGCTTTGTCATACTCGAAATTTTGATTTATGGTTCCCATTAAATTTATCATATGAAAATATTAGATGATACAAAAATTTTCCATGTTTGGAGTTTTTTAAGTATTTGTTTCGGATTTTTCAAAATGACTATAAAATAGTAATAAAATAGTGTTTGTTTGTACATGGATTTTGAAAAATCCGAAATAAATACTTAAAAATCTCCAAAAATGAAAAATTTTTGTATCCCCTAGTATTTTCATATGATAAATTTAATGGGAACCATAAACCAAAATTTCGAGTATGACAAAGCATAATTTGGACTGTTAGCATTTCGGATCGAAATGCAAACGTTTTCACAGTAGTTATACTCACCAATCACCATATACGGTATAGTCCATGAAATAACTATCAACAATCAACATGTTATACTGAACTCTGGGCATTTTTTTTATGTAGCTTCCTTGGTAGCCGGATTCATTATTATTAGTTTTTATTTTGATGACTGAATAGATAAAAGTTTCCCAATTAATAAGATGAAATTAGTCTGTATTTACTATTGCATATTTATTGCATGATACGAGAAAAACAAAGTTTCGTAGTATTTACTGAGAGTACGTACAACCCCGCCAAATTTGAGTTAAAACACAAAAAAAGCAATTCAAATACATTTCAGGTGTGCATTTTGTTATTTTGAGTATAATTGATACATCAAATCCGTTATATTGCTTGAGATGCTATTTAAATTAATTTGTAGTGGTTTAATCAAGCAATCTGTTCTTAATTTCTTATCGTAATCTAAATATTTCGAAATTAATAATTCGAATGTGATGCAGCTCGTTTGGTCTACAGCGGAGGCCCAGAACCAAGCCTGAGACTTTAGCTATGAGCACTTGAGCAGGCTCAATAAGAAGAACAAGCAGATTTGTATGATCAAATGAATCATATATTTTTGGGCCTTTTTGTTACGAGCTGGACCATTTTCATTGATACTGTGATAAAGAGGATTGTAAATACTTCTAAATAAATAATTAATAAAAAAAATTGACGGTAGGATAACGAATTAACGATATTAGGGGGAACAAAATGGAACCATACAAATTAAGAGAAATTATATATTACGATAATTACACTTTTAAAGGGAAATGGTCCTCTTGGCAATCATGAGTACGTGTTTTAATTTCCTTCTATAAGACGTATTACAAAAAATTGCATAGAATTTTTATTATCTTCACTTAAATCTGATCAATCTTTTAACACCATCAATTGATAAGCTCAAGCGATAATAATATATCAACGCACCTTTATTTTTAAAATTTTAATTTTTTTTTCTGCAGGATTTATTTGAAATATTAGATTATCAAAATAACAATTGTCAAGTGCCCAGATCTCTAATTAAAAACATAATATTATATTATTATTACAGATATATACTGTTCAAATTGCTAGCTAGCCAGCGAATTTTGAAAGCAAATAAATCTCAACTTTCGAGTCATTTGAAAATCATCCGCCTCTAAAATTTTTAATCTATAAAAATTGAAAATTAAATCCCCTTGTTCATAGAGGAGCTACAGGGAATGATGTAGATAGAGAGGTCACCAGTCAGTAGTCACTAAACTTCATGGAGGATTCAAATGAGGCACAAAAGTGCCAAAGGTAACCCAAGGAATCGGACATCCACTGTTCAGCTAAAATATTTTGGATTTGGAATGAAATGAAAAAAAAAAATGAGTCTTTGAGTAAAGCCTAGAAATACTGAAATGGACCAGAGTAAAAATGTGCTTCTTTCAGAATAGATGAATATGATTTTGTATATGATAAATTAAAGTTAAACATTATTGCTAAACAACAAAGTCGTTGTAGTATAGTGGTAAGTATCCTCGCCTGTCACGCGAGAGACCCGGGTTCGATCCCCGGCAACGGCGATATTTAATTTTTTGGAACTCTTAATTTTGTATTATTGTCTTTTTAGTATCGTATCAAGGGAATTAAATTTATGAAATTAGATATAAGCCCATTAAATATTACCTTTTAGTATCGTATCAAGGGAATTAATTTTCTTAAATTAAATATAAGCCCATCAAATATTACTTTTTAGTATGCAGATGCCGGCGGTTACTTCTTATAATAAATATTCCGGTACGTGCTGGATTAGTATGCAGATGCCGGCAGTTATGCCTAGTTCAGGGACCAATTTGAACAAAAAAATAGTTTAGAAACCAATTTAAGCAAAATGCAATAGTTCAGAGACCAAAATCAGACTTTTCTCTTAAATTTATTAAATTAAATATAAGCCCATAAAATATTACGTAACAACAACAATTAAATCAGTATTTGAAATAATTGAGCAAATTTATACTTGATTAACCAAAAAAGCACATTATTCTCATGGTGCAGGAGCAATCAAAACATCTACAGAGTACAGAAAGCAACCAAATTAAATAACACGACAACATGATAAAACAATTCAATCCGTCACTAAATTAATTGATCGAATAATAATTGCATACTTTTTATTATTAACCAAAACAACACAAAAAACACATGGTGCGTGAAAGCAATCACTAACAATAAAATAAAACTAAACACTAATTAAATTATAATACAACAAAAGCCAAAAGGTGCCACTCATTCATTTTATAATAACATATCCAGAACCTATATTAGGTACACTAATTTGTGTAATTTTTTATTGCGGCATGGGGCTCGGCTGCCTTGGCCGCCGGAGTCGGTTCTACCTCCGGTGACGGTGGCACCGGTGCGCCCAAAAGCTCTTTCGGCAAATCGGGTATTCCCTTCAGATAAAAGGTGTAGAGAATCTTGAAAGGGAACACAATCTGGTGGAGCTTGACTTGCCCGGTTACGCCTGCAAAAATGCCGGAACCGCCAGTCACCGCCAAGTACGTGTCTTCGTATGTCAGGTATGGTCCTTGCACCGATATGTGGCCGTAGTCGCCAAAGTAGAAGCTGAAGATGGCCTCATACCTGTCGCCGTTCTTCTCCGGTACGTGCTGGATTAGTATGCAGATGCCGGCAGTTATGCCTAGCCTCTTCTCCAGGTTGCCATGGTACAGCTGAAGTAAAATTCACAAGAACATTATATATACATAACAATTTATATTTCTTTCGGATGCGGTTATACCAACACTAAAGCACCGAATCCCATCAAAACTCTGTAGTTAAGTATGTTTGGGCATGAATAGTACTAAGATGGATGTCCTTTTTCCTCAAAAAACAATTTATATTTCTTTCTCTTTGCAAGATTTTAAGCAAAAAAAATGCATTGATAATTTGATATAGTACATTAATTAATTTATCCATCGCGATTCGCGAGAAACAATTAATCGAAACTTGATGATGATTTATGAATTGAAAGTTTGAAACCCTCACCTTGTTGCTGAAAGGAACAAGATCCCCCAGTGAATTGACCTCCTTCTGGCTGAGCCGGAGGTACGCCGGGCTGCCACGGTCCCTCTCGTTAAGCTCATAAATGTGCATCTCTTGTACTTTACCTGGTTTGGTATCGGATGCGACGTGCTTCGTGGAGGAGGAGGACGAACGGGAAGCCTTGGTTGTTGAATTGACAACTTTGAGATTGGTGCTTCTCCTGATGGGTGCTGTGGGGATTTTGCACTGAGAAGTGGTCTGGAAGGAAGCTGCTAATGGTTTGTTTTGAGAGAAGACTGAAGGTTTGAGGGAGAGTGAAGGGGTTCTGAGGGAAGCCATTTTTGGAGAATTTGAAGATGTTTGAGTGGAAATTTGATCAGAAGTGATGATTTAAGTGATGAATTGGTGGTGGGCAGAGGTGTATTATATATGAAAGGAAGGACAGAAGAATGAAAGTGAAGTGGAAAATTTCAAATTATTATGATATGAAAAGAATGGAAGTGCAAGTGTGCAAGTGTGGAAGTTGGCACTCAAGAGAATTTGTTTTCTTTATTAAAAGAAAAAAAATGTTGGAATTAAAGAGAATTTGGTTTTCTGTATCTGTAATCTCTGTGGCCGTATGAGTTATAGCCTGAAGATCTGTCGAAATTAACTTAAAAAATAACATTATTTACGCATATTATTTTTCAACATATTCTAAAGACATATCGAACAAATATCTAAATATTACGGATAATTTGGAAATACGAGGAGATAAAAAAAATTTCCATTTTTTATGCTTTTTCATATACTTATTTCGTATTTTTTTAAAATTCATATACAAACGAGTATTATTTTTATTAATATTTTGGAGTCAATTTAAAAAATCCAAAACAAAGGCTTAAAAAACTCTAATAATAGAAAATTTTTGTATCCCCATATATTATTATGTGATAAATTTAATGCGAACCATAAGTTAAAATTTTAGACCTGATAAGATATAATTTCAATCGTTAATATATCTGAATAAAATGGAAACGTTTTCATATAAATTTGACTCCCGTTGAGTATTTGAGTTTCACAGTTGAAGCACTACATAATTTCTGTTACACGATAAATAGCACCCCTTGGCCACACGGGTTCCCGCTGATGTTTTCCCCACGTGGAAAAATATGGTCGGCTACTCGTTGAGTCCAAGCGGGTAATGAATCCGATTTGACCAATGTTAAGTCCGATAACGGATGTTAAAGAAGAAAAAAACTTCCATTATCTGAACATCGAACACGGCCGTTTAGAATTTCAGATTAGACGAATTGAAATTGCAATTGTAATAACCAAGAGCTGTTCATGAACGGCTGATATAATCATCATCACATTCACATATCAGGTCAATTCATTTGAGTGTAATTACGTCTGATATAATCTGAACGGCAGAGATTTTGGTTATGTCTGAAATAACGGAACGAAAACGGAAATGTGCATTTCCGTTCCGTTATTCAATTGAAAATCAGATAGGTTGTTGATTGTGGGCTTTATTTAATGTGTTTGTGAATTTGACTTTGGTGAAAATGTGAAGTTGTGCTTGTTCAATGTTTAATATGCTTATGAATTTGGTTTTGTTGTGAATGTGCTTCAATATTATAAAATCTTGTAGTTCAATTTGTTTTTTAATGTGCTTGAATTAAATATTTTAATTCAATGTACTTTTCAATGTGCTAGAACTGATGTAGTAAATAAAATTATCTGAATTTTATCATGTTTTAATACTTGCAAGGTTGTAATTCATCTCAATTCAAATGGAATAGAAATTTCTGTTTTGAACATTCTTCCGTTCAATTAAAACGGAACGAAAACAGAATAAAAATTTGTGCCGTTATCCAAAACGGAACGGAAACAGAACAAGGTATTTTCGTTTCCGTTCTGAACGTTTACTACCCCTAGATCCAGTGATCCATCACGGTATGAACTGTTTCTATCAGCTGGGCTCGAGTTAACTCAAAACAAGAAAAGCAGGGTGTGCTTTTTTAGATCAGATGGTCGAGATCGGTTGTCACACTAATCTCAAAGTACTTCGGTGTTCTCATTCTTTTTAGAAAATTGATCCGGATCCGAGAATCTAAAGTCCGAGTAGAGGGAATATGAAAACATATTATTGACATGTGATTTTGCTGCGATGTGCTTTCCAAAAAGAAATACGCTGCTTTGGCCGGTGGAGCATTATGTTATAGTTAGGGGCTTTATTAGGTCTAGTAAGCTCCAATTAAGTACCTGATTGATTAGTTTTATATCTTTAAGTTTCAAGTTTTTTTTTTTTTTGATAGGAAAGATGGGAAGTTTCAAGTATTTTTATTAAACAATGACATTTGTAATTTTTGGAAATCTTGACAACTATTGACTTTGAAAAACTTGTCAAAGATTTTCAAATTAATTCAACAAGTCTTGAAGGGGAGAACATATTATATACACTAGTTATAAAGAGTCTACCTCTTATTTCTTATAATAAAATTTTTAAGATCATACGTAACAGAAAGAAAGATGTCAAGCTTATTCAGAAAGAGGTCAAGCTTAATATATATTCATATGATGTGTTTAAGAGAACTCGAAAATTGTCCAGAAATTAAATTCTAGAACGATGACTTCGTACATAAATAATTACAATATATCAATTTGAACCCAACTCAAAATTATTTGGTGTTAAGTTCGGCCGTCAATTAATTCTCAATTAATTCCAAGCCCAATTAGTGACAACCGGGCCTATCTATTTTATGAATAACGAGGCCCATAACAGTTCTCAAATGTACAGAACTAAACAAAAAATGGGCCTTACATGTCACCCAATTGTAAGTGAAGTATACAGAGTACAGTTTAAGAAAAAATTCAAGGAAGAAAACCGAAATCAAACTCCACTCTTCATTTCATTAATATTGATTGCTATATTTTACACAGTTCATGGACGGACTTAATTTTACCTCCCCTCTATGGTAACGGTGGTGGCAGGTGAAAGTGCATTATCATATGCAACTGAAAAGTGAAAAGAAGTCGAGTAGATCAATCAAGAGGAGGGAATAAGGGATCCATTAACAATGGTTAACTTGGCAATTTTGACAATACCACTTTTCAAAAATTTTAAAAAATCTTAAAAATGAAAAATAATTTATGGATGTATTACTTGACTTATATATTGATAGTGTTTCAAATTTCAATCAATTTAAACATCGTTTAATGAATTATCAAAATTTTGTACACTTTTCAATGGTTATAATATAGCGGATCTTTGAAGAGCTATCAAATGTGCTTAAATTGAATATAATCGGAATCATAATCAATCTATAAGTTAAATAATACCTCCATAAATTATTTTTCATTTTTAAGAGTTTTTGTGAATTTTTACAAATTTTTTAAAATTCTCTTTATCAAGATTGTCAAATTAAGCATTGTCAATGAATCCCTCCTCATACCTAAAACACATTGCTAGATGGATTCTTTCAAGCACAATTCTTTTTAGTAGTAATGGGTACCAAAAACCACATCCACTCAACAGAAAAGACAGGATTACCTTCCTAAAATAATATTCTACTCGATCCATCGGTCAATAAGAAAAATATTGTCATGTGTAGAGGTGGCAAATCGGAGGGCGGGTCGGGTTCGGGTTCGGGTCGGGCGGATCGGGTCAGTTCGACCTTCTAGAAGATCTCGGGTCGGGTCGGGTGATGGGCGGGTCGGGTCGGGTCGGGTCAATTTTAATATCAGTTTTTTTTATCGTATGTTGATTTAAGTGGATTGCATGCTGTTTGATCTCCGGTCGGGTCGGGTCGGGTCGGGTCGGGTTAGTTTGACTTTCTGAAAATATCGGGTCAGATCGGGTCGGACGGGTTTTTCGGGTCGGGTCGGGTCGGGTTTTGCCACCTCTAGGACTCATGTGCGCTACAATGACAACCAATATAGTTTTATTGTTAAATATATGATGTATGCTGGCCAAGTGGCCATGCGAATATTCTCTGATCAATTGGCAATTATAAATGACTTGCCATTAGTTTAGTTTAGACTCTATTTAGTTCTAATAAATTTATAACTGAATTAATGAAGCAACACAATAACATTAAGCACCAAATTCTCTTGTGCAATTCTCCCTTCCAATGGCTCATTCTCCAAATTCAGTTCTCCCTCACATAGCACTCTTCCCTTTCATGTCAAAGGGTCACACCATCCCCCTCATTCACCTCGCGAACCTCCTCCACCGCCGCCACCTTGTCTCGCACATCACGTTCTTCACAACACCGCTCAATGCACCGTTCATCCGCTCCTGTTTGTCTTCTTTTTCCTATGCCACTTCAAAAACGAGCATCATTGCTCTTCCGTTGCCCCACAACCTCGCAGATGACATACCACCCGGCATAGAATCCACCGATCAACTCCCTTCAATCGATTTGTTTATCCCCTTTGTAACTGCTATGGCGCCTTGTTTACGACCTGCCTTTTCACAGGCTCTCAACCAATTGTCACCGCGCCCATCTCTTCTAATCTCCGATGGATTTCTTGGTTGGACACAGTACGTGGCAGCGGAGCTTAACATACCGCGTCTTGTGTCCTATGGCATGGGTGCATTTGCTCAAGCAATTTCTTCCATAGTGACCATACACAAGCCGCATGCCGAGGTTTCATCTCCTTACGAATCCTTTGCGATTCCAGGATATCCACACCTCCTCCTCACAAAAGCGGACCTTGAGCCGCCTTTTGACGATCCTCATCCTAAAGGAGCTCACTGGGACTTTGTGCGGGAACAAGTAGCCGCTAGCAAGCTAGTCGTGGGCTTGTCATGAACAGCTTCTATGAGCTTGAGTCTCCATATATTGATTACCTTGATAGCAACATCGGTGGTAGCAATTATCGAGTCGGACCACTTTGTCTTGCAACGTTGGAGGGTGATCAAAAGAAAGACCCGTTGCCATCTTCAGTTTTGCAATGGTTGGATTCAAGGCTGAGGATGAACCGTCCAGTATTGTACGTCGCTTTTGGCACACAAGCTAATGTTTCTCTGAACCAATTAAAGGAACTTGGTATTGGGTTGGAGCGATCAGGGCTCGATTTTATTTGGATCGTACGGGGACAGCAAGATTATAAGTTGGATGGCAGTTTTGAGGAACGAGTCGGAGATCGTTGCGTGCTGATAAAGGAGTGGGTGGATCAAATGGAGATACTGGCACATGAAGCCATACAGGGTTTCATGTCTCACTGCGGTTGGAACTCGGTCATGGAGAGCCTGTGCGCGGGTGTGCCGCTATTGGCTTGGCCAATGATGGCCGATCAGAGACTGAACGCGAAATTTGTGGTGGAGGAGCTGAGAATGGGGTTACGCATACGTGCGAGTGACGGTACCAAGCACGGTTTGGTCAAGGCTGACGATATAGAGAGGTTATCAAGAGAACTGCTGCTCGGGGAGAAAGGGAGGACGGCAAAGAAGAAAGCCGAGGAGCTCGCGACGTCTGCGAGACGAGCGATGAGTGAAGGTGGTTCATCATATGTAGCACTGGAAAAGATGATCAAAGATGTTTGTGTTGTTTAACTAGTTGATTATGGAAGAACCGGCCTTTGATCTAGTGACTAAGTGTAACTCTCTCCGTGTGAGAGATCGCGGGTTCGAAACTCAGATGGAGAGTCTTTTGTAGACATTTAAATTTGAGTTGCTTGACCCTCGTCTTTATCTCAAAAAAAAACTAGCTGATTATATATGGCCTTCAATTTCAATGCAATGACATTAACTAATCAATAATGGTAATATTCGGTAAACAAATACATACATAAATTGAGCTTATATTTGGATTGCATTTTTTATGCTAGTCTAGACAACTTGCAATAGATGATCAACATGTCTCCGAATTTATCATTTCCACAAATCGTTAAAAGTACTAAGCAGTGAGACAAGGACCCATGATCTGCCCCTAAAGTTTGACTCAAACAAAAATATCGGCTATTGATTGTTTTAACACTTATAAAAATGATTTTTTTTGTAAGAATTTTTTTTTTGAATAAAGTATTGTAAGAAAAATTAATAACACAATATAATAATAATTTCCATCCCGTGATAGTGTCATACGAATACGAGAACAATCCAGTGTGATTGATGACTGTGACATTACATATTAAGTCGTAGGTAGCGACCATCATTTTATCTATCCACCGTTTTATTGTATTATTGATAAACAAATATCATTTTTCAGTAAATATTTATATCTTTCCGATCAACATACAGTATTTTCCAGTAAACAGATACACTACAGTTTTCAGTAAACATTTATGCAACTGCGACAAGCACATAGATATACATAGATATATCTGATTGTAAAAAATAGTAGATAGATGACTTACTTTACATGTTATCCTTACATATTAACTATGCTACGTATTATCGTATAGGAGTCAGTCACTATACACATATGAAACTCGAGTACTCGACGCAGGCCGAGATACAGTAACAGGACGCCCCCTTCTGTAGTTCTGCAGTGTACAGACTTCGTTTCATTGGAGCATGGAAGTTGGGCCAGTAAACACAGAGACCGACCGGCCCATGTTCTTCCCAACCGAAGGGTCATTGCCTCATGGGCTTCCACTCAATATGGTTGGGCCTTTTCCATCTCAAATCCATATATATCATCCTTATCCTTACTTCTTTACTAATAATAAAAGGA
The DNA here is from genome assembly GCA_030179965.1 of Cyperus esculentus. Taxonomy (NCBI): domain Eukaryota; kingdom Viridiplantae; phylum Streptophyta; class Magnoliopsida; order Poales; family Cyperaceae; genus Cyperus; species Cyperus esculentus. The sequence goes on along the minus strand of JASGLE010000025.1, from coordinate 1,329,960 downwards.
GGAGTTGATTTGGAGATTGAAATGACTATATGTTCAGAAGTATTTTTAGCCGTTGGATGCATCAATCTAAATTAACCAGAGTCGTTGATCTTCTATTTTGATGATTCAATCTCCAACCAAAAACCAAACCAAATAAATGCATTGTCTTTTCCCAAAAAAAAAAAAAGAAAACGCATGTCAAGGTTGAATTAAATTGATTTTTAGTTTTTAGTCACCTAGGACAACGTGACCTGTGTGGTTAGTTTTAATTAAAATTAAAAGTTCATAATTAGGAAACTATATTACTTGATAATCATGAGTCAAGAATAATTATTCACTTAGACGTTTGATTATGGATTAACATTTTTAGGTGCCCCGTTATTCATATAACATATATCAAAATTATATAAGTTCTCAAAATAGCACAAATCTTATTTTAGATTTTGTTACTAAATTAATTAATTCAGAAAAATAAGATAAAATAAAATAAATTAAAGGTGTCATATGTTACAATATCATTTTAATGTTGTATATATTTTTTTTGTTTCTTCTCAGTAAACATTGTTCATAAATTTTAACTTATTAAAAAAACTAATAAACAAAATTACTTCAAATCATAACTAAAATAACATTTTGTTATGAGTAATTTTATTTAGTTATAACAATGTTGAAAATATTCATATCAAGAAATTTTTATTAAATAAGATCCGTTGCAACGCGCGGACAAGATACTAGTATACCAACAGGCCCTGGTCAAGGTATAAGATAGGCTATGGGCTTTATAAGGTGGGGACAATTTTATTGCTTAACAGTTGACACGCAGCTGATGGATTTTGATTGCCTCCCTCCATTGATTAAATTCAGTTGTGGTTTTCTGGCTTTCAAGTTTCAACTTGCTTGCTTTATCTCAAATTTTTCATGCATTGTTTACAGGCACACTCCAGTAATTGACCACAAGTGTTCGTCAGATACAATACAAGCCGATGTTTTCATCAAAAAAAAAAATACAAGCCAAAGCCATGTGCTGTTCTTCAGTTCTTAAGTTGAACTGAGATCTTTTTTTCCTACTGGCAAAACTGAAGATCAATTTAATTTTAAATGTTTCATATCTTGAAAGTGCCACTGAGATTGAGGGATCAAGATATTCAGAGGTCCATTTTGTACTTCTGATTTCGATATAAAATGTTTGTATTTTCTTTCCCAATCGACATTTTATTTGAGCACAATCACAACTCACAAGTAATCAGCCGATTTCATTATACGTGTAACAGTATGTACAATCGGCACATCACACTTATTAATCAACTGATCTAAAATCCACAAAAAAAAAAAAAAAAAAAAAATCAAAATAATTCGTATATATAAAATACAATCACAAAACTTCAAGCACATTAACATGCGCCAAATCAACCAATGCTCCAACTGTGATTCAATATCCTTCTCTCAAGCAGTATCAGCTAAGCAGTTCGTATACGTAGCGTCGAACCCGTCAACCGAGTATTCGACGGTGTAAGAACAGTTCAGTGTGATGTCAATGTTCCTCTTGTAAATCCCCAAAACATTCACTCTGCCCACAATCTCAGTGTAGCTGGTAAAGTTCAGGTCTTCGCCGAATATTAAGCCAGTAATGTTGATCGGTACCACTTGCACGGCTTGATCAGTTAATACGTCGAGCGAGACATTCATGGTCATTGTCTTATAGGCCTTAAGTTCTCCACTTGGCGCGTACGCCACACCGACCGTCTTCCCCTCGTAGTAGAAGTCGGTCGTACTGTTCTTGAACTTAAACGACACGATGTTCGGGTTCTTGAGGGCTATGTTCGCAGTGAGAGTGACGTTGCTCGATACCGACATGTTGCTTGTCCTCAGGTCGGTGTTGAAATCGGATATGTCGACGTAATTCAGGTTAAGTGAAGGATCTTTTATTTTAAAAACAGTAAATGACAGGATCAAAATCAGGATACCAAGAATCACGGTTACAGTCGCACAACAACCGCAACAATAAATCATGCAGCAGCGGCGACGGAGGTACTGAGATGACCGCCACCCGGAGGCGGTTTCGGGCGTGTCATCGGTGATGGTGACCGGGTAGATGGAAGGCGAGGAAGTGTGGTGCTGTGTCAAAGCAAGAGGCTTTGTGGGTGCCTCCTCTTTGTGGGTCTGGTGCTGATCAATCTGATGATCCATGTTGGATTGATTACTGGTGAGAAGTTGTTACTGAATTGTGGAAATTGAGAATTGGGGGATTAATTATAAAGTTGGTTGAGGGTTGGATGGGGATTGGATTGGATTGGAGAAAGTCTTCAAAAAGGGGTGGTATTGTATAATTTGTGTTGTTAACATAATTAATTTTTGAATTGAATTGGGTTTGCAAATTAAGTTGCTAACGGAGGTGGTACGCTATAATCAAGCTCAACTGTTTGACTTAAAGGGATTGATTGGTCAAGTTTAAGTTCATGCCGTGTCTAAGTTGCCAAATTTAAGTTTCAGAGATGAATGAAAGAAGACTTTACTGTTATGGGCAGCCAGAGGTTAAGATATTTTTATTTTTGATGGAAAGAGGTTAAGATATTGATTTTTTTTTTTTTTTGAAAACTTTCTTAATATTTTTTTTTAAGATAGATATGAGAATCAAGCCAGTCAAATTTAAATGCCTATATCCCGGTTTTGAACTGACAACCTCCTATATAGAGAGCGTTGCCTTTAACCATTAGATCAAAGGTTGCTTCTTAAAACTTTCTTAATCTTAGTTTAGAGGGAAACGGAAATATATATGGTTCCTCGTATAGTATATTATTTGAAGATTAATTATTACGGATATTAAGTTCTCTTGGTGTTTCAAGTTTCAACATGGATGCTATTAACCAGGAAAATCAATTAAATAGTAGATTCTATCATGCTAGATATTTTTTTTTGAGATAAAGATAAGGTCAAGCCACTCAAATTTAAATATCTATAAAAGACCTCCATCCGGGTTTCGAACCCGCGACCTCCCACACGGAGAGCGTTGCCTTTAGCCACTAGACCAAAGGCTGGTTCTTCTATCATGCTATATACTAATCCGATAATGAGATTGTTGAATATTGATCCTCTTACCTTAACTAAAAGTAATAATAATAAAATGCGTTCCGTAATTATTGCCCGGATTCGATAATAATTACATGACAACATTTCATTAAAAAAAAGGCGAAGATCATGTTGACAAAATGGTACCATGGAACACGGTTTACGCCACAGAGTCACTCTCGAAGGATCTCTAAGGTCAACAATTCTTAATTGAACGGCTTGTTTTAAGTATACACATTTTGACAAAAGAGAGATTAATTAATTCTACGGCAGATTGGCAGCAGTATTTTATGTCACAATTAAGTTCCTAAATTGACTCCTCAGCCTAGGATTTAATATATAGTTCAGCAACTAATTAATTAATGAAAGGTTGTCAAGGAAATTAAGAGTCAAGTTAAGCATCTGCATTGAATTATGGGTTATAATCAAATTAACTACAAAATTTTAATTTTACATCTTTCTATCAAAAAATAAAAAATACAATATTTTACTTATAATTTTTTCTCCAAATCTCCATTGAATGGAGTCCGTTCATTCGTTAATTAACAATTGACAATACGCTTCACTATTTATGTAAATTGTGCATCAAATTTGAGCCAGTACAAACTCTTAATTTGCCGCTCATCATAAAATAAACAAAATACCATTCTTCGTAGTATGATAATCAAGATTAGGATGATTGAAATATATTACTTTGTGCCATACTGTCATAATGGATCATAATTGAAAACGGAGTCAGATATATATACCATTGGGCCATTTTGGTGATGTTATTTACTTTCAAGGGGAACGATAAATTGTGAGTTTTATACCTCTGGGAAGTTGGCCCGTTAGAAAATGAAGACATCAATTATGACGATATGCAATTGGAGCCTAAAACAGGCCCGGTTTACGCTTTCATTCTAACATCAAATTAAGCCCCTTTTGGGCTTCCTTCTAATTCTTCTACAACACTTCTGCGGTTCTGCCTTGCCTGCAGATAGGGTTCTAAAAAATGGCACGGCGTGGCCAATTCCGGCACGGAATGGCACGGGCACGGGTGGTAACGACACGGGTAAGGCACGGACACGGATACGGCACGGGTCATTAACCGTGCCGTGTCTGAGTTTTGAAGATTTTGGAACGGCACGGAACGGCACGCATAGTGTTCCAGAAACGGCACGGAATGACACGAAAAAACGGCACGACACGGAACGGTTGTCAGACACGGCACGATAACGGAACGGGACACGACAGACACGGTATAAATAACATAGGTGGCACGGGTAGGAAATGATAGGACACCCGGGTAGACACGGATAGGTTACAGGTAGGACACATGTAATAATTCCGCCTATATTTCAAACATAACCGGTCCCAAAGCCCGAAAAAAAGAGGAAGGGTAATTATAAAACATTATGTTTATTAATTAAGACAATTTTCATAGTATATTGATACTTTTTAATATTTTTTATATATTTTAAATTTTGAAAAAAAATAATTTAATGATTTTTTGGGGTAAATTTTAATTTTTTAATGTTTTTTGGAATATTTAAAATTTTTATGTTCGAAACGAGTGGGCACGTTTAGCACGGTTAAGACACGTAGATACGACACGGTAGGTCACGTATCCGATTGGACACGACACGAATAAGTCACGGCACGATAGGTACGGTGTATGTTATCCGTGCCGTGCCTCCTCCTTCCAATTTTTGGCACGGCACGGCACGGTACGAAAAAAATATTAATAAAAAAACGGCACGGCACGGCACGAAGGTACGGCGTTTCTGGACACGGTACGGTACGGAACGGCACGATTTTAGAACTCTACCTGCAGAGATGAATGACTGTCATAAGTATTTTGAGTATTTTGCGGGACTTTTTGAGTATTTTAAATATTTTGTGGGGATTATTTTTGAGTATTTTGCAGGTGTATTTTGAGTACTTTAACTAATGGAAAAGCCCATTACCATCTTCTTTTGGGAGAAAATTCTAGTAAGTCTAGCTCCAAATGCTCGACAAGGTGCACCGGATGCAAGCGTTTTATTTTCTCGTGTTGGCTAACGGCTAACCTAATCTTTTTTATCTCTACTCTCTGTCTATCTACCCTTTAATCTTTATTAAGCGTGTAGTTGTCCATATCATGCAATGGCCGGCCAATATTTGTTGATGATCAGATTGAAAATCAACCCTTTAATGGAATGTTCAGATCCATAAAAGTTGTAATTATGTAGCTTGTGCGTTGAAATTAAAATTAGTCGATTTTGCGTCCGTTACATAATGCTTACGTAGTATTCTGTCATTCAACAATTCTTAAAGACAAAATGAAATCTTTGCAACGCGAACTGTAATAAAACCATTTGGCTTCTGTTATGTAGAAATATTTTTCAATTGCCAATTTTGTGTGTTTGTTTTGAGATAAATTGGGGATAAGCAATTCAAATTTAAATGTCTATAATAGACTCTCCATCTAGATTTGGAACCCGCAATCTCCCATACAGAGAGTGTTGCCCTTAGCAACTAGACGAAAGGCTGCTTCTGCCAATTTTGTGTGTATTCTCTATTCAGTTATTCACCGAAAAGATGTAAAAGGTTGTTGAATCATTAACCACTGCTAATTAAAGTCCTTGTCCTTTTTAAATTTTAAGAGGGAATAATTTATTGCAAGATTCCATATTTGCAGAATTTTCACGTTTTACTTGAGAAGTAACTTTTTGACGGGTTGAATAATACCAAACAACGTATAAGCTCGCTAAAATTTGATTTTTTGTTTGTTTGTTTCTTTTTCTTTCTTTTTTTTAAAATTTTTTTGTGATTCTGACTGCACTGCATAGCTTCTGTTATGGATTCCTATTCACCACCACGTGAAATTGTTGTTCTGATTCGAATGGCCAACTAAATCTCGTCCAAGCAACAGATACCAATTAGCAAGCTGCCAAGTGCCAATCGATACCCATAACCATATATCGGGGATAGCAGTATCGAATCTTGATAAAGCAATTGCGTTTTGAATTTGAATACTTCTTCTTCTCCAAAGAAAAAGAAAAAAACCAACTGTTCAACAAGAAGATACGTATAAATTCTACTTTCATTTTGCAAATTAGGCAGATGGCATATTTGATAAATATAGATAGTTTTTAAGGATGTCCAAAGTGCTATTAACCAATGTCTCACGACTTAAAAGGTAACTATGCAGCAAAACAAAGTAGGAACTCAATTGTTTGTCATCATCTTTTTTTTTTTTTTTTTTTTTTTTTTTTTTTTTTTAAGGATTAATTGTTTGTCATCATCAGTGAGCACAGCCACATATTTTATGATTCCATATCCTCTGTAGGGCAGAATGTGAACCGTTAGATCATTCCGTGATCTGTGCTGACTCGAATCTCGAGATGATCTAACGGCTCACGTTCTGCGCTACACTTCGCAGCGCTAGAGAGGATGAGCACTCCTTATCTTATGGCCGAACAGTACTTAACCGATCCACCAATTATGTCACCAGCTAAAATATGTTGCCACTTACCAGCACTGCATAAACCGCGCATCTTTTCTTTCTGAAGCCTTCATTCACAGTCAGAAAAAATCCTCAATTTTTATTAAAATTCCACATGTGCATTAAACACATACTCGAAGCCACCAGAACCAATTCTTGTATTCATAAATTCATTATAAATATCACCTGTACTGAGTCAATTAATTCTCCATCCACTATAATTATATAGTTCATCAGTGCCACCAAGAGTCCCCTCCAAGCATCCCCATTACTCTCAAATGGTCTCAGGCAGAACTGAGACGACCAACATCGCCACCGATGATTCTGGCAATGACCTTGTGGTTCTCTACCCGTCACCGGGAATGGGCCACCTCGTCTCCATGATCGAGCTCGGCATGCTGCTCATACGCCACGGCCTCTCTGTCACAATCCCGATCGTCGATCCCCCATACAACACGGGTGCGACAGCGGAATTTCTTGCCGGTATTTCAGCTGCAAATCCGTCTCTATCCTTCCACCGCCTCCCGCCCGTAACGCTTCCTCCTGGAAACAAATCACCTCATCATGAGACACTAACATTTGAGGTCCTTGAGCTCTCTAACCCTGGTCTGCGCTCCTTTTTGCTCTCCCCATCACCGCGTGCTCTTGTACTTGATTTCTTCTGTACCTGTGCTTTGGATGTCGCGAGCGAGTTGAAGATTCCTTCTTACCTTTTCTTCACCTCCGGGGCAGCAGTCCTTGCTGCTTTTCTTCACATACCGGTCCTTCACGGCAGTTCTTCAAAGAGCTTTAGAGAGCTCGGATACGAGTTTTTGACAATACCAGGAATTCCTCCACTGCCGGCAAATCACATGCCGCTACCTATGCTCGATCGCGAGGACAAGGCATACGAGGGTTTCGTAACCATGTCCGAAAGACTGCCGGACTACGATGGAATTATCGTAAACACTTTTGCATCCCTTGAATCACGTGCCGTCGAGGCTATAAATGCTGGCAAATGCGTTCCACCCGGTCGCCCAACTCCACATATCTACTGTATTGGCCCGCTGATAAAGTCAGATGAGAAGCATGGAGGTAGAGAGTGCCTCTTATGGCTCGATAAACAACCGAAATCGAGCGTGGTCTTTCTCTGCTTTGGCAGCATTGGCCGATTATCCGCCAAGCAAATCAAGGAGATTGCAGTTGGTTTAGAAAACAGTGGGCAAAGGTTCTTATGGGTTGTTCGTTCTCCACCAAACCCCGAAAAAAGATTCGAAAAGTTGTCAGAGGAGGACCTCGACACATTATTGCCCGAAGGATTCTTAGAACGGACAAGCGATCGAGGTTTCGTGGTCAAGTCTTGGGCTCCACAGGCAGAGGTACTCAACCACAAGTCCGTGGGAGGGTTCGTGACGCATTGCGGGTGGAATTCGGTTCTGGAGGCGGTAACAGCCGGTGTGCCAATGGTGGCATGGCCTTTGTATGCCGAGCAGTGGATGAACAATGTGTTCTTGGAGGAGGAAATGAAGTTGGCTGTTGCGGTCGAAGGCTACGACAAGGAACTGGTGGTTGCCGATGAGGTTGAGAAAAAGATCAAGTGGCTCATGGAATCCGACGGAGGAAGGGAGCTCCGGGAAAGAGCGGTGGCGGTTAAAGCCGCGGCAAGCCGGGCTTTGGTGCAGGGAGGAGAGTCCTACACTGCATTGGCTCGGTTAGTTAATGAATTTAAAAGGGGCTGAATAATTACACTTAAAATTCATTATAAAAAAAAAAAAAATTGTACTAAAAATTAATCAAAATGATGTTTTTTTCTGGATTGGAGTACCAAAAAAAAAATGTTTGGTAGCATCTTTGAATTTATGATTACAGCTTTGTTTGTTTTTTTTTTTTGTTTTTAAACAATTTGTAACAGCTGCCAGATTTAAAATAGCACTTAAACTAATTATCAGCCATTGCAAAAATCACGATTGTTTATTGTCAAGCAATTAATTTGTATATTTTATTTATGATGGGCAAGAAGTTTGACCATCTTTTTTTTATATTAATCCCGTTCAGTAATTAAAAACGTGCTAATTTAATATTCCATGATATCTGTTCTGTTTTCTTCATTTCTGAGACCAGGGGGTGTGTTTGGATCATTCAAGATTAGTACTACCCTTAGATTTAGTTGACTACTCTAAACAATAGATTGATCCAAACACAAAGTAGAGGTTTTGGTTAGCCATTGAGTTGCACTACTTAGCTAATTCGGGGAAACATTGGTTTAGAAAAACATCTCACCCTCGTGAGTAGCGATAATAATAAAAAATACCAAACAACTTTTCCTCCCACTGTTGGGTTATATTTTGCATGTACCAATGCTTATCAACTTGTTTTGGAATTTTATATTAAGTGGTGATCTTTTTAAACTATTTTGATGTATTTTCATATTATCCATTCAAGTAATTTGTTTTATTATTGGGTCCGTAATTTATGCAAGGTATGCATATGTCAAAGTAATAAAAAATGAATTATTTAATAACATTTCAATCCCTTTAAAACTAATAATAAAATAAAATAATAATAATTATTCTTCAAACCCATTAATCTTGATTAAAATCAAATTAAAATGTGGCGTTCAATATCTCTTTAACAATCTATGATGAAAAGTTAAGTTATTCAAACAATAATGCAAATAAATCATTATTTAATTGTTCCACTATTACTACAAATATGCAATCCAAACCCCGTTTTTACTAATCCGGATAGGACAAAGTTAGCACTACTCTCATACTACTCAAACTAGTACTAACCTCACACTACTCTCAATCACTACCCCAAATATCACTACTCTTGTACTAATCCTTACACCATCCAAATGTAGGATGTGAACCGTTAGATCATCTAGAGATTCGAGTCAGCATAGATCAAGTTTGGTATCCAATAGAAGCAGAACGGCTTCAAGAAACTTATATGTAAAATTACAATGCAGTTAAATTTGAAGATTAAAAAAGAACTTAAAGATTTGGCTTAAAAAGTAACGCTAGATGAAAGCTCACCACACACTTTTATGAGTCTACATACTTAAAAAAATATATTTTTTAATTAAAAAGTACTTCTTTTAAATTTTAGGATGTTAATAACAATTAGAAATACTTAAAAAATATATTTTTTAAATTAAGCTATACATGCTAATCAAACAGCTTTATCAACTTAAAACTCACTGTAGAATAACTTTTAGTTTTGATAGTGGACTCTCTTCTCTAAGCGTGATCTCTTCTGAATTGCAAGGATTGGGATCACTTGTTTTTCTTGATTCGACAGTTGAGAAACAACGAAGTACGTTAAGATCTATGCAGAAAATAAAAAAGTATTTTGAGATCAGTGCGATAACCGATCCCGACCGTCTGATCGGAAAAGCATATTATGCTTTCCTCTTCAGAAAGGCATATTATGCTTTCCTCTTCGGAAAAGCAGCTGATTCTGGTGGGAATTACACCCACAAGAATCAAAGAATGAGCTCATCTGGATTGCATTGCATTCTAACAAAATTCCCAGTGACGATAAAAAAAACCTCTTCCTCTCATGCGAAAGAAAAAGGGAGGAAAGGCCACAGCAACAGCAACAGCGAGCAAACCCTAGGTGGGGAGGTTGGCGCCGCTGGCCTCCCCCGCCTCCATAGGCCTCCCTCCGCCTCGTTCGGCCTCCCTTCGCTCTCTGTTTCCCCAATAAAGTACAAGCATCCGCATTTTCTTTGGGTCTCCGCCTCGAACCTTCCCTTGTCGCACCGCCCTGCGCCCGGCAGTTCCCACCGCCCCCTGCACCCGGCAGTCCCCGCCGTCCTCTTGCTATATCGTCCCCCACGCCCGGCACTGTCCCCACGTCTGACCGTCGCCGTTGTCCTCTTGTCATGCCGTCCCCCAGGCCCGGCTACCCGTCGTCCTGCCATCCCCTTGCCGCACCGTCCCCCGCACCTAGCTCCCCGCTGTCCCCGCGCCCCTTACCGCACTGTCCCCTGCGCCCGGCTCCCTGCTGTCCCCGCGCCCCTTACCGCATTGTCCCCCGCGCCCGGCTCCCCGCTCCCCGCCGTCCCTGTGCCCCGCTCCCCACCAACCCTCGCGACCCGCCACCCCCCCGGCCTAGTGCCCCCTGTTCCCACGCCCCACCGTTCTCCGCGCCCAGTGCCCCGCCGTCTCTGCTCACCACGTCACTGCCTTCCATTTTTCCTTTTCCAACACCATTAGGGTTTAGGATCTTGTTGTTGCTTGTTATTTTATTTTATTTTTATTTTTATTTTATGTTATTTTTAATTTTTTATCTGTAAATTCGTTATAGCTTTTTATTTGTTTAATAAAAAATTGGTAGGTAAGTTTTACCTACCACCTCATAAAACAAAATTCCCAGTGACAAGTGACAACGAGTCATGACAGTAATCTGTTTTGTCCAAACTCCAAACCCTGCATTCATTCATTTCTCTGCAGACAAGGCAGAACCGCATGAAATCGGACCGCAGAAATGTTGTAGAAGAATTAAAAGGAAGCCCAAAAGGGAAAAGCATTTTCTATTTTTTTAAAGGCAGAGTTTTGTTTTTTTTGTTTTGTTTTTTGTTTTTTGTTTTGTTTTTTGTTTTTTGTTTTTTGTTTTTTGTTTTTTGTTTTTTGTTTTTTGTTTTTTGTTTTTTGTTTTTTTTTGTTTTTTTTTGTTTTTTGTTTTTTTTTTTGTTTTTTTTTTTTTTTTTTTTGTTTTTTTTTTTTTTTTTTCTCTCTTATAAGGCAGAGTTACTGGGTTATATGGATGGAACGGATATGGGGCATAAACCGGGAAGTTGGATATCGCGATCTGAAGGTTCAGGGAAGTTCGAGTTGTGTCAATTTGTTTTTAAAATATAGATGTGTCTCTCATGTATCAAAGAAACTTCATCTGTTATTATTGGGATTCCACCTTCATGCAATCTATACAGTTTTTGACTTTCTACTTAGATAGAATAGCAAAAATTGCGGAACGGAATCTAGAAAATGCGTTTTGTAAAGTTTTTTGTTGCCGCTGCTACTGTGATCAACTGTTAGATTTACTTTATATAGTTGAGATCTTAGAAAAGTTCCTATTTTTTAACACCCAAATTCATATACGCAGGAACTGGATATCAAACCCGATTCTTTCTCTGTGCATAGCAGATATGATTTTTTTTTTTTTTTTTTTTTTTTTTTTTTTTTTTGTCTATGCCTAAAAAACAAACAAATTTGATAGCTATGCCTACTCCAATACAAATGGAGGAAATATACCTATTTTTAAATGCTGGCGTTCAAGCATGCACATGAAACGCCGGCGTTCAGAGATAGATGCAATCCCGGATTTATAATTTTTTGCGAAAATCATGTCCAAACGTCAGAGTTCGAGCACCAGAGTTCGAAATACATGTGTAAATATGCCTTTTTGTACTCAGGCACAAATAAAAATGTTTCGGGCCTGATAACTGCACCCCTTAAAAATCCTCCTTAACCGCACCCCAATATAATTTTATATTTTCCATATGATAACAGAAAAAGTGGTTATACTAACACGCAAAAGTGTTTATACTAACCGCTAATATAGTTTATACAAATAACTAAATGTGTATTAAAGAACCGGAGCAATGGAGGTGCGGCCGGAGATGGTGGCGGAGGTGCGGCCGGGGGGGGGGGGGGGGGGGCGGAGGTGCCGCTTAGGGGTGGGGGACAGAGGTGCGGCGGAGAGGGTAGTGATGGACGAAGGTGATATGGTGGTAGGAAGGAAATCAATGGAGGAAGAATAATAGAATAATAAGAATATGGTGCAAATAAGGGATAGGAATAATTCCTCAAAATGATTACCTAATTATTAACATCAGTATTTCGTCCCTGAATTCAGATGCATCCAACGACAGCTTACATCTCCACCGAATACGTTTGCTCAAGTTAACTTTTACTACGGCCAAGACAAAGTTCAAACTGGTTAGTAGGTCCCTTTGTACGATATTTATATACTTAATTTCTTAACTCAAGCCCAAAAAAAAAAAAAAAACGAATTTTGGAATATGCTACTTAGATTTTCTTATTGCCTGAATAGGATCATCCAACTCTCTTATCATGATTCAAAACAATAGAATTATGTAAACTTCCATGAAAAAAGTACCATGCAATAGCGGATTACTTTTATAGAAAAGCTGTCCTACAAATCCTTACTAATACCACAAACTTGTATACTCCACTAATCCACCAACAAATATAATTATTTACATTAATGGTCCCTTTTGAAAGCATTCACTAACTGTACCAATGCAGTGTAGGACGCTCCGTCCTCCGCCAGTGCCCGGTTTGCCGCCTCTTTGACCGCCGCTGCTTTCTCTCTGAGCTCCCGTCCTTCGTTGGATTCCATGAGCCACTTGATCTTTTTCAAAACCTCGTCAGCAGTCACAACTTCCTTGTCGTAGCCTTCGACTGCAACAGCCAACTTCATCTCCTCCTCCAAGAACACCTTGTTCATCCACTGCTCAGCACGCAAAGGCCATGCCACCATCGGAACGCCAGCTGTTACTGCTTCCAACATCGAGTTCCACCCGCAATGTGTTACGAAACCTCCCACGGACTTGTGCTTAAGTACCTCCGCCTGTGGAGCCCATGACTTGACCACGAAACCTCGATCGCTTGTCCGTTCTAAGAATCCTTCGGGCAACAATGTGTTGGGGTCCTCCTCTGGCAACTTTTCAAATCGTTTCTCTGGGTTTGGCGGGGAACGAACAACCCATAAGAACCTTTGCCCACTGTTTTCTAAACCAACTGCAATCTCCTTGATTTGCTTGGCGGATAACCGGCCAATGCTGCCAAAGCAGAGAAAGACCACGCTCGATTTCGGTTGTTTATCGAGCCATAAGAGACACTCTCTACCTCCATGCTTCTCATCTGACTTTATCAGCGGGCCGATACAGTAGACATGCGGAGTCGGGCGACCGGGTGGAACGCATTTGCCGGCATTTATAGCCTCGACAGCACTTGATTCAAGGGATGCAAAAGTGTTTATTATAATTCCGTTGTAGTCCGGCAGTCTTTCGGACATGGTTAAGAAACTCTCGTATGCCTTGTCGCTGCGATCGAGCATAGGTAGCGGCATGTGATTTGCTGGCAGCGGAGGAATCCCTGGTATTAGCAAAGGCTCGTCTCCGAGCTCCCTAAAGCTCTTTGAAGAACTGCCGTGAAGGACCGGTGTGTGAAGAAAAGCAGCAAGGACTCCTGCCCCGCAGGTGAAGAAAAGGTAAGAAGGAATCTTCAACTCGCCTGCGACATCCAAAGCGCAGGAACAAAAGAAATCAAGTACAAGAGCACGCGGTGATGCGGAGAGCAAAAAGGAGCGCAGACCAGGGTTAGAGAGCTCAAGGACCTCAAAAGTTAGTGTCTCATGATGAGGTGATTTGTTGCCAGGTGGAAGCGTTACGGGCGGGAGGCGGTGGAAGGATAGGGACGGATTGGCAGCTGAAATACCGGCAAGAAATTCCGCTGTCGCACCCGTGTTGTATGGGGGCTCGACGATCGGGATTGTGACAGAGAGGCCGTGGCGTATGAGCAGCATGCCGAGCTCGATCATGGAGACGAGGTGGCCCATTCCCACTGACGGGTAGAGAACCACGAGGTTATTGTCCGTATCGTCAGTGGGGAAGCCGGTCATCTCAGTTCTGTTGGAATTACACACCTTGTGCCATGGAAACTCCAAGAGATCAGAGATGACAATATGCAGCAGAATGATGTCTCTTCTTCTTTGGTTTCTTCAGCACTTCCGGTGATCCGATTGCTTGATCCAATCTTCAAGTATCAACAGTTTTTGCCTACTAGATGTATTCTCTTTTTCCCTTGTACAGAAAATACTTGGCTCTTCTCTCTCTTGAGTGGTGGATGAAAGGATGGGATCACATATACTGAACCTTACCACCAGAGAAAGGGACCAACCTATTTATATATCCTTATATGTCTCTGCCCATCAAGAGACACATATGAGTCCAATGGATGGGAACACTCATAATAATAATTAATATTGTCACACTAAATATACATGTCAGTTTATATCCTGTTGAGTGATATTGACTAATCTTTTAATTAACAACTTAAGTTGATCACACTTAGGTTAGACTTGAGTTTGATCAGAACTCAATTCTAACATTCTCCCACTTGATCAACTGTGGGTAAGAAATAGCAATCAAGCTTAAGATTATATAACTTAATGGTACCAATTTGCTTTAAAAAAAAAATCACTCAAACTTACATGTAAAACTTTATGCTAAATTATAAAGTATTAGTAACAAGAGTCATGGCAGTTGAAACTTCCAAATAATAAGCACAACCTTCCAAGCACCACTATACTACTAATTAATTTATAAGAAGCACTCTACGTGACAATAAACTTTATGAATAAATGACCTCAATTTTATTCAATGGTCCAAAAACTAAAATGAGAATCGCTTCATTGAAATACTGTAGGTGATCACAAGTTTACATATATACAGTGCTATATACAAGATACATATCACTACACAGAAAATAAATTGTCGAGACCCATATTCTTTACATGTACAGAGTATAACCCTGGTGCTAGCCCTTTAGTAAGTGGGTCTGCTAACATATTCTATGTCCCAATGTGATTTATAAGCACTATCTGATTCTCTACTCTCTCATTAACAACATAAAGCTTTAAATCCAAATATCTACAAGAAGATGAGCTTTTGTTGTTATTAGCAAAACAAACTGCAGGCTAATTATCACAATAAATCTGAATTGGTCTCTCAATAGAGTCCATAACTTTAAGATTTGTGATAAAATTCTTTAACCAGATTGCATGTGAGGTAGCCTCGAGACAAGCATAAAGTTCAGCTTCCATCGTTGATGAAGCAGTGACCTTCTGTTTTATGCTTCTCCATGTAATAGCACCCCCCGCGAGCAGAAAAATAACACCAGTGGTGGATTTTCTACTATCAGGGCACCCTCCAAAATCTGCATCAGCAAATCCAAGTATCTCGAGATTGTCTGATCTTCTATACATGAGCATATAATCCTTTGTTCCTTGCAAATATCGCAATACCTTTTTGACTCTTTTCCAATGCTCTATGCCCGGATTACTTTGAAACCGACTAAGCAATCCAACAACATAGGAAATATCCGGTCGAGTGCATATTTGTGCATAATGTAAGCTTCCAATAGCCGATGCATATGGAATACCATTCATCTGCCTTTTCTCAATTTCATTCTTTGGACATTGCTCGAAACTTACTTTATCACCTTTTAGTATAGGTGCAGGTCCCGGAGCACAATCTTTCATTCCAAACCTTTCAAGTACTTTTGTGATGTAAGATTTTTGTGAAAGACCAATAATTCCTTTAGATCTCTCACGGTGAATCTCGATGCCTAGCACAAATGCGGCTTCACCCATATCTTTCATCTCAAAATTTTGAGAAAGAAATTTCTTAGTCTCATGCAACAATCCCATATCATTACTGGCTAGTAGAATATCATCAACATAAAGAGCTAATATTATGAACTTACTCCCACTGATCTTCAAATATATACATCTATCAACTGTATTTGGAGTAAATCCAAATGATAGAATCACATTATTAAATTTGAAGAACCATTGACGGGAAGACTGTTTAAGTCCATAAATTGATTTTCTTAATCTACATGCCATCTGACTTTTGTCCGGAGATATGAAACCTTGAGGTTGAACCATATATACCTCTTCATCCAAATCTCCATTCAAAAATGCTGTTTTCACATCCATTTGATGTAACTCTAAATCAAAATGAGCTACAAGGGCCATAATAATTCTTAATGAGTCTTTTGAAGAAACCGGTGAAAAAGTCTCATTAAAATCAATCCCTTCTTTTTGAGTAAAACCTTTAGCAACAAGTCTTGCCTTATATCTTTCAATTTCGCCATTGGAATTTCTTTTGGTCTTAAATATCCATTTGGATCCAATAGGTTTTATTCCTTCCGGCAAATCAGCAAGGTCCCATACATGATTTTTAGCCATAGAGTCTAACTCTTCTTTCATGGCATTAAACCATTTTGTTGCATTCTCACTTTGCATGGCTTGTGAATATGAAATGGGATCGTCAATATTTTCAGATTCTTGATTTGGCTCTTGAAGATAAACCACGTAGTCATCAGAAATAGCAGATTTCTTTATTCTTGAGGACCGCCTAACCTTATCAACATCTTGAATATGTTGAGTTTTATCATCAATTTCCTTAATTGTTGGAGATTCTATAGTAATAGATTGTTCCTCATTATTAACATTTATATGAGGGACATTTTCACTAATTTCTGTTGGTGTCTCATTATTTTGATCTTCCTCAAAAATAACTTCACGAGATACACCACTCCCACTGAAATTGACATCCTCAATAAATCTTGCTTTTCCAGTTTCTACGATTTTTATAGTATGTCCCGGGCAATAAAATCTATAACCCTTCGATCTCTCCGGATAACAATAAAATAACCACTGGTTGTTCTTGGATCGAAAGCCTTTAAATGTGGATTGTACAGTTTAGCCTCAGCAGGACAATCCCATATGTGCATATAATACAATGACGGTTTCCTACTTGTCCACAACTCAAATGGAGTTTTAAGGACTGCTTTAGTAGGTACCTTATTAAGCACATGTACTGCTGTCTTTAAGGCTTCACTCCACAAATCCGTAGGAAGAGTTGAATGACAAAGCATTGCACGAACCATTTCTTTAAGCGTACGATTTCTTCTTTCAGCAACACCATTTTGATGAGGTGTGCCGGGCATTGTATATTGAGGTACAATACCTTCCTCTCGAAGAAACCTAGCAAATGGTCCTTCTCTTTGTCCTTTTTCTGTGAACCTTCCATAATATTCACCACCTCTATCCGAACAAACTACTTTAATCACTTTACCTAATTGTTTCTCCACTTCTAGTTTATAATCCTTAAAGGCTTGAAATACATCAGCTTTGTCAACTAATAAGTAGAGATACATATAACGTGAATAGTCATCAATAAAGGTTGCAAAATACTTTTCTCCAGTTACACATGGAGAAAAGGGTCCACAGATATCCGTGTGCACAATTTCAAGAAGACCACTACTTCTTTTGGCATTCTTTTTTGACGTGTATGTATGCTTTGCTTTTATGCAGTCAACACAAGTTCCAAAGTCATCAAAATTTAATTGTCCTAAGACTCCATCATTTATTAATCTTTGGATTCTTTCTTTAGAGATATGTCCTAATCTTCTATGCCAAAGAAGTGATGATTGATCATTAATATTTTCACGTTTATTTCCAATCATGTCATGCTGAACAACACAAGATACTTGATTTAAATACTTTATATTAAGTCTATATAAACCATCAGCTTCTAAGAATCCAGTACCAATTACAAGCGAGTTCAACAATATAGACAAACAAGAATTGCCACCCTGATAGCAAAAACCAAGTTTATCTAACCTAGACATAGATACAAGATTCCGACTATATGATGGTACATAGAAAGTATTTAACAAATCTAGTATATATCCATTTTCCATGACAATTCTGCATGTTCCAACTGCCTTTACACATGAAGCCATCTTATTGCCGGAAAAGATATTGCGTTCACGATCAGTTGGCTCTCGGTGGTTGAGGAAGCCCTGCATTGTATTAGCAATATGCACAGAGGCACCTGAGTCAAGCCACCAACTATATGTGGGAATATTAACCAAATTACATTCATATGAGACAAGAGATATACCTTTCTTTTCAAACCATTTTTTGTACTTCATGCAATCAATCTTCATATGGCCATTCTTCTTGCAAAAGAAACACTTAACAACCTTGCCTTTATTCTCAGAATTTTCCTTATTTCCAGAATGGGTTGTCTTTTGCTTTTTCCAAGTAGTCCATTTTCCTTTACCAGCATGGTGAGTAGCCATATGTGCACTCTGCACCTTCTCACCCTTGATCCTCTCCTCTTCTTGAACGCACATAGAGAGCAAGTCATTAATTGACCATTTCTCCTTTTGCGTGTTGTAGGAGACCTTAAATAGACCAAATTCAGATGGCAAGGAATTCAATATGAAGTGTACCAAGAAAGTTTCTGAAATGGTAAACTCCATATCATTCAACTGGGATGCAATATCTCTCATTTCCATTATGTGTTCACGGATGCTTCCGTTGCCCGAGTACTTCATAGAAGCCAATTTTGACATTAGGATGCTTGCTTTCGTTTTGTCAGAACTTATGAACTGATCCTCAATGGCTTTCATGAATTCTTTAGCCGTGTTACTGGCAGGGATGGATCCCCTAATATGCTTAGCCACATGAGCTTGCATGAGCAAGAGACTAAGCCTGTTAGATTTTTCCCATTTTTCATAAGCAGCCAAAACATTTGCATCAGTCACATCTTCAGCCGGTTTAGCCGGTGCATTTTCACGAAAAGCAATGTCCAAATCCATGCACCCTAATGTAAACATGATTCTTTCTTTCCATTCAGTAAAGTTTGACCCATTAAGGTATGGAATTTTCGTTCCATTTTCAAGAAAAGCAGGTGAATTGAAAACTGCAAGGTAAATAATAAAAAAAATGCTCACTGTAAGATCATATGAACTTAATTTAGATAGTAAACCTTGAGGCCCTTTATGATTCACTTCTACAAGTATAGCAACAAAATACTGGACTCTCCTTTGGGCGAGTTAAGTAATTTCATGACCATACTCAATTTTAAATTTCTTCTGTAAACACATCAAACAAAATATTTTAAACTCTCCTTTGGGCAAGTTTATTATATTTTAAAGATCATGCCAGAAATTTTCTCGATGGACTAGAAAGTTTTAATATATTAATGCATGTCAATGTTACATCTTTGGATATAATACATATCATGCCTAATATAAAAAATCCTTAGTATCACATCCTACCTAAAAATATTAAAATAATTCAACTTCCTTTGGGCAGTATAAATTATAGCATATGATTAGGTACAAGAACTAATTTGATCTTCCAGTAATGATTAATTTATATCTTCTTCATGATGAAATTGACACAATAATTAATATGAGCCATGACCTTTATCGAGATTATCACTCCCATTTCAACCTCTATATCATACATGACACATAAATTAAATTATGAAAATCCTGACATATAAAAAAAAAAAAACTTTGCACGATTCATAATATAGTTCAATTCTTCAAAATAATGTTTAGACTTAAGTATGAAAAACTTTCTTTGTCGTTATCAAATAGTTAATAAAGAAATTTGAAAAACTTTATTACTAACGACAAAATATTTAATTAAAATAAAAATCATACAAACTTGAAAGTGTCTTTTATCATGACCGAATTCATTATGGCCACGAACAGACGCCAAGGAAAAGTTTCAGATTATTTAAAAAATCATACACATAAAATTCACATGGCTAGATACTTGATGCCAAGACAAAATAGAACTTTGTGCATGATCTTAATCAAGAAAATTCATGAACTTTTCAAATATTTCAAAGACGTCAGTGAAACTTTAATGGCTATATTTATGAATCAGATGCCTTTCACGAACAGACGCCTTTAATAAACTTTATAAAATACAACGTCTATACAGTATCAGAATTTCAAAGAACTGATTAACAAGAATATCTTAATGTCATGACAAAAACTTTTACCGAACAAAATATGATTTACAAAGAGGTTGAAATTGACAGAAACGGAGCGAATGAAAATCTCGTTGATGGCTCTGATACCAAATAATGTTGGAATTACACACCTTGTGCCATGGAAACTCCAAGAGATCAGAGATGACAATATGCAGTAGAATGATGTCTCTTCTTCTTTGGTTTCTTCAGCACTTCCGGTGATCCGATTGCTTGATCCAATCTTCAAGTATCAACAGTTTTTGCCTACTAGATGTATTCTCTTTTTCCCTTGTACAGAAAATACTTGGCTCTTCTCTCTCTTGAGTGGTGGATGAAAGGATGGGATCACATATACTGAACCTTACCACCAGAGAAAGGGACCAACCTATTTATATATCCTTATATGTCTCTGCCCATCAAGAGACACATATGAGTCCAATGGATGGGAACACTCATAATAATAATTAATATTGTCACACTAAATATACATGTCAGTTTATATCCTGTTGAGTGATATTGACTAATCTTTTAATTAACAACTTAAGTTGATCACACTTAGGTTAGACTTGAGTTTGATCAGAACTCAATTCTAACAAGTTCCGCCTGAGGCCATTTGAGATGTACTAATTTATCAAGTGTCTGCAAGTAATGGGCTATGCTTGGACGGCACTCTTAATTGGTGACACTGACACTGATGAACTATTTAATTATGGTGGATGGAGAATTAATTGACTCGATCAGTACAGTACAGGTGATATTTATAATGGATTTCTGAATATAAGAATTGGTTCTGGTGGCTTCGAGTATGTGTTTAATGCACATGCGGAATTTTGATATAAAATTGAGGATTTTTTCTGACTATGAATGAAGGCAAAGAAAGAAAAGATGCTCGGTTTATGCTGTGGATGAAATCAAGACACTTGATGCAGAGCTGGTAAGTGGGCAGTGGCAACATACTGAGGAGGGACCATTCACAATGCTTACACGGATAATCGTGACAATAGCTACTTTTAAAAATTTGTAAGAATCCATAAATAATCTTAAAAATGAATGGATGTATTAGTTAAGTTATAAATTGATAGTGTTTCAAATTGGTATCAACCCTCGGAGCACAATAACAGAGATCTGCGATTTTGATTTTAGTCGATTTGAACATTGTTTGATGCCTTACCAAAATTTTGTATATTTTTTAACGGTTATAATTTAACGGATCTTTACAGAGATATCAAGTATCACTCAAATTAATATAATCGGAAACATAATCAATCTATAAGGTGAGTAATACTTGCGTAAACTTTTTTTTTTCTATATTTAAGATTTTTATGAATTTTGGACATTGATACCTTTTAAGTCGTGAGACATTGATTTATAGCACTTTGGACCATCCTTAAAAACTATCTATTATTATCAAAGATGCCATCTACCTAATTTGCAAAATGAAAGTAGAATTAATACGTATGTTCTTGTTGAACGAATAAACATTGACATAATAAATTATACAAATCTTTGTTTTTTTTTTTTTTTTTTTTGGAGGAGAACAAGAAGTATACAAATTCAAACGCAATTGCTTTATCAAGATTTGGTACTGGTATGGTTATGTGTTAGAAAATTTACTGTTCGAATCAAGACAAGAACCGACAAATTCAGATCAAGTATAGATATACCACAGCAGAAGCAGATCGATCGCAACGGTTCCTTTCATGTTAGATTCCTAAGTCTTCTCCTCAGTCCGTGCCTTCGAATCCAGAAGCAAATCGCTTGGCAGAAGCACACCACGGTATCAAACCGAGCATGCAACACTATTCCACAACCTAAGTGTTTCACTCGTGATTCTCACTTACTCGGTGTTTTTCTCTCTCTCTAATGGCTATAGACAGTCTCCAGAATGTCTCACTCACTCACTGAAGAAGGCACACCATCTATTTAAAGAGAGACACGAACTGGTCACCAAATAGTGTGTCCTTTCGTGCAAATAATATCAAAAACAATCTGCCCATATTTCAGTCCGAAATATGGCTCTGTTTTGACAGACAAAATTTCGGTTTGAACAGAAAAATTTCGGTCCAAAATTTTGCACTGATTTGAAAATTTTCGGTCCGAACAAAACAAGTTCGGTCCGAAATGTTTCTCTCAACATTATTTCAACATTATGGGTATCGGTTGGCAGCTTGCTATATCTGATGCTTGGACGAGATTTAATTGGCCATTCGAATCAGAACAACAATTTCAGGTGGTGGTACATATATAGGGACCCATAAATTAAAGAGGCTATGCAGTGCAGTCAGAATCACAAAAATATACATATTAAAAAAAAAAAAGAAAAAAAAAATCAAATTTGAGCGAGCATATACGTTTTTTGGTATTATTCAACCCGTTACAAATTAATTATTTCTCAAGTAAAACGTGAAAATTATGCAAATATGGAATCTTGCAATAAATTATTCCCTCTTAAAATTTAAAAAGGACAAGGACTTTAATTAGCAGTGGTTAATGAATCAGCATCCCTGATCCCTCTACATTGTTTCGGTGAATAATTGAATAGATAATACACACAAAATTGGCGGAACCAGCTTTTGATTTAGTGGCTAAGGACAACTAGACCCGGATTGAAGATTTTTTATAGACATTTAAATTTGAATGGCTTGACCCATCTTTAACTCAAAAAAAACACACACAAAATTGTTGAAAATTATTTCTACATTACGGAAGCCAAATGGTTTATTCAAGTTCACATTGCAAACATTTCATTTTGTCTTTAAGAATTGTTGTATGACAGAATACTACGTAGACATTATGTAATGGACACAAAATCAACTAATTTTAGTTTCAACGCAAAAGCTACATAATTACAACTTGAATTTTACTCTAATACTCCTACCAAAAAAAATTATTTTCGATCTGACAATTATAGATAAATATTATCTATTATGAGATTCATCTGTAAGATAAAATATTATCTATTATGAGGTTCATCTGTAACCGATAAAATTATCTGGGTGTGAGTATAGAAGTAACGTCCTTATAACTTTTATGGATCTGAACATGCCATTAAGGTTGATTTTCAATCTGATCATCAACGAATTCTGGCCGGCCATTGCATGATATGGACAACTATACGCCTAATAAGATTAAGGAGTAGATGCGTCCGATTCCGCTGTTATCCTAACCGAGGATAACAGGGCCATGCTTTTCCGCTCGGCATAGTCGGATCACACCGAACGGTTCAGATTTAGTGCAAAAGTTCGGTTTTTAAAGTTAAAAAGAGTTTTGCCGAACAGATCTCATCCGTCCATTTTCATCTGACGGTACCGAGCAGAAAAGTAGGGCTCTGTTATCCTCGGTAAGGATAACAGCGGAATCGGACGCTGGAGTAGATAGAAAGTAAAGATAGAAATTAGGTTAGCCGTTAGCCAACACGAGAAAATAAAACGCTTGCATCCAGTGTACCTTGACGAATGACGAGCATTTGTCGTCCGACTTACTAGAATTTTCTCTCAGAAGAAGATGATAATGGTCTTTTCCAATCAGTTAAGTAGTTAAATCTTGTTTGGATCTTGTTTACAAGTGGGATAGCTATAGCCCGGATAGGTCCTTTTATTTGGGTTTTTGGATATATTTCGAAAAGAGTTAAGCCCAATAATTTGAAAGCAAATGATCCTTTCATCCCTTTGATGCATCCAACAAGTACTACCACTGCTTACAGCTTTACATGTAGAAGCGGCAAAATCTGACCCGACCCGAAAAATCCGTCCGACCCATGTTTCAAGGAAAAGTCAAACTGACATGACCCCGACCCGACCCGACCCGACCCGACGCGTGTTTCAGAGAATTTAAAACTAGCCCGATCCGACTCGTGTTTCAGGGAAAGGTAAATTGACCCGAACCCGACCCGATACGAACCCGAACGACCCGAAACCCGATATGACCCCGGAATAGAGGTACAAAATTTGATCAGACCCAAAAAACCTGCCCGACCCGACCCGAACCGAACCGAAAATTGTCGGCAACCGTCAACCCGATACCCGACCCGACAATCTGCCACCTCTATTTACATGATCACATTACATCTCAAGCTCTCAACAGAAGCTATGTTTACTGTGGCCAAAATAAAGTTTAAAGCTGGTTAGTGGTCCCTTTATACTTCATTTCTTAATTAGGGTACTCTCTTAATTAATACAAGACGAAATAAGAAGAAAATCTAGTAACATGCCATTAAAAGATGTTCTCATTGCCAGATGGGATTAAATTGGTTCACCAAATACTCTTATCGTAAGTTCAAAACAATAGACTAATCACTTGAAAAAAAATTATTATGCAATGGCCGGTGACCATGTATAGAAAAGCTAATTCATACAAATAAATGTAAAATTGATACCACACACTTGTATACTCCGCTAATCCACCAATAACTATCACTTACACTAATCAATCAATTTTAAATTATTCACTAACTGAACCAATGCAGTGTACGACTCGCCATCCTCCGCTAACGCCCGGTTCACCGCCTCTTTACCCTCTGCTGCTCTCTCTCTAAGCTCCTGTCCATCAGATTCCATAAGCCACTTGATCTTTTTCGAAACCTCGTCAGCAGTTACCAATTCCTTATCATAACCTTCTACCGCAACTGCCAACTTCATTTCCTCCTCCAAGAACACCTTGTTCATCCACTGCTCGGCATACAAAGGCCATGCCACCATCGGCACTCCAGCTGTTACGGCCTCCAGCACCGAATTCCACCCGCAATGCGTCACGAACCCTCCCACTGACTTGTGGTTGAGTACCTCTGCTTGTGGGGCCCATGACTTGACCACGAAACCCTGATTGCTTGTCCGTTCTAAGAATCCTTCGGGCAACAATGTGTCGAGGTCCTCCTCTGACAACTTTCCGAATCTTTTTTCGGGGTTCGGTGGGGAACGAACAACCCATAAGAACCTTTGCCCACTGTTTTCTAAACCAATTGCAATTTCCTTGATTTGCTTGGCTGACAATCGGCCAATGCTGCCAAAGCAGAGAAAGACCACGCTTGATTTCGGTTGTTTATCGAGCCATAAGAGACACTCTCTACTTCCATGCTTCTCATCTGACTTTATCAGCGGGCCGATACAGTAGACATGCGGAGTTGGGCGACCGGGTGGAACGCATTTGCCAGTAGTAATAGCCTTGACAGCACGAGATTCAAGGGATGCAAAAGTGTTTATTATAATTCCGTTGTAGTCGGGCATTCTTTCAGACATAGTAACAAATTGCTCGTATGCCTTGTCATCTCGATCAAGCATAGGTAGTGGCATGTGATTTGCTGGCAGCGGAGGGATCCCTGGTATCGGCAAAAGCTCATATCCGAGCTCTCTAAAGCTCTTTGAAGAACTCCTGTGAAGGACCGGTATGTGAAGAAAAGCAGCAACGACTGATGCAGCTGAAGTAGAGAAAAAGTAACAAGGAATCTTCAACTCGCTTGCGACATCCTGAGCACAGCTACAAAATAAATCTATGATCAGAGCATGGGGTGCTGCAGTGAGCAAAAAGGAGCGCAGAGCCGGGTTTGAGAGCTGAAGGGTCTCAACCATTAGTGCCTCGTAATGAAGTGATGTGTTGGCAGAAAGCTTTACAGGCGGGAAGCGGTGGAAGGATAGAGACGGGTTGGCAGATGAAATACCGGCAAGAAATTCAGCTGTTGCTCCCATGTTGTACGGGGTCCACAATCGGGATTGTGACAGAGAGGCCGTGGCGTATGAGCAGCATGCCGAGCTTGATCATGGAGACGAGGTGGCCCCGGTGACGGGTAGAGAACCACAAGGTTGTTGCCATAATTATCGCTGTCAATGTTGGTCATAGCAGTGCTGCCTGAGGCCATTATTTTGAGAAGTACTACTGACTACTGATTGTCTGCGAGTAATGGTGGTGCCTGGAGGGGACTCTAAGTGCTATTTATGGTCAATGGAAAATTGATTCAGTATATATAGGTGATACCGTGATAGTAGTATTAATTTCTGAATATAAGCACATATGAAGTTCGAAATAAGTTGCTTCATGTATGCAAATATGCAATGCAGGAAATCCAGACACTTGATGCAGAGCTGGCAAGTGGTACCATATTTTTGTTGGTGACATAGGTAATGGATCATTTGCTGGGGTGGAGCCACAAATTAAATTGTGTATGGGTCCGATCTTAATACATAATATTTACGGAAGCATCATGCTTCCCCTAAAATAACTGGTCCGTACGTCCGTATGGTACAAATTGTAACAATTAAACCTAATTTGAAACTTTCAAATTATATGGATAGACAATCTATGGACACCAGGTAGCACTCTGATATTTATTGCTCTACTCTGTGCCAAAGGTCAAGCAAGTGACTAAAGTGAAGTTATAATAAGGTAGATGTACTGAAAGGTGTGGTTGGATTACCTCCTCATCAGGGAGAATAAATGCTTATACTTGTTGGGTAATGACAAATTTCTAAGTTTATAATTTTGGAGTGGCTATTATATAATTCTCTCTGGGTATTTTGGTCTCTGCTTCACATAAATTAAAAAAGAAGTGAAGTAGTCTTGTATAATTTTTTGATGTATGAGGCCAAATAATGCACGTAATTTATAAATATGGAGGACAAAATTGTTTAAATGTACTCATTTTTATGAATAAAATATAGTTCAATTATATATAAATTTACTTCACTTTCCACTAAACCAATTAATTGTTTTGCGCATCCTAGTTGTTATCTTGTTGAGGACCTCCTGGTACCAGTCTTTAATGGAGGCATAGAGGCATAGCTTGTTGGCAATCAGTCTTTAAATGTCCACCGACACCCCGTCTTGTAATTAGACTGGCGTGTAGTCCGGGTTTACCTTTTCAGATGTTAACTTAAAACTAATTTGTATGGTGAGATGTTTTTGTAAATTGTACATTTAACAGAAAAATGTTGTACTACGATTATATTTCTCCGCAAGTATGCATTACAAATTTATGATTTCATATCCTCTGTAGCGCTGCATTGTGTAGCGCAGGATGTAAACCGGTAGATCATCTCGAGATCTGTGCTGGCTCGAATCTCGAGATGATCTAACGGTTCATATCCTGCGCTACACAATGCAGCGCTACAGAGGACGAGCACTCCAAATTTTACAGTGAATGAATGAATTACAAAGATTGTAACAGCTACAATTATTTCATCGCTTTTGGGTATTTTTCGGAAATTGTTAAGCTCATATATTTGAAAACAAATAATCCCTTCGTCCCTGAATTCTGATGCATCCAGCAACAGCTTGACATCTCCACCGAATACGTTCTCAAGTTGATTTTTACTAGGCGAAAAGGAAGTTTAAACTGGTTAGTTGGTGCCTTTGTACAGTTATATACTTAATTTCTTAACTCAAGCCCAAAAGAAACAAATTTGGAATGTGTTACTTAAAATGGGATCCGAATCTGCTGCTTTTCTAAACAGAAAAGCAGACACTGCTTTTTCGATCGGATGGTCAGAATTGGTTGCTACACTGATCTCATAGTACTTCGGTTTTTACTGCACAGATCTTAAAATACTTCGGTGTTTCTCAACCGTCGAATCAAGAAAAGCAGACCTTGCTTTTCTGTTTAGAAAAGCAGCAGATCCGGATCCCTTAATGTTCTTATTGCCTGAATAGGATCACCAATCTCTCTTATCATGATTCAAAACAATAGAATTATTTACAGGGAAAAAGTATCATGCAATAGCCGATTAATTTTATAGAAAAGCTGTCCTACAAATCCTTAGTACTAATCAAAATGAGATTGGATTTTTTAATATGAAAGTTTTATTTTCCTCAAAGAAAGAACCTCGGTCATTGATTGTTTGTTTACTTAGATTGATCACTACCATTGACGTACGTTAATGTCTCGGTCCATTAAAAATTTATGACCCATATCAATTTCTCACAAAGGATAGGCTCTCAGCCCTTTCTTATTAGAAATAACAATTTCAGTCAAAAGTAAGGCGTTGGCTCTTTACTTGCAAATGTAAAATTGATACCACAAACTTGTATACTCCACTAATCCACCAATAAATATAATTAACTTACATTAAGGACCCCTTTTGAAAGCATTCACTAACTGAACTAATGCAGTGTAGGACTCGCCGTCCTCCGCCAGTGCCCGGGCCGCCGCCTCTTTGACCGCCGCTGCTCTCATTCTGAGCTCCCGTCCTTCGTCGGATTCCATCAGCCACTTGATCTTTGTCTCAATCTCATCAGCAACCACCAATTCCTTGTCGTAGCCTTCGACCGCAACAGCCAACTTCATCTCCTCCTCCAAGAACACCTTGTTCATCCACTGCTCGGCATACAAAGGCCATGCCACCATTGGCACACCGGCTGTTACCGCCTCCAGCACCGAATTCCACCCACAATGTGTCACGAACCCTCCCACAGACTTGTGGTTAAGTACCTCTGCCTGTGGAGCCCATGACTTGACAACAAAACCCCGATCACTTGTCCGCTTTAAGAAACCTTCTGGAAGAAGTATGTCAAGGTCGGGCTCTGGCAACTTTTCCCACCGTTTCTCGGGGTTCGGGTTCGGGGGGGTGCGAACAACCCATAAGAACCTCTGGCCACTGTTTTCTAAACCAATTGCAATCTCTTTGATTTGTTTAGCAGACAGCCGGCCAATGCTACCGAAGCAGAGAAAAATCACGCTTGATTTCGGTTGTTTATCAAGCCATAAGAGACACTCTCTGCCTCCATGCTTCTCATCTGACTTTATCAACGGGCCGATACAGTAGATTAGTGGAGTCGGGCGACCAGGTGGAATACATTTGCCGGTGGTTATAGCCTCGACAGCACGTGATTCAAGGGATACAAAAGTGTTCACTATAATTCCATCGTAGTATGGCATTCTGTCAGTTATGGTTACGAATTCATTGTAAGCCCTGTCGTCACGATCGAGTATAGATACCGGCATATGATTTGCTGGCAGTGGAGGAATTCCTGGTAATGACAAAGACTCATACCCGAGCTCTCTAAAGCTCTTTGAAAATCTCCGGTGTAGAATGGGGATCTGAAAAAAAGCGGCAAGGACCGATGTGCCGGAGGTAATGAAGAGGTAACAAGGAATCCGCAACTGTCGAGCGACATCCAAAGCACACGAACAGAAGAAATCTAGTACAAGAGCACGAGGCGATGTAGAGGACAAGAACGAATACAGGCCCGGATTAGAGAGCTCGAGGACCTCGAAAGTTAGAGTCTCATGATGAGGTGATTTTTTGCCAGAAGAGAGCTCGACAGGCGGCAGGTGGTGGAAGGAAATGGACGGGTGGGCAACAGAAATAGCAGTGAGGAACTCCTCTGTTGCACCAGCGTTGTATGGCGGATCGACAATCGGGATTGTGACAGAGAGGCCATGGCGTATGAGCAACTTGCCCAACTCGATCATGGAGACGAGGTGGCCCATGCCCGGTGACGGGTAGAGAACCACCAAGTTGTTGCCAGAACCATCGGCGGTGATTTCAGTCATAGCATCGCCGCCGCCGGAACTCATTTGTTGGTGCCAGAAGAGGATTGATTCAGTTCAACTTTTGACAGTGGATGGAAACTTGTATCAGTCAGTAGATTATACTTTCTTTTTCTGAATTAAAAATTGTGTTTGGTGGAAGGTGAATTGGAGTGTTGGTAACATATTTGTCAGCTGGGGACATATAATTAGCAGACTACTAACAGTGTCAAGGAAAGAAACATATATATGGCTGATCTCACTGATGATGACAATGGAGTTCCTTTCTGTTGCCTTGTTACCCTTAGACATTGACTAAGAGTTGACATCTATAGAAAACTTATGAGAAACATCCTGCGTCCATTGAAAAACAGTTCGTACATCCATAAACGTGTACGAAATGTAACAAATATATTCCGAAATGTAATAGATACATCTTTAAATGTAACCTATAGACACTATGGACAGCTTTTCTATAAACGCTAGGTATTACTCCAAATTATGTAACAATACTGATATATGGACACAAATTCTGAGGACACTGGATATGACCTTTTGAAAAAGGATTTCAAATCATCACTTAAGGAGGTGCAAATATGAATGTAAAATCAAGACGTTTTTTCTTGTCAAACAGGTGAGTGTTGACAGACAGTTCGATTGTTATCTGTTGGCAGCTTGTTATATTGGGCCAAATTTGGATAATTCAAATTAAATCCACAATTCAGGAGGAAGCATATAGAAGCCCAGTAGCCCATAATTTGAAGAGTTGAAGACTTGAAGGTATCGTACTAAATACCGGGATGTGATAATTATCCCACTTAAAAATCCCCTTATCTATTCCCAGTGTAATTTAAGTTAAAATTTTTTTAACATGTAACAAATATTTTTGATGGTCAAAATGTATATCCTTAATTATGCAAAAAAAAAATCATACATGCACGATGGAAGGAGAAATAGTAAAAAAATTCACTCAAAAATTGAGATAGTACAAAAGAAAATGAGAGAATATTAAGTAATTTAACTAGGAGATAAATAAAGGGGAAAGTTAAGGGGACAAAGATAATTTATCTTTGTTAATTTTTTTGCGCACTCAATATTGGACAACTTGTTAATTATTTTTGTTATCTGATCTTTTGCAGTTAAAATCTCGGCATGCTTTTTTGAGGATTGTGAATTGACAGACCACTTCAATTTTAACAGCACTGCACGTTAAATCTTACCTACAAAGTTCATTTTTCTTTTTGTGCCAGTACCCATCATGTGCTTAGTGCAAAGTGATATATAGCAAGGAAGATAAATTTATGTTATATTTTTAACAAGTGGTCTGTCATGCATCCAGTAAAAGTTAATTCGCCTACGCTAACAGGTTATAATTTGTCCCTTCTATATATTTGAATCGAGGAATGTACTACTATGTTATTGTAAGATCGAAAAAATATAAATGGAAGAAATTATCAAAAGGAAATAATAAATTGTACCTTCTAATAAACTTTGTCTCTCATAATTCCTTACTATAAAAAGCATATCAGGAAAAATGACATGAAAGGGCTATCCACCTCCATAAGCCGTTGATAATTTTTTTGGATAGATCAGAACCGTTGATTTACTTTAATTCCCGTGGACATTAATGTCTCAGCTCATTAATATTTAAGGCCCATTTCAATTTTCTCAATATAAGGCCCATTACATATTATCTTAAAAAATTATTATAAGAAATAACAATTTCAGCCCAAAGCAAGGCGTTAGCTCTTTACTAGTACGTATATATATATATATATATATATATATTCGACGATGTTATACAAATTTCACATCGTCTGACGCGCGTATATACTGGCACACATGAGAAACATATTTATTTGTTCAATCATGTATATATATACTGGCACAAGTAATTGAGGTACAAAAATGGTGGTCTATCTAAGAATGATTGATTTGTATTTGGTAATTCTTATACTGTAATCCATTTAATATTTAATTAAAGAGATAAATATAAGTTGCAATGCAATAAATTATAACCAATAATTTACGTTTTGTTATTTTTTAAATTATGTAAAATTTCTTGATTTAGTAGCACATTATAAAGGTTTTTGAATAATCTAATTATTTAATTATTTTTATTAAATATTATCTATTGTAATGCACGAACAAACGTACTAGTTTACCGTAACAAACTTTTACAATTCATTTAAATGAATAAAACACGTTTCTTATTTATTAAGGATATATATACACGTAATTCTAAAAATATACAAAATTTCCTATATATTCAACTTAAATTAAAAATAATGTAACATATCGACGTGGTCGACATACGGTTGTGAACATGTGATAAACCATAAAATTCAGGAGAGGCGGACTCCAACTCCAAGTCCAACATTCGAGTAGTCTTTAGTGATCATGATTTATACAGCGAGCTGCATGCGGTTGTATAATTCTGGACACACACACACACACACACTCATAATTTGTATGGTTCAATTAATTTTTTTTGGCTCGCGTTTGTTTGTTTGTCTGGTTGTCCCGAATTTTACGCGCCACAGACAATTCCAAATTTTCTATATATATGGGGGTCATGACAAATTCTTTTGGAGGTTACCGCGTTCGTATCTGCTGAGATCGTGGCCGATCTCAGGACCCTGCAATCCCTTAATCTCCTCCGTCCAATAAAACCAACGCTCCAGATTCTTTAATGTGATTCTGTGGTGAAAAGTCGCTGGCTCCCTCTCTGCCCGTCTAATAACCGTGCTGCTTCAACTGACCGCTGTATTTTTTATTCTCGGGAGATCCATTTATGGGAGGGAGAGGGGATAAAAAAAAATTCCTGAATTCTTTCTTGTTCTAGATGTTATATGTCTATCTTATTAGTTTTGTTTTGATTTAAAATATTGGTGGGATTTGGATATTGCATGTAGGCTGTAGTTACTAAGAGATTATAAAATCATGTTGTAATTTTTTTTATTAAGGAGTACAAGAAGAAAATTGCTAAAATTGCTAAGGCTTTTCAGAGTAAAATTTCAAATTTCCTTTCAACAATTCATTTTTCAAATTTCAATTTAGTTCGGTTTGATTTTTTTTTTCAGCTTGAGTTTGATTTAGGTTGGCTCGCAAATTTTTTCTTGATTTGATTCGGAATCGTTTCATAATAGCTCAATATAAAATAATTTGCACATATTTTAAACTATTTTGTCAAAATTATTTCTAAAAAACAATAATATACCAATTTTATTATTTAATTAGCAAAATATACTTATTTTATTGTTGAATTAATAAAATACAAAACTTTTTTAACCATATTATTATAAAATTAGCAAAAATACAGATAACTAATTTATATTATCGAAGAAGAAAAAATAATATACTTTAACTCTAATTATTTATGGTAATACAAAAAATAAATATAAAATTATAATAATTGAGCTCGTCTAGAGCTTAAAGCTTGATTCGAGCTAGTTCGGTTTGGTTAGCTCAAATTCAATTTAGCTCGAGTTCGGTTAAGCTCCAATTTGATTCGATTCAAGTTCGGTTTAGATCAAATTCAATTCGATTCGATTTGTTTATGACCCTACACTTTGAGTTTTGCAATTTTTATATTACATCCCTTGATACAACATTGTAAATATATCAAATAAAATTATGAATTACCGAGTCCAGGCTTTACATTTTTTTTTTTTGAAGTAGAGGGCGATTGCCAGTGCAGACTTTACATTACGTATGGTATAATAATAAAAAAAAGGCCACACAAAATGCCTCTCTTAAGTAATCTATTCATAAGAATTACATAGAAAAGAAGTATATAACTTAAGCCAAAAACTATACCACTTGTCAACCCGACCCGAGTTTTAGGGAAGTCAGACTGATTCAAACCCGACTTGACCTGTGTTTTAAGGAAAGTTAGACTAACCCGAACCGAACAAACCGAAACCCGAGACGACCCGGTAATAGAGGTGCAAAATCTGACCAGACCCGACCCGATCCGAAAAAATGTCGGCTGACGTCAACCTAATACCCGACCCGATCCGAAAAAATGCTGACAGGCGTCAATCCGATACCCAACCCGACTCGACATTTTAATTTAGTCAAACTGATCCGACTTGATCCGAACCCGACCCGACCTGACAATCTGCCACATCAAAAAATGAAGCGGTCAGTTGAGTTGAAGCAGCACAGTTTATTAGATGGTCAGTGAGAGAGCCAGCGACTTTCACCACAAGAGCACATTAATTAATCTGAGCCATTGGTTTTATTGTACGGAGCAGATTGATGTATGAGGAGGGATCCATTGACAATGCATATTTTGACAATCTTGACAATGGTCATATTTAAAAATTTGTAAAAAATCATAAAAAATCTTAAAAATAAAAAAAAGTTTATGGAAGTTATACTTAACTTATAGATTGATTATGTTTCCGATTATATTCAATTTAAGCGATATTTGATAGCTCCTTAATGATCTTTTAATTACAACCGTTAAAAAATGTACAAAATTTTGATAAGGCATCAAATGATGTTCAAATTGATTGAAATTTGAAACACTATCAATCTATAAGTTAAACAATGCATCCATAAAAAATTTTTCATTTTTAAGATTTTTTATGATTTTTTACAAATTTTTAAAGATGACCATTGTCAAGATTGTCAAAATATGTATTGTCAATGGATCCCTCCTCTTGATGTATTGCAGGGTCCTGAGATCGCTCACGATCTCAGCAGATACGGACGCGAGGTTACCCTTCTTTTATGCTTGTCAGTTGTCACATATGGGGGTCATGAGTCATGACTCATGATACTGATTACTGGCTATATACGGCATAGTCATAGTATGATAGTCCCATTTTGCTATGTTCTGTTCTGTTCTGTTTTTATTTAATATTTTTTTTGGATATGTTTTGTTTTTATTTACGTTTTATTTATTTATTATTATTATTTTAATAGGGTTTGAGAATGTAATCTATCGAACTCTTGAATCTTTATAAAGTATTTCCATCCATTTGAATCTGTGACTTTCTATATAGAGAACATTTATCTTTAGACTAAAGACTGATTCTTAAAGTGAAGTTTATTTTAGATGAAAACAAATACATATGTTTTATTGGTTTAAAACGTTCAATGCATTTATCCATTTTCTCTATAATTTAGTTATTTGTAAATACATATATTCGTTAAATTATTAATATATAAGATGTGCGCAGCTAGTAACACATACTTAACTTTAAATGTAAGTAATACCTCAATTAACTATAAATTAATAATATATTCGTTAAATTAAGTATTGGAGTAAAACTCAATAATATATAAGATGCTCTGTTTTTAGTGTTGTATTTCGACAAAATTGCAGTAAAATTTGCTAGTAGATTTTGATATAACTATGACCATGTAACACATAGAGCTAGACTATTATACTAACGTTAGTATTTCGGACCGAAATGCTAACGCCTCAAAATTGTTGTTATCGTGTCTGAATCACGATTTATGGTGCTCAAAATTATGTAGTTCACAGCGTCAGCCGTTGGATTGACTTGAGATTCACGGCAGAGCGGATCTTGAGACAATCCAACGGCTGATGCTGTGAACTGCACAATGCATTATACAGGATTGGAAGTTTCTCCAGGCACCTTTTTATCAGATTCCACCATGACCCAATTGAGACGTTAATTAATTGAAAGGCATTCTTAGTATCTTCTGGAGCTAAAATGTTAATGCATATCTAGTATTTCTATAACCAACATATATATAAACAGCCTTAATTTCATGTACTACGTACTTCAACGATTTGTTGTTTCCTAATTATTTGTACAAGATAGATATCCACTAATAATAAAAGCATATTAGAAAAAATGACATGAAAGGGCTATCTTCACATCTGAGCTGTTGATCATTTTCTTCGATAGATTAGAACCGTTAATGTACGTTAATGCCCTTTAGCGTTCTCAGCCCATTAAAATTAAGACCCATATAAATTATCTCAAATTAAGCCCCATTACATATTATCTTAAAAGTTTATTATAAGAAATAAGAAATAATAATTTCAGCCCAAAGCAAAGAATGGGCTTTTTGCTGGTTCATGCAAATATGTATATACATATGCCAGAAAATTAAGTAACCAAATATGTTTACCAGCAAAGCATGACTAATTAATACAATGAAATAAAAATACTTAATTAAACGTACAACTAATTAATTTGTAATTAACGATTATCCCGCCGGCGGCCGGCCGGACAAGCAACTAAAAAGCCAGCAGTTCTTGATCATCTTCCTTCACTGCCTTCAGAAACTTCATCAATGCCGAATGCGATGAACCGCCGTCCCGCCGCGCCTTCGCCGCCTGTTCCTTCATGGCCTCTATTCTTTCCCTAATCACTTTTCCTTCCTCCGAATCCATGATCAGTTTCACCTTGCTTTCCACCTCCTCGGCCGCCACGATATCCTTATCGTACCCTTTCATCTCGACGGCCACCCTCATCTCCTCGACCAAGAAGATCTTGTTCAGTCTCTGCTCGGCGAACAATGGCCAGCATATCATCGGGACTCCGGCTGCGGTTGCCTCTAGAATCGAGTTCCAACCGCAATGCGTCACAAATGCACTGACTGACTCGTGGTTCAGCACCTCCACTTGAGGTGCCCATTGTTTCACCACCATACCCCGGTGTTTCGTCCGGTCTGTAAAACCGTCGGGTAGAAGTTTGTTCAAGTCGGGTGCGGCTTGCGGATCGAGGTTTTTTAACGGGCTGTTCGCAGGCGGGGCGGGGGATCGTACAACCCACAAAAACCGCTGACCGCTCTTTTCTAATCCGACGGCGATTTCTTTCAGTTGCTGCTCTGAGTGCGCACCCATACTACCGAAGGAAAGAAACACGACGCTGTTTTTCGGTTGCGTATCCAGCCATAGTAGACACTCATGCCTTGCTTCTTCTTTCTTTTCGCTTCCGTTGATCAGCGGACCGATGCAGTAGATCGGAGGAGTGTACCGGCCAGGCGAACATAGCCCGGCTTTAAGTGCCTCCACGGCCTTTTTCTCCATCGATTCGAAAGTGTTCACCAATATGCCGTCGGATAGCACGAACCGCTCGAAATGGTAAACCATGGTCTTGTATTCAGTGCTATCCTTTTTAAGTAAAGGGTCTGGCAAATGCGAGGCCGGGATCGGAGGTAGACCCGGAAAATGCAGCAGCGAATCGCCCATTTCGCAAACGCTCTTATCAAGAGTTTTCTCCAGAGTCGGAAAATATATATCCAGCGCGAGATCATACGCACCGGAGGTGTAAAAGATGTACGGCGGTATGTCTACCAGCTGGGCGACATCGAGCGCGTACGTGCAGAAGAAATCCATCACAAGTGCACGGACAGAGCATGTTTCGGTCATGGACCGGAGAAGGTACGAGAGCGGAGTGTTCGCTTCCTTAATCTTCTCAAAAACAGCCTCAATCCCGTTCCCTTCGGGTCTGGCAGGAGGTATGACATGAAAAGAGATAGTAGGATTCGCGGCTGAGAGCCGAGAAAGGGTTTTCGCAGTGAAGCTCGATTCGTTCTTCGACAGTTCGACTATGACGACAGCGACCGAGACACCGTGCTTCGACAGTTGCTTTGCAAACTCCACCATGGGCATCAGGTGGCCCATGGCAATCCATGTATAGAGCACCACAGTGTCCTTCATTGCTGTGCAATTAAGTGGCCTTTGGAGTGTCAGACAGAATTGATTGTAGAAGTGATATGGCTGTGATGAGTTTTTTATAATGTGAGATATATATAGCCAAAGAAGTTGTGTTGTGGCGGCTAAACTGGCACCGAAATTTGGAATTGTTTCTAGAAACAATGAGCAGCACATCTTCTCCAGTTTAGTACGAATCTATACATTTTTTTTTTTTTTGAGTAAAAATAAGGGTCTGGCCCTTATTTTCGCAAATTTTATGAATAAAAAAAAATATTTATAGAGTCATTCCCAAGAGATCTGGGATTAAAGAGAAAAAAAAAATTGTGCACCTTAATTCTCCAACAAATTTGTAAAAGTAATTAATTACATAAATACCAGCTCTAAACACATTTGATTTTTCTTAATTATTGGATTAGATCAATTTGGAATGTAAAAAAATTTTCATTTTATAATTTTTTCCCCCTAAATATTGAATTTGGCATTTACAAATTAGTATATTCCACAATTTAGCAGTTTTGGGTATAGTACCAGAATTATCACAATACGTACCGCAGGTTGTATATATTCATTTACTTTTACTGAGCTAGAGAGTGCATAATTGTGGCTGTAAACATCTCCTTTGTGTCATTTCCAGTAAATCAATCCTCACTGAACTTTTTATACAAGATAAATTTAGAAGATTCTAATGGTTTCTTAGGTAAGAAATGTTTGACAATTGTCATGCCAGAGTCACCTACGCAATGACTGCCCATGAATGTTCTTTTGGTAATCCAATCTAACTGACAAAATAGAAACAGCTATATCTCTCTTGAGGCTTGAAGCGTGCACAAGATCACCACCAATCAACTGTTCCTAGATCAATTATTGTTTGTAGAAATTTGAGACCAACTTGGTCTTTTCCAACTGGAATGTTTCAGTGAATGGATTCGGGACTGTACTAAATGGGTGGATGAATTTATCTGTCTTAAAATAATTTGGTCTTTTCTAGGAATTGACACCCATGCAGTACTTCATGTCGGGTCGGGTCGGGTCGGATCGGATCGGGTTGGGTTCGGATTAATTTGACTGAGGGGATTTTCGGGTTATGGGTCGGGTCAATTCAGGTTGGGTGGGTTTCGGTTCAGCAATAGCCGGCTTTTATCGAGTCACAGGTCTGGTTAGGTCGGGTCGGATTTGGGGTTGAGCCGACCATTATTTCATTAGGTGGCGAGTTAGATCAGGTCAGGACAAGTTTCGGGTCATCTAGTCTGGGTGGCCTCAGATGTGCTCTCAGGTTGTATTATCTCATGTTATTTGATCGTTTTAAGTTGCAAGCTATCCCATTTTGGGTGAGATCATGTCAAATTTAAATTTGTTTATTTTTTTATTGTCTCAGCATTTGGGTCAAGTTGAGTTTCGGGTTTCATGTTTCTAATCAAGAGTTGTTGATCTTGTGTTTCGGGCTAGATTTGGGCTTGGATGGGTCCGGTTTCAAATTGCCTAATTGATGTTCATGTCAGTTTCGGGATGTCTCGGGTCGGACTTCAGATTGCCTAATTATTGTTCATATCGGGTTGGGTCGGGTCGGACTTCAGATCTATCTAGTCTCGGGTGGCCTAAGATGTGATCTAAGGTTGTGTTATCTCATGTTATTTGATTGTCTTTAAGTGTAAGCTATTCCATTGAGATTGTATCAAATTTCAAATAATCTAATTTCAGGTTGTCTCACGAATTGGGTCGGGCCGTGTTTTGATTTCTAATCTAGGGGTATCTCAGGTTTCGAGTTGGATTCGGGGGCTTTTGGGTTGCCTAATCGTTTTTTATATAGGGTTTCGAGTCAGGTTTGGATAAGTTGAACTTTCTAAGCAGTCAAGTTTGGGTTTGGATCGTATTGTGTTTGGATGATGGATTGGTCGGATCGGGTCGGGTTTTACCACTTATATGCAGTTGCACAAAGTTCCTTCATACGTTTTTTACTTTATTTTTCCCCCTTTTTTCACATTATTGAATAATGTTGATATATCTTTCACAATTTATAAAAATCAAGTAGGCAATTTGCTTGCCTCTTGTTCCTCAAAAAGGAAAAAAAACAAAAAATAGGCCGACATACCGCATACGGGTGGTGTTCAATTCTGTGGATTCTAGAAGCCAAGAGCTCTCCATAATTCAATTACAGCATTATTACCTTCGAACCTGATAAGTGATAAAATCAGTTATGGAATGAATGATGGCCCTCAATTTGGAGATAACGCGTCGCCATCTTAAGCAGGTTTTATCTTTCTTTTTTTCCCCTCTTCTTTTATTTTGATGTAGTATGAAAAAAAACATTTTTCTTTCCTACGTTACATTTTGATCTAGCATGCCAAAAAACATTTATCTAAGTTTGTAACAACATATTTTATAAACATTATCTAATTTAATTTCCTAAGAACACATTATTTAAACATTATCTAATTTAATTTTGTAACAACACATTTTGTAAACATTATCTAATTTAATTTTGTAACAACACATTTTGTAAAGGCCGTGCCTACATATTTCCGGGTGGTCACTGATCTTATAGAAAATTTTTTCTATTAGAGCAGGATTTCATATCACATTTGGTGAAAAACCTACGAAGAACCTATCATTGATAGAAAAAAAAATAATTTAGTCCAACATAATTAATATTTTCCTCTAAAACAAGCGTTTTAGATAAATAAATTCCTATTAGAAATTGGTAGTATTGTTTGCCAAACAGTGAATAGAATTTATTTCCTACAGACTTTCAATTCCTACACTAACCTGTCGGATTTGTGTCTACCGAACTGATCCTAAAAAATCTGTAACTATGCCTGTACAGCTTTTGCCGACAACATTACCAGTCAGCACTGAATCACTGATACGGCCGGCAATCAGCATTCCACCACCATTACCATGCATGTGATGAGCTTGTCTTTTACTAAATCCATTTTTTTGTGTGTGCATT
This sequence comes from Cyperus esculentus, assembly GCA_030179965.1. NCBI lineage: Eukaryota > Viridiplantae > Streptophyta > Magnoliopsida > Poales > Cyperaceae > Cyperus > Cyperus esculentus. Next base: position 1,289,806 of record JASGLE010000025.1, on the reverse strand, counting down.
AATCATACAATTAATTGTATTTCGCCTTCTAGAAGGTGGTCTTGCCCATTTCCACACAGTACCGAAACTTTATAGAAGTTTCAGAATATGGGCATCCACTTGTTTACATAATTATTAGAAAACTGATACGTAAGACATAACATACGTATGAAAAAAATATACCAAAAAGATAAAAATGTTACACACGCAAGATACCAAAAATGACAATAGAATTGATAGCTTCTTTCCTAATATTCATGCAAAATGTTTTGATACTTAAATTAACTCAATAAAATATTCAGCTTATTTATATAATATATGTGATCAGTACATTGTATAAAATAAGTTGCATAGTAAAATAAATAATGTGAATACATATATCTATTTAATATGAATACTAACACTGTTATTATCGATTTTGGTATCATTTTTTATATCTTTATAATATTTTTCTAATTATTATATCATTAGAAAATAACAGACATGAATTAAACGATCAGACTTCTAGCTGCATACAATTCCTTTATTATCCTTCCCCATTGAAGACCGTTTATGACATGTGTTATGTTTAGGAACAGTCCAATCCTGTCACCGAGACTACGGCCTAATGGTAGTAACATGGGCTCCCACCGTGGAGACTCGGGATCAAGTCCCAACAGGGGGTGGGCAGGGGATAATTGGGGGTTTGCCTACGGGCTTTGTTAAAAAAAAAAAAAAAAAAAACAGTCCAATCCTGATTTACTTGCCTAATTAGTGCCATGTCTGAGCCCACCCGGGTCCTCTCGCTAATCCAGTTTCGTTATTTTAGTGTTGATAGAAAATAAAATAAATCGGTCACCATGCATAATTGCATGCACTCATAAAGATCAGAAGGAAGCAAAATTATTTCCAAATTTAGAGCAGAACAAGTAATACATAAAAGAATATCGATCAACAGCCAAAAAGCCAATGAACTTAAAAATCAGCAATTACTTAAATTATCCATGATTTGAAAAATCAGAATTAATTAATTCTATATCTTAAACTAGAATTTTATGTGTATATATGCGTTGGGTGAAAATACTGAAACCTGAAATATTTTGACTGGATTGTGAACACGAGTGTAATATATATAATTCATAACTTTATTTAACTAGGAAGAAACCCGTCTGTTTGCGGGCGTTTCAAATTCTGAGCTCATGCTGTATAATACATATAATGTGCTTTTGGTTTTTAGCTAATTATTTACCATTCAAATTTCATCTTTACACTAAATTAACTCATTAAATTTTATAATATAAAGCATTAATTCCTCATTAATGTTTAGGGTTTAGTAGTCCTGCTTCAATTAAATTTTCTAATAGCACTTTATATATTATACAAGCACTATTAAATTTTCTAAATACAATAAAACAATTAATTATGCATTCTTCAAATAGTAGTCTTGCTTCAATTAACCCAAGATTAATTATGCAGAAATTAAATGGACTTTTGCCGTCTAATTAAAGTACGTCAACTAGAGGAGAAATTTAGTGTTCAAGTTGAAGATTCTTCTATGCTCGAAATCGAATATACCTGCAGCCACTACCTAAGAATCAATTTGTAATTGCTTATCTGAATTTCTTACCTTTCGTTTGCAAGTAAAGTGGATCCAATCATTAAAAAAGCGGATAAATAATGCATCATAATTTCTAAAGCCACCCAAAGCAAAACTAGCTAGCTAGTTCACCGAATTATTTCCTTTCATTATTGTCCGTTGGAATTCGTTGCATGTCAAAGAAATATGAATGAATGGCTAATATTATTAATTCAATAGAATAATAGATAGTCAAAAGATGAAAGACGAATAGAGGAAATTAAGGATGATAAAATGGGTGGTGGAGTGGACTCTTGAAATATATTTATTTTTTAATTTTGGTGATGTGGATGGATGGTCACCTATTCATTGAAAATTAAAAATGCTGCATATTTCTACGGTGCATCTGCATCCGGCTTGAACGAATTAATTAACTAATCAGGATATATATGGGCAAAAGTGGAGATCGGATAACCACAAAATTTGGTGACACTACTATTATTATGAAGCTTATAAATTCACAAAAAATCTTAAAAATAGAAAATAGTTAGCAAATATATTCATTTACTTATAGATTGATTGTGTTTCAAATTTCATTCAATTTGAGTGCTTTTTTTTTTGACATAGTGAATATATTCATCACCTCCTTCCCTTTCTTTTGGGAGGATTAAAAATACAAGTCCTTACATCCGAGTCAGTATTCAATTTGAGTGCTATTTGATACTTCATCAATAACCATGAAATTTAGACCGTTTAAATTATCATACAAACTTGATAGTTATTGATAAAGTATCAAATGACACTCAAATTGAATGAAATTTGAAACACAATCAATCTATAAGTAAATAAATATATTTGAGAAAGATTTTTCTATTTTTAAGATTTTTTTTAATTTATAAGCTTCTTATAGTAATAGTAGTGTCACCAAATTTTGTGGTTATCCGATCCCCACTCTATGGGCAGTATATACCAACTAGCTAGATGAAAACAAGGGCATTAATCTGAAACCAACTGTTTCCACCCAAAAAAAAAAAAAGATAACTACCAAAATTAAATGAATGATAAAATATAGGGGCAAAAGCATAAAAATGATATAAAAAAAATAATAAAATTCATAAATGACGAGTCAAAAGATGAGACTGCAAAAGAAATTAAAAGTAGGCCAAATTTTTAGTGTACCCATCAAAACTTATTAAATAGCCAATATAGCCATCTAACCACTCTAATAGCTCATATCTATATTACTATAAAAATGAGCTAAGGAATGGATCCTCCATTGATGGTTATATTCTAACTTGTAACTTAATCACCATCAAAATGTATCTTTCTTTCTTCTTTCCCCTTTTATTAAAAAAAAAATCCATTATTTAGCTTGTACAAATTTAAAGAGACCATTGTACCCTTCTTCTAAACCCAAGCTCCCTTGAATTTCTTGGTAGGCATAGATAAGAAAATAAACGCAATGGCTTTTCATATCCTACCAGAGTTAATTATTTGCTTTTGGATGCTTATTTTTTGTCAAAATTTTATGAGTTTGTATTACTTCCATGTTTTCATGTTTCATTGCTGAAATGGACATCCTTCTTAGTCGTATATAACATTCAAGTTCTATGTCTATATATACTTGAAGATGAATTCTAGCACCATCATGTATGATAGAGAAGAGAAATTGTTGAGATTTTGCTAGTGGATTTTTGTGTGTGTTTGTGTGTAGAAGGAAGAGAGGAAGAAGAGAGGAGAAGGGGGCAGAATTTTTGTGGGAAGAAGAAGCACTCCCAATTTTCTATTTTCTAATATTTATTTGATCTTTTACAAATTTACGAATTAGACCCTACAAATACAAATAATTACAAACAATAATGGAAAACATAAAAACAAAAGAGGAATGAGTAGGGACTCCAACAATCCTCCTCCTCCCGACTCATGGAGCGTGTCCGCCTACCAAACCCGCCTTCTTACAACAAGCTTCAAGCTTCAACGGCGGTACCGGCTTCGTCAACATATCCGAACAATTTTCACTCGTGTGGATTTTCTCCAACGCCAATTCCTTATTCTCAAGCACATCTCGAATCCAATGACACCTCAAATCGATATGCTTGGAACGAGAGTGAAACATCGGATTTTTACTTAAGTGAATTGCACTTTGACTATCACAAAATAAAACATACCGTTCTTGCCGAATACCCAACTCGTGCAAGAATTTCTTCATCCAAATGACTTCTTTGCACGCTTCCGTAACGGCTATGTACTCGGCTTCGGTTGTTGAGAGTGCAACACACTTTTGCAATTTAGATTGCCATGACACAGCCCCGTTTCCAAAACAAACCAAATAACCGGATGTAGACTTCCTTGAGTCTACGTCACCGGCCCAAACGGCATCTGTATATGCCTCCAACACCGGTTCGGTTGTGCTACCAAAACAAATGCAATGCTTACTTGTACCTCGCAAGTATCTTAGAATCCACTTAGTGGCATTCCAATGTGCCTTACCCGGATTCGAGAGAAAGCGACTAACCACGCCAACGGCATGAGCTATGTCCGGTCTCGTGCACACCATTGCATACATTAACGAGCCTACAACCGAGGCATATGGCACATTCTTCATCTCCTCCTTCTCCTTGTCATCCTTCGGACAACTATCATGAGACAATTTAAAATGGCTCGCAAGGGGAGTGGTTACCGGTTTACAATTTGCTATGTTGAATCTTTCAAGTACCTTCTCAATGTACTTTTCTTGTGACAACCAAATTTTCCGATCTTTCCGGTTTCTAGTGATTCTCATTCCAAGAATTTGCTTGGCCGCACCCAAATCTTTCATAACAAATTCACTACCAAGTCTCTCTTTCAATGCTCTAATTTTTCGCAAATCACTACCGATGACCAACATGTCATCGACATAGAGCAAGAGAATAATAAAATCACCGCTAGAATACCGTTTCACAAAAACACAATTGTCGGAATTAGTTTTCACGAAATTGTTGTCACTCATAAAAGATTCAAACCTTTTGTACCAATTTCGTGGCGCTTGCTTCAAGCCATAGAGGCTCCTCCTCAACTTGCACACTAAGTGCTCTTGTACTTCCGCCACGAATCCTTCGGGTTGCTCCATATAGAGCTCCTCCTCCAAATCACCATGGAGGAATGCGGTTTTGACGTCTAGTTGTTCAATCTCCAAATCCAAACTAGCGGCCAAACCGAGCATAACCCGGATAGAGGATATCTTCACAACGGGAGAGAAAATTTCATCAAAATCAACTCCCTTCTTTTGATCAAATCCCTTCACTACCAACCGAGCCTTGTATCTCGGCTTTCCTTCTTGACCCTCCGATTTTACCCGATATACCCATTTAGTTTTTAGCACATTTTTGCCCTTCGGCAATTCCACCAAATCAAAAGTGTTGTTCTCATGCAAGGATTTCATCTCCTCTTGCATGGCTTCCATCCACTTATTTTTGTGCTCCGATTCAATTGCTTGATCAAAGCATTCGGGCTCACCATCATCTACTAACAAAATAAAATCATTGGTAGAGTACCTTGTGTTGGCCCGCCTTTCTCGGGTTGACCTCCTCACCTCTTGTGGTTGAGGATCCACACTCGAAGAGGTTTCGGCTTGAGGTTCATTCACCTCTTGAGAGTCATTGGTTTCGGTTGGTTGATTCGGGTTTGGTTGAGTTGTTTGGGAATTTGGGTTAGAGTTTGAGAGAGGAGTTAGATCAACAAGGTTCCTCGAAGAGGTTTCGGCTTTGTCGAGGTTTTGCGAATCACCAACGTGCTCTTGTTCAAAGAACACTACATCTTGACTTCTAACTACCTTCTTTTCAATCGGATCCCATAATCGGTACTCGAATTCACCATTCCTGTACCCCAAGAAAACACATTCTTTGGTCTTGCTATCGAGCTTTGACCTTTCATCTCTAGGAATGTGCACGAATGCTCTACAACCAAACACCCTAAGATGATCATAAGAAACATCTTTACCTTTCCAAATCGTTTCGGTATATCACCGTCCAACACATGTGAAGGGGAGCGATTGACCAAGTGGACCGCCGTGTTCAAGGCTTCACCCCAAAAGCCTTTCGAGAGTTTAGAATGAGAGAGCATACAACAAATTCTCTCACAAATGGTGCGGTTCATTCTCTCGGCTACACCGTTTTGTTGTGGGGTCTTTGAAACGGTTTTCTCAAGCTTGATACCGATGGTCTTGCAAAATGATTCGAATGGACCACGGTATTCTCCTCCGTTATCGGACCGGATGCACATCACCTTCTTTCCGATTTCTCGTTCCACTTCCACAACCCACTTCTTGAACACGTCCAAAACTTGATCTTTTGACTTCAACGGGTATACCCACAATTTCCTTGAGTGGTCATCCACAAAAGTCACAAAATAAAGTGCACCACCGATGCTTCTATCTCCCATAGAGCAAAGATCGGTGTGTACCAAATCCAACAAACTCGGTTTCTTACCATGTGGCGTTCTCTTGAAGGCGACACGGTGTTGCTTGCCCGCCAAACAATGGGTGCAAGAGGTGAGAGAGCTACCGTCACAAGGCACGAAATTCCTTTTAGCGAGAATTTCAATGCCTTTTTGGCTCATGTGACCCAACCGCAAATGCTACAAATCGGTCAAGCCATTTTCCAAAACATTCACCTCCCCACATACTTTAACTTGGGTTGCATAAAGCGAACCCGATTTCGTACCGCGAGCAATCACCAATTGTCCTCTCGACAATTTCCATTTGCCTCCAAAGAAGCTACTCTTGTACCCTTCGTCATCAAGGATACCAACCGAGATCAAATGAAGTCTCATATCCGGCACATGCCGAACATTTTTCAAAACAAGCTTGCTTCCCAAATTGGTCTCGACACAAATGTCTCCAATGCCAACAATTTTGCAAACTCCGTTATCTCCCAACCTTACAACACCACGTTCACCTTCCGTATAGGAAGTGAACAAGTCACGTTTGGATGTGACGTGGAAGGAAGCGGCGGAGTCTACGATCCAATTGGAGTCTTGACCAATATAATTCACAAAGCCTTCATTGTAGGCTATGAACACCTCTCCATCGGAAGCAAGGGCGGTGGTGTTTTCATTCTCACCATCACCGCCTCTCTCCTTAGATTGACTTCTATTAAAGCCATCATTCTTGGCTTTCAACTTCCGGCATTCAAATTTCATATGGCTGGGCTTCTTGCAATAATGACAAATGATCCCCTTTCTCGACTTCGATCTTCCCTTCGATTTATTTCGTTTGTCATCATTGTGAGGGTTTCTATGAGAACTCCTCCCCCGATTCTCGGTGACTAGAGCCGAAGACTCACCGGTGACACCCAACTCCTTACGCCTCAACTCCTCATTGAGCATACTATCCTTCACCATGGATAGTGTCATGTCACCGTTTGGAGCCGAATTACTCAAGGTCACCACCAAAGTTTCCCAACTATCGGGTAGAGAACTCAACAAAATCAAAGCTTGCAACTCCTCATCCAAAACCATTCTCATGGTTGACAAACGATTTACACAATCTTGGAAACGACTCAAGTGATCCGAGACCGAAGAACCTTCTTGGTACTTCATATTTACCAACTTCCGAATGAGAAACGCCTTGTTTTGAGCGGTCTTGCGCTCATACATACTCTCAAGTTTCTCCCACAAAACTTTGGCATCGGTTTCGGTTGAGATATGGTGGAACACGGAATCATCCACCCATTGTCTAATCAAGGCTATCGTCTTCCGATTAGACACTTTCCAAGCATCCTCCGAGGTTTCGGCAGGTTTGGTACCGATAAGCGGTCCGAAAGCATCCTTACAATACAGCAAATCCTCCATTCGAGACTTCCAAATACCATAGTTGGATGAGGTCAATTTAATCATGGTACCACTGCTACTACTTTCTTCCATCTCAATTTAACAAATACCCAACTAGCAAATCCCCAAATTGATCAAATCAAATCCCAAACCGGGCAACAAACAGTCAACAGAAATCAGCACAGCTTGCGTTATAACGCAACTCCAACTTCCGTTATAACGGAATAATTCAATTGCCTTTCAGAGGCTTTCCGTTATAACGCACCCCAACTTTCGTTGTAACGGAACAACTCCAAATGGTTCACCCAGATTGCGTTATAACGCAATACCACTTCCGTTATAACGAAACAATGCACTGACCTTCCAGAGAGCACCCGTTATAACGCAATACACCTTCTGTTATAACGGAACAGATTTCGGTACCAGTTTCAGAGGGTCTCAGCTTGCGTTATAACGGACCAAACAATGCGTTATAACAGAACAAAGATCTGACTAGGTTTTACCTCAGATCGCTGACGCCTTCGATCGTCGGAGCAGCGATCAACGACGACGCCCACCAAATCAGCACTCTACTGACCTCAGATCTGCTCAGCACCAACCAGATTTCGCAACTCACACCAAATCCCCAATCCACACGCGACTCGGCGAGACGCGGCGGAGCAAACTCGAGCGCCGGCGAAGTGACGGCAACGACAATGGGGCAGCGACGGTGGCAGCGAGCGGAACGAGCAGGACAGCGGCAGCAACGAGCAACAGTGACGGCGGCGAAGCTCCGGCGACGGCGGCGAACGGTGGCTCTGATACCAATTGTTGAGATTTTGCTAGTGGATTTTTGTGTGTGTTTGTGTGTAGAAGGAAGAGGGGAAGAAGAGAGGAGAAGGGGGCAGAATTTTTGTGGGGAGAAGAAGCACTCCCAATTTTCCATTTTCTAATATTTATTTGGTCTTTTACAAATTTACGAATTAGACCCTACAAATATAAATAATTACAAACAACAATGGAAAACATAAAAACAAAAGAGGAATGAGTAGGGACTCCAACAGAATTGGGACTATTTACTGGTTAACTGAGCTGGCTGGTCAGCTCTCGGCTGCTAGCTCTATTTTGGGTCCAGACAGATTCTGTGTGTCTCAGCAATTGCTGTAGCATCCAATCATCTCAGGTCAAGTTATCAACTTAAAAAAGTAAGGGTTGGATGATGCATTGGTGCCCCTGGCCCCTGGGGGGTGGGTCGTTGGATTTCGACTATATATATATAAGTTTAGTGTTTTATAATAGTAGCAGTCAAAACTGTGAATGGTCATACTTTGTTTTCTTTATCATTTTCAATAATTTCATTAGCAGTATATTTGTTTTTCAGAATGGTTACTTTAATCAATCTTCAACCTCAGTTCGATTGCTGTATGGGTAACCAAAAGTGTTTCTTTTTCCTAATTGTTTCTACATGATTAATTGCTTTTTTACCTTGTATTGTTGGTACATAATACATACACATACCTGTACCTTGCCTAGTCATGTGGTATCTAAGCTGGCATAGGAAGAGTTTTGAGGATCATTAATCATAGATGTCAATTGTCCATTTTTTTGGGGATGTTGAGCAAAAGTTTTGTCGGATAATCATGGGTTTAGGATGTTCTTGATACTTGAGGAACATCATAACGTTTAATCTAGTTCTGGAACATGAAATAATTGCTACAGCTCAGTAAACCAGTCAAAAGTAAAGAGGATTGGCACTTGGGGAGCATGTATGATAGAGAAGAGAACATAAGAGTCATACTTTATATACCGTGCCAAATTTGAATAGATATCTCTACTACAAATGAAGGACAAAAGAGTAATTTTGATATTTATAACACATAATTAGTGAGTTTAACAAATAAAAGGGATTAAAAAAAAGAAAGTGGTAATTTGATGGGGATATTAGTTATTTAGCAAGTTTTGATGGGTACACCAAAAAATTAGCCTTAAAAGTATGACGTTTTCCCTAGTGGTAAGTGGTAACACATTGACTTCTAAATCTTACTCATATATCCATGTGATCTTTCTTTTTTCTTCTTTTCATATCCTACAGGAATATTTTTGTGTAGTAAAAACTATTATTTTTATTATATATATAATATAAGGTACTTTGGAAAAAAAAAAATTTTCTGTTCGTCACATATAGATCTATATATATAGGATATGCAATTTTACTTAAATAAATTCCAATAATTTTTCGGAATAAAATATCAAAAGTAGTCATGGTTCAATGAGTACCAAGTCTTATCTATTTATCTTTTGGTGGCTGAAGTCAATAATTACTTGCCACAAATTTTATCTCACCAAAAGTTGGGTAACTTTCTCAGTGCAATGTGCAAACTATCAAATACTTTTGAGGTTACCAGTAAAGAGTACATGCGTTGGTTTGGACTGAAATTGTTTTTTTTATAATAAATTTTTAAGATAATATGTAATTTGCCTTTATATTAAGGAAAATTGATATGAGCCTATAATTTAATGAGCTGAGACATTAATGTCAACGGGCATTAACGAAAATCAACAATTCTGATCTATCCAAAAAAATGATCAACGGCTCAGGTTTCATGTCATTTTTTCAATATGCTTTTGTATATAGTAAGGATGTATATTTAAAGGGATGAATCATTTGATAATGGTCATTAGTTTTGCAAAAAAAAATTAAATAAAAAAAGCTATTATTTATCTTATTCTTATCTACCCCTGCACTTTATTCTAGAACTCCTCTTTTTACTTTTTGAGAATTTGCACGATTATTAACTCTCGATTGTTTTTGTTTTATCCGATCCTCTATATCGCATGCCTTGCTGTAAAATTATGAGCCGGGTATAGATTGTTTATCTTTGTGACCCGGTTCGATGTTTCGTGCACGAGATTAGCTTCAAAAACTATTTTTTGGTGAGCATTTTATGTGAGTAAGTTCAAAATTAGTTGTTTTTATGTTTGTTATACGGATGGTAGTACGAAAGAATTGTGCTATGGATTTCATCGTTTTGTCAGGAAATCTTTTAAATAAAAAAAATGTATATACAAAAAAAGTTTTGTTTTATACGGCGGCTGAGTTCCAACCGCGTTTTTTTTTTCTTTGTTGTTTTCTTAATTTTTGTTTAAAGAAAGTTTAAAAATCTTTTCTAATGAAAGAGTTGGGATCCATTAACAAGCTAACACACTAACACATATAACAAAAGAGTTGGGATCCATTAACAATGCTTATCTTGTCAATCTTGACAATGACAACTTAGTTTACTTAATTTTTTAGTCCTGGTGATTTGCCAATTAGTTAAATTCTTATTTAAATGAATACAATCTTGACATAATCAATAGTAAGTACGAGTATTTGAGAAGTAGAAATCTTCAAGTTTACATAATTAAGCATTATATGGAGTAAAACTACAGTGTTCTTAGGTTCACGGGAGCCTCCCGTGAACTTAACACAAAAAACGTATTAAACCATATCCAAATTTTGATTTATATAACTCAATAAATTCTTTATATCAAAATCATGTGGCATGAAAAAATTTTCCATTTTTAGAGATTTTTAAGTATTTATTTCGGAATTTTTTTAAAAGTTACATATAAAACATTGATTATTTTATTAATATTGTATGGTTGCTATTAAAAAATCCGAAATAAATACTTAAAAGTCTCCAAAAATGGAAATTTTTTGCATGCTATAAGATTTTGATATAAAGAATTTATTGAGCCATATAAATCAAAATTTGGTTTGATACGTTTTTGGTGTTAAGCTCACAGGAGAGAACATGGTAATTTTACTCGCATTATATGTGCACTTTAAGAATTATGTTTTTTATTAAGAGGAAAACTTCACACCAAGGAGATTCATGTTAAAGATCCCATTTCAGTGTCCGCACCAAAATTTTTATTGCACACTAGTTATTTTATTGTATAATTTTTGTTAACACACTATGCATCCCAAATGTTACACTTTAAAAAAGATAATTATTTCTTTGTTAAGCGAGCATATGCACTGGTTGAAAATGTTATATTAAATATTGTAACCGTTAACAAAGATATGTCAATTTATTAGTATATAATAAAAAGACATCTGAAATTATGAATAATTATCAAAAGAAAAAATATTACATATATCTATCTTATATATCAATATTTTTCTAATTTTAAACACAGTAACCGTTGAATATACAACATAACAAACAAAACTTTGCTTCTTAGATGCTAGTTACAAATGATTTGCATCCCTCCTAAAAATCTCCTGCCTTAAGGTAAAGTGCATCATAACACATAGACCGTTAGATCACTTCAAGATTCGTGTAGGCTCGAATCTCAAGGTAATCCAACGGTTCACATGCCACGCTGCACTTCACCTCAAGGCATAGGATGTGAGCGTCTTCAACTCACCACGAGTCAACTTGTCCTTTGGCACATGTTACATGTAATAACAGAGACAATTCTGATTAAATTTGTTATTTTGTGTGCATGTCGACCATGCCATGTCCCATGTGGTGTTGTGGGCCTTGTGGCCCCTGTTGAAAATGTTAATTAGCTATGTACAGTACTGCCTGCCGGTCCGTCTTGTACATTGTACTCAACTCAGTTGTAGGCTTGCAAGTTTGCCTACGGGCATGTTGCTAATAAAAAAAAAAAGTAGGCTTGCAAGTTGCAACAGCAAAATAAAATAAAACCAATAGTTGATAATAATATTACTGGTGATCCATTGATTTGGACTGGCAAAATATTTTCTCCTAACATGTTGCATTTCAAAGCTTTTAATAAATTCAAGTAGCACTAATGCAAATCAAGATACATACAATTTTTTTTTTTTTTTTTTTTGAGGAAACAAGATACATACATCTCTTACAAGTTACAACATTCCAAACAATTAAGAAAGCCATGAATATTCTCTCTTTTTTGGGAGAGTAATTACTAATTTGAGGCAAAGGAACTACATTCTTTCTGACAATCTTCTGACAGCTTACTGAGTTACGATCAATGCCTTACATTTTCCATCATGCCATCAATGAAACCTCTGAAAGCCTTCCATGATTGCCCACCTTCCATCACTGCCTCCATGGCCTTATCTCTAACCACAGCCATCTGATCTCTGAGCTCCTTCCCGCCCTTTGAATCCATCAGCCACCGGACCTTCGCCTCGACCTCGTCGGCATGTACCACACCCTTGTCGTACCCTTGGATCGACACGGCGACCTTTGCCTCCTCCACCAAGAACTTCCTGTTGATTCGCTGTTCGGCGTACAGCGGCCAGCATATCATTGGCACGCCAGCTGTGACGGCTTCAAGAATGGAGTTCCATCCGCAGTGCGTCACGAACCCGCCGAGTGCATCGTGCCGAAGCACCTCCACTTGCGGAGCGGAGGATTTCACGACCATGCCGCGAGATTTTGTTCGCTCCAGGAACCCTTTCGGCAGTAACTTGTGGAGATTTGGCTCTTCGAACATGTTTGTCGGGTGACGCACGACCCACAAGAACCTCTGGCAGCTGTTCTCGAGACCGGCGGCTATTTCCTGTAGCTGTTCTACAGGAAAAGTGCCGAGGCTACCGAAACAAAGAAACACCACGCTGTTCTTTGGTTGTTCATCAAGCCATGTGAGGCAGGGATGCCTTTCTTCCCCCTCTTTACCATTGCCGTGTCTGACAACCGGACCAATGCAGTAGACGGGCGGCATCGGGCCATCGGGCACACAGAGCTCGTCTTTGATTGCATTGACGGCTTTTCTCTCGAACCATTCGAACGTGTTGACAAGTATGCCGTCGGCAGTGGGAATTCTTTCAAAATGATATAGGAAGCCCTTGTATGTGCGATGGTTCCGGTCGAGCATCGACTCAGGCATATCGGATGCGACCATGGGCAAAGAGCCAGGGAAATGAAGAGGAGTCTCTCCCATGTCTTTCAGACTGGTGGTTGTGCTTCTGTGGAAAAATGGCCAGTGAAGGATAATGCAAAGGCCGACGGCAGGGGACGGTTGAAAGATGTACGCCGGTATTCGGAGCTGAGAAGCGACGTCAAGCACGTCCGTGCAGAAGAAATCGATGACAATGGCACGAACGGACGACAAACTACCAAGAAAGGAAAGAAGGCTTCCATTGTACAGACGTGACGTCTCGAGCATGAGCTCGACAAAGGCAGCATCAGACGGGATATCAACCGGAGGGAGCGTGTGGAAATCGATTGAAGGATTCGCCGACGCGATGCAGGCGATCGGGTTCTTGTTAGAGCCGGCCGTTTTCTCCGGCTGGTCGATTGTGACGATGGTAACCGAGAAGCCCTCACGAAGGAAGAGCTTCGCGAGTTCAACCATCGGTATGAGGTGGCCGACGCCCATGCCCGGGTACAGCACCACCGTTTCTTCTTCTTTCTCCATTTTTGGGGACATGGTATGCTTGGTGATTGATGGAGTATTTGAGCTGCAGAGTTGTGGCTGTAAATCAGAGGCTGGTGCACTTAAATAGTGTGCTTGTTCAGTAATCATGCCTTTTTCAAGTTTCAAATTAAATAGTAACAATGAAAAATTGAAAGAGTAAGAGCTTGTCCACCCTTTTTATTAATCCACCTGTCCACCGTATTTTCAATAAAAAAATATCATTTTTCAGTAAAACATTTATATCTTTCCGATCAATAGATATCGTTCTCTAGTGAACAGATATACTACGGTTTCCAACGAACACTAGCAGTAATGCGCGCTCCACCGCGCTTAATTAAATATTTTTGGCCACTACTGGTCTATTAATAACAACTCATATTAAAATATTGAGTTGAATATATAATCTTAAAAAGTTAGATTTGTAATAAATATTGTTATGTTCACAACATCAAGACCACCCAATGTATTAGCTCATTACATCAAGACTACTCAATTAAAATGAGCAAGACATAAAATTAGATAACCCAAAAGATTTTCTTTTTTTTTTTTTGAATTGGCAAAAAAAAAAAATTAAAAAAGGAAAAAAAATTGACTGTAGCCGATGTGACAATAACGGTATAAAAAATTTTGTTAAAAAAAAAATGTGTAAAAGGAAAAAAAATTTGGGAAAAAACAAAAAAATTATATATTTTAAAAAAAAATTTGTAAAAGGGAAAATAAATTTTACAAAAATGAAAAAAAAATTGTAAAAATTTGTTAAAAAAAATTTTGCCAAAAAAAAATTGTAAAAAAAAAAAGCATTGTAGCACTGACGGGGCAATTACTGTAGCGCAACAGTAATTGTTCCCGCGGTTTAGAGATATTAAGGATTTATGCTACTGTAGTAAGCATATAGATACACATGGTGTATCAAAACTGTGAAAATGATGGATGGGTGGTCTACAAATTAGGGGTGGACTGTACGTGTTTTTCAAATTGAAAATAATAATACAGCAGTACTAAAAAAATTAAATGTACGCTAATGCAATGGTGTAAGTAATAAATGCTAGAATATTAATTTAAAATTTGACAATTCAAATATAATTTTTTTTTTTTTGAAAACAAGGCATTAGCCCATTTCATTAAATAAAACCAACAATTGTCACAGCATAACATCATATCCATGAAACATTAAAGCTGATATCTAATTCAAATATAATAAAATGTTCTTTTTTTTTTACAGAGTACGTATCTAGTTTTTTTTTTTTTTTTGAGATAAAATATTCTTTTTTTTTTTTTTTTACAGAGAGTACGTATCTAGTTGAAACTGGATATTTCAAGTCATCACAAAATCAGAAAGATTACGAAGAACTTCTGCAGTTCAATTAATTGGACTGTATATAATTGAGTTGAATTATATGTATTCATATCTAAAAACCCTTTCAGATCATATTTGAGTTTTGAAAAAATTTTAGAAGTTCTTCAATCAACCAAATAAAATCTGTCAACAAAAACCCATTAGAAAACTAAAACATCAATCTTCTTAACAATACATCACATACTATCATATCATTTTTTTTTTTTACAATTGAAAAGATCTCTCCACCTATTCATTCAACTTCAGATCTCTCAAGAACTCCATGATTGCAACTGTTGACGACCCATTTTCAGCCATTGCTTCCTTAGCCCTCTCCTTGACACCCAACACGCGATCTTAAGCAGTTTGCCGCCTTCCGACTCCATCAGCCATCTCACTTTCGCCTCCACCTCCTCCGCTCGAACAAATCCTTCCTCGCTCTGTTTCACCGCCACTCCGACCGTGATCTCATCGGATATTAACACCTTATTCAACCCCTGCTCGGCAAACATCAGCCAACATATCATTGGCACTCCAGCTACTATGGCTTCCAGTGTCGAATTCCATCCGCAGTGGCTAACGAAAGCGCCGACTGAGGCATGGTTCAACACCTCCACCTGCGGTGCCCATGAATTGATAACGAGTCCACGGTTTTTTGTACGGTCGAGGAATCCTTCAGGAAGAACTGAATTTAGATTCGGATTGTCGGGTTGGGGCTCAAACATTTTGCTCTTGTCGTCTGTGCTTCTGACGACCCACAAGAACCGGTGTGAACTATTTTCCAATCCGATGGCAATTTCCCTGATTTGATCAACAGGAAAAGCAACGACACTACCGAAACATAAAAAGACCACACTTCCTTTCGGCTGCAAGTCGAGCCACGTGAGGCACATGTGTCTATCCTCAGCTCTTTTCACCTCGCAATTCGTCACCAATGGGCCGATACAATAAACGGGTGACATCTTGCGTCCCGGCAAACAAATCCCTTGCTTTAGTGCTTTCACGGCTCGCTCCTCCAACGACTCAAAACTATTTATGAGGATCCCGTTAGCTTCTGCTAATTGTGTGAACTTCTTGATACGTGTTTGATATATCTCGGAGTCACGATCTTGCAAAGTATAGGGTATGTCAGAAACTGGTACTGGAGGTACACCAGGAAAATCAAGGTATGCATTCCCCATGTCCTTGAAGGAGGTCTGAGTGATCGTGTGATAAACAGGTAGATGTACATAGATTGCCAGAACAGATGCGGAACACGGGAAGTGAACGTAAGCCGGAATACTGAGCTGACGGGCTACGTCTAGAGCATCAGTGCAGAACACATCAACCACAAGTGCTTTGATCGAGTTTTCACTACAGAGACAAGAAAGAAAGTCGTACAGATTTTTGTTATTCGCACAGATTGCATCGAACATGAGGACCATCGGGTGCCGACTCGGGTCCTCTTGAAGGACAGCCGGCAAATTTCGAAAAGAAATAAATCGGTATTCTTTGGAAATCTTGGGTATAAGATTTCTTTCCGAGCCGGTTTTGTTTGGCGGATCAGCTGTAACGACGGTTACGGCGAGGCCATGCCGGTGTAAGAGCACGGCTAATTGCGTCATTGGTATCAAGTGGCCGACTCCCATACCGGAGTATAGCACAACCCTCCCTTCACCCATTCCTTGTTGATTTAGCCTTGGTTAATTGTGCTGAAGACTGTTTAATTAATTACCAGTCAACTTGTGAAATGAAAAGAAAGCAAATTGCTGAGTACAACCTGCAAATTTGAAAAATGACAAAAAACAAAAAAAATAAAAATTATTTCTTGATCAATGACGCAAGAGCACTAACACTTGCACAATTTTAATATTATCCAGCTTTAATTTAGAGTAAAACTCACATTAGCTCGATTAAAGGATCTTTGTGTTGATAGGCTGATCAGCTGGAAGATTTTGAAGGCCAATATCCAGTATTTTGTCCTCTTTGCGATCTCTAGTGCATTTCTTTAAAATACACTTGCATTTCTTTGTTTAATTTATTTGCTCATTTTCAGTATTTAGTTTTGGGAAACATCTTGCGTCTATGAAATATTTCTATGGAATTACCATTATAGACATGGTGGGTCCCACCTGTCATATGATGGGTCCTAACTATCACACTCTGATTAAAATTCTATAGAAATATTGTATAGACGGTAGGTATGAACCTTTAGTTTTCAAATATAAGAAACAGTATATGACTGTGCTATCATAATTGGGTTGGATCCAAGGGAGAGCCACACCTGGGTTGGGCCATTAATATAGGCTTTGGGAGGCTTTATGAGGAGGGCTCATTAGAAACAGCTATTTTGAAATTCTTTGGATTTATAAAACTTACAGAAAGTTCTAAATGACTATTAGTATTTAGTAGTACAAATTAGTCAATTTTTTAGTTGAGTTCTCCAGGATTGAATTCTAGTGCATTGCAGAAGTTCTATATGACCATTAGTGGTTAGTCATTTTTAGTTGAGTTTTGATAGTTCTCAGCTGAAGTGGGCCGAGACTAGTACAAAGTAAAGGCTATAACAATCTTAGACTAAGAATTCATACTCTAGAAAGGGACGAGCTTTCAAGCTTTTTAGTTATGCCACATCATCATTACTCTCAACCCTTGATTTTGTTTCTCTCTCTCTTTTATCTTAATCAAATGACTCAATTTAATTTTTCTTTTTTCATTAAAGAGATGATATGATGTGCCTAAAGAACAATTTAAGACTCAAAATATTTGACTACCTGCAACTCTTTGTAATATTTATATGAATTAAGTTGTAGCTAAAAATATATTGTATAGACATAATATTTAATTCAATATTTATTTAGTGATATATATTCATGAAAAATATATATTTATTTTCAATATCAAATTATCAATTAACTTATGTAATATTATTTTTTAAGAGCGAAGCCCAATTCATAGCTGTAATAGGTCTAAAGTCTAATACGAGTTTATCCTATTAAGTAGCATCCAATCACCAACAATATATATGGTTTGGGATCACTATATTATATAGTCTAGGGACTCGACCAAGTCCTTTACCCGTATGTTGTTCCAATCCAAAGTACAAGAAGTTGGGAGGTCTTCTATAATCTATGGCTAGGTTCAGATACAGCTGTGGCATGGAGATTTTGGGCCGGCACGGATCCTGACCTTAATCAAGCATGACCCGGTATGAGCCCAAGTGGGAAATTGGGCCCTATCATCTAGTATCTCCAATAGTATCGGTATCATCGTATCTGAACTCATAAGTTGATACATATACAAATCTATACATAAATACTTTTATGTATGATTTTTAGTTAAAAGTTCTTAGAAAGATTTAGTCAAAAGCTCTTAAAAAGATTTTGTGAGGGATCCAATGACACAATAAAATTTTTAAAATTCCATGTGCAAACAAGCATTATTTTATTAATATTTTAGAGTCATTTTTAAAAATCCGAAATAAATACTTAAAAAACTCCAAAAATGAAAATTTTTTGTATCCCCTAGTATTTTCATATAATAAATTTAATGGGAACCATAAATCAAAATTTCGGATGTGATAAAGTATAATTTTGACCGTTAGCATTTCAAAACGAAATGCAAACATTTTCACAATAGTCTAACTCGTCAAATATAAGAAACAATATATGATTGTGCTATCATAATTGGGTTGGTTATCCAGGGCAGAGCCACACCTGGGGTTGGGCCCTTATGGGCCTGTTCGGCAGTACGGATCAAGACCTACAAGATCAATATGCTGATCTCTATTGAGGGAATTCATATCCTCCGCCGTGCTACAAGTCAGCCTGGCAGAGAGAGACAGAGAGAGTCACCGAGGATGGGACCTACCGAACCGAGGTCCCACCTCGGTGACTCTCTCTGTCGGGCTGACTTGCAGCAGGTCAGAGGATAACGATCCCTATTGAGGAGCTTATGTTCAGCTAGATGCTAGGATTAAATATTTTGGATCAATGTAATAATGTTGATATAAAAGACCGGTATACCCCTTATATTTTCCTAGACTATTAATTGTGCTTCTCATATTATATCGCATATTGCATGATGCAATCTTAACTGAAATCGTATATTTTAACTAAATAAAATGCAGATATTTTAACTAAAAAATTGCAGATAACAAGTTCGTATATTCAAAGGATAGAGCATGAAGAGAATTAAAGATATGCAGCCCCAACTCAACTCTAGTTATTATTTAACATTCATCTTACTGCTAATGAATAATTTCTCCAACATCTCCTGGACCAATCAATCACACTAGCTGGAACAAATTAGTAAAAGTATTCGAACGAAATAAGGTAAATAATGATAATCAAACACCAACAAAGTCTCATAGTACCATAAAACCACAAGTGTTCAGCATAAGGTTAGGAAGAAGAATGAAAAAAAAAAAAAAGCAACTAATATCACAGTGCATTGCCTCCATAATTATTAATTAAAGAAAATAGCTTCAACATCTAATATCTAGCTACGATCTCATTAGAGACTAATTTTTCTCTGTCTCTAAGCCAAATCCAAAATTTGCCAGTATTCTTCTTCTTTTTTCAGTTTTACCAGTAAGTTCTTCAGGATATTGTCAATGGAAATTCATTAAAAATTGTCAACAGAAATATTAATGGAAGAGAGCAATACCCAGCTTGATTGGTGTCAATGGAAAGAGCCTAACGATGAGAGTAATTATGTGTTGTCGGATGTGAAAAAATTTCGCTGGAGAGCTGCCTATTTTTGCCCGTCGGAGCCACTTTTTTTTCTATTGCGTCTAGGGAAGCTCTCCCACCTCTCTGAGGAGGTGACAAAAGAAAACGGAAAAGAAATAGAAAAGGCTCGAGGAGGTGTGCTGTTGAAGGGTATAATTGTCAAAAAAAGTTACTTTTTGGGGGTTGAGGAGGGCTTGAGTAGGGTGAAATCTTGGTTGGGGGGGGGAGGGGGGGGGGGGGGGGTTAAAATCCATGGCCAGAGGAGGGTGCTTGATCTTCTCTGAGGAAAGCTTGTTCGGACGGATCAATGAAGATCAAGGTGCTAAGGAGCGTTGAGCCTCCTTGATCCTCTGCTGCCGAACAAGCACTATAGGCTTTGGGAGGCTTTATGAGGAGGGCTCGTTGGAAACAGCTATCCAGTTCTTAGGATTTATAAAACTTTAGAAGTTCCAACTTCTAATTGACCATTACTAGTAGGAGTTAGTAGTATATATTTGTCAATTTTTAGTTGAGTTCTCCAGTATTGAAATTCATTTTTAATCGAGTTTTCCAGCATCTCGAGTGGTATCCTTAATGGTATCACTATATTTGTATTTACAACTCAATATAAATGTAAATGAGCGTGACCTACTGTCCACAGAGTTTGCGTCCATGGATCCATACGCACTGCGCGAGGCGCAACTCTGGCACCGAACGATAACCCAGTCACTCCGCTTGCTTGACACATTGTGCCTATACTAGTAACTGGTTGTAGAGTCCTACATATAATTTTCTTTTTCAAATTGCGTAGTACTGTGAGGACACGACCCACGTCAAATCAATTACGACTATCGAAAATATTTTTTCTCTCGTCTGAAGAAATCAACCCCCGTTTTGAATTATAAAATCCCACCCAAAAAAATTATATACCCTCAGTTTGGCAGCCTAAGTCCTCCACCCCTCTCTCACTCCAGCATGAATCCACTCTCCTCCCACAACACGAAGCTAACCCTCCGTTGAGGCCAGTAGCGGAGCTTGAGGAGAAATTAAGGGGGGCTATTAGGATCAAATTAATGGTGGTAACAAGATAGAGAGGGCCAATTTCATATTCAAACATTTTTTATATGAAAAATTGATACTATGTCATGTAATTTTGTATTTTTAAGAAGGGGCCATGGCCCAATTTGACAAAAGGAAGCTCCGCCCCTGGTTGAGGCTATCATGCTTGTACTAGACAAATCTGCCTTCTCTTTGTTTTTTTTTTTTTTTTTATCCGCTTCTTAGATCGGAAATATGTGCTCACAATTCTGCTCACCGATGTCTGCTCCTGGGTAACCATAAAAATTTTCAAAAGTATTTTAATAATTTTGAGATGCTGTGCAGTCATTTCTTTAACCATAACAAAAATTTTCAAAGGCTTGGTGATAAGGATCCCCTAATATTTAGCACAAATAACTTTTAGTACTCTATATTGCTTTGAATTGATCACACATATTTTTTTTAGATAAAGATGAGGATCAAGCCACTCAAATTTAAATGTCTATAAAGACCCCCCATCCGGGTTTTGAACCCGCGACCTCCCACACGGAGAGCGTTGCCCTTAGACACTAGACCAAAGGCTGATTCTTGATCACACATATTTTTATGAATTTCAATTTCCTTATCTCCTACTGAGAACAGTAAGATGATATATTGTTCATTTGAATCTTTCTTTTTTGGTAACAAGTATTACTTTTTTGGTAACACATATTTGCATAGATGAAACATTTGTAGACCCCACATTTTTTTAACGGGGAATGTACTTGTATGTCACAGTATTAATCTCACTGTTTAGTTGACTGTTTCTTTTTTGGTAACAAGTACTGGACTTTTGGTTACACATATTTGTATATATGTAACAGGTTTAGACCATTTAGAAGTTTATGTAACGATTATTGTATTTGTATTTCATATTATGAAGCTCATTTACTGTATTTAGTTCTGGTGTATCATTGTGGTTGTCATTTTCTCCAATATATATTGTAATTGCATACAATGTTCTAAATAGAGCGCTATAGTGTTTTCCGGACTCAAAATGCGATGCTATTGGCTAACACTACGCAAGTTGCGCTATTGCCGCTATAGCAAGAATAGCGGGCGCTATTGCGTATGGCGCTATAGCGTGTAAATAGTGTGCTATCCATCATAGTATATATTTTGTGCTCAAAATGTTTTTTTTTTTTAGGAAATAACTTAGTTAGTGCTTATCACATTCTTTTTGCACTAAATGACATAATTTGTAATGGCTTAAAAATTTTTAAATAGAAAAAAGATATACTTAGGTAAATTCTGGATTGCAATTTGGATTTTGTACCGATTTAATGCTAATATTATAGTTCTATAAGTAATTTTTGTTGCTTATTTGCTCTATGAACTTATGATAATGCTAAATTAATTATAAAATTATAAATAATACTAAATTTAGAATATTAATTATGAAATTATTGGATACCCTACGTACGATAGCTTCCTCTATAGCACGCTATAACGGCGATAGCTTTTTCAGGTCCTTGTAGCGATAGACGCTATAATCGCGATTTAGAACCTTGATTGCATATGTGTAATAATTTATTTGTAGTATCCATTGAATTCGAGCATGACAGGAGAGATGCCTGGGGCTTGTAGTATCCATTGAATTCGGGCATGACACAACCTAATGGCAGAACACAAAATCATTGTACTACAACAATAGTGTATATACTCTAAATGACAAAAGTGCGCAATTTAGAGGTTATATGTTTACCAGGAACATATAAGGGACTTCCATTGCACAAAATCATTTCAGCATCCATGTCCATGTTGTTTGAAAGGGGAAAAGTGGATGAGTTCATTAACGGTTGAAAACGTAACAATATAATAGATAAATGTAACAGAAGTAAGAATAAATGTAACATCCTAATCTCAGTGTGTAACACAAGAGAGGGTAACATCTACAAAAACGACTGAGAGAAAATAACCACAATAAAAGTAACAGACAAGTTTCTTGTATCAATAAATTGATATCATTTGTAATAACAAAGCCAATATTAGTAACAAAAAAGCAAGGAAGGGTAACTTATTCAGGAAGAATTTACAATAATGTATGAAAAAATATCATAGGGCTTTAGGGGGATGTATGTCCGTGTAATGACAATTTGTTGGAAATGAAGGACAGTGGTAATAAAACACAAGCTAAATGTAACATATTCCTGACATTGCATCATCGTCTTGGTAACAAAAGCGACCAAATTAGTAACCAAAAGTTCAACGGCCGGATGTAACAAACATTGAACATTTATGTGACGAACATAATTTTTTTATAGTACCACAACTGTGTTACCTCCTCAGTCAGAGGGTCTGAACAATGAAAAAAGCATTGAGTTCTTTCCGCTGGCTTAAGCGGAGGGACAAAAAAAAAATGAAGTGTGAAATTAATAGGGAGGTCCGTTTTATACAACCCTAATCCGTTTACAACTTCTAGTTTAGGCGGTATTTTTTCAAAAATTGAAATCGTTGGAATGGCTGGGCGGGCGAAATCGTCAGAAGTGGGAAATTAATACGACACGACGTCCATTAATGGCCGGACGAAAATGGTGAACCTCGCGAGTAGGTCTAATGATAATCGAAAATGGTGACGGGGATTTAACGCTGGCACCGAGCTTGCTTTCTAGAGTGTCGTTATTTCGGACGTGTCTCTTACAGCGCGGATCGGGGTCAACTATAGATCAATGGATCCGTTGATCCTGTGGACACAAGATATTTCCAAATGTAAATCCATGTTATGAATACTTATATATATGATTTGGTGAATTCTTCTATGGATTGGAAGGAATATAGACCATTCATTTGTCTGAATCAGATGCTTACAGTATATTTTTGAGCACAAGTAAAGAAAGATGTTTGATCTGTAAAATCTGAATCGCTTGATTAAAAATAAACGGTTGTCCCATTGAAGAACAACTCATATATTTTTAGTTAAAAGCAATTCAAAAAATTTTGTGAGATTAAAATTCAGATTATCAAATACATCTTAATGCATGGATGTAGAGTAGAGAGAGCAAACTCGGAAATAAAAAATGAAAGCTTCTAGAATGAATGAATGGACAAGTCTTTTACTGGCAGAAGACTCCAAGTCAACACTTGTCTACATAGATAGGACTCACATGGCTGGATAAGCCAACCAAATTAGATCGTATTTTTCGTCACTGCTGACGCTGGAGTTAGGCTCTTACATGTTCCTGCACGTGTTCTAAAAGATATCATTTTATTTTGGGCTTTACATAAGTTCGGATTATTTTCTCTTGGTGGTGGACCTTACGGCCAGACATGTTTCCTTTCTGCTTTGATTACGTTGTCGACTGTCTTTTTCTTTCATAATTTCAGTAAGGAAATTTTCTTCATTATCCTTTTTGGTGATTGTAGTTAATTTCCTAGAATCCCAAGGATCTGAAATTTGTCTTTATCTAAAAATTAAAGGGAATATGTCTGAAGATCCCCCTAAATTATTGGGTTGTGACAAGTTAACCCCCGAACTTTTAACTGTGACAAACACCTCCCAAACTATGCAATATGCATCTTGTGACAAATGGCCCCCCAACTATTAATTTGTCATCTAATACTCAATTATAAGATATGAAGTGACCAAAATACCTCTATATGCTTGTTATGCAATATCTTGAATATTTATGTTTATGTTTATGATATTAATTTACAAAAAAATATTGCTAGCTATTCCAAAATTTATAGGTAATAATATTATAAATATTGACAATACAGAATATTTAAATTTATATTTTACATTTTTTTTAATATTTATAAGAAAATATTGTTCTATATGATGGTTCAAAAGAGTATAGGCTTTTAAATTTACCCAATGCAAACACTTGATCGCAAGGTACGATCTCGTGTAGTACAGTCGGGATCGAACCACAAGGACGGAGTTAATTCTAAACTAAACTTTAATTGCAATTCAAATCCTAAATAAATGTTTTTGGTCTTTTTGAAATAAGATTGTAAACAGTAAACATGTAAAAACTCTAAAACATATTATAAACAGGCGTTCCTAGGGTTTTCAGACTCAATTTGGCTTCTGGATTGACTGTCTGTGGCCCCGCAAGATGTCTCTCGCGGGGTCGCAGGAGGTAGGTAGAGATGCCGACACTGCCTACTGACCGCAGAATGTCTCCTGCGTTCGCAACCAGTGTCGAAAACTCTGTCTTACACTTTCTGCAACTGTCTGCGGGTCCGCAGACAACTGACAGAAAGCAGTTTCGGTTATGGTTCGTGTTTCAACTCACGTTATCAATTCCTATTCAAATCGGATTTAGTACAAATTCCTCAACTGTCGTATTTTGGTCCTTCTAACAATTCTAGTTCAATAGGAATTCATAAATTTATTTCTAAACCTACGTTCAAGTTACTTTTGTTCGAAGGTTCGGTTCGACTCTCGTCGAAACCGCAATTCAACCTTTCGGTATTTCTTGGAAAGCAAGCAATCAACCCAAATAGTGCAAATAACAATTCTTGGTCGTGAGATATTCAATTAACCACACCGGATTTGGCCTAATCCGCGGGTTTACCAGACAAACAAGTAAAGTTAAGACACATAATAATTAAAGCGCAAGTAACTATGAAAATAACGTGAATCAAAACATAGTATAATCAATCCATAAGCACAAACATCATCATCATCCCTAGAAACTAAGAGTCTACTCGCTCATGACGAGAGAAAACAAACAAAACAAAGAAATAAAAGAGTTCATGATACTAAAGAGACGAAGAAGAACAAGAATGGCTTCAATCTTCAACTTCTCCAAGGAATCCCTGCGAATCCGTCAAAGAAGGTGATGAACAAAGCAAGGCCGACTTCTCCCTCTCTCCTATGGCGGCTAGGGTGAAGGAGAGTGAAAAGAGAGGAAGTAAGATACCAAAAACGTCTCAAGGAAAGAGTTTAAATAGCCTAGGGCGGCCAAAACAGAATCTGCTCCGCACTGCCCCGCGGCCCCGCAAGAATCCAGTTCCAGTGCTGATTTGCTCCGAACCGCGTTCAAATGGCTCCAAAAGCCCAATCTACCTGAAATTTGGACAAGAGTAAACAAGTAACTGGAATCTAGACATTCTAACACTAAAATGCATATGAACTTGGGAACTTTAGGTCACAAACAAGGTGCAAGTCTGGTAAAATGCAGATATGAATGCGATGCATCAAATCTTCCCAAGCTTAAAGTCTTACTTGTCCTCAAGCAAAACCTAGAACCTAAGAGACAAACCGTACCTAGACCTAAATCCCCAATTAGACCTAAATGCGAAGAGAAATTTTGTGAGAATGTTGAACTAAGAACGCATGGGCAAGTTTGAATTTTGAATTATAAATAATTATGCATGATAATTCCACAAAACATGGGATAAGGCACAGAAAATCAAGACGAGCGACTCTTGTTCCATGAAACGCAACCTGAATTGCAAGTAGGACCATCGTACTTTGTCGGACCCTAGATCTTTCAATCAAACTATAAAGTTGGTATCTTAGTTGCGTTAAACCCACAGTGAACAACTTTCTCAACTTTTCACTTCCATAGACCTTGAAATGCTTTAATTGGATTATGAGGAAATGGAGCCCGAATCAGTCGGATAAAGAAAATAAAAGTGCATATGATCCTACCTGATCACGACTCCACCCCCTTTTTTAGTCATTCAAGGACCGGTCAGTTGGATGAAAGAAAAGTAAATGGTGCACTCGTCCTACCTGACCACGTCCCTGAAATGCTCATTGATTTGGTTTTTTTTTTAAAAAACATTTCATTCCTTTTTGAAATTCAGACGTTCAAGGCCCAAGTCAGTCGGATGACAAAAATAAAAAGGGGTACACTCGTCCTTCCTGACTGCAACCTTGAAATGTCATTTTAAAATTTTAATGCACTCTAGGCCATGACTTTCCACATTTCCAAACCAAATTCACGTGGGTACCACAAACTGAGAAGTTACTCTTCGCTCTCAATTAGATTTTCGGTTTGCTACTTTTTCCAATTAGTACCTACTTTATTTATGGAACTAGACGCTACAGAACAAGATTTTCTTTCCTAACACAGATCTCATGAAGTTATCATACACAATTTTTCACAATACAAACGTCAAAAGTTCCCATATGCCCTTGAATTCAACATTTTCCCAAAATTTTTCAAAAATGCAAACATGAAAATGAAAAAGAAGAAACAAAAAATGAAAAAGAAAACTCTAAAACTCAGATTTATCTATCCTCCCTCCCCAAGCTAATCTATGCACTGTCCTCAGTGCATAAAACATAGATATGAGAAGAAATGAGAGAGAGAAAGAATACAACCTGAGAGAGTCACTGTGCAGTGTCGTCAGCGGGGCCTCATCCTGCGCCCCCTCCCCAAGCTGAGCTGGTCGCAAAGCGGAGAGAATGGCATGAATCTTGTCAGCGAGGCCGCAAGTTCGAGTTTGCGGGCCGCAAGGGGTTATAAAACTCCTTCATTTATGTGCGGACCAACCTGTTGTGCATCGAACCTTGAGATGAGTCTCCTGTGGGCCGCAGGTTCAAGCTTGCGCGCCGCAGGAAGTTTCCTGAACCGCATTTCTTCTCTATTTAAGCTCTGATAACTGCCGTTTCCTCGAGATATGCTCTTTGACACTGCACATGCACAACTAAGAACACCTTATGCAACATGAGAATGAACTAACATGCAAAACAATGCGGAAGAAATAAAATAGAGAAATAAAGAAAAAGAAAAAGAAAATAAACCTAAAAGTCTTAGGTTGCCTCCCAAGAAGCGCTTGTTTAAGGTCCCGAGCTTGACCTTAATGCCTCTAAGTTGTTGTTGGAGAGGGCTCGGACATACGCCAGGCTATGCGCGGCGGTGACATGTCTGTTTTGACCTTGGCTTCGCCTGCTTGCGGGCCGCAATAGGAGCTTCCGAGCCCGCAGTTGCCATAATGCAGGATGTCAGCAGCTGCTTGCGAGGCAGCAAACACTAGATGCGCCCTGGTAAGCAGTGGGCCGTCTAGGCAGTAGCTCCAGAAGTTGCATCATCGTCGTCGGCTGCACTATATATCTAAACCGAACTGAACTCATCCTGCAAAGAAGATAGATGATTAGAATGATACCTAAGTGAGTTCTGACGCTGCTCCAGCAGATCTTCTTCCACCTCGCGAACCGGCTCATCCGTTAGGTCCACTCGGTTGCAGTCCTCAGAGAAGTCGGGGTACTTCATTGCGTCCGCAACTTGAAACTGTACATTTTCGCCCCCCGACGTTCATGGTGAGAGTGCCCTCATAGGTGTCGATCATGGTTTGGGCTGTCCTGAGGAAGGGTCGTCCAAGGATGATCGGTACATTTCTGTCTTCCTTCATGTCTATCACCACGAAATCTGCTGGCACGAAGAATTTGCCAACCTGCACGGGCACGTCCTCAACTATCCCTAATAGCTTGCGTGTAGAGGTATCGGCAAGCTACAAAGTCATGCGGGTGGGCTTGAGTTCTCCCACGCCAATCCTCTGAAAGACGGTGTGAGGCATGAGACTCATACTCGCTCCCAAGTCGCATAACGCCTTCTTGATAGCGGCTTTACCAATGGTGCAGGGAATAGTGAACTTGCCCGGGTCCCCAAGCTTATGAGGAAACTCACGACTCACCACTGCGCTACATTCGAGGTTGAGTTGCACGCTCCTACAATCTTTTAAGCTCCGCTTGTTGGACAGGATGTCCTTCAAGAACTTGGCGTAGGAGGGCATCTGTGCAAGAGCATCGGTGAATGGAATGGAGATGATGAGCTGCTTGAGAACCTCCATGAACTTCAAAAACTGCTCGTCCAAACGATATTTGGCGAGCCTTTGTGGGAACGGAACAGGCGGTTGGTAGGGCTGCGGGTTGACTGTCGTTTTGCCCTTGTCCTTCGCTGGCTCGGAGCGCGCAACAGGCTTGGAGTTCTGATCTGTCTGCCCTCCAGTCACCACCTCCTGCGGGTCGCGAGAAATGTCCTGCGGGCCGCAGGTAGGCGATTGGGGGTCTGTTTGCGCATTCTGAGCGCCCTGCGGAATTGCTTGTGGGCCGCGAGAGGTGTCCTGCGGGCCGCAAGAGGGTGCACCGGCGGTGGTTTTCGCTGCTTTCTCGGCTGATTCGGCGTTCACTGGATCTGCATTTGTCGGGTCTGTCTCCTCTGGCAAAGAAGGGCCAGAGTACTGTGTACCACTCCTCAGAATGTGGATGGACTTCACCTTGCCATTGGGATTTATCGGCTGGCTTGGCAGCGTGCCTGCAGTTCCCGAGCTCGATGCCGCTCCCACATCTCCTCCTGCAAGCCTTGCCAACTTCTCATTAATCGCCTGCATCTGCTCGAATAACATCTGGTTCATCTTGCCTTGCTCGTGCATGAAGTTGTTGACCACGGCAGGCTTGAGCTCTTGATGAGGAGGTACGTACGGTTGGCGGTAGGTGTTGGTCGGCTGGGCACCTTGGTTTTGGAAGTGGGAGTTGCTGTAGAAGTTACGGCTGCCACTTCCTTGCCCTTGCTGGTACTGGGTCCCTGGGTGCTGATACCTCGGAGGAGGGTTGTTGTTGTTGGACCCGAAGTTGGGACGGTCGGGTCTGTCTCTCCAGCTTTGGCGATCTGCTGGATCGCTGGAATATGACTGCGAGAATGGCGGCCTTGGAAAGAAAGATGGCTCGTTGTTGATGGAGTGTACGTGCTCATCCTCTCCTTCAGGTTGACGCAATGGGCAGCGCTCGTAATCATGAGATTTTTCTCCGCAAAGTGAACAAGATTGCACTTGCACTGCCTTCTGCTTGTCCATCTGTAGCTGCAGGGCTTCCATCTTGGCTTGCAGGAGGGCGAGTTGATCTACCTCGTACAGCCCTTTTGAGCCTTTGCTGGACTCGCGGCTGGACCACTGCTGCTGCTGTGCTAGCTTCTCGAACAGGTCCAGAATCTCTTGCGGCTCTGAGTCGGTAATAGATCCACCTGCACCATAGTCAACCAAAACGCGACTCTGCGCAGTTAGTCTATCATGAAAAGCATCCACCAACATCCAATCAGAGAAATTGTGGTGGAGACAAGACAGACAAAGATGGTTAAACCTATCCCACGCATCCCCCAGAGATTCATCATACCCTTGTTTAAATGAGGAAATTTGAGACCGAACCTTAGTGGTTCTCCTAACAGGATAATATTTCTCTAAAAACTGAGAAGATAACTCGGCCTAGGTACCAATTGAGCCTTTAGGAAGAGAGTTGAACCATAATTTTGCTTTGTCTCGGAGAGAGAAGGGAAACAAAGCTAGCCTGACATAATCCGGGCTCGCCATGAGGTTCTTCATGGTCGGCAGCACTGGAGAAAGTTGTTCAGATGCTCGTGCGGATTTTCGGACTCCAGACTGTGGAAGCAGTTCTGCTGGATGAGACTGACGACACCCGAGCCGAAGTTGGAAGGATCTCCATGCACCTCTGGGAGCACGATCGGGCCCTGTGCGTCATCGACTCGGGGGATGTGGTAATCCCTGAGAGTTCGCAGTTCTGCTGGATCAGCCTTAGTTGTCGAACTTCTTCTTCAAGCCTTTGCCGCTCGGTTACGGCTGCTTCCAGCGTGAGCCTAGTTGCGTCGTTGGCCATGTCTGAAGAAGAGGCAGTGGCTGAATTAGATGCGGTAGACCTAACCTTCGCTTGCGGGAGTGCGAACTTCGGACTCCTGCGCCCACTCCGGAGGTAGTAGTCACCAAACGAAGGGAGTTGGGCCAGCTCTCGTCACCTGAAACAGAAGAAAAAGAAAAGGAAAAGAAAAGGTTAGAACTCGAAAAGAAAATAAAGTAAAGTCTAGAATTAATGTTGCCATCCCCGGCAACAGCGCCAAAAAGCTTGATGGCTCAAAAGAGTATAGGCTTTTAAATTTACCCTATGCAAACACTTGATCGCAAGCGTACGATCTCGTGTAGTACAGTCGGGGTCGAACCACAAGGACGGAGTTAATTCTAAACTAGACTTTAATTGCAATTCAAATCCTAAATAAATGTTTTTGGTCTTTTTGAAATAAGATTTAGGGGGGGGTTGTCAAATCAATCTCACAACAGTAAACAAGTAAACAGTAGCGAAGACAAGTAAAAACTCTAAAACAGATTATAAACGGGCGTTCCTAGGGTTTTCAGACTCAGTTTGGCTTTTGGATTGACTGTCTGCAGCCCCGCAAGATGTCTCTCATGGGGTCGCAGGAGGTAGGTAGAGATGCCGACACTGCCTACTGACCACAGAATGTCTCCTGCGTTCGCAACCAGTGTCGAAAACTATGTCTTACACTTTCTCCAACTGTCTGCGGCTCCGCAAGATGTCTCTGCGGGTCTGCAGACAATTAACAGAAAGCAGATTCGGTTCTGGTTCGTGTTTCGACTCACGTTATCAATTCCTATTCAAATCAGATTTAGTACAAGTTCCTCAACTGTCGTATTTTGGTCCTTCTAACAATTCTAGTTCAATAGAAATTCATAAATTTATTTCTAAACCTACGTTCAAGTTACTTTTGTTCGAGGGTTCGGTTCGACTCTCGTCGAAACCGCAATTCAACCTTTCGGTATTTCTTGGAAAGCAAGCAATCAACCCAAATAGGGCAAATAACAATTCTTGGTCGTGAGATATTCAATTAACCACACCGGATTTGGCCTAATCCACGGGTTTACCAGACAAACAAGTAAAGTTAAGAACACATAATAATTAAAGTGCAAGTAACTATGAAAAATCAAAACATAGTATAATCAATCCATAAGCACAAACATCATCATCATCCCTAGAAACTAAGAGTCTACTCGCTCATGGCGAGAGAAAACAAAGAAATAAAAGAATTCATGATACTAAAGAGATGAAGAAGAACAAGAATGGCTTCAATATTCAACTTCTCCAAGGAATCCCTGCGAAATCCGTCAAAGAAGGTGATAAACAAAGCAAGGTCGACTTCTCCCTCTCTCCTATGGCGGCTAGGGTGAAGGAGAGTGAAAAGAGAGGAAGTAAGATACCAAAAACGTCTCAAGGAAAGAGTTTAAATAGCCTAGGGCGGCCAAAACAGAATCTGCTCCGCACTGCCCTGCGGCCCCGCAAGAATCCAGTTCCAGCGCTGATTTGCTCCGAATCGCGTCCAAATGGCTCCAAAAGCCCAATCTACCTGAAATTTGGATAAGAGTAAACAAGTAACTAGAATCTAGGCATTCTAACACTAAAATGCATATGAACTTGGGAATTTTAGGCCACAAACAAGGTGCAAGTCTGGTAAAATGCAGATATGAATGCGATGCATCACTATAAAAATGAAATTGATCATATTTTATTTTTTTGAAACTAAAAATATTATGAATTAATTATACAAAAGGTAAAAAATATATGAAATAAAAATAAAATTGTAAAAATTTTGGTATGGTTATTAAATTATATGACTATGATGATTAACAATGATTTTTTTTTTTTTTTTGCAAATAAATGCTTCATGAAAGTAATTATGTCAAATATTATACATATAAGCACATATGGGTATATTGGTCATTCCATATCTTATAATTGAGTATTAGAGAGCAAATTAGTAGCTGGGGTCATTTGTCACAAAATACATAGTTTGGAGGTGTGTTTGTCACAATTAAAAATTCGGGGGCCAACTTGTCACACCCCAATAGTTTTGGGGGGGGGGGGGGGGGGGGGGGGGGGCTCATGGGCCATATTCCCAAAATTAAATTGTTCTAATGAGGAATGAATGACCACAAGTTTGATACCCATAAGTAACCACAAAATTGAATTTTAAATAAACTGCATTTTTAAGACTTTAACATCAAAACTTATTGATAAAAAAATAACTATGTTGTATATACCCTGTTTTATACGTACACAAAAAAAATTATATAATTAAAATTTTATTTGTACTTACATCAAGTATTAACAAAAATGAACCGCTTAAATTTTATGATTTTTCCTCTTCTCTTGGTAGCTATCGAAACAATGTTAATTTTTTTAATTATTTATGTATATGTTTTTTTTTAGATAATATTTATGTATATGTTATTTAAATGATTTACAATACATCTAACAATTTATATTTATCAATTTATATATAAATATTTTTTTCGTCATTAAGGACACCAAGTTTTGTGGTTATTGGATCCCTCCTCTTAATTTAACAACCAATTTTTCAGGAATAGTTAAATATAATATGCAATAAAATATGTACAAATTGAGTGAACAATATTAATTCACTTTGGAATAGTTGAAGAAATATTCAAATACGAGGTCATATATATCTATCATCACATTTATTTTCAAAAATCATAATAAAATTCAGATAAGCATATGTAATATTATTGGAAATACAATTGTTGGCAGGAACCAATTTGTGGACGCTACCTCCAAGTAGAGGTGGGTGATTGTTGGGTCGGGTCGGATTCGGATTCGGGTCGGGTCGGGTTGGATATCGAGTTGACGGCTGCCAACATTTTTTTGGGTTGGGTTTTTCAAGTCTGGTCAGATTTTGCACCTCTATTCTCGGGTCGGGTTCGAGTCGAGTAGGGTTGGGTTCATGTTTGTCTGACTTTCCCCAAAACACGGGTCGGGTCGGGTCAATTTCGGGTTCTAGTCAGTCTTACTTTCCCTGGAACATGAGTTGGGTTCGAATCAGTTTGACTTTCCGGGTCGGATCGGGTCGGGTCGGGTTTTGTCACCTCTACCTCGAAGGCTAAAATTCCAAAGAAGATGACTAGCAATATTCCAATCCAATGTGAAACGAATCGGAAAGAATAGAAGGAAAAATAGAAAAGGATTTTTTCTTCTTTAAAGTACTCCTAATTCCTAAATCCATACAGATATATATAAGCCTGTAAGGTGAAACAAAGGGTTCCAACAATATCAAACTTCCAATATTTCCTGCATATCTCGTACTGAGAAATATCAGCATCAATGAAAGAGTCAAAGGTAGTGCTGTACCCTTCCATGGGTGTGAGCCATATGATACCAATGGTGCAGCTTGCCAAGTTGTTTGTGAGCCACGGCATCTCCGCCGAGATCGCCGTGATCAACCCGCCGGTCATGCCAGCCTCCAATACAAAATTCATCTCGGAAGTGTCTTCCACCGATCCAAAGATCGAATTTACCCTCCTCGCGCCGCTCTCGCCTCCTCCCGAGCCGGCCTCGAGCCAGTTCATTAACATGCTACGTATGATACGATGGAACAACATGGAACTCCGATCGCACCTCCGATCTTTGTTGGAAAGAACATCGGTTGCTGCCTTGATCATCGACTTCTTTTGCGTTGATGCGCTGGAGGTTGCAGCTGAGCTCGGCATCCCGGCGTACGTGTTCGTCACGTGCGGAGCGAATGTTCTCGCGGTGTTGATTCGTTTAACGGAACTGGTCCCGGCATGGGACTGGACAAAGAAGGATATCCGAGAAACCCCGATTGAAATCCCAGGCATCCCGCTGTTGCGTTTGTCCGATGCACCGGAACTGTTGCTAGCATACGGCGGCGAGGACCAGAAGGCCTTTATGAACGTGTTCAAGCGAATACCTGAAGCGAACGGAATCCTGATCAACACCTTTGAATCATTGGAAGCACGGGCAGTGAAAGTATTACAAGATGGGCATATCCTGTCGTCCCGACCGATGCCACCTATTTACTGTATCGGGCCATTGGTCACCGCCGCTGACAACAAGGCGATCGCCATTCATCCATGCCTGCGGTGGCTGGATGCCCAGCCTAAGAAGAGTGTGGTCTATGTTTCCTTCGGAAGTAGAGGAAATTTCCCGGTCGATCAGCTCAGAGAAATAGCTCTCGGGCTCGAGAAGAGCGGCCAGAAGTTTATATGGGTCGTGCGCAATCCGCCGAGCAGCGATCTGGATAAAGTGCCATACAATCCCCTGGCCAATCCCGATTTAGACGCATTGCTGCCAGAAGGATTCCTGAACCGGACAAAGGATCAGGGCTTCATAGTGAAATCATGGGCACCGCAAGTCGAGATTTTGCGCCACGAGTCGGTCGGGGGGTTCGTGAGTCACTGCGGTTGGAGCTCAACACTAGAAGCGATAACCAACAGTGTACCGATCATCTGCTGGCCGCTGTTCGCCGAGCAGAAGATGAACAGGGTCTTTCTGATCGAGGAAATGAAAATGGCGGTGAAACTCGACGGCTGCGACGAAGGGTTTGTGTCGAGAGATGAACTGGCTGAGAAAGTGAGATGGCTAGTGGAATCTGAAGGTGGCGATGAGCTCAGAGGCAATGCTTGTGCTCATAAGATCAATGGCTTGGATGCTTTGAGGGAAGGGGGCACATCTGAACTAGCCTTTCTTGAGTTCATGTCAAAGTTGGGAATATGAGTAATATATACCTAGCGTTCACAGAAAAACCGTCTATAGATTACATTTCGGGATGTATTTATTACATTCTGGAATGAATCTGTTACATTTCCTACACGTCTATGAATGTATGAACGTATAGACACAAGATGCTGTTTGTATGGTTTTTGAATGACACAAGAAGTAATTAACACCTTCCATGAGAATGATTCATTCAGAAGTTTGAATGGGTTTCTATTCATTAATCAGTTCTTTTTTTGTTGTTTGTATAATTTTCTTGAACATGGACTATGTTGGAGTGTAAAAACAAAAAAAAAAATTCTTCGTATGATTTTATTTAATTTGTCAGAAGCGATCTTGTTTAAATCCGGCTATAATTTTAAAATTGTCAAATACATGAACTTTTTGGTACCTACAGATAATTTTCGTCACTTTTTTAATCAATTAATTAATCAAATTGGCATTATATTATTCAGACAAATTAAACATATATGGAATTAATTAATTAATCAGAGTGTGGGGATCGGTTGACACTTGAAATCTACTAAATTTTGTAACTTAAACATCAGATAAGTTGAAATAAAGCTTTTCAAACATATTATTGAATTCTGCAATATCAAATTTTGTCCAATTAAACAAGCAATATATGTCTAGCTGTTCTCAAGGTTACCTGCTGTATGACTGATTGACTGAGTTCTCTTGTGACTTTATTTATTTCTTTGTTCGTTTTCAGTTTAATGAGTTTCCTGCACGTCATAAACATTTCTTTTCATTTTTCTTTAAATATATATATTGCGATTCTTCTGCTTGGCTGTTTCAAGAAGTTGTGATGAAACATACATCCAACTCCATTCAAGCACCTAATTAAAATTATGTGGTACATTTGAAATAATCTGGCAAAAAAAATAAGTGTTAATTCACTGTTGATCTAACATTGATATGACCAATCAGCAATTTGGCATTAGATTAAATATCTTTAGACCATTTAATATTCCAAGAGAAAGAAAGAACCAGCTTCTAGTCTAGTGGCTAAGGGCAACGGTTTTTATGTGAGAGGTTACAGGTTTGAAACCTGGATGGATGATCTTTTATAGACATTTAAATTTGAGTGGTTTGACCCTCATTTTTATCTAAAAAAAGATTCAGATAAAGAGTTACTCATAATTAAGCATTATTTAAATATTTTTACAAGCAACACAACAGTAAAATTAATTAAGCTAAGAACAATCAGTAAACCTTCTTCAAAAAGGGGGAAAAAACAATCCGTACACAGTTCACTTATCAATTCAATCTTTTTTGCTGGTAATCTCTTTAAATTATTGAATTTTGGACTAATAATTTGTTTGAATGGGCTGAGATGGTTGATGGGCCGGAGGTAGAAAACAATGTGTTCAAAAAAGGGAGCAACCTTCCGTCCACTTAGAAATTTCTATCATAGACACATTGGTCACGTGGTGGAGTCCGCCTGTCACACTCCCTTGTACTCATAAACATTCTATGTTTATACGTTTATAAGTTTATTTGGTTCATAAGTTATCAATAAAAAAAAAGAGATTACACATTACAGTGACGATTTGACAATTGTCACAACGGGATTACAAAAATTTTGAAAAATAAAATAAAATAAACTTAAAAAATAGAAAAAAAAGTTTGTAATTATATTTTAAAATTTATAAATTGATAGTGTTTCAGTCTATGCATTAGGAGATTAAAATGCCTCAACTTTTTGTGCCTCCAATGACTCCATTTTAAAATTTTCAATAAATAATACTTTTTTTTAAAAAAAAAAAAAAAAACGTCCATCTGTTCAATTTATTCACTTAAAGCGCACAACAAAATTGTCCTCTCATTATATATTAAATCTATGAGTTAAAAAACATTAATGTCCAAAGATTATTAATGTTAGTGGAATTTTTATAAACTCTTAATGCCAAACAAAATAACGTTTAAATCATAGTATATTACTTGTGCATATTATAAGAACTAGGGCTGTGCTCCGGGCTTCGCCTCGGATAAGAAAATATTATAGAAAATTAGATATATATATATATATATATATAGAGCTAGACCATTATACTAACGTTAGCATTTCGGATCAAAATGCTAACGCCTCAAATTTTATGTTATCGTATCCGAAATCATGATTTATGGTGCTCAATAAATTCACTATATGAAAATATTGGGGAATACAAAAAATTTCCATTTTTAGAGTTTTCTAAGTATTTATTTTATATTTTTGAAAATAGCATGTACAAACATCAATGTTTTATTAATACTTATGAGCTATTTTCTAAAATTTAAAACAAATACTTAGAAAACTCTAAAAATAAAAAATTTTTTGTATTCCCCAATATTTTCATATAAAGAATTTATTGAGCACAATAAATTGTGATTTCGGATACGATAACATAAAATTTGAGGCGTTAGCATTTCGGTCCGAAATGATAACGTTAGTATAATAGTCTAACTCATATATAAATATATATATGCAATAAGAATTGTACATCTGCAAAACAAAAATAGATGAAAATTCATGTGGTGGAACTATTATTTAATATTAAACAAATCACATTAATAAATAACAAAATATGATATGAAATTACAAGTATTTAATATTATATTTTCTACAACTTCCATTACTTAATGACAACATAGGATATGAAAGGTCAAGCTATATGATCCATTAGATTAATACAAATCAATAAAAAAAATATGATTCAATGGATATCAAGACAAGTGATGTGGTATAAAGGAGGGGCTTGGAAATCTATCCCTCTTTCTAGGTACAGATTGTCAAGCAATCCCTCATTCCCTCTCATTTTAAAGCCAACCAACGTCGCCATAAATAAGGTTATATATCCATTAAATGTTCTTTCTTTCTCACATTAATATCCATTCAATTGTTCACTGGGTGGTGCTGGTACTGGTACCGGTACCGTTGTACCAACTCCGCTCCCGTCTATTTTTTGTTTTTTAGCTTTTTGTCATACAATACAAAATGTAGCTACTTAAAAAAACATGCCATGCTGTCGACAATCGACCAATTAATGGATGTGCAAAAGACCAGTATATTATTAGGCACAGCGCCCTTTTAGCAGTCACCATTTTCACTTTAATTTGTTGAATGAAAGGGACATCAAAACCATCTTACCTGAAGCAAATTAATACGGCTGTTGTTGAGGCTGAGAGAAGAGGCATCAATGGTTGTTCACGGTCCTAAACGAAGATTCATGTGCTTTTATGTTTGGTAGAAAGTGTACGTGTTTGAAATCAGAAAGCTACGGTTACTCGACTAGTACAAATTTCTATCTTGCAATTTGTGATTAGAGCAAATGGATGGTAGGTACTTAGAGGTGGCAAATTGGGCGGGTAGGTCGGGTTTTGGTTCAGGTCAGACAGGTTAGGTCGGTTTGATTTTTTGGAAAATGCCAGTTCGAGTTGGATTCGAGTCGAGTCAGGCGAGTTTCTCGAGTCAGGTCGAGTTCTGCCACCTCTAAGGTACTCACTTGGAACAGTAATTAACCACCAATCTTTACATGTTAACAATTGAAAGAAAAACAAAAATTGCGTTTTGAGTTGGACGAGAACAATTTAGAAAATTTAGTACATTTCAACCAAGAACAACTTTACGAAATTAAATTACATAATAAGAAGAGTGCAAACTGCAAACAGCTCTCAAAAATAAAGGATTAATTCAATTCTATTCTGCCTTGTTCATGTTTTCTAAGTCTCTAAGGAACTGAGCGAATGCTCGGGAAGACGAACCCCCGTCCCCGACCGCCTCGGTCGCTTTCCGCTTCACCATGGCCATGCGGTCTTTCAGCGCCTTCCCGCCTTCGGACTCCATCAGCCACTTGACTTTGTTCTCGACCTCTTCAGCCCGTACCAGCCCCTCGTCGTACCCGTTTATCGCAGTTGCAATCTTAACTTCCTCGACTAGTATCACCTTGTTCAGTCTCTGCTCGGCGTATAATGGCCAGCATATCATCGGCACTCCACATGTGACTGCCTCCAGCGTCGAATTCCATCCGCAGTGGCTCACGAACCCACCGACGGATTCATGTTGCAGCACCTGAGCCTGGGGAGCCCATGAT
This sequence comes from Cyperus esculentus, assembly GCA_030179965.1. Classification (NCBI taxonomy): domain Eukaryota; kingdom Viridiplantae; phylum Streptophyta; class Magnoliopsida; order Poales; family Cyperaceae; genus Cyperus; species Cyperus esculentus. The sequence goes on along the minus strand of JASGLE010000025.1, from coordinate 1,250,625 downwards.
TTCACAACCATGCCACGGTCTTTGGTTCGAGCTAGGAACCCGTCGGGCAAAACGGTGTCCAAGTCGTGCTCTAACTGTGACTCGATAAGCTTGGACGGGTCGTCTTGGATCTTCACGACCCAGAGAAACCTCTGCCCACTGTTCTCTAGCCCGGTTGCGATTTCTCTGATTTGCTCTTGCGAGAAAGCCCCCATGCTGCCAAAGCACAAGAAGACCACGCTCCCTTTCGACTGAGAATCGAGCCATGCGAGGCACTCATGTTTCGCCTCACTGCCGTTGTCTTCACCGCCTTGCGTGATCAACGGTCCTACGCAATAAATCGGCGGCATCTTCTTGCCCCATAGCTCGGCTCTCAGCGCCTTCAGGGAATTCGGTTCGAGTTCCTCGAAGGTGTTCATGAGGATTCCGTCCGCCTCAATAAGCTGTGGCCAGTTTGCAATGCGTGACTTGTAAGACTCGCTTGTTCGGTCATGCATGTTCTGTGGAATATCAGTTGCTGGCACCGGCGGAAGCCCAGGAAAGTCAATCGGCGTTCTTCCCATGTCCTTGAAAGAGGTAGATAGAGTTCTGTCAAGCACCGGAAGATGCAGGAATACAGCGAGGACAAAGGCGCCGCAGGGGAAGAAAAAGTAGGTCGGGATACCCAACTTGTCAGTCACTTCAAGCGCCGCCGTGCAGAACATATCGAGCACGACGCAACGAATAAAGGCGGTCTTCGAAACGGACGTCAAAAAATCAAGAAAACTCGAGTTTCCGCCCCGAAGGATGTCGAACATCTTGATGAAAGGGCTGTGGCTAACTTCCGCTGGTATGGGGATGGCCGGGAGGATGTGGAATGTAATCGACGGATTGTCTGAGGCCAAGCGAGATATGACCTTTGCACTGGAGCCCATCGTCGGTGGCGGATCGACCGTCACAATTGTAACAGCGAGGTTTTGCCGAAGGAAGAGCCTTGCAAGTGCCACCATGGGCACCAGGTGGCCGACGCCCATGCCGGCGTATAGCACCACCGTCTCCTTCATTTTTACCTCTCGGTTTCTCTCAGTTTCTAGTCTCCTTCAATCATAATGGTCTCCAATAAATAGGAGGCAGCTTTGAATGCCTGGCGGTGAAGTAAGTACAGTTGGAATTGATGTCTTAATTACAGAGCGACAAAATTGATGACTAAAAGCTTGCCATTTTTGTGCTTCCGTTTTGACCTATAATAATTGCCAAAAAGACCCGTTAGCGTAAGCAGTGAAGTGGCAGTAGACGTGTCTGCAATGTTTGTATGCAGAATGCAGGCCGCACTATTAATTTTTTTTTTTTTTTCCATTTTGAATATTTAACTTTTTAAGCAATTATGAAATTTATGATACTTTTTATATGTTCCTAGCTAGCTTATATATATATTTGTGGTTTATCAATGCATGCGTGCATCTACAGACTACAGTACTATTAAAATGTATTACTTACGAAGAGAAGCACTTTCTAATTCCATTACTAGACATCTTCTTATGGAACTCAAGAGTTCCAAGAATCAACATGTGAGGCCTTAATCCTAATCGAAGAAACACAACAATATTATACGAGTAAAATTACGGTGTTATCAAGTTAAAAACATATCAAACAAATTCAAATTTTCATTTATATAGCTTAATAATTTCTTTATATCAAAATCTTATGGCTTACAAAAATTCTCAATTTTTGAAGATTTTTCAATATTTATTTCGGAAATTTTAAAAGTTATGTACGAAACATTTATTAATTTATTTATATTATTGTATAATTGTTACTAAAATATCTAAAATAAGTACTTAAAATCTTCAAATATGGAAACTTTTTTTGTATGGTATATGATGTTAATAAAAAGAATTTATTAAGCCGCATATATTAAAATAAATTTTGAATATGATTTAATATGTTTTTAGGTTAAACTCACGGAAGGTTTCCGTAAGCTTAAGAACACTACCGTGGTTTTACTCATACTAGGGTTGTACTCGGGATTCGCTCCGGAGAAAAAAAAAACTCCTTATTTGGAAAAAACTAAATTTTATAATTAATCTAATTATATTGATTGTTGTATGTGAATTTTATTTACATAATTGGCATGTATGAAGTTTTAGTTGCAAAAAGATTATAAAAAACTTAACAAATTAAAAATCTATGTAAACTAAAAAAAAATATATATATATATCCCCCTTGCAAGAAGATTATAAAAACTTGCAACAATATTATTGGCATAAAGTGTCCTATAATGAATTGCATAACTATATTAATTAATTTGTGCGCTGACTTTAATTGCAGTTCTTATCTTTTCAAATTCTGGATAAATAAGTTAATGAACATCTAACCATCTAATTGTTGATAAAAGCTAATCCAATGGTTGAGAACACCAATGATGGCATGCTTCAAAACTCAACAAACCCACCCCTCTTTTTAGAAAGAATTATACTATATTTATTGTCTAACAAATACATTTTTTTATAATATATGAGTGGAAAAATTCATAATTCCTTGCTTTCGGATTAATACATTAAAGTCCACTTTTCTTTTGAATTAATACTTCATGAACAACCCGGGAGTGCTGACACCAGCTTTTGATACAGTTTGGAACATCAGAGCACGCCCATAAAATCTGGATTTTCATGCGGTTTATGATACAAACTCCACACTGCGGAGTGCGGACAATCAATTGATAGAGCAACTTTAGATTTAGAATAGCGTGCTGTGTCAATGTGTCATACTCAAACACAAATACACAATGTATAAAACAGACATAAAACTTGGACACAATAATGAAAGTCGTTATTTATTCCTTAAAAAAACACATATGATAAAAAAGATAATTTGTATATTTTTGGGTTATTACATGAGGATGGATCTCTTCTCTTGACATTGGATATATAATAATTAATCTTGACAGTTCAAATTCAAATAATTTCAAAAAAATTACAAAAAGTAGAAAAAGTTTATAAAAGATGTATTCTTGAATTTGAAACAATTTGGATAGCGTTTGATAGCTCATCCAAAATTTGTGCTAATTTTATGGTTCAAATTTTACCCTTTTTATGGATTATCAAACATAATTAAATTGTATTAAATTTGAAAATATTTTCAATTAGTAAACTACTAAACTCCACAACACCTTTATAAAAATTTTTAAAATTTTAATATTTCTTAATATTTTGTCAAAATTTTTTGAAATAGTCGTTGCCAAGATAATCAAGAATTGTGTAGGGATCCCTCGTATCAGGGACCCAACCCAGAAGAGAGCAGAAGTGGAACTAGAAATACAACACATCATCAAGAAATGCAACACGTCATATAAGAATGCATCGGTATCTGCTGAGATCCAAAACCGATCCCAGGGTCCTGAGATCCCGATCCGACAGTTCTCGAGGACCCCGAGATCCGGACTCAGCAGATACGGACCCTGAGAACCGTCGGATCGGGATCTCAGGACCCTGAGATCGGTTTTGGATCTCAACAGATATGACCCATATAAGAATCACCATGATCTTGGACTGGTAGACCATCTTCTGTACCCCAGCAGTAGCTCTTCGTTATCGGTATACAATTCTTGTTTTTGTGAATGCCCAAAGTGGATGTGCTAATCAAGTGAAAATCAAGTAAACTGTTCAGTTGGTAGTAGTTGGTACCAGCAATTTTACAAGAAATTTTTTTTTTTTCAATTAGATTGGCTTGCGGGGGAAAAAAAAAAAGAATCAAATGAAAGGAGATTTATTCTAATGATCACTGGGTAGAAATTGATGCCACTGCACTATTGTCTATTGCAAGCAGCAGAAAGCACAATAATCACTTATTCACTTGTTACTTTTGAATGGGACTGATGTTTATGACAAGAATGAAAAAAAAAATAACAAGATATAAACCAGGTCACGGGAAAAATGAAAATTAAATGTAATAAGGATTTAATATTTGATTTCTTATATTTCTTATATATAATCCAACATATATACTTGAAAAATAAACACATTGGTTAACAGAATATATCCAAACTAAACTAGGGAACTAAATATTGCAAGAGAAACAATTTAGCATTCAAAAAGTTTAACACATTGTTTTGTACCTCCGGCCCGTTGTGATTTATAATTTATACCATCTCAGCCCGTTGTTATTACACACATTGTTTTTTACGTTCCGGCCCATCAACCATCTCAGTCCATTCAAACAACTTGTTATTCGGAAATTCAATAAGGGCCTGTTCGGCTGCCTATTTTCCCATGGGAACACGAGGGTAAATGAGCCCAATTGGTATTTCATCCCAAACCCCGTTCGGTGGATTGAATTTATTTCCCAGTTGGGTGCTTTTGCCAATCCATATTCCCACCCAACAGCATGTACCCATGGGAAATTGAAAATTGGATCCGAGTCGATTTTCAATTTCCCAATCGCTTCTCTCTTTCCTCTCTCTCTCCCCTCATTATATTATAATCTCCGCTCAATACTCCGAGAAGCCGGACGAATTTTGAAATCGCGCTGAAGGAAAACGATTACTATGACTTCGATTGTTCGGATGAGCTCGGATCTGCGGAGCCATGGTAAGAGGCAGCAACGTCACTCAAGCTTCTGATTCAGGTATGCCCCTCGTATCCCATTATTCCTGTCCGAATAGGTCAATCTGAAGCTAAATCGTTAATTCTAAGATCGAATTTGAGTTTCTTGGCTAAGATTGATTGCCTCAACTTTTTTGTTAATTCTTTACCTAATTTCAGAAACTACACATCGTTGTTTATCATGCTTTAGAATTGTGCTATTTTTTCCATATTTATATGTAAGTAGACATTGTCTGAGTTTGGTCAGTATAGTCTGAAACTGTGCATTTTCTTTGTGAAAGAACAATCTATAGTGTCTAGATCTATTACCAGTACAAGTATTGACTCTCTGTATCAGTCAGTTCAAACTCTACCCCACGAATTATTGAACAGATATTGATTGTTAGTACCCCTGTAAAGTTAAAAAAAAATGTTGCTCTGAATTGCCAAATTAACAGAAATATCAGTTTATATCTCATACTAGTGTTTGCACCAGTAAAATTATATGCCCAGATTGGTTGTGTGCATGAGCGTAAGGAATGACCAGTTGAAATTATTGTTTATTGTAAAAAAATAGTCTACCATAAAAGATCAGTTAAGCATGTGGTGGCACAATGGCCATAAATTGTTGGTATATGCCACCTTTAAGCCACCATGGCAGCAAAGTGAGAGAAAGTGAATTTAGCCCAGCTTTTTACATAATGGTCAATGTAATTGAGGTTATTAAGTATCGGAGGGTTAATACTTAATAGTGTCAGTCCATTTAAATTGAAATTCATAGGAGGTCATTATTTCTTTACTTCCACTGTATTTATGTTGTTTTTGCATAACACCATTGGTTTATGTTGGTAAATGTTCCACCACTGGTAAAAAGTCTGCAAAGGATCCTGCAACAGAAATGGTTCTCGTATGTACCAGAATTAGTAAGATTAGGCTTGAAATCAATTTCTCCCTACATTAAAGCATGCACAAAATTAAAAATAGAATGAAATTATGGAGGTCGATGTAATAGATTGTTCCATGTGCACTTCATTACTGACATCACCTTCTTGAAAATCAGCTAACAATAGAGACATCCTATGATATTTAGATATCGATTTACTATGTCTCTCTATGATGTTATATAGGATAATATGGGGGCCTCTTTCATTCTGATACTGTTTTGTTTCAGGTGGTTCTCAATTATTTGGTGTTAAGTGATTTTACAGGAACCAAAGCTTACAAGATAGCAGATTGGGTTAAGTGATTCTACAGGAACCCAAGCTTACAAGATTGCTAATAAGCTTTGATCAATGATACTGGTATCTTTACGGTAAACGGTATATATGGTTTAATGATATGAGATGCTTTAATGATTTTGTTTTCTTGTACTGTGTATTTATAACAATCTAAGCTTTGTGAATCGAAGACCTCGATCAACAACTATATGATGTATATAAAAGAGAAATCTTTTTTTTTACAAGGATTTTTTGTATTGACACATATTGGATTGTCAAAGTGTCAATTAAATAGGTAAATTCTGGCATGCTCACATAGTTAGAAAGGGCATGCCTGCCATTTGTTGGAAAAGACGGTATAGAAAATAACATGGAAGTTTAATTTTTTTTTTTTTTTTCAAATCATCATTTTTTTTATTTACAAGTTTGACTATATATAAGGGCAGTTGAGTACACTACCAGGGAATTGCGATGGAGAGATGGTGAATATAGGCAATTAGGCATATAGCATGAAACAATTTTATTTTATTTTTTCTTCTAAATTCTTTGTTGAGAGCCTTAAGAAGATGAGATTGAAGACTGTAAACTTGCTGTTATGTATATGATGTTCCAGAACTTGATGACACACCATACAACTCTTAAGTCTTCATTAATTTGGATTTTTTTTAATTAGATTATAAATTTTGGATTGCAGCTATTATAATTGTTTGCATAATTTATAAATTAAAAAAAATATATTGTTCCTCAAGTTATGCATTGAATGATAGTTTATACACTTTTTGAGACTCATGTATTTCGAAAAAGTTACAAGAACAATGTGTATAGCATAACACTTTGAGAACATAAAAAGTACATTATTACTCTGTTTTGTTAAACTAAGATTATTTTTACCTAACAAATTAAGACATGCAAATTAAAAAGCCCATGGTGTGGGTCTTTTACTAGTTTTTTGTATATATGTGAAGACAATGGAAATATATTTATATAACATGAACGTTATAATTTATTAATTGGAAGTTTAGCATAAGACCAATTTTAATAATATATCTATGATGTTTCCATTCCCATTCCCGTTCCAACTTAAACCACCGAACATGGTATTTGAAAATTTTTCATTCCCATTCCCACTTTAAGTTTCTCATAGATGCAACTTTAGATTCCCATTCCCAAAATTTCCCATCCCACACAATCCCGCATCCGCCGAACACGCCCTAATTAAAGAGAATTTTGTTTTGTACCAGCAAAAGAAGATCAACTGATCAGTGAACTGTATTTGCTTTTTTTATTTTTTTTATTTTTTTTTCCTTTTGAAGGTTTACTGATTGTTATTAGCTTAATTAACTGTTTTACAGCTGTGTTGCTTGTTAAAATATTTAAATAATGCTTAATTATGAGTAAATCTTTCTCTGCATCTTGAAAATTAGATGGTTTAAAGATATTTAATCTAATGCCAAATTGCTAATTGGTCATAGAAATCAATGTTACATCAACAGTGATAACGTTACAAATTTTAGTAGTTTCCAAGTGTCAACCGATCCCCATACTTTGATTAATTAATTAATTCCATATATGTTTAATTTGTCTGAATAATCTAATGCAAACAAGATCGCTTCTGCCAAATAAAATCAAATGAATGTTATAATTTGTATCTCACTGTGAAGAAATTTGCGTTAGTATGTTTACCAGTACAATCTATTACAATCTTACAAAAGTACATAAAAAAAAAAAAAAAAGATAATTGAAAGTAGGATTTAAAGTTTCGAATACTTCTAATTGCAAAAAAAAAAAAAAAAAAAAAATACGAAGAACTTTTTTATTTTTTTCCTTTTTTACACCAACATAGTACATGTTCAAGAAAACCATGCAAACAACTAAAAAGGATCTGATTAATGGAAAAACCATTCCAAATTCATCACTGGCAGCAACTGGCAGCAAACTTCTTAATGAACCAAATCATGCTCATATAATCATATTCCCAACTTTGACATGAAGTCAACAAAAGCTAATTCAGATCTGCCCCCTTCTCTCAAAGCATCCAAGCCATTGATTTTATGAGCACAAGCATTGCTTCTTAGCTCATTTCCACCTTCAGATTCCACCAGCCATCTCACTTTCTCAGCCAGTTCATCTCTCGACACAAACCCTTCATCGCAGCCGTCGAGTTTTACCGCCATTTTCATTTCCTTGATCAGAAAGACCCTGTTCATCTTCTGCTCGGCGAACAGCGGCCAGGAGATGATCGCTACGCCGTTGGTTATCGCCTCCAGTGTCGAGCTCCAACCGCAGTGACTCACGAACCCCCCGACCGACTCGTGGCGCAGAATCTCGACTTGCGGGGCCCATGATTTTACTACGAATCCCTGATCCTTTGTCCGGTTCAAGAATCCTTCTGGCAACAATGCGTCTAAATCGGGATCAGCCAAAGGATTGTATGGCGATTTATCCTGATCGCCGCTCGGCGGATTGCGCACGACCCAAATAAACTTCTGCCCGCTCTTCTCGAGCCCGAACGCTATTTCCCTGAGTTGATCAACCGGGAAATTCCCGCTACTTCCGAAGGAAACATAGACCACGCTCTTCTTAGGCTGGGCATCCAGCCACTGCAGGCATGGATGAACGGCTATCGCTTTGTCGTCAGCTGCAGCGACCAATGGCCCGATACAATAAATAGGCGGCATCAGTCGGGTCGAGAGGATATGCCCATCTTGTAATACTTTCACTGCCCGTGTTTCCAATGCTTCGAAGGTGTTGATCAGGATTCCATTTGCTTCTGGTATTCGCCTGAACACATTCATAAAGGCCTTCTGGTCCTCACCGCCGTACTCTAGCAATTGTTCCGGTGCATCAGATAGATGCAATAGCGGGATGCCGGGGATTTCAATCGGGGTTTCTCGCATATCCTTCTTTGTCCAGTCCCATGTCGAGACCAGTTCCGTTAAACGAATAAACACAGCGAGAACGTTTGCTCCACATGTGAAGAAAACATATGCCGGGATGCCGAGCTCAGCTGCAACCTCGAGCGCATCAACGCAAAAGAAGTCGACGATCAAGGCAGCAACCGATGCCCTTTCCGACAAAGATCGGAGGTGCGATCGGAGTTCCGTGTTGTTCGATCGTATCATACGTAACATGTTAATGAACCGGCTAGGGGCCGGTTTGGGAGGAGGCGAGACCGGCGCGAGGAGGGTAAATTTGATCTTTGGATCGGTGGAAGACACTTCTGAGATAAATTTTGTTGTGGAGGCCGGCATGACCGGCGGATTGATCACGGCGATCTCGGCGGAGATGCTGTGGCTCACAAACAACTTGGCAAGCTGTACCATTGGTATCATGTGGCTCACACCCATGGTAGGGTACAGCACTACCTTTGACTCTTTCATTGATGTTGATAATTCTCAGTACGAGATGTACAAAAAATGGAAGTTTGATATTCTTGGAATCCTTTGTTTCACCTTATATATAGATATCTAATATCTGTATGGATTTAGGAGTACAGAGTACTTAAGAAGAAAAATTCCTTTTCTATTATATTTCTCCTTCTATTAATTCTTTTGGATTCGTTTCGCATTGGATTGGATTATTGCTAGTCATCTTCTTTTGAATTTTAGCCTTGGAGGTAGCGTCCACAAATTGGTTCCTGCCAACAATTTGTATTTCCAATAGTATATATGCTTATCTGAATTTTATTATTATTTTTTAAAATAAATAATGACTAGATATATATGACCTCGTATTTGAATATTTCTTCAACTATTCCAAACTGAATTAATATTGTTCACTCAATTTGTACATATTTTATTGCATATAATATTTAACTATTCCTGAAAAATTGGTTGTTAAATTTATCTTAAATATATTTAAGAGGAGGGATCCAATAACTACAAAACTTGGTACCTTTAATGACCACAAAATTATTTATATATAAACTGATAAGTATAAACCATTAAATTTATTGTAAATCATTTAAATAACATATACATAATTTTTTTTGAAAATTTAACATAATTTCGATAGCCATCAAGAGAGGAGAAAAAATCATACAATTTAAGCTATTGATTTTTGTTACTTCTTGATGCAAATGCAAATAAAATTAAAATGATATAATATTTATGTACGCATAAACACATAGTATATACAAAATATTTAATCAATAAGTTTTTGATGTTTAAAGTCTTAAAATACAGTTTATTTAAAATTTAATTTTGTGGATACTGATGATGGGTACTAAAAATTGTGGTCATTTGATCCTCATTTATAACAATTTAATTTTTAGATAAAGACAAATTTCAGATCCTTGGATTCTAGGAAATTAACTACAAACACAAAAAAAGATAATGAAGAAAAATTTCCACAACAGGCTTACTGAAATTATGAAAGAAAAAGACAGTCGACAACGTAATCAAAGCAGAAAGGAAACATGTCAATGGCCGTGAGGTCCACCACCAAGAGAAAATAATCCAAACTTCTGTAAAGTCACAAAATAAAATGAATTCCTGTAGACACGTACAGGAACATGTAAGACCCTAACGGATGAATATCTGCTGCTTTTCTTCTCCGGTCAGATGGTCGGATCAGTTGTAGCACCGATCTCAACGTCCTTGGTATTTTCTGCACCAATCTCGATGTATTTTAGTATTTCTCAACCATCGGATCAAGAAAAGCAAGCCCGGCTATTCTAAAAAGAAAAGCAGGTGATACCGATCCAGAGCGTAACACCAGCGTCAGCCGTGACGAAAAAATATGATCTAATTTGGTTGGCATATTCGGCCATGTGAGTCCTATATATCACCTGTGTAATGTATAGAACAGTGTTGACTTGGAGTCTTCTGCTACAAAAGAGTCGTTCTCCATTCATTCTTTCTAGAAGCTTTCATATTTTATTTCCGAGTTTGCTCCCTCTACATCCATGCGACCATGCATGCATTAAGATGTATTTAATATTGTGAATTTTAATCTCACAAAATTTTTTTAATAGCTTTTCACGAAAAATCATATATAAAAGTATTCATAACATGGGTTAATTGTATCCCTTATATTAACTTGTGCATACAGATATGGTGATACCATTAAGGATAATAGGATATCACTCGAGATGCTGGAAAACAATTAAAAATGAAATTCAATACTGGAGAACTCAACTAAAAATTGACTAATTTATACTACTAATTACTAATGGCCATATAGAAGTTGGAACATTCTGAAGGAATAATATCTATCGTACGTAAAAAAACCGTCTATAACATCTATATATTATATTTCGGAATGTATATGTTATATTCGTTACACATTTATAGATGTATGAACAGTTTTTCAATAGACACAAGATAAGTGTATAAATCCAAAGAATTTCAAAATAGCTATTTCTAATGAGCCCTCCTCATAAAGCCTCCCAAAGCCTATAGGGGCTGTTCGGCAACCCCTCCTTAAGCCTTCTTAAACTTTCTTTAGCTTCCTTAGTCTCTTAATCCTTCCGAACGCAAGCTCCTTAGTATGGATTAAAAGTTTCTCCTTAACCCTCCTTTTGACCGGGACTTATAAGCCTTGCCCGGATTCCTAAAGAAGCAATACCCATGGCTTAAGGCTTAAGCTTTCTTAAGCCATTTTTCTTTTTCCGAACGAGTGTGACTTAGTGAGACTTAAATATTTAAGCCAACCACCTTGCCGAACAACCCCATAAGGGCCCAACCCCAGGTGTGGCTCTGCCCTGGATCCAACCCAAATACCCAATTATGATAGCACAATCATATACTGTTTCTTATATTTTACCTACCAGATTTCCATCAGCTTAACATAACAACTATATATACAGAATTTCGGCACTTCAACATACCGAATATATTTTTGTGCCTAATTAATCTCTGGTTGGTGGTAGAAAACAGCTTTACATCAACTGTTAATGAAGACTGGGTCAGTATGCCAGCAACGAGTTTCTAATTACAAAATTACAGAAACACCAGATATTGGAGGTGAAGAACGCGTGAGGAAGGAACGCAGGAGACTAAAATAAAATGAGGGTCAAGCTACTCAAATTTAAGTTTCTATAAAAGACTTTATTTAGGTTTCGAACTCGCGACCTTCCATACGGAGAGCATTGCTCTTAGCCACTAGATCAAATGCCAAATGCCGGTTATTGAGGAGACTAAATATTGAAAACGAGCAAATAAATTAATGAAATGCACAATGGATCGCAAAGAGGACAAAATACTAGATAATATATTGCCTGTCTGTCAAAATACTAGATAATAGATATATATATTGCCTGTCTGTCAAGATGTATATTTTTCAAAATCTTCCAGCTGATCGGCCTATCAAACAAAGACCCTTTAATCTAGCTAGATAATATAAAATTTATGCAAGTGTTAGTGGTCTTGCGTCATGATCAAGGAAAAAAAAAAATTCCTTTGTTTTTTTTTCCAATTACCATGGAGAAATTTAGTTGTGCTTTACTCTGGTATGGGAGTTGGCGACCTGATACCAATGACGCAGTTAGCCGTGCTCTTACACCGGCATGGCCTCTCCGTAACCGTCGTTACAGCTGATCCGCCGAACAAAACCGGCTCGGCAAGAGATCTTGTACCCCAGATTTCCAAAGAATACCAATTTATATCTTTTCAAAGTTTGCCGGCTGTCATTCAAGAGGACCCGAACCGGCACCCGATGGACCTCATGTTCGATGCAATTTGTGCGGATAACAAACATCTGTATAACTTTTTCAGCGATGCTCTAGACGTAGCCCGTCAGCTCAGCATTCCGGCTTACGTTCACTTCCCATGTTCCGGATCTGTTCTGGCAATCTATGTCCATCTACCTGTTTATCAGTGTACCACTCTGTTAAAGAATAAAAGAAATTAGGAAAATAAACGGGCATTAATCAATATGACCATTGTATAACTTCTTTCTTTTTTGGTCATCAAATAACCGTTGTTGCATCATTTAGTTTCCTTCTATTTTGGTCATTTGACCGTTGCATGTCTCTATTGGCTATATAAGCCACATCCAAATGTACACATCAATTAAGATTAATAAGAATTTTTCTATTGATTATCACAAAACCAACAAAACCTTCATGGTATCAGAGCACGTTTGATCAAAACGCTTTCGCAAGCAAAACCAGTAAATCAACAACCATGACACAAGAAATTGAGTTGCAATTCGGCAATCAAAAAGCTCATTTGCAAATTAACCAACTTAGGGTATGTTTGGATCGTTGCAGAATAGTAGATTAGTAGAATAGCATCACTATTCCAAATGAAGATCGATCCAAACACGTTTTCACAATTCGGAACAGCTCAAGATTAGTTCTATTCTACTATTCCAGCTGAAACACGGATTAGTGAATAGCTAGCGAAAAAGGAGCCAAAAGAATAGAGAAACTAATTAAATAATATGTAAAACTCTTTTTTTATTTCCTCTCTCTCCAACAGGTCATCTCTCCCACCCAAAAAGGACAACCACCATTTTTGAAAGCTACACCGTCTTCTTGCTTGTATCTCCATCAATTGACTACAAAATAGTAAAAAATAATATAACTATTGTGCTCTTGTCATTACAAGGACTCCATAGAGATCTCATTTTCCAGTGGTTCGTTGAATTAGCTCAAGACCGTTGTCAAGGATGAACAACCGCCAAGTTCACTTCCCTTCTTCAATCCAATGTTCTCTTCTTAAGTTTGGCAGCGAACCAGTTAACCAGCGATACATCCTGTAAACGGCCTTGGTTTCTCTAACAATATCGAAATTGTTCATGTTGATTATTTTCGCCACTATAATCGGTAGTGGACTGAATTTGACGGTGTCGTGCCATTAGTTGAGATGACGGTGGGTTTAAGGTGCTTTGTTGGTACATCCATTAGAGGACATTGACGGAAAATATGAGCAATTTGATATTGCCCAGATGTTGCTTTGTAATTAATCAAATAAACCAAAAAAAAAAAAAAAAAAAAACAGGTATTGAGTATTGACCATATTTTGGCAATACTTGTATTTCGTAATTCGTGTAGAGCAAAATAAATACATAAATTTATATGATAATTAAAAATATAGATTGAAAATGATTTTTTATTTTTTGTTTTGACAATTAAGTACGTACTTTTTTATGAACTGAATTGGTAAAATAAGACTCTAAATTAGAAATATGAAGTTGGTTGAAAAATAAAAATAAAAATAGTCATTTCTTTATAGTTTATATATTTGTCTCCATCACTATTCCAAACATACAATCCAAACAACATTTTTACTAATCCGAATAGCACTATATTTTTACTATCCTCAAGCTAATCTAAAAATCACTATTCTCACTTACTAATCTCAATTCTACTAATTTTGTACTATTCTTTGCACGATCCAAAACACCCTTAGAAAAGAAAAGGCGACAATCCGAGTTGCTATGGGCACAACCGAACCGAAGGATGAGAAGAAAGCATTTCTCTCTGCGACGGAGGAGACGAAAGGGATGAATCAAAAAACTTCAGACCGACTTGATCGCATAGAGGAAATGCTTACTTCGCTCTTGGGTCAGAAGTTGAGTCAAGGTTTAATTAAAACTCAACATTGTTTATCTCATCCCACAAACAATACGATAGGCTCTAACAACTAATCAAACCAGCTCATTTTATCTAAAATGTCTAATGTTGGGTCTGGACCAGAAATCATACGAGGAAATATACCAAATCTGAAATTGAGTTATGAGAATAAATGTTTGAGTATTGGTCATTGTTCCAAAATTGCACCAAAGAATATTGAGAAATGGGTACTTGATTCTGGTGCTACCGACCATATGACCGGAAATCAAAACCTATTGAGAAGCTTTCAAACCCTTGAAAATGACCAATATTTTACGATTGCCAATGATGAAAAAATTAAGATTAAAGGATGGGGCATGATTAGCATTTTGAATAAGAATTTTCTTCAAGATGTATTTTATGTTGACAATTGCACTGTGAACTTGCTTTCTATTAGTAAACTTACTAAGGAACTAAATTGTCAAATTATTTTCGATCAAGATAGTGTAGTTTTTCAAGACCGAGTTACCAAAGAAAAGATTGGTGAAGGTTTTTTAGAAAATGGTTTATATTTTATGGATAGCAACAAGTGTATTTTGAATACAAAACAAGATGAAGATTTAAGTAATCTTTTGCATAAGCGAGTAGGACATCCTTCCGACAAAATATTAAAAATGATGTTTGATTTTTCAAAAGATTTTTGCAACAAGTGTGATGTTTGTAAGTTTGCAAAACAAACAAAACTTCCTTTCAATAATTCAACCTCTAAGAGTAATGAAGTATTTGAATTAATTCATTATGATGTATGGGGACCCGCACCTGTGGACTCTTATAATGGTTTTAAATATTATGTCATTTTTATTGATGATTTTTCAAGAGCAACATGGTTGTATTTAATGAAAAATAAAAATGAAGTTTTCTCTCCTTTTCAAAATTTTGTAAATCTCGTTGAAACTCAATATGACAAAAAGATTAAAATTCTCCGTACGGACAATGGTACGGAATTTATCAATAAAAACTTTGAGAATTTTACAAACTTAAAGGGGATAATCCATCAAACTTCTTGTGTGTATACCCCACAACAAAATGGGGTGTCGGAACGAAAAAATCGCCATTTGTTAGAAATGACAAGAACTCTTTTATTTCAAAATAATGTTTCAAAATTTTTTTGGTCGGAGACCGTTCTCACCGCCACGTATTTAATAAATCGATTACCTAGCTCCGTATTAAATTTTAAAAGCCCTTTTGAGATTATTTACAATAGAAAATTTAATTTTGATCATTTAAGAATATTTGGTTGTACTTGTTTTGTGTATAAAACTAAATTAGATAAACTAGATTATACATCAATTAAAGCTATTTTCTTAGGATATTCATCCCACCAAAAAAGATATAAATGCTATGACCCCAAAACAAAAAAGTTCATATTTCAAGAAATGTTGTCTTCCTTGAAAATGATCCTTTTTATAAAAATGAGGAAGAAAAATAGCAATGATAATTTCTTGAATGAATTTGTAGTACTTGTTACTACTAATCAAGAGAGACAAGTAGTTGTTGTAGGAAATGCAACTCAGGAAAATTTTGAAGAAAATGTGGAAGAGCCATCTCAAGAAGAAATTGAGAATGAAGAAATGGAGGAAATTCAAGAAGAGGACATGCCACTAAGAAGGTCAAGTCGCCAACCGCAACCATCAACAAGACTGAAGGACTATGTTACATATTCGGTAAATTATCCTATACAAGATTATATTTCATATGAAAATATCTCAAATGCTCACTATGCCTTTGTGACCACTTTGTCAAAAATTGAAGAACCCACTGATTATGAAGTAGCTAGAAATGACCCAAAATGGTGTAAGGCAATGAAAGAGGAACTTCATGTCTTAGAAAAAAATGCGACTTGGGAACTTTGCAATTTACCAAAAAACAAAAAATCGGTTGGATGTAAATGGGTATACAAGGTTAAATATAATAGTTATGGTACCATTGAGAGGTATAAGGCTAGGTTAGTGGCCAAAGGATATACTCAAACTCAAGGTATTGATTACTATGAAACCTTTGCACCGGTAGCAAAAATGAATACGATAAGAATTCTTTTCTCTATTGCCGTAAATAAAAATTGGAATTTAAATCAAATGGATGTTAAAAATGCTTTTCTTCAAGGAACACTTGAAGAAGAAGTAATATATGACCCTCCCACCGGGTTACAAAAAAGAA
The DNA here is from genome assembly GCA_030179965.1 of Cyperus esculentus. Classification (NCBI taxonomy): domain Eukaryota; kingdom Viridiplantae; phylum Streptophyta; class Magnoliopsida; order Poales; family Cyperaceae; genus Cyperus; species Cyperus esculentus. Next base: position 1,234,153 of record JASGLE010000025.1, on the reverse strand, counting down.
CAAAATTCTAACCTTTGTTGTAGGTTAAAAAAATTCATTTATGGTCTTAAACAATCTCCAAGAGCATGGTATGACAAACTTTCTCATTTTTTACTTTCTTGCAATTTTAAGATAAGTAGTGCTGATTCATCTCTTTTCATTAAACATAATTCCAATAGTACAACTGTAGTTCTTGTTTATGTTGATGACCTTATTATTACCGGAGACAATAATTTTGAAATTGATTGTATAAAAAGATATCTTAAACAAAATTTTGATATAAAAGACTTAGGTAGGTTGAAATATTTTCTTGGAATAGAGATAGCTCGTTCATCGAAGGGGCTATTTATATCTCAAAGAAAGTATACTCTTGAACTGCTTAAAGAAACCGGCAAACTAGGAAGCAAACCGACCATAACACCAATAGATACAAATGTTAAGCTAAATAGTGAATATGGTGAATCCCTAAGTGACATAAACCAATTCCAAAGACTTGTAGGAAAATTAATTATTCTCACGGTAACTAGGCCCGATATATCTTTTGCCGTAAACCAAATTAGCAAATTTATGCATGCTCCTAGGACACCACATTTAGAGGCCGTAAATAGAATTTTGAGGTATTTAAAAAGGACACCCGGAAAGGGAATTTGGATGAAAAATAATGATTCTAATGAGATATCTGGCTATTCCGATGCAGATTGGGCCGGGAGTTTTGATCGTCGATCAACAACCGGGTTTTGCACATTTGTAGGCGGAAATTTGGTCACATGGAAAAGCAAGAAACAAAATGTTGTGGCCCGATCAAGCGTCAAGGCGGAGTATCGAGCCATGGCATCAACCGCAATTGAGTTGGTTTGGATTAAGCAACTTCTTACGGATTTTGGCATTCAAACTCAAGCACCGATGAAGATGTATTGTGACAACCAAGCCGCGAGACACATTGCATTAAATCCGGTGTTTCATGAACGAATCAAACACATTGAAGTTGATTGTCACTCCATTCATGAAAAAGTTCAAGCTCAAGAAATTGAAACACCATTCGTCAAGAGTGAAGATCAATTGGCAGATGTGTTGACAAAAGGCTTGAGTAGCAAATCTTTTGAAGACATAATAAGCAAGCTCGGATATATGATATATACACGCCAAGCTTGAGAGGGAGTGTTAAAGAATAAAAGAAATTAGGAAAATAAACGGGCATAATCAATATGACCATTGTATAACTTCTTTCTTTTTTGGTCATCAAATGACCGTTGTTGCATCATTTAGTTTCCTTCTATTTTGGTCATTTGACCGTTGCATGTCTCTACTGGCTATATAAGCCATATCCAAATGTACACATCAATTAAGATTAATAAGAATTTTTCTATTGATCATCACAAAACCAACAAAACCTTCACACTCAGACCTCCTTCAAGGACATGGGGAATGCATACCTTGATTTTCCTGGTGTACCTCCGGTACCGATTTCAGACATACCGTATACTTTGCAAGATCGTGACTCCGAGATATATCAAACACGCATCAAGAAGTTCACACAATTAGCCAAAGCTAACGGGATCCTCGTAAATAGTTTCGAGTCGTTGGAGGAGCGATCCGTGAAAGCGCTAAAGCAAGGGATCTGTTTGCCGGGACGCAAGATGCCGCCTGTTTATTGTATCGGCCCATTGGTGACGAATTGCGAGGTGAAAGGATTTGAAGAGAGACACATTTGCCTCACATGGCGACTTGCAACCGAAGGGAAGCGTGGTCTTTCTATGTTTCGGTAGCGTTGCTGCTTTTCCTGTTGATCAAATCAAGGAAATAGTTATCGGATCAGAAAATAGTTCACAACGATTCTTGTGGGTCGTCCGAAGCACATATGACAATAACAAAATGTTTGAGCCTCAACCCAACGATGCAAATCTACATTCAGTTCTTCCTGAAGGGTTCCTCGACTGTACAAAAGACTGTGGACTAGTTATAAATTCATGGGCACCGCCGGCGGAGGTGTTGAACCATGCCTCAGTTGGTGCTTTCGCTAGCCACTGCGAATGGAAATCGACACTGGAAGCAATAGTAGCTGGTGTGCCAATGATATGTTGGCCAATGTTTGCTGAGCAGGGGTTGAATAAGGTGTTATTAGCGGACGAAATCATGGACGGAGACTTGGAGTGGCGGTGAAAATGAGCGAAGAAGGATTTGTTCGAGCAGAGGAGGTGGAGGCGAATGTGAGATGGCTGATGGAGTCAGATGGCTGTTGGGTGTCAAGGAGATGGATGAGGAGGCCATGGCTGAAAATGGGTCGTCAACAGTTGCAATGATAGAATTTTTGGGAGATCTGAAGTTGAATGAAGAGGTGCAGAGATCTTTTTAATTGGAAGAAAAAAAAATTGAAATGACAGTATGTGATGTATTGTTAAGAATAATTTTTGAGGAGGGATCCGGTGCCAAGTTTTTTAATTACCAAATCTGCCAATCCATCTGGGCCGGTTATCAAAATTCTTCTCAACGGTTCAGATTACAGCACTTTAACTCCCGCATTTCGTTTTCCTTTCCCAATGGTCCTTTCCTCTTCCTCTTCTCTTCTCTGACGGTCTGACCCTTTTCGCTAGGAACCTAGAACTGAACCCTAGATTGTCGTCGCACCCAAAACTCCGCGACACAGAGTAGAGAGCATGAGAAGGAATAAAAACCCGACACAACGTTGCTCTTTGCTCCCATAACCGGTGACGCTAGCACGATTTTGCTCTTAGAAGCGGTGATCGTTGGTGTGATTTTGCTCCTGGCAGGACTTAGCTACTTGCACGATTTTGCTACAAAAGGGTAATGATTGATGCGAAATTAAACTCGAGCTCAATGATTAATGGGAAATCAATCGAATGCTCTGGAGAAAGCTTATATTGGACTGATATTTTAGTCGGTAATTGAGCAAGCTGATATTGTCTCGAATTATTGGCATGTGCAGTTCATAGTAATTGTGATTGCAATTAGTGGGTATCATCATTAATAAAAACTTCAATTATGTGAAGAGCACCCAAAGAACAAATAAAATCTAGGAGAAGAGAGCCTGCAACTCTCCAGTATCGGAGAAGGGAATCATTTGGCGGATGAGAAGGGGAAGGAAGAAGAAGCGATGTCTATTTTGGGATTTATCGAAGAGACCGCTTGAACAAATAAAAAAGGGGTCAAGTGTTGTAATTTGAACCATTCAGAAGAAATTTGATGACCGGTCTGGATGAGTTGGCAGATTTGACATTTTAAAATCAGATTTGACATTTTAAAATCCTTGGCACCGGATCCCTCCTCATAATTTCTTTGTTGGAGGATAAATCTTGTACGTATGAATTGCAGAATTGGCCTCGCAGATTTATTTGGTGGATTGAAAAACTTTCTAAAATCACTTCAAAACTCTAAATAATGATCTAAATATTTAGCCTCACTTCAAAACTCTAGATTGAGAAGAACCGGCCTTTGGTCTAGTGGCTAAGGGCAACACTCTCTGTGTGGAAGGTTACGGGTTCGAAACCTGGATGGGGGGTCTTTTATGTTGACATGATCTGATCTAATGCAGGTGCGCTACCTAGCTGGCACAAAGGAGGCATGCTCATGAAGATTTATTTCTATTTCTTGTTTTGTTTGTTTCTGGTTATGTATTAATTCAATTATAGAAAAATGAAAAAGAAAGGCAAGTAGATTTATCATTTACCAGAAAGATACTAGGGGCTCCTCTATTTATCTAATGTACTGAAGGAAAATTGTAAGACTGATTTTGTATGAAATAAAATTGAGGGAAGGGTTAGGCGGAGTGCTGTGTTATTTGATTAACTTGACATGGTATCAGAGCTCAAGGTTCCTCTACAACTCTGATTAGTAGCTTACAGACGTGATGGGAGACAACAAAACCAAGAAGGGTCAAGACTCAGACATGACACTTCTCCAGGCGTTGAAGGAACTTCTATTAACACAGAAAACTTCACCTGTACCAACCGAGGTACCGGTGAACCCGATGAAACTTGATGGAACCAACTACGGACTATGGCTGTCCATGATGGAAACTCATCTGGAGAGCAAGGGCAAGTTAGGCTATGTGCGTGGAGATAAGCCGACACCAGCAGCGACCGATGTCAGTTATGAGCAGTGGAAGATGCAAGATTCTATGGTCAAAGGTTTGATTCTCAACTCTCTGGGCTATAGTCTCGTGGGAAATTTTCATCGACATTCCACTGCAAGAGAGGTTTGGGATGCGTTGGCAACTACCTTCTTTGATGGTTGTGACTCATCTCAGATCTATGATCTTCAACAGAAAGTGCATCAACTGAAACAGTCAGGGGGGTCATTAGAGGCCTACTACAACGAGTTGCAGGGCTTATTGAGAGAAATCGACTTCCCAATGGTGTGTCATGTAGACATTGAGAAGCACAACTCTTGGGTACAACAAGACCGGGTCTATAAATTTTTGGCCGGGTTAGATGACCATCTCGATAGTGTACGGGCTGATGTAATCCAAACCGTACCATTGCCATCGGTGGAGCAGGCATATGCCAAGATCAGAAGAGAAGAAGTTCGACAAAAAGTGATGCGAGGCCAAGGAAGTAATACCTCCACACCAGCGGTTATGGTAACAAAAGCCAATCAGGTATCTCTGTCTCTATCTAAACCTGATTGGAAGCAAGGAAAAAAGGGGGAAACAGGGTGCTCATACTGTCATAACCCGAAACACACAAAAGAGACGTGTTTTAAACTGCATGGATACCCAGAATGGTGGTATGAATTAAAAGAAAAGAAGGCAAATAGTGGAAGAAAGGGACCAAGTGGCTATGCGCATCAAGCCGGTTCCGGTGAAACTAGTTCAACTCAACAACCGATGCATCAGAATCCTCAACTCGCACATTGACATGCTAACACTACTGGACATGCATCATTGACTCTTGCAAGTCACTTGGAAGGTATAAGAAACTCAACTGAAAATCAAGGTAATGCTATCTGTAACTCTCAGTTGTCAAATTTGAATAGTTGGATTATCGACTCCGGAGCCAGTGATCATATGACCTACTCGGAAAATGACTTAGATGACATTGGCAGGCCTAGGCGCAATAAAATTGTAAATGCAAATGGTGTATCGTCTCCTGTTATTGGGATGGGAGATGTAAGACTGATAGAATTATTGCAGCTAAAGAATACCTTACTTGTACCAACCTTGTCCACCAAGTTGATTTCAGTTGGTCAATTGGCCAAAGACTTAAATTGCATAGTGCAAATGTATCCTAATTTTTGTATTTTTCAAGACATCCTCACGAGGGAGATACTTGGGCGTGGTAGTAAAATGGATGGACTGTATCACTTGGAAGACTTGAGTGTAGGAACTGCGTGTTTAGTTCAAGGGAGTACTCAGAAAAGTAATATTTGGTTATGGCATAAAAGGTTAGGACACCCATCCATTGGGTATATGAGAAAGATGTTTCCTTCTTTGTTTCATAGTTTAATAGATTTTGAGATTACATGTGAAACGTGTATTAAAGCAAAAGGCCATAGAACCAGTTATCCTAGCGTGATATTTAAAAATAAAGAACCCTTTGATTTAATACATTCTGATGTGTGGGGACTATCCCTGGTTAATTCAGTTAGTGAAAATAGATGGTTTGTTATGTTCTCAGATGATAGCACTAGAATGACATGGCTATATCTTTTAAAATCTAAAGATGAGGTTACTAGTTGTTTTCTAGATTTCTCAAATTTAGTTCAAAGACAATTTGGAAGGAAAATAAAGGTTCTTAGAAGTGATAATGGAGGTGAGTATGTTAATAACACTTTAAGAGATATTCTTAGAAGTAATGGCATCATACATGAAACCTCTTGTGTTGGGACTCCTCAACAGAACGGAGTAGCAGAGAGGAAAAATAGACATATCCTAGAAATTGCTAGATCATTATTATTTGAGAATAATGTACCACAAATTTTTCGGGAGTATGCCATATCAACTGCAGTCTACCTCATGAAATAGGATGCCATCTAGTACTTTAAATTTCTTGACTCCACTTCAAAAATTGTCCTCCTATGTACAAATTCCTTCCCTGTTAAATCTACCACCGAAGGTTTTTGGTTGTGTAGCATACGTACATGTTCCAAAAGAGAAAAGAACTAAATTAGAACCTTGTGCAATTAAGTGTTTTTTTTGGGGTATGGGACAAATCAAAAAGGATACAAATGTTATCATCCGAAATCAAAGCGAACTTATGTCACGATGGATGTTACCTTCTTAGAAGGTGAATCTTACTTCCACAATCAATCACCAGATTATTCTTTCCAGGGAGAGATTGATGAGGAATTAAATGAAAGAAAATTTGGTGGGAATTTTTTCAACAGGATACCACAGAGGAGAGAAATAATGATGACCAAGCTCACACCCATAACGAACAGCCCACTTCAAATCAAATAGACCAACTAGAGCTCGGCAACCCATTAAATGTGCAAAGTAACTCTGATGAATTACAGCAAGCTGAAAGCTCAGCCATGAGAGAGGAAAGTGATGTAGTTCATGAAAACGATGAAGATGTGATACAGTTCGAACTAGAAGAACCACGCTCAGTATCTCAAGAGGATGCTCCAGAGGTAAGTTCTCTTAATCCTGAAATTGAAAGAGAAAGAAGGTGACCCATAAGATCAACAAGAAATGTACTACCAAAACGGTATAGGGAAGATAAAAATGGACGTGGTGAGTATCCAATTGCAAACTATACCAGTACGTCTAGTCTACCAAATCAAATGAAACATTTTGTTGAAGACTTGTCAAAAGTCCCAATACCAAACAATGTTGAAGAAGCAGTAAAAGACCCAAAATGGATTGAGGAAATTAAAACTGAAATTGCAGCCTTAGAAACAACTCAAACTTGGAAATTAGTTGAATTACCACGAGGGAAAAAGACAGTAGGATGTAAGTGGGTGTTTTCTGTAAAATATGATGTTGCAGGAAAAATTGAAAGGTACAAAGCTAGATTAGTTGCTAAAGGTTACACTCAAACCTATGGAATTGACTTTCAGGAGACTTTCTCCCCAGTTGCGAAACTAAATACTATTCGAGTTTTGTTATCTCTTGCAGCTAATCTTGATTGGCCGTTACATCAATTTGATGTGAAGAATGAATTCTTACATGGTGACCTAGAAGAAGAGATTTACATGGATATACCGCCTGGATATCAGTACAATGACCCAAGGAAGCTAGTATGCAAACTAGAAAAATCACTATATGGGCTAAAACAATCTCCGCGAGCATGGTTCGGAAGGTTCTGTAAAGCAATGTAAGAGCTATGAGTACATCCAGAGTGACTCTAACCACACGCTCTTCTGCAAGCATAATCAAGGAAAAGTGACAATTCTAATAATTTATGACAATGACATGATAATTACAGGCAATGATACTGATGAGATAAAGTATCTAGAAGAGAGATTGTCACTTGAGTTTGAGATGAAGAACCTAGGCGGTCTAAAGTATTTTCTTGGAATAGAAGTTGCACGATCAAAGCAAGGAATTTGTCTTTCTTAAAGAAAATACATCCTTGATTTATTGACGGAGAACTAGGAATGTTAGATTGCAAACCAGCAGATACACCAATTGTTCAGAACTTGAAATTAGAAGAAGACTCTAATCACAAGGCCACCAACAAGGAAAGGTACCAGAAACTGGTAGGGAAACTCATTTACTTATCGCATACCAGACCAGATATTACTTATGCGGTGAGTGTAGTGAGTCAATTCATGCATGCTCCTAGTGAGAGACATTTAGAGGCAGTAATGAGAATCTTGAGGTATCTTAAGAAGACTCCTGGAAAGGGCATACAATTTCAGAAGAATGGGTACTTGAAAATCTCAGGTTATACAGATGCAGATTGGGCTAGGAATATCAACGATCGAAAATCAACATCCGGTTATTTCACATTTGTGGGAGGAAATCTCGTTACATGGAGAAGTAAAAAGCAAAATGTTGTTGCTCTGTCGAGTGCGGAAGCTGAGTTTTGAGGAATGTCAAAGGGTCTCTGTGAGCTTTTATGGTTAAAGAAATTGATGACTGAATTGGGGTATGGCCCACAGGAAGAGATGTCTCTGTATTGTGACAACAAGTCCGCAATAGAAATTGCTCATAACCCGGTGCAACATGACCGCACAAAGCATGTGGAAGTTGATAGGCACTTTATTAAACACAATTTAGAAGAAAAAATCATATCCTTTCCACATGTAAAATCTGAAGACCAATTAGCAGATGTATTAACGAAAGCTGTTTCCACAAAAGCATTTGAACAAGCAGTTATCAAGTTGGGTATGATAGATATATATCTACCTACCAACTTGAGGGAGGGTGTTGACATGATCTGATCTGATGCAGGTGCGCTACCTAGCTGGCACAAAGGAGGCATGCTCATGAAGATTTATTTCTATTTCTTGTTTTGTTTGTTTCTGGTTATGTATTAATTCAATTATAGAAAAATGAAAAAGAAAGGCAAGTAGATTTATCATTTACCAGAAAGATACTAGGGGCTCCTCTATTTATCTAATGTACTGAAGGAAAATTGTAAGACTGATTTTGTATGAAATAAAATTGAGGGAAGGGTAGGGCGGAGTGCTGTGTTATTTGATTAACTTGACATTTTATAGACATTTAAATTTGAGTGGCTTGACCCTCATCTTTATCTCAAAAAAAAAAAAAAAACCTCTAGATTGAGATCTAGATTTGATAACCGCACCCAATACATTTTTAGTTAAAAATTATTTTTCAAATACAACAATCACTTTTACCGGTTGCAAATCACATCCTCAATCGAACAAAACACTTATATATATATATACAATAGAAAGATCAAGAATAAAAAAAAAAATCACTCAAAATTTATGAGAGTATGAAAAAGAAAGAGAAAATATTACCAATTTAGTTTGGAGATGGATAAGGGGAAAGTTAAGGGGGCAAAAATAATTTCTCTTTTTTTATTCCAAAAAAGCACATTTGACAAAAAAAGATAGTTCGTACATTTTTTGGGTTATTACGGGAGGAGAGATCTCTTGACAATGTTATTTGATAATCTTAACCAATTAAATTCAAATAAATTCAAAAAAATTACAAATGTAGAAAAAAGTTTATAAAAAATGTATTTTTGAATTTATAAATTGAAAGTAATTTAAATATGAAGTGACTTGAATATAATTTGATGGCCCAGCCAAAATTTGTGCCAACTTTTACCCTTTTATTATGGATTATCAAACATAATATCAAATTTGAAAACATATTCAATTTGTAAACTCCACAACACTTCTGTAAAATTTTTCAGTTTTTTAAATACTTTCTATATCTTCGTCAAAATTTTGTATATGCCCGTTGTCAAGATAATACAGAATAATTCTGTAGGGATCTCTCGTATTAGAGACAACCCCAGAAGAGAGCAGAAATTGAACTAGAATCCCAACCCCATAAGAAGTTCCGTTGCTTATTATCTTCTTGACAGCCCAAAAACTTTGTATAACAATACATGTTGTTCTCAGGCCCATACTTGTATCTTTCCTTTACATTCGGCCCATTGATCATCTATTGAGTCTCTTTTTAGTTTATTTTAAGATTTAAGATGTGGTGCTTTGAGCTGAGCTATGGTGAACAGGCTATTGATAGATTTACAATCTTGTTCAATTGGGTGGGAATTATGACCAGGATTCCTAGTTTGGTAATTAACAAAGCTAATTAAGGGGCAGGCACTTGCTTGGGCTTAAATCTCATAAGTCCATTATATGTTATAGATTTTATCTTACAACCTCTTCAAAATGAACCCATTTTATCAATTATGCCTGGGTTTTATTGTTACTAGAGCTGTAACTCGGACTTCGCCCCGAAAAATGGTGTCAAATAAATAACTAAGAATTTTATTAAACAAAAATTTAAGAAATTGTATATTTTTTATGTAAATAATAATAATAATAATAGTAATACAATAATTTATAAATAAGAACATATATAAATGTTGGACCATTGTAAGGGTTAAAATTTGTTTTAGACATATCACATTCATCTTATATAATGAGGAGAGAAAAAAAAAATACAAGCCATTGGATCAAAGTAGATGAAGAGTTTGAAACAAAATCAATGGTTAATAACAGTGATGATGTGGCATATTTGAGGTGCTTGGAAATCTACCCCTCTTTATGGAGTATAGATTGGACTGAGAAATAGCTATTGTGGACCTCCTACTAACTAATTTTGCCTGGGCTTTCTTTATGGCCTGGATCCGCCACTATATAAATGTTCACTAGAAATTGCAGTGTATCTGTTCATTGCAAAATGATATCTAACAATCGGAAAGATATAAATGTTAACTAAAAAATTATATTTGTTCATTAAAAATACAGTGCACCGGTGATAAGTAAAAATGTGAACGCTAGCTATTACTCCAACAATTAACGGATCAGAATACAATATGTTTCTTTTTGTCGGTATTGAGATTTGTTGCGAGTTGGCAACATCTTGCTTCATTTTGGCTCGATGTCATGTAACCATCATCATATATTCTTTCATTAAATTCCAATTTGTTTAAAGTAGTTTAATTTTATCTATAAGTGATTGAAATATTTTAGCTGGGATTAACTAGTGAAAAGAAAAGGCTATGAAATAATAGATTGCCGTGAAGAAAAAATCATGACCTAATTAGTCATAACTTAATTAACATATACCATATACTGAGAATTTGTGATTGAATCTATAGCACAATGTAACACAGCAAACCTCTTTTATGTGAGAGGTCGAGTTATATGGTACTGGTTAGTTAAAGACTTAAAAGGGGCTGTTCGGCAGGGCCTCCTCAAGGCTCCTCAAGTCTCTTCAACGCTTTGATCCTCCTTGATCTGTCCGAACACGTACTCCTTAGTGCGGATCAAGAACCCCTCCTTAAGTCTCCTCTGCTACCCGGCTTGATCCCCTGCCCGGATTTTTAAGGAAGGAGAACCCATGACTCAAGCCTCCTCAGCACTTTTGTATGAATCAAGGCATCCGAACGTAAACTCCTTAATGCGGATCAAATTTTGATCCTCGTTGGATTGCCGAACGAACCCAAAGTGAACTGTGGACGGGCAGATCTTGGCCATAGTCGGGCAGAATGAGATGCTTTCCGGTTTTGGTATTGTCATAATCATGGCTTGCAAACTCGGCCGAGTCCGACTTGACTCGGCCGAGTTGACTCGGACTCGAACCGTCCCGAGCCGAGTTTCGGCCAATTCTGTTGACTGTGCGAGTTTTGGTGGGAAACTTGGAGAAATCGGCTGAGTCGTCCGAGTCGATGGCCGAGTCGTCCGAGTTACTAACCCGAGTCAGCGGAGTCAGCCCGAGTCTGGGCCAAAACGGGAAGCTTTTGTTAGATTAGATGGTGAAGGAGACTGGTTGACAAGTAAATTCTTTTACCATGACAAATTATATGTAATAACTAGTAACAAAGATTGCATAATTGACATCAAAACTTTGGTAGACAAAACAAGTAGATGGCGAAGTAAATTTTGGCTTTGTTGAACAGTAGATGGACAAATTATATGTAATAACTAGTAACAAAGGAAAAAAATTTTTGTCTATCCCTAAAAAATAACAAATCTTAAAACTATCACTCTTTTGAAACAAATCTTAAAACTATCCCTATTTTACTGCGGTCACGGCCACAGTTCATTCTGGCTGCAGTGGTCAGAAGAGTAAAAACTTATCAATTTTATAAAAAATTCGCGTCTGACTGTAGAGTCTGACCGCAACGGTCAGACAAAGCTTCTGGCCGCAGCGGTCAGATATTTTAAGATTTTTATTAATGGCATCATGTAGGTCTCGTCGTTAGCTTTCCATCGATAGGTCATATGCCCAAATCGAAGTTTCCTATCAAAAGTTATGAGTATTTGAATGTGTATATACTCACAACGACTGAATACAGAGTTACAATTTTCTATCAAGAGAGTTGCGTCTGTATATAGACACAATGTCAGAATGCACGTTCAAACACTCATAACTTTTGATAGGAAACTCTGATTTGGGCATACGACCTATCGATGGAAAGCTAACAATGAGACCTACATGATGCCATTAATAAAAATCTTAAAATATCTGACTGCTGCGGCCAGAAGTTTTGTCTGACCGCTGTGGTCAGACACGAACTTTTTACAAATTTGATAAGTTTTTACTCTTCTGACCGCTGTGGCCAGAATGAATTGTGGCCGTGACCGCAGTAAAATAGGGATAGTTTTAAGATTTGTTTCAAAAGAGGGATAGTTTTAAGATTTGTTATTTTTTTAGGGATAGATAAAAAATTTAATCAGTAACAAAGACTGGTTGACAAGTAAATTCTCTGCAGTTTCTTCAAATTTTGGCTCTGTTGAATAGTATCATCCTTTTCGACACAGTTTCTGACAGTAAATGAGTGTGTTTCAATTGTTATCTATATAATCTAAGTTTGAATATTTATATGTAGTTCGAGTTGTCATTAAATAAATATGTACTTGAGCATTTTTCTCTTGTTTTTTTTTTATATGTTTTTGTACTATATGTGAGAATTCATCAGGCTATCTAGTTAGTTTGAATATTTGTATTAAATTAAATTAGTGGTTTAATTGTGTGTAATATGTTGTTTTAACATTATTTTGTGATTAAATATTTTTTTTACAGTTTTTACGATTTTTTAAGTGAAAGATAAGCTCTTTGCGAAAAACTCCGAGTTTCCGATACGAGTCGGCCGATTCCGAGTCCACGGTTCCATGGCCGAGTCCGAGTCCGATTTCGAGTTTGCGAGCCTCGGTCATAATGTCATTGCTTACGCATCTGCTAGCCAACCGAGCTAATAAAGGAAAAAAAAAATGACTGTGAGTGTGAGGTCTGTGAGATACTATTCTACCGGGCGACAAGTCGACAACTCGTGTCCTTTTCTTTTGTCACATGCTGATTATTGTAGATACTATTCAGTATGTCCCTTGTTTGATGCTCTGTGAGTGTGAGGTCTACTGGGATTTCATAATACCTCATTTTGTCGTTATTAAGCTAAAAAAATTAGCAATCCAAAGTCAAATTGATTAGTAACTTGAGTGCTCTTTTTTAAGAGCAGTAGTGGTAGGGGAGCACTATACATAATAGATCAAAGGAGATGAGGAAAAACTGAGATAGGAGGGCTTCCAATCTTTCAGGGAAAACCAGATCAAAGAGAGAGGCAGGATGAAGAAGGTGGTGGTGCTCTACGCCGGCATGGGCGTGGGACACCTGGTGCCCATGGTGGCACTTGCGAAGCTCTTCCTTCGCCAGGGCCTCGCTGTCACGATCGTAACCGTTGATCCACCGCCGGAATCGGGCTCCAGCGCAGAAGTCATTTCTCGCTTGAGTTCGGGTAATCCGTCCATCTCATTTCACATCCTTCCCACCATTCCAATCCCTGCAGAAATCAGCCACAACATTTTCAGCCTCCTGTTCGACATCCTCCGGGGCGGAAACTCGAATTTTCTTGATTTCTTGGTATCCATTTCAAAGGCTGCATCCGTTTACAGCGTCGTGCTCGATATGTTTTGCGTAGCAGCGCTTGAAGTCACTGACAAATTGGGTATCCCTACCTACTTTTTCTTCCCCTCCGGCGCTTCTATTCTCGCTTTCTCCTTGCATGCTCCGGTGCTTGACAAAACTCTCTCTACCTCTTTCAAGGACATGGGAAGAACACCAGTCGACTTTCCCGGACTTCCACCAGTGCCGGCAACTGATGTACCGCAGAACTTGCACGACCGGACAAGCAAATCCTACAAAACACGCATGGTACACTGGCCACGGTTTATCGAAGCAGACGGTATACTCATAAATACTTTTGAAGAACTCGAATCAAAAGCCGTTAAGGCACTGAGATCCGGGCTGTGGAGCCAAAAGATGCCGCCGATTTATTGTATTGGACCATTGATCACACAGGCTGAAGATAATGGCAGTGAAGCAAGACATGAGTGCCTCACATGGCTCGATTCTCAGCCGAAAGGGAGCGTGGTCTTCCTGTGCTTTGGCAGCATGGGTGCTTTCTCAGTGGAGCAGATCAAAGAAATTGCAATTGGGCTGGAAAAAAGCGGTCAGAGGTTTCTCTGGGTCGTTAAGATCCAGGATGACGCTACCAAGATTCTCAAGCCGCAGCCAGAGCCTGACCTCAACAGTGTCTTGCCAGAGGGGTTCCTTGAACGAACCAAAGACCGTGGCATGGTTGTGAAATCATGGGCTCCTCAGGCTCAGGTGCTACAACACGAGTCAGTTGGTGGGTTTGTGAGTCATTGCGGTTGGAATTCGACGCTGGAGGCAGTCACTTACGGAGTGCCGATGATATGCTGGCCACTGTACGCCGAGCAAAGATTAAATAAGGTGATTCTGGTAGAGGAGATCAGAATTGCTGCTGTGATGGATGGGTATGACGAGGGGTCGGTACGGGCTGAAGAAGTGGAGAAGAAGGTCAGGTGGTTAATGGAGTCCGATGGAGGGTCGGTACTGAAAGAGCGCATGGCAGTGGTGAAGCAGCAAGCGACCGAGGCGCTCCGAGAAGGAGGATCTTCCTCCCAAGCATTTGCTCAGTTCCTCAGAGATTTAGATGAAATGAACAACAGAAAATAGGAACTGAATGTATTCAAGTGTGGATTGTTCTCTGGTTTCACCTGAAATTTAGGGACTGATTAGATCTTAATTTAGATATCTGCGTACCTCTGATTATGTAATATTATGAAATTATTTATTATGTACTGAATTTTCACAATTACAAATATGTAATATAGAACTGTAGCTTTTAAGGAGTTGGAGAACCTCAAATTCTAAGGACACGATCTAACCTTACATTTCAGTTGCATAAATCAGCCTCAAATCCAACCACACGCTCCATTTATGAAGCAGCAATAGAAATAGTCTCATTTCATGATTTCTGTGACTTTGTAATAGTAACTGGTACATAGAATAGAAGGAAGACAAGACAGGAGAGGAGTGAATTGGGTCATCACTCATCACCCTCTGCCGCCTCTGATTCTGCCATTGATAATTTGATATCATATCAAACAATATATGCAGCCTCCTCTTCTCTGCTCTGTTCTTCTCTTCTCTTCGCTTCTTCAAATTTCTGATAGCTGGTTGCTTGTGCGAACTGCGAAGGAGTCCTTTAGGGTGTGCTCCAGTTGATGTGAATGGATGGGAGGGGAGCAACCTCTTTTAACTTGCTCCCAAGTTTTTTTTAGGGGGTGAATGGATGGTAATGGATGATGGATGTAAGTTAATGTTACACCCTCTATTCATTTTCTCAAATCTTGTAACCTCCCAAATTGGGGTGTACAAGAGTTACTCTCCCTCTTAGTTCCATTCCATTTCATTCCATCCCCTTCAAAACTCTGGAGCACACCCTTAATTGCTTGTGTTAGAATAATGAGAATATATATAGTTCCCTTCTCAAAGCCGAGTAGGTATCCTCTCAATTAATTCAAAATTTGAGTTTAATTTTGGACAGATATGGGCCGTAGATTTCAGATCTCGGTCAGAACGGTCAAGGCGGCCAGTGTTTAAAATTTACAAGGCCCTTTATAAAATCATTGTACAGGCAAACTCAATTTTAATGGTAACTTAGAGGATCTTAATTGCTCAAAGCCAACTTTATTATTTAGAGTGGAACAAGAATCCGTTGATATTTCCAAATTTATTAGCTAAATAAAAAATAGAGTAAAGTCAGTCAGTAAACTAAATTGTTGGTCCAGACAAATACTTCATTTATTTTTCTCCTTCAAAAAAAAAAAAAAACTTCATTTATTCTTATTATCATTTCACGAGGGGGGTTTAGGTTTGAAAATCTTCACTTTGGCGCGTCAGGCCGAGACAAGTAGAGTACACGAAAGATAAATTTCAGTATACCAATAGCTTTTGCTTTGAGTTAAAATTATTATAACTTATAATAAAATTTTTAAGATAATGGGCCGAGAGCTCTTCCCTTGTGAGGAAACTGATATGGACCTTAAATTTTAATGGGCCGGGATATTAATGTACGTCAATGGTGGTGATCAATCTAAATAAATAATTAATGGCTAAGATTCTTTCTTTGAGGAAGTAGAACTTTCATGTCAAAAAATCCAATAGCACATACAAATATTAATATTATATTAATGTTTATGAGTTTTTTTCTCAAATACAAAACAAATACTTAGGAAACTCTAAAAATAAAAAAAATTTTGTATTCACCAATATATTTCCATATAAATAATTTATTGAGCACCAAAAATCATGATTTCGGACACGAAACGCTAACGCTAGTATAATAGCCAAACTTTAATAATAATAATAATATCGGTAGTAATTAGTAATAATAATAATAGTAATACTAATTATAATAATAATAAGAAGAGGAGGGATCAAATGACACAACAATATTTTCACACAAATGTTACACTAAATCATATAAATTTATAAAATATCATAAAAATGGAAAATTTTTTATAAACATATTCATTTACTTATAGATCAATTGTTTCAAATTTTATTCAATTTTAGTATCATTTGATACTCTATCAAGAATCATTAATTTTAGATCATTCTAATTACTATATAAACTTGATAGTCGTTGATGCAGTATCAAATGACACTCAAATTTAATGAAATTTAAAATACAATCTATCTATAAATAAATGAACATGTTTGTAAAAAATTTCCTATTTTTAAGATTTTTTATAAATTTATATTTTTGTGTAACATTTGTGTGAAAATTTTATGTGTCATCGGATCCCTCCTCTGATAATAATAACAACAATAATAGTGAGGAAAATGTTTGGATGTACAACGGTTCTTCAAGTTCAATAAGTCCAATATTAAATATGCTCAATAACTATTAAAAATTACTCGTTATCCGTTGAAGGAAAGCGCATACGTGTCAAAACGAAAAATCGCTTATTATATGTTGAAAGAAAATGCACAAGCATTAACACAAAAATCCGCACATTATCTATTCGACATATATATATTCCATTTAACAGATAATAAACAATTTTAAGTTTTAACTGATATATATATTGAATATTGCCTTCAACGTTTGACTCATTAGACTTGAAGAGCCGTTGGACACCTTTGAGCACTCCAATAATAAATATTTTTTTTTTGAAATGATAAATTTTATTAAAATAAAGAAAAGTTATGTACAATATGTAAAATCGAGAGGAACATCTTGGCGTTCATTGAAAAATTGTCTATACGTCCATAAACTTGTACTGAATATAACAAATACATTCCGGAATGTAACGTATAGGCGCTATAGATGGTTTAGGTATTACTCTAAAATTTGCCGATAATTAATAGTATTCTTGCCGATAATTAATAGTATTCTTGGACTGTTTAATTAGGGTACGTTTGGATCGTGCAGAGAATAGTATAAAAATAGAGAAATTGAGAATAGTAAATGAGATTAGTAAAAGAAAAGTTAGTGTGAGGATAGTGAAAAATAGTGCTACTCCGAATGGTAAAGATATCGTTTGGATCGTATATTTGGAATAGCATTTGATGAAATGAATAAAATAATAATACATATTTTTTTCCTTTTAAACTTCAATATCTTTTATAGGCTATTTTGTATTTAATTCATGAGCATCACATATATTATACAATGATTTCGTACCTTATTAATTTTCATGAATTAAAATATTTAATAGGAAAGTAATGTTGTATTTTTGTACTGGCATATTGCAGTATGTCCTATTTGTTTTCATATGTCCTATTTGTTTTCATATTCAATCATAATCATGGTCAAAACCAAATTAATTAACAAAAATTTACAGAACGGTCATACTGATACCACTGTATTGTGTTGGATTAACTTGCACAAGCTCCTTCTCTTCCCATAATGTGACCTATGTCTCTGTGACACCACCAGCAAGTTCTTACGAGATAGATAACAAGAAGGGAAAGATGTATCCAAATACTTCAAAACTGAGAGAGTGCCAGTTGACCGAGATGAGACGAGAAGATCAAGCATAGAGTTGTCAAAACACCAACAATTGAGATCTCTAACGACTCGCCGTAGTGAGGAGAACACAACGAAAGCATCAACGGCTGCAACGCCCTCGTCTATCGTCGGAAATTCACGAGAGAGGAAATACGGTGGGTTTTGTTTCTTTTCCCGAGGTAACAGAGGAAAGGTGTGGGAAACGAATAAAAAATTAGTTTTGGCCCAATTTTAACTATTTTTCCACTTGACCCGAATTTGCTGTTCCACTATTCCATCTTTTTCTTGGATTAGTAGAATAGAGCTAATCTGACACTGTTCGGAACAGCAATTTCACGTTTGGATGACAACGGGGTGAGAATAGCAATCCTATTCCCAGAACAGTACAATTCCAGACCATCCAAACACGCCCTTAGTCTACAAAAACTCACATGGGGCCGAATCTAATAGTCCAGCATAGTTTTTTTTTTTTTTAAATAAATTAGTCCCGCATAGCTGCATATATAGTTTGTTGAAGCCTGAAGGAGACAAAACCTGCACATCAGCACATGCACACAAGCTCTATGGATATACACAAAAACAAATGAACTTCTAGATTCAGGTAAAACTCTACTAATTATACAGTATCAGCATCACGTTATATACACGAGGAGGGATCCAATAACATGCACAATTTTGACACAAATGTTACACTAAATTATATAAATTTATAAAAAATCTTAAAAATAGAAAATTTTTTACAACCATGTTCATTACTTATAGATCGATTGTGTCTCAAATTTCATTCAATTTGAATGTCGTTTGATACTCCATCAACGACCATCAAGTTTATATAGTAATTAGAACGGTCTAAATTTAATAATTCTTGATGGAGTAACAAATGACACTAAAATTAAATAAAATTTGACACACAATCGATCTATAAGTAAATGAATATGTTTATAAGATTTTTCATTTTTAAGATTTTTTATAAATTTATATGATTTAATGTAACATTTGTGTCAAAAAAATATTGTGTCATTTGATCCCTCCTCTATATACACACGTATTAGAATTTTATATGTCATTTTTTGTTTTTTCTTGGAGAAGTTTAATATTTGTTGGTACAGTACAGGTAGAATTCTATATCTCCGTATCGATATCCCCTCCCCTTCATTGATTGATAACTCTTTCAAACGGCTATAATAGACTGAAGCAGACAGAGGAGAAATTCAATAGCAGAGAAGCAAATCAATCTTTCAGAAGGAAAAACACACACACACACATAGGGAGAGGCAAGATGAAGGAGATAATAGTGCTCTACGCCGGCATGGGCATCGGGCACCTGGTGCCAATGGTGGCATTTGCAAAGCTCTTGCTTTATCACGGCTTCGCTGTCACGGTTGTCACCATCGATCCACCGCCGACATCGAGTTCTAGTGCAAAAGTTATCTCTCAGTTGACCTCGGCTAACCCCTCGATCTCATTCCACATTCTTCCTACCATCCCCATCCCTCCTGAAGTGAGCCACAACCCCATCAACCAGATGTTCAACATCCTTCGATGCGGCAACGCGAATTTTCTTGATTTCTTGGAATCCAAATCGAAAAACGCCTCCATTCGTTGTGTCGTGCTTGATATGTTCTGCACGGCGGCACTTGAAGTAACCAATATAATGTGTATCGCTAGCTACTTTTACTTCCCCTCGGGTGCATCTTTTCTTGCTGCCTCCTTGCATGTTCCCGTGCTTGACAAAATTCTCTCCACCTCTTTCAAGGACATGGGAAGAACACTGATTGATTTTCCCGGACTTCCACCAGTGCCAGCAACTGATTTACCGCAGACCGTGCATGACCGAACAAGTGAATCCTACAAAACACGCATTGAGAACTGGCCACGGTATATTGAAGCGGACGGGATAATCCTGAACACTTTTGAGGAACTCGAACCGAAGGCACTGAAGACACTGAGAGCCGGGCAGTGGAGCCCAAAGATGCCACCGATTTATTGCGTTGGACCATTGATCACACAAGCTGGAGATAATGGCAGTGAAGCAAAACATGAGTGTCTCACATGGCTCGACGCACAGCCAAAACAAAGTGTAGTGTTCCTGTGCTTTGGCAGCATGGGTGCGTTCTCACCGGGGCAGATTAAAGAAATTGCAATTGGGTTAGAAAATAGCGGTCAGAGGTTTCTCTGGGTCGTGAAGATCCAGGATGACCCCACCAAGCTTCTCGAGTCACAGTCGAAGCACGATCTGGATACCGTCTTGCCAGAGGGGTTCCTTGACGGAACCAAAGATTGCGGCATGGTTGTGAAATCTTGGGCTCCTCAGGCTCAGGTGCTACAACACGAGTCAGTTGGTGGGTTCGTGAGTCATTGCGGTTGGAATTCGACGCTGGAGGCAGTCACTTACGGAGTGCCGATGATATGCTGGCCACTGTACGCCGAGCAAAGATTGAATAAGGTGATTTTGGTAGGGGAGATCAAAATTGCTGCTGTGATGGATGGGTATGACGAGGGGTTGGTACGGGCTGAAGAAGTGGAGAAGAAGGTCAGGTGGTTAATGGAGTCCGATGGAGGGTCGGCACTGAAAGAGCGCATGGCAGCGGTGAAGCAGAAAGCGACCGAGGCGCTCCAAGAAGGAGGATCTTCCTCCCAAGCATTTGCTCAGTTCCTCAGAGATTTAGAAGAAATGAACAAGGGAAAATAGGAACTGAACATATTGAACTGTGGATTTATAGTTCTCTGGTTTCATCTGAAATTTAGGGACTGATCCGATTTTAAGTTAGATATATATATCTGCATACCTCTGATTATGTAACTTTATGAAATTATTTACTATGTACTGAATTTTCACAAATACAAATATGTAATATAGAACTGTAGCTTTTAAGGAGTTGGAGAACCTCAAATTCTAAGGACACGATCTAACCTTACATTTCAGTTGCATAAATCAGCCTCAAATCCAACCACACGCCCCATTTATGAAGGTACAAGAAAATAAAATTAGATGTTAATTCCCATAAAAATAGTGCTTGTTTATATATGGATTTTGAAAAATCCGAAATAAGTACTTAAAAATCTTCAAAAATGAAAAATTTTTGCATCCCCTAGTATTTTCATATTGAAAAATCCAAAATAAATACTTACAAATCTCCAAAAATAGAATATTTTTGCATCCCCTAGTATTTTCATATGATAAATTTAATGGGAACCACAATCAAAATTTCGAGTGTATCAAAGTATAATTTGGACCGTTAGTATTTCAGATCGAAATACAAACGTTTTCACAGTAGTTATACTCTTCCCGTTAACAGGTAATAAACAACTTTTAAGTTTTAACTGATATTGAACACCTTTAATGTCAGACTCATTGGGCTTGAAGAACTGTTGGACTCCTATCAGCACTCTAATAACCACAATCAAAATTTTTAATATGAATTTTTTACAATGAATTTGGGTATGTGTAAAACATGAAAGATGCTTAGAATTACACCAGGAATGCATAAAAATTAAGAAAAATATGCATTATGAAGAAAGAACAATGCAGTCAATTAATTACCAGAAATTCCAGAAAAGAAGCAGAAATTGTACTAGTGCAGTTGTCAATTTGTTATTTTTATAAGTATTTTGCTACAATGAATTAGATTAAACTTTTCCCATGAAACTTGTTCAAGAAATCATAGTCTATGCACATAAAATATTTAATATATGTGTCAGGAAGGCCAATTTTGTGTTATGCTCAATTCTTTGAAGATCAGACAAGCAGAGCAACTTGAAATCTTAAATTGACTCGACCAATAATTCAACATGGAACCCAGAAGAGGTGACTGCACATCAACTAACCATTTAACTAGTGAATGTAGCACAACATTTCAGATCTTTACCCCTGTAATAGGATGTACATAAGAGAGAGGGAGAGTGTACCATGGAGGAGGATGAATGCAAATGAAGTTTCCAACTACAAGTACAATATTTTCACATAACTTTGTATTGAATATCACCATCCTGTCCCTTTTGGCCTCATCATCCAACTACAGAAATGTACAGGATATATAGAAGAAGAAAATCAATTGTAACCTTCAATTAATCAAATCTTCAATTAACCTTCAAATGTTCTGTCGGCACACTTGAATAGTGTAAACAAGACCCTGGGTTCAGTACCATATTAAGTTTTAATGTATGTGCTTATTAATATAACTAACAATAAGAACTATAATAAGAGAATTAGGAAATAACAGGTTCACTAAAGGAAAGTAACAACAATCTGCATTTAATTTGGAAGTAAACTATCCAAGACTGAAATCTGTCAAATCATCAAGGTTTCAGCCTATTAGGCTAATGTCTAAGAAAATTAGTCACCTATTGTTAACTTTTCTGACGAAGCTTCAACATCTCAAGGAAGGGGTGTTTAGTACCGGGGTATTAATAGTCTGGGAGGTGAATTCAAGAATTTTGTTTTCGAAAGTTTCAGACTGAGATACAGAATTGGTTGCATGATTTGTACAGTTTCAGATTTGGAACCCTCTATTTTATTTCTCTTTCAGTTAAACAATTGTCACTCCAAAGGTAACAGGACAAATCCTAATGGTGTACAAAACAAACAAAAATTAATCTCATCAAACACTATTGCACATTTGTGGATACCAAGTACCACTTCCTGTCAATTAATCTCATCAAAGATTCCTACTCAGTATCAAGGAACCAGAAAATATACTGTTGTAATTCTGATTCCAGTTTATATGTGACATATAAAGTTTTAAGTACCTGAAAGCAGGGGAGACTCGGAGGCCAAGCAAATATGCGACTTTAGTGGCGATTGGTGTCGACCCGGTGTTCTTCCGGTGAGATTGTTTCCGGCCACAAGTCACCTTCTTTACGCAGCCACGCACGAGACCGGCAGTCTCCCTCAATGGCCCAATTGTCTCTGCAACCTGGAATCAGAATTGTATCAGAAACATCAGTTTTCCTTGGAATCAAAACAAGATATTATGTGACTATGGTTTATTCGAACCCAAACTGAACCAAAAAACCGAAGAGAAGGAAGAGAGGAAGTACTGCTAGAAGAGGGAGAGCGCGACCAGTGGAGTGAGAGCGCGGCCGGTGGAGGGAGAGCGCGGCCCGATTCGACTGTGGGTTCGAGCGCCCTCTTTGCTGTTTCTCCTTGGAGCGCAGAAAGAAGAAGACGAAGCGGAGCGAAGCTAACAGAGAGAAGCTAACGGAAGTATTAGACGGAGAAATATTACAATTTTGCCCTTTTAAAATTAAGGGCTGATATTTTGTGCGCATATAATTTTTGCTCTGATTGAAAAATTTTTCAGATCCATAGCAGCATCACCCTAACTTTTTTGTTATGACTGAATTGTTGTAACATTATCTATTAAATAAATGTAATAGGAAATGTTTCCAACGATCCAACTAAATGAAATACATGCGTGGCAAAAAGTTGAAGATAATAGAAAGGACAAAAGTAAAAGAGGAGGGATCCAATGACACACAAAATTTTGACACAAATGTTATACTAAATCATATAAATTTATAAAAAATCTTAAAAATAGAAAATCTTTTACAAACATGTTCATTTACTTATAGATCGATTGTGTTTCAAATTTCATTCAATTTGAGTGTCATTTGATACTCCATCAATGACTGTCAAGTTTATATAGTAATTCGAATGGTCTAAACTTAATGATTCTTGATGGAGTATCAAATGATACTAAAATTGAATAAAATTTGAAACACAATCGATATATAAGTAAATGGATATGTTTCTAAAAGATTTTCTATTTTTAAGATTTTTTATAAATTTATATGATTTAGTGTAATATTTGTGTTAAAATATTGTTATGCCATTTGATCTCTCCTCAAAGTAAAATTAAAAAGAAAAAGGACAAAAGTAAAAGTATGAAGGAGGCAGTAAAAAATGGGAAGATGTGAATGGAAGTACGTGGGAGAGAGAGGAAGACTTTCCAGCTTTTTATCAAGAAAGACCTATTCTAGAATTTAATGGTAAATTTGTAACACCACAATATAAATCTTGACTCCTTCCCACTTGTTGTAGACTGCTAACAATATTTAATAGCATGGACCGGGAGCAATTTCTTTTGAAGGAGCAAAAGATGGTAAATGTAACCTTTTTAGACATGGTCATCTCAAAATTAATAGAAAAGACTTGTGAGATATGCTGCCCCACTTTATAAATAAGAGTAATTACGGAACACTTAACACCAAGTGCAGCTGCAATAATATTGAGCTAAAGATGATGTCACCAGCTTCCATCAGCATTATTAAGAACAGCCGTGCGATGAAAAATTCACTAACCAGATTAATTTAAAAGTACTATTCATCACGCACTGTTTCCGCACACACGAAATGAGGTTTTCTGATATATTCCATTTAACAGATAATAAACAATTTTAAGTTTTAACTGATATATATATTGAATATTGCCTTCAACGTTAGACTCATTAGACTTGAAGAGCCGTTGGACTCCTTTGAGCACTCTAATAATAAATAGTTTTTTTTGAAGTGATAAATTTCATTAAAATAAAGAAAAGTTATGTACAATATGTAAAATTTAGAGGAACATCTTGCGTCCATTGAAAAATTGTTCATACGTCCATAGATGTATACAGAATATAACAAATACGTCCCGAAATGTAACAGATACATTCCGGAATGTAACGTATGGGTGCTATGGACGATTTAGGTATTACTCTAAAATTTGCCGATAATTAATAGTACTGGAGCTGTAACTCAGGCTTCACCCCGAAATATGGTAACAAAAAAATAATAATGCTTATAAGATAAAAAGTTTTATTATAAAAAAATTCAACATAATTTTAAAATTTTTGATGTAGATAATGATGATGATGTATAAATAATAGACATTTGTGTTAGACCACTTTAAGGATTAAATTTTGTCTTAGACATATCATATCATCTTATATTAAATGGGGAGAGAGAATAAATATAAACCATTAGATCAAAGTAGTTAAAGAAATTTAAACAAAATCAATGGTTAATAATATTGATGTCTTGATGATGTGGTATAGTTGAGGTGCTCGGAGAATTACTCTTCTTTTTAGTTTATAGATTCCTGGACTGTTCAATTAGTCTACAAAAACTCCCATGGGGCCGAATCTAATAGTCCAGCATAATTTTTTTTTTTTTTTTGGAAATAAATTAGTCCAGCATAGCTGCATAGTTTGTTGAAGCCTGAAAGAGACAAAACCTGCACATCAGCAGACAGCACATGCACACAACTACACAAGCTCTATGGACTTCTAGATTCAGGTAAAACTCTACTAATTAATTATACAGTATCAGCATCACGTTATATACACACGTATTAGAATTTTATATGTCATTTTTTTTTTTTCTTTGAGAAGTTCAATATTTGTAGGTACAGTACAGGTAGAATTTTATATCTCCGTATCGATATCCCCTCCCCTTCATTGATTGATAACTCTTTCAAACGGCTATAATAGACTGAAGCAGACAGAGGAGAAATTCAATAGCAGAGACGCAAATCAATCTTTCAGAGGGAAAAACACACACACTGACAGTGACACACAGAGGGAGAGGCAAGATGAAGGAGATAATAGTGCTCTACGCCGGCATGGGCATCGGGCACCTGGTCCCAATGGTGGCATTTGCAAAGCTCTTGCTTTATCACGGCTTCGCTGTCACGGTTGTCACCATCGATCCACCGTCGACATCGAGTTCCAGTGCAAAAGTTATCTCTCAGTTGACCTCGGCTAACCCCTCGATCTCATTCCACATTCTTCCTACCATCCCCATCCCTCCTGAAGTTAGCCACAACCCCATCAACCAGATGTTCAACATCCTTCGATGCGGCAACGCGAATTTTCTTGATTTCTTGGAATCCAAATCGAAAACCGCCTCCATTCGTTGTGTCGTGCTTGATATGTTCTGCACGGCGGCACTTGAAGTAACCAATAAATTGTGTATCCCTAGCTACTTCTACTTCCCCTCGGGTGCATCTTTTCTTGCGGCCTCCCTGCATGTTCCCGTGCTTGACAAAATTCTCTCGACCTCTTTCAAGGACATGGGAAGAACACCGATTGATTTTCCCGGACTTCCACCAGTGCCAGCAACTGATTTACCGCAGACCGTGCATGACCGAACACGTGAATCCTACAAAACACGGATTGAGAACTGGCCATGGTATATTGAAGCGGACGGGATAATCCTGAACACTTTTGAGGAACTCGAACCGAAGGCACTGAAGACACTGAGAGCCGGGCAGTGGAGCCCAAAGATGCCACCGATTTATTGCGTTGGACCATTGATCACACAAGCTGGAGATAACGGCAGTGAAGCAAAACATGATTGTCTCACATGGCTCGACGCACAGCCAAAACAAAGTGTAGTGTTCCTGTGCTTTGGCAGCATGGGTGCTTTCTCACCGGGGCAGATTAAAGA
The DNA here is from genome assembly GCA_030179965.1 of Cyperus esculentus. Lineage (NCBI taxonomy): Eukaryota > Viridiplantae > Streptophyta > Magnoliopsida > Poales > Cyperaceae > Cyperus > Cyperus esculentus. Next base: position 1,207,805 of record JASGLE010000025.1, on the reverse strand, counting down.
AATTGCAATTGGGTTAGAAAAAAGCGGTCAGAGGTTTCTCTGGGTCGTGAAGATCCAGGATGACCCCACCAAGCTTCTCGAGTCACAGTCAGAGCACGATCTGGATACCGTCTTGCCAGAGGGGTTCCTTGACCGAACCAAAGATCGCGGCATGGTTGTGAAATCATGGGCTCCTCAGGCTCAGGTGCTACAACACGAGTCAGTTGGTAGGTTCGTGAGTCATTGCGGTTGGAATTCGACGCTGGAGGCAGTCAGTTACGGAGTGCCGATGATATGCTGGCCACTGTACGCCGAGCAAAGACTAAATAAGGTGATTCTGGTAGAGGAGATCAGAATTGCTGCTGTGATGGATGGGTATGATGAGGGGTCGGTACGGGCGGAAGAAGTGGAGAAGAAGGTCAGGTGGTTAATGGAGTCCGATGGAGGGTCGGCACTGAAAGAGCGCATGGCAGCGGTGAAGCAGCAAGCGACCGAGGCGCTCCAAGAAGGAGGATCTTCCTCCCAAGCATTTGCTCAGTTCCTCAGAGATTTAGAAGAAATGAACAAGAGAAAATAGTTATAATTTAGGGACTGATCCGATCCTAATTTAGATATCTGCACACTGCATACCTCAGATTATGTAATATTCATAAAATTGTTTACTATGTACTGAATTTTCACAATTACAAATATGTAATATGAACATATATTCTCATGTCCTTGACAGCCCAAATAATTACATTACCATCCATGACATTTTCTAGCCTTTCTTTGAATCTTTCGCTCTGTGAAGAAATTTGTTCCACAAACAGTGGCTGCTCAACCTGGTGACACCTCTTGAACCAAGGCGCCTTATAAGAGCTTGAGAGCAGGTCAGTGTTCCTATTTTATCATTTATAAAGTTATATGTACAAGCCATTGGTTTGCTTTTAGCTGAGCAACAGAGAGGTGCTGTTCTTGCCCCACTGGTAGTTTACTGTCTGAATGACTGTAACTCTTGATCTTGAGAAGCTATTTCTGACCAATTGAAGTTGATTGGTAACTTTGTTTCGTTCGGCTAGGAATTGTCACCGGCATTGTCAGATTGGTAACTAGTGAAACCTTTTTTTTTTTTTTTTTTTGGTACTGTTTAGTTTGGTGTTGACTGGTTTTGTGATTGCTGAATGCTGATGGTAATCATTGTTATCTGTACAGAAAGTATCTCCAATGAGGAGTAAGGAAAACAATGAATTTGATTTGTTCTTCTTGAAGCCCTATGTTGCAAGTCCATATGACACCTTGCTGATTAGCTATGGCTCGAGAAATTGATGGCCCCCCTTGCATGATGACGACTTCGATCCAACAATCTGCGACTTCGTGGGTGGGGACTCTGATTCTCCAAGGTCAACATACAACTGTGTGGTTCAATTGGCAAATTGGCTTTGTAACTCTAGTAAAATGGCCACACATCTTGCATTTCAATTCGATGAGCTTCTTTCTCTTCCTCTCAAAGAAATTGGAACAAGATCGCCATTGGTGTCGCTCTTTGGTTAGATAAAGATCCCTGTATCATATGAACAATGGATCTCAAGTATCTCGAATTTGATTTACTTTAAGAGGATATGGATCATTTTCTTGGGCACATTTAATTTAATTTTTACAATCAACACTTTCTGCTGAATAAAAGGGTGCATCGAAACCTTTGCTGATAGAGTGTGGTTGAATTTGAGGTTCATCCATGAAACTTAAATGTAAGGTTATACAATTTGTAGTGTTGAAATAGGGTTCTTTAGTTCAAGAAAGCTAATATACTTGCTGATTGATTTCTCACGAGAATAAATGAATGGCAGTTCATCATTTGGTACAGTAACCATCCAATCGTTTGGACTTTATTATCATTATTATGAAATTTCAGTACATAGAATATAATTCCAGGAAATAACATAATCAGAGGTATGCAGAAAGCTACCTAAATTAGGATCGGATTTATCCCGAAAATTCAGATGAAACCAGATAACTATCCAAATTTCTATCTATTGAGTTCCTAATTAATTTCCCTTGTTCATGTCTTCAAAATCTCGAAGGAGCTGAATAAATGCTCGGGAGGAAGAACCGTCGTTCTGGCGTGCCTCCGCTGCTTTCTGCTTCATCGCAGACATGCGCTCTTTCAATGCTATCCCTTCATCCGACTCCATTAACCACCTGACCTTGTTCTCGACTTCCTCAGCCCATATGAACCCCTCGTCATACCCATCCATCACGACGCCAACCTTGATCTCCTCAGCCAAGATCACCTTATTCAATCTCTGCTCGGCGTACAGCGGCCAGCATATCATCGGCACTCCGTATGTGACTGCCTCGAGTGTAGAATTCCACCCGCAATGACTCACGAACCCACCGACTGACTCGTGTTGTAGCACCTGAACTTGAGGAGCCCATGATTTCACAACCATACCATGGTCTTTGGTTCGGTTGAGGAAACCGTCTGGTAAGACGCTGTACAAATCCGGCTGTGGCTCGAGAATCTTGCCAGAGTCATCCTGGATCTTAACGACCCAGAGAAACCTCTGACCGCTTTTTTCTAGCCCAGTTGCAATTTCCTTAATCTGCTCCACTGAGAAAGCACCCAAGCTGCCAAAGCACAGGAAGACTACACTCCCTTTCGGCTGGGTATCGAGCCATGCAAGGCACTCATGTTTTGCATCACTGCCATTGTCTTCAGCTTGTGTGATCAACGGCCCAATGCAATAAACCGGTGGCATCTTTTGGCTCCACAGCCCGGATCTCAGTGTCTTGATGGCTCTCGATTCAAGTTCTTCAAAGGTGTTCACGAGCACGCCATCTCCTCCAATAAACCCGGGATAGTTTCTAATGCGTGTTTTGTAGGATTCGCTTCTTCGGTCCTGCAAGGTCTGCGGTAGATCAGCTGCCGGCACTGGTGGAAGCCCGGGGAAGTCGATTGGTGTTCTTCCCATGTCCTTGAAAGAGGTAGAGATAGTTCTGTCGAGCACCGGAATGTGCAAGTTGGATGCAAAAACGGAGGCACCCGAGGGGAAGAATAAGTAGGTCGGGATACCCAACTTATCGGTCAATTCAAACGCCGCTGTGTAAAACATATCGACCACGATGCTGCGAATGGAGGCGGTCTTCGAAATGTGCATCAACAAGTCAAGAAAACTCGAGTTGGTCGCACGGAGGATATCGAACATCTGGTTGAAAGGGCTGTGGATAGCTTCAGCGGGGATGGCGACTGCGGGGAGAACGTGGAACGAGATTGAGGGATTGGCCGAGGACAGCCGAGAGATGGCCTCTGCACTGGACCCGAATGCCGGCGGTGGATCGATTGTAACAATTGTTACAGCGAGATTGTTATGAAGGAAGAGCTTTGCAAGCGCCACCATCGGCACCAGGTGCCCGACGCCCATGCCGGCGTACAGCACCACCATCTTCTTCATCTTGCCTTACAATTCCTCCTAAAAAAATTGTCTTACAGAAAATAGTGCAGATTTAAAACTAAAATTGCCGCTTTGAAAGAGTTTTTCTATTCACTAATTAGACTTTGAATTGTTCATATGTAACGGCAAAATATTGCAAATTGCAACATCGATCGCAGCAGCGCTCACAGAATACGAAAAAAAAAAAAATTAGACAAGTTGTCACAACGTAGCCATACTACCGGATCGGGATCACCTGCAGCCCTGCTTTTGTTGATCCGACGGCTGAGAAACACCGAAGTACATTGAGATCAGTGCAATAAATACCAAAATACTTTAAGATAGGTGCGACAACCGATACCGACCATCCAATACTGCCATACCAACAAAAAAGAAATATATATCTTATTTTGATCCGTTAATACTAAAAAATTTTTAGGTTATGATTTGTGATTGAGTAATGACAGTACCGGAAATCGATGAAATGGGAATTGTTTATCTTCTGCCCGCGTATGGGCAGAACGTGTTGCTCGTCTCTGCTCTGCTATTCATTTTAGGGAAAATTGTCTATTTGTCACTCCAAAATTCACAACTTGTCAAAATGTCATCCCAAAAGTTTGGGTTGCATAATTGCCATTCCAAAATGATTTGTCTTGCTAAAATGACATTATATTGTATTTAGTAGCCAAAATAAATTAAATTTCCTGTAGTGACGAAAATACCCTCACAGATATCTGATTGTCCGAATAGAAGATGGATTTGATCAAATATCAGTGAGAAAATGATCGCATGTCAGTAAACAAGAAATTAACCATTTTCTAGTTTCTTTGAGAATACAACAATGCCCCAACCCTTCCCAAGTTCGAATGATAAAACCACCTCAATAGCTATTTGTGCACATTTTTGCTAGCAACTAAAAATAAAATCACTAAAAATCTGACAATATGTCAACATTTCCAATCCGTATGTAACAAGGCTGTTATTGATTTCAATTTTGGTATCAGCGGCAACTTTTCCCATCTGGTATTTTGCAATAAGCCACAATCCCACAATTCGCACAAGCCTCTTCAATCGATTCCACAGTTGGTGTACAGCATCATCGGGTGATTCAGAATGAAATGAGAGCACGGGCTAGAGAAGAGGAAGAGGAAGAGGAGATTGAGTCATGTCTGGTGGCTGTTGGGCAGAGAGGTTGAGTCTCTGCTGGGTGGACACGTTGTCTCATCTGGATGGTGAGGTTGAGCCTCGACTTGGTGGAGAGGAGTCAGAGGAAATGATTGCCTTGATGTGTTGAAGGATGGAGGAGAGAAAGAGAGCTGAAGAAAATGGTGACGAGAGAAATTAATGGTTCAGGTTGCAAACAAGACAATGAGGTAGAAAACTGTAATGGGAGTCAAAGGGTATAATTGGTAATATCAAAATATATTTATCAAAATACTGCAATTTATAAATCCTTTTATTAAAAAATTATAAAAAGTACAATATAATGGCATTTTAGCAAGACAACTCATTTTGGAGTGGCAATTATGCAACTCAAAATTTTGGGATGGCATTTTGACAAGTTGTGAGTTTTGGAGTGGCAAATAGACAATTTTCCCTTCATTTTATTATCAATTAAAATGGTTTGGTGTTTCAATGTCGACAATTTTGATAATATGAGTTTTCAAAATTTGCAAAAAAATAAAAAAAAAATTATGAAAATATAGTTTAATGCTGAAATATGAAAGACGTATATATCTATACTCCTTTCAAAAAAATTTAAGAATTGGACTCTCCATTAATGGTCATATTCTAACTCTCATCTTAATCTTCACCCATCAAATAATAAAAGGCTCACATTGCATCTATTTTCTATTTTATTCCCCTCCATTTCTGCTTCAACACAAAATCGAAGTGCCAAATTGTTTGACTGACATTTTAAAGTATTAACTGCTAAAATTACAAACTCATTTCTTCTCTTAAGTTCTTTCATCCTATTTAGCTTGAATGAAATTAAAATTGCCCGCAACAGTGTGCAGGTATGCTTCTAGTAAATTATAGAAGAAGCGAAAGGCTATTGCTGAGAGAACATCTATATATGCATCCTGCTCTCGAGATCGATCCGAACTAGCATGAATCTTGAGACAATCCAACGGCTCGTTTCGTGAACTACAAAATGCAGTACACTAGAGGATATAAAACCCATCCCTTGTAGAGTGCTCATCCTCTGTAGCTCTGCATTGTGTAGCGCAGGATGTAAACCGTTGGATCGTCTCAAGATTCGAGCTGGCACAGACTCGAGATGATCTAACGGTTCGCATCCTGCGCTACTACGGAGGATATGGAATTTCTCTTGCAGGCCTACAATTAATTATAGTAAGATGCCAACCAAAATCTACTGGCTAAAGCCCATATGCATATATACTCGATATGGAATTATGGATTGCCGAATTCTGGCCTAATACCTAACTGAACCAAACTCTCAAGTCTCAACAAATCTCAAATTCTCAACCTTTAATTGCAAGCCTTTTATACCTCTCTTTCCCTTCCATGGATGATGGTGCGTTGAATGATTTGCAACATACACTACAGCCCATATATATATTCCGGCTTGCTAATTGTATGATCTGGATAACATTTATCGAATGATCTTTTCTAAAAAAAACTTCTACCACTGGATGCATAATTGGCAGAAATTGCATCAATATTTCATACAAATCATGATATTTAATTATCGTGCAGTTGTTTATGCAAAAACAAAAAGATGCTTTGACACTTTTAACATAACAAGAGAAAAATATATTGGAAATTTGTAATTACAACGTTGCAACTTGTAAGTTTTATCTAGTTTTAACTTCTACTATACTCTTCTCAGGAATAAAATTGACTAATTAACGTGCCTGAGTGAAATTTTCTTACCTCCCCTGTGATATACTAATAGTATTATTATACGAGAATTAGAGTATTAATTATGATTACGTCTCATACCAATCATTGGACTTAACCTCAATTTGAAATTTTCAACTGAAATGTGTAATTATTATTTTCTCACTGTCATTTCATTCTGAATTCCTAATTAAAGATCCCTACAAAATGAAAGAACAAATATATATGACTGTTCATCACACGAAATGATGGCCAACTTTCAACAAAATGGCATTAATTTTGACAATTAACAAGTGCTTTCTTTTAACAAACAAAGTATAAACTATATATATCAACATTCCAACACACTAGCTAGCAAGCATTAACAGGCCTATGTAACATTCTGCTTCCAAAAAAAAAATAAACTAAAATAAAAAACAAACTAAAAAAAAAAACAAACAAACTATTAATTACATTGATGTATAATTGTATATCTTAATTAGTTCAGGCATTCTAAGAACTCAGAAAAGGCAGTAAAAGATGATCCCCCTTTGTTCACAGCCTTAGTTGCAGCCTCCTTGAGCTCCATCATTCGGTTCCTGAGTTCACCGGCGCCCTCCGACTCGATGATCCATTGTACCTTAGCTTCCAATTCATCTGCCTGCACAAGACCATCATGATCATACCCCTTCAATTCGATGCCGATCTTCATCTCTTCGACCATGAACACCTTGTTCATCTTCTGCTCGGCGTACAGCGGCCAGCATACTATCGGCACGCCGCAACTCACCGCCTCCAGTGTCGAGTTCCAGCCGCAGTGGCTCACGAACCCTCCAACGGAGTCGTGTTTTAGGACCTCCACCTGAGGAGCCCACTGCTTCACGACCATCCCCCGATCTTTGGTTCTCTCCAGGAACCCTTCCGGCAACAGTGTATCTAGATTCGGCTCGACGTTGAGCTCGAACATGTTGGTCGGGTTCGGATTCGGCGGGTTCCGCACGATCCACAAAAACCTCTGCCTGCTGTTCTCTAAACCGATCGCAATCTGCTTCACTTGCTCAGCGGGGAAAGCGCCCATGCTGCCGAAGCAGAGAAACACCACGCTGGACTTCGGCTGATCATCCAGCCACGACAGACACGGATGCCGCCGCTCTTCTGTTCTTGCCCGACTAGTGTTCACAGGGCCGATGCAGTAAATAGGGGGCGTAGAACGGTTCGGCGGCAAGCACAGCCCATTTTTCAACGTCGTGACTGCGCGAGGCTCCAGCAACTCAAATGAGTTAACAAGTATCCCCCTTGCTTTTGCCAATCTATCGAAAATGTTCATCAGAAGCTTGTACTCGTCTGTCTCTGGGTCGAAAGTTTCGCTCGGAAGATGCGATGCGGGCAATGGCGGAACACCGGTGAACGACAATGGGCTATCACCCATGTCTTTGATAGCTCCATTCAATTGCGTGGCGGCATACGACGGGAACTGAAGAAAAACAGCCAAGCTTGCGGTGCAACATGTGAAGAAGAAATAAGAAGGGATGCCTAGCTCGGTAGTGACATCTAGCGCATCGACGCAAAACAGGTCGAGAACGACCCCGGAGATGCGCGACATCTTGGACTCCTTTACAAGAAACGACCGGAGGCTGTCGTTGTTGTGTTTCAACATGTCGAGCATGCCGACAAACGGTACCGGGTGCAGGTTCGCCGGCTGAGCCAATGTGAAGATGTGGAAGGAGATGTTTGGATTGGAGTTGCGAATTTCTTGGACCAACTCCGAAGGCGGCCCGACGCTCATCACTGCCACCGTGACCGAGATGCCTCGGCGAATGAATTGTTTGGCCAGTTCCACCATTGGTACAAGGTGACCTACACCCATGGAGGGGTACAGAACCACCCTCTTGCTCTTCATGATTTGTTGGTTGGTTGTTAATTTGTTTTTTTTGATATCCAAATTAAAGAGGATTTTGTGTAAGTGTATGAAGCATTAGATGTTTGGGGCTGCTCTATTTATACAGTGGGTGCAGCTACAGTGATACTATATAGTTTGACTTGATCAAACGTCTTAATTGTTCAACTTTAACGTACTAATTGTATAACTTAGTGTATTAATTGTGCAACTCAACATCAATTTATAGTTAGCACGTTGATATTAAGTTAAACAATTAGCATGTTAAGTTCAACAGTTAACTAATTTGACCCAGTCAAATATCACCATATATCATTTTCCTAATATAGTTATCCAAGTGACTGTCAATTTGTTTGTGTCAAGGGGAAGAAGAATGAAACGCACACGGAATTTGTAACTTAGCATGATTCCGATTCATTTGGGTAAAATATGACCTCATGAAGACTTGTGTCCAATCTCTTTGAACTGTTTTTAGGGGTGTCAAACGTCTCAAACGGCAACGGAAATTGGTTTTTCCGTTTCCGTTCCGTTGAACGTTCCGTTGTTGGAACGGAACGGAATAACAGAAATATGTGGGAAATATGTAAAAATTACGTGTTTAGGGCGGAAATACGTTGTTCCATTTCTGTTCCCTTATAACGGATAGAACCAAAATCCATTCCGTTTCCGTTCCGTTATAACGGACGGAACCAAAATCCATTCCGTTGAATATTCTGTTATAACGGAACGGAACAGGACAACGGAAAACGTTCTTCCATTGACACCCCTAGTTTTGCTTGGACTGGGCTTGGAAAATTCAGGAAGCGCACGTATACATATGGAATTGTTACTTCTCTCCAAATCTTACTACCTTGGTCATTAGAATTAAAATTGCTTTTTAATGTACTTTTTGCAATGTACTTAATATTTTTAATGAAATATTTTAATTCAATGTACTTAATATCTTGTAATTCAATTTTTTATGATTTTAATTCAATGTTATCCTCTCCAAATCTTACAACGATGTTCAAATTGCTTTTTAATGTGCTTCAACTTATTGACATTAATTATTATATAGCTTATTGCATTGACAAGAGTACTTAATATCTGTAGATGTTGTTATTTGCTAGTATTTGTCAATTATACATTTCTGTTTGAATAATAAATTCGAACATTGATTTGACATTCCTTCATTACGCAGTAACTCTAATGGTCTCAATTTAATAAATTATAGTGAAAATATTACACATATATAACTCGATCTATCAATCATAGATATAATATATAATTCAATAGAATAAAACTACGGTGTTATTAAGTTCCGGAGGTCTTTCGTGAGCTCAACCTCAAAAACATCTCAAATCATAAATAAATTTTAATTTATATAGCTTAATAAAAAATTTTAAATCTTGTGGCATAGAGATTTTTAAGTATTTATTTTAAATTTTTTTTAATAGTAACTATACAGTATTATTTAAATAATCAATATTTCATATATAACTTGTAAAAAATCTGAAATAAATACTTGAAATTCTCTAAAAGTGGAAAATTTTTGTTTGCCACAAGATTTTGATAGAAATAATTTATTAAACCATATAAATCAAAATTTAGATATGATTTAATATGTTTTTGAAGTTAAACTCATACTCACGGAAGGTCTCCATAAATTTAAGAACACCGTAGTTTTACTCTAATTTAACATAAACAATATATTTGCGCGTTTTCATTATCAACGCTAATATATTCTATCTGCATCCATTACAAAAAAAAATTTGCAACAAATTTTTCTTCTTTTATATCATTTTAACGTAGGTACAAACTTCGGCAGTAGAGTACCACCTAGAGGTGGCAAATCGGGCGGGCGGGTCGGGTTCGGTTTGGGTCGGGCGGGTCGGGTCAGTTTGATCTTCTAGAACATCTCGAGTCGGGTCAGGTCGGGTGATGGGCTAGTCAGATCGGGTCAATTTTAATATCAACTTTTTTTTTTGGATCGTATGTTGATTTGAGTTGGATTGGATGCTATTTGATCTCGGGTTGGGTCGGTTTCTAGTTAAGTTGGGTTGGGTCGAATCAGTTTGACTTTTTGGAAAATGTCAGCTCGGGTCGAGTTTGAGTCGGATCGGGTCGGGTTGGGTTCTGCGACCTCTAGTACTACCACCTTTCTAGATGATTTGAGTGGGCCAACTAACTTTGGAATTGAAGGCCATCCCCACTGGCCATATGCAAAAATGAATGCATGGGCCTGTCATCTGTGCCGTCCACTGATGCAACGCTTTCAGTACATAATTATAGATAAGATTAAGAGTAATTAATAACTAGCGTCCATATAAAAACCGTCTATAGCGTCTATAGGGTATATTTTAGTATGTATCTATTACATTAATTTTGAGATATATTTGTTACATTATTTGTATGTTTATGAACGTATATATGGACAGTTTTTCAATGGACGCAAGATGTTTCTCTAAGATTAATTGCATGCCTTGCAAACTGCAAATAATTAAGATGCTATATATAGAAAGGAAATGAAAGAAAGAAGAAAACAATGTGTAATGTTTTGTTAAGCTTTGCAGCAGCTGCCTACAAAGTTGCAATGGATACTCATGTATTAAATTCTTGATCTTTAAATAGACAACAACTTTAATTAGGACTCTCCTAACCAACTGAGGTACAACCAGTTTTCTAGATGAAAACAATTTGTCATGATTCGGTTGTGGAAGTAGTGAAGTACACATCATTGATGCATTAAAGGGGCTGAACTTAATTAGAAACATAACAAGCAATAAAATAGTACAAGCCGCATCAAAATAATAATAATAATAATAATAATAATAATAATATTAATATTAAAATTAATATTAATATTAATATTAATAATAGTAATATTAATATTAATAATAATATTATTATTAATTATTATTTTTATTTTTATTAATTATTATTATTCTCCTAAAATGTGATAAAGCTTTACAAAAGGGTGACATATTATTTAGGACATCAAAATCTCTGAATTATATGAAAGAAAATCTGAGAAAATTATATTATAAATGAAAAAATTTTGTTGTCCCAAGCAATATCCTTACTGTTCTTAGACCTCACCCGAGTCAATCTTGCAACCAATTATAGAAATTTCGTTTTATTACAGTGGAGAAAAGGGGCTCTTACATTGCGTCCCTAAATTTATAAACACAGATGTCCCACCTATAGTGCAAATTTAAAAGTTAAATATTGCACGGTCAAGATTATATTGTATTTTTCTTCACTTTATAACTTTATATCACTTGTGAGTTGGGAAGATGATGAAAGAGTGACATATTTGATGGTATCATCATGATAGAGATACAAATTAATTATGCCTTCTAACAAAAGATTGAAAAAAGGCAAAAAGATTTGGGAGGCGGCGGTAGCCTACTGGACCAATTAAACAAAGAGAAACACGTAGAATTCACTCCTATAAAGTAGGCTATCTATTTATCTTTTTTCACAATTCTGACACATCACGTATACCTATGTGCTTAGCACAATTACATAAATGTTCACTTAAAAACGTAATGTATCTATTCACTGAAAAATTATATCTATTAATTAATTAGAAAGATATAAATGTTCACTTAAAAATTATCATTAAAATTACGGTGGACCGGTGGATAAATAAAAAGGTGGAACCTAGCTATTACTCTTACACAAATCATGGCAATTAAATTATCACAATAAGTTATTGTAACTTGTAAAAAAATGAAACTTTTTGTTTGAAATGATCTGTAAATTACATACTCTTTTTTTGTATTTATTATAGAAAAGCATACATTTTATATGTGGACAAAAAAAATATGCTCGATATATAGTTGATAGGACTAGAAAAAAAAATAGAAAAGGATAAAAACCAAAGATAATGAAGTTCTCACTAGATATAGATTAAAATTGACCGTTTATATCTATGTGGCAGTTGTGCACTGGAGATTGAAGTATATTAATAATTTTTTTCTTTTTTTTTCCCTTTTATCGTACACCATGTAAAAAGAGTTTCTAGCAGTTTGTAGGCTACATTCATATTAAAATCATATGAGTTCATATATTATAATTGCGACTTATCAAAATTTGAAATGCATGAAAAAATTAATATCAACCACAAGAACTTCTTTTTTAACTTTTCTGAATAATACATTTTTTACCTCCATAATAAGTGATCCTTCAGTGCTTTTCCTTTTCTTACCCACAAAAAAGTTCTTTTTTTTTCTTTTTTAAAAAAAAATCCCAAAAAATAACTACAAGAATAATTAAGAAGGACGATGAGAGGGGAAAAAGATAAAAAAGACTTCCAAACTTTAGATAAGGGTTTGTGGAATACAAGTAAGAATGTAGACATTGTTACACGAAATGAAAATTTGCCTTTTCGATATATATATAATACAGCTGATACGCATCCAGAAACACTTTACATTATTTTTTGTAATATTTTTTTTTCAAATAATTTCTCGATCTAATATTTCACCAAAAAGAATATATAATTTACTCAATAATTATTTTCTTGGGATGAAATCCGAAGGGAATCGTAGATGACTACGGATTTGATATATATGTTATTGGTATACCGTCGATAATCAGACAGCCCTAACACAAATAAATAAATTTTAAGTTCATTTAATTCGTAGCCATTAAGAAAGATCGAGACTAGATCATTAAATTTTGGTCCATTGATTTATAAAACACTTTATATTAATAAATAAATAATGTAACTTTTATTTTAATAGAGATTTTTCATTTCAGCTGCATAACGGTTAATCGCTTAACAGTATTATATGCATTGCCCAGCTGACGGCTTGTAGACTCATATTAAGCCAAAACAAAGATTAAAAATTAATTGCTTCTAGAACCTTGAACTTTTTTTATGAATAGGGTGGTTGATGCAATTTGGCCTCGTGCATGATGTTCGTCGGATTATATAGAGATTTTGACAGGAGGTTTACGGCTCAAAGTTCAAAATATAGATTCATTTCGGCCATTTTGTGGGTTCAGAATTGTGAATTTGGGAGACATTATTTTTGTATCAGTTTATCCTAAAAATGAGTAATGAAATTTGGTATAGTGAGTCCATTTGTCATTACGGTAAGAGGCTTTTGCGAAAGGAAAAAGTACAACAAACATGGACGAGAATCGAAGAGAATCGTTGTCAAATTTTTTTATAAATCGAAAATAAAAAGATTTTTTTTATGGAAATAGTAAGATGACACCCAAAATTATACATACTAGATAGAGCCGATTTCAAAATCGGTTCCTTTCATTGGAACCGATTTTGAAAATCGGTATCTTCTTTTTTTTTTTTTTTTAAAACCACACCCGTTTTACACCCGGGATGGCCACACGGGATCCGTACCGATTTTCAAAATCGGTTCCTTCCATTGGAACCGATTTTGAAAATCGGTATCTTCTTTTTTTAAAAAAAAAAAAAAAAACCACACCCGTTTACACCTGGATGGCCACACGGGATCCATACCGATTTTCAAAATCGGTTCCAATGGAAGAAACCGATTTTGAAAATCAGTTACTTTTTTTTTTTTTTTGGCCGGTCCCCCCTCTCTCTTCTTCTCCCCTCTCCCTCCTCTCCCCTCTCCCTCCTCTCCCACCCGAGCTCCCTCCCTCCTTCCTTCTCTTCTTCTTTCCTTCCTCCTCTTCTTCTTTCTTTCTTTCCTCCTCTTCCCCTCTCCGTTTTTTAATTTTGGGTCTCTCAAATTTGTTTATTTGTTAGATCCAATTGCAAGAAGCTTCGTATTTTGGAGAGTAGAATCCGAAACAACTTCCGATCTATTATTTTGACCAACATTTGATGGTATCAATTTTTTTCCCATTTAATCCGAATTATTTTTTATTTTGTTTGTTGATATGGTAATGGTAGAGAAATATAGACGGTATTTGTAGTTAATTTTGAGTATAGTTGTAATTGTTATGGTTATGGTATAGTTTGTTTGGTTGATTGAAGAATCGGTATGTAAAAACCGAAATAGTTTAGAAAATAATCCAAATGGTTGTATTGTTATGTTATAGTTTGGACTTGGAGAAGAAATGGTAGTAAAGAATTGTTTTTAAAAAAAAGTTTAGAATTTTTTTTTTAATTTCGGTTTCAATTTTTTTATTATAAACCGAAATAATAAATTAATTAAATTGAATTAATAAATAAAATAATTAATACAAATATGAACTAATTGATATTTTATACCATGTAGATGGAGGATTTTCCGATAATACTGCACGAACGGTTCGAGCACCACCGAGTCTCGCTTGCTCAGGCCGAGGTTATTTTCTTAATGCATGCCTTTGAAATATTAATTTTTGCGCACTAAAAACTTTGTATTAATTGTTTTTGGGAACTAAGTTAATGTTTTGTTTTGTCACAGCCTACAAGCTTTTTGAAAACTTGCAGTCACCGAACAGGAATAAAAAGAAGAGAGTGCATAGAAGATAACCTGTTCACTTTGGGGTTGTATCAGGTTGCGCAGCTCGACAACTACCAAATCGACAAATATTTGATCAGCACGCTTATTGAGAGGTGGCGACCCGAGACAAACACGTTTCATTTACCTATTGGGGAGATGACTCCGACCCTGGAGGACGTCAGCTGCATACTTGGCTTACTGGTTACTGGTACATAAACAATGACTATTTTTTTTTTAAAAGTTATCAAAATTAGAAAATTGTGTGTTAAATAACCAATTCCCTGAAATCTGATTGTAGGCCGAACAGTAAGCGGGTACAGCGACGAGGACTACAGCGGTACGTTGGAGTTATTATTAGGGGTGAATGCAGACCCGGATTTTGAGCTTCCTCATTTGTGTCCATGGCCGAGGCGACGGATACGTAAACCAGAGGGCGAGTATATGCACTTCTCCAAGTACGCAATTCAGCTGAAGTGGTTGCGGGACCAGTTCCGGGAATTGGATGAAGAAAATGCCACTCTCGACCAAATAAACTACTACACGCGTGCTTATTGCTTAGATTTATTCGGGTCAGTGTTATTCCCGGATCTTGGCGAAAAGTCTGTACTAGCAATGTACCTGCAGTTTTTGGAGAACCTCCGAGACCCGCCTAGTTGGAACTGGGGAGAGGCAGTTCTTGCCTGCCTATACAGCTACTTGAGCAGGGCATCACTGGAGGAGATCGCGTCGATAGGTGGGCCGATGTTGTTTTTGCAGTTTTGGTCATGGAACCATATATCGGTAGGTCGGCCAGTATGTTCCGGTGAGGTACCGGCTCTGGGTGGTAATGTACCTGCAAGGAGACCCCCTCTAGATGTAAAGTGGTTGTGAAAACATGATTATAGTAACAACCCTCATGGTTCTGGAGTGGCGCATTACAGAGAGAAGCTTGACAAGTTGGAGAGTCATTTGGTGAACTGGACACCGTACCAGTCTTACTATGCGTTCCTACCCCAATGCTGTTATGACGATTTCGGATCTTGGATATGTCGTCGTTTCATAGTACACATGTGGATTGTTGAGTATTATCATGGTGACAGAGTGATGCGCCAGTTCGGGTTGTACCAGACATGCCCCCCTCCACCGCCCGTAGACTATGGATCATTGAAGGAGTTAAGGGAAATTGTGCACAGCTCGGGTCGAGGGGCCAATGAAGGTGTGAATTGGAAGAATTATCATGCATATTACATTGATTATCCAGTTGTGCAAATCGCGGAGACGACCATTCCTGTTATGAAAGCATATTACATTGAACTACACTATTATAAAAATTATTTAAATTGAAGTAAAAAGAATACCTCAGAGAT
The DNA here is from genome assembly GCA_030179965.1 of Cyperus esculentus. Lineage (NCBI taxonomy): Eukaryota > Viridiplantae > Streptophyta > Magnoliopsida > Poales > Cyperaceae > Cyperus > Cyperus esculentus. The sequence continues at coordinate 1,191,916 of JASGLE010000025.1, read as the reverse complement.
TCGACCATTCCTGTTATGAACGTCGTAGTAGTTTGTGCGCCAAGTCAGGGGAATTACTTCCAGCCTTCTTCCTTTGTCTCCCCGATGCTTCAACAAATCTTCTATTTTCTGAGTGAACTCCATTCCCTTGGCCTCCCATTGTGCTGCAACTCCTCGCCTTTCAACAAACCACTCAACACATTTGAAAAATGTCTTCTCTACTACAGTACATATGGGGAGTTGCCTAGCAAGCCTAAATACATTGTTCAATGATTCTGAGCCATTTGTTGTCATGATCCCCCATCTGTTCAAACCACCATCAAGATAGCCCGCCCACCTCTCTTTATGCAACTCTTCTTCTGGAATCTGTTGTTCTGGTTGGGCTGGTTGGGATTGGGGTTCCTCAACGGTTCCAGATGCGGACACGAACACGCTGCGCCTGGTACGGTTTCGGTGCGCCCGGTTTCTGTTTCCACTGGGGGCTGTACCAGTCTGGTCTCGGCGATATCGTCTGGCACCGGTTATGTTGCCCTGGAGTATCCCCGCCTTCATTATGTAATCGTATGCCTCTTTTTTCTGGTTTTTTATATTCTCTAGCAGCTCCAAGCATCTCCATGGTTTTTTGTGCTTGGCAGCCACTCTAAAGAGAGATTTAATCCTCTTGTTATAGCACGTCTTATACACATTGGCTGCAATGTGCTGAACACAGAAGCGATGGACGGCTTCTCCAGTTGCTTCACACCACCCAAGGTGTGGCTGCTCAAAGACATTTCTAATAACCCGTGCTGGTCTGAAATTACTGTGATCTTGCCGGGACCAACAACCTCTTGACGCAACCAACTCATGAACCATCCCCAATCCTCCGCTGTCTCCTCCTCGGCCACTGCAAATGCCAGTGGTAGTAGCCGTTGGTCTGCATCATATGCACAGGCCATGAACAACTTACCCTTGTACCTTCCGGACAGAAACCCGGCATCGACAGTGATGATTGGTCGAAGGTACGGCCAAGCTTGAATGCACAGACCAAATGCCCACGCAACCCTTGTGAAAATGTGGACACCAAACCTATCGGATGGCACATGCTCCAACCTGAATTTGGTACCTAGTGTGGTTGCTTGTATGGCATGTAACAATGGTGGGAGCATCTCGTATGATTTCTCCCAACTACCAAAAAGATCAGCAATTGCTAACTCCCGACCTCTCCATATCTTGTTGTACGACGGATGGCCAGTGGGAACCTGAGTTTCACTAGGCCCCTGGCTTCGGTCACTGACATCTCCATGTTATCCCTCAACTGGTTTTTGATTGTGTCAGCAACCAGTCTGGCAGTCAATTGCTCATGATCTAATCTGGTGGCACTTCCGTAACATGCATGCTCCTCCCCCAGTGTTGAAATTTGCCAGGTACCAGTATCATTTACCCTGGCATACAATCTCCATCGACAATTGAGATCCTTGCACTTAACAACATACATGACTTTGTTACTATTTACTGTCTCAAGTGAAATATTTTTCTCTAAGTGAAACTCAGCAAGCTTACTCCTAAGTTGCTTTTTGGATGCAAATTGCTGGCCAGGACTAAATTCGGCATCAGTTCTTATAGGCTTGCGGTAGAATGGCTCGTCGGCAACTGGCATAAACTCAGCATCTCTAAACTGACGGCAGGGATGTTGCAACCCCCTGTTTATGAAGGGGATGGATGATTGCCACTCCTTTATTATATTCTCGACATCTATCTCATCCTCAATATCATCCATGGTCAGATCTTCACCACCATCTGCATCCCCATCGGCACTTCCTCGTCCAGGTGCCAGTTCTCAAATTCCTCCTCAACGGTTTCGGCTGGTATTGGGTCTTCTTCTGCTGGTAGTGGGTCTTCTCGGGCTGAGGTGTGTGTTGTTTCCTCGTCCGGAACTCGATTGCTACTGTTGGGAATACTATTTGGACATGGGTCATAATCACCACAGGGATTTGGTATTGGTTCAAATTCAACAACTAATTCCAAAGCTCGAAAACCAGCAACTGGACATGCGGCCGATTTAATCATCTCCCAGGTCTGTTCGCGGTCAACCCAAAATAGAGTGTAATAGTAATTACCGTAGCCTGGTTGTGGAGTGTTGATCCGTGCTCTGATTTTCAGGTTGAAATGGCTTGGGAGCAATTTCAAACCGGCATGGATCTGCCTACGCAACTCCTCTAGGGTTATCCAGTCATTGACGGGGAGAGTACACGCAGCGGAAATGTCGTAATTAACACCAGTAGGTGTATTGAGGATTTGACCTCCATGAAATACATTTATGAGTATCATACTCATTTTTCCTGTGAGAAGTAAAATAACAACCCAATAAAAATATAATCTAATTTTTCTTAAGGAAAAGAGTAACACATCAGGGAAAAAAAAATGTACCTGCGAGATGAGAAGAACGCGGCGAACACAAATATGACGTTGATCTGTTAAAATAACAACTTTTTAGTAGCCGACTACCGAAACCCTAATTTGGGCTGCTGGAGGAGAAGAGAAGAGGAGGAGAGGAGGAAGAAAAGAGGAAGAAGAGAGGAAAAGAGAGGAAGAAGAGAGGAGAGAAAGAGGGGGAAGAAGAAGAGAGGGGCCGGCGGAATAAAAAAAAAAAAAGTAGTTACCGATTTTGAAAATCGGTTCCTTCAATTGGAACCGATTTTCAAAATCGGTATCTTTTTTTTTTTTCCGGATCTAACTGTGACCAATCTCAGATTTAAAAAAAAAAAAAAAGTAGTTACCGATTTTGAAAATCGGTTCCTTCAATTGGAACTGATTTTCAAAATCGGTAGTTAGTGGCAATCTCAGATTAAAAAAAAAAAAAAAGAAGATACCGATTTTCAAAATCGGTTCCGATGGAAGGAACCGATTTTGAAAATCGGCTCTATCTAGTATGTGTAATTTTGGGTGTCATTTTACTATTTCTATAAAAAAAATCTTTTTATTTTCGATTTATAAAAAAATTTGAATCGTTGTGATCTTAAAATCTCTCTTTTCTTTTTTCTGTATTTTTCCATTACTTTTTTTCTATCTTTCATGCATCATGGTAGTTGCCTATCATTATTTTAAACGAGTACTAATTTATACATATCTTGTTAAGTAATTTACAAAGTGAAAAAAACAAAGAAAACCAAGAAAACAAAAAACAAATGGGAATAAAAAATGTCATGCCATGTGAGAGTTTTTTTAAAGAGGTTGGGAGAGAGATGGATTGAACCAAGATGGAAAGAGCATGAGAGAAATATGATGTGCAACTGATCAACTATCAAAGAAGAGAGAATCAGCTTTTGGTCTAGTGGCTAAGGGTAACGTTCTCTATGTGGGAGGTCGCAGGTTCGAAACCCGGATGGGAGTCTTTTATAGACATTTAAATTTGAGTGGCTTGACCCTCATCTTTATCTCCAAAAAAAATATACATATATATCAAAGAAGAAAATTACCACCCTTGGCAGGTTTGCCAGATACAACTGACTACAACCTTGAGGGAACAATCTGAACTAATGAAGCTCACTGGATGGATGTTTTTTTTTTTTTTTTTTTTTTTTTTTATGTCTTTATGCTAAAACTAGACTTTAGTTGCATTTATTTTTGTGTTAAAAGCAGTTATGGATGTTATGTTTCCTAATTTCTCTGCTTTTACTTTGTTTAGGAGAGTTGCTTAAGGTACTCAGATGGTGCTCTATGTTGTAAATATGAAGTCTGTGTGACTGTGGTTTTCTTTAATGAAAACAGGGCATATTAAGCCTTTCTATCAAAAAAATATCAAAGAAGAAAATGTAAATATTAAAGATCCTCCAATTTACGTGCAAAGTGTTTTGTGTGTTATGTCTTGCAATGAATGGGGATCAACACTCAACAGTATATTAACTTGAGAAATTAAATGGGGTCAATTTCCTAGTGCTCGGAGCATTTTAATTAGAGGTAGCAAAATCTGATCCGACCCGAAAAACTCGTCCGACCCGAAACCCGACCCGACCCGTGTTCCAGGAAAAGTCAGACTGACCCGAACTCGACCCAACCAGGGAATAGAGGTGCAAAATCAGACCAAAAACGAGAAATCCGCCCGACCCGAACCGAAAAACTACCGACAGACGTCAACCCGATACCCGACCCGATCCGACCCAAAAAAAAATGTCGACAACCGTCAACCCAATACCCGACCCGACATTTTCAGTTGGTCAAACTGACCCGACCCAAACCCGAACCCAACACCAACCCGACCCGGCAATCTGCCCACTCTAATTTTAATGGACCGTATAGGATTTGAAAACCCAACGAATCAACAATTACAGTCGAGAGTCGACGTTGTTTCTTCAATTTAATAATGGGCTTGAGCCTTCCGGACATATATACATAGTGATGAAACAATGTTTGTACATTCTTTTTGTTTCTATATGGGCTGAATCTAAGAGGAACAATAAAAAGGATTTTTAGTTTAGATTGGGCCTGGACTAATTTTGAACTGTTAAAATATCAAACTCCATTATTTTCTTCAGCAGTGCACAATCAGTAAAGACGATAAGTCCATAACATTTTAGTTTCCCAAATCTATAAATCTCGAAATTAGACAGAGAGGCAACTCTCCAAGCATCTCAGTTATGCTACATCATCAATATTATTAACCATTGATTTTATTTAAATCTCTTCATCTACTCTGATCTAATGGTTTATATTTATTTTCTCTCCCCATTTAATAAGATGATATGATATGTTTAAAACAAAATTTAATCCTTAAAGTGGTCCAACATTTATGTGTTATTATTTATAAATTATGCATCATCATCATCATTATTCACATCAAAATTTGAAAATTTTATGTTGAATTTTTTTTAAAATAAATATTTTTATTTTATAAGCTTTATTATTTTTTTGTTATCATATTTCGGGGGGTGAAGCCCGAGCTACAGCTCTAGTAAGCAATCATTGGTAATAACAATTTTCCCTTGACAAAACATTGAAAAATATAATTAACAGAAGTTAAGAACTTTGGACGTGACATCATACTCTTAAGGTCTTGTGAGATTGAACTCACGGAGCTATTTCCCCAGCTTAAGTTTAAAAACATATCAAATCATTTTTAAATTTTGATTTATAAGTTATTATTCATATCAATATCATGTGAAGTACAATTTTTTTTTATTTGTAAAAACATTTAAGTATATAATTCGAATTTTGAAAGAGACATATGAATATGATAATCAATAATTCATCTCTTTTAAAAAAGCAAAGATCTTGGTTGTCTTAATAGCGTACGTAACTTTTTTTTTCATTTTTTTTTCCTTCAAAGATGTTGTAGTCCTCGTGCTGTTTTCAAAAATCTCCATTCCCATTAACTGACAGTATATTTTTCTCTTTTACGACAATGCCACTAACTGACAATTAAGGGTGCGTTTGGATTGCTATGGAATAACACTTTAATCGGATTAGCAAGCTATTCCTAACTTTTGTGTGATCCAAACACATACATGTTAATCTGGATTAGTCCGAATAGTGGCTAATCCACTATTCCTTGTAAAACATGGATTAGCTACTATTATTTTCTACCATCCATCGCTATTCTAAACAAACAATCCAAACAACATTTTTACTATCCCGAATAGCACCATATTTCTATTATTCTTTAGCTAATCCAGAAATCACTATTTTCTTACTAATCTCATCTACTATTCTCTGTTCTACTATTCTTTCACTAATCCTTGCACAATCCAAACGGACCCTTTAAATAGGTTAATTTGGTGCAAAAACTCTGATATAAACTCCTTTGGAAGGAGTGCTTTTATCCTCTGTAGCGTAGGATGTAAACCGTTGGATCATCTCCAGATTCGAGCCGGCACAGATCTTGAGATGATCTAACGGTTCACCTCCTGCGCTACACAATGCAGCGCTACAGAGGATATGAAATCCTTTGGAAGTAGTACTCTTATAATAATATTTTCAACGTCATACGAAAATTCGGGTACCAAAGTTGCCTTCCAAGATGTCATATAATCATAAAAAGATTGATAAAGGTACCAATTTGAAATTCAGATATTTCTATTGCTTTTTGTAAAATTAATCATGCTTAATTTCTTGTCTGACTAAGTAAATTGGAAACATCAGATTAAGTGTGTATTAGGTAGTATATGATTCTGTGGAATAACACTATTGTTATTGGTTTTAAAACCCATGTGGTACCCAACTCATTTGCACATTGCATTTCACATGCCAGTAGAAAAACAGTGCACCAGTATAATGGCATTACAAACAGAAATGCCAAGTTCTACAGTTGAAATTTTTATGGGTGCTTGAATGTTGGACCATACGAAAGGAATACAGTATAACACTATTAAGTTAATGATAAAAACAAGTTCAAAAACACAAAAAATGTGTACAATGGATGAATGGAATTGACACTTAGGGATGGTATAAAAACAGTATTCTTTTCTCAATTGAGGTTCAGCATCTACAGGTTGATTGAGGTGTCTTGCTTGATTAGAAGGTGTTTAATTATAATAGTGTTAATTTATTCCGAGATGATTAAGTATGAAATAAGTTACAGTTGAATTGGAAAAAAAATAAATTAATTATTAAGACTCATATTCTTCTGGAACTTTTTATTTAATGGAAAGTTTGGTTGGTTGGCAACTGGCACCAACCCTGAAAAAATTATATAATTAATTACACAGTACACCACCAACACAATACACAGATTGTGCACTAACACTGACATGCAGCCCAAAACAAAAAAATAAATAAAAACTTCTTTTTGGGGGTTTATCCAATAATGCATGTATAATTAGACTATCAACCGCCTGATGATATCTCCAACATATATTTAACCCAAAGAAACACCTAAAACTAAGAAATGTTTGCCCACCAAATCTTAATTTCTCTACCTTTTTAAAACTACAAAAGTCAAAGAACAGCTGTAGAAACCTAGAATCACCTTTCCTCTTTTTTTTTTCATTTTTCTTTTTTGCTTCTTTATTTGGGCCAGTTGTCCTTCCAGACAGGCAAAAAAAGAACTATACATAATCTGTTTTTAATTTTTCAATAACATGACCTGTATCACTATAAAGTACATTTACATTAGTATTTATTTTCCTTTTCCTTTTTTAAAATGGTCATGCAGGCTCCATTTCCTTTTCTTCTTCTTCTTCTTCTTCTTCTTCTTCTTCTCTCCCATGAAGCTCAGACCAAAGACAAAGACAAAACTCCTCACTTTCACTTCTCCTATACTATAGTGCACATTTTAATTTATGGACAACAAAACTATACAAAACAAATGGTAAATGAAGAACCTATGTACTGTACGTGTAAGTGAAACTCAAAAATGCTCCTTGTGGAAGTCGAAACGAGTTGCACCTCTTTGGTTGAACTCAAAGCAAAGTCTGCTTAATTCTTGAGCCAGTAGAGGGGCCCCACAATAAAACACTCCTGCATATGTAGCAACATAATATTACAATGCAGAAAAATAAATTTTGATCTCATACTTATAAGATACAATGCAGAAAAAGATGATTCTTTGACTAATTTGTCGCGTGTTTGGTTATCCTAATTGCACAATATATATGGCTGGGTAGAGGGGTTGGTTGAGCCGACTATGAAATACAAATGAATAATATTTGGCTGGTTGCTTATGTCACCGATACCATCTGAGTAACAAATCTGTTAGAGAAAACCAATTCTGAAGAGAAACTTCAAAATTATCACATCCAGCACTGTACATTATTATGAGTGATGCTTTGTGAGCTTAAGCTCACTAAACTCTTTGGTAACATTAATTCAAAAAAACATACTTTGATATTTATAAATTTCAATTTATGTTGCTCACAAACTTTTTGTATGAAAATATTGTAGGATACAATAGCATTCTTAGTTTGATCACTAGTATTATAGGTAAAAAGAACATGACTTAATTCTAGTTCTAGTAAAAAAAAAAAAATAGTGCTAATTTATAACCATTGGATGACAATTTCCATTTCCTTTCATTGATTGTACGACTTCCAACTTTTTTACCAAACAAAGTTTGTGTAATGTAGCAAATCTTAAAAAGAAAGAAAAGCTGTAGTTAAAGTCACCTATTTTAGCATAAGGATGCTTGGAACCAATTTTAGACAAAACTTTCTTCCAATTTGGCCTCGCAAAGTGTGTCCGAACCTACAAGATAAGAAAAAGGATTATACATTACATATATCACCACTGCATTAGTCTGCGATTATATACAACAAATTGGGAAGAGGAAACATGATCATACTTTGGTTCCGGAGACCACATCAACACCATTCTTGGCATGGTTAAGTGCTTGAAGCATTGTAATCAGGGCTGATCTGGCGTCACCTTCCTCATAAACGCTTGTCAGGTAATTGTGCATCTCGATTATATTCTGAAAGAATGAAAGTTAGTTTGGCATTCCTGAACTCGCAGGCTGGTGTAATGCATTACACCAGATAGTTAACTTATATACAGAATTTCTTTTCTCATATATTTTAGCTTTGAATTCCAATGATTTAGTACAAGAATTAGAATGTACCCTTTGGTCTTGCTCAGCAACCTCATTCATAACACCTTTGAACCAATCAAAGGAACCTTGTTCACGAGTAACCCAATAGAAATATGCATTTGTCGTTTTGAACTGTCGCTTTGGCCGAGATGTGATTCTCATAAGTGTTCCCAAGTCAACATGCGCACGGTTCTGATTGAGTGGTGGATACAAATCTTCAAATGCTTCCTTCAGCGAAAAAGAAAAGGAAAAAAAGGAGAGACATCATTTAGGGACTTCAAACATCTATGAATATCATGGGACAAAATAGCATAATCTGATAAAGCATTATGCAAATTAAATATTATGTTTATTCGAGTGGCAAACAGTAGAAACAAATCTGAATTATGTTTCTACAACAACAAAGAAACTTACATCTTCTTCCTCCATCTTCACAATGTTGTTTAGAAGATCTTTCAAAATACTAATAAAAGGCGTCGCCCCAATCCCTAATCCAACGAGCAATAGCACATCATACTTTTTATAATCTTGTGCAGGTGAACCATATGGTCCATCAATCAACAGCTTTGGCAAGCTGCAGTAAAAGATTCCATCAAATTAAAGGCATTTTAAAAGATCATGCTTAACTTATCTAGTTTCCAAGTGGGATGAGAAAAACAGTTTTCAGATCAAATCATTAACAAACATGTTACATCAGTCCATAACTGAACTGGAGTAGTGATTAATTAAAATTTATATTTTTAATTTTTGGTAGTTAGCTCTCACCGGATGGGGTGAAAATTTTTAAAGTTGATGCATTTGTCAACAATTTATTATAACAACCTACCAATCTCTTCAGACAAACAACCGGAAATCTAGAATCTAAGTATACCTCTTTTTGGTGGTTTCATCTGCTCTGAGGAGGCCACTTTTACCAGCAACAGGAGGCTCACAGGCCAAGGAAAATACTCTCTTAAGCTCCCTTGTCCAGTCACCGAGTTGCCTCACATGAATGCTTAAATAATCATCCCCGGGTGCTGAAGTAATTGAAAAGGGATGCCTAAAAGATATTTACAAAGGAAAGCAATGAGATAGTATAGAAAGAATTTCATGAAGCAACTGCCATATGTTTTACAAATGTAGTACATATGTTTGAAGTTGCATTTCAAAGTGTTCAAAATCATTTTAGATCTGAATATGTACTTGTAGTTATGAAAGGAATTTTTGCAAGTTTGATTTGCTTAAACAAAGTTAAATGCAAAATCGGAGACTAAGCTTTAATCGACATTCAGTGTTTGGAGTGTGCCGGTGACAAACATGATTATCACATATATAAAATTTGCAATTATGAAGCCTGTTTGCCAGTATAGATTTTGTTACTTTCATTGCTAGTTTATAGAAAAGTCCTAAGTTTTGTTAAATACAAGATATACCGAAAAAAATATATGTACCATTCAAAGGGAGAAACAGCTGGGCATTGAACAAACATGTATTGGCCACTCTTGTATCTGAATGCCGGTGGCTTTGACATTTGCAGCGTTAGAACATTACCAGGGTAAATAGCGACCTACATTGAAATAATTGTAGTATTGGAAACAGAATAGATGTTTCTAGAAAGTTTTAACATCCAAGTGTTTCTTGTATGTACCTTTAGCAACCTGACAGAGCAGTATCCAGATCTGAGTACTCGTAGCGTCCTTTCGCCTAAATAGATGGAAACTGGCACAGCCAAATACATCCATGTCTATGTCACAACCAAAAAGCCTCATGAGCAGAAAAGACAAATATGTTTACTAAATGATTTTTAGCATAAGAAGGCTCATGAGCACTCATAGTATGGTTTTAAACTTTCAAAGGCCCCGAGGTAGTTTGGTATGAATTTGTTGAAATCCAATTAAACTGCAACCCCAGGTACCAACCATATCAGCAAGACCTTGTAAATGGCTGGTATATATGACCAAACAACAGACCATAGACTTAGATATACACAAAACATGCTACGGTAACATTAATAGTATGTTGGTTTAATACTATATTATTATTTTCAAAATTTAAATGATTGATCCAAACCACTAACATTATCTCCATATGTCAATTTCTAATTACCTAAAGAAATAGTAAAAAAATTACCAAAATGATAAAAGTTGGTACAATGACATTTAAGTATGGAGATCATATTAAGCAGTTTGGATTGACCATTTAAACATTGAAAACGATAATATCATGTTGTAGTACTAACTGATCCATAATATTAATATTATTGTAGCCTCACTCAAACATGAAATAGCTTACCGTTTTGCGGTACCATTTATGGATCAGGTATAAGCATTGGCCATGCACCACCAAGCACACATAAACAATTGCTAACAAATGGTGCGAGTACCAGAATGCATTAAATCCGGTCAGTTTGTCAAAAGGCTGTGGCAATTTAACAAGGCTCCTCCTGAACCACCGTGTTGCTAGCGTGAACGCGATCGCCATGCAAATTACCATGATAACCCCGGTGATGCCCTCAGGACCGCGGACCAACTTCATATATGTTGGTTTTGTTTCACCAAAGTATTCCTTTAATGGCGCATACCTATCTTCTGATGCATTAATCAGGCGAGGGAAGTCGCATGCAAGATGGTTACCAGCATGGAGAATTACACCTACTACAATAGCTGCTGATATAGTCTGTTACAAGAACAAGTTCAAAAATTATATTTAGTAGCTGGCAGTTCACAGCCAAGAATTTCATAAGAGTGATTACCAGCACAAGTTGCAATGGCACCGAATATATTTACACAAATGCAATACAAAGTATGGTTCACAAGTGCCAACTGCCAGGGGGAACTCTTGCTTTAATTTGAAATTCAACTTAGAATATCCTACACATGTCCTCAAAATCTTGCAAAATATGAACAACTATTGGGACAATTGAAGTCTGTAAAATAGACTAATGTGCTGAGATGTGAAAGTATTTATCTAATAAAAAAAATTCTCAACTAGAAATACCCTAAGCTTATTTTTTCAGTTGAATGCCCCTTGATTTTACAAGGAAAAAATTATATTAATTTTAATATCTGTTCTGAAAAAGAGTTAAAAAAAAATTGAGGGAGTAGGTCTGCCAATCAATGTTATATTTAGCAATTAAGTTCGTCCCAATAATCCAGAAATCTAACGGCCGAATTTAATAAAACTTTATTAAAAAGAAAGTAAAGAGAACATCTATTATTAGTCTATTAAAAAGTGGTCTCACTCATGCCCATGTCTCTTAATATGTATGAAAAAGAGGAGAAGTGGTGATGAGTGGGAAACAAAGAGAGAACTCTTGGCGAATACGCTGGCACTAGAAGAGCTACCAAATTATATTAATAAATGAAAAGGACACCAGCAGCATGGTCCCGGTCCCATCTGGGACCCCAATGCATCAAATGTTATGCTTATAACTATCATATTGGTGAATAACTTGTGTGTAGGGAAAAATATTTTCTGAGGGACAGATAATGGAAGTTTTAAAGTAGTGACTAGTGGCATACTGGCATGGGGCATTTAAAGTAGAGTTGTTGTTCAATGTAGTCGAACAAAATCTTGATAAATTGGATCATAAAGGTGACAAGGCACATGGATGGTGAGTTCCAAAACAGGGTGAAAGCTACTAATCTACTATATTCGCAACAAAGTAGGCTGTGTATAAATTCACAACTTCATTTCTGTCTGCTGTCCAAACCACATATCTTTTTTCTGATTTTGGAAGGAATTAAAATTTCATTAGTACCCTGTATGAGGCCATGATAATCCCATTGAAACAGGGAAGCCATGTAAAATCTAATACGATTACATCACGTAAAAAATATTAATCCTCTAAGCAACTGTCCTCACTTCTAAAAGAGCTGAACTTAAATGCATCTATGGTCACTCAGTACAAAAAGAATATAATATCGCAATATATGCTAAGGTACATATGAAATGATCCCGAATTAAGGTGGCAACTTACAATTTGAAGTTTTTCTGATATCAGACATATAAAATTGAGCTCACAAAAATAATAGTAATAATAACAATTAAAAAAGGGAAAACATAGCACTAACCTTGTGGAAGTTAATATTATCATCAAATGGTACGAATCTCGAGGCACGAGTTGATCTCAGCCAAGTTATGGTGTTTCGACAGACTGGTAACAAGATAAGAGCCATGTTAAGTTTTAAGGTCTCAGCAGCTCCTTTAGCAACGGTTACACAGTATCCCATTACTTCAAACGCGTATCGGTTCCGGTACTGAATGAACTTCCAAATGAACAGGCCGATCATGGCCAAGACCCAAACAGCTATGACCCATATCCGCCGCCAATTGTCTTCAAAATAGTACCGCAATTTCGTGCTGAATTTCCGCATTGGGCTTTTGTATCGAAGACCTGCAAGGTTATGACTTAGCGCTGTGCTTGTGTAGCTGAGCGCTGCGCTGTAGTTCACATAAGTGTCCTTTTGTAGCAGTAACGTCTCGAGTTGCCACAACTGCATGTCACCGGAAATTTAGTTAGTTCATGTATTCTATGGACATTTATATTCAACTAATTTTCTTTTTTTGGCATGCTTTTGATAGTTCTAACAATTTATTCATTGTGCCGAAATTGCATTTGATACAGTCTGTATTTTTCCAATTTTTTTTTTCTTATTTCAGTCATGAAATTATATTATTTCGCCTTGCAATAGAAAGTGATTGTGTGTTTGCTTATAAAGTCAAAATTAATAATTGAACTTGCTAATGTTCCCAGCTAAAACTAACAACAAAACTGTAGAGATAATTGTTGACTTTGTACAAAATAAATTCAACACTCAGATTATGTGAAGGCCAAAGAATAAAACAGAGAAGCATTTATGGCACCACATGTATGCATTTAAGCTTCCTGTTCGTTAAAGCGGTTAGTGGTGGGGTGGGGTTAGACGCCAATAAAGGATGCAAGCAAAGCAAGAGAAGATAATTTCAATTTGTTTTTTTTTTTTGAGAAAAAAGATAATTTCAATTTGTTAATTATCCTTACTATATATAAAAGCATATTAGAAAAAATGACATGAAAGAGTTATTTTCCCCAAATAAAAAACCTGAGCCGTTGATCATTTTCTTGGATAAATCAAAACTGTTGATTTATGTTAATGCCCGTTGACGTTAATGTCTCAGCCCATTAAAATTTAAGGTATATATCAATTTCTTCAATATAAGGCCCATTACATATTATTTTAAAAAATTATTATAACAAACAATAATTTCAGCCAAAGCAACACATAGGCTCTCTACTGGTTTATTACAAATTATCCCAGAATCACGCTTCTATACCATCAGACTTCGGTAATGTTGTACAGTTGTGTGCAGTAGGTCAATTTCAATCCACAGACTTTTTCTGACAGCTGGTTGAACCACTATGGAAAGGATAATGCATGAGGTCGATTTGAAAAACAAAACGCAGTGTGAAAGTCTACAAAAAGTGGTTGTGAACTTGTGATAGTGGGAGATTCTGAATTGAAATTTGAAGGAGATGCTTTGCTTTTAAGAAAGGCAACAGACCGAAAGTCATGAGGAGGTCAAGTTTTGACTAAAGTACAGTACTACTTACTGCCTTTGGTTTCCAGTGCATTCATTGCATTCTGATGCTTAAAGTCAATTGTTCATCCATGCACAATATGTTAAATGATATTAAATTTGTATATGAATTATTGAAAAATCAATAAAACAAATTATATTAAGAAAATTCACCCTCTTATATTAATACTAATATTATTTCGAACTGTTTTAAAAATTCACCTTCTTACGAAAAAGAAAACTACTGTCAAAATTATCAAAATAACTTTTTGACAAATATTTGTAAATGGCCTAGTAACTTAAGTGGCTAGTAAAAAAAAATGACTTTTAAGATGTTATAGATTCAAATCTTTTGATTTTGAAGAACTTGACTCCCATCTTTTGATTAAAAAAAAAAAAAAAAAAAGCTTTTGACAAATAATTTGATCTTCAACATAACTACATTTAGGATTAAATATTTATGAAAAAGCTAACCGAGATTTGTATAATACTATAATGTCAATGAAAAAGTAATGCACGATTTAAGATGTAGTAGAATCTCATGATATAGTGCTTCAAGAAAGCCTGAGTTTTGTCAAAAGGGAAGAAGGAACAAAACAAAGACAAAGTAACCCGTGCAACGTGACAAAACTTGTCACCAACAGAACCAATTTGGGAAAAAGGTCCGGAAGCAATCGAACAATATCCCAATTGCAAGGCTCAATGGAAAGAACGCGTCATTGTTATTATAGCAAAATAGAATATGGTTCACACTTGTCAATACAAGAAAGAGGGAAACAATACTTTTTTTTTTTTTTGCTTTCCGCAATTTTTGCTTTGTGTATGTATGGTTGTCTGTACTTTGTAGTAATCATAAGAAAATAGAAAGGAAAAAAGAAACCATTTATAAAATATAAAATTAGTAAACTTCGTCATTGCTTGCCAAGTTGGCTCAAAAGCTCTTCAAAAAAAAAAAAAAATGTAAATATGTAAGGGAAGGGATCAACTGACAACCTTGATAATATGTTTTTTAAAAAAAAATTGAAAAAATCGTAAAATGGATAAAGTTTTATAAAAACATTATGAAACATGTAGATTGAGTATGTTTTAAATTTCAAACAATTTTAATCATATTTAATATTCCATTTTAACATTAAATCGTTGAAGTATGGACAATTTTTTTTTTTTTGAGCTACCAAACAATTTTCAAATTGAACGAAATTTGAAACACTATTCAATCTGTAAATTTAAAAAGACATGCGTAAACTTTTTTTTCTATTTTAAGATTTTATTTAAATTTTTATTATCAAGATTATCAAAATATACATGGTCAACCTCTCCCTCCCAAATATGTAAAAATAAAATATTAAAATATAGTAGGTAAAGTAAAGTGGGTATATTTGGCGATTATTATTTGGCAGGAACGCTTGAGAGAGAGACTGAGAGAGAGTATAAATAAATAGGTTTTAGTCAACCTGTGAGAGAGGAGGAGTGCACATAACATGGGTGAGTGGATCAAGTGGACCAAGTCCCAACATGGCATTTTTCACACATACAAACCCAATGTTGCGCTTTGTCCTGGCTTCCATGTTACTCATATTTGTATTTTATGATGATTTCATCTCCACAGGCCACAAAATTTAATCTTTTCTTAATACAAACCAAAAGGAGTCTCCGGGAAAAGACGAACGCCTTTGTCACAGTTATAATTTTACAGTTTTACGCATTGTCGTCTCACTAACTGTTGTTCTATTCTGATTTTTTAATTTTAAAATTATAAATTTTTAATTATAAAATAAATGGTAGAAACAAAATTTTATCAGAGGTAGTAAAATTAAAATTATTAGGGATTTGCAAACGGATATATGGAGAGTCAACTAGTCAAGACTCGAGATCAAATCAGCTCAGCAGTTCCCAAAGACATGCATAGATGGAATCATGGAAATGCTTATCTATTGGGCCATGAATAAACAAACGTTTTGAAGGCTCATACTTCTAAAATGTTGGGGGTATTTTATTTATTTTCATTTCATTTCATATATATACGAGATCGATGTTAATAAATTAAATTAAAACATGAGATGGGTTTTACTGTGTCAACAGTACCTCAATGTAGCCCAGGCCTTCTGGATCCAGCTCCTCCATGATGAGTGCTGCATACTCGTCCGCCTGCTCCTTCAATCTTGACAATTTACATGCTGACGCGCTCAGCATTATAATCTGAAAAATAATGTGTAGAAGCAACATTTGTCAAATGAACAAAATTATATATTATTTGTATATTAAATTTTTGTTTATAGAGACTACTTCTTCAAAGTCTTATGAACAAATATTTTAATTTGTTTGTAATAATTAATTAATAATAAAGTTTAGATTAATTAAACGGCATCACGGAGTTGCCTAACATTGAGGCCCAAACCGATTTGTATCATAAGAAAAATAAAGAGAAACATCTTGCGTCCATTAAAAATACGTCCATAGACACTCTAAATGTAACAAATACATCTAATTTTGTAACTTATAGACGCTATGGACAAATATTGGACAAATATTCTATGGAGGCTAGGTATTACTCAAAAATAAATAGTTGGGCAATTGTGGAAAGAACCAGTCAATCTGTCATTAGTTTTTTTTTTCTTCTTCTTCTTTTTTTGAGTAAGATAATAACGAAAAGACTCCTCAACCACTGCATACATGATAAGTTGATAACATGACTCATGATAATACGTGTTCTTTATCCCAGGGTGGAAAGTGTAAATCCTTTTCTACATTGGTTTGCAAGTTCAAAATAGCAAATGGATGAAAAAAACATATCGCTCGTTTGGTTCAACCTTCAACGACTGCAATTGGATTGTAATTATATGGAAATGGAAAATACTATTTCTTGCGCTCAAATCCCCAAGAAATTACAAAAGCAATTTACTTAAATACGAGCCCCACCCATAAATTTTAATTATAAAAAGGAAAATTCCGTATATATATATATATATATACCCAGAAATCCTACCAAAAATGCCTAATTCTCGTTCGGCGCTCTTTTCAGAGAATTTAATGCTATAGTGAGAGCCCCGCCTAAATTTGTGGAGTTGCTGTGTTGTGTACTCGTTTATATCTTGTGAAGTTTACTAACCTAGGAACATAATAAATTTCATGCATATATAATATAACATAACATGCACACAGCACACACGCTATTTATTGTCCACACATGTCTTGTTTTCAATTCTATGTCAATTTTTCATGGTCAACTCCGCAAATAATAATGTAAAAAAAAAAAAAAACATGCATAACATATTAACATACCTCTTTCACTTCGGCTCCGGTAATTCTTCCATCCGCATTCTTATCAACCCTGAAAAATGAAAAGGGAAAATTCCCAATCCAACAAGAACCAATAATAAATAAATACTTCAATAAATAAATGCACATGGGCTGATAGAAATTCAACTGCATCGGAATGAGAATGATGATCAATTGATTGATTGACTATATTCTATACTATACATTTCAAAGAAAATCTGCAGCCGGGAATCGAAGCTCTGATCCGTGATCTGCGACCAGATCTCCTTCAGCTCGTCCCTGCAGATCTTATCCACCTTCGTCCTCCTCCTCCTCGACAATGTGTCGAACAGCTGCACCGCAAACTCCCTCGACTCCGTCATCCCTGTTAAACAACAGTTAAACACTTACAAAACTAACAAAAAGGGAACGAAATCGGTGAAAGATGAGGATGTTTTGATCGTCTGACCGACCGATGCACTGCGCGAAATCGGAGCGGGCGAGGTATCCGTCGCGGGAGAGCAGATCGAAGTTGCGCTGGACCTCCTCCCACGTGTTGGCGCGGTTGCCGCTGATGAACCGGAGCCCGCGCAGCGCCTTGTGCGCGCCGGATTTGGTTCTGTCGAGCTGAGCCTGCCGCTTCCGGGCATTGCGCGCCTCGAGAGCCGACTCGATCCCGGATCTAGCCGCGCCGCCGCCGGTGCCGGTGCCGGTTCCGCCCGCGTCGACCCGGCTGTGAGTCCTCGAGAGCTTCTTGAACTCCGCCTTCAAGTCCTGCGAGAACTGCTTCGCTCTGGCCACCGCCTCCGCCTTCAGCTCGTGCGAGAACTGGAGAATCTTCGAGGACGAGGTGCGCCTGATCGAGGGCGATCTGGAGGTCGCATTGGATCGGGTAGACGCCGGAGTGACAACAGATTCCGCTACCTGATCCGCCGCTGCCGCTGCCGCCGACGCCGGCTCGACACTCCGGAGCACAATTGTATGATCATCCTCGATATCGAGCGTGACTTCCACAAACTCCTCGGAGTCATTGTCCGATCCCCGAACGGAGCTCCCCGGGGAGGAATCGGCGCGGGTGAGCACCTTGCCCTTGAGATACTGATCGGAGACGCTCCGCCGCATTTGACCGCTGCCTCCGCCTCTCATGGCGAGAGGAGAGGTAGAACAAGGGGTGGGGAGAGGGAGATGGATAGGGTAAAGAGACCTTCTGAGTTCTCTTCTCTGGAAGTATGTGTTATTATGTATGTAACTAATAAATATATTTATGCTCTATTTATGTATACGAGTGAGGGGGTAAGTAAAAAAATGAAATGGGGGGACGGAGTCGCAAGAGGGAGGGAGGAATCTTTGGGAAAGAGGGAGAAAAGAGAATATATATATCTATCTATGGGCTCTTTTTTGCTCTTTGTAGTCTGGACTGGGAGTTAACTTGAGTTGAGTGGGCGGAGATAGGAGACGGGGAGCGAGTATATTTTGGGGTTTATAACGGAGAGAGTTTTGGAAGGAGGGACGGAGGGAATTCACATCCCCTGCTGTACTGCATTGTGCAGTTCACAACGTCAGCCGTTGGATGGTCTCGAGATTCTTGCCAGCGCGGATCTCGAGATGATCTAATGGCTGACTTTGTGAACTGCACAATGCAGTAAGTCAGGGGATGAGCACTTGGGAGGGAGGGAGCCATTCATATCCTCTGCTGCACAGTAATTTACCGCGCACCTGGCCGTTGGATTGGCTTTAGGATTCGTGCAACTCAATCTCAAAATACCATCTATTCGGGAGGAAGGAGTTTTGCGAGCTGGGGAACCTTACCTGGGTTGGTTGATGTTTATGTAATCATTAGTTTATATGAAAAAGGTGTCGCAAAAAGAAACATTAACAATTTTAAGAAAAAGAAAAAAGGAAAAGGGAAATTGTGTTAGTTTTGATCAAGAGATGCTTGCTGCGGGATGTGAATTTCTGTGGCGGGTCTATCAATTGTAATTTTAATATAAGGTCAACAATTTTATTGAAAGTCAAATCAACTCTTCTTACCAAACAATTGTGAATTTTCTAATAACTTCATACTCGATTTGAATATTTCTGAGCAGATATGTAACTATAAAAGCCTCATCCTCCTCTTTTATATTTACTCTGTAAATCGCAATAATACGTTTCCAATACGTCTCTTGCTGTCTAGCCGATCAAGAAGTGTCTGTATATAATTGTTTGATTATTATTCCCTATTATTTATGTGTAATATTTTACGCATTCTAATTTCAATATACAAGGAGTCAAAGACTACAAGAGACTCGTTACATATATAGTGCCGTGATTAGAGGTGGCAAATCAGACAGGCAGGTCGGGTCAATTTGGGTCTTCTATAAGATCTCGGGTCGGACCAATTTTAATTAATATCAACTTTTTTTAGATCATCTGTTGATTTGAGTTGGACTGCATGATGTTTGATCTCGGTCAGGTCAGATTGGTTTGACTTTCTGAAAAATGTCAAATCGAGTATAATCAGACGGGTTCTCGGGTCTAGTCGGATCGGATTTTGCCACCTTTAGCCGTGTTGATATTCCATTAGTCCGAATCCCTACTCCCAACGAATCGACATCCCCTGGAATACCCCAAACCGTGAAGTACTGCCCACAGACAAAAAAAAAAATCCCTATAAATCTAATCGATACGGAAATCGAGGCTGCCCGTATTTTTATCTTGAGTATAATATTTGACCACTCCACAGTTTGGAGTAACTAACCATTCTGGAGGATATGCACTCACTTCCAACCTCATTTTGGATTAATATTCCGATTAATATGAGCAAGTGTTACAAGTTGAGTTAAATAAATAAATATAACGCATTTCATCATATGGCCAGTGTAATAAATAAGAAAAGTAAACATTCTATCATACTAGTGCTTAGGAATCTTTACTTTACGGATGTGCATATTAAATAAAAGGGAATAAAATGATATTGTTTCATACTTTTATATGTACTGATTTTTGGATTTAAGGGTTCAGACCAATTTATTTCAAGCATGTCAAATTTTAGCCAAACTCGGTTGTATAATCAGTCGAGCTATATAATTTCGACTAGAACGAATTTAACACAAAAATAGAATTCAAATTAAAGCGTAATTGTTGAACTTTTAATTTATCTTCATATGTGAAATTAGTTTGGTCAATATTTTTGTGTACTTCCGTGTATTGCTAAGATTTTTGACATTTCTATAAAATTTGCATCTTCCAATAGAAAAACTGACAAAATCTGCAAATGTTTTCTGGAGAATGCACTTCCCAAAAAATGTTGAAAAAAAAAAAACTATATTTTCTCAAAATATATATATATATATATATATATATATATATATATATATATATATATATATATATATATATATATATAATTATTTTTATTTTTTTAAAAGAGGAGGGATCCAATAACTATGGACCGTGGTGATTGTGATACCATTTCACTATTTAAATATAAATTGACAAATCTAAACAGTTAGATGTATTCTAAATCATCTAAATAATATATACACAAAAAATGATAAAGTTTTAACATCATTTCATTAGTCATCAAGAGAAGAGAAAAAATCATAAAATGTGAACCGTCAATTTTTGTTAATGCTTGATGCATATGTAAATAAAATCAAAATGATATAATTTTTTGTATACACATAAAACATGATATATACAGCACATTCTATCAATTAGTTTTGTCATTTAACAGTTTAAATTGTAGTTATTTCAGATTTAATTTCACAGTCACCGATTGATCACCAAAAATCTGGTTATTTGATCCCTCCTCTTTTTAAAATACTATTGTAGGACCCTAGGACCCATTTTCTTGTCTTTCTATTCTTCTTTCACTCACTTTCAAATCTATTTGTACTGTAAATTTTGATTTTTTATTATTCATACTACAGTATTCAGTATTCACCATTTATATATCTTGTGTAGAATTTAAAAATGCCTACAGTAGATAAAATATGTTTGTGTGAAATGGATTTAGAGTTAGAGGGCACAAATTCTGCTGATTTTTTGGGTGTTCTTTATATATAGTTATCCTTTTTGTTGTTTAGCACAAAATGTCAAGATGTACAGATTCTGTGCTACACTGTGTTCCGACCAATACCAACTTAATTGAGAGCTTGAGACCACCAGTCAACTAGACATGCTTCCAGTAATTGGCATGTCATGTGGCATCTCCAGAGTCCAAAGCAAACTTTTTCACGGTAAAACAATTTGATCTAATTCGACATATATATAATTGTAATCATGGTATTAAAACACATGTTTCATGAGTATTTTTATATATTTTATTGAATTATTGTACGCGTAAGGGTAATGTAGCAGTTTGTTTATTTATTTATGTATTTTTGTGCTACAAAATGGTTCAGTCCATTTTTGTACTTGTATAAGATTATTATTATTACGAGCATATACAAATCCGTGTAACTTTCGAATTACACAATGGTATAATCAATTGATTCACACTGTGTCTATAACTCTATATGCTTGAAAATTGATTTTATTATTATTATAATTCAACAAAAAAGCAGTCTCGGAAATGAAAAATGTAACATATACATCCAATTTTGTAACATATATATCAAATTTGTATCCTATATACGCTATTGACAATATGTAAACTCAATTCAGTTTCAATAAAATTGGTGGAGTTTTCCACTTCTTCTTCTTCAAAAAAAAAAAAAAAAAAATGTACGCCATTGACAGATATTTTATGGACGCTAGATATTACTCTATAGTAAGCTCCGACTAGCCACAAGTCCCAGTCCACTCCTATCCTTATTGTTTTTTTTTTCCCTTTTTGTCCTTTTTTACATACTAGAGCTGTAACTCGGGCTTCGCCCCAAAAAGTAGTATCAAATAAATAATTAATAATTTTATAAAATTTTACAGATTTATATTAAACAAAAATTATAAAAAAAATTGTAATCTCTTATGTAAGTAAATAATAATAATAATATAATAATTTATAAATAATAACATATATAAATGTTGGACCACTTTAAGGATTAAAATTTGTTTTAGACATGTCACAATCATCTTATTTAATAAGGAGAGGAAAAAAATACAAGCCATTGGATCAAATTAAGTAGATGGAGAGTTTCAAACAAAATCAATGGTCAATAATAGTAATGATGTGACATAGTTGAGGTACTTGGAAATCTACCATTTTCATGGAGTATAGATTACTCCTATCTTTTCAACTCCCAAATCCCAATTAATATTGACTGACCTAAACCTCCCTATTAAAAATTAGGGAATATGATCTGAGAGGCCTCCGAACTTTCACTTTGCGACAAGTTGGCACCCGAACTTTTATTTTAGACAAATAGCCTCCCAAACTATGATTTTGTGACAATTTGCCCCCTCAACCATTAATTAGCCATATAATAATTTAATTGAAATATGAAATGACCAAAGTACAAATGTTTATGGTTCATTAATTCATAATTTATAAAGAGATAATAACTATTTAATCATATAAGTACTTAATTAAAAATTTATATTACATAATACATTGTCGCCTTTTATTTTATATGATATATTTTTATTTTTATAATAATTTAATCTTTATAATGCTTATGTATTTATAGACAAAGTTAAAAGCGATAAAAAATTTTTTACATGTAATTACAATTTCAAATATTAAATTAGTTTTTTTTCGTAAATTATTTGCTATCATCACAATCAAATAAACAAAATTTATTAATTTTAATTAGTTATGTAACTATTTAAATTATTAATTTAATTATTTATGTAATTATATGTTGTAATAATAAAAATAATGCATCCAATAAATATACAAGGGTATTTTGGTCATTTCATATTTCAAATGAATTATTATATAGCTAATTAATGGTTGAGGGTGCAAATTGTCACAAATTCATAGTTTGGGGGTGCATTTGTCTAAAATAAAAGTTCGGAGGCCAACTTGTCACAAGGTGAAAGTTCAGGGGCCTTTGAAGTCATTATCCCTAAAAATTAAAAGAAACTGTTAATTAATTAAATTGTTAAACAAATTCCTTTTTCTTTGTTTCTCATTTTCTAAAAATTTTGTTAAACAAGTTTAATTCTGGACCAAAAAAATTTTGCACGTCTCTAGCTAGTTTATGGATGTCTTAATTTCTGAATTATAAGTTCTAAAAGCCTAGTTTTATGTCACCTCCGAGACAATGATGATACGCCATATATTATGCATGTGATGTGTTAGGTTGCCTGCAACAAACTTACTTGACATGCATTGACAATGATTACAAATAATTTTCAATTATATAATATTTATTGCAATTTTAAGATATGAATAATCAATATTTATAATGAGTTAACATTTATAGTATTTAAGATTAAGATTATTTTAAAACATGTACATTCATCTTGAACATCAAATTTGCATCAACTTATGAAGTGGTTGTGTTTAAATTCTATCCAATTTTTAATGGTTGTCATTAAAATATCAGATGATTATTTTTTTTTTTTTAAGAAAGTGGAATGCTCCACCAGTTTCATTGAAACTTTTTATTTGTGCCCATGGAGGATTGAACCCACGATCTCTTGGAAGTCATCCTAGTTAGCTATCACTTGAGCTACTAGGGCATTTGCATCAGATGACTATTTTAATTGAATGAAATAGCATGGTATATGTTTAAGTTTAAGAGGTTATTTTGATTTTTTTTTTATCTTGAAACCTATTCAATGACCAAGAAAATGGATCTTGTTATTTTTTTAAAAAAAATATAATAATTATTATCAATAAGTCCCTCTTTTAATGAAATTTTCAATTAAAGAAAATTAAAGTCAGGTGGCAAGTCATAAAATTATAAAACATACAGGGTTTAACGTGAGTATGGACTCATTGAGATTTTTGTTCAATCACCCACTAAAAATATATCTAGATAAGTTTCTATTATATGAGACTTATAACCATGCACGGAAATGTGCTGCAAAATTTACTGCCCAAAGAGGATAAGAAGCATCAAAATTGTTGACACAGGTACTCACAAAAAAAAAATTACTTTACTTTTTTTTGGATGAACATCACAAACCGGGCGTTTTAAATAAAAATAATATAAGATTGGAGGTGTCCATTTTATCTGTTATTACGGTAATATTTTTATTATTATTTTTTGAGGTTATTTTTGCATGGTTTAAACTTGTAAGCAAAACGTTATTGAATTTTCCAACCATATGACGTATATATATATTCATTGAACACAAGTATATATATAATAAATTTCTACGTACGCGTCGTGACATACGTAAATTTCACAAATCAAATATAAAATCATTTTTTGATGTCCAAATATACGTCTAAAATTAAGGGTATATCATACATAATTAATTAATACACATTGTTGGACAGACGTGGTCATGTTAAACTTATATTGAATAATGGCCCAAGTCGACTTTGTCAATCTCATGCAGGATGGTGGTTTGTTAACTTAATTGTCAAAAGAAAAATCCGAGTTCTAAGACAAAATCACAAAAATGACCGAGACTTTAAGTTTATTTTAAGAGTAATAATACCTAGCGTATATAAAAAAAAAGCCGTCTATAATGTCTACAGGTTACATCTCGAGATGTATCTATTACATTATATATATGTCTACATATATATAGACGGTTTTTCGATGAATACAGAATGTTTCTCTTGTTTTAATGAAAAAATATAGGCAGAATTTCCATAGGCAAAGTCAACAGTAGTTGGAGGCGTCACCAAAGTCCGTATTCCTGCAAAAGGTACGAGTTTTGTACTGCGGCCTTAGCCTTACCAACCAACTGTTCCAACTAACAAAAAGAATAAATAAAAACGAAAAGAAGCAAATATATAGAGGAAAATGACATTTTCATGACTAAAGTATAAAGTACTATCTCCGTCCACAATTAAATAAATTTATACTCTTTAGAGTTTATCTATAATTAAATGAATTTTACCGATTTGAGTTTATTTTTCTATTCATTTGTTTGAATCAACTTGTTACTCCAATGTTATGATTACCATTTTATCTATATTATTTAATTGGAACAATTATTATGTAATTTCATTTTTCCACTAATTCATTTGACTTTTTCTAAAAATTTATTTATTCATGGACGGAGGTTGTATTTGTTAAGAACTCATACGTCGCATTCACTTTTTCAAATTTTCTGTTTCTCCAATGTTATGATTACCCTTTTATCTATATTATTTAATTGAAACAATTATTATGTAATTTCATTTTTCCACCAATTCATTTGACTTTTCCTAAAAATTTATTTATTCATGGACGGAGGTAGTATAAAGCAACTACAAAAAATTATTGGACATGCATGTAACGTGCAAGTATGATTGTTAATTTTGTGGCTATTATTATTCGATAATTAGTAAGAGGCTGTAACGAAACTTAATGAGCAATTAGAGGATTATTTACATCATAATAAACAACTATATATATTATAGTTGGAGTAGAACTATTTGTGCGAATGTTTGCATCCGAAATGCCAACGACTTAAATTATATTTTATCACATCCGAAATTTTGATTTATGGTGTCCATTAAATTTATCATATAAAATGTACTTGGAAGTACAAAAATTTTCTATTATTTTTTGAGTTTTTTAATATTTATTAGGATTTTTTTAAATTAATGTACAAACGAGTATTATTTTATTTTAATATTTTAGAGTCATTTTGAATTTTCTTGCATCTATATAAATCAATTTTGATTAAAACTAGTAAAGAGCCCACACCTTGCTTCGGGCTGAAATTATTATTTCTTATAATATTTTTTTTTAAGAAAACTGATATGAGCCATAAATTTTAATAGACCGAGACATTAACGTACGTCAGCGGTGGTGATCAATCTAAGTAACTTAATCAATGGCTAGGGTTCTTTCTTTGAGAAAGATAGAACTTTCATGTCAAAAAATCCAATCTCCTTTTATTAGTACTAGTAAAGAGCCCACGCGTTGCTTTGGGTTGAAATTGTTATTTCTTATAATAAATTTTTAAGATAATATGTAATGAGCCTTATATTGAGAAAATTGATATGGGCCTTAAATTTTAATGGGCTGAGACATTAACATCAACGGGCATTATGTAAATCAACGGTTCTGATCTATCCAAAAAAATGATCAACGGCTCAGGTTTCTTATTTGAGAAAAATAGCCTTTTCATGTCAATTTTTTTCAATATGCTTTTATATATACAGTAAGGATTACTAGTAAGGATTAATCCAGAATCCCAGATATATATGAAAACTTTCTGCATTCTGTGCCTTGCTTATGCTAAGTTGAATGAACATTTACCACAAACAATTAAGGAGCACAGATTAATCGATCCTGTGCATCACTTATTAGCTAGTCAGGTCCGTCCCCATACTCCAGTTTACACTCAGCACCAAACATTATTTGATCATGTATATATATAGACAAGTCTGAATTTTTTTTTTTTTGATAAAATAGACAAGTCTGATGTCTGTCACGAGACAGTAAACACCAACAATTTATGATGATTTAGCATTTGCATGATCTACACATGACATTGAAAGGAACTTTTTTTTTTTTCCCCTTTTATAAAACAAGACGAGCAGGGTAACTCCTAGAGTCCTAGTATATCTATGAGGTTTATATCTAATTGAATAGTTCATATAGTGATTGATTAACAAGTAACAACAATCTTTTCCAACCCTTTTCTTCTGGGCAACTTCTTGTGAAATGTGATCCAGATTGACAGATGAAATATATCAGATAACTTGTCAGTCTCTCAGAGATAAAGACATGCCTTCACATTTCAAAAAGAAAAAAATGGATAACCAAGAAGCTTGTTGATTTTCTTTTAGCATTAATTAATGGTTTTTCCTTGTTTTTATAGTTATAATACTTAGTTACATCATCTTTCTATGTTCTCTCTTATTTCAATTGAAATGCATGCCATTTCTAATTGACATTTCTTGGAGCGTAATTAGCTGTTTTCATAAGAGGATATTAACATATTAAAACGACATCTCCACGTACACGTAAAATTGGTAGGTGATATGGAAAATAATTAATAAGTTTGAAAACCTATTTCATGCTTAAAAAGGTTTTAACTAGGAATTTGATAATCATATGTGAAAAATTGTCATTTTTTTTTAATTTTTGCTAATGACGTTAGTCTAAATAAAAAGAGAAATTATCAGCAGTAAAAAAATATTTATGCTGATAAAAAAGAATTTACCTAAAAAAATAAGAGAGAATCTTTCTTATCACCTTCTCCTGTATATCCTCTTAAATGTACCGCTCCAAGATTTTATTCTAAGATCCATATTCTAACAACTTAATTAGTTTTTAACTTCATACATTAGGTCCCACCATTAAATCCATTACATCATGGCAATAATGGTGTTATTGACGTCAGCGATCAAATGATGTTCGTACATGCACATCAAGTTGATATATTTGGTGTACAAATCTGTGCATTCCGCACGGGCTGTCCAAGAATCCACGTTCTGTGATGATTTCGTTAGAGCGCATCCTAGATTCCAGGTTTTGATAAATCACGGTTCGCACTCTTGTGTGTTCATATCTTATTCAGTTGGGTGTTCATATGTTGCATCGGAGTGTTTATACTTGATGTACTAAGAGTACGCTGGCAGGGTATGTTTCTAAGAGATTTACATTGGAGTAGAATTAGCTTACCTCAAAAGATAAACATATATTTGAATAATAAAAATTCATCCCACCAGAACACACAAAGAAGCCGATCTTAGACATTAATCACTTTCAGGGGAGAAAAAAAAAAGCCATAATTTCGGAGACATTTTCCAAAAAATAAAATAAAAATAATAATAACTTCATAGTATTAGGAATTATCGATCATAATTACGCTACAAAAGTCAATAGATTTTTTCTATTCTTCAATTTTAAAAAATAATGGCATGCAGCTACCTCTTTAATTTAATTAATTATTTAAAATGGCTTTACAAATAATATAATGGTAAATCATATTGAGAATATAAACGTTGATATTGTTCTCCACAATGAATCAATTATTCCGGAGTGCATCCCAGCTGTCCGATATTATAATACAAGCCATTATAATTTGCTCGAATATATATGTCATATTGGCTGTTATTCCAAATAGAATAACAGACTCTATTATTCTAATTTGGGTCGTCAGATCAAAATCAATGGATGAGATCTATTTAAAAAACACCCCATAAAATTTAAAGTGAACCGATCAGATCCGTCGGTTTTGATCTAACAGCCCGAATTAGAATAACAGCAGATATGGACTCGTATGGTTTTCTGATTCGTCAACGCTTCAACTAACTTGTTTCTGACTATATCGTCCTGAAAAATAAAAATGCAATGCCCCAAAAATCTTCTAGAAGCTAACAATATCAATTCAACTATTTAAATTCCATCCTACAAATTGTAGATGCCTACAACTATTGTGCGTTGTAAACATGATAAAATTAGTTTAATTATATGTATATATGAAGTAGGATTTGAACAATTGAATATATTAATTTATGCTTATAGGTTTAATGAATAATTAGAATTGATTAACAAATTTTAAAATGTTACTTTTTAAAAAAGAAGAATAATTTTGGCTGAAATGAACAAGTACATGTGGTTTTGAGGGTTTTTGTTTAAACATATATTCAATTTCATGTTGTAATTTTACATTAGTATATCTTTTTTTTATAATGGTAATATTAACATTAAAAATTTAACTTACGTATGGCATACCCATTAAATTGTAAATTTGAAAATTTTCAATTACGTGTTAATAATTTTAAATGATTATCAATTAATTTTCATAAATTAAAATTTGATGAAACATGAATACTTTGAATATAATGACATATGTAGTTGGTGGGGGTGAAATTTTCACAAATTACAAAGATTGGGGGGTGTTTTTCAAAATTAAAAATTAGAGAACAACTTGTCCCAAATATTAAAATAAGAGGGATATACAGACATTATCCCTATGGTAAATAAATAAAGTATTAACAAGATGATAATAGTGCTCAGAAATAGTGGGCCAGAGAGAAGAATCTTTTGTTGAGGTCTAAATAAAGCCTGTTGTTAAGTTAAGCCTAAGCTGACCAAATAAATAAGCCCAGTGATTTTGTTGTGGGGGTTGTTACTACTTACGTTGCCTCTGTGAAAGAGACTTTGCCTTGTGCTTTAGATTAGATGGTCATCCTCATCCATGGCCCCATAACCTTCCTTTATGAGAAGAGCACTCTGATGATCTTGTGTATTATTTAACGAGCAGTAGGCAGCGTCCACCCTTTTACTTATCCAGGTCTATTGTATAAATATCATTTTTCAGTAAACATTTTATATCTTTCTAATGAACAAATATCATTTTCCAGTGAACAGTTGTTACATAACGGTTTCTAGTAAATATTTATGCAACCGTGCTAAGTATATGGGTGCATATGGTGTGTCAGATCTGTGAGAGGGACTGGATGGGTGGGCTACTATATAGGGTGGACTTTACATGTTTCTCATAATTAATTCCACAATGTGAAGAGGAAAATCCAAATGAGTGAGCTCCCTGCTTCAGTCATGTTGTATTTTTTTTTTTAGGGAATAGATAGCTAATTAATAAAGTGAATAATATCAAATTTATCTCAACATTTTGGATTAGTTTCAATCTAATAATATATTTTACATAATTTACATTGGTTTTTCTAAAGAGGAGGGATCCATTGACAATGATTTTTTTTTTATAATATTGACAATGCTATCTTTCAAAATTTTATAAAAATTGATAAAAAAAATCTTAAAAATAGAAAAAAGTCTATGAAAGTATTACTTAACTTATAGATTGATTATGTTTTCGACTATATTCAATTTGAGCGATATTCGATAGCTCTTTAAAGATCCGTTATATTACAACCGTTAAAAAAAAACACAAAATTTTGATAAGGTATCGAACAATGTTCAAATTGATTGAAATTTGAAACACTATCAATCTATACGTTAACTAATGCATCCATAAAGTTTTTTTTCATTTTTAAGATTTTTTCTAAATTTTTATAAAATTTTAAAAATAACCATTGTCAAAATTGTCAATATAAGCATTGTCAATTATCCCTCATCTTTGGTTCTTTCATATATGAGGAGGGATCCAATAACCATGAGTACCAATACTCATAGCGACCATTATTTTATTTATGCATAAATTGAAAAATCTAAACCGTTAGATATATTCTATATTTTCTCAATAACATATACATAAAAAATGATAAAGTTTTAACATTTTTTTGATAGTCATCAAGAGAGGAAAAAAAATCATAGAAGTTGAACCGTTGATTTTTGTTAATGCTTGATGCACATGTAAATAAAAATCAAAATGGTATAATTTTTTGTATACACATCTCTCTACTCTATTAAGCAGCTAAGTGTCCAGATCCTGCAACGGCTGAGATCTGCTCTTGAAGCTTCAAAGACTCAAAAGTTGATTTGGACCGTCAGATTTGCTTGTGGATAATATGTGGCAACACTTTAGTGGTTAAAGGTGTTGAAGCTCATAATTAGTTAATTTTATGTTTGTTATATATAAGCACATTTTGAATTTAACATCTCTGGGCTCTTTTTACGGTAAATTTACATTCTTTCCGTTATATCTGTGTATGGTCATTTAATTTTTTTTTTTTTTTTTGAGGAATTTATGGTCATTTAATTCACGGTTACAAATACTCCCATAATAAAAGCAATTAATTGATATTGCTGATTCTTTTCTTTATATGATATCAAATTGGTTGGGTCTTAGGACAACAACCATATTACTTAGGACAGCAAAATCTCTGAATTATATGGAAGGAAATCTAAGAAAATTATATTATAAATAGAAAAATTGTGTTGTCCCAAGCAATATCTTTGTTGTCCTTAGGCCTGTCCCAAGCAATATCCTTATTGTCCTTAGGCCTGACCAATCAAATTTAATACTGAATTAAGGTAAAAATGTATAAGTAAGGAATGAAATCATTGGAGGCCGTGATTAAGCGTCTTCGTCATTGTCCAACAATAATCGTTTTAATTAGATCTGCAGTTTTATAAAAAAAGGTTTGCAAATCATAAGTCATATATTTATTGATGCACCTATTTCATATATGCATATTAACCAGACTTGCACCTATATTTGCACCTAAAATCCTAAGTTCATTTGCATTTTAATAGAAGATTGTCTAGAATCAAGTTACTTCTGTGTTTTGGTCCTATTTTTCAGGTAAACGGAGCTTTTAGAGCTATTACGGACTAAAATTGGAGCAAGGAGCAAAAATAGGCGAAGGAGCACAAAGGAACATCTATTTACGGACCGCAACCCCCTATTTGCGGACCGTAATCAAGAATAGAACTTCTGTTTTCATGTCATGCCAGCTCACAACCGCCATATCTAAATCAAGGAAACACGCAGAGAGCCAATTTAAGCGACAGAAATGCTATTTCAAGGCCGAGCTCTCTTTGGACTTCTATTTGCGGACCGTACTTTCCTATTTGCGGAACGCAGACAGTTCAAAACACAACAGAACACCTATTTTCTGGTGTGTGCTATTTCTGGCGATCTCCTTTGGGAATTTTCCCTTAATTGCGCCCCAAGAAACCAGAAGTCAGACACCTAAATTTGAGACAACTTCTACTATAAAAGAGACCCCTTGGGGTGCTCTCACAATATCATCTCACATCTCATATCATCTCATAGTATCTTGATCTTGTCAAGTCTTGTGTAGGTCTCATGTGTTGAGATTAGTTTAGTCAATAGTCATTGTTTAGTTGAGAGTCTAGTTTTGTCAAGGGAGGAGTTCATCGCCGCCAAGGTGAAGGAGTTGGTTACTCGCCTATTCCTAAGCTCGATCGGTTCTTTCTTTTCCCTTATTTTATTTTGCTGTTTAGTCATGTCAAGGCGTGAGTAGTCGCCTTTGTTCTTGGGGTTTAGGATGATGTTTGTATATATGGATTAATTGAATACTTGCTTTTAACGTTTATGCATTGAAGTTATTTTCATATTTGCTTTGAGCTTATTCATAATTGTGCTTGAATTGTTTTCTTGTTCTTTGATATGATCCTGTGGATGTATGTTCGTATCTAGTTGGTAGATTTATATCTTCTTAGGCCAGAATTGTTAATTGCATGAGAGTGCACTTGTAGTAGTTCACCCTATTTTGATAGACCTGTGGATTGGGCATAGTCTAGTTGGAAAACTTAACGTCAATTGATAGAGATTCAATACTTGCACTATTTGGGTAGATAACTTGTTGTCCAATTGTATCCGAGAGGAGAAGTTGTGGTTATAACGTGAGTTAAACCGTACCTGTGATCGAAAGCAAATTGGGTTTAGGTTAGAGATAATCTAAAGATTTCGAATTGATCTAAAAGTATTTAAAAGTGCCAACAAACGAGAGTTGATGGACTTGTAATTGCTTTGGGTTAGTTGGGGATCGGTAACTTTGATCAACAATAGAAACTGAACTTGAACTGACTCTGATCTGTTCCCTGCGGATCGCATTGGTGACAGGTGCGAACCATACCAAGCAAGGAACAGACAGAGAACCACAAATTTGTACATCTTGCGGTTCGCACCCTCTCGGGTGCGGAACGCAGGCAGTTAGTCCAAACATCAAACTGATTCTGAAAACCCTAGGAACGTTTGTCTCATAATTGTTTTAGAGTCTTTTACTGTTTTTTTAATAATTTAGGAACCAACCAACTTCAAACAAACCCCCCCAAATTGGTTACGAATCGGTTACTTTTAGGATTAGAATTGTGAACAAAGATCTGTCTAAATTTAGTACCGTCCCTGTGGATACGATCCCGACTATATTGCATAATATCGTACGCTTGCGATTGATTGTATTATTTAGGGTAAAAGCCTATACACTCCACGCGTATCATTTATTTAATTAATTAACGTACTACATAATTTGCACATATTGCATTAGAGGATGGATCCATTGACAATACTTATCTTGACTATCTTGATAATGGAGGTTTTAAAAAAAGTATAAAAATTCATGAAAAATCTTAACAAATAAACATATTTATGGATGTATTATTTAATTGATAGATTGATAGTGTTTCAAATTTTAATTAATTTGAGCATCATTTGATAGATTATCAAAATTTTATACACTTTCTAACATTTATAATTCAATGAGTTTTTACAGTTATAATTAACAAAATTAATCAATACATAAGTTAAACAATAGTTCTATAAACTTTTTTTCATTTTTAAAAATGTTTAACTATTTTCTGTATTTTTTTCAAAATGACCATTGTTAAAATTACCAAGATAAGCATTGTCAATGGATCCCCTCATTGCGTTAAATTATACTATGATATCATTTATTTGTACAATTTGTATTAGCCACTTAAGTTACTTCGTTCTTTTATGATTTAATTAGAGAACCATCTTGCATCTATTAAAAAACCGTCTACACGTCCATTTACGTGTACGGAATGCTATGGACAACTTAGTACAGACGTTGAGTATTACTCATCTAATTAAACCAAGAAACCTTGTCGAGTGCGCGCTATGTACTTTTGCTTACATTGGTTGTGTGTGCTTGTCATTTTTTTTTTTTCCATCGATGGTGTTTGCGCTCTGACTATTATAATTGAAATTGATTGTAAATTTTAATTTAAAGTTCCTTGCATAGCTAATGTTGCAAGATTCATTTATTTATTCTTAGCTTGCTCTTATCAATTTATCATTCTTTTATGCAATTTTTTCTTTCTTTTTTTTTCTACTTACGCTATAATTTGGCACTTTTACTAAATTCTGATAGCAACGCACGGACACGTTACTAGTAAAATATGATGTATACAACATATTCAATCAATTAGTTTTATTATTTAAGAATTTAAAATATAGTTATTTAAGATTTAATTTCATGATGGTCGTTTTTAGTTATTTGATCCCTCCTCTCAACAATTAACATAGTCGAGGAAAAGAAAGAAAATACTATAGGAGGAAAACAAATAAGACACAATTGGGCAGCCTAAAAATATCAGAAGCTGGTCAATTAGTTGGACTTTAATAAAATCTGAGTCCTCAAAATGACAAAACCTAATATTGGAGATTTTCGACAAAGAGTGGACTCCGACTTGGAAATTAAGAAGAATAATATTTGTCCTATAATATAGGCCTCTCTAGCTAGCTAATCATGAGGAGGGATCAAATAACATGTTTTTGGTGATATGTTGGTGACATGAAATAAAATTTTAAATAACTACATTTTAAATTCTTAAATAATAAAACTCATTGATAGAATATGTTGTATATATCATATTTTATGTGTATACAAGAAATTATATTATTTTGATTTTATTTACATGTACATCAAGCATTAACAAAAATCAACAGTTCAAGTTTTATGATTTTTTCTCCTCTCTTGATAACTATCAAAACAATGTTAAAACTTTATCATTTTTTTATGTATATGTTATTGAGATAATATAGAATACATCTAACGGTTTAGATTTTTCAATTTATGCATAAATAAAAAAAATGGTCACCATGGTCATTGACTCATTGGTGTTCATGGTTATTGGATCCCGAGTAAATATACCGTGAGCTTAAGCCTTTCGTGAGCTTAACATCCAAAAACCTATCAAATCACCTCCAAATTTCGATTTATATAGCTCAATAAATTTCTTTATATCAAAACGTTACGGGATACAAAAATTTTCCATTTTTAAAAATTTTTAAGTATTTGTTTAAGATTTTTTAAAAGTGATACATAAAACTTGATTATTTTATTCATATTGTATAGTCATTTTTAAAAAATCTCAAACAAATACTTAAAAATTTTCAAAAATGGAAAAATTTTGTATCTCGTAAGGTTTTGATATAGAGAATTTATTGAGCCATACAAATCGAAATTTGGAAATGATTTGATAGGTTTTTGGAGGTTAAGCTCACGGTATATTTGCTCA
Organism: Cyperus esculentus; assembly: GCA_030179965.1. Taxonomy (NCBI): domain Eukaryota; kingdom Viridiplantae; phylum Streptophyta; class Magnoliopsida; order Poales; family Cyperaceae; genus Cyperus; species Cyperus esculentus. Next base: position 1,156,714 of record JASGLE010000025.1, on the reverse strand, counting down.
TTGGATCCCTCCTCATTATAAAAATGCTACAATAAAGTGAAAGTTTGTAATGAATATATGAAAAACAATGAATTAATTAATTCTTAATTATATATCTAAATGAGGGGTCTCTTTATATAAAAAACAAATAATAATAAAATAAAATGTGTGCCCGGTGTAATTATATTAAATTTTATTATTAGAAATAATTTTATAAAAAGTAAAACTTAAGAAATAAAAAAAAAGCTGTTCTTCTTGACGTGACTATGTAGTCTGTCTTGATCTATAATTGGGCCTAATAAAGTCCCAGAAATTTGGTTTTATGCACCACCTTGAGACTGCAGAGTGAGAAAAAAGAAAAATTGTCACCTTATAATTATTTTTTTTTATAACCTTGGGGGAAAACAAGAAAAATTGTCACCATGCACAATTCGGATCCTTATCCTCTGAGCCGGGCATGTGCCCCATTAGATATTCTCAGATATGGATACCGAAGGATTCAACCGAATCCTGAAGAGATCTAACGGGGCACATGACCCGGGGCACCGGGTCACTATGCCCCGGATCAGACGATCTCAATTGGCACAGTTCAAGTCTTTCAATTAAAATTGCTGATAGATTTGTTGGGGGGTCTTTCAATTAAAATTACAAACTTCTTAGCAAGTTCAAGTTGTCATGATTTTGACCAATTACTTATATCTGGATGCAAACAAACTCTAGATGGCAGTATATATAGAGGCCTTAATTAGTCTCTTTCTCTTATAAATCAAGCAAGACATTACAAGTGACAGCTGCAAAGACTGTGATATTAATAGATAAAGGTCTTAATTTGCTTGCTGCCAGTAGCTAGTCCCAATCAAATACTGGCAATATGATATATGCCATCACGCAAATGGCCTAGTAGCTCAAGTAGTAGCTAACTATGATGACTTCCAGAAGGTCTTCCCCCATGGTCACAAATAAAAAAGTTACAATAAAACTGGTGGAATTCCACTTTCTTCAAAAAAAAGATATATGCCATCACAGTCACACCAGGATATATAAAGCACTATGGTACATCGGTAACCTGTAACCGTAAGTGACACAATTTTCACCTACTTGGTAGGTACTATCAGCACAAAAATGGATGAGTTTCATCAATGGGGGTGTTTCTTGTAAAGTAGAATGTGTGGTTGAACTTGGAATGATTTGGACCTACTCTTTGAAAAAGCATTGAAGAAATTTTATGGATGCCCAAACTATTGATTTTATTTCTACTATTGCCTAAACAGTCAAGTTATTTTCACCAATATCCAAACTTAAGGGCGTGAATCCATCTTGTGCCCTCTAACATTTTTATGTACTACCTAAACAGCCAAGCTATACGGGCAATGGGCAGAGATGATAAGTTGGTATGAGTCTTAAGTGTGCAAGTTAACTTTGCGCCCTTTGATTTGGGTATCTGTGAAATTAATTTAACTGCTAAGGCAGTGGTGCAGTTAAGATAAAAAGTTTGGGCATCAGTGAAATTTTTCCCCAGAAAAATGTATCTCAATTCAGATTTCAGAGGATTCATCAGAAATCTGTAAATCAGTGCATATATAGCTGAAATACATATCAAGTCTATTTGACAACAAACATTATCTGAACATGAACTATTTATATTATGAATTAACACACTACATACAGGGGAATAAGTAATTAGTAATTACATTTCAACGATATCGATGTCGGAAAGATCAACTGAATTTAGAGATCCTTCCTTTGTGAGCATGAGTTCAACAGAAGCCCTCTTTTGCTGTGGAATTGTGCTGATCTTCTGTCGTTCTTCCTCGGATAATTCCCAATCGAAGATGCCCAGGTTTTGCTGAAGCCTTTCCTTGTTGAAGCTCTTGACGACAACGGTTACTCCTTGCTCCAAAAGCCATCTCAGTGAAATCTATGAATTTAATTATGATTTAGTGGCTAGTATCAGATAATTTTGTTTAGAGAGAACATTTTTTAGTGACAATTGTACAATTAATTAGCAATTAGCCAAACCGACGGCATATTATGAATAAACCTTTCGATTCAATTTATATGTTTACAACGGTGATAGCATGTGATCCCATCATTCTAAATATAACCAGCATGCTATTTTTAGCACCTACATGATTAAATCACGGTTGATCAATTACTAACAATTAGATCATACGGCTCTCAGAATCCTTTAGACTGTCCAAATGGCTTTGGACAATATCCGATTCCAATAACTTGAGCATTTGTGCAAACAAGTAGAGAGGAAAAAAAAAATAATATGTACTTGTGCAACAGTTTTTCCCTTGGCCTCAGCAATATCTTTCAGTACATCAGATTCCAGAACTGGATTGGTACCAGTCTTCATCTGGCCACCCAAAGGAGAGTAAGCAGTGATCAAAATTCCCTTCTTTGCACAGTAATCTTTCAGTTTCTGTTGCTGCCATGCCGGGTTCATCTCAACCTGCATAAATGTAAATTTTGTAAGAAAGGAAATGCAACATTTTGTGCGGTACCGGCGAATGTAAAGTTTTGTGTTTCATGCATGCCTGGTTAACAGCAGGAGGTATGTCAGCAATTGCGAGCAGCTCTTCGAGTTTTCTCGTCGTGAAATTGCTCACTCCAATGGCCTTTGTTAGGCCCATCTTCTGGCACTCCTCCATTGCTTTCCATACGCCCTTCAGGTCCAGTGGTACCACGTCGTCTCGTTTTATCGGAAACGAATGAGGCCCCGGCTTGACGCTCATGGGCATGTGAATCAGGTACAAGTCAAGATAATCGGTTTTCAGCTTGCTGGCAAGTAATATCAGCAAATTAAGAATTCAGACCTGTGGAAGATTTCTAGTTTTTGCCAGAATTACGCAACGAATCAGAGCCATTCGCTCAAACTATATTGGATCCTGTAGAAAAATTAAAAGAAATAATACCGGTACGATCCTAATCATGTATGTACCAATTGATCCGTTCCAAACGGGTTTATAATGTGAGCTAGTTTTATGTTCTATAACACAAAATCAGGAGTTGAAGTATCAAATCATTTATAATGAATAACAGTGGTTTCTTCCCTAATAATCATAGTACAAAACTTCTCTCTTTTTGAAAAAAAGAAAAAAGCCGGTACCGATCTCAAAGTACTTCCGTATTTCTCAACCGTCGGATCAAGAAAAGCTGGGCAAATTAAAATATAAATGAATTTCATTTTTGCTGATTACAAAGGCAATTGAAATCATAATTACCATAATTACTATTAAATCAATCTCACTTAATTACCTGAGGCTGGATTTAATCGAAGGAAGAACGAGCTCGGGGTGATTCTCAGTACACCACAACTTAGATGTAACAAACAGCTCCTCCCTGGATCCTACGAGACCGAGCTTCACAGCCTCCTCTATGGCCTCCCCTAACGGCTGCTCCGACTGGTACAAGGAAGCCGTGTCGAAGTGCCTGTACCCGACCGCCATCGCGTCGAGATACGCCTGTTTCATCTTCTCTGGCACGGGCGGGAACTCAGCCGTCCCCATGCCCACCACCGGCACCTCGTGGCCGCTGCTCAGCGTCCGTTTCGGGACGTTTCGGTCACTGCTTGCCATCTCTGTTCTCTGTATTGTTATTGTTAATCTTCCTTTACTCTTTTTCAGTTTTTTTCTAGAATTATGAAGGAATAATCCTTCACTGATGTGATGTGTACTCAATGATTGTACTCATTGAATCTTGACCGTTGATTAACTTATTTAGATTTCGTTTCTTAAGATTTGTGCACTGGAAGATGGAAAGACAACTACCATGACTTATACCCAAATTCCATGGAAAGTAATTTAATTCCAGAGGGATTTTATATAGCAGAAACATGATGCGTTCATTGGAATATCCGACCATAGGGCCAATTTTTTAACATAAAAAATAAAAAGAAATCTTATTTTTAAAATTCGAAATAAAAAAAAACTTATTTCAATAATAATAAATCCGGGTTTCCCAAACTCGGCCTGATAAAGAGGTGTAACAGTTACATGTTAGATGTAACATTTTACACACAATATATAACATTTAATATCTATGGAAAATCCATGATGGATATTAGGTATCACCCCCTTATACAATTAATTCAGGAAAAGAAAATAAAAGAGATCTTATTAATATTGTTGATTTAATATTGATATTTGTAGGAGTTGCATATAAACTTGGAATTCAGCTGTCTCCACAAATTTAAAATATTTTTCATTTGTTGGTCCACCAATAACAAAGAAATGAAGTTAAAATTCTAAGATTTGGATTTAGTAGGTAGGTACACTGCAGGTACCATCAAATGATACGTGCTGAAACTTCCAAGGGCATCATTAAGGAAGATCTTCCACTCTCAAATTGAGTAACTGACCCCTTAATCTTGATTAGTTGATTCCTGTTTGACACATAATTGACAGTAATTATCTTGTAATTTTGTTCATTTTCAGGCTACAACAAAAGATGAAAATCTCAGTGCTTTTCAATCTTCACCACTTGAACAGGTACGATCAGATACGTTTCAGGAATGTTGAATTATGAGTATTTCATATATAGTAGTTAATTTAATTAATTAAGTGGATGTATATAGTTATATACTTATTCAATTATATAAGTTAGAACTTGAAATAATAATGTAAAGTCTCATTAAGAAAGAAAACAACATTCATTTTTTATGGGCCTTTGTTCTATAATTTGGGCCCAAAATCTACAGCACTTGTTTTTTTAGCACAATCTTGAATTTGTTGAGCGGGCCTATCAATACCTTGGTTCTCAGTACATCATGTTCAATATATACATCCTTCTGATGGATCATAATTAATTAGTGGATTTTGTTTTGCATCCAATATCAACGGTTAATTGCTTATGGATCATAATTAATTAACTAGGTTGAATAGTTGTTTTTTGCACCGGACATAAATTAATGGCACGAACTCTCTTACGTAGCCTGTCGAGAGCAGCCTTGTGCATGTCTTGCAAATTGTAAATAACATATATTTTAGTAGCAAATCCTATATATCTTTACAAAGAGAAACATCTTCCGTCCATTGAAAAACCTTTCATACATCCACATGTACGTGTATACGGAATATAACATATATATACTCCTAAAATGTAACAGATACGTACATCCCGAAATATAATCTATATATAGAAGTTATGAACAACTTTTCTAACACTAGGTATTACTCAATTAACAAAATAGGTGCCTTCTACTGTTAATGTTTTACACACAATATAATTAATTGAGGAAATTAAGATCAACCCCATGTATACAAAAATAGGACCTTACTGCGAGTGCATGAAACAGTACGCGCAAGCATTGGATGGATATGCATGATTTGAAAGTTTGTATATATATATAGTTTCATCATACAAAGGGAAAAATGAATAATAGCCATTAACCCTTCTTAATTACGTTGCGCGGACAGAGACATATCTTACATTATCATGTGATCCATAATGCATAATTTTTCTTTCAAAAAAGAATTAGCAATTAAATATATATATTTATGCTAGCTAATTAAGAGGTGAGGGTTCCAATGTCACAAACTCATTTCTTTTTAATCTATACTTATAATATTTCAAAATTCAAATGAATAATTTTGATACTAATTATATTGAGAACTTATAAAAGTTGATGAATTCTGGAGTTTACTCATATTAGATCAATTGGCCTAAAATGTACTGAATTTATCAATTATATATATATATAGTTAATTAATAGATCCATTTCCTTTTTTAGGCCAATTGATCATTTAATATATATGAGATGAGTTAGCTTCAACATTCATATGAAAATATTTAAGTATATATACATCTGCTCTCCTCAATATAAAGTTATACACAATTACTTTAACTATTTGGATTGAAAGTTTGAAACTTTGTGAAATATACTTGAAAAATACTTTTGTTTATAGTACCAATTAAAGTGTTGCCCTGCATGGCATAATCTTTATATATAACAGTATAGGATTGCTAGGAACCATTTTACACACATATTGTATAAAAATCAGGGACTAATTCAATGAGCGAGCACACAATATATATATAACATGGATCAAAAGGAAACTGATTAATGAAATATGAAAATATTTTAAAAAGAAAGTATACATATTTGCAAGACTGCAATGCATGTCTCTGTTTCTCTTAATTTCCTGCTGTACATTTTTTGTACCACCTTTAATTAATTTATACAACTCACAACACATTTCTAAACGTTGCACCGGCAGGGTTTCTTGCACCGGCGACGTTCGAAATTACACCAATTAACAAACAAACTCATGAGAGATGTATGTATGTATATTGTTAATTAACAGGATGATGATTATGTTAGAGTGCTAATCTAGAACTGAGAAAGGAACTGGATCTGCTTGATTAGTGGACTCAACGCCTCCATCAACTTCTCGCAGGGGTGGTTGTGCACGCCCTCGTACGTCGTCACGACGATGCTGGTGTCCTTCGACAGACGCTGCACCTGCTTCTTGACGTTGCACGTGTGGTGCGTGCACCGGTAATAGCTCCTGCATCATTAATAAAATTTAAACATTAATTAATTAACTGTTAAAAAACAGAGAATATGTATAGATATAATTACAGTTGATTACTATTTTATGCTGCATATATGTTCTATCCAATATTTTTCTTAATTATGTAGCTAATTAAGATTTGTTTATATGGTTAATGCCTATCATCATTTCTGTCTTCCCTTACATTAATCAACGATCAAGTAATTAACTATTCCAAATATAAGTACCTCTAATTACATAATGTATTTTAGAAGTGCATAATATCAATTAAATAAAAATTAAATGGTAAACATGTGCATTGATATGTTAATACCTTGAAGTGATCATAGCATGTGTTTTGAGTGTTTTTTGACTATGAAAAGAGAGTGTGATCATGCAGTAGGATGAGCTAATATATGTGTGTGTGTGTTAGTGTGTTACATACCTAGGAAGTGTGATGCATTTTGCTATATATATGGAATACAAACTACTTTTAGAATGGAAAACTAACATAATGCATCTACAAAGTACAAATTAATTATCATTAAATTCATTCCATGCATGCAGTCTGTTTGGCTCATTGTATGTCAGTGCACACTCATTCTTAATTGGTGTCTATTTTATATTTGAGGAGGGATCCTTGACCATGCTTATTTGACAATCTTGACAATGAAACATTTTAAAAATTTATAGAAATTCATAAAAAATCTTAAAAATGAAAAAAGATTTATGAATACATTATTTAACTTCTAGATTGATAGTGTTTCAAATTTCAATCAATTTGAACATGGTTTGATGGCTTATCAAAATTTTGCATATTTTTTAATGGTTGTAATTTAACGGATATTTGAAAGGCTATCAAATATAATTTAAATTGAATATAATCAGAAACACAATCAATTTATAAGTTAAAAAATACTTCCGTAAACTTTTTTCTATTTTTAAGAATTTATAGATTTTTACAAATTTTTGAAATACTCCATTGTCAAGATTGTCAATATAAGAATTATCAATGGATCCCTCCTCTATATATTTTATATATCTTTCACTCATTTTCTGTGCATGGCATGGCTGTTTGATCAGAAAGATAATTAAGAAGTACAACTTAATTTGTATTAAGAATATATAATTCTTCCTTAAAAAAAAAGCTAGCCATTTCGTTATATATATAGTACCCGACATGAACATGCATTAATTTTAGTAGAGTAGTTGGTTTAGATGAACTATATATTATAGACTTCAAAATTATGTGTCTGACTATGGGCTAAGTGTGTGTATACATATATATATATTATTCATTCAAACAAATCGATTTCCTTTAGTAGCTATCAGGGCTATCTGTTGAAGTAGTATATATATATTGTTTGGAAGGGACATGCATATTTGGAAGAGTTTATTTATAGAGGGAAACATAAATTAAAAAGATATATAGACCCCTCAAAACCTTTCACCTATTTTGGAGATGGCCATTAATTGTTGACACAAACGCCACTTTAATTTCCGACGTTGAGTTGGCAATGAAAATGGAATATGTATACATTACTAATAAAGATGTAAAATTACTATATATATAGAATGAATGAGAAATTGAGAATTGACAGAGTTAGAGAAGAAAGTTTGTTGAAAATTTGATCAGAGTTGACAATATGTAAAGTACCTGAGGAATGAGAAGAGACATACCAGAGTTTTCAGAGGCAGAGACTGCCATATGTAGCATAATTAATCTTAGTTAATATTGGGGTCACTGATATTTAATTAGTAAAATTCATACTGTTATATAAGGAGTAATCTAGGGCTAATAGTATTAATTTTAAGCAATTAACAATTAGAAAATAAATATTTTTATTAATATATATAGGTTATGACAATTTGCAAATTTTAATTTAGAGGGATTTAAAATCACTGTTGTCATAGTAGCACCTCTCATCACCTAGATATAGGATTTAAAATCACTGTTGTCATAGTAGCACCTCTCATCACCTAGATATAAACTTGATATAGATCCGGCCATCAGTCAATTTAATTATACATAATAGATATAAATTAATGATATAATTAGGGTTCCAATTTAATAGGTTAACTTGATCAACTATTGAGTATTGACTAATACTATTATTAGTCATATAACTCTTTGTTTGTCTAACAAATAATTATAATAAATGCAAGAATAAGTAAAATACAATTTCATTAATTAATTACTTATGAATGGCGCATGCACCCTTAATTTATGAGAGTAATTAACTAAGAAATAATATTGTTCTTAAATCTTAAATTCTTAATGGTTAATTAAGTACTTGACTCTCTTCATATATTTACCCCTATATATATGTTCAAATTAGTTGAAAATTGAAACTATATATTGATCGGATTTTATTACCTTAAAATTCATATTTAATTGCCTACTAGCTAGCTAGGAGTACTTGATGTACAACTAAGATACTAACCTGATAACCTCTGTAGATTAGAAGAATACTTACACTTTGTCGACTTTAAAATATATGAGTAATTAGTTGTTAGTATATAAATGTTAGAAATTAGGATCAACATGTATAATCAATATATACTCCGATGAAAAAAAGACTGCAGTTCATATGAACAGGCCAACTATATAATATATATATATTGACCAAAAATATAGAGTAATACCAGCTTCCATAGAAAAACCGTCCATAGCGTTCATAGATTATATTTGGGATGTATTTGTCACATTTCGAGATGTATCTATTACATTCTATACACATCTGTATATGGATCTATGGACGGTTTTTCAATGGACGCAAGATGTTTAGCTAGCTAGCGGGGGGTGCGATGAGATAGAACCAGCACGAACCTAGGGTACGGGCTATTCTTCACCGCCTTCTGACCGTACTTCCTCCACCGGTACCCGTCGTCCAGTATATCATTCGCGCTCCTCGTCTGGAACGCGAACCTCGGCCGGGTCGCCTTCTTTCCCCTCCCCCCCGCTCCCTTTCCTTTCTCCTTGCTGCTGCTGCTAGTACCGCCGCCACCACTCATCCCGCTCGCCGCCCCATTTTCATCACCCTCTTCATTTAACAATGATCCCTGCACCGGCTGCTGCTGCGCGGCCCCAACCGCGGCCCCAGATAGCAAAAGTGAGGCCCAGTCGATCTGCGGCACTGCCTGATTAATATTGGTTGCCAGGTTCAGCGGGTTGAACTGCGACGCCACCGACGGACTGTTACCAGGCGGCGTCGCAAGCAGCGGCGGGAAGTTGTACGACAGTTGTTGTTGTGCTTGTTCGTCCAAGTGTTGCTCCATGAAATGAAACCTTGTGAATTGGTGCAATGAGTAATTCAGTACCGTACGTACCAGTGCGGCTAAAGTGGCTGGCCCCTCCGGTTTTATATAATGCTGGTCAAGGTGTAACTTGGTCAAGAAGAGAGGGAGATGTGTGTTTGTTGTCTCTTTCTGAAGAAAGAGAGAGAGAGGGAAGGAGGGGATCGTGTGTGTGTAGAGTAAAGGCGTGGAAATAGGTGGAAGATGGTGAGAAGTGTAACTACACTGAACAAGATCGCAAGAGAGAGGCTACAGAACGAGAGGGGAAGAGGCGTGCTTATCCTCTGCCGCGCAGTATCGTACTGGCCCGCGAATCAACGACGGGGATTACAGGAAGGATTTCTGGAGATTGCGTTGCGCGAATCTCAAAGCAGATCTAACGATTGGAGTGCCGCGTACTGGTTTGCTGCGCAGTAGAGGATGTGAATTGGGGAAACGGAGGAACCAACAAGATCCCAACAACCACCCTTTCCTTTTCTTTCTGTTCAACTGCTTCGTCCGTCACTTCTCAAAAAAAAAAACTGCTTCGTCCGTCCGCGCGTCCTCCCTCCACGACCACGAGCACCTCATATTATAAAAAAATCTCTGTGGTCAGTCAAACCCCACTGGAGAAGTCCGTTAGTATAATTCAGTACCGTTCGATCGAACTACTCGTATGTTTGGATCGTTAAGGATTAGTGTAAGAATAGAGGAATTGAGAATAGTAAGTGAGAAATAGTGATTTGGGTTAGTAATAAAGAATATATAGTAAAAGTTAGTGTTATTCTTAAAAAATAAAATGTTGTTTGGATTGTATGTTTGAAATAGTAAAAGTTAGTGCTATTTTCTGTCTACTGTTCTTACAATTCCAACTTTTTATTGGAATAGAAGATTAGTCTATTTTGGGCTATTCGGGAACAGCAATTTGTTGTTTGGATGACGCTGGATTTAGAATAGAATAGACTATATATACTACTCCCGTCGTGCATGTTGCTGAACAGGAGGGGATTTGGGAGCTAGTATACTGGATATGGATAATTAATGTGGGAGCTTCAACATGGAGTGTGTATTTATTTGTTCATCTCACAGCATCAGCCGTTGGAACGTCTCCAGATTCGTGCTAGCACGGATCTCAATACAATCCAATGGCTGGCGCTGTGAACTGCATAATGCAGTACATCAGGGGATATGATGGACTTCAACATGACGGCGCTATTATTTAGAATGGATAATTTAATTAGCACCGTTATAATAGTAATTGTGTGTATTAACTGTTGAACAACAGTTTGATGACTCATCTAGTCATCTTGGTTACGCATGTCTAGCTAGCTAGTACTGCCGTAATAACATAATTAACGTTGGTAATTATATTAACCACCCCTTGTCAGAAAATTAGTTAACTAAGCTAGCTAGCCTGCTCTCTGGCCTCTGGGTAGTTGCAATAGTTCATCTATTAACCTACAGATGTAGCTATAGAACTGTTGACCTTTTAGAATCACATGCAGTAACTAATTAATTCAAACGTTTATATTTTAGAAGCGTACCCGCACGCTGTTGCGGGCAATTTTAATTTTCATTCAAGCTAAATAGGGTGAAAGAATCAAAGAGGAGAAGAAATGAGTTTGTGACTTTAGCAGTCAATGCTTTAAAATTTCAGTCAGAAAATTCGCCACTTCGATTTTGTGTTGAGACAGAAATGGAGAAGATTATAATAAGAAAAAGATGCAATCACAACCTTTTATTACTTGATGGATGGTGATTAAGTTATAAGTTACATTATGATCATCAATGGAGGGTCCATTTCTTAGATCCTTTTTATAAGAGTATAGATATAGATATAGATATGGACTTAATTGTTCTTCTGAGAAATTAGTATATTCGCTTAATTAATTTGATTGTATTCTTTAATTCTGTACATTTAGTAATTAGTCATTTCAAATTAACCTCATGGACATTAAGAATACTTGGTTGACAACTATTTTCTTTCTATGACGATTGTTAAACAAATTATTTTCTTAATTTCTATATCATTCAGAATACTTGTTTAACATTATTTAATAATCATTACACAACTCATAATAAATAGGTTCAAGCAATGAACAATAATGCTATTTAACAACTATTGTTATAAGCTTGATATATAATCATCAAATAAATATTTTTTTTAGATCAATATGAGGCTCAAGCAGCTGATCAAATTAAAAAAAAAAAAAGAACTTTTGATATGTTTCATGATTTAGGTACGCTTACATCAAATTATTCTTTTGATCATTAATTTATAATGTATACAAATTCTAAAGCAATTAATATATAAAAAAAGTGGATAATCTTATAGGAAATATTTAATTATTATCATATTAAAATTTTTATTAAGAGTGCTATATATAACCCATATATTGGAATTCGTATATGTTGCGATCCAAATAGGATCTCAAACCCTGCTATTGCAATTCGATGGATGTGATCACTTTTAGAGGGGAATTTTTGAAATAATCTCAGCCGATCATGAACCTGATCTCAACGCTTATATATTTTGTATCATTTGGTAACATTATTTCATAAATTGTTAATATTAATCGATCTATATGTTCTCAAGTACTGAACCAAATCCCTCTAAACGTGATTTTACTAAAAAAGCAATCTTTGAAATCTCCATTGATATATAATTAATAATATTAATTCTGGCAAACAAAAACTGTTAGGTGAAAATTTGGAACGAAAGGGAAACTTTTCAGACGAGATCGCAATATATATTTCCTACTTTCCGTCATCTTGAAATTTTTTTTTTGGAAGAATCTTGGAAAGATTCAGTATATATATATATGAAGCTGAAAAAATATATGTGTTATTAGAGAGTGTGAATGTGAAGCACCATATGCATGGAACCGATCGAAAAGCTTTCCAGATGTTTGAAGAACTTCTTGCCAGATATGCCTAACAGATTACTGTAAAGAGATATATAATCGTTATTAATAATTAATTAGTGCTGTTGGGGGGGGATTAAGCAGATAAGAACTACTTTTATGGGCAATATATATATGTACTATATATGAAACAAAATAATTAGATTGGCATGATCTGGTAACGTGACTTCCACATAAAGTCTGTTTAATTAATTCTGCAACACGAAATTTGATTGGTTACGACAATTTAAACCTGGTGATGCAGATTGCAGAGTTCATCCCTTTAATTTATTATACATGGAGCTAGCTAGCTTCTCTCTTAATACAAGCAGCTAGCAATTTGGATTGTATCTATTGAATTTATGGGAGTTTGACGGAGACTGACAGTGATTTGGGCCATTTGGCCATATAACTTAATTATGGGGTCCTCAATGGCGAGTATTATTAAGTGCCCAAGGGCAGAAAAATTAATAATCTAACCATCTTTAGTTTCGAACATATATATAATAGAAATCATACAATTTTGAATTAATGCAAAAACAAAAAAAATGTACACAATTGTTTTTTTTTTTTTTGTTTTTTTTTTTGCATGTATATGTTTATCGTATATATAATTCTAATAAATTGATTTTTTTTTTCCTATCTTCTTTTCCATGTGCTAAATTGCTAAAAAAAAAAAAAAGAAATGAATTATCTTCTAGCTTATTTCTTTCTTTGCAATTTGAAGTATATATAACAATATCAACTGCTTGCTTATAATAAAGAGTTATAAGTGAGCAAGGAATAGTACTCTTAGTGAAACATTTTGTTCTAATTTATTGTTTTTTTAGGGTTTATTATTTAGTAGATATATACGAAACATAAAATTGAATCGTATCTGACAAGTTCTATAGATGTCTAGTTGTGCAAGCGATGATTACTATAATTAAGTCGAGGAGGGATGATTCACGGTGCTTATCTTGATAATTTTGATAATGAGATATTTGAAAAATTTGAGCAAATTTCATAAAGATTAAAGAATCTTAAAAATAAAAAAAAAATTTATAGATGTATTATATAACTTATAGATTGATAATAGTTCAATTTTCAATCAATTTAAATATCGTTTAATAGCTTATCAAAATTGTATATATTTTTAATAGTTGTAATTTAACGAGTCTTTGAATAGTTACCAAACCCCACTTAAATTGAATAAAATATATAATTAATTTATACGTTAAATAATACTTCCATAAACTTTTTTTATTTTTAAAATTTGCTATAATTTTTATTATTTTCTAAAAAATTTATTGTCAAGATTATCAAGATAAGGACCGCAAATGGATCCCTCCATAAGTTATGACTACGTTTTCTAAGCAAATAAAGGAAGGAACTAGAAAAGCATTACGCTAAAGACTAATAAAGTCTTCCCACTCTCCCTTGACTGCCGGGTCTGCCTCACATCGTCGGGTCCGTCTCCTCACTCTCGCTTGACTGCGGGGTCCGCCTCGCACCGCCACACCAGGTCCACCTCACATCGTCGGGTCCATCTCCCCACTTTCACTTGACTGCTGCTGCCTTCTCCTTTTTTCTCCTTTTTTTTTGATGGTTTTCCATATGTAAATATCCATTGTATTTAATTTTCTTTTTTTTTAATAAAAAAATTGGTAGGATTTTTCTGCCACCTAAAAAAAAAAAAAGACTAATAACTGGAGTTTGCAACTTACAATGCGGTTGCATGGTATTGTGGGAAGTGTGGGCATACTTATTTTTCTCTTCTTAGATAAAGAAGGCAGAGCCTATAATTATGAAATGTTTAGCATGTGGAGTAACTAGAAATGGTCAACTTCCAATACAATTATTATTCTTTAATTTCCGGAAAGTATTGAGAGCTCTGTGGATTTTTCTGTAATTATTAGGAGGGATTCATTTGACGATATTTATCTTGATAGTACTTTGATAATGAGACAATTTAAAAATTAGAAAAAAAAATCATTAAAAATTCTCAATTATAAAGAAATAGAATTATTGTTTAACTTATAAAATTATTATGTCTCTGATTATATTCAATTTACGTTTAATAGCTTTTCAAAGACCTATTAAATTACAATAGTTAAATAGTACATACAATTTTGATAAAAGTCAATCAAACAATATTCAAATTAATTGAAATTTGTTACACTATCAATCTATAAGTTATACATCCCTAATCTGTTTTCATGTTTAAGATTCTTTTATAAACTTAATTTGTAGATATGTGACGAGTCACATTGCTAATTAATTAAGATTGTCAAGATAAACAGTATCAAAGTGTTAATTGATATCACTTTGATAATTAGGCAGTGCAAGATCGCGTGCATAAAAGCGTTTACAGACCTGATATACCAAACATTTTTTAGGGGTGTTAGTCCAATCCGTTCAACCCGCAGAACCCGACCAACCCGACCAACCCGACCCGAAAAATCACGGATTTTGATTATAGTTGGTTAGGTACGGGTTAAATTTTGAGCAACCCGATGATTAAAATTTGGTTATAGATTTTGCAAAATATGTTGGGTAAAACCAGACCCGACCAATTTGTTTTGATTTTTTAAAATAATTTATATTATTCTAAATAAAGTTACAATATCTTTATAGAAATGTAATGACTTTTTGTTATACTTTAAAATTTTAATTGAAACTTATTTTATTTTACTTTTAGTTAGTGTATATTAAATTTTTTTTGTTGTATTTTTTTTTTTTTATCATAACTTAGTTTCACTTATATTTTTTGAGAATTAATATCTTAAATTGAACCCGTAAAACCCGCAAAACCCGACCGCCAAAGTTAAAACCCAAATAGAACGGTTTTTGTTATTTGTGGTTGGTTATGGATTGAAATTTGTACAACCCGACTAAAATAATTTGAATTGTCAATCTAGGTGAAACCCGACCAACCCGACCCGTTTATACCCCTACATTTTTTTTCGTAAAAAGATGAGGGTCTAGCTCACAAATTTTTTAATAAATCAGACAAGTTGTGCAAGAAAAAAAATATGTACAATAATGAATTTACAAGCCATGACATGTCCAACACGGTCTTATAATTTGAAATTTTTATTTATTTTATCATAAACTTAATACATAGACATCATTAATCCTATAAGCGATCTAAAATTATTTTTTATATCATATATGTTTCTTATTTCTGACTAATAATATATTTCACTGAATTCTACATAATTCTTAATAATGCTATATTTTGGAGAAGAGTACAGTATAACTATGCATATTTCAACTGCATGACACAACCTCATATTGCTTACACGCTACAAAATGACTGACCATATGCATATGCATGTTGAAAACCACAAATCAAACATTATAACTATAAACTATAGAGGAGGGATCTACTGATAATGCTTATCTCGACAATATTGACAATAATTATTTTAAAAAACTTAAATAAAATTATAAAAGTCTTAAAAATGAAAAAAAAATCTTAAAAACGAAAATTTTTTATGAATATAATATTATTTACATTATAGATTGATAGTGTTTTAAATTTCAATCAATTTGGATAATGTTTGATGGCTTATCAAAATTTTATAATTTTTTTAATGGTTGTAATTTAACGGATCTTGAAAGAGATATCAACGTTACTTAAATTAAATATAATAGGAAACATAATCAATCAATAAACTGTATTCTGTTTTTGAGAATTTTTAATGACTTTTTTCAAAAATTTTGAAAATTATCATTGTTTAGATTTTGTCAATACAAGTATTGTCAAATGTCAATGATCCCTCCTCTAAAATTTCCCTTTTTTTATAAAAAATTACGTATTCGTTTTTTGCATTTTCTCAGTTCCTCGCAGATTCCAAATTTCTAACTTTGCTGATCACATATTCGTTCTCGAGTGATCGCCATGGAATTACCTTCCACCCTTTGTCGGCAGTCCTCCCGCCTCACCACCGCCTCCCACCTCCGCCACATTCTGGCATCACGTTACGCTTCCACTTCTACCACCACCGGCGCCGCCGTGCTCCGGGACCTCCTGACCTCGCCGGACCCAGCGCACCGGTCCCGAGCCATCTCTCTCCTCCTCTCCATCCCCAATCCAGACCCCAGTGTTTCTCCCCTTGTGTTCTCCGCTCTGTCCCGGCAAACCCATGATTTTATTTTTACCCCTCATTGCGCCCAGCTGCTTGTACACCTTGCCAAGAATGGAAATTTGCCGAATGACGGCTATCAGGTCACTCGGATTGTGGGCAACGTATGCCGGCATGTGGGTCCTGCCAAAGCGCTGGAGTTTCTTCGGGTTGTTAAAGAACGGGGTGGTGCTCTTGATGTTCGTCATTTTAATCTGGTACTTAATGGGTTTGCGAGAGAGAGGGATTCGGCGAGCATGAATGAATTGGTTCGTGAGATGCGAGAGATGGGTGTTCGCGGTGACGTGTTTACCTATGCGATTGTTGTAAAGAGATTGTGTAGATCGCGCCAGGTCGATGGCGCACTCAAGGTGTTCGACGAAATGACGAAGCCAGATTCTGATGTGAAACCGGATGTGGTGATATATAATTTGATTATAGACGGTCTCTGTAAGGTTTGTAGAGTTCAAGATGGGTTATCGGTGTTTGAAAAGATGAAGAGTTTGCACTCGTGCAAGCCCGACAGGATCACATACAATACACTAATAGACGGGCTTTGCAAGGCCGGAGATATTAGCTTGGCTATGAACTTGATGGATAAGATGCAGGCAGATGGAATTTCACCTGATGTGTTTACGTTAAATTCTATAATTTCTGGACTATGCAGAAATGACCAGCTTGGTACGGCGTTTGATTTCTTCAAAAGTAAAAAGGCTGCATGGCCTGGTGTTAAGTATGATCAGGTCACTTATAGTACACTAATTGGTGCATTTCTCCATTCGAACAATGTTGGAAAGGCTATGTATTTGCATCGGGAGATGGTCGATGATGGACTAAAACCTGATAAGATTACGTATTTCACTATGATATCGGGTTTAATCCAAGCAGGCCGTATGATGAATGCATATTCTACTGCATGTTCTATGAAGGAAGCTGGCTATGAGCTTGATTTGCGAAGTTACAACATACTGATTAATGGGTTTTGTAAGAAGAAAAAGTTGGACAAGGCAAGTGAGCTGCTCGATGAAATGCTGGAAGCGGGTCTGAAACCTGACTTGTGCACTTACAATACTTTGCTGGCCTCATTTTGCCAGATTGGAGATTTTTCAAGTGTTACAGTATTGTTGCAGAAAATGAAGGATAACAAGATTCAGCCTTCGGTGGTGACTTATGGCACCTTAATTCATGGTTGGTGCAAGAACGGCGAAGTATCAGAGGCCTTGAACTTATTCCGGTCCATGGAAGAAAAAGGGGTGGAGGCGAACACTGTCATATACAACACTCTGATAGATGCTTTGTGTAAGAAGGGCGATGTAAAGATGGCAGTTTCGTTAATGGATGAGATGAAAGAGAGAGGCATAGATGCGAATGTGACTACCTACAATGCGTTGTTTAAGGGGTTGAGGGAAAAGGGAATGCCAGAGAAGGCTTTCGAGTTTATGGATCGGATGTTGCGAGAGCAGTGCAAACCGAATTCTGTAACTATGGAGGTGCTTGTCAGTTGGTTGATCGGTATAGGTCAAGGAAAGAGGCTCAAAAGCTTTGTCGAGAGATTTGGGGCTGATGGTCAAGATTTGCAAAATTAGTTGAACTCGCAATGACCATGTTGTTACGATGCAAATTGTTTTGGATCAACACTCCACACTTTAACGACTCTCTTAACCATATAGTTGGTACTTTGTTAGTCCGAGTCCGGTTGACCGGTTCATCGATACATCGGTTGAATAATACAGATGCCCATTTGTTTCTTGCTTCCTTGCCTTCCCTATATTTAATTGTAAGAGAGAAGTTTGGTAATAGCAACCCTTTCACCTGTATTCTTATTCTTTTTCAAATGTTGTATTGTATATACATTTAGAATAGAAGGTTGCAATTGAAGGATATGAAGTGAAGGCGATACAAGTACTCTTCTGGTGTTATTACTTATTAGATATAGCACAACAGTGCAATTTAGTTGCACCTTCCCATCTATCTGCTTATGTCTCAGTTTTGACTCTCCATGATGCTGAAATTCTTGCTATTTTTTATTTGTTTATGCCATTATGTTAACGTGGCAAAACCAAATGTGCTAGGGGTTAGGGAATTAGTACATAAGGGTTGTTGTATACAAAAATATATAAGCCACCCATGGTACCAGTTTATCTTCCTTTTTCTTTTATAAGCCACCCATGTATTCACCCAGTTTATCAAAGAAAAATGAAATGTTATTCAAAGAAGATTACATTATTGGTCCTTAGTTTTGTCCATCAAATAGTTATATCCTTACTATATATAAAAGTATATTGGAAAAAATAACATGAAATAGCTATCTTCCCTAGATAAGAAACTTGAGCCGTTGATTATTTTATTGGATAGATCAGAATCGTTGATTTACGTTAATGCCTGTTGACATTAATGTCTCAGCCTATTAAAATTTAAGGTCCATATCAATTTTCTCAATATAAAGTCTATGCATTACATATTATCTTAAAAATTTATTATAAGAAATAACAATTTCAGCCCAAACAAACGTGTGAGTTATTTACTAGTTACTGAAAATAAAGAAAGAAAGAAAGACCAAAAGAATTAGGCATTGAATTGCCGGGAAAGATAAAAGGGATAGCAGGAAAACCAAGTACCGGTCTTTACAAAAAACTTCACAATTTGCATTTGACTTTCATTCTTCAACAATATATCATATATATATTTTTTATCATAAATAATGCAATATTCAAATGCATAAACAGCATAAATGTTAAATCCACATTGATTATGTTTTCGATTATATTCAATTTTTCCACAAAAATAGTACATAATCATATTACTGTGTATAAAGAAATAAAGACCAAATTAAAGACTGAGAATTTGGATTGCCGGGAAAGATAAAACCAAGTACCGGTCTTTAACAAAAGATTGCACAATTTGCATTTGCTTTTCATTCTTCAACATTATATATACACATTTTTCTATCATAAGTAATGCAATATTCAAATGCATAAACTGCTTAAATGTTAAACTTAAATCCCTGTCGCACTGCCCACTATTAATTTCCAGTCTCTGTTTCAGAAATCTGTGTGCCCTCTTAAACTAAAAATTAAAAAACAAAAAAAAAAACAAAAGGCTGGTTCTTACTTCTCACTTAGTGGGCTGCACTATCCCCATCCCCATCCCCATCCCAGCCCAATAAAACCCTCACCAATCTCAACACAATCATCACCAATCTCAACGCAAAAAACAACGCTTAATTACCCATACATACCCACTCACTGACATGCGGGCCCGGCTGCTGGTTCCTGATTCAGTGCGGGAGATGGAATCGGAGGGCGAGAAGAAGAAGAGGAAGAGCCGGCTGCTGGTGCTCTACGCGTCGCAGACCGGCAACGCCATGGACGCCGCCGAGCGTGTCGGCCGTGAGGCTGAGCGCGGTGGCTGCCCCGCCGTCGAGGTTCTCTCCATGGACCACTTCGACCCGGTATGACACTTTCTTTCTTTCTTTCTTTTTTTATAATTGAGTTTGATTCTACTGCCATGAGTTTGAACTAAGTGTCAGCTAAGAATTGCTGTGTAGGACAGTTTTGGAGTGTTGATTTGCTAGGGAACTGATGTATAGATACTGAAAAGGATACTGAAATCGGTACCGGTTGTGCTGGTATTCATGTTAAATGGGTAGATATTCAAGTTAACTCAATTAAGTTTTTAACTATTTGTATGATATAGCTGAGTACACTGTACAAAATAAGTAGCATAATGAAGTATACTACGAATTTGAATACATACCTATTTGATATGAATACTAATACAGTTGGTATTGATTTTGGTATCCTTTTCGGTATCTCTATAACATTTTTCAATTTGCTTTGATCTTAGTTTTTGTTTTGAATACTAATAGAGTGTTGCCGGTTTTAGTAACTGTGGAGTTAATTTGCTAGGGTACTGATACATAGATAGATACGGAATAGGATACCATAATTGGTACCGATTGTGTTGGTATTCATGTTAAATGGGTAGATATTCAAGTTAATTCGTTAAGTTTTTAACTATTTGTATGATATAACTGGGTACACTGTACAAAATAAGTAGCATAATGAAGCTACAGATACTAATTTGAATACATACCTATTTGATATGAATACTAACACAATCAGTATTGATTTTTGTACCTCTATACCATTTTTAAATTTGCTAATTGCTATGATCTTAGTTTTTTGTTTTGAATTAAATTCATAGTTCATATTAAGTGTTTAAATTCACTTATATTTCTGATGCAGAATTCTCTGCCTAGTGAGGGCACTGTTATTTTTGTTGTATCAACCACAGGTCAAGGGGACCCACCTGACGGTATGAAGGTGTTCTTCTTCTCTCCTTGTTCTAATTTAATTACAGAAATAATTCAGTTGGGCCAATCTTATAACTTTATTTTGTTTTCAGGTGTTTTGGAGGTCTCTTCTTAGAAGAAACCTTGGCAGTAGTTGGCTACAGGGACTTCACTATGCTGTATTTGGCCTGGGTGACTCGGGCTACCAGAAATACAATGTATAGTTCTTTAAATGTATTGATATTGTTTTTTTTCATGATCAGTTACTATATTTATTTACGAATCTGATGTCCATGACTTAATATTGGAATTATGCAGTTTGCTGCAAAGAAACTTGATAAAAGGCTTCAGGATTTAGGAGCTAAACCGATAATTGAGAAAGGTCTCGGAGATGATCAACATCCTTCTGGGTAATATTTTTTAGTCATTTTGTTTGAATTTCCCTTATATTCTTCCTTTTTTTTTTCAAAAACTTCTGACTTAACATATGTATATGTCAGTACTTCTGACCGGGGTTTTATATGAAAGATTTCGGAGGAAATTTGCTACCCATATATCGTTGTTACCTACCAACTGTTTGGTCCAATTTTTGTTGTCTTCATTTTGGTGAAAATCATTTGGAACTTGCCCAATATTGGTTATGACTTTCTAGCTTTTAATGGCATTCTGTATACAATTTAATATGCAGATATGAGGGTGCTCTTGATCCTTGGTTGATGTCCCTCTGGAAGACATTGAATCACATCCATCCCACACTTTTACCAGATATGTCAGAAATTTTGCATCCAACTATGAGAAAGTTAGAGCATCCCAAATTCAAAGTTGTCTACCATCCTTCTAATCAGATAACAGAACATGATTCCCATATCTCTGGTAAAATTTTACTATTATGTGAAGCTTCATTTTAGTGTTAGCATTTGGCAGTGCTTCATTTCTATTGAAAATTGGTACCATTATAATGGTTCTTTTTATATTAGATTTGAAAGATATGAAAAATATTATTGAGAGAGCTAGGTCGATGTCGCCTTCATTGCATGGTCATGACCATGGAGAGCCACATTACTTGTTAAAAATGGTACGATTTACATTGCATCTAATATTTTCTTTTGTAAGGTTTTTTATTTCAATCTAGTATATAAGTAACTGAAAATCTGAAATGTTGGATGAAAGCCCTCGTATTTAAATTTGCTAACTTCATACATATGTTGTTTACCTGAAATTTCTATTATATTCTATGAGACATTAAACCATGCTTACAATGTTAATGCTGTATTATTCCCGTACAGTTCTTATACAACGAAAAATCTGTTTGGTATGTTTTTTGCACAGGTGAAGAATGAACAATTGGCAAAGGGAGATGACGGAAGAGATGTGCGCCAATTTATATTAGAACCCTTGTCTTTGGTATGTTTTTGTATAGATGTGTTTTTTATCATCTAGATCGTTCACGTGTCAGATTTTCTGCTATTTGTTCTTCATTAAGTTTAATTAAATTCTTATAAACTAAATAATTAAGTCCTGACAATTGGTTTTTCAAATTACTCCTATTGTTGGTAATTTATGATATCAATGCTACAATAAGAAAAATATGAACCTTATCAGGCTTCAATGCACTGGATGGCCTTGCTCTCTCTCTAGTTGGAGCCTGGAAAGCTGTTGTTTAGGTAATCTATAACATAAACAAAGAAGGGCAGCCACAGACAATCTTTCCTTACTGCTTAGCCTGTTCTACCCCACTTACCAAGCTATATATTTGCGAGTCATTTGACTGAGAAAGAAGAGCAAATATTATACCTGGAAAAGATTATAACATTTGACATTTGGCTCATCTGAATGATGAATCTTTTTTGTTTTCAATTTTTATAAGCTGTGTATCCTTTGTTGTAGTTGTCAATATGACGTGCACCTTATTTTAAGCTAATCAAAGAAGTAATAATTGACCTTTTATTGTGGAAAATTCAGGTTGTTGAGTATCAGTTAGGAGATGTGCTAGATGTTTTGCCAGGCCAAAACCCAGCTTATGTTGACGCATTCATAAAAAGGTGTAAACTAGATCCTGATTCCTATATCACGGTATGTGATGCAATCATTTGTCAGTAGCCTTTCAACATATACATTATTTCTTTCATGGTGCTTGAACCTCCATCATGCATTTCACAGCAAAACAATACGTACTAATAAATGGGAAAGACACAGAAAGCAACTTTGGTAAATGATAATTAGTTGAGTACTTATTGGTTAATAAAAAAACTGAATTGATAAATAGAGGATTGCGTTTTGCAATGTCCTTCTGCATTGGTTTAAGTTTTGGTCACTGCATGCCAGTACCAGAACATGATGATATGAAAACTGTTATCTATCCAAAGTTGAATTCTTGGTGGTTCTGGTAACCCTGAGAATTAGCTATTGAGCATCTGCTTGTCAAATCTTGTATATATTTGTAAGAGCTGTAACAAAATCTTGCAGATAAATCCCTGGTCAGGAGAGAAAGATTCATTTGATGAGTATGTGAATGGGTCGTCGGATCATCCCATTCAACTCCGCACCTTCATCTCAAGAGCAATGGATATTGCATCAGCATCTCCAAGACGGTATTTCTTTGAGGCAAGCATTGAAGTTGAATTCTTTCCATTGCACTTCTTCATAATTTTCTTCTTGCCCCTTTTGGGTTAATATGAACGGCAAAAGATGTATTCATATGATTAAAATGCCCTAACATTTACCTATTGGAGCCAAGCAAGGTACAATAGAAATAGTACGTCCTGAACTACACTGCAATATATCAAATGATTTTCTTGTCCCTTTGAAAATATAGAAATGTATTAAACGATGCATTTTCTTTTATACTGTACCTACAAATAAAAATATATAAAAAATACCAATAATGCACAATAAGTAGGCTAGTTGTCACATATTTGAGTACTAGGAAGAGCTTATTTTGTGAATGGATCCATAATGTATATGCCTGTAGATATAAGGACAGATTCATCAGCTTTCATCTGATAGTGCTTTGAGGCTGTGTCATTCCTCCTTACCCGTTTAGAAATATATTCTTAGGTTATGAGCTACTATGCATCAGCTGAACATGAAAAGGAGAAGCTGCAGTACTTTGCCTCACCAGAGGGGAGAGATGATCTATACCAATATAACCAAAAGGAGCATAGGACTGTATTAGAGGTATGTTTTGCTGTTTTACACTTGAATAATGTCAGTAGCTTGGACCAGTTTTTGGCAACTGTTTCAACTTTGAGTAAATAAACTGAGACCAACTCATTTGTCAGACTTGACAACTAACATGCAACCGGTTTCCGAATACCAAGCATCACATTGACTGAATAACTGCACCAGGCATAATCTCCACAGTTGACTACTAGATCTGTTCAACCTGAAGTAGATGGACAATTACTGTACCAATTCGGAGGACTTGCAAACTGATGTTTATAATACCTGTTACTTGTATAATTGTTTTGTGCCTCAGGTATTAGAGGATTTCCCTTCGGTGGAGCTTCCATTCGAGTGGCTGGTCCAGCTGGTACCACCATTAAAGAAAAGATCCTTCTCTATCTCATCGTCTCCATTGGCTCATCCAAACCAAGTGCATTTAACAGTTAGTGTAGTCTTGTCAGTTACGCCATTTAAGAGGAAACGTTACGGGCTCTGCTCTTCTTGGCTTGCCAGTCTCGACCCAACAAATGATGGAGGTATAGAGTTGCAACAAATGCAATTTCTAAATTTTGAAAATGATGTGCTATATAATCATCAGTTCATGAGAAAGAGTGATGCCACAAAAATTGTAGTTATTGGTCATGTTTTTCTGGTACAAATTTGTGAAATGTGACGCCCCGTTTGCAAAGTTTATACAATGCTTACTCAGTTTTTAGTTGGAAAAATCACACTTTAACAATGCCTTTTAAATGCTAACAGAGGTGCTTGTTCCTTCTTGGATACAACGTGGTACTCTACCAATACCGCCCCCAATGGTTCCACTGATCCTTATCGGGCCAGGCACAGGTTGTGCACCATTTAAGGCTTTCATTGAGGAGCGAGCCATGCAGAACCTAGCTGAACCAACTGCCCCAATAATCTTCTTTTTTGGATGCCGCAACCGTGACACCGACTTCCTCTATAAGGACTTCTGGCTGGCTCACTCATCAGATGGTGGCGTTCTGTCGGAAGAAAAAGGCGGCGGCTTTTATGTGGCCTTTTCCAGGGAGCAAGAGAGGAAGGTATATGTCCAACACAAAATAAGAGAACAAGGTGCTCGGGTGTGGGCGCTGTTGAGTGCTGGTGCTGCCATTTATATGGCTGGTTCATCAACCAAGATGCCGGCAGATGTAACTGAGGCCTTGGAAGAGGTTATTGCAAAGGAGAATGCCGTGTCGAGAGAGTCAGCAGCTAGGTGGCTAAAGACTCTCGAGAAGGCTGGTCGATTCAACATCGAGACCTGGTCATAGATTTATACAGTACTATCTTTTTTCTTTTCTTTTTTTAATTATTCTTGTGTGCATTATAATGGAGGCATTAAGGAAATAATTTCCACTTGGAAAGTGAACCCATCTGAGGCAATCACCCATTTGTACTTGGTGATTTGCCGTTTGAGATTCTTACTTATTTTCTAATCAAATTGAATGTTTTTTTTAATTTAATTCATGGTGTTGGACATCAGTTGGTAGGTGCAATAAACTGTTTCATGATGTAATATTTATTTTAATTTGCGTGAATGGAAATTATTTAGCAAATACTGTTATTCCCTAATCCGTATAAAATCTTGAGCTTTAATTTAATTAACAAGTGTCCTTCTTATTTTGACAATATGGGGTGCCCTGTAGTTGAGGAATTTTAAAAGGTTTGTTAATTTTGTCAAATTCATGAAGAGTTTGTCCTAAGTAATGAATTTATGATTAATTTTGTACCTCTCCATTTTTATATTTTATTATTTAATTTCGTCATACAATACCCATCACCTCATTAACACAAATTCATGTCTACTCTTGTCTACAAATCGGTATTTTACTTTTACAAAACAGTGTTTATATTTTTCTGGCGGTGTTCTTTTATAGACAAAAGTTTATATTTACTCGAGCAGAGCAGTTCAATTTTATAGATTAAATATCTCTTTTTAATTGTGTCAAGAGAATATAACATGACCATCCGATTTCTGAAAAAATGAACAGTCCATATTTCTTTCTATTTACATAAGAATTTACCATTTCTCTGAATAGTTTTATAGGCTTTATGTCGCAGTACACTTGTCAGCGCACTTTTTGGCGAAGAAAAATTTATGCCTCTGTAATTATTAAGTATTAACAATGCTAGAGTTGTAACTCTGGGCTTCACCCTGAAAAGTAGTATCAAATAAATAACTAAAAATTTTATAAAATTTAAATATTTATATTAAACAAAACTTTTAAAAAATTTGTAAATCTTTTATGTAAGTAAATAATAATAATAACAATAACAACAACAACAACAATGATAATACAATAATTTATAAATAAGAATATATATAAATGTTGGACCATTTTAAGGGTTAAAAATTTGTTTTAGACATGTCACATTCATTTTATTTAACGAGGAGAGAAAAAAAATACAAGCCATTGGATCAAAGTAGATGAAGAGTTTCAAACAAAAATCAATGGTAATAATAGTGATGATGTGGCATAGTTGAGGTGCTTAAAAATCTACTCCTCTTTTATGAAGTATAGATGTATAGTAATTGAGGATTAAACATACTTTATAAGGCCTATTCGGTAGTCATTGATCTATAATTTTTTTTTATAAGAACACAATTCTAGTTTGTCTTCGGTGAAAAATCTACGAAGAGTCCGTCATTAATAAGAAAAAAATAATCCAGTCTAACTTAATTAATATTTTCTTGTAAAAACAAGTGCTTTAAAGATTAAAAATTGCTAGTATATATAGTCTGCCGAACCGTAAACAAAAATTATTTCTTATACATAAACTTTCAATTCCTATACGATTTGGACTAGAATTACCGACATTGTATAATTTAAACATTGTGAGTTGTGACCAATGACCCTACTTAGCAGATCCTCTTTCAAATCAACAATTGACATTTGGATCCACCAACCATCCAAAGCTGTCTTTATCCCTCACCAGTCGCCGTATTCCCCATATTCCCCAAGTCAAGGTCCACAAAACATTAGTCAACAGCTCACAGAGAAGAGTACTGATCGTCCAAATTTTAAGGAGAAAAAGGAACAGAAATAATTGAAATTATAGATAACGGCTTCTATGGGTTCTGTTATTTTCTTAGTCGAACATTTACTTCTAGTAAATAATATTTTGGTTGAATATTTAGGTTTAATAATTAGTGTTTCGTTGATATTTACTGTGTCTTGGCTCCTATGTTTACATTTTATGATATTTCCATACTCAGCTATCTGCTAACACAATCAACAATCGGATTATTGTGGCATTATGAAAAAAAAAGAGTCATCGAATTTTAATGGACAAATAGTTTATTTAAACGGTTACTAAATAACCAAAATTTAAGTATTGTTTTCAGAATTGGTCTGAGTCTTATGGGTTATGTCACAATCTGAGATTTGCTCAAAAAAATTATACCAACTAAACTACTCAGAAAATCACCGAAAAAATATTTAACAAAAAATAAAACTACAAAACTAAACAATAAGCACAGGGACACACAGAAAGCTACAGCAACCCACCACGAGTTCCCATGATCCCATCCGCTGCCATATTAAAACTATGGCACAATCCTGCTATAGTTTTTGAGTCTATGACGTAAGGGACCCACAATAAAAAAAAGATCCCTCATTTTAAAAATCTGGACCGTTGAAAATCATCTAACGGTCCAATAAAACTACAGCACACTCCTACAATAGTTTCTAATAGCAGCAGATGGGAACCCCACCAACCACCACCATCAGTCCATCACCCATATTTACCATATTTACCTACCCTCAGCCCGCGTGCTTAACCCCTGCTATACTGCACTTTCCTGTCCATGACGCCCACCATTAGATCATCCCGAGATCCGATCTCGCGAGCATCTCAACACAATCCAACGGTTTATATCATGAACTGCACAACACAGCATAACAGGGGATGTGAAATCCCCTCCCCCCATCCCACTTTAATTATTCCCCTCCACCTCCAAACTCTCTCCCCATTCATTTCATTTCTCCATCCCACACCGACTCTCCTCCCTTTCACCACCCAAGAATCACGATGCACATCATCAACAAGATCAACGACTCCGCGAAGTCCCCCGACCCGAACCATGTGATCTTCTCCTTCGAGTACTTCACGCCGCGCTTCCCCCGGGGCGCCTCCGCCGAGAAGCGCAAGGAGATCGCCGACGCCTTCATCGCCAAGGTCGCCCACATGGCCGCCCACGGCGCCTCCTACTGCGACATCACCTGGCGCCCCGTCAGCGCCGACGCCACCGTCGAGCTAGCCGGGAGGATGCAGACCGAGATCGGCGTGGATACCATGATGCACCTGACCTGCCTCGGGATGACGCTCGAGGGGATCAATAAGGCGGTCGATGGCGCCAAGGAGAGGGGAGTGGACAACATCCTCGCGCTCGGAGGGGATCCGCCCACCGGCGGCGTGCAGACGGATGCCGCGGAGGAGGGGAAGGCGAAAGGGGTGCCGGTTTGCGGACTGGATCTGGTTGAGCATATCAGGTTGAGGCACGGCGATTATTTCGGATTGGGGGTTGCCGGATACCCAGGTTGGTTGGCAAGAATTCAACTTTTTTAATTTGATTTATAATTAATCTTATTTAGCTCAATCAATTTGGTTCGATAAAAAGTTCATAATGGGAGGTTAAATTGTGTGCATTGCAAGCAAAATTGAGGTAATTGAATTGTTAATAAGGGAATAAAGAAAAGGGTTTCCACTTGAGATGGAATAATTTCTGATAATGACCTCACAAGGGAGAAGGGGAGACAAGAAATGGCATAAAGGTTACTGAGAATGACGGTAGAAAAGGAAGTTTAGGGAATATGCCACCGGCCAAGCAACATACATTTTATGAGGATCTAAATCCTTTCAGAAAAGCAGACCCTGCTTTTCTCGATCCGACGGTTGAGAAACGCCGAAGTACTTCGAGGTTGGTGCGGCAAACACCGAAGTACTTTGAGATCGGTGTAGAAACCGATCCCGACCATCCGATCAGAAAAGCAGCGGATTCGGATCCATTTTATGATAACACACAAGCTCACTGTCATTTCTCATAGATCTTTGTATCTTCATGTTGTTATTTTCTGTAAGATTGGTTTTGTCCAAGGAGATCAGATTCTCTTTTTGTACAAATAAAACAAACTGATTTTGTCCTTGTTTGTTGCAACTTTGTGTTGCATCCACATGAACTAATAGAAGCTTTTAACTTTTGCCAATTTATTATCTTAGAGGCACACCCAAGCAAGATCCTCGAAGGAAGTGATGTGGCTACCAAAGATGGATACGAAGAAGATCTTGTGTATCTGAAGAGAAAGGTAGATGCAGGCTCCGACTTCATCGTGACACAATTGTTCTATGACATGTCTTTCTTTTTCAAATTCGTCGACGATTGCCGAAGGATCGGTATTAAGTGCCCGATTGTGCCGGGAATACTCCCTATTGTCAGCTACAAGAGCTTTCAGACAATGACAACGACATGCAGGTATAAATTCATCATTACTGGACAAAATGTTATTTCTCACTGCATTTGTTGCATTTGTGCTGGGAGTATTCCCGATACTGCTTGATAGTGGAGACAGTCAAGGAGGCCAACATATTGTTTTTTTTTTTTTTTTTTTTGGGTTAAAACCACATAATGTTTTTTTTTTTTTTTTTTGTGTTAAACATACAATTTATATTCAGAAGTTGACCATCAACCACAATGCAATGCCGAAAAAAAGAAACACGATGAAATCATCAAAACTTTATTGGGTTATAAAATTTTACATAGCTAAATCATCATTATTGATTGGCTCATTTAGGCTATTGTCCACATTGCAGAAATGATATTTTGTTTAGTAAGACTTAATTCATCGGTGAAGTACGCATTACTTCTGTTAGGTATTCTTCTACTTAGTGCTATTATTTGTTGACATGTTGAATTTTGACATTTCCAAACCATATTGACAGGACAAAGGTGCCAACAGAGATTAGAGAGACAGTGGAGAGGCTGAAGGAAGATGAGGTGGCGCTAGCAGCCTATGGTTTGGAGCTGGCAACAAAGATGTGCACAGAGATCCTTGCACGTGGGATCAGGGAGCTGCACTTCTACACAATGAACCGTGAGGAACCTACCCTTTCAGTGTTGCGGCGTCTTGGGCTAGTTAAAGGAGGTGAGAATAAAACCGTGCCTAGGTTGTTGGCAGTTAAAGATGAGACAGAGGAGAAGAAATCCGTGGCTAACGGTGCTCAAAACTTGGTACCTGCTTAAAAAGGAAGTCGGTTCTTGAACAAAGAGATAACACAGAATCAGCCATAATTGTGCCAAATATTCGATGCGCTCCCAGTTCATCTTTGGGGAAAATAAGGTAGTAGGTATTGATTACTTAGTCCCGAAAAAAGTATTACATGTTGGATTACACCACCGTTATTTGTTTGTTTGTCTAATAATCGTCTGTCTAATTATCGATGTTTAATCGCAGTTGATCTTGTAGAGCTCCTTTAGTGTCCTGAATGAAAGGGTAGTGAGCAATCACAGTTGGTTGCTGGTGTAACAGTGTTGTAATTTTATTCTTTTTGTGACGATATATGGTTTTGACACATTCATTCTTTATTAATTTTATTTTATGTGAGGAGTGTGTGTTTTGGACTTTTGGCTGAAGTTTGGTGGGCAGCTCGCCAAAGTACTCATTTGTTAGCGTTAGATAACACGCATAATATTTTGTCAACGAAGTCCTGAATTATGTGACTGTAAATATTTGGTGGGCAGTGTATGCTTACGAGTTATGAGTTATGACTGTACCTTATTTAAATGGGACTTTGTGAAGTCAGTCAATGCCCTTGAATGACGGTTATTCCAAGGTCAGTGCTTGTAATGAACAACCACCGGAAGAAATCTAAAACCATGTGGTGGCATTGTGTACTTCCAAAGTTTAAGCAAAAGCAAAAGGTTTTTTCATTTTTAATTTTTCCGGTGTCCAACTGCGACGCCGGCGTGTATGTTCTAAGAATGACGGTTGATCAATTACTAACAATTAGATCGTACAGCTCTCAGAATTCTTTGGACCGTCCAAATGGCTTTGGACAATACTCGATCCCCTGTTCTAAATGTCTAAATTGTATGTTTCGAGTCCAATTGTGGTGATTTGATATTTTTTTGAGCTAAAAAGAAAGAAATTGAGGATCTTCGCATATTTGCATGTGGCGTGTTACAACTTAAACGGGTAAGAAACCTCAAATCATTTCAAGTACCAAAAACACAATCTGGACCATTGATCAACGAAATGTTCTCTAGTAGAATCAATCAACAGTTCAACACAAATATAGTTAGGATGCTTGACCTCTCCAATTCTCAAGCGCTACAGTATGGCAGAGCTCATATTCTGATATGATACATCCTCTGAAGTCTAAAGTATGTTACCAGTACCAGAGTTCTCTTTCTATCGACTGCTTAATAAAATGTAAAAAGTATTAGCTCTTAAGAATTTTTATATGGCACTGACAACATTTTCTTGCTGCGGATAGCATCACCTTATATATGGTGGTGGATCTCTCTACGCCTCTAACCCAACTTCTAATTGTTCCAATCTGATTAAACTTGATGGTCCAAAAGAAACATTTTTCTCACATTGTAACAGTGTTAAGTTACAGCCCATGAATGATACAGGCATATGAAAACCGGAATAGGCTTATTTATTCTGGGCTAGAGTTCTTTATAGGCCTTGAGTTTATTTCCTACTCACATATGAGCAAAATAAGAATTTCCAATCAAATATGGTTTTGGGCTAACAATTTCAGCTGATAATGATATACAGTTTTGTAGAGTTTTTAATTTGTGCAATTAATTTGATAGCTTCCAAATGTAAAATTTACCAGACAGTGTTGCTTGCTCAAGAAACTGATCACAGTTAAAGCAATGGATTTAATTTAATTTTGTGGGTATGAGATGTGCATACAGCTGCTGAAGAAGGAAACAGTATATCTTTGAAGCAAAGTTCACATCAGAGGTGGCATATTGTCGGGTCGGGTCGGGCGGGTTTTTCGGGTCTGGTCAGATTTTGCACCTCTATTGACTATTTCCGGGTCATTAGAGGTGGCAGACGAATGTGCATGTACCTGCTGAAGAAGGAAACAATATGTTTGACTTTTCCTGAAACACGGGTCAGGTCGGGTTTAGGTTAGTTTGAATTTCCTTGAAACATGGATACGGGTCGGATCGGTTTCGTATCAGTTTGACTTTCCTGAAACAGTATGTTTGATAGCATCATGTTGTATAATCAGAAGGTTATAAACTTAATCAAGAGATAGCAATTTAATATACAAATTGCCCCTAATTGGAGGGTGATTTTGCTATGAAAATGGACTGTATGCTGCTCAGTGCATACATTGAGGTGGATAAATAATTAAATATGTTTCTGTTCATCTGATATTGAAGGGTTTAAGGGTCTTGTTCAGAGAATTTTTTTTTACAATTATATATCCCTGAATCCTGATTTCTGAAAGTACCTCTAAGCTAGTAGCACCTTTTTCCATATTATTCAGACCATCTTTTCAAACTTTTTTTCTCCCTCAATGTAAAATTAGATGTTTTACAGGAATTAATATGCAACTTATAATTCAAATGATGTTTTCAACAATGATTAAATAGGAAATTCTGATATCAAATATCATCTTATAGATTATATATCATCATAGTGTCTTATACAGCAAAGCTCACATGCATACATACATACATACATCCAATTGTATTCAAAACATGTATCTAACATATTCATACATCCAGCATAAATCAGATGGTCCTCAGATCGGCTCCATCCAGATCGAACGGTACTGATTTAATTAGTTGTCGCGACTGAACACGACATGATCTTGGGGCAAGAAGTGGCACACCGGTGCGGTACCAGGTTTCACATTCAGCACCTGAAACGAGACGTGCTTCGGGTTCCATGAGGATGTGTCGGTATGGCACACTGCAGCAGCGTCGACGACTGTCCCGTCTTTGCCTGCCATCTTCACCGTGTAGCCCCTGGTTGATTTCACCTTGTGGCAGTAGAACACTGCGTAGGCGTACGTTTGCTGATGGCATGCCACCAGTTCGTCATCGTGTGCGAAGGATTTCACCCCCGATGAGACGATCGTGTACTCCTGCTTCGGCGTCTCATTCTTCGAGTGAACTGTGGTCGATACCTATCAAATAAAATTCAAATGTGTAATGTTACAAAATAATTGGAATTATAAGCATGAATTTAGAACTACGATTGCGTACCGCTTTGATGTTTGTTGTGCCGAGACTGGCAACACTGAAGTCGACCATCGATTCAAGAGAAGTGGCGCAAGTTTTTTTCTCCCCATCTGACACGGCATCCTCGCACTCCTTCAGGGTTTCCTTCATGGCTTCCTCCTTGTCGGAACCGGGCTGAACCGAGAACAGGCTCAGTATCTCCGGCAATTTCTTTGAAGAAAACGGAACCGACTCAGCCTCACTTTTCGACAAGAACTTGACGGCTGTATTTCTTTCCTCGAATCGCACGTTTATCTTGAAACCGGGATGGAGATCTTGCTCCAAGAAGAAAAAGTTGTTCTGAAGATTCTTGTGCAATTGTTCCTCAGTGGCAGCATAATGGTACGAGAAGTCGCCTACCGTGACGCTGTGACCCGGTTGCCCGTACTTCGGTTTCACATTGACAGTGACTCCACCGGGACCGGTATGGACAGTGGTGCTACCCGGTTTGCCGTTGCCAGCTCCGACATACACCCCGCCCTTGCCAACATTCACTGTGGTGCCACCGGGAGTTCCTTTACCGGCAACAACATGGACACCACCTTTGCCGACTCCGACTGTCGTAGCGCCAGGTTTGCCTGTGTGGGCATGAACATTGACACCTCCTTTGCCTACGTTCACGTATGTACCGGTCTCGGATTCCCGAATGCTGTCTGTTTAGAAAATCAATGAGGAATTATATAATTACTTAATTAGAATCAAGTAAAATTCAGTATACCTTAATTAGTCAGGCATAAACTTTGTTTAGATAGTTGAAATATACCTATAGGTCAGAAATTCATGTATATATATATACCTTATTTTATATGTAATTTGGTACTGTTATATACCATTCTTCGCTTTTTTTCAGTACCTATTCACTTGACCAGTACCAATTAAAATGGCACTATATATGGCAGAAATTGTACAGCATAACATAACATAATATTGACAATAAATTTGTTGTTTCAGTGATTTCAGTATATATATCCTTAAGTTACCTTATCTCAGTATATCACCAGTGCATATATGTGTTACAAGATAACATTATTTTCTTGTTGAAGTATATATTCAAGAGTGAGGCTATAATACTATTAATAGTACAAAATGATCTGTACTACGGCTTCATATTATGATTTTTAAAGTTTAATTGATCGATCCAAACCGCTCAATATGATCTCCATATGTTAATATAGTTTTAGACCAAATTTTATATTTTTAAAAATTTTTTAACTATATATTTTGATATATAGAAAAACAACATTTTTGAATGGTCTATAATGTTTATATTAAGTCATTTTCTAATTATCTAAAAAATAGTAAAAAAAAACACCAAAAATTATAAAATTTGGTCTACAGTGACATTTATATATGGAGATCACATTAAGCAGTTTGGATCGATCATCTGAACTTTAAAATTGATAATATGGAACCATAGTACCGGCCGCTTTGTACTATTAATAGTACTATAGACTCACTCTATATTCAATATGTGTTTATGATAAACTCTATATATATATATATATATTAATTGCTAGGAGAAATTAAAACAAACAATCATAATTTTCTTTCTTTCTTTCTGATCTCCTGAGGATTTTTTCAAGGGGAAATAGATACTGGTAAAAAGTTGACTACCAGAGGGCAACAGTTCACTCAGAGCAGTGGGCATGCGAGTGTTGGGCAGGACAGTGTGCCAGTACTCCTGAGAAGGCAGCAATGCTGCAGCATTGCTTGCTACCAGTACTCCAATCTATAAAACACAAAAACCCAAGAAAAGTTATGTCAAATGGCAAATATATTATATATATATCCTTTCTGTTATAAATAAATATACTTTGCTTAGTTTTGTATATGTATAGGTTTTATTTATTTTTTTTTTACTCTATATTGTTATCATTTTTGTACCTATTTTTTTAATCTTTCTTAATGAAAATTGAGGGCTTGACCCTGATCTTTCTCTCAAAAAAAAAAAAAAAAAATTTATATATGTACATACCAGGAGAGAGCAAAGGAGGGGCAAGAAATTACTATCCATGATTAAGTAGAGACCCAAAATAAAATACCAGAGAAAGAATAAGTGTTTGAGGGAATAAACAGAGCACAGAATTGCACAAGTGAGAGGAGTAGATATGTATGGATTTATATAAGGGGGGGGTTTAAGGTGCCTAATTAATTATTTTTTTGATTTATTTATCACAGCATTTTTGTTTGCCACCTAAAAACATGACCATCTTTAATAAATGTTACATGCACATCCTCTCCATTGCTGTATGCACTTCCTGATATTATATGCAGAAATTTACTAGAATTGAAGATTCACCTTTTATTAAAAAAAAAATTTTGACCGGTATTTCTTGATTTTACTCTTTTAATCTTTAAAGCTTTCTGCCTATCTTGAGTATGAATATTTTAAGGGAAAAGAAAAATCAGTAAAAGTATACAATCAATTAAAAGCCCAGGACATATCTTGTATATAATTTTGCTTATATGAAAGAAGCAAAACAATTATTTTAAAAATGATTAATTATGCAAATATGTAAACAGACAATTCATTTCATCTCAACAAAATCGATCCCTTAAATTTTCAATACACAAAACTTATATGTATATTTACATCAAAATTTTACTTATATGATGCTACATGGGTACACAAAATTTTACATCACTTCATTTTTACTTATCTACATCAAGTATTAATAAAAAAATGACATATTATATTTTGAAAATTGACTTTCTATCCAAATGAAATTAAAACTTTAAACTTTAAAAACACATCCTTATATTTATAAAACGTTTTATAAAAAAAATAGGAATGAAAAAGCATACATATTTGATCCCTTTCCCGAAGAAAAATATATAAACTTGTATAGATGTTGGAAAGGATCAAATATGTATGCTTTTCATGCCTATTTTTTTTTCTATACAAAATGATTAATTTTATATACAAAATCTTGTGCATTTTCTATACAATTTTCAAAACTCCAAAAAAAATACTTTAAAAACTCTAAAAATAGAAAACTTTGGTATGCAACTAGGTTTCAATATTAAGATTACAGTGTACAATTTGGATTGGTCATTCGATGTTGGAATGTACAATTATTTACAATGAATTTATGATGAACAATACAACATTGTAGTTCTGCTGGTCTGTGACAAATGGAGAGGGGTGCAGCTGCCCTCAATAAAGGAACTCAACTGCCAGCTGCTTAATAAGTAAGAACTAACTAATAACAGTACTGCAGTGGAGTACTGGACTACTATGGGTTACTTACTTACTTGGCACCGTACATCAAGATGACGTCGACGTTTTCCGATACACTTGTACGGTTGCCTCATTCATGCACCACTCAACTTCCTTAATTTGAGGAGCTCATGTTTTGTGGCATCCTTTGTTACTAGTTATTATTACGTAGTGTGTTTGGATGGTTCAAGATTTAGTGCAAGAAGAGGAGTCTGCTGTTAGTCTCAAAGAAAAACAGGATCCTGTTATTTTATTGTGGGCCGTTAGATCAAAATGGATGGATCCAATCGGCTCACTTTAGATTTTAAGGGGTCTTTTTCAACTAGATCTGATCCGTTGATTTTGATCCAATGGTCCACAATAGAATAACAGGGTCCTGTTTTTCTTTTTGGAATAACAGCCGATTTGAATTCCAAGAAGAGGAGTACAATTTGGATTAGTACTTGTGAGTAGTATAAGATTAGTGATATCTTGAAAAGTGTGAGAGTAGTTTTAGAATAGTGATGGTAAAAATAAATAAAATGATTATTATTTTTTTGATTTGACAAGAATATAACGAAGAAACGTGAGAACCGGGAATGAATAGCAAAATGAGGTGGGAGTGGGACTTGTTTTAATAATTTCTTTCTCATACACTTTTTGGCTAACTTGCTAAACCAACTATTGTATTGGTTAGCAGAGTAGTACTAATTTACTGCTACTCATGAATACTGATTCATATTTGGAGTGCATCTAACCTGAAGTAGGGACGTCGCTACTCTATGAGTAGTGCTATTTTTATTTGATCCAAACACACCCATCATAAATGCTTTATAGCTAGCTAACTAGCTAAGCCTTTCGGCCTTCATAAATTTTCATTGAAATTGTGGCCTTCATAAATTTTCATTGAAATTGTGGGTATTTTTGAGCGAAAACATCATGTATCCACTAAATAGTTGTTTATATGTCTATAGAGTACAAATTTTATGATAATTACATCCAATTTTATAGCAGTTACACCCAATTTATAACTTCTATGCTCTATAAGCAGTCCATGTACGTATACGCAAGGTAGCACTCATTTTCGAGTGTTTGGGATTGTTGCATTTCATTCATCTATCCTATTGTAACGAAGTTATGTATCGATTGTTTCCATCTATTAAAATAATTCTTAATTCTGTATTAGTTATGTTCTTATATACTTGTTGTTTGTGGTTTCTATATTAGTGTTGAGGCTCTAGCTAGCAGTTAGGTTTATTATGCATTTAGCTTCCTTTGGTTAATATTGAACAATGATACTATGCCATAAACTTTGCTTCCACAACCCTGTGATGAGGTGGCATGTGGGTCGGAGGTACATTTTTATAAAATTTTTTAAGGTCATTTTGTAAATATTTTTCAAGGTAGGATAATTTTGTAAATTTTCTTAAAAATTAAGTATTAGTTCTATAAAATTTTCTGAAAAATAGAATATTTTTGTAAATTGTTGCCAGCTCATCATATGGTTTGGGGGGGTGGATGTGAGGGGAAATATATATTTTCCTTGGTTATTTTAGTTAGAATAGTGTTATGGTTACATATGAACTCTATTGACTTTTGTACTAGCTGTTTAGTGCAATTGGGTTAGAGATAATCTTTGTAAATTTTTAATTCTATTTCAACGAAACAGGTGGAGATTATTCACATTTTTCAAAAAAAAAAAAATGTTAAGTCACAAGTTACAATCATTAGAAAATGTGCAAAGTTTTAATAAGCTACCAAACGATATTGAAATTGATATGAAACACTTTTTAGTCTATAAGTAAAAAAAAAAAAAAAAGATATAAACTTATTTCTATTTATACAACCTTTTATTTTTTTAAAAAATATCAATGGTTCTATTATCAAAATTTTCAAAGATAAATGGTACACCAATAGATTATTCACTTGTATAGAAAATCTGAATTGGGAAAAACATCCCATTAAATGGCAGTATGGCATGTGTGTCTTTGTTCTGCACACAACACATACGAGAAATTGAGAAAATTTGAGAAGCCTCTTTAACTAAAGTCATCCTAAAAGAAAAGTCGATCCGAATCTGACATAAATTGATGTGCATGTGTGCCGGATCTCAGATGTGAATATGTGATAAGTCGGTCGTATATATATCCGGTTAAGAAGTTCATATTTAATGCCATATTTTTTTATGTCATTTATAAGTTGTAAACTTTGACGAGTGAGGGTATGGTACATACAGATGGGTCGGTACTATGACTTCATATTATTACTTTCAAAGTTCATATAGAAAATCCAATCACATTGAGCGGTTTGGATCGTTCAAATTAAATTTAAAAGTGATGATATGAGGCCGTAGTACCGATCCATTTGTATTATTAATTGTACCATAACCTCACTCAACTTTGCCATATATCTTATGAAGCCTGATGGCTGATGCAACGTTCTGTTTCATTTCTTCAGTAAAATTTGAACCATTAACTAAAATCAAAGATTATGATTTACTTATTGGAGGAATAACAGTTGCACCTATTTGGTAATATTGATTGATCACCGGAGATGCTTCATTTTAACATAGAATTGCATGGGGAGGCAAATTTTGTAACTCACTGATGAGAGGATGCACAAGCATCAAGGGAATTTCTAACATCTGCTCTCTTCCCCTCTAATCTTTGGAATCTATGGAATTCCAGTAAAACAAAAATTGGAAAATGTTTTAGGGATATCGATCACAATTGATACTGTATTTATATTAAATGAGAAACTATTTAAATTAATGGTTTTAACAAACTACTTATTTTATATGTAGATTATATATATATATATAATTAATATAAATAATTTGAATACTAAATAAATTAATATGAATATATATAATTATATAAACTCATGTAACATGAAAACTAACATCGTCAGTATCAATTTTGGTATGTATATATATATGTACTTGTTTCGAAATAAATTATTTGGTGCTCGGCTATAGGGTTTAGGGTGCTCGGCTGTCCTTCCTTTGAAGTACATGTCATCCGATATGAGACAGTTGCTCAGGTTTAGAGTTTAGGGTTTAGGGTTTAGAGTGTGAACCTTCGGGACAGATATATGATTACCTCCGCATGTGGGCGCTATTCTTCGGGACAGATATTTAATTTATCTTGCAATTATGATTTGAAACACTTCAGAATTTAGATTTGTAAAACCATGTTTTATCATAATGTGTTTGATCACTCAAACTGGAAATTGAGAAATAATTTCTAACAAGTTTTCTATCCAAACATTAAAAGCTGTTCATTATTTTCATATTTACGAAAGATGTATATATATATACGTCTAAATTTTAGTTGTCGAAATTTAATTAGGTATTTTTTGATATCATATATTTCATACAGATCAAGTAATACATACAAAGATTGTTGTTTATTATTAATCAGTTATAGTTAACTAGAACAATTTATCTTTGTTTCCCTGAAAAATCATGAACTTGAAATATATATATACACTTCGTTCATATATACGTATGAATAAGAGACCGACAGTTTTGATTAATTTTAAATTCAATCTGTAGCATTGGAAGCTTCCTCTTAAAAAACTTGATCTAGTATGAAACAAACTATATTAAAAGTCAAGAATTTTAAAATATATATACTTCTTTTTATGAGTGATCAATAAAAATCAACGACTTTAATTTTAAATTATATTTGTGCTAGATATAATTGGAACCTTCCTCTTAGAAGAAAACTAGTGTGGATAAATATATATATATGTCTCCTTTACTCATTCCCATGATCATAGCAATATGGCAGCCAATGCTTTATGCACACATATATATTAATGCAATCTCCAAACAGTAAATTAATTAAATTGGATTTTGGGTAGTTGGTTGGGAGGTCTAGAATTGCTGACACTTAACTAATTTTATAGGGAAAAAAAATTGGGCCTCTTCTTAATTTAATCAGCATCTGTTTCTCCCATCTAATTTCTAATTTCTTTGTTGTTGAGAAAATTAATGATGTTGAACTGTACTTGTCAAGGGGTTTGATAGTTAGATACTAATTAAATGATATATAGTACTATGTTACTTTTGTGACCATATGTGACCTCAATTTGTATACAACCTTAATTATGCTGTCAGACTCACTCAAAAAAAAAAAAAAAAAAAAAAGGATATGCTGTCAGACTAGAGAAACATATTTGTGAATGTTAATTAATATTAATGACCTAATGTCTGTACACGTATGAATATATTAAAGTATCTTAATTTTCAATCAGATTTCATTATCATTATGTTATTTTATTTATTTATTTTAAAGAAAACAGGGACATAATTAAATTCATCCTACAAATTATATAACCACCCTCACCTCCATTTTAATTTGGGAACAGTAACATGAATACCAAAAGTGATATATACCGACTGTGTTAGTATTTATGTTATATGAGTTTATATTCATATTAATTTAATTAGTCAGCATTCAAGTTATTCATATTATATGTAATCCATCATATAAAATAAATAGCATATTTAATTACTAATGAATAGTTTCTCAATTAATATATATAAATACCAATCCAGTCGGTATCAATTTGTATCAACTTTGGTATCTTATAACAGTTTCTTTCTTTGTAACCCACAAAACCGATTAATTAGCACCACATATATAATCTAAGACTGTGTCCTATAATTAATTATAACGAACATGATTAATACTCCTGGATTAGTTATTAGTTATTAATCACACTTGAGTGTACGTATAGAATATAAATATATATATATGATGCCTGGTTGGGATCGTGACAGTGTACCTAACAATAACATTCTCAATAGTCTCTATATATACTAGAGCTATAATCCGGGCTTCGCCCCGGATAAAAAATTGTTTCAAAATACTAATTGAAAACAGAATATCTTAAATTCTAAAAAGATTAAGTTTATAGTATTTGACAAAACATAAAATTATGCATTAATTCAACCATCATAATACATGAAATTCTTACCTTCAAAGGCAGGGAAGCATCATCTTTGACGTTTGTGCAATTTAGAGGTTATATCCATCTGCAACTTAAGAAAGAACAAAAGAAATATATTAGCAATTGAAATATACATACAACTACAGGTCCTTGTATGACTTGATTCATTTGAATCTAGTAGAAGATTGTATTAACATGTAGAACCTGCAAAAAGCAGAAAGGATATTAGCTTCTATTATACAGAGACAGAAGACTTCTTTATATCAATTGAATGAGAGCTAATTCTCATAAAAAAAGAGAGAGAGAGAGAGAGAGAGCTAAATTAAGAGATACAGAACTTTCCATAT
Organism: Cyperus esculentus; assembly: GCA_030179965.1. Classification (NCBI taxonomy): domain Eukaryota; kingdom Viridiplantae; phylum Streptophyta; class Magnoliopsida; order Poales; family Cyperaceae; genus Cyperus; species Cyperus esculentus. The sequence goes on along the minus strand of JASGLE010000025.1, from coordinate 1,114,715 downwards.
TCTTTCATCAAAAAAAGAAAATATAACTTTCAATTTTTTCGGACATGGTGATCTTAATTATAGATGGCCTCAACTATATTAATTACAGGAAAATGAGAAGATGCAAACGGGTAATGTATCAATGCGTAGAATAATAAACGATTCACATTCTTAAATTTTACAGTGTTTTGGCAGAAGCTTTTTTATCTTAAGAAGAAAAATTTGCTGAGTTGGCTTGCTGAGGGGCAAGAAAACCTACCCCTCTTTCTGGGGTATCAATACGTACACTATATATATATATGCTTCATGATGGTACAGATTAATTAACGGATAGGAACAACGTTAATTATTTTTAATTAATTCTATACATATAGATAATTATTATATTCTCATGAAAAATATAAAATTTGTTAGTTTAAGAGAGTAAGAATAAAAAGTTAGAAAATTAATGTACATAGTATTTATATACCAACTAGAAAATCAATTAATTTGATGCATGTTGTTTCCTAACAACAGTTACGTTAATTAATTAATTAATTAAAACAACAGTTTTAGTTACGTACGTACCCTCCAACTGCTTGTGTGCACAGCTATAAAACTAATTAAAAGGGCCGATGATGAACTCATAACCAACAAAAATTAAAACAGTTACGTTACTCAAGTAAAATGTACTTATAATTAGCAAGTCGTTAATTCTGAAAATGCGTTTTATTACATCTGTACTTAATCCAAATAAACTTGCAACTCAAATCCTGATACGGCACGTACCTGTGTATAAGTAACTGTATTAAATATTAAATATTAATGACGAGAAAAGACAATATTCCATGTATAAGCAAACACTGTTTTCATATCAAGTGAGTGTATTAAGTACTTAGGCGTTGGTGGTTGTTTGGTAGGGGTAAATTAAATAACTAACTGATAATTCAAGAAGGTTTAATTTGTGCATGGTGTGGCTCTTCAAGTAATCAAGTTCAAGGTGCTTTCTCTGTGATCAAATCTGTAACTTTTGTTGCTTTTAAAAGATTGTTTGAAGTTCCCCTTTTGTTTAATTCGTGTGCAGTGTGCTCATGTTCAATGCTCCTACTGTTCAAAATGAGTAATACCTAGTTAGCGTTCATAGATAAGCTGTTCAAAATGTCTATATATTATATTTTAAGATGTATCTGTTACATTCTTTGTACGACTATGGATGTACGGATGACTTTTCAATGGACGCAAATTGTTTCTCTTCAGAATCGATTGAAAAAAAAAAGTAAGAACCCTTGAAATAAATCTACTTTATGAGAACACAGCACAGGATTTATTGGGCCTATTTTGTACAACCCATTTTATTTGTGACAATTAATTAGCCCATATAAAAGCCCATAATACCAAAGTTCATTGCATTTTTAAGGTGAGGGGATCTGAGCCCACTTCCAACAGTACTCATATAAAGTTAATTAGGCCTTTTCCTACCTCCCTTGCACACCTTCAAGCTTTGTATAATTATCTACCAGAAATTAATTTGTTTCATCAAATTATGCCACAATTATAAGGACCAAATTAATTAAGGGAAGTAAATTTGAAGGAAGATAAATTTCAAAATACTTTATGTTTGGTATTTGACGGTAGTAAAATGAGGTGATGAAGCAAAGGGATGGAAGTAGTAAAAAAAAATAATTTCTTTTCTTTATTATGAGGAAACAAAAGATTGAATATTTGGTGTCATGAATTACTTTTGTTGGGTGGTTTTGAAGCGTCTTGAAAGCATTTAAATCATCAATACTAAGCTTTTCTCTTGCTTTATTTTTTGTTGGGTTGATTCAAAGTTATCTTTGTAATTATATATAGAAAGGCTTTTTTCTGTTTAAGTACCAATTTTACATTAATATCATAGTTAGGAGTGGCAAAAAAAACTCGTGGCTCGGGCTAGACTCGTTATTGGCTTGGCCGTTAAGCTCGTTAAGCTAATGAGCCGAGCTTGAGCTTGGCATGGCTCGGCTCGTTAAACTCGTTTGGCTCGATAAACTATTACGAATTGCAATTTGTACTGCTCTTATCGTAAATTATTAATATATTATACAACATATGGTCAAATATATATGAAATTGTTATGTAAAATGTGTATGAACATATATTTATTAGTCATTTTATATTAATTTTTATATAAATTTTGATATAACATACTTAAAATATTTAGTATGCAATGTATTAGTTGTAGAATGCATGTTATTAAATATTTTTTTATGCATGAAAAAATGCTTAGTATGCAAGTTGTTTAATGTTCTTAAGCTCAACAAATTGGTTTTACGTGCATAATAAACAACTTTCGCTGCATAATAAATAAATTTACATACATAATCCAAGAATGTAGAACAAGTTTGACCGGTCAAACCATCCGTATCAACGACAGGAACTACAACGGTATCACTGTATCAGCTCCCATTAAAATATTAAATCATCCCCAACTTCAGAAGATCCGATATATTATATTATGTTCATTAATGTTGTCAATAATATTGTCTACAGAAAGTCAGGAACGTGGCGGCGTACACGAACTGAAATGCTAATCTGTGGAGGGACAAGCAAATACTGTTTCCATATCAAGTGACTGTATTAAGTAAGTATCAAGAAGGCGTTGGCGGTTGTTTGGTAGGGGTAAATAACTAGCTAACTGATAATTAAAGAGGGTTTGTGCTGGGTGTGGTTCTTCGAGTCCGTATCCGCTGAGATCCGATTCTGATCTCAGGTTCCTGAGATCGTGATCGGATGGATGCAATTTTTAGGGGGATTTTTTAGATTAATCTCACTCTTTAAAAGGAGGATTGCAGGGGGATTGCTGGGTTTGGATCTCAGCTGATTCCACCGCATGGTTCTTCAAGTAATCAAGTTCAAGGTGCTTTATCTGTGATCAAATCTGTAACTTTTGTTGCTTTTAAAAGATTGTTTGAAGTTGTGTGCAGTGTGCTCATGTTAAATGCTCCTACTGTTCAAAATGAGTAATACCTAGGTAGCGTTCACAGAAAACTGTTCATAATGTACATATGTTATATTTTTTGGATGTATCTGTTATATTTTGGGGTGTATCTGTTATATTTTTTGTACGTCTATAGATGTACGGATGACTTTTCAATGGATGCAAAATGTTTCTCTTCATAATTGATTGGAAAAATTAACAATCCTTTGAAATTAAATCTGATTTATGAGAGCACAGCACAGGATTTATAGGGCCTATAATTTTGTACAACCCATTTTATTTGTCCCAATTAATTGGCCCATAGAAAAGGCCCAGTATATTTTGTCCATTGCATTCTAAAGGTGAGGGGATCTGAGCCTGCTTCCAACAGTACTCAATAGTTATATAGGCCTTTTCCTACCTCCCTTGCACACCTTCAAGCTTTGTATAATTATCTACCAGAAGTTAATTTGTTTCATCAAATTATGCCACAATTATAAGGACCAAATTAATTAAGGGACCAAATTATATTTGGTATTTGATGGTAGTAAAATGAGGTGATGAAGCAAAGGGATGGAAGTAGTCAAAAGATTAATTTATTTTCTTTGTTTTGAGAAAAAACAAAAGATTGAATATTTGGTGTCTTAAAATAATTGTGTTGGGTGGTGTGTAAAAACGTCTTAAAAGCATTTAAATCATCAATACTACGCTTTTTTTTGCTTTATTTTAGTTGGCTTTGTGTTATATAAAGGCTTTTTTCCTGTTTGAGTACCAATTTTACCTTTAATTTTATAGTGAAGCACCAATTTTACATTAATATCATAGTGAAGTACCAATTTTGCATCAACAAATCATTTGTCAGTAAGAACTAAAGCACTTGAAGGAAAATTGTTAGTTCTTTATAACAATGCAATACATGCCTATATATATAATAGTAAAGAAGTCACGTCTTGCTTTGGACTGAAATTATTATATCTTATAATAAAGGGCCGAAAGCTCATCCTTGTGAAGAAACTAATATGGGTCTTAAATTTTAATAGACCGAAACATTAATGCACGTCAACGGTGGTGATCAATCAAAGTAAACAATTAACGACTGAGATTTCTTATTTGGGGAAGATAGAACTTTCATGTCAAAAAATCTAATCTCCTTTTATCAGGAGTAAGGATATGCTCATTTGTCAGTACCCAATTGCATGCTTTATTAATATTCCATGAAATAATCTCCAGAACAAGCATTTTCTTTGGTTGGAAATTCTGGAAAAGCAAACTAAGCAGTAAACTGAACAGGAAGGAATATTCCCACATGATGGTTTCAGACTTTGGTGTGGAGCCATGGTCTACCAGATTCACTGCTGTCCACTCAAATTGTAAAAAGGGAATTAAAGAGCAAAAGAAAGAAAGAAATTTCCAAAAAGGACCAGAACCATGGTTTGTCCCAGAGGAAAAAAGGAGCAGGGGCAATGAGGCATGCTCATATATATATTGCCCTCCAAGGAATTTGGGAAACTGCAGTTAACCAACCACTTAATTCCAAGCCAATTATCAGGCCACTCACTTGTGCTGTGCCAGGAGAGAAACATCTTGCGTCCGTTGAGAATGCATCCATACGTTCACAGACACACTCAGAATATAACAAAATACATCCGATTTTGTAACAAATAAATTATGTTTTTGTAACCTATGGACGCTAGCTATGGACAGATATTCTATGGACGCAGGGTATTACTCGTGCCAGAAGGTATCAGCTGTTTCATCAGTGAATGGCACTTAATTAATTGCATGCCATCACATCATGTGTCAGTACTGAAATGAAATATCTTTTGTGGAGTGCATGAACACATGATACACTGGTACCAGTACCAGCTCTACAACTAGTGATTTTTTTAACAGAATCTATGGTAGTAAAAGGGGGGAAATTTTCACGGATACCTAAACTATTGATCTTATATATTTCTACCACTGCCTAAACAATCAAGTTATTTTCACCAATACCCAAATTTAAGGGCGTGAGTTCAACTTGCGCCGTATAACTTCTTCATGTGCTATCTAACAGCCAAGTTACGCAGGCAATAGATAGAGGGTGGGCAGGTTGATATGAGTCTATGCGCCCTTTGATTTGGGCATCTACGAAATTGACTTAACTGCTTAGGCATTGGTGCAGTTAAGATAAAAAGTCTGGACATCTGTAGTAAAGCTAACAGATGGTATTGGTATCTGATCATGTGCAAGGTAAAGCAAAAGCAATTGACAACTTTTTTCTGTCATGTGGGGAGAGGAAGGAGAGCCCCTGAATCCTGATTCAACTCTTCCCCTCCACAACTTTTTATGCCCAATGGGGCCTCAGAGGGGGATTTCATTGCCTGGTTTGTTTCTGGTAACAAATCTCCACTCACATTGTACAAAGAAAGCAAAATTGAATGCACTCATGTTCAACTACTGTCTGTCACTATTTCATCCATCCATTTACAGCATGACACAAAAAATTTAATAGAATAACTATCCATTTACATATGAGAAACATCTTGCATCCACTGAATAACTGTCCATACGTACGTCCATAGACATACAAAAAATTTAACAGATATATCCCGAAATGTAACAGATACATTCCGAAATGTAACATACGGACGCTGGGTATTACTCCATACATATTCATTCATCATTAGCTCTAACTTAAACATACATGGTTCCTCTGAGTTTCAATTTAGGTCAACTTTCCTAATTCCTGGCCCCCACGTGTTGGACATTAAGCTGTCGGAATTCAACAGACCAAATATAGCAATAATGAGCCACAAATGACAACAAACCAATGATAAGAGGCAATCAGCTGCAATGCACTAATTGAATTTTCAATGTACTAATTTTTCAATAAAATTTTCAGTTTATCTCAGTTGGCTTGAATAAAGTGTGAATGTAAGGATGACTGAAACCAAGTAATATAAAGCATAGATAATTCTCTAAAAAAATACTACAAAATAATTCAATGGTATTTAAATTATGAAAAATAAAAACTAAAACTAAAACTAATACAGGTGAGCACATTATGCAAATCCTAATAAGGACGACAACCATCTGATGAAGGTATAATTTCTGAAAATGTATATATCCAACAGTATTACTGAATTAAGCCGACAATTGTATTGCTTAAAGGCATGCTTTTCATCACATATCATCCTGCTAGAGAGATCAGAACCATATGATAGGAATAATTCCTGGAAATGTAGCGGACAATACTAAAGCCGACGGTTCGATGGCCTAAGAGATTCGTCTTTCAGCGTATCATACCGATCCCAGTAAGGTCCATAACGATACAATAAAGTAAAACTTCTGAAAATGTATCCAACAGTGTTAAAGCATGCATTTCCATTGCTCAAATCATTTCACTCATTTACAACAAAAAGGAGCAAATGCTGATAGGATCTCTCTTTACCAGTATAGCATCTAGTGCAGTGAAAGGGTATCAAAAGAAGACTATGGTAAAAAAGACTTGTGCAAAGTTTCATTTCGATGATTTGACACCATGCCGGGGCAGTTAGTGGAACAACTGTCCCATGATCGGTCGATGCAGGATATTCTTCTTCTGCTGGCATATATTATTGAAACAGTTCTCAGGAAATATATAGTATGATTCTTTTTACCTTCCGATTTCGATCGTGGGGCCATCGATAAGAACGTATCCGGATCAATCAAAACATCTACTTTGCCATCGATCGATCTGATTGCCAGGTCCTGTTACGTTGGCCATTGATAGAACACATGGAGTTTACCAGAGGTGGCCCCAAGAATCCACTTTTTCTGAGATATCTGATTCCACTTAGATTCTACCAGTTGCTTTTGAGCATGTGTCTTCTGTAATATTGACTGAACAATAACTAGAGTTAAGCAGCATTTATCACTTTATGATCAGTTTTCAAGTTCCTCATCATAATTATAATTCATTGTCATATAATTCTGAGATACTGACATGTTACAAACTTGATACATATTTCAGATTAATTGCAGAAAAATCTCAAGGAAACAATAAAGATTGTAAAATGGTACCACATAAATGGTCACAAATTATGACTTCAATACACAAGCAATTATGAGAAAAGTATCTGTGGATTCTGGATTCTGGAATCTATCTTCCACTGTGCAAATAGTCAGAAGAAGAAAGAGATGCAATGCAACTATCACAAACAACTTGTGACTGCTTGGCACATCATGCCTACCATGTATAGTGACATCAAATCTTGTGATTTTCCATGGCACTCATCCTGGGTGACATCAAAACATCTGCTTTCTATGACATGTTTTCTAATTCTTTTATTTGTGATTCTCTGTATAAAGAGCAGAACTATTGTGAAGACGCAAGTATTTCAGAGTGAAATGCTAATTAACGGCTCAAATTATATTTTGCCATGTCCGAAATTTTGATTTATAGTTCCCATCAAATTTGTTATATAAAAATACAAAAAGTACTCGGGCATACAAACAATATTACTACTTGAAATGATTGGCTGATATATAGTCATACTGTTTTGATCTGATGCATTGTTTCAAAAAAAAATATTATTATGATTATGATGCAGTATAGAGGGAAAAAATTATGAAATTGTTAGGTAGGGAAAAAATAGGTCCCCTGAAAGTGCTCTTACCAGTATCAGGATATTTTTCATGAATAACAGCTCTACTTCAAGTTTATTGATTATGAGATTCGGTTGCTTTTATCTGTCTCAGAAAGAAAAAGGCGCCACTGACCGGAGCATGCTCATATTATACATTGAAAATTAATTTAGTTTGAAGTTTCACAAATAAGGAAAATAGAAATAATTTCTTTATCATGAACAACCTTAGTAAGGAAAAAAGGTAGCTGTGTTATCATAAATTCATAATTACAGAATAAGAGGAGACAAAGAAATGTCAATGCTATTCTGTGTTTGGCCTGAAGTTGATTCTGCTCTTGTCACTGAACAAATTAATAAGGAATCAATTATTCATGCTGTTTTCAGTTAACAGAATAATATGGCGACATGCTATTTTGGTGATTAAATTGAGGCAAAACAAACAGAAATTAATTCACTGATACAAAAGGAGACTTGGTATAAAATCAATATAGTTTATTCACATCTAATATTAGATCCTAGCCAAAATTCATAATACAATACCATATTACAGCATATCAGAAACACATGACCTATACAACAACTGCTTTAATTTGTGTCATTTTCCTCGTTGGTTAATTAGTCAAAGCCAATGATAAAACAAAAAAATAAAAAAAAATTGTCAAAATCACAAAACCATCTATTTTATGAGTTAATTATACCCCACATCTTTTCTCCTAATATAATGCAAGTTATATAGTTAATATGTCATTCATGCATAGTTAAAATTAAGGAAAAAGCTCCATTAGTTATATCGATACGCCTCTTCTCTCCTCCAACATATTTCTATGTCGTGTGCGATCCGTGTAGCATCCATGGAGGCACCCATTAACCCCCTTCTGGTAAACCCAACAGCATAAAGCCCCCTTTCACCTTTCCATCCATTTGGAAATGGTTTCCTTGGTAAACCATCCTTTTCTGAGAACATCTCTGATTCCTACAATGTTAAAGTAAAAATTCATTAAAATCTTACTATGAAGCATATTTATTTGTATTATTTATTATAGATATATACAGTATAACTTTTTATTAGTATACCTTTAACCAAAAGGGTACATTGCTTTTGTAACCCGTTGCCAGAACCACGGCATCAAATTCTTCTGATTGTTGGTCCATGAACTCCACTCTTTTACCCACAAATTTCGTCACAGCCGGTTTAACCTGTTGAGTATAAAAATCCAAGTTTCAGAATCAACATAATCAAATTATATATGTCATAGTTTTCATCATATTATTTTGTAGCATATAGATCGTAAACATACCTTGATGTCGCCCGATTTGATCTTTGACAGTGTGCCGACATCAAGTACAGGAGTCTTTCCAGTCATTGATTTCAGCTCAAGAGGCCCGGTACTTGGTCTCTTGAGCCCGAACCGGGCTGTATCGCCGAGCATAAACCACGAGATAACTAGCATAAGGCGGTCGACCCAACGGATAGGCAAGAACTTTAGAAGCCACATCGAGAGCCCAAAGGTGGATTGCCCAAGCATCTCCCTAGGAAGAACATGCACCTGGCACAAAGACTATTATGTCAGTAAAATTTCTACTATTTTTCTGTTAATTCATCAGAAATTATACACATGATATCAGAACAAATACATGTCATAATCCAAATAAAAAAAGGTATCAATTCTCATATACTATCAGTTATATCCAGCATAATTAAGCTTGTCGTCAATCGACATCAGCTGTTAAAAAAAAAAAAATTACCTACTTGTTCTTGCCGAAAGCTAATCGCTAATGCGGTAATTAATAGATTAATCACTAAAGTAAAAATTTGAAATGTTATCCATTACTAAATAAAAAAACTTGCTGATTCCTGAAAACTATCAGCTTTACAACCATTTGCCAAGCCTAGCTATGATCTCTATCTACTTTCATCAGGAAAACTTTTACAACCTTTTGTTCTGCCTCTACCAACTGTACTCCTAACTGGGAATGTGTTAGGGGCTTAAAACTTTTACATGTGGGCTGATGATTGGCAGAAAGATTGGTTCTTTCAAGCAGGCACATAAAAAAAATTAGGCCCAAAATAAATAAATGCCCCAACTAAGCCAGCTTTTTGCATGTTAATATAGGCCATTAATTACTTTCTGCGGCGGCAGCAGCTAATTCTATCTTTATTTATATATATATATATATGGAGCAAAGCCTAATTATTCTCCTATATCCTCTCATCATTTTATAATCATGCTTTGCATATAAGCTTTGAATAAGGGTGGCAAAAGTGTGCAATATCTTAAGCCAAAGCTAGGTTCCTATGGAACTTCATGTGTACATTAATTTAATTTGTGACATGACAGACTGTGCCTCAATTGTGGTGCCTGGGTCCCATGGTTGGTCTTGTATATTTGTATATTTCCAATCAGAGTATATATAGAATTAGAACTGAACTGCGCTGTAGACATTTAAATTTGACTGACCTGACTCTCATCTTTATTTCAAAAAAATAATAATAATAAATTTAGAACTGCAGTGAGTGATCTTTTTGCACTGGCTTTAGAGAAAACTAATTAATTAATGCCACAAATGATGTACTAGCTAGTTGAGCTAATACTAATAGGAAGCAAACTTTGTATTGTATTGTATTGACTTGATCATGGAATATCAAATTTGGTTCAATGCTAACCAAGCAATTGTACTGATGAAAAGCTTTTTTTTTTTGTGTGTGTACAGGAATAGACATGATCAGTTCAGTAGTATTATAAACATTCTTTACTAAAGATTTGTACTTTCTCTATCTATCCCCTACTCAGTCAGAATCTTTCTTTCCTGGCGTGAATGTTGTTTGGTCATTAAATTTAGGTGATCATTAATTTGGGTTTTATATAATTAATATGTTCCTAATTAAGCTAGCTAGAAATGCATGCAAAAAATATATATAAAGTTATAAACCCTAGCTAGTACTAGTAGTTAGTCACTCTATCTGTGGCTTTCGGTGTAGGCCACTAAAGGCTGGTCAATAGGCTCTCATTGCCCATCTAAAAGTAGCAACCTCACACCATGCACCTATGTTCAAAAGGCTGATATACTAACACTAAATTAAGCATGACTAATCACTACTTAATTATAAGTATTATATATATCATGAGTAATACCTAGCGTCCATGTATAGAAAAGTCATTCATAGCGTTCATAAATTACATTTCAGGATAAATTTGTTACGTTTCGAAATTGTATCTGTTACATTTTTTTGTACATTTATGGACGTATGGACGGTTTTTTAATGGACGGAAGATGTTTCTCATGTAGAAGTAAATTATGATCACAAGCTGAATTAAAGTTTGTGAGAAATTCAATGTACCGTGTCTCTGACGACGATATGCGGCTTCGCATTGTGGTTGCACAGGTCTAAGCAGACCTCCATTCCGGAGTTCCCGCATCCGACAACGAGCACGCGTTTCCCCTCGAACTGTTGACCGCTCTTGTACATACTCGTATGAACCACCGGGCCCGAAAATTCCGTCAGCCCGTCGATCTCTGGCATCACTATCTCTGCATTCTCGCCTGACGCCACGATTAACCACCGACATACGTATTCTACTTCCTCATTCTTAGGGCCGGTTGTGTGTACTCTCCAGAGACCTACGGTCGTGTCGTGCTCTGCGCTGATCACGGTTCGGTTGAACAAAGGGTTTATGCCGAACTTCTTTGTGTAGTCCTCGAGATACTGAACAAACTGTTTTTTCGACGGGTAGGGCGGGAAGTCGAACGGAAAGGGCATGAGAGGGAGCTCGCAGAATTTCTTTGGGAGATGGAGACTAAGCCTATCGTACGTCCTGTGCTGCCATAGCGACGCTATACAATCCGACCGCTCTAAAATCAAGCTAGGGATGCCCTTTTCTTTCAAACACGCTGCCACCGCCAGACCCGACGGCCCTGCTCCTACCACAACCGGCCCCGGCACTGCCACGCACCGTCGTCGCTCGTTGTCGCTCGTAATTTCTTGGCGGCGGTACTCTTTCGAGAATAGCGGGTCGTGGATCCTCTTGCCTTCGATCTCTGCACTCCAACTATCCATGGCTTGTTGCATGTCAACAGGTATTATGCAAGTACAAATATTGTTACAAATTAATGTTGTGAGTAGAGATTAACAGGGTGTTACACAGAAAGAGTGACAGAGAGAGATATGTGGAGGAAATAAGTAATAACACAGTGATAGAGAGAGCTAAGAGGGGTTGCTACTTGGTAGTACCTTTTATAGTGAGTGAGTGCCTTATGCTGATACAACCGTGTATGTATGTATGTAAATATATATTGCCAAGAAACCCAAATTAATGGTTTTAAATTAATCAATTAAAAGCTAGCTGCTTTTTAAAAAAATGAGAAACAGGTAGAGCCACCCTATATATATAGTAGGACAACCATGCATCTACTTCTTCTCACAGTTCTGACACACCACATTCACCTATGTGCTTATATAGCACAGTTACATAAATGTTTACTGGAAACTGTTGTGTATTTGCTCACTGGAAAATTATATCTATTCATTGGAAATATATAAATATTTACTGAAAAATGATATTTGTTAATTGAAAATACAGTGGACCGGTGGATAAGTAAAAATGGTTGACGCTACCCAGCTACTACTCTTAAAAAATTTAGTTCAGAGCTGGTAATTATATATATTACAATTAATTAAGGTACATCCAGTAAGCAAGGTTTAATGAGAATCTTATATAGATCGGTACATTAATATATGCTACGTGGCAGTGTTATGTATAAAGATGATAATTAACTGGTAATTAACTGAGGAACGTTAATAAAGCTTTAGTTATATTAGTAAGTAAAGATGTGTAACACACAGAATATATACATATATAGGAATTAATGACGAAAAAGTGACACAAGTTATAAAATATATATATATATGACATAAGTACAGTACAGAAAAAACAAACATTATTATCAAATTTTAATGCTATCTATAAGGCATCTTAATAAGTAATTATTATGCAAGATATATATTTAGGTTGAGATGGGGACATTTGCATTCTGAAATTGTGCTTTAAAATGTAAAATTTTTCTTTGGCCAGAGAGGAAAGCACACTCCTTATGGTAAAGAAGTGAATTGCAAGCTCTACCAAAGAATATTCCAATGTAATGTGTACAAGATTAATTATCTTAGAAAGAATATATTTTTTTTTTTTTGCAATTACAGAAATCCTAGGATGGAGAGATCATATATATTATTGCAACAAATTTTAAGCTAATATTAATTAAAAGGATAATTCTGCTATGGGTCAGATGAAATATGCCGTTCATTTTTTTGAATCGGATGGTTACGATATGTCTTTTAGATATAATTAAAGATAAATATCAGATAATTAAGAACCGCTCGATTCAAAATGAAAAATGTTGCTTAGCCGATCCACAGCAGAACAACTCTAATTAAAAACATAGTTCATTCATTCCTTGCACCTTTCTTGACCAACATAATAAAGTAGTATTAATTTGCAATATAAAGGATGAAATTAAAGGAGCCGTATATTCAATAGACAATAACTTTTATTATAAATTATAATAAAATTAGCGCGTATAATTAATTCAATAAATAAACTTCTTATCAGAAAAAAAAAAAGTTCAATAAATAAACAGTGAATATTTATGTTGGCCACCGTCATTGGTGACAATTGGACTGGTCGGATCGCATTTCAAATTAAATATATGTTTGGGTACGATTGTGTCTCTCTGTTTTTTTTTGTCTTTCATATTACATATATATAATATATGATCATGTTCATATATTTATTTATATCATTTCTAATCTCAATTTTATTCAGTCTGAAGCTCTGGGGATGATTTAATATCATGTTATTTAATTTAGAATGGGTCTGAATATGTTGTTTTTCTTTTAGAAAAAAGGGTCTGCTTTTCTTGATCATACGGTCAAGATTGATTCGGTGCTACAATCTTTACGTACTTGGTGAATCTTAACCGTCTGATTGGGAAAAGCAGACCCTGATCTTGTTCCATTTAGAATTGAAGGATTTTGAGGGTGACAGACTAGGAATTCAATTAATTTCATTATTTGAAGAAGCACAAACAGTATTAATTTCATTAGCAGAGTCTCACTCACTGATCTTCCTTAATTAACTATGTGCATGTTACTAAAAAAATAGAGTAATAGCTAGCTGCCACTCTTTTTACTTAACTACCGGTCCACTGTATTTTCAATAAACAAATATCATTTTTCAGTGAACATTTATATATTTCCAATTAAAAGATATCATTTTTGTAGTGAACATTTATATAACTATGCTAAGCACATGAGTGCATCTGGTGTGTCAGATTGTGAAAAAAAAAAAAAATGTGTTTCACTCTTTGAGATATAAATTTCATACACTTATGTAAAATTCAATTTTTAACATTATATATATAACCATTGTCATGTGATCCTTCCTATTATTAATTATATATGTAAATGCATGCTTGTGTTGACTAGTGCAATATATATCTAGACACACGTATTCATATATTTATTAATTTATTTCTTCTACATTCATTACTCGTCACCACCACTCATGAATTAATTAACGTCTGAACACGTTTTCATAGGGAGTCCGTATATATCTGCTGTTATTCTAAGGGAATAATAACAGGACATGTTATTCCAATCCGGACCGTTAGATCAGAACAGACGCACTGATCAGCCTATTTAATTAGATGAAAGGAGAGTTTTGTATTAATCGCATCCGTTTATTCTGATCCGACGGCATATATGAGGATAATATGATTATGTTATCCAAATTAGGATAATAGGAGATATTTATAAAGCGGGGAGGCCCTGCTTTATTACTGATATTCATTTTATATGTTCTGTTATGTTAATGCCTTTTTCTATAAGCGCGGGCGGTTTTATTATATATTGATGTTCATATTAATTAATATATATTTAGTATTATGTAAATGTGTTTTTAGTTTCTACAAGAGATCTATGACTGCTTTTTTGATGTTGATTTTATTTATGGCATTGAGTAATTAAGTAAATATTTATATTAGACAGCGAAGCGCAGTCTGGTAGTTTACTGGTGTGGATATTAATTAATGCATGTGTGTGTATATAAGAATTTGAATATGGAGTCAAATATTATTTATAAGGGTCCATATATATATATAGAGTCCGGCTACGGTGCTTCCGGCAGCATTTCAAGCAAATGCTGCCAAGTCCCAGAGCCGTCGGATTTGATTTTAGATGCGTGCAGATCGTGATTGAAAATGCGGAACGGAACTCGTTAACGGAGCGCGTCACCGTAATAACATATTTGGAAAAAAAAAATAATAAACTGAGATTATTCCCCGTCTCCTCTCTCCACCGCTCTTCTCCTCCTTTCCAAAAGTTCCTCTCTTCCTCTTTTGCCACCTGCTCCACTCACCCCAACCGCCGACCTTCCTCGTCGCCACAGATCTGAAGACTACCGAAGTCCTTCTTGCTGTAGGGGCCGCACGCCTTCCTTCTCATCACCGCAGATCTGAAGGTCCCCTGTGCTCGCTTCCTCGTCGTCGCACCTCTTTCCCCTCCCTTGCCGTTGCATCGCCTTCCTCCCCACGCGGCGCACCGTGTTCTCCCCCAGCCGCTGCACGACCAGTCCCCGAGGTAAGATATCAAAACCCTAGACATGTATTTCTGAAATTGTGAAACTGAAACGGGTTATTGGGTTTGGGTTAACCATATTAAATCGATCTTTTGAAATACAGATAGCTTATAAAATTTGAAGTACTATCTGCAACAATTTTCATATAAAATCTGAATGGCAGTATGAATTTTATTTTTTAGTTGTTCAAAAAGGATTGTGCTTAGTTGTGTTGAGATGGTCCAGATTTCTGCTTGTCACAAGCTCAAGCAATCCCTTCCCCCGGTCAGTTTCCCCATTTCTTCTTATCTAATTTATAGTTAAATTTGGGCTGTTGTAAATGGGGATTAAATTGAGTTTTAGTAGTTTTGTCTGTTGGGTTGATCTTGATGCAATAGTGCTTTAAATTGATGGTGGATTGTGATAAACAAATGGTTATATGCTGTCCCGATGAAGATGAAATACATGGACCAGAGAAGACATGGCAGTGTCTTTGGCTATGAGTCATTTTGCTTCATCTCCATTTGTGTGGATTTGATTTTAAGATGAGGCTGTGGCTTTTGGTTGGAATCATTGTTTGATGTCACCCGTGATGGCCTTATAGCTATGAGATTTGAGGGACCTTGCAATTCTGTCTATGCTCTTATTGTTTGTTTAAAACACTAATTTTTTTGTGTATGATAATTGTAAACAACATAGAAGAACATTTAGTGTTAGGTGTAAACATAAAATTAGCCGCAACCATTCAAATGTTGATTCACTGTACTTGAATTAAACCTTTTTTGGCTTAATATTTGTTGCCTTCTGCTTTTACCCTCTTTTTTATACTTGTTCATGTTTTTTATTTAATATTTATCCTTCGTCCCCTCTTTTAAGTTCTGTTTGTAAGAAAGATCTATTAGAAAAGTGCAAGTAATTTTTAGGGGCAGCCTTGAATATGAAAAACTGTCAGATGAGGTTGAACTAATGTAGAGTGTTTATTTTGGCAAATCTCAGTGTCCAGGAGATCTAAGCTGTTATGCGGAGCTGTGTTGGATTTGAGAGTTTAGAACTGGTAGCTCATTTTGGAGCAAGCAGAACCATGACGGCTAGTTGATATTTGGTTCGTTGCTGCATGTGGTCCTTAAAGAGACCATGAGAAAAACATCAAGTTCGATAATGCCCATCTAATCTTCCTTTTAGTATGGATAAAGAAGAATAATAAAATCAGCTTTGGTTCCTTTCTGTATAATTCTCTTCTTGTGTCTGAAACCAATGTAGTGGTAAGAAAATCAACTCTTCATCTTAATTAGGCTTAATTTTCTATGAATTTATTGACGACGCCCAATTCTAGTACCAGTCTGATTAATATACTAAATCTGAGCATATCTATTTCCTTTTAGGTGAGCAAGAAGATGAGCTGGCAAATGCTAGCACACTTAATGAAGATGATATTTTGGTGTTGCCTGTGATTACAAATTTGATATAATTCTTATTGACAATATGTAGGTGTTTTAGTAGTCTCTGATTCCCTTATCTATCAAGTTTTAGTAGGTGTTCTAGTGATTTTCCTTTTCCTAGGAACAAGGGTTCAGCTTGGCATGCATTGAAATTTAAAAAGTGCCAGTTCCTTGGTGGAAGATTTGATGAATTGGGGCTGTTCATGTAGAAATAAAGAAGCTTTTTTTTTTTTTCTTTTCTTTATGTAACAAGAATTGTATACTTAAATACAGTATGTTTGATTAAGATAGTAAATCTCAATGATTGTATTAAAGTTTAGACTGCTTTTAAATAAATGCCATTAGCCTTGCTTCTGAGTTAATTACGTAACGGAATTTCAGTTTTGACATACAATTATCATTTGAAATTCAATTGTGATATAATTCACTACAATGAATACAAAACAACAAAAGAAAAATACATACAATTAATTAAGCGTGAGGCAACTATGTAATGTAGCAAGAAGATGATAAAAAACACCAAACATCATATGTGGCAAAGATGTATTTTTTAATCATAATCAACACTAATTTCATCATTAAAGCAACATACCTACGTAAGTCTTGATATGTTATATCATATCCATACATATTAAATCTCCTTGCCATAACTGTACCAAAATATATCCCCATATTGCTATACCAAAATGTATCCCTATAGCTGTACCAAAATGTACCCCCGTTAGCTATACCAAAATGTACCACTGTAGCTATACCAAAATGTTTCCTATACTACTAATAACCACAACATAAAATGCATCTCCTATCTTCTTTATAAGCTCCCTGGAAGAGAAATAAAATGATATTAGAAACATATAAATTTGATGTTTGAAAGAACAAATAATTAACTTAGTAAGTTGCAAAAATAAGAATTAACTTCCCGTCAGCAATAAAATTATTTAGCCACAATGATGAAGTAACAAGTACCAAGATCTCACTAGTACTCATCATCTTCAGTGTCACTGTCAGTCTCAACATCCTCATCCTCTTCAAAGCGATATGCCTGAACCTTTTTTGCTTTTCCATCCTTTAATTTCTACATACAACAATAAATGTGATAAATCAAGCCAAAAACACACAAATTAAGTACATTTTTTATTAATAACTGAGAATTACCTTTGGGCAGGTAGCCATATTGTGACCTTCTTTTTTGTGACAATAACTACAAGTTCGCATCTTTTTAGCATTTTTAACTTCAGATGGATGCTTCAACCTCTGGGGTTTTCTCTTTCCCTTGCATTGTGAGACTGGCGGGTCTCCAAACTTCAGAGATTTTCGTGCTTCACACGGAGCATTCATGGTATCAAGATCATTATCTTCTTTCTCCAACAAAACAGACTCAAGGTTTATTCCCTGATTTATTTCAGTTACTTCATCTTTGAGTTCAACCAGACGTGTACGAGCTTTCTCAATTGCAGGACGAGACTTGACAGCCTCTTCGGCAACTTCTTGCATAAGTTGGTTTAAGGCATGAAGCATGATGGAGTCCAACTCACATCTGTTACCCTCCATTGTCTTGTTACTTACTGCTCTCTTTATGCTTGCATTAGCATCAGGGGTCCACCTTCTTAAAATGTAATGAGAAGGCAGGAATGGCTCCATTCCAACATGTCGCATCACCTCAAGAGCATGTGGACACAAAATTCCTTGGTATTCAAAACCTTTGCACTCACATTCAGCTGTACCATTTTTCTTGTCTATGACCACAATGCGTATGGGATTATACCATTCATACTTGATGTGATTTACTGCAGGACGGACCTCGTAACATTTGTCCTTCTCTACCTCATGCACACGATACCCAGATGCCTTCTTCAATTTTTCTTTAAAAAGTGAGAAAACATTTCGTGTGTACACCTTTCGTGCTTCTTCCTCAATTGGATCACAAGACCACAACTGGGCTTTCTCATTCATTGTTCTAATATCCTCATCACTTTCTTTCTCATAAGTACCTTCCACCATTTTATCAAACTTTTTGGCAAAATTGTAAAGTGAAGTGTTAGATCCCATCCAAATCTTTGTGACTGCATTCATGCTCTCGCTTCTTTGCGTAGTAGACATGCCGGCACAAAAGGCACCACGGAAGTAGGCTGGGGCCCATGTATCTCTTTTGTCATACATGAGGGTAAGGTGGGGGTTGTCTTGCATCTTGTACTTCTTAAGCATATCTTTCCAATTTTTATCAAAGTCTGCAACTGTCAAGCTAAAGTTGATGACTGCTCTCAGTTCATCTTTGAAGCCAGGAACTACCCCATAAAGAACCCCTAAGTGGTCTTTAAAATTTTTCATTATATGCCATAAACAACACCTATGGACGGTGTCAGAACCAAAAATCTTCTCAACAGCTGCCTTCATTGATGGGCATTGGTCGGTAAAAAAGGTTTTCGGCTTTTTACCACCCATTGCATCCAACCATGTTTGGAACAACCAAAAGAAGGTTGTCTTCTGCTCATCTCTAATCAATGCACAACCAAAGAATATTGAGTGTCGGTGAGGACTCACACCAAGGAAAGGTGCCATAGGCATGCTATACTGGTTGGTATTATACGTTGTATCAAATGTGATGACATCCCCCAACTCTTCATATGCCCTTCTAGATCGCCCATCTACCCAAAATATATTCTTAGCAGCATTGTCTTTATCGGGTTCTACAGCAAAGAAAAACTCGGGATCATCTTGTTGCCTTCGTATGAAGTAATCTACCATTGCATTAACATCCACCCCGACTAAACTTCTATTCTCCTTTGAAATCTGATTGTTAACATCTTTCTTACCATAATGGAGGTTTGCTTTACCACCGGCTTTTGCTGCAAGATACTCTCTGATTTGAGTAGCACCAACATTTTGCTCACTTAACAACTTAATATCTGCTCTTTCCTCAAGTGTAATAGTCTTGTGAGAACGAAGATGCCGTTTTTTTGATGGAGTATTGGCAACAAACTCGTGATTATGGTCTTTGTGGAAGCCTGTTACCTTCCAAATTCCATCTTTATGTAGTCTCACATGAAATGAAGCCTTACAACCGGTTCTTCTTTCCGGTACTGACTTTTCAGGTGTTCCTGAGTTTGGCCTCTCACCCGACTCAAATGGCTCTTCCAATTGACTTTTCTGTTGCTTGTTGAACCCTTGTTTATTACAAACAAATCTCATTGAAGTGATTGTACCTTGTGCATTCTTGTAACTGCTATTAACACGAATACTGAACCCAAGCACATATCCATATGCATTGTAGAAGTCATATGCAGCTTGTTTACTAGAGAACTCCATCCCTTCATGAGGCTCAAAACCAACATCTTTTGAAGTCTCGCTACCAATACGCTTCTCTGCTTCATCTACTGGCAGATCGAATATTTCATCCACCAACAAATTTTCAGTTCCATCTCCATCCAAAATGTCTATTTCATCAATTGCAAAATCATCCATTTCACTGCTAGCAAATCAGAGAAAACTGCATGCGAAAAGAAAAGTAATTAAAAAATGTAAACTATGAGCTGTACCAAAATGACTAATACTAAAAATCTCTTTTTGAGCTTAATTATTAACTTTGCTATCTACATTCAGACCCACTAAATTGGAGGGTATAATGAGAAAAAAAAAACTATCTGAAAAATTTATTCTGAAATACAATTACGAACTTAACAATAATTTAACTTGAAATTCATATTAGTAAGAGGAAGCAACTTAAAATAAGGTCAACCTTGTGAGTTGATAACTGACCAATACCTTTTAATTTCCATAACTGTGTGCTAATCACAAATTGAGGAATGAATACTGTCATATCTTTAATCTCCATTGACAACACAAGAGACATGAATCAGTGATGAGTTACCACTGATCACTAGGCTCATCTTTAACCTACATAGTCAGCACTCATGAACAAAAAGCACCATACCTCAGATTGAATGTGAAAGAGCACCATGAAGCACCAACAGTAGCAGAATGCTGAGCTTCATTGCGCGACAGTGAAATTTTGTAGGCGGTTGATCTGTATTTGCAAAGATCGATTTAATATGACTAATAAAACCCAAGAATTCATTCCAATTTCACAATTTTGTGCCAATTTCTTGCTTAGCCATGGCAAAATAACGATGGTTTAGGGTTTTGAAATCTTACCTCGGGGACTGGTCTGCAGCGACGGGGAAGAATGCCGTGCGCCGGCGAGGGGAGGAAGACGATGCAGCGGTTCGAATGGGGGACCTTCGTGGTGGTTCCTTTGCAAGAGAGTTCTCAGCTTGCTTCGTGGTGTTCTCTTCTCTCTCGCGGCTAGGAGGAAGAGCAAGTTCGGCCAGGAGAAGGGATGGTCCCACACTCTTCCATTCGATCCAGTAACGAGTGGAACAATGGACTAAGCAGGTGGCAAAAGAGGAAGAGAGGAACTTTTGGAAAGGAGGAGAAGAGCGGTGGAGAGAGGAGACGGGGAATAATCTCAGTTTATTATTTTTTTTTTCCAAATATGTTATTACGGTGACGCGCTCCGTTAACGAGTTCCGTTCCGCATTTTCAATCACGATCTGCACGCATCTAAAATCAAATCCGACGGCTCTGGGACTTGGCAGCATTTGCTTGAAATGCTGCCGGAAGCACCGTAGCCGGACTCTATATATATATATATATATATATATATATATATATACTAGGAAAGAGATTACGCGTTGCTTTTGGCTGAAATTGTTATTTTTTATAATAAATTTTTAAGATAATATGTAATAGGCTTTATATTGATATGGGCCTTAAATTTTAATAGGTTGAGATATTAACGTCAACGGGCATATATTAACGTAAATCAACGGTTCTGATCTATCCAAGAAAATATGATCAACGGCTCAGGTTTCTTATTTGGGGAAGATAGCCATTTCATGTCATTTTTTCCAATATGCTTATATATATATATAGCTAGACTATTATACTAACGTTAACATTTCAGACCGAAATGCTAACGGCTCAAAAATTATGTTATCGTGTCCGAAATCATGATTTATGGTGCTCAATAAATTATTTATATAAAAATATTGGAGAATACAAAAATTTTTTCATTTTTAGAGTTTTCTAAGTATTTGTTTTGCAATTACGAAAATAGCATGTACAAGTATCAATATTTTATTAATATTTATGAGCTCTTTTCTAAAATTCAAAACAAGTACTTAGAAAACTCTAAAAATGAAAAATTTTTGTATAACCCAATATTTTTATATAAAGAATTTATTGAGCATCATAAATCGTGATTTCAGACACGATAACATAAATTTTGAGCTGTTAGCATTTCGGTCTGAAATACTAACGTTAGTATAATAGTCTATCTATATATATATATAGCTCCCATGATCCATACACACTTACAAATTGAAACTTTTTACTAGTTAATTAATTAACTTGCATACTTAATTAATATTTTGCGTAATAAACAAATTATTTATGTACACAAAAAAATAATTAGTTCCTATAATAAATGTGTTATCATGCCTAATTAATGCAATTAATATTTGTCTGTGTATATATCAACGGCGGGAGCTACGACAGTGTTTGTATAGCATTAATTTCTATTTATAATTGCATACTTTCGAAACTAAATTTTGTATATCTGCTTCTATTGCTGTGTACGTATTACATATATGCTATATATGGACCGTTTATCTCCATATCATAAATCTTAATTTTCTATGCCAATTGTTCAATATGACCTGCATATGTAATTTTACTTGACAATGGGATATATCATAATTAAGTTCGAAAAAATGTTTTAAAAATAAATGAAAAAAAGTTTATTATGTCTAGTTAAACTTCTAGATTTAATGCATTCTTAACCATATTCAATTCACGTTTGTTTAATAGTATTCCAAAATCTCTTTAATTAAACTAGAGCTGTAACTCGGGTTTCGCCCCGAAATATGATAACAAATAAATAATAAAGCTTATAAATTAAAAATATTTATTTTAGAAAAATTGAACACAATTTGAAATTTTTTATGTCAATAATAATGATGATGATGATGATGCAATAATTTATAAATAATAGTACATGAATGTTGGACAACTTTAAGAGTCAAATTTTGTCTTAGACATATATATTATATCATCTTATTAAATGGGAAGAGAAAATACATACAAATCATAGATCAAAGTAGATGAAGAGATTTAAACAAAATCAATGTTTAATAATATTGATGATGTGACATAGTTGAGGTGCTTGGAGAACTTCCCCTCTTTCTAGTTTATAGATTACAAGTGTCGAAATAAGCTCAAAATTTTGATGAGCAATCAAACAATACTCAGATTGATCGAAATTTAAAATGTCAATACATATTAAAGAATACATCTATAATTTTTTTTCAATTTTTTAAGATTTTATTTATTTATTTTTCAAATATGTTAATGGGTCTATTGTTAAGAACTCAAGATTGTCAAGTCAAGATAAGTATTGCATGTGAAGGAA
The DNA here is from genome assembly GCA_030179965.1 of Cyperus esculentus. Classification (NCBI taxonomy): domain Eukaryota; kingdom Viridiplantae; phylum Streptophyta; class Magnoliopsida; order Poales; family Cyperaceae; genus Cyperus; species Cyperus esculentus. The sequence continues at coordinate 1,091,670 of JASGLE010000025.1, read as the reverse complement.
TCATTGCTATTTGATAAAATCACAATACTTTTAAGGACCAATTGCTAAATTACCAATAGAAAACTAGTAATAACTAGTGTTCACCATTTTACTTATTTACTGGTCCAGCGTATTTTCAATGAACAAATATTATTTTTTATTGAACATTAATTATATCATTTTGATTAAATATTAATACATTTTTCAGTGAACAGATTACGGTTTCCTATAAACATTTATGCAACTGTGCTAAGCACATAAACATAAGTACATATAATGTGTCTAAACTGTGAGAGAGGTAAATTGATGGCATACTTTATAGGAGTCTACTTTACATGTTTCCCTGCGTTTGGTAGCCGTAATAAAATTGATTTAAGCTCTTAAATCAATTTTAAGTCACCAAACGAAAGTGATTTAAGATGTAGTAAGTTAACGCAGCTATATAGGTGTAGTAAACTAAATTACCAACATTTCACATCTTTTACACGTAACATCAACTTTACTTCATCTATTTACTTCACTACCACCAAACACCACTAATTTAAAATGATTTAACGTTTTACTCTGCTTTAACTTAGTGCACTTACCAATTAAACGGGGTTAATGTTTTGCATAGAAAAAATAGTTATTTGTTATTCTCAACCAATCTGACACATACAACGCAAGCAGATGTCACTCACTCTAGCTAGCAGCAGATCGATCAGCAGACGAACTCAATCGACGTCACACCACAAATCCAATCCGTTGCGCTTTAATTTGGCTACATGCCTACATACATCTATGCTTATAGTTATAATATAAGTAAGATGAGAGATCCATTTACAATGGATAATTTGACAATCTTGACAATACATTTTTTTAAAAAATTATAAAAAATCATAAAAAATCTTTAAAATGAAAAATGATTTATAGATGTATTACTTGACTTATAGATTGATAGTGTTTCAAATTTCAATCAATTTGAACATCGTTTAATAACTTATCAAATTTTTGTACACTTTTCAACGATTATAATTTAACGGATCTTTAAAGAGTTATCAAACGTTGTTTAAATTGAATATAATCGGATACATAATCAATCTATAAGTTAAGCAATACTTCCGTAAACTTTTTTCTATTTTTAAGATTTTTTATGATTTTTTATAAATTTTTAAAAAGTGGGATTGTCAAGATTGTCAATAGATCTCTCCTCAGTAAGTAAACCTAGCTAGGTTTTAGATGGTGCATTGCATCGCACCGCATTGCATTGATTCAAGTTAAATAATACATGTCACAACTCACAAATCAGGGAGAAACTGAATTGACAATGATTGATTAATGGATATGCGGTTGGGAAAAATCATACGTCGATCGACATATATAATCGAAAAAAAAAAAAAAACAACAACAACATATATAATCGAAGAGATATTAATTTATTTATTTTATGATTTGTAAATCGAACTTTCTGCTAGAATTCCGGGATGGAAGAATCTCATATGTATATAGTCCAATCATAGCTAGTAATGCATAGATTTGTAGCACGGCTAATTGCATGATCGACTACTTCACATGCACGATGCACTTTTTAATTAATTAACCTTGGCACGTTCTGTTTTGTTAATCTTTGATGATTGATTTTGGCAAAGTGATCAAAGGTGTTTTTTTTTTTTTGTTTTATTATGAATTTATGATAAAAGATATGAAGTAATTGATGGGTAATTGATTACTCAAACATTTGCCAATTATTAGCATGCAGTTTTTTTATCAACAATTAAATGGACAAAAATCCATAATAATTATGCATATAATTTATCCACATTTTTTGGATTATTTAACCGTCAAGTCGTCAACTGATTTTAAGAAAGTTCATATTTATCTTCTCATTCGAAAACTTAAAACTAAACTATTTATCTATAAAAAAAAAAATCAAAATCAACTTGCAATACACACAATTGCAGGCTTTCTAGATTAGAGAACTAGCTTTTACAATTGAAAGTGCATGAAAAATAATTTATAATTGACGAATTATTATTATAAAAAAATAACAAACCAGAAAAAAAATATATGTAACTCAATAAGAATGATTTTAAGACAAAAAAAACAAAAACAAAAAAAAAAAACAAAAAACAAAATCCCGTGTTAAACATGACAGTCAAGATGAAAGCAATCCGTAAAAGAAAGAGAGATTCAACATCAAGTTTGTTTAGTTTGATTGCAGTTTTTTTTTTTTTTTACTTTTGTATCATTTTATGTTTAGAAGAGAGCTACCGAGTGTCTACCACTATGGACTGTTGTTCTAAATAATCTTTCTTATTTGATGATTTCCAAAACAATATCAAATTATTGTACTAACTATTTCTTTGAGAATGTTGATTGTGTAAAGAAAATTATTTGAGCAATGTATCAAGAACTTAAAGGCAAACAAGGAACAATATTTAAAGATAAGATGAGCTAAAGAAGACGACGATATCTCAAGATTTGGATTAGCTTTTCTTTGTATTTTTAATTTGAACATAATAGTGAATTTAGGTAGAGTTACATAGTTTAGTTATTCGCTATTGATAGCATTGAAAAGCTCAAGGAAATTGGATTAGGTATGGTACCAGCCCAGATTCCGTTATAACATATCATAGTTCCGTTATAACAGAACATTACATAACGGTCATATTACAAAATACCAAACGGTCACATGTCACATCCAAAGTGCCGTTATATAGCACAGATACTTGTTCCATTATAATGCAACATATCATTGCGTTATAATGCAAGGTCTTTGTTGTGCTTAAGAAAAACACAATTTCCAATTTCCGTTATAACGGAACTAGACTCTGAGTTGTTGGGCTGGCTGTTTAGGGACCCATATAAATACCTTTCTTCCCCAAATCGAAAACAACTTTCCCCATTTCTAAACCAGTTAAGAAAGAGTAAAAATCCTAGAACTAAAGCCTCCATTGTTGCTTGAGCTTTTCATAGTAAAATCTTTGTGAATCAAGTCTTAATTACACCATAGATTTTAGATCTTGTAAGATGATTAGTTTGAGAGCTATTTTTTTTTCGGAGCTTGAGTTTCGTCTAGGGATGGCCATTTGGCCCGCGGCCCGGAAAACCCGCCCGGCCGGAGGGTGGACGGGCCAGACGGGCCGGGCCACCCTACGGGCCAGGACAGGAACGGGTTTGGGGTTTGCCCGCCCGCCCGGCCCGAGATATCAATATATGCATATATGCTGAATTAAATAGTATAATGTATGTAGCATTATTGAATTAAATCATTGTGTATTTTAAAATCTTAACATAATGTTACTAATATTATTTGATGACAATAATTATATTGACTAAAATATGTTTAAAACAAATAAAATTATCACTATGACATTCTATTAAAATGTAATAAAATTAAAAAAATATTATAAAATTACAAGTGTTGACATGGTCTAGTGGTTAAGACATATAGAACTTATTGTTGAGGTCTAGAGATTAAACCCCAATGGCGAAATTATTTCTATATTATTTTGTTGTGTGTCACGGGTTGGCCCGCGGGTAGGTCGGGCTGGGCCATATTGGCCCGTTGGCAGGGGCAGGACGGGCCAGGCCGGGCCATAAGGGAGACGGGCCAGGACACAGGATAGGCATTTGGCCCGCCTACCTGGCCCATGGCCATCCCCGGTTTTGTCTCTCTTCCAAGCTCGGTGACGACCCATTTGTTGTATAAGGGATCACCGAGTTGTGTAATCATTTCTTTGTGAGTAATAGGAAAGGCACACCACCGAGTCAGTTGTGGCACCCCGGGGACGTAGGCCGATTCGCCGAATCTTGTTAACAAATCTTTTGTTGCCTCTCTTTGTTTGCTTTCTCTTACTCTTCTCTATTTATTTTATTGCAAACTTGATTGGCCTTAAAATTGAATTGCATTTAGGATTTTGCCAAAATTGTTAATTAAGCGAAAAAAGTTAAAATTGCTTAAGACATCATATTTACCCCCTCTATACGCTATTAGGGACAACATGGACATCCATATGAGTAACAAATGGGCTGCCAAATAGGTCCTATGTGGTTCTATTTGTAATAGTTATACTAACACAATGTAACTTTTATGAACATGTACAGAGTTGACGCTTAATGTTTATCCGGTTAGAATTGAACTTTCTCCTCTATTGGTACTGTTGGATCGCGTCCAACACGCTGCACAAATTTTAGATCTGAGGAGCATTTCAGCCGTTTAATTTTTCGGTTTAATTCTGGGGAACATGGATAACCTGCTTCCCTTGTCTGGAGTTTTTTAGCAAATTAGAACGTGCATATCTAACTCGCAAAGGGATTGCAGTACCCAAATTTTTGACACGTAGTGTAAACTTTATTAATTTGGAAAAATTAATTTTAATCTAGCGAAGGGTGTGTAGGAATTTTGACAATTAATTACTTGCATTAACAATTTCCAATATAGATAAACATTGCATCATTAATAAACGCTGCATTATTAACAAAATCTATAAGAATGCAGATGTAGCTGTTATGAAAAATAAATGATGATCATATTTTCATTTTTTTTTTAGATGTTTTGCCATTCATTTTTAATTGAGTTTTTACATATCAATTATTTCTATTCGACCGTTTCATTTTAAATCGTCCAATTTGGAAAATTGAATGGTTCACATTTCTTCCGATCCATAGAAGAATTTATTTCCAATTTGGCAAATTACTGATCCATTAATATAACTAAATAATGCTTATTTTTTAAAATTTGATTTGTTAGCCTATCATTATGTTCAATAAGACAATATATGCTTTTATTAACATTAACTACTCTATGATGCCAATATGCCTAACCTTAATATAAGTTCTCTAGACCCAGGGGCGGAGCCAGACTCCGTTAAGGGTTGGGTTCAACTTTTTCAATGGAGCATAATTTTGTAGCTATTAAGAAGTTAGGGTTATTTTTGTAAAATTTTAATGTATATTTGTGTAAATATTTTTCAAAGTAGAGCTAATTTTATAAATTTTCTTAAAAATTAAGTATATTTTTTTTTCTTTTTTCTCAAAAGGAGATATTTTTTTATAATTGTTTTGTATATTGTTTATATTTTTCTCAAAATGGCCCACCCTGGACTACATTGGCTCTGCCTCTGTCTAGACCTTCAAGGTGGATCAAGTCTTATAAGTTATCATTTTGAAGTAAGAGTAATACTTAGCGTCTATAGAAAAACAACATTTTTATAGTCTTGAAGGTCAGAATCATTATATTTTTATGCATGGGTATGATTTGTAATTCTTAAATAAATTTGGATTAAAAAGATGCTATATTAAAATTTTTAAATTGCTCTACATTATCCCATTAATACTCATTTCCCTTTTGTCATTTTAATTACAACTTCATGCATTTTCAAGTAAAATAAACTCGTACCATTACTACATCAATCAACTCCCTACGATGATATATACATGCTTCATATAATGATCCTGACCGTACGTTACTTTAGAACAGGTGGTTTAATTAGACCTTTAATTAGTTGAGATGTCATCATGCTTAATTTGTTGGTTAAGGACCAACCCTATTCTTTCTTTCTTTCTTAATTTCTCTGTACTTGAAAACATTCTTATATATAGCTAGCCTCTGTTCTTCAGTGCATGCCAAACATGTCCATCTCTGTTCTGACCTGTTGACTAAGATTACATAATTTGATTAGTGCATATATGTGAAACGCAGAAAAAGCACAGGTTCATTCAGAGTGGTTTGATACTCATCTTTAACTAAGATTACATAAGTGTTTTTAATTTGATTGATACTCATTAGTTATATAAATTAGCACGATTGTTTTAATTAATCTTTCTGTATGGGTTTACAGAGAGAATAAGCTTAATTTGTCGGTCACTATGTGAACTTGTATATGATATATATATATATATATATATATACTTAAAAAGACAACTCGGAGATATGCATGTTCAAGTTCCTAAAGGGAATGAGAAATAGAGCTAATTAATTGGTGAGAAACTTTTTATATATAAACTAAGAATATGCTAATTTTTTTGTTTTTAATTTTGTGTAACCGGCCAATCTCCTCTCTTTAATCATGAAAGCTATTCTTCGATTTCTTTCATTATTTTTATTTATCTGCACTTTTTCACGCAACATTACTTATAGAAAAATGATGATTTAGATCGATCATGAGTCGTCAGAACTCAAAATTCAACAGTATGGCCTGGCCTTTAATTTCTCCGAGTTCGAACCTTCTGAGCTGTTTCTACAGCATCTTGTAGCTGTAGTGTGTGTGAGAACTGAGAACAAAGTCAGACAGTTCAAATTGTCAAATTTAGACGGTTTGACTTAATTTGATCAGACCGTTCAAGTGCATATATATAATGACACACACACATTAATTCACTACTTTTAGAAATATAACAAATTGTAAATCATTGTAGACTATTCCGGCATGTAACCCATGCACACTCACTGTATCAAAGATTAAACAAAAAGAAAAAGAAAAAAAGTTAATGGAGACTAAGGAGGCATACAAGAATTCTGAACTATATATAAGATTTGTGTTGTGCTGCCCTAATTTTTATCTTTAGGAAGAACTTGGTTGGAGGATTTTGAGTCGTAGGATTAATAAAGATTTCCAATTTATATTAAGAAATTACTACTACTAAATTATAGTTCATGGATCACACTGTGTATCTATTGGCATTGATCGTACGGCTCAGAAAGTTCTATTATTATTATTATTATTATTATTATTATTATTATTATTATTATTATTATTATTATTATTATTATTATTATTATTATTATTATTATTATTATTATTATTATTATTATTATTATTATTATTATTATTATTATTATTATTATTATTATTATTATTATTATTATTATTATTATTATTATTATTATTATTATTATTATTATTATTATTATTATTATTATTATTATTATTATTATTATTATTATTATTATTATTATTATTATTATTATTATTATTATTATTATTATTATTATTATTATTATTATTATTATTATTATTATTATTATTATTATTATTATTATTATTATTATTATTATTATTATTATTATTATTATTATTATTATTATTATTATTATTATTATTATTATTATTATTATTATTATTATTAATTATTTTTTTTAATTACATAACTTGGTGTGAGCTTTGCTACTGAGTTCATAAGTTTGCTTGCTACATAGTGCTGTTGAAGTGAACACATCAATCATGCTTCATGCATGTTGATGGGCAGGTCCAAGTATAGGAATTGGATTTTGTCTAAAGTCATTTGGACGGCATCCGTCCAAATGATTCATAGAGTCGTACGATATAATTGATGATAATTAATCAACGGTAATTTGGTCATTTATGTGTTAAAAATAGGAACAACCAACAAATACATTGTATACTGGTTATGTTTAGAGTGATGGGGCCACGCGTTATCACTGTTGGTCATTTGTCACCAATTATTATATATCCTACGGCTCTCTGAATCTTTTGGGCGGAGGTCATTCAAATAGCTTTTGGACAAATGCAATTCCCCAAGTATATGAGTCTGGATCGTCTAATGCACTGCAAATTCGGCAGCACGGATCTGACGATGCAGCTTACGTCGGGATCCGGACTCATCACTTTTCACTGTTCCCGATGAAAATCTGACGGTTACAACTGCACTGCCGACTGAATTCTAGTATATATCATTTGGTTGCTGACTTCATTTATGAAATGGTTGGCACTTGCAATGGCTATATCTATATGGTTTAATTAATTGTCAGAAACTCAGAATGATGCACATTTGCAACACCTTTCTGACTTAATTGTCAGAATGATATATCATATCATATCATATCATACATAGCAGCACGGCCAGCTGAATGAAGCCTAATCAAGTAATCATAAGCGTACGTACTCGCATATATATGTCAATCACAAGTAGTGATGGATTTTGTGCGCTTCGAATCAGAGACAGACACTGAAAAGTAGTGATGGATCTAGTGTACAATATCTAGCTGATAGCTAGCGTCCGATTCTGCTGTTATCAAGATTATATTTATATACTTTGTACCTAGGAAGTACTAACATATATATATATTATCAAGATTTCTTGATTAATATATATATAGCTGGCAGTTGCAGAGAATTTTTATTCATTATTTATGAAACTTATTTATTTATAATACAATGATTAAGCAACTAGATATTAGATGATCCATCATCTTTGAACAGGGTAATTAAACTTGGTAGTTTTTTATTTGCTTCATAAATCACGCAATGCATATCAAAACACTGTTAATTAAATCATTTTAGTAATTATAATTGTAAATTAGCTTCTCTCCAAAGATAGCAGTAATTATGCTAACGTTAGCATTTCGGATCGAAATGCTAACGCCTCAAAAATTGTGTTTTCGTATTCGAAATCGTGATTTATGGTGTTCAATAAATTCTTCATATAAAAATACTAAGGAGTACAAATTTTTTCTATTTTTGAATTTTTTTAACTATTTGTTTTGAATTTTTGAAAAGAGCTCATAAATAATAATAAAATATTGATGTTTGTTTATGCTTTTTTCAAAAATATAAAATAAATACTAAGAAAACTCTAAAAATAGAAAATTTTTGTTTACCCTTATATTTTCATATGAAGAATTTATCAAGAACTATAAATCACGATTTCGGATACAATAACATAATGTTTGGGGCGTTAGCATTTCGGGTTGAAATGCTAACGTTAGTACAATAGTCTAACTCTATATATAGAGAGAGAGAGAGTAAAACTATGGTGCTCTTAAGCTCACGGGGACCTCCCGTGAGCTTAACACCAAAACTGTATCAAATCATATCCAAATTTTGATTTATATGGCTCAATAAATTCTTTATATCAAAATCTTATGGCATGCAAAAATTTTTCATTTTTGGAGATTTTTAAGTATTTATTTCGGATTTTTTAATAGCAACTATGCAATATTAATAAAATAATCAATGTTTTATATGTAACTTTTAAAAAATCCGAAATAAATACTTAAAAATCTCTAAAAATAAAAAAATTTTGCATAACACATAATTTTGACACATGATTTTGATATATATATATATATATAGGATGAACTCAGATCCTCTGTTATGAATTCCATATTCCCTGAAACAGACCATGCTACCTCCTTCATGACTGTGAAACCTGTCCATTAATTTCAACAAGAATTGTATGACAAAAACAACGTGAAGAGAAATGTTGTTGCTTTGTAGAATTGCTTGTCCTGTCAAAGCATTTCTGTTCCGGAAACACCGTGCGTCTATTGATGGATGGTTCATATATAGAAGTTACATTATGAGTGTAACTATTACATTTAGATCCACCCAAAGTCCATTTGTCATACCATTTGTTACTTCTATGGACCGTCCATCGATAGAAGGTAGGTCTCTATGTACTACAATAGATTATTCCCTGAAATAGTCCCACCAAATTCTTCTTCCCCAGCAATATATATACATTTTTGAAAATTGAATCCACTGTCATCATATATAGTGTTGCTCTGTTTCTGCATGTTCTGATAAATAACTAGGCATGTGATCGCGCTCCGCGCGATTAATCCAATTCTTTACTTTAATTTTATCGAAAAGAGATGCAAACATAATTGTTAATCACATATATTTAAACCGGTCAATATTTAAACTGGCCTAAAAACCTATCCCACGACACTCCCTATGGACAGTCTTCAAACGGGCCAAGATGCAGTCTAGGAAATACTCCGCACTATATACTTTCACTTGGGCAATAAAAAAAATTCCCAAAAAAAAGGTACTGTCCAAAACCACGACACTCCTTATGGACAGTCTTTAAACGGACCAAGATGCAGTCTAAGAAATACTCCGCACCATATAATTTCACTTGGGCAATAAAAAAAAATCCCCCCCCCCCCCCAAAAAAAAAACCCCAACAAACATAAATCCCAAAAAAAAAAATTCCCAAAAATAAAATCCCAAAAAAAAAGATGGGAAAAAAAACGGCATTGTTTTAGTTGTACCTAGAAAGTATACCAAAACTATCCAATTGAAAAAAATGAACGGATTATATTTCTTCTAATCCACAACGAAATTTACATGCCTCCATATAAACTATAACCATGTTAGATGATGTTACACAAACCCAAAAAAAAAAGGTAGAAACGCGAGATAGTAAATAATAAGGAATTTTAGACCTCTATTTTTAGTCTAACTCAGTTATATTTCTCATAATTATTACCCCCACAGAAAAATCTGGAAAACCACGACACTCCTTATGGACAGTCTTCAAATGGGCCAAGATGCAGTCTAGCAAATACTCTGCACTATATACTTCCACTTGGGCAATAAAAAAAAATCCAAAAAAAAAAAAAACAGAAATCCCAAAAAAAAAGGAAGCACTGCTCAAAACCACAACACTCCTTATGGACAGTCTTCAAACGGGCCAAGGTGCAGTCTAAGAAATACTCCGTACCATATACTTTCACTTGGACAATAAAAAAAATCCAAAAAAATAAAATCCCAAAAAACAGACCACAACAAAATTCAAATGCTTCCATATAAACTATAACCATATTAGATTATGTTACACAAACACAAAAAAAAGGCAGAAATGCGAGATAGTAATTAATAAGTAATTTAACTCCTCTATTTTTAGTCTCACTCAGTTATATTTCTCATAATCATTACCCCCGCACAAAAATCTGGAAAACCACGACACTCCTTACGGACAGTCTTCAAGCGGGCCAAGATGCAGTCTAGGAAATACTCCACACTATATACTTTCACTTAGACAATAATAAAAAAAAAAATCCAAAAAAAAACAGAAACCTAAAAAAAAAAAGAAATCCAAAAAAAAAAAAGAAGCACTGTTCAAAACCACAACACTCTTTATAGACAGTCTTCAAACAGGCTAAGGTGCAGTCTAAGAAATACTCCGCACCATATACTTTCACCTGGGCAATAAAAAAAAAAAAGAATCCCAAAATAAAATAATAAATAAAGAACCCCAAAAAAAATTCCAAAAAAAGAAAATCCCAAAAAACAGACCACAACGAAATTCACATGTCTCCATATAAACTATAACCATATTAGATGATGTTACATAAACAAAAAAAAAGGCAGAAATGCGTGATAGTTATTAATAAGGAATTTAACTCCTCTATTTTTAGTCTAACTCAGTTATATTTCTCGTAATTATTACCCCCACAGAAAAATTTGGAAAACCACGACACTCTTATGGGCAGTCTTCAAACAAACCAAGATGCAGTCTAGGAAATACTCCGCACCATATACTTTCACTCGGGCAATAAAAAAAAAAAACAGAAATCCGAAAAAAAAAATCCAAAAAAAAAAGAAGCAATGTTCAAAACCACGACACTCCTTATGGACAGTCTCTAAACGGGCCAAGCTGCAGTCTAAGAAATACTCCGCACCATATACTTTTACTTGGGCAATAAAAGAAAAAAAGGAAATCCAAAAAAAAAATTAAATAAAAAACCCCAAAAAAAATAAAAAAATCAAAAAAAGGAAATCTAAAAAAAAAATAAAAAAATTTCAAAAAAAAAAAAACACTGTTCATTCATACTGTTGAAGCCACAGTAAAAAGTTTGTTCAAACCTTATCTATGTAGTATGTCTATACCTATGATCCATTTTTTCTTTTTTTTTTTGTCATAATAATTATATGGTGCACCGCGGTGCAAACCACGTTTTTGCACCATGGTGAAATCTCTATTTCCAAAACTCAAATGACTAAACCAATTTGCCCAACATAATCTACATATTAAGATTATGTGAAATACCAAATTTTACAGTTTTTGGAACATTTTAACTATTTTTTCAGATTTTTCAAAGATGGGTACTTTTTGATATTCAAAATGGCATTATTTTATTATTATTTTTTGTTCATCTTTCAAAAATCCAAAAAAATAGTTAAAATGTTCCAAAAACTGTAAAACTTGGTATTCCGCCATATTTCAATATGTAGAATGTGTTGGTTCAATTAGATTTGGCATTTAAAGTTCGGTTTGTGAGATTTTAAAAACGGTGGTGCAAAAATACGATTTGCACTGCGGTGCACCATATAATTCCTCTCTCTATATATATGGCTTCATTTTCGCAAAAAAATGTATATCATCTATATCGACATTTTGTCCAAAACTACAAATTAATATATAAATTCAAACAAGTTAGAATGGAGTATATTCTTCGAGTGATGTAGGTTAGTTATAGTTTCAGGACCGCACTCTTATCTACAGTGCCGGCCTACAACACATACGTTCTTCTTCATTGGTTCTATTGTGTGTTTTACTATTACATAGTTTGATTGAATTAAATTAAAGCTCGAGACACTGTTGTTATGCATGTTGGCATGTGATTGATTCAATTTATGTTTATCTATTAATTTAGTTCTACTTAGCTTCTTTGCTTTTCTCATTTTTACCTTTCTCCAACTTCAAATTCAATCATCCCTTTTTTCAAGGAAAATGCTACGGTGATACCATTGGTGATACCATATAGTTTGACTTGGTCAAACGAGCTAATTGTTTAACTTAATGTGCTAATTGTTCAACGTAATGTGCTAATTGTTCAGCTTAACATACTAATTATTCAATTTAGTTGTTAAACTTAACATCAACATGCTATCTATAATCAAGTTGATGTTGAGTTGAACAATTAGCATGTTATGTTACACAATTAGTACGTTAAGTTGAACAATTAGTACGTTAAGTAGAACAAGTAAGACGTTATGTTGACCAATTAAAACGTTAAGTTGAACAATTAGTATGTTAAGTTGAACAATTAAGATGTTAGGTTGAACAATTAAGACGTTAAGTTGAACAATTAGTATATAAAGTTGCACTATTATTATGTTAAGTTGCACAATTAGTACGTTAAGTTGCACAATTAAGATGTTAAGTTGAACAATTAAAACGTCAAGTTGAACAATTAAGACGTTATATGAACAATTAATACATTAAGTTGCACAATTAGCACGTTAAGTCGCACAATTAGTATGTACATTAAGTTGCACAATTAGTACATTAAGTTGCACAATTAATACGTTAAGTTGCACAATTAGTATGTACATTAAGTTGCACAATTAGTACGTTAAGTTGCACAATTAGTACGTTAAGTAGAACAATTAAGATGTTGACTAAGTCAAACTATATGGTATTACCGATGATATCACTATAGCAACACCCTTTTTCAATACTAGTAAAAAGCCCATACATTGCTTGGGCTGAAATTGTTATTTTTATAATAAATTTTTAAGAAAATATGTAATGGGCCTTATATTGAGAAAATTGATATGGGTCTTAAATTTTAATGGGCTGAGACATTAACGTCAACCGGCATTAACGTAAATCAACGATTCTGATCTATCCAAGAAAATAATCAACGGCTCAGGTTTCTTATTTGGGGAAGATAGCCCTTTCATATCATTTTTTCCAATATGATTATATATATATAGTACGGATTAATTAGTAGGTTCGCTGCGGATTCTTTACATCGTTTTCAAATAGGTAGGATCAGTTCCAGAGTGTAGTGGGCCCAATAAAACGGGTAAACCCTCCAAACTTCTCTTTCTGACAATCTAACCCTTTCAAATTATAAATATAAAACGATATATTAACCCCCCAATTATTTAGTAATCTAAAACCAACAACCTAATTTGAAATATGTATTATTTTCAATAACTGTCAAAATAGAAAACGAAATGGAATCGATCGTTTTGTTAATCATTTTGTTTTTGTTTCGTTTAGAACGAAACGAAACGAAACGAAATAACGGAACACAGTCTTTTGTTGACAACCCTACCTGTGTATATGTGACATTATCCCAAACAAAAAGTGTTGTGGCGGTGAGAACACATATATTAAGTTTTAAATTTTCTTCATGAAACTTGTATTAATTAAACGAATCACATGATCATGTTGTGTTCCATTTTTAATTAAGAATTGAAATGGCATTAGGTCTCCATCAACTACTAAAAGTAATTAATAGTACTAATCATTGTGGGTCTACCATAAACAGGCAGATTAAGTCAAGTTGTATGAATAAATATACAACACAACAGCTGCCTTTTAGAATAGTTTCAATAGCGTCCCACTTACAAGTTACAACTGGATGGAAAGAAAGTAGGGGTGTCAATGGGTACAGTACTGATCGGGTGGAAGCATTTTCATTACCATACCTATCTAGAATTGGTCTTACGTGTACCCTACCAATACCCGTTAAAGTTCGACTTACTCATACCCTATCCGTACCCATTATATAAGATAAATGGGTAACGAGTGAGAAACACTACGTAACGAATAATACAATAATTTGTTTGTGTTTTATATTAAATTTTGTGGAAAAGACTGGTACTGGAGTTTACTTCCAAATTATATTAATCACACTTAGCTGAAAGTAAAAAAGTATATATAAAGTGACTCAAAAGTTAATTTAAACTTCAAATATTGTAAGAAGCATCCCCCACAAAAGTACGTAGTTAATGATTCTCATGGGCCAGTTTCTCTTCTTCTTTTCCTAATTATCTTCAATGTAGAATAAGTCTTCAAATTTTCAAAAATAAATAAAAGGGCGTTGAATCGCGGCTCTATATATAAAAGCTATACTCTGACCGTAAAGAAAGTAATTAAGAAAAGAACCATTTTTCATTGTGTTTTAGCCTTTTAGGTATACAAAAAGGAACTAAAAACATAAAAGAAAATATAATAAGTTATCTCATAAGGGTCCAATTCGGTCTAAATTTTTTTAGGCCACTTAGCAATTACTGGTAGATTTTTTTTTTTTTTTTTGAAAAAAAAAATTGAGCTTGCTATCCAAATTATAAATCTATAAAGTAGAATTTAAACTTGCTGATATTCCTACTTAGGAGAACAACTTTAGCCACTGCATGCATTGAAAACCCAAGCAAATTTTCAAAATCCAAAGGAACTTTTCATATGGATATAAATTAAAGTTGAGAAATTTGATATCATTTTTTGTCCCACAAATATTATCGATAAATTTTAATAAAATAAGAAAATTTATATGTTAAGAATGACAAAAGGTGTCAATAAAATAAAGTGAAAATATTTATATTCCAGATCAGAAATAAATTAATTGACAATGTAACAGCACATATTTTTCCCTCTTTGAAAAAAAAGTTCCATTGCATTTTTTTAATTGTATATCCTGATGATTCTTGTGTTCCAACAAAAAAAGATAAACAGGAACTTACAACTATCATTTAAAATTTTTTAAATTAACTTGCACACTTCTAAATCGTAAATCATAATATTCTGTATTCGATTCCCTATTATGAAATACAATAAAGGTCTAGAGCACTCTTTTCCTCAAATAAAATATACTTCCAAGTCTACAAATCCTCTTGTGCTCCTCAAACTGGAACTAATTTTTGTGTCCTCACCTTTTAAAATGTAACATAGATATCCTTCAGCCTATATTTTTTATACTCTAATACCCAGATTTTTTTTTTTTTTTATGTAACAAGCGAAAGGGCTACTTTAGTTTTTCATTAAATAAAATTTTAAAAAAAAGAGTTAATACGTATTAGTAGAAAGAAAAGAATATGACAAAAAGATATAGGAGAATGTGAAATACAAGTATCACCGCAACCCTAAAACCCTAATTAGAAAAATAAAATCGAACAAAAGCCAATTGTTGCATCAATCACCCGTTGCTACATTGTATGCCTAAAGGTTGAGATCCATATGAGCAAGAAGAGGAGGTTTGGGGTAGAGAAGGAGATGGAGGAGAAAGCTGAACAAGATGTGAGGAGAGGCGGTTATGGGAGAACCAAAACACTGGGTTCCCTCCCTCTCTCTTGACTGTAGTTCTTCCTTTTTCTCTCCATGGACAAGAGGATATGAACACCATTGTACGAGAGTCAAAACGGTTGTGCAAATCTTGGAAATTATATCTTGCAAAACTAAGCAATAACATTCCAACACCATATAGTTGAGTACAAACCTATTCCCATCACTACACGACTCAACCGACCAAAAAGTAAAAGTGACTGATCTTGATGTGTGTGGCTGAGCAGAATCTCATGTTGGAGATGCCAGTCTAGCAAGATGTGGGAGGCCACGGTCACCATAGACTAAGAATCAATCATGATTTGACTGTGCTCAGCCCATAAAGAAGAAGGGTGCTGGTTGGTTTTTATGAAGGGAGGGCAGATGGAAAGAGAGTAGTACCAGCTAGAGATGCGATATGGCAACAAGAAGAGAGAGTACAAATAAAAGAGGTAGAAGGCTCCACAGTGAGAAGGCTTTGTGGAATGATGCAATCCAGTGGCGAGGGATAGCTGTATAGGTATGCATAGGTACAGGAGGCTCGCCCAACCTCAGATGCTTATATTTTAAAGGAGAGAAGAGACAAAAGGGAAGGAAAGAGGGAGATCAGTTAGGAGAGAGGGCGAAGAAGGGGATGGGTGAGAGAGGCCAGCGGCGCTACATTCCCCACCCTAGGGCTTTGTCGAGCGTGACCGCCCGCTTGTTGCCCTTTTCATAAAGAGCAAAAACAAGCCAACATCCAGTCATTTTCTATATTCGGCCAGAATGTTACCATCATAGTCTATAATTCATTCTAATCAATAATACTCACAACTGGAAATCCACCCAACACTGAATTACGAACGACATCGTCCCCATGCGCTTGTGAATGTTATTGCTCACGACGTTTCACTCTTTCAAGCATAGATATGTAAAAAGCTTGAGTTTATGGCTATAATGTTTAAATTTAAAATATATATTGATAGAAAAGAAAAAATTCCCTCGAACTGAATAAGGCAATTAAGAAGGATAAAAAGTAACTAATACTCAATTACCAATTATTGCATTAAAGCTCCCCTAGCTACGAGTAGGCATTAGTGTTACTTTATGTTGCCTTTATATGATTAGTCGAGCATAGACTTTTAGATTGAGAGAGTAAAATATAATTTCGACCTAAACTATCTGTTTAGCATCTAAGAAGGATCAGATTTATATGAAGCAAATTTATGCACAGATCAGTGAGGTGATTTAACAACTGATAACCTAACTAGCTAGTGTCATATTCGGAACGTCTTAATGTAACTTAATTTGGAGTAATTCGGCAGTGTATAATATGTTTTAACTATATAAGTTTGTTTTATTTAATGCATTTAAATGAAAATTCAGATATATATCTTAGCCTATAAATTAATAAACGTGTGAATAAATTTAGGATTGTTTTGGAAAGGTGTAGTTCATATAATGATTCATGAATAATTTTGAAAAAATTATAGCATTCCTCTATATATGATGAAAATAAGCTATATATTCACCTACAATTTTATCACAAGAAAAATGATGAAATTATAACTATTCCCTCTCTTCATTACTCATCTGGGATGTTCTTATAATTCTCCATTATTCCTAATTTCTAAACACAAACTCACCACACCAAATGGGTGAATTTTGCTTGCCGCAAAGGACTCATACAATACAAACTTGCCCCCAAAGAAGTTTAATTTGAAGTGCATGATATCATCAGAAACTTGCTCTCATTGCAAAAGTTAATTAATTTGGAGTTCCTTAATCCTTAATTTGCCTTTACGGAAGGCACAAAAATGTAGGCAAGTTCAAACACATTTTCATTCATTGCTGAGCTTGGGGAATCAATAAGTTTATAATTTTGTATATGTAATTCATTTTTTAATTTTATCTTATGCGGCATCTTATTCTTTTACGTGTTAACATATTCTTTCAGGTAAGCATGCATTAAACAGAGTATCCAACTCTTTTATTATATCTTTCGGTCTTAATCCCCAAATTTTTTTCTTAAAAAGTTAACAAAAAGTTTTTCATTAAATGACAAACAACAGTGCTAATATATTGGAAAGTGGGGTCGACTGACTCTTCTCAAGCCACTTAAATTTAAATGTCTATAAAAAACCCATCGTCCGGATTTCGAACTAGCGACTTCCCACACGGAGAGCGTTGCCCTTAGCTACTAGATTAAAGGCTGGTTTTTCTTCTCCAACTCATTAATTTGCAATGGAATGTTGATATGTAAGTCATTTTTGAAGCTCTGTGCATGTGAGTTAATATTTGTTGTTGTTGTTGTGATTGCAGAGTAATTACATGTCAAATAAAAATGCAATCTTAATTTTCATTTATTTCGAATTGGATGTGCATGATCCAATGTGAAGTTTTTTTCAGTTCTTCTTGATAAAAAGCAATGTGACTATTTTTAAGTTGATAAGTGGGATTCACACAAATTTTATTGGACTGATTAATATACATGTCACGATATATATTGCATGTAGTTCCTATAATTTTTTTATTGGAATTTGGTGGCAAATTCAGCTACAATTATCCTCTGTTTTCCTATTATTAATTTCTTGGTTCATAATGACGTATCTAGCGGGCTAAAAGCACTTTATAATTAATATAGTTTTAATATAAAACATTTGTACTTGTCTCTAATTTGTTCTTTTAGTTGCTAATGAACACGCGTACATACATACATGCTCTAGCTAGTAAAATTAATTAGTAGGCATGATCACTTTATTTTCTCTAAAAACATATGTTGAATTCTATAGGATTTTTTTTAAAACAAAAGGCAAAGTATTAATTAATTTATATGACATTAGGTTAACAATGAGTGATTGAGTGGAGTTGGGTATTTAGTATTTACAGAGCTATGAGATAACGTCATTATTATTGTTTTGTCCTCTAGTAGAGGGCACTATTCCCTATTGGGCTGGGTAAATAAACCCTAAATGACTTAAAGGGCTTTACATGTACAAGGCCCAGAGCCCTATCAATGTCCAAGTTTGATGTATAATAAGATTTGTATATTGTTTTTGAGTTAGACTATTATACAAACGTTATTATTTCGGATCGAAATGTTAATACCTCAAAATTTATGTTATCATGTCTGATATTATGACCTGAAGATCAATAACTTTAGTTTGTAATTCGAGAAACATATAATAAGTTGCTGAACATTTCATGACAGTGTTGTGAAATGTGGATTTTGAATATGCATGCGGAGAGGTACTGCATACAGCATACGTGGGATGAGGCAGTATATCCAGAATTTAATACGGTAATTTATATGCGGTTTATTTATCGAATTTTTAATAATATTGATACATTACATCTTGTCTGTATTGTACACAAAAAGTTACATAACCCAATGTAAAAGTCATAAAATGTCAAAGTTCATACTTCAATCCCATCTTTTTTTCTTTTTTTTTTTGCAAATTTTGTCCATTATCAATTTTATTTATTATATTTCATGAAAATCAATATATGATCGCATACTCAAATCCTACGTAGATGAACAATGCATAACCATATATGACCGCATAGAATGCATATTATAACATTGCTTCATAGAGAACATATCATATCATAATTTATCCGTTTAGAAAAGAAACTTCCCGTTGTTATACTCGGCCACTGGCTGTAGTTTTGTAATCTGTACGCCTTTTGAAATGTCTCCGGTTCCCAATTAAAAAAAAAAAAAAAAAGGTACTGATCATGATTCCAATGTAGTTGATTATTCTGCTATCATTGTTGGGCTCAAAAAGATTGACTTAAAAAATGGTAAAGTTTTTCATTCAATTATTCTACGTAGCTTGTGATAAAATACAATAGGCGCCTTTTGGGGAACTAGAGAATGCATCCGTGATGAAGGATAAACAATGGATAGGATAGCTTTACCCACAGAGAATACATTAAGAAGTGAAAAAAATATTAATATGTTTGTAATATTTCCTAATCAAGTTTTGAGAGATCGTGGGATTCTGCGCTTTGCAAATCGCAGTAGCCGCACTCGTTATATATATTTTTTTTTTCTTTTTTGTATACAACAGACAATTATTATTATTATTATTATTATTATTATTATTATTATTATTATTATTATTATTATTATTATTATTATTATTATTATTATTATTATTATTATTATTATTATTAATGTTGTTGTTGTTGTTGTTGTTGTTATTATTATTATTATTATTTTGTAGATATAAAGTAGTATCCCCCCCCCCCCCCCCCCAAAAAAAAAAAAACAAGATAATTAATTTTTATCCCCATAATAAAATGAATTTACATGATTAAGAATAAAGGTCATATATACATCATTTCATTATTAGATAACTCGATATCACCTAATGCATACTAAATCTTGTAGAAAGTTAATTAGGATATATATATGTGGATCATTTTTTAACAAGATATTAATATATTATTATAGAATTGTTCAAATCATTGCAAAAAGTAATGATTTCAAGTTTATGAGTTCTTTTAATTAATTTTATGAAATTAAAAAGTGACTATATATCAATTAAAACCAACCACGTAAAAGGGTTTTAACTTATAAATGGGCCCAATTTATGGCATATTGGAAATCTAGTCGGGGAAAATGTATTGAAAACATAGCACAAATATACATCGGTTCAACAATTAAAATTGTCAAAAGAAGAATATAATTTTATGGAAAAGATGATTAATACATGCTTTTTATGATGAATATATTCAAAGATTTTTTAAAAAATTCATTAAACCTAAATTGCTACGAATATATATATTTTTTTCTCAAAATAGATCAGCTTAGAAATTGAACCACGAGTAGTGGTGGCACTTTTGGAAAGAAAAATAAATTCCAAACATTTATCTAAATTTACTATAGACCCCACAAATTGAATTGAAAACATGCAAATTCTGCTGAGCTTTGGTAAAGTAATATTCAATTGGTCAGTTTTATCCATGATCCAACGGATCAGATCCATCCGAATAATTAAAGTTCAAGAGATTAATAAATAAATAAATAAATAAATAAATTGATGCATTGTCTTTTTTATTTTTATTTTGTCATTTGTTGAATCAACTATATACGTGTCTTCTGTGGCAATTCTCAATTATTATTTGTTAGTTTAATATATAATTCTACCGTACATCCAACTTGTTTAGTATATCCAACCCTCTGTGATACATCTTTTTCACATATATTGTTTTTAAATCACAAATATAAATTATAAACGTGTTACAAGTTACTTAGAAAGAATTTGCATCAAATTTGTATCAATTTAGAACTTCTTTAGTAATTTATGGTGAAGTCATAAAAATTCCATTTAAAATTTTAAATTGAAAAACAAAACCCTTTTTAATTGACTCAAATTTGATTATATATATGCTAAGATTTTATTTACAACAGAAAAAAAAATATACGCTAAGGTTTAGTTTATGATCTTATATATGTTGAAAAGAGTAAGTCCATTGTGCTTTGCAAAGTACAGTGACATCAATACTTAGGTTCTATATCTTAAAAACTGTAGTTCGAATGGTCGATTTAAGTTGCTAACCACGATCTATATTGAAACCTTATGAAACACCAATTCTTTCTGTTTTTTTAATTTTATTAGTATTTTTTTTTTTTTGGATATTTTGATATTGTATGGAAAATGCAATAAAATTTGTATATAAGAAGAGCCTTTTTTTTAAATTAAAAGTTCCAAAAATAAAAAGAAATTGTATTCCATAAATTTTCAAAGTAAAAATTAAGGCGAGCAACTTGAGTTAGTCGTTTGAACTACGGTTTTTGAGATATAACACCGAAATACTGATTTCTCCGCTAGCTCGGCGCTTTGCAAATCACATTAGTCTCACTGCATTGAGTTTATTGACAAATTAAATAAAAGGTGAGGCTGACATGACTCATGGAGTACACAAGTTCAACTGAATATACACATTTAATTAATCTTCCTTGTGCCAAATTGGGGGTAAAATAAACTTGTATCTTTATACTTTTGCACTCATTATTTCTTTATTATACAATTTGCATAATTGCATTATATATATTCCCAATTCGGCAAGTGGTGAGGAATCGATAGCATTTAGGACACCAAGAAAATTATATTTAAAAGCCCACTTCTAAATGAAGAAAGATAGTTCCTTTGTAAAATTAATTTATTAGCCTGTTGCAATATACCGACTTCTATTTTGAGATTTAAAATTTGGAATAAACCTTATGACCTAATTACGGTAAAATGAGTAAGAATAACATTAGTTTTTTTTTTTTTGTAAGAAAATAACCTTAGTATATTTTTTTTGTAATAAATCAGTGTATAATTCTAACTATAATAGCATATATACTTTCCATTTCATTTTACATTTTAACTAAATATTATTATCTTCTATATATTTAACAAGCCTTTATGTTAAATTTACATAGCTATTATGTGTTAGTTTGCTTCAAAAATTTCAGGAATTAGTGATCCTTGCAAGTAAATGAATGTTTAATTAATACCTTCAATCATTTATATAACAAAAAAAAAGTCATTTCTCCCATGTTGGGAACAAATAAAAGAAAAATATTTAACAAGCCTTTATGTTAAATTTACATAGCTATTATGTGTTAGTTTGCTTCAAAAATTTCAGGAATTAGTGATACTTGCAGGTAAATGAATGTTTAATTATACCATCAATCATTTATAGAACAAAAAAGGTCATTTCTCCCATGTAGGGAACAAATAGAAGAAAAACTATTATATGTTATGAGGGTAACATAACATTTAAATTATACAGCAATGGATGTCCCTTTCCACATTAGGAGAATAAAGCCTCATTTAAGCTTAGTTTAATTTACTGAGTAAACGAGCTACCAAATTAATGCTGAATTTAGTGCAATATAATATATAAGAATCTCCATGATAATAAGAGAGAAAATAATGTGAGAACTCTGCCCACTTGTTCATAAAAATTGAAAAGCTTCTGCTGATTCTTCGAAAGGGAAGACAAAAATATGCCATCGCTTTAGGTATCAGAGATATAAATAAGTTCTAGATGTTCAGAAAAATGTAGTGCAAAATTTAAAAGAAAAAAAAAAAGGTGGAACAAATAGACCTAATTTGTTATTAAATTCTCTTTTAGTTAATTCTGTACATAACATTATTAATTGTCACCTTTGTTAATTACAAGGGATATATATACAGATCTGAATATTCAAGTTAAAAATATTCATCTTATATTTAAACAAAACCACTCATACTAGCAACAATATTGTACCAATCAGGGAGAGAATTGAACTGAACTGAAATCAAACAATCAAACAAAATTGCATGTCCCCTGATAGTTATAAAATAGGCCCATATTGGGGGCCAATTTTGGGTTGGGTCACATATTTCAAGTATCAATAGTAATTACATTGGGCTAAAATAGTTCAGTGATATCTTTGAAAGGCCTTAATTGGGCCTCCATGATGGATTACTATACTTATCCATCAATATTGAGTATATATGATATGACGCTGGTAACAAATATGTGGAACATTTGACCCCCACAATCAATTTTGAACTTCGATTTTAGAAGTTGAAAATTCCATTTTGGGTTATATCTAGTGTCCACAAAATTAATGTCTTCATGTTCACGTTATTACAAAATTTAAGTTAAGTGTTACACAATTTGAGATAAGAGTTACAAATTTTGGATGTGTTGATAGTTAAAACTACGACGCATGGAAAATTCCATTTTGAAACTATTGTTTACGTCCAACTAGGGATGAGAATCTGCTACCATTATTGTGATGGCAACAAGCTGCCATAGCTGATCTAAATGGTCCAAATTAGTTTGAACGGCTCAGATTCTTTGGATGATAGAAAGATTTTTTGGAAGACCCATTTATCATAGAGACTATGGCAGCATGCTGCCATCACAAACTATGGCAGCGGATAAAAATCCTCCAACTAGCTCATTGAAAAGATTGCCAAATCAATTGACTTTGAAAAACCCCAAGTCCCCAATTGGCAATTCCAAGTTTCCAATTCCACAGTGGAATCCCCTTCTGTCAACTGTTTCACATTATTAGAGATATTAAAGGTTAGACACAGGTGTATACTGTAGATCTACAGGATCAAAAGAATAGTTTTTTTTTTTTTTTTTTTTTTTTTTTTTTTTTGGGTGGGGACATAGCTACTTCACATGGTGTATTTTTTGTGGGATATACCATATAGAATAATATTTTTTTTTAGAGTTTAATCATGGAATGTACTAGATTATAGTTTTATGGTGATAAAGAAAAAAAAATTTTCATTACAAAGTTTGTGTATTTTTTGTGGGATATACCATATAGAATAACTAGAAACAATGCCTCGCTTTGCTTTGGCAGTAAATATTGAGCTATATCATTTGTTTGTTCTAACCAATTTGAGTTTCTAGTGAAATTTAAAAGAGCAATTTAAATATAATTAATGTACAAATAAAAAAAATTATGTTCATAAGATTGTTAAAATAAAAATTCTCAAGAAAACCCTACCCTTTGTAGTGCCAAATAAAATAATATTTATATAATTTAGTTTGTTGTGATGTGTTAATATTAAATTAAATATTCTCTATATAAAATTTGTTTGAAGTCAATATTTATATAAACTATTATATTTATAAATTCATTGCAAATTAAATTTAATTATATATAAAATCAATTGTTGTTGATACCATCCATATTCCTTATCAGCTTTTTGAACATTCAAAAAAAAAAAAAAAAATTCAATGTCTTTAGAGTCATATGAAGACCTAAAATTACACTATAAATAATCAAAAATAAAATAATTAATGAAGAAAAGAAAGATTCAATATAAGAAAAGGAAGGAAAAAAGGGTAAATATCAATATGCAAATGGTACAAACTATTTACTTGTCTCATAGTTACTTTCTATGCTTTGGCCCATTGTACACCAATCTTACCCACAAAAAAAAAATAATTAAAAAAAAAAACTGTAGAAAGCACTGTCATGGAACTGTTCAAACCCATCCAAGATTAGTATACTATAAAAGGGATATGTTTTTTTTAGGGTTTAATCATGAACAAATTTTGTGTATTTTTTGTGGGATATACCATATATAATAATATATTTTTTTTAGAGTTTAATCATGGAATGTACTAGATTATAGTTTTATGGTGATAAAGAATTTTTTTTTCATTACAAATTTGAAAACAATAAAATAAGTAGTGTATACTGTAGTTTTTTTTTTTTCCAAAATTATATATAATATGACATTGTGTGCAATTAATGATTTTATTCCTTTTTTATTTTCACTAATTACGATAGAATTTCAATGTTAGTATTAATATTTTTATTGTTAAGTCTTTAATGTACCAAAATTCTTTTAAAAAAAATACAATGAGTGTCATCTTTCTATTTTCCGTGCTTTAAGTATTTTGTCTTAAATTTTAATATATTTATAAATAAGTTCATATGTGGTGTTGCTCAATGTATTTAGCAAAGAAATACTTAAAACTACTTTAAAAAATATTTTAATCATATTAATTTAGTATTTTAGCAAGTATAATTAATTGATTGCGCGGAGCGCAACCAGTCTTTCTAGTTTAATTAAGTCCTCATTTTGTAACATAACATGCTTTACTATATTGCTATATTGCATAATAGGAAAAAAAAAAAAAAGAAAAATAAAATGGCATATCAATTGATTTTGAAATGCTTTCCTCTTTGCACTAATCATATACTATTAAGTTTGGTTGTTATATCTTGCTTGCTCATAAGACATTCAGATAACGGACTCCATGATATTTATTTATTTTAATTCATCCAAAATGCCGTCCATGCATGTAACAATATTTTGCAACAAAAAAGAAAAAAAAAAAGAATCATTGAGAAAATAAGGTTGGAATTTAATTTTCTAGCTGTTCTAAATTAATGAATGGATGAATGTTAACCTAACAAAACAATCAAAAGGACACTCACTGTATCCGACCCAAATAAGAAAAACAAACAAATCATCATCTTCCCAGACTTTATTATTCCTTCACCAAACCTCCATGTGCATATAATCAGCCAATTAATCTAGCTCCGGCCGGCTATCCATCCAACGAACAAAACTTTATAAAATCCTGATTAACAATAATAATAGTACTTACATATAGATTAGAGTTATGTTATGGTATGGTATACCGCGGTGCAAATGGGTTTTTGTACCACTGTTTTCAAAATCTCACACACCGAACTTCAAATGCTAAATCTAATTGAACCAACATATTCTACATATTGAAATATGGTGAAATACCAAATTTTACAATTTTTTTAATTTTTTAACTATTTTTTTAAATTTTGAAAGATGGACAAAAAATAATAATAATATAATGTCATGAGTACTATGCATAATCTCAATATCAAAAGGTACCTAACTTTGAAAAATCTGAAAAAAAAATAGTTAAAAAGTTCCAAAAATTATAAAATTTGGTACTATGCATAATCTCAATATATAGATTGTGTTGGGCAAATCGGTTTGGTCATTTGACTTTTGGAAATAGATATTCAATGACAGTGGAAAATGCATCTTGCACCGCGGTACACGATAACATACCTCCTTATATATAAGAGGAGGGATCCATTGACAATGCTTATAATGACAATCTTGACAATCAAGATTTTGAAAAATTTGTAATAATTCATAAAAAATCTTAAAAATGAAAAAACTTTTATGGATGCATTATTTAACTTATAAATTAATAGTGTTTTAAATTTCAATCAATTTGAACATCGTTTGATAGTTTATCAAAATTTTATACATTTTTTAACGGTTGAAATTTAACGAGTTTTAAAGAGCTATCAAACGTCACTTAAATTGAATATAATTTGATACATAATCAATCTATAAGTTAAACAATATTTCTATAAACTTTTTTCTATTTTTAAGAATTTTTAACTATTTTTACAATTTTTTTAAAATCTTGATTGTCAAGATTGTCATTTTAAGCATTGTCAATGGATCCCTCCTCTATATATAATACTCCAAATTTCTGAACAAAGCAAGCAAGAGCTTCCAAAAGCAAAGGGTTGGAGGGATCCCTTAAGAGTTCGAATCTACTGTTATTCTTACCGATAACAGGGTCCTGTTATCCTCTTCGGGACCGTCCGATCAAATTGAACGGCTCATGTCAACACCAGAGTTCAGCTTTTAAAGTGAGGGAGAGTTCTGTCGAGCAAATCTGATCCGTTCTTTTTTTATCCAACGGTACCGTGATTAGGATAGTAGGGTCTTGTTATCCCAAATTAGAATACCAGCAGATATGGTTTTGGAGCCCTTAATCCATGATTAGTGGTCAGACCGACTGACATGGATGTCTTATTGAGGTATCAATATATCATATATGGCGCCGCCTTGAGATAATTAACAAATTTATTTAGTGGCCCCATTTATTATTCCTGGGTTTGCACGCTGTCATTTCTGATGCAATATGTTTGGATTATTTTGTGTACCGAGTCTTTAGTCTTTAGCCTTAGTCGAAAATGAAAAATTTTTGTATTTCATATGATTTCGATATAAAGAATTTATCGAACTGTTAAGTTTAAATTCAGAGCTAATTTGATATATTTTGATATATTTTTAAACGTGCACTCACTAAATGACTCCGTAAACTTAAGCTTAAGCTCACGCTATCTTTACCCATATAATTATTTATTCTCTTTGAAGGATCTCATGATTTCGTTCTTTAAAACGGCAATTGTGAACCCCCGGCCTCCCCTTTGTACAAATTAATATCAGACACAAATTAATTACATGCAATGCAACACAACGACTTGCTACATTGATTCCTCCCAACAGGTGTATTAAGACGGAGCTAATTAATACGCGTTGAGGAGGGCAGAATCTGTGGTTTGCTTGCTTTTTATGCACTGACACAGAATTAAGAACTGTGGCTAGCTATCTACTTAGCTACTTGTGTTTGTCTGGTTGTGCTTGTTGAGAATTGGAAAGGGCAAAACGATGCACAGAGAGGAAATTTAATGCAACCATGGTATTGGCATTGGCATTGGCAAGATGACTTCATTAGCTAGGTCCGCGAGCTACAAATGGTACTCATCTCCAGGGATATACATTATACAACGAATTTTCGGAGCGTCCTCATTTTAACTATCCACCTATATCTACATATAAACAAAATTTCTAAACTCTTATCTCAAATTATATAACATTTAACTCAAATTTTATAACAATGTGAACATATAAACGCTGATATTGTGGACACTAGATAATTTTTTTAGTACACATAAAATATGATATATACAAAACATTCCAACTATTAGTTTTGTTATTTAACCATTAAAAATGTAATTATTTGAGATTTAATTTTGTAGGTACCGATGGGATATTAATAGTTGTGGTCATTTGATCCCTCCTCATAAAATAATTGCTTGAGGTATTGACTTATTAAATTGAACTTGCAATAATCATTTCAGTGATTTAACTATGAAATTGTTACAATGAATTTAGATCTTTTACGTAAAAAAAAAAAAAAAAATGTTGAAGGATGGTATAATAAAAGAAGTACACAAAAAATTATGTGTTTGATATGCACCTTAGAGGACTTCTTTAGATTTTCATTAGATGCATTACTTATTAGTGGATAAATATAGATATATTCACTAAGGAGGGCCAAGCAAATGTGCATTTACAATCAACTGGCTTATATATGCATAATTATAGGAAAAAAAAATTACATGTTAATATGCTATCATCTTTTTATCTACCTCCGTTGCATAATTAAGAAAATCCATTTGTATCAACATATTATAGGTAGAAGATTTCATATATACTAGTAAAAAGCTCACTCCTTGCTTTGGGCTGAAATTATTATTTCTTATAATAAACTTTTAAGATAATATGTAATGGACCTTAATTTGAGATAATTTATATGGGTCTTAATTTTAATGGGCTGAGAACGTCAATGGACATTAACGTACATCAATGGTTCTGATCTATCGAAGAAAATGATTAATGGCTCAGATGTGAGGATAGCCCTTTCATGTCATTTTTTCCAATATGCTTTTATTATTAGTAATATATATATAGAGAGAGAGAGAGTAAAACTAGTGTGCTCCTAGGAGCACGGAGGCCTCCCGTGCTTCTAACTCAAAAATCATATTAAACCATCATGAAATTTTGATTTATCATTCTCATTAAATTCTTTATATCAAAATATCTTAGGATACAAAAATTTTCCATTTTTTGAGTTTTTTAAGTATATGTTTTGGAATTTTTTAGAATGACATCAAAATAATAATAAAATAATGTATAAAACTATGTCATCTTTAAAAAATACAAAACAAATACTTAAAAATCTCAAAAAATGGAAAATTTTTGTATCCTATGATATTTTGATATAAAGAATTTAATGAGACCCATAAATCGAAATTTCGAGATGGTTTAGTATGATTTTTGAGTTAGGAGCACGGGAGGCCTCCGTGCTTTTAGGAGCACCATAGTTTTACTCTCTCTATATATATATATATATATCATCCATATTGGGAGATGTTTAGTATATTGGAGTCGTATATGTGCCTTCCATTATTCCATGCAATCAAGGACCCCAAGGACGAGGCTAATTTAATGCGATACCAAAATCCAACACTCTTTTTTTTAATAAATGATTAGGATTAAATTACATGTTAACACACAAGAAGACAACAAGCACGTTGGACAAATTTCTTCTTTATTGTAATCTCCGTGGAAGTCTACACGCAGGTTCCTTGCAATTTTTTTGCCTTTTTTCTACATTGTTACATCATTATGTAATCTTTTTTTTTTTTTTAGAAAAAAAAAAAAGTGGTATAACCGCCTGTTTCATTATGAAACCGATTTTTTCTGCTACCACAAAGACCCCGGTATCAGTAGAGTTTTATTACAACCATTCATCAAACATACCACACAAGTTCTGAAATATCTGCGACAAAATAACATTACAACCTAAAACTACAAAAATTTCAAGGATTTTGTGGACAAATTGGAATCACACCACAAAAATTGATGGCATATTTTGAAAAAAGAATCGAAAAACATATTTTATTCTTTTATTATTTATTTATTTTTGCCCGATGGCAGCTGCCACGCGGCGATCATAGTTTGGGATTTATTTAGTTATATTTTGTTTAGTTTTTAATTTAGTGTTTGACTAGGATCAATTTGGTTGAATCCATGTTCGTTTAAGTTATTCAATTAAAATTAAGTAATCTCCAGTTTGATGATTAATTATGGCAATTGGACAGAAAATTATTTTATTATTTTTCCCTGGCCGACTGAGGAAAACTTGGTCCATTTTATTTTAATAACAGCATAACAATTATTACTTATGTTAAATGAGACATAATGATGAGTTAGTATTCGTATAAATAATTTTCTTCTTTAATTTATTTTGTATATTGATTTTTCATTTCAATCCAAATGAGTTTTCATTAATATCTTAATTAAGAATTAAAAAAAATAATGAAAAAGTAGGTACAAAACTAATTCTTTTAATGTGAAATTAAAATAATAAAATTGGTATTGACAATGTCATGTTATCTTTCTAACATTTTTATATTCATATGTTTCAGTAATGATTAATTTTGTATTGACATTTGACGATATCAATATCTCTCAAACAAATGATCAATTTTATATTGAAATGTATCAGTAATGATTTCGTATTTGCATACCTATTCTCTTTGCAGAGGCACTAATTAATAATAAAAAAGAAGAAGGAAAAAAATGATATTTCTAATTTTATATATTCTTCAACAAATATAGTAGTTCTGAAAAATTATGAATACATAGTTAGAATTTACAACTGTATATATAGTCTGAGTACATTTATTGTAGCTTTCTTTATAGACAAAAAGCATATCTCAGAATTTCTAATTCCTTCAGGAATTCCCCTAAAATTCTAAATTAATATCAAGTAATAACTGAGAAAATAGGCAAAAAAAAAAAAAAAAAAAAGATGAGCCACAGAAACAAGTTCCATTAAATATGACTACCTATAATTACACACTTATATAAGAAATTAAAAAAGAAAAAAAAAAAAAAAGGAGAAGAAGATGAACAAGTACTACATCATGATTTAGGAAAGATGGCATCCCACACATCGGCGAAAGCCGAGACGATCGTCGGGTGGTGCTCCGGCGAATTCAGCTCGAGATACGACTCCAAGAGCCTTCTCATGTCATCTGCACCCTTGATTCTTCGCTCCAAGATCATCTCCACCATCGAATTCCTGAAATCCTTATACGGATCGAGCGATCGCTTAACGACCGCGAACCCGCTATTATCCACCTCCTCGACCGCCTCTTTGCCGAACTTGCCATATTTTGAAAAAATGCTCTTGTTCCGGTAGAACTCCGGCGACTCCGAGGAGAACGAGAAGCTCCGGGATGATATCAGTTCTTGTTTCTCCCTGTCGCTGCTGAAGAACTCCGGCTCGTCCTCGTTTTCGCTCTCCATCGAAGATGAACTACTAATTCCGTAACCGTTGCACAACAACCGTCTCGTAAAGTCCTTGTCTTTCCTTTCGGATTGAGAGAGATACTGCTGCTTCGCACATGAGTTTGACGACGGAGAGAACGGCGACGTGGGTGGACATGTCTGACCCTCGCACTCGCCCGTCAAGTACAAGAACCCGGTCTCGGTCAACCGCCGCTCCTTTTTCTTCCTCAACCTCACACTTGGCAATGCCGCGTCAACCGAGTGGCGCCCGGCACAATCAATTGTAATTTGTACGACGGGTCGTTCGGCCTGGGCCGGGAACGACACATGCCGTTCAAGTCTCCGACTTGCACCACTCGGGCTCGGTTTCGATTCGGGTTGTGGGTTCCTCTGGAGACGTCTGAAAGGGGCGGTGGAGGTGGTGCTGGTGGCAGTGGCGGTGGTGTTCGAGCAGGCGGCACGGAGGAAGAACCTGGATATGCGGCCTCTGAAGCTCTTCCTGGGCTTCTCCATGTAGAATTTTTTGTGATGAGGGGTAGAGAGAAAGTTTAGAACTTTGTTTGTGGGCAGGAGGTTTTGTTATCTCAAATTCTCTTAAAATTTGTGTTGGTTGTTAACTTATTATTATTTACCTCAAAAAAAAGAAAACTTATTTTGTAATTTTATATTTTGTGGAGAAGATATTGCCGTCTGTGGTAAGAAATTGTTATTGGAAGAGAAGAGAGGAGAGGAGAGGAGAGGTGTGTATCTATCTGTGTTAGCGGATCAGAATCCGCTGTTGTGCTTTTCCGATCGGACAGTCGGAATCGGTTGTTGCACTGATTTTAAAGTAGTTGGATATTTATTACACAGATCTTGACGTACTTCGGTGTTTCTCAACCGTTGGATCAAGAAAAGTAGGTGGTCCCGATCCTGTTCTAGCGGGAGAGACTTTCTTTTATGTTCCGGTATAATACCTTATATACCTTGTTTTCCATGTAATTAATAGTCAGTCCATTTTTATGTTCCAAGGAGACTTATATTTAGTACCAATTTTCAGAAGACAGAATAGTTCATTGCAGAAGAACGACAAAGGTAAGTAAACTATAGCAATTTTCAGAAGACAGAATAGTTCATTTCAAAGACTTAGATATTGGCATATTGCCATAAATAGTGAATGACGAAAAAAATCTTAAATTAAATTAAGAAATATTTCAAGAAATTTGCACTTATTAATAATTTCTTTTTTGAAAAAAAATGGAATATGAAATAAATCCTTATTTTAGTTATCATTTTGTAACAATTGTGAAACTGACTTTTGATGAATTTGCATAATATTTACCTAAATCACTAATTTGTGCATAATAAGATGGTTGCTGAGTTCATTAATTCTCAAATACAAAATCTGACGTAAAAATTTGCTTGACAGCAACATACAATATTAATGGGATCAATAAATGGTAATAAATAATAATGATGAAAAATTGAAAATCACCAAAGTCATAAAAAAAATAAAAACAATAATGTCGATAACGATACGTACACAATTTAACCTATTCCTAGCAATATAGACATATACACACATGCACTCTCTCAATCTCTTGTACCAAACGACAATATCGCAGAAAATAAAAAGGTACTGGTACAGTGGTACTAGAGGTACTACATTTAACTGATATTATAAATTTATGATACATCGTATATACAAGGAAAGATGCAACTGGCAAGCAAAACAACACACATATCTTCTTGAGAGCTCAATCATCCCCCGACTTATATCTCACATCGTCATCCGTTGGATCGTCTCGAGATCAGCACTGGCACGAATCTGAGATAATCCAACGGCTGATGCTGTTGACTGCATAATGCAGTGCAGCAGGGGATATGAATTCATAATATGTTCTTAACTTCTTATTGCACCAAACCAAACATTGTCCGGTCTGTCTATCTATGCCCAATATGTACATGCATCATACATGGGCCCAACCGATGGGACTAACACTAACTCACTGAGTCACTAACCTGGTTCAGTCACTGACTCAATCGATCACAACTTGATCGAATCAAGTATGGATCAGAATCCGTTACTTCTCTGCAAAGAAAAGCAGGGTCTGCTTTTCCGATCAAACGGTGGGGATCAGTTACTGCACCGATCTCAAAGTACTTTGGTGATTATCAACCGTCGGATCAAGAAAAACAGGGTCTACCTCTCTGAACAGCGTATTCCGATCCGGAGGGAGGTCCCGTGACTAAGTGGTTAGAACGAACGAACGAACCCAATGTGGTGGGGTGGGGACTGCTAATTGAATTGACAAGTGCACTTTGTCTTCTCTTCTGCTGCTGCACTTTTCTGTTATTATTGATTTTGGTTTTTGTTTTCATTTCTATCTGGTTTTTTTAGATTTTGGGTCACTTGACAGTTGGGATTCAGGCTGTAGATTTTTGGAATTAAGCACCTAAATTAGAAATATAATTATATCCAAATTAAGTTGTCATAACATTTAGTCATTTATTTTAACCTAATCGTTTACTTTACTTGCACAATCAAAATTATATATCAAGTGGTGGTTGATGATTTGAGATTAGTTTATTGCCTCTAGATATGGGCAGTGGTTAACAAGTAATTACCAGACGTATATATATATGCTTTAATATTAAGGGGCATGCTAATTGTCCCCTAAGAAAAATTCTTTTTAAATGTCCTCCGTCGGTACGCTCTCTAGTGCATAAGGTATGAACACCTCAATGTAACAGATATGAACACCGGACTATACATTGTATGAATACTTAAGTTAGGACGAACGGTCATTCACCAGAACAGGAATCTAGCTAGCTAAGGCGCATCCAGTACAAAATCTTTCACCAGAACGCGAAATCGTGGATGCCCAACTCAGAATATTGGACGGGTAGATGTGAATATCTAATGCACCAACTATGAACACCCCATCATCGAAAATTTGAACACCCCGACAAATCGGTATGAACACCACATTCGCGCCGACAGTTATTTACCATAATGCTATAATACAATAAATTTAACCAGTAAGTGGTGGGGTCCGACTTTTAGAGTCAAAATAAATATGTAATTGATGAGAATTTGAATCTTGAACTAGAATCTTGATAAGAGACATTTAAGGATGACAAAAAAAAAACAGAGAACAAGAAGATTTTCTCTAATATTAATTGCAGAGATAGATAAGATAACCCTTTCAAGAAAGAGGGAAAATTTGTTCACATGGCGACAAATGCTAAGCACAAAATTGTTAACCCAGCCACGTGGCCATCTCATCTCTCAATTACCCACCTTTCACGACTAACAACTGTCCTTCTCGCTTTTTAAATTCTCTAATTAATCCTATAATAATAATAATAATGCAACCAGCTGCTAGTACACAATTTTTCTTTCTTTTTTTTGAAGAAGAGTCAAAATTTTAAATCCTCATAAATTCCTCATAATTGTTTAGCTTGCTTGCCTCAATGAAGAATGGTTGGTGTCCAATTATCATATTCTCTTGCTCTGATCAGTGAGGTACATTTTTTCGGCACAAGTGAGACAATTTTTTTTTTTTAAGTGAACTTCATCATTTGATGATTGAATTTTTTAAGTTAATAAACGTCAAGTTCTTATTTCATTAAATTACAAAATGATTAACACAATTTGTTTTTTTAATTTAAATTGAAAAAAAAAAAGTTTGTTAAATGAACTTGACATTTTGATCAAAATGGATGTTCTGCAAAATTTCTAATTATGACAGTGCATCAGTGTAGAGTGTAGACTACAATTTTTCTTTTCTATTTTGGATTTTGCATTGTTTGTAATTTGATGTCTATTGCAGTGAGCAGCAAGGTCGACTTGTAGTTTTTTTTTTTTTAAGTAATTGTTTTTCCAAAACTCTTATTCTGAGATAAAATGACGATGAAACTACTCAAATTTAAATGTTTATACAAGATCCTTATCTGAATTTTGAAAATGCGAAACCTTAAAAGGGGAGAATTGCTTTTAATTACTAGACTAAATGCTGGTTTTGCTTTTCCAAAACTCGAGTTTTTTTAAGAATTGGAAATTATGGATATCATATCCAACCCTGGTAGCTGAATTCATATATATGCATATATAACCTCTGCCGACAGCTTTTATAAAACTTTTAATTAGAATAAGGTGCAAAGTGCAGGCTACTACATTTTGGATTTTGCACCTCTAATTAATAATTAGTCTATTGTGATTTTTATTATAATCTTAGGTAGGTGTTACATAATTGCATCACACTTTGGCAAGTACGTTAATGACCTTGTTTACAGGGGAGGAGCCAGACTCCAGTGCAGGGGTGGTCAAACTTTTCCAATAGAACTAGTTTTGTAACTAATAAGGAAGTTAGGTATATTTTTGTAAAAACTTTAAAAGAGCATTTGTGTAAATATTTTTTAGGGCAGGACCAATTTTATAAATTTTCTTAGAAATTAAGTATATTTTTGTAATTTTTTCTAAGAAAGTGGATATTTTTGTAAACTTTTAAGGATATATTTTTAAAATTTTTTTTCCAGGGGTTAGCCAGTGCCCACCCCTAGAATATGCCGCCTCCGCCCCTGCTTGTTTACTAGTCCAAACCAGCTTTAAGATTTATAGAACTACACCTCTGTCACTATTCACTAATAGGTCTAATCCGTCCGTTTTGATCTAATATTAGTCTTGTTATCCGTAATTTGGATAACAAGTGATATGTAGGGAATTGATAAAAGTGTTCGACACGCGTGCACGCACGCTTTAAAATGTAAGCATGCAAGTGTTCGTGTCCAGACGTGTCTGCATGTAGCGTGTTTTTAAGCGTAACATGTTTGACTTCTATATAATTTCAACACATTTAAGCACGTGAGCACGAACACGCATGCACAACACATGAACACGCACGTACGTACAATTAACATGTATAGAAACACATACACAAATGTACAACACCCTAAACCCTACAACATGTATAGAAACACGTACACAAATGTAT
Source organism: Cyperus esculentus (assembly GCA_030179965.1). Classification (NCBI taxonomy): domain Eukaryota; kingdom Viridiplantae; phylum Streptophyta; class Magnoliopsida; order Poales; family Cyperaceae; genus Cyperus; species Cyperus esculentus. The sequence goes on along the minus strand of JASGLE010000025.1, from coordinate 1,055,489 downwards.
TTTTAATATATAGTGATACATCTATTTCTTTATTGTATTATCATATTTACTGTTTTATTTTCCATATATTATTTATAAAAAAATTTGAAGCATTTTTCTGATTTTATGATATTTTATTATTTTTATTTTATTTTCCATATATTATTTATAAAAAAATTTTGAAGCATTTTTTCTGATTTTATGATATTTTATTATTTTTAAACTTTTTTCTTACTTTTTTCGAACTTTATCATTCTTATAAATCTTTCCAATGTAAGTTTTCGATATGTGCCAAGTGTTGGCATGTGGTTATACGAACATGCGTACATGTGCCACGTGTTTTATGCGTGCGTGTTCAAGGTTTTTTAAAATCCAACAAGTATAAATACGCACGTTTAAGCACATCAGCACGTATTGTACGAACACGTAAAGTGTCCAACACGTGACGTGCATGCACATGACACGCACGTTTATCAATTCACTAGTAATATGGATCCGTCTGGACAGTACCAATTATCCAACATATTAAGCAGTATAAACAAGGGGTGCCTAGAGAGAGCAGTATTGGATAATAAAATCGCTTAGGCTGACTTTAAGTCAAATAAATAAATTACAAAAACAAGAGTATATGATGATTAATTGTAACTTGTCAAGTCATAAATTATTTTTCTTTTATTTCTAGCAATATACACCCACAAACCATCGATCATTCATGTCAAGACAGAACACTAAACTATATATATATGTAGCACACCTTACACGGATCTAATATGAAGTCAAATTCAAAATCAAAACGACCCCAATAATTCAGATAGCGTACAATGTGGCATATATCGTGTGAGATTAATAGAGTCAACGAATAATCTCCACGAAACAGACTGTCGTATAAACATATATATAGTCTTTTACTGAAGAGTAATACCTAGCGTCCATAGAAAAAGTTATTTATAGCATCTATATGTTACATTCCAGAATGTATCTATTGCATTTTTTGTATGTCTATGAACATATAAATAACTTTTAAATAACACAGTGTAGAATACTAAAATCGGATTATTATTTCCATAAAAAAAAATACGGATTATTATTACTCATTTTCTTTTTCAAAATCTAACTTCTTTAAATTCAGTTTCATACAATGTGCATTGTATTGTGTGCCACAATTTTTTATATGTACGCGTATATATATTTCGATCCAAAGCAACAAGCAATGGATTTTGCATTATTTGCTGTTACCTTTTCCTTTTGGTACAGTAACAGTACCCAATCTCTGCCTCAAAATGGAGGCCTGTACAAAGTACAAACAGGCTGGTCCAGAGAATGGATTGGGCTCTCTCTACACTGGCCCATTATTCGATCCATTAACAAGTTAAAAGTGTTATACTTCCTCTGCTAATTTATAAAGTTTTTCACAGCAATTCACCACAGCAGCTATCAATTCTTACTAGAGGTGACAAAAATTGACCCGACCGAAATAGTCTGCCCGATAAAACCGATGACCGAACTTGACTCGGATTTGTTAACTTATGAAAAATGAATCAACCGAACCTGTAATTGACCGAATCCGAAAATATCCTAATCTGAAAAAACCCGCAAATATTAAGAATCTGAATACAAATTATCCGAACCGATGCGACCCGTTACCCTGTAAAAACCCAAACCCAAAGTGATCCGGATTCATGTGACCCTAAACCGATAATTATCCGAATCTGAATCAACCCGAACCGAGAGTGATTTATACCCGAGATGTGATAAAAGTATGAATTAATTGTTTAGTAACATTATTACTTATGAAATAAGCTCACGTATACAATAGCCAAATCTGTTATGATATTTTAGACATTTGTTTGAATTCAAGATTCCTAAACCCGAATGAAGACCCGATAAGACCCAAAAATGTATGATTTGAATCATATATTTTATAATATTATATGCAAAAATTATCAGAGGGATCGATAAATTAATAAATTAACCCGAATAAAGACAAAACCCGATCCGCTCGATTTGTATCCGGAACCCGCACCTGAAATATCCATAACCCATATAGGCCCGATTAAGAAGAATCCGGCACCTGAGCCAACCCGTATCCAGATTGGCCCGAAAACCAATAAGATCCGAACCCGCAAATCCGAGCAATATAGTTGTTGTCCTAACCCATCTTTGTACCGAACCCGAATTTAATCGATCCGACAGAGTCCAAATCCGATTCCTACCTGAATCCGAAAGCAAACCGAATCTTAGTTTATCCGACCCAAATATAATCCGACCCGCCCGATTTGCCAGGTCTAATTCTTACAGTAGATGTTAAGAGAAAACTAACATGACCTATTTAGTATCCAGGATGGTGAAACTGCAAGCTTTTATGCTGGTAAATTCTAGGATTGCACAAAAACAATATCTCATTGCAGGTATTGAAGCAGAGATCTTAAAATAATTTTATCTTTCAAAATCTTATTGCAAACCATCTCACAAAAATGGTTTTGATCACTGAATACCTAATATTTGTGCCTCAATGCCATAATCTGAACTATATTATCAGGTCAAAAAATGTTAACAATCTTTATCTCAGCCACAAATCTAGCCCTACAATCGCCGCCTAAACTGTGCCCATATGGTGTCCTTAACTATACAACGGTACAATTTCGGTCTGGTAACTAATGTTTCAGCCAGTAATTCCTGAACTAGGACATGTGGAGAAGAATCTCATCATGATCAATGGTGGTGTCCCCTTGAAGAACTCTCTAATCAACTCTTGAAAAGTCTCAACATCTGCCACCATTTTTTTCCTTTCTTTCGCTTGTCACACTTGGTATCTGCATTAACAATTTGGTGTGGATGGTTAAGAGATCTCTCTTTTAAAACCAAATTTATTATGGCATCTCTCATTTGAATCTGGTTCATTGATGCTCGGAAACAAGTTAAACGGCATCCCACCTAATTCTTTTATGACATATTTGCATTACACGGTAAGATATGGAATTTCAAATCTGAATTGTCGCAGAACGGCGCTTACTCTTTGAACTTGGAGCTGATAGAGGCTTACTGATAAAAAATTAGTCGTGCCTACAGTCCCGAAGGCAACCTGTACCGAATGAATCTTCTCCATTTCGCTCATAACGACTTCTCCGCTGTTTCTTAAAAAAAATGAGTTGCTTTTCATTTACGTGGGTAGCAGCTGAACATCACTCTCTCTTCCTCTCCCTCCCCATTTCAATTTCATTTGAATCCCAAATTGACGATGGCTGTCATGACAGCTTACTTCCCAATTGTTCTCTCGGTTTGAAGCTTCTCCGGTGATCACCAACCTGTGCTCTCCCCGCTCTACTATGCCGGAGTGGTTCTCGTCCCCCATCTACTCGTTTTTTTCAATCAAGCAACTCGATCTGGCCTCTATCCTAGGAGAGGATCCATTTTATTTTTATATCATCAAACCCAACTACTATCAAGTCTTCAAGTCTCGCTGTCCTAGCTAACTTTGTTGATTTTTTTTTTTTTTTTAAAGAGCAATAGATGATTATCCCAGTTGGTAATGCATTCTTAGTGCTTTACCAGTTTTTTTTTTTTACTTTACAAAAACTTCTGTACTTCATATAAATGTTCAACATTTGTTACATTCTCTTATTCTTTTTGTTACAATTTTGGTTGTTCTTGTTACAAGAAGAGCAATAAATGATTCTCCAGTTGGTAAGCATCTTAGTGCTTTACCAGTTTTTTTTTACTTTCCAAAAACTTTGATTCTTCACATAAATGTTCAATATTTGTAACATTCTCTTTTTCATTTTGTTACTATTTTTTTTGTTATTGTTACCAGAAGAGCAATAAATGATTCACCAGTAATACTGCTTTAACAAATTTGTAATACATTATTTCGTTACCAATTTACTTACAAAAACTGGACTGGTTGGGACATTCACTGGTGCTATTGTTACTCACAACATACCCATAAGTATTTTATTTGTTATAACTGTTACACTTTACATTTACATTGTTACATTTCTTCTTGCCTCTGTTACCAAACATGTGTACATCATTCCGCGTAGAAAGAAATCCCCAATTTTCGTTACCAAACATCAAAGAAGTGTTACTAAATCTTACTAATAAGTTACTGGTAATTACATATGTGTTACGGTACCCAACGAGGGCATATAATTTGTTTTGTTCTCTTAATAAGTAATAAGAAGGAAATTGGAAAATCATGTTCTACAAAAAAATGTTTTCACAACTGTATTTTATCAAATTAAAAAAAAAATTTATACCATAAAAATAAATAATACCAATTTTAGAATTTGCGGTGGGTTTTTTATACCAGCTAGGTAGGCAGTAGGCACTTAAGTATTAAGACATGGGGAGTCGGGTCATTTCTGTGGTTTAGGTAAGAATCAACTGGATGCGTCCATTTGATGCTATGCAGGAATTGAAGTCGCCCAAGTCCAACGCCACATCAAAAAAGTAGACATTCGGTACGTTCGGGCACAAAATTTTCGGGAGACAAAGTGTTTTCCTAAAAAAAATCTAGAAAGAAACATGTCCAGTACTGTGCAGTGGAGACTGACGAGAGAGAGCCACAACGAGGTTAACCAATGCTTATATGGGCTTATGACTGAATTAGCACCGTAGCCGTCACCCGTGGTTAGGGGTGTTATAGGTATATAACGTTTACAACGATCACGAAAATGAGCTGTTTCATTTTGTAAAATCGTTTCGTTTTATTCCAAACGAAACGAAATAACGAAAATAATCGTTTAACAATAGTATATTCTAGTCAAAATGAAAAACGAAATGAAAAGAGTCATTTCGTTAATCGTTTCACTTTCGTTTTGTTTCGTTCCGAAATAACGTGTTGGAAAAGTAGTTAGTTATAGTTATTTTGTTATATAGAAATTATAGGGGTTGCAAAGCTTAAATGTATTTTGTTATAATTTGGAGGCCTATTTGGTAATATTGTATTAAAACCAAACTGTACTCAGTACTGAGAGTGAGAACTGAAGTTGTTTCTAGTATCTTCTTCTTTCCCGTTCTCTTTTTTCCTCTTTTCTCCATTAATGTTGTTTGATCCAAATCCATAAAAATCAACGTAACGAAATCGGTCTTCCGTTTACACTCCTCAACCAATCCAAATTGTTCATCATAATTTTGATATTGAAATCTAGTTGCATATCAAAAAAAATTTCTAACTATTTTTTTTTTAATTTTTGAAAAATGACCCATTTTATATAGATTATTTTGTGCATTTTCTATACAATTTTCAAAAATCTAAGAAAATAGTTAGAAAACTCTAAAAATGGAAAAAAAAAATCGGTAATCTTCTAGATTTCAATATGTAGATTGTGTTGGACAACTTGGATTGCCTATTCAAGCTACGGTTTTATAATAAAAGGTTGAAGCGCACTACCTCAATACATTTTACAAAACGCAATAGCCTCACTCTAATAATATCATTCGATTTTCTGTTGTCACCGGTTTTATAGTCTAAAATGACAAAACAATATACTTTTGCTATAAATTTTATTATTTTTGAAGTAACTATATTATATTATTATAAAACGAAATAACGAATTATTCATGAATTATATCTGAATATTCCTAAATAACAAACTTTTGACAGCGCTCCAATGTTTTCTTGTGTTTTGTAACTATGACCGACCCAGAAAAATATAGAACGACGACGACCCGACTCATTAACACCTACGTGCTAGTAATTCACTTGATCTCAAACCAGAAAACAAAGTGGTAGTCAGAATCTATGGATGTTTGTACTGGGAAGTGAGATGGGAACTCATAGTGGCCGACTGGCAGTTGACTTCTGTTTCCACGAAAACAAAGCACTCGACGACGCGCTCGACTGATTGTATCCCCTGATCAATCTAATCAAACAATGGCATCGGCAATCTTGTCGTCTGTCATATCCATAGTGGCCAAGGTCACGGGTTTGAACGATGCTGCCGGTTGCTTGTTATCATCGTCGTCGTCGTCGTCGTCGTTGTCGTCAGCTGCAGCTGAAGAGGTGCAGGGAGATATGAGGCATCTGCGGAGGACGTTACTGAGAATCGAAGCTGTGCTGGGCGATGCCGAGGAGAGGGAGATCAAGGACCAGTCCGTCAAACTATGGCTCCAAGAGCTCAGGTCAGCTCACTCAATTCCCAGTTCCCACTATACTATTTTATAGGCTAAATCCAAATTTATTAAAAAGTATGATAACAATAGTTGATACTTGCTACGAAGTTATCTGTTATGAAGTTTAAGTGGTAAAATTAGGAGTAAGTGTAAGTGTAAACTGTGTAGGTAAATTCCTCATGTACCGAGGATATGTGGTACCCAATCCCAATTTGTTTCTTAGGGTGTGCTCCAGAGTTTTGAAGGGGATGGAATGGAATGGAATGAAACTAAGAGAAAAGGTAATTCTTGTACACCCCAATTTGGGAGGTTACAAGATTTGAGAAAATAAATAAAGGGTGTAACCTACACTTCCATCCATTACCATCCATTCACCCCCTAAAAAAAACTTGGGAGCAAGTTAAAAGAGGGTTGCTTCCCTCCAATCCCTTTCCCTCCCATCCATTCACCTCAATTGGAGCACACCCTTAATGAAACTGGTGGGTTTCCCACTTTTTTTTCAAAAAAAAATAAAAATAGTCAATACTTGCTATGCGCACCGAAATAAATTGCATTGCATTGTAGTACGTTGTTTTTGAGAAAACATCATTCAAATTAAAAAACAAAAAAGCAGAAAAAATATTGTAAACGTGTTCCCAATTATTAGCTAGACACAGTGACATGTAGAGGTGGCGGAACCCGATCTGACCTGAGAAACTCAAACCCGACCCGACCCGGCATATTCCAGAAAGTCAAACTGACCCGACCTGACCCGAAACCAACCTGAGATCAAATAGCATTGAATCCAACTCAAATCAACATACGATAAAAAAAAAGTTGATATTAAAATTAGCCCGACCCGACCTGCCCATCACCCGACCCGACCTGCCCATCACCCGACCCGACCTGCCCATCACCCGACCCGACCCGAGATATTCTAGAAGGTCAAACTGACCCGACCCGCCCGACCCGAACCCAACCCGCCCGCCCGATTTGCCACCTCTAGTGACATGTAACAAGTTTGATTTGATCTGCAAATGATCTGTCAATTAGCTTCAAACCATTGAATTTCTACGGTTCTATACTTATATTCTCAAGTAATTGGAGCAAAGATTATACATGTGTATCAGATTTAAATAGATTTGATTCAAGCTCTACCCAATTAACTAATTGAGATTATATCTATAATTCAGGTATTTTAGTTGAAACATATTTCTGATAAAAGAACATGTACCATATGCAATAGAAGTATAGTTGGATGTACGCTGTAAAATTTATCTTCTATGGTTTGATTTCTACTAATTAGTTATTACTAGAAACAACTAGCAAAAGCTTGATTTGTTTTCAATTAAGAAAGAAGTGTCAATTTGATTTGATCTACTAAGGAACCTGTTCAACAATCCTCATATTTTTAAATCTATGTATTCCAGAGCTCTAGCAGTACAATCAGAAGATGTCCTTGATGAGTATCACTATGAGCTGCTACACCAGCAAGCCAATAGGGAAATGTCCACTGGAAAATCGGATATATTGTCAGATGATTCCTCAATTTTAGAAAGCATGGCAAGAAAAATCAAATCCGTACGAAGGATGTTTGAGGAGATTGAAAGGGAGAGAGATGCCCTTCAGCTCAGAGACTGTGACGGTGAGCGAAAAGATGATGCTAGTTGGAAGCCAGTGCCAACAAGCTCTTTCCTTGGTGATTCGAGAATATATGGGAGAAAGAATGATAGAGAGAAAATTGTCAAGTTTTTGCTGAACGGTAGACTGGGTGACAAGACAGAGATAGTTGAAACATTGCGAGATGGTAGACCCGATTTTCGCTCAATCTCGGTGCTTCCAATAGTCGGAATTGGAGGTCTTGGCAAGACAACTTTAGCTCAACTGGCTTATAATGATAATTCTGTGCAGGAATTTTTTGACTTTCGGGTCTGGATCTGTGTATCTGATAACTTTGATGTGGTAAGGATAACAAAACAAATTGTTGAATCTTGTACCGACCACCCCTGTGATACTACAGAACTAGACCAGCTTCAGAAAATTCTTGCCAGATTATTGAAAAAGAAAAAGATCTTGGTTGTCTTAGATGATCTGAGCAATGAGAGGCCAATTTTATGGGAAAGTCTCAGAGCCCCTTTTTCTTATGCAAATCTTACAAAGGTGTTAGCAACCACACGGAGTGAGCTAGTTGCAAGTATCATTCAAACTAGATCTCCTTACAGACTAAACCACCTAAGCGAATCTGATTGCCTGGCAATATTCACCCAATTTGCTACTCGACCTCTCTATAGGCAACAACCATTTAAGCAAAGCAATCACCAAAAATTTGGAAGTATTGCTCGCCGGATAGCGGTGAAATGTAAAGGACTGCCTTTGGTGGCAAAAACCCTTGGCAGTCTACTCTGCAATGAGATTGACAAAGACCGATGGAGAGAAGTTGCAGAGAGCGAGCTCTGGGAGTTGGAGGATCAGGGGAACAATGTCTTGCCTGTTCTAAAATTGAGTTATCATAGAATGCCAGGTTACCTGAAAAAATGTTTTGCCTATTTTGGTTTGTTTCCAAAATCTTATATCTTTCAAAAGGATTATGTCGTAAAGCTCTGGCTTGCGCAAGGCTATATTGTGCCAAAAGGGAAACGCTCTTTGGAGGATATTGCTGGTTCATACTTTGAAGAATTGATCCAGCGATCAATGCTTCAATTTTCACAATTTTCCAAGAGTACGAAGGAGGGTTTTCTGATGCATGATCTGATCCATGACCTAGCTGTACATGTTGCGGGAAACCGATGTCTTTCAGTGGTGGATAGCAAAACGGTTGATATAGGTGCTGATGTCCTCCATGCATCTTATGTTCCATCAAGGGATCAAGTCATCCTAGATTTTCATGCCTTGGGCAGGGCAACAAATCTAAGAACGCTCTTAGTACCCATGTCAAGGCAGATGCAAGGTTGCGTGTATGACTGTGACATACCAGATTATGTAAATCGCAAGCCGCAACAGGAGAAAAGTGATAAACACGTTTCTACTATGATGTATGGGTTCCTTAACAGAGATAATTCTACGATTAAATACAATAACAGTAGTGGATATGAGACTTCGGATTCTACAATCCAGAATTTGCAATGTTATAACAGCAGTGGATATGAAATACCAGAGTCTATGATTAAAATGTTTAGAAGGTTGCGTGTGCTAGACCTGAGCTATACAGGTCTTTTGAGAGCTCCTAATCTGATAGGTGAACTCAAACACCTTCGCTATCTTGCTTTAAGAGAAACTACTATTACGGATCTTCCAGAATCTTTGTGCAAGCTATACAATCTACAGGTGCTAGACTTGGATCGTTGTGAGAGTCTACGCAAACTCCCAAGAGGAATGCAAAACCTTACAGAACTGAGGGACCTCAAACTGCCCGTTCTAGAGGATTGCCATATATGCATGCCCCGGGGTATCGGGAAACTGACAAACCTTCAAACCCTATCAGCATTTTATATTGGAGGTGATGTACATCATTGTGGGATAGATGAGCTAAATGGGTTGGTGAACCTCAAAGGCGAGTTGAAGATATACGGATTGAATAGAGTTCAGGAGCAAATTTTTGTTGATCTGGGTAGACTGAGATCAATAAAGAAAATGATGCTTTGCTGGGATGTTGGAGGTTCTGACAAATGTAACTATGGGGGCATTGTAGAGGGCCAAAGCATGTACATTGATGCAGCTTCTGTACTCAGTGGTGTTGTGCCCCCAATTAACATTGAAGAATTGATAGTAGAAGCCTTTTGTGGATCACGACTACCTAATTGGATCGGCAATTGTTCTTACCAAAACATATCTTCAATTAGGCTCGACTTCTGCAATGATAGCTGTACCGAGCTCCCGCCACTGGGCCGGCTCCCTACTCTAAAACATCTCTCTGTTCAAGGAATGGTTGCATTGAAAACAATTGGTCCCAAGTTTTGTGGATGTACTTCAAGGGTTGCCATGTGCTTTCCAAGGCTGGAAATGTTGGAATTTTCAGATATGCTGTCATGGGAGGAGTGGTACAGTTTACATGATGATAGCTTCCCCCGCCTTAACGAGCTCACTATCAGTTGTTGCGCCCGACTTCTGAGACTCCCAATCTCATTATCTTCCTCACTTTGCACGCTCGAGTTACAAGATTGTGATAGTTTAAGCTCACTTCCAGTGCTCCCTTCACTGACATTACTGGTATTGCGGGGACGCTGCCACTTTTATCTATGGTCACGTTCCTTGTGCCTACCGAAACTTGAATGCCTTCAGATCTCATACTATTCTTGGCAAACTCTGGAGTTCTTTAAGAACTTGTCAATGGTCAGAACAATTACGTTGGAGCATTGTCCGAATATTGAAGAGTTGATCGGACTGCGGCATCTGAAGTCACTTGAGGTTTTGGAAGCGCAAGCATGTCCTAATCTGAAACTCTCTCAGGAAGATTCGCAGAAGTCTAATTTTGTTGTTTGCTTTGCTCCATGAAGCCAGATTTTCTTTCCATTGTAATCATTCCATACCAAAATACTTTGATGTGTCAGTTCTTTTTTGTTTCTTCTTTTTTGGACAATATTATGAAATCTTTTGTCAGAAAACAAAATGAACCAAGCTGGATTGATTTATCATCTTATATTTATTTCTTCATTCCTTTTTTTGTCAGAAAACAACATATTTGGATTTGTCAGTTTCTGGATTGTGCCTTTTCAATGAGCTTCATTATCTTATTGGATCTGTTTCAATTATTTTAAGTGTCTGCAGAATTACTTGTGCAGTTCACAATGTCAGCCGTTGGATTGTCATGACAATCGTGCCAGTGCGGATCTCGAGACGGTCCAACGGCTGGTGTTGTGAATTGCACAATGCAGATGAGCACTCCAGTTCATCCTATGACATAGGATTAGCAGGGCATTCAACGCTGCAGGATGAATTCCCAGGTTTATTCGGCACCCCACGTTTTCTTAGATATGGGTTTCGAACATTATTCATTTATATTATCTAATTACAGTTTGATAATTACATTTCTACTTGTAACGTTAAATTATGTTAAACAACATGATAAAGAACACAATTATTGTTTGGCATATTATTTTCATGGATGTCACCATTTCTATTCTGAGTTGCTTAGCAATATATCAATGGAAGGGACAAGAATTTAGGATTAGAATTAAAATTTATTCAACAACAATATTTCAAATGCCTGAATCTAAAAAATAAAAAAAAAAAAAAAAAAAACAGAAAACCAATAGACATCAAAATGCATAACCTCTTATTGCTGTAGATGATTTTCAACTATGAGATTTCAATATCTTAGATATAAAACATATTTTATTACTACACTGAACAATTCCGTATCATCAATGGCATCAATGGTAAAAGGTCACAGAGGGATACCTTGACAACTATTATTTTTGACAATCTTGATAATAGAAAATTCAAATAAATTAAAAAAAGTTCATAGATTTGTTATTGAACATATACATTGAAGGGGTTTTAAATTGAAGCACTTTGAATTGATAGCTCATCCAAATTTGAAAACATCAAACATACTTAATTGCTTACGATCTTAAAAGAATCTCATGAGAAACGGTTTGATCATTGAATACCTATCATTTGTGCTTCTTCCATGCCATAATGTGAATATACTGTCAGGTCAAAATTTGAGCAATCTTTACCTCAGCCACAAACCTAGTCCTACAATCACCGCCTAAACTGTGCCCATATGGTGTCTTTAACTATACAATGGTACGATTGTCGCCTAGTAACTAATGTTTCAGCCAGTAATTCCTGAGCTGGGACATGTGGAGAAGAATCTCATCACGGCCCATGTTGGTAACACTGCTGGTCATGATCCATGGCGGTGTCCCCTTGAAGAACTCTCTGATCAACTCTTGAAAAGTCTCAACGTTTTCCTCCGGTCTCCTGCCACCATTCTTTTTCTTCTTTCGCTTGTCGCACTTGGTAAATATCAGAGTCATTGGTATCTGCATTAACAATTTGGTGCGAACAGGTTTAGAGATCTCTCTTCTCAAATCAAATCTTTTATGACACATCTCATATGAATCCAGTTCATTGTTCGGAATACAAGTAAACAGTATACCAAAGAAATCTTTATATATATAATTTTTATTTGTTCTTTCATACAAGCGTGCTTTAGCGGTTTAGTAAGAACGAGCGTGCTAGATGTCAATACCGGTTCGTCTGTCACAGTTGATGCCAAATAAGGATCCTTTCTTGCAATTAATTTACATTATGATGCTTAAGAGCTCAAATCATGTATTCAAATTAACAGTGTAAGGGATATATACCTGGTTCCGACCAAGCCAGCGTGCATATTCAAGATCGATTTGCTTTGCAGGGATGCTGGCATCTATAAGTAGGAATACAGATACCAATGTCTCTCTTTTAAGGAAATAGTCTTTTGTAAAATCTTCCCAATTCAACCTCGACTCTTTCGGTGCAGATGCGTACCTGTCATTATCAGATTTGTTCCCGTAGAATTAAAACAGTACTCTTCATTATTTTATATATTTATTCAATCCTTTGTCAGGTAAATCATTACTAAAACACATATATTTCCCTGTTCAGTCTCATTTCAAAGATACCTAAACTGCTGAGCACATTGCAAATATAAGAAATTGTTGGTGTTATCTATAACTACAGAATAAATCAGGATCTCAAAAATTAATCACACTCCTGAAAACCTTGAAGAATCATGCATAACCACTAAGTCAAAAAAGAATTTCAGAAACTCCTATAAAGCATTTCAACAGACACACACACACACAGAGGAATATTCACATCAATTGCTTCTGACATTTGATAAAACTATAAAAGGCATGACAAAATGTTTATGCTTTCTCTCGTTAACAAGTTATTATGGCATCTTCGAAGAAACCTAGAAAATTATTCATCTCTTTAATTGTTGTAGTATGCGATATCTGTTGTTTCAAGGTAACGATGCTAATTTTCATGTGCTTGTCTGGTGGAAAACATTTATAATTTTCCTAGGAATTAAGAGTATCACATACCCATATCCCGGTAAATCCACTAAGTACCAGCTATCGTTTATCTTGAAATGATTGATGCACTGTGTTTTCCCTACAAACAAAAATGTAAATTGAATGAAATTACCCGCAGACAAAGCTAAAATCGAAATAACCCAAAATTAATTCAGTTGGTCCAGTTCTAGCCCTCTTCTATCTCTAATTTATTAGTTTATCACAACCCTGTCGTTCCCGAAATTTACTCAAATTAGAAACACTATACCCAAATTTCAAGAACTAAATATTACTTGGTACTTTATTATCCAAACATAAATATTTGAATGCACATAAACGTCTCCACAGTACCTACCAGCCACTCCTAAAACCCTATACCCAGCCTTTTATAACTCTGAACCCTTAATAGCAACAGCATATACACAAATCACTGAAACCCTTAAAAAGGCAAAAGACTTGATACTAACAATTGTAAATAAAAAGTAAAAAGTATGAATAAGGTCCTCATTAATCACTGCTTTAATTTGTTTAAACCAGTTTAAACACTATAACAATTTGGGCTAACTCAGCTATATTTTTTATAATCGGATGGTCATGATACGTCTTTTTAGATACAATTAAAGAGAACTGTTTGATAAGAACCGCTCGATTCAAAATGAAAGGTTGCTTAGCTGATCCATAGCAGAACCACTCAACAATTTGACGGATCCTAATTGCATACACCCAATTAAACCAACAATATCCCACAACAATTATAATAAAGCTGAGAGCTTTACAATTCATTGTTAACAAATTAAACCTGGTTTCTTCGACGTAAGCGCGAGCTTCTTCCTCCTGACAAGAGAATTAAGCAGGGATGATTTGCCGACGTTCGACCGCCCGACGAGCGCGAACTCGGGCAGCCCATCGGCCGGACAATCGTCCGACCTGACACTGCTCTTGACGAACTCGGCATTGCCGACCTGCGAGTCGTGCGCGTAGGGGCCCAAGACGATGTTGGACCCCGTGAGCACCCGGCTGTACACTGCGTCGTCCCCCCCGTCGAGGTCAGTGTCGGGGGGTATAAAGAGCTTTCTTAGAGGGAGCTTGATTGGGGTTTTGGGTGGTGGGTCTGGGTCGGATTGAATTGGGGATGGGAGAGGAGTTAGGGTTAGTTGGGCGGCGGCGCAAGGGGAGAATGTGGAGAATGGGGAGGAGTGGGGTCTGGTGGAGAGGGAGAGGGAGAGGAGGCGGGGGAGGAGGAGGCGCGGCTGGAGGAGCATCGCTCGCTGGGGAGGGAGTGGGAGGTGAAGGGAGGTCAGCAAATGGAGAATGGAGGGCGAGAGAGGGAGGTGGGGGGAGAATGGCAGCGGTGGATAGTGAAGAGGAGTGGATAAAAGCTGTTCGCTGTTGGATTGTCTCGAGATTCGTACCAGATCGGATCTCGAGATGATCCAACGGCTGACGTTGTGAACTGAACAGTGCAGTGCGTTGGGGGATGAGTACTCGTGGATAAAGCAGTAGGCGCCTGAAATCAGCTTGAGATACGGATCCGACAGTGTAGATTATTTTAAAAAACCCAACTAAAAATGACATCCATCGGATCTGAGGGTCCTGACATCCTATTTGGATCGCGGCAGATGCGGACTCAAGAGCAGTAGAATGAATTGTGAAGGGGAAGGGAAATTGTCGGGTGAGAATCTACTGCCATAGTTGTGATGGCACCACGTGCCATATTTTTAATCTCGACGGTTCATATGAATCTCGACGGCTGAGATTTTGTAGATTGTAGGGGGCTATCTTTTGTGGATCCCACTATCATAGACACTATGACATGTGGTGTCATCAAAACTATGGCAGCAGATAAAAATCCAGAAATTGTCTAACCTGTCATTTGTACTGGAAAGTTTTTAAAGACAAAAGACAATGGAAATTTCGGAAAGCTTGCTCACAACTTTTGAACTAAATTTCAAGTGGTGTTTTGACAAATAAGTTTTTATAGAATTCATAGATCGTTTTTTTTTTTTTTTTTTACGATTTATATAGTTTTTTTTTTAACGATTTATATAGTTTTAAGGGTTTAGTTTGTTAGATATTTAGTTTAATTTTTTAAAGCACCTCTAATTTACTTCACCTTACTATATAATGACTTATAGTGATTTAAATTACCTTAAATCAATTTTACATTAATTTTATGCTATTGCCAAACGTAAAGATAGCGATCGGTTTAAAATTTATACACAAAAAATATGTTAATAATACAAAATATTTGAAACAGATGACATAAACAAGTGAATTATTTATTTATTTTTTAATCTCACATGATAGCATCCAAACTGAACCTACAATGTTGTATTGCAAAGTTCATAAAGTTCAGAGAATTATACCGTAATTTTTTCATAAAATTAAATTCTAGTTGTTCCGAACATTTTTGTTTTACGGCTCATCAAGTTCTGCATTAAATTCTATACTTTCACCCCCCATATTGTCGAGTGCTTATCGTCTACTGCACAGTATTGTACTGCGCAGCAAAGCAACGATGTGGATTAAGGGGGTTTTTTTGAGATTGAGTAGCACAAATCTCGAAGCAGATCCAATGGTCGAAATGTTGCGCAATAACGTACTGCGCAGTAGAGGATATGAATTCCATATTGTCAGGTTGTCTGGAAAAAGCAAAAATAGGAGAGGACCTATGTTGATGTTAATTTTCATTCATTACCTTGCTGTGACACTAACTAGACAAAAAATGGTTTTCCAATGATCAAACATGTGTTTTGCATCCCCATCAATGTACTCTATAAAAACCATATAGTCAATTTGCCTTATTTACCCAATATCTAAATATAAGTGAGATCTTGCAATTATAGACGACATGCTCAAATTATGACCATAAGATGATGGAGAAAGCTGACATTAATCAACTAAAAAGAAACTTTTATTGTGACTAATTTTAGTTTTAGACTAAATATTAACCCTAATTTTATAAAATTAAAACATTTCAATAGCATTATTCAAATCTAAAACATGTACCGGATTAAGTTATCAGATAAATAATGCTTCAATAGTTATTTAATTAAAAAAAATATGGGATAGGTGTAAGTATTTCTATGAATATATGAATTGAGTGTACCGTAGCATTATATGTTTTAATATTTAAATGTTTTTTTATTTTGAAAGATAGGCATATAGCCTATTTTCATTAACTGAAAAGCACAGTATTACACATCCAGCATATTCCTTATTTACACTGATATAACTACAAAATACTGCAAACAACAAACACTACTGTGTTCTATATTTTTATTATATGCACCAACTATCCAGACCGTTTATGTAACTATCCAACTGCAAATTAATTCCTATGAGGCATCAAAAAACTGGAGACTTGAGTCACATCAGCATCAGCTGAGGGGGAGCCGACTGTAGGGGTATTTCATCAGGGTTGAATGACATCCACCTCTTCACCAAAACCTTGATTTCCTCTTGAGCCAATCCTAACCAATAATTAATCATAAAGCAAGTTAATAACACCCCATCTTTAACCGAAAAAATAGAACATCTATTGAAAGTGATATCATTGATTTTCCATATCACCCATACAACTGCACATAAAACTAATAAATAAGAAGGTTTTTCTTTGCTATTCAAATTACATGCATGAATCATGATTAATAGAGTGCCAATACTGAACCAAGTCCTGACAGATTCCATCCAAAACCAAACCTGCCTAGCAAAAGTGCATTTCAATCACCACATGCTGAGTTGTTAATATTTATAATGTTAAATTTTATTTTATAAAAATTGATATATCACATTTAAAATCATGTTTTATGTAACTTTAATTTCGAAGAACTTATTATGATGCTAGATCAATTTAAAATGTTTAAAATATATAACATGACAAATATTAATTAATTAAAAAAAAAATTAAATGTGTGTTGCTATTCTGCTAAGAAAAGTGCAAAACCACTCGTCAAAGTTTGCGATGTGTGATGCGTTGTATAAGATGTTTAGGATTATTGTTATCTTCTGGATTTTTATCCGCTGCCATAGTTTTGATGGCACCACATGCCATAGTGTCTATGACAGTGGGACCCACAAAAAACAGCCCCCTACAATCTACAAAATCTTAGCGGTCGAGATTAATATGAACCGTCGAGATTAAAAGTATGACACGTGGTGTCATCACAACTATGGCAGCAGATTCTCACCCGTTATCTTCTAGGCATGTATAAGTTGTTTAAAATATTTTACTCGAGTTCTAATTGAACTTGCAATATATAGCCTAATCAAATGCCTGAAACTTTTATAAGACGTATAAAATGGTCGTATATTGTTATTTTTTTTTAATTCTTCATTTCGTCGTGTATTTAATTACAAAAATAATTAAGAGGTAGCACATATATAATTAAATTTGATTATGAAACAAAAATATTATTGTGCTAGAATGATTCTTCACACCATACTATTTTTCCTATAATTTGAGAAAAATTGAACTTTCAAAGTTTCAAGTTTAAACATTGTTATAGCCATTTCAGTATTTTCAATATACTATACGGACAGAAGAATAGATAGATAGAGTGGAACGTTAGTAAAACAAGAAATTGAAAGAGCTAGTTGAATTTGTTCCTGAGATCTTATATTCTCATCTGGAGATGCATCAAATATCATTGATACTAAACTCAAAATTTCAGAGGCAGGAATAGGTTCTCATTCTCGGCAGTTTTCCAATTGAAGTCGTAAATGCGTCCAAATTGCTGAAAAATGAATTTATAGAATGACATATTTAAAATTTAAATCCAACATTTTTGCTAGCTGATGTTATAACTTTTGCCTTCCCAACTCAATCCCAAGTGGTCCCAGCCCCAGGTTGGGAAACAATCAAACAACATTCGCATGCTGGTATCTTTTTGCATACCTGCTAATAAGACCCAAAAAGAACAATATAACAATAATTTCACTAAAAAGCATACTGGTTTCAGAAACAAAATCCTCCAGAAAGCACGAATATTGGCAAGTTCAAAGCCCAAGTTTGTTTAGCTTTAAATTAAATTCATACAAATAGGCAAAAGTATGAAATCATAAGATAAAAAACTACCGCAGACCGCAGTATCCCAAGTCCCAACACTTCAAATCTACCAGATATCACAAATCAACATGGTTTAACTCATAAAAAACATATCAAATTCTATAATTTATCAGAAACAACATCCGATTAATATATGTCTCTTTCTTTTGTTGTTTCAATTTCAGACATGAATAATATCAATGCCAATGTTTCTAAACACCAGACCAAAATTTTGAACCAGATATTGCCAAATCTAAATTTGTGACAATGGCGTCTATACTTACTGATAGCAAACCACTCTGATCTCAAGATTCTTAACTGAATACCGGTTTTAGCCCCTCTTCATACAGCCATTTCTTTTAAATGAAGCCAAAACATGAACACAGTCGAGGTTGGGAAAGGAAATATCTTTATACAGCAATCTAGCAGTATAATTGCCTAAATGGGCAATCAAGCATTTTTTCATAAGATCTCCATGAAACAATCCTTTTCCTGAACGATCAATTTCACATACATACAAGCAATTATCATAAGAAAACATCCTGATACTCAACACATCACATCTCAACAAAAACATGAACACATGAAACAAAGCATATAAACACAAAATTGGTACCAACAATTTCAGTTAAATTTAACAAAATTTATACCGTAAGATCGAGCAGCATTTCCGCTACGAAGCACATCAACTCTATCACAAAACAAGCTTTGAATTTAACTAACAAACTAATTAACTATTTATTATTCTATTAGACACAATCACAGTACTAAATCACCAAACCAACTACAAACCCTACCAGTAATTAAATTCCAGCCATACCAGATCTGGTGAGAAATCAGACGGGGGAGAGGAGCTGGTAGAGGGAGGGCTTGGGGTCGGAGTTCATGCCGATGACAATGATCAGAGGGATGAACCCGATCTGCGCCGCCACTTTCGCCTTCTTCATGGCCCAGGTGCTCCACTGCTGCACGCACTTCACGGCCGCCGTCGTTGCCGTCGTGTCCCCCGCCGCCGATCCCTTGCGGCCGGCCCTCCCCGCCTTGCCCTTGCCCTTCGGACCCGATCTGCTTGCCATTGGAGAGGAGGAGAGATCGCGCCTTGATCAGATGCGAATGCGACAAAAGTCGGAAGAAGGCCGAAGGGTTTAAGGAGCTGGAATCCTAAAACCCTAGTTAGATGTTTTGGTGGTAATTAACTTACTGGACTGTAGTTAATCTGGACCGATGAAATTTGGATGGACGGATGCAATTCCTTTTTGTGTGGACTCTGGTCTATGGAATTAGCAGCTCATTAGGACATGTTCTGTAGTCTAAAAAACGGTAGATTTTTATAGAAACTAGAGCTGTAACTCGGGCTTCGCCCCGAGCAAAAATGGTATGAAATAAATAACTAAAAATTTAATAAATTTTAAATATTTATATTAAACAAAACTAAAAAAAAATTGTAATTTTTTTTATGTAAGTAAATAATAATAATAATAATACAGTAATTTATAAATAAGAATATATATAAATGTTGGACCATTTTAAGGGTTTAAATTTGTTTTAGACATATCACATTCATCTTATTTAATGAGGAGAGAAAAAAATACAAGCCATTGGATCAAAGTAGATGAAGAGTTTTAAACAAAATCAATGGTTGATAATAGTGATGATGTGGCATAGTTGAGGTGCTTGGAAATCTACCCCTCTTTATGAATAGATTGAGAGTACGTTGAAAATAATTTTTGCTCACTGTTCAATAAACTATACTAACAATTCCTAATAAGAAATTTATTCCTCTAAAATATTTATCTTTGCAGGAAATATTAATTGAGTCATATTAAATTATTTTTTCTTTATCAATAATGAGCTCTCCGTAGGTTTTCACTAAATACAACATAGAATTTTGTTCTTATAAAAAAAACATTTAACTGTGCTTGTCAAAATTATCAAGATACGTAATGCCAATGGATCCCTTTATCCTTTATGCTTGTCAATGGATTTAACCGTGATTATAACTCCACTTACGAGTTACGTCTACTCGAATGAAAATAAAAAGAAACATAAAAAGGCCAAAAGACCAAAAGGAAAAAAAAAAAATTCTGAAATCTGAATGCAATGCTTTTGGTAAAAAAAAACAAAAAACAAAAAAAAATTCTAAGCTTCAAGCAATTGGAAAACAAAATGCTTCCGCTATTTCAAAGAGAAAAAAAAAAAAAAAAAAAAAAAGCTACTTTCATCACTAATCATATTTAATTACGTTGAAGTAGAAGGGCAAACCCCAAAACTTCGAGTGCTCATCCTCTGTACGGCTGCATTGTGTAGCGGGATGTGAACCGTTGGATCATCTCGAGATTCGATCCAGCACAGATTCCGAGATGATCTAACGGTTCACATCCTGCGCTACACAATGCAGCGCTACAGAGGATATGGAATCCAAAACTTCCCTCCTATCTTCTTCTCTATTCTTCCAGCTTCCCAAACTCCTTCCTAAAACCCTTCAAACCCTCACTCCCATGGCGACCTCTTTCCCCGCCTTGCTCCTCCTCAAGCCACGCTTCTGCCCCACGCCTGCTCTCCTCAACCCCACTCTGAGGCCGTTGCCCACGCCGCTTCACGCGGGGCGCAAGAAGAAGAGGCATTCCGGAGGGAGGATCGAGGGGCCGGGCGAGGTGCGGCGGGAGGCGAAGGAGAGGGCCCGGATCAGGAGCCGCCGCATTGCCGAGAACCAGTTCTACCGCCGCACTAAACAGGCTTCCAACCAGGCCGATTCGTTTACCGAGGAGGAATTGGAGATGATCGGGCTGGGGTACGACCGCGCCGTGCGGTTCATGGACGGCCCTGACGACCCCCGGCTCCGCCACCCCCACGACTGGTACAAGTACGGCGAGTACGGGCCGTACTCTTGGCGGGGCATAGTCGTGGGGCCGCCGATTCGAGGCCGGCTCTCCGACGATTGCGTAACCCTAATTGGGGAGATCCCCGATCACGAGGAAGGTGCAAAGATCGAACAGTTCGAGATGGCGAAACAATACTCGCATAGACTCGAGAAATTGGATCCTAAAGTCGGTATAAAGCACTACTGGGTGTTTGTGCGGCATCCGAAATGGAGGCCGTCAGAGCTCCCCTGGGAGCAGTGGACATTGGTTGCGGAGGTGGCGATAGAGGCGAGTAGGAAAGAGAGGACGGATAAGTGGAAGTTGATGACCCAGCTCGGAAATCGCACACGGGCACTGATCACGCAATGTGCTGCGTGGTTTCGTCCCGATATTGTATATGTCAAGAAGCCGATATATCAGTGCCGGTTTGAGCCTCAGGTGAGCTTGTTGTTTGTTCTACATGTTGACCCGGGTACTTTTACCTGCATCGTCTAGCAAACCGTTTTCCTGGCCATGCTTGCTCGTAACATTTTCAGGCTTAATACCAAAGCTTGAAACAGAAATCTGCTGTTTCTATCCCCTTCCCCTTTTCTTCAATTACATGTCGGCAATCTCCTGAATCCTGTGAATTATTAAGATTTCAAACCGTTCAGTAGTGAACTCAATTTCTAATTTTTTTGTATTAACAGTTGGCAATAATGTCCATAGGAAAATGTATGTAGTTACTAGAGGTGGCAAAATCTAACCCGACCCGAAAAACCCGCCCGACCCGAGTTTCAGGGAAAGTCAAACTGACCTGAACCCGAACTCGACCCGACTTGGGAATAGAGGTGCAAAATCTGATCAAACCCGAAAAATTGACCCGGTCCGACCCAAAAAAATACCGGCAGACGTCAACACGATACCCGAACCCAACCCGACCCGAACCGACCCCGAACCCTACCCTACCTGACAATTTGCCACCTATAGTAGTTACATTAATGTGTGGCTCTAGAACTAGCACATGAGTGTTCTGTTATGGACGTATGGTATGGTTATGGCATCATCTTATGCATCAAAACTACAATTTATATAACTTTAAAGTTTATATTGATAAATTGTTCCAAAAAAAATGTCATATCTTTTTAATTTTTGTTTTGCTGCAGATTGACTTCTTTAAGCCTCTTGGACCCATTTTAGACCCCGAGACTGAAAACAATTTCCTCTTCATTCTTGATCCAGCATCACCACCTTGCACCTACTTCCAAGGCCTCTGCAAGATTCTAAAAGTAAGCCCAAAATCTTATGTGGATGATGTGGTAAATGCATACGAGAAACTAGATGACGAGGGCAAATCAAGATGCCTTCATTTTTTGCTGGGCAACCACCCAACCGAGTTGCTTCACCCGTTTACCAAAGAATGGAAGTTGAAATTGGAGGAAATGGAAATGGGTTGCGACGCCCCTGATGAAGACAGTGATGTTGAAGATTCGAATGGGGCCGAAGTGTCTGAATGGATCGAAGATGACGATGATGAAGAAGAAGGGGGTGTCGATTATGATGACGGCGATGATGGTGTTGATGATGATGATGTAATTGATGTTGGAGGTGAGGAAGAAGAGGTTGATGATGATGATGTAATTGATGTTGGAGGTGAGGAAGAAGAGGGAGAAGAAGACGGCCAAGAGGAGAGCGAGGAGTATTGGGAGAAGGCGTGGGAGAAAGCAATGAAGAGCAATAAAGAAATGGAGAAGTTAGTTGAGAGAAGCGTGAAGAGCTCGACTGAGTTTTATAAAAGACAGATTGAGCAAGACAACATGATGAGAGAAGAAGCAATGACGGGCGCAGTTGCCGTTGAAGAAATGAGGAGGGAACAGGAGCGAGAAAGACGAAGGGAGGAGGAAAACAAAAGAAGAGTGAAAAGTAATACACCACCCGGTATGTTTCTGAAGGCGGCAGTACGGCCTTTCACATACCGGAATCTAGTTAAGGAGATCGTATTGATGCGGCATGCCATTATTGATGGCGAAATCAGCCCCTCAAAGACTTTCTAGGTTTTGTGATATAGGATATTTTTTTTTAATGCTATTATTCAACATTTACAAATTATCTATGTAGATTGGGTATTGTAGAGATTGCATGGAGATGTGTGACAGTTGAGAAAAGGTAAATTATGTATATGAAACTTGCTGTAGCAAAGCAATTTTGATAGTTCTAGCAATTTTAATTAATAGTGATGAAACCTTTGATTATCAGAAGGTCATGAGCAATAATACTATGCAATCAGAAGTACAATCAGGGATCTTAAATTCTTAATTATGAAACTCTAGAGGCCCAAAAAACTAGTCTAGTGTTTTGCCCATTAATAGATCTTGTTGAATCTCATTATGGTCTCATGTTGTCTTGTTATGAATTTATGTCAATTTTTTTTAAAAAATGAAATTGAAAAATGTTTTTTGTGGAAAGTAGAAAGATCACGGGAGTTTTTCGGTGCACTAGATAGACCCGATTCAATAGGACCCGAAAAATTAAATCGGGTCTATATAGTGTACCGAAAAAATTCCGTAATATTTCTACTTTCCGCAAAAAATGTTTTTCAATTTCTTTTTTTTTTTTTAATTTGAATTTATGTGTGTGGATGAATTCACTTTTTGTTAGACAATGCGTCGTTTTTCTTTTGTTGGTATATTCATACGAAAGTGGGAGCTTAGAACAGTTGTCAGTATCAATAAAACGGAGATCTGTATACAACAATCCAGGATCGGGATCACCTGCTTTTCTAAAAAAATTAGAAAAGCATGCCCTGTTTTTCGTAATCCGACAGTTGAAAAATACCGAAATACGTTGAGATCGGTGACACAAACACCGAAGTACTTTAAGATCAATACGACAACCGATCCCGACCATCCAATCGGAAAAGCACACCCTGCTTTTAGAAGACCAGCAGATTCATATCCAACAATCCATACTGGTTTGAGCTGTTCGGGTAATTGGGTACTGAATCGTTCCGTACGACTTATAATATGTTGACAACTTGTTATTTTCGCCATTTTATCAGTTTTGATTTTACTTCAAATTCCATACGCTAATATCTTGCAAAACTGTTGCTAATTAATTTGGTAACGAAGATTAGTTAGGAGTAAGGCTGGGTTGTCTTCAAGGGATAGTCTACGATTAAGATGAGGACCAAGACAGCTGCCCAATTGGAATGAAGTCAGGTACCAGTTTGGTACTGTTCAGCTGCTAACTGTTGTTTGTTTTATTTTTGAGAAATTATGGGGTCATTCGGTAAGGTAGTTGGTTTAAATATTTAAGTCTCACTAAGCCACACTCGTTCGGAAAAAGAAAAAAAGCTTAAGAAAGCTTAAGCCTTAAGCCATGGGTATTGCTTCCTTAGGATTCCGGACAAGGCTTAAGCCCCGGTCAAAAAAGGCTTAAGGAGAAACTTTTAATCCGTGCTAAGTAGCTTGCGTTCGGAAGGATTAAGAGACTAAAGAAGCTAAAGGAAGTCTAAGAAGGAGTTGCAGAATGGCCCCTCTGTGTTTTAACTTTTAAGGAGAGGGATCTGTTGATAATGTTTATTTTGACGATATTAAAAAATAGGGAGAATTTCTTTTATGGCACCTCAAAACATAGAAATTATGAAATCGTCACCCCAAAAATTGAAATTATGAAATTGGCATCTTAAACTCACGGAAGTTATGAAATTGCCACAAATACACATTTGAATCATAAATTAATTAATCTTCGTTACCAAATTATCAACCCAGCTTTTAGAAGACCAGCAGATTCATATCCAACAATCCATACTGGTTTGATCTGTTCGGGTAATTGGGTACTGAATCGTTCCGTACGACTTATAATATGTTGACAACTTGTTATTTTCGCCATTTTATCAGTTTTGATTTTACTTCAAATTCCATACGCTAATATTTTGCAAAACTGTTGCTAATTAATTTGGTAACGAAGATTAGTTAGGAGTAAGGCTCTTTAAAAAATCGGTTGATAATGTTTATTTTGACGATATTAAAAATAAAAAATCGGAGGTTTCAAAAATTTGTAAAAATTCATTAAAAAAATTCTTAAAAATGATTTTTTTTTTTTTTTTTACAAATGCATTATTTATGTTATAGATTCATAGTGTTTTAAATTTCAAACATTTTGAACATTGTTTAATAACTTATCAAAATATTGCATACTTTTTAATGGTTCTAATATAAAAGATCTTTAAAGAGCCATCACATGTCGTTTAAATTGAATATAATTTGAAGCATAATCAATCTAAAAATTAAGATAAACTAAGATTTTTTTATAAATTTTTATAAAATTTTGAAACCTCATATCGTCAAAATTATCAAGATCTCTCATTTAAATAATGTAATGGACTAAATAAGCATTGCGCGTACTAAATAAACTTAAGGACTCATATCAACTTATCCACCTCTGTTCATTGTCCGTATAACTTGACTGTTTGAGCAGTACAAAAAGATGTTAGAGGGCACAAGTTGGATTCACGCCCTTAAATTTAGATATTGGTGAAAATAATTTAACTCTTAAGTCAGTGTAAAGATAAGATCAATAGTTTGGAAATTCATAAAATTTTTCTTCCACCTTTCTCTCTGTCCTACCTCCCACTTCTCACCTCCCTCTATTGTTGCTCATTTCCATCACAACTCTTTCTTTCAATCGCAACTCTCCCAGATCTGCTCATTTCCATCAAGTTTCGTATTTTGAAGAAGAGAATCCAAACACCATCAGATATGTTAATTTGAGCAATATTTGAAGATATGAAATTTTAACCTACTCAATCAATTATAACAAAATTAGGTGTAGATATGGTAATTATAGAGTAATTTAAAGTTTATTTGTAATTATTTTTTAAAATTGTAATTTACTAATTCACTATCTTTTAATAAAAAAAATTTAAACCCGAGAAACAAGAAGTGTGTTATGCGTTTTTTAATAGTGTAGGTTGTTTGCTACATTAATAAGCACATAATCTTAAAATGTTGCTCAAATTAATAGATTCGAGGGTGTTCTTTTTATTCTCACTTGGGAATGTAGGCATCCGTATCGGCTGAGATCCAAAAGGGATCTCAGGACTCTGAGATCTCAATTCAACAGTTCTCGGAGACTCCAAGATTCGGACTCAGCAGATACGGGTCCTGAGAACCGTCGGATCGGGATCTCAGGACCCTGAGATCCAAAATGGATCTCAGCAGATACCGACCCGGGAAGGTAGTATGAGGAAGAGCTAAAACCCAAGATATCTATGAAACATTTGAGCTTGAATTGAGGTCATCAGTTAGGAGCGAAAGACTATATGATTATAGTAATCACAACCTCAATAGAGGTTATCATTTGAACTATGCACTTGTGATCATCACACGACCTCAACAAAATCAACATAAATTTTAAAAAAAATGTAACAAAAATTAGTTTTAAGAAAAAAGTAGTGGTCTCAGAAGGAAGGCAACAGGGTTTTATAATCACAAGATTTCATACTATATGATTCATCCACAGATTCATCACTGACCGTTCAAATTAGCAATTTTAATAATCTGATCTGATTGAAAAATGACCTCATAGAGAAGATTAGAACTTTTCCACAAAGAAATTTCAGACATATGCTTGTCATGATATAATATAATCATCGGCCAAAAAAGGTAAAAAAAAAAAAAAACCCAAAAAAAGAGAGCAAAAAAAGGGATAGAATTGGGAGAATATGAGAGACTCAGAATATGGGTGGTGATATAACAGAATGGTCGTCAAGGCGGAAGAACACCGCCGTTACGACGAACGAGACCTTATCACTGTGATCGTCACCGTCCTATTTATTCCCCAAAGGCAACATTTAGTAACAATAACAATAATTACTAGTAAAATCGAACTGACATTTCGAAAAATAACAAAATAAAAAAGAGAACGCCATTGGGGATTTTAAGGTTTTGGGTGGAGAGGTTTTTATATAGAGAGGCGGCGAGGTGATATTAGGGTTTGGGGTTTGTTTATTTTATGGACGTATATATATGGAGATGGGCCGTGGTCATAACACTAAAATCCTTTTAGTGTTATGACATTTCGGCCTGGTACCGAGAACAAGCAGCGGAGCCTGTCAGAGATCCAAAAAAGAATAATTTCGGCCCAATGTTTTCTAATTATGGCAGAAATGTTTTCCAACTTCTGCTAGATATTATAGAATAATAGAACTACACGATACAGATCAGACCATCCTCTATTACTTCTAAACACTTCGTTTTCTACCGTTTTTTATTAGATAAAAATGAGAGCCAAGCTTAATCAAATTTAAATATCTATAAAAGACCTCTCTCCAGGTCTCAAACCCGCAACCTCCTATGCAGAGAGTATTATCCTTAGTCACTAGATTGAAGGTTGGTTATTCATTTTCTACTGTTCATTCAATTCCTCAATGAGCAACTGAAAAATTATAACTGGCTAGAGGACAAACTAATGGATGCATACTTCATACTTGCCATTTTATCAATTTGGCATCCAGGAATCTGGGATGTTCAAGTGTTGGAAGAATGAGTACATGCGGTTTACAAATTAGTCTCACAATCGTCAGTACGTTCATAGAACAGTTATCTTCTTTAAAGAGCTCTGTAAATAAGAAAAAAAAATTGAATAAATTGAATAAAGTAAACCAAAATACTACTCCGAAGTAACTATAACTACAGGAATACAATGATTTTTTTATCTAGAAATCAGAACTCAAGCAAATAAAGCTGCCAAATGAGACCTACTAATAACAGCCACACAAAGCTAGAAATATCACTGTGGAACACAGATTCTAACATATATTCTCACTACAAAAATAAAAAAGAAGGACATGCAAACAACACCAAGACGCATATAGCCAATTTAGCTTACATAATATACAATGCAGCACTGTAAACCTAGTAGTGAAGTTTATTGCATGAACCTAACTAGCCTCCCAAACAGAACAAATTTCATGTTGTCACCTTTGAAGATCAACATACGGTGACTCCATTAAGTATCCTACAAGAAGGATTTAACCTCAACTTCTTGATGTACTTCTATTGTCAAGTATTATTTCTGGATCTAGTGTGGACAGGATCTGTGGCATTGACATCCCACCTGACACAACAATTTCTGTAGCCAACAAAAAAAAACAGTAAATTAAATATGCACATCAAAGAAAACAGTACAAATCATCCTGGTAGAAATCCTGAAAGCCAATTATCTGATTTCATTAACATTACAATAAGGAACAACAAAAGCAGTAAAATACCACCATGTTAATGACACCAGTTTGATCAAATTTCTTCCAAAATGGTTTAAGTTTCACTTATTATGTGAAATTGAGACTTGTTGCAGATAGATACAGTGCAAGTAAACCTTACTACAGAATTCAATATTCAGTTAATGAAACTGGGGCTTAACAATTAAAAGCAGCTGTACTAAGCTAAGTGTTATAAAATTGAAAAGGGCACTTCACCTATTCCTTCACGAACAGATAAATTGGGCCTGATGACATCTCGAGAATTGACCATGAAGATATCTCCAATGTATAAATGGTTGGTCGGGACATAGACACAGTACAACTCCTCCTGACCGGAATAACCCTGCCATTACATAATTGCCAGAGTAATTAATTCATTGTATCTAAAAGCATTGATTAGCTAAAATTAATGACAACAACAAGAAGAAAACAAAGCCTTTAGTACCAAACAGTTTGGGGTAGGCTAGACCGCTAGATTTAGGGGGATAAACAACCAGAGTCAGAAGGAAAACCCCCCAATGAACTCTACTACAGCTTTCAAAGTACCTGGAGAACAACCGAAGAGGTGATGAAGCCGAATGCATACTCGCCAACCCGGGGGTGCCTTATGATGACCACTTCTTTAAAGGCTTGTTTGTTTTGATCTGTATGTAAAATTATAATTAGCTTGGTTTCTTAATAAAATATAGTAAAGTGAACAAGCACTATTCGTATTTAGGATTTTTTTTTTCCTTTTTTTGAAATATCCTTTGCAAATCCTAGAGATATGCAATGTGCAACAAAAAGGAGTGATATTATGCATAACCTACAATATATGAAATAACAAATAGATCCTTTCTATCAACTGTACAAAAACGTGGCAACAAATTCCACCCTTTCTAGTCACTGTAAACATTGCTAAACAAGAATGCAGGGACAATTGAGAATGACCAATGAGTTCATTTTGGGAATACAAGGTACTTTCCAGACACAAGCCCAAACTAACCATGAAAAACATAAATATTTTTTTTATTCCAATATTGTGATGGATCTAGAGCTCTATTTACCGTGATACAAGGAAAAAAACCCACATACTGCCTTAAAATTTTCCCTTCTTTTAAATTAATTACAGTTTTACACACCCATGCACACACGCAAAGCAATGGAGAGAGAGAGAGAGAGAGGGAGAGGGTACCAGGGGAGATGGCGGCACTGATTTGTTTGGACGCATTGTAGATATGACGAACAAAGGGCATCCTTTTAATAATCCACTCACCAAGGCTCAGAATGGATGCACCAACCCAGGAAGACATGAAAACACCCACCAAGAATATGAAAGTTATCGAGGTAATAAATCCAAGACCTGCATAAGTTAATAAAATAATGAACCACCAAAATATGCACCAGAAAGCCAAATTCACATGGTACAATGTTGAAGTGTGTGAATATTTCTCAGGGACCAGAATCCTTAAAACTTTCAAAATCTCTTTAGCATCTTTTGCTAGCATAAGAAAGTTTATTGTAGCTCTAAAGCCATTAAACAGATAATAAATGTTAAGAGCTCAGAGAGAAAAAGAGAGAGCAAACCAAATATGTTGATTCCAAGTTGGGCATATATAGGAGAGAAAAAGCCATCAACAAAGTGAATAAACCACCAGGTTATGTAGAAGGTCACAGCTATGGGAAAGAGAATTACACTGAAAACACAAGAAAGACAAAAGAGAGACTTTATAGATGAACAAAAAAGGAGCAACTTATATCATGCTATACATCGAGACGGCATATATGCACTTCAAAACGAAATAAAATTTGGACAACATTTTATAATTTTGCAAGAGGCAAAAGCCAAACTAAGAATTTGTATGGGGCAACAAAATAACACAAACTTACCATCCAGTCATGAACTTTTTTGAAGCCCAACTGCGGATCACCTTATGGAATGCCTGAAAATGAAACACAAAGCAAGTTGAAGCAAACCAAATAAGAACACACGAAAAATAAATTAGACATCAAAATTGGTCATCTATGTGAAATACACTTGGTAACTTGGACTTATTTTTCATTTGAGGTATCAAAGGTACTTATGAAACAGAAGCACTATCAAATGGAAAACATAACAAAGAATCAAGTACTTCAACTATAAGAACGCTTGTTTCTCCGAAATGCTATAAAAAAAATGGAACTAAGAAAACCACATACAAAATTATAAGTAGCAGTACAGACCAGAACCAACAATTTAAGCTCCCAGAGACCACATGATCCTATATTCCAATTTCACCCAGTCCAGCCCCATTTACTATAGGTAAATTTTGTTCCTTAGGGTGTGCTCCAATTGAGGTATATGGATGGGAAGGGAAGGGAAGGGATGGGAGGGGGAGAACCACTTTTAACCTCCCAAGTTAAGATTTGGAAGGTTAATGGATGGAAATGGATGGCAATGGGGAGAATTACTCTATTCATTTTCTTCCATAGTGTAACCTCCAAATTTGGATTGTCAAAAATGTAACCTCCCTCTCATTTCCATCCCTTCCCTTTCCATCCAAACTCGGGAGCACAGCCTTATGTACAGACATGCAAGCATCCAAGTAAAGAACTACACCATTTCTTGTTACATTTTATTTTCTATTTAGACAACTTTAATCCATCCGTCAGATCATAAAGCCATTAAACTCTACTCTCTAACTTCAGCGAAACATTCTGCTCCAATTTGTACATTATCTGAGACTACCAGTAGACCCCGATCAAATTAACAAGGTAACTAACACAATACTTCATTATTCACTCACACAATTCCCTTATGTAAACTAAAATCCCAACCAAATTCCCAATCCTGGTCCAATTCTCACACAAAACCAGCTCAGAATCAGAAGTGTTTGCTAGCAGTAAACCCTCAATTGAAGAAATTGAGAACACACAAGTAAGTTGTGAAGTAAAAGTAAACAACAGACCTCACGGCTGGAGGAGGAGAGCTGGTGGGAAGCGGAGGCGGAGGAGGAGGAGGCCTTGAGGTCGGGATCGTTGGAGGGGCCGCCGTCGCCGGCGACGGGGATGAGCAGCTCGCGATCCCTCTCCCTGCTCCCCATGGAACCGGGCAGTTTCTCGTCCCCCATATCCACCAATCCCCCAAATCCCTAATCCAGTGACTAATCCCTACCGACCTAGGCTGAATCCCCTCCTCTCCGTAACCTTATCACAGAATCAAAATTCGATCGATTTGGTGCCCGATTGAATGAATGAATTCGTACCGGATGGAACGGTAGGTGATCGAGAATGGGGGGATTGGGATCGAATGGAGTCGATCGAGTCGAGAGAGGGAGATGAGCCGTGTGGAATGTTTACTTGCGTGGGAGTCGCCTTCTTTCTCTTGGGCCCTCTTCCACATGTGGAGCTGCTCCGGGCAGCGCTAAAATTACCTGTGAGACAGTTTTTTACAGAAACTGACCAGTATACCCTCGCTGGAGAAGTGAAATATGCCATTAATTCTTGGGGTATATTGGTCAGTTTTAGTATAGAACTGTCCCATAAGTAATTTTAGCGCTGCCCAAAGCAGCGTCCCTCTTCTGAGTTCTGAGTCCTCTCTTTTCTCGCTGTCTCGACTCGAGCCTCCCGCAAGGGGATAACTACTGGACGCTCCCTGACGCAGGTCTACAAGTCATATATCTCTGACTGTGGGACCCACGTTGTGGAACTGTTCGTATAGTGCTGGTAGGCACGGAGTATTTTGACATTTGCCTCTGCTTCGCCCTCTTCGCCTCCTACATGCTCCCTGATCTAGGTGTACAATTCATGTGTCGCTGGCTGTGGGGCCCACACTTATAAAATTTCGTATAGAGCTGGTATGCCAAGAGTGTTTGGGCATGCGAGGGGTACGGCGTAGAATGGGGTTTGTGCTGCTGCTTCGCCTGGAGTATTAACTACTAGCTGCGGGGTTTGATCAGACGGTGGGTAACGTTTCTGAACTCGATCCAACGGTGGACTATCAATAATAATAACGGGATGGGTTTCTGTGGCTGGGTGGTTTCACTGATTTCATATCCTCTGTAGCGCTGCACTGTGTAGCGCAGGATGTGAACCGTTAGATCATCTAGGGATCTATTCCGACTCGAATCTCGAGATGATCTAACGGTTTACATCCTGCGCTACACAATGCAGCGCTACAGAGGATGAGCACTCGGTTTCACTTGCCCAGGAAGCAAATCGCTGTCAACTGGGTCCCAAAAGGCCAAAACTGTTAGAAGTAGCTTTCTTTTCTCTTAGGGGGTCCATAAAATAATGAATTTGATTCATGGCATTGTATTATTGTATGGGCTGTAACGCAACTGAATGTTGAGTTCATGAGTTGTGGACTCGCTCCGTTGTACGCACGTGGAGTGGAGATGGTTCCTTGTAATGTGCTTGTGACTTGTGAGGCTGGAAACAGCCTTCTCAAATCCATAATCATTCGTTTGATTAAGGGAATTAAGTTAACTTCTAGGTCCCATATGGATTAGTGATATATACTCTAAGTCAATTAATGGCGAGCCGTCATCTTATCTGGACTCACATGGGGAATTAATATTCTTTAGCTTCTTCAACGAGTGCTACGTACTAATATAATTCTTGCCCATAATATAACTATTATGCCTTACTACTTATAAAATGAGGAGTTCATGTGAGATTCAAAGAGAGTATTTGTCCAGAACTAATATGGACCATTGGATCAATTAGTTTTAGGTAATCTTAATCGTTGATGAAAAATTTCTGTTGTTTCAATCTTCATGGCCCAATAGATGAACATGGAATGCTCATTAATGCACACGCTTTCTATGCTCTCAATTCTTAATAACGCGTAAGCAACCCGAGTCACATCTTTAATATATATATATATATATATGCATGTCATTTTCAATCTCATTATTTTATGACAATTCAATCATAATATAAAAACAGAAAAAGAATAAAGAATAATGCAGTGAATTATTTATACATAAATCATTTACGTTATGTGATATAGTATTTTTTTATTTATAAAATAAATCATATAATAGTCAATCCTGCTGTAACGCGTGGGCACTATATTAGTAAGAAGAAACGCGGCTGTTTGCTGCTCTACAAATACAACAGACGTACTGCAGTATAGAGTGATTCTACGGATATATTATGTCATGTGGTTAACTGGTTATCTTAAAAGATTTAAGTGCTCACAAAAAATGTATAACATCAATTTCTCATAAATGAATTACATGTGTACCTGCCTCAAAAAAAAAAAACAAAAAAAAGGAAATTAAAGGTATGCAAATCGCCAAATCCTGTACTGTACAGCCGTGTGCTGAATCGAACTAGTCATTCGATTTATACGGGAGCTGCTTTGGACAGCATCCAAGTTACTTTGGAATAGCTTTTGTATCCAAAACTGACTAAAATATCTTCTAAAAAAGTGAAACATCGTATTAATCATAAGGTTATTTTGGTCAGTTTTGAATAAAAAAAGCTATTCCAAATTACAAATAGCTTTTGTATAAAAAACTGACCAAAATACCTTCTAAAAAGTGAAACATAGTATTAATCATAAGGATATTTTGGTCAGTTTTTGATAAAAAAGCTGTTACAAAGTAATTTGGAGGCTGCCCAAAGCACCAGCCGATTCATACATACTTGATGGAATGACATCCGCTGCCATAGTTTTCTATGGCAGGGTCGTGCCATGAGCACTAACAGTTGGGACCCACATATAAAAGAGCACCCCTATTTTCAAAATCTCAGCCTTTTAATTTGATCCATCGGTCCATACAAACTATGGCAAGATCCTGCCATAGTTTTTTATGACAGCAGATGCGGACCCCATACTTTTTTTTCATGCGGACCCCATACTTGATACCTCTCACCCCCAGTCAAACTCAACTGAAATCTTCCACCCTCTTTTTGCTTATTTTTTTGGCTATACTTTTAACTTATCATTATTATTTTTTTTCTGGCATCATTTTCTCGGTCAATTGAGGTTTATTGCAACCTCGTGAGTTATGAAACTTGCATACAAATCCATCGGCATGTTTGCCTATTTAATGAAGGGATAGATGACACGTGACATTACCTTATAAAATCACAAATTCTAAGAGGTATCCGGAAACTATATAGAACAATTTTTTTGTCGAAGAAATAACATTTTGTGACGACAAAAATAGGCATAGGAAAGCACGGAATGAATTATGTATTATTTTTGTTCTTGCTAAAGCAGCCATTGTGCCACTGTATATATCCTTACTAATAATAAAAGCATATTAGAAAAAATGACATGAAAGGGCTATCCTCACATCTGAGCTGTTGATCATTTTCTTCGATAGATCAGAACCGTTGATGTACATTAATGCCCGTTGACCTTCTCAACCCAATAAAATTAAAGGCCCATATAAATTATCTCAATTTAAGGCCCATATAAATTATCTCAATTTAAGGCCCATTACATATTTTCTTAAAAGTTTATTATAAGAAATAACAATTTCAGCCCAGAGCAAGGCGTGGGCTTTTCACTAGTATACATATGATTCAAACTAGTAAAAAAACCTACACCTTGTTTTTTGGACTGAAATTGTTATTTCTTATAATAAACTCTTAAGATGATATGTAATGAGCCTTAAATTGAGATAATTTATATGGGCCTTAAATTTTAATGGGCTGAGAATATCAACGGGCATTAGCGTACATCAACGGTTCTGATCTATCAAAGAAAATGATCAACGGCTCAGGTTTCTTATTTGGGTAGGATAGCTCTTTCATGTCATTTTTTCTAATATGCTTTTATTATTAGTAAGGATTTATATCCAGCTGCTTAATTACTTCTCTAACATTGATTGACTCAAAAAATGTTAGGCCTAACATTGTTTTCTTAATCAATGTTTATAAACAGGTGATTATCAATACTGGGAAGAACAAATCGTCATGGGAAATTGCTTTCAATGGGAATCGGTTTGGATTTTGTTGGTGTGAGTTCTCCTTTTTTTCTTTTAACCCTTTTACTTGTACATGTAAAATGTTTTTTTTTCATTGGAAGGGGAAAGTGAGGAATCCACTGGTGGTTTCAAATTTGGCGGATGGATTAACGAATCAAAGTGCTTATCCTCTTAACTAACTGCACTTTGCAGTTCATGACGTGCCATTGGATTGTCTCAAGATCCAAACCGGCACAAATCTCAACACAATCCAACAGCTCACTTCATGAACAGCAAGATGCAGTACATCAGGGATATGAAATCGAATCAGATTGGTTAAGGCTGAACATTTTCTTTTTTTTTTTTAAGAAAGTGAAATTCTCGATCAGTTTTATTGAAACTTTTTTATTTTGTACCCATGAAAGATTGAACCCATAACCTCTTAGCTGAACATTTTGATCAAGGAGTTGTCACGAGTGCTAACTGACATGGTTGATGGATGCCAAATTTTTATTTTAACTTCCACATACAAGGAACCACTCTTATATCTTATTATGAGAATAACCAAAATATAAATGACGAAAAGTTGAACTACACTAGGGCAAAACCAATTGTCAAATGGCCACAGAGTTATAATGAACGTACTTTTCTTTGAATAAATATCAAATTTCATGTACATGACATTATTCGGGTCTTATAAGAATTCCCATCAGCGGCACTTAGTATAGCAA
This sequence comes from Cyperus esculentus, assembly GCA_030179965.1. Lineage (NCBI taxonomy): Eukaryota > Viridiplantae > Streptophyta > Magnoliopsida > Poales > Cyperaceae > Cyperus > Cyperus esculentus. The sequence goes on along the minus strand of JASGLE010000025.1, from coordinate 1,019,647 downwards.
TCTGCAATCCCATGTACTTTGTTGAATTATCTTATTGGCCTGATGGTTCTGATTTGCATGCCTATATGCTACATCCATGGCGAGAATAATCTGCAAGAACAATAATTAAAGTACTGATTCACGGTATATTTTGGAAGAAAACTACATGAAACCCACACCAGAAAGTTAAATGAGATTGTAGAAAGTAGGAGGAAAACAATGATGAAAAAAAGACACAATTGGCTTGAGATTTGCAACTATAGCATCAAACATGAAAATCATATAACTACAAAATAAAATAATAAAAAATATTTGATTCTTTTATATGTTGTAAAATCATATTATCTGAGGAAAACTTTTAAAAATATGTTGGGCAACATGTACTAAACAACCAAAACTGGAATAAAGTATAATAAAGTAGTCCTCCCGAAACTCCAAATAACTAAGACACTAAGCAAAATTCCAAGTGCACTCTGAAATATGCAATTAAAACTAGTACTAATGTACTACAATACATGCTGTCTATGTTGCGATTCCTATTGGTAAACAGAACATAGAAGTAAAATAAAAGACACAGTGAGAAATATATGTCGGTATTACTCCTACAAATTACATGACCAAACACTGAATTTGGTACATTCTAAGCAGCAAACACAAACAATTTCAATAGCAGGTTACGGTCACATATAACAAACATTTTAACTAAGTACCAAGTAAATACTAGCCGTGTCTTGCTGCAAATATGCTAAAGTCTGTCAAGTTTTAATTACAAACCAAAACAAATATTGAGTTACGATTTGCAATTATGGTAAAAATATAGGTCAGAAGATTTATGCAAAGAGAAAATCAAGAGCAATTACCTATACATATTATTCTCTCAGAGCCTGGATGCGAAATGCTTCGTAATCTCCTCATCGCTTTCTTGTGAGAGCCCCAATGACTTGCATAAGTCGGGGTAGACTGACATGCGGATCGATGTATATACCCCTTTATCCCAATTTCTCCCTGCCAGCTCCTCTGCCATCTTCACCGCCTTAACCATCGTCTCCGATGCACTCTGGCACACCTCATCTACAATCCCTCTTTCCCTTGCTTCTGTACCAGTTATCTTCTTGGCTCTTAGGGTAATGTCGCGCAGCGTCCTGCCGATACAACCGTAACAATTTAATTTATTTGTTATTGGTAAATATCGAAGAGCAATCCGAACACCACGTGAATTTGTATTTATAATATTCACTAAATTTCAATTACAATCCCCATATATCAATGATGATTCTAATGATGACAATTGTGCTCAAATCCAGATCAAGTAGCCGATTTAGAATAATACCTCATAATCGCACCAAATTGAAAATTTAGCAATTGACCAATTCCTCACCTCGGATCTGTGATCTTAGCCCGCATGAGAGCCATGAAGTAATCGGGAAAGGGCAATCCAATATCCAGCTCGCTCATATACAGAACCCCGCGATCTCCCCTCATCAGCACATAATCATGCGCCAGGGCGAGCATCATCCCGGCCGCGGCGGCGTGGCCGGTGACCGCCGCTATGGTCGGCATGGGAAGAGAGATCAGATCGGCGATCAGAGGCTTGACGAGACCGATCAGAGTCATAATCCCCTCGCTGGAGTTCTGCGCCCAGGCGAGGTCCAGGCCATTGGAGAAGAACCGGCCCTCGGCGGTCGTGACCAGCACGGCCGCCGTCGGATCGGATTTGGCCGTGGCGAGCGCGGCCCGCACGGAGGAGATGAAGTCGGGGTTGAATCGGTGCTCCCCGGCGCCGGTTAGGGTTAGGATCAGCACGCGACCCTTCTTCTCGAGGCTGCACATGATTTCTTTCTTTCTGGTTTCTTCTTGCGAGAATTCAACGGAATTGAATTGAAATGCAGCTTCGGGTGTTAATATCTTGTTTCTTATAATTGATAATGGATAATTATAAGTAGAAAAATTTTCTTAGGTGACCCTCAAACCTCAAAAAATTAAGAATACAACCACGTACCAACAATATTTTTATAGATGACCTTAGCTGGGGCGCACTTTGATAATTTGAATTCATTAGTTAAATTAATTTTCATATATTAGTAGATTTAGATATCGATTGTCACTTAAATGTTATATTTAATTTAGAAAATAAGATAAGAAATAGTATACTAAAAATAGATGCAGCACAATTATAATAAGTATATTTTTGGACATTAATATCATTATCATATAATTGTAACATATTAGAATGAGATATCTAAAATTGTACTTCTATAATTAACCATTTAAAAATATTAAACGGTACCATGATTATTTGCTTCCTCCTTTCCGCTGTATCATCATAGATTCATAGTTCCAGAGTATACAAATAACCAATTAAAGAATAAATGGAAAAGCAGGGTAGCAATGATAAATAAGTAAATAAATAAAAAAGAACCCGCAAACAGTAAATCTTTTGATGCACCTCCTTCGTTATATAACCAACCAAGCATGAGCTTGCCTTGATTAGTTGATGCGATAAATTGTAAATTTAAAGACCAGGAGTATACCAATTATCAAATAACCAATCTTGTATCCTGAGACTTACATAAGGAGTGCTGACCAGTGTCCCGTTAAAATGCTATCGGGATTTGTTTTTTTTTTTTTTTTTTTTAGAAAAATGTTGGGATTGTAACACCAAGGGAACTTTTTTACTGAGTACTACAACCTCTATACATGAATAAATAATTTTTTAGGAAAAATCAAAGAATTAGTGGAAAAGTGAAATTACTTTTATGCCCTCAATTTGTAATCATTACATAATAATTGTTCCAATTAAATAATATAGATAAAAGGGTAATCATAACATTGGAGAAACAAGTAGATCAAATAACTTTACTAGACAACTAAGAGACAAATAAAAAATAATATTGAATCGGTAAAGTTCATTTAATTGGGGACAAGCTGTAAAGGGTATAACCAGTGGCGGATTTAAATGCTGAGAAGGGGGGACAATGTCCCCCATATTTTTCCCCAAATGAACATTTTTATATAGTAATTTTAGTGATACATAAGTATATTCTTAAAAAAATGTATATTTGAACCCCATAAATTATAAGAATTATTATACTATTGACCCCCATAATTAAAATTTTTAAGCTTTATGTAACAACTATACAGATATTGACATTTGATATGACAACTTGAACCCCATTTGAAAATTTTCTGGCTCCGCCACTGGGTATAACTTCATTTAATTGTAGACGGAGGTTGTACTTTTTAAGGTTTACTTTATTTATTTTTTTTCTGCATTATAATTTAGTGTCAACTCTTTGGTAAGTAAAATATAATAAAAAAAAGTATAGTAACATCACTAAAAAAAATCCCAAAGGGCTAAACTGTACGGTTTACTGTACAGAGATTATAATGATTTTATAAAAAAAAAAAAATTACTAAACCGTTAAAAGTTTATTTAAGATAGATAACAAGTTATATGATTCAGTTAACAAGTTGTCTATCTATTATAAGTCATAGAAGATGTGGTATAGTGAGCAAGTTATTAGGTACAATAAACATTTTAGATAGATAACAAGTTACATAGTTCAGTTAACAAGTTTTTTATATATTATAAGTTGCAGAACATGTGGTACAGTGAACAAGTTATTTGGTACAATAAACAAAAAAAGTTTCATATAGTATCAAGAACAAAAAAAAAAAGAAACCCACAGGGATGTCTATTGTGCTGAGATTACAATGATTTTATAAATTAAATTGTACTAAATCATTAAAAATTCATTTAAGATAGATAACAAGTTATATGGTTCAGTTAACAAGTTTTTTTTATCTATTACAAGTTGCAGAACATCTGGTATAATGAACAAGTAATTTGGTACAATTAACAAACAAAAAGTTCATATAGTATCACCAAAAAAAAAAAAAAAAAAAAAAAAGAATCCCAGAGGGCTAGACTACCTACCGTACTAAGATTACAATAATCAATAATTTTATAAAAAATGTACTAAATTATTAAAATTAATTTAAGGTAGTTAACAAGTTATATCATTCAGTTAACAAGTAATCTATCTATTATAAGATTACCGTACTTACCGTACTAAGATTACAATAATCAATAATTTTATATAAAATGTACTAAATCATTAAAATTCACTTAAGATAGTTAACAAGTTATATCATGCAGTTAACAAGTAATCTATCTATTATAAGGTGAAAAAGACGTGGTATAGTGCACAAGTTATTTGAGACAATAAACAATTTTGACAGAAATTAAATTAAAAAAAATTAAATATGATCCTTACTTGGGAGGTGCATAGAGGGAAAAAAATTTCAAAATAAAAAAACACAAGCAAAGAAAAAAAAATACTAAGGTAACATAAGAGTTAGCAAAATTCATACATATATTATTTAAAACAAATTAAAATTTATTTTAAGAAAAAAAAAAATCTATGTTTATCTCCTTTCTAAAGCAGATGCCAAATCAAGGTAACTCTCATGGATACCTAAAACCTACCAAATGTTAAGACCACAGTCAATCTCTCAATTAAGTCTCAACAGTACTAATGAGAAGAACAAAGAGATGCTCATACATTTCTGAGTCGTTGAAAAATATATTTAAAAGCTAACTATATAAGTATATAACTATCATATTTTAATAACAAGAAACATCAAAAATCTTTGAAAAAAGAAAACATGGACTGAGCGTCCATTATTATATATTAGAAGCATACCCGCGCGCTGCTGCGGGCAATTTAAATTTTCATTTAAGCTATATATGGTGAAAAAATAGAAGAGAAAAAAAATGAGTTTGTGACTGTAGTAGTCAATGCTTTAAAAGGTCAGTGCTTTAAAAGGTTAGTCAGACAATTCGCTACTTCGATTTTGTGTTGAGATAGAAATGGAGCGGAATACAATAGGAAATGGATACGATGCGAGCCTTTCATTATTTGATGGATGAAGATTAAGATAGGAGTTAGACTATGACCATTAATGGAGAGTCCATTTCTTAGCTTCTTCTTAAAGAAGTGTAGATACAAGGAAGCACAACAAATTACATTTTTCAAATGTATTTCCAAGAGACTCACTAAAAATGGATCCCAATATATCTTTATTGGGTGTCATCCTAAATTTTTTGGGAGCAAATTTCACCTCAATCTCCAATAGGTTCCCAAAATATGGATCCCATACATTTAAACGGTTTGGATTTGGCTCTGGTTTTGGGAAGTTGGATTGGGAGTGCCAAAAAACGCTACCAAAATAGCTTGATTTGGCTCTGATTTTGGGAGTGCGAAAAATAGATATAGCTTTTGGGTATCTCTTGGAGACGATTTTCTCTCCTTAATTCCCAATTTTTAGTTTTAGGAGTGTTTTAGGGAGTCTATCAGAGATGCTCTTAGAGAACAAGAGAAGTCTTTCCAGTAAGTATGGCCGAAGTCAGAATGTTATCATGAACGAACAAGAATATCAGTAAATATTCTCTCAAAAATTAGGTTGTGTTTATCGATTATACATACAAGAAAAACTATTTTTAAAAAAAAATTCTGATTCTGCTTACACCAGAAAAAAAAAAAAGACCATAAATACATTTGAAAACCCTGGTCAACACTCATAAATAACCCACAAGCATCCGTTTTCGTCATATTAACAAGCTACAAGTATATATCTTCCAAAATAAATAGAAAACGATTTAAGAAGATCAAAGAGAACAATAACATCCATAAATCTCCCAGGTCAGTACTGCCGCTCAAATGCTAGGTGGAGGAAGAAAGAAGATGAATGATTTAAGACGATGAAGATATGTCAAGAAAGGAAAGTTCTTGGACTGGGATCTCATAATTTTGAAATAGAAAGTAACATGCAGTTATATTATATTTTCTTGGACGCTTCAAAAGAGTTGATTGGAGAAACAAAGAGGTGGTAATTATGGTGTCTTGTCTATGTGCCATTCGGCACGTGAGCCGTTGGATCTTCTCAGGATTCGGTATTCAACCGAATTCCGAGTAGATCCAACGGCTTACGTGCCGAATGGCACATGACATATGTTAGACGATCCGAATTGCGTTAATATGAAAACAGGAATACAAATTATAAAAGAGGCCGCCACGTCATCTTTTTATGGGTCGGGACAAACGGGATAGATATATGAGTACTACTTAGCGTCCATAGGATATCTGTCCATAACGTCCATATGTTACAAAATTAGATCTATTTATTATAAAATCGGATATATTTGCTACATTTTGAGAGTGTCTATAGAATATGGATGCATTCTCAGTGGATGCAAAATTGACATATTAAATCAATTGACATGTTAAATTCTTTTTTTTTGAAACCAAATTGACATATTAAATTCACTTCTAATTTCATGTATATCCAACATCCAAAAAATAAGATTCATATTTATACAAGTTTTATTTCATATTTTTAATATTTTCTTCTCGTTGTCAAAATTATCAAATCAATTAATTTGTTGTCAATAAATTAAAGCCTCGGAGTTACCGTAAAAATTACGGTTGCCCGGACCCTCTCTTTAATAACAGTCTCATTGCATCTAAAAGTCTGACCGTTTTAACTTGTGTCAACCGTGAACCCAAACCAACAGATGAGATTGTTTACCCTCAAAATTTGCGGTAACTCGGATGATATGCACTCTGCTGGAGGTGCACTCTGGGTACACAAAAAAAATTTCTCTAATAAAGTATAAAAAATTGTGAATTATTGGTGAACTTGTCGCCGAGACGGACAGTGCCACTGCATCGAACAAATTAAAGATAAGAGTAGCAGGTAGCGATCACCTTTTTTATCTATCCATCAATCCACCGTATTATGGATGAATAAGTATTATTTTCAGTAAATATTTATATCTTTCCAATCAACATATATCATATTCATAGTAAACAGATACACTACAGTTTCCAGTGAATATTTATGCGATTGTATTAAGTACATGGGTGTATGTGGATGTGTCAGATTGTGAGAGAGCAGTAGATGAGTGGCTTATATTTTATAGGTGGACTCTAAGTGTTTTCTTGTATGGTGGCTGACCTGCACGCACAATACAGAATAAAAACAATAAAGCTAGCACACGCACAAGTGACCAAATAAGAGTAACTGACACGCTGGTTAATCATCACATTCACAGTGAAGCAGTTAGCAGTACCATCCCAACACGTGGCTAACAGGCGCCACGTACTGCCACCTTTCCATATGATGGGGATGGAAGGTGACCTCAACTCCATTGCCATATCATTCCATTAACCTTTCATAAGATTTGTTGCCTTATATATATGATTGATGATTCTCTATGTATGTTTATCTTTAAAGCACACTTTTTCTTCTTTGAAGTTTGTATTTGGCAGTGTAGGATCAGAGAGATTTTGAGAACAAACATATATGGAGGGTGGAGATAAGTACCGGGTGTACCTGGTCGGCGACGGGGAGAAGGATACACAGTGGAGGCACGGCGGTCCGCCCAGATATAACCTTGTTAACAAACTGTTTGAGCAAGAAAGAACCAAGGTATGTATATATTGATTATGAAATGAGCTTGTGCGTGCAGTTATGCCGAAATGAAATTCGAAAATATGATCTTTTCGAGAACTCGATACATTTTTTGTTCTTATGATTCATGGTTGCCGGCTTTTCCTTTGATTCTTGTACTAAAACAGGAATGGCCAGAGGGCTCCTTAGAGGAGAAGGTACAGAATGCAATAAAGACATGGGAGATGGAACTTTCACACAAGCTCTGCCTCTCCGACTTCAAATCCATCAACCGCGAGAAATTCACACTCTCTGTCAATGGCCGCCGGCCCCTCTCAGGTACTAATTGTTATGCTGGTATTTGATACTGGCACATTTCTTTTAATTTCATCGACAATTATCTGCGCATAGTTATGTATCTTAATGGTAGTAACAAAGTAGTTATGTTCAGCTGAGGAAACGCTCTCTCTCGGGAGCTACAATGCGATGCTGGAGACATCCATGCCGGCTGAACTATGCCCAAAGGGATACTACAACTCCAAGGACGAGACGTTCGAGTCGTCCCACGAGGGCTTTAGGTCGGCGTTTCCTCGTGGGTTCGCATGGGAGGTGCTGGAGGTGTACTCAGGCCCGCCAGTACTGACGTTCAAGTTCCGGCACTGGGGTCATATGGAAGGGAGTTTCAAAGGTCACGCTCCGACAGGCGAGAAGGTCGAGTTTATTGGAATTGCTGTCCTTAAGGTAAGATGTTCAATTTCCCAAATTTCATGCATATTCAAATAAGAAGAGCAAACACAAACAAAGAAAAATGAGTTGTTCTTATATGGACAACCGTTCATTTTTAATCCAACAATTCAAATTTTACAGATCAAGTATCTCTCTTTACTTGTACTTCAAGAATATATTGTAACCATTCGATTTAGACAAATGAACAATCCATATTTCTTCCAATCCATAGAAGAATTCACCAAGAAAAAAAAGTACCAAAATATGAAATGATGTACCATTTAGAAAAATCAGGTAATGAGGTTTTGATGGTGATATTGTATTTTTTTTTTCAGGTAGATGAACAACTTAGAGCTGAAACAGTAGAGATTTACTATGATCAAGGAGAATTCATGGCTGGGCTTCTGAAGGGCCCAATGCTCCCCTCAACTGGAGAATAGCAAAATACATCTAATGCTCAAAGATGCCCGTTTATGTAGGAGGGTGGTTGATATATTGTAGAACTTTCAGCCCATTTTCAATAAAGTTTTATCATAGTATCATACTACCTTTTGTGTAATATTGTTGATATTGATATGGCTCCTGTTCTACTATTTAGCCAATGCAGTATCTCCTCTCTCTACCGAATGTGAAATCATTGATACTCTTAATGACAACAGAAGGCAAACCAGTTTTACACAGGGTATAGAATGTGCAACTAGCAAATAGTTTTTTGTAACAAGAACAAATCTCTGGAGCAACACAGTGGCATATGAACATATGCTTGCCAAGGTGTCAGCGTGATATTTCCACATCCCCTAGCACAGGGATACACAGTACATATGTTGGACGATCAGACCCGACAAACCAATACAATTAAAATAACTAAAATCACTTCCAAAATATAAGGAAAGAGAAGCATAGAAAAACCAAGAAGCAAATAATGAATGTCCTACATAAGATGAGACCTCTAAACCACAGAATCAATAAATTTTTCTATGTTTTGACAATGATTCAGCATTTCAGGTCCGGATGTTGTTCTCATAAGACATCATATCCGAGTTAGCAATGTACATTCAATTTGTAAAAAAACCAATTGAAATATGACAAAGAGAAAGGTAATCACCAAAAGGCTAAAAAGGGTAAAAAAAAAATGATGCCTATGGACTACCTAAAACATTCCATCAAAGTGTTGCTATGTTTACCCCTGAATCATGCAGGCAATTGAAGCTTTGCATTGTTCTTCCAACTGCAACCAATAAAGAAAGAATTAACCAAGTAATTTATAGTTATCTGATTCCAGCAACTTCAAATTAAGAATTTGGTATCATGGATATTTTAAATTTCTCAAGGAACTATCTACGGTAAATACCTAATGCTTGAAAAGGATTAATGCTCTCAAGCGTAGACCCCATACAGATTTATGGTAAGGGCAACTAACAACTGTCATAACAATTTTAGAACCAAATGTTACCCAACTACAAAGAAACCCCAGGAGTAGGTAAAGATAATCACAAAACTAGTCTACACTACTGAAAAACCTGCTCATAATATTTCTAAGTAGTCTTTAAAGACGGACACTTTTGTTTTAGCTTTACCTCAAAAAGTAGTAATAGAAGAAGTCAGCATACAAAGCAGTTTGAACAAGCCCTGCCATCCAAGCTGTGCAATCATCAAAGTCACCATCTTAATAAAAAGTTTCTAATCTCAAGTAAACAAATTAAGAACTAACTAACAACAAAGACTTTAGTCTCAGACATACTGGGGAGGGCAAGAGATGAGACCAAGACAAGAGTCACATGAACCAAACAAAAATTAAGAACTAAAGTTATCATTTACAATTTCAACGATGCAAAGTGTTTTCCCATGTATTTAAGTATGAATTTGAATTTTGAATTTTGAAATACATCTAAATACTTACGAATCCAACGGAAGTAGTGGCTCTCAGTGAAGTAGCGGTAGATCCAATTTAGAATGTAGAAGGCACGATAGGCACTGTAATAAAATTAATTATCAGAAAATCAAAGCCAAAGGAAAAGTAATAAGCAAATAACTAGTAATGAGTTGACAGATGCATAACCTTTCTTAAATCAGGGTATAAGACAGGAACTTTGGCCTTCTTTAGTTCTTTTACACTTCATCGCAGTACTCCTTTTTATTTTATTTTATTTTTTGACGCATATAGATGAAAAACAAAAATAAGAACATGAAAATAGTATGTTTGTGAAGTCTTACCCAAGGAAGAAAATGTATTGGCCTGTCAAATTGTCAACATTTCCACTTCGTTGAAGAAGGACCAACTGAGGAAGAATGGCAACCGCCTCTAGGTATATAGAAAATGCCCAGAAAATCTATTATTATACAAAACCACCAAGTTAGACCATGCGGAGTAATTCATAAGAAAGTTTTTTTTTCTGCTTAATTCAAGATGATATATCTGGTAAATAGTTCATCTATATATAAGGAGGCACCATAGAAACTATTCTGATGAGATATTAAACTGAACTACAACAGTACAACTACTTAGATTTGTCAGCAAAATAAATATGATCTAGATGATATTTGTAATGACCATAAATAACTTATTTGGCATAGATAGTCAATAAAATGATTAAACAGATCAAACTAGTTTACCAGCACTAACCATATATGTTAAAAGGGATTTCATAAGTACAAACTTCAATGTACATGTCTGAACAGTAAATTAATCAATGTACACAAGTAATACCAAGTCCAAAACCTCTATAACAAAACTAACTATTCAGAACAGAAAAACAAGTAATCAAATTATACCTCTTTCACTGTGAAGCGGTCATGAAATACAAGTGCCAGCACAAGGCTCACAGCAACCAGGATATAATGCCTAAACGTATCGAGATCCTTGTCGTAAGTGCGCCGCACCAACGGATGTTGCCTCATGCACCACACGAGCGCAAGTGAGCTCGAGATGAATACGATCTTCATGATCGTATTGTACACAGATATGAAATCCGTGAAGAGATCCAGGTACCGCGTAATGAAAACTAGGGCATATAACTCCTGAGTTTTTAGCGAAACCCCTGGATCAAAGATCAAACTTTAACATCACAATTGTTCAATTGAAACAATGGAGGAGAAAATTGCTTCTTCCATGACTCACATTTCGGCGATTATCCTAACAGAACTACAAAACAGTATAAATTCGACTAAACTACTAAACTAAACCCTCGGATTGGAAAAGCAGTGCACAATACGAGCTTCTAAGCTCTCGGATCACGCAGAGTGAACCGGAACCAGTGGTACCAGTAGGAAATCAGTAGAACTAAGGGAGTGGCGAACCGAACCTGAGCAGGACTTGGTGGCGTAGATCTTGAGGAGCAGCACTATGACGCTGAAGAGGTGCGTCATGTCCCCGGCGAATCTGAAGATGTTCATCTCGAAACCCTAGATAGATACACGGACGGCCTGCTTGCAATGGCGGATCGAGATGCGATGCGATCGGAGGGGAGGGGAGGGGAGCGGAGAGAGGAGAGGAAGTAAGGAGGGAGAGGGTTTTGCTTTGCTTGCGGTTTCCGCCTCCGGAGACGAAAATGGAAAGGGACGCGTAGCAACGGAGTGCTTATCCTCTGCTGCGCAGTATTTTACTGCACAGAGAATCAACGATAAATATTATAGGGAGGATTTCTTGAGATTGAGTTGCACGAACCTCGGAGCAGATCCAACAGTTCACACGTTGCGCAGTAACTTACTGCGTAGTAGAGGATGTGAATTGCTGGATTCCATATCCTCTGTAGCGCTGCACTGTGTAGCGCACAATGTGAACCGTTAGATTGTCTGAAGATTTGTGCCAGATAGAATCTCGAGATGATCTAACGGTAAACATCCTGCGCTACACAGTGCAGCGCTACAGAGGATGAGCACTGGCTGTGAGTTGAGTCTGAGAGCAATGGGAGTGGTGGAGTGCTCATCCCCTGCCTGACTTGCTGCATCTGCCGTACAATATGTTAGCCGTTGGATCGTATCGAGATCCGCGCTGACGAGATTCTTGAGACAATCCAACGTCTCACGTGCTGTACTGCGAAATGCAGTTCGGGAGTACAGCAGGGGATGTGGAATCAGAGTGGCGAGGTGGCGGCTTGGGAGAGAGTCCACGACGGAGACTTTCCAGACGGTGCGAGATGTACAGAAATTAAGCAACAAAGTAGGTCCCATGTCAACATTTGTTTCATCCGTTTTAAATACTTGGGGAATGTTTTTTAAGATTATTGATTAGTGATATGATGGTCATTTAATGGTAAATATTTTTTATTACAAGTTTGGCAAGACAATATTTATTGTTTTAATATAAAATTGTGACTCTTTCAATACTTGTTATTGGAAGAATAAACATAGATAATAAGTGTTTTAAATATTTTTTTATTACAAAATGGTGATAGTGAAATAGACAAGTTATATCACTTAGCTTATGGCTTGAACACACAAAATGAGAACAAAGTAAAAAAAAAAAAAAAAATACGACACATGATGTAAAACACAAAAAAAACTCTCCGTTTGTAAAATTATCATCAATCAAACCGCTTAGCTTATGGCTTGAACGCATCCAGATTAGAGGTGGCAAATCAGGCGGACGGGTTGGGTTCAGGTTTGGTCAGGGGTTAGGTTATTTTGACTTTCTAAAAGATTTAGGGTCAGACAGATTTCTTGAGTCGGATCAGGTTTTTGCCATCTCTTCAAAGTCAACAAATCCAAATTCTTAATTGGGCCTTGCAGTTGTAACATTCTGGTCCAAATGGTTATAATTAAGCTCAACGCTGAACTCGGTAGAACTGGAGCGTTAAAGGGCCCGCTATGAAAATTAAGCAGTAACATTACAATACAATAATCTATCAAAATGCTAAAAGTAGAATTGTTAGTATTATTGAAGGGTCCGTTTGGCAAATCAAGGAATAACAATAGAATAGTGTTATATGATTAGTAAAAATGGATTAGTGGTTGTTGGAAGAGTAAAAAGAATAGTGATGTTTAGAGCTATTCGGATAGTGAAAATATTGTTCGGCAAATAACAATTGAAATAGTATTGTGATAAATATTTTTAGAGCTATTCCGCTATTCGACCAAATAGGAGGAATAGCGGATTAGCAATTTTTTAGAGCTATTCGAATAGCTATTTTCTGTTCGGCACATGGATAACTATTATTTTACTATTCTATTTCAATTTTTGGTTGCCAAACACACCCGAAGAGTATTCTAAGAGCTAAAAAAATAGTATTATAGAGTGAAATAATAATAGTAGAATTGTTAATACTTAACAGTCTCACAAAGATGTCCATCTCACGAAGTAAAGTATATCACTAGCCAAGTCTTTTTTGGAATTAAAATTTTCCCAAACGCTTACTAGGTTTCATAAATCATAATGCCATTATTGCCATACATGATAGCGCCATATATATATTGTTCTAAACAATTTCACAAATCAATATATAAAAAAAAAATAGTTAGAAGTATTTCCGTTTTAAAAATATCCTACGGAATGGTCGTATGATATGTCATGCATTATTCTACTTCAGATTTTGCTTTTTACTAATCAAAAAAAAAAAAAAAAAAAGCATTCTATAATAAAAGGTACATTTGTTGAAAAATTCCAAATCAGTTTATGCCATACATATTAAGTTGACTTAATTTTATTAATGTAGAGTTGATTAAGTTTTGATTTTTTTTAATTACTGACTTCAGTTTTATTTAATTGTAATCTCGGCGTTTACTTTCATAATTTTATTAATAAATTAAGCAGAATAAATGGCATAATGAGAAACAATTTAAAAGTAAAAAAATGAAATTGTAGCAATATATTGTGTTACTATATAGTTAAGAGAATATGTTTAGAATCAGCTGAATTTATCCGTGTATATATATTCCTTAATTATTATTACTAATTCGACAAACATAAATGCAGCTCATGGTCTTCCCAATAATTCCTACCATGAAAAAAGGGACAAAAAAAAAATGCAATTTTTGTCGTAAAAGATGTGTACAATACTCCATGGATACGTAAAGAATAATCAATATTTTTAATATTGGGTCTTTCCATTAAGTCTAACTATAAAATAGAACACTTTTCTCAACAATATTACTTTTTAGAAAGATTTCAATCATTAGATACTTTATGTAAACATTATGGAGGTTCTAGGTCCCTACGAAACCACATTAGCTATGTTTATGATTGATTTTTGTAGAAGAAGAATGTTAGTGAGATAAAAAATAATAATATCAAAATTGAGTGTTACTATTTATATTAATTATGTATGATGTACTTAATTGTTGGTTTCACTATACGAAATATATTATACAAAAAATTGAGTACATAAATGAGTTAACTTAAATATCGACACATTTAACATTAATCCTTACTATATGTAAAAGCATATTGGAAAAAATAATATGAAAATGCTATATTTCCCAAATAAGAAACCTGAGCCGTTGATCATTTTCTTGGTAGATCATAACCATTGATTTACGTTAATGCCCATTGATGTTAATGTCTCAATATAAGGTCCATATCAATTTCCTCAGTATAAGACCCATTACATATTATCTTAAAAATTTATTATAAAAAATAACAATTTCAGCCCAAAGCAACGGGTGGGCTCTTTACTAGTACTAATAAATGTATTAAATAATACTAATAAATTTGGTATCAATTTTGATACTATTTTGGTATCCTTGGTACAATACTTGTGGCGCATTTATACATCAACTTATTAACAGTAAAATAATTCCAACAAAACTTTTTTTCAGCATTTTTCTATGAAATAATTTCTCTACGGTCTTAAAAGTCTTAACTCTTAAGTCAAGAAGTAGATTACCAGCTCGCCAGTCCCAGAGTCAACAAGAAATCAGGGTGCATAGGATCCTCTCCTTGACGGCAATTATCACGCTTTTTCGATAAAAAGCGAGCTTAATCCTCGATCAGCTTAGATTTTTCTACTCCACATCCCATGTAACAAACTCACCTAGCAATCTACTGACACCGACATCCAAGTTCCAAACCCTAACAAACCCCTACTATCCCACTCGCTACACGAAACCCTCTTTACAAAACAACACAGAGGAACTTGCAACCTCTCCTAATCCGTGTACTAATTATTGCGCAAGCACCGTTCGTTCTATCACTGGGAAGTTCCTCTGCAGCGCAGAAAATTCCTGCGCAGTGCTACACCGTTGGATATGCTTCAAAATTTGCGCAATCCAATCTCAAAAAACCTCTCCTCTAATCTAAGTCGTTGATTCTCTGCGCAGTATTTTACTGCGCAGCAGAGGATAAGCACGCCTGGACTACCATCATATTCACAGCGCGTGCTCATCCCCTGACTTACTGCATTGTGCAGTTCACAATTTAAGCCGTTGGATCATCTTATGATCCGCGCTTGCACGACTCTCGAGACAATCCAACAGCTGAGGTTTGAACTGCATAAAGCAGTACAGCAGGGGATATTAATTCATTCACAGCATCATCCCCTTTTTCTTTTTTTCTTTTTTCTCTATACTTTGACCCTCACACGGCACTGATCGATCCCTTCTTCTTCTTCTTCCCCGTTCCTCCTCTGCAGATTCACGACGTACGGACGGTCGATTTGGTGCGAGCGGGAGAGGGAGAGGGAGAGGGAGAGAGTCTGACGCCTCCATGGGGTGCGCTGGATCCACGCCGAAAGGCGCCGAAGGTGAAATTCTGTCTGTCTCTAGTGTTCTGATTTTTGTCGAGATACGAATTGGATCCTGTACTGTCGTCGAGGTTATAATTGTGGAATTGAGTGGTTGTTTTAGTGTTCGTATCTGTTGTCAATTCGTTTAAACTGATTGTACAACTGCGGGAGCTATAGATCTGTGAATTGGTACGAGGTTGACAATTAGTGTTTCATGAATGATGCCGAATTGGTCGAGCAATTGGACAATTGAGTGTTTATATGAATTGCGCAGTTAAATGAGGTCATTATCGAGCAATTAGTAGGATGAGATTGCTGTTTCGGATCAGATGCATTGAGTAGTTCTTGAATTTATATTGTTAGCTAGCAGTTACACCTAAAAGTTATATAAATGCTTGCAACATTACGTGAGAGGAATTAGTGTTGTTGTTTTCTTTTAGGTTTGGTCTTGGAATTATGTGTTATATACCTTTATGTGATGCTCTTTTCATGTACAAAAAATTAATTGGAAGGAAGAAAGAAGTAAATATTTGGATGCTGTATTATTAACGTTTCTGGTAAGCTTTTGCTGGCTGCAGCTGCCAACTGTGTTGCACAGACAAGTGATTTAAGGTTATTTCCAGGCAGCATAGACAAGTGATTTAGAAAACAAAATATATTTTATGTTAGTTCTAACTAAATTAGGTGTTGTATTCTTTTTAAAGTGAAATCATTTTTATTTGGATTTTGTTTTGGGACATGAGAAGGAAGGGGTAGGAGGTGATATGTCTTTTATTACTAGTTGTTCATATGAAGTACCTCTTTTTTTGCTATTTGGTTGTCTATAACCATGCAATTTGTATAATTCAAGAGACTGGAAAGAAATTGAGGAAGCCTAAGCCATGGAAACACACAGAGGCAATCACGGTAGAGCAATTGAGGCAAATGAGAGATGAGTTCTGGGACACTTCCCCTCACTACGGTGGTCGCAAAGGTTTCTAATTGTTCAAAAAGTTTAAAGTTTAAATTGCAAAGACTGGTGCTTTCTGTTTTTGGTCAGACAATGAAAATGTAACGGTCTCCTGCTGAACACAATTTAAACAGAACTACCAGTATTTATATAAATTGCATGAACGCCACTCCAAAATTCTGAATAACGTATCTCTTACATCAGATTTGTTATCAGACATTTACTGTACAGTGCTAATATGCAGTATTTTGATCTGTAATCATCACCTGGATGTATTGTATTAATTTGGATAACTTGGTACTAGTGTTAAGGAAAAATTCTAATTACCTTTTGATATCTGCTGTCTTTTTTTGGTGTGCATTGTTTAGAGATATGGGATGCACTTAAAGCGGCAACAGAGGCCGACTTGAGCCTTGCACAGGCAATAATTGATAGTGCTGGAATCATTGTCTCCAATCCAGATTTGTCGATTTGCTATGATCCTTTAGGTATTTAATTCAATAAAAACCTCACTGTCCTGCTATTAGGTTTTTTCTCTCTATAAGCAACCATAATAATTGGGAATACGGTAAAATGTGGAGCTTCATTCTAAAAGGAGAATATCTATTTATTATACTAATAAGTGTAACCAACAAGCTTTTGCTGGTACTTCAGCTAGCTCGGTTCTATTGGGGACCTATAAAGTAGAAATCATTTTCGCTAGGTCGCTATCTATAAGCCTTACTCAAACTTTCATCCTTAGAAAGCCAAAAGGAGATTGAATACAAAATTAACTTGTAATATAAACAGTTAATACTCCATAACATATAGCACATGGTTGATTCCATCTAGTGGTGACTAAATTCTTGTAGTTGGCATACTTTCAATGCAAGCAATTGAATCATTTCTCTTGATGATTTTGTAGGTAACAAGTATGAGCTTCCAAAGTTTGTTTTGAGCGAGCCAACAAATTTGATTAGGGATTCATAAGCAGGAATAATTGGTGCCTTAGTGTAAAAAGTATGTAAATTTGAATTGAGTTTATCCATTATTTTTGTGTCTTTTCTATTCTAGATATGACTTCAAGTAAATGTCTTCATATATATGTTTTTTTTTCCTAGAGTATCAATTGATTCCAAAGGTTTCAAATGTGCTATGTTTCCTGCGTGCTGTGCTTGTGTGGGGGAGTATTTTTAAATTTTCAAATGTGCTCTTTGATTTCTATGTTGAGAGACTGGAGGCTGCCAATGAAAATGGACACACCTCTCTCTCTTTCTGCAACAAGGCCGCAATTTATTAATAATAATGATGATAATAATGATAATAATAAATATTATTATTATTATTATTATTATTATTATTATTATTATTATTATTTATTGTTATTATTATTTTTTAATTTTTGAGAGGGAGGGAGTGTATGTGTTCGCATTTTTTTTTCTAATTTAAACTAAACTTAGTATTCAGAGATGGGGCTTCTTTAGATTTAGCCCAGGCCCGGCCCATAGTACCCCTTACATTTCAATATTTCATTACTCACAGTTTTGTGCTGCTAATTATGGTTTTTATTACGCTCCTTCTCCCTAGTCCCTACAGTACAATTGTACAAAGATGGTTGCACTTGCACCTACTTATCAGGAACTGGAATGTATCCGCTGCTTTAATTTTTTTCTTTCTTTTTTTCTTAAAGCATGACCTGACCTGTTTGCTTCTCATCCTTCGTTGTTTTTTCTTTCAGGGGAGAAAAAAAAAAGAGTTTGTTCTCCGAAAATATAAAACGCAATTTACTCAAAAAAGAACATATGAAATAAAATTCGATATTCCTATCTCTCTTAAGTCTTAACAGCACATCATTTTCTTTCTTTTTAAATCATACTTCTCACCTAAGTTCACTGGATTTTTATCCGCTGCCATTGTATCTATGACATTGGGACCCGCCATTAAAAAAACTCCTATTTCTAAAATCTCAGCCATTAAAACTTAATCCCACAGCCGTAAATGTCCATGGCAGGCTCCTGCCATCACATTTATGGCAGCAGACACGGACCCTAAGTTCACTGCCTTAAACAGAACTGCAACTCAAATAAAAGACAATGTTTCCGTGACAGGTCTCCTACTTTTGAGTTCTTTTCTTGAATCAAGTACTCTGATTACAGAAACAGAGCATATAGTGTTTTGTCACTTGGCACGAGCAGGAGCAAATATCGCACCAATATTTTCCTTCTCTGGATAAAGTATAAACCCTCCCAATACGCTGTTAGAAAAAAAAAATTTAATGGAACAAAAAAAAAAAAGAAAAAAATAAAGTACAACATGATACAAGTTTGAACTTTTTTTGGGATATAAAAGTAGAGTGAGGTTATTGCGCTCTGCAAAGTACAGTAACTGGTGCACTTCAGCTTCATAACTTCTCAACCGTAGTTTGAATGACCAATCCAAATTGCTCACCATAATCTTGATATTAAAACATAGTTGCATACCAAAATTTTCTATTTTTAGAGTTTTCTAACTATTTTTTTGAATTTTTGAAAAATGACCCATTTTATATACAAAATTTTGTACATTTTCTATACGATTTTCCAAAATCCAAAAAAATAGTTAGAAAACTCGAAAAATGGAAAAATTCAGTAATCTACAAGATTTCAATAGGTAGATTGTGTTTAGTAACTTGGATTGCCCATTCGAACTACGATTTTGAAATAAAAGGCCGAAATACACTACCTAACTGCACTTTGCAAAACAAAATAGCCTCACACTTATATAGGAGACTAAATTTTTCCGCCCCGTAAATTTGATTTCAAGTCCGATACTGTTTGTACTAAAGAATTCAGAAATGAGATATGTGTTAAATTATGCAAATGTGTTTCATATTTAGAATTTAGTTTTTTTTTTTTTTTTTTTTGTTTGTTACCAACGACTTAGGTAAACTAGAATTTTCTCGCATCATCGAGCAAGAAATTTGGCAAGATTTTTTTGAGATAAAATGAAGGTCAAGCCACTCAAATTTAAATATCTATAAAAGACCTCCCATCCGAATTTCAAACCCGCAACATCCTATACGGAGAGCATTACCCTTAGTCACTAGACCAGGGCTGGTTCTTACATTTGGCAAGATTTTGCCTTGTGAATCCGTGATGCATTATTGTATGTACCATTCTTTTTTCTTTTTCTAAATTACAATCATAACCTCTACACTGCAGAAGCTGATTTGTTAAAGACAGTGCTGACATGCCATGAGCAATGCCTACCTGTAATCCTGCGTGGCGGCCACACGAGACGGCCTAACCGACGTGTCGGAACCCTAACCGTTGGTTCAAAATTCTGTCACATGGGCATTTTGCTTGCTGTTACGTTATCCTCCTACACATTTCCGTTATATCATAATTGGAGTGCCAGCAGTGTGCAAATTGTTTGGGTCTAAATCTTCTGCTTTTCTTTTAGAAAAACAGACCCTACTTTTCCTAATCAGACGGTCAGTATCCGTCTGTTGCTACAATCTCGCTGCACTCAATATTTTCTAAAACCGTCCGATCTAGAAAAACAAAGCCTGCTTTTACAATACAAAAAGCAGCGGATTTCATTCAAAAAAAAAAAAAGAAAAAAAGAAAAAAAGAAAAAAAGGTAATCTCAAAAAAAAAAAAAAAAAGGTGCACACTGCACACACAGCACTAAATTAAAACACAGATTTGTCTGTATTTTAAAATTGGGACCCCTGCCCTGCCCTGCCCATGCCCCAGTCCCCCACAAGGGGCAGAAAAAAACGATTTCACATCGTCTGCCTTTAAGATAAAGTGCTGCATGACACGTGAACCGTTAGATCGTCTCGATATTCAAGCCTACACGAATCTTTAAGTGATCCAACGGTCCACATGCTATGCCACACTTTACCTTAAGGCAGAAGAAGAGCACTCGAAAAAAACAATAACAGATTGGGATCAAAATCCAATTTTTGTAACACCATTGGCTGAGGGGCTGCCCACGTAACGCCTGTGGGGCAGCATGCTATCCGAAATCCCTGGCCACCATTTCTCCTTGAAATTCATATAAATAGCCCCCTCCTGCCCTTTGCTTCTCCACCACTCGATTTATAATTTATTTCCCCCATTTTCAGATTTAATTTGGTAAAGTTTACAAATTTGTTGAAGATAGTTTGTTGGTTGTAAGGTTTATATATTATTTATCCATATGGCACTTCAAGCTGCTTTCCTTCCCTCTGCCCTCACTGCCCACAACGAGGTATATATTGAGCTTGATGTAACATATATTATATATAACATAATGCCAACTATATAATATTAAGTAGCTACCATTGATATAATTCTCGTCAGATATTTACATTAGTTAAATACTAGCTTTATATATTGCTAACTACACTAGTAATTAGTCTACCTAATTCGACACAAAGTTATTATTTTTTTTATTATTTATTATTAATAATATTATTATTTTTTGCTATATTTCGCTAATTATTATTATTATTATTATTATTATTATTATTATTATTATTTTGCCACATTTCGCTATCAAGCTGCTTGTATTATATATATAATGCGGTCACTTATTTAATATCATGCTTGAGATTTTTAATAAAAAGTTCATGTATGTGTTTACAAATTGTTGCTTTAACTGTAGGTCAAATTGGGCAGCAAGGATTCTCCATTTGTCGGCGTTTCTCTGCCCGGCCACGGCAAGTCCGACGTCTTCGCTCCCCTCCGGTTAAAGGTAACCAAACAAGCCATACATTCATGCTGAATATAAAGAATAACACCCGAATTTGTCATGTCGAACATCATCGATTCAGTTAACCAACTATGTGTCGATCCTTACGCAGAACAAGCTGCGCGTTCCAATTGCCGTCAAGGCACAAACAACCGCGGTTGCCGCCCCGGGGCTCAAGCAATCTTCTACTGAGGGCAAAAAGGTCCTCAGAAAGGGTGTCGTGGTAGTAACCGGTGCATCATCTGGTTTAGGTCTCGCTGCGGCCAAGGCTCTTGCTGAGACAGGCAAATGGCACGTCATCATGGCATGTCGCGATTTCCTGAAGACCGAGAAGGCTGCCAAGTCGGTTGGCATGCCGAAGGAGAACTACTCGATCATGCACCTCGACTTGGCCTCTCTTGACAGTGTCAGGCAATTTGTCGACAATTTCAGGCGATCGGGAATGGCGCTCGATGTCTTGGTGTGCAATGCAGCCATCTACAGACCGACTGCCAAGCAGCCGACCTACACCGCAGATGGCTACGAGATGAGTGTCGGAGTGAACCACTTGGGCCATTTTCTCCTTGCCCGGTTGCTTCTTGAGGATCTGCAGAAGTCCGATTATCCGTCGAAACGCCTCATCATTGTCGGATCAATCACCGGTATGTAATTTTGTATCGTAGCATTTTGTGTCGAGAATATTTTCTTTATACAAATAGTACTAATTTCTTAACTGTTGAACCAATTTTAGGAAACACAAACACCTTGGCCGGAAACATTCCGCCAAAGGCCGGTTTGGGCGATCTACGCGGTCTGGCAGCCGGACTAAACGCACACAACTCCAGCATGATCGACGGGGGCAGCTTTGACGGCGCGAAGGCCTACAAGGACAGCAAGATCTGCAACATGCTGACAATGCAGGAGTTCCACCGTCGGTTCCATGAGGAGACGGGAATCACATTCGCCTCGCTCTACCCTGGCTGCATTGCTACCACCGGCTTGTTCAGGGAACACATTCCGTTGTTCCGAGCTCTATTCCCGCCGTTCCAGAAGTTCATCACCAAGGGCTTCGTGTCGGAGGCAGAGTCCGGCAAGAGGCTCGCACAGGTATATATGCGACAATTCAATGTACTTTTGCTAACAAAGTTCGGTTTTAGTTCAATCGCATGCCAGTAGCCGGTAGCGATTATAATAACGCTAATTTTACTATGGATCGGACGAAATATGGACTGCTTATTTTTTATAATCAGATGGTCATGATATGTCTTTTAGGTACAATTAAAGAGAAATGTTTGACAAGAACCGCTCGATTTTAAACGAAAGGTTACTTAGCCGATCCACAGCAGAACAACTCAATAAACAGTGTTAAAAAATTGACCCAAATCTTATCCTTTTGATGTTATCTAATTCCAAAATCCTGATTAATATGTTACTCTGCTCTGATACCAGGTTGTCAGTGATCCCAGCCTGACAAAGTCCGGCGTGTACTGGAGCTGGAACAAGGACTCAGCCTCGTTCGAGAACCAGCTGTCGCAGGAGGCCAGTGATGCCGAGAAGGCCCGCAAGCTTTGGGAAGTTAGCGAGAAGTTGGTCGGACTTGCCTAAATCAGCGAAACAACAATTTTTTTCGTTACTTTGCTTGCGAGATTAGAACTGAATTTCAATTGGGTTTTGCATGCATCAGGGCTGTTAGATTGCTTTGTACCGCAACTTCTTGTCGACGTTCTTGTTGTAGTGGTAGATCGATCTTTGTACAATTTTCACAGTGAAATAAAATCGCAAGCTTAGTACTAATTTCCAGTGTTAATTTCCAGTAACTAATTTTCAATGATCATATTGCATACTAACTTAAAACAAAAAAAAGTTGTTCGATTTTCAACTGGCACCAGGAACCCCTAGTACAATTCTTAAAGTACTGGTACAGATTTTTTGTCTCTTTTTTTCAATAGTTCAAGGACTAATCTGAACCGAATACAATAGTTTAGAGACCAATTCGAATCAAATGTAATAATTTAAAACAAAAAAAAAAGTTGTTCGATTTTCAACTGGCACCGGGAACACCGGGAACCCCTATTACGGTACTTATAAAGTACCGGAAGTACCGGCACAGATTTTTTTTTTCTCTTTTATTCAATAGTTCAAGGACCAATTTGAATCAAATACAATAATTTAGAAACCAAAATCAGACCGATTTTCTTAACATTCCATCAGATGGTGGGAATCAACATATTTTTTGCCAGTTTATTCGGGATTTATTTTAGGTTGAGCTGGATATTTATAATGACCATTGCATGTTTTGATTGTTTTAACAGTACTACACTTGTCTACTACCGCCAAAAATTAAAGGAAAAAAAGAACAAAAAGAAAAAAAAAAAGAAAAAAAAAAGGATTGTCTTCACAGTACTAGTACCAGTAGTAATGCCATATTTCCTATTTGATTATGATGCAAATCACCTGACTGACACCGAGCTTCTGTAACGGTAAAATGCCATCTCTCCTTGCTTTTAATAAAAGGAGATTAGATTTTTTGACACGAAAGTTCTATCTTTCCCAAGGATTAAATCTTAGTCGTTGATTGTTTATGACCACCACCGTTGACGTACGTTAATGTCTCAACCTATTAAAACTTAAGACCCATATCAATTTTTTCAATTTAAAACTCATTACATATTATCTTACAAATTTATTATAAGATATAACAATTTTAGTCCAAAAGTAAGGCGTGAGCGCTTTACTAGTGTTATGTAATACAATTAGCATATGGCAAAAGCGGAGATGAATGGCACATTTTTTTTTTTAACAATAACATGGCAAAAGTTTGTGCGGTTATCCGCTTTAAATCAATTTGAACATCAGTAATCAGTTTTGGTACTGGTATTTGCGCCAAGTGGTCTATTTGAAAATTGAGAATTAAGAAATGCTCAGGAAAGCAGGTAACTAGGGTTTGATGTTTGTTTTCATTGGTTGTCTTACTAAGGCTGAATATATATATAGCACCAAGAGGGAGATGAAGATGGAGATTCGAACCTTTTCGTTTTGGGGGGGCTTTCTGTTTGGTTGCGTTCTTTCCTATTGATGCGGTTTGTAATAATTCCGCATATATAACGTTATTTATCCGTATCGGTAAGTAAACCAGGTTGTTTGGCATTTGGCAAACAAAAATAATCTGTTATTAAACATATTGTTAGCGTATATTCGAAAACATATAAAATCACTTTCAAATTTCGATTTATGCAGCTCAATATATTCTTTGTTATGAGATATATAAATTTTCTATATTTGAAAATTTTTAAATATTTGGTTGAGATTTTCTAAAAGTTGATTATTTTATTAATATTGTAAATTTTCTATTGTTGAACTCCTATTAGCTCTCTCTTTATATATATACCATGCATTTGATAGCCGTAGTAAAATTGATTTAATCTCTTAAATCAATTTTAAGTCACCAAACAAAAGTGATTTAAGGTGTAGTAAGTTAACGCAGCTGTATAGGTATAGTAAACTAAATCACCAATATTTCACATCTTTTACACATGTATCCCTGTGTCTGGTAGTCGTAGTAAAATTGATTTAAGCTCTTAAATCAATTTTAAGTCACCAAACGAAAGTGATTTAAGGTGTAGTAAGTTAACGCAGTTATATAGGTGTAATAAACTAAATCACCAACATTTCACATCTTTTACACATAACATCAACTTTACTTTATCTATTTACTTCACTACCACCAAACAATACTGATTTAAGGTGATTTAACGTTTTACTCCGCTTTAACTTACTACACTTGCCAAACGGGTTTATCTTGACAATCTGATAATGGGTATTTTCAAAATTTGGAAAAAATCTTTAAAAATGAAAATAATTGAAAAACTTTTATGAAAATATTTTGGAGCTAATGGATTGAACATATTTTCAAACTTTAAGCAATTTATGTATGTTTCCATCAAAAACCGATTAAATTTGTACTGTTAAAATTTGTATAAATTTTGGATGAGCTATCAAACAATATTTAAAATGCTTCAAATCTAAACACTCTCAATCTGTTAGTTCTATAATACATATGCAAACTTTTCTCTATTTCTATTTTTTAATATATTTAAATTTTAATTGTTGATATTGTCAAAATTACAATTGTGATACCTCCCTTTTATATATTGTACTATTAAATCCTTGATAGCTTAAGTTGGGTTAATTTTATATATTTGGGTAAAAAAAAAATTAACAAATTTATATACCATCATACGTTTGTAATAAATTCCTATGAAGCCATGAACAATGCATGCCTACCAATGATTATAGCATGATAAGACTCGTTTATATCATGTAGCTAGTTAGGACTTATATATAATTCATTAAATTATTATTTCTGATTATAATATGATATTATATGAAATTAGCTAATTATAATATCTTTTCCTATTATCAATAAGTAATTGGAATATATATACAATTAATTAAGTATATAAGTATGTTGAATTTGATATCTTATAAATTAGCTAATCATACTATTTAATTTTTGGTGCGCGATGGACATATTTATATACGGTATCAGAGATAGTCAAATCTTAATACATAAGAATTTTTTTTTTTTTTATAAAATGAGAAAAAGATATTGGTTTGATGTTAATTCATTATTGAAGTGTTCCATCATAAATTGACATTACTATCAGGAGAAGAGAGACAATATCAATAAGTTTCTAAACAAAACAATTGACAAAACTTGAAAAATATTTATGCCCAACAAATTGAGAGCGCTCATCACCGGTAATAAATCGTCTATCTGAGCCATAGGACGGTTTGACTTTGGTTAAGAGGCAGTGTCTTCAAATTGGTATGATCAACACAACAAGGCGGTAGGATTAGCATGGTCATATCAACTTGATATAAAATATAGTGAAATCAGTGACGAAGCCAGAGCCAACTTATTGCAGGGGACAAATTTTATTAAGCCAATAAAAATTAAATTAAATTAAATTCAAAAAAATCAGTACAACGTTGAAATACAAAGTTATTTCATGTTCCTAAATTGTTGTATGTTTGTAACAACAAAAACAATATAAAATTAACTAAAATATAAAATAATACATTGCAACTTTGCAAGTATATCTCTACAAAGATGCCATGTTTTGTCAATAATAAAAGATACATATGCTAATGTTTTGTATAAATCATCTTATCAAAAAAAGAAAAGAAAAAAAAAGCTTTGTATAATCCGTATTTTATATATCATTATAGAGAAGAAATAATTTTATGAAAACACGAGTTGTTAATAGAAATTTTATAGAAGACAAGAAACAAATCATTATACTAATTTGTTTCTATAAACACTTTTTACAATTAATTAGTCTTTACAACTATAAAAAGCAAGCTTTTAAAAAACGTTTAACGGCTTTTAACGGTGAGGTGACCATTTAAATGTTTGACGTTAAAACGGAATTACACGGTCGTTAAATTAATTAACAGGTCCTTATTTTCTATATATATATATATATTTTTTAAAAGATACGCAATACACTCTCATACAATTATACTTAATAATTAAGTACAAATAACAATTACAAAACTAATTAAGTACATAAAAAATTCTAAATCTTATGAAACAGAAATTATAACATTAAAAAATTATAATGGAAAAATTTAAGACAATAGTAATAAAGAGTTTAAATCTTTAATTGTTAATATCCATAGGATAAATATTATTGTGAACTTCTAGACCGTCAATAATGTGCAAACATATTTTAACGGCGTTTTAAACGCCTCTAAAACACGGATTTTACCGGATTTTAATGGTTTTAACTTTGTTAAAACGGTTTTTCCACAAATAACGGTTTTCTTACAAATACTTAACATAAGAGGGTCCAAAAAACGGTTTAACGGTTTAAACGAAGTTAAAACTAAGTTTTTTAAAAGCTTGATAAAAAGTAATATCAATATATTAACCAACTCATTAATTGTGTATAAGATTAATTAAGAGGGGGACAAATAAGGTTTTCTGTTGAAAATGTATTCAGTTTCTCAAATTCAAGGGGGGTACATGACCCCCCCAAACCCCTGCTTCCCTCCGTGAGTGAGTGAAATTATATGAAATCTAAATAAAAATGGTAAAATATGGTATTTGTTGTATATCATCTCTCAATGGTTTTTTTATATAAAAAATCGCATGTTCGAAAGTAAAAGTTCGTCGGAAATACTAAATTAGAGTAGTTTCGTTTTCACCCTTAATTTGTTTCATCTCCTATTGAAATTTATCAAGTGCATTTATGGCACACTCGGATTGCAAAATTCAACCATTATGCAAGGTACTATTGAAATTTTGTCGGTAATCAAACGGGCTACATTTTTTTTTTTTTGTAGCTTGAAAGAAAAAAACAAAATAATGGAGGTCATTATACAGTACACGACAAAACAATTTTAATGCATGTCAAAATAACTTGTTAACACACTTTTGTCCAAGTCAAAACACATTTGAATAGCTTATAGATGTCAACGTTGTGCTGAATTTCCATACTGCGAAATACATACTTTGGTATTTGAAAACCATACAGTTAATTAATTATAAGACTAGTAAAGAGTCTACGTCTTGCTTTTGAACTGAAATTATTATATTTTATAATAAATGGTCGAGGGCTCATCCCTTGTGAGAAAATGATATGGGCCTTAAATTTTAGAGGTAATGACCTCAGTTAGGGGTGGGGGGGGGGGGGGGGGGGTCTGAGGTCATTACCCCTAAATTTTAGTGGGCCGGGGCATTAATGTATGTCAACGGGTGATGATCAATCTAAGTAAACAATCAACGGCTGAGGTTTCTTTCTTAGGGAAAATAGAAATTTCATGTCAAAAAATCTAATCTCATTTTATTAGGAGTAAGGATATGCAGCACCCGCTTGTTAATATCTTTCAAAACGTTAATTAAACAAAGTTGTATATTAAGATATTCTTTTTTTTTTTCTGAAAATACGTTGATTAGATAATAATTGTCATTCAAGTATTCTACTGTTGGCTTCCTAAGAAGGAACCAAACAAACGACTTTGTGTGGATATTCTGGGCCCCGTTTGATTTGGATGGGAATAATTGCTAGTAGGCGGATTATTAAAAACTATAGTGGGTGATACTATTGTCACTGACAGTGGGCCCATAATTGAAAAACACCTTTATTTCCAAAGATCTCATCTCAGCCGTTCAAACTAATCCAAGACAGCGTATAAAACAATGGCAGCCTAGCACTGCAATAATTGTTGTCCGGTAGTTAATTCCTATCCTACATAGACATAGTAGTGTTTTTTTTTTTACACTAGCTGTGTTGAATCTGGATGCATTGCAATTTGCAAATGATTGTGATGGTTGTGACCTGTCAAGTACCACCTCTTTTTCATGGATCTGAATCCGGGCCCTGCTTTTCTTGTTACTATGGTTGAGAAATACTGAAGTACTTTAAAATCGGTGTGACAACCGATCCCGGCCATCTGATCAAACCCATCCCGGCCATCTGATGGGAAAAGCAGAGCCTGCTTTTCTTTTCTGAAAAGCAGTAGATTCAAATCCATGAAAAAAGACAAACCGTGATTATAGTAGGGAATTTTTAATTGTCCACATTTTAAGTGTCCACATGTTTACAAATGTATAAATTTTGTACTACCTCTGTCCCAAAATAGATGGATTTTTTGTAGTTCAAATGAACTACAAAAAATCCATCTAAAATGGGACAGAGGGAGTAATAAATATCTCAAATTTTGTGACACTAATATCAAATTTATATCGGTGTGGACACCAGATATGACCCTAGTAGGGAATTATACCCATCAAAATAGTCATATGTCCATTGAAAAACGACCCAACTTCCGATTAAAATTGGGAGTTTTTTTTCTCTTTAGTATTTTGTTTTTTTCATCATAAAGTCAATTGTTAACTTGTATAAACAAAAATAACAAATTTACTGATTTATTTTTCTCTAAAACTCGATCTGATCATCTCATCTCATTAGTAATAATATTGGACGGAACTCCCAACGAGAATTGTGCAACTTCACATGTGAATTAGGTGAAAAGACGACATTTAGTTTCTCTTTTAATAAAGGAAAACAAGATGAATGCTAAATTGCTAATTAATGTGTTCTTGGTGAGGATTTTTGTACTACTAAAATTTAGTACAACCTATTAACCTATTAAGGTATTAATTATGTTTGGTTGGTACGATCCATAAGTCACAATCAAAGATTTTTTTTAAGAAAGATGCGTTTGACAACAACGTATTGAGATCTCACCAACATCAAAATAATAATCTTAAAATCCAGAAATCCAGCCATTGAAAGACACTCTAAGATTGTATGATTATGAAAATTTTTTTATGCTTAATCGATCATTAACGACTTCAAATTTGGAACACTACATATTTTATGGCATTTTTGAAATATCAAAAATTTATAAATTTATCTTTCTTATAGATTTTATTTGTTTATTTATTTTTGCCTAATTTGACGAATTGTTCCCAAATTCATCAAATAAGCATTTTTTTTATGGATCAATACTCTTTCTTTTATCTGTTATATATTTGCTACTAGCTTTTAGAGGTACAATGCATCAGGAAAAAAAAAAAACTAAAGTTTAAAAAAATAACATTTGAAGATTTAATATCCCAATCCTTCAAATTAATTAAGACAAGCCGGATAATCAATAATTTGACGCAGAGTAAATATAAATTCACACTGTAAATAAACCAGAATTCCTAACTACCATCACTATTAACAAGATAAAAATAAAATTAGATGCATCATGTGGGTTCACCCAATATTATATTTACGAAATATTGGTAGCTGCTACCCAATATTGTATTTACTAACCTCCCAAATGCAAATGCTACATACATAATAAATTAAAAATGAATGCATTTTGAGAGCAAACTCATACGTACGCATAGCAAAGCAGCCTCCGTTCTCCGACTGCGGGCTCCAGCCCGAATCTGCTGTAGCACTATAAAACGTGCATTGCTCAGACAAATTACTACAGACCGTCAGATCTTCATCCGGCAAATTGCAAGTCGGACGATGTGTGCCTTAGATTAATGGAGCAGCTAATTTCCATCCGCATAATAATGCAGACGATCGGAATTGCTCGCAAATCATTGGACAGGCTTTGATGTGACATCCCGTATTCCCGCAGCACAGGAAACACCAAAAGTAACCCAAAGCTGCATCTACGAGCGCCTATCCTCTGCTTAAGGCAATGTACAACCAAGCATATATACCGTTGGATCTCCTCAATATTCGTGCAGAGCCGGATCTCAAGACTATCTGACGGCCTAAATACTTGGCTGCACACTGCCTTTAACTATATGAAATGATTGGAATCCTGCATCTACAGTTTTGGCTCCTCACCCTCTTGTGCTCTTGATTGCATCTCCAACGGAAAACTCCACAAGTCCCCATGTGAGCCGTCGGGAAAAAGAACCAATAACAGGACAAACCCCCACATATATACAGTTGGTTGATATAGTTGATACTTTCGATCAAAAAAAAAAAATATATAGTTGATACTTGATAGTACTTGATACTCGCTTGATCCCCCGACTACTTGTCCTCCAACGTACTGCATTCTGCAGCTCATGAAATGAACCGTTGGATCGACTCGAGATCCGCGTTAACACGAATCTCGAAACTCTCCAACGGTTCACGTCGTGAACTGCACAATGCAGTACAGCAGGGGATATGAGTTGCATCCGCCCATCCCTCTTTCCAGATCCACTGTCACTCTCCACACTCCGGAGTGCTCATCCCCTAACTTACTGCATTATGCGGTTCACAACCCCAACCGTTGGATCGTCTCAAGATCCGCACTGACACGCATCTCATGTCAATCCAACGGCTGGTACTGTGAACCGCATAATGCAGTACAGCAGGGGATGTGAACTCTCTCACTTCGTGACTCTATTTCTTTCCCAACTGAAAACCTCACTCCGAACGGGATCGTCTCCACTCTGATGCACCAATCGCCACGCCATGGCGAGACAGAGGTCACAGAGCCACCACGGCCAGTCCCACCTGCACCTCACCAACTGCATCCACTTGAGGAACCACCATTCCCAGGTGCGGCAGCAGCAGCTGCAGCAGCGGAACAGTCCGAGCCCGGGGATGGACCTGGACCACCATCTGATGCGCGACCTGGTGCTGCTCCAGCGGTCCAAGTCGCTCCGGGACCCTTCCACCAGCCCCCCGTCGTGGTTCTCCCCCAGCGAGGCTGCCCAGAGGGCCCAGGGCAAGTACGGGAACCGGAGCGAGGCTGGACGGCTCTCGACCCGGTCGTCGAATCTCGGACCGGCTAGAGTTGCCGCCATTGAGGCGATTGAGGAGGCCGGGGTTGAGCCGGTGGATCGGGTTGGTGGGGGTGGGAATGGTTTGGTTAGGAGGAAAAAGAGGAGGGTGAAAGGGGTTGTCAATAGGCCGAATCATGAGCGCGCACAAGGTGTTCGGAGTAATGCCTCGGTGAACTCGAGCTCGCAAGAGGCGGTTTTTGGTAAGGGTCACATGAGGGAATTTGTGGAGGATGGGGAATTATTGGAGATGTCCCCGGGATCGAGAAAGGTGTGCGGTATACCGTGGAATTGGTCCGGCATTCATAACAAAGGGAAGTCTTTTCTCGCATGTGGTTTGTCTAATTCAAAGGAGGACAGAGGTGATGGTACCACCCCGCCAATTCATCGTACCTGTTTGAATTTGAACTCGGTAACAAGTTCTGAGTCGGAAGTGTTGCCGTTACTCACGGGGTCAAGTATGCATAGTTACTTGCAAAGGAGATATTCCGGTGAATTGGGTATATTCTCAAATCAGAGCGTAGAAACTGATTCTGATTTTGTTTCTGATTCAAGGTCCCGAAATAGGTTGAGAAACCGACACAGGAGCATCATCCAAAAATATGCACCCAAAACCTTCAAGGATATAATAGGTCAGAATTTGGTCATACAAGCTCTCTCGAATGCCATTGTAAAAAGAAAAATCGGTTCGGTTTATCTGTTCTATGGATCTCATGGCACAGGTAAAACCTCATGTGCCCGTGTATTTGCAAAAGCACTCAATTGCACCTCAACAGTTGAATCTAAACCATGTGACACATGTTCTTCTTGCATGTCATACAATATCGGCAAAAGTAAGGGTTTGGTTGAGTTGGGACCTGTTGGGACCAATGGATCAAACCGCATTGTAGAGGCACTAGATAAGGGTATGCTAAAATCAGCAGGTTCGTCGGAATACAAAGTATTTATCCTTGAAGATTGTGAGAATTTGCCAGCTGAAACATGGGGCCGGGTGTCAAAGGTGATTGATCGAGCTGCCCGGAATGTGGTTTTTATCTTCATCTCATCCGGTCTTGATTTGCCGCACAGTGTAGTGTCCAAGTGTCAGAAGTTTTTCTTTCCCAAAATTAAAGAGAGAGACATTGTCAATGTCTTGAAATCGGTGGCAGTTTGTGAGGATCTGGAAGCAGATGAGGATGCATTGCGGTTAATCGCTGCAAGGTGTGATGGGTCATTGAGAGATGCTGAGATGATGTTGGAGCAGTTGAGTTTGATTGGGCAGAGGATATCAGCGCCTCTAGTTCAAGAACTTGTAAGTTTGGGTTCTGATTTTTTTTATTATTATTTTTTTTCCTGGCTTCTCTTTGTTGGTGTATTTTAATAATTAAGCAATATGCAATGCCTTCATTACGAAATGCCCATAAAAATCTCTAGCTTCTTATAGTTAAAAATGCTGATAGAAATGCTCGTTTCTAGCTAGGATATAGGAACTGGTCATTTTCTTTGTAATTACTGGGTTTTGTTTCTTCAGGAACCTTTTGTGACATAAAATGAATAGTTTCCTAAAAAATTACTTATTGGCTATTTTACTTCTTTTGTTGTGCTTATGGTGCATGATGGAGAAATATTACTTGCATTTGCTAACCAGAATAAAGCTACCGCCCTTACTCCCAACCACATAATATTAAAGAGTAGCTTTATTTTCACAACTGTCTATTGAAGAAGTCAGCTTGATATTTCTATATTGGTGTGGTCTGTTCCTGCCAGTTTGAACTTTTGTGCATTGCTAACTGCTATTGTTATTCTAGATTGGTGTTGTCTCTGATGATAAGTTGGTTGACCTGCTTGATATGGCTTTGTCGGCTGACACAGCAAACACTGTAAAGTGCCTCAGAGAAATTACTGAGGCAGGCATGGAGCCCATGGTGCTGATGTCACAGCTCGCAACAATAATAACTGACATTCTTGCTGGCACATACTTGTTGACAATAGAAAGGCCAGCTCGGAGGTTCTTCCTCCATCCAACCAGTAAGATGATGTTAATTACCTTTTTTTTGATAGATATCTTATTTTCGATAAGTGTGGCTATCTCGCAGGAGAATAGTCTTGGGACAATGATGGAGAACTGAAATGATTAAATATATGCCCATACTAGTACAGCGTTAATTAAAAAAACAATTGGGAAAAAGTATTATGTGAGATGTACATCACTTCCTCTGAAAGCCCAAAAATGAAAAAAAAAAATGGTACCTCTTATTAATCATAAAGACTTGCAGCTGTTCTACACGTCTATTTGGCACTAATTAACATTCTTTTTTCCTAAAATATTAGTCTCTAAAGAAGACACAGAAAGGCTAAGGCAGGCCTTAAAGGTCCTTTCGGAGGCCGAAAAACAATTGAGGATTTCAAATGATAAAATTACATGGTTAACTGCTGCACTGCTCCAGCTTGCACCAGACGCACACTACGTCCTTCCTAGTCCATCCCCCGGGAGGCGGATTGGACTTCGAGCATCACATAACCCCACTTACATTCAATCAGAAATCATGGAGGAAGAAGCACCGGAATCTGGTTTGGCTTTGCCAAATGCATCAGCAAGTCAGGTGCCACGCCAGCTAAGTATTGTTAAAGGGAAGGTATCCCTTGCACAAGTCATAAATCGTGTCGAAGCAGGGGGCTGGTCAAGACAGAAAGCGATGTCTATTGCTGAGAAGCTAGAGAAGCAAAACCTGTGAGTTATAACATATTTTGGCAATTTTTCATGAACTGATACTACCTTTCTAATTAATGTGGATATATTCTTTCTTATACATAGTGGTGCTAATCCAATCGGCACACTAAAAGAATAATATAGTATACTTGGATAGTCTGTAGATATTTTATGCCTGGAAAGAAGAAAATCTAGAATAAACTTTATTATTAAAGTTTATTTTTTATGCCCGGAAAGAAGAAAATCTAGAATAAAACAGAAATGTATCACTAGAGGCCTATTGGTGTTAAGTTTACTTGCATATGCTGGTAACTTTTAACTTTTTGTTGCATTTTGGAGAGTTTCTTATATAATTTTTTTGTTGTAGGAGGCTTGAATCTAGATCTAGAAGCTTTCTTTGTTGTGGTGCATATCAGATGCGTAAACCAAAGGTTTGTTATTTATTTTTTTAAATAGAATTACTTATAACTTGTAAAAAGTCTCTTGTAGCAAGATGTCTTAAGAAATGTTTATTACTTGCAGTCATTGAAGCTTAACTTAAAATCCAAGAAGCGCAACTTTCATATATCAAATCTTGTAGCATGTGGTAGAGGATGTCTGTGTACAAGAACCAGTGCTAGTTGAGCCTTTATTCCTTTCATTCTTTTCTTTGTTGATACTATCATTTCGTTTTTTCAGATGAATTAGTCAAGTAACAATTGCTATTCCATGTGCTTTAGGCTAGGCCAAGCAATTCTGTGTAAATCAACATTTATTCCCATTATTATTTGTTTAATAAATCATCATGAACATTCTGTTTATTACATGAAGCCTAACATTATCAAGATACATGTACAAGTTAAAATAGCACCAGACTTCTGGAGGTAGTAAGAGTGAAGACGTATATATACAGGTAAACTGATTGGTTAACTAAAACATGTTATCTGATACCAATCAATAATTGTCTTTTCTTTTAGCATTTTCTGGAGGTTGTAAGCCATAATAATATATACAAGAAGGATATATGGTTATTCCGGAAATTCTGATAATATATTCTTATATAAATGTGTAATGAGTATATAAGCTACAATAGTCTGTATAAATATATATTTTTTTATTTGGTAAGAATATATTCATGTACATGATATTGTTTTCTTGTTTAATGAACTTTCTGTTAGGCGATTTACCGATGGCCTACTTATACCTAAAAGAAAAGCATATTAATTGTACATTTGAATTCCGTGATTATGTCTTTCATGTTCAACAGTTCAACCAATAATAAAGAAAAAAAAAGTTGAAATTAGGTTTGGGCTTTTGGCCCATTGCAAAGGACAATGTGAAACACAATAAAGTATAAACAATAGATTTCCATTTCAACATAGTAGTGTGAAATTCCATTGAGAACAGCACAATGAATCATAAATCAATAATGAAATGAACCACTGAATTAGGAACAATCCAGGTTTGCAGGATTTTCACCTGTAGCCTGTAGGTACTACCAAGTCCAGAATGAAGTCGTAATAAGTAATATATTTTGATTGGGATGATAACTGATTGGGAAACATCTTGCATCCATTGAGTTTACCCATCCATACATCCATAGTCACTTTTTGTGACGGTTGTTGTTACAAATGGAGTCACTTAGTTCCATTTGTCAGTAACTTTGTTATATTCTATGGACGTTCATAGTATGGACGGTAGGTTGTCCCTGACTTATTCGTTTTGGTATTTGGCAAGTTTGCCATTGAACAATATGATATAAAAAAATCAAGTTTATTAATCATTATGGTGTTGGCTTTCTTTTTTCATGCAGCCTACGCCATTGCGCATTTTAGGCTTCCTAGTGTGTCTTGGAGTAGAAACCCACAAGCAGTACCTATCAATTTCAAGAGACTCATAATTAATCTATAATTAATCTATAAACTAGAAAGAGGGCTAACTCTCCAAGCACCTCAACTATGCCACATCATCAATATTATTAACCATTGATTTTGTTTACATCTCTTCATCTACTTTGATCCAATGGTCTACATTTATTCTCTCTTCCCATTCAATAAGATGATATAATATGTCTAAGACAAAATTTAATCTTTAAAGTGGTCCAACATTTATGTGCTATTATTTATAAATTATACATCATCATCGTCATCATTGTTCACATCAAAAATTTTAAAATTATGTTTAATTTTTTTAAAATAAATATTTTTACTTTATAAGCTTTATTATTTTTTGGTACCATATTTCAGGGCGAAGCCCGAGTTACAGCTCTAGTACTCTAGAAAGAGTGGTAAGTATTCAAGTTTTTTAGCTATGCTACATCATCATTAATCTCAATCATTAATTTTTTTCTCTCTCTTCTTTATCTCAATCAAATGGCTAAAATTAATTTTTTCTTTTTTCATTAAAGAGATAATATAATTTGTCTAAAGAACATTTTAAGACTCAAAATATTTGCAACTCTTTGCATTCTTTTATATGAATTGGTATGTAGCTAAAAATATAATTTATAGAAATCAAATATATTAAGTTCAATATTTATTTAATAAGATATATTTGTAAATTTTTTTTTATTTTCAATATCTATTAAGTATTAATTTATGTAATATTATTTTTTCGGGCTCTTCGCCGGATTCAAAGCTCTAGTTAATTAAGATTGTCCAACTGAATTCGTATGCCTAATTACATCCCTTTGTTATTAACTTATTAATTCAAGATTTTTTCCATGCAGCAATTTCTGAAATATCTGTTTCCACTTTATAATATCATCAATACAGTGAATTCGTTTGCTCGGTGTTTATTGTAAGTATATTTGGTCAAGAAAATGTTGCTTAGCCTATACTAAAAATTATTATAATATCAATACAGTTAATACAGTAATCTCTGAGAGATTATGGCCGGTTTCTAAGATCATGCCAAGTTTTTAACCTTAATTTCATTCCATAATTCCATTATATTATCTAGTGAACTTTCCAATTCAAGATTTCAAACAAATAATAAATTAGCAAATTCGGTGAATCAAAATAATTCATTTTCTATACTAAATACCCTATTAATCCCCATTAAAGCTATCATCTGTTTCTAATCCAAAATTTCCATATTCATCCAAACATTAATGTCATTCCAGAGGGTTAATGTGATAAATAGAGATGGTGAAAATGCTTTCACAAATCAATTGGTGAGAAATTTGTTATGGCCAGGATTATTCAAATGAGTTCCTTTTTTATTTTGTTTTTTCTTCTTCAAAGCCAAGCAACCAATGGAGTTGGTTATGAGGACCTGAGAAGTAAGACATCAAGACAAATAAAAAACAAGCCCTACAACATATCTCTCAAGGTAAAAAAAAAAATGATAAATATAATTAATTTATTTAGATTAAATTTCATCAGAAATCAGATATCAGCTAAATTGTTAATTATTTTCTATTCTTTTGTCACTATCAAAATTTAGATTGGAAAGAAAGAGATATATGATTGTTTTGACATTTACAAGCAACCAGCATTTGATCATCCCTTGCTCAGCAACCACACCATACAGGTCAACTAATCTAGATATGCTTCTTAAGTTTCCCTTTTAAAAATCCATTATAATTTTTACCTTCACACTGTCAAATGCTCGATACAGTTTGAGCCGAGTGTAGAATTGAACGAACACAAAGATAGAACTGCCGGAAGAGGCATGAATTTGAAACTGGGTCTTAGAACAAGTTGTCCCGAAGGAACTGTTCCTATCCGACTGATCGGTAAGAAGAATTCACTCAGAGCAAAGAGATGTGCTGATGTTCAAAAGAACACAAACTTCCATCCAACAGGAGGAGATTCTTTTGGAGATGGAAATACTGTAAGTCCAACAAACTCTTTGAAAACCTATATAATTTACTTCCAGGAGGCAATTTAGTGTTGTAAATTTACTTATACTTTAGATGATGGTGTTTATACTATAATTTTCACACATATATGCAGCAAGTGATGCTTGTATTATACAGTGGAGCAAACTGGAAGTACTATGGAGTAGAGGCTTTAATGGATGTCTATAATCTCTCTGGAGTGAAACAAGACCAGGGATCGACCGGTCAAGTACTTCTAATCAAAGGCGAAGACGGTCCTGTGGATTACATAAACACAATACAGTTCGGATGGGGTGTAAGCTTTCACTGATTCAATTAAAAACTAATTAATAATTAAGTACTCGTTCGAAAGAAAGTTATAGATAAGTATATATGGTGATCCTATTTCAATATACCGGTCTTGCTAATTTTCTCAAGTACCACAGATAGATTATGGACTAAATGGTGATCTGAATCCTCGGTTCTTCGTGTTTTGGACTGTAAGTACCTTTAAATTGCTTCTGCAGCTTCAATCCCTTCACGATGTACTATGTAATGCTCAACATAAACATACAAATTAAACTGATAACACTTTCTTTTCAGTCTGATGGGTACAACAAGAAAGGGTGCTCAAATTTGTTATGCCCGGGATATTTTCAAGTTAGTAGAAGTTTTTCTCTGGGTATGGTTTTACCACCCGGCAAAGGTGTCGTCAAGTTAGCAGTTCATAGGGTGAGCAAAACTACTTCATCGATCTGCAGTTGCTTTTCATAATCTTAACACCCTAACTAGTGTGTATTTTTGGCTAGGTCAGGCCTAAGAACAGCAAGGATATTACTTGGGTCAGCAAAATTTTTCCATTTATAATATGATTTTCTCAGATTTCCTTCCATATAACTCAAAGATTTTGCCGTCCTAAGTAATATGGTTGTTGTCCTTAGACCTGACCTTTTGGCTATCTTCTATTACTTTGAAAACAAAATGTGCATTTTTTTAATGTTGAATTTCACCCTTTTTGTTCGGTGGTACATAGGACCCTCATACGCTAAATTGGTTGTTGCTTAAAATAAACGATGCTGACAACGAGTTGATCGGCTATTTTCCAAAGGAAATATTTAACAACATGGCCGATGCTTCACAAGTTCAAATTGGAGGAGTCGTTTACTCGCCTGACAAGGAAGACACGATACCACCCATGGGAAGTGGAATTCGACCTTCCGACAGTGGAGATGTTTGTGAGTTCAAACAGATAGCTGTAATGGAAGGTAACGGAGAATATCATTCGCCGTCCTTGAGTAATGTCAGGCTATATGAACCACATCCAGAATACTATGAAGTCGCAATTCCGTCAGATAAACCTAGTGAAGACGGATTTGTGATCCAATTTGGAGGTCCGGGGGGCACAAAAATTTGATAACAGATATCAATAAGAAAGATTATCAGAATTTGTACTATCGAAGTATGCGTATATATATGACTAATATGTTATGTTTATTTTGAAAATAAAATGGCATTTATATTCCTGCACCAGAACTGAATTAACTCAGAATTTGTACTCTCTTGATCTGCCGGCCTGAGGAGAAAAAAAACATACAATTAATGAGAACTAAAGATATTATACAACAAAGTTGTGTTAGATATATTATATATTATTCAGATAGGACCCCCTTACTTTCCAGGTTCTTGAGAGAAGACATGCATGATCGCGCACGTGTAATTGCGAGGATTATAAGCATTACTGGGCAAATCTCCTTTGGCAGTGACCAACTGACCATTCAAGAAACATATGAAAAAAATGCTCATTTACAGTACATGCATTTTGTATATATGCATGATATTGGCTTCTGCCTGAGGAGATCTCACCCGGTAATGCACCCTCACATCTTGCTACTCAGCTGTATATGTTCTTAATTGCTTACATTTTTGTGTACTGCTGGTTGATTAGTGTCAAGCTAGTACTCCCCAATTTATATGGAAACTATAATTCCATATATATTCCCTTATTCCTGTTGGGCAGATCAAATTCTGGCCATGGTCCTCGCTGAAAATATCGATCACGGCATATGCTTCTCTTGGCACCTTGATTTTGCAACTCAGCATATCCATTCAGAATTCATAATATATTCAGAGAAATAACTTTTATTTCCATTCGATCCACATTTTTAAAAGTGCGTATGAACTGCAACCCGTCCATTAGTTTGATATCATACAAATGTAGATCTTTTTGTCAGACAGGAATTCTTTCTAGCATTTCCTCTTCGCCACATGCATCAAATTGTTCCGACCTACAAACAGAAGTGAAAAGAAAGATAGATATTGCATTGGAATATCTCAGGTGGGAAATCAATCTGAGCATCAAAATCGGAAGATCCTAGAGAATGTGCTTTAGAAGAATATATGATATATCAGTATTATTTTCGGGCCACATTTCAGTCTACTATAGTACTATGTACGCAACGAAGTTAATTTCCGCGTACTAAACAAGCAAATTGCAGCAAAATTGTGAAGTATCTATAGTTGTTAACTTGTTATTAATAAATCATGAAAAAGTGAAATTGCATTTTCGAGATTATGAGAGGTAATTAAAGAACCATAAAAAGGCTAACCACTGAGAGAGAAGGGACCAATTTTTGTGAAGGAAAAGCATAATCTCTGCTTTGTAGCATATACTGAAGCATATCCAAGCTCAGAATCAATTTACACACACTATATATATAAGAAACAACCGCTGTGGTAAGACTCAAAACAAACATACAATGAAGGAAGTTAGAGATCATAAATCAAGCTCTTGAGGTGTAGAGAATAACAGAGCAGTTCTTCTTTGGCAGGAAGAGATGCCAAAATTATTTTTGGCAGTTCATTGATCTTGCCAAAGGAGAGTTGCCTTGCTATTCACCTTTTGAAATTAACATAGCCTTCGCTCTGGAGACGTATAAACAGATAAATTTTGAGATATGCATGTAAGTAAATTCTT
This sequence comes from Cyperus esculentus, assembly GCA_030179965.1. Taxonomy (NCBI): domain Eukaryota; kingdom Viridiplantae; phylum Streptophyta; class Magnoliopsida; order Poales; family Cyperaceae; genus Cyperus; species Cyperus esculentus. The sequence continues at coordinate 978,438 of JASGLE010000025.1, read as the reverse complement.
CATTATTTTTTTAATAAAGAAAATTAGCAAATAATATTATTGCACAACATGGCAGATGCAATATATGATCAGCTTGTACAGTTGTGGGAAGATATAAAGCTTTTGATATTCATTTTTTTTCATGATGATCTTGAAGATGCTGAATCATAACATAAATAATTTGCCAGTTGGGGCTTTCACATATACACTGTGAATTGTATCTCACTTTTCTTTTGTATGTATAACAGTTGATTCAATTAAAATTGTTGGTTGGTCCAAAAGATATGACGGGTCCTTCTATCAATTTTTTCGATCTGTTTCATCAAATTAGATTCGGCTCTGACCGGATCCATGCTGCCCTCCTTATCGGAGTGCCATTGACTATGTATTACTGTTAAGTCAATTAATTTGTGTGCTGGTTGAATATGTCAAGCTATTCCCCAATTTATATGGAAACTATAATTCCGGATGCAACATATATATCCCTTGATTCATGTTGGGCAGATCAAATTTTGGCCATGGTCCTCGCTGAAAATATCATGGCATCTGGTTCTCCTGGCAATCTATTCAGAATTTAGAGACATAAAAAACTTTATTTCCATTTGATCCACATTTGATACGATGACTAAAGGAGAAATGTTAACAATCTACGGTTTTGGGAAGCGGGACTGAAAATGTAATGGGTAGTTAATTTGGTTGGATCATTGAAGCGTAGAAGGCAGGAACAGTAATTTATTAAAATTTACGAAGAGGATTGATTAATTTAATTTGAGATATTATTGAGTAAGCATATGCAAAAAAAAACAAAAGAAAAGAAAAGAAAAAAAAGAAGAAGGAATGTATCAGACAGGAACTTCCAATGGCATCCGATCGATCATCAATAGTCAATACCATAGAAATTGAACCTGTCAAGCTAATGTCATCAGTATAATATAATCAGACAATTGGGCAATTTTATATACAATTAATATGATTAGATGTCAAAACCCGTGTTATCGTAAAGGTTAACATGGTATCTCACTAATTCAAGGGCGTAATTCTCACAAGCAATTTCCTTGTAATTTACCAAGCTCGAATAAAATAAATACAGAGCCCTCCATAAAAAGTTTGCACCGAGCGGCCTAGACAATCAATTCACTTAAGAGGAAATCAACACAGATAAAATGGATTCTTCTGTATTGAAACGTCTTGATGAGGCATCATATGAGGGAGACATTGACAAACTCAAGCAACTTCTTTAAGAGGATCCATTATTGCTGGATAAAGTGCTGATAGAAGTGAGGGACAATCCTCTTCACAACCGAGGTCATTAAGTTGAGACCAGAACTAGCACGAAAGCTCAACCGGGACGGCCGATCGGCGCTACATCTGGCAGCTGGAAGGGGTCATCTCCAAGTTGCACAGATCCTTGTAGATAAGGTCCTTTCTCACTCTTTCTCATTAACAAATTTCTTAAATAGCATTTTCTTTTTCCCCTCAAATTCCTAAAGGCTAAAGCCTCGTTTTGTAATTGCATGTATCTTTAGCTCAGTAAACTATTACCCAAACATTTGCACTTTGGTTCGAAATGTAAATATCTCAAAATATGTGTTAATATATCCGAAATATTTACTCATTAAATTTTCATATAAGAATATTGACAAATAGTTCGATACTCGGATGAGAAATCTTTTGTAAACATTTAAATTTGAGTGGCTTGACCCTCATCTTTATATATCTCCAAAAAAGAATATTGACGAATATCGCAATACAAAAGTTTTCTATATATTTTTGGAGCTTTTCTAAGTATTTATTTTGAATCTTAGAAAACAAATTAAAAATAATAAAAAGTATCATGTTTGCACATGATAAGAATGCTACGTTAAAAAAAATATATAAAACAAATAATTTAGAAAAATAAAAAAATAAAAAAATTTTGTATCCCAAAATATAATATGAATAGATTGTGTATCATAAATCTAGATTTCAGGCACTATAATATACATTTTGAGGCGTGAGATGAAATACAAATGTTGGAGCAATTGTTTTACTCACTTCGGCAAATGTTTGCACAATTGTTTTGAATATAATTGAAAGCATAATCAATATTTAAGTTAAACAATACTTTTGTAAACTTTTATCTATCTTTAAAAACCTTTTTTTTTGTTTGTTGAAAACTTAAAATTGTTAACATAAACACGGTCAATAGATGCCCCTGTATTTATAAAGTTCCTTTCTTGGTTCATGATATACCAACTACAAACAATTCTCAGGTTGACAATGACATTTGTCGCATCCGCGACACTAACCATGGGTACATGCCAGTTCATATTGCAACAGTTAATCGAAACCATGACGTCGTCAGAATGCTTGTGGAAAGATGCAAAGACACGCTCGAAGAAACAACACATAGAAAGGAAACTCTGCTCCATCTGGCGGTTAAGGCTATATTGCTTAGATTCTATCCGCTACTTGATCGATCAGAATGCCAAGCTCAATGAAAAGGATGTCAATGGAAACACATGTTTGCATCTAGCTGCTGCAAAGCCTAACCGTCAAGTTTGTACTAAGTTTCCCTTTCATCTCTTATTTACAAGAATACAAATTTTGATAATTCAAGATATATAGGTGCTTTAGGGAAGCAACTGTAAATTCCTTTTTTACCTTTCCTCATAAGAAAACATATATACATAGTCCACTTACGACAAGATTGTCTACCCTTGCATCTCTTTCTCACAGTCTGACAAACTCATATATGTATCAATGTGCTTGACAGAGTTGTCTATTTGTTAACTGGAAACAGTAATATATATGTTAATTGGGAATTGATATATACGAATAGAAAATATATATATGTTTAACTCAAAAATAATATCTATAAATTATAATACGGTGGATAGGTGTACATTATAAAAAGTTGATCACGACATACTACTCTTCCTGATAAGCAATTAACGTGACAAGTATTCAGTATATCTCTTTAAGATCAGTAAGCCCACTATTATGAAAATCAAATTGACGACCATTTTTCGATCATTTTCAGGTGATTGGACATTTATTGGATCAAGAAGACATCCACATCAACTCAACAAATGACACAGGCCAAACACCACTTGATGTAATATTGGCCTCTCCGTTGTACTCTGATGTTGACATTTCTGATCTGGCTGTTACAATACAAGGTGCTGGAGGCATGCGAAGCACAGAACTAACCGATCTTGAATCCAACATGAGCAGTCATGTTGTAGCGGGCAACCCCCCTTCAAGAAACCAGAGGTTGTCAAGAGGGAACATAAACATGACAAGAGGAAAACCGAGTGATTCTCAAACATTATTGATCTAAGCAACTTTGGTGGCGACTATGACCTTTCAAGCAATTACAAATCCTCCAGGAGGTTTTGTCCAGCCGCCAATTGATAGAAAGGATACCTTTATAGGCCTCTACTCACTTTTCTTGCACCCAGGTAAAAGTAAAACCTTCAACCTCAGTGAAACCTTCAACTCAACTTGGATCGATGCATGGGAAGATGATTTCTTATTTCCTGCGGGAAGACCGGTTCTTCTTTCGAGCCTCGACAGTTTTTTTTATTTTGGACTCTTTAGCACTATTTTCATCAGTAAGTGTTATTCTCTGGTTATTAATCGCGGAACCTAAAACGAAGATCGTTATGAAGATATTGGTTGCAATTATGTGGTTTGCAACATTTTGTACAGCTCTTGCATTTGGTTCTGCTTTCTATGCAATGTACATCCCTTATCATTTTACAGTGGAGGAGTTTGGTCATGGACTCGACAACAATGGACTTACGTGGGTAATTGATTTACTTACCGCATTTCTTTGTTTTTATATGAGTGCCGGCTTATGGGCAACGGTTCTCCTAATTAGGGTATTATGGCGGAAAGCTGGATTCAAGACAACACTATCCAATTGGATTGCAAAAGTCAGTTGGCTGAAGGATGGCACGGGTTTCAACATGATTATTGCAATAGTCCGTTGGCTGAAAGGCAGCACGCGATTCAAAAAGATTATTTATGGTGTATTAATGGTATGTGTTGGTGGTGCTTTTGTTGCTGCAACCGGCAGAGTATGCTTTTTTACTACCATACGTCAATAGAAAAGTCATCTATAGCGTCTATAAGTTATATTTCAGAATGTATTTGTTACATTTCGTACACATATCTATGGATGTATGAACGGTTTTTCAATTGACGCAAGGTGTTTAATTTCTTTTTTATTTACTAGTGAAATACCCATGTGTCAAGCGCGACCACTTGTATATATTGTATATTGTTGTACATTTAATTGTATTAATAATCTCTTACTTGTTTGACAATTTACAAAATAACTTGCATTTAACAAGTTGAATTTGAGATGATAAGATGTAGGTACAATTCGAAGTTTCACATTGTTGTATTTTGAGATTATCGACTGAGATAGACTATTATACTAACGTTAGCATTTCAGACCGAAATGCTAACGGCTCAAAAATTATGTTATCGTGTCCGAAATCATGATTTATGATGCTCAATAAATTATTTATATGAAAATATTGGGGAATACAAAAAATTTTTATTTTTAGAGTTTTCTAAGTACTTGTTTTGCAATTATGAAAATAGCATGTACAAGTATCAATATTTTATTAATATTTATGAGCTATTTTTTAAAATTCAAAACAAGTACTTAGAAAACTCTAAAAATGAAAAATTTTCATATACCCCAATATTTTTATATAAAGAATTTATTGAGCACCATAAATCGTGATTTCGGACACGATAACATAAATTTTGAGCCGTTAGCATTTCGGACCGAAATGCTAACATTAGTATAATAGTCTAGCTCTTATCAACTCAACAACATGCATTGAAGCATAATTGGAAAGACGAAATATCGAGATGATGCATGGAAGATATATTGGAGCTATGTTGAATATGATCAAGAGCTAGCTTGGAGTGTAGTTACATTTTATTTTATTCTTTTCATAGTTTTTGAGTCTTAAATGCACAGTTGGCAAGATATAGGATGACTGTTGACCAAAATACCCTTCAATCCTTCCAAAACAAACTTCAAACCATCCATAACGAGTACAAAGGCGTTGGAACAATTTCGGGAGCTCAATCAAAGCCAAAGCAACCCCCAAACCCAAGCAATTCTTTCTATAGCGATTGCTGCAACGATTGGAATTGGCATGCCGAATTCCATTTCGTTGTGCCGAATTCCTGGAGTCAAAATCTCGCCAAAACTTGATTCCAAAATTTGCTTCATTCCTTAACCACCAGTTGTAATGTTTGTCTGACAAATATAAAACAAGACAAAGAAAGAAAACCCAACAAATTAGGCCATAATTACGAATAAAATTAGGATTTCACGTACTAAAGTTAAAAGTAATTATGACCCATCCGATCACTACTAGTGAACAACCTTGACACTGGTCAAAGATTACAAAGCTTGTTAGAGAAATATATGGTGATATATAGTGTGCTGGAACAGGATTAATACAGATAATTATAAGCGAAATAGTATACACTTTCAATGTAAACGTCTACGGGTACTTGATCGCTCTTGTATAGTTGCAGTACCATTCACTTAGACTCTTGCTTTCTTTAATTAATCTTCTGTCCATATATATCTCTCACTATACATGCTCATAAATCATTACGTACGCGTTGACTTATCCACATGATGCCTCCCTGTAATTAAGATACTCAATTCCAAGAACAAAATTGCAGGTCTCAGAATATATCAAAAATTCGTCGAATTCCACTTAATTTCATGCATGAGTAAATTCAGTTCTGTTGCAGATCAGTATCAGACAACCATCTCAGGCATTTCAGTGGAACTGTATGACACTCTCTCTCAATCTGCCAGCCTGAGGAGAATAAAAGAAAACCATACAATTAAAAAAAAAAACTAAAAAAATTATACAACTGAAGTCTTGTTCGATATATTACTATTTTGATAGGAACCCTTACTAACTTTTAAGTTCTTGAGAGAAGACATGATAGCACACGTTTAATTGCAAGGATTATAAGCATTACTGGGCAAATCTCCTTTGGCAGTGACCAACTGACCATTCATGAAATATATGAACAAAAAGCTCATTTACAGAACATGCATTTTGTATATATGCATGATATTGGCTTCTGCCTGAGGAGATCTCACCCAGTAATGCACCCTCACAACACATCTCGCTACTCGGCTATATATTTTCTTGCTTACATGTTTGTGTTCTGGTTGATTAATGTCAAGCTACTCCCCAATTTATATGGAAACTATAATTCCATATATATTCCCTGATTCCTGTTGAGCAGAACAAATTTTGGCCACGGTCCTCGCTGAAAATATCGATCGTGGCATATGCTTCTCTTGGCACCTTAATATTGCAACTCAGCATATCCATTCAGATTTCAGAGACATAAACAACTTTATTTCCATTCGATCCACATTTAAAAGTGCATATGTTACAACCCGTCAATAGTTTGATATCATATGAATATTGTAGATCTTTTTGTCAGACAAGAATTCTTCCTAGCATTTCCTCTTCGCCACATGCATCAAATTGTTCCGACCCACAAACAAAAGTGAAAAGAACGATATATATTGCATTGGAATATCTCAGGTGGGAAATCAATCTGAGCATCAAAATCGGAAGATCCTAGAGAATGTGCTTCAGTAGAATATATGATATATCATTATTATATACGCAATAAAGTTAATTTCTGCATACTAAAGGTTAACCACTGAGAGAGATTATGAGAGGTAATTAAAGAACCATAAAAAGGTTAACCACTGAGAGAGAAGGTACCAACTTTTGTGAAGGAAAGAGGTGAAAGCATAATCTCTGCTTTGCAGCATATACTGAAGCATATCCAAGCTCAGAATCAATTTACACACACTATATATATAAGAAACAACCGCTCTGGTAAGACTCAAAACAAACATACAATGAAGGAAGTTAAGAGATAAATCAAGCTCTTGAGGTGTAGAGAATAACAGAGCAGTTCTCCTTTGGCAGGAAGAGATGCAAAGTTATTTTTGGCAGTTCATCTTGCCAAAGGAGAGTTGCCTTGCTATTCATTATTCCCCTTTTGAAATTAACATAGCCTTGCTCCAGAGACGTATAAATAGATAGATAAATTTTGAGATATGCATGTAAGTCAATTCTACATCTTTTTTTTTTTCAAAAAAAAAATTAGCAAATAATATTATTGCACAACATGGCAGATGCAATGATCAGCTTGTATAGTTGTATATATGAAGATATATATTAAGCTTTTGATATTCAATTTTTCATGATGATCTTGAAGATGCTGAATCATAACATAAAATAATTTGCCAGTTGGGGCTTTAACACTTATAAACCGTGAATTGTATCTCATTTTTTCTCTCATATATATTACTGTTAATTCAGTTAAAAATATTTGGCTCTGTACCGGATCGATGCTGCCTTCCTTATCGGAGTTCCATTATACAGTGCAGAGTACTTCTATATATATGATAGCAGAATTCTGCAAATGCTCATCAGCAGTTGGTTCTTCTACTTGGATACTTGATCTGTAATGATGCTAGCTATTCAAGTATACAGTCACATGAGTGAATGATACAAATTGAGTATCAAGAAATTATTGGAAGAACCTTTAAAATGACATCTATTAAGGAAGAAAATGAGGGGAAAAAGTTTTCTGGAGTTGTTAGATATGCCTCATATCTCACTGTTTTTATATTATTAATATTTCTAAGGTTCTATTTGTAAGTTTCCTTACTAGACTATGTAAAACTCTGAGCTGAAATGAATCCTTTACTGAGTGTTATTGTCTCTTGAGTCTCTTGAGATAGTGTCTCTTGGTCTCCTTTCCTCTCTTCCACTTCTCTTCTCAACTCTAACATATTGGTATCAGAGCACGGCCGCCGTCATGTTGCTCTACAGATTTCGGCAACATCCGGTGGTAGATCGGTGGTTGTGAGAATTGTTTGGGCACACCATATCTTTCTCCCTCTCTCCGTTGGTGAGCACTATGAAGACATCGCCAAGTGCAACAGCAATCAGCGATATTGAGAAGGGGTGCTGCTTGCCTGCCTGGTTTCTGTGATCCGCGATTTGGAGAATCATCGCCAAGGTCAACCACGCATACACCAAGTTTGGTTTGTGAATTTCATTTAGGCCCTGATTTTTGTATTGGTACTGGTCAGGGCTTTGGGGATTCTATTTGGCTCTAGTTGAATTTTGGAGTACTGTGTTGTGGTGTTGTGGTGATAGGTGAAGTGGTAAACTGAATTGTTATCTGTCAAGATGAGTTTAAATTGGTCCAAATTTGATATTGAGAAGTTTGATGGTACAACCAGTTTTGCACTTTGGCAAGTGCGAATGAAAGCTATTTTGTCAAATTTGGGTGTCAGGGCCGCTTTAGCCGGTCGACCGGAAGGTTTTGAGGATAAGAAGTGGGAGGAAATGGATGAAAAGTCTTTGTCAACCATTCAATCGTGTGTTAGTGATTCTACCCTTTAAGAAATTCTTACCGAAACCTCAGCAGTTGGGGCTTGGGAAAAGTTAGAACAAACCTATATGCAAAAGACGGTTACAAACCGGTTGCGATTGAAGCAACGATTTCATTCGTTGAGAATGGCAGAAGGTGTTTCTCTTAAGGTCCACATTTCTGATTATACCGCTCTTCTAAATGATATGGAGAGAATCGGTATTAAGGTGGAGGATGAGGATAAGGCCATGGTACTGTTGTGTTCTTTGTCTAATTCACATAGGCTGTGTTCGGCGAGAGATGGAAGAGAGACGGAATTGAAGAATTGTGGAATTGAGAAGAGTCCACTCTTCCAGACTAATCCATCTGTGTTCGGTGAGAGCAACATTTGGAGAAGTGACAGTAAGTTACAATTACATATAATTTTTGTTGGAGAAGACTAATATAACCTTGTGCTATGAATGCATGTACCCACAAATGACCACAAAAATTGGTGCCCCAACGGTACCTACTACTCACAAAAGAAAATCTCAAATAACTATATTTTAAACACTTAAAAAACAAAACTAATTGATGGAATATTTTGTATATATTATGTTTTATGAGGATACAAAAGATCATAACATTTTGATTTTATTTATATGTGCATCAAGCATTAACAAAAATCAACGGTTTAAATTTTATGTTTTTTCTCTTAGCTCGATGGCTATCGAAATGACCGTAAATTTTCATAATTTTTTGTGTATATGTTATTGAGATGATTTAGAATACATCTAACGGTTTAGATTTATCAAATTATATATAAATAATATTGTGATTATCTAGGACACCAATTTTTGTGGTAATTGGATCCCTTCTCTAATATTAATACGCCTCTTTACATAGCTTTTACCATTAAATAACAAGCTCAAAGCTTGGAGCAATTTTTTTATAAACGAATATTGATAAGTCTATACTAATCATCCCCAAAACGCAAATAACCAAATACATTCATTAAGCAATTAGCAAATCAAGTAAAGCATTTTACTAATTATAGCACCTTATTTTCTTATTTTACTTACCAGCAAATTATTAAAACAAGTGAAATAATCTTTTACTGGAGCATCTTCTTTTCTTACCAGTAAATCCATATGCACATTGGAGTACTGAAGCATGTGCGTTGGTGAACGTCCCAGAAATTGCTGAGACAGATGCGAACACATAATCATCCAATTTCTAAGCAATTGATTATTTCAAACAATTTCATGGTGCAGACTGCAATGATGATACAGGAAACGATAATATTCACAAATAACTCGAGTAAGGAGTGAATATTGGAATTGAGAAACCAACAATCTCTCTGTCAGTTTCTTACTGATGTCAAACCGAGCTTTTAGTTTATTCAGGAATGGGAGAACTACCCTCACAAAAAAAATTAAGTGGCAAACTTAAAAAACAATACATATCTCCTTTAAAAGAGAAAATTGATTCTTGAGATCCTGTGGAACTCAAATTGCCAGTTATTGTGCAAATCGCCATTAATTTGGGAGAGATTGGAGCAAGCAAAAAAAGTCCTTCTCAGGAATCGTGTAAAGGAAGGAGGAGGTAATACAATAAAAAAAATAAAAAGCTACTTGCCACGTTAGCATATATGGGCAAAAAGGGTAATCCTCTCTCCTCTATTCCGGTCCAATTCACTTTTCCAAGCCTAGCTTGGAATTGGAAAGGGCGGAAGAGTGACCCTATTCCGTCTCTCTAATCATGTCTGTTCCCCTGTGCGTTTGGATTAGATACCCTTTTTCAGCCAATTCCTCTATTCTTCCCCTGCCGAACAGGTCCATAAGGGTTTCAAGGAGACCATTCTTCACAGCAGAGATTCTCTCACTCTTAAGGATGTTAAGAATAATTTGTTAATCAAGTCTGACATTGACTTGGATTCTAGCAAAGCTAGTGGTAGTTATGAGAATGTTGGGCTGTTTGTAGAAAGAGGCAGAGAGAAGGAGAGATATCGTAATTCTGATAGAAGTTGTTCGAAGTCCAAACACAGAAACCTAATATGCAACTTTTGCAAGAAAAAGGGGCACATAAAGGCTAATTGTTTCAAGTTGAAAGATAAGCAAAAAAAAAGTCAGAAAGGTGCTCCGAATGGAGAAGCTAATGTAGCTGAAACCGAGTCAGGTGATGTGCTCTTTGTATCGGATGGGAAAAGTAAGTTTAAGAACATCTGGATTATGGATTTGGGAGCTTCTCAGCACATGACCCCGAATCGAGATTGGTTTGATACTTATGAGCCATGTGATGGAGGAGTTATTTTGGGAGATGATCGTTTGTGCAAGATAGTCGATGTTGGCACAGTGAGAATCAAAATGCATGATGGAGTCATCCGTACTTTGACAGGTGTGATGCATATCCCAGATTTGGTTAAGAATCTTATCTCTTTGGGCACTCTTGAAGATGTCGGATGTAAATTTCATGGTGAAGGTGGAGTTCTAAAAGTCTCAAAAGGTGCTCTCATTTAATGAAGGATAAGAAAGTTGGCAAATTGTATTTTTTGGAGGGTTCAGTAATAACAAGAACCACTGCCATTGCAAGCTCCACATCTGATTCCGACAATACTAAGCTGTGGCACTTGAGGTTAGGCCATATGAGTGAGCGCGGGATGATGTTGTTGAGCAAGGAAGGGTTGTTGTGTGGTCATAGTACCGGTAAGCTAGATTTATGTGAAGATTGTGTTTTTGGCAAACAAAAGAGGGTCAATTTCAGTACGAGAGTGCACAATACCAAGGGCACTCTTGACTACATTCATTCTGATTTGTGGGGGCCTTCACGTGTACCTTCTAAAGGTAATTGCTCATGGTACATGCTGACTTTTATTGATGATTACTCACGGAAGGTTTGGGTCTTTTTCTTAAAAGAGAAAAGTGAAGTGTTCACTACTTTCAAACAATGGAAGACCTTGATTGAGAATCAAACTGGCAGAAAGATTAAGCGGTTGAGAATCGATAATGGTTTGGAGTTTTGCAATGAAGAGTTCAACAGATTTTGTAAAGTTGAAGGCATTGTTCGGCATAGAACAGTTGTCGGTACACCTCAGCAGAACGGTGTGGCTGAAAGGATGAACAGGACACTGTTAGAGAAGGCCAGATGCATGCTTTCACATGCTGGTTTGGGTAAAGAATTTTGGGCTGAAGCCATAAACACTGCTTGCTATTTGGTGAATCGTTCTCCGAACACTTCAATTAAGTGCAAGACACCAGAAGAGCTTTGGTCGGGCAAGCCTGCTGATTATTCAAACTTGCGGGTCTTTAGTTGTCCTGCTTATGCACATGCGAATGAGGGCAAGCTTGAGCCTAGGGCAAAGAAGTGTATTTTTCTTGGTTATGCTTCAGGTGTTAAAGGGTACCGTTTGTGGTGCCTAGACTCGAAGACACCACAATTTCTCATATCTAGAGATGTGACTTTCGATGAGTTGGCTATGCTTCGTGCAAAAGAGCCGCAGCTGGTAAAGGAGCCGGTTAAAGAGGTTGAGATAGCCAAGGAAACCGTGGATTTTGAAGTTCCTATTTCTAGTGTTCAGCCTCAAATAATTTCAGCAGATGCTTCTCAAGTTTCTAGCGATTCTGATGTGTCAGATTATGAGAATAGTGAGGAGCAACCATACTCTCTTGCAAGGGATCGAGCCCGGAGGGTAATTAAGCCACCTACAAGGTATGGTCATTCTGATTTTGCTTATTGTTTGGCAGTGGCAGAAGAGGTGGAGTTTTCTGAGCCCTCAAATTACAAAGAAGCAGTTGCTTCCATTGACGCTGATAAGTGGAAATCTGCCATGGAGGAGGAGATTCATTCTCTTGAGAAAAATCAGACCTGGACACCAGTTGAGCAACCTCGAGGCAAGAAGACTGTCGGTTGCAAGTGGGTGTTTAAGAGAAAGGATGATGCTGAAGGTGTTCGTTACAAAGCAAGATTGGTGGCTAAGGGTTATAGCCAAGTTGAAGGTGTGGATTTCAGTGAAGTCTTTTCACCTATGGTAAAGCACACTTCTATTCAAGTTTTGCTGTCTTTGGTTGCCATGAAAAATTGTGAATTGGAGCAAACTGGATGTTAAGACAGCTTTTCTGCATGGTGACCTTGAAGAACAGATTTTTATGCAACAACCCGAAGGTTACAAAATTGCTGGTAAAGAGGATCATGTGTGCTTGCTGAAAAAATCTTTGTATGGCCTTAAGCAGTCTCCGAGGCAGTGGTATAAAAGGTTTGATGCTTTTATGGAGAGTATTGGGTTTTGTAGATCACAGTATGACAATTGTGTCTACTTTAAGAAGTTGGTTGACGGGAGTTACATGTATCTACTTCTCTATGTAGATGACATGTTAGTTGCATCATCGAATAAGGAGGAGATCAAGAAGGTGAAAGAACAATTAAGCTCAGAGTTTGAAATGAAGGAGTTAGGGGCAGCCAAGAAAATTCTCGGGATGGAGATCACGAGAAATAGGAAAAATGGTAAATTGTTTCTTTCACAAAAGGGCTTTGTTGAGAAAGTGTTGGATCGCTTTAACATGAAAGATGCCAAACCGGTTTCTGCTCCTCTTGCTGGAAAGTTCAGATTGTCGAGACAATTGAGTCCGAAAACTGAAAAGGAGAACAATTAGGAAGCATTATGTATCTGATGGTTTGTACCAGACCTGATATAGCACATGCTGTCAGTGTGGTAAGTCGCTATTTGTCATGTCCCGGTAGAATGCATTGGGAGGCAGTGAAATAGATTCTTTGTTATTTGAAAGGCACTGTAAATGCTCATTTGGAGTTTGGAAGAACCAATGCAAAGCTGACGGGTTTTGTTGATTCTGATTTTATGGGTGATCTTGACAAAAGAAGGTCATTGACAGCTTATGTTTTCAATTTGGGTGGATGTGCAATCAACTGGAAGGCAACTTTGTAATCCACTATTGCGTTGTCAACTACAGAAGCCGAGTATATGGCAGTCACTGAAGGTGTTAAGGAGGCTATTTGGTTGAAAGGCTTGCTTGGAGAAATTTCAGCAGAAGCTGATACTGTTACTGTTTTTTGTGATAGTCAGAGTGCTATTCATTTGGCAAAGGATCAGATGTATTAAGACAGAAGCAAGCATATTGATGTCAAGTTCCATTTTGTTCGGCAGGTGACTTCAAGGGGCATTGTAGAGATTAAGAAAATTGCTACAACTCACAATCCCGTTGATATGATGACCAAGCCTCTACCAATTGCAAAGTTCAACTATTGTGCTAAGTTGATTTCAGTGTGTTCTTAGTTTGGCTTCAGTGTTGTGTTTTTAATTGTTGCTTTTATCAATTATCTTTTGTTTTGTGTGAGATTATGAGCCAAGGTGGAGATTGTTAGATATGCCTCATATCTCACTGTTTTTATATTATTAATATTTCTAAGGTTTTATTTGTAAGTTTCCTTACTAGACTATGTAAAACTCTGAACTGAAATGAATCCTTTACTGAGTGTTATTCTGTCTCTTGAGTCTCTTGAGATAGTGTCTCTTGGTCTCCTTTCCTCTCTTCCACTTCTCTTCTCAAATCCTTACAGAAGTGATGATACTTTATCAGAAATTGTCAGTAGCAAAGTAGTGAAAATTGGGTAAAAAATCGCAAGACCGATGAATGTTTCCTCTAGTAATAACAACTTCATACCTGTGTGTTTGCTAATTAAGCATCTAATTCTTCTATAACAACCCAAAAAAGCTTTACAAACAAAATATATGTACATTGTAAATATAAATAATATTATGTCGATGACGAGTCAGTTACTCGTGTTACAGCTCAACAAATGGAAATAAATCGTGTAAGACTTGGTTACGACATATTTGAAAGAGGAAAATAGGAGTTGATTTTCTATACTACAAGAATCAGATGGTTCAACTGCCGGTGACTGATTGCATTTCAGGTTGTGAACACGGCAACAGTACTGCTGCAACTTTCTGGAGTTGTAATTCGAAAATAATACTGCTGCAAATATATAGGAGGCTAAATTATCATTCAATTTTCAATCTGATTGGTTCCTAATGAATTTGCATTGTGGAATGTATCCAGATAAACTTCTGAAATGAATCTCTCTTAACAAAAGTACCAAAATATTCAAGAAAGGTACCAAAAAATATGGAAACTCAGATTAAGGGCCTGTATGCACCATCCGCTTTAGTTCGAGAATGTTCTCTTATATAGGGTTATTTAAATCATAAAATTAATCAAATGAATGTATGGAATGTAAGATAATTGAACCCAAATACTGGTAATACAAGCAGAAACTCCAAATGAGGCAAAAATGTCAGCCAAAAAGCTAAATCATACGTACTTATGAGTCTTCAAAAAAAAATTTTGAGATTTATTGCTTATATACAGACTAGTTGAATAATGATAAGATTTGAATTCTTCTTAAATAAGGCTGCATAGCTAAATGTGATGTGAAAATATCGCAGCGAAGCATATTGCTGGGCAAATCTCCTTTGGCAGAAAAGTTTTCAAACAGGATGGATGCATGAAACAATACGCTTGCAAGAATGCACCCTGCACTAGTATCTGCCAGAGGAGATCTCACCCTGTAATGCATTGTTGCATTTGCTACCTTTCAGCTCTCCCGATGATGTATGTTTTCGCTTGCTATGGATCCTGGTTCTGAGTTTCTTATTTATAGGAGTCAGAGTGAACTCTCTCAATCGGCTTCTCTAGATGATGGTCGCCGTATGTACAAAGTGGAAATTGATGCTCCAAAATATTCTAAAATCGGTATATCTATCTAATGACGGTCCACACTTGATCGTGGTCCGACATGTATAAGAGTAGCGCTTCTTCCATTGGATATGCTGATATTATTCCTCTGTGACTTTAAAATTAATTATGTATTTTCCATTCAAAAGTTCATAATATCATATTTACCCTTCCAAACTATTTGACAAACTCTGATGTTTACCCAATGTTTTATTTTTTCATTGAAATGTACTTAATTATAAATTCATCAAATAAATACATAACATAGAAAAGATTGATATATTACAGTCCATAACACGAAAAATCGGGGTCTGAGTCGCCATTAAGCTGATAGTTCACCTGTGATAGATGAGAAATTAGCACCATTGTTATACTTAATTAATTAAAAAAAGCCTCAAAAAATAATTTATTTTTTTTTATAAAACAACTTATACCCCATCCGAACTGTATCGTGTTCATATATTCCGCACGACCGTAGTCGCCTTTGATCAGTATTACTTCACCATTGGAGACCTGGTCTTGTTTTATATCTGAAGAGAGATTATATACATCCATCAATGCCTCTACTCCATAGTACTTCCAGTTTGCTCCACTGTCTAAAACAGCCACCGCTTGCTGCATGAACGAATTGAATCAGCGAAATTCCGGCACTGTACCATCGGCTTCTCAGTCATATATTAGTTTGATTAGTTCATTAACAAACTAAAATTGCCTTCTTGAGCCAGATGAATTGTGCTTCAGAAAAGTTGAAGTATGATTGATATAAGAACTTACAGTATCTCCATGACCGAAAGAATTTCCTTTATTCCGACAAAAGTTTAATCTCTTTTGGATATTATCATGTCTTCTAGCTCTGCGTAAATTTCTTTTACTGGTCCATCGGATAGGAACCGTTCCTTCTGGGCAAGTATTTCTTAGACCCAATTTGAAATTCTCAATTCTTTCCACAGATTTATCATCTTGGAAATCATTCAGTTCTATTACTAGGCTTCAGCTGTATTGAGCATTGGGTGTGTAAAGCTAAAATATATGCTTGAAGGACTTAAAAAGAAATATTGATACAATATGTGATTAAAACAATGAAGTTTGGAAGCTAAGACCTCCATCTTTTTTTCTCAATTAAAAAAAAAATGCACGCTCTTGATCACCTGTATATATTGTGTGGTTTCTGAGCAAGGGATGAGCAAATGCCGGCTGCTTATGAATGTCGAAACAATCATACATGTCGTTCACTCCAATCTAATACAAAGAAGCGATTAGAAAGGATAGAACTAAATATAAATTTTCTGTCAATATATATTTTATTTTGAAGAAATCAAATTCTTACTTAGATTACTGCATGTATAGAATTAATTTCTTCTACCTTAAGAGAGACATTATAGGGCTTGCTGTCAACCATCTAATTTGATTTCTTGATTTCCTCGACCTCGTGATCATTACTTTCCTTGGTTGCTTGGGATTGAAGAAGAAAAACCAATACCAATATTATGGAACTCATTTGAATATTTATTCTTGCCATAACTTCTCACAATCTGATAATTAGAGCTTCTTGGAGTGTCTATTTAACACATATATAAGCCCACCGGAATGTTAGGATGAACAACATGGGGAAGTATCAATTGTATGCAGGTGGTGTCAAACTTATGGATACAACACGGAGGATAGCATTAATGGGGGGTTTATTAAGGTAATTAAGTCAAGAAATTGGATTATAATTTTAAGTGACGTGGTTTGCTCTCTTTTTTTTTAGATTCTAATTCGAAAGTGCAGTAAAGATAATAGAATTGACTTATGGAAATGACACTAAGATTAAGCATGACATGCTAGCCCATGGAGTTATCCTTTTCTATTATTCTATACACTAAGGTTAAGCATGACACAAGCAAGCTCCATGTCAATCTGCAGCTAATTAATAATAAGAGGAATTCTTCTGAAGAACAAAATATAGATAATAGTTACTGTATTTCAATATATTTTCTGAAAGAAGAAAAAAGGAAACTATTCATTGGTAATATAATAAGCCTACTAATAATAACTAATAATAGCTAGTATACTTACTGAAAAAATGACAGCTATTCGTTGGTATCAGTTCAAACTACTGCATACATATTTTTACTGGCTTTCTTTTTACAACTAGAAATAATCATGCAATACCTTATCTTTTTTTTTATTTAATTTGTTAGTGTTTATTGATATTTTTTTTTTCTTGAAAAGTTTGGCAGAGCCTACCAACGATATTTATATTCAATTTGAATGGCTTATTATTCATTTCGACTCTTCGTAAGTTCAATGTATCTATCAGAGATAATTGTTTATTGTTGAACTTTTGAGTGCACAGGGCATTGTTGTATTGTTCATGGTACAGATTTAATGTTAAAAAGGGACATCAATCCTTTGCTGATACTTGTTATAGGTAGCAAAGAATGCAATGATACCATGCTCATAAATCATTACTTACGCATTGACTTATCCGCATGATTCCTCCCTATAAGATACTTATTTCCAAAAACAAAATTGCAAGTCTCAGAATATATCAAAAGTTTGTTGAATTCCTCTTTCATGCATGAGTAAATTTGGTTCAATCTGGTGCAGATCAGTATCAGACAACCATCTCAGGCGCCATTTCTTTGAACGGTATGACATTCTCTCGATCTGCCGGCATGACGAGAAAAAAAGAAAACCGTACAATTACAAAATAACTAAAAAAATTATACAACAAAGTCTTGTTAGATATATTATTATTCAGATATATAGGAAACCTTACTTTCCAAGTTCTTGAGAGACGAGACAATCGAGCACATCTAATTGCAAGGAATAAGCATTACTGGGCAAATCTCCTTTGGCAGTGACCAACTGATCACCATATAAGAAATACATGAAAAAATGCTCATTTACAGTACATGCATTTTGTATATATGCATGATATTGGCTTCTGCCTGAGGAGATCTCACCCGGTAATGCACCCTCGCATCTCGCTACTCGGCTATATATGTTCTTAATTGCTTACATGTTTGTGTTCTGGTTGATTAATGTCAAGCTAGCACTCCCCAATTTATATGGAAACTATAATTCCATATATATTCCCTGATTCCTGTTGAGCAGAACAAATTTTGGCCACGGTCCTTGCTGAAAATATCGATCGTGGCATATGCTTCTCCTGGCACCTTAATTTTGCAACTCAGCATATCCATTCAGAATTCAGAGACATAAAAAACTTTATTTCCATTTGATCCACATTTTCTTTATTAAAGTGCATATGTTAAGGAATGATTTTGTGTAAATAAATAAGATTAGTTAGTAATTAGAGGCCTCAAAGTCATATGGACTATTATTTATCATCATTGGCCTAGGTTTAGAAAAAGTAGGAGCTACAATTAGAATAATTAAGCTTCAACCACTTTTCCTTTATGTAGAAAGTATACGTTAGATATAAAGAATATAACCGTTGTACAGTAGAGATAAATAGGACCCTGTATTCAGTGAGAGAAAAAAAAAGGAGAAGAACATTTTTCACCCCATAATCTCTCTCAATATTCAACATGGTATCAGAGCGGGTTTAATCCCTCCCATCATATACCTATAATCCATACCAGAAAATACCCAATACCATACTCAGCACAAAACAGAATTGCCAAATCAGAAAAGAATCCCCCAAATCAGCGAATCAGAGAGCCGAATACCAGTAAAACAGAATCGCCATGAGTCCTCAACCCGAAAAACTGACCAACATCACCCTAAATGGCGACAACTATTTACCTTGGGTAAAAGCCATGAGAGTGGCGTTGGGGAGCAGGGCCAAATACGGTCTTGTGACCGGTGAAATTGCAAAGCCGGTTACCGACACTCCACCAACATCAGACCAGAAAAAGGCCTTTAACAAATGGAAAATGCAAGATGATGAAGTCATGACATGGCTCATCAATTCCATAGAGCCGTACATATACGATTTGTGCATGCATCTCAATTCCTCACAAGAGATGTGGGAATACCTCAAAGAAACATACGATCAACAAGAAAATTTCTCGCATATCTACAACCTCAAACAAGAAATCGCACAAATCCGACAAAACAATCGATCAAATTCGCAATACCTTGCGGATCTCAAGAGAAAACTCCATGAACTCAAAACATACCTTCCTCCAACAACCGATCCCAAAGAAATCCAACTCAGAGCCGAACGAGATGAGATTTACATGTACCTCTCGGGCCTTGATTCGAGCTACGAAACCATGAGGTCGCACATCCTCATGTCAGCCGAGCTCCCTCCCTTCAACAAGGTGGTAAGCATGATTCAGCGGGAGGAGTCGAGGCGCAAGGGCATGGCCGGCCCACAAGCCAACACCGGCGAGGAGCCAGAGGCTCATGCACTTGCGGCCAAACTCACAAACCCAAAAAAATTCTCAAACCCTAGAAGGAGGGGCGAAGCCGATGAGAGGTGCGAACACTGCAAGAAGTCCGGCCACAAGATAGATAACTGTTGGTTTCTACACCCGAGCAAGGCCCCGAGCAGTTGGGTGAACAAAGGCGCTGGCGGCCGAAAGGGGGAGAACGGAGGAGAAAAAGGGGGCGGCTCGGTTTGGGGAAGAAGAAAGGAGAACGAATCTGCTCAAGGAAGAGGTGGATTTGTGGCGATCCCCTCAGACCAGCCCTCTTGTAGCAGTCAAGGAGGCGGGTCAAGCGGGTCAGTGCATGAAGAGATCCGTGAACAAATGTTCAAGGAATTTGAGATGTGGTTCTCCAAAAGAAATAACTCCAATTTCAATGGTATAGCTTTAAATTCAATCAAATACAATTTGTGTGACCAAATGATTATTGATAGTGGTGCTACGGATCATATGTTTTGCAACAAGAAATATTTGACCAATTTAGACTAATCCAAAAATGACCAACATGTCCTTGTTGCAAATGGTATGAAAACCAAAATTGACGGTATAGGAACTTGTGAAATATTTTCTAAAAATATTAAAGATGTCTTATTTTTAAAAGATTTTACGACAAATTTGGTTTCAATTTATAAATTAACAAGAGAATTAAATTGTAATGTAACTTTCTCTTCCGAAAATGTAAAATTTCAGGACCGGGAAACCGGGAAGATGATTGGTGAAGGATTTGTTGAAAATGGATTATATATTTTGAAACCACATTTTTTGTGTGCATCGGCAAGATCTATTGATCATGATATTTGGCACAAGCGACTAGGGCATCCATCCGACAAAGTCTTAAGTAGGATCTTAGATTCATCTTTTGAGAATTATAATTGTGAAATTTGTAAATTAGCAAAACAAACAAGACTTCCCTTTTCTTCATCATTGAGTAAAAGTGAAGATTTGTTTGATTTGGTGCATTCCGATGTATGGGGTCCGGCCCCAATTATGTCATACAATGGATTTAAATATTTTGTTTTGTTTATTGATGATTTTTCAAAAGCAACTTGGTTATATTTACTAAAATCGAAAGATGAAGTGTTTGAATGCTTTCAAGAGTTTTCTAATAGAATTGAAAACCAATATAATAAAAGAGTTAAAGTGTTTAGATCGGATAATGGAACGGAATTTATAAATCATAAGTTTGAAAAATTTTTCAAAGAAAAAGGAATCATTCATCAAACGACATGCATTAATACTCCCGAACAAAATGGAGTTGCGGAAAGAAAAAATAGACACTTATTAGAAGTAACTAGAGCACTTTTATTTCAACATAACGTGCCAAAATTATATTGGTCGGATGCCATTTTAAGTGCTAACTATTTGATAAATAGATTGCCGAGTCCAAAATTAAATAACAAAAGTCCCTTAGAAATACTCTACAATCGCAAGATTGACATAAGTCATTTAAAAATTTTTGGATGTGTATGTTTTGTAAAAATAAAAAGGAAAGACAAACTCGATTTCAATTCGATAAAAACTATATTTCTAGGATATTCTTCCCAAAAGAAGGGGTATAAATGTTATGATCCTATAAATAAAAAAACCTTAATTTCTAGAGATGTTATATTTTGTGAAAATGAATCATATTTTAAAAAGAAAAATTCACAAGAAAGTTCCTATATTGATCAATTGAGTCCGGTATTACCACAACTATATGGTTTAGACTCTTTGGAGAATAGGGAAATAGACTTTGAAGAAATGGAAGGAATTGGAGAAGAAATAATTGTTGAAGATGGCGGGAATCATGATGAAAGCTTGGCAATCCGAAGGTCTTCAAGAACATCGCATCCCTCAACAAGGTTAAAAGACTATGTGACGTATGCGGTACAATATCCTATACAAGATTTTATTTCATATACAAATATTTCATCTCAACATATGTCTTTTTTAACCTCCATATCAAAGGTACAAGAACCAAATAATTTTGTTGAGGCAACCAAAGACCCAAAGTGGTGCAAAGCCATGAAAGAGGAATTGAATGCCTTAGAAAAGAATGGAACTTGGAAAATCGTCCAATTACCTAAAAATAAAAAACCGGTTGGGTGTAAATGGGTCTATAAGATTAAATACAATAGTGATGGTACCGTAGAAAGGTATAAAGCAAGGTTAGTTGCCAAAGGATATACTCAAACCTACGGTATAGATTACCAAGAAACTTTTGCACCGGTGGCCAAAATGAATACCGTTAGAATAATTTTTTCAATTGCGGTCAACCAAGGTTGGGACTTATACCAAATGGACGTAAAAAATGCATTTCTTCAAGGAACTCTTGAGGAAGAAGTGTATATGACTTTACCACCCGGTCATGCACAAGAAAAAGAGTCCAATCTAGTTTGTAGGGTATACAAATCAATTTATGGATTGAAGCAATCTCCACGGGCATGGTATGAAAAACTTAGCTCTTATTTAATTTTTTGTGATTTTAAGATTAGTGATGCCGATCACTCCTTATTTGTAAAAACCGACAAAGATTCAATAACATTAGTTTTGGTTTATGTAGATGATATTATAGTTACCGGAAATAACCATGAAAAAATCAAAAAAATTAAAGCCCAATTAAAAGACAAGTTTGATATCAAGGACCTTGGACATTTAAAGTATTTTTTAGGAATAGAAGTTGCATACTCCAACAAAGGGTTATTTATTTCTCAAAGGAAATATATACTTGATTTGTTAAAAGAAACCGGTAAGTTAGGATGCAAACCGGCCTCTACTCCAATCGACTATAAGGTAAAACTAAATACCGAGGATGGTGAAAAATTAGAGAACATCAACCAATTTCAAAGACTTGTTGGAAGATTAATTTATCTTACCGTAACCCGTCCGGACATTTCTTATGCCGTAAGCCAAATTAGTGCTTTCATGCATTCACCTAGAACACCTCACCTTGAAGCAATAAATAGAATATTAAGGTACTTAAAAGGAACACCCGGTAGAGGAATTTTGATGAAAAATAATGGTTCTAATGATATATGTGGCTATTCCGATGCAGATTGGGCCGGAAGTTTCGATCGGAAATCAACCACCGGCTTTTGCACATTTGTAGGCGGAAACTTAGTCACATGGAAAAGCAAGAAGCAAAATGTTGTAGCACGTTCTAGCGCCGAAGCGGAATATCGTGCTATGGCATCAACGGCTTGCGAATTGACTTGGATCAAGCAATTGCTAGCCGACATCAAACTCACACCTCAAATACCCATGAAAATGTTTTGTGATAATCAAGCCGCGCGCCATATTGCATCCAATCCCGTATTTCACGAACGAACAAAACATATAGAAGTGGATTGTCACTACATTCGTGAGAAGGTCCAATCAAACGAAATTGAAACGCCGTTCGTAAGAAGTGAAAATCAATTAGCGGATATTTTCACTAAAGGCTTGGATCCAACACCATTCGAAGACAATGTTAACAAGTTAGGACTAGTTGATATCTACACCCCTAACTTGAGGGGGAGTGTTAAGGAATGATTTTGTGTAAATAAATAAGATTAGTTAGTAATTAGAGGCCTCAAAGTCATATGGACTATTTATCATCATTGGCCTAGGTTTAGAAAAAGTAGGAGCTACAATTAGAATAATTAAGCTTCAACCACTTTTCCTTTATGTAGAAAGTATACGTTAGATATAAAGAATATAACCGTTGTACAGTAGAGATAAATAGGACCCTGTATTCAGTGAGAGAAAAAAAAAGGAGAAGAACATTTTTCACCCCATAATCTCTCTCAAATATTCAACAGCATAAAATGTAGATCTTTTTGCCAGACAAGAATTCTTCCTAGCATTTCCTCTTCGCCACATGCATCAAGTTGTTCCGACCCACAAACAAAAGTGACAAGAAAGATATTGCATTGGAATATCTCAGGTGGGAAATCAATCTGAGCATCAAAATTGGAAGATCCTAGAGAATGTGCTTCTGTAGAATATATGATATATCATTATTATATAAGCAATGAAATTAATTTCTGCATACTAAACAAGCAAATTGCAGCAAAATTGTGAAGTATCTTCAGTTGTTATTAATAAAATCATCAAAAAGTGAGATCGCTTTTTCGAGATAAACCATTGAGAGAGAGAAAGGACCAATTTTTGTGAAGGAAATTAAGAGGTAAAAGCATAATAATCTGATCTGCTTTGCAGCATATACTGAAGCATATCCAAGCTCAGAATCAATCTACACACACTATATAAGAAACAACCGCTGCGCTAAGACTCAAAACAAACATACAAAAGAAACATATAATGAAGGAAGTTAGCTAGAGATCATAAATTAAGCTCTTGAGGTGTAGAGAATAACAGAGCAGTTCTCCTTTGGCAGGAAGAGATGCAAAATTATTTTTGGCAGTTCATCTTGCCAAAGGAGAGTTGCCTTGCTATTCACCTTTTGAAATTAACATAGCCTTTGCTCGATCTGGAGACGTATAAATAGATAAATTTTGGGATATGCATGTAAGTAAATTCTTCATTATTTTTTCAAAAAAAAATTAGCAAATAATATTGCACAATTTGGCGCATGCAGTGATCAGCTTGTACAGTTGTATGAAGATATAATGCTTTTGATATTCATTTTTTCATGATGATGTTGAAGATGCTGAATCATAACATAGAATAATTTGCCAGTTTTTTTTTCACTTATAAACCGTGTAAATCGTATTTCAATTTTCCTTCGTATGTATAACTGTTAATTAAGTCAATTAGTATTGTTGGTTGGCCCAAAAGATATGACGTCGTTTGTTTTTCTATCAGCTTTTCTCGAACTGTTTCTTCGAATTACATTCGGCTCTTTACCGTATCCTGCCTTCCTTATAGTAGTTTCATTGTATATATAGTGCGGAGTACTTTTGTATTATGATAGCGGAACCTTGCAAATGCTTATCAGCAGCCTGTTTCTTCTAGTTTAATACATGATCTGTAATGAGGCTGGCTATTCAAGCATACAGTCACATGAGAGAATGATGCAAATTGAGTTTCACATAATTATTGGAAGAACCTTTAAAATGACATCTATTAGTGAAGAAAATGAGGGGGGAAATGTTTTTTGAAGTGATGATATATACTTTGTCAGTAGCAAAGTAGTGAAAATTGGGTATAAATCGCAAGACCAAATGAATGTTTAATCCTCGAGTAATAACTCCTTCATCCGTGTGTGTTTGGTAATTAAACATCTAATTATTCTATAACAACCCAAAAAAGCTTCACAAACAAAATATATATACATTGTAAATATGAATAATATTATGTAAATGATGAGTCATTTTACAACTAGAGATGGTTACGACATATTTGAAACAGGAAATTATAATTTGATTCTTATATATACTACAAGAAAGAATCAGATGGGTCAACTGCCGGTGATTGGATTTCAGGTTTCCAACACGGCAACACTGCTGCAACTTTCTCGTGATGTAATTCGAAATTAATACTGCTGCAAAAATATAGGAGGCTAAAGTATCATTCAATTTTCAATATGATTTGTTCCTAATAAATTTGCATTGTGTCCAGATAATTGAACTTCTGAAATGAATTTCTTTTAACAGAAGTACCAAAATACAAACTGTTCTTAAATCTTTTCATCAGCCAAAAATAGCAAAAAATATTCAAGAAAGGTACCAAAAAATATGGAAACTCAGATTAAGTGCCTGTATATATGCACCATCCGCCTTAGTTTGAGAATATTCTCTTATATATATAGGGTTATTTAAATCATAAAATCAAATGAATGTATGGATGTAAGATAATTGAACCCAAATACTGGTAATACAAGCAGAGACTCCAAATGAGGCAAAATGTCAGCCAAAAAGCTAAATCATACATACTTATGAGTCTTCAAATTTAATTTATTTATTTATTTTTGAGATCCATTATATTGCTTATATACAGACTAGTTGAATAATGGTAGAATTTGAATTCTTCTTAAATAATAAATAGGACTGCATAGCAAATCCAGCTGCTGCTTTATGCTTTGTTCATAGATATATATGACGTGAAATTATCGCGAAGAAGCATTGCTGGGCAAATCTCCTTTGGCAGAAAAATTTCCGAACAGGATGCATGAAACAATATGCTTAATTGCAAGCATGCACTTTGCCTTAATTTCTGCCAGAGGAGATCTCACCCGGTAATGCATTGTTGCACTTGCTACCTTTCAGCTCTCAGCTCTCCCGATGATGTATATATGTTTTCGCTTGCTATGGATCCTGGTCATGAGTTTCCTTATTTATAGGAGTCAGAGTGAACTCTCTCGTCTTCTCTGGACGACACAGAAAATACAAATTGATGCTCCAAATATTCTAAAATCGGTATATCTAATGACGGTCCACAGTTGATCATGGTCGGACATAGAGTAGCGCTTCCATTGGATATGCTGATATTATTCTTCTGTAATTTATTAGCATGTGCATCTAACAAAATACCTCAGATATGTAATAGCATGATCGATCAGTTTGCAAGTTTACTCCCTCACTGCTGCACACTCTGTTGATAAATTGTGTTTAACCAACAAGATCAATTATCAAATTTCAATCCTTTAATAGACAAATATTCCAAACAAAATAAGCCCTCGACGGTCATGTATTGTTCTTCTATATCATCTTTTTCATCAAGTACTTATTATAATGATTATATAAACATATTAGATATGCTGCTAGCCTTGGCACAATCCTCTCCTATACGCGTTGAGCCTAATCTGTTTAACACATTCAGGTGAAAAAAACCTATTAGACACTGATGCCGGCCCCAAACTACAAAATCGATTTGGCATCGTATTTGTAAGATCCAGGGGAATGTCCTCTGGTCTTCCATTCAAGAGAATAAAAGTATATTTGGTATTTGCAGGTACATTTGTTAAATTATAGACCATAATAACTACAGTATTACACAATAATATTTGGTATTTGGTATCTGATGAAATTGAAAAGCACAAAGTAAAATATTAATGTTCTTCTTTAGGAATTAGTAGATGAGGTGAAAAGTTAGTTACAAATTGAACTATTTTGATCAGAAAATCTACTGGATTGCTTCATTATGGGCAAAAGGAGGTTTACTTTGTGAAGATAAAGATTTCAGAGAAAAGGAGCATCTTCATTTATTCCTTTGTTCCACAAAAAGGTAAAAGGCTGAGAATAAGGACCATTTTGTTTTGTAGATGTTTTTCTTTTTTTCTTTTTGAACGAATTGTGCTCTTTTCCTTCCTAGCTAGCATGTACTCAGCATATCCAAACTGGAAAAATCTACACAACCAGACACCTGAGAAGATCTTACCAAAGGAGAATTGGTCTTCCACTATATGTACCTTCACTTTATATTTCAGTAATTGGATTGAAATCCAACATGAACGTTCTGTTGAGCAATGTATTATGTATAGACTATTTTTTTTCTTTATCTGTTAATTTCTGCAAGGTTAATTTTACACTGTATATTTAAGTAACTAAGATAAACATAAACTTCTCTCTTAGATTATTCTGCAAGAATTTTTTTTTTTTTTTTTATTGAAAGTAGGCTCATCCTACCGATTCCATTGCAGAATCCTTAAATATTATTCTGCAAGAATTAATTGAACGTTTTCTTTGTTCATATGCTTCACCCTTCAAATTAACTTTTATTTACTCATTATGCTCAGCTAATTAACTAATATTCTCTCTTTAAAAATATAAAGACATCCTTGGCTGTGATACTTGCTGATAAAAATGCATGAGCTGCAGATGGATGTCAATCTTATAATTTTATTACATTCAAACAAACCATGCAAACCATGTTAAATAATAAATTTATATGTGTGCTTTCTCATATCAAACAAACCAGAAAACCATGCCAAATAATTTAATTTATGAAAATGCTTTATTTGTATAATGCATAAAGTTAAAAAGTTGAATGGAGTGTAATGGAGCAACTGTCACACAATGCACAGGCCACAGTGTGTACAACATTTCTGGCATGAAGAATGTCCTTTTCAGGATGCGTAATTTAGAATGTAAGTTGTATTTTAATTCCAAAGTTTGATATAGTATATACTAAATAACACACTAGAAATCAATGCTACAGGTTATTATTTTTAAATTAAATGATCAGTTACAGTCTTGTTCATTGAAGATGTAAATATATAGCACATGTAACAGAAATTGTGACTAATTAGTGTGCATAACGCCCGGCATAGTGGCGGACCTTCAATAGAATTCAAGGGGGGCAAAAAAGTGGACTGTTTACAAGTACTTATAATTTTTTTGTTGTTGTCTTTAACACACGTATCCAATAAATAACTTGAGGGTGGGGTTCGGTTGACAATCAAATTTGGTGACAACCACTACAACAGATTCTTAAACAAATATAAATAAAATTTCTAAAAAAGAAAATTTTGTAGAGACATGTTGTGAAACTCATAAATTGATTGTGTTTCAAATTTCAACCAATTTGAAAGTCGTTTGATACTCCATCGGGGTTTATCAAACTTTCTTAATATTTCCAACGGTTCAAAATATTAAGAGTTTTAATATAGAATCAAGCAACTTTTAAATTGGACAAAACTTGAAACGCAATCAATCTATGAATTTCACAACATGTTTGTATAAAATATTTTTATTTTAGAAATTTTATTTATATTTATTTAAGGATCTATTGTCGGCTTATCGCGGTTGTCACCAAATTTAATTATCACATGGTCTCCACCCAATAACTAAAAGAATCAATTAAAATAAAACTGTAAAAAATAAAGGTAATAAAAGGGCCTTGAAATAAACGACCCAAATGAAATTTCATACAATCCAATGAATTAACTGTTGGGTCACATCAATATATCATTTTTCTTCGGAAACATCTTGTGTCCATACATTTAACTATCCATAGATCCATTGACCTCACATGGCACACCAAGTCGGCAGAAAGATTCTCCCCAAAGTGCCAAGTTGGATTAGCTTCTTTAGCCCCTCGTGAATGATTTGACAAGATAGTCAAGTCTGGGTACCAAAGTAGCAAAGCATTTAATTTTTTTTTTAATGAAACCGGCTCAAGAATTTAAATAACTCTAATGTTTTCTTCAAAATATTGAAAACAAATCAAATGAAATTTTTTTGATGGGAAATCGAATGAAATTAAGTGAATGGATGGTGAATAATTAATAACTAATTAATTACTAATTTATTATGATATTTTATTGTTATTTTATCATCTTGATGTGTTACATGTATTAATATCTCTGTTACATTAGATATGTTTATTGTTACTTTATGATCTTGATGTGTTACATATATTAATACACTTGTTACATTATTTTGTTCGCTTATACATCTGTAAATATGCTTGCAAATTTGTACTCCCAATATATGCTCCTTCTGTACTCCCAATAATAATTTTTAATATACCATAAATTGTTTTTTCAAAAGTTTATTATGATATTGTTATTGTTACTTTATGATTTTGATGTGTTACATATGTTAATACATATGTTACTTTATGATATTTTTTCATGTGTTATATTTATTAATATACCTGCTACATTAGATATGTTTATTGTTACTTTATGATCTTGATGTGTTACATATGTTAATACATATGTTACTTTATGATATTTTTTCATGTGTTACATTTATTAATATACCTGCTACATTAGATATGTTTATTGTTACTTTATGGTTTTGATGTGTTACATATATTAATACATTTGTTACATTATTTTGTTCTATAACTACAAATATGCTTGCAATCCCAATTTTTGCTCATTCTCTACTCCCAATGATAATTTTTAATATACCATGTATTTTTTTTTCAAAAGCTTACTATGGTAATTATATTATTACTTAATGATCTTGATGTGTTACATGTATTAATACATCTGTTACATTAGATATGCTTATTGAAGTAACATTTGTTCACCATAATATAACAATTGTCAAATGTAAACTAACACTTTTTCAACATAATGTAACAAGTGTCAAATTGAGTAGCATTTGTTAATCTACTAGTTACATAAAAATTAGTAAAGTATATTAATGATGATCGTTAGACTTTATAAAAATTTTCAGTTACGAAAATTTAAATAACTAAAGTTTGTATATTATAGCACATAAAAATAATTTATAGAATATTAGATGATGGTATGTGAAAAAAAAAAACTAAATTAGGCGGATGTGAATTCAAATAAAAGGTGGAACTTTCCTCACAGTACATGACAGACCTACTTATAACTAGCCTATCTAAGCAAACCCAACGTGGTTGTAAGAGGAATGGTGTCGGATGAATTGGATGACAGCACAACGCAACACATCAGCTCTATGGATTGATGGATAGAAATCCTGTAGACAGTAGGTCTTACTCATTTTTCTTCACTGCATTATATAATCTCATCACCCAAATTACATGCGATAATTAAGAAAGATTTAGCGGGGGGTCAGTTGGTAATCTCAACCATTTTAACTTTGAAATTCATTGAACTACTCGT
The DNA here is from genome assembly GCA_030179965.1 of Cyperus esculentus. Classification (NCBI taxonomy): domain Eukaryota; kingdom Viridiplantae; phylum Streptophyta; class Magnoliopsida; order Poales; family Cyperaceae; genus Cyperus; species Cyperus esculentus. Next base: position 948,427 of record JASGLE010000025.1, on the reverse strand, counting down.
AAATTTTTGAATCATGTTGGGGGGGGAGGGGTGGGGGTGGCGATTGCTCATGTTGGCCTCTCTACAGGTCCGCCTCTGTTGCTGTTTTGATTTCTTGATTTCCTATACCTCATGCAGTGTTTTGAAAAACGTCTGAGTCGGCCGACTATGCGGACGATTAATCGGAAGTAGACCATAAACCGTTCTGAATATATGAAACGGGACACCAATTAACGGAATATAGATGATAAGAGTAATTGAGTTGCTAGTTGTCATGATTTTGGGCCGAGCTTCATTATGAAATATTTTATTGATACATATTTGCTGAAATCTAAAGAGCACTGCACAAAAATAATTATTTTGAATCGTGCAGTGTGTATATTTTTCAACAGTGATGTCTCGTTTCAATTATAAAATAATGTGTTCTGCAATAATTGTTTATAGTTTCCAACTTTATCTTAACACTTTGAGAAATAATAGTTTTTTCTTATTTATAAATATAGATAAATAATTAATTTTAATTAAATATAAATATTTATACTTATTTTTATAAAAACGCAAAATGATCCGTATAACGATTAATCACTTAGTGGTAGGCTGACCGTCCGACGAGCGCAAACTGCTTTCTACAACACTGACCTCATGATCATTACTTTCCCTGGTTGCTTGGCATTGAAGAAGAAAAACCAATACCAACATTATGGAACTCATTTGAATATTTATTAATTCTTGCCATAACTTCTCACAATCTGATTATAGAGCTTCTTTGAGTGTCTATTTAACACACATATATATAAGCCCACCGGAATGTTAGGATGAACAACATGGGGAAGTATCAATTGTATGCAGGTGGTGTGTCAAACTTATGGATACAACACGGAGGATAGCATTAATTAACGGGGGTTTATTAAGGTAATTAAGTCAAGAACTTGAATTATCTTAATTCGCCGAATTTGCTCATTTATTTAGATTTAGATTCTAGTTCAAAAAAGTGCTCAAAGTAGATGATAGAATTTATTACGTATGCATGATTAAATTCCAAAAACATTATACGTATCGACTTATACGCTTGATGCCTCCCTATTATAAGATGCATACTTATTTCCAAAAACAAAATTGCAGGTCTCGGAATATATCAGAAGTTTGTCGAATTCCTCTTCCATTCAGTAATGGTGCAGATCAACGGTATCAGACAGCCATCTTAGGCATTTCTTTGGAACTGTATAACGCTCTGCCGGCCTGAGGAGAAAATAGAAAACCATACAATTAAAGAAAACTAAAGAAATTATATAACTAAAAAAATTGTTAGATATATTGTTAAAAAACTTGTTAGATATATTATTATTCAGATATGACCCCTTACTTTCCAAGTTCTTGAGAGAAGACATGATAGCGCACATTCAATTGCGAGGAATATAAGCATTACTGGGCAAATCTCCTTTGGCAGTGACCAACTGACCATTCAAGAAACATATGAAAATATGCTCAGTACATGCATTTTGTATATATGCATGATGGCTTCTGCCTGAGGAGATCTCGCCCGGTAATGCACCCTCACATCGCATCTCGCTACTCGGCTATATATGTTCTTAATTGCTTACATTTTTGTGTGCTGGTTGATTAATGTCAAGCTAGTACTCCCCAATTTATATGGAAACTATAATTCCATATATATTCCCTGATTCCTGTTGGCAAATCAAATTTTGGCCACGGTCCTCGCTGAAGATATCGATCGTGGCATATGCTTCTCTTGGCACCTTAATTTGCAACTCAGCATATCCATTCAGAATTCAGAATTCAGAGACATAAAAAACTTTATTTCCATTCAGTACACATTTTCTTAAAGTGCATATATAAAATGTAGATCTTTTTGTCAGACAAGAATTCTTCCTAGCATTTCCTCTTCGCCACATGCATCAAATTGTTCGAACCCACAAAGGTGAAAAGAAAGATGTATATTGCATTGGAATATCTCAGGTGGGAAATCAATCTGAGAATCAAAATCGGAAGACCCTAGAGAATGTGCTTCAGTAGAATATATGATAAATCATTATTATATAAGAAATAAAGTTAATTTCTGCGTACCAAACAAGCAAATTGCTGCAAAGTTGTAAGGTATCTATACTTGTTATTAATAAATCATCAAAAAGCGAAATCACTTTTTCAAGATTATGAGCTAGAGGCAATTAAAGAACCATAAAAAGGAACTAATTTTTGTGAAGGAAAGAGGTGAAAGCATAATCTCTGCTTTGCAGCATATACTGAAGCATATCCAAGCTCAGAATCAATTTACACGCACTATATATATATAAGAAACAACCGCTGCGCTAAGACTCAAAACAAACATACAATGAAGGAAGTTAGAGATCATAAATCAAGCTCTTGAAGTGTAGAGAATAACAGAGCAGTTCTCCTATGGCAGGAAGAGATGCAAAATTATTTTTGGCAGTTCATCTTGCCAAAGGAGAGTTGCCTTGCTATTCACCTTTTGAAATTAACATAGCCTTTGCTCTGGAGATGTATAAATAGATAAATTTTGGGATATGCATGTAAGTAAATTCTTCATTAATTTTTCAAAAAAAATTAGCAAGTAATATTGCACAATTTGGCGCATGCAGTGATCAGCTTGTACAGTTGTACGAAGATATACAGCTTTTGATATTCATTTTTTTCATGATGATCTTGAAGATGCTGAACCATAACATAGAATAATTTGCCAGTTTTTGTTTTCACTTATAAACCATGAATGATGTCTTATTTTTCTTTCATATGTATAGCTGTTAATTAATATTGTTGGTTGGCCCGAAAGATATGACGGTTGTCCTTCTATCATTTTTTTCGAACTGTTTCTTCGAATTACATTCGGCTCTGTACCGCATCCTGCCTTCCTTATCGGAGTTCCATCATATAGTGCAGAGTACTATATTATGATAGGGGAACCCCGCAAATGTTCATCAGCAGCCGGTTTCTTCTACTTGGATACTTGATCTGTAATTAGGCTAGCTATTCAAGCATACAGTCACACGCGTGAGTGAATGATACAAATTGAGTATCACAAAATTATTGGAAGAACCTTCAAAAGATACAATCTATTAGTGTAGAAAAATGAGGGGAAAATAGGTTTTTTTGAAGTGTTGATACTTTATCAGAAAGACAAAAACTACTTCAAGCTCCCATGCACCTTCCTTTGTCAGTAGCAAAGTAGTGACTTTTGTAAAAAATCGCAGGACTGATGACTGTTTCGTTCCGTAATAACTTCTTCATCCGTTTTCTTTTAATAATTAAGCATCTAATTTTTCTATAAACAACCCAAAAAATCTTTGCAAACAAAATATATGTACATTGAACATTGTAATTATAAATAATTTTATGTAAATGACGAGTCATGCTACTGCTCAAGAAATGGAAATAAACCATAAGACTATTAAGGATGGTGGTACAATTAATGATGAATAAAGCAGAGCAAATACAGAGAATTTAGTTCACAGTCAATCTTACAACTAGAGATAGTTACGACATATTCGAAACAGGAAGATAGGAGAGTTGCTTCTTATATATAATTATATACTACAAGAAAGAATCAGATAGGTCAACTGCTGGTGATTGGATTTCCAGTTTCCAACACAGCAACACCGCACAACTTTCTCGAGTTTTAATCGAAATTAATACTGCTGCAAAAATGTAGGAGGCTATATTAATAATATTATCATTCAGTTTGCAATATGATTGGTTCCTAATAAATTTGCATTGTGGAATGTATCCAGATAATTAAACTTCTGAAATGAATTTCTCTTAACAAAAGTACCAAAATACAAACATTCTTAAATCTTTTCATCAGTCAAAAATACCAAAAATATTCAAGAAAAATACCGAAAAATATGGAAACTCAGATTAAGTGCCTGTATGCACCATCCGCACGCCTTAGTTCGAGAATATTCTCTTATATATATAGGGTTATTTAAATCATAAAATCAAATGAATGTATGGATGTAAGATAATTGTACCCAAATACTGGTAATACAAGCAGAGACTCCAAATGAGGCAAAATGTCAGCCAAAAAGCTAAATCATACATACTTATGAGTCTTCAAATTTAATTTATTTATTTATTTATTTATTTTTGAGATCCATTATATTGCTTATATACAGACTAGTTGAATAATGGTAGAATTTGAATTCTTCTTAAATAATAAATAGGACTGCAAAGCAAATCCAGCTGCTGCTTTATGCTTTGTTCATAGATATATATGACGTGAAATTATCGCAAAGAAGCATTGCTGGGCAAATCTCCTTTGGCAGAAAAATTTCCGAACAGGATGCATGAAACAATATGCTTAATTGCAAGCATGCACTTTGCCTTAATTTCTGCCAGAGGAGATCTCACCCTGTAATGCACTGTTGCGCTTGCTACCTTTCAGCTCTCAGCTCTCCCGATGATGTATGTTTTCGCTTGCTATGGATCCCGGTCATGAATTTCCTTATTTATAGGAGTCAGAGTGAACTCTCTCGTCTTCTCTGGTCGACGTACAAAGTGGAAATTGATGCTCTGAATATTCTAAAATCAGTGTATCTAATGACGGTCCACACTTGATCATGGTCGGACATAGAGTAGCGCTTCCATTGGATATGCTGATATTATTCTTCTGTAATTTATTAGCATATGCATCTAACAAAGTACCTCAGATATGTAATAGCATGATCAGTTTGCAAGTTTACTCCCTCACTGCTGCACACTCTGTTGATAAATTGTGTTTAACCAACAAGATCAATTATCAAATTTCAATCCTTTAATAGACAAATATTCCAAACAAAATAAGCCCACGACAGTCATGCATTGTTCTTCTATATCATCTTTTTCATCAAGTACTTATTATAATGATTGTATAAACATATTAGATATGCTGCTAGCCTTGACACAATCCTCTCCTATACGCGTTGAGCCTAATCTGTTTAACACATTCAGGTGACAAAAACCTATTAGACACTGATGCTGGCCCCAAACTACAAAATCGCTTTGGCATCGTATTTGTAAGATCCAGGGGAATGTCCTCTGGTCTTCCATTCAAGAGAATAAAAGTATATTTGGTATTTGCAGGTACATTTGTTAAATTATAGACCATAATAACTACAGTATTACACAATAATATTTGGTATTTGGTATCTGATGAAATTGAAAAGCACAAAGTAAAATATTAATGTTCTTCTTTAGGAATTAGTAGATGAGGTGAAAAGTTAGTTACAAATGGAACTATTTTGATCAGAAAATCTACTGGATTGCTTCATTATGGGCAAAAGGAGGTTTACTTTGTGAAGATAAAGATTTCAGAGAAAAGGAGCATCTTCATTTATTCCTTTGTTCCACAAAAAGGTAAAAGGCTGAGAATAAGGACCATTTTGTATTGTAGATGTTTTTCTTTTTGAACGAATTGTGCTCTTTTGCTCCCTAGCATGTACTCAGCATATCCAAACTGGAAAAATCTACACAACCAGACACCTGAGAAGATCTTACCAAAGGAGAATTGGTCTTCCACTATATGTACCTTCACTTTATATTTCAGTAATTGGATTGAAATCCAACATGAACGTTCTGTTGAGCAATGTATTATGTATAGACTATTTTTTTTCTTTATCTGTTAATTTCTGCAAGGTTAATTTACACTTATATTTAACTAAGATAAACATAAACCCCTCTCTTAGATTATTCATAAGAATATAAAGACATCCTTGGCTGTGATACTTGCTGACAAAAATGCATGAGCTGCAGATGGATGTCACCCTTTCATAATTTTATTACAATATCAAACAAACCATGAAAACCATGTTAAATAAAATTTAAGTATTAAAACACAACATCAATTGGATTGGACAAAATCTATTTAATTGGATTACACTTCTATATACACTTTCTTATAATCAAACAAAAACCAGAATACCATGTTAAATAATTAAATTTATACAATGCTTCATCCATATAATGTTTAAAATAAGAAGTTGAATGGAGTGTAATGGAGCAACTGTTACACAATGCATAGTGTGTACAACATTTTCTGGCATGATGAATGTCCTTTTGATGCCAAATGTGCATAGCACAGTAGAAATCAATGCTGCAGGTTATCATTTTAAATTAAATGACCAGTTACAGTTTTGTTCATTAAAGATCTAAATAGCACAGGTCATAACAGAAATGGTGACTAATGTGCATACCGCCGGCCGGCATTCTTAAGTTATAATTGTTATTTTGCTCAAATAAAAAGAGCCATTCAAGAGTTCTGAACTAGACAAAAAGAGAGAAAAAAGAACAAGGAAATGTTCAAGTGATATTGCTTTTGACGACCCTTAATCAGTCCAAAATCACATTTGTGTGCTCAGGATATTGCATGCAAGAGCTAGCCTGTTTATTTTCCTTCTGTGGTAGGCATTGCTCTGTTGAAGCCCCAACAAATAGAATTTGGGAATTATATATAAGCCTCTTGATGATACCATGGACAATCTTCTGTTCTTATTTTTTCATGAACATACAATCTAAAATGATAATATCGGTAAAGTGCAACTGAGGCGATGAAAAATCAATTTCATATATATCGAAGAACAGGTTAATTAATTAGAGGAATTAGAATGTTAAATCCATTGCTAAAATGACATAAGAACTTCTACAAAAAAAAAATCTAGTTTTTTCGTACCTGCTATTTCCTTAATACTAACTTTCATCGCTTGTGCTTGCAAGTTTCAAGTTATAGGAGAAAATGCTCATAAATCAATCTAATTCAAAGCATTTGTAACCCAATGAGCTGCATATGCTTTTGCCTATATGTATGCATATGTCAGTATATGATCGATGCAAAGAGCAAGCATTGCTGGGCAAATCTCCTTTGGCAGTGACGTACATTTCAAAGAAAGCGCATGAAGCAGTAAGTGCATTCATGCCTTATACTGTCTCTGCCAGAGAAGATCTCGCCCGGTAATGCATTCTTGCATGTAGACTTCTTTGGTTTTCCTAGACATATAGATATCTTGGCTCGATAGCAGAATGCACTTGATCACTCCTTATTTATAGAAGTCAGATGGTGTTGATCTCTTGTTTGTCGCTGGAGGTATAAAAAGCAACTGGATGCACCAAATATTCGGAAATTTTGTAGCAGCTTGTAGTCCTGCAAATTTTGATCATGGCCTTAGCAGAGAATTATTCTACTTTCATGTGGCATATGCTACATTTCTGTTCCTTAAAAAAGTACTTAGAAACTTAGCATATCCATGTAGAAATGTATCTTTGTGTTGGAGTACATGAGCACAATCTGGCTCTGTAGAATTGTTTATGCGTCATTTGGTCAAATATTTCAATCGTACCTTTTCCAATTTACCATCTTTTTACCCTGAAATAATATTGTCAGCAGCGGTACTGCCACCTTTTATAGTGTCAAGAACTGTTAATAAAAACTTATTTTGTGTTTCACAGCATTTTTCTTTCGATATTCACCACATTCTTCAACTCTCAAGTGCTGGTAAGAATTTTCTAGATGTTGAGCCCCTAGCCACAAAATCTAGTTAGGCATAAAAATCGGAAGATCCAAGAGAATGTGCTATTATCAATCTCAATCCTGACAAAAGATTACATTCTTGTGTCATATGTGCCCTTTTCTTACTTCAAAAGCCATATAGGAAAATAAGATACAAGTTTTATTGCCAAAAGTTAATTGTTTCTCAAATTGATTCGTCGAAGTTAATCGAGCGCTTTTAATTCGGTACGTGCAGTTACAAATCTGATTTGATCATGGAGAATGAGTTCAAATCATCTGATCAAAATTAGGGCAAATAAGACCAGCACACAGTGGTCAATTTTACTGTTATAAATAAAGTATCTTCTTCTTCATTGCATATTAAAATTAAAAAAGATTTAAAATATGGATGAATCTACAAATATTACAGAAAGAAAGCATCCTCCTTACCACAAAAAAGGAAAAGCAAAAAGGGCAGACAAAGAACACCATTTGTAGAAAGAATGTCCAAAAGGAATAGTCTTTGCAACCAAGCATGTTCTTCAGTATATCCAAATTGGGAACCTTTTATGGGTGCTATAAATAAAATCAGCAAACATTCCTGCAACAGACTCAACAATTAACACCAATGTAATACCAGCTTGTTAAGTACATGGAGGAGGATCTTAATTGTGAGGGGTAAGAATAACAGGGCAGTCTTCCTCTGGCAGGAAGAAATCGAGGTTTCGGCTGTTCATCCTGCCAAAGGAGAATTGCCCTGCAATTTAGCCTCACACTTTCAGAATTAGCTGTGGCATTACTTACTGCATGCATCAACATTCAACATTGAGGTTTGCATATATATATATATATATATATATATATATATATATATGCGCGCTCAAATCAGCTACGATCCAATTTGGATCGGAGGGCCCTCCAATCCCCATCGAACGGCTGATATTATTCCGAAAAAATCCTCCTAAAAACCATGTACAGTCGTCGGATTGCGATTGGAGGGTCCTCCGATCCAATTTGGATTGTAGCCGATACAGACTCGCATATATACAGGTTCAATATATAAGCAGTACTGTACTTGATTACAATTTCTGATTCCTCAACTAAATTAGTATATATTTTTGTTAATGCAATTCTGTAATTAACCCTAATTAAAACCGTTTCGATCTTACTTTAATCAACTATTAGCTAATTTTCCTGTTTACCCAAATAAATTACCTTCTTAATTTCATTTTATAGATCCCATATTATCAGAACAGAAAAAGCTGACAAAACATTAGAGGAAAGAAGAGGAGGCTTATGTTCTAAATAACATATGTAGAGCTAGGCACTTACAAAAGGAGCACACAACACATATTTGAAGCCTAGCTTAAGAACAAAATTTGGGCCTAAATTTAACAAATCAATCTCATTCCAGCCTCAAACGTGCTTGAACCATGTATAAGTATAAATCATTCATTAACTGCAGGCATATATATATTTATACTGAACAAGTCCTGTTTTGATTTGTGTAGGAAGCAAAATGCATGATGCTAGCTAATGATGCCATTTAATAGCAATTTAATTATATAGAATTATGGATATATATAAGCCAAACAATAATATCAAGAATATATTGCAAAGTGGTTATACGTATTGCAGGTTGTAATTCTACTTGGAATTATTGATATTTAATAAGTGTTATCATTATTTTCTTATATAAAGTTGGGTCCTATCCTATATGTATTTTCTAATAATTATCCTGTTAAGTGGTACATTATGTTAAATCAAAAAAAAAATTTCAGAAAAAAAAATATATCTATTAATATTGGAGCAAAAACGCGTTCAAAGAGCAGCATGATCACTAACAATCAATGTCACCATATATATATTAATATTAGCGTTTTTTTTCTTTGTGGGGCCAGAGAGACTAGTCTTGATATAGTTATAATAATAAATTAATAATAAAAAAAAAAAACATGTCCACCCCTTTAATTCTATTATATATATTTGTCCACATACATACTGTAATTTATTTTGTCCACCTTATAATGTAATTATTTATCTCTTAATTACAAGAAATACACAACTTTTCACTAAAAAAGTCTGTATTAATTTGTATATAGGAATATATACATAGCGTCTGTTAAAAAAAAAAAAATTTGGAGACCATTAATTAAAACCGTCATGATGTATTTTATATTCTTCCAATTGATCATAAGTGTGTTTAAAAAACTTATATAGGCTGATTGATTGTCAAATTTAAGTAGCATCCTTTTATGGATACCCACATCTGGCTTAAATTTTAGTTATCATTAATTTATATTATTTTAGATTTATTAATCTGATTTCTTTGAGACTTAAATTAAAAAAAAAAAAACTGGAATTATATATATAACAAATATACAGTAGCTGATACATCATTAATTGCACAAGAAAAGTACAGTTTGGTATATATATATTTAACCAAAAGAACAAGAAATAAAATATGAAATTAACAACTGGCTAGCACATGAGAATAATTCTAAGGTTTTAATAAACACACAGCACATATATAATATGTAGATGTGAAGAGCACAACCTCCTTGCTAATATAAAATTGTACAGAATATATAATGCTGTGTAAGAAAGAAGGAATTAAGATATCCCTCTCTTCTCCCATCTTAGCCAAAACTCACGAGTGACAACTATATATATATATATATATATATTGAGGTACTCATACTAACTTTGCAATATTTTTTTGAGATAAAACAAGGGTAATCAACCCAAATTTAAATGTATATAAAAGACTTTATATTTGGATTTCGAACCCGCGATCTTCCATATAGAGAGCATTACCCTTAGCCACTAGACCAAAGGCTAGTTCTTGGTACTCACACTTAACTGTGCAATAGTTTTCTTTGGTATCGGTTTTCACTTATTTTTGACCAGCCAATTTTCATTTTTGCTTTCCCATCAACAATTTCCCTCCATGACCTTTTATTTTTCTCTTTATAGTTTATATATTTATTTTATGCACCATATGTAGAACTTTCAGCATCATGAAACGCAGGAGAAACAAATAATATTAAATTTAAAATTATCAGATGTTTGGCTACCAATGAAAAAAAAAATCCAACAAAGTTATAGAAATGAAAAAAAAAAAAATCCACAAATTTATACAAATTACAAAATTATCACATGTTTTGTTACTAATGAAAATATCCAACTAAATTTCAAACTTTCCTGTAAAAATCAATCAATCAGCAACACAAAATTAAACTAATCAAATGACATTTCGTATGCCCATGTGATCATGTGCACTTCCAGGTTCCAGCTCTCTTATTGTTCAATCAAAATGTATATATCCCATTTTTCATAAATTCATAATTACACACAACTATATATATATATAACCTAATTGGAAACCGCAATGTATATATTTTTAATTACTGAGGGTATTATCACCTCTTTACATATGAGTGGTTCTGCTATGGATCGGCTAAGCGATCTTAATTTTATTTTGAATCGAGAGGTTCTTATCAAACATGTCTCTTTAATTGTATCTAAAAAACATATCTGACCATCCGATTATAAAAAATGAACGGCCCATATTTCATCCGATCCATAACAGAATTAGCTTTCATATATATATCACCTAAAATCATAAAAAAAGAAAAAAAAAGGGGGGGGAAAAAAACACGCACACACAAGCAAGATAGCGAGTGCTTTTATTTAATTTTCAAATAATCAAATTTTATAGTTCTAGCTAGGTGTGTTACCGGTGTAACCTAACAGAAGAAATAACAAAACCTAGCTACTCGCTAATGCAATATTCAAATCCAATTAATCAGAGCTGAAATGGAGGGGAAGTGCGCGAGATGTCACTCTCTCACCTCCCCCCTACATTTTTTTTTTATTTATTTGATATAAAATAATAAAAACTTCCCTTGTTATTTTATACAATTTTTTGAAATTAATTTCCCCCTAGTCTATATATTTTAGAAAACGAATATTATTATTTAACATGGATGTGCTTAGCCACCATATATATCTTTCCCCTTCTCAAACGCGTAACACAGATTGCATGTTATTCTAGAAGAAGCAAAGAGCATGTAACAATTAACAGACGGAAATTGAAATTAATCCTTATCCTTGCTACATTTTAATAAAAGGAGATTAGATTTTTTTGATATGAAAGTTCTATATTCCTCAAAGAAAAAATCTCAGTCATTGATTGTTTACTTAGATTGATCAGCGCGCGCCGTTGACGTACTTTAATGTCTCGGCCTATTAAAATTTAAGGCCCATGTCAGTTCCCTCACAATGGATGAGCTCTCAGCCCTTTATTATAAGAAATTAATAATTTTAGTCCAAAACAAGGTGTGGGCTATTTGCTAGTGTATAAGTAAAAGAAACAAGATTTAGTTAAGAAAAACTTTCATGAGGTACCCGAGTACAATTTTAGAAGCAAGACGAGATTGATATATAATCTCTGATATTTTTGATTTCTAAATTGTATCCAAAAATCAAAGGATATGTTTATGTACAAAGAAGTACAAGTCCAAACATTTTCTAATCTTTTTTCTCCAAACTGATCATAGGCGCATAACCAAACTTCAAACTTGTTTATTATCAAAAAAAAAAATTAACTTATATATAATATGCTTTTATTTTTATTAGAAACAAATTAAACAAGAGTTTATTAAGTGTTGCTGATTATTTTCATGGTTTTGGTGGCAAATTGTGAGGATAATTCAAGACAGAGAAATATATACATACTCTAATAAAAGGTCATTTTCAGAATGCCCACTTTCAAACGCATACTAGCATCACTATGTATTTTAAAATACTCTAAAAAAAATTCCATGACATACTTTTTTTCTAGATTGAGTCACATACATGGGAACAATGACTCTTATAATTAATTAAGAACTTAATTAATATTGAATTTATATAATTGATCCTTATCTTGTCCCTATTTGCCCCACTCCCCCCTTCTCTCCTTAAAAACCAAAGTTGCCGTACCATTTTCTTACCTTAACATTCCCTTTTGTTGTCACTCATGAACAATCTTGTCTAGTTCCACAAAAGTTGACAACTTTTGTTGGACAGGCATATATACATAGATATATCTAGTTTACAGTATGGTGATGGATGGCTATTGCAGAGACAACTCGCCGGCTCGGGATCAGAGCGAAGAAAGCCAAGGCGGGGCTTCACCACCGGACACACCAACAGGGAAGTCGAAGCACTTGATTCCCGCACCGCCCTCGCCGTCTGCAAAGAGGAGGTTCATTGCACGATATGCCAAGTTCGTGGTATCTTTACAATATATTGTGATTGAGGTCTGTTTTTGTTGAAAGTTTGAAACTTTTTTGATAGCCGGCGATCGGTGCAGAAGAGGGTCGTCTCGGTGCCAATTGTTGGAGAAGGTGCACCGCCGTCGGATTCTTGGGCATGGAGAAAGTACGGTCAGAAGCCGATCAAGGGATCGCCATACCCTCGGTATGCATGTGATCACTAACACTACTGATCACAGTTAATTTCACTTTTTTTAAAGAAATTCTATCATGAAAATTTGATTCGCTTCATTTGCCACTTATGTCCGAGCTGGAGCCCGCCTATAGTGAGGAATTCGCGGTACCCGTCTATCCCCCCTCTTTTGATCTAACCAGGACGCTGGTTGAAGAATCGTCCGGCAACGATAGCTTTTGATTGATTTATTAGTGTGTTTTATTATCAGTCTTTAACTTGAGTATGTTCGAATTGGGACGGTGATACCAAGAATCAGATATAGGAGAAACATATATAATTCATATTACGTCATTAACCATAGCAATTTTGCTGTCAACATATGCAGTGGCTATTACAGGTGTAGCAGCTCGAAAGGATGCCCGGCACGTAAACAGGTCGAGCGTAGCCGGGTTGATCCGTCGACGCTAGTTGTCACATATTCCTTTGAGCACAATCATGCATGGCCTCTTCCAAAGGGCCCGAAGAATCAGGCCAAGCCGAAGGAAGAGCCAGCAGAGATATCCGAGCCAGCAGCACCGCCACCCGAACCGAGCCCGACAGAGCCTGAGGAGCTAAAGCTAACCGATCTCATCGGTGACGACTTCGGCTGGTTCTCTAACGTTACAACATCACCTACTTCGACATCACCAACAGCCGAATCGGATTTCTTGTTCGGGTCTTTAATCAGTGTATCAGTCGACGATGTCACAATGGTTCTACCGCCAGAAGGCGAGGGGTGTCTCGGCAGTAGCAACGGAGAGGACGATGCCCTTTTTGCCGGGCTAGGGGAGTTGCCCGAATGCGCCATGGTTTTCAGGCGCGCAAGCTGCGGCATAGCCGCCGCCGCAGAGAGTACCGGTTGCTGAGAACATATATAGAAAGAGGATTTCATTAATTTTCCCTTGATTTTATTGTGCATTGAGGGTACTTCAATTTTCCATCTCGTTTTTGGGTTTTTTTTTTTTTATGCTAGTTTGCTACTAAACGTACATAAGACAGTTTTCAAGGTTTAATTTTCTTCCTTTTTTTTTCCCCTTTTAAATTGGTTATTATACATAGCTTATTGGGATCATCTTTTCTTTTCTTTTCTTTTATGATTTTTGGAAGTATAAGTAGCTCATCAAATTACTCAGGCAAAAAAAAAAAAAAACAGTCACAGTCACAGTTGTGATCACATATATTTTTTTTACCCTATATATGTATGGTTAATTTGTTATTTTCATTTAATGAAAGAGATATATAGTTTGAAGAGGCATTGATCATGTCATCACGTTTGCTTGGTAGGGCTCAACTAATCTGAATTAGTTTAGTGTCACATTTATTTATTTAGTACTTAATTATAAAACATCATAAAATATATATCAATGTGATCATGCACATCATGAAATTCTCTTTGAATTGTTTAAAACTCCACCATTACACGCTCGCATATGTTATCATTATTTTTTATTTAAAGAATTTCCTTTTATTTTAATGAACTTGACGCAACTACCTAACTTTTCAATATTACTGGGTGAAAAATAAAATTGTGGATGAATAGTCGTATGAATATTATAATTAGGCCATTACATTATTCAATGAACAATTAAAAGTTTACAAACCAATCAAGTTTAGGATAAACTAGAGAACCCCAAGATATTTAGACGTAATTCGGTCTTGATCTAAACTAATTGATCTAAATTGAACAAATTCAAGAGATTAATTTATTTATTATTATTTTTTTTTTTGAATAGTTGTCAGTACTAGATGCCAAAATTAAAATCGTTTAATTTCTGTCTCTCCAAAATACGAAGATAAAAATGAGCCTGAGCAAATAATATCATTCCTAGATTAATTAACTGCTTGAGACGGAATATCCGTGCATGTCTTGCCCACCATCCATAACGCAACCATGGGTTCATGATTGTTCCACTTCTTAATCAGATACTGAAGTTTAATACTTCTGTAGGGAATATCTTAATTTGTTTTTGTGTATAGCATGTTAACACATGGGGACCCTAAAAACATGTTTAGACAACAACGGTCTACTTACTATATTTGCAAATTTATGTTTGCATCTGATTAGAGAATGTACTTTAGTTTAAAGATGTTTCTCTTTTAAGTTGGTTCCAATTTGTAACAGTGGTTGCTAATTTTTTTTTTTTAAAAAAAAAGGTAACAACTTGCTACTTGCTTTCATTTCTTCTTAAAAACAATAATCAGTACTTAACAAATTAATCATTTATGATCAATAACAGGCTATTCTTACAACTTGTCAGACCCCCTTCCACTGATACTTCCTGCTCCATATTATGTCCAACATTTATTTGGAAGCTATTATCCTTGCTCCTAATAAAAGGAGATTAAATTTTTTGACATGAAAGTTCTATCATCCCCAAGGAATAAACCTCAACCATTAATTGTTTACTTAGATTGATCACCACAGTTGACGTATTTTATTAACTCATTAAAACTCAAGGCTCATATCAATTTTCTCAATTTAAGGCCATTACATATTATTGTAAAAATTTATTATAAAAAATCGAGTAAATTACATTAATGGTCCCTAAAGTATCACTCTTTTACCAAATTGGTCCTTAAAGTTTGAAAAGTACCAGTTTAGTCCTCAAAGTATTGATTTGCTACCAATTTGGTCCCTAAAGTTTGGGATGTACCATTTTGGTCCTTAAAGTTTCACTAGTATATCGTTTTGGTCCCTAAAATTTTAAAAACTTATCAAATTGGTCCCAAAATTAAGGATTTCATTCAAAATTATTATTTTCACGTACCTTAAATTAATTTTTAGCATTACAAATAATGATAATATATCATTACAAAACATATATAATGTACAAATAAATATGTTTGTTCATGCTATCAAATACTTATTAAGTAAATTTTAACATTAATGGATAATGATAGGACTGATTTGGTATGAATAGAATATTTTAAGGACCAAAACGATATGTTAGTAAAAACTTTAAGGACCAAAATGGTACATCACAAACTTTGGGGACCAAATTGATAGCAAATCAATACTTTAAGGACCAAATTGGTAACTTTGAAACTTTAAGGACCAATTTGGTAAAATGATGATACTTTAGGGACTATCAGCTTAATTTACTCTAAAAAATAACAATTTCAACCCAAAGCAACGGCGTGGGCTTTTTACTAGTATTGAAAATATATAGCAATTCTGTCCTGTATCTAGAGCTAGCTGATAGCAGTTACTGCCCGTGTAAGAACACAACTCTTCTATATAGAACTATTGATTCCAAATAGTTCAAGATAATTTAAGCTTTTCAGAATACATAATTAGTGCTTTTAGATTTATAAGGATTTTCAGTTCAGATTCTTTTCTTTAATTTAAGGTAACCGTTGATTTAGTCTTCTAGGAAGACAAGATACCCAACAAAATTGGGGTTATACCATCTAGAAGTAAAGAACTAACCAACAAACTAGGGAAATATGTCAATGACTAATTACAGGTTCACAGTTCACACTATTCACCAGTAAAAATGTTCTTTTCGGAATGATGCAAATGCAATACAGATACCATCAAAATACATCTGAAGCCGAATAAAGATTACTGAATGAGAAAAGGAACAAGCTATAATATCTCTATAGGCTACGGTCAATAGCTGTACTATTCCTATCTCATTTAGAACAGAAATAACATTTCATTTTTTTAATTTTTGACATTTTCAGTTCCTGATACCTCCAAACCGAGAACTGGTAAAAGAATTCAAGAACAAATACTCCATCTGGGGAAGAAAGAACTGGTAAAAGAATTTTTTATATTAAAAAAATGAATAGTCGGCGGCCTTTGACCGGAACTTGGGTGTTCCATTGCTTTTATTATTTGGTTGATTGGTCGCTGAAAGAACCTGATAAATTAAATTATCCAGATTACATATGCATATAAAACATCAAAACTATATCTTGTTAGCCTGTTCACAATGGTATGTATCTACTATGGTCCTTGGAACACAAGAGATCTCACATTTAATCTAAATATATTGGAAAATAACTCCTTTAATTAGATGGCAACCTCTATTTTGTATCCGAGCATTTCAGAACCAACTATAACAGATCCGCACAAACATTTCCCATTCAATGTGCAAACCCCGATTACAGAAGTCCTGGTACAGTCCTTGTCCCAAGTCACCTCAGTAATGGCCGTCACACCAATGAAACAGGCATAAATAATAAAGAGCTGGTAAAACTATATTGCTTATCTTATTGGTGGGACTGTGACAAGGAACTTGTAGGTTGTGACGGAGGCCAAATTTTATTGTCAAGGGTATTGTTGGACAGAAATTTATTAATGGCTATAAAAAATGTCAATTTTCGTAGATGTCACTTAGTTAACTATTGTTTGTGGAGGTTAACAAAATTTAATTTGTCTCGCAATGGCTAAAACTTTTTAGTGCAAATTAGATTGCTCAGTTATGTGGCCAGTGGCCTTATGCGTTCCTTCAAACATGCCATGCTATGTCAGTAACAAAGTGAATATGCAGGACTAATTTATCGAATGAAGAAGTTCAATAGGATAGATTTCATACCCGAAAAACCATAGAGGTATGTAAAAATCAACAATAATCACCAGACCAAGAGTCAAACTGCATGTCTTATTTGCTCATGGTCGAGGACAGATAAAAGTTCCAGAATATGGAGCACGATGACATAAATGCAACTCGAGCAGAGAGTGGGACTACCCTGAAAACAATTAACAATATAACATTGGTGTCAGCATGCAACATTTGATTTGGTTTTAATACCATACATCTAATGGGATTTCCATAAATAAAAATGAAAAAACAATATAAATATTTTGTACGTAAAATTGTGATCAGGACTTCTTTAAGTCTAACATATCTTAAGGTATTCTTGAAGAACCAAAGAATTTGACACTATTTCATTAAGATAAAGGTATATATAAAACGGTCTGATTGTAGCCAATGATATGACTAAACTTATCCAAGAGCCCCACCCCCCACTCTACAAGTTCGTACTGTATTCATTAAAAAAGTTGCACATAGCATCAAGTATTACCTTTCTCTATTGTAGAATAAAGAAACCATTAAAATTGTTCATGCTTTTGATATAAATGATTAGCCTATGTTTGCAAGTTACAAAAGAGATCGTTAACGCTAATGTAAAATTTTTATTAAACAAATTTTAGTCTTGATTTAAAAATAAACTGTGCATCAATAGGAAACCGGTTGATACATTTACAATGTTTATAATAATTTTAAGAAAAAAATGAAAATACAGCTTACTAGAGTAGTAGACTAGCAGAATAAGAATCTCAAATTGAAAGAGAAAAAGAAATTACCCAAAGTTTAGCACTGAAACTGGGATCCAAAACCTGAAACCTACAGAAACACAGTATAATGAATCATGTAAGCAAATTGCTCATTACACATTTTCACCCCAATAGATTTTCAAATAAGATTTACCATAAAGAAGTGTAGGAAGTGCATCTTTCTGATACTTGGAGGGTAATTGAGACAATTTCCCCAGCCACAAGTTGTTCCATGCAAAAATAACCGCAATCACACACGGACCAAGCACAATCTGGTTCAATATAACCTGAGAAGAACAAGCACACTTATTATACAAATTCATAATTTAGAAAACATTGTTATTCTGATACTTTCATATAACAAATAAGTCAAGTGATAATTACGTCAATAAAAGAATAACTAACATACCCACCCATATTACGAATCGATAAAAAATAGGATACATGTAAAGTTTAAGCAAACAATAAAATTAGGCTAATTATGCTATGGATCGGATGAAATATGGGCCGTTCATTTTTCATAATCAGATGATCACGATATGTCTTTAGATGCAATTAACGAGATATGTTAGATCATAACCGCTTGATTCAAAACGAAAGGTTGCTTGACCGATCCATAGAAGAACAACTCCAATAATTATTAGTAGAGGTGGCAGATTTCCGGGTCGGGTCGGGTCAGTTTGACCAACAGAAAATGTCGGGTCGAGTCGGGTCGGGTATCGAGTTGACGGCTGTCGGCATTTTTTTCGGGTCAGTTGGGTATCGGGTTGACGTCTGCTGGCAGTTTTTCAGGTCAGGTCGGGCAGGTTTTTCGTTTTTGGTCAGATTTTGCACCTCTATTTCCGGGTCGGGTCGGGTTCGGGTCAGTCTCACTTTCCGTGAAACACGGGCCGGGTCGGGTCGGGTCGGGTTGGAGTCAGTCTCACTTTCCCTGGAACACAGGTAGGGTCGGGTCGGGTCGGGTCAGTTTGACTTTCCCTGAAACTCGGGTCAGATTTTTCCACCTCTAATTATTATCTTTTATCATTCGTGTTATGTTGAAGTGGGTTTCAGTCACCAATAAAAAAGGTAAGATTCTTATAATTTGCAACAAGCTTGATATCCCTTTAAAAATACATTAACAGTATTACAGTGCCGGGAACAGAACGGCACCAAAGTATTAACAGTACCTTAGCTGAGAGGTTAACAATAGAAGGCCGGGGCATGCACCTGTCGAGGAACTGGTACCAGGCGTAGGAACCGGGTCCGTAGAGAAAGAACCCGTACGATGCCATGCGCAGGGCACGGAGCCAATCGTGGTCCGACAGGAGAACCGAAACCAGCTCCTGCATTGTTGTTGACAGTTACCACAAGAACAGTCCCAATTCACTCATCAATCAACAGAAAACTACAATCAAAAGAATCGACCTTGCCGTTGTCGTCCAGCTCCGCACTGTCATCGCCGCTCTTCTTGGCCTGCCACCGCGCCCACTTGTCCCGGAACTGCGCGATGGTGTCGCCTGTCAGGGTGAGACCGGCGGCCGTGGCGGCCTGTTTGTACGGAAACCGGAACTCTTCCCTGCCGAGATTCATCGAATCGGACGAAGAAGAGGAGTTGCGGCGGTCATTGGACCTCCGCTTCCTCCTCCTCCTCTTGCCGCCGCCGTCGCCTCCGTCCGGGGGGAACAACCCCCAGAGGTTCCCGAATCGCAGCACTCCCATCGATCCTCTTCTTCTTCGAGGGTTTTGGGAGGAGGAGGAAGCGAGTGAACGCAGTGGGAAGAAGGGATTTTCATATCCTCTGTAGCGCTGCTTTTTGTAGCGCAGGATGTGAACCGTTAGATCGTCTAAAGATCTGTGCTAGCTCGAATCTCGAGATGATCTAACGGTTCACTTCCTGCGCTACACAATGCAGCGCTACAGAGGAGGAGGTGCAGCAGCGCCGTTAATCGCTTCTTTTTAGTTTGTTTTGAGTGGTTCTTCTCTAAACAGTAAACACAGTGCTTATCCTCTGCCTTAAAAGGCACGGTGCCATGAAGAAAGGGGCCGTTGGATCGTCTCAAGATTCGTGAATGCTTGAATCTCGAGACAATCCAACAGCCCATTTGCTTCATTGACAATGGTTATATTGATAACCATCGACAATCTTGACAATTGTTGTTTCTAGAAATTTGTAAGAATTCATAAAATATCTTAAATTTGAAAAAACTTTTATGGATGCATTAATTAACTTATAGATTGATAGTGTTTCAAATTTCAATCAATTTGAACAACGTTTGATGCCTTATCAAAATTTTGTATATTTTTTAATAGTTGTACTTTAATGGATCTTTAAAAAGCTATAAAATATCACTCAAACTGAATATAATCGGAAACATAATTAATTTATAAGTTAAATAATACATTCGCTTTTTTTCTATTTTTAAGTTTTTTTATGAATTTGTATAAAATTTTGAAAAATAGTATTGTCAATATTGTCAAAACAACCATCGTTAATAGATCCCTCCTCTACAAGTAATATTTGTACATTTCCTTATAGGTGAACCCCATTTAATTTTGCTTAGATCCCACTAGTGATCCCCGTTATTTTATAAAAAATCACAAGTCTTTTGAGTGTAATTAGCATTTCTTCATTTTGCAATAAAGTTAACATTAATGAGAAAACATCTTCCTATAAAAGAGAATTATTTAGTGGGAAAGAAAAGAAGAGATAATAAGAATAATTAACAAATCTTTGTTTTTAACCTTCTCGTCTTTTATGATAAATGTTTTTTCTCTCCCTTTAAGCTACTCAAGTAGCAAAAAATAGAAAAAAAAATTATATATTGCATTTAGTTTTGTTCAACTAAGAGCATTAACTTAAATAATTGGAGTTCTTAAGTTCAAATGACTGCTCAAATAGATAATGTTAATTTATATTAGTTCTAAATTTCTAACAAAAATTTTTTAAGTTCTTTTCTTTGTTTATGGTTGTAGTGTACATATAAAATAATGAAGTACTGATTGAAGGAATATTGATGAAATATTAAATAACGTTTTATTGTCTAATATGTTCATTACAAAGATGACCTCACTCTACATATAATTTGAGTACAAGATTGAAGGCTTGAAGTAAGAGGAACCCAAAATTGTTGGTTGATGGTCCAATTAAGTTGTAGTCTTTGTTGGATGGTTGGTACATATATTGGTAAGTAGATGCTGATCGGTTTTGTCTTATAAAAACCACTCGCTAGGTCTACATTTTGCATATGAATTGTACTACAAAGTACAAACTATATAATTTGATAAGCTTTATGATGTTTCTTGGCTCAATTAAATTGGCATGATCTTTTGTTCTTTGAGTTTTAATTTTTCAAGCAGGAATCTACTTTCAGCTCCCAAGATATTTTTTGCATCACAATTCACAAAAGATATGTTGGTATTGATGTTAAAATTAAAATTAATAACTGTTACAAAATTAAGAAAAAAAATTTACAAAATCCAGCTTTTATCTCAAAACAATAAATTCAAGCTTTTATTTTGTGTTTTAATTGTCTAGTAATGTAATCAAGTACAAGGCGATTAATTTGATCATTGTTAAACCATTGTCTTATTTGTCAAATCTCAGTTGCAAATCAAATCACTATTAATTTTAACTAAACAAAAATGGACCTTTTAAATCTTTTATATATGCTGAAAAGATGAAAACAAGTCAAGGCT
Source organism: Cyperus esculentus (assembly GCA_030179965.1). Classification (NCBI taxonomy): domain Eukaryota; kingdom Viridiplantae; phylum Streptophyta; class Magnoliopsida; order Poales; family Cyperaceae; genus Cyperus; species Cyperus esculentus. The sequence continues at coordinate 926,516 of JASGLE010000025.1, read as the reverse complement.
ATCTCTATCTATTAGATTGTGTGCATGTACATGCAACTAGGGGTGTCAACGTAACGAAACGATCACGAAAATGGATTGTTTCGTTTTCGTTTCGTTCCGTTTAACAGAACTGTAAATCGTTTCGTTTAGACGAAACGCAACGGAAGAACAAAAATAATCGTTTCGTAGTAGTATTGTTACATGAAAATAGAAAACGAAATGGAATATATTGTTTCGTTCCGTTAAACGAAACCGTAAATCGTTGTGTTAATCGTTTCGTTCGGACGAAACAAAACGAAATAACGCAAAATTCCGTTGCATTGTAGAAAATATAGGATCATGCATTATACAATACACACAATCACATTGATATAATAGTGTCATTCCTTTCAAATAATTTTATGAACTAATTAACAGTATAAACCATTCGTACCTTTCATACTGAGTTCCTCTGTATATCTGTATTTTTTTCTTTTCCCTGAACGTCGACCTTGCCTAGAGTCTAAAACTAAATTTGGTATGTGAATATGAGGGCAATTCTCCTTTGGCAAGATGTGCATTTCATTCATTCATGTCAAAGATGGATATACATATATATATATATATATGTGCCTCCATGCCAAAGGAGAACTGCTCTATTAATCACACACCATACAAACATGCTACCTAAACTGAGCTGTGTATATATAAGTGTATTAATTTCTCTTTTCGTTTCGTTTCGTTTTGTTTCGTTTCGAGTTGCAGCTTCAAGTACTGGCATGCATGAAGCTTATATATTGTTACTTCCGCTGGTATTGTTCAAAAAGAAAAGGGGCTCTTATATTTGGATATACTATAGCATATGCTATGCTAAGACGAAATCTATATATTCCTACTTAAGGAGCTTCTCTCCTTTTATTTTGTGATCTTCTTTGTCCGACTTTTGTTCGATTCTCTGAAAGAATAGTTCTTTTATTTGTGTTTTAATATTGATAAAAAAAAAAGAAATATAAGTGACCCTTGTCAACTTAGAAAGGTCGATCGACTTCTTTCTTTAGTTCTTGTTGTTTAACTAAAGCCAACTGATTATATATAAGAATGCTTTTATTTCTGTTAGTTATTGTATGGGAAGTTCTGATAAAATCAGCTATGTAATAGAATGATTAATTTACTGCTGATAATTAAGCTCGTCATCTTTTTTTGAGTTAGAGAACTACTAATCATCTTATATACGCTACATCCATCAAAGCCATCATTTTTGCTTAGTAGTTAAAAACTGAATAAATGATGCATTCGTTACTTATTTACAATCGGAATTCGCGGATACAACCTTTTCGTTTTTCACGATACTATATAGAGTTTTTATTTATTTTTGCTTAGTAGTTATATATGCTACATCCATCAAAGCCATCATTTTTGCTTAGTAGTTAAAAACTGAATAACTGATGCATTTGTTACTTATTTGTAAATAATCGGAATTCGCGGATACAACCTTTTCGTTTTTCACGATACTATATAGGTACTGAAATACTATATAGGTACATATTTTCCTTTTTGTGAGAAAGGTATAGATTGTGCCAAAGACCGGTTTTGATTTGTGTATATAGAGTTTTTAGTTTTACATGCATGATTAGAAGGATATGTTGTTAGGGAAGCCTAATGTAATCTTTCTTTTGTATGTGATTGCAAAACTCGTACTTATTGAAGCAGGTATGGATTTACCGAATTCGTATCATCTGAGGTAATGCAAAATTTGAGCTAGTTCGTATCTGCCGTCCATTTATCACTAGGCTGTCTCTGTTTTCTTAATCATGCCTAGTGGCACTAGTACAATTTTTTTACAAAAAAGAAAAGGTAGAGAGATATATAGCACTGTCTTTAATACCGGCAGATTAGTTTACAACTTATTCAAATATACAATTACAAACACAAGCTAAATCACAGTCCTGACACCAATTTAAACAAGCTTAAAACAGATTGCGCACGCATTCAAGATAATGATTTGTTCACCTTGTGATGATGGTATATGCTGTAGAGCCGGTTCTGAAGCATATGCCTATCTTCCTGAGAACAACAATCCCGCGAGAGAACGACACATTGAGCAAGCCAGCAGGCAGGCAATGCAGTATCTCTGGCCTCCTATAAATTACGAAGACTCTGAAGAATGCATTGGTGAGCCACACACAAACATCAGTTGGCAATGTGAAGAAATATGCAATGGTTCATTACTGGGCAAGGTCTTTTTTGGCAGCATGTCGATCGATTGATTATTCGAGTTGAATAATAGACATGCTGCCAAATGAGATTTGCCCAGCAATGCACGATGGCAACTCCTGATTGAATCAAGTGATTTTTTTTGATAAAATGTCCAAGCAAAGACTGCATTACCAGGCAAGGTCTCTTTTGGCAGCAACCTTTACATACTGATAATGTGAAATTATGGGCTGCTGCCAAATGAGATTTGCCCAGCAATGCAAGTTTGCAAGTGTAAAATGTGCATAAATTCTTGCTCAGTGCCTGGAGATGTGGAAATGTGCAGTAAATTTTTTTCCAATTTGGGTACTCTTAACTAGGAAATGCAGGATATATGTGTGTACTATATTTTGCCAGTATATGCTATTCAAAATATATCAGTTTATCAGCATTCTTTCAAAAAAAAAAAAAAAAAAAACAGTTTATCAGCATATTGTAATATATATAGTCAATATTTCTTTTGATTAAAGTAGTTTAATGCATCATGTATTCATGTTTATATATACTATTTTTCTTCTTTTACACTAGGGAAATTATTTCAGGATATTAGCCTTCTACAGGGTTCCAGCAAAGATATTATTCTGTGAGGATTTGATGCACATGGAGAAGTTAATTACTACTGACTACCACGGAGTTTTGTGAATGCTATTGTAATTATAATTAATGAAAAGATTTGAACTTTTGAAGATTTATAAAAAAGAAAAGAGCACAATTAGTTACAGGTGAGATTTTATATATATCAAGGTGTATCACCTTTATGTCTTTTAGGTGAGATATGTTTATTTGGTAGGCATAAATTTTATTTGTAGAAGGCAATAAACTATGAACTACAAATATCTCATGAACTGATGAACATACCCAAAAAGGCATATGCTCATCCACTGAAAAATACATTATATGATTCTTTTGTATCATGTGGCTCATGCTAGTTGAACAACACACTTAGTCGAAGCTCCGCGTTTCAGTCCACTAAACGTCCTATTAAGAAGCATCGGAATAAAGGTCTTCGAAATCTAAATCTTTTGTTTTCCCCTGAACAGATGCCAGAAGGGGAATGATAGAAGATCTCTCAAAGGAACATGCTCCAGAATATCCCCTTCTCTCTTTATCTTGAGTCTCTTTCAAAAGAGAACATCACAACTACAGAAAGAATGCAACTTTTTGCTCTTTATCTTAACATTTCTGTTAATTAACAACTGAAATATTTTTCTTGTAGTTCTTTTTCATACTTTCTATTAATAAGAATGCACCTTTTTTTGCTCTTTTTCATACTTTTCTATTATTTGGAACTTATCAAGCACTCGGATTGTGTTACACTAATCTCATTTACCGCGGCAATTAAGAGGTCAGTTCTGAGCCAATTTCCAGAACCAGATGCCCATACGGCAAAAGACACGCATGTTTTCGGTATTTTGAGAAAGCTGAAGGATTGATGTGCCAAATATTAGAAGAAAAGGAAGAGAATAAATTGAGCGATGCCAGTGGTCGTAGCCTCCATAAGCTAGTGATAGCATGGTGCCGGATGCGATCCATTACGTGGTTGACTGACCAATCGATGCTTCTGGTGTAAGCATAACTCCTCAACTATTTAGGTTAGTTAAAAGCTTCACACAAACATTACAATTTTGAAGGATTTTTGTCTTTCGGTGTTTCTGTGTTTCTTCCTTATAAGTTGAAAATCCTTTTCTCACAATGGATGAAGGTCGATAATATGATTAATCACATATTAATTAGATTGATTAATTAAATTAGATCGCAATAAGGAACAGTGTCAAATAATTACATACAATTTGACTACATTCGGGTTCCTTGTATGCCGGTTTAATTATTCGTTCTTTGATCATTGCATCTCTCTATCATTTTTTCTCTTCTCAAATCAAATAGGAGGCATATATATATATATATATATATATATACTTGATGTTAAACTAGGTATCTCCATGTGGATATGCCAATTAATTACTGTTGAAAACTTGAAATGCCTTTCCTAATCTACCAGACCTTTATATATACCCTGCACAGTAACACAGCAAGTTAAAATCCAAAATTAATCATATATGATAGATAGAGAGATCATATTATATGTATGAACTTTTAAGTTAATCTGTGCTAGCTTGGACTTAGATGTATGGTTTTGCATCACCGGGCAAATTCTCCTTTGGCAGTCGGCGCGTCCTCTTAATTATATCGTTCATCTTTGCAAGAGTACTGCTACTATATGTATGTATGTATGTATGCATGAAACAATCTTACTGCCAACGGAAATTTGCCCGGCAACTCAACCACACAAAGTTCCTCTTCTAGGTTGTGCAGCTATAAATCTTTGCTTTTCTCAGTTTTCTGGTACTTGGTTATTTTTTATGTGTTACATGGGATAATGATAATTTAATTTCATTTGTTTTCATATAAAAGAAATGACTTTAATATACGCGCGCGCAAAACCATTGTTGGCATCCTTTCTATTACGGATGATTATCCTCTGACCCGGGGCATGTGACCCGGGTCATGTGATCCGTTGGATCTCCTCGGGATTCGGATTTGTCCGAATACCGAAGGATTGAACCGAATCCCGAAGAGATCCGACGGTTCACATGACTCGGGTCACGGTGACCCGGGTCAGAGGATCTCGATTCTTCTATTACAAGAAGGATCTTCGTTTTTCCCCTTAGAATGTCTCATAAATAATTTTGTATCTTTTCTGCTCAGTTCAGACTGTTGGGGCAACAGGGCAAGCAAGTATGTATTTTGCTTTACATTTCATAAGAAGGATTGAAAACAAAACAGTCATCTCAATTTTGAACAAAAGAGATAACCCATGTTTATTTTGTGACTATATTTAATGATGATAAATTTTCTTGTTATATGCAAGAGGATATATATACAGGAATATGAAAATTTTGGAGGGTGATTCGTGAAAATCATACAAGTAGTTGAGAGTGAGTGTAGCTACAGACATTAAATATGTATAGACCGTTGTATCACGAGGCAGTTAAATTTATAATAACTTGTAGTTATTATTTTCTCTGTCTATCTATACTCTTTTAAAAAGAAGCTAAGAATTGGAGCCTCCATTAATGGTTATATTCTAACTCTCATCTTAATCTCCGTCTATCACATAATGAAAAGCTCACATCGCATCCATTTCATATTGTGTTCCTCGCCATTTATGTCTCAGCACAAAATCGAAGTGACGAATTGTCTGACTGACATTTTAAAGCATTGACTGCTAAAGTCACAAACCCAGTTCTTCTCTTCTCTTCAATTCTTTCACCATATTTAGCTTGAATGAAAATTAAAATTGCCCGCAATAGCATGCGGGTACCCTTCTAGTGTTTTAAAATGAGTCATATCTGGTGTCCTCAATATTAGTATCTACATGTCTACATTATTATAAACTAGTAAGAAACCCATCCAATTTTAAACTAAATTCCAAACAATAAACTATTTATTTTAGTAATATGTAATTCAAATAGAAATATAAAATTATAAAATTGAGTGAGGCGTCACGGACTATTCATATTAGAAATGAGCAAGGCTGAAGTCTATCAGTCAAGCACGCTGGAGTAAAAGCGAAGTGTTAGAGCTTCTTCATATGAGGTTATGGATCAAAGAGAAAAACCATTCTGAATCACAAAGAACAAAAGTAAAAATTGAAAAACAATATTTTTTTTTCCTTTAATTCGATCACAACAAGAGGAAAAGAGAACAATAATTGGACTGGAAGAGGCGACGGTGCGTTCGACGGAAAAGGTGGTGGGAGTGATAAGACAGAAAAATCAAAAAGTCATCGGTTCGGTCTATATATGGGAGTAAGGTAATACTTTCTCTCCATTTCAAAAGTAGACTTGAAACAAAAAGAGAGAATCAATTTCTTATGTCCTTTTATAGGAGTATAGATTCTAAGTTAAGAGTAATAAAATTTGAAATTAAAGTTACAAATTTGTACATCTGTGGACATAAATGAGGACATATAGGTAGTTAAAATGAGGATACATAAAAGGTTCCTTTTAAATTGTAACTCAAAAAGAACCAGTCTTTGATATAGTGGCTAAGGGCAACGCTCTCCGTGTGGGAGGTTGCGAGTTCGAAATCCGGATGGAGTCTTTTATAAATTTAAATGGCTTGACCCTCATCTTTATCTCAAAAAAAAAAAAAAAAAAAATGTAGCTCAAAGTAACTCAAATAGACACATAAAAAGTTCCTTTTAAAAATGTAAGTTCAAATTAACTCAAAAATAAAAAAAAGTAAGAAGCTCCTCTCTCCAACTAGCCAATGGGCAGTATTATGTTGGATCCCAACCTGGCAGTCGTAAAAAGCTGTGCCTTTATTTTAGCCTATAATCTGACCGTTGAGGTCCACCCACCAAATTCAAATTCCCCTTTATTTATTTATTTAACTACCAAAAAGTCAAAACCAATCACTCTCTTACTCATTCCATTCTTTGATTCTTCGTTTCACCTTTCAGTTTCACCTCACCTCCCAAAATTGAGAGTTGGGGGGCTGAGAGGGAGAGAAAATGGATGATGAATTCTTAGAAAAGATGGAGTCTTTTTGGTTCTTTTCTAGTGTTTTCAAGCCACCTCCACACCTCCTCACTCAAAATGTGGAAATGGGTACGAAGAACCGGGAACACGGAAATGGGGAGAAGGAAAACCGAGAAGTAGAAGAGAAGACGGCGGCAGAAGAGCAACTTGATATGAAGGTGAAAGAAGGTCACAATTGCAAAGATATGGCATGCCGAGAGAAGAGAAGGGGGAATAGGAAAGGAAGGAAGAGCAAAGAAAGGGTACAAAAATGGATACAGCAGAATCCTCCTGCTATGCAATTGCAAGAAAGGACACCGTTTGCTGTGATCTATGACTCTCAATTGGGAACCACCGGGAGCAACGAGCGGATCGGTATCAATTGGGTTAGGGATGATTTGGAAATGAAGGCTCAGCTCAGATCATGGGCATATGCTGTTGCTTGTTCAGTGAGGTGAAAGGATTTGCAGCTTTAGCTGATTAACTCCCCTTTTTGGTCTCTATTGCAATTTGATTTGTATTAGATTTCTTATGTTTTGTTAATTAATTTTACATCATTTTTTTCAATACAAATGCCCATCTTTGTGTGACTAGTATTGATTACTTGAATTGTCTCCTGAAATAACAAATTAGTGAATTTCTAATCTCTACTTTAGTTGCAATAAGTAGGTCCATGTTATTGGAATTTAGTAAGTTGGACATTAACAAAGAGATGATGGCCAGAGAGTAACATAATACCCAATTGCCATGGCCCAGAAGGGGAAGGCCCAAAAAGTACCTAAATAACAGTATATTGCAACTTAAATTGTCAGTTTTTCAAACAATTGTCAGTTTTATGTGTCTTTATTACTTCATTTCTAGCACAAAAGTAATCTAGTTATCACCCTGACTTTGCAATTCAGTGCCAGTGCAGAATTGTTTGAAAAACTGGCAATTTAAATTTTCCAAGAAGAAACAGTATAAATTATAAACGACTATATATATAACAATGTTTTTCTATATACACAATTAGGATGAATCGAGAGAGCAACAAGTAAACTATAACTTGAAGCTCTCTGCGTATAAATGGACTTCTTTCTAAAAAGAGGAATGATAGAAATATTCTACAATATACATCACTATATACCATTTTTTTTTCTCATTTATCCTTGGAGGACATGGCCTCGGGAAGTTTGAAGTTGGGGCGTCGATCAGCACCTTTTCTGGAATATTCTCTCCACCTCCTGGCTGCCGCTGCAGCTCTTTTTGCTCTTTCTTTTGCATCCTCTTCTGCTGACCATATATTATGTTGTAAATTTAGTTGGAAATGATGTAATAACATAAATTGATACACGAACAAAAACCACATGGCAGATCCACATATACAGCACAGCTTAAGATAAAGAAGGTGCACTGGTACGTTCAACCGTTCAAGTATTCAATTCAAGTTGGTAAATACTGGAAAACCCAATCAGTTTATCCATTATAGCTTATCTAATTTCAACAATGTTTTTAAAGCACCTGTAGTATTTTGGTTCTCCTTTCTGTCTCCGTTTCCCCAAACATCACTCCATGATCCCATCCAGGAGCCATTTTTATCCGACTTGTTTTGCTTTGTCATCCTAGCCTTTGCTTTTTCCTGTTTTTTGTTATGCATTATGGGTTAGAACAGGAGTCCAGCATCTCAGCTCAGTGCTTCAAAAATAGTAAATGAACAAGAAAAATTACCAAGACTTTTGACTGCCTTTTCTCCCATCTTTTGTTTGCCTGTAGCAGTATCAAAATGTAACAATAATTAATAAAAAAAAATTTGATAAAATTAGGGTCCTCATCCAGATTAAAAATATCATAATTATTAATTATAATAAAAAATAAACTAAACAAAAGTATTCAAAATAAACTAAACAAAAGTATTCAAGTTTCATTTCTACAAACAGAACAATTTAGGGGACTTCCACATAAGAATAATTGCCATGTTAGTCCTGAGCTGTCTGGTTACATCTAGACCCATTTTTTATATGGCAATAGCAAGAAATGAAATCATGATTACCTTCCTTAATGACCCTAAAATGTTTGCCAAATTAATTAGTCCATCTTTATATAAAAACTAAGTTTGGCATTGACTGTTCATTTATTATGTTTTCTCTAAAACAACAATAAATTGTTTACAGAAAAATAAATTTACAGCAGCTTTTTAAGTTCTGTCACGAATAATAAAAGCATTATACCAGAACTCGTTAAGATTATTACCATTCGGAAAACGTCAATTGTACCTCCCATTCCAGCCAGCATTAACCCAACCTGTGAAAGTGAAGGCAACAATCTCCTTACTTATATATTCTCAATGCAAGATATAGTGCATAAATTTGATGTTTAGAATCAAGATTATATTGTAACACCTTTTCTCCTTATTCAATGGAATAATATGAGACATCCAATTATTTCCAACTAAACACCATTTTTCCAAGTGAAGTGAAAGTGAGGTCAAATAGAGACAAAACTCACATTAACTCTTTCCACCCGACGCATTTCATCTTCTAGGAGGGAGACTTGAGCAGCTGACGTCCAGTGAATACAATCAACCGGGCTATAATATTCAACAAATGCATACATATTAATTTTGTTAGTTTTACATACTGTAATTTACAACAATCTTGCATTTTTGTACTAATTTCTGTAAAGTATGTTATGATTTTTTTATTATGTTCTCCAACAAATCCATTATACCCCAATACACATAATTAAGCTCAAGAGGAAATAAGCAAAGCCAAAAATATGTACCAGCGATTAGTCCAAGTTATATTGCATACTGAATTGTTCACTATAGATTTTACTGTATGAAATTAAAATGAAAGAAATGGAGTCTTAAAGTTTTTAAGAACACACCAACTTTCAATAGCTTGTTGAATCAAATTGGGATCTCCAGATTGGCAATGAACTCTGGCTCGACCGAAATCTTCTTCTATGCGAAATACGTCAGGGCAGATGTTTCCACAATTTTTACATCCTATTAGATCAACAACAAATCCAATGACATTATTATCCAAAGGCCAATTTAATATAATCATCAGCAAAGAAATAATTTGTGTAACTATTTAGTGAGATTCTCTGCTTTTCTATTCAACACAAAGTTATTTGAAGTTCTATACAATACAAAATTACCCTACTTTGGCTGCTTTTTGTTCTTTTAGCTTTCATATTTTCGATATGGCACCAAAGAGTTTGATTGATTCACCCTATATGAATTATATAAGAAAGATGGTGATGTCATTATGTTTGATTCCATATCATTCTATGCAACCCTAACTATATATTTATAAAACTTACTCCATGAAAAAGAACAATAAGACAGAGTTGGCATATTAGTCAAGTGCTGTAAGATTTTGAGCAATGCTTCTGCTAATGAAACTATCTTCTACTAAACAGATAGAACATAAGTATTTTGTTTGAGGAGGGATCCATTGACAATAGTTATTTTGACAATTCTTGACAATGTTATTTTTCAAAAATTTATAAAAAAAATCACAAAAAATCTTAAAAATAGAAAAAAGTTTACGGAAGTATTACTTAACTTATAGATTGATTATGTTTCCGATTATATTCAGTTTAAGCGACATTTGATAGCTCTTTAAAGACCCGTTAAATTACAACCGTTAAAAAGTGTATAAAAATTTTGATAAAGCATCAAACGATATTCAAATTGATTGAAACTTGAAATATCATCAATCTATAAGTTAAATAATGCATCCATAAAACTTTTTTCATTTCTAAGATTTTTTGTGAATTTTTATAATTTTTTTAAGAAACTCATTGTCAAGATTGTCAATGCTCCTATGTTATATAAGGTCATCATTTTATTATTATTAGGAGCTTTGTAACCACAATAACACCAGACTTCAAAATATAAGAATAAATGAACAACCAAAAAAGAAACAAATGATAAATTTACCTATGCAACTAAACTCGTCAACAAAGACATGGTCCTTGGTGGCAGTGTCATCAAGGAAAGGGTTAATGGCAGTCAGTGCATACCCATGTATTTCATCATATACCATTCGTTGAACTGGATCACTCAATACCTGATCAAATTTATATGCAGGTTAATCAGTTCTCAAGGTCATAGCTAATCAGATACTTTTCCTGGACACAGTTTGCAAAATTTTAGTGCACAACACATCATTCTTAAAATGACAATTAACACCTCAGCAGATTCTTGCAAAAATTGCCAGACACCTTTCTTACTAGGATCTTTGTAAGATGAGCTCCTTATATTAAGAGAAATTTACACAATTCAAAAGTTGCACAAACTAACCCTCATTTCTCAGTTCTCACTAATAATTCTTTACTCATAGGCATCCGATACCCACAGCTTTGGAAAATAAAAGGAAATGGAATTATATATGTAGATCTGCACCTTTTGCTCTTAAGAACCCAAAATCAGTGGCTGGAGCCAGACAATGGATTGTATTGTCAATCAAGGAAAATTTCCATGCTTCCATGAATTCCATACGGTTATTGGGAAATGGGAAATATTACAAATCTATTGGGATCCATTTGACCTCATATGGCAAAACCACAGCCCAAGAGAACAAAACTCCAACCTTTGTACAGAGGTTTGAGATAGAGAGCACTGATTAAAGCAGTGAGAATCTATATAGGCAACTTAATTGATAGAAATTAAATTAACATGACAGATACAATACATCTTGTTCTCAAGGGCATATATTAAAAAAAAAAAAAAACAGTGTTAGTGGTTATACATTACCGAATTACCGACTAATATGTTGTCATGCGCACAGGAAATTTTTTCCAAGAATAATTAAACCAGAAAAGATGAACAATACATGAAAAAAAAATAATAAAATTAACTTATATGTTTTTAGATGGTAATTGTGAGTTTAAGTGTACTCTTTAATTAAACCCTTCCACAAAGAAAGGAAAGGGGGTGATTAATAATAAAATCGCTTTGTCAAATAAACTAGTTACACAGGATCGCAGAAGGGATCGAGAGCAATGTCAACATGAGCTCACCGAGTAAACCTCGTTGATGAACATACAGAAGTTGTTCACATCGGTGTCGTTCCCGCTCAAATCGGGATGGCACGCCTTCATGCAGTTGTAGTAAGCCTTCTTGATCTGCTGCGGCGTTGCATCTGGCATCTAATCAAATCACAAACATTTCTATATCAATCGATCGATCGATCGAAATCAGATGATGTACAAGTACAATTGATTAATTAATTCATCAAATACAGCACTAGATCAGTTCGAATTTCTCATCAAACATTCAATTTATTCACAGATCAACGCCAAAACAAAGAATAAAGAGATTAATTGACACGTACAACGCCGAGAACAGAGTAGTAGTCGTCCGCGACGTCCCCGGAGGAGGAACTGGCGTCTCCGGCGACAGCTGCCACGGACACATCACTCCTCCTCCGCCTCCTCCATGTGCGATTGAGGCCGAGGGGGACGAGGGTCCGCCAGCGGGTGATGGAGGAGGGGCAGAGGTGTCTCGATCGGACGAAGGCGTCGGCGCTCACCGGCGACAGGAGCTGCGCCATCAATCAATCAACAAGAGGCTCTCACTTCACACAGGAAGAGTGATTTTTTGTTGGTCGTTAGTTTTTGTGTTGTTCTTCGGGAGCTGCTCTGGGCAGCGCTGAAATTACTTATGGGACAGCTCTTGTAAGAAAACTGACCAAAATACCCTCGCTGAAGAAGGGAATGTATCGTTTATTAAAGGGGTATTTTGGTCATTTTTTGTACAAAAGCTGTGCCCGTAAGTAATTTTAGCGCTGCCCAAAGCAGCGTCCGTGTTCTTTCTCTTCTTCGCGCTTTCTTTCTTCTGGTTTCTACTCCCGCTGGAATCATCATATCACCTGCTCTCCGTATTTTGGATAACAGGGCCCTGTTATTTTAATTTTCGCCGTTGGATTGGAACGGACGGATAAGATTTGTTTGTGAAATTCTTGCTCCCTTCGTAGACTGTAATTTTGTTTCAATCTGAACCGTTCATTTTGATCTGATGGTTCAAATTGGATTACAGGGTCCTGTTATCCGTGAGAATAACAGCAGATACGGACTCGGTTTCTGCTCACCGCTACCATGAAAAAATAATAAAAAATCAGGAATTTGATTCTGTTTTTTTTAATTCACTCTCTGTGATTGATTGGGCTTTGGACTTTACGACTGTTTACTTGATGCTGATGTGGAGCGGAAGCTAGAAAAGGTTAGCTGTTGTCTGTTTCGGATTGTTTTCCTGTGATGTCGAACTTATGTATATTCTGTGAGTGAGTATGTACGAGAATAATTTTTGGTGATTTATGTTTTTTTAAGAAAGGATTTCATTTGTGTAGAGAAGACATGGTCCACAATTGAAAATTCCTAACTCACACTGGACTCGTTTGGCAATCCAACGAGGATCAAAATTTGATCCGCACTGTCGGATGCCTTGATCTATACAAAAGTGTTGAGGAGGCTTGAGCCATGGATTCCCCTTCCTTAAGAATCCGGGCAGGGGATCAAGCCAAGCAGCAAAGGAGGCTTAAGAAGGGGTTCTTGATCCGCACTAAGGAGCATGTGTTCGGACGGATCAAGGACGATCAAAGCGTTGAGGAGGTTTGAGGAGGCACTGCCGAACAACCCCACTAGATCCTAGAGACAGTGCCTTATATCTAGAGGTGGCAGATTCTCGGGTCGAGTCGGATCAGTTTGACCAACTGAAAATGTCGGGTCAGGTTGGGTATTGGGTTGACAGCTGCCGACATTTTTCGGGTCGGATCGGGCAGGTTTTTCGTTTTTCGTAAGATTTTGCACCTCTCTTCCCGGGTCGGGTCAGGTTCGGGTTAGTCTCACATTCTCTAGAACACAGGTTGGATCGGGTTTGGGTCAGACGGACTTTTCGGATCGGGTCAGATTTTACCACCTCTACTCGTATCATATTTGAAGTCAGCAAATAATAATTTATTTAAGCAAAATTGTTGTATACTTATAGTCATTCATATCATTTTTACTATTGTACTTCAGCATCTTACTTTCAATTAATAATATTAATTATCGAAAAATTTTATACCGCAATAAACTTTTTATAACTTAGCGTTGAAACCTAACGTGAAGTCGAAAACTAGTTTTCAATTAATAATATTGATTATCAAACTAGTTTTCAGTTTTCACTTTACCAAACTATGCATCCACAATGTTTTTCATTTACTTTACTTTCCGCGATCTTGTTCACAAAATAATTGTGCACCGTGCTTCCCAAAAATTCAGAACTTCCATTTATTAAATCTACAGATTCAAAGAACACGACTCTCTCACTCGATTCTTTGTTCTCTCACAGTCACAGAGCATTCCTGTTGAATGGTGAATCCCACAGGGTTCCTTCAGTGGGGCACCGGAATCGTCATGAAAAGCCTCTCACATCCTCTGCCTAATGTAATATGCCATGAAGCATACAGACCGTTGGATCATCTCGAGATTCAATCCCGCACGAATCTTGAGGCAATCCAACGGCCCATATGCTTCATGGCACCGTAGAGGATAGGCACTCAAAAAGAAAAGATGTAGCAGATGGGGAGATTTCATCATGGCCTGGCCCAGCTGACCTGACATAGTACCCTCAAGGGCTCAAGGCCACCAGTTTTAATTTCCTTGCACGAAACAAACACAAATACGGTACCAACTTTTTTAACTTTATGACGAATTCTGTGGCACTGCTCGCTTTGTGTAACCCGCAAGCATCAGATACCATCGGGTCTTCTGCTTTTCAATGGGGTCGGATAATGAAAGATAAATTTTCAAATATATGAAATATCAAGGGGAATTTAGGAGAAGCTAATACTTTCATGGTTTTACTCGGCGGCCGTTGAACTTATTTCTGTTCTTTTCTACATATCCTTTTTAGGATCAAGCAAAAATCCATTTTTGTGTCGAAATAAATTAAACTAGTAAAATAGCTGACGCTTTATTTTGGGTTGAAATTATTTTATCTTATAATAAATGGCTGAAAACTCAGCTCTTATAAAGAAACTAATATGGACTTTAAATTTTAATGGGTCGGAACATTAATGTACGTCAACGATGATGATCAATCTATGTAAACAATCAATGACTGAGATTTAATTTTAGAGAAGATAGAACTTTCATGTCAAAAAATCCAATCTCCTTTTATTAAGAGTAAAAATCTATAAACTAGAAAGATGGGTAACTCTCTAAGCACCTCAACTATGCTACATCATCAATATTATTAACCATTTATTTTGTTTAAATCTCTTCATCTAATTTGATCCAATGGTTTATATTTATTCTCTCCCCTCATTTAATAAGATGATATTATATGTCTAAAACAAAATTTAATCCTTAAAATAGTCCAACATTTATATATTATTATTTATAAATTATACATCATCATCATCACTATTCACATCAAAAATTTTGAAATTATGTTTAATTTTTTTAGAATAATTTTTATTTTATAAGTGTTATTATTTTTTTGTTATCATATTTCGAGTGAAGTCCGAGTTGCAGCTCTAGTATCCATAAAAGGAGAGAATATCCGTGCGGCCACGAGTCAATTTTGGTTGAGAGTAGGCTCTACACGAGTTATGGCATGACAATGGACTTGCTAACGTGCTACCTAGTGCTGTGCACGTGGCGACACATCCGAAATTATTTATTCACCAATTGATTGTGCGTTGAATTAAATTATAAGTTTATAATCCAAAAGAAGCAGATTATTCTTATTATTTTGAATTTATCATGTGTTTACCTCAAAAAAGAAAAAAAAAAATCATCGTCTGAGATTATTTAATTTCTGTAGTTCTACTCATAAAAAATATACGGATAAAGAGAGAGAGCTCATCGTAAATCGTAAATTAAAGGGTTAATTTTCTGAATGATTACTAAACTTTACTCTCAATCCATAATTGGTCATTGAACTTTCATTTATCCATTTTTTGTCACTGAAGTTGGATGTTTATCCAAATTTGGTCACTCCGTTAGTTTTTCCATCTAACTTAACGGAATAATTAATATGAATTCAATTTTAAGCCTTAGATATATATTTTTTCCATATAGAATATATACAGTATGTGAAAATGTAAGAAACATATTAAAATTTTGTTTATTTTATTTCAAAAAACTATTTTTTTCAAATCATTTTTAATTAATATTCTCATGTAAATTCAATTTTTAACAGGTCTAAAAATATGAAATATTTTATTGCAATATAAAAAATAAATAAATAATAATTTGTAGCTTTATATTCTCACTTTTTAAGTTTTACATTGAAAAAAATATATGTCTAAACTCTAAAATTAATGACATGTTAACTTTTCCATTAAGTTGGATGAAAAAATTAACGGAGTGACCAAATTTGGATAAACATCAAAGTTGAGTGACCAAAAATGAATAAATAGAAGTTCAGTGACCAATTATAGATTTGGAGTAAAATTCAGTGACCTCCCAAAAAATTTACCCTAAATTAAATGCATGTATCTGGAGACGTTGTATACCCAGTCTTCTGAAATAACGGACTGAGGATAGATTTGAACAAAAACAAACTGGGCCTTTCTATTCTCCTGAAAGCAATCCTATAGACATCCAAGTACTCTAAGGACACCACGGCCCAGAGTCTATGACATAGGACCATTCAGAGCCCAGAGCCGTATTGAGACTAAGGGTGTGCTCCGTAAGGGGGGAGGGGAGGACTGATCAAGTTTGGAATTACCTGCCTAAGATCATGTTAGTTGCTTCATAATGACAATTTGTATCTTGTTACCCTCTTCTCCTCTCTAGTAATTGTAGTTGTGGAGCAAGTAACATGGCTTTGGACAGGTAACTCCAAACTTGATCAACTCTCCCCTCCCTTCCCCCCTCCTCTCCCCCCTTCTGGAGCACACCGTAAAAGTCTGCTCCAAAAAGGGGGAGAGAAGGGGAGGGCTAATCAAGTTTGGAGTTACCTGCCTAAGGTCATGTTAGTTGCTCCATAATTACGACTTTTTTGTTACTCTTCTCCTCTCTAGTAATTGTAGTTGTGGAATAAATAACATGACCTTAGATAGGTAACTCCAAATTTGGTTAGTCCTCCCCTTCCTTTCCCTCCCCTCCTCTCCCCCCTTCGGGAGCAGACCTAAAGAGTGATCATATTGCGCAGCGAATCAACGATACAGATTATAGGAGCTTTTTTGAGATTGAGTTGCACGATCTCAAAGCAGATCCAACAGTTGAAACGCTGCGCAGCAGAGGATATGAATTGCCGTATTGATGAGTGATGAGTGATCACACGGAAGGACATTCTCCACTGTTATTCTGTTAAGGCTGCATAAATCTGACTGAATCCATTGCCAAAGGCTCAAAGCTGCCATCTCAATATATTTTTTTTTACTGTTCTTCTTTGAGACTTTTTTTTTTTTTTTTAATTTAGCAGGCGAACGGCCATGCTAATATTTTAACAAGAAAATTGAATGTTTCTCCCTCCATGCAAATGCAAATACAAGATTGAAAAATATATGAGTGAATGATATAGAAATATATTCAGATTTTAATGGGTCAACATTTTTTTAATTGAAGTTTAGATATAAATATAATAATTGCTGAGTATACACTCAACCTTTTTCTGAGGAAAACATAAAAAAATATGAAAACTCAATCGCATATTCGCATTAAAACCTTTTCTACACAGATACATTTCAACTTGTACCAATTTGATGAAATATGAAACAGTCGAACAGAAGCCACTCCAAACAATCGGAGCTAACAAAACAGTAAGCAAAAAAAAAAAATGTTACATAAGATTTAAAAAAAAAAAAAAACACTATCTGCGGCGGTTTGCTCGAACAGGCCGTCGGCTTGCCCTGAGCCTGGCGGAGCTGACTTCGATCCAAACTTGTCGAAACACCTTCACAATCACATCATGATACTCGTCCGAATTCAAAACAAGATAACACGCCAACAGGTTCTCGAGATCCTCCGGGCGACCGATACGCTTCAGCCGGATCATCCTCACCATCGACTCCCTGAAATCGTTCTCGGGGTCGCTCGATTTCTTGGCAACCGCGAACCCTTCCAGATCCTTCTCGTCAATCTTGGTCGTCTTCATATGTCTGCTCCGTCGAGTCTGTACCAACGGATCGAGCCCGTATATGACCGCCGGGCCCATGCGGCTCGGTTGCACGTACCCGTTCCTCGATCTCCTAATAATATCAAGATTGCGCTGCACCGATCGAGCCTGCGGTTGAGGCGCGGCCTCAACATGTTGGGTAGTCTCCAATTGTGTTTCTTGATTGGAATCATCATGTTCTTGATTATCCTGGCGTTTCGCCGGTTGTCGGTTTGATTCTTCGACAACCGAGCAGGCATTGCACAGCAGCATTGCTAGCAAACATGTTAGAAAAGAAAGCTGCTTCTCTTTCTTCACCTCCTGAACCTGATCAGGGCTGATTTGCCGTTTCCTTCTCCCCCACCTCATGATCTTTCTTTCTTTCTTTCTTTTTGTGTTCACCGTTTGCACAATTTGGAGCGGCTCCTGCTTATATAAACGGACAACGGTACAAGACTACAAGGAGAGCGGGAAAGGGGATGTAGAGGAATGAAGATAGCAATTAAGGAGTGGATAAAGAGAGCGTGAATGGATGGAAGAAATTAAGCTTGCGGGGTTTGGGATGTGTGCGTGTGTAGGAAGCCGTGATTCGTGAACTTGTGTGAAGAACTTAATTGATTGAAGAAGACGGAGCTAGCTCTATGCAGATCACCTGTGGCAACTAAAACAATGTATTCTTCTGTGATATAAAGTCAATGACAATGAGTCAATGACAATGTATTCTCAAAAAAAGAGTTATGTATGGACTCGCTTTGCAGAGAGGTTTTGAGTGGCAGTTCGGATTCGATCCGGACTCGAGTGAAGTGAATGCACTCGGCGCCTATGACCTCGGTTCGTTTGAATTTACTCCCGCCACGCCGTTTAACTTCCTCGCGCGCGGTGTGGTTTCACGAATTTCGGTGATCTCGTGTTGTATAATATGATCCATTTAATTAAGGTACAGTGGTACCGGTGCACTAACGCAGGGGCGGAGAGAACGGGGGCGGAGGGGGGTGTGACCCCCCATTATTTTCGAATTTGTATACAGAAACGTTAATATGCAGTATATTTTATTCAGAGTTTTTATCTCACTCCCCCAATAAATTTTGTCCCTCAACGTTTTGACCCCTCTAATTTCAAATCCTGACTCTGCCCTTGTACTATCGTATACAGGTATACACTCCTATCACTGTAATTGGACCATACGAGTGAATCTAGCTGAAATGCGAGTGAAGCTAAAGCTAGTGAATATTTAGAGATCCACAAAGTTATATTGAGCTTCATTAAGAATGTATATGTATTATTTTTTTAGTGATATGAGTTGTTCAATCGAGTATTGTAGGATACCATATATCATATGTTTTCCGATGATTAATTAAGAATGTCTCAAAATAATTACTTATTAATATTTGTATATAAAAATATGTATGTCATTTTAAAAAATCCAAAAAGATATTTAAATATTCAAGAAATAAAAATTTATCCCATACGATTTTGGTATTAAATATTTTTTGAAGAATATAAGTTCAAATTTTACCTATCCTCATAAAGTATACTTTGTAGTTAATCCTCATCAAGAATGTTGATATGCTTTAAGTAATTAAGTATATGCTCTTAATCTTAAAAGTAAAGTATGTATAAAGTACTTTTGTAAGTGCACGTTTATAACCTAGCTAGAACTAGAAGTAGTAATTGTGTCTGACTTACGCTTCATAAATAATGATTAGAGGTGGTAAATTGGGCGGGCGGGTTGGATTAAGTCGGGTCAGTTTGACTTTCTAGAAGATCTCGAGTCGCATTAATTTTGATATCAACCTTTTTTTTGTTTGGGTCGGATCAGGTTAGGTCGGGTAAGAGTTTGACTTTCTGAAAATACTGGTCAGGTCAGGTTTGGATCGGATCGAGCGGGTTTTCCGTATTGGGTCGGGTTCTGCCACCTCTAATAACGATGCCCTAATTAATCTAACATTCTTTTCATACATTTCTTTTATCCGTCCAAGAAATAGTACCGTAGGCCGGCCGCCGGGAAATATATATATAAACCTTCAGTTACCACTTAGCACTTAGCACCACAACTACCCCATTAATAAGTTTGAAATAGAATGAAACATTTTCTTGTAGCGGCATAGCACAACCTTTTTGCTTTTTATGTAGACATGTAGTACTTTTTCTTCCACTTCTTCAATGAGCATGTTATACAGAGAAACTTTCCTGTAATCAATGGTGGAGACTGGATAGTGAATTATCTGTCGGGACGGCTTCTGATAATTTTGACCAATTTATTGGGATAGCTGCTATCAACTTTTCGAAAAAAAAATAATAATTTTGACTAATTTAACAAAAAAAAAATTAAAAAATTAGAAAAGTTATGTAAGAAGTAGGAAATAATCCGAATATCAATGCATTCTGCAAAATAAAAAAAAAAATACGATTATAGCAATTAAAGATCATTCCAACTTAATTACATTCAAGATTCAGCTCTTACGGTAGACATATTTTTGGTACCAAATGATGATCCTATCATTTTAGTTGCGTTTGAATCATTTTCTGAGATTTTTTTTATTTTTTATTTATTTATTTTATGATCTGATTCTACTTCTAGTAGAGTATACAATATCACTTGTACTTTGTACTGGTTCACAATGGTTATCTTGATAATTTTGGAAGAATAGTTATTTAAAAACTAAAAAATATTTTAAAAATCTTAAAAATGAAAAAGTTTATACATATATGTAAACCTTATATATTGTATATGTTTCAATTACATTTAATTTAAATGTTATTTAATAGTCCATCGAATAATCTATACAAAATTTTGATAATGTATCAAAAGATATCCAGATTTATTGTCTATCGAATAATCTATACAAAATTTTGATAATATATCAAAAGATATCCAAATTTATTGAATTTTGAGATTTAATATAATTCTATAAGTCAAATGATATATCTATATGCTTTTTTTTTGTTTTAAGATTTTTTTAATTTTTGAAAAGTCCATTGTCAACCCATCCCTCCTCATGATCAATATATCAATTATTTATCAGGATAACGTTATAATAATTGTAATAATACTAATATAATAATATTACATTAAAAAATGTTTAAATTACATCAGTGGTGATATCTGAGTGGTGGACCAGGTGACAATTAAAGAAGATCAAGAGGAATAGAGAATTTTCTAATTTCCAGTTATGAGAATCCAGCAAGCCCATGTTGGTAGCTGCTATCAATTTTTTGAAAAAAAAAACAGAGAGAATCCAGCAAGCCAACAACTGAGGACACAAATTAGAATTTTACTCCAATACTTCCACAAAAAAAAAAATTTTGTTTTCGATATAACGGTTATAAATCAATATTACTCATTATAAGATTCATCTATAACCGATAAAATTAATTGGGTGTGAACATAGAAGTAGCGTCCCACAAATTATGATCTCAATATATTAGCTAATTGTTATTAATCATGAGTACTTTTTTATTTTAATGTCTCATATTTTTTTTTTGTAATTATTATAGCTTTTGCATGTTTGAAGGAATTGATGGGTAGGGTAATGAAAGGGCAATGATTGTGGCACGGAGCTCTAATTGAGTGTATAATCATATATAATGGAAATTTTGTAGCGTTGCAAGATCAGAATAAAACTAAGTCAAAGGAATTATACAAAGAGAAACATCTTGCGTCCGTTGAATAACCGTTCATACGTCCATAAATGTGTATGGAATGTAACAGATACATGCTAAAATGTAA
Organism: Cyperus esculentus; assembly: GCA_030179965.1. NCBI lineage: Eukaryota > Viridiplantae > Streptophyta > Magnoliopsida > Poales > Cyperaceae > Cyperus > Cyperus esculentus. The sequence goes on along the minus strand of JASGLE010000025.1, from coordinate 904,972 downwards.
CAAATACATCCCAAAATTTAACCTATGAACGCTATAGACAGTTTTTCTATGGATGCTAGGTATTACTCTTATACAAATAGTATCATGAAGACGGCGTACCGAACTATCAATCTGCAATTATTATAAACTTAATTAACTAAAAAAAACAGTTAATTACTTCAAGAGAATTAGTAAAAGAATGATCTATATATTAAATTATTAATTACAAACTTGTTATTTGTTACAAGCTTTTTAAGATTTTGTTTCCAATTTATAATAATGAACTATATATTTTTTATGCAAATATTAATTATTTTAAAATTATTCTAATGGAGTACTTAAAATACTCGATAAAAAAAAGTATTCCATTAAATTTCTACAGACTTATAAAAGTTTATATTTGATGATTTCAACAAAACAAATTAATATAACAATAATGGCAATTTTTTTACAAGAAAATACGATGCTATCGACCACCAATTATGTTGGGAACTAAATTCTGATATCACATTCGCATGCCAGTAGGATTAGCGTGCTTGTCCTCTACTGCGCAATACGAGTTAACTGCGCAGTCCCAACCTTAAAATTTGTAGGAGGGTTTTTAAGATTTGGGTCGGCACAAATCGTGAAGCAATCCAATAAACCACATGTTGCGCAGTAAGATACTGCGCAGTAGGTGATATGAATCCGTAGGATTAACTATCACGAAGGATGGCAAATTTTAAGTTAAAAAAAGAAAAGAAAAATCTCGAATATATATTGTTTTTTCTTTATTGAATTATGTAGCACATGAAGTCCAAAAGATTCAAATGCCTTTCTTTTTGTCATAGTTTAATTTAGGATAATGTTGTCAAGTTCTATAAAAATATAAATAATAGGGGAGGCATCGGCCACAATGCATAATGTAACAATATTGACAATGTCTCTTTTCAAGAAATTAAAACAAATAAATAAACGACAATAAAAATGAAAAAATTTTAAACAAATATTGTGAAATTTGTAGATTGATTGTGTTTTAAATTTCAAGCGAATTGAGTCATATTTGATATTTCATCAAAACTTGTTTACATTTGAACGGTGAAAATTTACACAAAATTTTGATGAATTATCAAACAACTTTCAAATAGAATGAAATTTGAAGCACTATCAATCTGTAAGTTAAAGAATGCATCTTCAAATTTATTTTTTCTTTTTTAAGATTTTATTTGAAATTTGCACAAAATTTTAATGATGTATGATGTATCAAATGATTTTCAAATTAAATAAATTTGAGTACTTGATGCCATGCATTCATATATATATTTTACCAGACTTGCACTAGTATTTTGGCCAACAATTCCTAAGTATAATTGCATTTAAGTAGTAAGATGTCTAGATTCTAGTTACTTCTTTACTTTTGTCCAAATTTCAGGTTAATCGGGCTTTTGGAGCCAATTGGACGCGATTCGGAGCCATAGACAACAAGTCGAAACTGGAATGAACTTCCTGCGGTCCGCAGGACCCTCCTGCGGTCCGCAGGATCCCTCCCGCATCCAGCAGACAGAGGTTACAGCACGTTCGGCCTACCGCTCGGCGCTGAAAACTTCCTGTGGAGCAGAAAAACTGCCCATTTCCTTCTTCCTGCGGTTCGCAGGCCTGTGCCTGCGGTCCGCAGGGAGGTTACTGCACTACAGTTTTCTATTTTCTGGCGCTCTGCCTATATAAGGCGGTCATTGGGACGGTTCCAGACATCTTTTCACTCATCTTCTCACGCCCTTTCATTGCATATTCACAACCAGAGGCAGAGGAAAGAGGAGAGAAGGCCGTTCATCATTCTTCGAAGCGGATTTGAGAGAATTCTCGCGCGGGAGTGAAGATCGTGTCGACTCGAGTTCTTCTTCGGTTCTTTTGCATCATGATTTCTTTCAGTTCTTTGTTTTCTTTGTTTTCTTGTGTCATGAGTGAGTAGATCTATCTGTTCTTAGGGTTTGAATGATGATGATTGTGTCGACAGATTGACTGTATGTTTGGATTTATGTCGTTTTCATGATCACTTGAGATTTGCTTTTTAACGTGTTTGCATTCTGTTTGATTCGATTGATAAACCTGTAGGTTGTGGCCAGACCTAGTTGGTTAATGTAGTATCTTTTGACCAGATTTGATTGCTTGCACAGCCTTGGTTGATATTGTATCCGAAAGTACCCGTTAGGCGAAACTGCGGTTTGATTAACCTTAAACCGGACCATAGAACCATAGTGACATGATCGTAGTTTACATCGTATTCTACGGATTTTGATTCAGTTTAGAACTGTTATTAGGACCAACAGTGAGAACTGTTGTAATTGTACCAGAACTGAATTGATAGGAATCGACGACATCGGTCGAAACACAACCAGAACCAAAACTGTTCTCGGTTCTTCTTCTTGCGGTCCGCAGTTAGTTACCAGGAGTGTAAGACAGTAGTTGTGGATCGCCTTATGGTTACAGGGACACTTGTGATCCGCAGACAGTCCTATAACTGCTAAATAACCACCTCCTGCAGTCCGCAAGAGATATCTTGCGGAACGCAGGCAGTCAATCCGAGACCAATCTGATTCTGCCAACCCTGAGAACGCCTTTTAATTAATTGTCTTTCAGTTATTTACTTGTTTTAGTACTGTTTCCTTGTGTTTGTAACCAGCCTTGTTAAAACCCCCAACAATTGACCCTTTAATCCAAACTCTCTTAGAATTTAGAAGTAGGTTTAAGTAAAGTCTGGTGTTAATCCCGTCCCTGAGGATTCGACCCTCAAGTACTACACGAGATCGTACGCTTGCGATCGAGTGCATACTTTAGGTTTAAAAGCCTATACCCGTTCGCGCGGTCAGTACTATCAATCCATAAGATAAAAATATGCATAGTGATTTGTAAACACTGATCCTCCCAATTCATGTAGTTTTCATTATGTTGTCTTCCATCCTTTGTTGTTGTATGAAGATTCGCTTCTGACCACCAATCGACTCATCAACCTAAGTTTTTCTTCAAACGATAAAATAAAAATAAAACCCATCCGTGTGATCATACTCACCATAGAACTTGAGTGTCAGTTGAGAAGTAGTTGGATATACAAATTGAAATTTTTTACATCATATTGAAACTGTTGGATGCATTTCACATGTGCATGACTGCATGCTGATCCGGACAAAGAAAATATGTGCTTTATATATTATATATAAGGAGCCTTTCATGCTACTGGTAAAGAGTCCACATTTGCTCTGAGCGGAAATTGTTATTTCTTATAATAAATTTTTAAGATAATATGTAATAGATCTTAAATTGAGATAATCGATGTGGGCCTTAAGTTTTAATGTGTTGAGACATTAAAGTACGTCAACGGTGATGATCAATGTAAGTAAATAATCAACGGCTGAGATTTATTCCTTGGGGAAGATAAAACTTTCATGTCAAAAAATTCAATCTCTTTTTATCAGGAGTAAGGATATATATTGTGTATGAAAAATAAATAATTATGCTCAGAGAAAATTTTAATTCAACAGTTTGTATTCTCATCTCATGATTAATATTATGAATTTATGACGATGAACTCTCTTCCTTGGTGACAAAAGTCACAAAACAAACCTGTTTGAATTTGATACTTTTCAACCTTTTTTCCCCAAATCAATTGAAACCGGCCATGTAATATTCTAGTTGTGGAATAATCTATCTAGCATATATATCCGTTCAAACTTCAAACATTGAACCAACCATTGAAGAAGAACTTCAAAATTCCACAAAATAAATTCTCTTGTTGGGCAAAAATAAATTCTTCAAGTTCACACTAATTCAGTCAAGCTACAAGTCATGTCATGTGCCAACACTATAACATAACAACACATACTTTTCCTCTTGACCGTTCATTGCAAGAACAGGGAATTTGGAGGAACATTCAAAAAGCAGAGGCCACATTTTGTGTCTGGTTTTGTTCCAAATTGAGACCAATCTTTAACTAAACCTCACACAAACAGACAGCACTCCCAAATTAATCCCCTCTCTTGGTCTAGGGTTTAGTCTACAAATCTTCAAAAGCGCATAGATTCACGGAGGGACAAGAAATAGAGAAACTTGCTCTTGCTTTTTCTTTTTTTTTTTTTTGTTCCAATTTTTTTTTTTCAATTCAGCAGGAAAAATACAACCACATCTTGAACTTTATTTTGTTTGTTTGTTTTGTACTTGATCAATTTTTAAAATTTTTTTTTAACATAGGTGTAGAGATAGATATCATTATACATTATTTAATAGATAATTATGAGAAATGCTAAATGGATCTTTAGCCGTCCGGTGGGGCAGCTTTAGAGATCAGACTAAAACAAGAAAACAAACGCATTTTAATTAAAGCAACTAAAACAAGAAAAATATATTAAAGCTTAAAGTATATAAAAAAAATACAAATATAGAATAAATTAAAAAATTCCATTATGAATTAGAAGTTTAGAAGAAACACAAATCCAAGCATGTCACATAGAATAGAAGTAGAACAATTTCAAACATTAACAGAACAATTGGCTCATCTATTTTTTTTTTTTTTTAATTTGTATTTGTAATGTACACATTCAACTTCCATGGCACATTTAATTCATATATAGGTCATATTTTTTTTTTATTAAAAAAGATATTTTTTTAATTAAATTGTATATTTGCTTTTTAATTAGATAAAATATCGATTAAATTGGTGTCATTTTTGGATAAAAAATTCAAAGCTTTTAATGCATGTGCTCTAAATGGTTTTACGTTGGTTGACCAATCAATTTTCAATTTTCAAAATGATTCAGATTTTTTCTTAAAAAAAAAATGATTTACACATGTCTATATATATTTATAAATGAGGGAGATAAATTCACAAGTCTAAAATCAAGTGAGAATGCATTGTAATCAATTGACAAAAAAACATTGCATTGTAATTTGACAAATATATTTCGCCTGATACATTTAAGAAAATAAAAGTTGGACAAAATTATTTATTCTGGGAAGGAGGTCCACTGAAGCAGATTATAAAACTAAAGTATCTTTTGCAGATGAAAAATTTTTTTTCACTAATTAACTAATAAATTAATGGATTATTATCGAAGGCCAGTTAGAGAATAAATTAAAGGAAAATAGATGCATAGATACCAAAAACAATACCAAAATTGATACCGACTGTGTTAATATTCATGTTATCCGTATTAATATGAATACTAATCTCATATTAACTTATTTAGTATTCAAACTATTCATATTACACATATAATCCACTAAATAAAATAAATAAGCAGCATATTAAAACCATTAAAATTTGAATAGTTTCTCAATTAATATAAGCACTAATCCAGTCGGTATCAATTTTGGTTCAAATTTGGTATCCCTACAACATTTTCCTAAATTGAAGCTAGTAGAGGCAGGTGAAAACTATGACATACCTCCATTTGACTTGGCCTTATAAGTTATAACCAACTATAATCTCCACATCACTCTTCATACTTCATACTTCATAGTTCATACTTCATGCCTCTCTCTTCCCTCTCCACAAATCCTACTAATTAAATTGAGTTTGTGTTTCAATCCTCTTCATCAATTTTTTTATAATGAGAGCAAAGAACAGGAAAGAGGCTTTTGGCCTCCTTTTGCTCCATGTTCTGTTGATATTCAGCTTTGCTCAAGGGAGAATGCTACTGAGCACAAGAGAGGAGGCTAAGGTGCAATACTTCGAAGGCGGTCTGGTTCTTCGGCTGTCTCCTCCTAGCTCTAGGAAGACGTCTAGTACGCATCGGTCGAGTGAGCCCGAGAGGATCCTACGGTCGGTTCCAAGTCCTGGAGTTGGGCATTGATCGATCGATGTTTCCAATTTCGAAGGTTCTTATATCAAGATCAATTTTTGTGTATTTTGTTCTTAATTTGTAGTTAGTATTAATTAGTAGTTCACCCCAGAACAGAGAGAGTCTACAAAAGTAGACAAAAAGAATGAAATATATGCAATTAGTTGTGCATATTTCAGCTGAGTATTTTTTTTTTTTTTTTTTGAGATATATAAAGAGGAGGGTCAAGCCAGTCAAATTTAAATGTCTATAAAAGACCCTCTATTCGGGTTTCGAACCCGCGATCTCCCAAACGAAGAGTGTTGCCCTTAGCCACTAAACCAAAGGCTGGTTCTTTATTCAGCTGAGTATTGTCATGTTAGAATTTTTCTGTTCATGGTAGAATTTTTGTGTTACACTGTAAAATTTTTCTCTACCAGCAGAACAATGTAGATCTTAATATAATTCATAAATGATAAATCTGTGTACACCTTCAAAACTTAGAGAGCCAATGGATGGAACAGGTTACAGGTACTTACATATGTCATGGTTTAGTTCAAATTGCATGAGAAAGAAATTGAACCACTCCAATGTTTATATATATTATCAAATTGGACACATGATGGCTCCATTTTAAATTTTAAATTCATCTGTTTTTGTGATCATGTCATCTACATGTGTTGATTTTTTTTTTTTTTTTTTTTTTTGGGAGAAAGAGTTGCAGTGGTCCACTTGGAATCTAGGAAAATACTTGTAGTGCTCATCCCCTAACTTACTGCATTGTGCAGTTTACAATGTCAGACATTGGATCATCTCGAGATCCTTGCTTGCACGGATCTCGAGACGATCCAACGGCTGATGTTGTGAACTGCACAATGCAGTACAGCAGGGGATGTGAAATGCCATTGAAATTTCTTTGGCTGGATTACATAATCATTCATATAGTTTGTTGAGTATGTATGTCAGCTTGGCCTATTTTAAGTACAGCATTGTACCACAGAGATTATTAGAGTTCAATTAAAGTACAAAACAGAAGGATTTTTTTTTTTAAAAAAAAAATCCAAAAACAGAATGCATCATGAAGCAACCAATAAATTTTCCTCCCTGAACCTTTCTGTTTTTATTTATGAAGAATTGTTAACATATAGTATTCAAAATAAGATAAAAATGACAAGAAATTCATAGTAGTTAGCAGAAAATCACAGTTTATATAGTTTTCCTGTACTGTGAATCTATGAAAATGATCAAATAGTAACATTTTGTACAATGATCTAGAAGAGGACATGTAACACAAATTAAACAAAAATGAACAACCTATCTCATAAAAAAAAAGGAAAAAAAAAAAAAAAAACAAACAACCTAGTTATAATTCAAAATTTACAAAGAGGCAATTTATATATCAGGCTTGCCCTGCTGGTGTGAGATTCCCCAATTTTTCGATGATTCGATCCACACTGCTCTTGTTTGAGCATACATTCCCAATCTCCGGCATCGTCGCTTCGCTCTCCTCTGATTTCACCTCAACAGATGCAACAGGATTGTCAGTTAAGAACTGCGCCCAGAAAGTATCGTTTACGTGTACAGCGATTTGATCCCTGTGCAAGTTATTTTCCATGGTACCAGTTTCAGGCACTGAATTCACGTCGATTGCTTCGAACTTATTAGACCCACTATCACCTTCCTCTTGTACTTTTGTCGTAGGGATAATGGGACTTGGTTCATAACGGGATTCGTCGATTTCAGGAGCAGAATCCATCGGAAATCTGTCAGTATCAGCAGACTGTACCGGATTCTCAGTTAGCACAACTGAAGGAGTATAAGGCACAGTGTTATCATAGTAATACACATCTTCGCCGGATGCCTGACTGACATCTCTGAACAGGTTTTCTAGGTAACTCAACGACGATTCCATTTTATCGAAAGTAGTAATTGAGGACATAATCTGTGTCTGGTCATAGTTCGAACCGATTTTCGGAAGACGTCTTTTCTTGTCGAGGTGCTCGAAGTTTGTAAACATGCCAGGTTTCTGTATCGTCTTGCTGACAAACTGTAACAGGTTTCTCTGGCGCATTTCCATGGCTTGCAGACGGTTTTCCAAGTACTGCATTCGCTGATCCATGTTGTGTTGGGTCTCGGTGTGTCTGTGCAGATCGGCGATTAGCGAAATCTTTTCGCGTTTCAGCCTCTCAATCTCTTCCTCGAGCTCATTTCGCTCCTCGTCTGCGAGGTGGCCATTGTTGCTCGGCGAGTGGCTGTGCACGGGTTTTCTTCGATGGATCTTTTTCAAGAGGTGTTTTTGACCTCGAATGAAATCTTCATTGGCGAATTCCCATTGTTCGGGATCGACTTTCCTGAAACCCTGAAAGATGAAAAGAAAAAAATATTTAGGGAAGATGAACTTCTTTATAAGTTTATTCACTTTTTATTACTCTTTTTAAACTTCTATTTCATTGTTTAATGTTTATGAAATGTTGTAACTAATTAGTTGATTTGATGATTTTTCTTGTATAATTAACATTTTCTTTAAATGCCCAACAAGTTTCATGGCATATATCTTATCTTTTCTTTTGGGTAAATTAAAGCACAATTTTTTTTTTTTTTGATGAAATGCCCACTATAACTTTAAGGGTTATATCTAGTGTTCTCTATATTAGTGTCCACATGTCTACATAGTTACAAAATTTGAGTTAAAAGTTACAAATTTTGAGATAAGAATTACAAATTTTTTGTATCTGTAGACATGTGCATAGTTAAAATAGTTAAAATGAGGACACTTGAAAAATAAAAGATAAATAAACAGATGCAAAGGCTGGATGAAGTGGGTTAGCTAATTGAAAGATTGTTCTTCCTTCTCTCGTAAATTTTGGCCCATAATGGTAATCAATCCAATTGAGCAATATAATGAGTAAAGTGAGATTGATATTATCTGCGTCTGATTTTTTTTTTTTTTTTAGAAAAGAAAAGGAAAGGAAAATAAAAACAAACCATAAACAAAGAAAATATAGACAAAATAACGGAAAAGATAGAGAAGTGGTTTAAAAGATGCTCAGCCCATGCAAATTTAATTTGAATAAATAAAAAAATCGATAGTTAAAAAAAGAAGACGTAAATTAAACTAGCATATGTTTTTAAAAGAGATTTATTGATTTAAGTTCAGAACACAACTTAAATATTTAATTTAAATTTATTGTTGGAATCAGGTATATTTTAACAGAACAACTGATCCTTGGGGAAGAAGTATATATAGGATGAGGAGGGATCAAATAACCATGTTTTTTGTGACCGATCGATGAGCGTGAAATTAAATCTTAAATAACTACATTTTAAATTATTAAATAACAAAACTAATTGATAGAATATGTTGTATATATCATATTTTATATGTATACAAAAATTTATATCATTTTGATTTTATTTACATGTGCATCAAGCGTTAACAAAAATCAACGGTTCAAGTTTTATGATTTTTCTCCTCTCTTGATGGCTATCGAAACAATGTTCAAAATTTATCATTTTTTATGTATATGTTATTGAGATAATATAGAATACATCTAACGGTTTATATTTTCCAATTTATGCAAAAATAAAAAAATAGTTACCATGGATACCAAAGCTCATGGTTATTGGATCCCTCCTCATATAGGATGAGTTATTCTGTTCACACACACACCAAAATGTCTTTGGAATAATTTATGCTATCCAGATTTCATATTGCCGGATTTTTAAAAATTATAATGTGCCAGCATCCAATGAAATAAGATGTCAACTGTCAACAAACTTCATTTAATTGTTAATATAAACTAGTCAACTGCTAATTTGATTATTCATATTAATTAGTATGATTTCTTTCTTGAACAATAAGCCACAAGAAGACAATTACCAATTTTATATTTAGAGACGTGATTGCTGTGCCTCTATTATTTTTTTTTCTTATTTGCACCCAGATAAATAGTTATATTTTCTTAAAAAAAATAGTTTTAAGATGTTTGATGTGCTTGTCACAATTGGATAAATGTTTATTGGAGACCGTAATGTATATGTTTAGTAGATAATGATATATGTTGATCGGAAAGATATAAATGTTCACTGAAAAATGATATCTATTCGTTAAAAATACAGTGGACCGGTAGATAGATAAAGGGGTGGTCACTGGCTATTACTCTTTTACTAAGTAGGATTTATATAAGCATCTTGAGTTTGCAAACAAGTCCAAATATAAAAATCCCAAAACATTATAATTAATTGTTTAAAAATGCCACAAAACCGTCTGGATATCACAAAATCTGCAATAAAAAAAAGTTGCCTAACTTTCTAAATTGCTGTTTCCTGTCTCTTTCACAGACTAGTCAGCTTGGAATAGAAAAAAAGAAAAACGGACAAAACAAAGTTAACCAAAAAGCTTCATTATCAATTCACATTTCACATGCTGAAATTTATAAAATCAGTTACTTTTTTTAACTTGGCATTTCAATGTTTTGTGTGCCCTTTTCAGTTTCCTCATCTTCTGGAACTAATTCTTATTTTATCCTCTTGGAACTATCCCCAAAAACTTGACTGTTATGCATTTATGTGGTCAGTAAGAAAGAAAACAGAAACTTGTCTATCAAACTTGTCTATCAGTAGGAGATTTTATTATTTTGTGTCATGAAGGATCGAACTCATAACCTCTTGGAAGTTATTCTAGTTAGCTATCACTTGAGCTACTAGACCATTTGCAGAATTATTCAAACTAGAGCTGTGAATCGGGGCTTCGCCCCCGAAACATAATATTACATAAATTAATAGATATTGAAATTAAATATACATTTTTCATGAATATATATTACTAAATAAATATTGAATTAAATATTATGTCTATACAATATATTTTTAACTACAACTTAATTCATATAAAAGAATACAATGAGTTGCAAATATTTTGAGTCTTAAATTGTTCTTTAGGTACATCATTTTCTTTAATGGAAAAAAAATTAAATTGAACCATTTAATTAAGATAAAGAAGAGAGAGAAACAAAATCAATAGTTGAGAGTAATGATGATATGACATAGCTAGAAAACTTGAAATCTCAAAGAAAGAGTATGAATACAACATACAAATATCATAAATCATTAACTCAGATTAAAATTTCCAAAATTAATTACCAAATTGTTCTTGATTTTCTTAGACTAAATGATTATGAAATCCATCCTGATTCGTCTCAATACAACAAATAGATAAAATTATGTGAAAAAAACACAGAAAAATGCAAAAAGAAAAAAGAAAAAAAAAAGTAATCAGGAATAACTTGACAGACTTACATAGGTATTCAGCTGGCGGATGAAGCTGGAGAAATTATTGTGCTTGAAGTATTTCGGTAGCAAATCCCTCGAGAACTCGGGCGGGTTCCAGACGACGAAGCTCGAGTTCGTGGGCCCCCACGACACAATGTCGTCGGTCGAGGGGTCCTCCAGCATCTCGTACGTCTTCGTCAAGAACGGCGGCGGCCCTCCCGACCCTCCCTGCGAGCTATCCATCGACTCCAACAACGAGTCTATTCAATCGCAAACAGCAGATCGAACACCGCGCGCGACTTCCCGATACGCCGCGTAGAACCGAAACTATTATACCTCAGCTGGAAGAAATTAAACGAAGAATTAACAAGAGATATATAAAACTACCTTTCTTTCTAACAAGTTACATACACCATTGTACCGTTTTTTATATATAGAACAAGAAATTGATCATGCTAATTAACATGGCGAATGTTCAAAAGCAGACTGGTCAAAACTACTCAGAATCAAAAGCATGTTGAATGAATGAAAATTAAAATTCCCGTGAATTTGAATTGGATTGAATGATCTACATACAGTTCTACACAACTCACCTTATATCCGTGTGTCACCTGATTGATATCTTCCTTTTTGAACGGAAGGGGTTTATGTTATGTTATGATCTGATTGAGTGTATGTATGTATGTATGTATGTATGGTGTGAGGATTAATTCTGTGCTCTGTAATCTGTGGAGGAATTGGAGATGACAAAGGCGGGCGGCGATGTTGTCGAAGGCGTAAGTCGTAACGACCGGGTGGCTCTTTATAGGTGGTTGCAACCCGTCTCCCCTGCTATTATTTCCCCTGGAATTGTCTGTTATTGTATGAAATTTAATTAGCTGAGGAAAGGGTTGCTTATTATTATTATTATTATTATTTTGATGGTTATTTTGTATATGTGTGGATTTGTGCATTGCTTTGAAGCTCAAACTTGTGTAATTTAATATGAGTTTGATTATTATATTAATGTTAGTATTTCGGACCGAAATGCTAACGACTCAAAATATATGTTATCGTATCCGAAATCATGATTTATGGTGCTCAATAAATTCTTTATATGAAAATATTGGGGAATACAAAAATTTTCCATTTTTAGATTTTTCTAAGTATTTGTTTTGAATTTTAGAAAATATCTCATAAATATTAATAAAATATTGATGTTTGTACATGCTATTTTCAAAAATGCAAAACAAATACTTAGAAAAATCTAAAAATGAAAAATTTTTGTATTCCTCAATATTTTCATATAAAGAATTTACTGAGCACCATAAATCGTGATTTCGGACACGATAACAATAATTTTGAGGCGTTAGCATTTCAGACCGAAATGCTAACGTTAGTATAATAGTCTAGCTCATTTAATATTATGTGTTTATGAAGTTTATTTTAATCTTATCATGATTATAAAAGATAATTGTTGTTCATTTATCTGCTTATTAAATGAAAATATTTCAAGGACTTTGAATTGATTTATACAGTAGATGCCATGCTTATTTTCCAGGAAAAGTCATGAATAGTCTGTGGAATCATGATGATAGTGAATTAAACAAAAATATATTGTCTCATGATATAATTGGTTCAATATGTTTTCTTATTTTCTTGGTTCAGAAGGAGATATAATTTATTAAAGAATAATAATGTGATAGTGAACTGATAAATAATAATAAACCCAATACATAAACCGTATAATTAAGAACTTTGCAAGTAAAAGCAAAACAAAAAAAATACTTATAAATATTTAGGAGTACGTGGCACTCGTTGCAACTCTTGAAAAAGTATATCCCAAATACAACAACAAATCATAAAAAAAAAATTGAAAAAAGATGAAATAATAAACAAAAACAAACAGAGAAAAGGCATACAGAGAATCTGATTTCTGAATCACCAGTCAATGGATGATGGTACCGGGAAGCAAGAAAATGCTGAAGTTTCTAGAAGGCCAGCAGTAAAATAATATAGATAAAAGTTCACTTCAGGGGCTCAGAAACGGATAAACGGCTACGATTGTTTTGTGTAGCGGGTTTAAAATCAAAGTTACTCAAACCCGCAACAGTAATTATCAGTTTATCACAAATTCACAACGTACTGTTTAATTTGTTTCCTCTTTCGCCGATGGTGTGATGAACTGCAAAAGAAATTTCGGTAAAATAAATAAATAAATAAAGCCTTTACTCTTCTTGCTTAATATAGTAAGTAACCTTTTTTTGGATTCGTTTATTTCTATTATTTTTGGCAAAAATTAAAGTAGAATGTGTTAATTATTCTATTTTCCATTGTTGAATTGATGATCAGATTGGTCCAATTTATTTATTTATTTATTTTTTTGAGATAAAGATGAGAGTCAAGCAACTCAAATTTAAATGTCTATAAAACCTCTATTTGGATTTTGACCCCGCGATCTTCCACACGGAGATCGTTACCTTTAGCCACTAAATGAAAGGCTGGTTCTTAAAGAGATCTATTTAAATTTTAGAAGATTTTTTCTTTAAGAAATCTATTTTGATCCAATGATCCACAATTAAAGTCCAACTCTAATTCTCCATGTAAAAAAGTGAGTACTCTAACTTTCCTCTTTGAGCCTACTTTAGGTTGATGGAGGTGATCCTTCGTTGGGTGACTTGGATACCTTATTCATTCCTCTTCATTTTCCATTTTCTTTTGTTATTTATAATAATTTTATTTTATAAAGCCTAGTCTATGAGTCCAGATCCACTGCCGTACTGCCGGATCTGCAGCGCAAATCCGCGGTGCGGTAGACCTCGGGATCTGGAATCAGTGCTTTTCACGGATCCCGAGGTCTACTGCACCGTCGGATCTGCGCTGCAGATCTGGCAGTGTGGCAGCAGATCCCGAGTTCTAATCTATACTCCATAGAGATGGGTAGATTTCCAAGCACCTCAACTATGCCATATCATCACTATTATTAACCATTTATTTTGTTTGAAACTTTTCATCTACTTTGATCTAATGGCTTGTATTTTTTTTTTCTTTCTCTATTAAATAAGATTAATGTGACATGCCTAAAACAAATTTTAACTCTTAAAATGGTCCAACATTTATATGTATTCTTATTTATAAATTTTATTATTATTATTATTATTATTATTATTATTATTATTATTATTATTATTATTATTATTATTATTATTATTTACTTACATAAAAATTTACAAATTTTTTTAGTTTTGTTTAATATAAATATTTAAAATTTTAGAAAATTCTTAATTATTATTTGATATCACATTTCGGGGCGAAGCCGGAGTTACTGCTCTAGTTTGTAAAATTTGTAAAAAGATCATTCTACGTGAAAAGACTATTCTAATTTGTAAAATTTGCAAAAAAATCTCAACATCCTGACAGAGATTGAAGAACATCCTGACATCTCTAAATGAAAAGCGCTATAAAAATTTTTGTGTATTTCGCTAATTGGTACATCCTTTTAGGGTCATATCTAGGGATGGCAATTTGGCCCTCGGCCCGGAGGGTGGACGGGCCGGGCCACGGTACGGGATAGGACAGGACCGGGTTTGGGGTTTGGCCCGCCTACCCGGCTCGGGGTATCATTTAACATGTAATATAATTAAGAAAACAAAATGAAATCACAAGTGTTGTTTTGGTCTAGTGGCAAAGGGGTATGGATCTCACTGAGATCTAGAGTTCAATTCCCACCATTGACAAATTAATTTTGCAATGTCGGACGGGCTGGCCCGTGGGCGGGCCGGGCCGCGGGCAAGACAGGCCAAGAATTCATGGCCCGCTAGTAAGAGCAAGGCAGGACGGGCCGGGCCATATGGGAGACGGGCCAGGACACAGGATAGGCATTTAGCCCGCCTACCCGGCCCATGGCCATCCCTAGTCATATCTAGTGTCCTCAAAATTAGTGTCCACATTGTTACAAAATTTTAAGTTAAGTGTTACACAATTTGAGATAAGAGTTATAAATTTTGTGTATGTGTGGATAGTTAAAATGGAATTCATGTCCTCTACTGCGCAGTACTCCGATCATTATTGGATCTGCTTTGAGATCCGTGCAACTCAATCTCAAAACCCTCCTATAATCCACATCGTTGATTCTCTACGCAGTAGAATGCTGCGCAGCAGAAGATAAGCGCGCGTTAAAATGAGGATGCTTGGAAATTTTCTTCTACTATAACATGATATGTTTATTAAAAAAAAAAAAAAGTTGGCTAGCCCCCTTAGAGTCGATGGGTGATTGTTAGTGCTCTAAAATAAATTATAAATCCATAAAATGTAAGAGGGCATTAATATTTTGAAGAGTTAATTTGAAGGAATCGTAAAATTTTTCATTATTCCATCAGTAATTATGGTTGTTTTTTTTTTGAGAAAAAAAATTATAATGCTCTTGTTTCATTGTTGAACGCTTGATTTATTAGAAAAGTAAAGAGAGGATAGAGCTTCAATACGTCATTGTATTTATCAGCATTATCAAATATTTTTTACTCGTTGCATTTCATAATTGTCCATAAAAATTCCAACATTTATTGAAAATTTTGCAGGGAAGAAAAGATGTTGGAAATGTCATTTTATCCCCTTACATTCCTACAAATTAAATCATATATTGTGGATGTTTCACAATGTCACTAATGGATTCTGCAGACGTTTTTTTTTTATATTTTGTTGAGTTTATCAATTACAAGTTCTCCATCAATAAATTGTGAATTTAACATTCATAAGTAGTTGAGAATATATATGATTTAATAGCATAATTAATTAAAAAATAGAAGCTTACAAGAACACGTTTCCATTTTTTTTCCTACAAAATACTCATTAGAGAGTTGACTGCTTAATTAGATTCGTTATTAATTCATGAGCTTGTCTCCTGCATTGCGTAAGCACTGTCGTCCAAATATATAACCTCCTTTAATTTGATTTGTTTTAGTTTTTTTGGAGTGAATCTTTTATTTCACATTAGATGCCAACTAATTAAGCATTTAAGCTTGCCTATATTTTGTCCCAGAGAAATTGTGTTAATTACCTCCAATGATTTATTGAATAAAAGTAAGATTTCAGGCGTACAAGCTCATTTTGCATATATTAATTAGGACTAGAATTTTGTCCAAAGCCATTTGGCCGGTCTCCGGCTGTCCAAAGCCATGACTAAACCGTTCGATTCAATTTATATGTTTATCAACTGTGATAACATGTAACCCCATCATTCTAAATATAATCAGCATGCTATTTTTAGCACCTACATAATTAAATCATGGTTAATTAATTACTAACAATTAGATCATACGGCTCTCAAAATCCTTTGAACTGTCCAAACGGCTTTGGACAATTACTAGCAATCAGCCATGTAGTATCTAATTGAGTTCATATGTATAATTTTTATTTTATTTTATTGTTTTCATAAAATATCCTAACCCCACAAAAAGGTCCAATCCAGTATAATTTTGTTATGCAGTAAAAAAAAGATTACAATACTCTTTTGTTCAAAGAAAATCAAATG
Organism: Cyperus esculentus; assembly: GCA_030179965.1. Lineage (NCBI taxonomy): Eukaryota > Viridiplantae > Streptophyta > Magnoliopsida > Poales > Cyperaceae > Cyperus > Cyperus esculentus. Next base: position 888,424 of record JASGLE010000025.1, on the reverse strand, counting down.
TTATCTCAAATGGAGAATCAACCTAGAAAAAGTTCAAGAAAGACTATATAAGTTGAGTGGGACATTCTCATCTATATCCAAAAAAAAAAAAAAATGCCAGCTCAAATTAGAAATGGATTACTAGGAAAAGTCTTGGCATTTTATTCTGAATAATTTACTAACAGCAGTTTTTAATTATGAAGCAGGGTAATTGAAAGTCTGAATATTATATATAGGCTAATTCTGCTGTGAATCGGATGAAATATAGGCCGTTTATTTTTCATAATCAGATGGTCAAGATATGTATTCTAGATACAATTAAAGAAACATGTTTGATAATAACCGCTCGATTCAAAATAAAAGGTTGCTTCACCAATCCATAACAGAACCACTCAAACTTAATTATCCAGTATCCAATTGAAATTAAATTAGTAGGCTCTGCCAAGAGCTTCATAAAATGCTTGCATCACTGCTTCTGTCATCAAATGCAGTAATCAAATAAAGAAATTAAAATAAATAAATAAACTGTGAACTTGATCTCACGTAAATAATGAATATAATATGTTTGCTCCATATTTAGGAGCAACTTAATTATCGACAAGAAATTCAATTGTCTGTCGTCCAAAAAATTATAAATTTATGAACAATCTACATCCATCCAAAGGAAAGTCAACAAATTATTTGACTTGAAATTCTCAATGTAAAGGTTCAAAAAAAAAAGAAATTCGTAATCTATAATAATACTACTAATCCGCGGCATCGTTGCTACAGTAATTGTCATATCACGTGGCAATTTTTTTTAAAAAAAAAAAACTAATCCGCGGCATCATTGCTACAGTATTGTCACATTACGTGGCAGCTTTTTTTTTTAAAAAAAAATTCCTAAATTTTTTTTTAAATTTTTTTATATTTTTTTGGTAGTAGTTAAAAAAAAGAAGAAAAAAACTCCTTCTCGGTTCTGTCTGATTTTGTGTCATGCTCATTTAAATTGGGTGGTCTTGATGTCTTGAGCGCGCATAATAGCTAGTTGGAAACTTATTCTTTAGGTATAATTTGCCAAGTGTGCTATATATCACAGTTACACGTGAAATGGAAAACTACTTAATTTGACGCACTATTTATCATCAGTCATCAGTCAATAACAATATATATCTGTATATATATTTCTAGAGAGCATCTTGTTGTTGAATTATAAATTTCTGGTTGAAAGTTCAGCCGTGTTAATTAATTTCCTTGCTCATCAGTCATCATCTTATCATATCATATCAATAGTGATTAGGAACCAACAAATCAAGGATAAACATTAAACAACTTTCTTTGTCATTTGTCAGCACTTGAATCCAAAAGGTTCTGAGCTTTGTAGTAATTGATTGTACGTGTTTGAAGATTTCAACTAGTGGATCCCTTCTAGAAAAAGATCCTAGTGAACCTTCTTAATTTTTTTTTTCTTTTGTTGGAGAATAAGGTTCTAGAAGGAAGACTCAAACAGGATATATAACCGAAAATTAATGCCATCTTGTCTTTACTGTCTACACTCGTTTGGATAAACTAGTAAAAAGCTCACGTCATACTTGGGCTGAAATAATAATTATTCTTTATAATAAACTTTTAAAATAATATGTAATGGACTTTAAATTAAGATAATTTATATGGGCTTTTAATTTAGTTGGGCCGAGAACGTCAACACTACGATCAATCTAAGTAAACAATCAACGGCTGAGATTTATTCATTAGAAAAAATAGAACTTTCATGTCAAAAAATCCAATATACTTTAATCCAATATACTTTTATTACGAGTAAGATAAGATTTTTGTTTGGAGAAGTAGACGATTGATTTGACCAACTAAATATCAAGAGGAGACTACGCGGTACCTTAGAATTAGGTTTGTGTGGTATAGATGTTTAGGTGAGTAAGGTGTAAATGTAATAGGTGTTATTCAAGTTAACAGCCGCTGTCAACCTTTAAAAAAATAAAAACTAAAGATCAAGAGATTTAACGAGGACGTAAAATAGTAATACATATAATATCTACATGAGGAAGTAGCAAAATATACATTTTTTTATATTTGGAGCTGGGTAATTAACTAACATATATTGGAACATTTAACAATGTTTGGATGACTATTATTTTGGCCTTTTAATTGACTTAAATAATTAAGTCAACCATAATTTATAATTAAGTTTAGTAAAAATAAAAAAAAAACATTTTTGGAGACGGTTGATTTCAAATATGAATGTTTATCTCACGAGTTATAAACTTATAATTGAATCCATTAAAAGACAACCAATAATTCAATATTCAATAGTCAATAACACTACTCTACGTACTAGATTCCCTATACATTTTCCCTTAGAGCAATAAAAAATTCTTACAAATATGTACAACCCTCTTTCATGTTAATATTATGAGGGATCTATTAACAATGGTTATTTTGATAATATTGATAATGAGGCTTTTTAAAAAATTATAAAATAAAAAAAATGAAAAAAGTTTTATGGATGCATTATCTAACTTATAAATTGATGATGTTTCAAATTTCAATCAATTTGAATATTGTTTTGATACATTATCAAAATTTTATACTCTTTTTAACGGTTGTAATTTAATGAGTCTTTAAAGAGCTATCAAATGTCACTTAAATTGAATATAATCGGAAACATCATCAATCTATAAATTAAATAATGCATCTATAAATTTTTTTCATTTTTAAGATTTTTTATGAATTTTTATAATTTTTTGGAAAGCCTCATTATCAATATTGTCAAAATAACCATTGTCAATGAATCCCTCCTCTAATATTACATATATATAAGCAGCTTCTATAATTTTCATCACTGGGACATCAAAGAGATGAAAAATACTGCAGATAATTAATAGTAAATTGACTAGCAGTGTCATTTAAGTACGTAAGATTTGCGATAAGAAATTAAACAAATAGATGTATTAACAGTGAATTATTGGAATACGCTTTTTAGATTTAGGATTAATTTTATTAGATTCCATTTACATGGGCTGTTAATTAACAATTACATAAATATACAGAGGTCTTAATTATTTTATTTATTTTTTTATTTATTTTTGTGGCTGGCAAAGTGGCAAATATACCTCTGAGACCACCATCTGGTCAGCTTTATTATTTCATTGTTTATTTTTCAGTTCTGATACCAGTCAAAATTGTGTCAACCAAGCAAAGTGATTATTTAGAATTGTTCAAAATATTGTACGAAATTCTGAACGGTATTAATTGGAAGGTCGAAATTTCTAAATTTATATATGTGCCAATAGGGTACCTTCAGCTGTTAAAACTTTAATTTATTTATTGGCATATCATTATATGTGTATATAATCCTTACTTCCTTATTCTTTTTATTGTCTTTACATACAAATTTAATTAGGCGCAGGATGTAAATGATGGATTACCCAGAACCTTAAAATTTTCTCAAAAAAAAGAAAAAAAGTAATTAATAATGGACATTAATGTGCAAAACATATTAATATTGTATTCCGGAGGCTCAGCCCATGGGCCTTAATTAATTCCAAGCCCAGTATTGCGGTACCCATAATCATATCAGAACCATTTAGAAAGGTTAAGGATGTTTTTTTTTTTTTTATTTTGAAATTTCCAACAAAAAATTTACAAGATTTGATCTGTGAGCTTCTCAGAGGAGATTTGGGAACGGAGGGGTGACCATATTTGTTATTCCTCAACCCAAGTCAACAATCTTGCTCAACCAATTCTTTTGGGGGAATACATTAAGTGTCCACATAATGGATGTCCATAAGTTATTTTTTGGAAATGTAGTTGTTACAAATGGAGTCTATTGAGTCCAATTTGTCAACCTATTTATTACATTTATGGACGTCTATTGTATTGACGATAAGTAGTGCTCTTCTTTTGGAGGGGGACACGATGGAAGAGGAGGAAAACAAAGCACAAAATTTGTGTTGAGTTTCCATCAGTCTATCCCCGATTTGAGAGGTTACCGTTCATTCACAACCCCCCTCTTCCATTTTTCTACTCTCCAATTCTCTACCCCTTTCTAGAGCACAACCTTAGTGACTTGCCTTATAATGCATGGCATAAGATTTTATGTTTGTAATACTTTTGATCGGTCCACTTAGTACATCTTTACTATATATAAAAGCATATTGGAAAAAATGATATGAAATTACTATCTTCCTCAAATAAAAAACCTAGGATGTTGATTATATTTTTGGATAGATTAGATACGTTGATTTACATTAATGTCCGTTGACGTTAATGTCTCAGTCCATTAAAATTTAAGGCCCATATCAATTTTCTCAATATAAAACCCATTACATATTATCTTAAAAATTTATTATAAGAAATAACAACTTCAGCCTAAAGCAACGCATTGCCTGTATAATCAACACATTAATTGATTTCACGGTGGTTGCTTTTGCGTCTACCTGCTACAACTGATTGCACGTCTTGTTTTACCCGCGTGTTGATGGCATTGGCTGCTCTTGTTACTGGGCCAAGGGCCCATGGCCTTATTGCCGCTCAGTTTTGCCAAACTCTTGTGCAAAGTGTGGAAATTTGCCCTATGAGAGTCAAAATTGGGCCTGTTTATATTTTTGAATTTTTTAGTGCAACTGCAAAGTTTCGTGGGTGGGTGGATATCGAAGTCTCAACCTTGAGATAAACAATAGCTCTAAAACTTCTCCTTTAGTCAACTGAGTTACGAGTTACGACCCGTTTCCAACATTCTAACCAATTGAGTTACCACCCGTTTCAGCTGTTTGTCATTTCGGAATCAACTGTTTTGAAGTCAAGTTACGTGGTCAAGAAGTTCAAGTAGAAGAAGAAAAATAAGTAAACAAACAAACAATTAATTATTTTTTTTGTAGTAGTAACAAACAATTAATTATTGCTTCATTGCTTCACTCAGTCTGCTCGTCAGATGCAATGTTTCCATTGACGCGGCACCCCCAGTTCCAATTTCCAAATCCAACTACCCCAAATCAAATCAAATCACACCAAATCAATCCTTTTCCAGTTTCCCTCGTGCAGTGGCATTCTCGTAATTCCCTTCCCTTCCCTTCCCTACCCTTCTCGCTCCCAGCAAATATATATCATATCATTTTATTCATTCATATATTAATATTCCCCCCTTATATAGTTAGTTATATTCCTCCTCTCTTCACTCCCTCTTTCTATTTCTCACACACAAAGACACAACTTATAGATGGCGACGGGGACGAGGATGCCGACATGGCGGGAGAGGGAGAACAACAAGCGACGGGAGCGGCGCCGGCGGGCAATTGCAGCGAAGATCTACGCGGGGCTCAGGGCGTACGGCAACTACAAGCTGCCCAAGCACTGCGACAACAACGAGGTCCTCAAGGCCCTCTGCAACGAGGCCGGCTGGGTCGTCGAGGACGACGGCACCACCTACCGCACGGTAATTGAGCATGCTAGATTCTCGTTCTTTCTTTCTGGTAAATTGCAAAATTCACATCCATTGTGTTACCAGCCGAGTTTGCATCTAGTTCTTTCCCCCAAATTTGATTGATTTTCACGCTAATATTTTTTAAAAAAATTAAATTGAAGCAGCTGCCAAGAATTTCGTAGAAATTGATTTCTGGCATTTGTTACAAAAGAAAAAAAAAGAAAGAAAAAAAGGAGGGGGTAAAGTAAACTATTAATACTTTTTAATTGTGTTAAAAAAGGTGAGATTAAAGTTAAGCCGAAGACGCACGTTATCAGGTCAGGTACAGTGCATAGAGTAGAAAGCACACAATTAATTAATTAATTCCCATTAAAGTAACGGGGGACGGTCAGTGCACGCTACAAATGTCCGCAATTAATATTCCAATAATAATAAACTAACGTTGAAACTACAAACCCCAACAAACCTCGATTAGTTTAACAAACTTAAACTAATATCACTAATAATAATCGTCCTCGTGCATCCATCCATCCATGCGTGACTGAGTACGTATCTGCTGTTATTCTTAGAGAATAACAGGACCTTATTATTATTGTTATCCTAGCCGTTAGATCGAAACGGACGGATACGATCGACCGACTTTCAATAACAGGTGGTCTGTTTTGAAAACTTCTCATCCGTAGATTTTGATCCAACGGTCCAAAATGGAAAAGCTGGGTCCTGTCCTGTTATTCTAAATAGGATGATTCCAACCATCCGTCCATCCCTGACTGAGTACGTATCTGCTGTTGTTCTTAGAGAATAACAGGACTCACTATTCTTATCCTAGCCGTTAGATCAAAACGGACGGATACAATGACCGACTTTAAATAACAGGTGGTCTGTTTTGAAAACTTCTCATCCGTAGATTTTGATCCAACGGTCCAAAATAGAAAAGCAGGGTCCTGTCCTGTTATTCGAAGTAGAATAACAGCAGACGTGATTTCATCCGTGACTAGTGAGTGGTCTGCGCTCGTGCGCACTTGAATGATTCCGTGCGCGTGCGTGCTGCGACTTGTAAGGAAGGGCAGATTGGTCATTTGGGTAGGAACAGGGACCGCAGCCCACGCGGCGCTGTCTGGGGATCGGGAGTCAGAGCGCCGTGGGCTGCACGCCTGCACTGCAGTTGTAATTTCTTCTGACGAAAGTGGCCCTGGTTCACTGTCACGAGTCAAGAATCAGGCGAGTCGGAGTGCTCATCCTCTGTAGCGCTGCATTGTGTAGCGCGGGATATGAACCGTTGGATCATCTCGATTTCGAGCCCGCACAGATCTCAAGATGATCTAACGGTTCACATCCTGCGTTACACAATGCAGCGCTACAGAGGATATGGGAAAGGCGAGTCGTGGGTGGTGCTCTGCGTAATATTGATGGATGGAATTGGTGTATGTTTGGAGGTGTAGATGTGAAGCAGGAGGATTGACTACCGATTGAGGAAGGGGGCATCTGGACTTTGGAGTTTTACGGTTGCTGTGATCCTGGTGTAGAGTGATTATGCGGTAATTCGGTTGTTTCAGTCTCTCGGACAATGGTAAAAGTCAAAAACTGCTGCAGTGTATAATACAACTAGTCAAGGTGTTGAAAATCCGGAATTGAACTATTGCGTCCAAAGATCAAAAACTATTGCGTACAAATATAATAAAAAAAAATTTTGATACTGCATTAAAGAATACTAGAATAATGACATCTTAATACTGGATAAATGAAGCACATGCATTCTGACCACATTAAAGTGCGTCTATCATCAGTCACCACTAACCAGAGAATAAATTGAGGTTGCAACTTGCAAGGAGTGTTAGCAATTTTTTATTACCGTGCGATTAGCTTTTACTTTTTTTAATTGCTTGTATATCTTATCAATTGAATTCAGTAGTTAAACAAACTAGTAAAAAGTTCATGCTTTCTTTGAGCTGAAATTGTTATTTCTTATAATAAATTTTTAAGATAATATGTAATGGGTCTTAAATTAAATTTTTAAGATAATATGTGATGGGTTTTAAATTGAGAAAATTGATATGAGTTTTAAGTTTTAATGGATTGAGACACTAAAACACATCAACGATGGTGATTAATCTAAGTAAATAATCAACGGCTGAGATTTATTTCTTGAGGAAGATAGAACTTTCATGTAAAAAATCAAATCTCCATTTATTAGGAGTAAGGATAAGGATAAAAGTACCAGCAAGGTTCTGTTCATTATTTTGACTTTTGAGAAAAAAATTCACTAGTGAGAATACACATAAAAAATATATCTCAACAAATTCGCTCTTTCTTTGCAGGGATCAAAGCCGGTACATGACCGAACCGATGTGCACATGTCCTCGCTCTCACCGAGCACATGTTCTTCTCCGTACCAGCGGAGTCCGCTCTCTTCATACAGCCCCAGCCCGGTTGCGTCTGCCTACGTGACCGAGCCGGGCACACCGACCCACAAAAATTTAACCCAAAACCCCCTCATTCCATGGCTTCAGAACCTTAACACATCCAAATTCAATTCGATCAGTGCACCGGTGACCCCTCCATTAAGCTCCCCAGCACCCGGCTCACCTCGAGCCCGACCCAACTTGCTGATGTGCCTCAATCTCCCTTCAGAGCCCGTTTCGCCAACATTCAGTCTGGTTTCCATGAACCCATTTGGCGAAACGGGGTGTAATTCGAGAATGTGGACTCCAGGGCAGAGCGGAACATGCTCTCCGGTTAAATACTCGGATGAGTTCGCATTCGGCATCGCAGGACCTTGTGACATGAATGCGGAGAGTAATGCGCTGGTTAAACCGTGGGAAGGGGAGATGATACATGAGGAGTGTACCGTGTCGGATGAGCTCGAGCTCACACTCGGTAGCTCAAAGAGTATGTCTGGATAGTTTTAGATCAGTTGAATGAATACATCTTTTTTTTTCTTGTTTAATTGGGAATTCCTTGTTCATTAACATAGTCTTTGTGGAGCAAGTCATTCCATGTAAGTTGTAACTGTTATATGAAGCATCCAATTTGATTTCAACATTTTGTTGATGTTAAATTATGGTATCCTGATGAAAAATTGTTTTATATAGAATCCGGGAAGAATTAATTGGAGTTATTTCAGTGTTACTCTTGTTAAAATTTTTGTAATTTTACTTGAGAAAGACATTTTTATGGGAACATTGAAGTCCTAAAAAACTAAAAAATTACATTTTCATCTATAATGGACCTCATTTACTGAAATGGACAAAACTTATCAGCTAAGAGCATCTCCAAGAGCATCCTTAAACTATTTCTAAAACCAATTATTGGAAATTAAGGACAAAAATCAGGCTCCAACAGAAGCCCCAAACCCTTCCCAATTTTTGCGCTATCCTCAAATCGAAGCAAATATTAGCTATTTTTAGGTACTCCCTCCGCACTCCCAATAATCCTCCCCTTCCCTCTCCGCCGTTTGATTGGGCAGGCCCAGTGACATGGCCTATTTTAAATTTATTGGGATCTATCTTTAGAGAAACTTTTGGAGTTTAGGTATAATTTGGATTCCAAAACTTTGGAGCAGCTCTCAATATGATCATATTGGGAATAAATTATTAGGGATCTCTTGGATATGCTCTAAGAATAACCCAAAATTTGAGGCCTATTATTAAAGGCCCATTTATCTATTATCACCCGTTTTTATCCAAAAATCCAAACTTCAAACTTCAAACAGTGAAAGAAATAAAGCCCAAAATAAAAAAGAACCGCAAGTGAAGTCCGTAGCTATCGGCTAATTCCAGTCAACCACAAAAATGAAATCCTCCACAATGGATAGGCCTCACCTCAATTCATATCCTCTATACTGCGCAGTAAACTACTTCGCAGTACTCCAACCATTGGATCTGCATTGAGCTTCGTGAAACTCAATCTCAAAAACCCCCCAATAATCCACATCGTTCATTCGCTGCGCAGTACTATACTGCGCAGCCAGAGGATAAGCACTCGCTTCACCTTCACTCGTAGTCATCCTCCCCCTTTCCCTCTCACAACAGTAACAATTCATTTCCCAATTTTCTTCTCCCGATAAGCTCCAACAACAAATAATTCCCCCAAAACAAAACAAAAAAAAGGGGAGGCAGTCCGTATCTGCTGTTATCCTCAAAGAAAAACAGAACCCTGTTATTCTAATCTGGACCGTTGGATCGAGACGGACGCATCTGATCGGTCCACGTTAGACATTCGGAGTCTTTTTTTAAACAACGCGCTCCGTTGATTTTAATCCAACGGTCCAAATTAGAACAACAGGTTCCTGTTATTCTATTTGAAAAATGAATTGCAGAGTCGTCAAATAAACTTGCAACACATATTTTCTTCAGATTTTTTTTTTCCCCCTTTCTTTCTTTGTTTTTTTCCACTCTCGAAATTCTATCCTTTTTTTCTCCTTCTCTCCTTCTCCAAACCCTAACCCTAACCCTAGGATCGGTCCCGCATGGAGAGGTCGTTCGAGGCGTGGGAGGAGGTGCAGCGGCACGGCCAGGACCTGATGGATCGGGTGGCGCAGGGGGTCACCGGCTTCATCCAGGTGGATCGGGTGGCGCAGGGGGTGACCGGTTTCATCCAGGCGCAGATCGTCACACCGCCCGTGCCCTTCCAGTGGCCCCCCGCGCCCGCCGCCAAGGCCCCGTTCGTGCTCGACGAGATCGGCGGCCGGCTCGGGCAGGCCGGCACGGATATTGGCAACTACTTCAATGGCGTCGTGCAGCAGTTCTTCCGGCAACTCCCGCTCCCGCCCCCGTTCCGGGTCGAGGAGGAACAGTCCTTTGTTGAGCCTAGGTAGGTCACGGTGTCAGGGATGATTATGTGATAATGGGAAGGCAATTGGTTTAATTTCGAGAGGAAATTCAGAGAATTGGGTGAAATCTTGGTATGATCTGACAATTTAAAGATATTAAATTCTTATATTTCTGCTCTGCTTGGTTTGTGCCAGGCTGGTTTCTCATTCCTCTACCTCGCCATCAGCGGTGGAAAGGAGGTGGGATGTGTCCGATATCGGACTAGTTGTGGCACAAATAGGGGATCAAAAGGTTATCGAAACGGAGAAAGTGGCTGATTTGGCAATTGGGACAGTTGGTGAGGTAGCAGAGGATGATAGAGACGAAGACTTGGAAGGATTGGATTCTGAAGTCGGCTTCTCTGAGCAGCTCAAGAAGCCTCATGTAAGAAAAATTCAACGGCAGTAAATGTTGGTTTAGGTTTTTGTTACTTATTGATCCATAGAGATGTAGGATGAATTACTGATAGCATGATTATAACACAGGGCACAGTAAATATATCGGCGACATATGACAGTCGAAGCCGGGAAACAGAGACCTCCGTAATTGCAAGAGGGGACTTGTGGAGAGTAGAGGCCTCACGTGGTGGCAACGCTAGACCTGGCAGCGACAGCTCATCTCTTTTCCTTGTGCAGCTGGGGCCTGTCTTGTTTGTTCGTGACTCGACTCTTCTCTTACCGATCCATCTCTCAAAGCAACACCTCCTTTGGTACGGTTATGATCGCAAGGTACTGTTCTTTTCTTCAATCTATTGTGATATATTGTAATCTGTCAATAAATCATAACCAAACTAGTACGTCATGCTCATGCTACCGAGCTTTTTAACTGGTATAGTTAATTGTGGTACTGAAGCGATATTTGATGAATGATGATGACTGTGTTGTTTAATAATTTATTGTCCCTATCAGTTGCAAGATATGAGCAGTTAATAAATATAAGGAGGTCAATCAAAACTATGAAAACAATTATTAGTTGTAAATCAAGCGTGGTCAAACCAGTACCCAAACCTATGTAAGTTGTAGTTGGTTTCTGTGTTTTGTGCTTGTAGATTGAAGTAGTACTGTGAAGTTGATTAAGGTATTCATAGTATTATTCTAATGATTATTGGATTATTACAGAATGGTCTACATTCTCTTTGTCCAGCTGTGTGGTCAAAACATAGGAGATGGTTGCTTATGTCAATGGTTTGCCTAAATCCACTTGCCTGCGTGAGTTTTACATTTATCATATTTTATATTTTGTTGATGGCTATCAGCTATGTAAATTATTTTGCTTGTTATTTAAAAATTGAGAAATCCAAAATCCAAAACAATCAGATCCAAAATTATTGCACATCTGCCACCATCAATATAATTATGTATATATGTATTTTTTTTTTTTTTATTTCTTGATTGTGTTTTACATACTACATGAAAACAATTATCAATAAGTTAGATCTTCATTTTTGGTAAACTTATGAAATTAATTGCTTTTCTTTTCAGTCATTCATGGATCTGCAATTCCCCAATGGGCAGCTCACATATGTTGCTGGCGAAGGCTTGACAACTAATGCGTTTGTTCCAGTTTTGGGTGGTTTGCTTCAAGCCCAAGGGAAATATCCTGGTGAAACTAGAATCAGCTTTTCTTTTAGGGTTAGTGTCGTATAGCACTCATTAATTCTACCTCTCTCTTGTTAATATTTCTGACTTGTGACATGTGTCAAGTACAATTAGAATTATCACCATCACATGATAGAAGTGAACACATGTTTATCAAGCTTATTTAGTTTAAAATTCCTCCTATTCTAGCTTCATAGATATAACCCCTCATATATTTTTCCTTTCAAACAAGAAGAACATGAAGAAATTAGTTGGGTGAGAAAATAAGTAATTTGTCATGTTAAGTTACAGTTTTGTAAAAACTACCTTTTGTTATAAGGCTGTGCATTGTATATTGAGCTGCTGCTAGGCTTATATGAAGTTCCTATCTTTATTCTGCTATTGAACTAACTTTAAAGTACTTTTTTCCTCTGTATAGAATAAATTTGGTACCAGGGTAACACCGATGGTACGATTGCCTGATAAGTCCTTTTCCGTTGGAGTTGACCAACCCATGGCATGGAAAGAAACAGGTCTCGTAATTAAACCTAGCGTTCAACTAAGGTTTGTATACTGATCATAGTTCTGAACTGGTTGTAAAGTTAACCAGCTTATGTTTCACCATTACACAATTATAATATGATTCACATTTTTGGACAGCTTATGTCGCACCTTTGGAGGGAGCAATCCTGGTTGTCGTGCTGAGCTAGTACATTCGATGTACTCCTTGAAAGAGGATGTAAATGTGATATGTGGCTTTTCTTCCTCTATGCATCCTTCTGCGTTTGCTTCCTTAGCTGTAAGTCTGATTTATTATGTAAGAACAAATATTATCTTAAGGTATCAGGTGCTCCATTTTATACATCCTTCAAGTTCGAATGTTTCTATTCGGTCCCTTAGTTTCTTTAGACCAAGTTGAGTACTCTGAAAGAAAAGCCAAAAAGTGTAGGTCAATAATAGTTGTTTTCCACATTGTATCATTGTGACCTCAATGTTATCTTACAGTCAAAAATTTAGTTCTCAATAAATGCGTTGTGTACCCATTTGGAACTGATAAACGTGTTGAAAGTATGGTTATGAGTATTGTCATCATACTTCTAAGAACCCAGATAATGCTGATGCTAAGTCCCATATTTTCGTATTTTCAGATTGGGAGATCAAAATGGAACGGGCATGTGGGTAAATCAGGGGTTGTTGTCAGCCTTGAAACCCCTATTAACAATTTTACAAGTCCAGCACTATCTGTTCAGTTGAATGGTGGTTTTGAGTTTTGACAGCCAAACCGAGTCACCAGATGTATAGACCGTTGTATATATAGGAAAAGTCGCACTAATAATACTGTTGAAAAAGAATTAGCAGTGCGTGAATGATTATTTTTGACATGTAAATAGTGATGCAGTTCTTTTTCAACATGCCCTTGAGCATGAAATCATTATAGTGTATTTTTGGTACTGAGGAGGAGAGCAGTGGGCAAATATTTAATCAACTTTAAGAAAACCGATATTATAAAAAAGAAGAGCAGTCTTGTTAGCATGACAATCAGTGAAACAATGTAATTAATTTTGGTGTTGCTGGTATATCCGCAACTAACATTGTAATCGATCGTGTTGCTGGCATTTGTCGTGTATGTAATTCTCTCTTTAACAGAAGGATACGGTTGTGTTCTTTCCAACTTAAGATTAAATCCTTTGTGTAATGCTGTGTTTTAGTGGTCGGTATGATATGTTATCTTCTCGACTTTACCCAACAAATTCCCATGAAATGATCTTCTGTGGCAGCCAGAGAACTCGAGACTGGCAACCTACCCCAACTCCCAAATTTTTGCAAAGTGGAACTTATTAGTAAGAATTTATGAACAATTGTCCAAACTTCGAATGCATTAGTCATATGCGCATCATGCATAACAAGATTATAAATACTTTTGTAGAGTGCGGCTGTGTGTTTCCGCAAGTATTTCGGATCGAAACGCTTATGATCCAAATTTTAAAATCTGTTGTTCGAAATTTTAATCTAAATAGTTCATGATAATTTTGACATAATTAACTTGTAGAATACCAAAATTTTCCATTTTTAGAAAATTTTAGCTATTTTTAATGATTTTTTAAATATTGGCATACAAAATTGATTTACTTTTAATTATTTTAAGAGTCATATTTTAAAAAATCATTAAAAGTAGCTAAACTTTTTTAAAAATGCAATATTTTGGATTCTACAAGTTAATTATGTCAAGATTATCATGAGCAATTTGGATTAAAATTTTGGGACGGATTTTCAAATTGGGACCGTAAGCGTTTCAGTCCGAAATGCTTACGAAAGCACCATAGCCGGACTCTACTTATGTATGTAAAAAAAGGTATATATATTAATTTTGAATTGATTATATGCAATTCTTATAAATTAATTGTAATTTTTCTTACTCGAAATTATGCTCTCAAATTTTAACTAAAATGGTATTAATTTAAACTTTTTTAAAGTTGGTGGTCACTAGGAGCCAACAAAGCTTACTCTGAGCCAATCATTTGCCAATTAGGGTAGACGAATGTTCTTATGTTTATAAATGGAAACTTCAATTGGCCAATTAGATTAATCCAGAACTTGTTGACATTCTACCAAAGAAAATAAACTGTCAACTAATATAGTAACGAATATGAACATTCTTGAAGCAAAAACAATGAGGCGTGTAATTCTAGAACAATCTCCCGAGGTCAATGGTCAAAACTTATCTAATGACCAGATCCCCTGTAAATGAGCACAAGATATACACCGTGTGTTTGCATCTGACATTTAATTCAACTCTTAGTCTGTTAGTTATGTTTGCTTCGTCGAGGCTAGTAGAAAAGTTTAGGCTTAATTTTTGGTGTACCCATCAAAACTTGCTTAATTGTCAATATCCCTATCATATCACTCTAATATCCAATATACCCATTAAAATTTCACTCTCTTTCTATTATCCCCTTAAACTATTATTTAACTCATATAATATTTAATTGACAATCATACCCTTCCTCTAAAATGCAAGATGTCCCTTCCTTTTATGTCTGTAATGTAAACAATTCATCTTTATTGCACGCGACACATAGTATAGTTTCATGAATAAGCCTATTGCTCTATTCCACCTAATTGTATACAAAAGCACCCCAAACAGGAGGATTAGTGCATGTTGCGGTGCTACTGCTCAATATTCTGCCCAAGAAGCCAGTCGTTTTGTCCATCATTTAAACATCAATGAACAAATAAATTATCCTTGCAGCACGTCCATAACAACAGAACAGCACAGATTACACTAAAACTACAAGATCAAAATCATTTGCTCATGTGAGAACTATATGGCTATTAGATAGATATGAGCCAATAAGCTACCTTTTCTTTTGAATCTAACTAAATAAGATCCTCCTATGATTAATCACTGAAACATCCTCATGAAGTTGTTTGCATATGCCATTGGCTTCACATCCGGATGCGGCTGAAAATAGGTTTCACAATAATAACTTGTTTAAGTCTTGCAAATGGCCTAGTAGCTCAAGTGGTAGCTAACTAGGATGACTTCTAAAAAGTCATGGGTTCAATCCTCCATGCGCACAAATTAAAAAGTTTCAATAAAACTGATGGAGTATTCCACTTTCTTCAAAAAAAAAAAAAAAATGTTTAAGTCTTCTGTTGGTATATTCGAAACTTAATTGAGATTTTGCATTAAGGATTAAATTTGCAATAATTATCAAAGGCTTCATCAAAAGGATCGGTGGATTGGTACCAACAATGTAGACTCAGTGATACCTACTAGGATTATGGAAATTTGACACTATCATTCAACCATGTACAGTAAGGTAGGAGTTTGCTGCCAATACTGATGTTCATATTACTTCAAATTTAAAATAATATAATCTGCTGAAAGGTACACCAGCTATATATTTTAGATATGGTGCTGGTAATTTGTCAAAATAAATTGCCAGGTCAGTCCTCTGGTACTAGTTATTTTTTTGCAACACACTTGCAGTCAGTCAGGCTAATCACTAATGGCAAAGAGATCCGGGTCGTTAATAAACATACAAGATTTGCTTCATAAAACTATACTATGTGTTGCGTGCAATAAAGATGAATTGTTTACATTACAGACATAAAAGGAAGGGACATCTGCATTTTAGAGGAAGGGTATAATTGTCAATTAAATATCATATGAGTTAAATAATAGTTAAAGGGGATAATAGAAAGAAAGTTAAATTTTAATGGGTATATTGGATATTAGAGTGGTATGATGGGGATATTGACAATTAAGCAAGTTTTGATGGGTACACCAAAAATTCAGCCAAAAGTTATAGCTCGTAACACGCTCGTGTTCGATTCGGTCTGAGTTCAAATTCGATTTAGCTGGATTTATATTTTTTGTCATCTGGAGTTTGATTTAGCTCGACTCAACTTTTTCTTGATTTGATTCGTAATAACTCGATATAAGTAATTTGCATATATTTTAAATGATTTTGTAAAAATTGTTAGTGATAAACTAATAATATACCAATTTATTATTTAATTAACAAGATATTCTTATTTTATTGTCGAATTAATAAAATATAAAATTTGTTAATCGTAATTTATTATAAAATTAGAAAAATATAAGATAAACAATTTATATTATCAAAAAATGACAAAATAATATACTTATTTTAACTCTAATTATTGATGGTAATATGAAAATTATATAATAATTGAGCTCGTATGGAGCTCGGAGCTCGATTCGAGTCCAAGCTAGTTCGATTTGGTTTAGCTCAAAGCTCGGTTTAACTCCAACTTGATTCAGCTCCAGCTTGATTTTCTCTATATAACGCTACTAAATATTGTCTACAGCAGATCCCACAGAGTAATAATTTTCTATGTCCCAAGGTATTAATTATTCCATCCACCCCCCTGAAAAAACTATAAATATTATTTACCCCCAAAACAGATCCACACAAAAAAAGAAACAATATAAATTTTCTCATCCCTTACTCCTCTCCTCTCTCGTCATCTCTACACCAACAATGGCACCTGCAGCTGCCAGGATCTTGCTACCTCTATGCCTTATCCTGACAGTGCACACGGCAGTGGCGGCCAGGGAAACGGCACCATCGGCACCCAGGTGCAGCGAGATCGCAACCATCAGGGAATGCCGAACCAGATTTAAGACTTGCAGATGGTGTCGCAGCGAGGCGCTTGACGATATGTGCTTTGAGCTGGGCGAGGCGCTGAGGCTGCCTCGCCAAGTCTTCTCTTGCGATCCCAAAATCACTTAGATCCCCGATCTTCAATTTATTTCTTTTTTTTTTTTCTTTTTTCTTTTTTTCTTTTTTTTTTTGTTTTACCTCCCTTGTTAGTGGACTGTAAAAAGTAAAAAGTTTGGTATTTTTTTTTTTTTTTTTTTTGAGGTTAAGTTTGGTAGTTCTTTCTCTTTGTTTATTGGAGAGAATTTTGGCACCTAGTTAGTGTTATCGAATCACTGATGGATTTTTTGCTTTTTTAGAATTGAGTGGGGGACCAGAATTTTCTAGATGAGTTTTATTTTTGTTTTTTTTGGGAGTGGAACTTACTTTTTTATGACATGTTTGTATATGATCTTTACTCATCACCATTTGATTAGTTTTTTTTTTTTTTTTTTTTTTTCCAATCATTACAAGTATCTCGCAGGGAAACATTATAGATGTACATATTTTATAAAATGTAGAATAACAGTCGTTCATACATTATAGATGTACAAATATATCAATTTTGTAACTTTTATTTTTAAGTTTGTAATCTATGAACTCTAGAAAAATCAGTTATGTCATTATGTGGATTTTGTATATTTAAATAGTGAAAATATGCTTGTGTGGTACCACCACGTGGGTGATAAGGTATTGCAAACGAAACAATGTAGGACATCTATTGCATTTTATAATTACATCGACCTGTAAGATTATTATGCTACCTTAGTTTTAGTTCAAATCACATTAGTTTAGATGGCTAAAAATTATACCCATTATTTTCTTTAAATAAATTCTTTCAAGTTACAGCTTGAAATGATTTTTCTTTGCCACCAGATTAATTTTGACGAACTTATATAATTTATATATTGTATGACAGAATATATGTATAGGCTTGCAGCGTCAGAAGACCAAACTTCATCACAGTTAACACAAGTAGAAGAGCTTCTAAACAGAGCTCAAAGCCGTAGATAGAAAATGGATTACAAAGGGTTCATATCCATCCGATGGAGCTTCAAAAAATTCGGAAGCTTCCCATCCCATCTCAGGTAGCAAACATTACAGCCACCAAATTTTTCGTAGCCCGGTCACAAAGTAAAAAAAAAAAGAAACATAAAAAGACAACGCTAGTACAAGTAGCTATATGTACATCATGTCATGGCAATTAAATCCGAAGGGGATAGCTACTGATCAGGGTGTCGATAAATTAAAAATTATAAAAAAAATAAAGTAACATGATTTCACAAGACTCTCAGCTGGAGAAGGAAAGCAGCGCACAAGTCCATGAAGAGGAGCTGCGGCCCACTCAGCCTCTGCAAGTCTAGCAGGTATCTCTCATCTCTCGTCTTGTAAAGCTACATAATCAGGAACATGAGAACGGTCAGAATACAAGCATATGGTGATTTTTGTTGGCTCGGTACAAAGCAAGTACCATGCGGTGGCTTTGTATTATTGTCAATTGTTGGTGTTAAGATGTGTGAAATTGAGGATCAACTACAGCAATTCTAGCTTAATCTGAGGACAAATGAAGTCCAATTCAGTTCTTATGGCAGAATTAATAGGATAATCCAGAGCTTAATCAGGTTGAGGTTTGATTTGATCCATAATTAAAATAAAGGGAAGTGGCAACTAAGCACACCGACTAATATCTTGGTAAATGAAGAATCAAAATACCAATTACCAAGTAAAGAGTACAGACCATACTTATTTGTACATTGAATAAGTCATATCTGAGAAAAAAAAGAATGGCTCACCTGAATTTCAAATTTGACAACATTTTGCAAATTATCGCCACCACAATCATCATTTTCAATTATTCCAGTCTCCTCCACAAAACTATGATTCAAATTCAGCATGGTCTCATTCTCGCCGGGGATGTGCCGGGCCCATCTGCACTTCATATTGTAATGCCCTATCTTCTTCCAATATACATTCAATTCTTGTAGGGCTTTTAGCACCTCTGTCATGATTTCCCGAGGATGTGCTCGAGACTAGAGAAATTCAAAATATCAAACAAAAAAAGGATGCAATTTAGTCTTGTGATGATAAATCAATTAGATTTGTATTGGTAACAATTTAATCTTATGCAGAGGGACTAATACCTGATCAAGTACACAAAATATCAAGTTAAGAGGCCAAAGTATTCTGAGAAAGATGCATAACTTTTGTTTCATAGTTCATACAATAACCCTTCTATTTAAGCTACTAGATAAAGGGCAAAGTTCCAACATGCATACCTTTGTCGAGTGCAGTTAAAAATGAAAGAAAAACTAAAATTTTACAAGATGACAGACCTGGAGACCAAGTGCCCATTTTCTTTCAGAAGAAAAGTTGGTCCGCATGCCACCAGACCCTTGTGAATCCAGGAAAACGGAGGACCGCGTGGTAATTGTCGATGATGGGGCTTCATATGAACTCATTCGAGATAAAGCTGAAGCAGAATCCTAAGAAAAGTAGACAAATGTCAATCAAGTAGTACATATTGACACAATGTCAACCTTTGAGAGTCTCAACTATTAATAGAACCTCATGTTGTGTTTCAATCATACAAATAAATTTGTCTTCAATGCAAATATGCAATCATTAAATATATCAAATTTTCATTGGGCTAGAATCTCAGTTGAGACATTTTGCCCATTCACATAAAAACAAATAAAAGATATATTAAAACATGGGTGTTTTCCTGCTTAGCATAATTACCCTTGCTAAAGTTACAATGGGATAATTTCATTGCAAATCAAGAAAATTATGGGCTGTAATTATCAAATGTCATAACATCAATTGTTTAGTGAAAGAAAGAAACAGAAAAGTACCATGGCTTCTTGATACTCAGCACCAAGATATCCGCTAGTGGCACGGAGACGATTGTCTAGAAGCAAATAATACGCAACTGTTGCCTGCATATAATTTAAATAAAAGAACAAAGAAGTTAAGAGAGACATAAGTAAAAATAAAAAGCAACTCGTGAGAGAAAAATGAAGATAGACAGAATGACAGGGAACTTGCTAATAACATATACCTCATTTTGCATTCTGTTTTGTAGTGACTCAATCACCTGGTTTTTGTCATAACCCATCTTTACAACTTCTTGCAATGTATCTTCATCAATCTATATAATTTACAAGAAAACAAAAATGTCAAATGAATCATTCATAACAAGCCATTCAATATGTATAACACCAGTGAAGCCAAATATAATATGATCATTCCAATGATGTATAATTAGCCATATTTATATTGTAGAAAAGCATAAAACCCTGGAAGTCCCTTTTTTCGCACATCGATTCTATGTGCACCCTCTCGCACAGAGAGTGGCTACAACAGATTGTATAAACAAATAGGTAGCTTATATAATACATAAAACAAGGTTATGGTAGAAATTGTTAAATATCCACTTCACCTTCGATAAGATTCCCTAGTTCTTTTTAACAGAAATTTACACTCTGAGGTTCTTCTACCGTATTGAAAAGGTAATAAGATTACGATATGCCGTGGTGTCTACCAAAGATAACCCTTTTTTTAAACTTACCTTTTTGGCTTGTTGACTGGTGTCAGGAGGAGGCACAGCAAGGTAGCGGGGAAGGCGGGCCTGGAACCATGGATGATCTCTTATCTCACGTATTGTAATTCGTTTCATTGGGTCCACCACCAGCATCCGAGGTATCAAATCACGGGCCAGTCCTGACAGGTGGCTTGGTAGTGTGTATATCCCTCCCTGGAAAATATGAAAAGGAAAAGCTAACACATCAGGAAACATTTCTCTAAAGATATTACTTAGTAGTTGCACGGACATTAGCATTTATCAGTTTCCCGCAACAGTTTGATGTTAATTAATGAACACCAATTTTAATTGTTGTGCCATAATCAAACTCAGGTAACCTCATGTTTATTATTGATGTATCATATTGATCTTAAAGGCCAAAAAACAATGCTGTTAAGAAAGTGCATATTGTTGTTCCCTGGTATTGCTGCAAAAATTAATTATGTCTCAATCATAATCATTTCAGATCACTCTTTAGTTGCAATAGCCAATTATTACCGTCTTAAAAATAATTCAGGGAGTCAATAGATTCTAAGGTTCTCCAGAAAGTATAGTAGAAAATTCACATCAGAATATTTCAGCAGAAGTACATGTATATGAAATTATTTCTTCATTGGCAGACTTCCCATTTACCTTTATTTTCTTGAAAAGGTTGGGGATGTTTTCATCATCAAAGGGAAGAGTGCCACACAGAAGTGCATACAGGATGACACCACAGCTCCACACGTCCACCTCAGGCCCCGCGTATAGTTTACCCGAAATCACCTGTGCCAAGAAGTTTATGTAAATAACAAATGCTAGTAAAGTAGTTTCAAATACTTTCATTATTAATATCCCAACAGTTGATATTTTATTTTCCCTTTCAATTTATGTTCTGTAATTCAGATTAAGGGTTTTAACTCAGGCACTATCGAGGTAACAAAGTACCAATACCCACACTATCTCTAACTAAAAACGAGGTAAATATATTAAAAAAGACATACCTCAGGTGCAGCATAGTTAGGGCTGCCACAACTTGTCTTAAGAAAATGGCCATCACGCATTACATTACTTAGGCCAAAATCAGCTATTTTCACATTGCATTTCGAGTCTAACAACAGATTCTCAGGCTTCAAATCTCGGTGCACAACCATGTTTCTGTGGCAGTATTCCACACCAGATATTATCTGTTCCAATAAAATTTAGTTGTAAGAGTTTAATACAACTTTTTAATGCTCTCAGGAAAAAAGTTGAGATATTACAAGGGTTGAAAGATTGTCATAGTGAATAGCAATAAATGTTGTTGCCAACATGTGACATACATGCCCTAAAAAGGTAATTTTTGAACCAATAAGGATGAACTTTAACATAATCATGGAAGTTTCCGAGGACAAAGGTTTTCAAATTTTAGCGTACAAAGCGAGAATCCATGCCTGTTGGAAAAATCTGCGAGCCTCATCTTCTTGTAACCTACCCTTCTCTACAATATAGTCAAACAACTCTCCTGATTTAACATACTCCATCACCACATATATATCAGTCGGTGTATCTATAACCTCATACAAACGTATGATATGCGGGTGCATGAATAGCCTCAGAATCTTTATCTCTCTTTTCACTACAATGAGGAAACGTATGTCAAATTTAATTTATATTCATAAGAAACTTGTCTATTTACATGATGTCGACTCTGCAAATTCAGGGTAATGAATCGATCAACTACTTTATCTACATAGCAGATCTTAGTGTAATCAATCCAAATATTCTGGTTAAATGAATTACACACACCTATGTTTCATCACACTGCCAACGCTAAATTTGCATACATAAAATCCTACAATTAGTTTCATATAACAAAATAAAATACTTTAGGCATAACTTCATCAACTTTTGGATGTTAAGACTTTTGCATTGACAGATGCCTACAACTAACATAAAAGGTCAATACACTGAAACAACTATTGTTACTATACTTTTAGACCATAAAGCATATATAAAAGCAACAGTAAAGTAGAGAGATAAAAGGAATTTCATTATGATCGACCTTTTTCCTCCATCTCCATGCTCTTAATTTTACGACGGTTGAGCACCTTGATGGCCACCTTGTGCCCGGTCAGGATGTGCTCCGCGATCTTCACCTTACCGAAAGAGCCAATACCCAAGGTTTTACCAATCCGGTAGTTTCTCTGCAGTAACTCTGCACCGCTGCTACCTCCCTTGCCCGATCCATCCATCTTTCAATCCAAGAACTGGTTACAAAATTAAGTGCATACATTAATCTATGTCAGGATATATACAGTAAGACTCAGTAGTAAGTAGATGTTGCAACAACCTCAGTATAAAAGAAATCCAAATTATTCTAGCTAGTTGTCTGTTACATAAGCACTTTAATGAAATCAAGTACACTTGAATAAATTCCATTTAAAGCATCAGTGAGTGGCATAATAATGAGGGCAATTTTCCCAAATTATTACAATACAAAGATTTCATGAGCTGTAATCTCTCATAAAAATCAATGCAAACAAAGCTCGAATTGTAACAATTCGCTTCCGAAAAGGAATAATCTTAATTTCACCGACCTCAAAAACTTCCTATAAATCACGCAATCAGAACAACTCCGGACGGAGATTTAAAACCAGATCAGGATCTGTGCGGATCCGAATAATCAATAATAATCAACACTCTCCCCCTAATAACTCCAGACACCAACACTACACGGCCTAATTAGTAATTTACACTGTCGGAGCTAGCGCATGTAACAGATCTACTCACAGAACGACACGACACGGGATGCTAAAAACTAAAGAGGAAGCAGCAGATCAACAACAACAGCCGGAAATAAACAAACAGACAGTGATAACAAGTAATAGAGCAGCAGCAAGGAGAAGAGGAATCGGAAATGGACGAACCTGATGGGGAAAAAGGGGAAATGCGAAGGGAAGAGGAGAAGGGAATCTGACGAGAGGAAGAAAGGAAGGAAGGAGAGGAAAAAAGGGGAAGAACAAAAAAAGAGCGATAGTTATAGCGCAAAAGGGGATGGAGGAATCGGATGCGTTGATTTTCGTTAGGGAGATGCAACGGACGGTCCCGATGGGGCGTCCGGTCACCCGTGTGCACGGGATTCATATCCCCTGCTGTACTGCATTGTGCGGTTCACAGAGTCTGCCGTTGGATTGTCTCCAGATTCGTGTTAGTGTGGATCTCGAGACGATCTGACGGCTGTGCGCGAGCATGAAGATCATATTCAGTAATGCAATGTGCAGTGAAGCACGTAAACCGTTGGATTATCTCGAGATCCGTGCTTGCACGAACGTTAAGACAATCCAACGGTCCGCATGCTTCACTGCATATTGCCTTAATTAAGGCAGAGGGTTGGTTTTTCGGACGTGGAAAGTGGAAGGCGGGATCTGTGCAGGCCCCCGTGCGGCCGTGGGACCCGGATGGATGGATGGACGTCGCCATCGCAATCATCGTGGCCCGAGGGTGAGTGATTTGTACCTCGGTACATGATTGTCTACGGTTGAACCGGTCGCAGAGCATCTGGAGAACGGGTTGTTTGTTCGTTCGTTCCGGAGTCGTAGCTTTTTGAAAATGAAAAGTTGAGAACCAATTAGGTGCAGGTGATGCAGTACAGTACTGCTGCAGTTGCAGTCGTGTCTTTGTCTCGGAAGGAGACTCGGTGGGCCGACTGGTTCTCTGGGGGGTCTAAATCTGGTCCACCGTAGATGTACTGATAAACAGTAATAAACAGTGAACTTGAGTTTTCAGGGAGACTTCCGTTTTTAACTTTTTGTTGAGAGAGGAAATTCTTACTCCTAATAAGAATTGAGAGTCTACAGGACCTGTTCGGCAGACTCAAATTCTGTAGATTTTCGTAGGAATTGAGAGTATATAGGAAATAAATTCTATTCACTGTTCGGCAGACAATACTATCAATTCCTAATAGGAATTTATTCCTCTAAAATGTATTTTTAGAGGAAAATATTAATTAGGTTGGACTGAATTATTTTTTTCCTATCAATGATAGACTCTTTGTAGGTTTTCACCAAATACAATATGGAATCCTACTCTAGTAGAAAATTTTTTCTGCATGATCAGTGACTACCAAGCAGGCCCTATAATAAAAGGAGATTAGATTTTTTAATATGAAAGTTTTATCTTTCCCAAAGAAGAAATCTCAGCCGTTGATTGTTTACTTAGATTGATTACCACTGTTGATGTACATTAATGTCCTGGTCCATTAAAATTTAAGACCCATATTAGTTTCTTTACAAAAAATGAGCTTTCGGCACTTTATTATTAGATATAATAATTTTAGTTCAAATAAGGCGTGAGCTATTTACACATTCGGTAAAAGTGATGAATATTTTGTTTGAGTGATTACTGATTTGGCTTTACGGTTTGTCAAAAGAGTACTGCATGTTGTGATGTGGAGACAACTTGGCAACTCTGAATCGTGGAAGTCAGTTTTCTTCGGTTTTTCAGAGGACAACTGTATCTGTATGTATGGTATTTTATATTTGTTGGGACTTGGGATGGAGAGCAGAGACAAAATAAGAGAATGAAAGAATAAAATAATGTTTGTTTGATTATGCTTGTTTGAATATGTTTAAATTAATAGAGGTATAATATAAGGTCAATGAACGAAATCATATCACATGTTGTATTTTAAATGTATTGTCTGAAAAGATTATAATTAAATAGGATAAAGGAAATTTATGCTAGATTTTAATTTTGTTTGATTTTTCTTATATAACAACTATACAATGTAATATTATTTGAATGGAAGGAAAGTTGGAAAAAAATAATAATTTTCTTAATGAACATTGTTTAATTAGACATTCCTGTCTTAACTTACTTAAGTTACATTCCGTAAATATCCATATTCAAATGTAACCAAGTTGTTAATAAAGGCTTGAGCATCTTAAATGACAAGCTGACCATCTAACGGTTTAGTTTTATGATTAAACGGTTTCGTAATCTATAGATTTCAATCAATTTGAATTTCGTTTGACAGCTCATCAATTTTTCATGCATTTGCAACTTTTGTAATTTAACGAGTCTTTCATAAATTATCAAAAATTATTTATATTGAATTTACTTAAAATATATATTTTTATAAGATTTTTTAATTTAAAATTTATAAAGTTTTTCATTATCAAAATTGCTAACTGATCCCTCCCCTAAATAGAATCCGAAAGTTGCATCAAGTTACCTCAAGTTGTGTCGACTAAGGTGATTTATTCAGATTCGGATTATTATACGTGTTGATTTTATTCTAGTATGCTTTCAAGTATTAAACAACCGACACTCCACAATACATATCAAATTGAAATTTCATTGTCATATTAGGAACTTCAACACATAAATTAGGAGAAAATTGATTATTTGTGTTTAATTCAGTACTCCTTCAATCCCTATGTGCCAAATGACTTGCTTGGGATTTTTCTTTTCATTTTTTCATTTCCAGTATAAGGATGGTCCCTTTCACACTGAAAACTTGGAGGTTGGACAAAATTTGTGGAGATGGAATCGATATATGCCTGACACAGCAATGACTAGCCAATGAGTCAGCACTGTGCTGGAGCAAATAAAAAGGATAGATTTATTTCAGAGGATAAAATCTGGCAGGTACCTATCAAAAATTTGCTAATTTTGAATATTTCACTATTTTCCCATAAATTCTTTGAATTTGGGTATTGGAAAAATACCCAACAAAGCAACAGTACGCCACCCCTTTCTCATGCTTGATTACCTTCTTTTTCGTGCTTTGTGGAAAAACCCGGGAAATAATATAATTTGTATAACCTGTTCATCTATGATTAGTCAAACGGAAAAAAGAGTAAAACACTAAGATATTAAATCTTGCAAATTAGTCTAATCAGGCAATCTAAGGCGCAATTAGTCTGATTCTGAAGTCTGAACTCCATGTCCTTGTCTTGCAGCAACTTGAACCCAAGTAAATGCTTAAAGAAAAAGGAATTAAATATGATAGAGAACTTCATAAATAACATATAATCAGCCTGATCAAGATTTTTTGCAACTACTGACAAGCTGTAAACTCACTACACAAACTTATCAAGGAAAATTCTTAGAACTCTATGAGCTAAACACAAAAACCACTCACTTCAAGGCCACCGATCAAAATTTAGGACGGATTTTAATTCAACATGCAACACCAATAATTCTAAAAAGTTCTTACACAGAATTTCCTATAAATCTGCAAAGAATGATGAAGTTGTTGAGCTTCCCCTCCTACTTGACTTCTTCCTGGATCCTATTTAAAAAATAAGCAAAAAAAAAAAAGGATCAACAAAAAAGGGTGTATGCCTCAGAAACAAATGAAATTGCTATTAAATTTATATTTGTTAAAATCCTTAGTGATACATCCAGTTTCACACCAATAATAAACATCAGTACTCAGAGAGATAACCGAGATACAAATGAGTGAAACTATTTTAAAGATAACAATTGTCTATTTTCTTGTGATTTGTTTTTGTCCATGCCATACATTCAATATAATTATCACTTGGAATCCTTCCACATATTAGAAGTCACTATTTAATGTCAGCCCTCAGAAAAATGCAAACAGCATGCACAATCATTAGTATTAAAAGATATCCAACATGCCTCTCTCAGACATAAGAATATCCCTACATCCCCAAACTCAAATTTCCTCTATAATTTTGCTCAAATCACCATCTTTCATTTCGCATTTGCTCAAAAATAACAACCAAGGGCACTTGGATTTATTATTTTTTTTTTTTAGAAAAATGATGCAAGAAGGGGCCTTTAGTATATCTCTCAATTCCAAGACTCCAACTTTTTTTTTTCCTGATGGGACAACAGTTGAAATTGAACCATCATAAGGTAATCTGCTTACCGGATGATTTAGGAGGCATGATGTCATCAATATCCATCTCATCGTCGTCGTCGTCGTCGTCGTCACTGTCAGCTTGAGCTCCATTTTCTTCATGATTATTTTCTTGGGGTGTATTCAGTAGTTCCTCTAAATCCCATAACTGTAATTGCACACTACATGAGCAAGATGAAAGCAAAAGTCCTTTGCCACGTTTGCAGTTAAAACGAAAATCCTTTTAAGTTTGCCGCTAATAGGTGAGTTTTTTTGGGTTGTTTTGCAAATAACACAAAATTGGCATACCATAAAAGAATTACCAAATTCCCCTTTTTGACCGCAAAGGCTCTCCAAACTTCTTACTCAGAACTGAAAGATACATATATCTAAACCTATCTGGCAGGCATTTGTTCAGATTGAAGTAACTTCCCAAGTTGGAAACAAATTTTATGAATAGTTAAGGCAAAAGGCAAATTCTGACAAATTAGCCCAACAGTTCACTGTAAATTGCTAATGTCCTCAAGTGCGTCAAGTCAAATCACAATAACAAAATATGTTATTGCTTCTGACAGTACAGAATATTTTCATTTTGCATGCTTACATCCCAATGTATTTTGAGGTATAGTGGCAACAAGTAATCAACTTTTTAACAATCCAGTAAAAGACTAATCACCTTAAGCATTTGGTCATGAGAGATGCTTCCTAGGAATTGTCTATCACTTGAGAAAGCTGAAAAACCATAACCAATAAAAACCATAACCAATGAAACATGGTAAATTATCATATTAGCTCCAAAACTTAAGGAGTCGGGGGAATAAAAAAATATTTCCTTGGTACTTTGTAAAGTCATAATCTGTCTTTCTCTCATTTGCAAGGTGATGTATGAATTAGAATACATTGACATTATGTTGAAGAAGCAGAGCTATCCCTTAAAAACAAAAAAAATAATATAAGAAACACATGCAAGTTCCCAAGATATTGAACTTACCAAGGCGCTCGATAGGGAATTCTGAGTGCTCTGCAAGAGGTTGAATAATTTTATTTGGTAATATGCCTACCAACCTGTATAAGTTTCAAATGTCAGGTAAATAAACAATCACAACCTACCAATAAACAGGCAACAACCATAAAATAAGTAAACAATTTTTAATGAAACTAGAGAAAGAAACATAAAAGAAGAATTTGACCTGATCACACCATCATATGATCCAGATATTAATCTATCTTCATCTAGCTGAAAAACAATAAAGAAAATTAACAAATTTTTTATAAATAACAGGAAAACACAAAATTAGTTTGGAAAAGAAAGATTTAAAGTGAACTTTTATTCACCTTCAATAGAGTATCAACTGACATTGGATGGCCTAGGAACCGGTCACTGAATAAACAACAATGCTTATAAAATTAGCATGGATCAAATTTCAATTTTATTTTGCCATAGAGTCAGTATGCAGGAACAAAAAATGAAGATGCCGTACCTGCAATCTTTAAAAAAGCCCCAAGAATACAGTAGAAGAGCACCAGTCTGAGTTCCACAAATAACCTTCTTACCATTCTGACCAACAAATAATAAAATTATTAGAGAATACCTACAAACTGCTATTTCTCAAAGATCGCAAAATAAATAAAAATTAAGGAATAATAATATACAGTTACCTTCATCACAACCACAGAAAGAGGTTCGTCTTCTGAAAATTCAGACTGGGATTTGACCTAGCAACAAAGAAAGAAAAAGGGGGATTTTAATTCAATTCAGGACAAGAGAAACATCTTGGCAGTTTAGATGGAATGAGAAAGGCTTACTTTGTTCTTTTTCAAGCTACAAACTGATAAAGTTCCATCACCGCTGTAAATGGTACAACACAAGAGATTAGTTAGGTACAACATTTGACAGAGAAAAGATCCAAATAATACTGAAATAATCTGATATGTGACGTCAGATAATGTAAATAAAAAAAATTGCTGCATAACCTGTACAATGTGTTCACAAGTCTTTTCTTCACAATTTTCATTTTCCTTTTGTAAAAGTACCCACACATTATACTATTTTCACAGATAATTGTATGAAAAACATACAGCTCAGGGTTGTCTGAAGCAAATAAGATTGCCATGAACATGGCATGTTTTGATTGTTTTTCACTTTTTTAACAAGATAGGAGCTACTAAATACAGAAAATATCACCAGATTGATCTGATGATTTTCATTAGATATAAAATCTAACAACTGCTTAGTGATTATTCAATAGGAAAATAATTTTAAATAAATAATATCAATGGCAGAATGTGAAGCACCTGGTACCCAAAATTTCCATGGTTTCTGGCACATAGGTCATGTCAGAGACATAATCTTCATGGGCATTAAAGGAATTGCAACAAGACTTTTGTCGAGTATCCCAAACCTACAAGGCAGTGAAAAATTTTAAACTAGCAAAGAGAAAAAACATTGAACGATTAGAGTTATATACCCTTGTACATTATAACCATGAACTATATGCTTAAAGAGCACCAACAAATATCCAGAACACTTGATGGTCCAGATTCGTACCTTAATGCATCCTTCATCATCACCAGATGCGACTGTTGTCTCCGTCAAATTAACAAGTCGATTTATAGCTTCCCTGAAATAAATAAAGGTATAAATTGCTGCTTTGAGAAACATACTAGAGGCTGTGAAGTAATTAAAGTTTAGAGAGGAAACCATGAAAGTTTCAATCTTTCATAAGGCAGACCAGAAATTCCTCCAAATAGATGCATACTATGTTTTTCTTTTTTGCTCTATGCATGCATGATTTTTTTTTATTTGTTTCAACAATTCTACATTTACTAGATACTTTCAATTTGAGGTTTTTCTTTGATCAGCCACAGGACTGCCGGTCTCAAAAAACATTCCAAAAGTAGCAGAGCTGTCTGGTAAACCATACACAATATTTCAGGACAGCAAAAAGGTAAAGTTTTAGCAGGTAATGTGGACTGGAAATTACTCATGAGCATCTTCTAGCCGAGCAACCGTAGTTCCAGTCTCCACATCGGTTGCAAGGATGGAGCAGTCCGGTGAAGCAGTGAGAATTACTACAGAATACAACTCAGCCCTCAATTACTGAACTGTAATATAAAAGGTACTTGAATTAAGAAAAAAAAAAAAGTAACAGAGAGTATGGAATTCCTTACTCTTTCCAGACTCCGCAAAGCGAACAGCTCTACATGATTCCTCTCCATGCGCATCAATTTCAAACACTCTGGAAGAGAAAATCATGGCGCAAAGTATCTCATCAACATCAAATTACCAAATACAAGACAATTTCATCAAATTGTGATTATATATCAGTCAATTTACCTCTCAGGTCGGGATCCCGCGGCGTACCGGTACCTACCACACACAGAGACACACAAACTCAGTCACAAATTAAAAGAAACTATAATCAGACCTTTTATTAAGTACTGAGAATTAGGGTTTATGGAAGCAGGGTTTAATAGGACAGCATACAAATGGAGCTTGCCGTTGATGAGACCGGCGGCGACGAGGGGAGAGGAAGGGTGGAAGTCGAGGTCGAAGGGTATGGCGCCCAGGCTCACCTCCATTGCCGCCTGTCGTTCTGTTCCGTCGGTCAGGTCAGGTCAGGTCAGGTCACGCCCTTCAATGTTTTCGCAACTGGAAGAAGAACGAATAACAAAGGGAGAAGAGAGCTGCGCGTGTGGAAATTGGGAAAAGAAAGAGGAGACGAATGGTAAAAGATAGAAATGGGCTTTTAGAGGCTGCTGTATTGTCTTGTTGACGGCTGGATTGGGCTTTATGTTTTTGTATCTTATGATGATATTAGAGAGAGGCCCAAATTGTATAGACAGGGATAAGGAAATGACGAGATCGAGTCTTCGTCTTTCTTATTTCCGGTTTGTATTCATTGATGACAACCGCTTACTGTTCACTCAAAAAAAAAAAAAAAACGGTTATTATAGTTTCAGTTCCTTTTTGACAAATGACAACTGCTTATGTTTTTACGGGTTTGATAACTACACTCCTTAAAAAACCCTCTTAACCGCGCCCCAATATAATTTTACATTTTCTAG
The DNA here is from genome assembly GCA_030179965.1 of Cyperus esculentus. Lineage (NCBI taxonomy): Eukaryota > Viridiplantae > Streptophyta > Magnoliopsida > Poales > Cyperaceae > Cyperus > Cyperus esculentus. The sequence continues at coordinate 856,990 of JASGLE010000025.1, read as the reverse complement.
AAAATAACAGAAAATGCGGTTATACTAACACGCAAAAGTGTTTCAACTAACCACTAATAGTGTTTTATACAAATAACTAAATATGTATCAAAGAGGTGGAGCAATAGAGGTGTGACCGGATATAGGCGTGGAGGTGCAGCTGGAGGGTGCGGAGGTGCGGCCGGAGGGAGGGCGGAGGTGCAGAGGTGGTATGGTGCTGGGAAAGAAATCAATGAAGGAATGATGAAGGAGAGAAGGAGAAAGAAAGAATAGTAATGTGGGTGCAAATAAGGGGTGTAGTTAAGGGAGATAACAATGATTTCTCATGTTATTAATGTTTAGAAACTGCCGAATTTTTTATTATTTTGTTGGGACTGTGAGTTGGGAAGTACTATATCATAATAATTATTTTTAGAGGTGGCAAATTGTCGGGTCGGGTCGGGTCGGATCGGTTCGGGTCGGGTATCGGGCTGACAATTGCCGGTATTTTTTCGGGTTGGGTCAGGTTCAGGTCGGGTTGGATATTGGATTGACGTCTGCCGACTTTTTTTTTTTGGGTTGGGTTTGAATCGGGCTGGGTCGGGCGAGTTTTTTGGGTCGTTCAGGTTTGAGTCAGTCTGATTTTCCCAAAAACACGGGTCGGGTCGGGTTCAAGTCAGTCTGACTTTCCCGGAAACACGGGTCGGGTCGGGTTCAAGTCAGTCTGACTTTCCCTGGAACACGGGTCAGGTTGGGTTAGATTTTGCCACCTCTAATTATTTTTTACGAAATGATTACAAAATAGTTCTATGTTGTGAAATGACTACAAAATAGTTTGCATGGCACGGGTCAGCTACTAGCACTAATAAGTACGTGTTCTCCATAGAGGTGGCAATCGGGTCGGGTCGGGCGGGTTCGGGTCGGGTCGGGTTCGGGTTAGTTTGGCCAGGTAAAATTCGGGTTACGGGTTGGGTCGAGTCAGCGCGGGTCAGGTTTCGGGTCAGCAATAGCCGCCATTTATCGGGTCATGGGTTGAGTCGGGTCAGTGCGGGTCGGGTTTCGGGTGAGCAGTAGCCGCCATTTATCGGGTCAAGGGTCGAATCGGGTTAGGGCGGGTCGGGTTTTCGGGTCAGCAAGACCATCTTTTGATTGGGTTACGGGTCGGTTCGGGTCCGGTCGAGTCGGGTCTCGGGTCGGCAAGTGTCGCCTTTTGCCGGGTCAAGAGTTAAGTCGGGTTTTGATTTGGGTTAGCTTTCAGGTCATCTGATCTAGTCTTGACCTCTCGAGTCATCTCTGGTTCTAACTACTGTTGTTTGTCTAAGTACACTAGTCACTAGGGGAATTGCCGCATTTTGGGTATTAACTGCTACGCTCTTTTCACTATATAAAATATGATTGATTAGTTTTACTAATTAATTTATTTATTTACAATTAATTGTGAAATAAAATTTAGCTTGTCGTAAGCAATAATTAAAATCAAAGATAAAAATAAGAGAATCATTGAAGTCGCATTGATAATATGAATTGATATGAGTTGATACATGTCATTTTCAATTCTATCTCAATCAAATTTGAATGCTTTTAATATCAGATTGGGTCGCATCGGGGCAGACTGTTTGAATTGTGTTATATGGGGTTGACCCTACTATTTCAGGTCGGGTTGGGTTTCGCCGTTTCGGGTCATCCAATTTTGAGTTGTCTAGGGCTCGGGTAATTCGGGTTTAGGTCGGGTCCAGATCGGGTTTCGGGTCTGTAATCTAGAATAATATCGAGGCTTCGGGTTGTCTCGGGTCGGGTCGGGTTGCCTAACTGCTGTTCAAGTCGGGTCTCGGGTTGTCTCAGGTTGGGTTGGGTCGGGTTTCGGGTTGCCTAACTACCGTTCAAGTCGGGTATCTGGTCAAGCCGGGTCGGGTCAAGTCGGGTTCAAGTAAGTTTGACTATCTGAAAAATCGGGTCGGATTCGGGTTAGGTCGGGTCGGGTTCGGACGGGTTCGGACGGGTTGGTCGGGTCGGGTCGGGTTTTGCCACCTCTAGTTCTCCATATAGTTTAGAATATTTTGAGCATTTTGATATTTCTACGATTATGTATGAACCTGAATCGATTCAAACCTTCAACAGAACCATTAAAGTCCGCTAAAAATGATTTATTAGACACGTTGAACGATTTTTTACAAGAAAGCTGACTATTCATCCTTTTTTTTTCCTTTTTAATATTCTGGAAGCAGCTGCCAATGAGGTGGCCACTCAAATCTCCAATGAGACCCAATTTTTATTTGTACACCATTAAAATTAAATAACTTTGCCGTGATACATGCCACAGAAGATTATTGGACTTATTTAAAATCACCAAATTAACTGAAACTGTGACACCAGATACTGAACTGACTTGTTATGTACATAACAGAACAATCTACATCTTAGACCCGGCAAGCCGCCTCTTGCTGGCGTTAGAAACATCTAGCTGACCAAGCTTATCAGAATCAACCGCAAGCATTCTTTCTTTCGCGTGCATGTAATGCCTAAGCCATACGCCGGTGTAAACCTAGGATATCAGAAGAACAAGAAAAGATTGTTGACATAATAATTTACACGATGCGCACTTCCACCTTACATTGATTTTCATAATTTCTAAGATGTCAGTAATCAATGTAAAATTCGGCTAGAACAGCAAATTCGGGTAATTGGGGCTGAACTGGGCTTGAAAAGCATATCAAACAATTGTTTTAACAGAAATATGATTCCCAAGATATCAAACTACAGAAAGAAAAGATATAAGATAAACACCTGTTGAGGCCTCATTATCTTAGTATCAGGATCATCAATAGATTCCCTCCAGTGCGCCAAGTACCCTGCCATGCGTGGCACAGCAAATAACACTGGGAAAAACTCAGTCGGGAATCCCATAGCCCTAATAAGGAATTGAAAAGTTCATTACACAATTTACAAGTAAACTTATGTTTAATTATTTTTTTATATACCTACCTATATATTAAACCCGAATAGAAGTCAACATTAGGATAAAGCTTCCTTTTCACAAAGTATTCATCTGATAATGCTGCCTTCTCCAATGCTACAGCTACCTAAAAACGATGTTAAATGTCTGTTATATTATCTAATTGGTTCTCCAAAAAAAAGATGTGATAAATCATATATACCTCAATAAGTGGGTCCCGACCAACAATGGAGAAGACTTCTTCAGCTAATTTTTTTTATGACCTTGGCACGAGGGTCATAGTTCTTGTAGACACGGTGCCCAAAACCTGACATCTTTCGCTTTCTAGAACAAAGAGAATTGAAAACAACAAAGTCAATGAGTAAAACTGTACTAAGTAGTTCAATGATAGCTAAGGTAATTTAAGAAGGAAAAAGAGCAAAACTCATCTATTTAAATAAAAATAACCTATTTTTTACTCCGTCAATGAAACTAGGGATGTTCTCCACACTTCCAATCTCACTAAGCATTTTAAGTACAGCCTGCAAGAAGAGTGATGTAAAGCAAAAAGAAATTAAAATTTTGATTTAAACTGACTCCCAGTCATGTTATCTAGACCACATGAACAAACTTCCAAGGTCACTAACTTGCTATTGCCAATGTGGATTAATTCATTTTTCACTTAAACTTAAAGATAACTGCAAGAACATGCAATTACAATATCTGTAAAATACCTCATTTGCACCACCATGAAGCGGACCATAGAGTGCTCCAATTGCTCCGGCAATAGCAGTATACACATCCACCCCACTGTGGAAGGACAACAAAATAGTAAGGGAAAAATGACTAACAGAAATTTTGTAATAATTCAGAGACCACTCTACATACCTTGAAGCAAGGTGCCTCGCGGCAGAAGTAGAGCAGTTCATTTCATGCTCAGCATGTAATATAAAGAGGATATCGAGTACTCGGGCTAGCCGGGGGTTTGGCTTGTATGACCTGTCACCCCTGCATCAATTTAGAAAGCAAAACAGAAATAAACAACCAGCCTATCATCCACCTTGAAAAATAAACATCAATTTATTTTTGTTCCTGTAGTGCCCTTATGAAATTCATGGTTTTTGCGAAAAAATATGTGCACGTTAACTTACAACGAATCGAGCATATACAAGAAGTTCTCGGAATAAGAGAGATGGGTTGAAGGAAGAACAGTAGGCCTCCCTGCTAATCTTAAATAAGCTGCAGCTGCAATTGTAGGTGCCTGCAAAGCCGGTGAGCAAATATTTTACGTCAAAAGCTCTACTTTAGATGTGAAATTTCTACCAGTGAATTTGAAACTAATATAACAAAGCATAGAAGCACATTGCTTATTTAGGTATTGGCTCCCAACATGACTCCTATCACTTGACATGTAAGCACCTGAACCCTTGGCATTTTAAATGGTTTAAAATGTACTAACAAGAGGATTTGACTGACACAACCAGATGTTCCAAAAATGTAAATACTCAAAGGGACAATTATAAGGCCAACATGCCAGAAAATGTCAGAAGTTCAGAAGCACTTTAATTTTTTTTTATTATACTTAGCTACGGGTATCTTTTAATGTCACTCCCATAATACCTTTGCAAGTATCCGCACAATCTGTTTGTCTCTAACTTGCTTAGACTTGTACAGATCCTGGCCCTGCCAAAAGAAATAAAGTATATTTACAAAAATATTTTAATCATCTTCAAGACCTGATTGTCATTGATTAAACGCGAGGTACCTTTAACGCAGGATTAGCATCCGGATGGAACACTGAAAGAGCACTCATTGCGCTAACAAGCACGCCCATAGGATGAGCATCATGAGGCATGTTTTGTATTATATTCTGTTTATGGAAAAACAAATTTTAAAAATCCAACACTATCAAAAGAAGATATATAACTCATCTGGAAAGACCCTACCCATTCTTGAATATAAAATGCACAGTTTCTTTCAGAACAAAATCATTTTTAAGAACTGAAAAACTATTTTCCTCGGAATCTAATGTCTTCTAACCTTACCCTGAAAATATAAGTTGCCTGGTTTCAATTTGACATGAGTTTTGTTTACAATCTGTGAATTGAAGTAAATGAGGAAATAAAGCAATAGTACTAGGGAGGGACCAGATGAGAAAGAGACCGGACAGAGACAGCTCAGCAGGCAGCTTCAGAAACAGCACTGTCAGATTTTAGTTTTGCTCAAACTAAAGTTTCAGGTTGCCGGTTTATCACTAGACATGCTAGTTTTGGAGCACCCAAATTTTTTATTTGTGGTGATTCAACAGGTGCTGCTATTGACATTGGTCTGATCTCTAGAAATGATTATCAACTGTTGAAGTGGATACTTTTTTACAGCAATCCGTTATTGAAAAAAATGTTTATACTAACGTGACAAGATAGATATATGTGTTTACCAGGAGACCCTGAGGCACAGCAGAGTGTTGTGAAATGGCAAACTCCCAATCCGCGAATTGACTCTCAGAAGGCAAATTTCCATACACTGCAGCAAAGGATGAAAAATCAAACGTTTGTGTCAAATACATCATTTATAATGAATAAATGCAGACTTCAGGAGCTCAACGAATGATCAAGCACGATCAATTAGTTGCAGTATTTGATGCAGCCGTGAAAGTGCTCATGGGGCAGTGTGGTCACAAGATTAACATGGTAAATTATCTGAATCAACAAATAGTACAAAAGAACCACAATAATATTTTTTGTTTGCTGGTATGTAACTTACTAAGTAGATACGAGACCTCCATAAAGGTGCTATTCTCAGCCAATTCCTCGATCGGGTATCCTCTATACCGAAGAATTCCCAAATCTCCATCAATATAACTTATGGATGATCGAACCGGAGCAGTGTTGAGGTATCCAGGATCATAGAGCTTTATTCCCTTGTCATTCTTCCCAGTTGTTATCTAAGAGTAAACAAAACATATATCTTTAGCTCAATTGTCATATCATAAATTCCCTAATAAATTCTTCCTAATATATATCGAATAAGCTCTTCACACTCATCGGCAATCCGCAATCCTAACAGCAACAAAAGTATGGAAATTGAAATTGAAATTCCTACTTCAACCTTCTTGAAATCGGTTGCTTTGACGGTGCCGTCCTCTGAGATACCGATCTCGCAGCGCCTGCCGGTCCTCCAGTCGATGACTGTCAGCGATCCCGCCAAATTCGCGGGAGGCCCGGCCTCTGTTGCTGGTGCTGAGACCGGAGACAGCTCCATGGTGCGCGGGAAGACAGTGCCGGTGAGGAGGTGGGAGGAGATCGCGGCGAGGCGCGCTCGAGCTTGCGTTGTTGCGTTCGCCATGCCAAGTTCTTTATGGCTTTTGATTGAATTGAATTGAATTGAATTGAGCAGATATTGGGAATCAATCAATCAACCGACGAAGCTATATGGACAGTATATGATATGATATGATATGATATATGATATGTATCTATATGTATAGTTGTATACTCCTATACTAATCGTATTTTTATATTCTTTGTAAGTTTATAAGAAAGATGATTATTGATTAATGAACAGTTAGAGTTAGACGGTGAGTCAGGGAGGTCAACGGTGAGACAGTTTTTTAATAAATGCAAGATGTTTTCGTTAGTTATCCTTAGTTAAAAGAGTATCTAACTTATGAGTTTGACTATTATACTAATGTTAGTATTTCGGTCTGAAATATTAATGTTTCAAAATTCATATTATTGTGTCCGAAATCATGATTTATGGTGCTTAATAAATTCTTTATATGAAAATGTTGGAGAATATAAAAGTTTTTCATTTTTAGAGGTTTCTAAGTATTTATTTTAAATTATAGAAAATAGCTCATAAATATTGATGTTTGTACATACTATTTTCAAAAATGCAAAACAAATATTTAAAAAACTCTAAAAATGGAAAATTTTTGTATTCTGCAATATTTTTATATAAAGAATTTATTGAGCACCATTAATCGTAATTTCGGACACAAAAACAACAATTTTGAGGCGTTAGCATTTAGGATCGAAATGCTAACATTAGCGCATTAGTCTAACTCGCTGACTGTTATTATAGGGTCCGTTTGGCACCCAAAAATTGGAATAGAATAGCAAAATAATAGCTATTCCATGTGCCAAACAGAAAATAACTATTCGAATAGCTCTAAAAAATTGCTAATCCGCTATTCCTCCTATTTGGTCGAATAGCGGAATAGCTATTCAAATAGCTCTAAAAATATTTATCACAATACCATTGTAATTGTCATTTGCCAAACAATATTTCTACTATCCGAATAGCTCTAAACATCACTAATAGTTTTACTCTTCCAACAACCACTAATCCATTTTTACTAATCGGATAGCACTATTCTATTGTTATTCCTTGATTTACCAAACGGACCCATAACTTTTAACCTGTTATTATAGCAGCCCATATGAGCTGCAAGCCTGCAACTTTCGGCCCATTATTCAGCACAGAAATGAAATTAAGCTGCACTCCGGTCTGCGGAAGCGGAACCAGTACCAACCGGGGAGTGCATATCCTCTAGCCTCTAGGGTATTCCACGCAGACGCAGGAATGGTCGAAAACCTCCCTAAAAAGGTAATGTATGCGGTTTTTGAAGTTGCCGCGACAGTAATACATATTATTTTTGATATAATTTTTGATCGCTCCATAATTTGAGGTAATCTGACTATTTCAGTAGATGTGCACTCCTATAATATGGTAGCGGGTCCAGTCCGTCCTTTACCGTCTACAATTTACTTTTTTGCTACAGCGTTGCTATGCTATATTAATAGACCTTCAATTAATTTTGATAGGACAATACTCATATTAGTTAGGTAACTAAACAAACGTTGCTAATGTTTAACATTAATCTTCCTAAGATTGTATCTATTTTTATATTGATTTTGTATAGAGTAGACTAGTAGGGTTCGTATGCCGCTTTTTAAATAACTCAAACTTTAAAACAAAAATTTCAAAATAAAATTGTTAGATTTGATTGATATGATACATTCTTTTAATGGACGTAATAATTTTCTTTTTTTTCTATGTATCATATAAATCAATGGGTTAAAAAAATCAACGTTTAGAAATTACTCATATCAGTACATTTTTTTGAAGCTCTTGATGTCAAACAAAACAATATTTAAATTTGATAATATTTTTCATATACGTAAATAAAGTGATATAGATTAAATTTATTGGTTTTGTTTCTAAATATTGATTTTAAATTTTGAGTTATTTGAAACTTAGAAAGTGGATGTACAAAAAATAGAGGCATTAAAAAAACTTCTCTTTTCCTAAAAGAACTTTTAAATCTGTCACTACATAAGTACTAGGAGCTTTTGTTACAAATTCAGCAACTTTTGTTTGATGAAAAAAATTGGAACTTTGTAAACCTTGTAATATCAATGAAAATAAATGATAAGTCTGTTGCAATAATTTATTTACCGAATATTGCTACAGTACACTAAGTTTTGTTTGATACAAAATCTGGAACATTTTAAAATGTATGATTGATGAAAAAAAGAATGAAAAGAATACTAACAGCTCCAAAATTAGTATTATAGTTACTGAAAATTGATCTTTTTTATCCCTCATATGATCCAAAATGTTTCAAATTTTTTTTTAAAAACAAAATTTAGCATACTGTAGAATTACTCACACACAGACAGAACCTACCTCAACCAAGAGCCACCACATCCGTCCATCAAAAGCTTGAAAACAATTAATGTTGTTTCCCCAACCAGATGACCCATAAAAGGAAACACGAGCTCAAAAGGATCGGATGGAGACCCAATTAACTCAACCGAATTAATATATAGACGAGCCAAACCAAACCCAGTTCATGAACAATTCAATCCCTGTTCAAATAGACATGACTATAGTTCGTACCCCACCTGCACGTGCAAGTCATACAAAACATAGATTTGTTTCCTTGACCAGAGAAATATTGGAGTAAATGAGAAATATACATAGTAAGAGCTAGCGTCCACCCATTTTACTTATCCACCGGTCAACCGTATTTTCAATGAACAAACATCAATTTTCTCAGTAAACATTTATATCTTTCCGATCAACATATATTATTTTAGTGAACAGATACATTACGGTTTCTAGTTAACATTTATGCAACTGCGACAAGCACATAAGTGTGCGTAGGTATACCAGATTGTGAGAGAGGTGGATGGGTAGCCTCCTTATAAGATGGACATGTTTTCCTAAAATATATGGACATATATCCACTACTGTTACTGTTACTGTTACTGTTACTGTTACAAGCTCTTCTTGCATATATCGCTCTCACTTTCCTTCCCTAACAAAGTTAACCAACACCCACCAGAGATATCATGTTATGACTTATGAGTCCATATCTCCTGTTATTCTATAAGGAATAACACGACCGTCGGATTAAATCGGACGGTTCAGGTAGATCCAATTTAAATTTTAGAAGGTCTTTTTATAAACAATCTGAAGTCTGAACCGTCCGATTCAATCCAGCGGTTCTAAATGGAAAAGCAGGGTCATGTTATTCCTTTTAGAATAACAGCCAATATGAATTCATCATTTTTTTTGGATTTGAATTCTTCATCATTTTTTTTGGATTTGAATTCATCATGTTATGTAACCCACCCGTGCACCCCTGCCACTTTAATATCTATCTCTTTCCCTCTGGTCCTCTGTCCACACTCCACACACTTGACACTTACACACTATCTATATCTACGTACATATATGAATGAGTCTATGACATTTGTAATTATGTATGTTGCCTTTTTGCCATTTTCTTCTCTGCTCTGCTTGCCAAATAGTCCATGCCAGAGATTTCCCTGTTTCTTTGCCTCTTCCTTGCTTGCCAGCTCTCAATAATGTATGTATGGTACTTCTCTATCTATCAGCAATTTTTCATTGTGTTGAATCACTTTGGCAGTACTTGAATTATCATGAGAACACAGAAATAAAAGTTTCTTAGGAGACCATGCAATTAATATGCCTTGACCCTTAGAATTTTTATGTAAAAAACAATAATAACAAAGATTGTGTATACCCAATTTTTGTGGTACATTCAACGGACATTATTAAACTAGTATCCAAATACTAAATATATTTTTGTTTTTCATTAATTGTTCATTGTGTTGTCAGCTACTTTATCTTGACAATAGGATTTTTGAAAATTTTGAAAAAAAATATTAAAAAAATAGAAAAAATCTATTGAAGTATTGTTTAAGTACACATAGATTGATTAATGATTATGTTTCCGATAATATTCAATTTAAGTGTCGTTTGATAGCTCTATAAAAATAGATTAAATACAACCGTTAAAAAATACATAAAATTTTGATAAGCCATCAAACGATGTTCAAATTGATTAGAATTTTAAACACTATCGATCTATAAGTTAGATAATGTATCAACAAACTTTTCTTCATTTTTATTATTTTCTTATGAATTTTTATAAAAGTTTTCAAAAATACCATTGTTAAGATTGTCAATATATCCCTCATCTTATTTTAATGGCATTTGATGTATAACCAACAAAATTGTTAAATATTATAAGAACTTTTACGTGTTATAATTAAATGCAATTTTACGATTTATTCTAATATTTTAGTCTTAGCAACATTACAAAAATTATAATTTAATTTAATGCATCAAAGCAAATGGTCTAGTAGCTCAAGTGGTAGCTAATTAGGATGACTTCCAAGAGGTCATGGGTTCAATCATCCATGGACACAAATCCTTTTATAGTATATCTAATTTTGAATGGTTGCTACAGAGTCATGAACAGTGTTATGAACATTATTTTTTTTAATAAAAAAAGGGGATCTTTCAAGACTTCAATAGTATCTTACCTTGAGTAATTGTAGAGAATAATCTAGAATGTATATGAACTAGAAGCTTTAAACTATAAAAAGAGATTGGTTGACAATAGTTTTTTTTTTTTTCAAAATATGAAAAATTGTACAAATATATTAATTGACTTATAAATTGATTGTATCTCAAGTTTCAATATATTACTCTTTTATAGTTTATCAAAATTTTGTATATTTTTCAACCTTTGCAAATTAATGAATTATCAATATACTATTAAATAACACATAAATAAAATATAACTAAAAATATAGCCAATCTATAAGGTTAAAAGTACATGTATAATTTTTTTTTAATTTTTAAGATTTTTTAACAATATTTTAGAACTTTTTCCAAGCTCCATTGTTAAATTTGTCAAGATAATCATTATCATCCGATCTTCTCTTCAACTATTGATTTGACTTCCTTTGTAAACTTCGATAATTGTTTTAAAAAATATTAAACGTGTTGTAAACAACTTTTAAGCAACAATATTTGTCGAAAGTAGAGATGTCTAAAGAAGCAATATTTACGTTTTAGAAAAATAAAATATTAACATATTGAACAAAAGAAATTACAAGTGTGTAAGTTTGTGGAGTTCATCAAAAGATTGACATGAAAGAATATTGCAATTTAAGATACAAGTACATACCATAAATTTAATAGGCTTCGAACCATATGTCTTCTAAAATTATTATTTGCGGTCATTTTAGAAGATTGAAAAGAAATACTATCCAATGAGATTTTTATAAAAAAATTATAAATCCAATAACAAAAAGAAAGTTGGAGATATTTAAAGTATTAAATTAATAAATCACAAAAATCTATAACAAATCAACTATGTCTTAAAATACTCAGCATTCAGAAAAACAATACAATTGTATGAAAAAACTTCAAGAAATTATGTTTATTATGATCTCCTCCACTTTTTATTATTTGTATTCTTTTTATGAGAAAGATGTGTATAACTTCAGTTCCCTCTCAATTGTCAATAATATAAGCGCTATAAGAAAGATAATATAAGCCCTAAAAATAGTAACTTATATAATATGAAAATTTCTTCATAATTTTTTTTTCATAGTTCATGTTTTTTAGTTTTTATTTCTTCTTTAAGATTTGAGATACATTTCAGTTCGTTTTTTTTTTTTTTTTCTAAAAAATATGAATCTACCGCCGAAGCAACGCGAGGCACGTATCTAGTATCTCCTAAAAAGAAATGGGAGATGGTGGAATTTCCACTTAAATCTAAAAAAAAAATTTAATGCATCAGAACTACTTCCTCCGTCCACAATAAAATGAATTTATACCTTTTACAACTTGTCCACAATTAAATGAATTTATACATTTGTTTGAATCCACTTTCTTCCTAAAAAAATATATATATATATATATTACAAAATTCCCAAAATGCCCTCGTCTCCTTCCAAGAATGTTCACTTTTCTACTAATTGAGGGCATAAAAGTAATTTCACTCTTCCACTATTTCCTTTGACTTTTGCTACAAATTCATTCTTTTGTAGACAGAGGAAGTACCTTGCATGCGAAGAAAAGCATATGAGAAATTAGCAGAACCAGAAGCACGGCCATATTATTCAGAGTTTCAGACCCTTTTGTATTTGTTTATGTAATATATAGGTCTCATTGTTTCTTCACCAATCTCTCGTTTACCCTGCAGGTTTTCAGATAGTTGTCTACTTAATTGGAATGCTTCTTTTGTTTACCCTGCAGGTTTTCAGATAGTTACTGTGTCTAATTTGACTGCTTTCATCTTTACATCTAAAGTGAAGTTAAATACATAAAAAAACTAAAAAAAAATTAATGAAGTTGAAGAATATCGGTAGGGATCATTGTTCTAACTTAAAAAAAAGAAAAGAAAATACCATTTATACAATAATACAACATAAATTGCAATAAAATAATACAAAGTCGTTATGTTAAAATTGTGTTTTATAATATTTGGAGATGTTTAATTATTAATTAACCATGCATTTATATATACCCTCCACACTCCACAGCCCATATTGCTTTTCAGCACAAGCTAAGCTAGCAGAGGTGATTTAAATTACAACACTGTTTCACCTGGCATGCAATGCAAGTCGGTCAACAAAAAAAAAAAAAAACCTCTTAACCAATAACCATGTTTAAACATCTTGAAGCATTTCTAAAATTTTGGATTTGTCAGGCGCACTCAATAATCTTCTACAGAATTGAACAGAGAAAGGCATATATATATCAGGGGCTGCAACGGTCAGAGTTGAGCTGAACAGAGTTGTGCATCACAAATTTGACAACTGGAGAATAATAGTAAAGATGGTTCTAATTAATTGGAGTTTTGTAGCATTAACAGTGACATAATTAAACATTGTCAAGTTCTGTATTAATTAATTACCATCATGTATTTACATACTCTTTTTTTGGTTAATATATATAATTAGATTAAAACTACTGTGTTCTTAAGCTCACGGAGGACTTCCGTGAGCTTAACACCAAAAACATATCAAATTGTAACCAAATTTTGATTTATATGGCTCGTAAATTCTTTATATCAAAAAATCTTATAGCAGGTAAATTTTTTCATTTTTGGAGATTTAAGTATTTATTTATATAATTACATACTAACATGATGACAGTAAATTAACTCTGAGAAAATACACTGCAATTTGTGTACACTGACTATTAAATTTTGGATTAAAAAATGAAGTGTAATAATAGTGTAAAGAAAATTCTAATTTTATTAATGTTACACAAGAGTAAAAGATTTGATACAAAACCTCCATGCCAATATTTATAGAGCAACTAATTAGGACATAATAATAAATAAAACAATTATCTACAAAAAAGAAAATCTAGAAATTAAGAAAAAGGAAAAAGGAAAAAGGAAAACAATAGTTGGACAAACTAATTAAAAGGTCATAATTAACTACAAAAGCTTCAAGAAAAAAAAATTAATATAACACATTTCATAACATTAATTATTCATAATAGATAACAATACAATCCCCAAAATCCCAACATGCCCATTATATTGGGGCAAATTCCAAATTGACAATAGCTCAATGATGATGATGAGGCACCATTGGTGACATTCTCCATTGCAGATTTCAAACCGGTACCGGCATTGTCGCCACACAGGCCAACCCCGACATCCGCCCTCTCGTAGAACCCGTCCGACCCGTTTATGCACAACCCGGCATTGCCACTCAAGTCCAGGTTTCTGCCGAGCCTCTTCACGAACCCGGCAGTGAACGGTACCACACCATTCAACATGTTCCTACTGAGGTTCAAGTGGTACATCTTGTTAAGGTTGCTTAATCCGACCGGTATTCGTCCCGTCAACTTGTTGTTTTCAAGCGAAAGAGTCGACAGATTGGCTAACCATGTGAAACTAACCGGTATGGAGCCCGAGTAACCCGAATTCGCTAACCGGAGCTCTTGCAGCCGTGTCAAGTTACCGATTTCGGATGGTAGCGGTACGAACATCGGGTTGTCATCCATTATGAAATACTGCAGGTTGCGAAGCTGGTACAAGCCGTTTGGCAACTTGCCACTCAACCTGTTGTTGTTCAGTGCCAGGAACGAGAGGTACGACAGAGACCGAACAGATTCGGGTATCGTACCAGTGAGTTTATTAGAGCTCAAATCCAACTTCTGAAGCTGACCCAAGTTCCCGATCGACGCCGGTATCGACCCCGACAAAGAATTGTAGCTGAGATCAAGACCAGCCAGGTTCTTCAACTGACCTATCTGAACCGGTACCGTGCCGGTAAGCAAATTGTAGCTCAAATCAAGATGTACAAGAGACGTCACACCGGTAATCGAATCCGGTACACTACCGGATAAATTGTTCTGCGATAAAGTCAACACTTGCAGAGATGTAAAAATGGATATTTCTGCCGGTATTTTACCGGTAAGCGCCGGGTTCGACTTGAGACTCAGCTGCTGCAACGAATTATACGAGTTTGGAGAGCTCTCATTCAAAACCGGAAACTCAAGAGAAGTTCTTCTTCTACCATTCAAGCAATTCATGAAGAACAAGGACTGAAGATGCGGCAAATGGAAGACGAACGACGGGAAGGTGGCATTGGGCATGCACCTCGGATTGGGACCGAACCCGAAGTCGAGCCTGGTTACATGCATATACCCATCTGCACCCGGTCTGCACTCGATGCCGGGCCAGGACTGGCCCGGTGCGCAAGGTTCCGGGTTCGACACGCGCCAGACTCTATCGGAAGACACGGCTTCCATGACCTGAAAGAGGGTCTCTTTCTCTGATGGCTGCATTGTCATGGCAGACATGGCAGAGACTGGAATTGGGTAGAAAGGGAAACCAAAGATGAGGAAGATGAAGAGGAGAAAGGTGGCTGCCATGGATGATTAAGGGAGGTGTAGTCTATGGCACAACATGAAGAGAGGAGATCAGGGAGTGCATGACATAAGAGCTTTGTCGGGGGGGGGGGGGGGGGGGGGGGGGGGGGGTGATTTGATAGGATGTGAAGGTGGTGGGGCAAGGATGTCTGGTGTGGAGTGTGAAGTGAAGAGAAAAGGGGTTCTCTTTTGAGTCTTTTGGAGCTGTTTGGCAACTCCGACTTAAGCCTCCTTAGGTTTCCTTTAGCTTCTTTAGGGGTCGGCAATCCCTCCTTAGGTTTCCTAGACTTCCTTTAGCTTCCTTAGTCTCTTAATCCTTCCGAACGCAAGCTTCATAGCACAGATTAAAAGTTTCTTCTTAAGCTTTCTTTTAACCGGGGCTTAAGCATTGCTCGGATTCCTAAGAAAGCAATACCCATGACTTATGCCTTAAGCTTTCTTAAGTCCTTATTCTTTTTCCAAACGAGTGTAGCTTAGTGAGGCTTAAATATTTAAACCAACTACCTTGCCAAACAACCCCTTAGTGTCTTAATCCTTCCGAACATAAGTTCCTTAGTACGGATTAAAAATATCTCCTTAAGTCTTATTTTGACCGGGGCTTAAACCTTGCACAGGATTTTAAGGAAGCAAAACTCATGGTTTAACATTTTTACCTCCTTAAGCTTAAATTATGCTTCCGAACGAGAGCTACTTAGAGTGGCTTAAAATTTTAAGTCATATTGATTGCCGAACATGCACTTTGGATCATATTTGGTGCCCTTAATATCTTTGTCACACATGTTCATATTATTATAAGATCTGAGATAACCCTTCCGTTTAACGAGCGTAGTAAGTTAAAAGCGAAGTAAAACGCCGAATCATATTTCTTAAATCAGTGGTATTTGGTAGTAGTGAAATAAATAGATCAATCAAGTAAAGTGGGTAGAATGTGTAAAATATATAAAATGTTGGTGATTTAGTTTACTACACCTATATAGCCGCGTTATCTTACTACGTCTTAAATCACTTCCGTTTGGTGACTTGAAACGTCTTAAATCACTTACTACACTACTATTACACTTTTATTATACTTGTCAAATGCAAGGAAAAGTTATAAATTTTGAAATAAGAGTTACATAATTTATGTACGTGTATGTACGTGTGGAAGTGCGGTTGTGTCTGCATGCCCGCATTATTACAAAATTTGAAATAAAAGTTACAGAATTTAAAATAAGAGTTACATTATTTATGTACGTGTGGAAACGTGGATAGTTAAATTGCAGATAATTTCCTTCTCTTTTACTTTTTTGGAGACAGGACAAATGTATGGTCCGAGTCAAGAGGAGAGAGTTGGTTGGGTCGGATCACTGCCTGGTTTACTGGTACGGGGCATGTTCCACAGTCACCTACATAAGCTATGTTTGAATATGGTGAATTGATCATGATCCATATTATATGTTAATGTTGCTTACTCAGAATTATTATATATCAGTACTTGTTTTGAATTTGAACAGTGTGATACTGTGATTGATACCGTGATCTGAACTCAAATTGGTTAGATTGTATTACACCTTAAGGGTGTGTTTGTTTGTGGGATAAATGGGAGATAAATTGAGAGATAGCCTATCATCACTCTCACAAGGGATAAGCTATCTCTCAATTTTATCTCCCATTTATCCCACAAACAAACATGCCCTAAAGGTGGAAATTAATCGACTGTGAGAGTTCCTTTTATAAGAGATTTTGATGCCACTTGCAATTGTTGATTGAATTTATTTACTCTGGATTTTGGATATTGTAATATTATTATAGATAACATAAATCAATCAAAGTTGATGATTGTGAGTTATTGAAATTTGAGAAACACGTTGCGTCCATTGGAAAACTGTTTATACATCCATGAAAATATAAATAATGTATTACATACATCCTGAAATGTAATAAATATAACCCAAAATGTAATCTATGGACATGTATTACTCTTGAAATTTAATAGCTCTTAAATTTTGATCCATAACACACTTAAATGTTAAAGGCGTGAAGCGTTTTGGCAAGAAAACAAAAACCAAACAAAAAAGAAAAGGAAAAGTTAAACATGGGTCCCTCAAAAATATTTATTCAAACAAGAAACAAGGGGGAAATAGTGTTGCACGTACTAACTCTCTCTATCTGTATGCAAACTTGCAAAGTACCTTTTTTTTTTTTTTTTTGATTCACAACGGCCCTTAGGCGAGTACCTTTTTTTTTTCCACATCGACGAGTGTAAAGCTGAATTTGCACACGCCTCGCGCCATATAAATAACACCATAACGCCACCATAAAAATTCATAAATAAAACCAATCCAAAAGATATAAAATCCCTTTTTTTAAGAAAATAAGGATTTAGCTTTTTTTAAGAAAATAAGGATTTTAGCTTTTTTTTTCAAAAAAAACATAAGAATTTTAGCTACACGGTTTTGGCAAAAAAAATAAATAAATAAATAAATAAGAATTTTAGCTTTTAGCAATTTTTTAATAACATAAGAATTTTAGCTACACGATTTTAGCAATTTAGTAAGAATTTTTTTTAAGAAACATAAGAATTTTAGCTTTTAGCAATTTTTTAAAAACATAACAATTTTTTTTTAAAGAATGTAAGAATTTTAGCTACACGATTCTAGCAATTTAATATAATCAATTCATTTATTAATTTGAAAAAAAGTGTCTGATATAACAATCCATTGGAACTGCATATAGATCTTAATGAACGATCCGGATTGAACAATTCAGCTTGCAAAGAGTGCGTGATAGTTCATCGATAAATTATCAAACCGTATTTAAATTGTATGAAATTTAAAACAATATGAATCTACAAACTCGAAGAATATATCTAATTATCTATTATCTATAAACATTTTTCATTTTTAACATCTTTTTGTCAAAATTATTTGAAATACTATTGTAAAAAAATTACCAGCAACCAAGTAATCATTCCCCATTGAATTACTGTTCCCATGAACCAAAAAAAGGAATTACCGATTTCTTGTCGAGCACAAAAAAAGTTTCTTTTTTTTTTTTTGGCACACAGAAAAGAAAAAAAAATTAGAACTGTGAAAGAAAGTTTCTGAGACTTGCATGTGCTGCTCTCCTCCACGGGTGGATGTGACAAGTGACTACAGCTTTATTTTTACAACATTGTACCTTGATTTTTAGTTTTTACAGTTCATATATAACCTCCGTCTCGCAAGCATAGTAAGTTAAATCGGAGTAAAACACTAAATCACTTTAACGCAGTGGTGTTTGATAGTAACTAGTAAAGAGCCCACGTGTTTGATAGTAACTAGTAAAGAGCCAACGCGTTGCTTTGGGCTGAAATTGTTATTTCTTATAATAAATTTTTAAGATAATATGTAATATACCTTATATTGAGGAAATTGATATGCGCCTTAAATTTTAATGAGCTGAGATATTAACGTCAACGGGCATTAACGTAAATCAACGGTTCTGATCTATCCAAGAAAATGATCAACGGCTCAGGTTTCTTATTTGGGGAAGATGGCCCTTTCATATCATTTTTTCCGATATGTTTTTATATATAGTAAGGCCCTGTTCGGTTCATGGTAAGTACCTATGGGATGAGACTGTTTTGAAGGGAACAAAAAAATTCACTCTTACATAATTTTTTCTTTCCCATGAAATTGGGTAGAAGCCGAACATGGCCTAAGGATGAAGTAAATAGATGAAGTAAAGTGAGTAGAATGTGTAGAAGATGTGAAAAGTTGGTGATTTAGTATACTACACCTGTATAGCTGCGTTAACTTACTACACCTTAAATCATTTCCATTTTGATAACTTAAAAAGCACTTTAAATTAATACCTTACTACAATTTTATTACACTACCAAACGAGTGATAAGTTCTTTTCAAAAATTTGACAAATCGGCTGCCAATATGAATTTACAGCAACTCTCTGACTTGCTGGAGTGGTGAAATAGTACAAACTTTTGGTCACATCTACTTAATACTAGACAGTTGTGTATTATATGATTCAAGAAATCTGAACCGTTCATCTTTTATCCGCTCTGTTTCTGATGAAGATCCAACGATCCAGAGCTTATGATGTTGTTGACTAGCTACTAGTTTCTGTGTTAAAAAGGTTTCTTGTAAATTAAACGATACCTGCTTAGTAGAACTTAATTATCTACTTAGTACCAATTTTTCCTTAAAACAAAATAAAAAAGGAACTTGGGATCAAAGTAGCCTGTAAATATATCATGTTCTGATGAGACAGGTGGGCTATGCCAATGCCACACTTTAAAATTTATTAAAGAGACATGGTTTCACATGTATTAATTCAATTCCCCTTGACATGACAAATATAGAATAAAACTAAAAAAAAACATGACAGTTTTTTTTTTTTGATTAAAACCCGTAGGTAACATGACAGTTTTCAATTATATAGCTAGAAATCCTCGTATCTTTTTTTTCGAGGGATTGGCAGTGGCTGCCAATAGAAATCCTCGTATCACATGAGAAGTATCCTTTTCCCTAATAAAGTTTTATATTCCCCAAAAATAAATCTCACTCGTTAATTGTTTACTTAGATTGATCACCACCGTTGACGTACTTTAATGTCTCAACTCATTAAAACTTAAGACCCATATCAATTTTCTTAATTTAAGGCCTATTACATATTATCTTAAAAATTTATTATAACAAATAACAATTAATTTCAGCCCGAAGCAAGGCGTGTGCTCTTTACTAGTATATTGCAAAAATATTTTCATACTAATTTTGAGTATTACATATTTATGAAACTGATATTGTACCCTAACACAAGTCTCTGTAATTGGAATTGCAAGTATTAGTGCTATAACAGCATAAAGTGACAATTGACAAGTTACAAGTTAGTACTGCAAACTTAATTTTAGTCATCTATTATATATATGTGTTTAACAAATCATTGTCAATGGTCTATATATGCTGAGCTTCACGTAATTTGGGTTAAAAAAATTTTCCCCCAAATATTTTAATCTCATAAATGAAAAGGAAGATGGAAAAAAATTCTCCATAAAAAAAATCATAAAATGGAAGTATATAATATATACCAATTTTTAAAGCTAATATATCAATCGTTTTAATTAATAAATTACAAACATTACAAGATAAGTTAATTAATTAACTTATGTCCAGCACAAACAACAAAACAAAGGGGCATTGAATATGTGTGTCCAAATATAGTAGTAAAACAAAATAAAATAAAAATACCAGCACAAATAATACTAGCTAGACTGATACTGATACTGAGTTAACCCACGTTGAAGATAATATAAATTTTGAGCCCCCGGTCATGTCAAATAGTTGGCAGTGTCCACTACTGCCCGTCAATTCAAATAATGCCCTGATCGACGGTGAATCACAGGCTCACAGCTCACAAGGGCAGTAGTGTACCTAAATGTATGGAATCAGCAATAATTCACTCTTGCTAGGGATTGGTATCCGCTGCCATAGTTTGTGATGGGACCGGGTGTCATAGTCTCTATGACAGTGGGACCCACAAAAACAGCCCCTCTAATTTATAAAATCTCAGCCGTCCAAATTAATCTCAACCGTCCAGATTAAAACTATGGCACTCGGTGCCATCACAATTATAGCAGCAGATTCTGATCCCTCTTGCTAGTGCCACTAACTTACCCTTGTATATCAATTCATTGAGCAGATATACGGTGAGTTTAAGCTCACGGATGATTTCTGTGAGATTAATTAAGCTCAATACTGCTTCAAATCTCTTTCAAATTTGGGTTTTTTATGGCTCATTTTTATATCAAAATTTTGTGCGATGAAAAAGTTTTTCATTTTTAGAGATTTTTAAGTATTTGTTTTGAATTTTTGAAAGTGGCTATATAATATTAACAAAATATTCAATGTTTTATGCATCGTTTTTAAAAAATCCAAAACAAATACGTAGAAATTTACAAAAATAGAAAATTTTATGTATTCCACAGGATTTTGGATATAAAGAATATAACGAGCTAAGTAAATCTAAATTTGGAAGTAATTTGATATGATTCTGAATTTAAGCTCATAGAAAGCTTCCGTAAGCTCAAGCTCACCGTATATTTACTCCATTATACCTATCTAACTATGAATATGAAGTATGAACCATATATATACACATGTTAATATGTTATTGGTCTCAGTCATAGAAATATAGAATCCATCCAGAGACAGGGTCACAGAAGCAAAGTAGCAAAGCAAACCATGGACACGTGAAAGAATACAAGCTAGGCACTTAGGCAGGCACATCTGGGACAGATTTTTCATTTTTGAAGCATAAAAGAAGGGCTTCAAATCAGCTTTCTCCTGTCCGTGCATCCCAGCTGATTCCTTCAGTGCCATGACACCATGCAACAAAGATCATGCAATGCATAATATATGCATTGCAGAGTGCAGACTAGTGAGGCTTGGATCTTTCATCATATGGGTAATTAAATAAAGAAAGAAAACCAAGTACGAGCTGGGATCCTCTGCAGTTGTATGGACCATTGGGAATTCCAGGCTCTGGGGTGTTTGGACTTTGGAGTTAGGGAGTACTATCAAAATTTTTTATTAATCGAAATTGAAAAGATTAAATTTCGTAAAAGAGTAAGATGACAGCGTTTTTTACACAACTAAATAGGACCGAAGGGTTCATTCGGTCCCTTTCTGAAGGAACCGAAGGAACCCTTCGGTATGGTTTTTTTTTTTTTTTTTTTTTTTGGTTTTGCACCTGTGCTCCCTCCCATCGGCCATAGAAGATCCCTACCGAAGGGATAGTTCAGTCCCTTTGGAAGGGACCGAACGGTTCCTTCGGTAATTAACAAGAGTTTGGATTCAAAGATGGAGCTCAGTCTACTTTGAAGACTGCTTGCTACATGCTCAGTGCCTTAGGAATTCTTTGAATCCAAAGCGTGGAATTAATCGGATGGAGCTCAGTCTATTGTATAAGTCATAATTCTTTGAAGGGCCCCCATTTCATTGATTATATTTTTAAAAATATATATATATTTTCCATACCGAATCAACCATTCGGTACAAGAAAAAAAAAAATTTTTTTAACACCTGAGATCCGAATGTGGCGGAACCAAAAAAAAAAAAAAACCCATACCGAAGGGTTCCTTCGGTTCCTTCAGAAAGGGACCGAATGAACCCTTTGGTTCTATCTAGTCATGTAAAAAACGCTGTCATCTTACTCTTTTCCGAAATTTAATCTTTTCAATTTCGATTAATAAAAAAATTTGGAGTACTAGAGTAATGGCCTCGCGTTGCTTCGGCCGTGTTGATCGGGATAAGTTAGGATAATTTTTTGATGATATTTATTATTGATGACTTTATATTGTATTTTTTTATTCAATTATATATATATATATATATATTTTTTGGAATTATTGTTAAATTTATAAAATTTATAAAGTTTTCCATCCGCATTAGGAAATTGGATCAGGATATTTTAGATTATCTATACGCTTCAATTATATAGCTCTAATATTACCTTATTATGGTTTTTGTACTTTGTTTGGACGTTAATTAAAAGACATTGTTATAATAAATATACTATGAAAAGTCATAAAAAATTTATGGTATAGTGACCCAAACCATCGTACCGTATAATATATTCAAATTAAATTAATTTTATTAAATTCTTAGTTAATATGACTAAATTTATCTTTTCAAATATTTAAACGAAAGTAATTTTATTAAATTATTAATAAATATGACTAAATTTATCTTTTCAAATGATATTTAGTGAGAAATGGGTAACATGAATTTAATTTTCAATAGCTTACAGTCAGGAACTTATGACGGAAAGATTAACCAAGCTTATAAAAAATAAATAGAAGCATTTAAAATTCATCACATACAATTGAATTTATTAGTGATATTATCTTAAATTTTTTTCTTGTTTAAGCCTCATGTCGGATTAAAATAAATTATTAAATATGTAATTCCATATCATAAATAATTATCAATTATAGAAGCTTCATGTCATTCACACATTTTGGCATCTCATATAATAATGATTTTTATTGTTTTTTTGTTAATTGGTACGGATAATACTAAATTCATGTATCTGAATAGCGTCATTCTGTTTTGTGCAAACTGGATCACTGGAAGATCAGATATCAAATGATGTTGGTCTTAAAAAAAAAAAAAAAAAATTGTAGCACTGTTCCTTACACTGTAGCTACAGTGTAACAGTACCGAAACCCATCCAAAATTAATATATATAAAAAGGATTTCCATGGCAGATTCCAGGGTCGGGTCGCGTCGGGTATCGGGTTGACGGCTGCCGGCATTTTTTCCGGGTCGGGTAACAGGTTGACGTCTGCCGGCAATTTTTCGGGTTGGGTCGGGACGGGTCGGGCGGGTTTTTCCTTTTTAGTCAGATTTTGCACCTCTATTCCCGGGTTGGGTTCGGATCAGTTTGATTTTCTCTGAAACTCGAGTCAGACGGGTTTTTCAGGTCGGGTCAGATTTTGCTACCTCTAAAGGATCTTCCCAAAAAAAAAAAAAAACACTATTCACGATACTGTTCCTTATACTGTAGCAACCCATCCAAGATTATATATACTATAATAGGATGTGGTCTGGACCATCTTGCGTTTGTGTTGTACCAGAATAGCAAGGCCGCACAAATTCTTCTGATGCACGAACGGTAGAGAGAGCAACGGTGAACACAAGAACACGAGAGATTTTTGTGAGAAATCACATAGATTCTCTTTTTTCTGGATAAACTAATTCAAAATAACTTGTTCTTGCCTAAAGGGCATGACAACTACTTAAATAGAAAAAAAAAAAAACAGCCTTAAGGGACAACATAAACAACCAGTATAGAAAAAATCTCTAAAAAACGCAAAGAACAACTCAAAAACGCACATCAGAACCGTCTGGGGCGGATCGCCGAACATCAAGGGCGGACCGCCCTAGGACTCAATCATGTTACTGGAAACAGACTGCTCAAATTTCGGTCCGAAATAAATAATTTCGGGCCGAAATTATTGCAATGTTTCATAATAGTACGTCTGGGACAGACCGCCGGCCTCGGTTCAGAATTCCTGCGCAATTTTGCACGTTTCTGGGGCGGGTCGCCGGGCCCGTAGGGGGGACCGCCCTCTGGAAGTCTGCTGCGCATCATCTTCAATTTTAAAAGTGTTGTTGTTACATAGCATATTAAATTCAAGGAGATGATAATTACTCCCTTTATTCATCTCCCAGTACATTTTTAGTTGAAAATTCTTTTTCAAATGCAACAAATCACTTTTATTGATTGCAATTCACATCCTCAATCATGCAAAATACTCATATATGTACAATAAAGAATAAGAAAAATTCACTTAAATTTTATGAGAGTATGAGAGAGAAAGAGAGAATATTACAAATTTAGTTTGGGGAATGGATAAGGGAGAAAGTTAAGGTACAAGAATAATTTCTCTAAATTCAAATGCAACAAATCACTTTTATTGATTGCAATTCACATCCTCAATCATGCAAAATACTCATATATGTACAATAAAGAACAAGAAAAATTCACTTAAATTTTATGAGAGTATGAGAGAGAAAGAGAGAATATTACAAATTTAGTTTGGGGAATGGATAAGGGAGAAAGTTAAGGGACAAGAATAATTTCTCTAAATTCAATCCGAGACAATATTAATTAAAATAATAAAAAGTATATATTGATGGAAATTTTCATGCAATATAACTGTCATTTGATGGTTTATAAAAGTCAATATAATTTTTATGTGTTTGCAAAGGCCACAAGTTATTAATTATGACCAACTATCGTCAAGAATGTCACCAAAAAAAAGAAAAAAAAGATTATCAGATGATCCTTCTTAATAACTGAAAAAATGTAATTACTTTTAAAAATCATTTACATAGAATTAGATTAGAATTTTATTGGCCACTCCATTATATACAAGCCATTGTAGCTTCACCATTAAAGAAGTGCATTGTTGATGAAAAGTAATATATAATTTCAACTGAAAAGGGGATTATTTGAAATAATGTTTTGATGACATATTTATAATAAGAATTAAATGCAGTATGAGAAAAACAAAAGTATGGCTAGGTAATTAAAAATAAAAATCTCATGATTTCTATGTGACAGGTGAATCACAACATAGCAATACACATGGTACATGCAATACAATAACTTCTCTGTTTATATTAAAAAGTATATGTAGGGGCCAGAATTTCCGGTGTGAGACATTAGTCAAAATATTGGCACCAAAGATAACTACTTAAATTTCCAAGATCTTTTTTTCACTGTTAAATAATAGCCGCGGATATGAAAAGATAATAAAATGGACCTGCAGTTCCCAAAGACTGGTCGGCTATTTTCATATTTTATATTTGTATAATTAATCTGCATGGGCCTACTTAAGTTATGGCACTGTTACTGTACCACCCACTAAGGTCCAATCAACTAAATTTTTATTTGCAAATAGAAATTAGAAGTTAGGTTTTTTTTTTTTTTTTTCTTCTTCTTCTGGTCATAAAGCTCAAGATAATTCAATATTTAAATTTAAATCAGCTTTACTACAAAGTCCATAAATTCGTATCCAAAACTGACTACTTTATTTTATTCAAGAAAAGTTGTACAACCGCCTCCGTTCACAATTAAATGAATTTATACCCTTTACAGCTTGTCCCCAATTAAATGAACTTTACCGATTCGATATTATTTTTCTATTGGTCTCTTAGCTGTCTAGTAAAGTTATTTGAATCCACTTGTTTCTCCAATATTATGATTACCCTTTTATTTATATTATTTAATTGGAACAATTATTACGTAATGATTACAAGTTGAGGGCATAAAAGTAATTTTATTTTTCCACTAATTCTTTTGACTTTTCCTAAAAATTAATTTATTCATAGACAGAGGTTGTACCTTGCAAAAAAAAAAAAAAGGATGTTAAAGAGAGGTAACTCTGTGGCCCTCAATTTTTTTATTTAAGCCTCACAAAATACAAATTCACCATTTTCGGTCCCGTTACATGCAATTTTGAATTTTAGAACAGACGCTGGTGTCCAAGGGGGCGCTGGGGTACAACAGCTTCCACTAGCATCAGTGGAACGCTGCTAAACCGAAATGTCCCTTGCCATGTCCTTCCCAAACTATCTAACTTGTCCCAGAAGAGGACGCTGCACTACTAGAGTGTCCTTCTGTTGGAGGGACGTTGAGATACCCCAGCATCCTCCTGTGGGAGGAACAGAAAAGCAAGTACTTGTCTCGTGCACCTTTTCTCTTCTCTCCACGTGATGTTGTCCTGGATAAAAGAGTGCCATGGGTTGACATATGGTCCGATTCTGTAGGCTCTGCTTTATGTGCATACAATTCCGTTTTTTTTTAATTGAAAAAAATATATTTTTAAAACCTTAAAAATTTTTAAGGAAAAACTTCTGTACAAATGTTCTAAAACATGTAGATTAAGTATATTTTAAATTTAAGCAATTTTAGTCATATTTGATATTTTATTAAAAATTGTTTAGTTTAGAACCATTGTATTTTGACAAACTTTTGAGTTAGACTATTGTGCAAACGTTAGCCTTTCAATCCGAAATGCTAACGACTCAAAAATCATATTATCGCTTCTGAAATCGTGATTTATGATGCTTGATAAATTCTTCATATAAAAATATAAGGGTAAACAAAAATTTTATATTTTTAAAGTTTTCTTAGTATTTATTTTGTATTTTTGAAAAAAGCATGTACAAACACCAATATTTTATTATTATTTATGAGATATTTTCAAAAATTCAAAACAAATAGTTAAAAAACTCAAAAATAGAAAAATTTTGTATTCCTCAATATTTTTATATAAAGAATTTATTGAACACCATAAATTACGATTTTGAATACGATAACACAATTTTTGAGGCGTTAGCATTTCGGATCGAAATGCTAACATTAGCACAATAGTCTAGCTCCAAACTTTTGATGAGATATCAACAACTTTCAAATTGAATGAAATTTGAAACACCATCGAGAAGGCACCTATTAACTTATTTCTTAAATAACAAAATTAATTGATACAATGTGTTGTATATATCATGTTTTATGTGTAAAAAAAAATATTATCTTGATAATAAAATAAATATCATCTTTTATTATAACTGGCTGAAACAACGATGACTTTACAACAACAAAAAGAAAAAAGAAAAAAAATTGAAAAGTGTTGATAAAGATACGAGACTGAACTGAAGGATGATGCTGGTTTTCGCCAAGTCCTCATTATTTAGGAAAAAGGACATTATTTGGTCTAAAATTGATATGCATCTAAATGTACAAAATGGAGAAGAAGGGCACTTAATCTTTGAGTCGTTGTATTTTTCTTTCTGACACTTGCGTTGGGCAGCGGGAGGTCAATTCATATCCTCTACTGCACAGTAAATTACTGCGCAGAGTACTGACCAATTTATAGTGTTCAATAAATTAACATTGTGAATTTATGGTGTTCAATAAATTACTGCGCAGCGAATCAACGATTTTAATTTCGATCCGAAATGCTAACGCCTCAAAAATTGTGTTATTGTATTCGAAATCGTGATTTATGGTGTTCAATAAATTTTTTATATAAAAATATTGAAGAATACAAAATTTTCTCCAAAAACTCTCCCTATAATTAACATCGTTGATTCGCTACGCAGTACAATATTGTTGGTTTCTTTGTATTGGTTTTTGTCATACTGCAGTCGGAAAAAGCAACTCACTTTTTTTTCTTTCGTTCCTTTTTCTCTCTTTTCGTGTCCCTCCAACAGGAGGACGCTCTGGTAGTGCAGTGTCCTCTTCTGGGACAGGTCAGATGGTTTGGGAAGGACGTGGCAAGGGACGCTTCGGTTTAGCAGCGTCCCACTGATGTTGGTGGACGTTGCTGTACCCCATCATCCGTTCTAAAATTCAAAATTGCGTGCAACGGAACCGAAAATGGTGAATTTGTATATTTCGAGGCTTAAATAAAAAAATTGAGGCTCTGTGGCACTTTTCTATTTGAATGTCTGTCTGACGTTTATCAGAAACTGAAATCACTTCTTTCTGTGCCAAAGACTATCAGACTACCAGTGCTCATCTGCATTACAGTATGAAAGGTCGCATTGTCTAAACTCCATATTTGGAGATTTTTTTTCTATACATCCTGATGCCTGAATGCCTGATTCTGAATTCGTTTGCCATGGTACTTACTGGTAAATGTCCAGTTCAGCTAAAATTCTGATTTTATTTTTTCAACAAAATATTAATTAAACGCAGATTGTCAGTGCAAACTATAAATAAATATAAATTGGTATTGGGGACTTGGACTTCAACTGAAAGCAACAG
Source organism: Cyperus esculentus (assembly GCA_030179965.1). Classification (NCBI taxonomy): domain Eukaryota; kingdom Viridiplantae; phylum Streptophyta; class Magnoliopsida; order Poales; family Cyperaceae; genus Cyperus; species Cyperus esculentus. Next base: position 828,558 of record JASGLE010000025.1, on the reverse strand, counting down.
TTAAAATATACATTTCAGCAGTGTGTGCTTGAATACAAAATAATTGATGATCCTTTTTCAATAAATAATTGATGATACTTGAAAAGTTGATATAGTATCTTCAGACTAACCATGAAAGAAAGAGAAATGAATTACTAAAGTACAAAAATTATGTTTCCTATGACGGATAAAATAGTGTTAACCACCCTCGTTCAATCAGCAATTTTTGTAATATTGCAGCCGGATGACACGGACTAATATATTGTTTAACATACGAACAAAAAAGATAAAAAAACAGAAGAGAGATTGCCAACAAATCATACGGAAACACACTGTGCTGACAACCTGCTGCTGCTGCTTAGAAATCTGTTTAAGAAAGCAGTAGCCGTAGGCAAACAATCCGCCTTTAATTAGCGAGAGAGGTACTGCTTGTGTTGCCATTTCAGTGCAGACTGGAAAGCAACAGTAACAAAAGCCCAGAGTATCCGGAAAAGTACGCCGGTACAAAGCTCATTTTTTTTTTTTTTGAGAGAACAAAGCTCATTTTTTTTACTGGCATGTAATTGAAACAGGTACAATGTAAAAACACAGGTACAATGTAAAAGGGAGATGGAATCGATGTTCATCAAATTGGCACCCTTATTTGGATTGGACGTACCTAGACAACATACTCATTGTTCACTTGTAACTCCTCCAGTATAATTCTTTTCTCGATTCGTATTTGTGTTGCTCCACGCCTCCACTACTGTTCTTGCTATTCTGAGAATTTAATTCAATGACTACAAATGTTGTGATGCTCATTCAATCAACATTTCAGATGAGCTATTACTTAGAGGTAGTAAAGTCTAACCCAACCCGAACTGAGTTTTAGGAAAAGTCAAACTGACCTGAACCCAACCTGACTCGTGTTTCAAGGAATCTCAAGTTGACCCAGTGGCGGGGGGGAAGCCCCCCCATGATTTTGCAACTTAAGGAATATATGTCATTTTTCTATGTAATTTGGTCAGTAATTGCCGTTCGGCCCCCCTATAATTGATGAATATATAGTTTTGTACTACTAAGCACCCCCCATGTCACAACTTTGGCTCCGCCCCTGAGTTGACCCGACCCGAGAATAGAGGTGCAAAATCTGACCAAACCCAAAAAGCCCACACCGACCCGACCCGAAAAAAATACCGACAGTCGTCAACCCGATACCCGACCCAACCAAACATTTCCATTCGATCAAATTGACTCAACCCGACCCAACAATCTGCCACCTCTACTATTACTGCATTCTTTTTTTTTTAGAAAAAGCGAATTTTTATTCACCATCCTCCATTTCTAGTATTACTGCATGCTCAACGGGATGTTTGTTCAACAGTAGTTATTTAATTTTATCAGTCTGGGCAATCAATACATTCTCTTTTCAACCAGCATATCTTATTTCTTAAGTATACCCTGGGCATTTTTAAAATTTTAAAATGTTCCTAAACTAAACTAAAAAAAAAAAAAAAAAGACATCAATTGCACATTCAGAATGCAAATCAACTAATCAAGTTATCAGGAGGGCCTAATACTAACACCACCTCTCGGTATCAGAATATGGCATCGAGCAACAATCATATTCTGAACACAAAAATTATAATAACTAAACATCAAGAATTGTAACAATTAAACACAATAATTAACAGAGTATTTCACAGGTTCCATCTCTGAAGCAATATTTGTTGCATCAGCACAGCGAGAATTGTGCCAGTGGAGATATTAATCACATTGACAGCATCGTTGTTTAACTACACCAAAATAAATGAAAAAAAAAATTCTTACCAATTATATTACTGATTGCATCCAACAAAAAAGAAATTGTGAACCGATATTATTTGAGAGTGAGTAAATACTAACCCATTGAAAACCTTCTTTATCTTGTAGAACCGCGCCAATATAGCTTTCCCCAAAATTAGCAATTTGAGATGCAATCACACAAACTGCAGCTTGGGGTATATCCACCTTGAGTGAAAAAAAAGGGAGTAAAATTCTTCTAACAATATACACCAAAGATTGACCGTATTTGCTATTAGTAATTAATCACTGTGTTTTGGAGTTAAATTTCTAACAATATACACCAAATTCTTAATTCTTTTTTACATTTGCAGCTCTAAAGGCTACCCCAACTTGTTTGGGACTAAAGGCTTGGTTGTTGTTGTATTTGCAGCTCTAAAAAAATGTCTTTTAGCATTTTTTTTTTGAGAAAAAGATGGAGGTCTTTTAACATCTGTAGAAATTAACTGCTGTATTTCCAAATATACACGTGTAATGAATGATTTCTCTCTTCGCAACTAAGACTGAACCTTTTTCTTGGTTCAAAAGAGAACCGAACGGTGTCATCTAGAGCAAAAAAGCTAGAACTACATCTAACATTTCGCTTTTAAACTACAAGCAGCTGAACAAGAAGCATAAAAAGTTGGACATTACATTTCAATTACTCTGGCTTAATATTAATGTAGTTTGTCACAGAAGGGGATCTTTCTGGAGTTGAGAACTAAAAAGCACAAGAACTTAATATAATATGCTACTAGCTAATGGCTGGGACTTGAACTAAGTACAAAAATAATATTGGAATAATGTTTGATTTCATTTGCAAATCCGGTTAAGATAACCAAAGGGATATACACAAAAGCATTATGGACTTAGAAAGCAAGGAGTTTAGTAAAAAAATACCTCGCCAAGGCTATAAGCAATAGCAGCAAGAACAATGGAAGCACATAATCCCGCAATGGTACCTTCAAGACTAACTGCCCCTTCAGTACCTCTTGGTACCACTTCAAAGTTTGTCACAAGGTACCTGCTCTAAACGCAAAAGAAAGAAAAATATATACTTCAGCAATTGAAACCTTGGATCTATTGTAGATTTTCATATGGTTTATGTTGTTATTAATTATTCACTTGCTTTGTGCTTCGTGCACATACAATTGGTAGAATTGAAATAAGACAAGTTTAATAAAGAAACACATTAATGCCAATGCATAATAATTTTATTTGTAGAGATAAATCGGTCTACTTCAAACGAGTTAAAGGTGATACTGTTAAATGTGAATGGCTAACTAACGATTAAATTTGTTTGAAGCCGATCGAAGCAACAACAGGTCCTATTTTAGGCTTAATAATACCAATAAAACAAGACACGCTACAGTTGTTTATGGAATCGGATACTGTCCAAAGCCATCTGGACAGTCCAAAGGATTCATAGAGCCGAACGATCTAATTGTTGGTGGTTAATCAACCATGATTCGATCATGCAGGTGCTAAAGATAGTATGTTGGTTATATTTAGAATGATGGGGTCACACGCTATCACCGTTGATAAACAATTAAACATATAAATTAAATCGAACGGTTTAGTCATGCTTTGGACAAAATTCTAGTCCGTTGTTTATAGCTGAAATCAGGTGTTTGCTCTACCTTACCATTGATCCATTGTTTACCAGCAAATGAAACTTACGCTGTCTTGCCATAGGCCTTGCCAATTTCGCTGGAGGCAGTGTCACTCAACTTGGTACAGAAACTCGCAACAAACCCCAGTTGCCACAGCGCAGCAAAAGCATCCCCCTCGACGCCGAATATCGTCAGGAGAGCGCACACGATGCCGGCCAGACCAGAGCCGACCACACTGCCGGGTCCCCTCCTGCCCCCTCTCTTCTCCGCCACCCCCATCGCCTCCTTCTGCGCCATCTTGAGCTTCGTCGCCGCCGTTCCCTGTTCATCTAATCGAAGTCTAAATCAAGAAACAATAATTTTAGCTTCCGTAACACAATTGGAACTGGAATTCAGCCAACCAGAACGAAGTAGGAAGCGACAAGGAGGAACCCCGACGCGCCGAACGCGCGCCAGGTCAAGCTGCCTAACAAGAACGCCGATCCGATCCCGGAGGCGGAGAGCCCCGCGGCGAGGACCGGCGAGCCGAGGATGAATATGATCAGGTTGCTCCCGATCGCGGACTTCCAGGTCGGGGGGGTCGCACGGAAGAGATCGACGAGTGCGGATTGTAGATCGGGGAGAGTCGGGGGGGAGACGGCGTTTAGGACGGTGGAGCGGCTGCGAGGGGGGAAAGGGGGATGGGGGCGTGGGGGATGGGGGGAGAGGAAACGGGGATGGAGGGAGAGGAGGGGTTTGGGTTTGAGGGGAGAAGGCGGGAGGAGGAGGAGGAGGAGGAGGCCGGATGCCATTGTCGCGGACTGGAGGATCGATCGATCGCTGGAGAGTGGGGAGTGGAGACTGAGCGACTCCGTGCAGTTTAATTAACGAGCCAAAAAAGCTCAAACATCGGCTCTTTTAATTAACGTTTATATTTTTTAATAATAAAATTTTAGGTATGTTATATCAAATTTATATAAAAAATTAATAAAAACACTAACAAATATATGTTCACACACATCTTACATAACAATTTTATTTATATTACGAGTAAATCTAGTGCGCTCTTAGGAGTACGGAGGTTTCCGTGCTTCTAACTCAAAAATCATACTAAATCATTATGAAATTTTGATTTATCATTCTCATTAAATTCTTTATATAAAAATATCTTGGGATACAATATATATTATATAAAATATTAATAATCTATAATAAAAGTAGTACGAATTGCAATTAGTAATAGTTTGTGGAGCCGAACGAACGAGTTTAACGAGCCGAAGTGCCGAACTATGTTAAGTTCAAGCTCGATTCATTAGCTTAACGAGCGAGCCTGATTCGATCTGCTTCCGAAGCGATCCACGAGCTCCGAGCTTTTTTGCCAGCCCTAAGTAGTGCAGTGAGCAATTCATATCCTCTACTGCGGTGGAAATTACTGCGCAGCTCTCCAGCCATTGGATACGCTTTGAGCTTCGTGCAACTCAATCTCACTAGACCCCTCCTCTAATCCGCTTCGTTGATTTGTTGCGCAGCAGAGGATAAGCACGCCTGCAGTGAGTGGCTTCGATACAAGAAAGTAAGGAAGAAAATGTAGAGCTCCGGTCACACGGTTGTATCCTAATTCCGAGTGCTCATCCTCCAACTTACTTACTGCAAAATGCAGTTCACAACATGAGCTGTTGGATTGTCTCGAGATCTGACCTAGTACGGATCTTGAGATAATCTAATGATTCACGTCATTAACTGCACAGTACAGTACAGTAGGAGTATGAAGTGTTGTAATTTCGTGTTTGGGATTCGTTACATTGGTATCATCGCTCCGGACTATCAATCTATCATTTTGATGCGTACGGTATGACTTAGTTAGTCAAATAAGTTAATTATTCAATTAAATATCCTAATTATTCAACTTAACGTCAATTTATAAATCGAATTATTAATTCTTTTGTTCAAATCAAACTATACGATATATCTAATAGTATCTCTAATGATATCACGGTAACATTTTTCTTTTCAATGATATCTCCAATGAAAATTATGGGATTTGATCTGTGACATCATTGGAAGGATCACACTCATCCTATACAGATCACACACACTTCCGTTCTTTTCCGCATCATACAATCAAGACTAAATGTTATGGTGACAAATAAATACTGTGATGGACATACAACATTAATTAAAAAAAGAATACCAAATTGTGAACTAACCATTATTTTTATGTTCTGTGTAAAAGCAAATGTAGTAGGTTTGGCTTGATGGGGGGTAGTGGAAGATTTAATGAATTATTTTTATATTAAAACTCACAATCTGAGTGTCGTTTGATACTGTATCAAAACTCACAATTTTTTGAACTATTGTAAATATTAAGAAATTTTGATGAATCCGGATGAAGTATCAAACAACACTCAAATTAGTTCAAATCTGAAACACAATTAATCTATGAGCTCCATAATATGTTTGCATAAAATTTTGATTTTATTTATATTTATTTGAGGATCCGTTGTTGCTGTTGTCGCAAAGCAAAGATCAGTTGTCATCGCATCACCACCCCTTTTAAATATTCATTGACCCGTCATTTTAATTCGGACTAGAATTTGATCCAAAGCTATTTGGACGGTCTCGCTTTGGATGACTAAATCGTTCGATTCAATTTACATGTTAATCAACGGTGATAGTGTGTGACCTCATCATTCTAAATATAACCAGCACCCTCAAATTTTTAGCACCTACTGACCTACATGACTAAATCACGGTCGATCGATTACCAACAATTAGATCGTACAGGTACAGCTCTCCGAATCATTTGGACCGTCCAAATGGCTTTGGACAATATCCGATTCCTTTTAATCTATACGGGCCAAGATTCATTGACTCCCACAAATGACGGCCCAACCATTTCTCGGCCCATCTCTCGCTCTCTCGCGCCGAATCTCATTCGCGTTCCGGTTTTCCTTCCCTTTCCGCTGAGTGCTTATCCTCTGCTGCGCAGTATTTTACTTCACAGAAAATCAACGATGCGGATTACAGGGGGGTTTTTGGAGATTGAGTTTCACGAATCTTAAAGCGAATCCAACGGACAGAGTGCTGCGCTGTAATTTACTGCGCAGTAGAGGATATGAATTGCTTTCACGCTAGGGTTTCATTTCATTTTCGCCTCTCTTTCCCGGATCCACCCGCGCGAAACCCTCCACATCTCTCCGCTCCGCTTCGTTCCGCCATTGGCGAGATCGCGGAATCAATCTCGTCTGTCCGGTTCTCCGCATTCATAAGCTGCTGCCGAAATTACTATGGTATATCTTACAATTCAATCCCTTCTCGGATTGTTACTTTGTCAGCTGTGGTTTCAATTTCAGTATTTCGCCACTGATTTGTTTACCTGTGAAATTGCTTGAGATTTCTGTCTGTGGTACTGTTACTTGCCCAGTCCTTAAACCCCAACCGAGTGAACTGATGATGATGTGAATTGTGATGGTTTATTTATGAAGTGATTGATTTCAGTGTGGTACCGTACCGGCTGGTACCGGTACGGTACTGGTACGAACCAGTGCAAGTAATGCTGGTAAATGAATGGTTCCGTTTGTTTTGTTTTGTTTTGTTCAGTTGCACCAGCCTAAGTGTTCTTTGTTACTTCAAAAATTTATAAGTTTTCAATTGCTGTTGAAATCAATGTGTAATTGCCAAGTGATGTTGGGTTGTTGCGCAAGGGCTTTGAGCACAAGGCTTTTCCTATGAAGCTGCTATGAGATCAATTTTATATGTACACTTCCCTTCTGATGGCTCTTTTTACTTTGAATAAATTTTGAAGTACTTTGAAGAAATTTTGAAGTACTTCAATTTTCTGTACTGATAACATTTCTGTTGTTTAAGAACTAGCCTTGGTCTAGTGGCTAAGGGCAACGCTCTCTGTGTGGGAGGTCGCGGGTTCGAAACCCGGATGGGGGTCTTTTATAGACATTTAAATTTGAGTGGCTTGACCCTCATCTTTATCTCAAAAAAAAAACATTTCTGTTTTGTCAAAAAATGAAAGGTCAGTTTGTTAGTGATTATGTTTTACTTTTGTTATTTTACCACTCTCTCATTTCCTTGTGTGTGTGCGCATGCACATGTATGCATGCACAAAACTTCAGTATTGCAGTTTCTTCTTTGAAATTAGGTATGCCAGATGATGGTGGGATAATTATGTAAGGGCTATGAGCAGCTTCACAGTGAAAGCAATGAAATAAATACTTTTATTTGTACTTTCTCCGTTGGCAGTAATTTATTACTCAAGATTTGGGTTTGTATGAGCTTAGAGTTTTTGTGTCAACAAAAGTTGTCTTGCAACTAGCTTCAATACCTGATTTTGTAACCATTTGAGCCTGTTTCAGTATCAGAGCCTATATTGTTTTTTGGCTTGTGATACTGTGTTTATTATTTCCACCTTTTCTGGTATAACAGCAGCGTTTGGCTTTTCTTTTCATTCAAATCATTGTGCTTTTATCTTTTATTTCATTTTCAGATCAAGTATGCCCAAAAACTCTAAACGTTCTTCTAGCCCATCCACTGGGGGCCGGTCTGATGATCCTGCATGGGCCCATGGAAAACCTGTCGCGGACTCCAAAAACAGCAGCATATGCATTTATTGTGATAAGCGGTTGAATGGTGGGGGTATCACTCGCCTTAAGTACCACCTTGCTGGTGTAAAGGGTCAGGCCCAAATTTGTCAAAATGTGCCAGAGAATGTTAGATCCCAGATGAGACGGCTGATTTCGAATTTAACCACTCATCAAACACCAAGGAAGCGAAGAAAACCAAAACCAGACAATAATAGTGATAAATATAATAACAATGATAACAATGCTATAGTTGAGAATTCAGGCAACTTGATCACATCCAGTAGTAGGTTGAAGCCCAGCGGTTCCAGGCGCAATGTTGGTCTTCTTACTGCACTTACAACCCCACAAAGCGATCCTATTCCTACCACAAAAAGTGCGTTACATGTTGACCCAGTTAGCGAAGCTCAACTGGCCATTGCAAAATGGTGGTATGATTCAAATGTGCCCTTTAGTGCTGCCAACTCGAGTTACTTTGAAGTGATGGTGGATGCTATTGCTAGAGTGGGCCCAGGTTTCAAGCCCCCAAATTTTAATGATTTGCGGGGCCCGCTTTTAAAGGAGGCAGCTTTTGATATTAAAGAGCATATTGTTGATATCAAGAAGGGATGGGGGATGTATGGTTGTTCTATAATGGCTGATGGGTGGACAAATCAGAAGCCAGAGCCAATCATCAACTTCTTTGCATGTTCTCCACGGGGTACAATTTTTTTGAAATCAGTTGATGTCTCAGGGCTGAACAAAAGCAGAGAGGCCCTTTTTGAGATTTTTGACCAGACTGTGAGGGAAGTTGGTCCTGATATTGTAGTGCAGTTCATCACAGACATTGATGCAGCACATAAGGAGGCTGGTAAAGCCTTGCAACAGCAGTATGGCACATTCTTCTGGTCACCTTGCGCTGCCCACTGCATTGATTTAATGTTGGAAACCTTTTCGAACCAGAGTTTCTTCCCTTTAATTGACGAAACCTTAAAAAAGGCCAGGAAAGTAACAAAATTTATTTACAACAATGCCTCTATTCTCTCCATGATGAGAAAAGAGTTTACCAAAGGTCATGATTTATGCCGTACAGGTATCACCAGGTTTGCGACTCATTTCTTGAGCCTTCATTGCATCCTGAAATTCAGAGAGGAGATACGCCAGATGTTCTCTTGCCGCAAGTGGAAAGAATCACCTCATGCAAGTGGACTCGTGGGAAAAGAAGTTGCTAATATCATTTTACAAGACAAGGAGTTCTGGGCCCAGTGTCAGCACATAGTTGAGATAACTGAGCCCCTGATTCGTATTCTTCGATTGGTCGACAGTGATGAAAAGCCGGCCATTGGATACATTTATGAAGCCATTGAAAAGGCAAAAGAGGCAATAAAATTACGGTTGAATAACAACACTTCAGCTTTCGGGCGATATCTGCGAGTTATTGAGACTATATGGGAGAAGGAACTTTATAGTCCCTTGCATGGGGCAGGTTGCTTTTTGAACCCATCAGTATATTTTAAAAATGGATTTGGGAAACAAAGTGATGTAAATAGGGGGTTGCTTAGCACAATTACAAGGTTGGTACAGAGTGATGAAGTTCAAGAGAAGATTGGGATTCAGTTAGAGGCGTACAAAAGGTCTACAGGTGATTTTGGTTTGCCTCTTGCGATTCGATTACGTGACAAAATCAGCCCAGGTAGACTTTAGATCACTTAATGTTATTTTAAATCAACCAAGTTTATAAAAAGTTCATTTTGGTGATATTATGCTCAATTGTGTACTGTCTTTGTAATTGCTCTTTTATCCTATCTATTTGCAAATTGGTACCTATTAATTTGTGTATCATCGGCAAATAAAGGGTATATTTATTGAATGAAAAATCCTTTACAAACATATTAATTTGTGTCCCATTGTCGATAAATTTATGTACTTTTTCATACTTCTTTATCAGTGTTCACCGGTTTGGTATATTATGGTTGAAGCCATTCCATAATTTCCAAGCAATTCTTTACTTGCTATATGAATGAAAGAAGCTGTTGAGGATGGAGAATATCATTGTTATAGCAGCATGATAATCATCATAGTACTGGTTTATGTAGTTGCATGGTGGGAGCAATTTGGAAATGAAACACCAGAGTTGCAGAGTTTTGCAATGCGGGTACTGAGTCAGTGCTGTAGTGCAACCGGGTGTGAGAGAAACTGGAGCGCTTTTGAGTTTCTTCACTCAAAGAAGCAGAACCACATCGAGTACCAGAGACTCAACGACTTGGTTTTTGTTCGTTACAATCTGAAGCTACGTGAGAGGTACTCTGTTGTCTGGAACAAGTTTTGTTGTGCACGGGCTTTTTATATATGGTCATTAAGAACATAACAACAACAACAACAACCAAGCCTTTAGTCCCAAACAACATCATTTATTCATTAAAAACATAACAACACCATTTATTTATTATTAAAAATTAATAACACTCTCCTTTAAAATTGGGTTGAATGTTACTCGTCTCTCTTTGTCATAAAAATAGGAATGGCATATAATTATATGAGTAATATTTCATTTTCTTTGTTACAAGTGTTGTAAAGCTTTACTGAGGATTTGTGAATTTTGAAATTGGTAGAGATTATCAGTTCTGTTTATGTAAGTGATTTTCATGCCTCTGGTAAAAAATAGTTAAATTCTTGCATACCATAAAATTTTATATGCCTCTTAGACACCTGGATGGATCCGCATCAAATGTGTGGTACACGTGGTTTCTTTAGATGTTTTGGTCATTATGCTTACTCGAGTCTCTAACATCTGCTTGAAAGTTGCTATACACTTGGTATTTAGATTCATTGACATGGGTTAATTTTGGTTCTCCTGTATCAAAAAAACTGTTCGGTAATGATGTTCACGTGTTACAGGTTCTTGAAGAAATGCGCACCTGAATTAGCTGATCCTATTAGCCTTGACAACATCAACTTATTAGGGGAATGGGTTTGTGAAGAGCCGGGTCTGCTCGATGGCGACGATTCAGATTGGCAGACTGTTGATGGCCCAAGTGCACCAGTAAAACTAGACTTTGAAGAATTGCCCTCCGGGGGCGAGATTGTTGTTTATGATGAAAACGCCTCATTTATGACAACTCCTCAGCGTTTTGATACTTACAACATTAACTACGATTAGTATGTGTATATATAGGTAGGGAGGCTGTATCTAGTAATGTTTTCAACTAAGATTGATGCTGTTTTCAGTAAGATAAATTGATGCTTTTACTGTAGATCTTAGTATAATCCCTTGTGATTGCCAGAACTGCTTGCAAATATGAAATATAGGTATATGCAAGTGTATCTGATGGCAAATGATAATTCATTTTGGATAAATTTGGGTGAAGGAGAGATGAATATGAGACTGGGCTTTAGGTCACGCAATCAGGGCCCATGACATTAATTTATGTTCAGATCAAATAATGGTACCAATACCATTTCGTTTAACAAAGTAAAAAAAAAACAATACATGTCATGCATGCAATACTCCACGCGTCTCCACCAGGTGTACACCTTGCTTTGACAGATCATGACATATTATTATATTATTAGTAATCTCTGGAGTTTCCAAAGAAGCACAATGGGATGGTAGTAGTTAAGAAAGAAAGGGCATCAAGTATACAGACTACAGATTGTGGGTATTGTTCTTCAAGAATAGCATGGCCTCAAGTATCAATGACCAGGGTGACCATGGTGCCACCGGGAAGCCGGAGACTCTTGGTTCGAAGCTTCTTGATACTGGTGCTCGGGTGTTGCAGTCGCTGAAGCCGGTCCGGCAGATGAACATGCATGCCTGCACCTTCTCACTGTACGCGCATGATCTCGGCCGTCGCATCGAGACGCATCACCTCATTCACCGGGTCAATGAGGGTTTCCTTCAGTGTGCTGTTTACGATTCGGACAAGCCCTCTGCACGACTGATAGGTCGGTATTTTATTGAATTTCTGCTGTGGTTCAGTACAAATTTTAGGTTCATGAGGTTTTCATTTGAGGCCATTTGATGGTTTGAGTTGGGTACCTGAGAAATCTGATTTTACCAGCATCCAAGTTTAAGTCCAATTGCAAAAATCAGAGTTGGGAATCAGAAAATTTCCCTGATTTTACCAGCATGCAAGCTTAAGCCTTGTTTGTGCATTGCTTCAAAACAGTCATTCTGTGTGTATTGATTGAGCAAAGGTTTTAATGCTCATTTTAAATATTGGAATTTTGTTAAAGTTGCTTCTATTTCCAAAAGAACTGACATTAGAGAACAGTCTTTCTCTACAAATAACAACGAAATGAGAGATTATTTTTCATCTCCTGGTGAATGTTTCTCATGAACAAGAACTATTAGCAACAGTGAAATTAGTATATTTCTGTACTAGTTCAACAAAAAAGTCTTCAGACATTTACTTTTCTGCAATTACAACTCAAATTTTTTTTTTTTGCTTTACTCAATTAACAATCAATTAGTTAATTAACTAGTGTTTTACCTTCCTAATATGACAGGCATTGAGTATATCGTGTCCGACACCATCTTTGAAACCCTACCACCGGAGGAACAAAAGCTATGGCACTCGCATGCCTACGAAATCAAGACCGGCATATGGACTCTACCAGGAGTGCCCGAGTGGCTTCAAGACCCCGAACACAAGTCTCTAACCAAGACATATGGCAAGTTCTGGTGCACTTGGCAAGTCGATCGGGGCGACCAGCTCCCACTCGGTGCACCTTCCCTTATGATGTCACCTCAGGCAGTGGACATAGCACATGTCAATCCCGAACTGGTAAAAGAGCGGGACAGGAAATACGGGGTGTCAGCAGGAGATGCGAAAGAAAACAGGATTGAAATGGCTGAACCGGAGTGGATTAACCCCAATGCCGATTACTGGAAGCAGCATGGAAAGGGGTTCGCGGTTGATGTGGTTCCGGTGGAGATGCAGCACACCAATCCATTAATTTGAATTTGAAGGGTGTTACTGGATGTATGTAAATTAGTAATCATTATGCTGGTAATAAAATCAACTATGCCCCTTAATTATGTTTGTTTTGCCATTAGCCGAAAATGACCAGCATAATTTGGCAATTGGCAATTTGGCATGATGTTTTCCTCTCTTTTGGCAAATTTGTGATAATCTTGTTGTTTATGTTGTTTAGTTTTCTCTGTATGTTTAACTTAATGCCCTTTTTGGCTGGCCTACTTCATCAAAAAATAATAGGTCAGGCCTAAGAACAGCAACAAGGATATTGCTTGGAACAGTAAAATTTTTTCATGTATAATATGATTTTCTCAGATTTCCTTCCATACAATTCAGAGATATTCTTGGAACAGTAAAATTTTTTCATGTATAATATGATTTTCTCAGATTTTCTTCCATACAATTTAGAGATTTTGCTGTCCTTAGACCCGACCAAAAAAATATTTGTTTTAAACCCTAAAAAACCAATCAACTGAAAGGAAACTACAGGTTCAATTATCAATTTGGTATAATATTTGTGAGATGATCCTGAGATTCTATGGTCCCTGATATAGCAACACTAGATTCAGAAAGGATTAAATTTTTACTTTATATGGATTTTACGTGGTCGAAAATTCCTAATATAATTAGGAACAGAATCTGTAAATTCTTTAATGCTTTCTTGTCCTCCTTTCTATACCCCTGTTATACTTATACCAGAACATGAAATCAAGCTTTTTGGGTTGCATAATTATTCCCTCGGTGCTATTTTGAGCCTTTTCAAATAGTCTTCGAGTCAAAGCAAGAATCTCTAAGAAGTTTTCTTGCAGGTTTGCAGTTTGGTCTGCACTGATATTTACTCTAGGATTCGTTTTACTAATTAATGTCAATTGTTTGAGCCTTACGCTATACTTTGGTGGATTTTCTGGTATTTAATATTCCAGATAATCTTTTTTTTTTTAATTTTAGAGAGAATGAAATTATATCGCTATGAGAGGGTTTAAAAAATTTTCAATACAATTTTTTTTTTTTTATTTGCTACAAAGTGTCACAAACTTACTTTTATATTATGATTCAAAATTTAAAACTGAATTTTTCAGATTTTAACTATTGGTCTTATATATAAAAAAATTCTATGCATCATAAAAAGAGTGAATCTTATTAACTAATTAACTATTTTATTTTATTATCTTTTTGGGGACATGTTGTTCTAATATAAGGTGAACTTAACAAATCAAGAAGCTTTACATCCATATATCACTCTTAATAGAAGTCTATGATTTCAATCAATAATGTGAATATCAAATTTGAAATATAAGCACCAAGCAAGGTAGGGGTTATTTTGTGCACCAATAGGGACGGATTTAGAAAATTTTTAAGCCCGGACACAAATTGTCTAATATATGAAACAATGAGCTCTATTACATTGTATTTTACTTAGTAAATCATTAAGCCCGGACACAATAACTACAAACATAAATAAGTATTGTTTAATATAAAAAAAAATTAGTACCAATCAATATATTTTAAAAATCAAGCCTGAGCACGGACTTAGGTCCGCCCCTTGGCACCAAAACCTTGAGAGTAGCTTTAAATCTTTTCTTCAACATATTTTTTTTTTTTCCTCAAAAAGTTGCATATTATTATTTGTACTTCTAGTATGCCAAAAGTTGCTTTTACCAATACTTGGTATCATGAACCTGGAGTAAAAATTCAACTGGAATATTCACAGCCTCAGTTCAAGAATTCAGAAACCTTTTCTGGGACATTTTACAACTTGCATTGTCGAATATCTTCATTCCCCTACTTTACCTTCAGTTTCAAACTTTTCATATATTCCCTGTACGTTTCCTTTGTCCTTGGGTCAAGAAAAGAAGGCTTTTGGAAGCATATCAAAGAATGCTTTCCTTTCCTTTCCTTCAATTTTATTCTCTACTAGCTAGAATCTGCTGCAACATAACCCCCCTTTATTAGTGGAGACGTTTCCTTGTATTATTTACTCATCTCATTAATTCTTCTGTTTCTGTGTTCTTCATATTGAAGAGATTCAAAACCATACCAAAGGAAGTTTTAAGTGCTGCAAAATAAATCATGGGTTTTCTCGCAACCTTGGTAAAAAATCTTTATGGCCTTGTTGGGTAAGATAATTTACTACTTGTTTTTTTCATTTATTTTGTAAATTTTTTCACTTGAAAGTTGAATGCAATTAACATTGAAAGTGACTAGAATTTCATGTTTGCAGTAGAAAAAGTTTCATTCTTTGAAGATTTTAGTGCCTCTATGTTCATATTTTTTAGCCCTCTTCCAATATCATCAATATAATCTAAATAAAAAAATATAATTTTTTTTTGATGAAATTTAGTACCAGAATAAATCCCTTCACTTTCAGAAAGATATTCTTGTTTTCCTACAAGGTTCATCGGCACCAATCGTCGAAAAATAATATTCTGTACCTCATTCCTGATGCCATTATTCTTTGCTTCAAGTTAATGCTAACTTCTTAATTTTTATCATGTTTGATCATGTTGCTGCCAGTCCTGGGGTGATGCTGATATTTCCATTGTAAGTTAAATCTTTCTACATAACAGTAAAATCATACAATAAACTGTAAATATATCATATATATGATGTAATAAGATTATAATTACTTATGATTTTGCAGATATTCTTCGGTTCGCGCGATTGAGAGCCCGTCGCCAGTGGATGATCAGCAATGGCTCACATATTGGGTGATCCATTCCTTTCTTACGCTCTTCGAGCTCACCTTCTGGAATGTTCTACGCTGGTACGTAATTTTGATCAACTAACTTCAACTAAGAATCGAGAAACATCTTGTGTCCATTAAAAAACTATCCATACATCCATAGACAAAATGTAACCTATGGATGCTATGGACAGTTTTGCTGAACAATTGCATGACCTGTATATGTTGCGATATAACAGGTTTCCCCTCTGGCATATCATCAAGCTACTGTTTTGTTGCTGGCTGGTGTTGCCAGTATTCAACGGCGCGGCATACATATACGAAAACCACGTGAGGAAGTACGTTAAGATCGGGGGTTACGTGGACTCAAAGTACACGGAGAGGCAAAGGACTGCGATGCAGATGATGAGTCTGGATGCAAGGAAGGCAGTCGAGAGGTACATCGAGTCTCATGGCCCCGATGCTTTCGAGCGAGTGATCCAAGCGGTAAACAACAACAACAACAACAAAATTCTATATAACCTCTTAAAATTTGTTTTTCACATGATACAAATAATATGCATAATAATTATGAATATGTTGTGATTTCTTTTGTAGGCTGAGAGGGAAGCAAAGCGTTCGAGTTGATAACTTGTACCGACAAGAATGGTTCAAGACGACGGTTAATTTGGTGGGTATCTTGGGGGGAGGAGGAGGGGAATTTAAATTCAAATAGATGATACATGGAGATTGACATCTATTTATATTACTCTAATTATATATGATATGAGTTTGTGATTTTATATTTGAGATTGACATCTAGAGCAAATTAAACAGAGCTGTTTGCTCAAAAAACCTGTTAACAATTGTAAATGAGAGTTGTTTTTGAACTCACAAAACAAAGAGCAGCTCATTCACCTTATATAATATATATGGGTCATATCTAGTGTTAGTAGTGTCCACATATCCATATTGTTATAAAATTTGAGTTAAGTGTTATACAATTTGAAATAAGAGTTACAGATTTTGTATATGTGTGGACGTGTAGATAGTTAAAATGAGGACGCTCGGAAAATTTCAAAAATATATATAGGTTAATACCAAAGCCCATTCTTGTTCATACTTCTCTTGGGCTGAACTTTATAGAATAACAAACTAATTACGCCCAATGCATTAGTTACTAGTTTAACTTGACGAATTAATTTGTTATTATAGCAATGCCAAAAATGGTAGAATAAAAATGCTGAGGAGCATTTTCACTAATGGTCCTTTAAACACAACTGAAGGTTAATTTCATCATGTTTTGTTGGGGACATTTGCTTTGAATTAGTGTTCAGACTGAAATACATGAGACCACACCTCCCTGTCCCAACAAATAATTGTGTCTGCACCATAGCTAGGTTTTAGTATTATTATTTCCAGTGGATGGATATTTTTCTGCATTTCTGATAGTAGATGAAATATGAATGACATTATGACATATGGAAATTAAACTAATATAATTAAAATGAGAAATTTCTTGCTTTGGTAAAAAAACAGAATATACAATTTTTTATATGAGAAATGTAAAAATTTTAAGTTACTGATAAACTCTAAAGATGAGAAAGTAACAAAGGAAAAACAGCATTACTCCAAATCAATGTTATCAAAACCGGACCAGAGATCAACCCGGAAAAGCTTTGGGTCACTGGTTTATAGGTTCAACCGTCGGGTCAACTGGTTCAACCGCTTAGTTTTTTATGTACATATATGTACAATACATAGTCATATAATATGATAAGTAAATATTTTCTAAAAAAAAATTTAAAAACCAATATATTATAAATAATCATATTTTTATATAGCATTACAAAGCGGACATACTAACTCGAATTAAAATAAATTAAAATATATAACATACTATGTGAGTATAGGACCCACTCTCTCCTCATTGGGTATATTAAACGAAGCAACAGTCAAAAATTGCATATAACCGGATTTTTAACCAAACCCGAGACCGCGGTTTTGACAAAAAAAAACGGACAAAAAACTATTTATCACTGGTTTGCTTGCATGTACGGTTCTTTAGCTGAACCAAACCGTAAAGGTCCTGTTCTGGTTTTTTACGGTCGAACCGGCCGGTCCGGTCCGGTTTTAATAACAGTGCTCCAAATATATATCAGATATAGCTTTTTTTAGTCAAATTAAAAATGCTGGTGACTAATTAATCTTCCACCCGTAATAAAATGTACGTTAATTAAATAAATTAATAAGCACAAAATAGCTTAATTATAATTCAAACTCATACTATCTCAATAAAAACACGAGTGCAACACAACACAACACAACATATGTTCACCAGTACAACAACAAACAACATGCATTTTTCAAACGCATGCTTAATTAATTACACACAAGACAAGATGCATGTCAAAAACTCAAAAACTCTATCGTATATATAGCAAAAAAAAAGAATCATCAAAGGGATTTTGAATTTTGATTTTTTTGATACATCAATTAGCTAGATCTGAGCGAGGGTTCGGATGTCCATCGGGTACGAGTCTCGGTCGGACTGAGCCTGGTACGACCTCTTACCGATGATGATGTTGGCCGCCTCGGTCGGGTGGAACGCGTCCCAGAAGAGGTACTGCTCGCGGTTCTGGCACGGTATCTGCATCGGCAGGCAAGTGTACTGACCGTTGTTCCGTCCTACGCCGCAGCATCCTCTGTTTACCACAGACAATCCTGAAATTGAAAGTAACAGAAACCTCTTCAGCACAAAATCAATAAAGGATAGATTTAGAAGTTACTTTTTTTTCTTCCTTTTTTTCGAAATCTTTGTAGCAGCTGCAAAGTTGCGTGGGCGGGTATTGAATTCTCGACCTTTGGATAAACAACAGCCTTAGGATTTCTCTCCTAGTCAAGTGAGTTACCACCCATTTCCAATTTAGAAGTTACTTTGAAAGACAAAATAGTTCCTTATTTAATAACCATTTTTTTATGAAGGATTTCAGATCTAGAAGAGTGCATCCATGAATTTACTTTGCAAATTATATAGATTTGAAAAAACCCATAAAAGTATAATCCCATATTTATTTAGTTTCAACAAAAAATTGATAGAAAAGCATGATAAAGACAATTATAAAAATAAATTTTTTGTTGCATGTGTTGTTTGTGTTAATTTGTAATTTGTAATTTTAAAAAGGATATTGCCAGCAAAATTTTTCCATTTATAATATGATTTTCTCAGATTTGCTTCTATATAATTCAGAGATTTTACTATCCTAATTAATATGGTTGCTGTCTTTAGACCCGGCTTTTTAAAAATCCATCTGTACCAGATCTGGAAATTTCACATAACTGATGCATTAAAAATTCCAAACTCCAAATTGGTGCAAAAGATTAAAAATCCCTTAAACATATGAATAAATGCAACCAGTGAGGAGCATTAAATTGTAGAAACCTACCCATGGATTGGGGGTCCCTCAAGATATCTTCAAAAATATTGTAGGCGTTGATGTATGTGAAATGTGCCCCTGGCAGGGTGTTGAAATCGTCGACCAGACCGATCAACTTGTTGTTGAAGATCTGGATCGCGCTGTTGATGTTCCCGACGCATGTCGAACCGTCTTGGCTGCGTGTAGCCAGCTCGTTCGGGCTGCATCCGACCTGCCCGACCCCGATCAGGACCACCTTCCTCGCGCCGTAGTCGTACAGGCTCTGAACAAGATGTTTGCATAGCAAGATCAGTACGTTATTCTATGGATCGGCAAGCAACCTTTCATTTTAAATTGATTCTTATTAAACATTGCCCTGTAATTGTGTTTGAAGGATAAATCACGACTACCGGATTCTAAAAAATGGACGGTCGGTCTATATTCCATCAGATCCATAGCAGAATTAGCCTTAATGAAAATGAACTGTCAAATAAATTACTTGTAAAGGATTGCAACTTAATTACCCTGACAAAGGTGGTGTATCGCTGGATGAGATCCTCGGCGTACTGCTCAGGAGTGTAGCGTTGGCCGGTGTTGTAGAACATGGGCATGAAGTAGTTGTTCAGGTAGTCGTTCGATCCCATTCCGACGGAGAAGATGCACTTGCTGAGGTAATTGGCTGCGGTATCCTCGTCCCCCAGAATGCTAACCATCTGCTGCACCGCCGACTGGTAATTCCGGATCTGCCCGCTGAATGGTATCCTGGGACCCTGTTAACGTTCGACCCACAAAAAATCATAACACATTATCTGAATGTTAAAAAATTATATTTAGACACCGTTTAGTTTAAAAAGGAGAAAAAAAGATGCATAATGTGCCATTTTTTTAAAAAAATATTTGCAATTGGAAACTTTATGTGCCATTTTTTTTTTGTTTTGATTTTTTGTACTTAACTTCTTCACATGTAATATTTGAATCACTAAATAATAAAAGAAAGCTGGTTATATATATGGTTGTCCTGTGTTCAACAAAGAACTGTGCATGGCTCAGTACTGATCATAATATATTTACTGATAGATTGAATGTTAGTACCAGAAAAGCATGTGCTTGCAATAAATAAAATTGCCAGGTTTGCTCAGTGAATTACTGAATACTGATAACGTTCCCAATAAATGTAAAGATTTCTTTTTGATATGCCCATAAATGTAAAGTTCAAATTAAATGCTGAACATATATACCATTTCCTCAAAAAAAAAAGAAGAAGAAGAAAAACATATATACCAGTTGTTGTCCGGTTTCTTCTCTGATACCAGCAGCAGCAGATGCGAAATTGACACCGGTGAGAAGCTGGTCGCCGCCTGTACTTGCATATGGTGGGATGTAGTTCTCAAATCCAAGGAGCTTTGCTGTTTTTATGAAGGAGAAACAAACAAAAAAATATTATTATTGACTTATTTA
This sequence comes from Cyperus esculentus, assembly GCA_030179965.1. Classification (NCBI taxonomy): domain Eukaryota; kingdom Viridiplantae; phylum Streptophyta; class Magnoliopsida; order Poales; family Cyperaceae; genus Cyperus; species Cyperus esculentus. The sequence continues at coordinate 808,101 of JASGLE010000025.1, read as the reverse complement.
TAAAAGGAATAAGCTTTTTTTTTTAATAGTATTATCAAGTTAGTTGCAATTAAATTTGTTACATTGGATTTTGTGTTGGTAATGGTATTTAATTAATAATTATTTATTAAAAGTTTAAAACACTTGGGATCTATTGTTCATAAATTTTGTCTGACCTAAAACAAACAGATCTCATTGAAATGGATAATGCTTTACATTAAAAACCCTTTTAGTATGGCAGCTCAAAAGTACCTTACAAATTATATCAATTATATTGATGTGACTAATTAATAGCATATTGAAATCAAACAGAAAAAACCAACTTATTTTTCAAGTATATATATGGCATTATTATTTGTGAACACTGTGTGGAAACCTAGTACAGCAACCACTAATATGATATATCTCTGTCACAGGTTGGTTACTTAAGCTAAATATAATCTAGTATGAGTATCACACCTAAACTCCCATCTCTATCAGATAGTGTCAAAATCAGTGTCTCATATATTGACAGATTAAGTTTTCATAAACTTTATAATGTTATATCAGTAGGCCCAGAAAAGTTTTTATAATTAAATAAGTACACATGAGCACATTCAAAATCATTGATTTTTAAAGTGCAAAAAAATAAAAAAATTTGATTTTGAATTTAGAATGCAGACAGTAGAAAACTTACAGATAACGTCGACGGTGGTGAGTCCATTGGTGAACCGTCCGGAGGCACCGCCAGGGAAGTCGATGCCATAAGGCGGATAGTTCGCACGCGCTAGAGACGCCATGTCGTTGTTATTGCCATTGTCAACAAGCGAGTCGCCGAAGATGAAGTAGCACGGCACTTGTGGCTCCGACCGAGCCGAACCGAAGAACAGGGCCAGTGCCAGTATTAGAACACATGACACTCTTGCCATGAGTTCAGTAATGCAAGCCATTTTTGATGCTAGGTTGAACTTGAATGTGTAGAGAAAGAGAAAGGTGTGAGGTATTTAAAGAACCTTGAATGTGGACTCAGTCAAGTGGTATGGGCACCTTCCAGTTAGTTCTCTTTTGAGTAAGTAGATGGCTTGGTAGCTCAAGTAGTAGCTAATAGGATGGCTTCCAAGAGGTCATAGGTTCAGTCCTTCATGGACACAAATATCTTTTAAAAAGAAATAGTAGATGGTGGAAAATATCCACTTAAATCTAAAAAAGAAAGTTTTCTTCTGAGTAATACCTAGCGTCTATAGAAAAACTGTACATAGCGTCTATAGTTTACATTTGATGATATATCTATTATATTTTAGATGTATCTGTTATATTTTTTGCATATCTATGTATGTATGGACAACTTTTCAACAAAGGCAAGATGTTTCTTTTTTTTTTTTTTCCTTTGAGTTAATTTTGCACCATATATGGAACTTTTTTATTTGTTTTAGGTTTATTTATTGGTTCATTTTGGTTGGGTAGGAGGCGGTTGGGTGCAGTTTTATTTGATTTTGGGGTGCATTCAATTCCTCTAGCAGTGTGGTCATGTTTTGTGGGTTTTGCAACATGCTTTTTTGGGCAGACTGCTGCCAGTTTGGTTATTCATCTGTCCTCCCCATTTGATGCTTTTGTGCATTGTTATAACTTATATGGATGATATTGATTTAATTGGATCAGATGCTTTGATGGGTGCAGCAGCTAGCAAGTGAACTAATTAATTTTATGATTTTATTACTTTGGTTCTTATCTACAACGCTTCCTTATAATGTATGAATGTTTCAACATATATATTCTCATAAATATCATAAATAGAGTAAATCTAGTGCGAGCACACTAACTAAAAATTCATACTAAACCATCACGGAATTTTGATTTATGGTTCTCATTAAATTCTTTATATCAAAATCTCCTAGGATACAAAAATTTTCCATTTCTTGAGTTTTTTAAGTATTTGTTCTGGATTTCATAAAGATGACATAGTTTTATACATTATTTTATTATTATATTGAGGTCATTCCAAAAAATTCTAAAACATATACTTAAGAAACTCAAAAAATGAAAAATTTATGTATTATAGGAGATTTTGATATAAAGAATTTAATGAGAACTATAAATCAAAATTCGTGATGGTTTAGTATGATTTTTGAGTAAGGAGTACGGTAGATCTCCGTGCTCCCAGAAGCACACTAAATATATTAGTATTCAAATTAAATGCCACTCACTGATCATACTATAAAATCTAATCAGCTTAAAGGCACATTTTGTTTGTTAACTATATATTAATTTGACAAGAAAAATTTTGACAACAAAAATGACATCCATTTGATTGATTCATATATAACGGTATTTCCAGCGCTGCAGTTTAGCATAAAAATAGTACCCATCTTGTGGTCCACCCCCCTATCCACATTTTATTTGTCAGCTGCAATTAACTACTTGTTAACTGAAAACATACAATTATATATTAACTACAAAAATCTATATACATAGTTATATACAAATGTATATATAGAAATATACTGAAAATTATTTTGTAGATCAATTCTTTTGTTAACCAATTATATGTTTTTCACTTAACAAATCAATAAAATTGTGAACTTAAAGCTGACAAGTAGGGGTTCCAAACGCAACGAAACGATCACGTAAATGTATCTTTTCGTTTTGTTTCGTTTCATTTAACGAAACATTTATCGTTTGGATGAAACGGAAAGGAAGAATGAAAGTAATCGTTTTGTAGTGGTATTATTATTATATTAAAAATAACAAAACGAAATGGAATAGATTGATTCGTTTATTGAAGGAAACTTTTGGTCTGGAAGAAAAAATCATACTATAAGGAAGCGTTCTCATTAAATTCTTTATGGAACAGATTTTGGTTTCGTCCGTTATAACGGAACAGAAACGGAAGAAAATTTTGTTCCGTCCGTTATAACGGAACGGAAACGGAACACGCCATTTCCGTTCCGTTCCGCCCTAAACACGTATTTTCCACGTATTTGCATTGTTCCGTTCCGTTATAATGGAACATTCAACGGAATGAATTTTGGTTCTATCCGTTATAACAGAACGGATTTTGGTTCCGTCCGTTATAACGGAACGGAAACGGAACACGCCATTTCCGTTCCGTTCCGTTCCATTGCCACCCCTAGCCGTAACAAGTTAAGATGGTGGACACAAGTCCACAACACAATGTGGACACGAAGTACACTAATAATGATCTCTTTGGCATACTACACTGAGTGCTCATCCTCTGTAGCGCTGCATTGTGTAGCGCGTAAAGTGAACCGTTAGATCATTTTGAGAGTTGAGCTAGCACAGATCTCGAGATGATCTAACGGTTGACATTCTGCGCTACACAATGCAGCGCTACAGGAGGATATGGAATCTATCTATCTACTACACTAGGATAACCAATACCATAGTAACCAACGGCCTGAGGGTAAAGGAAAGGAAAGCTCAAAGCAGGGCATGTGTGAGTACACAGTACAGGCAATTACTCCGCACAGAAAAATGCGTCTATTCTTCTCCCTCCGTATTACATCTCCACCATCACCAAATAAAGGCTTCATTTATGTTGGATTGTGGGTTCTTGCTACTCGCTATTTAATTTTCTACCTTCAATCATATTTATGTTATGTTCACAAGTAAAAACGGCTGTGATTCTGTGAATATATGTATATGTCATGATAAATGAATATATATAACCCGCTCCACATTTTCTTTCACAAGATTTTTATGCCGCTTATGGTGGATTGATTTGGTTATATGCATATACCTCTTTCCGAACCTTGAGATATACTATTTTATTTTATAGAGTGAGACTATTTGTACTTTGCAAAGTGCAGTGAGGTAATGTGCTTCGGCCTTTTATTTTAAAACCGTAGCTCGAATGGGCAATTCAAGTTGCCCAACACAATCTACATATTGAAATATTGTAGATTACCGAATTTTTCCATTTTTAGAGTTTTCTAACTATTTTTTTGGATTTTTAAAAATTGTATAGAAAATGTACAAAATTATATATATAAAATGGGTCATTTTTCAAAAATTCAAAAAAATAGTTAGAAAACTCTAAAAATAGAAAATTTTGGTATGCAACTAGGTTTCAATATCAAGATTATGGTGAGCAATTTAGATTGGTCATTCGAGCTACGGTTGAGGAGTTATGAGGCCGAAGCGCACTAGTCACTGCGCTTTGCAAAGCGCAATAGCCTCACTCGTATATTATATATCATTCCATAAGTTTGAGCTTTATATTTTTAAGATTGTTAAAAGAAAAGCCTGCAATGTGAATTCATATAATACAAAATTTGCCAGGATTATTTAATTTTTGAATAATTAAACTGATCAAATTAATTCATTTTCACCAACCATTAGTTAGTAATTTAACTATATCACCTCCTCGCAACCCAATGAAAGAAAAATAATTCTTGATCATTGCATAAGTAACCAAAAGCAACTAAAAAATAACACAATCACTAGCTATACATTTAATGTTACTGAGTGCTGTAACAGTGCTAGGAAACAAATTAAGCTAAATTTCTCAACAGAGAAACAAACTAAATGATCCACCCCAAGCATTATCATCATTAATTAGACTATCAGTAAAGCCTTGACATGACGGCAACAAATTCAAATTTGGCCCCCATTTTGCGGGCATTATATGATGATTAATTAGCCTCTTTAATTTGGCTAGGTATCCTAACAAACAGTATGTTATATTATATGAGGGTTGGTGTAATATGGTGTCCATCAAATCTCTTGTTGTGCATTGATTAATTAATGTACGTTCCCTTCCCTAATAACCTTGTCCAAAGGGCAAAGGCTGCCATGTACAAGTACAAACTTGTTGAAGTGGTATTTGTGATATAAATAGGATTAGCAAGCCGTCGGTGATCTAGCAACTGATGATACAATAAATATTGTTATAAGATAAAAAAAAATAATAAAGAACTAGTTTTTGATTTAGTGGCTAATGACAACGCTCTCGGGTTTTGAAAGGTCTTTTATAGATATTTAAATTTAAGTGGTTAACCCTTATCTTTTTCTCAAAAAAAAAAAAGAAAAAAATATATAAATTACTTTGGTGAGCTTATGGTCAATAATTAATTACGAACAAAATTCTTAATTTTAAATTATGTACTTCAAATGTGTCTATTGTTTTAGTTTTAAAGTTTATATATATGTCGAATGTGCCTACTTTTAATTAATTTTGTGGGAATGGTAGACTAAGTAAGTACTGTAGCAGCTTCTTGCAATCAAGGAAAGAGAATTAAACAGAAACCATTTTCTGATAGGAGCCAATAACTGCAAAACAAATCATGATTATGGATGTATTTATTAAGGAATCTTTATAGACGCATGAGAATTAAACCCAATATATATAGTGGACCATACATTCTATTAATTAATTAGCTCCAATATATATAATCACTTTGATAGAGAACTAATTGACATCCAGAGCAATTAATCAACCTCTCAAGCAGAAACAGGATTAGCAGAAAGAGACGCCTTAATTAAGACATTTAAATAATGGTGATGATCTATCTATTGAGAAACATCTTGTGTCCATTAAAAAACCGTCCATACATCTATAGATGTATACAGAATGTAACATATATATCCTGAAATGTAACAAATATATACATCTCGAAATGTAATGTAAGGACGCTATGAACAGCTTTTCTATGGACACTACGTATTTCCTATCTATTAGGACGAACTAGACAGTTCTTACGGCAAGTTCTTATATTATTTGGAAGTATTTAATTTGACAAAAGATTTTGATATTTCACTTGATATTTCATCAAAGAAATACAAATTTACATAATTTTTCTCAACACCGTAAAATTGAATGATATTTTATTGTCATATATAAGATACTCAAAATGTGTGAAACAAAATCCATTTATAATCAAGTTTAGACTTTAAAATGTGTTTATAGTTTAATTATTGTTTTGCCCATCTGAAGATTTTTTTATTATTTTAATTTCAATTTTATTTGGAAACCACTTTGAATTGACTATGGATTATGAACAAATCCTAACCCATAGCATTAATTATAAGTTTTTAGAGTACCATGCGCCATATCAATTTATCATGCATATATAGTTGCATACACAACAAAATACGGTGTCCACAGTTCACCAACCTCTTTGTTATGCATTAATGTCACCCTCGCAGATGAACCAACTTTTCATCCATTTAGACCAGCACAATTAATTGCCCCATTGAAATGATAATAATATTTTGACACTGCTCAGAACAGTGCCATAATTTTATTTATATATTATATATATATATAGAGTTAGACTATCATACTAACGTTAGCATTTCGAACCGAAATGCTAATGTCTCAAAATTAATGTTATTGTGTCCGAAATCACGGTTTATGGTGGTCAATAAATTCTTTGCATGAAAATATTGGGGAGTACAAAAATTTTTCATTTTTAGAGTTTTCTAATTATTTGTTTTGCATTTTTGAAAATACCATGTACAAAGATCAATATTTTATTAATAATTATGAGCTTTTTTCTAAAATTCAAAATAAATACTTAGAAAACTCTAAAATGAAAATTTTTTGTATTTCCCAATATTTTCATATGAAGAATTTATTGAGCACCATAAATTATGATTTTGGACACGATAACATAAAATTTGAGCGTTAGCATTTCGGTCCACATTTCAGACCGAAATGCTAACGTTACTATAATAGTCTAACTCTATATATATAGTAGCTAATTTTGATGGGTCCGTACACCTACTTATCAATGTCGATGAGCAGCGGTTCTTGAGGACACCAGCTAAGCTTAGCATGCAATGCAATGCATATATGTATATGCATATATGTATATGAGTAAAACTAGTGTGTTCTTAAGCTCACGGGAGCCTCCCGTAAGCTTAACACCAAAAACGTATCAAACTATATCCAAATTTTGATTTATATGGCTCAATAAATTTTTTATATCAAAATTATGTTGCATGCAAAAATTTTTCATTTTTAGAGATTTTTAAGTATTTATTTCGGATTTTTTAAAAGTTACATAAGAAGGATTTCAACTGAGGATTTCAAGTTATATATGTTCTTCTTTCCTCTAAAAGAGAGAATAACTGAATACGTACGTATGAAGGCTACTGTTACTTTAAATAATGAAAAATGGTCTGAATGTGTATGGCAGAGAAGCATAATGAACTGGTAAGTTGCTACTTCAAAAAAAAGAAAAAAAAAGAAAAGTAATAGTAATTAAGTTGTTAATTAATTAGTGCGGTTAATGTAAGCGGTATATAAGCCCCTGAAATGATTGGGCTTTGAAATTGCTCAAATTGGAGAAAATAATTGGTGTCAGGTAGTAAATATATATATACGAACCTTCAATTGATTCATGCTTCAAAATAAAAAAAAAAAATGCTACGGCCATGTTTCTAATAAAAAAAGAAAAGAAAAGGAAAACTATTAATCATTAAAATTTTTTGCCTTTTTTCTAACAATATGATTTTGCTTCTAATGGTAAGTGGAGGTACATGGCCATAAGATAAGATTGTGATGTGCTAAAGATGGAGAATTAGATAACTAAAACTAGAGATGCAATGTATTATGAGATATATAATGTTGCTTAAATAGTTAAATGTAACATATATAGGGACCCATGCATCACCAAAACGCCCAAATTTGCCCACTTATATAAATGCATGCGCTCGAGCCCTAGTGCTCATCCTCTGTCTTAAGGTAAAGTGCGTCATGACACGTGGATCGTTGGATCACTTCAAACTTTGTGTAGGCTCGAATCTCGAGGCAATCCAACGGTCTATGTGCCATGCCGCACTTTACCTTAAGGCAGACGATGTGAAATCCTCGAGCCCGGCCGGTCTCTCTTCCTTTGAGCAACCATAATGCGTACATTTACAAAGAGCAGTAGGTAGCATCCACCTTTTTTATCTATCCACCGGTCCACCGTATTTTTAATGAACAAATATCATTATTTAGTAAACATTTATATCATTTTGATTAATAGATATCATTTTCTAGTGAACATATACGTAACAGTTTTCAGTAAACATTTATGCAGCTGTGCTAAACACATAGGTACACGTAGTATGCCAAAACTGTAAAAGATAGTAGATGGGTGGCCTACTTTATAGGGCTCTACATGTTTCTCATTTACAAATGAGGACTTCAAACCTACTTGGTTGGCACAAAACCTACTTCTCAAATATTTAAAAAAAAAAATGAAAAAACCAATTAACCAACCTACTTCTCAATCCTCATTAAATTGATATGCATCGGAGTTCCCTTTTTTTTTTTTGGTTTTGAACGCGTCTCTTGGCATGTGGGTATGTCAGAACAAGTGCATGAAATTTTAATTGTAGTTGCGTGAATTTGATGTATTCAATGAGCTAAGAGAAAGTACACAAGTTATCAAGTTTTGCTAGGTCCATGAGCAGGGGCGGACCTTATAAAGGCCTAAAGGGCCAAACGGGGCTCCACCCCCAAATTATAGAGTGAGAGTAGTTTTTACCGGTCTATTACACAAGGAATTATGAAATGGCCCCCCTTGTTTCAGTTCTGACGCGTACAATGTAAAAGCGTTCAACAAAATATATATTGTGCTGCATTAATTTCAGTACACTACAGTGTCAAATGGAAGAAGGGACCCAAAATACAGTGATAACAACGCTTCCACCTTGTCCAGACAAAAAAATACTCATCTCTCACTTCCTTTTTTTACCCAGGTCATGTGCAGCTTCCCACGTACCTCAATTGGTCTCTAGAAGTTATATACTTGTATTATGTATGTGAATCATTATGTATTGGGTCAGATTAAACAACTTGGCATGATACTCTACACAAACTTATGCATCAATTGAATCATACAAAATCCAAAACTTGCAGATTTTACTGACATATGACAAATAGTGGGCCCCATCTTTTTCGTTTTTACTTTTGTGGTGTCAGTCTCTTAAATTGTGCTCCAATTCTAATTTAGCTTTGTAGAAACTTTCACCAGTATAATTAGTTTGTATTAATATTACTACTATTATAACTTTGAGTTGGCCCTCCCTTAATTAGCTATTAGCTGTCAAGCTCCGCCACTGTCCATGAGGATCCCAACTTAATCTAAGTTGGCTTACTATACGAGCATATATATGTATAATGTTCTTCCAAAAAAGATAAAAAAAAGTAAATGAAATAGTATTCTAGTACATTGGTACGTGTATTTATACGCAGGATGGACAGAATAAAAATTAAATTCTTACAGTAAAAGAATTTCAGTACAATATTGTACAAGAATAATATTCATTATTGAAGAACTTAATTTCTGTTACCATTTTATAAATAAAGATCAACGACATGATCATTTTCTTATAATTTCAATAATTTAAATAATTTTTCTGTATTTTTTTTTCTATTTTTAAATGTTTTAGTGATTTTTGTTAAATCTATTGAAAATCAAAACCTCTTTTTATTTGACCAGTATAATATATTTTAAACTGCTGTGACAATTTAGAGTAACAAACTAACAATCCTTTTTGCTTGCGTAATCCAAATTCTATGTGAAAAAAACACATATCTTTCATGAGTAAACTACTAGAAAATGGACATCAAATTAGTATGAGTTAGTTTATAACATAAATCATCATTAAATAGCCATCTATCAGGAAATATATAGAGAGTTAGCAAGTGGGGTTGTATACACACCAGGAAATTTAGATCATCAAGCACACCTCAAAATAATTTTCTGCTTAAAAAAACAAAATATATGTTTAGGTTCCAACTATAATTTGAAATTTAGCCGAATAAAATGTTGGAGGAAATCAATATTAACTATATAAATTCCCCAAATCTTGGAGCCGTGTTCGGCACATTGGTTTCCATAGAGAATTAGTAAGGGTTTTTATGTCACCAAACAATGAGTTTTAAAATCTCATGGGAATGAATTACTGGAATACGGGCGAATTGTTTTTTCTTAGGAAGCATCAGGCTTTTTGCTCACTCACTAGGGCAAATAACTTGTTCTCATTTTCAATTCAGACGACTTTACGAACCTAATTGAAAAAATAACCTAAATCCGATCTCATTACCATTGATAACCATCCATCCAAACGGGAGAATAAACAACATAATATTATCTACTTGCAACCATCAGCTAAATATGCAATAACCCTTAACAGTTCGAGAGATGCTGCCATAAAAGCACTTTCAGTAGAGAATTCGGGAGTTATTCTAACTTAATTATAATCATGATAGCATGTTTAAAGATTTGATACTCAAAACAACAATTATAATTACTTTTCTTAATGGATCGGAAACTGCCGTGGTGGGGCTAAGAAAATCCGTAAGATCCAACAGATGGAAAAGAATGGTGGTGCTTGGCATTTAGAAAATGGGTGCTGATTGATCGGAGAATTAGTTATTCAAGATTGAAAACTATAAAGATTTTTGGACAACAATAGAAGCAGTTAGACAAGGATAGAGGGAGAGTTGCAGTCAGATTTTTGTTGAAAATGATCAAAATATGATTGCTACACAAGCCTACAAGCGATGAGGTTTCTGAACATAAGGATTCTTATACCAGTCCGTGGTGTCTACTTGCTCTATTTATTATATAAATTTTTTATTGAAATAAGCTCTTGTAAATATCCGATCAACAGTGATCTTCCAGCGGAAATTTGTCGAGAGACTCCCATCTTTTTATAAAAATAAAAAATAAAAAAAGAATTAAACAGGGTTGGGACACATTTTTTTTTTCTTATCCATTGTTCATCCTTGCAGTTTAGTTAAGTTGGGACTTGGATAGGGCATGAAAAGTTCCATTACCTGCTGCTTTTTTATTTTTATTTTTTTGAGACAAAACCATTACCTGTTGCTAAAATTTCTATGTGGATTCATGTGCAAAAACAAGTATGCATTTTCTGTTTTATTTGCAATAATTATCGGTAAGAAATATTTTTTTTTTCTTCCGGTGTTCAATTTGAATTTGTTCTCGCTCTTCTCTGTGTATATGAATATTAAGCGCTACAATTTCATATTAGCTTATGTAGTACCATGCTCTTGTTGTTTTAAATCACACATACAAAATTCTGTCTTGAGAGCTGAGACTTGTGTTACGTCAAAAAATAATTGGGAAAAAAAATAAAGGCCATATATACCTACATTTCTGTCGTTGTTAATAACCCCAATCAGACTTTGACATTTTTTTATTCTATTAATATTAATATTTAAATGATCAAACAAAGTACATGATATTATTAAGATTAGCATGCAATAAATGTTGATTTTTTGCATAGCACTGGTCCAGACTTAAGTAACAAGAGCCTAAGTAACAAGAGAAAATCTTTACAATGCTTATCTTAATAAATATAAAGATTGATCGCAGTAGGTTTTTTAATTGCTGTGATAATCCAAAGTAACAAACCTTTTTTGGAGTAATCACGATTCCTAATATCAAAGGACACAAATTTTTGATGAGCAAACAAACTACTAGGAAAGGTTCACCAAATTAGTATGAAATCGTCTTTTTTTTATTTTTTTTATTTTTAATATAATCATCACTATATAAACAACCATTTACCAGAAAATACAGAATCAGCAAGTGCGATGTATATATGCTCCTAGGAAATTTAGATCACCATGTACGTCTCAAAATTTGCAACACTACATAAATATAGTCTTTTTCCAAAGATCATTTGAAATTTAACTGAATAAAATGTTAGAGGAAATCAATATCAACTATATGAATTCTCAAAATCTCCAATAAAAAATAGTCCAGAAATCTTGAAGAATTATTCATTGTCCGTCAAACGGCTGGCTGGATATGCAATCATCTCGGATGGGTTTCGAGATGTTGCTATAAAGACAACCCAACAAGTGATGGTAGGAGTTATTCTCACTTTTGATTAGGCTAATATGATTAAAGGTTTTATAATCAAAACCACTAGTAGGATATGGTGATTGATTTGATCACATACCTTTGAGATGGGTCCAAGCCTCCAAGGAGATCCGCAAGTAGCGAGAGGATAAGAATAGAAGTCTTACATAAAATATCGAGAACACTTTGGCATCAATTGTCAACAAAATTGGTGATATAATTTGACTTGCCACAACAGCAGCAAGTGGGTAGAGTTTTGGGATCTGAAGAATAGGACAAGATAAATGTCATTACCTGTTACTAAAAGCACATTCTTGATTAATTTATGTATAAAAATACGCTTGCATGCCTTTTTTCAATTTGAAATAAGTTTCAGTGTGAAGAATAAGCGTTGCAATTTCTTATTAGCATGGTAGAGCCATGCGTTTGTTGTTTTAAATCAAATACATTCGGCATCAGAAAATAATTTACGATTTATTATATAATTTCAAAATATTTGAATATCTTTTGATAATCCATCAAAATGTTATACACCTTTTGACAACTAATGAGCTGTCAAATGTAACATAAATTGAATATAATTGAAAACACTATCAATTTATAATTTATATATTGTAACAATAGATGTACAAGCTTTTTCATTGTTAAGAATTTTTAAAAATTTTCTTTCAAAATTAATAAAAATCCTATTGTCAAAATTTTCAAGATAATTGCCAATTGATCCTTTCCAACATTGAATCTGTGCATAAGACTCGTGATGCGTCATTGTCGAACAGGGTATTGCTCCCATAATGACACCCAAACAATTTTATGGGTTACAAATGAATTTAATATTGAACAATATTCATTCATAGCAGTCGAAAATAAAAAAATCAAATATTAATTAATCAATATTAAAAACAAAACAACATGGAAAGGAGGGGAAAGCAAGTAACATTAAGTAGCCGCTCTTTGCTCTGCTTTGCAATTAATGTCACTTGCGCATATGCACCTACTCTGAAAATGACCTCTCTAATGAAAATAAATATTTTCTTTTCAAAAAAATGAAAATAAATATTGGCAGAAACAAGAAAAAATGACTATTGATTATTGAATTTAAATTTTATGTGCATGCCGGAGAGGAATGTCCAGTTAAATGAGAAGTAAGATATCAGGTGCTATAAAATGCAGTTTATTTTTCATTTTTTCTCAAACAAAAACACAGCAAGTCAGCATGTTTTTTTTTTTTGAAAACTTGACAGTGGCTGCCAAGTATCAGCAAGTCAGCATGTTACTTTGAATAAGGTTGTATTCTTGATTTTTTTTTTTTAATTTTATTTGTAGGTTCTTCATCCAGAATTGGGCTTTATATGCTGCTTCTTGACTCAACATGGGAATAGGCTTACTTCTCTCTTTACCTTTTCAATTTGGGTTTATCCATGAAAATAATGTTTACAAAGTAACCTATCAGCACCTTTATTTACTCACAATAAAAGCTAACTAAAAAGCTTGATCCATCACATAATATCCCAAGTATTAAGACTCAGAACAAGGATAGGTTGCTTTATAGTTCTAAGTTTCTAATCTCATATAAGGGCATTACTACTATTGTCATTGTTAGAACTACCTACATGAAAAATAACATTTTAACTTTTAAGCATAAAATATCACAAAGCTTGTTACCCCTATTACAGTCAACAATTATGGAGTGCTCATCCTCTGCTGCAATACTGCGCAGCAAATCAACGATGAGGATTATAGGGGTTTTTTTTAGATTGAGTTGCTCGGATTTTAAAGCAGATCCAACGGTTGAAACGCTGCGCTGGAGCTTACTGCGCAGTAGAGGATATGAATTGACAATTATGTGCTAACCTAAACATGACAGTATCAGCAGACTAAAGAGAATTGTTACCATATTTTCAAAAATTGGCATTGCATTCTAAACAAAATTACAATCTTGCATTTTTCATTACGAAAACGAAAACAAAAACAAACTTACTCTATCACATCAGAGTTCGGTGTCGCGAGCGGAAGCTGACTGAGAGTAAGAGAAGAAGAGATCTTTGGCTATCTGTACCAGCCCTTCCAAGTCTCCTGTACCGACCTCGAGGCAGTCCTTCAGCAGATCCCCTTCCTCAATTTCCTTTTTCAGCGCGAGCACTACGTCCCTAATCGCCCCCTAGAAATTAACAGCAAACCTTCTTATAATTACGCACATTGTATATTCATGTATGGAATCTGTATCAGCAACAACACTGCTCTCTGTTGAACTGATTTCAACTCAAGTTCTTATACTGTTAGCAAAGGATTGCGAGTTTTCAGCTTCTTTTTATATTATTAGCAGTAAACCGAGATATAAATATTATGTTATGGAAATATTAAGGTAACATATAGAAAATACCAGTTCGGTACTGATTCGTACCAGTTTAGTACCGAGATGAACCTACAATTTCTATCTCACAGATTTGTAACAGTTACATTGTTCTTATTTCCAAACAAGATTTAAGCCAATTAACAACTGTTCAATTTTCAATTCAATATGCAAAGCAAATACTTCAGCTCTACAATCAATCAAATTGACCTCGGCAACAATGTGAAACGCTTACTGATCTTGAGAAGCTCCGAAGAAGACCTCGGATCACCGACAACGACAACTCCCTCAAATCCGAATAATTCTCAGCGATCCAGACCGCAATCCGGTCCCTCGATCCGGCGCGGGACGCCTCGGAGACCTTCCTCGCCAGCCGCGCGACATCGGCAAGCGGCAGCTCGAGCGGCGCCGAGTAGTAGTTCCAGACGTAATCCAACCCGAGAGAGAAGATCCCGGCGTTTCCGGTCAGGAAGCGGAGGTTGGAGGCCAGCCGGCGGATGCGCGCGGCACCGGGGAGGTCGCCGCGGGCGGAGCGCCCATTGGCGACGCGCGCGAGGAGGGAGCCGGAGAGGGAGAGGAGGGTGCGGTATTGGGAGAACCCTAACCCTAACCCTAACGCCGAGGCGCCTGGTGGTGACGGCGTTAGAAGGAGGAAACAGAGGATCAATAACGGAAGGCGTTGACGGAGACGGAGGAACGCCATCGTGCTCTTTTTGATGCCGTTAGGATAGGGAGACGGAACTAACTAACTAGACTATATACGAGTTCATATCCCCTGATTTATTGATAGTCTCGAGATTCGTGCCAGCGGGGATCTTGAGACGATCCAACGGTTGATGTAGTGAACTGCACAATGCAGTAAGTCGGGGGATGAGTGCGTATGTTTAGGCTTTTGAGAAGTTTGTAAGGTGAAAGAATTGGGCCGGATGATATTGGGCTTTTGGAAGTACTGGGTTGAAGCCCAGAAGAGATTCTGGACCCGTTTATAATTGTGGATTTTTCTTTATTTTTTGTGAGTTGCAGTGTATATTGGGCACTCATTTATGCTCGTTTTTACCCAGAACTGATAATCAGTGATTTGGTATATTTTGGCATTGTTGTGTTTTGGCACTTGACAGATATTTTTTGGATTGTTTTCCTCCTCTATACTGAGCAAATTTTAGGGCAGTCTCAAGGAAATCTAGACCTTTTGTTCTTAAATTATACGATTTGACAAACAAGCCTGACTTGTGTATATTTAATTTGATTTAAGTTAGTACAAGAAACACTGGTATGAACATACAATATATTATATTTGTAGCTTTAATCTATCTGAAAATATCAAATGATTGTTTTGCAGCTGAAGGAAATGAAAATCGGCACATCAATCCACTTTTCCACTAGGCACTAGTTGCTGTTCATAATCAGTATCTAAAGGCACCTCTCTACTTGATGATAATTGAGGATTTGTCTGGTCTAATAAGGCAACAAAATATTTTTTTCCCCTCTAAAAAAAGAAGCTTTTCAAGCGTGCTTGCTACAAGATAAACAGAGATTGCGAAATATGGAGTTGAATTTTTACAAGGAGAGATGCATATATCCATGGGACGATGATAGCACGCCGCAGGACTTGCCCCCAGACCCAACGATGTGCTGGCAGCATAATGTGAATGGTTGGGAGGGTCATTTTTGTAAACATTTGTGGGGCGGAGGTATATTTTTGTAAGATTATCAGGGTCATTTTTCTGAAAAGAGGGATGTTTCTGTAAAATTTTCTGAAAAGAAGGATGTTATTGTAAATTTTTTCCAAGTGAAGGATGTTTCTGTAAAATTTTTTGAAAAGAGGGATGTTATTGTAAATTTTTCTCAAGTGCATTGGAGGTGTTTGGGGGGCATTGTTGGTGGCAAGTTATATTTTTCCTATATCCATGATACCACATTGCCATTCCTATGATCTTATCTCTCAATTCCCCTCTTAGAATGGCAGCATGGAATCAGAGCATGGTCCATATGCTCACTACAAAAATATAAAAAAGGTATCAAGATGAATCCAAAGTGATATCTTGTTCTGTTCTCTAGCTATGTGGACCAGTCCAATTTGGAATCTTTTTATAATGAGGAGGTATCATTGACAATGATATTTTGATAATCTTGAGAATGATATTTTTTCAAAAACTTATTAAAAATCACAAAAGAAACTTTAAAATAGAAAAATGTTTACGGAATTATTACTTATTTTATAGATTGATTATGTTTCCGATTATATTCAACTTAAGCGACATCTGATAGCTCTTTAAAGATCCATTAAATTTCAACCGTTAAAAAGTGTATAAAATTTTGATAAGGTATCAAACAATATTCAAATTGATTGAAACTTCAAACATAATAAATCTATAAGAAACTTTTTTTCATTTTGAAGATTTTTTATGAATTTGTCAAATTGATTTCTATTCTAGCTATGTGGACCAGTTCAATTTGGAATCTTTTTTATCATTGTCCAATGATATAGAAGGATCTGAAAAAGACATCTAACTTTTTTTTTGAGGAGAAAAAGACATCTAACTTGACTGGTATGTTGGAAGTGCAACTTAGGAGATGATGGAAACATAACCTTGTTTTCTGATTTTTTTTTTAAAGCGTTATATCATGATGAAAAACCTACAAATCACTGTCAAGTAATGTGGCAATTCTGTGGCTATGATCATCGACAAGATAAAAAGAACCCACTATCATATAAAAGTCAACTAGGATTTTGTTTTGTCCCGTAGAAATACAGAAAAATGTTATATCAAAGATTTAAAAATCATTTTATATTGTTTAAGGTTAAAATTCTATAAAATTCTTAATTATTTATTTGTATATTATTTTTCGGGCAAAGCCTGAGTTACAGCTTTATAGTTAAAGCATAAACTAATTGTGGGTAGCCCTATCATTTTCTAACGAGTGCATGTGGACTTGAAGAAAGTGGAAATTGACATCCGAACAAATTCAACAGTGCTTGATCTTGCGTTGCAAAGTTGATTTCTTCATTTAATTATTTTTAGACAGGATATTAATATATAAGGAAAAGTGACAGTTTGATTTCTTCATTTAATTAAGGTGATTGACTCAGTTTAGTCTAAAAAATTATAAGTACGCAATTAGTGGTCTGAGGTTATATAGTGGGAATATAATTACGGTGCTTTGCAAAGTTGGCCATTTTTTTGTTTTGCGTTCAAATCTCATTCTCTAAAGGTCAAATGGTCAATCTAATTTGCTAAACACAATCTATATATTGAAAACATGCAAAATATCAAATTTTATAATTTTTTGAATTTTTTAGCTTTTTTTTTTTTTGGATTTTTTAAAGATCAGCACTTTTTGACATCATTATTTTATTATTATATCTGGGCCATCTTTCTAAAAATTTCAAAAAATAGTTAGAAAATTCTAAAAATAGTAAAATTCGGTATCCTATCATATTTCAATGTTTAGAATGTATTGGTTCAATTAGATTTGACGTTCGAGTTTTCTTTTGTGAGATTTTAAAAACGCAAAACAAAAAAAAGCCTCAACTTTGCAAAGTACCAGAACATGTCCCATATAGTGGCATGATATATAGGTTGATATTATGTTACCACATGTAAATATGCACGAAGTATGTAAACGGGAGCTAATTGAAGCAGCAGGAAATGACATCTCTAGCTCACTTTATAGTTATTTAGAACTGTAAATTTTTATATAAGAAATTAATTCACCAAAATAAAAATAGTATAACTGCAGATCGTTCAACAGATAATTAACATGAAACTATCATCTCATTCTATGCTCAATATGATCATCAAATTTGCATATATATATATATATATATATGAGGAGGGTTCCAATGCCTTCATTTTTTGTGCCTCCATCATGCCTCTACTTTTTAAATTTCAAATAACTCAAAATTTAAAACTCATTTTTCAAAACAAAACCATTAGATTTGATCAATATGATATTCTCTACATGCACATAACAAATTTCACTTTTTTGTTTTATTTTATATAAATCAATGAGTTATAAAAATCAACGTCTAGAAATTGCTCAAATTATGTACATTTTTTTGAAGCCCTTGATGTCAAACAAAATAATATTAAAATTTGATGATTTTTTACATATACATAAATAAAAGGATATAGATTAAATCTAACGGTTTTGTTTTGAAAAATGAGTTTTAAATTTTGAGTTATTTGAAATTTAAAAAGTGGAGGCATGATGGAGGCACAAAAATTGGAGGTATTAGAACCCTCCTCTATATATATATATGAGTAAAACTATGGTGCTCTTAAGCTCACAGGGGCCTCCTGTGAGCTTAACACCGAAAACATATCAAATCATATCCAAATTTTGATTTATATGGCTCAATAAATTATATCAAAATCTTATAACATACAATTTTTTTCCATTTTTGAAGATTTTTAAGTATTTATTTCGATTTTTTAATAGAAACTATACAATATTAATAAAATAATCAATGTTTCATAGGTAACTTTTAAAAATATGAAATAAATACTTAAAAATCTCTAAAAATGAAAATTTTTTGCATCACCCATGATTTTGATATAAAGAATTTATTGAGCCATATAAATCAAAATTTGGATATGATTTGATATGTTTTTGGTGTTAAGCTCACGGGAAGCCCCCGTGAGCTTAAGAGCACGCTAGATTTACTCTCTATATATATATGATTATGATATGACGACTGTTTACCATCTTCACCTTCACATGCAGTTCACCTTCAATTGCTGTACCCTGTTGCAATATACTTGTATTACAGAACATGACATATTTTGTGCCACTGTCAACGACGGAGTGTGCCCGTGCGCGCGTTCTTCCCATTTGCAGCACGCAAAATCGACAGCGCATGCATTACAGAATATATATATGGACCCAATTAAAATACAACTGAAAATAAACAAATTTGAAAAATCTATGGACTTGCAATCTCAATTTATAAAAGAAAATGGAACATTACTTGTTGACATTTGATATGGTGGATATATATATGTATGACAGCGCAATAAGCATCACATTATGCATGTTCGGTGTGAAAAAAAAAAAAATTTTATGTATTTAAAATGAACAAATTGTATATATGTAATCTGGAAATATTTAGAATGGATGTGCATGTACCAAATTTAAGTCCATTTGTCATTAAACTATGTTGAAATTCAATACATGTTCTATAAATTTGTGTGTGTATAATTAAACTAATTTGAGTGAATTTGATATATCATTAGTTATGCAATAATTTATTAATTAATACTCTAGGATTAAAAATGCAAACTGATTGATGGACGACTAACTAGACATTATTCTAATAAATACAAAATTTGTTATAATAACTAATCAAGAGGTGTTCTGCTATGGATTGACCAAGCAACCGTTTGTTTCTAATCGAGTCGTCCCTCTTTAATTTTATCTAAACAGAATATCGTGACCATTCGATTCTAAAGAAAGAGCCACATATTTCTTTCATACCCACAGCAAAATTAGCCAATAATTAATTGGGAATAAATATACAATTTTATGTTTAATTTTGAAGAAAATTTTCAGAATAATTACATCTTAATTATTAGAAGTATTGCAAAAGTTTGATGTACAGTACAATAACGAGAAAAGTAACAAAATAAATGACTATAATGTTATTATTTGTGTGAGCACAAATATTAATATTGCCGGGCACAAAATTTTCATGAGTGAACTGCTAAGAATGAACCATCAAATTAATATGATTTTATTTTTAGCTTGGAAGATAAAAATATGATTGATACATTACCGGTAGGATGTCCATATATATAATATATACAAGTCTTCTGTCCGCACCCAAAAATATAGGTGACCACCAAATATAAAATATGTTTCATAGAAACACTATTCCATTAATTAAACATTTCATAACAAAATATTAGAGGAAATCAATGTTAACAATATGAGTTTGGGATTGTGTCAATTGAAGATGGTCATTGAACAAAGTAACAACTCTAGTGAGCTCATTTCCAATCAGAAAATGAGTGTGCAGCCATTCTTGTTTTTTGAAAATAGATTCCAGTGAAGCACCAGCATCAAGATGACTAGCAGAAGGTCCCAACTCCTGATCAGAGTAACGTTGTTGATTTATTAGTTCCAACAAAACAATTCCAATTGTTGCTCCGATTGGAGGGTTATTAACGTCGTAGCAGTAAAGATAAGAAAATAAGTAGGATTTTAAATTAAAAGGCAAGATGCACATTGAGGATTTGTGGATTGCTGCCATAAAAAACTATGGTAGCATGCTACCATAGAGACTGACAAGTGGAACCCGCAATTATGAGAGCACCCGATTTCTAAAATCTTAGGTTAGCCACTTAAATCTATCTTAAGGTCCGTATTGACTATGACTACATCCTACCATAGCTTTTTATTATAGCAAATGTGGACTATGTGGCTTTAACTAGTTTCATCAATTCATTTGCTAGGGTAGGTTGGGTTAAGATTATTTGGGTGCCGTGCTAATGAGACTGGCATCAGGATTATTGGCAATTAGGTTGATTTCGACTTATACCACTCCTTTGATATCATTTTTCAGATTTGAGATTGAATTAGAACTCACCTTATTTTGTATCGTCTGAAATTTCAAATTATTTTGGATCAAACGATCACATTGAAATTTATTTTATCTTTATTAAATTATCATGGTTTCTATCAAGTTTAAATATTGGTTGCGGCCAACGGGATTATTTAGGATTTGTTGTTCTTGTCAATGTATCAGGTATACATAGGCGAGTTACTCTAGATCTGTTTGAATTTGCTTGGCTGGCTAATCCCAAACAACTGATCAGGCTGATTGCATGTTGTGATCTTTGTTTTGTTATTTGTAGTTGTTGAGGCAAAATAAGACTTGCGAGCTTTTTTTTTTTTTCTTTTGTAATTAATGTAGTATATATGGTTAGAAATGATGTCGTTATAGAGAATTTTTTTCTTTCTTTATGGCGTTATGACACAACATTTTCTACTAATATGCAATTTTTTTATCATTTCAAACATGCATCTCTTCTCCTCGCATCTCTTCTCCTCGGTAACTAAATTGTGCAAAATTGTGGAATAAATTATAATTACTCTATTAATGTACACAATCAAAACCAAATTCGAGAAGTATATTTACTCCATGAGAGACGAAAGAACATGTAGTTGCTCAACTGGTTAAAAAAGAAGTCTTAAAAGTATTGTTTACCCAGAGATTGAGAGTTTGACATCCGTGTACACCAACTTTATTGTAAAAATTTTAAAAAAGAGAGAATTTTTCAACTTTGACCTATGTCAATTTTTTCTTTTGTTTTTTTTGAATTCCTAAATATATTCATTGACTATCATAATTCTTTATAGGAGATACGGTTTCAAATTTATTGATTTAAAAAAAACTACTGTTTGTTGGATTACGAAGTGAATTAATGCTATTTTTAATTGCCTGATCATTTTATGAGTAGGATATATATATATATATATATATATATATAGGTCTTTAATCAAGTTTCTGTTTTCTAGTTTGCTTATATAGTTATTTTGTATTTTGTTTTGTGTTGTTTTGTTCTATTGTTGTTTCTTTTTTTTTTTTTTTTTTTTTTTTTTTTTTTTTTTTTATACATGCTTGCTGATAGCTGCTATCAATTATTCTAATAGAAAGACGTACACCACGTCTTGATACTTTTTTTGTTCTGAAAGTGTATAGTAAACTCAATTATATATTAATTTTACAAACTAAGGATAAAAATATTTTCTTTTAGAAAATTATTATTATTAATATTTTTGTGTTTCATATAATTACTTGTATATATGAACAGCATGTAAAATAAGTTCAACTACTTCTGAGTGCATCTAGTTAGATATATAAATTATGATAATTAAGTATATATTTGCACACTAATCCATGAACTTACATATAAACAATTAAAAAAAATAAGGTCAAAGCAAGCTTTTAAAAAAACGGAGGAAGTTTAATTTAATCGTTAAAACGGTTTTGGTGCACCCAGTGTTAAGTTTTTCGAAAAGAACGTTTTTAAAAGATTATATATCATTTAACGGTTTTAATTTTAATTTAACCGTTAAAAACCATTATGGGTCTTACATTTTAATGGGCTGGAACATTAATGTACGTTAATGGTGGTGATCAATCTAAGTAAACAATCAACGGCTGAGGTTTCTTCTCTGGGCAAAATAAAACTTTCATATCAAAACCCAATCTCCTTTTATTAAGAGTAAGTATAAGGATAAAGGGCCGAAAACTCATCTCTTGTGAGGAAACTGATATGGGCCTTAAATTTAATGGGCTGGGACATTAATGTACATCAACGGTGGTGATCAATCTAAGTAAACAATCAACGGCTGAGGTTTCTTCTTTGAGGAAGATCGAACTTTCATGTCAAAAAATCCAGTTTCCTTTTATTAGAAGTAAGGATAAGGATATATGGAGTTCTATTTCTTTTCATATTTTGATACATTAATTTAATAGAACTTAAGATCTTTAATTTCTAAGTACTTAATTAATATTGTTATTTGGTACTTTTACTTTAATTACTAAGTATAACAAGTATGATAATGCAATGAATTAGATTTACAATGGTCACCCATTTTTTATTTTAACGGCCATGTAATTCCGTTTTACCGCTAAAACGTTAAATGATCACCCCACCGTTAAGACCCATTAGACGTTTTTTAAAAGCTTGGGTCACAGGTACTCTTGTTCTCAACATGAAACATTGAGTTACATAAACAAACAACGCCAGTTGATAATTTGATATCCACATCTAGGCCCCCCAATGGCTCCAAATGGACCAATTTGCTGTTGTTTATAGGTTCATATTCAGTGTCCTTAGTATCAGTGTCTACATGTCTATATTATTACAAAATTTGAGATAAGAGTTACAAATTTTGTGTATGTGTGGACAGTTAAATTGAGAACGCCGAGAAAATTCCTTGTATATATATATAAAGAAACCAACTCTCCTAAAAAAAGCCCAAGCAAACAGGCTTGGACTGGCTTGAACTCAACTATACTATCTAAATATTTGGATATGGCGCCTTGCTGTTCTTCTTTTCAGCTTCTTCCTTTTCTCTTCTTCACCTTCTTCTCCCTCTCCTTTTCTTCTCTGCAAAATCAGAAGGTCAGTGTTTTTATGATATTATTACCATTATCCCTAATAAAAACTGGTTAATTTGATAGTTAATATATATAATGCTGTTGTTAAAGGTCTACATCGTGTACTTAGGGGAACACAGTGGAAGTTATGCAGCTGAAGAAATTCAAGAGGGCCACCATGCCCTCCTATTTTCAGTTAAAAAAAGGTATAAACATTAAAATGTTAGAGCACATCTTTGTGGTTTTCAATATGATTAATCCTTATTATCAATTATTAATTAGCATGAAAATGTTGGTAATTATTGTTTATAGTGAAGAAGAGGCTAGACAATCCATGCTGTATAGCTACAAGAACAGCATAAATGGGTTTGCCGCTCTGTTGTCGAGTGAAGAGGCTGATATCCTTTCAGGTAGCTATAAACATCCTTTTGTTGTTGTTACAGTTTTTTTTTTTTCTCAATTTTTTTTGGAATTGATCAATGAATTAAGGAATTGTGATTTTCTAACTTGCACTTTTGAGAAGCAAATCCAACACATATTGTTGTGAGCCAATGTTGAAACAATAGGGAGAGGGTTATGGTCAGAATTTAATCGGGTCTCTTTCGAAGTAATCTCGAATGCAGAATATTTTCAATAATGATTCTGTTAAGAGACACATACATTCAACAAACCATCATTTTCATACCTCACTTATCAATTTTGTACAAAAACATCCAATAATTGTTGAATTGTTGTTTTTCTTTAAAGCAAAAGCAGCCATTTGGTAAATGTAATTTACTCTATAATTGTGCTAGGCAGAACAATTCACTCTGTAACTAATTATTCCAAGCAAAACATTGACAACAATGTCCACATAGTAGATTTTTTACTCTTAATTAACTATATAAGCTTCAAGCTTTATAGCATTTGGTGAATAAGTATTGATTGTAACTTAAGCTTTTAAATTGGGTAGCTTGACTTCATCTCTTTGGATTGCTAGTATTAAACAATTGTAAGAGAAAAAAAAAAAAAAAAACATTTGTGATTTGATACTGAAGAATTACTGAATTACATTGGCAATTGACGAGATAGATTCGTCAATTTATGTATAAATAATGAAATGATCAGCATGGACAACAATGTCCGTGGTTATTGGATCTCTCTACTTACAATGCCATATATGTTATCGATTGTAGCTAGAGACGAAGTGATATCGGCGTATCCAAGTGAAGGGAGATCATGGGTTCCACACACAACCAGGTCATGGGAGTTCATGACAGGCTATGAGGGGATGAGAGAAAGGGGATTTGGATTTGATGAGGGTGATAAGCTACCTTCAAAATTAGCTAACCATGGCAAGGATGTCATAGTTGGAATGTTGGATTCTGGTGCACTTGCTTTCATCTCTCAACTATATATTTCTTACATATATATGATATTTGAGTATTTGACACATGCTAATTGCAACACCAAAAAAAAAGAAAAATCCATTGCTTTCATGTTGTTATTAGCCAATGGAGTTTTTTGTTTGGTTCTATCATATTTTTCTCCACATGTTTACATCTCTCAACTATTCATTACATATATAAGCCTATGGGCATTTTCACTTGCAAAAAAAAAAAAGAAAAAAAGAAAAGAAAAGAAAACATGCCTTACATATATGATATTTGACACATGCAAATTGCAAAAACAAGTTCCCATTGCTTTCATATCATTAACCAATTAATGGTACTTTCTATTAGTATTAATTTTTGTCTTTAATTTTAATTGAAAAGTGAGATTAATGTACTCCAACTTATTTATAGCAACCAATCAAATGATAATTGCTTAGCTCAAGGAGCTACATATTCTTCTGTTAGACAACTTTGATATAAGAATACTGACACTTGATCTAAATATATATACTGATAGGTATTTGGCCTGAATCCAAGAGCTTCAGTGATGAAGGACTGAGCCCTGTACCGGCGAGATGGAGGGGAGTTTGCCAAGAAGGTCATGCATTCAAGGCTTCATCATGTAACAAGTAATGGTTAATTCTGTTGTGGATCAAATGATATATATATATGGACCGTTCATTTTTCATAATCGGATGGCTAGCTACGATATATTTTTTAGATACAATTGAAAATACATGTTTGATAATAACCGCTAGCTCGATTCAAAATAAAAGGTTGCCTAACCAATCCATAGCATAACCACACGTAATATTATCATCAAGAAATTTTTCTCAAGAATCATATCTTGGCTGGCATTTCTTCATTACACTTGAATCTAAAATATAAATTTTTCACTTATACAAAATATCATATATATAAATCCAAAATGTGAAGACCAAAACTGAAGATAACACCAATCATGCATGGCAGAAAATTAAAGGCCGAAATTGTCCACACCTCCTTGCTCTTATGCCAAAACCTCTGAATTTTCAAAATGCATGTTATGCACCATCTCTGTTGGTCCCGGTCTGAAACCGGTACCCACCACTTCCACAACAATACAATCTTTGGTACAAAGCTACTATAGAAGAGAGTAGGGGCAGATCCAGGATGAATATAAAAGGGGGGCCGGAGAGATGATTCATGGTTCTAATGTTCTAAGGTTTAATCCAAAAGAGGTTTAGAAAGGCATGTTCATAGTTAAAACAATAAAAAAATAACTATTATAATATACAACTTTTATATATATTCAACAAAATAATTATGATTAAGAGTTAATTGTATACTTAAGTAACAAAATATTTAATTTATTAATCATTGTCTATGTTTGATATAAAAAAAAATGAATTTTGGCATCAAATTAACAAAAATTTACACCATATATAAACTTAAATTAAACAAAAAAAACGGGGTTCAACAACTTCTACCGGACGAAGGGGAGTCGGGGCGCCCCCTGGCACCCCCTTAGATCCGCCCCTGGAAGAGAGTCTGAGAGGACAAGAGAGAATCCAAACAAAAACCCTATTTTCTTCTGCAGAGACTGTTTTTTTTTTGTTTTTTTTTACATGATCGATCTCGTGACCTTCTGCGTAGTCCCACACCATGTTTTATTGTCATGCATGCCTTTTGTCTTTTTTGTAACTGATACTGTAGCCTATGTTAGTCTTTTAGTATAGGTTTCTTGATACAACCATATCATTGTTATTGTTATTGTTATTGTTATTGTTATTGTTATCCAAGATCCATGATCTGACATTTTAACTTCGAGTCATCAGTTTTAAACTAAAAAAATAAAAAATAAAAACCATCTGACTTTACCTTGACCCGACCCAACCTAACCCGAACCCGACTTTACCTGAGATCAAACAGCATGCAATCCAACTCAAATCGACATACGATCCAAAAATAATCGATATTAAAATTGATCCGACCCGATCCGTGATCTTTTAAGAGGTCAAACTGACCCGACCCTGCCCGATTTGCCATAATTATGTTCATATCTTTTTGGGTCGTAGAGCTTGTTAAATTATTTAAAGTGAAATCAGCTGCATTAATACAGACCACATGTTTATCCCATTTTAGACCCAACTATATATCAACCTTAGATGTTTGGGCCTTATTGCATTGAAACACAATTAGATACAAGCCCAATAAAAAAACATATCAGCATTCAGATATGAACATATTAATCCGATTATAATATTTCTGTTTCTCTAGTATAGCATGTATTTTGTTGTAACCAGTAATGAGCTCACGCCTTGCTTTTGGCTGAAATTATTATATCTTATAATAAAGGGTCGAAAACTCATCCCATGTGAAAAAACTAATATGGGCCTTAATTTTTAATGGGTCGGGACATTAATGTACGTCAGCCGTGACGATCAATCCAAGTAAACAATCAACGACTGAGATTTCTTTTTTGGGGAAGATAGAACTTTCATGTCAATAAATTCAATATCTTTTTATCAGGAGCTAGGATTGTAAGTTCTAATGCCATTCTGTATTTAAGTACTAATTAAGCAAATAACAATTTCCTTGAATGAATCATTGTAGGAAGATCATTGGAGCCAGTTACTACCTGAAGTCATATGAGGCATACTATGGATCTCTCAACACATCATACGCATACCGATCGCCGAGGGACCACGACGGTCACGGGACGCACACGTCCTCTACCGTTGCAGGCCGGACAGTCAACAGCGTGTCTGCCCTGGGCGGCTTTGCATACGGCGCAGTTTCGGGTGGTGCACCGCTTGCCAGACTAGCAGTGTACAAGGTGTGCTGGCCTATCCCTGGCCCGAATCCGAACATAGAGAACACTTGCTTTGAGGCCGACATGCTAGCAGCCATCGACGACGCTATAGGTGACAATGTAGATGTGTTGAGCATCTCGATCGGGTCCGTAGGGGACCCTGCTACCTTTTCAAATGATGGCATTGCGGTCGGCGCATTGCATGCCGCGAAAAGAGAGATTGTTGTTGTGTGCAGTGCTGGTAATTCTGGTCCTAAACCCGGTACCGCATCAAACCTGGCACCGTGGATGATCACAGTCGGTGCAAGTAGCATCGATCGCGCATTTACTGCTGACATCAAGCTTGGCAACGGGATGGTTATCACGGTAAATTTAAAAAAAGTTCTTATATCATTTACTGCTGAAATCGAATAATTTTACGCCGGACGACGATCGAAACAGAAGAAATTTGTGTCTTTTAACTAATTAAAGGAATTTACTCACAATTTCAGGGACAGACCGTAACGCCGTATCAATTAAAAGGAAAAGATTATCCTCTGATTTATGCTGGTGATGCTGCTGTTGCTGGAACACAAGCTAATCTTACAGGGTAAATGTTTAATCTTTCGTGTTTCAAGTCCGAAAGGAAAAAAGCTCCAGTACCATACCAGAATTGCAAATATCATAGTGATAATATATGTAATGTCATGATCATCATTTTTGTAACAACTCTAAGAATTTTCACTTCAGAAGTTCACATAAATTCTAAAAATGGACACTTTAAGATTGCATATGGTTCTTATTGAAATGGATTTCAAGGGTTGTTTCTGTTTGAAAAGTCCGAGTTTGGTCCTGAACTATTACATTTGGTTCAAATTGGTTCCTGAATTATTGTGTTTTTTTGTTCAAATTGGTCTCTAAACTGTTGCATTCGGTTCAAATTGGTCTGAACTATTTTTTAGTTTAATTTGGTCCATGAACTATATGGTTTGGTTTGTATTATTCCCCGCTTTACTTCCATTTATGCTAACTAATATAGTTTAGGAACTAATTTTTGTCTCAATTTAGGAATCAATTTGAACCAAATGCAATAAGAGACCAAAATCAGACTTTGCTCTTTCTGTTTTACAGGGTAAATGTTTTACTGGCATAACTGTTACAATTTTGTTGCAGCCAATGCCTACCAAATTCGCTATCTCCAGACAAGGTAAAGGGCAAGATAGTACTATGTCTCAGAGGTAGCGGTCTGCGTGTCGAAAAGGGACAAGAAGTTAAGAGAGCCGGAGGGGCCGCGATAATTCTGGGGAACCTCCCAGCCAACGGGGACGAGGTACCAGTCGACGCGCATGTATTACCGGGAGCAGGGGTGTCAGCAAGTGATGCCAGTATGATCTTAGCATACATCAACTCGAGCAGTAATCCGACGGCCGGCTTGGGCGTAGCGAGAACAGTGGTTGATGTGAAACCGTCGCCTTCTATGGCGCAGTTTTCGTCCCGAGGGCCGAATGTCCTCGAACCTAATATTCTGAAGGTAGAATATTTTTGTCTCTTTTTGTTAGGAAATTTGGATTTTATTATTTGCTTATATAGGTTCCTTTAGTAATTTTTATTTTTTTCCAAATTTGCATGAACTCATGATGAAAACCTGCTTTTTTTTTTCTGAAAATTTCAGAATTCATAAGATATGTGAAATGCAAAATTGCACAAAATCTATTTTTCAAATTCATGTCATATATTAAGAAATTGAATGGATAAAACTTGAACCTGTTCAAAAATAAATTCAATTACAGCCAGATATAACAGCACCAGGATTGAACATCCTTGCTGCCTGGAGCGAAGCATCGTCGCCCACAAAACTCGGGACCGATAAAAGGAGAGTGAACTACAACATCATCTCCGGAACATCGATGTCGTGCCCGCACGTATCGGCAACAGCCTCACTCCTGAAATCGATCTACCCGAACTGGAGCTCGTCTGCCATCAGATCCGCCATGATGACAACAGGTATGTACTTGTGTTCATTTGTTCTCTATTGTGCAAAGTTTTGTGCTTTTATTGTCAATTGTTGATATGTTTTTTTTTTTCGATATATAATTGTTGATAGTTCTTCTGTTTTTTTCTAATCTGATCACTTCTGATGCACCTACAGCTACTGTAACAAATGCGCAAGGAGGTCTGTTGATGAACGGAGATGGAACGGTCGGAGGTCCCTTCGATTACGGATCAGGCCATGTGAGGCCCATCCACGCCACTGATCCCGGTCTAGTATACGAAGCCTCGTACCAGGATTACCTCCTCTTCATGTGCGCAAGCACCGGCGTTCAGATGGACTCCTACTATCCATGTCCCAAAAACCTGCCACAGACGTACGCATTAAACTACCCTTCCATCGCCGTTTCGAAACTCAACGGTACGGTATCTGTCATCCGGACAGTGACCAATGTAGCCGACGGAACTGCCCCGTATCAGGTATCGGTAATCAACCCCGAGGGGGTATCGGTTCGCATCTCGCCGAGGGAATTGAGGTTCAAGAAGGCTGGAGAAAAGAAGAGCTTCAAGGTTGTCATACAGGGCAGTGAAAGTGTAGTGAAAGGGAATGGAAGTTATGTTGCAGGGTCATATACATGGAGTGATGGGGTGCATTTTGTGAGGAGTCCTATTGTTGTCTCATTTGGGTAACCTTCTGAGTAATACCTACAGTCCATAGAAAAGTTGTCCATAGCGTTTATAGGTTACGTTCTGGGATGTACATATCTGTTATATTTCGGGGTGTATCTGTTGCATTCTTTGTATGTCTGTGGACGTATGGACAGTTTTTCAATGGATGACAAGATGTTTCTCTAACTTTTGGAAGAATTGAAGATGTAAACAAGAAACAAAAGAGGTATAATTTACAATTTAACATCTTTGGTTGTCTCTGCATGCCAGTAAGTTTTTTAAATTTAAATATATATATATTTTTTTGAGGTGGTAGAAAAATACTGCCAATTTTTTCATTAAAAACAAAAAAAATTAGATACAATGGATATTTATATATGAAATCCACCAAAAAAAAGTTGAATGTTGGCAATGTTGAATCTGATTCTGGATCAGGTTCTTTTCCTGTATACTGGTCTGGTACACTAAGGCAGTATTTAGGTTTTATTAGGCCGATATCAAAAATCAGCCTTTGAATGAACACAGGTTCTAACACTTTTGTTTTTAAAAATAGAATAAATTATGAAATAATTCTTAAAATTATTGAATATATACTAAATATTTTTGAATTTTATATAACTTACATATCATTCAATATTTTTATTAGATATATAAAAAATGATTAAAAATTAATAGTGGTTTTTTACTTTTTTAAATGTATCAATGGTGTTCAATAATATATCAAATAACACTTTATGTTGCATAAATTTAAATCACTATATTTTTTTAAAGTTGTCGAGTACTCTGTTGCCTTTGTCAATAGCTCGTTAATTACCCCGTGAAATTATGGTGATTAATTATAAAATGAAATCACGTTGAAGATTATTGTGAATACATAATTAATGCAATATCCATATGACCATATCCAACTCAATTGGTCGTGACATCTGAGTGTAGTTATCAAATGACGTCCCCATTGCATTCTATTACAAGGCTCCACTAGCTAGATAGATTGATAGAACCGTTTAACTTTTTAATTTAGATCAATATTTTCTTTGTTTTTTTTTTTTTTGTGTGAGAAGAGATCTCCATTGATTAATATTCTATAAAGATGACTTTATTCAAATTTAAATGTCATTATGTATGCATGTGTTGACTTGGAAGACATTGTTCTTGACTTTAACCTAATTCTGGCCAATACAATTTAGTAATTGATTATGAATTGAAGCTGTCAGAAATCATTTGTGCATGACCAAATATTCCAGCACCAAATAAACGATTAAAATTAATCATAAGCTATTATTCATTTTCGTACAAAATTGACAGGATACGCAATTATCTTATTGTATTTTTAATCCTTAATTTATCATTTCTATAAAAAAAATATCGTAAAGAATATATCTTTCTTTCTATGAAATTGAAATGACAGCATCATCGAAGTTTCATCAAGCCATAATGTTAATTTATTTTCTTTTTAAACTATCAACTAGCTAGATATGGATTAAAAATAAATTAAGATTACAAAGAAAAACAGCGCTCATATTTTTGACTAAAGGAAAATATATTCATTCCGAGTCGGTATGTTTTTTTTACGTATGATGCTGAGTCAGTATTATCCAAAAGACTAGTATGTAATTTAAATATTTAATCATGTCATTATTATCTTATAAAATCAATTTCTATTTTCTGAATTATTCCTAGTTTGGTTCATACTGTTCTTTTGAATTTAAATCATCGTTATATATATTTATTATAATAATGATTATTACTGGTTAAATACTATGATTATATTATTATTTATTAATTTATTATTATGAATTCATCATCCACATAGCACCCATGCATCAAAAATATAATAAATTTGTGCACAGTTTCAAACCAAGTCCTAGTTATGACGTGATCTTATTTTCCCAAATCATTAATTTTATAATCATCCATTAATTATACTAAAACCAAATATTAAATTAGGAGATTAATCTTTGCAAGAAAGGTAGAGACCCCACCTAAACAAAAAATTAACACAATATAAACATCACCTGTTCAAGCCAAAAAGCCCCAAAAATTAATACCAATCCATATATAGCTCAAACCAAAGAAAAGAAACACATATATATCCCATTAAAATCCAAATATATATCAAATGGAAGAGGAATTTGATGAGACAGATATACTATTCCCTGAAGACAATTTTTCCAGTACTGGCGACAACTCTTCCGACGACGACGACGACGAATATAATCGGCGTAAAACGTACCCGAATAAGCTCGGGGTTGAAAGATCTTCCCCGATCGACATACCCGGCGGCGGCGGCGGTCCGGCCAGTGGTGTAGGCTATAGGAGGAGGAGGAGTGACCTTCCTGAAAGTGTAATTAGCAGTAGGATTTTTGTGCCTCCACATGTTATTTTGGAGCGTAGAGAGATCAGGAGGAAAATGGAGTTTTTGGTGCAACCGCAAACGAAATTTTGAGAGGCCTTCGACACATTTTCTCATGATTTAATTAAGGTAGAATTTGAGGAATTGCTTAATTATAATTATTGCCAAGAATTTTGAGTGGTTAATTTTGTTTGTTGGTATCCATTCTATGTTTGATCAAATTAAGTTTGATCTTGTTTGAGTTTAATTGAGAAGACATATTCGTATATATGTTATTTTGTAAGACCGCATGATTTTTTTTTTTTTTTTTGTTGGTAGTTTATATGTACAAATATTCGATGTATATTAATTAGGTTTTTTTTCTTTTCATTTCTTCATTTTCCATTTGTTGGATCTTGACGTGGAGTTGAAGTTGTAATTAATCGTGGGAAAATCATTTTGTGAATTCCTTGTACAATTTAATTACAAAATGTCTTTGGAAGAGTCAGTTAATTTTCGCAAGAATCATGCTCTTATGTCAGTGGACATTATCCATTAATTGAGATTAGTTATTCGTTTGTTTAACAGTGAAATTGAATTAAGTTTGGTTCTGTTTTGTTTTTGTAGCAGTTCATTCTCTATTTTCATGCTTTAATTTGTACATTAATCTTCGAACAATTAATTTACTTTTGAATCGTAGATTTCCTTAATTTGTACCAAATTAATTAACGATATTTGTTTGCTTCAGTTGCCTTCTAATTAAATTATTTTTATTATAATATGTCTGACCACTTCTCTGGGGCACAATCATTTGTATAAATCATCAAATTTTCGTAAATAAAACAATAAATCATATCCCATCAAATTAAGTTAGGGTTGCTGTGTAAACAATATTTCATTAATTTTCAAGTACAAGTTGCATGTGTATTTAATTTCCAGACCCCAGAAATTAAAATATATTCAAAGGAACTAACAAACAATAAATTCTTGAACGCATCAAATTTTCAATGCACCCGTCAATATCAGAAACATATTCATATTCTGTATATATTATTATACTTTCATCAAAGATATATAAACAATAACTCAGAATATACACACGCATTTGATTTTTCTTAACTTTGCAAAATTAAGTTCACGAATTTGTTTGAGGGAAAAGGTCTGAACTTCAAGGAAATATGCCGTCTAATTAATTAGTTACTTGATGGACATAACACAATAAAAAAATTAAGGGAACGTGTACAAATATTTTCTAACCTCATGAGAAACATTTTCCGTCCACTAAGAAACCATCCACACATCCTCTGTAGCGCTACATTATGAGCCGTTGGATCATCTCGAGATTCGTGCCAGTACAAATTTTGAGATGATCCAACGGCTCACATCCTGTGCTACACAATGCAGCGCTACAGATGATATGAAATCCATCTATAAACATGTACAAAATATAACAGATACATCTTGAATGTAACTTATATAAACGTTATGGGCGGGTTTTCTCTGGACGCTACGTATTACTCAAACCACATTATGATATATATTTCATCGTTTTCACCCTCTTTCCTACCCAAAAATGTGGTAGAAAATTAAACAAGTAGACTTTACACTCAAAATTAAAATTACCTTTCGTCATTGGGTAATTAGTTAGAACTTGACTAAGCAATTCTGTGCGTAACTGGTTGATTTTGATTTTAAAATTTCAGTAAAAAAATATATGAAATTGAATAAGTCGACTGCCGAGTCAGATCAGACGAGTAATTTTTCATGGGTGAGTAATGGGTAGTCAACTCTATCCTGGACTATAGACAAAATACACAATTTAATACAAGAAAACGCCAAATTAATTAAGTCCAGTCAATATTAGTTATTGTGCATGGAATTAATGGAAGATATATATATTTCTTAGATTTGCTTAATATAAATTAAGATATCAAGAAGATGTCATATAATTAATGGTTTACTTAATTAACGAGGTTGCTATCTAGCTGCAGTGTCAGGGTAAGAAAAATACATTATATTGCATATATATATATATATATATATATATATAGGGACATGTTACGGTGCTTTGCAAAGTTGGGGCTTTTTTTGCTTTGCGTTTTCAAAATCTCACAAACGAACACTCGAATATCAAATCTAATTGAACCAATATATTCTAAACGTTGAAATATGATGGGATACCAAATTTTACTATTTTTAGAATTTTCTAACTATTTTTTAAGATTTTTAGAAAGATGACCCATAAATAATAATAAAATAATGATGCCAAAAAGTGCCAATCTTTCAAAAATAAAAAAAAATAGCTAAAAAATTCTAAAAATTGTAAAATTTGGTATTTTGCATGTTTTCAATATGTAGATTGTGTTTAGCAAATTAGATTAGTCATTTGACTTTTGGAATATGAGATTTGAGTGCAAAGCAAAAAAGGGTCCAACTTTGTAAAGCACCGTAATTATATTATATATATATATATATATGAGTAAAACTATGGTGCTCTTAAAGCTCACGGGGGACTTCCCGTAAGCTTAACACCAAAAACAAAAATCATATCCAAATTTTGATTTATATGGCTCCATAAATTCTTTATATCAAAATCATGCATTTATTTCGGATTTTTTAAAAGTTACATATGAAATAAATACTTATAAATCTCCAAAAATGGAAAAAAAAATTGCACGCTATAAGATTTTGATATAAAGAATTTATTGAGCGATATAAATTAAAATTTAGATATAATTTGATATGTTTTTGGTGTTAAGCTCATAGGAGGCACCCGAGAGCTTAAGAGCATCGTAGTTTTACTCTATATATATATTATAAGCTAAATATTATTATATATTTTTTAAACATACCAAAGGAGGGGGTGAAACATGAAAACTCATTATCTTGTAACTGAATACGCAACTAATTATCTTAGTGGACGAAGCCACGAAGGTACGTAGTATGCATTTGAGATGTACTTGCAATTTAACAAAACATACATATATGCACTTGCTTCTAAATTCGTATAACACAATTTAATATGTTACTATAGGAATATATATATATATATATATATATATAACTGCAAGTTACTTTCATTTATCCATCCATTCCTTTCATCAGTTTCCTGGCTGCTGGACATTGAACTAAGTAAAATTAATTAAAGTTCAATAGTATTTAAGATATGAGGAAGGTTCAATATATAATCCTCTTAATTATAGTATTCTCTTCAAAAATTAGTCGTTTATTTCTTTTTTTAAAATAATAATTCTATTTTGAATCAAAATTGTAGTGTCATTAATCAAGTTGTCATTAAAAATAGAGGTGGCAAATCGGGCGGGCGGGTCGGGTTAGTTTGACATTCTAGAATATCTCAGGTCAGGTCGGGTCGGGTGATGGGCGGGTCGGGTCGGGTCAATTTTAATATCTACTTTTTTTGGATCGTTTGTTGATTTGAGTTGGATTGGATGCTATTTGATCTCGGGTCGGGTCGGGTTCGGATCAGGTCGGGTCGAGTCGGGTTAGTTTGACTATCTGAAAAGTTTCGGGTCGGGTCGGGTTCGAGTTGGGTTGGGTCGTGCGGGTTTCTCGGGTCGGGTCGGGTTCTGCCACCTCTAATTAAAAATTAGTCATTATTTATTTTGAATCACTTGGGGGGACAACTTGATTAATGACACTACAATATTGATTCAAAATAGAATTATTATTTTAAAAAAGAAATGAACGACTAATTTTTGCAGAGAATACTATATATAATTGTAGTGTCATTAATTCGATTTCGATTAGTCGTTTATACGATACATTTGACCAGCAGTACAATATTATCTAGACTACTAGACCGCACGTACGAACTCGAGTCAAAAAGCAACAAGGAAAATCTAATTAGCTAGCTAGGCTCATTAATTATGGATAATAATAATAATTTGCAATTTTAATTGCATGATATTTTTTATGACGAGAAAGCAGTGGGCTTAATTAATTCTGGTGCCTTCTGGACATGCATTGTATATATATAATATATTTCTGTAATAAGTTGCGTCTCAATTGTGATGTCCAAATAAAAGGTTTCTCAACTAAATAAATCAACCAAAAATTAAACGACCATTCAAAAGTGTATAACGGCCGGATCTTATATATCCTTTTTTTTTTTTATATATATATTGTGCATTTCCTGTAACCTTTCATATAATGAATTGTAATGGGCCCCGGCTAAGAGCCGAGACCGGTACAAGTTACAAGCTTGAACCGAGATCCACTGATCTGCGGCATCGGTTGTAGCGTAGAGAGAAAGAAATAGAGATGCCGAACAAGTTCCACTAAAGCCAATGGACCCCACCGAACCGAGTGTTGTGATTGGTGGCTATACTTTGCCTTCAGTCAGAGGATAACGATCCCAATTAGATACTAGACAAAAGATGTATCTAAAGTTTTTAAAAGTGTTTATTCTATTATTCAGAATTTAACCTCTAATCCTAAGGCATCGGGTCTTTTGTATAGCCTATATATATATAGCTGACTAAGTTCCTTGTTTGTATGTTGTTCCAGGCCGAAATACAACAAGTTGTCGGAGGATCTTCTGTGACCGAGTGCATGTATAGCGGGGCACTGCATGGGCTTTGGGCCGACACGTATTCTAGCCCCAAGTCTTGCTTAGTCTGGTATGGACCCGAATATATAGAGTTGGGCCCTATCAAATTGATTGTGATTTATGGCCATTGAATTTTTCAAACTTCCTTCTTTTAATTTTGACACGAATGACACGTTCAATGACACGGGACGACATGACACACTAGACACACGACACGACTAGACACGGCATGAATGACACAACATGCCTTAGTCTGGTCGTGTACAAATCTCAAGACAATCCAACAGTTCGTATTCATTTGTACACTGTAAGGTATAAAGTACAACACAGAATTGAATACTTGGAAGTTGAGTTGAGGAGAGTTAAATGGTGATGTTAGAGCATTTCAAAGAGATGTGTAAAACACTCCTAAAATAAAAAATTGAGAATTAAGGAGAGAAAACTGTCTCCAAGAGATACCAAAACAGCTATCCTTATTTTTAGCACTCCCAAAACTAGAGTCGAATCGAGCTATTTTGGTCCAGTTTTTAGCACTCCCAATATGACTTCCCAAAACCAAAGCCAAATCCAGACCGTTCAAATGTATTGGGATCCATATTTTGGGAATCTGTTGGAGATTGAAGTGAAATTTGTTCCTAAAAAATTTAGGATGACACCCAATATAGGTATATTGGATCCATTTTTAGAGAGTGTTGGAGATGCTCTTTACCTGAGGCTCCTATCCGGCCCATAAAGACTAAGGAATTCAGGCTAGAAGCAAATCTCTACCATACTTTTTAATTCTCCAAAAACTACGAAATAGGCCCTCATTAAGGCCTTGAAAGTCCAGTATGGACCAAGTTCAGTGGGCTCATTTGGGATAAGTGTCAAAAGGAGCTGAAAACAATCAAACATGAATTACTTTCATAATTAATTGTCATAGAATAAATAAACCAATCCATTCAAATCCATGGTCTTAAATCTACAGGATACAAAGCACCTATCATGGTCCTCAAATGAACAAAATTAACATCACATGTTGCACAGACAATGCACCAAAACTAACCCACAAAATAAATATCTTCAACCTGTGATAATTTCGGATAAGCCTAACAGTTACATCAGGGTAAATTAAGTATGTCCCTATCCACACGTAGACTTAAACAGTTCCCTAATTAATAATTTGTCAATCCTATCTAGCTAGCCTTTTGGCTTTCTTATAAGAGGAAGGTATACTTGGCTTTCTTGGGTTTTTTTTAGTGCTTTCCTAATTAACCTTGTCATCTATACTATATTAAAAAATACGTGAGTATTGGACGTCTCCATTTTTTTTTCTTCTTCTTCAAGTTTCTTTAATTCCCATTCTACCCCTTAATCAACAGTACATATTAAAATACATTGATTTCAAAGGCGTTGGTGTTCTCCAATTAAACAACTTCTTCTCCATTTTGGTTTTTACAAAAATGGAAAGATATTAATCTTGGTATGGAAGACATCAATGTTGATTAAAAAATTTACATTAATGAGGAATTAACGCTTTGTATTCTAACATTCAATGAATTGATTTAGTGTAAAGATGAAATTTAAATGGTAAATAATTAGTCAAAAACCGAAAGCATATTATATGTATTACACAGTATGAGATTAGAATTTAAAATGCCCGCACAACGGGTATGTTTCTTGCTAGTTATTTTAAAATATCCTAATTAAGAACCCCAAGTGTACAAGTTACTATTGTATACTTGTATCCCTCTAATTGGTCGGCATTAACTATTGAGCATTTTTCATACGGTAAGACTCCTGAATTTTAGTACCAAAAACATCCTACCGTATCCCTATATGTTCTCCATTTTTAAATTTACATAGAACTAAATGTAAAATAAATTATTATTGTTATGTTTTCTTGTATACGATTATACAAATATACAATTATTGGCCACTACGCATGCACACATACATAATATAAACAAAACTGGATCTGTCCATTATTAAATTTAATGGAGCACAGTCGTCTTTTATTATATAAGCTATCTGACATTTTTTTACTTAGAACTTGCTCAGCTCATTCATATTTATTTTTCTTTCTTTACATGATTACAACTGTATAAATTCGTCTTAGACTCTTAGCCATGTATTCTTCAAGATTCATATAATAAGAAGGATCTTATAAGTTATAGTTAGTTGAATAAGTAATCGTCGTTAACTCCAAGACACTAATTCAAAATGTTGTATATGAGGTTCTCAACACAACAAGTAGGAATTAAATAAGATAATTAATATTTTCCCAAATGACATACGTGTTTGCCGTCTAAAATGTTATTTCCTATATATAAAAATACACAATTAATTAATTAATTAATTAGAGTATAGTGTAATAAATCTACCATTGCCACTTCCATGAGGAAATTAAATACGTGTGGAAGAAGTATATACGCTTTCCCAATCACCCTCCAATGTGTACGTGGTTGGTCAAGGGACATGCCAAGTCAACAACGATAACAATAGTTCTTCATATATTCTTCCTTTCCTTTTTGTGCACTCTTTCTCTTCTATAAATTGAGCAACACTACAACTACAACTACAACATTTTGTATATTAATTCCAACTAACAAATCAAAACAACTCCCAATTTAGCACAAAAACATGGAAGAGTTCCTTGAATCTGAAGTCTTGTGGCCGGACAACACTTCTTCACAATCAGCCCTAATTTCTGAAGAAACAAAATCAAACCACACTGGCCAACGACGACGGCACAACCATTACTCGCGGCATGGCACCGGGAGCACTTCTTCAACTCCGATCACGATACCGTGCGGTTCGGATCTCCGTAATCCACGTGAAAGTAGGAATTGGCGCGATGAAAAGGAGGAGCGCAGTACTACAAATGCAGAGTCGATGGTGCCGCCTCATCTTATGATGTCCCGGATGAAGAGCAATGGGGGGACGACGGAGTTCTCGCTTCGCAGTGGTCAGGGACGAACGTTAAGAGGCCGAGAGCTATGGCACGTTCGAAACACGGTTTGGAGAATGACCGGTTTCGTCGACGAATGACACTAATTACATTAATTGATTGATTACTTCACAATTTTTTCTCTGTTTAATTTTCTTATATCAATTAGCCAATTGATGATTTTTTTTTTAATCACCGGCAGAGTGGTGGTTTAATTCAAATTAGTGTTGTAAAGAAAATTAATTCGAAATGTTAAATTTGAGATTATAATTAAAACATGATTTTTTGAGGTAATGTTGGAGTAAATAACTTCACAATAATGTTGTTGATCCCTGATCTCATAATGAGAAAAGGATAGCGTTTATATATTATGTTCTTTCAGCTCTTGCTACGAAAGTATATATACTTTGTAGATTTTAATTAGTAAATTAGGGTAAAGCTTTGGTGTTACCTCCTGGTATCAAAAAACAGTACTATATATGCATAATTAAAAACACACAAAATCTTTCTGAATTAGTCATTGTTAGGGATTAATTAATTGTAGCTTTCTTGTTTCCCACAGCCACAAGATAAAATTTTGATGATAGTTTAAGGGAAGACGAACACAAATAATTGTTGGGGCCGTAGAAATGTAGCTGGGGGCACTACTACAGAAATCGCATGATTTCATATCCTCTGTAGCGCTGCATTGTGTAGCGCAGGACGTGAACCGTTAGATCATTTTGAGATCTGTGCTGACTCAAGTCTCAAGATGATCTAACGGTTCATGTCCTGTGCTACACAATGCAGTGCTACAGAGGATGAGCACTCAAAATCGCACATATATATATAGCCGCATAAGGCTTGCCACTCGACTTGATTTATGTGGCTGTTTCCCCATTTTTGCTACATCTCTATGCTACACAAAGAGTTGTGTTGTGTTGACTGATTTTACACTCTTTAGACAATTTTTTTTTATTATTTTTTTTTCTATTAATTATTTACCTTGCTACATTTAGTTTGATGTATTAAGGATTAAAATAATTTCATCAATTTTGCTCCATCATTTCCTATAAAAATTTTAGCATTCCCGATTGACAAAATACTTTTTTCTTAAAGAAAATACTATAGTATTCTTGCAAGCAACACTAAATTAAAGAACATTTTAGTAAATTGATTAAAAAAACCTACTACTGTATTGAAGCATTTCCTTCCCAAATTGAAAACAACCCCAGTGCCCTCTTCTTCCCAAATGGGAGCTGCCCCTTCTTCCTAAATCGCAGCTACTCCTGTGAACCAA
The DNA here is from genome assembly GCA_030179965.1 of Cyperus esculentus. Taxonomy (NCBI): domain Eukaryota; kingdom Viridiplantae; phylum Streptophyta; class Magnoliopsida; order Poales; family Cyperaceae; genus Cyperus; species Cyperus esculentus. The sequence continues at coordinate 766,918 of JASGLE010000025.1, read as the reverse complement.
AATCTCTCGCCTTTGCTGCTGAAGCTTAAATCCTGAAGGCTTCCCAAATTGCAGCCACTTCGGTAATGCAAAAACACACACACACACACACACACAGACACACTCTCTCTCTCTCCCCCCTCTATCGCTCTCCCTCCTTCCCTCTCTCCCTTTCTCACCGAAGATGAAATCCTCCTTCAATATTTCATAGTAGTGTCATCATTGATTATATTTAGGAATATGTTGCTCAAGTCTTGCTGCTAATGTATTTGCATATGTTGCTTAGAGTAGAATTATTTTGAGGAAATGTTATAGTAGAATTTTTCTATTGTGCCCAAATTAATTGCTCATTTTGTTATAATTTTTTACAATTTATGAAATGTTAGAGTTGAATTGATTGTATTTCTAAATATCTATTGTCACATTAACTACTTATTCGGAACAATGGCAAGGAGAAAGAGAATTAGAACTGTAGAAAACTATGAGGAGTACCTATCTCAACAAGCCTGCCAACAAGGTTATCCTTGTTCAAAAGTTGGTGCACAAGGTGAAATCACTTTGAATTCTGAACTGCCATCTGGGGGAGTTGATGCAGTTATTGAAGTTACTTCATTTGTTTTTCCCCTTGTATAATTGCAATAATGATTGACCTCCCCTATTTTGAGATAATGGAGATTGTATTCTAAAAAAAATAATTTGCTTCATTTTTCTTATTAAAAAAGATAATAATGGAACAAGACACACTAGGGAAAAAACCCTCCCCTGTCATATACCAACATAGAAGTTAATGTGGCTAATAAATTTCGCTACATATATTAGATCTTGGGCAACATATGGTAGTGCTGGTGAATGCCTGTATAATTGTAATGCAGTGATGCTCCGGAATAGTCAAAAGGTCACATAACGGAATTGTAATCAGTACAAAAAAGAAATAAAAAAGATTCCAGGTGCATATATATTGCAACAAATTATTAACAACAATTATGATGGTTTCAGCAATGATCATAATAAAATTGATACAAAATAATAATTAATCATAATTAATATTGACGATTATTAAATGTAATATTGCTATATTATAATAATAATAATAATAATAATAATAATAATAATAATAATAATAATCATCATCATCATCATAATAATAATAATAATAATAATAATAATAATAATAATAATAATAATAATAATAATAATAATAATAATAATAATAATAATATAAATTTATAAACAATATTTGATCAAATAATCATCCCAGCTTGGTCCCCATTTTCACAATGTTGGAATTTGCAAAACCTCCAAAACTTTTTTTTTCATTTAGTTTCCCTCACGCAACATAACGTGGATATAATGTTTGCGGGCCCTATGTTTTTTTGCCCGTTTGTACCTTGTTTACAAGTTATGTGACCTAATTTGTGCATGTCTTGTCTTTTATATTTGGATGACAACAACTAGTGATACAGAAATCAAACTTAATTCAACTGAAATTATTCAAAAAAATATATACTTACAAGGGTTCGTGGAGTTTGGTAATTAAAAAAAAAAATACTTAACAAGTACTATTGAAAAAGTCGAAATCGCATGACAGTATATATATATATATATATATATATATATATTCACGTCGCTAAATTAATTTGAAATAAAAAAAACATATAAAGTTTTGAAATATGTGTTAGTTTGTGTATGTTGAGTTTGATGTTGTATATGTATATGAGCTCATTCGATATTCTATCAAAATGCAATCAAATATAATTAAATAATTGCAAGTTAATTCTTACTTTTGGTTCATCAGTTTTATGTTGGTTATACAAATATAATATAAGAAATAAACTAAATTTTAATCAAAAAATAATAAATTATTTTACCTTTATCATCGCCGCAAAGTTAAATATATGGGGTGCGTTTGGATCATGCAAGGATTAGTGTAAGAATAGAGGAATAGAGAATAGTAGATGGAATTAGTGATTTTCGGATTAGGTAAAGAATAGTAGAAATTTGATACTATTCGGAATAGTAAAAATGTTGTTTGGATGGTATGTTTGGAATAGTAAAAGTGGAAATCAATAAAGTAATTGTTATTTTCGTTTTTTAGCTAACTCTGGTTTCTTTGCTCTTAATTTTTCTTTAGTTTGAAGAACACTTTAAGTTAACCGTCTAATTTCATGTTTATTTAAAAGAAATATTTATTTAACCATTACTGAAATAATTATAAACAATAAATCCAAAATCAAACAGTTCAATTTTCAAAAAAGTAAATGCGTGGTGTTAAATATTTATTTAACATAGCAACAACTTGGATTAAATCATCATTTACATAAGCTTGTTCAATTTATAAGGGTACTATATATTCGATTGAATCAAGATTCAAAATGAAGCAGGTTTTCGCATCGAGTCATGAGAGCTTGACAATTTTTTGTCCAATAATATCTCACATGATCCTATATAACCAAAGATACAAACTAACAATCAATTCTCCCATCTATATTGAATCGGACAAATAACTGCAACATGATAAACTGAGAGGGTAATTAGCTTGGAGAAGGCACGGATGGCATCACTCCACCATATATATCAGCTAGGAGAAGAGAAATCATAGAGATGTTGGGTCTCTAAACACTCGTCGTGCTACGGAGATGACATAAATCGAGTTGATTTGGCAACAACTTGGGTGTGTCGATAGGAATATCGCGAGGAAGGAGCTTGAGCTCCATTTTTGTCTCTCTCTCTTTCAAGAGATAATGGTTGGGTAGGAAATAATAAAAAAATGAAAAGAACTCTTCAAATGCAATCAATTTTTTTACCCATAAGAAAACATAAACAAAATTTGAAATCGAATTACCACTTCAAATGCAATCAATTTTTTACACAGGCAAAAAAATATTCATCTCTTGAAAAGTATAACTATACAGTAAGAACTCCGTCAAAGGAGATAACTGAATTGATTCCAAAAAGCAAAGTGGGAACAAATTGGGAGAATAAATAGGATCAAATTCAACTATGGTGCCCATTTTTGGTCGTTATCGTTCTTTCTTGCTTAATTTTGATCTTATACTTTTTGCTCGAAAGAGACCTTTATCATAATTCATAAAGGCTGCTATATATATATATGCATTGGACCGAGTCCTTATTTTATTTAGAAATAGCATAAAAAAACAAAATTGAAGCATAATTGTAACCATTTTAAGATTGAAAACAACATGTCTAGCTTTCCTCTTCTTCATTTTCAATAACTGAGTAACGTGTGTGGAGGATTAAAAGCAGATGTTGATATCATGGATCCAACTTTAATTTACTTCATCTTGAATCAATATTGTGTTATATATAGGATTTTTTAAAGATCTAATAGGAAGAGAAGACCGAATTATATGTATGAATACAATTTGCTACATTAGCTTAATTAGGAAGGGTTTTCTTCACAACTACAGAACTACTTATTTTGACAATCTTTACAATGTATATGAAATAAATTCATTAAAAATCTTAAAAATGGATCGAAATGATCTTAAAAACATGTTATTGAGATTATATTTCAAACTGTATTCAATTTGAATGTCATTTCTTATTTTATCAAAAAGATCAAAATTGCATGATAATTGAAATAGCCTAAAATCAATCGTTTTTGACATAATATCGAATGACATTCAAATTGAATAAATTTTAAGTACAACCGATCTATAAATCTATTCAGTACAAGTATATATTTATGAAATATTCCATATTTAAGATTTCTTAATGCATACAACTGATACAAAAAATTCAGGCTAATTAAATTAAAATTTATATAAAATTTTCAGTTTTAATTTGTGCCAGCTCAAATACAGTTTGATCCAAAATTAGTACACATGATACTTGTAATCTGTTGAAGAATTATATATGCAACAATGTGATCCTCCTTGAATGATTGGTAGATTTCATCTCAATCCTTATAAATGTCCAAAAAGAGCACGAGGATTTCTTCTCAATCTTTTAATTTATAAAATAGAAATTAATTAACTAAGTGCTGTTTACATGAACAGTTGGTTGTTCATGATTAGGTAGAATATATATTATACAAAAAGTACTGTCACCAGCTTGGGGAGAATAATTTTTAAAATGTTTCTAAATCATGTTATATAAAATTATTTTGCTTAATGAACATTGGTTAATTTGATCATATATACATGTGACGTTTTGGATTCCACCACGGCATCAAACAAATTAAATCTACGTGTTTGATAATGACAATACTAGCCACCTCATATACAAATGATCCAACTTAATTAACTAGCTAGAGATAATCCCTTCAGGCTTCAGTTAAATATAATCAAGTTAATATAATTTGGATAAGATTAACATCTGTGGTAATTAAGCGGGTCCAACACGATATATAACAGCAGTTCTCCAATCATTTATCCAACTCAGATTAGGGTTTCCTTGGGGAAAATACCTATATATATATATATATACATCCATATCAAATATATGCCTTGTCATCCTTACTTTTTGTTCTGGTAATGTTGTTTTTTGGCTGCCATGTCATTGCTTCACTTATGCATTTCTAACATTGTCATTATTTTAAAATATCTTAATTATATTATACCACATGTGTGTCTCTGTGATTGGTCTCACCAAAATATTGCTGAGCATGATTAGCACGGTTCTTCTTACTGGACTAGAAATATTTACTAGACACAATCACACATCATCCTGCCATTATATATCCATTTATAATTTTCATCTTCTCCATTATTAATCCTTTCTGGAATGGAGATTGATGTGCTAATAGAATATTTGTTGTTCACTTTTAATCTTTTTTTTTTTTTTTTGGGATAATGAAGTATATACATTGAAAGTGAACAATTTAGAAAAATTAATTGTGTTTGACACTTTGACTACAAATTTCAGGTAAATATACCCTTTTTAACTTTTTTAAAAAAATAAGACCTTTCTTCATATGGAATGAAACTTTTAGTGGTGGCGTCCATTTTCAGACGAAATGGAGCGGAGCTTTCTTGCTTATGCGCACCTAGAAAAAGATAAAAGAGGATCAAACCATAAATATCCGTCCACAATTAAATGAATTTATACCCTTTAGAGTTTGTCCATAATTAAATGAACTTTACCGATTTGAATTTATTTTTCTATTCACTTGTTTGAATCAACTTGTTTCTCCAATGTTATAATTACCCTTTTATCTATATTATTTAGTTTGAACAATTATTATGTAATTTCATTTTTTCACTAATTCATTTGACTTTTCCTAAAAATTCATATATTCATGGACGGAGGTTGTATTTGTTAAGAACTCATACGCCGCATTCACTTTTTCAAATTTTCTGTTTCTCCAATGTTTTGATTACTCTTTTATCTATATTATTTAATTAGAACAATTATTATGTAATTTCATTTTTTTACTAATTCATTTGACTTTTCCTAAAAATTTATTTATTCACGGGCGGAGGTAGTACTTAAACATCAAATCCATGAAATCCAATCATATATATACTTTAAATAATAGTAACGTTTTTTAAAAAAATGTCACTTTTAATCAGAATCTAGATTAGTTTCCTTTAACAACCCCAATGAAATGCTCATCTCAAAAAAGAAAAAGAATTTGAATGAAACCCAAGGAAGGCGTGTGTCACTTGTACAAGAAAAATATGTGTGTAAAGAAATCTCCCATCTGCCCCTTTGATTGGCCCTTTCCAATAATAATAAAAAAAGCAGCTCTGTTACACTTACACGTGGTTTGTCAAGGAAGTGCCAAATAATACATGAAAGCAAATTAATTATGGGTTGCTCCTAATTAATTAAGTTCCCCTTCTATAAATCAAGATGCACTCCATACTTCTTTTTTCAAGTAGCACAAGTGCAAGAACAGCTTCCTTAACAAAGATCAAAACTTGCATTTCTCACAATTATACAACCATGGAAGAGCTCCTTGAATCAGAAGTGATGTGGCCCGAAACCCTAATTTCGTCGGATTCGATCACTGCTCAGGAGATCACGTACGATCGGAGCGATGTGGAGAGCCGGAACTCGGACTGTGAGAACAGAAGCGTAAACACTTCGTCTCCTATCAGCATACCTTGTAGTTCAGGTCGCCGTCTTTCGAATGAGAGCACCGAATTGTGCGATGAACTGGTGCCGCCGCATGTCATGGTGTCACGAAGGACGAACAGTGGTCATGGCGAAACGGCGTTTTCGTTGCGCAGCAGCCAGGGCCGAACGTTAAAAGGTCGTGACCTGTGGCACGTTCGCAATACAGTGTGGAGGATGACCGGTTTTATCGATGGATGATGTATATATATATAATAGACTATTTATTTATCTCTATTTTACATTTACAATTTTTATGTGGCTGTTTATAATTAGTTTATTAATGTTTGGTTTCTTTAAGAAAAAAGATTTGAGAGAAGGCTGTTCTATATATAAATAGTGTCAAAACTTTGAGAAATGCAAATATTATAATTAAGCTCATTAATTAATGTATGTATATACAGAGGCGGACCTTTGTGGGTGCCATCCGGGGCAGTGACCCCCTTTAATATTTGAAATTTTGTAAAAAAACATATATAAATCAATGAATTATATATTATCTAATATTTAGAGTTTGCCCCCTTAAAATTAATTATTACCTATAAATCGTTGAAATTTGTTGATTAATGTATATTGTAAACTTAACTAAATTTGATTGGCCCCTCCTTAATTTCAGTTCAAGGTCCGCCACTGTGTATATATATTCAGTTTTGTGTCTATAAGTGGTTTTTCTTATGTTAATTAAGAAGCTCACAGCCATAATGCCAAACAGAAGTTAGATTCTCCAATGATTCCCTTGCCAATTATTTCATGGCTAGAGGGTGGAGAGACTGGAGACACAAGCCAAAATTGTTAAGGGAAATTTGAAGTTTATAAAAGTCCCTTTTATATCTTCTTTTATAACGTCTTATTTTGTTAATTTGGAATCCGATTGGCTTACGAATTTCTGGTCTTTAATTACAACCCAACGGCAGAGATTAACTTATAGCAAGCCTAAACACAAATTAATTAGTGCCTGATCAGCATAACCATGCACTAAAATTAATTAAACAGGCCGAATTATTACTTGAAGCCGAGGCACTTTGTAAAAGAGAAACATGTAATTAAAGTCCAACTGATAAAGTATGCCACCCATCCACATCTCTCATAGTTCTGACACACCACATGCATCAATGTGCTTAGCACAGTTGCATAAATGTTTACTGGAAATCATTATATATTTGTTTACTGGAAAATGATATCTATTAAGCAGAAAGATATAAATGTTTACTGAAAAATGATATTTGTTTATTAAAAATACGGTGAACCGGTAGATAAGTGAAAATAGTGGATGCTAGCTATTACTCTTTGTAAAATTTGGCAATATTTTATTGGGCCGAAATGAAAATTATACTACCCATTGGATTGATTCTGAAAATTAAATCCACGTCTGAACTTGCCCTATATATGTAATATACTCCCTACACAAATTTTGTAACTTTTATATGAAATCTGTAACTCATGAACTCTATGAATGTCCATTCTATAAACACTGCATAGCAGTACTAATGTTAAAATGGCTACACAGGCATTAATGAAGAGACAATTACAGAAGCTTCACATTATAGTGTATTAACTCATTAATCATTATCAATACTCCATATAGAGGGGTAGATTTGCAAGCACCTCAACTATGCTACAGCATCATCATTATTAACCATTGATTTTGTTTGAAACTCTTCATCTACTTTGATCTATTGGCTTCTATTTTTTTCTCTCCTCATTAAATAACATAAATGTAACATGTCTAAAACAAATTTTAACCCTTAAAATGATTCAACATGTACATGTTCTTATTTATAAATTATTGTGTTGTTGTTGTTGTTATTATTGTTATTATTGTTGTTATTGTTATTGTTATTATTATTATTATTATTATTATTATTATTATTATTATCATTATTATTATTATTATTATTATTATTATTTAATTACATTAAAAATTTAAAAATTTTGTTTAAGTTTTGTTCAATATAAATATTTAAAATTTTATAAAATTTTTAGTTATTTATTTGATAACACTTTTCGGGGCGAAGCCCGAGTTACAGTACATACAATATGGGTAAAAGGAGGAGCTTAATTAGCTTAGTATCCTAAATTCCTAATGGATGGAGCCATCAAGGTGTCCCACTTATCCATTCTTCCCTCTTTTGGATTTTCTGCTTTCCCTTGAAAGCTACTTTTATTTATGCCTTGTCATTAACCTTTTGCGTCTCTTTATATCTAACTTTTCAATTCCGAGTATCATTAATATTCATAACTAAATACTTTATACATATATGCTACCTAAATTCACCAACTAATTCTCCATATCTACGATTGGGTGGTTCGATCTATTAATTAAGCAGTGTGCACGACTGTACCGTTTCTCTCTTTTGACTTAATTCCTGTATGTATATTTATCCTTCACCAATTATATATCCGTACTGTCAAATAAATAATTCGTATAAGAATATTTGTATATCTCAAGTGTCGTGTATACTGGAAGCGTCCATGAATTCTAGGCTGAGCGTAAATAACAAACATTTCACTATAAAATTAGAGTTAGACTATTGTGGTTACATTAGCATTTCAGTTTGAGTTGTTAACGCCTCAGCATGGGCGGATCCAGAACTGATATAAAAGGGGGGCCGGAGACAATTTATGGTTCAAACTTTCTAAATATTGATCCAAAATGGATTTATTGGGTTACTTTATGGTTCAAAAGATAAAAAATAATTATTATAATATACAACTTTTATATATATTCAACAAAATATATATCAAATTAAGAGTTAATTACATACTTAAGTAACAAAATATTTAATTAATTAATTATTGTCCATGTTTTGATGTCAAAAAAAAAATGATTTTTAGCATCAATTTAACAAAAATAACACCAAATATGAACTTGAGTTAAACAGAAAAAACCGGGGTTGAACAATTTCTACCGGGCCAGGGGGGGCCGGGGCGTCCCCTGGCACCCCCCTTAGATCCGCCCCTCGCCTCAGAATTTATATTATCGTATTTGAAATCGTGATTTATGGTGCTAAATAAATTCTTCGTATAAAAATATGGGGGAATACAAAAATTATATTGCAGAGGTTATAACTTAAACGGCACTTTGATCGCCTTCTTGCGTACATGCGAATAAGCTAATTAATTGGTTTATTTAATTAAATGTCTCAATTCGTAAAAATTTTAAAACGAAATGGAGACCTTTTTATCTTCGAATTGTGAAAACTAAATACATATGAGATCCTACATAGTTTTTTGTTTATGAATAAATATATAGTTTATTGTTAAAAAGGGCCAACTACATGACAACGTACTAAAATTGACCTTACCGCATCTCCCTTTCCTGACACCTGTAACCTGTTGAACTTCTTAGCCCCATATTTCTTTTTTTTTTAAAAAAAAGTTAGCGAATAATTATTTTTTTTGTACGTACTTGATTAATTTATAATAATCATATAAACAATAGTGCTAACTTCTTAAGACCACAAAACTTTGTGTTGAAATATAAACCACATACACATGCAACCTAATACCGTATTACAAATCATGTATTTACATGTCTATTGCTCAGTCTATCCAATGTAAGAATTTCAAAATGTGAGCTGTTGGTAATAAACAACAATTTTTTTTTAAAAAAAAATTAGTTATATTATGCTTAGAATTTAATTACTTGATCCCACTGAACGACTATAAATGAATATTATTAAAATTAAAATCATCCATAACTATATATGCTTATTATATATTTGTATTGTTTATTGAAGAAATTAATTGCATCCAATGGCCTGCTTAATTAATTAATTAATTCCCGGCCCTCCAATCACCATGTACAGCAATATGGTACACGTGCACCGGTGCATGGTCAGCAAATATGCCACGTCGGTAGGAATATTCCTTGCTTATTTGGTTTTATTAATTAAGAAAAAGGTCCCATATATTAATATATGCCACCATACCATGCTCTTTATGATCATCTCTTCTATAAATACAATGCAACTCTTATCCATTCTTCAAACTTGCAAAAGTAGCTAGTAAAACAAACACACACAAAACAGTGAAACACATTAGCATTTGAGTTATCTTGTAACATGGAAGAATTCCTTGAATCAGAAATCATGTGGCCCGAAAATCATTATTGCGCGCATACGATCACGACCGACTCCATCGACTCGAGACTTGACGACACATGCGAACACACCGGAGTTTCACTTTCACATCATGATCATGCCAATGGCAGCACTCCAACGTCGACGTCTCCAATTGCCATACCGAGTAGCCCCTATAGTTCAAGTCCGAGGTTATCTGATGCGAACGGATATAGGAGCATTGACGATCATGAGTTCGGATTGGTGCCGCCTCATGTCCTGGTGCAGGCACGCCGGAGCAACTCGAGCAGAGTAACCTCGACGTCTTCTTTTGGTAGCGGTCGAGGTACAGCGATAAGAGGTCGCGATCTTCAACAGCTGCGAAATGCGGTCTGGAGGATGACCGGCTTTCTTGATGGATGACAATTAGCTTAATTAATTAATTCAATGAGGATTTACATTAATTACCAATTAATTTTTCTTTTATTTTTTTCGACTTTTTTTATGAAGTATGTAGTTATTTAATTGCCTGATCTGAAAAGCACGGATACAGGGATCGATGGCAGAATTGTATTTTATTTGAAAATGTAATTAATTACGTTTTGAAATCAATCGTTAAGATGTTAATCATATAGTTAATATATATGATTTTGAAATTGATTTTTATAGATTAATTTTTTATATATTTTCTTAGAAACTGCTAATTAACATTTTCCCTTAATGAAGGCATGTTAATTTAAATTTTGCCACTAACTTTCATATATAATCAATAAAAAGACCACTGCATTACATTAATTAATTAATAAAGGGATCAAAAACAATTTTTGGATTAAATTGTGGTGGGGTTTTTGGTTAACAAATTGATAATGGCCTGGCTGTAGCAAATAGCAATTTTAGTGTGTTCTTATATACGTCTATTTCAGAACAGAAAATGAAAATGCACACTCGAAGGAAGAAGCATGGATGGATGGATTCGCACTCAATGTATAGTCCACTTGGGGCAATCATTCCACTCATCAATTAGTGCATCAATAGTTTAATTTCTTTTCCAAAAAAAAAAAAAAAAACCAAAAAAAAAAAAACTAAATCATGCTCTCAAACATGAACTTTTGGATTATTTTTTTGCCTGCATTTACACTATATCTGAAATGAATTTAAACCAATGATTAGAATACATGGTTTGTATATATATAAGTTGTGTGTGTAAAATAATCCCCACGGCATGTCCAATGGCTCTTCTTAATTGTAAAATATTCAAGTGAAATAATATTTACCTGCAAGCATGCAAAATATATATATATGATTCTCAGAAATCTCCAGCAGTTTAATTTTTAAACTTGGTCTGAGCAATAATTAAGATATGAATTAATTCCGACTTCATATTTGCTTTTGGTTGGTGCTTGAAAATTTTGTTTTGTAAATAGAAAGGAGTACAATTATTCGAAAGTATATATCACATCAGTGATCACAGCTTAATTTACTATTAGTGCACAAGAAAACTAAATTAATCATTAACAATGTCACTTTAATACGCAGAAATTAAACCTAAACCACACAACTCAAAGTTAGTGTACATGTAATGGTTAACCTTTGCTAACCATTTTAGTCCATGCATGGATACATCAGATTTTGTCTTCCAGTTCTTTCTGGAAATTAATGTACCACAAAGTCAAAATAAATAAACCAATTCAATTATGTCAAATCTCTTCAGTTGCGATATGTAAGTTGTATATATTGATTTTTCATAATATAATAGAGATCCATTTTTGGCGACTACAATTATCACTCATTTAAATTGGGTAATGCTAATGTGCGCACAACCTTAGATATATTAAGTTCACATGTTAATTTTAAAATTTGATTCCAAGTTTTTTTACTGAAATTATATTTTTTGCAACACAATTTTATGAAAGAAGAATACAAGTTTGTGCAGATAATTTCTCAGAAAATAATAGAATTAATGTTTTATTTCTACGTCATCTTTCAAAAATAATTAATAATTAAAAGTTCTAGAAAATATAACTAAATATAATTAAGTACCTACCAAAATTTGATATGCTAGCATTTGCACATTAATTAACATATCACATATAATTATACAACAAGTTTCATTAATTATTAAATGTTAAAAATTATATTAAATAGTAAATATTACAATATGACTATTAAATATTTCTTTTCTATATAGACAAGTTGGAATTTATACTTCTATACAAATCATAGTAACGGTGAATGGTGCATTGAAAATGCCAAAATGGGGTGATTGATTTTATATTTGTGCGATGGGGTATAAACAACGAATGGAGATCCTCTAAGTTAACTCAAAAGTTGAGTTTACCCGTACAGTGATTTTATAAAAGGCCTTGTGAATTCTAAATACTAACCGTCTACTTGACCGCCCTGACCGAGATCCAACACCAATGGCTCAGATCTGACTACAAGTTGAACTCAAATTTTGGGTTAACTTACAGGAGCTAAATATCAGAGGACTCAGCACTGGATTGAGGTGCACTAATTTATACGTTATTTCCAGTATTGGATTTTCTGAAAGGAACCTTGATCCCTTTTTCTGCCTCTCTTAATTTGAACTTTTCAATTCTGAATTCTGAGTCATTTACTTTGCCACCTAAATTCATGATATGTTTCTCTAGGATTGGTTATTTGGTTGCCCAATTTTATATATACCAAGCAGTGATTGAGCACGACTAATTTGTTTAACGTCGTTGCATCCATATATTTCTGACTTCATTTCCATTCACCAATTATCTGCATGTATTTGGTCAAATATGCAACTTATAGTACTCAACAAAAAAGGCAATTTATATCAGAAGAAATTGCATGCCTCAATTCATGAGGAAACTGGAAACAGCCGGCCATGCATGATGATTTTTAGACTTAACGCAAATTAAAAGACAATTAATTAACAATTTATCAAAATTTAAATTTAAATGTTAATGTACTTGTTGTGCTAATGATAATTAAGATATAGATATTTCTTTATCAAAATTAATTATGTATTTCTTTGTAATTAATTAAGGATTGGTTCAATTTGAAACGAAAATGGAGAAGATTTTTCGTTATAAAAATTTTGAGAAATAGTACATCTTAACATGACTTAGTTTAGTATTTTTTTTGTTAATTTGGTTAAACGAGCTATAAATATATATATAATGGCAATGACTTGAGACCTTAGCACATTTTCCCTTCATGACACCTGGTGCATCTCTTAACCCCAATTTTTAAAACAAATAATATAATTAACCAAAAATTCAATCCTTTGTACTTGAAAATCAAATAAATTACATACTACATCTTTCGTGTGGACGACCCCAAAATATGTGTTGAAAACTTGAAATTAATGTAAACCACAAATTAATACGAACTACGTATGTACAAGTCTCCGTCGTCAATCCAAGAATTTCATCAGAAGGTGATTTAATTGGCAACACAAAATTAAAAAAAAAAAAAAGATAATGCCATGTCATGCTATATTATGATTAATTAATAATATATATGTGATATGCCTAATGAGGAAGATTGCTTGTAATTAGCAGCATGCTTATTACCCTAAAATTACTGTGGATGCATATGGCAATATATACGAGTAATACCTACCATAGAAAAACTATCATAACATCCCTCGAAAAAAAAAAAAAAGAAAAACTATCGTAATGTCCATAGGTTATATTTTGGAGTGTATCTGTTATTATGAAAAGTTATTTCGGAGTGTATCTGTTACATTCCGTACACGTCTATGGATGTATATATAGACAGTTTTTCAATGGACGCAAGATGTTTCTCAATATATATTGTAAACGTGCAGGGCCCATAATATTCCACATCAGTAGGTATATTCCTTGCATATTTGGTGTTATCTGAACAAGTAATTAGTCCAGTGCATGCCCAATTGCCCATATATGCTCTTTATATATATCTCTTCTTTAAATTCAATGCAACTCACCCCTTAATTTCTTGCAAGTTTGCAGAAGTACCAATTTTCATTATCAGTTTCATAACATGGAAGAGCTCCTTGAATCAGAAGTTATGTGGCCTGAACCTGAACAGCTTTATGATCATGATCAGTGCACAATCGATTCCGGCACGTATCCTGACAACACGTACCGACACGATACTAGGGCTTCACACCGACAAGCCGGTGGCAGCGCACCCTCATCTCCAATCGCCATACCAAGTAGCACCGCGAGTTCGAATAGATACAACGGCTGCTTCGATAATGAGGAGTTCAGCAGCCCCGTGCCGCCTCATGTTATAGTGGCGCGCCGGAGGAATTCAGGGGGAGCAACGGGGTTTTCTCAGGGCAGCGGTCGAGGCAGAAGTACGCTCCGAGGCCGCAATCTTCAGCAGCTGCGGAATGCGGTCTGGAGGATGACCGGCTTTCTTGATGGATGACAATTTAGTAATAATTAAGGATTAATATTCCTTACTAATTACAATTAATTTGGACAAATATATATATTTTTTACATTTTCAAATTAGACATTCATTTCTTGCATTATTCTCGCCTAAACTTTATCTTTATGGCAATTAATCTTTGTTTCATGAGCAACTGTAATTTATTTAATTTCTACGGCCACACCACTTAAAATTCAACTGGCATCTCTGCATTTTATATAACTAGCAAAAGGGCTGACAATGTTATTTTTTGTAATAAGTTTTTAAGATAATATGTAATTGGCCTTATATTGAGAAAATTGATATGGGCCTTAAATTTTAATGGGCTGAGACATTAACGTCAACGGGCATAAACGTAAATCAACAGTTCTGATCTATCTAAGAAAATGATCAACGGCTCAGGTTTCTTATCTGGAGAAGATAGACCTTTCATGCCATTAATATTTCCAATATGCTATTATATATAGTAAGGATTAGTAAAATCACATGCATAATCCTATATATATATCCACTACATGACAAGTTGAGTGTGGTTGAATCTATAAAAGAAGAACAGATAAAAACAAACTCAGAGGAAGTGTAAAACCACACTCAACAGTCCACTTCTGCATGCAATCATTCAACCCAAATCCATCCTTACTTACATAAGAGTTGTTAAAATGAAAAAAGTTATTGTTAAATTGGAAAAAATCTCAGCTGCATGATGCATGACAAATTTAATTTCGAGTAATACCTCGTGTCAATAGAAAAACCGTCCATAGCGTTCATAGCTAGATTAATTCTGAAATATATTTGTTACATTTTGGGATGTATCTGTTATATTTTGTATCCGTCTATCGACGTATGGACGGTTTTTGAATGGACGCAACATGTTTCTCTTTTCTGTGTACTGTGTACATAATTTGCCCTGTCCATTTCAGCAAAAAAGAAAACACGTGGCCTGCAAGAATACAACAGTAAGCTCCACTATTTGACTTTGTCATCACGCAGGAAATATAAACCAGCAGGGAACAAAATTCATGATAAGATTGAGATGTTACATATATATCATAAGTGAACATCCCTTGCACACAGCCGTCATGGCCACGGCAGCTAATTAACAAGTTACTGCAGATCTATGCATGTTTCATGTTTGGTTGTTATTTACAATTTTACATCACATATATGGACAAAAAGAGAGGAGGAAAACCTGCAAAAGTTTGTGTAAATTTGAAACTCAATTAATTTAATATTTCTTATTAATGCTATCCTCAAGAATTGGAGATGTTAGGACAAATTAAATGATTAAAGTAACAAGATAAATAAAGATATGTATGTAGAGGAAAGGTTATTTTCTATATATTGTGCTACTTGGATAATATGTGTCAAATTTTCTCTGTACCAGTACCAATATGTTCATAATGTTCTTCTGTTGAGAACTACAGTTATTATCATGATTTTAAATGTGCAAAACTGATACATTTTTGTGTGGTTATTTGTAACGAATTGATGTCTTCATTTGTTATTTGAACTATATTCAAAATTTCAGTCGTTTTTATGTTATATTAATTAGAAAACAGTACTCAGCCAATGTACTGGATATATGAACACAACTTTCATTCAAGATAGAATATCAATTGTGGAGGATTTCGTTGCAGTGCTGAACAAAAAGTACATGTATTGTATTGTACAAGAATACAGGCATGCAAAAAGGAAAACAAAAATATTATGGCCCATAGGCCTACAAAATGACACATTCCTGCAGGCATTCAAATAATTTAGCATATGTAAGATTGGGCTGAATTAAAGAGTTGGCAAATTCAGGCAGGTATTTGGGAATCTTTGGAACCTGTGAGGTCTGAAGTACAAAGTTGGTATGTTTTATAATACTAGAAGCGTACCCGTCGCGGATGAATTTCAATTTTATCCAAAAAAATTCATATATATCATACAAAAAATATGGATGGATCGGAAAATGAGAAAAATAAAATTAACTTGCCCTTGAGATCTGAATATTCATCTTATCCGGAACAGTTGCTATTTGATCATGAGACGTGTAGTTTAAAGCGATGGCTTTTCAAATACTGAGAGGAAAATTTTCTCCATTTGATGAATTGTACCATGACCAAATTGATAAGTCCGGTCCTTATGTGCTTTTTATAATAATATAGATGTTTTGTCAAATTTAAGAAATATTGTTGAGACCAGATGCTAGTACATTAAAGAGATTGCAAATTTGCAATCGGCACTGGTAATCACTTTAATCCCTTTCTTTTTCAAGCACTTTGAAGACTACCCAACAAAAGAGATACAAAAGAGCTGAGATATCAAGTGTAACAGAATGTTAGGCTCAAGGAGCAAATATAACCTGAAACTTGGTATCTGGAGTTAGTGAAGCATCATGCATGTGCATTCATAACTGTTACTGGAAAGAATTAGTTTGGTCGGAATTAGTGTGACAGGCAAAACTGACATAGTAGTTACCAGTTACCAGTACCACTAAAGAATAATTAGCAAATTAAAGATGCTAATTATTCTCACTGACCTGCTGTGACTTGCAGAATATTAATTTGACACTACCAAAAACAAATCCTGACAGAAACACTTTACTAAAGATGGATACAAACAACTCTCTTTAACCTACAATCAGAGTTCACACACAAGTATTTCATTTCTTAACAGAAACATTTTTTTTTTTTTTTTTGAAATCCTAACAGAAACATTTTGCCAAAGACTGATACAAGCAACCATCTGCTACAGCCTACAATCAGAGTTTACAAGTACTTCATTTCTGCTCATTTTTACGACGAATTTATATAAACCCGGAAACAGATCATTTTTCATAGTAAATAAACAGATCCTGATCTTAACAACAAGCACACACAACACAAACAAGAACGTTCTTTAGGATAATAAAAGAATACTTACCCAATTCAGCTTGTTCACCTTGCGTATTCTAAGACTGCCATTTCATCTTCCTCTCAAACTCTCGCCGCTCCATCCATCCATGCTTCTCATTCTCTCAGCAAGAAGAGTTGCTATCTTGTCCACTTTCCGTGACTAATATTTCACAAACAAAATGAGGTATTGCCGTATTGCTAACTGATTCATACCTAGCGTCCATAGAGAAACCGTTCATAGCGTCCATAGGTTATATTTTAGAATGTAACAAATATATTTTGAGATGTATCTGTTACATTCCGTACACGTCTACTGATTATCGGACGGGTTTTCAATGGATGCAAGATGTTTCTCTTGCTAACCGACATACTTTTCAAACAACATTCCCCAAGTAAGCAACACATTGTCAACAATCACAAATCTACAAGCGCAATTAATTAACAACGACAAAGAAATACTGCATCTATGTTACTAACATTTCATGGTACTCTACAAAGTCTTAGATAGCTATTTCAAGTCAGTCGAAACAAAACCACGATACTCCCGACTGAAGTGCCGGCACTTACTTACTTACCAACTAACAGTTAAACTAAAAGACGCTTTCACTAGCTACTTATCATTATTCGACAATACAGCTGCAAGAGACCCGAACACTTCGGCTATCAGGTGCCGCTCCCGAGCAAGGAACTTGAATTTCTCTATCCTCAATGCCTTGGCCTCTGCCTCAAACCTCCGCAACCTCGACGAGTCCCTGATTTGCGATATCAAATCGTCGACTGTATGCCAACCCACAAATCGGTGCTTATCGATCAGTTCTTGGAGCAGAGACCTAAGGTAAACATAGGATGTTGGTTCGGCAGCATCATCGCCGTCGGCGTCACTGCCTGAACCACTGTTGGTGCCGGCGGGGCTCCCATTGGCAACGAACTGCTCCACGCCGTCTTCATCCGACGAAGGAGAGTCCTCCTGGGAAGCGTGGGACTGAACCGGCGGCTGCGGCGGCGGCGACGGCGACGGCGGTGGGAGAGTGCTCTTCGCCATGATGGCCGTAGCGTTGGAAGGAAGCTAGGGTTTTGGCGGGCTAGGGTTTTGAGGATGGATTTGGGGAAGTGAAGCGACGGAGATGAAAATAAATGTTTCGGTCCGTCCGTATATTAATAGATACAAATACAATACAATACAAGTCTTTTTGTACAAGGAGAGATCAAATGACCACAAAAAATGGTTTCATCGGTAATCACAAAATTAAATCTCAAATGACTGTATTTTGAAATGTTAGAGATCCATTAACAATACTTATTTTGACAATTTTGACAATATATTTTTTTGAAAATTTGTAAAAATTCATAAAACATCTTAAAAATGAAAAATAGTTCATGTATTTTTTAACTGACAGTGTTTCAAATTTTCAATCAATTTAAACATCATTTGATGATTTATGAAAATTTTGTGCACTTTTCAACAGTTATAATTTAGCGGATCTCTAAAGAACTAACAAACGTCGTTTAAATTGAATATAATAGAAAAAAATCAATCTATAAGTTAAGCAATATTTCCGTAAACTTTTTTTCTATTTTTATGATTTTTTAATGATTTTTTATAAATAAAAAAAAATGTTATTGTCAAGATTGTCAAGATAATCATTGTCAATGGATCCATCCTCTTTATGTACAAAAAAAAATTATATCATTTTGATTTTATTTACATATGCATCAAGCATTAACAAAAATCAACGGTTCAAATTTTATGATTTTTCCTCCTATATGGCTTTCGAAACGAGTTTAAATTTTCATCATCTTTTGTATATATGTTATTTAGATGATTTAGAATGCATATAATGATTTACATTTGTCAATTTATATATAAATAATTTTATCTCGTGGTTATTAAGGCACCACTTTTTGTGGTCATTGGATCTCTCCTCTTTTTTATTGAGGAGTGATCCATTGATAATGGTTATCTATAGAATCTTGACAATAGTATTTTTCAAAAAATTGTAAAAATTCATAAAAAATCTTTAAAATAGAAAAAAGTTTACGTAAGTATTAGTTAACTTACGGATTAATTATATTTCCGATTATATTCAATTTAAGCGATGTTTGATAGCTTTTCAAATACCCGTTAAATTACAACCGTTAAAAAATATACAAAATTTTGATAAGGCATCAAACGATGTTCAAATTGATTGAAATTTAAAACACTATCAATCTATAAGTTAAGTAATGCTTCTAGAAATTTTTCTTTATTTTTTAAGATTTTTTATAAATTCTTATAAATTTTTGAAAATGACCATTGTTAAGATTGTCAAAACAAGGATTGTCAATAGATCCCTCCTCTTTTTTAGAGGTGGCAGATTCCCGGGTCGGGTCGGGTTCGGGTTCGGGTCGGGTCGGGTCGGGTCAGTTTGACCAATTGGAAATGTCGGGTCGGGTCGGGTTCAGGTCGGGTCGGGTCGGGTATCGGGTTGACGGCTGCCGGCATTTTTTTCGGGTCGGGTCGGGTTCGGGTCGGGTCGGGTCGGGTATCGGGTTGACATCTGCCTGCATTTTTTCGGGTCGGGTCGGGTTCGGGTCGGGTCGGGTCGGGCGGGTTTTCGGGTTTGGTCGTTTTTTGTCAGATTTTGCACCTTTATTCCCGGGTCGGGTCGGGTTCGGGTCGGGTCGGGTCGGGTTCGGGTCAGTCTGACTTTCCCTGGAACACGGGTCGGGTCGGGTTCGGGTCGGGTCGGGTCGGGTTCGGGTCAGTCTCACTTTCCCTGGAACTCGGGTCGGGTCGGGTTCGGGTCGGGTCGGGTCGGGTTCGGGTCAGTTTGACTTTCCCTGAAACTCGGGTCGGGTCGGGTTTCGGGTCGGGCGGGTCGGGCGGGTTTTTCGGGTCGGGTCAAAATTTGCCACCTCTACTCTTTTTTATTTGCCCTGCTTAATACATATGGAAATGTCCAAACTAGGTAGGTCTTCCCAGTGTAATATTGTATCAATAAAAGAGGCTCATAAATTATAAAATATATAAATAATCTTGAATGTAAAGTAACAATTAAAGATAAAATCGTAAAAAGAGTTTGGTAAGCTAGGCAGGTCTTCCTTTTTTTTAAATTCATGTACAAACAAATATTATTTTATTAATAGTTTAGAGTTATTTTGAAAAATCCAAAACAATTAATTAAAATGCTTCAAAAATATAAAATTTTTGTATGCCTAAGTATTTTATATAATGAATTTAGTGAGAACCATAAATCAAAATTTTGAATATGACAAATATAATTTGAACCGTTAGCATTTCACTTCAAAATGTTACATAATAGTTCAACTCTATATACAATAACATACTGAGGATCATGGGACTGATCCCGACTGAATCTCTGAGCAGTGGGGTCTGAGAGAGTAATGAATTGAGGGGATACTTAATTAGTAATCTATAAACTAGAAAGAGGGGTAACTCTCTAAGCATCTCAACTATGCCACATCATCAATGTTATTAACCATTGATTTTGTTTAAATCTCTTCATCTACTTTGATCCAATGGTTTATATTTATTTTCTCTCCCCATTTGATAAGATGATATGATATGTCTAAGACAAAATTTAATCCTTATAGTGGTTCAACATTTATGTGCTATTATTTATAAATTATACATCATCATTATTCACATAAAAAATTTTAAAATTATGTTTAATTTTTTAAAATAAATATTTTTATTTTATAAGTTTTATTATTTTTTTTGTTATCATATTTCGGGGTGAAGCCCGAGCTACAGCTCTAGTTATTATTAATAGAGACACAATTTAACTGAATAATATATGGCCTCATGTATGGGGCCAGGGCATATAAAAAAATAAATAAATAAATAGAGGAAAAAAGGGGCGAACATAATATTATCTGATATATTTGAACTTGATTTGTCATCTGACAAGTCACATTTGGCACTTTTATTTATTTATTAACTATCTATCCACAAGTCTGATAGCATGTTAATATTATTGTTATCACTCCTTGTGAAAACATTAAATTGCCTCGATACAAAGTAGTGCTTCCTATTCTTTTGCAACAAGGCTGAATATGATTGCTTCCTGCACATCTGATCCATAATATCCATTCAAATCTCTTTCACTTCTCCACAACTTCATGATCACATCTAGGGCTGTAAATGGAAGACTGTTTTCTGTTATTTCGTTTCGTAACGAAAACGAAACCATTTTGTGTTTCATTAAACGAAACGAAACGATCGATTCCATTTCGTTTTCCATTTTGATAGTAAGATATTATTGTTAAACGATTATTTTCGTTCTTTCGTTTCGTTTTGTCCCAAATGAAACGATTTTTTTGTTTCGTTAAACGAAACGAAACTAAAACGAAACAGCTCAATTTCGTTGCGTTTTAAGCGTTTGACAGCCCTGATTATCACATCACATCACTCCCCCTCTCTGCACCTCTATAAATTCTGGCCATCCCCCCTACATTTTCTTCCCAAATTGCACCACCAAATCATTGCTAATTGACACTGAAAAGGAAAGAGATTGAAGACCCTTCAAGTTCAAAGCATTCCCTATCATACATAATGGAAGAGCTTCTTGAATCAGAAGTTATGTGGCCTGAGAACCTCAATTCAAATACAGTCTGTTATAACACGGCCGCCAGTGCGGGAAATCAACACGCCCGAGCGACCAAATACGGCAATGTCGTCATTCCTTCGACTCCAATCGCCATACCGGGGAGTTCGAGTCAAGGCAATATGTTCAGGGAGGAGTACTACACTGCAGACAATCAGGTGCCAGTGCCACCGCATGTTCTTGTGTCGCGCAGGATCAGGAACACGGGCAACTTGGCGTTCCCGCTTTGCAGCGGCCAGGGTCGGATGCTCAAAGGCCGCGATCTTAGGGAAGTGCGCAGTGCAGTTTGGAGGATGACTGGATTCATTGATGGCTGAATATTATGTATAGAGTTGATTCATTTGATTAATTATAGATGATGCATTGAAATCAGCTGAGATCCCACTATTTGACGGTTGAGATTATTACAAAAAACCCTCCCTAAAAACTACATCCGTTGGATCGTGATTGCAGGGTCCTGAGATCCATTTTGGATCGCAGCTGATACGGACTCTATAGATGATTAGTTTTATTCTTTCATATATAGTAACTATGTGAATATTGAAATTGGAAGTTAAGTTGTAACCGAGAATTAAATTAAGTTTAATTTTTAATCGCAATTATTGTTAATTTGTACTCCATTTATTTATTTTTTTATATGTTAATTAATTTTTTTTTTCCCTCTTTTCATCTTTTGGGTTTATTTATGAACACATAATATATTTAGAAAAAGAATAGAGAAAGGGATTGACTTAAGGATATGGACCATTTGACCGAAGTCAAACTGGCTGCTTAATTTGAGTTATCTTCTTACTATATATGTTGAAGAAAAATAGAGAAGGAAGTGTCCAATTTAAGTACGCAATCACTTGCATTTTTATATTTAAGCATGAGAATAAGAATATATGAACTCACATATATATAAATGCACATTTATCAGTGCAAATTATAAAAGCTGGATTCGGATTAAAAATTATAAAGCATGTATTTAATATATAGGAAAAAAGTTAAGGACACATTATTTTATTTTTTAATTTATATGAGATAAACCAAAATTAAATGTCTTAAAACCCCCAACTATATCTTCAAGTTGGTGGCCTTCCACATCAAAAGTATTGCATTTGAAAAAAAAAAAAAACAAGTAAATAAAAATTTGAAAAATTGAGACATTTGGCACCTTTTATTTTGCAAGTAAATGCACAAACTGCCTTATAACGTATTTATACATTTTTAATAATATTTAATGATTTATCTTGTCTACTATAAAAAAAGAATGGTTCTGCTATGGATCGGCTGAGCAGCCTTTCATTTTAAATCGAACGATTTTTATTAAACATGTCTCTTTAATTGTATCTAAACATATTGTGATCATCCGATTATGAAAAATGAACGGCCCATATTTCATCCAATCCATAGCAGAATTAGCCATAAAAAGATATATTGTCAAAACCGGAGGCAAATTCATTTAATTCACAATTATTTAGAGGAGATGCTGGAGCTCCATGTAACGTGTGACTATTGATGCATAACATAACAGAACAAGCAAAGATTTTCTTCAAAGTGTTACATTAAAGGGATAACAATGATTGGTTATCCCTTCACAAGTTTATTATCAATCCCTTTCTTTAATTTAATCTTTCTCAAGTGCATTGAAAACTAACTGCCAAACAAAAGAGATACAACATTAAGAGAAGATATCAAGTGTAACGGAATTAGGCGTAGGAAGAAGCAGATTGAACCTAAAACTTGGTATAATGGTATCTGAGTGAGTGATGCATGTGCATACATAACTTTCTGTGACTGAACAGAACAGAATTGGTTTGGTCGGAATTAGTGTGACATGCAAGACAGTTTAGTTACCAGTACCCTAAAGGAAGCGTCTAGTAATAATAGTATCCAAATAAATCATGAGTAAGAGCTAGTGTGTACCTTTTTACTAATCCACCGGTCCACCATATTTTCAATGAACAAATATTATTTTTCAGTAAACATTTATATTTTTCCGATTAATAGATATCGCTTTTCAGTGAACAGATACACTACAGTTTCCAGTGAACATTTATGCGACTGTAGTAAGCACATAGATGCATGTGGTGTATCATAACTGTGAGAGGAGTGGATGAGTGACTTACAAAGTAGGGCACATGTTTTTCATAAATCATTGTGCAATAAACCTCCATGAAAATGAAAGTGAAACTATTTCTAATCAACAATCATGTGCATCATTACCTGCTCCTCCAAACTGGTGAAACATACCAAGGTGGGAATCAATCCGAACCCAATATTACGTACTGTCACTATTATTATTGTTAGATTATATACCATCAGAGTTTGCCGAGGAAGTACCTGTTTTTCCTATCAGTACAACCATCAGTATCAGACCAAGTTACAGGGCGCGGACGTCGCAAAACTTGCTTTTCTTGCACAAAGGGGGTCAAAATACAGACAAAAATGTAAACATATCAGCATGCTTATTGTACAAAATTCTTTTCTTCCGAGTTCCTATTAACTCATACTCATGGATCATACGAGCCGGGCACTAAACAGTAAACACATTTGTAACCATATAATAGTAGCAGAACAAGCACTATTAGCTTTCCCCCTGTTTTTTGCCTTTTTCGAGTAGAATTTCACCAGACTGTTGGTTCTCTTGCCCTCAAAACCAGAGTATCAATTAGACTTAGTTTACAGCACATGCTGATGTACATCGAAACAAATTAAAACCATACAACATCAGCTCCTTGTACCCCCAATACCAACCCAAGCTAGCACTCTACATCAGCATTCACCCTAATTTTCTTCCAAAGTTAACTTAAAAAAAAACCTA
Source organism: Cyperus esculentus (assembly GCA_030179965.1). Taxonomy (NCBI): domain Eukaryota; kingdom Viridiplantae; phylum Streptophyta; class Magnoliopsida; order Poales; family Cyperaceae; genus Cyperus; species Cyperus esculentus. Next base: position 742,092 of record JASGLE010000025.1, on the reverse strand, counting down.
AAAAAGAACGTACAATTGCCATAAAAGGAAATCACATGTCTGCAATAAGTTAATTCATGAAGCTTGCTCTTTTTCTGCTTCTTCAGCCTCTCCTTTTTCAGCTTCTCCAGCCTCACCCTTTTCAGCTTGTCCAGCCTCTCCTTTTTCAGCTGCTAAAGCCTCTCCTTTTTCAATTCCTGCACCATCAAAATTAGAGGAAAGATAACGACAAATTTAAATACGAATCAATTATGGGGGGTTCAAAAGAAATAACAAGTTGAATCCACAATTGTAAGATTTTTAAGGTATATTAAAATACCTTTTCTACTTGCTTCTTTCATCAGTTGGCATGTTCGGACTGAATGGCCCCGCTGGTTACAGTATCCGCATTTGTTCTTCCGTTTTGCATTGACATAGGATCTTATTTTATCCTTTAGAACATCTTTGGAATTCACAGGAGTCACTTTTGAAGTTACGGGTACCGAAGCCATATCTTTATTTGGAGAACATGCCTCCTTCGACTTATCTTCTTCTCTATCTTTAAGAGCAGGTGCATTGTCTTCTTTATCAGCATTTTTATCTTGAACATCCACATCTTCAACTATTTCAAATTTCTTCAGCATCTTACTAAACTGCTCCTTCATTTCCATATACCAGTCCCTTGATTTGGATGCCAATTGAATAACTTTCGCACTTAAGCTACTCAAATCCCGGTACATATTCATTTCCTCCAATTTTTCTGATCCTTCTCTCTTATTCGGTGGTAAAGCACGCTTCGCATTCTTGGTCCACCTTTCTCGAACACAGCACTGAGGAATACAGTTTACCTTCATGTCAATCAACACAGCGAGTATGTGGCTGCAGGGCACCTTTTCACATTCTAATTTCTGGCAACTGCAAACAAATTTCTCAATTTTTGGGCTACCCACACACTCCACACTCATGAAATCATCATCTTGCCCCTCAACTGCCAACGTATAAATTCTAGATCCCTTGCCAACTACAATTTTAACAACCTCATGTTCCTTTGCTTTCAGCATCTCGGATTGAACGATATTTAAAATCTTTCGTGTATAAATAGATGCAGCATGTTTCTCTAGATTTAAACCAAAACCAGTAGTAGTGGTCACTAGTACCGAATGGAGAGCCTTACGATCTAGCTCAGCTTCATCTCGACGCGTACGTGCCAACACATGATCATAGTGTTCTACAAAATCCAACAGAGACATATGTCGATCAAGATGTCTATGAAGTCTTGAGTTCAAGCTTTTGCTTTTCTGATTGGATTCTATACCCAAAAAGGTTTTCTTTCGTAAAAAAGCAGCTGCCCAGAAGCGCCTGCACTCGTACATATTACTGAGCCACTTGTTATCTTTCAGTGCATCATTACTACTGATAAACTCTTTCCATTTACCTTCAAATTCTTTAGGGGTATACTCAGTGTTCACCAAAGATTTGAGTGCACTCGAGCTAGGAGGCTTGAGATTGCTGGCAATCATTCGGTCTACATCCCATTTGCTCCACCGGTGTGTAATATCACCGAAAACAACTTTTATGGCTTCACCCATAGCAGGATCACCATCAGTAATTATGGATGTCGGACGCTTATGGTTCATTGCTTCCATAAATGTGGAAAGAAGCCATTCGTATGACTCAGCTGAATCATCAGTAACTATACCACAACCAAAGGTTATAGTGTTCCGGTGATTACTCAAACCCACAAAAGGAATTATGGGCGTATTGTATCGGTTTACACGACAAGTGCTATCAAAGACCAGAACATCACCAAAATAGCCATAGTCAAGTCTAGACTGAGAATCAGACCAAAAGAGATGTGTTAAATTTCCAACTATATCATCTACCTGGTACTTATAGAAAAAATCTGGGTCGCTTTCTTTCCTCTCTCTCATCCGACTTAAGACGGTTTTCCCATCGCCTAAATGGATTTTCTTTATTTTCTTCCTATGGGGTGAATCATACAGATCTGTTGCTGCCAAACCAACACTTTCATAATCATTGTTCTTACTTTGCAGTGCATCTAATATCTGGTGTGTATTCAACCCGGCAAATTGCGATGACAAAATCCTCAATTTCATGGAATTTTTAATCTTCTTATGGGATCGAAGAAAACAGGCCTTGTCTGGTTTTGCCAGCAAGTGGTTATGAGTATCAACAAATTTAGCAACACACCACTCGCCAGTACTCCAATCAAGTTTTACACAAAACTCAACCAGACAACCACACCGAGTTGGACCACGTGCCCGCCTCTTCTGTTCATGCCTATCAGAGTACTTTTGTTGCCGAAATCCCTCTCGAGAACAGAGGAATTGACGAAAGAACAACGAGCCAGTTTCACTCTTTCTCTTACCTCTTCTAATATTAAATCCCATTCCTTTAGCATAGTCATTGAAGAAATTATATGCTTCTTCCTCACTTTCAAATGTCATTTTAAGTATATCATCGTGCTCTGCAGCCAAAAGTTCTGCATCATCCATTGTAATATCCTAAAATGATACAGATCGTTAAATTAGTTCCCTGATGTAAGTAGCTAACAACAATTTTCCAACAACAAAAGACAAAATGCCTAATGCAGAACCTTTGTAATTTCCTATTTTATGGGCTCCATAGTAAAAACTGTGATAAATTTCTAATATAATATCGCCAAATCGAGGATAGAGCTTAAAAACAAGTGTTATGTTGCTTCATTAATATGGTGCTAGAGAGTTGTGTCTTTGAATACCGTATTTGTTTCTTCTCAGAATTGTAACCTAAGTACTTACAATATGGTGCAGAGAAATGGTACAAATGTGTCTGGCTCTATTTGGAGAGTGAATGGAATCACCACTCTCCAGTTATAGTCAATATTATAACCAAATCCTAATCACCATCCATATAATCATAGCTATGCAATTACGTATCAATGTTGCAATGAAACTACTAAAAGAAATAAAGAGTAATTGACTCTATGCAAAAGAGCACAATGCAATCCTTCCATAATAAAAAAGTTCAAGAACAAACCCTATGAGCAAGGTCAGAATTCTCTGCCAATCGCAAATCCTCATCGTCAGAATTGTATGATGCATCTGAGAATTCTCCACCATCAGATAAATCCTCATCCATGTTAGCCATACCGTCCGATATATCTCCAATTAAAAGAAAGTAAAAATAAGAAAGAAGATCATGGAATACCCAGAGTAACACAGTTCAAAACAACTAATTGGACCCAATTTATCATTCGCTAATTAGGAATTACAACAAGTGTCCATGGCTCAGGCTTTAAATTCCCCCACATCTCTTTCCATTCAAATCATTCCTCAAACAATTGAGTAAACGATTTCATTTACTTTCAGTTCTTTTCATTTTCCTCTACTGGTAACATTTTTTGCAAGGACTAAGGGATGGTAATAACTAATAAGGATACGTATAAAAAATGTAGAATAATTAACTATTGTCATACTGGTAATACATTCGGCTTACTTTAAAAACAAATATCTTCAATCTTTAAAACCCTTCCAGCTAGCTCTCCCTAGAAAAAAAAAGACAGAAATTTCAAATAGTAATGCTTCATTATCCTTATCCTTTAGTTGTAGCTTAATTAGCACATTAAACAATACTAAATTGACGCCAGACGAAACCAGTTTCAGATAGGGTTACACCGAAACACCGAAGTGTTACCGGTCAATAAGATACAGGCACCGATCTGCACAATTACAAAAGCAAGCAACAGAAAAGCTCCCACTTTCCAGTACACAAATTTGGCAAATACATCAGTAACAACCCTCATTCTCATAAACCTACCAGTACTAAACCCTACTCACCTCATGATTCATGCAACCCCTTCCACCATTCTTCAGGGTAACAATCTCCTTCCCTCACCTGAAAAGAAAATCCTAATTTGGCTCAGAAAAACAGGAAATAGTGCAGAATAACAAAAAAAAAAAAAAAAAAAGCTCGTTAGATTCGGCATGAGAGGAGGAAGGAACAAGGATCGTGGTCGAATCGAGAGCCGGATTGATTACCTTGGCGTCGACGGAATTGAAGGAGATGGTGGAGATGGAAGGGTTTTGAGTTGGCTCGCTCGCTCTCAGTCTCTCTCGCGTCGCTCCCCCGGTCGCAACTTTTTGCCTTCTTTTAGCGGAGCGAACGAAAGGGCTTTTAGGCAGCTCATTCGTTTTTTTTCTTTCTTTTGGGGTTTCCGTTTCTTTCTTCTTTTATTTGGGTTTCTTCTTTTAATTTGGGGATTATTGGGATGGACTCGGAAAAAAAAAAAAAAAAAGAGGTGGTAGGGTAGAGTAAAACGAGTAGTTTTTGTATTAGATCGGCTAAGCCAACTTTTTTATTTTGAATTGAACGGTTCTTATGAAACCTTTGTTTTTAATTAAAGAATAATTTGTATCTAAAAGATATATAGTAATATTTTGATTACAAAAAATGAACGGCCCATATTTCATCCAATTTATAGTTGAATTAGTAACCGGGTAAAACCTATTCTCGCCTCTACTATGCAACAACAAAAATATAAAGAGTGTAGCTATTGCGCTTTGCAAAGCGCAATGAGGTAGCGCGCTTCGGCTCGATTCGTCTAAACCGTAGCTCAAATCAATCCAAGTCGGTCAACACAATTTACATATCAAAAACCTTACAGAGATTAACGATTTTTTCCATTTTTAGAGTTTTCTAGCTTTTTTTTAGATTTTTGAAAGTTGTATAGAAAATACACAAAATTTTGTATATAAAATGGGTCATTTTCAAAAATTCAAAAAAAATAGTTAGAAAAATCTAAAAATAGAAAATTTTGGTATGCATCTAGGTTTCAATATTAAGATCATGATGAGCATCTTGGATTGATCATTCGAGCTACGGTTAAGGAGATATAAGGCCGAAACGTACCAGGCACTGCGCTTTGCAAAGCGCAATAGCCTCATCAAGTAATTTTGTAAGGGGGTATGCTTTTTCTTTTGTGCTTCTGAAACTCCAAAATGATCTAATTTATGAGCTTTTTTATCATTTTGATGCAACTAAATTGTGTGAGGACAGTGAGGTCGATTTCCAATACTTTTTAATTAAAAGTTAATGCCTATTTGCCATATATCAAATTTTCGAAAAAAAAATGTGTCTGAAATTTTCATGACTAATAATGTGAGGCACAAAGCTATTATTATCAGTGTGAGAACTTTCAAGAATATGTATATCATTAAATGATAAGCTGATGGCTTCCTAAATAATAAAAAAAAAAATCACTTATAACTGTTTGACTCTATAATGAGTTCCAGTGATAAAGCTTACCCAATATATAACAAATGTAAACTTTTTAGAAAAAAAAAAAAAAAAAAACGAGTATCAAGTCACTTCAATTTATTCGTCTACCAAAAAAAAAAAAAAATCCAATTTTCTGCAATGTCCTTCATATATAGGAGAGCATCGTTTTTGTTATAAGAAATTCCAATTTTCTGCGGTATTTCATTCTTCGTATATAGGAGAGCATCGGTTCGTTATTAGACCTAAAAATTTCATAGCATCTCAATAATGTAGCTGACGAGTTGCATTATTCAGTTACGGTCCAGATATACAGATACCAAAAAAGATACCAAAACAGATACCAGTTATAATGTAAAATATATTCAAATTGAAACATTAACAAATTATCTTGAAACAATTAACGTATTAACTTGAAACATTGTAGTATTAAGTTGAATAACACAAATCATAAATTAAATTATCTACTTGAATCACTACTAAATCACATAAATATTATTTTAAAGTTGTTGAGAGAACGTATGGGAGCAAGATGAAGTGAAAGAGCAACAAAAAAGAAAATTATATCATTTGTGTTTTATTTTAATCTCATTAAGTTTCAGATTAACTTTATAAACGTTTCATTTTGATCGCAACATGTTGCAAATTAACGTTAAATTAACTTTGTATGGTGGTATCCCCAACAATATCTGTTGCGGTATCCCCACAACATTTTCCATTCAGTTACTAGAAAGTATGAAATATTTTGAACTTAAGTTGAACTTTCGAAGTTCGAACAGTAATGTCCGAAGGATACAGTTTCAAAAGTACCAATTTCTCATAGCATAAAATATTGTGCTAATTTTGGAGTTGGCATTCTTTCAACTGTCTTACAAGTTACAAACCATAGCATCAATGGAATCTTGTATTCTGTACTTTCAGGTTTGTATTTTCTCCATTGAGACGAGCTCAACAGGTTTAGTCAGTTTGTCACATTATGAGTAATACAAATGCTGTGAGACAGTGAGAGGAATACACATACATACACTACCCAATTAGCTGCTTCTAAAACATCACAAGAAAATACCTCATATATCATTGTATCCACTATCCAAGAGCAAAATTCTCACACAAAAACCGTGATTAGTTCAGCAATGACAAAAGGCCAAATAATATAAAAAAAAAAGTTAACTACTGAATTGAATCGCTCTACCTTCTCATTCCTGGGAATCAAATTTGAATATACAAACAACTATGAACACTACAAAAACAAGCCACCATGGGTTAGCTTTTTACCTATTTTGCATTTTTCATCCCCAAAATATGGACAGTTCAATTTTTTCTTCCTCTCTAGAGTCCTATCTCTTCGAAGTACACTCCATCGGGGCAGCCGTCAGAATATCTCTCCAAGGAAGTTATCGACCTCTTCAATCATCTGGATCCATTTCTTCATCCTGCTCTGACCCCCGATTTGAGTCTCCTTTATCAGGATCTGGGTCCTCATCCAAATAATCCTCTAGCGGATCTGCATCCTCATCATCAGTTTGTGAATTCAATTCGGTTGAAACAAGAGCGAGGTCACGAACCATCCAATCAGGGCACTCTTCGAGGCCCTTGTATTGTTTTAGGCTGGGATTGGATGTAGTGCAAGAGCACTCAGGAAGCGGGTGTGTGAGGAATGATTTAGACTTTGATAGTCTGGCCTCATTTATTAATCCCTCCGCGCTTAGGCTCTTATTTAGGTGTGAACGTAGGAGGACCGTCCAGTTGCGTGGCGGGTGATATAGGTTGTCCGTTATATTCCCAAATAGCTCAGCAAGTGTTTTTCTGGTAATTGATAAAATATAAGCAACTTATCACCTGGCGTAGAGACTGTGAAAAGGATACTTCATTGTAGCAGAGATATGCATACAACTTGATTACATTTTATTACATAAAGTTATCCTTAATATGCAAATAAATCTACTATAAAGTAAATCATTTGTATACGGATTGTCTTTTTTTATTCAAAGTACTCCTCTGTCTCTTGCTTGTGCAAAATAAAAATGGTGACCAGAACAAATTTGAGATTTTGTTGAACAGAATGAAGTAATAAGGGATGACGACAATTTGACTGTTTTGTAAACTTACAAGAGTACTGACTTTTCCGACAGTTTGGCCACATATTATGCATAATGCAAGATAGTTTGCAGATCACATGAAATTCAGCAGCGAATGACAATAGCCACATATTATGCATATAATAAAATAAAAATTTATTTACCTGTCGGGTCGGTATGTGAATGTAGAAGGGTTCTGGTACAAGCGGTGACCCATTACCAGACCTGCAAAGTCCACTGAACGACCTGCATCATTATCGAACCCCGGAAAGAATGCATCTGCCTCAACTGAGACATAGTAGTCAACTGCATCCCACAGGATCCGATGTGCTGCTTCTCTAAGATCTAGTGAGGACAGGCTCGGCTCCAGTTCTGACTCTGCTATCCATCCATACCAACCTTGCTTCTCGTGTGGGTAAAAAGGGCGAGCTGGGGGAGGTGGGAGAGGCCTAGGTCGGGGCCCAGCCCGCTTCCACTCCTCTAGAAGTTCATTAGAAGATTTAGTCGGTGGAGGATGTGGCATGTCTGAAGAAAGAGGCAATTCAGGTCCAACTACAGCTTGGCGCTCCTTCTCAGTGCAAAGAGATGTGCAGTCCAATAAGTTTGGGTATAAAGCCCGCAGTGGAATTAGAACCCGTTGTCCACCGAAGGTTTCTGAACCAGCGAGGTATATTATTGTATCAAGTGGGTAGCCCAATGCACGTAGGATTAGACCAACCTAAAACATTTTGTAAACAGATGTTACTTCGTAAAAATACTTAAATTCAACATATATTGTGCATACACCTGAGAAATGAAGAATACTCAAGTATGCCCTTAAATCAGAAAGATATTACAATGCTTCAGAAAAGAAAACACATATTACAACACCCCACCATCTTTTGTCTTAGGGACATATGAGAAAACTCATAAATATTTTATCATAACAAAAGGCCAATTTTCATGAGTACCTCTTCAGGAAAAAGTGGACAAGAACCATTTCTTTTTCTAGAAAATGAATCAACACTCAGCTCTTCCTTGAGAATTCCCTTTTTAATCATGTCCTTCCTTGAATACTGTATTAGCTCTGTATGAATATCCTAAATAAAGATAAGAAAGGAAAAAAAAAACAGTTTAGACAATGCCATATAAACCTATAACTGCAAATTGGGTTGATTATTGGCAGAAACCTGCATTGACTCTAAGAATCATATAGACAGTAACTGATATGCACAGTTGCACACTACAGTCTATACATATCTAATATTTGAAATATACAAATTACTCAGTAACTGTATCCATTATCCAACAAAAAGATATACATATAAATTGAACACTCAAGGCACTTTAATAAATGTTCAATAGAAAAACACGTCAGTGGTAATTCAATCCAAACCTATTACTAATCCTGCTGGTACACAAAAACCTGACCAGACATCGAACACACTTCATTAACACCACAACCATACAGAACTCAAACCTGAAAAATTTCGGCACAACCATGATAAGCTAGAGTCTCCCTCACAAGCCCGGGATGGTAAGCCAGATATGGCCTTCCGAAGGCACGCAATCTGTAAATAGGCAGCATTCATAACGATCAACAATTTTTTTTCAATTATGGTAAAATGTGTTTTCTTTTTTGGGTGGAAAAAGTGAATTTATGTATCCACCTTCTCCCTATTCATTGTAGGGGGAAAAAAAACTAGTACATACTACAAATTATGGGAAAATATTAGCTGGTATGGATGCATTGTAACTTAAGGATACTTGATATAGCATGGGAACTTGGTTGGTCCCTTTGTCAGGTATTACAATAATAAAAAAAAAGGAACAAAAAACAAAATTTCAATATAATGGATTTTACCTCCCCACAATTTTCTTGCCAAGTGCACGAACTTCAGAGCGAAATTGCAAAGCATGGAAGCCTACTCGGCACCTTAGCCTTTGATATTCAACCATGGATGGGGGTAGAATAGGCTGCAAAAGAATAGGAAACCTGAGTCATGAAAAACTTTGTAAGAGAATAAGTGAACATAAGGAATAAGGAATTTGCCAAGTGCACGAATAAGGAATTTGCAAGGGATTAAGTCACAGTTCAGAAGTTGCACAAAACTACTTCCTTTTTTGTTTCCATAAGTGCCCCAACTTATATTTTATAAATTACAGCCTTGAGAAACAAAGCAGGGCCATTGCTAACCAATATGACATTACAACCAACACAGGTCCTGGTTGGAGCCAAATGCAAATTTTGAACTTCCAGTCATATATCAAACAGTTTGCAAAACAAAAAAGATGGAATTCAGCTCAGGTTCTTGACCAAGCATGGTATTACTTTCTTCTGAAAGGACCAAGTATCCAATGCCTATGTTCTTTTGTAATTACAAACTCCACACCATTATATTCCATTAATAATTCAAACCCCACATTCTAGAGGAAAATATGAACCATTCTAACACGTATTTGCATCAAAAACCATACACTTTTGCATCACATCAATAAATCTTTGTGATTAATTTGGTGCACTGACCTCTACCTTTGGATCTTATACAATATTACATTTCAAATTTATGAAACTTATTAAACTTCTGAGTTATATATATGATCCTATCAATATTCATATGTTTTCATTTACGAAAAGTAGATTGATGATAACACAAATAAAAGTGGCATTGGTTACCTCCTCTATACACTAATAAATTTAAGACAAACAACAAACCTGAAGGCAACCACCTTGTGAAACAATGAGCCCAATAGCTTTCGATTCTTTAAGTTTGGGCAAAACACGATTTAGATAAAAATTCAGGGACTCAGAGCCTTTAGTTGAAAAGGTTGGAAACTTGGTCTTCTTTCTTGCTTCCTTTAGGTTATTTGGAAGGGTCTTCACAATTATTACATCTTTTGAAAGAGCTGATATGAAATTATCCTCATCATATATGTAGGAAAAACTTTTGAACTTTGTGCTGCAATAAAGGGAAAACAATTGTAAGTGAATGAAACTCCACAAGCCAATTGTCTAATACAATTCTACAAACATATATCTAACTTTTTGAAGACTTTTAATTGTACAAGCAAGAAAATAACCTGATTCCTTTGGAGCCTAGAGTGGATTGTATCTCTGGGATTACAAGAGTTGCATTTAGAAGCTTTGAAACAGCTACAAGATCAGAAATCTGCCAACAATGTGTCAAGTATTGAGTCATTATCTCAATGTACAAAGTGAAAGATCAGGCAAAAGAGAAGACTTCAAGCCATAAGAACAGGTCTTAACATTTCAGCCAGTAATAGCAGCAATATGTAAGATGCTTCTAGTAGAAAATGATACTTCCTTTTCTTTTATTATTAAAAGACAATGGAACTCACCGATGACTGTATCTTCTCAAAACCACCATATATCTTAGCATATATGAAGCCATTATCACCATTAGGGACTACCAAAAAAAAAAAAAAAAAAATCAAATGAATTTGTTACATAATTCATAGCACAAGTTACTTGACAGTTTAACATATATTTGCACATAAAATACAGGTCCATTAGATCAACAAGTGACTTTGGATAGTTAATTTCAATGTGAACAGGTTTCCAAACTTGTACTATATTACAATAATTATTTTGAATGAGTTCTTCGAAAGAATATTTGATTTTTACCAGGTTGTTTCACCCGTGGAGCTGCATTTGCAATAGGATGCAATGTCTCCAAGGAGCGCTCAGGGCCCCACAACCTTCTATGCCGGCTTCTCTGCAGAAATATATCAGTTAAATTAAAATCCAAATATCAACATGAAGGAACACGGCTACCCTTAAAACTCTGAAGGAACATAACTACATGCTTATACTTGCACAAGTACCAAATTGGAAACTAAATTGGTCAAAAGCATTCCAAACTGGATACTACTATCTTTGCTGGTATCAGTGAAGGAAGCCAAATCACAACTAAGTTGGACAATCAACACCCAAATACTGTATTCAAACCTGAACCTCAGTAACTTCTCTTTTTTTTTTTCTTTTTTTTTTTTAATCACAAGCACCCCGTTTGGTAGTGTAGTAAAACTGTAGTAAGGTGATTTAAGGTGCTTTAAGTCACCAAACGGAGGTGTATAAGGTGTAGTAAGTTAACGCAGCTATATAGGTGTAGTAAACTAAAATCACCAACTTTTCACATGTTTTACACATTCTATCTACTTCACTTCATCTATTTACTTCACTACTACCAAACAGCACCGCGTTAAGGTTATTTAGTGTTTTACTCCGCTTTAACTTACTACGCTTGCCAAACGGAGGGCTTGCACTCATTCAGTAAATTCTGAATTCTGAATTACTGGAACAACAAGTAAAACATGATATCTGTCAAAATGAAGGAAGAAGAAAGAGAAATTACACCTGAACTGGATACACATCCGCAACGTGGACCTTATACGGGCCCCCAGCGGAACTATTGGCAATGAAAAGGTGCACGAACAGCGAGATTGCGGAGAGGGCGATGCCTAGGTAGGCGATCAGCTTGATCTTACTGGTCGGGAACATCCTGCTTACTTACTCACTGCTCAGTCAGTGCATTGCATAGCATTGCCTCTCCAGTGAAGACTTCTTCCTACATTGCAAATTGCAAACAGCTCTCTTTTCTCAGCACATCATCTATCTACCTATCAGTTTCCTACGATTCGATTCAGTTCAGTTCAGTTGCCGATCCGATCCAATTCGCACACGATCCGCGCCAATCGGTAAAGTAACGTACAAAGCCGTAAACTGACCTGAACTGACCTGACCTGGTGGATTGCGGATCAGCAGGGAACTTCGCCGGAGAAGGGACGGCGCGAACGCGATTGCGCGAGAGAACGCGCCTCCTGAATCGGCCGCGAGTATTCTTGTGTGTGAGTGAGAGAGAGTGTTGTGTGTTCTGCTGCTGCTGTTGATTTCGATCGGGAATTCGGAAGAGAGATCTGGGACTGGGACTGCGAAGGAGGGACGGACGGACGGACGGAGGGAGGGAGGAGCGATGTTTTTCTGTTCTTTTCTTTTCTTTGGGACAGCACTACAGCACTGAGTGCTCGTCCCCCGACTTACTGCATTGTGCAGTTCACATTTTCAGCCGTTGGATCACCTCGACATCTGTGCTAGAACGAATCTCTGGACAATCCAACGGCGGAAATTGTGAACTGCACAATGCAGTACAGCAGGGGATAAGCGGAGCTACAGCACTACAGCAGCCAGCTTCAGTAGTGTAGTGTCGCTCTCTCTGTGGACTGTGGAGTGCTTATCCTCTACTGCGCAGTATTGTACTTCGCAGCCAATCAACGATGTGGATTATAGGGGGGATTTTGAGATTGAGTAGCACGAATTTTAAAGTGGATCCAACGATGGGATTACTGCGTATTAGTTTACTGCGCAGTAGAGGATATGAATCGGAGAAAACAAGTACCAAACTCGATTGCTGATGGATTGAGTCGGGAGATCGTTGATGATCCGGACCGTTCGTTCCGTGGACGGTCAGGATCCTCTGTGCTGCTGGATGAGAACCTCTATCAAACTTGAATTTTTTTTTGTCTATCCCTAAAAAAATAAAAATTAACATGACTATCCCCGATTCAAAACATTTTTTCCGGCTATCCCTACTTTCTGAACGCCGGCGTTCACATACACAAATTGGACGCCGGCGTTCAGACATATGCACCTCCACCCATATCCCAAACCTGACCGCCAAAGTCCAACCGCCGGCGGCCTGACCACCCCACCCTAGCCGCCGGCGGTTAGACACTGTGAGTTCATATTGTTTTAGTCCAACCAAACGTTTGTCGTTTTTTAATATATACGATTTATACACTTTACATAACCTAGCATAACTATTAATTCATTCACAGTTTCATTAAATAATAGTAGTTTGACTTTGATATAATCATAACACTATCCAACCAAAATCAGAGTCGTGCCTTCTCGATCGTCCCTTTGAGTCGTGCCGTCTCGATCATCGCTTCGACTCGTGCCATCTCGGTCGTCACTTCGACTCGTGCTGTCTCGATCATCGTTTGGTCGCCCTATCGTCTGTGCGTGCAACACCTCGACTGGACGATCTCCTGACTTCTCCCTCGACTTTTGCTCTGTCTTCTTGATGGTTTGCACCAGGGCAGGGGCCAGGGAACAAAATTTCTCCTCTCTGGTTGCGGTTTTGTGGGATGATCAGAGGCAGGCTATTTGTGTCGAGTGCAAACAAGGAAAGGGGCAAGGGTCATGGTAATTGGTGAGGCCATGAGGACTTTATAAACTTTGTGTAAAAATTAAATTATATAACATGATAATTAGTGAGGCCATGAGGACTTTATAAACTTTATTGTTATCAATTATACTAGAGGTGTTATTCAAGACTTTCTCCCCATAAAATAACATCAAATAAATATTAAGAATTTTATAAAAGGCCAAATTTTTGGTATACCCATCCAAACTTGCTAAATAGCCAATATCCCCATCGTAGCACTCTAATAGCTTATATCCCCATTAAACTTTGACTTTATTTCTTTTATCCCCTTTTATTTATAAAACCTATTATTTAACTTATACAAAAAATTAAAAGACTATTATACCCTTTTTTTCTGAAGTGAGAGCTCCCTTCTTTTCTGAGTATATATTACGTTGTTATATTTGTAATAACATTAATTATAGTATAGACATTGATGCTCTTATGAATTATGTAGACGCATAAACATATTCTTTAATCATTCAATGAGTATTTGAATTTCATATACGATTTTGACTAATGAGACCACTGTCTCTGACATCCTTTCTTTCCTTTTTTTTTTTTTTTTTTTTTGATAAAAACTATCTCTGACATCGATCTTATTAGAGTTTACAATGACTTAATTTTAATTTATATAGAACTGCTAACTAATAACATGGTGAAAGAAATTAATTAATCAACAAGGAAAAAAAATAATAACTTGGCAGATATTGGCATATCTCCAAATTAATAAACGATCTCCTAGTTTGTGTGTGTTGGCTTCTGAACTCTTTGCCGGTTCTTTTTGAGTGGTTTGCCTGCGGAGCACCATTGTATATCTTGCTGATGTGTTTGATAGTATAGTCTGAAGCTCCTGTTTGCTAAGCAGAGCCATTGACCATTGTACGTGTCCTCCAGTTTGGTACATCCACATCACCTTCCTGGTTCATAATTTCCAGGAATACCTTGTCATTGTCAGAACAGATCAGAACCATTTTTGTGTATAAAAGTGCCACTACCGCCCTTTAATTTGAGTCAGATATATGCATCTGTTAGGCATATATTTGTAAGGAATGTTGATTTAACTCGGTTGTTCTTGATCAATTATCTAGTTATCTCTTAAGTGAGAGGGACTGAGGGAGCCCTTATGCATGTCTAGAAAATTTCTTGCCTTTCTGATACAATGTGTCGTGGGGTGACTCTCATTTTCCTTCAAACATATTTTTGTTTTCTGAAATCGTCCAGGAGCACTTTAGGGGAAATTAAGGTGAGATTGTCCAGGGGCAATTTTTGAGATTAAAAATATGAATGCAGAGCAGACGAGGAAAGGATCATACTCTTAATAATGTAACCAGCCTTAATGATAATAGCTCTAGTTTAAATGAAGGATAAAAGAGTAATTTTAATATCAATTAAAACATTATTAGTAGGTTTCATAAATAAGAGGGGATAAAAGAAATAAAGTTAAAGTTTGATGGGGATATAAGCTATTAGAGTGCTTTGATGGGTATATTGGCTATTTAGTAAGTTTTGATGGGTATACTAAAAATTTGGCCTTTATAAAAATATTCATATCAAATACAACTTTAATGTTGTGCTTGTTAATTATCTCGTGGTGGTAGGGCCATGGTCATGGTAGGTAGCTGCGATCGAGCATTCACGTGATGGGAGAAAAAGAGAGATCCATCCATCGATCGAGTTGGTCTCCCGGATAAGGTTAGGTGTTAAGGATATTGTTACATCCTACTACTGACTCCAATCACAATAAATCAAGTGCGCAGCCTGCTATCTCACCAGACAAGGATTAATGGATTCAAATTTGGTTCAAATTTAAAACGTCTAACTGCCGGCGGCTTGAATGGGGCGGCCAGGCCGCCGGTGACCAAATCCGGGCAGTCAGGCTTAGGATATGGGTGGAGGTGCATATGTCTGAACGTCGGTGTTCAGTTTGTGTATGTGACCGCCGGCGTTCAGAAAGTAGGGATAGTCGGAAAAAATATTTTGAATCGGGAATATTCATATTAATTTTTATTTTTTTAGGGATAGACAAAAAAAAAATTCACCAAACTTCGGGCGGTGCTTGGATAACAGACTTCGGGCCTCCATGCCCGGGCTGGGGATCGGACGGTAGGCATTCGGCAACGAAGCGCTGTGGTTAAGATAAACGATCGGGATTAGAACTAAAATTAACAGAGAAAATTCTTCTAAGTTTTTAAATTAATGAAATGGGCCTTGCCTTATTTTAAAAAAAAACTCTTCTAAGTTCTAATAAAAGGGTAGGGACAGCAGCTAACAGGAGATGCTCCGGAGTCCGGACAGTTGTGAATTACTTTAAGAAAAACAATTTACTAAGAAGTAAGAACTGACCAAAATATCTTTGCTGAATTATACTTTGGCTCTATATCTATAGAGGTATTTCTGTCAGTTTTTTTATTAAGAGTTATCCTTAAAGTAATTTCAACGCTTCCCAAAGCAACTCCCGGTGACAACCATTCTTGGTGGTAACATCGACAATGGATCTTCAAATAAATAAAATAAAATCTCTAAAATAAAAAATTTTATACAAACATATTATCAAACTTATATAGAAATCTCTTTATCCATTTCTGTTATCCTCCATAAATGTATCCCTCCAAGATTTCACTTAATCAAATATTTGAACTTCAAAAGTTTGGTCTACCATTAAATATATTGCATATTGGCATTATGATGGATAACTGTCAGCGACCAAATACTGTTCATATCTACACAACAAGATTTTCATACCTCTCATGATGAGGTGTTCATAGTTGATGTATTTAATATTCATACCTACACATCGAAGATTTCGCGTGGGTCGTCCAAGATTCCATATTATGGTGAATTATTCGGTTAGGGCCGGTCCTAGATTCCACGTTCTGTTGTATAGGTTGTCCGCCTTAACTTGTGTGTTCATACTGTATTCAGTCGGATGTTCATATATATTACATCAGGCGTTCATACTTAATGCACTGGACAGCTGTTATATCTCTTGCAGGCTTGCAGCATTGCTTGGCCCATAATTCAAAAACTTTTGAACGATTTTGAATCGTTAATGGGCTGGTTTTAATTTGAGTTTAAATTCGAAACCTAATTATTGCATGGGCTTCATCTCCATATATGGTTTGTATTTTGTAGTGGGCTTCATCTTTATGGTTTGATAATGGTTTTTTTTTTTCGAAATAATAAATATTGGTAGCAGCCACCAATGGAATGGTTTGATAATAGTTAACGTGTAAACTGTGAAATTGAACAGCCGTAATGCATTTCGTGTGATTAATCAAAATTTGACTGGCAGTTGTGTAATGTAGGTACTGGTCTATTGATTTGACTGAAAATTTCATTTTAATTGTGAATCATATCCCCTTTATATATTATGCTTAATTAATTTAATTTAATATGTATCACATTGCGTTGTAATTAAAAAATTGTTTGTTTAATCTATCGGCTCGTTTCAAAAAATAGGTGTTGTTAATTAATTAATTAATTTATTTATTTATGTTGACGAAAATATCGATCAACCAACAACTTCGTAGTTATTTTAACTTTCATAAAATTCGATTGAAAAAATTGACAATCCAATATGAATAATTCACAGCATAACTACAATAGATATTACTTTAATTTCTTATTAAATCATTTTGATTGGCCTGAAAAATATTATCAATAATTTCACAAAAAATATATATATATACATATATAGTAAAATAATGTAAGGTTAGTTAATATATAAATAAAATGATTTTATACGTTAATTGCAAGCAACCTGGTACTCGTGAAATTACGACACGTAGTAAGAAAAACTAATATTTTTGCCAATTTGTCGTGCATATGTGTTTATATAATAATAAGCAACATATCTAGGTTTGTGTGGGTCTCAACCCCTTGGTGCCCATTATATATAATAATAATACAAATATATATATATATGCATGCGTGCACACTTTATGTAAGTAAGGCCTTAATTTTATTTTTGCTTCTTCTTCTACCTTTTCAGTATTAATTGTTTGCATTAAAAACATTAATTAATTAGCCACAGCTTTAGATAGTTCTGAAGTGAAAAACCATACAAGAGAAATTTATAAAAACAGAAGGTTACTGGCACTAGCTCCTATTTATTTTTCTTCAAGAAATAGTACTTTGAAAATTGAAAGGGAATATATATCGTATTACGTCTAATGCTTGTATACCGTATATACATATACGTGACTTTGACTTGAAGTGATCTATATATATATATCTATATACCCATTATTTGATTGAAGTGACTGCTTGAAATTGCAAGTTATATACATGCACAAGTCATGCCAAATACTTGTTCCCACCGAAAAGTGAAAAGTTCTTCAAATATATCAAGCTCTTAATTAATTAATTACTTTAGATATATTTATATATTTAATCTGATACTACCAGTACCATCTGTTAATTTGTCAACTCAACTACACAGTTGCCAGTCGCGCGAGCATATCCATGAAACAGTCAAAAGTCGAAAGTCAGAACAGACTACAAAATTGCAAAACGGTATGCGCCAAATTCAATCAGTGTTATATAGTAAGCAACCAACTTATCCAATTTTGTTTGGAGTAATACACCTGGCATACATATGTTACATTTCAGAATATATCTGTTATATTTTTTGTACATTTATAATAGATAATATTAAATTTTAGAGAAATTATCTTTGCCCCCTTTAACTTTCCTCTTAATTTATCTATCCCCCAAATTAAATTGGTAATATTTTCTTTTTCTTTCTTATACTCTCATAAACTTTGAGTAATTTTTTTTTTTTAATCTTTCTATTGTATATATATAAGTGTTTTGTTAGATTGAGGATGTAAATTGCAACTGGTAAAAGTGATTTGTTGTATTTGAAAAATAATTTTTAACTTAAAATGTATTGGGGTGCGGTTAAGAGGTTTTTTTAAGGGGTGCAGTGATCAACTCCCTTAACCTCTGAAAGTAGACTTAATTAATTTTGTAGAGAATTAAACCTACGGGAGAAGTTTTCCAGGTGACAAGTGAGAATTGTTAAGATTTGCAAAATAATTAGTGAGAAGATATTCTTCATAAAACCATCTCTTCAATCTACACGTTTACGTGATTAATTAATTCTTAACCAGGATTTGGGACCCACCATTTATGTTTAACATTAAACCTTAGTTTTTTTTAATCTCCAGTTGTGTAAACCGTGCACATATATCTCTATTTTAAATTTGTAATTAAGTACGACTTGCTTCCCAAGCAATATGATAGCTAGCAAGTAGCAACAATATATATGTAGCTGATTTTGATCATTTTAATTATATTTTTAATTTTCAGTATTTATATTTATGAACATATTACATATGCATATATAGATAGAATTAATTTAGTGGGTGGATGAAATTGTTAATTAATTGCATGAATAATTGCACTATAAAAATAAATAATTTAAATTAGAATTAACAATGTAAAATGGTTGTCTCCATTCATGAACAAATGGAGAGGAAAATTCAAACATTTATTTATTGACAATGATGTATATATTAATAGTTTCCTTTATAAGAAAAAGAAAGTTGTGCTTTGTACGCTTCCCTTTGAATTGCATTGCATGCCTCTCCAATCCTCCTCTCTATATAAATTCTTTAGCTTCTCCTCAAACCAAGAATCCCTCCATCCATCTGCCTTGTGAAAGCATACTTACATACATGGAAGAAGAGCTTGAAGAGGGTGATATATTGTGGCCTCATCATCATCATCATCATAACAACAATCCCTGCATTGTCGAGCTTCCCGTTCCCGACGACGTCGCAATGCAGAACTCGACAACAGAGTCCCGCTCGGTTGCGGTTGCGGTTTCTGCTCCGATCGCCATTCCTAATTCGGGAGGAGTTTATTGTCGAGTTGATCCTGATGCAGATTGCGACGACAATAACGAACATGACGAAGGTACTGGCAGTAGTACTACCAACCGTGGTTGCAAGAAGATGGTACCGCCGCACGTTGTTGTCGCGCGGCGGTTTGCTGATCGGATGTTCTCGGTCTGTTTCGGGAACGGAAGGACCCTCCGAGGCCGGGACTTGTTCACCTTCAGGAACAACATATTTAGAATGACAGGATTTATTGAATGATCAAGATGAAAACTCCAAAAAAGAAAAAAAAAAAGTTAATTTATTATTATTATTATTTCATTAGATTTTTTTTTAATCGCTTTGATTAAAAGTAGCTTTAGATCAATTAGTTTAGTTTATTCAACGATGAAAAATTAAGCTTGTAAATAATGAGAAAGAATTAAAGAAAGAGAAAAAGAGGAATAAGAAAGAAGGAAATGAAAACTGTTTTGTTTGTTGTACATGCAATATATTTGTGTAAGATGAAGCGTGAAGGAACACTTCACCTTGTTTGTAGGGTGAAGGAATATGCATGTTTAATGTTATTTTATTGTACTGTACAATTGACTATTTCATTTCTTAGAAAACTCAAAAACATGCACTAAGATGACTTTGGATCATCTGCACAATATGCTTACTATATATAAAAGCATATTGGAAAAAATGACATGAAAGGATTATCTTCCCCAAATAAGAAACCTGAGTCGTTGATCATTTTCTTGGATAGATCAGAACCGTTGATGTATGTTAATGCCCGTTGACGTTCTCGGCCCATTAAAATTAAATGCTCATATAAATTATCTCAATTTAAGGTCCATTACATATTATCTTAAAAGTTTATTATAAGAAATAACAATTTCAGCCCAAAGCATTGCGTAGGCTTTTTACTAGTATATCTAAAAGTATATTGGAAAAATGATACGAAAGAGCTATCTTCTCCAAATAAGAAACCTAAGCAGTGATCATTTTCTTAGATAGATCAGAACCGTTGATGTACGTTAATACCCGTTGACGTTCTCAGCCCATTAAAATTAAATGCCCATATAAATTATCTTAATTTAAGGCTCATTAGATATTATCTTAAAAGTTTATTAAAAGAAATAACAATTTCAGTTGAAAGTAAGGGGTGTGCTTTTTTACTAGTATAGTATAATATATGCTTCGTATTGCCTTAATCAAAGTAATTCAACAGAAAGGAGGGTTTATATGCTTGTGATGTATATAAGATACTCAAATATAAATATTATAAGATTGATCCAATCATATTATAAGATACTCAAATATAAATAATTATAAAATATTATAAGATTGATCCAATCATATTATAAGATACTCAAATATAAATAATTATAAATTTAATCTGAAACATGTACGTATGTATGTAAGATCAAAATGAAACATAAATCTTTATAATATATAGTATCTATTGCTAGCTGCCTCCTCCTCGCTCTCATATATTCTCCTCAACTGTAAAGTAAATTTTTAATTATGTGATTTAATAGTGTTTTAAAGTAAATGATTTAATTTAATAGTGAGGGTATCGTATTATTAATAGTAGAACTTGTGATGTACGCAAATTGTACTATTAATAATACGATAGCCTCATTCTTAAAAAAAAATAATAATAATTAATTGCACAGTTTTATTGATCTATATTTCTAATTTTAAAATATTTTTAGTCAATCCGAACTTCATTATGATCTTTATATGTAATTTTACTCATAAACCAAATTTATTTTACCATTTTTTAAGATATGTTAAAATATCGCTTGATTAAAATATTATAAACCGTCTAAACAAATTACATTTTAAAATATCTTAAAAGCTAGTAGAAAATTAAAAGATATATAAAATTTTGAATTCATAAGTAAAATTGCATATGAAGATCATAATAAAAAATTGAGATCAACTATCAATATTTAAAATTAGAGATACGAGTCAATTATACGGGGCAATCCATACAACTAATAGTACAATAATTAGTCTCACTTTTAATTTTAAAATTCGTGTTATTCAACTTAATATTATTTAATATTATAGTATACTTTCAGCTTAAATAACGGAATGTTTAAATTTAATTTGTTAACTAGTGTTTCAATTCACACAGATTTTATATTATGAGTGTACCCGCTTTGGTATCTATCAGTACACCTGGACCTAGAGGTGGCAAATCGGGTGGGCGGGTCGGGTTCGGGTTCTGGTCAGGAGGGTTGGGTCAGTTTGACCTTCTAGAATACTATGTTACCCGGATTCGGCTGGTCACCCACCCGGTGCGTATCGGGTGCGTATCGGGTGCGGGTGCGGTCCGGATGCGGTGCGGGTGCGTACCGGGTGTGCCACGTGGCGTATCGGATTATTTTATTAAGTTTGACTAGCCGATTCGGTCAAAATATGTTTTGGGTGCGGCCCGGGTGCGTTTCGGTAGCAAAATAAATTGCTAAAGGTGGGATTCGAACTCGGGTCTTTGCACCCTTAACCAAACGCTGTACCACTGCGCCACTCATTCGCTTGTGTTATTATATCGTTACACATAAATATATAATGGTATTAAGGAGATGTATTTTTTTTATAAATCTATTACTATAATATTTATTTATATATTATTTATATAATAATTTATTATATATAGCCGCACCCGTATCCAAGATTTTTCAAAATTGCCATATCGCCGCACCCGCACCGCACCCGATACGATACCCGCACCCGCACCCATGTAACACAGCTAGAATATCTCGGGTCAAGTTGGATCGGGTGATGGGCGGGTCGGGTCGGGTCAATTTTAATATCTACTTATTTTGAACCGCATTGTTGATTTGAGTTGGATTGGATGCTATTTGATCTCAGGTCGGGTCGGGTTCGGGTCAGGTCGGGTTGGGTCGGGTCAGTTTGACTTTCTAGAAAATGTCGGGCGGGTTTCTCGGGTCGGGTCAGGTTCTGCCACCTCTTTCCAAAAGAAAAGCAATATGAAAATGTCAATTAATGCATTATATATATGCACATAAATGTTAAATGGTAAGGATGATGACTGATGAGTCCATAGAGTCACGAGTTGTCTGAAACGATGGATTTCATGTTAATTCTCTCTAGCATTGCGTTGTGTAGAATAATCTAACAGTTTATATTATGCACTACACAATGCATGCAGCGCTACAGAGGATGAGCACTCGAAAAACGATGGGAGCAGATTAACTGTACTCACGAGATGTTTTAAATTTAAAAAGCTACATATATGTTTTGAAGCCAAATTAATTTTCTTTTGCAAAAATAAATTCTTAAAAAGGAAAACAATAATACTAAATAAAAGATGATAAATTAATTCGAGTGTATTGTTTCCCTTACACAGCAAAAATCACCGAACGTATACATGCCAGATTGACAATTGAGACTGATAATTGTGGGTTGTGACTTAAAAATGTCTTGAGATATCATATAATTTGCGATCAAATACAATACACAGATTATCATAGAGAAACCGGAACACAAAATCGTGTTATCAAAGATGTGCTGAAAACAAATTATCACACGCGTGCTGTGAAGTGCTTGCTGTCTCGGTCAGTATATATTAAAAGTCATAGTCAACGGCTGCTTTTGCATGAAGAATAATATTAGTAAGAAATGGCACTAATTTTAAACTTCCTCACGCAAAATGCCTACAGAAAATTTTAAAAAAATAGTTTTTGAAGCTCATCTCGTGCACGAAACATTGGACCGAATCACAAAGATAGGCAATCTGTACCCGGCCCATAGTTTTATAGTAAGGCACACGATACAGAGGATCAAAAAAAAAATAAAAAATCGAGAGTTAATAGTCGTGCAAGTTCTGAGAAAAAAGAAAAGGTAGGTGTAGATTAATGTACTGGGTGAGTTAGTAAGAAATTATATGCTCAATGGAATTATGGAACTACACAGTAAGCATACATCCACGTATAGTAAAAAACAAAAATATAAATGTGACGTTGAACGGTCAAAGAAGATTTTAATTAAATCAGTTGAATTTCCAACCTTTTTTTTTAAAAAAAAAATAAATTAGAAAGATTATATTGTTTTTCTACAATTATATTTACGCGAAAATTTATCAAGTTAAATAAGTTATTTTAACAATTTTATCTATGCAAGTATGCAACCCAGTTTTTAATTTTTTTATTATTCAATTCAAAACCACTAATATAAAAAAAGAGTAAGGATCGAATAATCACAAAATTTGGTAACACTACTATTACTACGAAGCTTATAAATTCACAAAAAATCTTAAAAATAGAAAATCTTTTACAAATATATTTATTTACTTACATATTGATTGGATTTCAAATTTCATTCAATTTGAGTGCCATTTGATGCTTCATCAAAAACTATTAAATTTAGACCGTTATAATTATTATACAAATAGAATCGGTGGCTCTTGAAGCCAATTTTTTTAAAATAATAATAATAATTATCATACAAACTTGATGGTACATGATGAAGTATCAAATGACACTAAAATTGAATTAAAATTTGAAACACGATAAATCTATAAGTAAATGAATATATTTGTAAAAAAAATTATTTTTAAGATTTTTTTGTGAATCTATGAGCTTTGTAGTAATAATAGTATCACCAAGTTTTATCCGATCCCCATCTATAAAAATTGTCTCATTTAATAAAGTACTAAAAAATAAGTTTCACAATAAACATATTAAATTAAGGGTTAGACTAGCATGTCAAAAGCATGTTGACCGGTCAAAACTAAAAACGCGTCACTACCAAACTCAGCGCAGTGCCCCTGCGTGTCACTATAGGTGTTTATTTTTCAAAGCCAAGTATTTATATTGCAAATCCAGGTGTTTATATTTCACATCCGAGTGTTTATCTCATAGGTTTTAATATATCTTAGCCAAATACTTATAATTCAAAACCAGGTATTTATATTTCACATCTAGACGTTTTTATCTTCTAGGTGTAAATATTTCAGAGCCAGATAGTTATATTTCAAAACCAAGTGTTTATATGTCACGTTCATTTTTTTTTCACAAATGCTACGTGTTTATACAAAGAGGAGAGAAGTGGAGAAGGTGAAAAGGGAAGGAGAGGCGAAGATGTCAAGGAGAGAAGCAGAGTAAGAGTGAGAAGAGGCGATGATGTCATCATCGGAGCGAGATTCCAAAAACGAGATCGTCGGAGGGAGGTCATAGAAACGAGATCGTCGGAGCGAGGTCATAGAATCGAGATTGTCGGAGTGACGTCATGGAAACGAGATCGTCAGAGCGAGGTCATGGAAACGAGATCGTCGGAGCGAGGTCGTGGAAACGAGATCGTCAGAGCGACGTCCTAGAAACGAGATCGCGGGAGCGAGGTGGAAACGAGATCATCAATCTGACGGTATGTTGATAAGATGAAAAGTTAGTCTGAAGGATTGATCAGTTGACTGGGATCACTACAAAGAATTAATAGTAAGGTTCGGCTCGCAGGGACGCGGAAGTGAAGCCGCATTTAATGGGGGGACAATTCCGGGGGATTAGAGGACGGGATATAAAGATTTTCACTTAAATTAAATAATAATTCACTTATTCCTATCAATAGAATCAACATAGATACAACAGCAGCGATAATATCTGTCATCTGTGAAACAGCTCATGTAATAAGTAGGAAATCACTTGATATTTAACTTTTCTCAGAAACATTGTCATTAAATAAATAAAAAAGAAACCTTCCACAAATATATGTTTGAAATACATTGATTATGTTATAAGAATCATAGAATTTGGGTGCCATATTCCATCAGATATTTACAACACCCTGAAATTAAAGATCTTTGATTGAGTCATATAGCACCCAAATTGCATGTTACTTGAAACACAATCAATATAAAAATTAAAGTATATATTTATATAAGTTTTTTTTAAGATTTTTTTTCAGATTTATGTATAGAAGATTGGTTGTCAAAGTTCTTCGAAAAAAATTATTTGTCAAAGTGACCCTTAATAATATATATTTTTATTTAGATAATTCTGTTATGGATCGGATGAAATATGGACCGCTTATTTTTTATATTGGATGACCACAATATATCTTTTAGATACAATCAAAATGAAATGTTTGATAAAAAACAGTTCGATTTAAAATGAAAGGTTGCTTAGCAGAACAACTTCACGATCAGCAGCAAATTAACTTCACGCAATATAACTGATCAATCGTCAAGAGTAATAAATTGTACGGACAATACTTTGGACTAGTCAAAAAGACATGATAACCAAAAAAAAAAAAAGTTGACTCGTTAAAAGTAAACTTTTTTTTTTTTTTTTGGCGGTTACAGTTACGGTTACGGTTATGTGTCATGCACTGTATAGTGTTGAGTTGTCGATCGATGACAGTTGTAAATTTGCACTGTATATTATATGGAGGACCCTTTAAATTACAGTAAATATATTTTAATCGTGTTGTACAAATATTTTTTTTTACCATAATATCTCAGTTGCGCGGAGCGCAACACCTTTCTAGTTATATATAATTCATAATGTTGGATAAGTCATAATACCTCACATGACAGAGAGGTGGCAAATTTTGATCCGACCCGAAAAACACGCCCGACCAGCCTGACCCGACCCGAGTTTTAGGGAAAGTCAAACCGACCGGAACCCGACTTGACCCGACCTTACCCGACCCATGTTCCAAGAAAAGTCAGACTGACCCAAACCCGACCCGACCCGGGAATAGAGATGCAAAATTTGACAAAAAACGACCAAACCCGAAAAACCCGCCCGACCCGATCCGACCCGAACCCGACCCGACCCGACCCGAAAAAATGCCGGCAGACGTCAACTCGATACCCGACCCGACCCGAAAAAAATGCCGGCAACCGTCAACCCGAAACCCGACCCGACCCGACTCGACATTTCCAGTTGGTCGCCCCGAACCCGACCCGACCCGAACCCGAACCTGAACCCGAAAATCGGCCACCTCTTGAGCAAGTACATAGCAAGAGGAATAAATTATGAACATATAGATAGTGAACCCAACCCGATCCGAAAAAAAAGTTTGAACCCGGCATGATTTTTCTCGGCCCAACTCCACTTTTTCGAGAACTCAAACTGACTCGACACCTCTCACACCCGAAATTAAATAGTCTGCAATCCAACCCAAATCAATCTGAGATCTAAAAGTATTCAATATACAAATTAATCCGACCCGGTCCGATATGTTTCCTACTCCATGTGAGTCAAAGAAAGCAAAATTTTGTAAATAGCAATATGTTAAAAGAATTTTACTCATCTAAAAGTTACATCTTCTCAACATTTCTTAACATTCTTGTAGTATCCTATTCTAACTGTGCTTGGCGAAATCATTTTTACATCCTACTCCAGAAAAAAAATTGGATCACCAAACAATTTGATAGTAAAAAATATTTTGACATTTATTGTCTGATAATATCCGAACTTGTATTCAGATTATACTCTCATGCCATTCACCTGCTTTGAAGATTTATGCATAAACCATCCCAAAACTAAAGTGCATGAATGCAGGACCGGAAACCCTCATTAATTCGGCCCAAACAAGTTACTTCATAATGAGATCCACTCCGGCCTATATGATTTCTAATAGAGGAGGGATCCATTGACAATGATTAATTTGATAATTTTAACAATGAGAATTTTAAAAAATTTGTAAAAATTCACAAAAACTCTTAAAAATAAAAAATGAGTTATAGATGTATTGTTTCACTTATAGATTGATAGTGTTTCAAATTTTAATCAATGTGAACATCGTTTAATAGCTTAAATGACGGATGTAAATTTTGTGTATTTTTCAATGATTGTAAATTAACGGATCTTTGAAGAGCTATCAAATGTCGCTTAAATTGAATATAATTGGAAACATAATCAATATAAGTTAAATAATACATCTATAAACTATTTTTTTTATTTTTAAGAGTTTTCGTGAATTTTTACAATTTTTTTAAAATTCTCATTGTCTATGGATCCCTCCTCTTTCTAATATGAGATTTTCCACACTACCAGTTTGCCAATTTTCCACCATGCCCATGTTTCCGTTGTCTCTATTTTTCCAAATACCAGACATGGCTTTATCCGGTACAAGAAAGTCACAATCTTGGTGTAAAAATTCTTTGGATGTCCCAACTTTAGTTTGACCCCATAACGTTTGTCCTGAAGAGTGAAGTCCAATATCTTTTTGAATCATTTTTTATAAAGTTACTCTTGTTTCTTTTTTTCCCCTTTTCTTTTAGCAGATGCAGGACCATATTGACACAAACAGGAAGCTTAATTATTTGACAGATATATATAGATCAAAATTGGCTAATGAGTCAGAAATGTGTGAATGTTTACTGATCAATGTGCAAAATTACCAAAAATTAGGTAATTAAATTTCCAAAAGCTACCTAAACTTAATTTGTTCAACTTCCATATTTCTTTAGAAATCCAGTTTGAATAGCTTCTTCGAAGAACTTTCCAACGTTATATGAATTATACGGTATGTTACAAAAAATATATATACAATACAGGTTAATAAGAGTTAACAATATAAGAACCTGTATAAACCGGTATGCAGAGCAGGGTTGAGTGGAGACTGAAGGCTGTACCAACTTCTCTCCCCTCAATTCTCAGCTCTACAATTGAAAAAATATTTGTACTTGTAAACTATTTCACTATATACTAAAATTTAATGCCTAAACAATTCAGATTAGCTTATTCTAATTTTTTTTTTCTAATGTTCTCATTCTATGACACCACAGGTTCTGAGGAATTCATCTGATATGTTCAGATGGCGCTGCCATAGTTCGCGTGTTGCTGGGTACCCGATCTCGAGCCACGGTTTGGCAGGTCCGTTGAAATGTAGAACTGCATTAGATTGTAATATGTCTGGATCCGGCTCGTTCCAACCCAAATCCGACATGAGCCATGAAGATTCAACCGGGTAAACGAACCCATGAAAGGCTATCAAGGCTGGACTAAGAGATCCCATTGGCCAGAGAATAAACCCTGACTCGCGGTTCT
The DNA here is from genome assembly GCA_030179965.1 of Cyperus esculentus. Classification (NCBI taxonomy): domain Eukaryota; kingdom Viridiplantae; phylum Streptophyta; class Magnoliopsida; order Poales; family Cyperaceae; genus Cyperus; species Cyperus esculentus. Next base: position 713,716 of record JASGLE010000025.1, on the reverse strand, counting down.
GCATCACATAAAGTAAAATGACAAAAAAAAAATCAGCATTATCCTGAAATACTCTGGTAAAGATTCCAGAAACACATAATATAGAGACTACTTTGCAAAATATATCAAAAGCCATTCTCTGGTCAAATTTTTCTAAATTTTACAGAATTATATGTAAAAATTTGTTACCTTCCTTAGCCAGAACTGGTACGACTCGGTGATGTTGCTCTGCCTCCAAGCTCGTAAATTAACAATATTTACACCCCATGACCATGCGCATTTCTCCTTTTCTGAGTCGAGTGGTGTTTCCATTATAGTCGGGTTTGAAAAATTCAGATAACTATCTAGTCTCTTGTCAGGGTCAACGCAAAATGTGGCGTTGTCTTCGTTGCAATTGGCGTCGACAACAGAACCGATCACGTCATCTCCAAGGTCCAGTTTATATAACTCAGCTAAGTCACAGTGTACCACCACATCATCTTCTAACAAGATCGCCTTTTCTAACTTAGGGAAGAACTGAAAATTCAAACATAGAAAATTCACAATGTACAAGTTAGGTATCACCCTGGTAACATATATGTCTACACATTTCTTGTTTGGTGCCATTCATGCCAATTATTCTCAACACTTTCTATATCAGTTAACTAACCCAAAAATATCTTAGGTACTGGCAAAACTGCACCTAAATTTTTGGTCAGTTACTAATAATTGTAATAAATAAGAAAGGAAAAAAGACAACAAGAACTTACCTCAGGCAGATGTATCTTTAGATAATTCAGTAAAGAATAAGCACTTGGTTTCAAACTCTCAAGCCATTTAACCTCCCGGTCAGGCCCGGCATAATGACTGTACATGGATTTACTTAGCCGGACCTCCTTTATTGTTTCCACGACAGATCGACCATGAGCAGCTGACAAATCAAACTGGTGAAGTCCCTTAACCTCCACCACAGCAGGGTGGACCTGGTGCACTGCAAACCAAGCATGCATTGCGGAGAATGTCTTCTTATCGGTAATAATGTGAAAAACCAAATTACTAGGATTTTTGGAATGTTTGATGGTCGAGGTGATAACCACAGAGGCAGCGAGTATGTTGTCAGTCAAGAGAGCTATATGGAGATATGATGTGTTTGTTAGACACGAGACGTGATGCGATTCTGGCAATGGGGATCTTGCCAGCGAATTGACGGAATATTCTTCTGCAAGGAGTAGAGATAGGCAATAGAAAGGTTTCGGAAAAGACACCGATGCTAGCTGGTGATAAAAGGATGATCGCAGCCTTGCAGCTCGAGCCTTGTGCTCCATTTTTAGTATCTGATCAAATTCAGGTCGAAAACAGTCTCACAGTTAAATTGGATAAAGCACCTCAATCAACTAAAGACTAAATTAATTTTTTTTTTTTTTTTTGGCATTCATTGCTAATGTTATACGGTAACTTTCCTTTTGTTAATTAGTTACCATGATTCATGTACAGTATTTTCGTTTTGTTTTCCATTATTTCATCATTTTCATTATTACAGTAATTTTGAAGATTGCTTATTTGATTAAAGTTCAACTCCCATACATGTTGTGGTAACTAATTAATATTAATTAATCATTGTCCCTCAAATGAAATTTACTTCATAAGATGTGTAGAAAAGAGTTAAGATTTAGGATGCCAAATAATTAATGAGGTTAAGTCAAACAGCTTTGTTCTTCAGAGAAAAAAAAGAGAAAAAAAGAGTACCATGGTTTTGACTTTCAATACGAATGTAGTCATGTCGAGTTTATCGTCAGCCGACATGGAGTGCAACTCTGCAACAAGCCCTTCTAAAGAGTCTGGCGCAGATTCAACCATTGCTCGATCGATCTCTATATCATCGAAACCAGTCTTTCTCCATTCTGCGCTAAGCTCCTACGTTGAGTTTGAGGTTATAGAAGGTCAATAACTCAAAAACTCAGGCTAGAAAACAAGATCTGGAATCTATTTATTTGTCTATCCTGTGTTTTAATATAAGCCAACATTTTCATTTTCAAAAATTAACATTATTATTTAATTTTCACATGCATAAGTTCAACAATCCTTATGAAATATATGAATTTGGAATAATAATAAAAAAATGCTAAAAACCAGATGATAAAGCTGATCTAAACGCATGGACAAAAGCCATGCATTGATGATTCAACAGAGCACAGGTTTGCTAAAATTTTGAACCGAAATGTTAGTGTCTTCCTTTTGAGTCCGGATCGTCTAACGCACTGCAAATTCGGCAGCGCAGATCCGACAGTGCAGCTTACATTGAGATCCGGACTCATTACTTTTCACGGATCCCGTCGTAAGCTGCACAGTCGGATCCGTGCTGCCGAATTTGCAGTGCGGTAGGAGATCCCGAGAGTTTCCTTTTTAGATGGTACAAAAAAATACCAGGATCATTTCAGTAACACTGCGATGTACAAGTACAACAGAGGAGACAATTCAACCCTTCTATTATTTATACAGAATGGTGGGACAGTTCACAAGCTGGTCCAGGTAATATCAAACAAGTTGATCCTCTATCGCATATATATATTTTCAGTTACATTTCAGATGATATAAAAAAGGAATTTTTCTAAGCGTCCTCAATTTAACTATCCACATGTCTACATATACACAAAATTTGCAACTCTGATATCAAATTGTGTAACACTTTAACTCAAATTTTGTAATAACTCGAACATATTGCCACTTATATTGAGGACACTAGATATGACCATATCAAATATCAATGCACATTGTACAAAACGTACAATTTACTGATTTGTTTGGTCATGTAACCAACCACACAGATGCACACATTATATACAGGCCACCACAAACAATCATACATATTTATCCTTACATAATTACCCGAAGACCCCACACCCCCCGTGAATATCTCTCATTGATCTCACTTCTCAGATATATCATATTCATCATATTCATTCATAGCCGCAATTCAGGCAGGTTTGTCTCAGTTTTATATATGGCCTCACCCACTCGAGTGCTCATCCTCTGTAGCGCTGCATTGTGTAGCGCAGGATGCGAACCGTTAGATCATCTCGAGATTCGAGCCAGCACAGATTCTAAGATGATCTGACGGTTCACATCCTGCGCTACACAATGCAGCGCTACAGAGGATATGAAACCTATTTTATGGCCTCACTCACTCATTCAAACATTTATTGACATTCCCATTCAATTCAAACATAGTAAAATAAATCCTGCACGGTAACAGTAACAGTAACAGAGCACAAAGGGAGTAATTAATTAAAGAGCAATAACTGACTGACTAACTCACCATTGCTGGATCCCCTTCTCTTATCCAGCTCCACCGCAGACAACCTGATCCAATCCAATCATTCAAATCACAGTCACTCAATCATTCATTCGCATTGCATCGACTAAAACTGAATTTTTATTCATATTGAAAAGGAGTTGATTGATTGATTACGTACTGATGGAAGAGCAGATGGAGGCGCCGGCCTCGATGGCGAGGAATGCAGTGCGGACGAAGAGGAGCGGCAGGAGAATACCTACGAGAAGAGCCGTCGGCACGACTGCGCGCGAGGAGTACCTCCTCAACGCACAATTACTGTTCGCCTTCCCCACCCCGTCCGATGAGACAACCATCTGCGCCTTCATTGCAACAAGAACCCGTCCCGATTCGATCGGAATGTACTCAACTCAACAGAGGCAACTCATTCATTCAGTGATGATTGAATTTGATAAGGGAGTGGGAGAGTGAGGAAGAACTCGGAAGCGCGTGAGAGAAATAGAAAGCGGGAGTGAGAGTTATGTAATGTTGAGCGGGTAATTAAAATTGGCGAGGGAGTGGGTGAATCAACGATGAGGATTATAGGGGGATTTTTCTGAGATTGAGTTACGCGAATCTCAAAGCAGATCCAACGATTGTGTGATGGATATGGGGGGGAGGGGTGGGGAATGACGGGATTGCCCTCCAGCCGAATGAAGGGGGAGGGCAGGCCACCGACAGATGGCTGACAGCGACGGCTGCTCTCTCTTTTTTTTCTGCGGAGAGAGGGGAACTCTGTAGCTCCACGTGTGGTTGGTTGGTTCTTCACTCATACCTCCGTTTGACAAGTATAGTAAGTTAAAGCGGAGTAAAACGTTAAATCACTTTAAATCAGTGGTGTTTGACGGTAGTAAAGTAAATAGATGAAGTAAAGTTGATGTTATGTGTAAAAGACGTGAAATGTTGGTGATTTAATTTACTACACCTATATAGCTGCGTCAACTTACTACACCTTAAATCACTTCCGTTTGGTCACTTAAAAATTGATTTAAGAGCTTAAATCAATTTTACTACGCCTACCAAATGCAAGGACAACGTGTAATTTTTTTTTTTGAAAAAAGTGGTACTCAGCTACCACCACTATATAAATAGGAGTTCATTACATAGCATTCAAGTTTAAATCATAGAGGAGGGTAATTAAATAATTTAAAATGTAGTTGTCACAACATTATTACGCGAGTTATTCACAAGTAATTGTAATTCGTTTTTCATCATGAATGAATTAAACGCAATGCATCTACCTATGTAAATTATGTTTTATTTGAGAATTTAACATTCTCTTCTCCGATTATTTCGTGTATCATTTACATTGAATTTTCAATATTTTTTTTATCTATTTTATAATTTTTTTCTCTAAGCTAACCAATATAAAATGTATTTTGTTATATTATATAAAACAGATAATTCTCGAATAATACTCCAATTATTATCGAATTACCAATTGTTAGACTTATCCTAATATTTTCCAAACCATTCATTTGTATGAATTAATCCTGGTGGAAATGACTCATAACACAGCAAGGGATTATTTGACGTTACAGAATGGTTGGTTAGTTGGGTTCCCTCCAGCTCCCCACCGAGACCTTGGATTGGATTTGAGAACAAAAACCGAGCGATTAATAATTAACAATTTGTTAATCTGGGGACCCAACCCAACCTGACCTAGCACTGACACTGAAGTCCACAGGATTCTGGCTTGGATCAACTCATCAAGTGGTGAATTAAAATTGTCGTTTTTGGTTGGCAAGTTAACACCACCACCACCACCATGACCATAATATAATTAAGAATTACGAGTTAGATATTCATATGCCGTTGAATTGACTGATGTTAGTTAGTATCCACATCAATAAATTGGGTACTTACACACACACAAGGACCCCTCAATAGTCAACACTAAATTAGTTCCATCTTTATTTTTTTTCTAATACAATAGTGAATTAACTGTTTTAAGTGTTCATGGAAATAGGACATCACGAGCTTCACTTCACATTTTGTTCATAATTAAATAGGACGTATTAATTAATTAATTAATTATAACATTTAAACTTAAATTCACAATATGTTTGGTCAAATCAAGTTTGAAAAATTTACTGAATTTATTCGGTACAACGGTATACATCATCAGGCTATAACAAGCCCATAAATGATTATGATAACGATTGCATATATGAAAGTTGTGTTGGCCATTAGTACCAACCCTTCCACATTCCCTTGCCTCCTAGCCAATGCATCATCACTCACATCCAGATCCAAATCAGAAAAAAAAAATAAAAAAGGCATCAAAGCATCAAAGCATCTGCCCTTTCAGAACAGCAAACAGTCCCATGCTACATGGTTTCTTTAATTCTTTCTACACTTCTTGCATATATATAATATAGTTCCCTTCTTGATGCTTGTAATAAATGCGTCTCCAGGAAGAAACCGGTTGGCCTATGAGAATGAGGATCAGGTATGAGATGAGACCACTGCACATGCCAAGATCTGTGTTATGTCATCAGCCAAAAGGATGTATTGTATTCACACTTCCAAACTGTAAAAGCTACCGTACCAAAACCTAGGATTAGGGGAATTTCGCATCTTCCAACCAATCTGTTCATGTTGTTGGGTTCCCCTTTTTTTTTCTTATTATTTTCTACTTTTTGGGTGAGAATTATAATCATCGTTAAGTAAATAATACCATAGAAAGTTATATCCCTTTGAAGAGTTTTGGGCCGAATGCTTTACTGATTTCTTTAATAGACAAAACCCCATGTTAATATCGGAAGGCAGAAGGCCTTGTGGTATGCAGAGTCCAAAATAAGAAGGCTTTGATGCATCTTCAAGCCCACCGAATATTTTTGTGTAAATACAACTATTTTTTTGAGATAAAGATGAGGGTCAAGCCACTCAGTTTATAAAAGACTTTCCATCCGGGTTTCGAACCCGCGACCTCTCACACGAAGAGCATTGCCCTTAACCACTACACCAAAGGCTGGTTCTTGTAAATACATAACTATAAACTAACAAACAAATAGTTGAGAGTTGGAATGGAACAACAACATTAATCAACGTATTCAAAAGAGTAATAGGTAGAGTAAAAGAGTACCCATCCACCATAATTTCAATTAACAAATATCATTTTTCAATTAACATTTATATCTTTCTGATTAATATATATCATTTTGTAGTGATTGTGAACATATATATATACTACGGTTTCCAGTTAACATTTATGCAACTGTGACAAGTACATGAGTATACGTGGGTATGTCAGACTGTAAGAGTGGATAGGTGACCTTTAATAAAGTAAACTGTACATGTTTTTCTATTTAAAATACGTACTTATTTTCTAGAGAATTTCTTACATATTTGTACGTCGACTGAGACAAAAACGGAGGTGAAGCCACTTAACTCTGAATGTTTCACATCAAAATTACTATTGTTTTCTGAATTTGAACGACACTTGGATCAAAATTGCCAAGTCAACGCGGCTGATAGTGATACTGTGATTGCTATTGCTATTGTTATTCAAAATTAAATTGCACTGTTCTGCTTGCTATAGTTAGTCGTTGGTACAGGATCAGTTAGAAATTTGGAATGGAAAGATAAAACGACAAAGCTTGGTGGCATTTATGAATGAAGTATATATTTATGGACTTCTATAAAGATGGTATATAACTTCATTTATCGTCGGCTTAGGATTTCCTATTTTATTTTGACGAATCTCACTAACAGCCGATGTGAATTCTACAAGTTAAAAGCGTATTAGAAAATTTTCTGTTATTTCTATGTATATAATGATTTCTTTTGTGTAAAATTTGTTGCCTGCGGGCCTTTGATGTTAAAAAAAAAAAAAAAAAAAATTTTACCATTCTGGTTCATTTGGTGACGACATGTACTTATGAGTTTCCATGGTAATAATAATAGAAAAGAAAAATAACGCCAATAAATTTGGAACTCAACTTTTTATATTAATTTATACTATGTTAATTGATGTCATGTATATGAAAAATAATAAAATATTTTACATGTCATCACCAAGTAGTATTACAAGTTGGATTGTTAATTAATACTACGAGCTAAAACTTGCATAAACTTTAGTTGTCATGGAACTTAAATTAACATTCAAATAGTGTATATTTCATGGAGGGTATTCGTTCATATAACCACAACATGTGTTATGAAGGGCGTTAATGAATTCATCCCCAATATATATATGAAGAGAGCAAGAGACAAGAAAAAGAGATTAGAGGAAACTTCTTGATAGGTTGAATTCAAAGATGAAAGACTTGTGCCCTTTCCAATCTGCCATGCTCATCGATGGTCTTTAATTCATAACGTGTCCCCCGGGGGGGGGGGGGATAGCAATTTGGCAACTAACAATTGACCCAAAAAAAAATAAAAATCATCAAGTCTTCTCCCAGTCGTTATCGAACTTCAGATGGAAAACAATATATTTTCTATATTTTTAAAATATTTAAACAAGAAAATAGATGATAAGGAAATTACATCCACAAATTAATAAATTTTCTCATATCTGAACAACGTATTAAAGCTATTATAGAAATTGGAATATTCTTAAATCCATTCATAAATTCTGTATTTTATTTACGAAACTGTAACTATTATAATATAGTCCTGAAAATTACACATCCCTATATAAAAGAGGATTAGAAATGGAAAATGGCTACCAAAACAATAGTGATTAGTGACAATGTGACACTGGTAGGTACGCTGAGTTTAAAGCTGTTTTTCAGTAAAACTCGTTCCTTAATTAAATCTCTGAAACACCTTTAATGATCAGTCCTGCTGGAATTCATGCATTCCAATAACACTGTATAATAAAATGGTGTAAAAATACAATTAAAATTTAAGCCAATTAATAGAAATTCCGGTCCCGGATGAGTTAACATCTTGCAATATATAAAATGAATGTTTGATTTACGGAAAAGGAAAATGCTATGGGGATACCGCAAAAGATATCGTCGGAGATACCATTAAACATTGACTGCCAAAAAAAATGTGATAAGTTGAATATTTAGGAGGTTAAGGTGAATATTTAGGAGGATAAGCTGAATAGTTAGGAAGTGTAATGCTGCAAGTTAAATTAAGAGTAGCTTTTATTGGCCGTAAAGCAAAATGTGTTAAGTGTAATACTGCAATTAGATTTTTATTATGTGGAGTTTTTATTGATTATCAAGCAAAATGTGTTAAGTTGAATATTTAGGAGGTTAACGTGAATATTTAGGATGTTAAGGTGAATATTTAGGTTTAGTTGAATTGGTCAAAGATCATGGTATCCCAGTATCTTTGTGGTATCCGAATATCCGGATTGTACTGGAAATTACTCGTGATATCCGGATGGTGAACGTTCTAAAGTAGCAGATATATGACAATATCGGCCACTTGTTGAAATATTAAAGGGATAATTATGACTGGAAAGAAAATTAGGATATAGAAAAAGGTATGACAAAGTGAAATTTAATAACAAAACAAGAATTTTTGTGGAAAAGTAAAACATGCTTTGTTGCTAAGAATTCAACCTGAAGTAAACACAATTATGTTCGCATGGAACGTTCGTATATCGTGGCCAAGTGGCATCCATTCCACTTCCACAGCAGCAGTGTTATTGCAGTTGATGTGAAAAGTGAAAACCACTTACACTTACATGTACTTTTTGACTAATAAACGTAACCAATGACAAAAGTTTTTGAGTTGCATAAATTGTACACAACAAAATAATTCAATCTTGTAACAACCAAATTAAGATGCATGATATACATTTAGGAGAGGAGAAATTAAGTGAAATTCATGAGCATGTATATATAAGCATAGATCTGAAAAGAACAGACTTAATTTATACTAATTTAACATATTAATTAATATTCCTCAAATTAAACAAAGCAAAACAAGCAACAGTTACAAAGTTTAATTACTATGCGACTAAAGAATACAAGTATGATAATGACAATAAATAATTAATTCCCTATATATATATGCAATTATTCTATATTTCAATACACAGCAAATTAAAACAGGGGAAAAACAAAATGATTCAACTGTACAAATAAAATGCAATATATATACATGATCATGTAATATCCAAGTATATATCAATCTCTCTATTATGAATAGTAAGCACAAGCCTAAAGATATTTATTCCAAACAAAACAAAACTAACTAATCAATCAAGGCCTTAATTTAACAATAAACACAATCAATATATATATATATATATATATGCTTCTTATTGTACTATTTCATATGCAATAATTCTCTGCCTAAATTAATGCATTTTGTATAATTATATAACTAAATGAATCAATTGAAAATTCCATAATTTACTATGAGCACTGCTGCCGCCAGTATCACCGATGAAACCCTCGAATCTGACGATCCAGGGGACGATCCTGTCGGATTGTTGGGGGTTCCCGTGCTCGGCGCTGTTATAGTACCGGGAGGAGATGGTTGTGTTGGAGAGCCGGATGGCGATGGCGGCGTTGGAGGCGTTCCAGGTGCAGATGGCTGTGTCGAAGGACTTGAAGCCGGTGTAATGGTCGGTGATGAAACAGGCGGTGAAACGGTAAAAGGAGATGGAGCCGGGCTTACACTCGGTGGTGATGTCCCGGGAGAATTTGTTGGTGGCGACATAGAAAGAGGTGACGACGCTGGACTTCTGGTAGGCGACATAATTGGACTTATTGTCGGTGATGAGACGGGAGAAGTTGCCGGCGGTTGGAGAAACGGAGAATTAGGTCCCGGGCTTAATGCAGGTGCCAAAGCCGGGCTAAGAACTGGAGGTGTCGAAGGCGACATGCTAGGCGGTGATGAAGGCGACATGCTAGGTGGTGTCGGTTGAACAACGGGACTCTTTGGCCGTACCGCCAGGACGACAACGATCAGTTTCTGTCCCTGTTTGCACCGGTCACCCGTGCCGCTTACGAAGAAGAACGGGCCCGATCGATCGAACTTGAACACCGAGTCGCCCGTGTCCATTTTCTGTATCGGGTTGCTCAGGTTGCACTGGTCGAAATCTTGCTGGCTCACCTCCAACACCGAGTCCTCCCCCTTTTCGTACTTAAAAACTGCGAAAAACATGAAAATAATCGAATATTTGCATCAATTCAAAAAAATTAAAAACTATATATATGTTTATTAAGAAGATTATTGATTTGAATTATGTTTATACCAAGAGTGTCGTTAACTTGAAACCGGTTCCGGCCGGCCCAGTCGGAGTAGCTCTCGGAGGGGTGCAACACCCAGCCATCCCTGCCTCCAACATAGAAGGTGTAACCATCACAACACACAACAAACAGAGAGAACATGAGTAGTAAAAAAGGTTTCAAAATCCCCATTAGAAAACAATTAGAAATTAAACAATCAAGGATATGAATATCTCTCTGTTTTTTTTTTTTTTCTTTTTTTGCCCCCTTTTCTTCAGTCAGTGCGCAGAATGAAGTGTGAATATTCAGAGACAGCAATCTCATGAATAAATAGAGATGGTTTCAAAATCCAAATGGAAATTAAAATGCGACCGTTGTTTGTTCGTAGTGTTGACTGACAGCTGGTGGATGTGTGAGTAATTGCCGGTGTAAAACGAACCAGGGGATGCCACGTGGCAGTATGAGATGGACTGGAATATATTGTGCCAAATTATGCGTCGAGTAACGTATCTCAAACGGGCAATTTATTTAACTCATTTATGTCTTGAATTATTGACGGTTTGAACATTACAAAACAATTATATCCTTGCGAAGATGATTGGATTTTTTGACATGAAAATTTTATCTTCTTCAAAAAAGAAACCTCAGCCGTTGATTGTTTACTTAGATTGATTATTACCGTTGACATACATTTAATGTTCCGATCCATTAAAATTTAAATTACATATTAGTTTTCTCATAAGGGATGAGCTTTCGGCCCTTTATTATGAGATATAATTATTTCAGCTCAGAGTAAGGCGTGAACTCTTTACTAGGATATATATTAAGCTAGATATATATCAGTTTGTTTGTCTGAGAGTTATATGAAATTAATTTGGCTATTGTTGACAGATCATATTCGAATGAAGCTAGTAGATGACATGTGGTGTCATCTAATATGGCCAACGTATATAAATTGCTATTTTTCTTGTTCAAAAACTTATGCAAGCATGATTTTTCTTTTTTGGTAATTTTCATGTATTTATATATTCCTATTCAAAATTTAATTATTCATGCTCTACTTTTCTCTTTCAACTTTTTAGGGTCGCAATTATACATTCTGATCCAATTAATTTTGAGTGATTGAGGCATGATATAAAACCCAAACACACACACACACACACACACACACACACAAAAAAGGTATCAGTTTACCTTGTCAATTCTCCGACCAAACGGTCAGATTGAAGTATCAGTTTTATTTGGGCAATTAATTGCAGATGATTTTTTTCAGTTTTGGAGCATCTCACAAGGTGAAAATCTCATCCTGTCATCCATATATTGTTGCATTCTGTTTGTAGAATGTAGAGCATCTCTTTCACATAGAAATAAGACATTTATTGGGAATTAATTATTTAAAGATGAGAAATAATTGAATAAGAAAAGAGATAAAATTGCACAACAAATAAAAGGAATTAACTTGAAGGGCACAGTTGGCATAAATCATCATCAAATGATATTTTGAGATACAAACTAATTAAAGGTTTATGCAAATTAGGGTTGAAAATCTCAGATGCCACTATAATTAAATGAAAAAAAAAAGAATAACATAAAGGAAATGCAAAGAAACATTAGGGTTGTCAATAATTATGATACGGGTCGGGCGGGAGCAATTTCACTACCATTCCTGCTTAGTATTGATCTTATCCATACCCTACTTCTACATGTTAAAATTTTGACTTGCCTGTACCCATTAAAATAAAAGGGTAACATTACATAGTTAATAATACAGTAAGGTACTCAAATTTTTATACTTCCTCCGTCCCTTAATAAATGGATTTATACCCCCTTAAACTTTGTCCCTTAATAAATGAATTTATACCTTTTGTTTGAATCCACTTTCTTCCTCAAAAAAAAAAATATTATTACAAAATTCCCAAAATGCCCTTCGTCTCCTTCCAAGAATGTTCACTTTTCTACTGATTGAGGGCATAAAAGTAATTTTACTCTTCCACTATTTCTTTTAACTTTTGCTACAAATTCATTCTTTTGTGGACAAAGGAAGTATTAAATTTTGTATGAAAGACAAATTGTTTCTAAAAGAGCAATAGTGCATTAATTATTTTGGAAAGGACATCAATTATCATAAAATGTATTCAAAAGAGTATAAAATCATTACTCAATAGTTCCATTATTTTAGAGAGAGCATAAAATATATTTCATGCATTATCCCTATAAGGTAATGGTTACGAATTGACTCTTGCCTTTTCTCAAAAAAAAGAATTGACTCTTGCCACTTTGCTTAACCGGAAAAAAATCTTACGATATCCATACCCGATAAGCTAATTAAAAAAAAAAAAAATTACTCATACCCTTCTTATTGAGTACCGCGCAGTCCAAGCTCTTCACGTGAAAGTTTCAATTTTAATAAGAAAATATCCATACTCCTAGTAAAAGGAGATCATATTTTTTGACATGAAAGTTCTATCTTCTCCCAGAAATAAATCTCAGTCGTTGATTGTTTACTTAGATTAATCATCACCGTTAACGTCCTTTAATGTCTCAATCCATTAAAACTTAACGCCCATATCATTTTTTTTCAAATTTAAGACCCATTACATATTATCTTAAAAATTTATTATAAGAAATAACAATTTCAGCCATAAGCAAGGCGCGATCTCTTTACTAATATATAAATATTTAAATTTGGATGACTTAATTCACATCACTTTTTATTAAAAAAAGGGGGAAAAGGCAAATTATCTATGTACAGATAAATCGTTCTACAATCTACATGAAGAAGCAGTACATGAAATGAATAATCAATTATATATTAGGGTACTTCAATTTGGTAGCTATGATTATGATTCTTCTCAAGTATTTACAAGACCCACGGCATTCGGCATTTTTCTAGCTTATCAAGCTAGAAGATATACAGATATCTCTCAACTTCAGAATTCCCCATGATTGAGACTCAAAAGTTATGATCTGTCTTCAGAATAACACCTTTATTATCTATCCATATTATATGTGTCAATATATAACTAGAACACTTGTCAGTATATGAGCTGACTTCTATATAAGATACATAGGCAGAAAAGATTGAAAATGAAGTGGCATTGAGATGTGTCCTAGGACTACATTGACTAGCATGAATTTGGGGAAATTGATAGAGAATAGTATGCTTAATTAATGTTGCACAAAAGAGTAAGAGTCGATGTATAGGTATTTAATGTTTGGAAAAGGATAAATAAATAAATAAATGTTATCCGTGTTTAGCTTGGAAGTAATGTCGGCAAATATGAATGTTTGAACGGTTCAAAAATATGTATCAATTCATTGAAATATTTTTTTAGTTTTAAACTTTTAATCAAGACACATCAAGTCAAGTCCAAATTGATCATTGATTGCATGAGAACTCGGTCGAATTCAATTTAGTTATTAAAAGGAGTTTTGGAAAAGAGACCCAATTGATCGACCCTTGCAAAATATATGGGCTTTTTTGGGTTTTTGGGCTTTTTGGGCTTTTGGGCTTTTCGGGGCTTTTTTGGGCTTTTTAGAGTTGGATTGGGCTGTCAATAATAATGGGTTCAATTCTCTTGCTTGTCGGATGCGACAAAAAACATATTCAATTATAGAAACCCTATTGGGCTACTGGGTTTCTTTTTCTTTTGGGCAAATGTAGTGTTGTAATTTGATACATTTCAATTAATTTTTTTTTTTTTTTGGTAATTTGAATATTTGATACATTTCAATGATTAGAAACTTGATTTTCAATGAGTTCGGTGAATGGATATTTTGTACTTACCAGTGTAATCAAGCACATTTTGAGTGCCCTAATTGTTTTAAGAAAGAATCACAATTACTCGGTTTTACCAAGTCAAAAACCCAAAAAAAAAAAAAAAAGGATAAGAAATGGACTATGGCAACTCTTAGAACTCTACCACTTATTATAATCGTATGAGATGCTCCATACCATACCATAGCATACGATACATTTATGCAAACTCAAAATGACATGACCCCAAAACAACTTACGACGTGCATGTTAAATTCGGTTGTCCAGGTTGACATGTCGAGTAATTAACTGCTAAAATTGAAGTAGCTAGGATGCAATTGAATTATTATGATATCCTGTCCTTAAGTTGTGCCTGACAAATGCTCTGTGTCATCGCATCATCCCACAAACTTTACAATTGCAAACTTAATAAAGAAAACAAAAACAAAAACAAGAAAAAGAAGCCATATTTGTCGGTGTACCCTACAAAAATTAGCTTGTATTGAATATTGATAAAGCACAGGATCCATCATGTACATGCAAAAAATAAAATAAAAATTCAAATCCCACTTCTGTAGTGGCCGAGTCGGAGTGGACAAGTATATAAGTTTAACAACGAAAAGGAATTGATGCATAATAATTCAGGCAGGGAAACTCTTTTTAATTAGATTTTTGTTTTTTTTTTTTTTGAGATAAAGATAAGAGTCAGGCCATTTAAATTTAAATGTTTATAAAGACTTCCTATCCAGGTTTCGAACCTGCAACCTCTCATATGGCCAGGCTGGACGCGCTGATACCCTAGCGGCCAGGCTGGACACGTTGGTACCCTAGCGGCCAGCTCTCGCCCCCTTTCTTTTCTTTCTTCCCTTTCTTCCCTTTCTTTCCTTCCTCACCCGAGCCCCTCTTCCTTTCCTTCCTCTCAATCCTTTCCAGCCTGGCCACTATAGTACCATAGCGGCCCACCTGGCCGCTGCAGTACCGTAGCGTCCAGTTCAAATGTGAAAAATATGTGTTACGGGGCTTAAAGTCGTGAATTTGTATTTTTCGGGGCTTATTAAAAAAATTGAGGTATTTTTAAGTAATTTCTAAAGTATTTTAATTTTCAATTTCTCAAAAAAAAAAAAGTTTTTATTTTGTTTTATTTAACTCTACCTATACTAATTAGGGGCCCTGACCCCTGTCAGACAGATTAATATTTAATATATTAATTAATATAGAGTACTAGTTTGTGCACGCCACATGCACAGAATCACTGAATCAGAATTTAGTAGTCAAAACTCACAAGTGAGTCTGAGAGAAGGGCAAGCCTGCCTTTCTTAATTCCTCTCTTGTTTCCTGTTCTTGTCATCTATTTTTTTTTTTTAACGAAATAAATATCTTAGTGTTTGCTAAATAGTTGAACTATATTTCATTTTAAAAAATGAATATTAATTACCAAATATCTTTTGGATGCAACTCCATGAATAATTTTAAAGCACGGATTTAAAAATAATACATTATCACTTTGTATTGTCCATAATATATTTTTCTACATTTAGGTTCTAATTAAGAGTATCAATTGGGTTGTTTAATAGCAATTTTCTCTCAATTTATATTGTATCATATCTAAATAATGATTTTTATAACTTCCTGAATCATTTAGAGATGTGAAGTAGTAAATGGAAAATGGAAAACAACAATTCTTTTATAAAACAGGATGTTGTAGTATCCCTATTCACAACAGAACCGAATATGGTAATTGTTTGCTTTCTACTATATTTAAAATGGAAAAAAAAAAACAAGGATATTTTAAAAAAAAAATTGTAAATAATTTTGCTGACTGCCCGTAATAAAGAAAGACCTCTGTCCCCAGGATAAAAAAAATAAAAATAGTTCAATTTGGACTTAATTTGGAATGACAATATTTTATTATTATTTTTTTAAGAAGAAAAAAAAAAAAAACACTTAGAGCATTTAAAATTTTTCTAAAAAGAGTGAAATATGTGATAAAAGTATAAACATGGCATGTACGTAAAATGGAGATGTCATGTGAGCCATCAAGAATTAATCAAAACTAGAGCTGTAACTCGGGCTTCGCCCCGAAATAGAAAAAAAAAAATAAAGCTTATAAAATAAAAATATCTATTTTTTAAAAATAAACATAATTTTAAAATTTTTGAAGTAAATAATATTGATGATGATGATGTATAATTTATAAAAAATAGTACATAAATGTTTGACCACTTTAAGGATTAAATTTTTTTTAGACATATCATATCATCTTATTAAATGGGGAGAGATAATAAATATAAATCATTGGATCAAAGTAAATGAAGAGATTTAAACAAAATCAATGGTTAATAATATTAATGATGTGGCATAGTTGAGGTGCTTGGAGAGTTACCCCTCTTTCTAGTTTATAGATTATGGATAATTAATGATCATCAATTATCCCATAAATTAGCATTCATTTAGCTACAACACAAAGCTATATATATTATCTCCGTTTTGTTGTACCACAGGAGTGTTTTGATGCCGAGTGTGTGAGGTCAAATCGTGGCTCAGGAGGGGCCATATCCCTCCCTCTATCACTGGTCGGAGGCAAGATCTTGCACATCGTACTCACCGTACGATCTCGGACCCAAAACAGCAAATCTTCCTACTTTGAAAGCATCACATGTAAATGGGCATTTCCGTTTTAGGGAAGGAGGAAAAGGAAAACAATTGATCAATATTTCCACCAAATTAAAAGGGCTCTCATTCATGGTAACAATGTATGTTTCTGATTGGTAGTATATATTACGATTCTAATAAAATTAAACATTTCAATTAATCCGACAAACATAATTAATTCCTCAATCTTGATATGATACATACATACATCTACGCTGATCTAAAAGACTAAAACCGTTCAAATCTCATGTAAGCTGTAATTGTGTAACCATCATATATAAATTGGTGTTCTGTTCTTCAACTGACTGCCATTTTTGAGAACGCTTTAGACCTTTGAGTAATGCTACAACTGGTAAAAGATCGATGTTTACAAGTTCTGGTCAAGGTTCAACGTTCTGTAGTGTACGTAGTGCATCAGTGCATGTCTTTACAAAACAAGTATCGTACAAAAGATGATGCAACAACGCATGAGAGCACAGTACTGTGTACTGATGAACAGCCCCTTGTAATTATTCAGATGTTCAGAACCACGTACATATATACGTGTTACCACGCCTCTTTTTCTTTCCCATCAACAAAGACATCACATTTATATTTTATATATATTTCAATCCTATCATCACCAATATTAAATGCCACGTCTTCCCTATATTATCCTCTCTAGCAGCTAGCCATATATATTGTCCTTGCCCTAATAATTCTCACAAAACCAAACAAAAAGTATAGTATTTTAGTTGTTTTTTCTACAGGAAAGTACATAGTTCACCTCACCTGTATTGAAGATAGCACCGGAATTTTGTCCTTTAATTTGGTTGCATGTGACATGACATCACCTCCACTGCTGCTTTTGACAACCCCACCTGTGTGCCATTTCGTTGCTTTTGTAAGGTTTTGCATGCCCTAGAATTTACTGCACTAAAGCTCATGCTCATGCATGCATGATCTAATAGATTATATAGATTTAATAGGAGGCTAAGGCTAAAACCAATAAATTGGCTAGAGAAATCTGATTTAATTTTCTCAAAAAAAAAAACAAGCAATCTGATTGGTGACTTGTTTAATTTCGCCTGATGTGGACTTCTTGATAACATGGTACTTGTTTGATTGATAATATATTATTATATTATTTTGTGTATGAGAATACATTTGACAAGTTTTACCAACTTAAACAGGGTGAAAACTGAAAACTAAGAGGAGGATCCATTCACAAATGCTTATTTGACTATCAAGTCTTTGACAAAGAGAAATTTGAAAATTTTATTAAGAATCATTCAAAATTTTCAACAATTGAAAAAAGTTTATAGAAGTATATATTGTGAAACTTATAAATTAATTGATTATTAATGTTTCCAATTATATTCATTTTAAGTTATGTTTGATATGTAATCCTCCATGGACTCATTAAATTAATTACAACCGTTAAAAATGTTTATTTTTTTTATAAATCATCAAATGATGTTCAAATTGATTGAAATTGAAATCCTATTAATATATAAGATAATGAATACATCCATAAACATTTTTTTTTTTCCTTTTTAAGATCTTTTTATGATTTTTTTTTCAAATTTTTAAAATATCCATTATCAAGATTTTCAAGATAACATTGTCAATGGATCCCTCCTTATATTTATTTAGTTATTTATTACAAGGTAATATTATCTTACAATTAAATAACATAGAAATATTAAAATAACTGAATTTACGATATTTTACTTCTCATGCTAATATAACATAATATTCTCATATATATAACCTTCTGGTTTTAATAATTTTTTTAAATTTGGGATTTTTACATTTGAAACAAAGATTTATATAAGTTACACATGCCTCCTCAATGAAATGTATAGCTTGTTTGTCCTCTTCAACATTTTTTCCCCAATAATTGAAGTTAATTAACTAGTCCCTAAGATCCAAATTAACTTGGAGGGCCTCCAATCGCAATCCGACGATGTTGGACTTTAAGGGGTATTTTTTAGAATAATCTCAACCGTACAATCAAGACTTGAGGGCCCTCTTTGATCTAATTTGGATCGTAGATGATTTCAGCGCGTTAATTAACGGTAAATTGTTGTTTTGTTTATTGTGGAATATATAACACTTGAACAGAAGATTATGCAGTGTGAAAGTGTATTAACCGATAAAATTCTTGAAATTAATTATACATTGTTTGAAAAAAAAAAACAAAAAAAAAAACAAAGAGAGACTGCAAGTCTGCAACGTCTGTGATGCCACACCGGCCCTTTCTTCAAATTGAGCTGAAAACAAAGTTCCTTTTTTGTGGAAATCAAATCAGCACTACTATTAGTAAAGTATATATGCAAGATGTATATGTATATTATTATTATATTATATTGGAAGACCAAATTTATTTACTGTAATTAATTATGTTTTTCAAATATGGAAGTAAAAAAAAAAAAAAAAAAAACCATCTCATGTCAAAAATATCATAGACGGCTATATACTACTCGCTTTTATTTCCACTTGCTATATTCACGTCAAGTTATCTATAAACCAACCATCCAAGAGCCGTTGGCAAGCTAGTTTTGGGTGTGGAATAGAAAGGAAAGCTTGAGACTTTCATATCATCATCTTAGGCAACTCCACTTCAGTGCAAGCGAAGTGATCATCAAGTGAAGAAACAAGGATAATAAGAATGGGGAGAGGCAAGACAGAGATAAAGAGGATCGAGAACCCGGCGCAGAGGCAGTCGACCTTCTATAAGAGAAGGGATGGGTTGTTCAAGAAAGCCAGGGAGCTCGCTGTGCTCTGCGACGTCGACCTCCTCCTCCTCCTCTTCTCCTCTTCCGGAAAGATTTATGAGTACCACTCTCCTACCCTGCAGAGGTATAAATATATATACAAGTATACATATATACAGTTAAGTTTTTCTATGTTTGGGTTTAATGTAGTTCCCTTTTTGGGTCCATTTTTTTATTTTTGGGTAATTTTCTTGTTATGTCAAATTTTCTGTTTTCTTGCATTGATTTGGGTTTTTTTTTTTTTTTTTTTTTTTTTTTTAATTGCTTGTAGTGCTCAGGAGTTTATTCAGAAATATGAGGCTGCTACACAAACTTCCATTTTGAGAGACTACCAAATGGTAATCTGGAATTCAGTATATTAATTGTTCCTCAAATGCTTTATTATGTTAGTTCACTCTCAAACACACCTAAAAATAAATTCATTCATTTGGCAATGGGATGTAATATTCTGCTACATATTTAACAGGAGAGAAATGAGGAGATAGCTAAGGTGGAGAAATTATGTGAACTCATGGAGAAACAACTGAGGTATATATTGATCAGAAACTTCTTATTTATTTTTTCTTTGCACAATGAGATACACATGAGATTTACTCAGAAAAAAAAAAATGAAAAAAAGGTGCTCATTAGAACAATAAAATACCCTTTTGGCCTTGTTCTGAGCTCTATATACATCATGCAATTCCTATATAAAATCACTTTAAAAGACATTTAATTTAAGTATTTAACTCAAAAAAGACTTGCTTTATATATACTATGTGAATATAAAATGAGCAAAACAATCTCAGCATTTCTTATGTTTCTGATGAAGGATACAATTTTGGCAAACAAAAAGTATTCTGTTATTGAAAAGATTTCTGATTCTTGAGAATCTTATTGTAATTTTGTAAACTGCAGGATTATGAATGTGGATGAGGGAGAGAGCTACACTATACCCTCTTTGGAAGTCTTGGAGCACAACTTGGAGGCCGCCATGGAAAGGGTGCGACACGAGATGGAGCGCAAGATTGGTGGAGAGATCAACCATCTGGAAAACATGGTATGCCAAACAGAGCAAAGCAGAACAGAAAATTTGTTCAAATCAGATTGTTGATACTGGTTGCTCAACGTTTTCAACTGATATTTGTGCAAATTTTGATTTATATATAGGTTAAAGAGAAGCAAGAAGAAGGCTATGTTCTTTGTGACAAGGTGAGAGAATTTTCCATTGTTTCTACAATTTGATTATGTTTTATTGTCCTTATTAATTATATCTCTAATCAAGAAATATATACAAAGGAGAATTGTAAATTATGATCCTACAAATTTTGCTTTGACATATTGAGCATCACACATCAAACCAAAGAAAATTTCTTTCTAATATAGTAATATTAATTTTGAATTTCGAAAATTAATTTGGTCAAGAACTTGTTCAGTGGAATTTTCAATTTCCACTAATTTCAATCAGAGCCCTCTAATTGGTACCAAATCAGTAGAAATAGCTAGTTTTGTAAAACCCCACAACCTGAATTTTATTATTGGGGTTCAAATTCAACTGGTTCATTTTTGGGTGTACCGCATAGGAGCAAATATACGCCCACATAAAGTGGATATATTATTCATTCATATTGGCACGGTTAATTTCATTGCTTATCTATATATGGTTGCACATATATGCTGTTCTTGTCTGTTTCATGCTGCACAATGCATTATATTGCTTGCTTTGTTTGCTCCCTCTTTTAATTGATAGGACAGGCCAAGCCTGAACCATTAACACTGACTGACTGAATGAATGCACTTTTGAAAAAAAAAAAGAGCATCAAGCTATTCTCATAGCTTCATTTATTCCTGACATGTAGCTCCCTGCTTTAAATACATATATATATATATATAGAGAGAGAGAGAATTAGACTATTATACTAACGTTAGTATTTCGGACCGAAATGCTAACGGTTCAAAATTTATGTTATCGTGTCCGAAATCATGATTTATGGTTCTCAATAAATTCTTTATATGGAAATATTAGGGAATACAAAAAATTTTCATTTTTAGAGTCTTCTAAGTATTTGTTTTGAATTTTAAAAATAGCTCATAAATATTAATAAAATATTGATGTTTGTACATGCTATTTTCAAAAATAGAAAACAAATACTTAGAAAACTTTAAAAATGAAAATTTTTTGTATTCCCCAATATTTTCATATAAAGAATTTATTGAGTACCATAAATCGTTATTTCGGAAACGATAACAACAATTTTGAGGCGTTAGCATTTCGGTCTAAAATGCTAACGTTAGTATAATAGTCTAGCTCTATATATATATATAGATATATACATCACAAAAAATGTATGACTTTATATGAGATGTTGTGATTTTCATGTTATGCTTTTGTTGCTCCTTTTCATTGATTCCAGCTCTCTCATGTTCAATCCTTCAATGATATAGCTGGAGCATCTACTTCATTTAACAATGCCCTGGACCTTAAATTAGGTATAAGCAAATTGAGAACAAACTATTTTTTTTTTTTTTTTGCTAATGTAATACTTTCTTGGATAAATGCTTGATTAGATAATTCATACATAATTTACATTTTTTATTTCTTTTTCATCATTTCAGGATTTAACTAGCTGAAGAAGCTAAAGCAGTGTATCCAAGATTGTCATGTCCACTTTATATATTTAATTATCTGAAATTTTGGGCTTGAAATGTAAAACTACTTCAAGATGAGGATATTTATGCAATATAATGTTAACTTAGAACTGAACTTCAGGTATAATCTATATTGGATTCCAAATTAATTCCCTTTTGTATGAATTTTAGGCTTATCCAGTGATATTTTAAAGTGCTGTGTTTTTTCATAAAATATGAATTAATTAGCTTGGTTGGATGTGGTACTGAGGATTTGGGGTAATCAAACTATTTTAGTCAGTGTCAAGTATGTTTATGCAATGATGAAGCCCTGGTAATTTCTGTGGTGATTTGATTTCTAGTCTTTCAGCAGTCAGCACCTTTCACTTTACAAGGCATGCTCAAAGATGTAACTATACAATTACAAGCTAACTAGTACTCTAGATACTATCAATTTTTTGTCCATGAATTAAATGGATTGGGCTTTCAACCTTCAAGTCATTCTTACTCTAGATTCAACCTAATTTCTGATTTCAAGTGCGTAGTAATGTACATGTACATGTAAGAATTAAATTTATTTCTGGACTATATATACATGTTTGGAAACAGTGGACCTTGTCAATTGAGAATTTGAGATGGGCTGAATTAATCATGGGTTCGGGTGACTGAAAACGAGAATTCTCACTTTCTCACTTTAGTTTTGTTCACTTCATTGTTTGATATTCCAACAGTGGGGCAGTGGGCTATTTTCACGCTTAAATTTGTTCTCAGATGATAGTACTGGATTCATCTGACAACCGTTGTTAATCTGTACTTGAAATTAAAAATAAAAGTAAAGGAACTCACTTTAATCAGAGTATTTAATTTTTTATTTTTTTCGTATCTTCATTCTTTATATGTATATTTCATTTACTGGTTTCATGTTTGACAAGAAAAGAAATCTGGTCAAGAATATGAATATGGGTGATGATATATATATAATTCATTTACTGTGTCATATTTGACAAGAAAAGAAATCTCGTCATAAATTGGGTGATGAACAAAACAGCAACCAACCAAAAGTTTTTAGCCTTTTTTTCTTTTGTTTCTTTTTTTTTTTTTTTTTTTATATTAACATTTCCCTTCTATGTCCAGTCAACTATATAGCAAACATTCAAATAAATATTGGTGGGCTTCTGTAGCTAGAACGGTGCACCGAGTTTTAATTTGTTGCCAAAAACTTTAAACATTTTGATTTTTTTTTTTTTTTGAATTCTTTGCAGCAGCTGCAAAGTTTCGTGGGCGGGTATCAAACTCTCGACCTTTGGGTAAACAAAGGCCCTAAGGAGTAGTCCTAAGACTCCTCTCCTAACTAACTGAGCTACCACCCATTTCCCTAAACATTTTGATTGTATGATTGATGAAAAGAAATGGAAAGAGAGCACTGAATACTTACTGAAAGATGATTTTCATCCATCATATAACTTATAACGCTTCGACTTTATTTCCTCAAATAAATAGTGCACTGTAGTAATACTTATCATGTTATTAATATAAAATTAAAACGGTCCAGATATATATAAAGATACAAAAAAAAAAAATACCAAAACAGATACCAGTTATAATGTAAAATATATTCAAATTGAAACATTAACAAATTATCTTGAAACAATTAACGTATTAACTTGAAACCATTGTAATATTAAGTTGAGTAATACAAATTATAAATTAAATCATCTAATTGAATTACTACTAAATCACATAAATATTACTTTAAAGTTGTTGAGAGAACGTATGGGAGCAAGATGAAGTGAAAGAGCAACAAAAGAGAAATTTATATAATTTGTGTTTCATTTTAATCTCATTAAGTTTCATATAAACTTTATAAATATTTCATTTTGATCGCAACGTGTTGCAGATTAACGTTAATTTAACTTTGTATGGTGGTATCCCCATAGCATTTTCCAAATTAAAATAAAAATGTATAATTTTTTTCATACAATTTTGCTCTGTAACGGAAAGAGCAGAAAATGATAAACTTACCAATTACCATATATACTTGTATCCATTAACTAATGAATAAGTTTTCTTTAGTCATACTCATACCCACAGGGAACATAACATATCTGTTTATAGTTTTATAATACAGATAGAAAGGGAATCATTGACGGCCCTAGTTCAAGTAAGGGTACCTTCTTTTTCTTAAATTAACCGGTCAATTTGAACACATTTATTATTCTTTTGTATTTTACTCTATACTCTGTATCTTCTGCAACTAATACTCTTACTCTGTAACATGTAGCAAGTCATAACATGTCATTATATTAATAGATATTTGTCACACACAGATTGTATATATTTACTATTTAGAAATTTGGTCGGGTCTGAGGACAACAACCATATTACTTAGGACAATAAAATCTCTGAATTATATGGAAGGATATATAGGAAAATTATATTATAATTGAAAAATTTTTGTTGTCTCAAGCAATATCCTTACTGTTCTTAGGCCTGACCTTAGAATTTCCACCTGATAAACTAAGAATGCAAACTGCACTGCCACACAAATATGATATCAGTTGCTTCCAAAGTAGTCCCTGTATCAAGGAACAAGGTGCTCTCTCTACTAATGTGCTGTCAATTACTCCTTAAAATATAAAAGATGCTCTCAGATATGTGCTGCTAGTTTGCTACCATCACAAGAATTTGGTTGAGTTATCAGTAAGCTTGATCTCATCGGTTTTGTCACTCAAATCATTCCCATGTTACCAGCAGAAACTCAATTTCCGCAACAAAAATCCAAACTTGTTATGCAAAATTAGGGTTACTATTTTTTGAGATTCGATTGCAATTTATTCCTCATAGAGTAGTTTATCCCTGTTTTGGAGTTGGGTCTGTTCTATATTGCTTGCATTTAGATCTGGTAACACTGAAAACTTAATTTTTTTTTTTTGATCGAAAAAACTTAATTTTGGTATGACAATTTTGGTTTGGAAGCTTCTCTTTTGTATATCACCTTCTACATCTGTTATTCTGAACTTAGAAGAAAATGTCTCTACGACACAAGGTTTACATATATAGATTGATTTTAACTAGGGGATTAATGTATCAATGAGGGAAACATTTTACATACTAATCTACTTATCTAGGAATATTGCAGTTTGCAGATGAGATTCAACAAGTAGGAACAGGACTTCTTAATTGTCATATACTGTAAATTCTATGTAAGACAAATTTCAAGGGGGTGAAAGTTGAAACTAAGAATAAGAAATACTGTTTGGTATATAAAAGTCTATGTTCAAGTAAAATAAACTTTTCTTTTTTGCATAATTATTGAGTAGCAGGATACTAAATTTAATTTGTTGGTAATTAAGAGGATATGGAGGGGGTCAGTATATACTCTACAAATTATGTGATAAGCATACTGAAACTTCAGATCACCTACTTTGGTTGTCACACTATTAATCAATTTTGGAAAAAAAAAAGCTTTATTATGGATTTAGAAGGTCATTAAGGTGCAAGTTATAAAGCCATTGGAGACTTCTTTGATTATGCATGTGGGCTTAATAAACTTAACAAACATAATAAGGTGTACCTAATTAACCTAGCTGCTATCACTCGAGGTGATATTCTGTTGGGTAATTTGCATGAACATATGGACTCAAGAGTCTGAGTTGCACATGATGGTATGCTTAATGATTGTACTGTATATATATATATATATATATATATATATATATATATATATATAACATGAACAGGTTCAACCTTTTCTTTCATTTTGTTTTGTTATGCTAACCAGGAAGTTTGATTGGCTTTCTGTATTTGACAATGTATCGCTTTTACATATATACTATATATTCATGCCAATTTAATTTGATTTCTCCACTCATCCACTACGGTTCATTTCTCATAACTTCACAAAGTAAAACTTTCTCATGTATGGCTGTTTTGATTTGTGTTCTGCTTCCAAGTTTCTGCCCTGATCATAAAATTCAGTTTCTTACTTTCTTTTAATTTGGTCAAATCTAAAAAATTATCCCAGATAAGAACTAACAATTAAGCAATTACAAGTTGTTGACTAATAATTAGTAAATATCACGCTTCTATTCCACTCAAATCTGCGGAAATTCCAAAATACAGCTCTGATATTCTAACAGATAGATCATGTAGATGCTACGTTTAAAATTGAATTATAAATGCAAACCAATTACTTCACCTCCCCAAACCCTCTCTATAAATAGCCTCCAGTGGTGCATGCATTTCATATCATCAAAGCATTAGCATCTCATATAACCTTTAAGTGCTATTGTTTCCATAAACCCCTCCATGGATTCCAAGTTTCTGTTGGTTGCGTTCGCAGCCGTTTTGGTGCTTTTTGTAGGCTCAACTCAGGCAGCTGCGCCTGCTACGAGAGTTGGGTCCAATTACACTTCCATCATTGTAGGTGGTATGGTCTTTTGCAGCTCATGCAAAGGTCCCGGTTATGTCGACTATCTCAACGCTACTCCTGTTTCAGGTATAGGCGCGTTTCTATCATTAATACAACTTATTCATAATTACATATATATATCGTATATATGCGTGTGTGCATTACTTCATTTAGATGTGTATATATTCTGATGACATATAATTTTCAGATGTTGTTGTTCGTGTGTCCTGCTTCGGCTTTGACGGAAAGCTCTACTCTAAGTCAGTCAACACTAAGGGCGGCTTCTTCTACCTTGAGTGGACTATGAATGCGATCTTCGACCCATATTATTGCAGGGCTTACGCAGACTGGTCGCCATCAACTTGCAACGTGCCAAAGTACTACCCAGGTACATACGGTGCCTACTTGTACCTGGTCGAGGATAAGGCTGTGTCCGGTGGAAGACAAGGATCTTTCTCTCCTGGAGTTATATTCATGAACCTGGCACAGGGAGCCACCTGCCCAACTAAGTACTGATCAATTTTAATCAGTTGGAGAACACCAGTCACAGATATCTCTCAATAATTGGGGTGTTTGTGTGAAGCTAGTCTGAAGAATAAAAATATGTTTGCTTGTTTGAAGAATAAATGATGCGTTGCTTGTTTTTAAATCATATGTACTCTAATAAATGTTATGCTCGATCGACTCTATGCCTGAGTATAAATTAAAATGCATGTTTAAGTTTAATTCTTCATGGTATATTTGTTTCATGGAATTATGGGTTTTGATTAACGTATATATATAGCTACTAGAGTACGTGGCGTAATATATATCTGAAATCATTATAATATAACATCATAAATTCAAATAAAAATGAAATATTAAAAAATAGTTAAAGTTTTAATTAGTTCCAAACAATATATACATATATATAATTGCAAATTAAAAACTTTTATTTGGATTGCGCAGTTGTTACACATATATATAGTTGTAATATTCATGCATGTAGCTTTATAAATGAAGTTAACAGTAGGGCATTTTAATTATATGAGAAACACGTAATTATAATTAACAAATAATGATAGCTACGTTGTTATTATATATAGTACTTAATTTTGTGTCTCATGCTAAATGGGACCCTTGAAAAACAGCACCCCTAAGTAGACGTGCTGCTAATAATTTACATGGATCACTACAACACAAAAGGGCCTTTAACAACGGTTATTTGGGGCTTTTAACAACGGTTGCACAACCGTTGTACTGTAGGGCGTTGTTAAATTGAATAAATAACCGTTGCAAACGCGGTTGCCAAACTACTCAGAATCTAAAAGTTTAGCAACGGTTATTAACTAATAACCGCTGCTAAACCTGTCATTCAACAACGGTTATTAGTTAATAACCGTTGTTAAATCTGTCATTCAACAGCGGTTATTTGTTAATAACCGTTGTAAATTGATATTGTTTGCAACGGTTCTTAATAAATAACCGTTGTAAAAGTGTTTTCCCAAAATAAAAAAAAAATGCAATATTTGGCTAGCCCACTGTACAAAACAATAATAATTAATATCAAAGATTTAATTTATTAATATAACTAAAATGTCTTACAATACTAATTGATACATAAAATTTCTCAACCACATTATAATATTATTTAAAATACAATCATTTCGGAAAAAAAATTTCTTGGATTTCTTCTTGTACTTGGAGAGCTTTATTTCCTTTCTTCACTCCTTCAATCGTTAGGCTAGTGAAGTCCATACCACTGCTAGAAGGTGGAATGCGTTGGTCGGTGCAAGCCTGCCCTTGAGGTGGATCAAAGCATCATCATAGTGCACTATGTACTCGTCCACAAACTGAGGTTGTTGTCGGACAAATTTGCATTTTATTAAAATCTGGCACGTCGATCAGTTATGTGCCTGCTCTCTTCCCAAACCCTCTAGTAGGCATTTTCTGAAGTAACAAAGCCATCAATTCATTAAAACAGAAAATGAAATATGTCAGTTTGAATATAGTTGAATTAAAACTTGACAAACAATTTTGTGAACAAACGCAACTCACCGAGATATTCCCTCGCTTTACCAATGTTTGAGGAACTTTGTTGACATCCACAAAGTAGAACTTTATTCTACAAAATTGAATATAACAATGTAGCTGTTATCTTCTCATATCCTCTTTCGGGCAAAGAATTTTAGAAAATTACCTAGGATAAAACTCGGCAATGAGTTTCTCTAGCTTGGGATTGAGATGGATGCATTTCCTACACCAGGTAGCCATCCTACCTCAACAAAAGAAATAAACAATAGTGCAATTTTAGATATTGATCCAACCATTATACTTTCTAAGGATCCAGCACCGTACCACATTTTACTGGTACATATCAGTGGTACACACTAGTATATATAAAATGCATCATCATGAACCAAGGAAAAGAAAAGAACACAAACCAATCAACGATGACGGGTTGTGAATTCTCTTTGGATAGCCAAAGAATCTCATCGAATTCCTTCAAGCTGCCGATGGATTCCATATCAACAGAAGTCGGTCGCGACACACCTTGCTAGACAGCCCCCAACTTCTGCACCTTCCCCCTTGTCTTCCCCTTAATCACCAGAAAGTGACTATCTGTAAAATAACTCATAATTACCAGAAAGTGCATTTTTCATGTTGAAGTGTAGAAACTACTTTTAACTATATGTACAACCTCTAATATGTTCAGAAAATCTGCTATCATGTGTAACTGTACAATAACCCCGAATTACCAGAAAATGCATTTTTCAGGAGTTCATGCAAACCGAAAAACTCACCAAAAAGAAAGGTATCCAGGCTTCTGTTTTCCATATATTCGTAAACAAGCATCCGCTCTTCTCCTTCGATGCAGCGCCGGAACAAGCGCACCAAATTTATATGTTGCAGTTCAGCAATTAGCATGATTTCATTCTTGAATTCTCTGAGGCCTTGTGTTGAGGTGTAGGTAAGCCTTTTTATAGCCACTTTCTGCCCTCCTTCCAGTACCCCCTGTTTAATGCATTTAGTTAAAGAGTTTCTTCTACTAAGTAATGATCTTGATAGAGATGAAAAAATTGCCAGTATCTATTGATTTGATTTTATCTTTAATAAAAAAAAAAAAGAACATGTAAAACTAGTACCAGCATAGTCATATTATGTTGCTTTCACCTTATATTTAATTACTAGTAAGCATCACAATTTCCTATCTATAAAAAGACTGCACACATTTTTATTTACCCTGGAAGGCCCTTTCCTTTTTCCTGACTTAATGGAAGGTCTTAAACCTAAACTTCTAAACCATTTCAAATTATCTAAAAGGATAACAAATTACTTTAAAGACTGTACCGAAGCCACCTTCACCAAGCTTGTTTGTAAGAGCAAAGTTTTATGTGGCTGCCAACATAATTCTTGCATCAAATACTGGGAGATTTAGAATATTTTCATCCTCTTCAATAATTTCCTTCATTGACATTGTTGCTTCTTGTGAAATACGACCATGAGTTTCCGAAGAAGCCAAATTTTCTTAAACAAAAAACAAGAATGATATTTAATATATATATTACCACTAGCAATTATTTACTTGAGAGTTAAGACCAATTACTAGCTTAGTTTGGACCAGTGCTGATTTGGATTGCCCCTAAAATAACACATTGTTTGAATTTCAACTTTTGGTTCTAGTCCCATGAATACTTTATCTGAATTATACCTGCCTAGGGGACTGGATTTGTGAAGAATCAGAGCCGGCCAAGTGCTCCTCCCCCGACCGTCCATTATACGCCAGGTTCGCCCTCCTCTTCGGTCTCGGCCGCGGCCGAGAAGGCCTCAAGACCTTCCACGCGAACACAAAGGCAATGGCGAATCCAGCTACGGCGCCGATCGACCCTACGCTCTGATATCAATCCAACACAAACCGTAATTCGTCAGATTGCGGAAGTTAATTTCACGAAAGGGGAACGAAACGAGCGAGAGAAAGAGAGGAACGTTGTGGTTTAACAGCAGGGTAATGAGATCGGAGAGCCTGCGATTGATATGACACGCGAGACGGCTGACTAGGGTTCCGGCGTGCTCCGTGGCGCAGAGACTTCGGTCGGCGGAGAGGCTTCGTGACGGAGCGGCTGACTAGGGTTCCGGCGTGCTCGGTGGCGTAGAGGCTTCGGTCAGCACAGAGGCTTCGCAGTGGAGCCGAGAGCAGAGGGGCCAACAGCGGTGGAGGAAATCCTCCTCTTCCTTTGAATCTGAAGAAGAAACAAGGAGGACTTGCCTCATTTCGTTTTGGAGGAGGAAACGAGTAGAGGAGGCGGCTGTATTGAAAAATAACTATGGATTGATAGTAGAGAAAGAGGCAAACCCTAGCTATTTGTTTCTTTAAAGTTAATGAATTAACTACGGATGTTACAAAATAACTGCTGTTAGTTTAATTAACAATGGTTCCTTGACAGTAACCGCTGTAAAATCTGTAGAGTTTACAACGGTTATTTACTAACAACCGTTGTTAACTTCTGTCAGTCCATTTAACAGCGGTTTTTACTTAATAACCGTTGTAAAACCTACACATTTTACAACGGTTGTTTGTAAAAACCCGCTGCTGAGTCTTTTCTAACGGTACAGATCCATCTTAGCAGCTGTTATTAATCACAACCGTTGTTAATAGGGCGTTGCAAAAGGCCCTTTTTGTTGTAGTGGATAACCGTGGAAGAAAACAAGAGATATGTGTGAAGTGAAGTGGAAGCTCGATCGATCTAACTAATTAAGTAGCTGAAGAGAAAGGCCTATGTACCAGTGAATAGTAGTAATTTTAAGTCTTAATTATATTGTTTTTAAGACGGTTAAGTAATTGTATATTTATATTTTCAAAATTGTCCTTCATTTTTGTTAGCCTCCTCCACTCCCTCCGTGTATACTTTTTATAAATTTATAGATTTGTAGTGAATGCTACATTATTAAGACCCACGATTATCGCATAATATTTTTTAATTAATCAATTGTACTTATAAATAAATATATGATGAAGGTAGTATGGAAAATTGTCAATAACTTTATGGTGGCCATCTCAAAATGTAGAAAATAATAAAAATTTAACATGAAATATGAACGGATTATGCATCCAATTTTTAAACATTAAATAAAAAAATGAGTTTTATGATTAGCAATAATTCAAATGAAATGAGCAAAATCACAGCAACAAGAATATTTATTCCATAGGAACCCACAACTAATTCTTTTGATTCAAAACATATTATGCATTAATATTGATTTGCATCTACTGGTAAGAGGGCATTTCGATGGTTAATTTTAATTTTTTTATTGTACAACTATGAAGTAATTATATAATATGGGTGGCAAAGAACTAAATAAATAGATTTGGAGTGACATTTTTCAAAAAAGAAATGTTGGGGTGGCATGAATTTTCCGAATTTCTAAGTTTTGGTGTGGCTTGGAACCAAATTTAGAAAAAAAAATCTGAAAAATAGAGTCTTATAAAGAAATAAGAAATTGTAAAATAGAAAAAAATTTTATACAATGTTGTGAACTTTGTAGATTGATTATGTTTCAAGCAATGTGAGTCATACTTCATAGTCCATTAAAGTTACTGAAACTAGAATAAACCTCCGCGCTTCGCAGCGTGATTGAATTCTTTATGAATTAATTTCAATCAAATCATTTATATCGGCACTTGATTAAAAAAAGAACAATACGTATTTCAATTAATTATTTGTAGAAAAAATATTAAGTAAAACACTTCAAAGAACTTACCTAAAAAAACTATATAAAAATTATTTCTTACAATCTATGAAAAGTGTCGTATCATTTAATAGTCATCAAAAAAGAAAAAAAAAGAAGTGTATCACTACTAGAAAACATGGGTATCAACGTGCATAAGTTAGAGCCTTAGCGTGCAAACATGAAGGATACACGCTGATTTAAGGTAGTGGGCCCCATCTAGTTTGTTAACGTGCTTAGCTTCACCCAGAACATATGCACGCTGTGGAATTTGGGGTGTCCGAACCAACACACCCTCAGTCCCATTCGGACTCCCATCCCCTACTACACAACACCTTGCCGCATAACCTACGAACCGTCCGATATGCTTTGATTCGTGCAAATTTCAATCTAAACGGTTAATATCTCTCAGAAGTATTACCGCACAGTACAGGACGACTCCGTCCTTCACAAACGACGACGGGGAAGTAGTAATCTAAACAGTTAATATCACCTACTTTTCTTTTAGAAAAGTACGGCCCTACTATTCCAATACGGACCGTTGGATTAAAAGAAACGGATTGGATTTATCCAAAATAGACTCCTCAAATCAACTTCGAGTTGATCTGGTCCATCGATTTCGATCCAACAATCCAAATTAAAATAACAGGGTCCTAAGTGTCTTGTTTCCTTTCATGTTAGGCCGGCTGTTGTATGTGTTGCTTTGCACAGTGTGCATGTTTCAGAGTTTTGTCTCCTTTTTCGATGGAAATGGAGGCCTACTTCACGATGACAACTCTCTGATTGAAATCTAACGGACCAAATGACCTGAAAATTAAAAACATGCTTATAAAATAGAATAAAATATATAAAAATAAATTAAAATTTATAAATCAAAACTTTATGCTTATATATGCCTAACTATAAAATTTTGCCCAATTTCGTTTTAATTTGATTAGTCAAATACATCAAAATATCTAAGACCGTTAAATTTCGACGAAAGATCGCATCGGTAAAACGTTATCCGATTAATTTTTTTTTTTTTGGTATAAGATCAGAAAAGTATAACAAATATGATTATAATGTTTACTTGATCTCACACCTTATATAATTCTTCGATCCGTTA
The DNA here is from genome assembly GCA_030179965.1 of Cyperus esculentus. Lineage (NCBI taxonomy): Eukaryota > Viridiplantae > Streptophyta > Magnoliopsida > Poales > Cyperaceae > Cyperus > Cyperus esculentus. Next base: position 680,285 of record JASGLE010000025.1, on the reverse strand, counting down.
CGCACAATTTATGTCCATTGAATAGTGTGTTTTTAAAGTTAGCTGATCGACATCCTCCAAAGCTTCAAACCTGACAAAACTTATATGGTGTGCAATCAAGATGATTATTTAGCATATGAGCGGAACAGATCGCTAATTTGTTATCTTTTAAGTATTAGAAGGCACAATAGTGAACACTTCTAGTTTATGTTCAATGCATTAGTATCATGGCTATATGTCAAAATGCTTTTAAGTACATCTAAAATGATGTATGATCGATCAAAACCGTTCAAATTGAAGAACACTATATAGATCGTGGAAAACCAAGACATGATCAAAGTTTAAGTTAGTTTGATCATTGATCATATAAAAAACAAGTGCTAAATATAAATGGTTACGAATTAATTACTATGATTGATGCAATATAAAAGTTGCAACACCCAATCAGGCTATGCTAGAACAATAATCTAACTAAATAGTATGTGTAGATGAAGAATTAAACTTTTTACTAAAAATTTCACCGTTAAATCTTTCATTTTAATTTTGTGCCGTTCCTTCTAAAAATAACAGTATATGTTGCAAAATAAAAATATGCGGATCCTCTACAATGAGGATTGTATATAAACTACAAGAGATTCATAACTTCTCTTCCGATCTAATGATTTTGCTCATCAATGATGAAAATCTAACCGACCAAACTTCAATTTTATTCTTTAAGTTAACGCATCCAATCACGACATATCCCAAAATCCTGTAAATTGCGCCTCCCTCACAATTGCTTTGCCCCCAAAATTTTCAGCCAAAATTAACTAAGTTGAATCAGCCGCCTCTCATCTCATGCCGCTTTACCCTCAAACCCTAACCCTTCTCCCTTTCTCTTCCGGCCACTTACTCCCTTCTCCACAGCCGTCTCACCTTCCCCTTCCCTCTACACAGCCGTCTGATCTGATCCATCAGCCCCCTTCCCCTTCCCCTCCCGCCACACTCGTTTCCCACTCGCCTGTCACTCACTCGCTCCACTTCCAACATGAGCAGTGCGCTCGAGAGGGTGGTGGAGGCGGTGCGGGTGCTCAACCACGACCCACTCTCCTGCAACCAGGTCGCGGCCAACCAGTGGCTGCTGCAGTTCCAGCACTCCCCCGCCGCATGGGAGGTCGCGACCTCGCTCCTCGCCGCTTCTTCCTTGCCCCTGCCTCCCGATTACAACCTCGAGGTGCATTTCTTCGCTGCCCAGTTCGATGGAAGAGGAGACGAGGAATGAGGAGAGGGAGACAGTACCATCTCCGGCAGCAACTCCCGCCTCGAGTACCAAATCCAAGGTCACTCGATCCCAGTTGGACAAATTCAAGGTCTCTCCGCCCCCTCCATTCTCTGTAATTAGCTAATGGTACTGGTTTAATTGTCATGCTGTATAACTGTGTGGATCATCACTGTTTGAACTTTGACAGTGCTGTCTCAGATCATACCATCTTGCAATTGAAACTGGTACATAGGTCCATAGATACCATCTTCAGATTCTGGTACATGATTGTTAGATAGGCCAAATCGTAATCAGTGTTTGTTCATAGTACATACTGTACTGAACCTTTAATGCTTAATTGAGGACCTTTTTTAATGCATCATGTGTAATTACTAATTTACTATTAGGGCTAGTTTTTCTGTAACGGTACTGGGAGTGGGGTGTACCGATGCAGATATGGTCATTCAATATCGTGATAATTTGTGTTAATCTTGTCGCAGGAACTGAGTCAGAAGCTGCTGCAGATTAGAGATATAAATTTATCAGGTTTATGCTCCCAAAACTACTGTGGTAAGGGTCTCAAAAGTCAGTAGTCGAACTGGCCATAGAAAGTTAGAAGAGATCTCAAACAAGTTTTTTGTTAGCAATGTCAAAAGGGTGGTGCAGTGAGGTTATGGTATATTTGATATTTGTTAAAGCTTTATGAACTGCTAAAAATGCTCAGGGTCCTCAGTAAACAGTTGCTGCCTTTCAATACAATGCAATTATATAGAAGTCTTTCACAAAATGACTTGGATATTGATTTAATTCCATGATCAGGTCATAGCAGTTAAAAGTAGACATAGTTGTTGTGAGTGTTGGTGACAGGCCTCTAACAGCTCTCTTCAACGGTCAAGCTGCTGAAGAGAAGGGTGTGCTGCTGTTCCTGTCAACAGCTCTCGGCGACTTCTTCAACGCCGGTGCCTCAATCATCCATGGCAAGAACCTCCACGCCGTTTGCTTCGCCCCGCTCCTCGTACCTGTAACTGTACCGATCACTGTGGGTAGTACCAATAAATGGTTTGTAGATGAGTAAATGTGCCGATGGGACCTTTCTATTCTTCTTTTGAGTTAGGTGTTTCAGAGGTTAGTGTTGAATGCCTTACTGTATGATAATTAAATTAGTGTCAAATTAATGCCTTTTTGTAGATGGTAATCATTTGGTAGATATCTGGTACCGACCCTAATTGCTGGGAACAAAATGCTTGTACATTACCACTTTACTAGTTAGTATAGGTATTTGTTGTAGTGAAGTCCTGATTAATATTGATAGTTGTTTTACTCTTAGTTTATAAACACATAATAACTGTTTATTAGAGATTTCTATAAGGACTTGACATTACTGTTCCTTCCATGACTGGTATAGGAAGAGCATTTGAAACCTGTAGCTGAAGGAAAACTATGGGAAGTAATTTTTGTCCGATATTTGTTTGATATATGGAAAACTGGCAGGTAGTCTGCAAGGGCATTGAAGTCAGTTACCTTGGCAGAAGTGCAAGCTCGAAACTACAGGAGGACTGAGTTGGCTTCAGATATACTCCTACTGGGTGTCTTGGTTGATGGTAGGATATCTTTTCCAAATCTTCCTTCTGAAAATGCATTGAAGATGGCACATAAATTATAAAGCCATGATTTTAGTTTCAATTGTCATGAGTGGAAGAGACGGTTATTTGGTTAATTTCACCTTTTTGCATTTAAAGAGATTTCAGATAGCATGAGAGATACCTCATAGTGATTTTTATTTGTATTGTGATTTTTAAAACATAATTTTATATTGTGATTTTTAAAACATAATTTTATACTAAACTCAATTTTGTATAATGGTCAGGAAACTTTAGAAGATTCCAATGGCTGAAAGGTAAGAGCGCACAAAACTGAATATTAATTGCTTTTCATTTTTTGACAGATATATCGGTGTAATTAAACCAACTGTTTAATCTCAAAGCAAGATTTTAATATAATGAGGGGAATACAATCATAAATAATGGTTAAGGTTCATGGAACAAGAGGTAACTAAGCAATTAAAGATCCGCTACTATGGTTTTACTTTATTAGATGTTAATTTTAAGATAAATTTTTACTAGGGAGCTAGATGCAAAATATAAAACTTAGAGGTATGTTGAAGATTTTTCATATGAAAGGTTCTGTTTGCTCAAAGGAGTGGGACAATTTGTTATTTAAAAGATTTTTCAGTTGTTTGTTTCTTCTGTTTTTATTTTACATTACACATGGCATACAATTAATTAAGCCAAGAAAAAGCAACATTTGACTAAGCTTTTGTTTGACAATCATAGGCAGTGCCCATAAAACCATATCTGCTCTGACAAAGACCAGACTTTAATTGTAAGAAAGATAATTGTTCTACGAGTAATTTTTCTTAAATAATAACCGCATTTCGTACACTTGCTTGCAGGTTCTAATGTGGGGCAACTACAACCTGCAATATTCTTGCAGATAGGATCATATAGCAAAACTTCATGACTGAGAATAATGGAAAACTCATTGTGTAAGTGATTTTTTTCTATTAAATATTGCATGAATTTATAGAACATGTTATCTGCCATTGTTGGGTTTTTTTTTTTATATTTTCAGGGGATCATCAAAAAAATATGATGATTTAGGGGTGCATGAGAGATGGCACTGCAAGAACTTCAAGATGTGTGGTTTATAGTTGTTGAATTTTGTTTGGATTTATTTAGTTCAAATATTGGATAAATGTAAAATTATATTCTAATATTGTTCATTTTTTTTTTACATTTATCACTGTACATTAATTGTGAAATTAATATATAATAATTAATGTTTTGTTATTGGCTCTGGTTATGTCTTATGTGTATATTTGAATTACGGTACAAATATTGATGCTCACATAATTGAATACTATAAATTTAATATAATATAAAAATGTCATATAATAAAACTGGTGGGGTAGTTTTGTTCAGAATTGTGTCAGAAATTTGCGTGGTTAGATTCATGTTCTAGTATATAGAGTTAAGCACGCAGGGATGGGTTTGGCTGAGTTGGCAAGCCACAAATTTTGCGTGCACAGTTGCACGTGAGGGTAGAGAATATACCCACCTTGTTGTGATTTGCGTGCATATAGAAAAAAGTCCCACCCAGTTGCTCTATTAGAATGGGAGGCACCTGCGTGCTAAAGTTAGCGTGCCTAGGTCCACGTTAACGCCACATAGCGTGGACTTAAACACGCAGATCACCTATTTTTTAAACACGCTGATGCTCTTTTTTCTAGTAGTGTATTATCTCTTAATGAAAAGACGCTCTAAATATATTTTATGAAAGCAGAAAGAAATAAAATTGTACTTATGCTAACATCGTAGAAATTCAATTGTATGGGCAAAATAAGAGTTAAAGTGGAAAACAATAGAAATTATTTTTAGGGTCCAGTTAATCGTTTATATTTATATTCATATATGGTTCAAATCGTACACAATAGTCCCAACGACCGTATGTTTGTACATAGCCGTACTAAATACACCCCAATGCTATCTTAACCGCACATCACAAATATAATACATCACGATGCATATCTAATGGCTTTAAAAAGTTTAAGAAACACTATAAGTTTTTCATCGAATCTGAACTGTTGAAGCATTGATCGGACGGCTCCTAGCTCCAAATCAATGAGGTAGCACCGTTCTCCCTAGCCTTTAAAGAGTAGGTATTAGATTTTTTTGTAATTTTTGCAAAGTTTGATGAACCGTCAAACAACATCCAAATTGAATGAAAATCTTCAAAAAATTGATGAGTCATCAAACAATATCCAAATAGAGTGTAACTTGAAACGAAATCCTATAGGTTTAAGAAAACATCATAATTTTTTTTTTATTTTTGAGATTATATTTTAAATCTTTTAAAATTTCAATTGTTAAGACAGTCAAAATAGTAATTGTAATTTGATTCCTTCCCTCAAAAGTCATAACATGTATAAATTTATCTAGCAAATATTGTATTTATGATCGATGTAGATCGATTTTAACATATTTTATTTGTGTTTAAAAACTAAAATCGTTTAATTGATGGTTTTGGACCTTTTGGTTAGGCTCACCTCACTATAGGCTGCCTAGTTGCCCAGATGAGTTGAAAATACGCTTGATTTACTCTTAAAGTATGCTTCTATTCTACATTTGCGGACACAATTTGTAAATAATGATTCCTTAGTGTAGTCAAATTTTTGTTTTGTTATGGCTTTGGTGTTTCCAAATTCTCAAGCTTGCATTATGTAACAAGCCAATCTATATATATACACGTAATTTAAACAGTCTGCTATCGATCGGTTATGTTTTGCATTCGACCCGCTACAAAACAATTATTGTAAATTTGGTTACAAACGTTAATCAAGAAATCATTAATGCCTCGTCAGACAGTTCTGTATCAGGAAAGAACAAGATGCTCTTATAAATGTATTGTTGCAATAACAAGATTTTGACTTAGTGATCATCAAGCAACTTTGTTAATTTGATTTGTAGCTCAATTCATGTCCATGTTACGGGCCAGATCTAGAACACAATTACAGAATATATATGAAAGCGCAATGACATGAATATATATATATGCAGAGAAATTTATTACAAACATTAACTTCTTTTATATATTAAATTATTAATTATGTTTGGTTTAAGATTTATTTACAAATCAATAATCTTATACATGGAGTGTTTTATGTTGCAAAAGTCGGGATAACTACAATTTTCTCTACGAAGTGCATTCAACGCGATATATATAAGCTCGGTATATAAATCAATAATTATATTTCAATGGACATCGATCATCAGAAAGTATCCTTCTTTTACCCCTATGTAGCATTTTGAGATTAGCATGGGAATTCAATCTAGCTAGCTAGTAAATTGTTATACATCGTTTGCATATTATGTCTAAATTTTTTTCAAAATTTGCTGGGTAATTATTAGTTATGGTCTAGGTCAATCCCTATAAGAGGAAATCGTAGAGGCCATAATATTTCCTAACATTTAGTATTATATAAATTAGGTCTTTCACTTGTTCTCAGAATATCACAAGTTAACATAGAAACCATAGAGGCGTTTATATTTTCCTATACCTGTAAGCTTCTTTGTTCTGGTTCCATTATATGTCTGCCCGATTCAAGATCAATACAAATCCCATATATGAATTTATTCCGGAAAAGAACTAATAACTAAGAAAATAGAAACTGTTAATTAAGTGTCAACAAATATATATCATGCTTCGAGGATACAGCTCTGATCTGCAGAATTTCGAGGATACAGCTCTGATCTGATCTAACAGATAGATTATGTAGCTGCTATGTTGAAAATCGAATTATAAATGCAAAAAAAGTACTTGGCCTCCCAAAACTCTCTCTATAAATAGCTTACATGCAGTGATACATCTCATATCATCAAAGCATTATCATTCTCATACCAACCTCTAACTGTTGTTTTATAGACTTCTCCATGGATTCCAAGTTTCTTTTGGTTGCGTTCGCAGCTGTTTTGGTGCTTTTTGTAGGCTCAACTCAGGCAGCTGCGCCTGCTACGAGAGTTGGGTCCAATTACACTTCCATCATTGTAGGTGGTATGGTCTTTTGCAGCTCATGCAAAGGTCCCGGTTATGTCGACTATCTCAACGCTACTCCTGTTTCAGGTATAGGCGCTTTTCTATCATTAATACAACTTATTCATAATTACATATATATATCGTATATATGCGTGTGTGCATTACTTCAATTAGATGTGTATATATTCTGATGACATATAATTTTCAGATGTTGTTGTTCGTGTGTCCTGCTTCGGCTTTGACGGGAAGCTCTACTCTAAGTCAGTCAACACTAAGGGTGGCTTCTTCTACCTTGAGTGGTCTACGAATGCGATCTTCGACCCATATTATTGCAGGGCCTACGCAGACTGGTCGCCATCAGCTTGTAACGTGCCAAAGTACTACCCAGGTACTTACGGTGCCTACTTGTACCTGGTCGAGGATAAAGCTATTTCTGGTGGAAGACAAGGATCATTCTCTCCTGGAGTTATATTCCTGAACCTGGCACAGGGAGCCACCTGCCCAACTAAGTACTGATCAAATTAATCAGTGGGGGAAAACCAGTCACAGATATCTCTCAATAATTGGGGTGTTTGTGTGAAGCTAGTCTGAAGAATAAAACTCATGTGTTGCTTATTTTAAGTATAAAGATGCATGCTTGTTCAAGTTATATGTACTACATGTAATGTGTACTTGGCTCCTTGCCAGAGAATAAATTAAGATGCATGTTTTAGTTCGATTTTTCATGGTATCTTTGTTTCATCGCATGGGTTTAAAGTTTTAAGTTTTAACATAACAACTATCCTCCAAAATAATATACATAATCTATACGTTTTAACATAACAACCATCTGAAAATTCAAACAATCTAGACGTTTTTTTTTTTTTTTGGTAGATTACAATATTCTACAAAGCAACAACTGATAGTCCCCGGCTGGACACCGGGACCCGGTACAAGATACAAGCAGTATATGCAAAGAGCTAATGGCTACTCTAAAGCTAGAGAACAAGAGTCCATACTATATCCTATAGTCTAAGTCGCAACCCTGATCCTAAGGCTTGGGTCTCTTAGGGGTTGTTCGGCAAAGTAGTTGGCTTAAATATTTAAGCCCCACTAAGCCATACTCGTTCGGAAAAAGAAAAATGGCTTAAGAAAGTTTAAGCCTTAAGCCATGGGTATTGCTTCCTTAGGAATCCGGACAAGACTTAAGCTCTGGTCAAAATGGGGCTGTTTGGTAGCCAAGCTTAAGGTTTTCAGGTTTAAAATTTAAGCGCACCAAAGGAGCTCTTGTTCAGTAGCTGAAAGATTGAGACTTAAAAAATGTGATACTAAAAAAAATCTGCTGTATTGGGAAGCGTGCAGCTAGTTCAAGGAGAAGCAACAAAAAATAATAAAAAAATGAAGAGAGGGTTAAGGAGCTCCTTTTTGTGGCAGAACCGTAAATAAATTGAGCTGTTTGGACTCTAAGGAGGGGGCTAAGGAGCTGAGATGGGGGAAGGGGGGTGGCTGGCTTATATTTCTCCTTAAGCCACTCTGAGGAACTGTTGTTCGGTTTGTTAAGCAGAGATTAGAGCTCCTTAGAGCTCTAAGGAAGCTTAAGCCGTGGGTGCCGAACAGGCACAATAAGGCTTAAGGAGAAACTTTTAATCCGTGCTAAGGAGCTTGCGTTCGGAAAGATTAAAAGATTAAGGAAGCTAAAGAAAGTCTAAGGAGGCCTAAGAAGAGGTTGCCGAACAGCCCCTTATAGCCTAAAGACCCGTCCAAGTTTCTTGTCCGGCCGTATGTTGTTTCAAACAGAATTACAACAAGTGGCCTCCGGATCTTATGTGGTCTAATCTCGGGTCGTGCATATACTGCCAAGCCTACTTTGGGCTAGAAAAACATCTGGGCCAAGAGCCCATTTAATGAATTTGGGTCTAAAAGTGAAGTTCGGCCCTATCAACAACAATAAAGCCTTTAGTCCGAAATAATAATTTCTATCAATATCAAATTATATAAACAACACTATTAATACTATATTTATTTATGAAAATTTAAGAAATAGGATGACATTGTCCCCCATTTCTTCTTACTAGATCCACTGGTGGGTTGCTCAAATTTAAATATTTACAAAAGATCTCCCATTCAGGTCTCAAATATGCAATATATCAGGCAATACCCAGTGTTGGGACAGAAAGATGCTAAATCTGAGGTCTTGGGTTTGACATTTTAGCCGGACTGATGGATTTAACATATTATTATTATTATTTTTTTTTTTTGAGAATTCTAATAGGTTCCTTCAACAGCAGCTGGGGAAATCTATTGGTAAGAAAGAAACGACGAATTTCTGTCATAAAAGATAAGAAGGAAACAATATATTTAGTTTTCACTAATATTATTAATTACGACTTTTTGTTTTTTTTGAGATAAAGATGAGGTTCAAGCCACTCAAATTTAAATATCTATAAAAGACCTCTCAGGTTTCAAACCCGAAACCTCCGATACAGAGAGCGCTGTACTTAACCACTAGACTAAATGATGGTTCTGAATTACTATATACTCTTTTCGCTATATGCTCAAAGCAAGTTCCTTCTTAATGCACCAACAACGATTTTTTATTTTTTTTTAATTAGGATTGTGCTTGTATTTGAATTGTATTTTTTTTTTCTTTTCTCTATCTGCAAATTATTTCTTTTTTCCCCCCCTTAATGAAAGAGTAAATTAGCTCTCGAAGGCATTATAATATATAAAAGAATAAAAGAATTACAAGTTTGTCTTGCAAATATTGTGTTTATGGTGTAGATCGATTTTAACGGTTTTCATGTGTATTTAAAACCGATTAATTGATGTTTTGGATTAAGTACTTATAAGTTCACCTCACTGTAGGCCCAGATGAGTTCAAAATACGCTTGATTTACTCTTATTTGAAGTATGCTTCGATTCTCCATTTCCGGAGACAATTTTTTAAATAATGATTCCTTGTGTAGTCAAATGGACAATTAAATTTTCTTTTGTTTTTTTTGCTTTCTGTTTTACTCAATGTCTTAATTCTGTGACAAATTCTCTAGCTTGCAATATGCAACGACCCAATATAATATACACGTAATTCAAACAGTCTGATATCCGTTGCATTTTTTAAATTCAACCCGCTACAAACAAATTATTCAAAATTGCGTTACAAACGTTAATCCAGAAATCATTGCTTCGTTAATAGTTGTGTACCAGGTAAGAACAAGAAAACGTTGTAATTAAATGTATTGTTGCAATCACAAGATTTTGACTGAGTGATCATCAAGCAAACTTCATTTGATTTAATTTGTAACCCAATTGTCCATGTTACGGGCCCGTAGCAAGTTCGCAGTACACAATCTGAAAACTTTATGACATGGAAGTATGAACAAATGATGAGAAATTTATATACTACAAATGTTTACATTTTTCGTTTCTGGTTAAGATATTTGTTTACAAATCAACAATCTTATATAGTGTGCTGAAATTTCTTTTATATTGCAAAAGTCAGAATCAATACATAAGTTAGGCTATATATCGTGCTAGCTAACGTTAGCATTTCGGTGTACTAATATTAGCATTTAGGCTATTGCATTACTGTTTAGGCTATTGTATTAATGTTAGTATGTATCTTGGTACGAAATACTTACACCTCAAAATATATATTATCGTATATGAAATTACGAATTGCGAGATTAATAAATTCTTAATATAAAATATTGAGTGATATAAAATTTTTTGTTTTAGATTTTCTAAGTATTTGTTTTGTATTTTTAAAAGTAACACACACAAACATTAATGTATTTTTGTTATTCATCATGAGCTATTTTTAAAATTTAATACAATAAGCTATGGTTATATTAGTAGTGAAACTGTCTATTTTAGTTGGTATTCATTTTCCCTAGTGGATTTGATAAATATCACTAGCTGAAACTAAATACCGCACTGAAAGTGTTTCAGACTCTCACCCGTTTCACTTTTGTGGGTTCCAGGCTATAGGTTCGCGCGGCCTGATGATTTGAGTTAGGCAAAGGATTGCGTTAATTGCCACAAGGGGTTTTATTGGATTTATTTGTGTTATTTAATTCCACTGCATATAAAGGGTTTGAGACCTACGGTTTGGTATTTGAGAATTGTGGCTATGTTTACTTGTTAATTTGTTATTGCTAAAGTATATCGTTACATATTTCATTGCCTTGTGTTTATCAGCGTGGCTACTGTGTGTCTTGCTTGGCGGTTAGAAAATTCCAAAAATAAAAAAAATAATTGTATCCCTTAATATATTTATATTAAGAATTTATTAGACACCACAAATCATGATTTCGCACACTGCAACTATACTTTGAGAGGTTAGCATTCCTTAATATTTAGAAATGCTAGTATATATCTTGAACCTAATACTCGATTGGTTAATCCACAATTAGTTTCCAATGGACATCAATCATCAAAAAAATATCCTTCGTTTATCACTATTTAGTATTTTGAGATTAGCATGCCTGGGGATATAATCCAGTCAATTGTTGTACATCATTTGCATTATTGCATATAATGTCTGACTTTTTTCAAAATTTGCTGCTGGATGAGAATTAATTCCCTATAATTAAGAGGAAACTTGCATAACTAATTATCTTTACAATCAATGCAATTAGTTCTATATTTTTGAAATTAATGATTTCAAACACCATTGTTATCCTATGTCCCCCAACATATAGTTTTATTTTAAGTTATTTCATTGAATCACACCACTCGCATACTAAGTTTCATTTGTTTTACATAAGCATATATATATTGCCATGCACTATCAATAATTTGTTGACATATATAACCCATCCCGAGCTAGGATGCAATTCTTTTTCCCTAATTATATCTCCAAATAATATTGCCTAATATTTATTACTATATATATATATCAGGCTTTTAAAAAACGTTTAACGGCTCTTAACGGTGAGGTGACCATTTAACGGTTTGACGTTAAAATGGAATTACACGGCTGTTAAATTAAAAAACGGGTCCTCATTTTCTAAATATTTTTTATATTTAAAAAGGCTACACAATACACTCTCATACAATATTAAGTACAAATAGCAATTACAAAACTAATTAAGTACATAAAAAGTAATAAATCTTATGAAACGAAAATTATAACATAAAAAAATTATAATGGAAAATTCTAAGACAATAGTAATAAAGAGTTTAAAATTTTTAATTGTTAATATGCATAGGATAAACATTATTGTGAACTTTTAGACCGTCAATAATATGCAAACATATTTTAATGGCGTTTAAACGCCACTATAACACGGATTTTAATGGTTTTTCCACAATGTAACGTTTTTTTACAAATACTTAACGTAAGAGGGTCCAAAATACGGTTTAACGGTTTAAACGAAGTTAAAACTAAGTTTGTTAAAAGCTTGATATCTATAATCTTTCACTTTTTATCAGCACATCGAATTAACATAGAAATATATACTAGAGGCCCTAATAATTTCTTATAAGCAGTACTAGGCTTCTTTACTGTCATGGGGTTCTGGTTTCCGTTATCTCTGCCTGTTCCATGATCAACAATTTGTTTTGTTCTGGTCATATATCCCAGTATAATCCATCAATTGATTCCGAAAATTAAAGAACTAGTAATTAATCAAGCAATGCAAGCTGTCAAGTATTAACTCTCATGCTTCTGTTCCACTCAAGCTGCACCGAAGTCCATCCAGAATTACAGCTCTCATGCATCTATAACAGATAGATCATGTAGCTGCTACGTTTAATATCGAATTACAAATTCAAAACAATCCCAAACCCCCTCTATAAATAGCCTGCAGTACTGATGCATCTCAATCATCATCAAAGCATTAGCATCTCATATATATTCACATTAGTATTGATTTGTTGTTGTTAATACAAATGGTTCCCAAGTTTGTTCTGGTAGCACTTGCAGCAGTGCTGGTGGTGCTCTTTGTAAGCCCAGCAATTGCAAGTGCCGCCAAATACACTGAGATCGCCGTAGGCGGTATGGTCTTTTGCAAGTCGTGCAAAGGCCCCGGTTATGTCGATTACCTGGACGCTACTCCTGTGTCAAGTATATATATATATTTGCTTTAATTTCTAGCTAATTAGTTACTCTGAATTTTATTTATTTCTTTTCCGCTATGCACCGCCTGTATAGCGAGCTACATTTTATACCTTTTCGAGCATTTAGTTATTCTGACAAAACATAACAACTTTCAGATGTTGTTGTTCGAGTGTCCTGCTTCGACAAAGCCGGGAAGCTTCACTCGAAGAATGCCATCACTAAGGGCGGCTTCTTCTACCTTACATGGACCGAATTGGCAATCTTCGACCCAGTGTTTTGCAGGGCCTACGCAGACTGGTCACCATCGACTTGCAACGTGCCACAATACTCCCCGGGCAAGTACGGTGCCTACTTGTACCTGGTCGAGGAGAAGAATGTGACGTCGGGTGGAAAGAAAGGATCGTACTCCCCCGGTGTTATATTCCTGGGTAAAGCACAGGGATCAACCTGCCCTACTACTTACTGATCTAATCATGAGTGACTGATATAAGGTCTAGCTTATGTGAATTAAGCTAGTCTGGATAATATATTAAGTTAAGTTGTGTTGCTTGTTTGAAGAATAAATTAGTTAAGATCCGTTGCTTAAGACATTAATTTGTGTAGTGTTGTACGTACTCGGCTCAATATATGCCGGCCGGGGAATTATTATTAATAAATTAAAATGCATGTTTTAGTTTAATAATGTAATTTTATGGTATCTTTGTTTCATGGATCCGAATCCGCTGCTTTCTTTTCAGAAAAATAGACCCTACTTTTCTGATCAGATGGTTGGGATAGGTTTGCCGCACCGATCTCAAAGTACTTCAGTGTTTTTCAACCGTCGGATCAAGAAAAGCAGGGTCTACTTTTATTTTCTGATTTAGATCCTTGTTTCATGCATGGCTTGAATTTTTTTACGTAACAAGTAGAGTAAGTACGTAGCCTAATCTGAAATCATTCTTAATCGATGGGGCAGTTTTTTTCTCTTGTAAGGGGCTAAGTGCCTAATAATTAAAGGACCACCTTCTGAAAAAAGCCCAAATAAACCAAGGCGGCCTAATAATATTCACTGGGCAAAAGGATTAATTAAATGAGTTAACTACATAAATAAGAAGTTTTTTTTCCAATCATTAAGAAGAAAGAGCACATTTTTGAATGAAAATTTGGAATATAGAGGTGTTGTTGTTCTGTATAAATTGAGTACTTTAATTAGTTATTGAAAATTATAGTGCAGTAAAGCCAATATATGATAATATATGTTGCTTAAAGACGTCGACTAGAGAGTCCTCTATATATAGTCCGTAATTTTTTTTGATAAAACATAAATAGAGGTCAGAGTCTCTATTTTCTTCATATTAAAAATGAAACAAAAATTACAAATTGTTCCTAAAAAAAAAAAGAAAAAAAATACAATGTAAAAAAAGCCATAACCTAACAAATCAAAAAGATATTCTTAAGACTCTTAAGAGGATCATAGAAACAAAAATAAGATTACATTAATAAATTCTTATTGAACAAAAAAATAAAAATAAATACAATCTATAACACTATTATTGATGCGATTTTCATATATATAGACTGTATTTTAAATGATAACCTCATACTACACAAACAAATGCAGACAGGATTAATTGCATTATTGCCAAGTTTGTCACAGTTTCACAGATAAAACAATTTCTTCTGAAGTACTTGTCCCTGTGTCAAGGAACAATAAACATGCTTCCTAAATGTACGTATTGCTCCAATCACAAGAACTTGGTTGGCTTATTCCAAATAAACTTCATTGATCTTGTAATTCTATCATTCCCATGCATGTACCGGCTGGTACAGATGTTTCAAAATTACACGATCCAAAAATGTCATGGCGTAGCAATATGAACTAATTCAGATAATTAATATATTAGAAACGGTCACAGAAAATTTTGCTATATATGAGTTTTTAGACAAATCTTCATTTTCTTTCCAATGTTTAGGCAATTTAGCTTTTCATATTTTTTTCTCACAGAAACTTTCAAATTAATTAGCTACACCAATATATTATCCTGCTATGAACTAATTATAAGCAATTTCAAGTGGCCAATTATTAAATATCATGCTTCTTTTGCACTCAAATGATCGTTGCACAAACTCCAGAAATTAGCTAGCTAAGACCTAAAAAGTAGATATCTTTCTACTACGTTTAAAAATCTGAATTAGACATGCAAATTTAAAAAAAAAAAAAAACAATTACTAAACCTCCCTAAAACCTCTCTATAAGTAGCTTCCAGTACACAACTTGTACCATTAGAGCATTATCATTCTCATATATATTTAGTTTAATTTGTTGCAGTGACAAATCACTAATTATCACTCCATGGCTCCTAATTTTGTTTTAGTAACATTAATATTGTCAGTTTTGTTGCTTTGTGTAAGCCCAACTCAGTCATCAAGAGCTCTTCCGCCGAGGGCATCTATTACAATGACAGGTGGGCCCAATTATACCGATATTGTTATAGTAGGTGAGGTCTTTTGCAAGTCGTGCAAACTCCCGGGCTATGTCGGAAACCTCGACTCATCGCCGGTGAAAGGTACGCATTCTCCTGTCATTAATTACCCTAAAACTTTGTCCCTTTCGAACGTTTAGTTGACATGAAATTAAACTTGTATTCGGATGTTGTTGTTCGAGTGTGATGCTTCGACAAAGACTGGAGGCTCGTGTCTAAGTCGGGCACGACTAACGCAGGTGGATTCTTCTACATTACATGGACATCCGAGTTTGGAATCTTTGTCCCGGAGCGGTGCAGGGCTTACACAGACTGGTCGCCATTGAGTTTCTGCAATGTGCCACTGTACTGGCCAGGTACTTACGGTTCGTACTTGTACCTAGTCGACGAGAAGCTCGTGCCCGGTGGGAAACAAAGAACTTACTCTCCTGGAGTCGGGGGGGGGTGGTGGGGGGGGGGGGGGGGGGGGGGGGGGTGGACATGGGGGTGCTAAGCACCCCCCATGATTTTGCAACTTAAAGGAATATATGTCATTTTTCTGTGTAATTTGGTCAGCAATTGTCGTTTGCCCCCCCCCCCCCCCATATTTGATGGATATATAGTTTTGTAATACTAAGCACCCCCATTTTACAACTCTGACTCCGCCCCTGCTGGAGTTATATTCCTGGGAGCACCACAAGGGGCACACTGTCCTTCTGTTAGACACTGATCAGTCATAGTAAGAAGCCAGTTAAGACTTAAGAATGTAGTTCTCTTAATTTGGTGCCTTTGTGTGAAGCTATAGCTAGTGTTGCTTCCTTCAAGTCATATGTGTAATATTGTACTTGTCTCAAAGCCTGAGAATAAAGAGGTATGTTTTGGTTCTCAATTATTAAATCATGGTCATGGTGTAATTCTTATATAAGATGACTTCTTTTCCGTTGTACTGGTACTGTTTCAGAGCAAGAGCAGCATATATTGAAATCATTCTAAATATTATGCAAATGAGAAAAAGTGAAAATTATATATTATTTTGAAATTTGGATAATGAATACAAATGTTTTCATGTAATTTGTTACTGCAATTTTATACACCTGACACTCCTACAGAAAGTTAAATATGAGTATCAGTGTCAAAGAAAACAAAATAATTGCAGTTCACGAATAAAAGGAGAGCTGCTGATGTATCAGACTATCAGTACAGAAAAAATGGCACTCATGCATCTAAATTTGACCCTGATACTTATTTTTGAGACCATTAAAACTCAAAACTGATTCACGTTTCTGTTTCTTATCAAATTTACTACTCAGGTACACATTGGCACCTTCATCTGTGAACCCTAAGTGGATTATTAAATTAATAGTACAAACTAATATAATACTAATCCTGAAAGAAGAACCGATAAAAAAAATGTGAAAAAATATAATGACTTCAGTTGGCTATGCCAGAATACGACCAACTGAATTACAAATTTTTGGTGATTTCCTCTACGATTTAATGTACTTTTCTTATCACTTATCAGTCGGCTAAAATAATAATAACGGAGGGTAAAAGCAAGATAATCTGGCACAGCATAGACACGCAGATTGCAGAACATGAATGGCGTTGCGATCCCAATCTCTATTTTTCTTTATTAGCATCTCAACTTTTGCTCATTTTCTAGCTCACCTGTGCTACTGTTAAAGGGAGATTGGCAGTTCAGTGACTCGCTATATTAAGTAATGCACATATGCAGCCCATGCTGATGCTGGTGTACCAAGTACCAACTTGGTTCGATGAAATTGATCTAAATATCTAATTACTAAATGTACATGGGTTCATAATTATCTGGGTTAAGCCCCTTCTCATGGCTAGCATAACTGGAGTGAATTTGTAGAGTCCCAGATTTATCTCAGAAAAAAAAAAATGTGTTCTTCCAGATGAAAATAATATGTAATTCAAGAACCACAAAGCAACTTGCACTGTTACACCTAAGAATGCAAAAATGTTTTGCAAAAAACACCACACAAGTCATAATAATTAATAATAGAGGAGGGATCGGATGACACGGTTTTTTTGACACAACTCTTACACTAAATCATATAAATTTATAAAAAATCTTAAAAATGAAAAATCTTTTATAAACATATTTATTTACTTATAGATCGATTGTGTTTCAAATTTCATTCAATTTGAGTGTGATTTCATACTCCATCAACGGCCATCAAGTTTATATAGTAATTAGAACGGTCTACATTTAATCATTCTTGATGGAGTATCAAATGACACTCAAATTGAATAAAATTTGAAACACATTTGATCTATAAGTAAATAAATATGTTTATAAAAGATTTTCCATTTTTAAGATTTTTTATAAATTTATATGATTTAGTATAAGAGTTGTGTCAAAACAAAACCGTGTCACCCGATCCCTCCTCTTAATAATAATGAATATAGTTCCTAATCAAAAAACAATCACCACAAGAACAGCAGACCAAACATACATCCCTAAAAGGACTATAGTTCTGGTTCTGGATAATAAGGTGAGATTATTTTATAAAGACACATTCTTAATTGTTTTTCTGCGGTAACAAACTTTAACAATGCGCATTATAGTTTCTGTATTTCTATCAGTTTAGTCTGTACTGGTATTGTTTATGCTCTCCAGGAGACAATTTTATGAAGTAACCAGCAGTCAGCAGTGAGTTTGTATATCTTAGTTTTAAAAGGAATCATATATCTGATAATACTTGATTCATAATGAATAACAATTGTGATCCTCATTTAAATTAGTACACCTATATTGTAAATTGTAAAACCATATATGATACCAATTTATTCTACTATGCGAAATCCTTGTGCTGAAACAAGTTTATGTAATTAATTTAAACAGAGAGGGAACAAGTTTCAACCTTTTTAATTTTTCTTGCTTATTTCCTACTCTAAACCTTATTCCAATATCTCGGATCTATCAATCGACTCGAATGAAGCAACCGTTGCAAAAACCCCAAGTTGTGTCCCTCCTAAACCCTCAATAAATCACCTCAGTAAACCATGCTTCATCGACACACCGTTCTCTCATTGTATGTTTGTAACATTGTTGCAGGTTAAACCACAAGCATTCTAACCATGGCTTCACATTCAGTTCTTCTAGGTTTAGTTTCATTCTTACTGCTCTCTGTCAGTCCAATAGTTTCTGAAGTGATTACAACTCAGCATCAAGGTGAACCCATCACTTACACCAGTGTTGCCATTGTCGGTGCGGTTTTCTGCAAGTCGTGCAGATTCGGAGGCTATATTAGCTCGATGGACGCATCTCCAATCAGCGGTTTGTTTCTGTTTCCTTCTAATTTTTTGAACTATAAAACTTTATGCAATTGTTTTTGTTTTGTTTTTTTTGGACAACAAATAGAAAATGAGGTATTTATTACTAACTAGACCAGTTCATATTACATTATGATAACAATGCTATATAACCAAGAACTAGCCTTTGGTCTAGTGGCTAAGTGCAACGCTCTCTATATAGAATGTCGCAGGTTCAAAACTTAGATGGAGAGTCTTTTATAGACATTTAAATTTGAGTGACTTCACCCTCATTTTTATCTCAAAAAACAATGTTATATAACCATCGATATAGTTCAAAGCGACAAAGCACAACAAAAATAGGACCTATTTGAATCTGATGCAATTTCCTGATCAGGTGCCATTGTCAAAGTGACATGCTACTACAGCAGCAGGAATCCAGTCTCGATGGCCATAACGACCGGCCCGAACGGCTACTTCAACATGGTATGGCACAACGCGGCGAGGTTCTCTCAGGCCAGATGCCGGGCGTACCTGGGCTGGTCACCGTTCAACTTCTGTAAGAAACCAATTTACAAGAACGGGTCGATCAGTGCTCCGTTGGTGTTCAACGGAGTGCGAAATTGGACGCGCGGCATCCAGTCTGTGTACACCTCAGGCGTGCTCACGTACGGTCCCACCGCCAACAACACTCTTTGCCATGTACCATAGATATTGATTTGAATTGTACTACAATCATATGGATTGGTTACTCAGTAATTCTCATTAAATAATGGAATTACTCAGTAATTCTCATTATATATACAAATTTCCCTAAATAAATATTATGTTATTTTGGCAATTAGGTGCATCATGTATTGTACTGCATGATGTAATAATGGATTTGTCTGATACTCTGGTATTGAATTGGGTGATTTCATCAAGAGAGGTAACTAATGAAATCATAATATTCATTTAGGCCATTAATTTTATTACTGCATGTTATGTTCAAAATATAATTGGAGTCTACATACTGAAAAAAAAAAAAAAAATGAATTCCCTTTGGTTAATAATTATGAATAAAAAGCAAAGCAAGTTGAAAGGAAGAGGCTCAGAAAGAACGTAGCGATCTTTTATCTAATCACAAATCAATATTATCATTGGAGTTGAGATTTCTTTCATCATTGCAGAAGTAAGTCACTCGTACAAAATCATCGAAGACAGTAGAAATAATTCAATAAACGGAAAAGTAAAAAATCTGAAACGCAAATCATATATCATACAATCAATTAAAAAAAAAAAACACAGTGAAGAACAAACGTGAAATAGAGAAAAAGAAATTGTACTATTTGCAAAAGGAGATGCAGCCGCAATCGAAGCCATGAATTCACAGCTCAATCGGATCGGGTAATATATGAGCGAAAAAGAAAACCCTAAATTGGCGCATGGGCTTAGAGACGTGTGATGGTAATCAACGGTTCTGATTGATTTACGCACTGGAAAATAGGTCCAGAGGATATATTAATGGGCCGATTATTGTCAGGCCCGTTAACTCTTGTAAGATTTATTTTTGTTTTTCCTCCGGTTATGATGCATTATATCATCCTTACTCGAGGTTAGATTTTTTAACATGAAAGTTCTATCTTCCACAAGAAATAAATTTCAGCCGTTGATTGTTTACTTAGATTGATCACCACCGTTGACGTACATTAATGTCCCGGCTCATTAAAATTTAAGGGCCATATTAGTTTTCTCACACGAGATGAACTTTTGACCCTTTATTATAAGATACTAGTGAAAAGCCCACGCCTTGTTTTGAACTGAAATTGTTATTTGTTATAATAAACTTTTAAGATAATATGTAATGGGCCTTAAATTAAGATATTATATGGGCCTTTAATTTTATTGGGTTGAGAAGGTCAACGGGCATTAATGTACATCAACGATTTTGATCTATCGAAGAAAATGATCAACGGCTCAGATGTGAGGATAGTCCTTTCATGTTATTTTTTTCAATATGCTTTTATTATTAGTAAGGATAATAAGTTCAGTCCAAACCTTGCTTGACTTGGAAGCTGAATGAATTATATTGTATACACTGCACTTGCATTTGAAGTTGGTACCCCCCAGTTCCCTCCAAGGCTGTCTGCTAGTACTAATACATTCTGCCTTACATTAAAACATATAACTCATAAAACCAATGTCTTTTTTAATTTTTTGAATGATTATTAACTAATATCTCAAGGGATATAAATAAGAGAATGCTGCAATGCATGGTCGAACATTAAGGAGCCAGATCATTAAGCAGCCAGATGTCTCATACCAAGTAACTTCGTTTCACCATGGCTTTATTGTTTCAATTTCTAGTTGCTGGTAAACAGAACATACAAGCATGTTTAATTCCTGGAGTCTGCTTTTCGTGCTGTGAAATCCACCAGCAAAGTGTAGTAAGAAGAATTTTGCAAAAAGGGGAGTGAATTTAGAACCTTTATGCTAGAATTAAGAGTTTGAGAGAGATTGATTGGACTAATAAAGAAGAAACTATTTTGTCTCATTTTGCTAACCATAACAACTATAATGAAGATTAGAGATTCATCATATCCTTACTATATATAAAAGCATATTGGAAAAAATGACATGAAAAAACTATCTTTTCCAAATAAGAAACCTGAGCCGTTGATCATTTTCTTGGATAGATCAAAACCGTTGATGTACTTTAATGCCCGTTGACGTTCTCGGCCCATTAAAATTAAAGGCCCATATAAATTATCTTAATTTAAGATTTATTACATATTATCTTAAAAATTTATTATACGAAATAACAATTTGAGCCTAAAGGCATGGGCTTTTTACTAGTACGATGAAAATGTAAATAGTTATGAAAAAAATTTCACAATAGGCCCTATGATCTTATATAATTATATACATCGTTGCAAAAAAAAAAATAATAAATAAAATAAAATAAAATTATGGTATCCAACCCAAAATAAAAATAAAATAAATTGGCAGATTCAAGTTGACACAGCCATACATGTATGGAACTTTGATTCATCCTTGGTTCCAGCTGTGTATTTGGGTGGCAATAGAAGATCCATATTACCAAAATCACCCTCCCATTTTGGTGGATGTTCACACAACTGTGAATCCAGAACGGCATCGGGTAACGCATCTAATGTCTCCTCAAGGAAAGATTTCACGGTCTGTTAACAAGAAAATAACAGTTAATATGCAACCAAATCTTTGTTAGGAAATGGCCAGATTGCAACATCTTTTCCCCTAGATTTTATGCAACCTAATTCTAACAGCTGCTAAGGATTTTGCATCTGGGCAGCAAAAGTACTCATTTTCAGCCTTACTTTGTGTTGTGAATGTGTTACATCAATAAAACCTAGAAAAACTACTATTTTCTTACATCTCTTCTCCTCACTTTGTCCAAAAGAATACCAGGTAACTCTCTCTTATATCACATTTGTGTAACATGTCACACATATTTCTTTTTCTAATCTTCCATGGGTACACCATACAAGTGTTACAGAATATATAACAATTTATCCTAGTGATGATGCTATTATATTGAATTAAAGGAAAAGGAAACAGACATTTCTGTAATAGTGCAATTCTGTATCTGCATTTCTTTTATTACAGGATAACTACTTGATCGAATTCCAAGTGTTTTCCTTTTTTACCTCGCAATGGCGCAATGCTGTATCAGCCTTTCTTTTCCATAAGCCGTTTCCAGGTTCAGAATGAAACATATTCAGCAATGGCTGTACCAAAATCATGCATATTTGCATACATTAGGTTCAAATATAATTAGAGAGAGAGGAAGGTCCATTGACCATTGACATGACAGCTAGTAGCTGAATAACTACTTTAAGATGCAGACAAGAGAAGATTTTTGTATTTGGTATATTTTGTGCAATAACAAATATCGGTATGCAACTGACAAATGCTAATTCAAACCTTAACAAGCTGTCGGACACTTGGTTTGTTTGGTGCGTCCTTTCCCACCACTGAATCAGCATAAATCTGGTACTTCTCAAGGACCTAACAGAAAACTATTTCTCAGTTTTAGGAACAAAATGGATGCTTGTAACTTAAAAGTAATGTAACTGTCATAAGTCACCTGACGACGGGACAGAGGATCACTTGGCATGCCATAAACCGCACTATCAACATAACCTAGAATTGACCATGGGCTGCATTTAAGACAATTTAGTAGGTCTGCTGATATATGTTAACAGATGCCTATTTTATAGCAGAAAATAAAAGAAATAAAATAATATGGGCATACGTGTTATAAGCTGCACGACCGACCATCACACCATGTGCTCCTTGACTCATAGCCACATTGACCTACTTGGAACAACATAACATTATCCTAACAATATTTAATGCATATGTCCTATAATCCTATTTGAATAAAGAAGGAATTCACTTACTTGGTCAATGCAATTTAACCCACCATTTAAGGTAAATTGTACTTCTGGAAAGTCTCGCAATAAACCAAAGTAGTATTCATATCTGTTACAGTTAAAACAATTAGGATATCAGCAGATTTTCAAGTTCCTATTAACAGGTGTTGTATAGTCAGTCATTCAACATTTCAACAGCTAATTGGCCAAAACTAAAAATGAATAAAATAAGAAAGATATATACAATATAAGAAAAACATGTACTTCAGAGGTGGAATCCGGCGATTGTCAGCAGGGCTAATGCCATTAAGCAATGCCTTCCTTGCATGTAAAATGAAATGTCTAGTTGGCGACTTTGAAACAACTGTATCTACAAACTTACCTGCAGTAGATGAGAAGCCAAATTAAACTGCAGGTAAATTTACATTGTATGTATCACAAGTTTAAACAAGAGATGGGATCGTGTGCATAGGTTACAGCCAAATTTTACTGCAATACACAATAACTCATTTATATACAACCAGGACTCTAAACTAGTATATGGAACAACACATTAATGAAGGCGAATTAGGTATGTAAGCATTGTCAATTTATATAATTGTTGAAATTCTTGTGAGTTGCTAACTTAAAGTTAGAAAGAGAAGAAGTTTAACCAACTTGTTTGATTACTGTGAAAAGTGTTAGAGACAAGCTAGCGACCATCTGTTTGACATCATAGTTTGATACGACCTGAATGCAACTGATATTGAAAGCATGAGATTTTGTATTACCATTTGCAGGTATGGTCAATTATAAGTGCAGTGTGCAATATAACTTCAACACGATCACATTACGGTTTACCCGTTAATTAAGACTACAATAACTATTGTCAAAGAAAAAACATATATCAAGCCTTACAGAGTTCTTCATATGAGTCATGGTCATCAACTCCAATCCTGCATTTGACACTAATTGGGACTGAACAGTTGGCTGCAATTGCTGACATGGCATCTCCTACAAACTTCATCAAAATTATGTAATTTTTATATTTACACAAAACAATACATACTCAGATGATAAAAGTATAGGAGCCTATAAATCATTTATTGCCAAACAATGCCAGCAAAAGAAATCAGTATTATTTGAAACAGTCTGATACTGCCCCAGTCATCTACCATGTCATTATAGCTTGGTACCAGTACATAACAGCGGAAGCATCTATTCATGAAAAATAGAACAACAAACCTCCGGATCCAACATTAAACGGGCGCCAAAGCAACCATGGCCAGCAACTTTTCCACTTGGGCATCCACAACTATTGCAATTTCAAAAGATAAATATAACTAATGAAAGCAAATAAATACAAATAGAATAAAAAATAATATATAGGATAAAGTGCTAAACCGAAAAGATGGACATACTTTAAGTTGATTTCATCATAGGAATAAGCACTTGCCAACTCAGTTGCCTTAGAAAGGTTGTCTATGTTACTCCCACCTATTTGTAGAACTATCGGATGTTGTTCTGCTGGAAATGCTAAAAACCTATCCTGAACAAAAACAAAAGGAAAAATATAGAAAATCGTTCTGACAAACATTTGAATGTTATAATTGTTCCTATACATAAGAAAAATGAACCTTTACATAGAGAAAATGATTCTTTGATTCATACATAATCTGACTAAAATAATATTAGC
Organism: Cyperus esculentus; assembly: GCA_030179965.1. Lineage (NCBI taxonomy): Eukaryota > Viridiplantae > Streptophyta > Magnoliopsida > Poales > Cyperaceae > Cyperus > Cyperus esculentus. Next base: position 655,642 of record JASGLE010000025.1, on the reverse strand, counting down.
CATCAATAATTTGACTAAGTAATTGGTCAAGAACCATGACGGTGGTAAAATGTGTCATAGTTAATGAATTGTCAGTAAAGAACCAAATCAATAATAAAACAAGATATTACTTACCAAGTTATCCTTCTGATGAACAATAGTTTCAGCAACCACCATTTCCGTATAAAGCCAGGCATGCTTCGAGATGATCCGTGCGAGGGTTCTGAAATGATTGTCCGTCCATTCCATCATCGGCGCCACACTATCAGTCACAGAAACAGTTGTCACATCAGTTCAAACAACATTCAGTACTGATCAATTAATTAATTAAAGACAAATTGTAATCTAAACTAATAATAATAGAGTTCACCAGAAAGAAATTGTAGAAGATTCCGAAGTGCTAACAGCAGAATAAGTTCTTTAGCAGAAAAATTTCATGGATGCCCAAACTATTGATCTTATCTCTACCACTGCCTAAACAGTCATTTTACCAATACCCAAACTTAAGGGCGTGAATCCAACTTACGCCTTGTAACCTCTTCCTACACTGCCTAACCAGCCAAGTTACACGGGCAATGGACAGAGGTGGACAAGTTGATATATGAGTCTAAAAGGCGTAAGTTCAACTTGCGCCCTTTGATTTAGGCATCTGTGAAATTAATTTAACTACTTAGGCAGGGGTGCAGTTAAGATAAAAAAAGTTTGGGCATGCATGAAATTTTTCCTTCCTTAGCTCTAACAGTTGGAAGTATCCAAATTAACATTTCTGCAATCATGACAACATGACATTGAGAAGTAAAAGTTGTACCTGAACCAAGGGGGGAGATAGGCTTGTTTGCCATGGTTGGAAGAGGATTTACAATTACAGCTCCGGGTCTGGAACTTTCTAGTAGCATTAACAAAGAGGGCTCTGTCTCTGTAGAATCTACCGAATCCGTAGAAATGAGATGGGATTGTAGCGGTGTACAATCCTCGGAGAGCAGACTTCATCTCATCGCAGTCTATTGTTTCTCAGCTCTCGGTCATGGCGAGAGAGAACAGTGAACCACATACTTGCATGAAGGATGAGATTGGGCCGGGTGGGTTTTGTTTCGAGAAAGCATCCGCAAACAAACCCAGTTGGGCTAATATGGGCCGGCCCGTATTGAGGAATGAAGCGGCCCGACCGGATTGTTGTTTATTTGAATTTAGAAAGCTGCTGATTTCGGACGATATGAATTTCATTTCGCGGGTTCACCTCTGTTCTATAGTTAGAGGCTTAAGAGGAGATTTTTCTTTGCAAACATTGGTATGAAGATTTTTCGTATTACTTTGGGAAAATTCAATGTATGTATAATTTCTTAGACAATTTTAAGATTTGACTACATTATTAAGTAAGAAATTTTTTTATTATATAATGATGAAATTGTAACGATTATATCCTTATCCTTGCTCCTTATAAAAGGAGTTTGGAGTTTTTAGACAGAATGGCTATATGTCCAGATTAATTTTATGCCTTTGGATCTAACTCATTTCTCTGGCCAAAGCCGTTAATTATCATCTTCTGAAGTTTCAATCTTTTCAAAGGCGCAAGCTGGCCCAGCTTCGAAATATGCGCTCTCTCAACACGGAGAGCGTTGCCCTTAAGATGATTTAGAATACATCTAACGGTTTATATTTATCAATTTATGTATAAACAATAATGTGATCACCAAGAACACCAACTTTTGTGATTATTAAATCCGTCCTCTTATTAAATTATTATATTTCATATTAACGAGCTGCTGCAATGTGCGGGCACGCTACTAGTTTTACATAAATAAATCATTCACAAGCATCAGGACGCGATAATCCCCCCTATTTATTTTTAAGTTCTCATGCTTATCCGAAATGCTCTCTAGTTAATTACATGTTAATCCATTTCACGTTTCCATTTACATATTAATTCTCTGAAATATTAAAATTATAACCTTAATAAGATCTGGTAGCTAGAAACGAATCCCAAAAGCGTAAAAATTTCATAAACTTGGGGATTAGGACAACACAACCTGTAACAGAGTTACCAACAAAGGAAAATGCAACATAGAACTTAATTCAGATTCGATTTATCCTAGATCCAAGATGAATTGGTTGCTTGCAAAACACTTTTTAGAGAGAAGCTTTTTTTGTGCGAGGATCAATGGATTTGATTACAAATTGACTGGCATCCCAATCGCAAATCCCGTGTGAATTTAATGCTGTAACCCCAATCCCCCATGCTTCAACTCAATCCCAAAGGTTTATCTATGAGATTGTAAATTTAAACAGGATTAAAGAAGTTTCAGAATTTCAAGGATTCTCAGTGGAGAGTAGAGGAGTATCATAACATGTAGACAATTGCTGCCTTACTGGTTCATGATATATATATAGAGTGATGACTAGTACGTTTCGGCCTCATATATTCTAAACCGTGGTTCGAATGACCAATTCAAGTTACTCACCGTAATTTTAATAATAAAACCTAGTTGCATACCAAATTTTTTTATTTTTAGAGTTTTCTAACTATTTTTTTGGATTTTTTGAAAAACAAACCATTTTATATACAAATTTTTTTGAAGCTGAAGCACACTAGCCACTGCGCTATACAAAGTGCAATAACCTCACTTTATCCTTACTCCTAATAAAAGGAGATTGGATTTTTTGACATGAAAGTTCTATTTCCCCAAGGAATAAATCTCAGCCATTGATTAAATTGATCACCACTAGTAACGTACTTTAATGTCTTAACCCATTAAAACTTAAGGCACATATAAATTTTCTCAATTTAAGACCCAGTACATATATATATTCTTAATTTAAAGCCTATTACATATTATCTTAAAAATTTATTAAAAGAAATAACAATTTCAAGCGAAAGCTAGTATATATATAATGTAGTAATGCATTGTAGATGATGCATATGCAAATGTACAAGTGTCCAATATATAGCTCCTTGTCATGAACATGCCACACTATGATTATTGCATGTTGGCCACAGGGACTCGCATTGCTTCCAAAGGCGTCAACTTTCCTACCAAAGTACCGAGGCAGGATTTCTTCTGCACAAGATTTTAGATGGCTTATATCTGGTGTCCTGATTATTACTGTTCACGTATCCACACCTTTACAAAATTTGAGTTAAATATTATATAATTTGATATAAGAATTATAAATTTTGTGTAAGTGTAAACATATGGATCAAGGTAGTCAGAGGCGAAAAGCGCAACTAAGGCGCAAAGCGCAAAAAAAGCGCGTGCCTGAGTAATATAAGGCGCACAATATTGACTTGTTTATTTAGAAATAAATAAATAACCTATAATGATAAAATGTATAATATAAGCACTTGGTTCATGATAAATCCTTTAATTTAAAATATATAATTATTTAGAATTCAAAATACTTCAATACTATGCTTGATTTTGTAAAAAAAAAAAAAATGTAAGATATAGTATTAGTAGTCTATATTTTTTAGTTACTTGTGTTCGTCAGATATGTAGAATTAACAAGGTTCAACAAAAAAAATAAATAAATAGTTTCATATATAATCATTGTAATTATGTTGAGAAAAAATTGCTTCCTATTAAAGAGAAATATTGTTCCTACACCAGCTCTTCATATTTCTCATATCTATCTTTTATTTTTGTTTTATTATAAATTTGCTAAAAAATCACTTGTACAGATAAACAAAGCAAAATATTTTGATGACTAGAAGGTTCCAAATCTATTTCAAATTTATTACCATGATTAAATAACAATTATCTACAACTATATTTCTAAATCGCGCGCCTTAGTGCGCTTCGTCGCCTTAGCGCCTCTCACAAAAGCGCGCGCTTTTTTACGCTTCTTGAACTGCGCCCGCCTCACGACCAGAAAAGGCGAGAAATGATTTGGCGCTGCGCTTTTGCGCTTAAGCGAGCGCTTTTTGCGCCTCTGACTGCACTGATATGGATAGTTAAAATGAGGACCCATAGGAAATTCCATTTTAAATCTGATGTAGCAGCCATCGAAATTTAAACATTTTCAGTGTCAAAATTCAATGTGATATAGGAATATGCTTAAAATAAAAAATATCAGTAATGTTTGGACTTGGAAGTGAAATATATATTAATCCTTCCATTTGGCGAGCGTAGTAAGTTAAAGCGGAGTAAAATGTTAAATCACCTTAAATCAGTGGTGTTTGGTAAGAGTGAAGTAAATAGATGAAGTAAAGTTGATGTAATGTGTAAAAGTTGTGAAATATAAAATGTTGGTGATTTAGTTTACTACACCAATAGAGGTGCGTTAACTTACTACACTTTAAATCACTTCCGTTTGGTGACTTAAAGCACCTTAAATCAATTTTACTACGTTGCCAAACGGGAGTATAGACGTATCTCGTCACTTACTCACTTTGCCCGTTGTCAAAGTATTAGTATTTAGTCCTAGATAAATCAAATCAGATGTTTAAATTTCTTATTAACATCTTCAAGAACCAGCCTTTGGTCTAGTGGCTAAGGGCAATGCTTTCCGTGTGGGAGGTCGCGGGTTCGAAACCCAAATGAGGGATCTTTTATAGACATTTAAATTTGAGTGGCTTGACCCTCATCTTTTATCTCAAAAAAATTTCTTATTAGCATTTTCAGAGAGTACCAACTTTATTTTCTATCGTTGTTCGTGTATAATAAATTAATTTCATTTTAGAAATATAAAGAAAAAGCAATGCCTCACAACGTACTAGAACAATTTAAAAAATCCACATTAGCTATATAAACCTCTCTTGAAAAACTCACACAAACAATTGCAAGTTGTATATCAAAATGAATTCCTCATCTTTCCCAATTAATCTCTCAGGTGACAGACTCCCAAAACAGATCACAATTCATAACAAAACAACCCCTGTAAACTACCTATATATAGCACTGGTAATCTTCACTCACACTTCATCAACACTCTTTCACTATTTGTTACTTTTGAATTTGAATTTATATAAATCCTGGTTTATAACTTATAAGGATAATTAGGATGTTGTTGCTTAGGTCTCTTGTGCTCGCTCTTTCGGTCGTCTTGATCTCTGCTAGGGGACTGCCTCATCCTCCACCAGGCGCCCGTCTGAAATTCACCGTCGGTGTTCAAGGGATGGTCTATTGCCAAACTTGCAAGCTTCCAGGGTACGACCCGAGACTTAACGTGTCGCCTGTTCCAGGTATTGTTGCAAATTCTTATTTTGGTTTCTTTTTTCGTAACTATAATTCAAAGAGTACGAGATGATCGGCTTCCGAGCAATTGAAAGTAAAATGTAGCATAAAATAAATATGTCATGTAGGAGCTACTGTCGTCCTGAGGTGCCGTACAAACAGCACGAACGTTGTCTCCGTGCCAGTCCAAACCGACAAAGGTGGTTACTTCCTGTTACAAACATCGGAGCTGACCACTTTCACTAGCCGGAGCTGCCGTGTGTATGTGCCTAAGTCGCCACTGCGAAGATGTAACGTGCCAGTATACCCAGGTTACAGGGGATCCAATGTGCTCAAGTTTGAGAAGGCAATCACACACAACAATGGAATCGAATACATGTATTCGAGCGGAGTTTTCGTTTTCAAACCGAAGAAGGGTGTCAGGTGTCCATAAAGCCGCCTTCTGGAATTTGAACTAGTTTCGCGCTCGCAAGGAATAAAGACTGTTGTTGTTTCGGTTCACCTTAATTTCCAAGCTCAGTTTTAGTATCTTCATAATGTTAGACTTTTCTCGAAAATTTGGTGTTGGAAGATCTTTGTGTTTTAGTTGTTTGGTTGTGATCAGTTGCAGATTATATTAACAACATTTTGTTTTATCTAATTATGAGTGTTATTTGAGGTAAATTCATGTTTAAATATTAATTAGTAGCTTAGAAATTATGTGCATATTTTCAGTAATTTAATTGGTTTAATATAATAAATTTAACTTAGTACTTACTAATGAACAAAATCTCGACCTCATAGTTACGCGAATCATCCGCATTTCACCTAATTCATACTGCCTCTTAAGCGAATACTCTATCGATCACTGGTACGTATACGTACCTGCGCACAGTTCCAGTTTTCGGTTGAAACTGGCTCACATTACAAATCTGTGTCCATGAGGTGTTCCAGTATGTGCTTTACTCCACAAATTTGCTCGATAAAACTACCAATTTTAAGATTTATATCGCCTACGATCTGAATGCGAATGGAGAAGAACCTGATCCGACTAATTGTACCTTGCAATTCAAATGCATCGAGCCAAGGATCAGTTTGATTTGGTTACAGCAGGCATTTCAGACCGTAGACGATTTCTGTAACAATTCGGCTAAGTACTGAATATGAATGAAATAGGCAAATATTCAGGCAGTGTATTCCAAATGAGCATGTCCATCTTGTGTACAATTTTTGTCAGATTCTTTAAGAACAAACTTTGATTATAATTTGCACAGGAGATAAAACACTTCTTGTTCAAACTTTGTGAATTCTACCTACTTATCTGGCAAAAGAGGCGATTTACAATTTGACATACTAAAAAAAGACTCATCAAAAAGTTGAATCAGGTTCTTTTTAGGTTCTCAAAAAGAATAATGGATGATACCCAAATTTATTTTAGGCCTGTTGAGTGCTTGAAAAGTATTATGATATGAAACTTTGAAACACAACTCGGCCCACTTAGTCACAATTAGGCCTACAACTCATGCCTCTCTAACTTTACCTTTCAAAAATAGTGTGCCCAATTGTGAATCAACAAATTATCTGGGCCTATATGTTAAGCAACTGCTGTCTGTAATACCTAGCGTCCATAGAATACCTGTCCATAGCGTACATAGGTTACAAAATCAAATCTATTTGTTACAAAATCAGATGTACTTAATTGTTACATGTTTCAAATGGTAGCACAAAGCAATTAATTCAGAGAATTTCAATTTAGAAAGATACTCAAATTTCACGTTGAAAGAATTTTCTTGGCTGGTGAATCAATCATATCATGATAACCAAAATTCATAATTCAGTTGACACCATAAAGCAAAAAAAAGATCACTCAAAATGAAAAGGAAACGAATTTTTTGTTTTTTTTTTTTTCATATATCTCCTGGCATCATCATACAACCTTCACAGCCGTACAATGAAGATCGAACGTAAGCATCGACGCGATCTGCTTCCTAGGCAGCTGCCTTTCAGGCAACACTACTATCACCGGTGCTGCAGCCTGGACGACGATGCACGGTGTGGCTGTGATCCGCTCCGGCGTGCTGAGCCACTTCGACTGCATGTACTTGTGCTTCCGCCACGGGCCCATGTGCATGTTGTTGTCCCTCATGCACCTCTTCGCCGCACCGCACATCGTACGAACTATGTTCCTCAGTCTCTCTGATTTTCCTACGAATAGTTCCGGCAAGTTGTCAACTAGAGCTTTGTACTGCTGGCTAGGTCTAGCCATCTCAAACTCGCCTCGCAAGTTCAGCTCTATAATGACCCGAATCGGGTTCCTCTTGCCGGATCTCGAGTCGACTACTACATCCACATAACTGTGCTCTCCTGTAACAAGATTTGCAGTGTCGACATTAGTTAATGCCAGAGAAAATAAAGGATGAGAGATATTTCAGATCATAAAAAAAAAGCAGGATAAAGTATAAAAATTCAAATGATGTTAACTCGTATTTTAAAGTCATATATATACATAAATATTTTTAATTATTTAGAAAAAAAATATTAATTACCGGAAGGGATGTCGAGCGACCGGCTCCATTTGGATCTGCAGAGCGCGCTGTTATACCCTTTCCTCTTCAGATGCTCAGCCACATAACTCAACAGGCATTTCCGGCAGAGCTCGGAGACCCTGCCTGAACAGGAACATGTCGAGCCCTCCGCTCGCATTCTTCGCAGCGCTTCTTCGGTGTCGGCTCTAATCTTCTTCTCGGTTGAACTGCCTCTAGCCAGTGCTTCCTGTCCAAATAAATATATTGATTAGCTAGAGTTCTGTATTGTTCTAACTTCTAATCATTGTTGGCTTTACAGTACATTGCTTTGTAGGGTTGTTAATTATTTAATTAACACTAATCATTCATTCATGGGTTTATTTGAAAAATCCGCTGTCAGTAATGCAATTACTAATGCTATAAATTACCATACTATTTTTTATGGAAGGGCTTCAAAAAATGTGCAAAAGAAAAAAAAAAAAAAAAAAAACTTTGCTCATCCAAGCATTTTTTTCACTTTTATACCCTATGGAGCATAAATAAATTCCATATGAAAAAAAAAAAAACAAGAACATCAATTGTCCACTATTTTTTCTTCTTTATCCTTTTAAGAAATCTCTAAAGAAATTGTTGTAACAAAAACAGGCAAAATCAAGAGGAAAACCAATATTTATTCAATAAAGAACACAAATTTGAAACCAAAAACAAAAAAGAACTAAAATTCTCAAAGCATTGTGCAAAGATATGAACATCCTTAGTTGAATTTTAGATGATCAAATTGAGAATTTTCTAAACTTGAAACTTACTTGGAGATCATTACGTTGCGACGTCCAGAACGTCTCATCTTCCGCCGGATCCTCGATCGAACCCTGATCATTCTCCTCGTGATCGCTCTCAGCTCCCTCTTTCCTGCCCTTTCGCTCCGCCTCCATCTCCTCGAAGAACTCCATGACCATGTCCGACAAGCTGGCCTTCCTGGTCATGCCAAGCCGCTCGCCGTCCGCCTGATGCACTGCATCCCTCACCATCTTAACTTGCTCGATTCGAACTAAGCTCGATATATCGATCGATCGAGTTGAATTGGTATAAGAGTTGATGGTGAATGGATTGGGGAAGAAAGGAAGAGAGAATGGTGGGTTATATATGGAGAGTATGATGTGGAATGTTGATGAATGCTGATGGGGCCAGCTGGAAGATGGAAACCGGATTAGGTGCATAATTGTTGATTGTTAGTCTCGGTTTTCTGCAATTCTGCTGTTGCTGCAATTCTCCTATTTTAGTTGATAACAAAACTAGTACTGGTCAACTGTTGATTTTGGTTAACGTAAAAAAAACAGAAAGAAAAAAAGAGGTATATCTACTTTTTTGCTATTTGTGTTAATATTTTATGCAGAATCACCAAATTAACAGACTATATATTTTGGAATGGTCATATAAAATAAATAATATTTGTTTGTTTGTAAATAATTTACGCAAGTCCAAGCATTTCAAAGAAAAAAAAAATATATTGTTTATAATTGTTGTTGCTCCAATGTCCATAGGCAGCTTTAAGAATCATTTGCTATTTTCAATTGAAATATACATAATGACAACTTTATTTTTTGTAAAATTTCAAAAGATAATTGTCCGCATTAATTTTTCCGTAACTAACGAGACATCTGAAGAATAATAATCGCTTAGAAAATTATGAGTCCATCTGTTTCTTTTTTGTTTACTAAAACCAAACACTACAGTCTACAGGTCTACAGCAAAGTAGCAGTTGTCGGTCAGAGTAGTCAAGACTACGGAATGAAGGGAAGGATTGCAGAGGAAATGGATATGTAGAGCGAGTCGGAAGGCGTGGACCCGGTAGCAGTATTAATTATTCGAACGGATATAGATAAGATAGATGACAGAGATATGTAATGTAACATGTAACATAAGTAACAGTACCGTGGCAGCCGATCGAGGGTGGTTACTTGTTATTGCTAGTGGTTAATCTTAATTAGTCAAAAGTCAAAACAGCCAGACAGACAAACTTGTTGCAGTGTATAGTGAATGAAACAGCTCGGATCGGATGGACGTCCGCTGGGGCGCGAATTTTTTTTTTTTTTGTCTGTGCCTAAAATAAAAAGAAATCTTAAGGATATGCTTGCTTTAATACAAATTATAGGACTATGCCTACTTTTCAAACGCCGGCGATCAAGCGGTCACATTATACGCCGGCGTTCAGAGATTGATGTAATCCCGGACTTGGTAATTTTTTATGAAAATCATGTTTCGAACGCCGGAGTTCAAACTCTGGAGTTTACACATGTATTTCGAACTCTGGAGTTTGTACGTGTATTTCGAACTCCGGAGTTCGAACCAGAGTTCGAACTCTGGCGTTCGAAGCATGATTTTCGCAAAAAATTTCCAAGTCCGGGATTATATTAATCTTTGAACCCTGACGTTTTCGGTGACTTTTCGAACTCCGGTGTTTGAAAAGTAGGTATAATCCTGTAATTTGTATTGAAGCAGGCATATCTTTAAGATTTCTTTTTATTTCAAGCATAGACAAAAAAAAAATTTCTGGGGCGCTGGGGGCGCGTCAATCCGTCTGACTTGGTTGTTTGGGCTCGCTCAATAATTGAAGCGGTGTGGGTCAGGTAGCCACATCGTGATCCATTCATGATCTGATGATCAGTTGATGTGTGTCTGTTCTAGCGATTCTATCCACTTCCCTCGGTCCGTCCCTTCCGTGGTTTCGGGGCCCCGTTTCCGTTTCATTTGATGTGCGCACAGCAGAAATCAGAATACTCTCTCTCTCACGGATCCTTCCAATCCAATAGTCCCGTTTCCTTCGTTTCGATCTGCATCAGCGGTGAGCCGGTGACTGCGCAGGTTTATGCAGTGCAGTGAAGTCTTATTTAACCTTCGACTTTGGCAATGGAATATATGTTGGTAGCTTCTATCAACTTTTCGGAAAAAAAAAAGACTTTGGCAATGGAATATATCTCGGCTGGAGTTCCGGGGGAACATGTTACTTGCTTACATTGGTTTAAAATTTTATTTTAAAAATAAATTCTAAAATAGTTCAAAATGAGAATTTTCTATAGATATATTTTTGCTTATTAAATATTAATATAAGAGGTCTCTTAATATAATTAATAGTGTTTTAAATTTCAAATCATTTTAATTTGATAGTCCATCAAACAAATCAATTTAATTGTGACCGTTGTAAATTGTATAATTTTGATTTTCATTGATACTATCAAACAATGTTTAAGTTCTATGAAATTTATAATACTATGCATATATTTATAGCTCAAAAATATAATTGTAATATTGTTTCTATAGGTTAATTCTTTTTTTTTTAGGTTGCATCATGGCGTACGTGTTAGCCGAATGTTGCTTCCTAGCGGATGCATTGCAAATTTACAATGTGCGTATTTCTTTTTTAAATCAAATTGTTGACGCAAACAATTGAAAAAAAAAAAAAAATTCTCGTCGTTCTTTATCCACTCGAGAAGGCTTTGTTCGTTGGAGTCCCACGTGGTAGTTGTCGTTTGTTGATGTGATGAGGAAGATTCCGGAACTTAAAAAAAGAAGGAAGAAATTAAATAACAGGGAAGATGTTGCAGATATATATTTATTCACATCTTTAACAGTTTAACTGGTGCCACAATTTATGCATCGATGTGCTCGGCTACTGATGATCAGTATATACTGATCTAACCACATACGAGGGTAAGAATAAGGATTTGGTGATATGGATATGGATAGGGGTGCATAACGTTCAAAACGTAACAGAATTGAGTTATTTCTCGTTAGTTGTTTCGTTTCATTTAGGACGAAACGAGACGAAACGAAAGAACGAAAATAATCGTTTAATGGTACTTCCTCCGTCCACAATTAGATGAATTTATACCATTTGTTTGAATTCACTTTCTTCCTAAATTTATATATATATATATATATATATATATATATATATATATATATATATATATATATATATATATTACGAAATTCCCAAAATGCTCCTCGTCTCCTTCCAAGAATGTTCACTTTTCTACTAATTGAGGGCATAAAAGTAATTTCACTCTTCCACTATTTTCTTTGACTTTTGCTACAAATTCATTCTTTTGTGGACAGAGGAAGTAGTATTTTTCTGTAAAAATAGAAAACGAAATGGAAAAATTGTTTCGTTAACCGTTTCATTTCGTTTAATGAAACAAAAAACCGTTTCATTTTCGTTTCATTTGAGATGAAACGGAACGAAATAACGGAAAGCGGTCTTCCATTTACACCCCTAGATATGGATATACCGAGAATTGTCCTGAAATGACAGGAAACCAAACATGAATAAAAAATAAACAAATATATACATTCTCAATTATTCCTCGTGTGATCATCTAAGAAGCAATCTTATACATCTTTAATAATGTCTTTTGTTAATCAAATTATTGAAGGAATTGGCACCGCTCTTGAAGTGACCTACATTTTTTAAGAAAAAAAAAATAGCGTGATATACAAAAAAAAAAAAATCATAATCGGAGAGTTATTTTTTTATATAGAAATGAGTGTCAAGCTACTTAAATTTATTTTTTATAAAATATGCTACATGTGTTTCGAGCATGCGACATTCATACAGAAAAAAACATTGTCTTAATTTTTTCCACTAGATCATCAAGGATTTATTCTCATAATTTAAGAGTCCTTAATGATGGTCCCCCATCGTCCGTTTCGTATTAAATTTGAGCATTACTCCTATTTTAAATGCTCACGAGTTATTTGAAATTTGAAACATTCTTTTTTTTTTTTTTTTTTTGCAGGTGAATTATATACGTGAGTAATCAAATTTAAAATCATCACTCTTACTATTTATTATATTTTGCTGACAGTGAAGGAGCTAAAATATCCAAACAATAGCTACAACTACTATTCTCAATCATACTCTCAGCTGAGATCCAAAATGGATCTCAGACCCTGAGATCCTATTTTAGATGGCTGAGATTATTTCAAAAATCTTCCCCAAAAACCATATCTGTCGGATCGCGATTGCGGGTCCTCTAACGGGAATGTTCCCTAGATTAAATTAGTCATTAGCTTCGGAAAATAATTATGTCTCTGTTATGAAATATAATTATAGACTTTTTACCTTCTCCACTCCCTCCACTTTCTCATACATTAATCTCCACCTTCTTATGTATTAATTTCATTGTTGATTGTATGACTTTTCATTTACATTCTCAAGCCTATAAATAGAGGTTTTGTAACTTGTTGTATGACATTCTCTCACATGGAGATAATAAGAAATAAGATTTTGTCTCTCCCATATCATTGTTTTATCTTTATTTTATAACACGTTATCAGCACGAGTTTGCTTTAGTCGAGTTGAGACGAGGTCGTAATTTTTCAATTGAAGTAAGAGTTTGTTCTAATCAAATTGCGACGGAATTATCTATAGTAGAAGCATAATCATGTTGCACTCAAATTGCAAGAAGAAGGTATTATTTGGATTACTTTTTGCTAATATTTATTTCTTGGATGATTTTTTTTTAATTATATTTTCATTCCCTGAAGAGAATGGCTTATTTGTTTATTAATTTTTATTAATATTACTATTTGTAGATATTTCTATTGCTTTGATTTATTTTGCTTTATATTGAATGAGTGTAATATTTTCATTCCCTGAAGAGAGTGAAGAAGTACAAGATAATGGCCAGAAGCTTTTGTATATACTATCGCTAAATTTTTTTTAAGAACCCGAAGTTCATAATATACAAGAACCAGAAGTTCTACTAAATTATAAGTATCACATAAAAGAACCTGAAGTTCTTTATCAAAAGTTCTCATGTTACTAAAATAGCCAGAAGTTAGTAGTGTTTTTGATAACCGGAAGTTATCACATAATTTAATAAAATGTCTCTGATATTTAATAATCTCAAGTTATTAAAAATATTTTTCATTAGCTATTTTTTTATTATATATTTCGTAACATACAAGAACCTGAAGTTCATAACATACAAGAACCTAAAGTTCTTATATGAAATAAAATGTTCCAAGTTCATAACATACAAGAACCTGAAGTTCTTCTATGAAATAAAATGTTCCCACATACAAAGAACCTGAAGTTCTTAATCAAAATCTTTATTATCATAAAGCATAATAACCAGAAGTTATTATATATATGCAAATAGATATTTGTATAATATTTGATACCCGAAGTTATCATATAAATAAATAAAGCACCTCTAATACTTGATCATAAAATATAATAACCAGAAGTTATTATGTGCAAATAGATAATACAATATTTGATAACCCGAAGTTATTAAATAAATAAATAAAGTGTTTTTAATACTTAATTTGCTTAATAACTTGAAGTTATTAAGATTGTTTAGATTTATTTTTGAAAGCTTTTATTTATTTATTTTATTGAAAAAAAAAACGCATACTTAATTGTATTAGCATTTTTTTTGTAGTTGTTATGGCAAAATTTACTAAACTTGAGTTCAATGCTCTTGATATATTGGACAAGTATTATCTCCCATTTCATGCCTTGAATTTGCTCCTGAAGTAGCAATATCGAGAGCGTTATTTTTAAATGCATTTAGAATTATCATCATGTCTTCTTGTTGTGGAACAAAATAATGGCCTTATGATAAGAAATCATCAATCATGATCTAATAATCTCAATATATTCCCTAAAGCGAATATGACATTACGTAAAGAAGAACATGGACGAAGACATAGTCACGACCCCAGAAGAGGTCGCGGACATCATCGCAATAATAATATTGGGAGATATAAAGAAAAAAAGAAAAGAACTTGTCTTTTAAGAAATATGATAATATTTGCTATAGATGTGGCATTAAGCATCCATCAAGAAAAAGTATAAAAAAGTTGAAACAAATTTCGTTGAAAAATATCCAAATGATTTGATTTTAGACACACACTTGGATGCTTCTGATTTACTTGAAAATGTTAATGAAGAAATAAATAAGATTAAGGAGTAAAATTTTTTTTTTCTTCTCTTTTATGTTTTGTAATAAATTTATTTATTTATTTATTTTTGTTAATTAATTATGTGAGTTAATATTTATGATGAAATCAAATTGGTCTTTAATAGTGTTTCTTATACATTTTTTTTTGTGTGTCAAAGAATAAAAAATATTAGAGATGAATGTCTTGTAGACAGCGGAATTAAAAAATAAGAAATATTTTTCTTCGCTTGTCTCTAGTAGAGACACGTGCTAATAAAATTTCTGGTATTAGAAATTTAATTGAGGGCTCCGGACGAGCTTGTATTTTGTTACCTGAAGGAACAAAATTACTTATAAATGATGCATTATTCTAGTAAATCCGAAAGTAATTTTACTGAGTTTTAAAGATATTCGACTTAATGCTTATTATCTTGAAACCATGATTGAAAATAATAAAGAGTATCTTCAAATTGCATTCAATAAATATGGCCGGAAGATCATATTGGAAAAGCTTGAAGCTTTATTGTCTGGATTATATTACACTTATATAAACCCGATAGAGTCAAATATGGTCAGTAACCAGAAGTTACCTGACACATAGATGTTCACTACGTGGCATGATAGAATGGGTAATCCAAATAGAACTATATTGAGGAGAATAATTGAAAGTGCAAATGAGCATCCCCTAAAGGACCTGAAGATCCTATTTACAAAAGATTTATCATGTGCAACATGCTCTCTTGGAGAATTGATAATTATTTAATGATTATTCCATGTCAATAGGGATTGAGATAGACCATTCGGTAGCTATGTCCATACCCAAAATAGTTTAGTTGAATTATTAATTAAAAGATTGCAAATGATTACTAAACTATTACTTACGAAATGTAACCTACAATCTTTTGCATGGGGACATGCCATTTTACATGTTGCTGCACTTTAAGATTAAAACCAACTGCATATCATAAATCTTCTCTATTACAATTGGTCTCCGGAAGAGAACCAAACTTGTCCCATCTTAAATTTTTGATTGTGCTGTGTATGTTCCAATTTCTTCTCCACAATGCACAAAAATGGGGCCACAAAGAAGATTGAGAATTTAAATTGATTTCAACTCTCCATCAATTATTAAGTATTTAGAACCATTAATTGGAGATGTTTTTACAGCACGTTTTGCTGACTGTCAGTTCGATGAATCAATATTCTCAATCTTAGGGGGAGAAAAGAAAATGCTGGAAAAATAAGAAGTAACATAGAATGCATTACTAATATCTTATCTCGATCCCCGAAGTGGTCAATGTAAACTGGAAGTTCAAAAGATTATACATTTACAAAGAATAGCAAATGAATTGCTAGATGCATTTACAAATACAAAATGAGTTACTTAAACCTATGTGTTAGCTTTAAATGTACCTGCTCGAATTGATGTAATCCCGACAGAGGTTACTGTACAATGAAAATGTGGAGGACAAATCGGTTCCAAAGACATTACTCTACTGAAAAATGAGGAGCAGAAGAAAGCAGTTGGTGTAGCCCAAAAGAGGTTACTGATAAAACCCCTGAAGAAGTTAATAAAATCCCAGAAGAGATTGGTAAAACCCCTGAAGAGGTTAATAAATCCCAGAAGAGATTAGTAGAACCCCAGAAGAGGTAAATAAAACCCCAGAAGAGGTTGATGAAGTTCCAGAAGAAACTCAGGTACCTAATGATTATGAGATCTCAATGAATTATGTACATAATAATACAGTTTGGAACCGAAATGAAAAACGTGTTAATGAAATTTTTGCATATGCTATAGCAGTTGATTTCCTAAATGAGGAAAATTATGTGCCTAAATCTCCTGAAGAGTGTATGCACATAAATGATTGGCCAAAATGGAAATATGCCTTGAAGGCTGAATTAGACTCTCACTTGACAAGCGCAATGTTTTTGGACCTGTAGTCCGAATTCCCAAAGATGTTAACTCTATAAGTTACAAATGAGTATTTGCAATAAAAAGAAATGAGAAAAATGAGATTGTGAGATATAAAGCAAGGCTTGTTTCACGCGAATACCGGGAGTTGATTATGAAGAAACGTATTCACCTGTAGTGGATGCAATAAATCTTAGATTTTTAATTAGTCTCACAATTACTGAAAATCTTCGCATGCATCTCATGGATGTAGTTACATCCTATACGTATGGATCACTTAATAATGATATATATCTGAATGTCCCTGAAGGATTGAAAATGCCTGAAGCATTTAAATCAAAACCTCGACATATGTATTCTATAAAGTTGCAAAGATCTTTATATGGACCAAAACAATCTGGTCGAATATGGTATAACCGTCTTAAGGAATATCTTATCTGGTATGATTATGTAATATAATTAGTTGCGATATACTGATATATTGTGAATCATTCGACTTCTTTTTCTTTAATTCAAATATTTAGAGTATTTTGTTGTCATGGTAATAATTAGCTTTTGACGTTTTAACAATATGTAGGAATCTACTCATAATTTGTTTTCTTGAGTTAGCTATTTTAATATTTAATTACACAAGCTCGACCACTAAAAGAAGAATATAAATATGATGTAATTAGTCCATGTGTTTTTATTAAAAGATCAATATCTGGTTTTTGTTGATGATTTGAATATCATTGGGTCTCCTGAAGAGATTGAAAATGTTGCAAGTTTGTTAAAGAAAGAATTTGAAATGAAAGATATTGGTGTAAGAAAGTTATGTCTCGGCCGGCAGATCGAGCATATGCATGATGGTATTTTTGTTCATCAGTTAAACTATATCCAGAAGATGTTAAAACGTTTTAATATGGACAAAGCTCATCATTTAAGTATACCAATGATTGTCCGATCACTTGATAATTAAAAGAAAATGAAAGGATCCATATCGTCCCCGAGAAGAAAAGGAAAACAGTTATTGGTCCAGAAGTATCATATTTAAGTGCTATTAGAGCTTTGATGTATCTTGCTAATAATATGAGACCCGATATTTTTCTATAAATGTGTTAGCAAGATATACATTGGAACGGAATAAAGCAAATATTTCGTTACCTTTGCGGGATATGTGATATGGGTTTGATGCATGATATTTACTAGATCCACATAAAGCTCGGTCACAATCCGGATATGCATTTACATATAGTGGTACTGCAATTTCATGGCAATCAACAAAACTGACTTTGACCACAAACTCATCAAATCATTGCCGAGACAAGTTTTTGAACAACCTACACAAAAGATTGGTCTCCGTCATTTAAAAGATGTATATTAAAATGAGGGGGAGTATTATACACGCTGTACTCTTTTTCCTTCACTAAGTTTTGTCCCATTGGGTTTTCTTAGTAAGGTTTTAATGAGGCAGCACAACTGATTCAGAAGTATCAGTTTATTCAGTTTGGTCCTGAAGTACCTAACTAATTAATGTTGTCCTGCAGTACAATATTAATAGTGTATATATAAGGTAAAATGTTTAAGGGGGAGTGTTATGAAATATAATTGTAGACTTTTTACCTTCACCACTCCCTCCACTTTCTCATACATTAATCTCCACCTTCTTATGTATTAATTTCATTGTTGATTGTATGACTTTTCATTTACATTCTCAAGCCTATAAATAGAGGCTTTGTAACTTGTTGTATAACACTCTCTCACATAGAGATAATAAGAAATAAGATTTTGTATCTCACATATCATTGTTTTATCTTTATTTTATAACTGTCTCTTCTTGATTTTTTTTTTTTCTTTTTTTGTGAGACAATCTCTTCTTGATTCGGTGGGACTTTATTGTCTCTAGTGATACTGACGTGTAGCTAGACTCTCCTAACTCCGCGTATTAAAATATTGACAATCACTTGAAGGATAATGCCTGATACTTTGTGAAAAAATAATATATCCTTCACTGGATAAAACTTTTCAATTAATCTGATATTTTTTGAAATGGTCAAGAGGATTAATTAATTAAACCCTTATGATAAGACTAGTAAGAGTCAACACCTTACTTTTGGCTGAAATTGTTATTTCTTATAATAAATTTTTAAGATAATATGTAATGGGACTTAAATTGAGATAATTTATATGGGTCTTAAGTTTTAATGGGTTGAGACATTAATGTATGTCAACTGTAGTGATTAATCTAAGTAAACAATCGACGGCTGAGATATATTACTTGGAGAAGATAGAACTTTCATGTCAAAAGATCTAATCTACTTTTCTTAGGAGTAAGGATTAACTCCTTATATCTGTAACTAGTTCAAGCCACCATCCAAAATATTTAAAATTCCATTTACCTCAAGTTTTCATTTCAAATATATATGTGAGGTGTCTTTTACTCAAAAAAATTTTAGAGAGATCAAAAGGTTGATCGCAATATGTTCTTTCTTTTATAACAAATTAGTATCTTTTTTTTATTATTGTTTCTCAATGAGTTAAGTGATGATCACATTAATTGTAAATATATAATTTTTCAGGATAAAAACCGATGTCTAAGGGTATACATTTCATGTACAAAATTTCAATCTAAAATTTTAAATATATACATCAGCAAACGATAGAGACACAATTCAAAGCTCAAATATCTTTAAAACAATGTTTAAGAACCTTAAATTTACTAAAAAAATTACATATATCAATGTTCCCTAAATCTCATAAATTGAGATAAATTTGACCTCGGAACTAAAAGAATAGAGATAAAAAAAAAATTCTAGCAT
Organism: Cyperus esculentus; assembly: GCA_030179965.1. Taxonomy (NCBI): domain Eukaryota; kingdom Viridiplantae; phylum Streptophyta; class Magnoliopsida; order Poales; family Cyperaceae; genus Cyperus; species Cyperus esculentus. Next base: position 636,328 of record JASGLE010000025.1, on the reverse strand, counting down.
TAACAATGTAGATGTTCATGCAGCTGCTCTTCCTGAAATTAAGTTCCATGCAGCCTTATAAATTACTTTAACATACAATATATTTTTGTACATCTAGATAAGTTGATAGTGAGTTTATAAATTAAAAATTAGATACATCTACATCTGCTTGAAACAAAAATTGGATATATACCGAGTTTGACATTTTTATTGCAAGTGTGAACAACTGAACATATCACGTATACTAACTACTAATTAACAGAAAAGGTCAAGCGCATTTAACGATTCAATAGAATTTTTACAGTTAAAAGTTATCTCTGTCAAAAGAAAATCCTCCATTGTTAAAGTTTGTCTGTCAAAAAAAGTTTCGTATGAATATAATTAATCACACTAATTGATAAGATAATTAAATTATTCGTTTGCAACACATTATCGGACAATTGACGGGTTTATATATCCAAAAATTTTACGGACTTGTATTGATCCTTTGAAATACTATTAAGTCATAATATTATACTTCAAATTAATTCCAAATCGTCAGTTCGTCACTACAATAAAAATTTTAAATCATTAAAATGATTCCCCAACAGAGTTTACCATATAAAGTTTGGTTTCAGAAGACCCTAACTAATAAAACATGGATATGTCTCATATATATATATTTGTGCTATTGTTTGTGATAGCTACATCTACATGCATGTAACAAAGTCTAAAAATGAAATGATTATGGTACAATTTGTCGGGAATAATCATTAATCAACAAGATTAATTAGATTAGAGTAGAGCTTGAGAGAGAAGACAGTGAACAGCGCAACCTTATCTGAAACCTTACCTACCTGCCATTTATCCTTATCCTTACTACTTATGAAAGGAGGAGTTGATGTGAGATTCAAAAAGAGTATTTGTCCAGAACCAATATGGACCGTTGGATTAATTAGTTTTATGTAATCTTCATCGTTGATGAAAAATTTCTGTTGTTTCAATCTTCATGGCCCAACTTGGCTCAATAGATGGACATGAAATGCTCATTAATGCACACACTTTCTATGGTCTCAATTCTTAATAACGTGCACGCAACCCGAGTCACATCTTTAATATATATGTGCATATCATTTCAATCTCATTATTTTATGACAATTCAATCATAATATAAAAATACTTCATCTGTCCACAAAAGAATGAATTTGTAGCAAAAGTCAAAGGAAATAGTGGAAGAGTGAAATTACTTTTATGCCCTCAATTAATAGAAAAATAACATTCTTGGAAGGAGACGAGGGGCATTTTGGAAATTTCGTAATATATATATATATTTTTAGGAAGAAAGTGGATTCAAACAAAGGGTATAAATTCATTCAATTGTGGACAAGTTGTAAAGGGTATAAATTCATTTAATTGTGGATAAGTTGTAAAGGGTATAAATTCATTTAATTGTGGACAAGTTGTAAAGGGTATAAATTCATTTAATTGTGGACGGAGGAAGTAGAAAAAGAAAAAAAGAATAACGCAGTGAATTATTTATACATAAATCATTTACGGTCATGTGATATAGCATTGTTTTTCGATTTATAAATAAATAATGTGATATAGTCCATCCCGCTGCAACGCGTGGGCACTATACTAGAATATGAAAAACATGTAGTCCACCCGGAATTGACACACCACGTGCACCCATATACTTACTACAGTCGCATATATGTTTATTGGAAACCGTACTGTATCTGTTCACTGGAAAACGATATCGATTGATCGGAAAAATATAAATGTTTATTAAAAAATGATATTTGTTTGGATCGGTGAATAATTAAAAAGGTGGACGCGATAGCCCTTCAAATTAAAATCAGCACAAAATCAAAATGTTGAAAGATATATAAATGAGCACTCCAGAAAAAAACATGGTCGTTCGCTGCAAGACAAGTTCGATCAAATTGATTGCTTGATTGATTTTCTTTGATCAGTCAAAAAGTACAATTAACTTTGGGTTAATTTTATCAACCTGTAAAAAAGTACAATTTTACAGTATGGTGATTTCTAGTTTCTTCCTCAGAAGGAAAAGAAAAAATTGTGTGCGATTTGGACTTGGAATTGTCATGAATGGAGTGATTGACAGTTTTGGACTTGAATTGTCATTTTTTTTTTTTTTTGAGAAAAGACTTGAATTGTCATGAATTAAGTAACTGACAGTTTGATACCAAACAGAAATTTGTTCGATTGAACTGTACAATTTTACCCAATATGACACCTATAATTAAGGCCTCAGTTATGAAATAAAATAAAGAGAAAATGTCATCATCTCTGCAGCCTAGTCCCCGGTAAAATCCCTCAAGGCTCCAACTAGTTTCAAGCCAGTTCATTTATTGAACATCTCCCTCCCCTCTTTTACTTTTCCCATTTTGCTCCTCTTTTCTCTCATCCAAGGCAATCCCTCCGTTGTCTGCGACGGTCACGATCTCTCGGTCGCCTCCGACGATCGCGATCCCTCCCTCGCCTCCGACGGTCGCGATCCCTCCCTCGCCTCCGACGGTCATGATCCCTCCCTCGATTCCGAAGGTCGCGATCCCTCTCTCGCCTCCGACGGTCGCGATCCCTCCGTCGCCTCCGACGAGCAATATAAACACTTATACTCGTCTAAACATTTTTCTATGAAAACTAAACACTTTTCTAAGTTATATAAACACTTTTCAATCATACATAAACACTTTTTAGGTTTATGTAAACACTTTTGAAAGCAATTATAAACACTTTTCAGGTTTATGTAAGCACTTTTCAATTGTACATAAAACACTTTTTAATCGTACATAAACACTTTTTAGGTTTATGTAAGCACTTTTGAAAGTTATATAAACACTTTTCATGTTTATGAAAGCACTTTTCAATCGTACATAAACACCTTTTAGTTTTATGTAAACACTTTTCAAAGCTATATAAACACTTTTCAGGGAAAATGGTGAGCGATTTTGTGGCCCTGTCAAGGCGCCACTGAGAACCTGCCATCTAGCAAAAGGTCGCGCGATTTGGGCCAAATTGGCATGTCAATAAATGAACGTTAAATTCTATATAAACACTTTACAACTGTATATAAACATTTTTTAGGTGTATGTAAGCACTTTTCAAATCCAGATAAACACTTTCGAAGAAAATGGTGATTGTTTATTTGGGCCTGCAAGTGGGTCGCGCGCTTCGGTGCAAGTGGGTTGTGTGCGTTGGGACAGGTTGGCAACGCGTTTTTCCGTTTTTGGCAAGTTTGGGATGCGCGTTTTTGCCAAAAATGGAAAGTTAGTTTGGGAAAATTTTCTTGGGGAATTTAGTTTGGGATACTATTAGTCTCTTTCTAAAATAAATATAAACTAGTTAGGTGCCTCGCTTTGCTTCGGCGGTAGGTTCATATTTTTTTAGAAAAAAAAAACAAATTGAAATGTAATCTCAAATTTTAAAGAAGAAATAAAAACTAAAAAGTAGGAACTGTGAAGAAAAAAATATAAATTATGAAAAATTTTTCATATCAAGTTACTAAACCCTAAACCCTTATAGATTTTTGTGACGTATTAATTTAATATTTTAAATATCTCTAACTTTTTTTTGTTATTGGATTTATAATTTTTTTTTTATAAAAATCTCATTGGATAGTATTTCTTTTCAATCTTCTAAAATGACTGCAAATAATAATTTTAGAAGATATATGGTTCGAAATCCATTAAATTTTCATGGTATGTACTTACATCTTATATTAGAATCTTCTTTCATGTCAATCTTTTGATGAACTCCACAAATTTACACTTGTAATTTCTTTTGTTTAAGATGTTAATATTTTATTTTTTCTAAAACGTAAATATTACTTCTTTAGACATCTTTACCTCTGGCAAATATTGTTGCTTGAGGATAAAAGTTGTGAACAACACATTTAATATTTTTGAAAACAATTATTGGAGTTTAAAAAATGAAGTTTAAATCAATAGTTGAAGAGAAGATCCGTTGATAATAATTATCTTGACAAATTTAACAATGGAGCTTGGAAAAAGTTATAAAATATTGTTAAAAAATCTTAAAAAATAGAAAAAAATTATACATCTACTTTTAACCTTATAGATTGGCTATATTTTTAATTATATTTAATTTAAGTATTATTTAATAGTATATTGATAATTCATTAATTTGAAATTGTTGAAAAGTATACAAAATTTTGATAAGCTATAAAAGAGTAATTTCTCGAATCTGAGATACTATCAATTTATAAGTCAAATAATATATTTGTACAATTTTTCATATATTTGAAAAAAAAATCTATTGTCAAGATAACTATTGTCAACTAATCTCTTTTCATAGTTTAAAGTTTCTAGTTGATATTGTAACTTATATTTTGTATATTTTTTGTTTATATTTCCAATGTCAATATAATACCTTCTAGAGTATTCTCTTCAACTACTCATGGTAAGATACTATTGAACCCTTGAAGGATCTTTTTTTTTTTTTTTAAAGTACTGTTCATATTACTGTTCATGACCCTGTAGCACCACATCCGAAATTAAATCTTTACTATAAAAAGCATATTGGAAAAAATGACATAAAAAGGCTATCCACCCACATGAGCCGTTGATCATTTTCTTGGATAGATCAGAACCATTGATTTACTTTAATGCCCGTTAACGTTAACGTCTCAGCCCATTAATATTTAAGACACATATTAATTTTCTCAATATAAGGCCCATTGCATATTATCTTAAAAAATTATTACAAGAAATAACAATTTGTCTGTAACTTTATTTCACTTTGTCGGCGAAATTAAAAAAAAAATGTATGTATTTTAAGAAAATATTTTGTAAAAGAAAAAAACACTATAAAATAGGATGACTAAATTTTAGTATAATCACAAAATAAAGTAATTTTCTGCAGCTAATTATTTAATCTACCTCATACACTGATGATTGAGCTATTAATATTTATAATTACTAGAGCTGTAACTCGGGCTTCGCCCGAAAAGTGGTATCAAATAAATAACTAAGAATTTTATAAAATTTTAAATATTTATATTAAAAAAACTTAACAAAAATTTGTAAATTTTTTATATAAGTAAATAATAATAAGTAATACAATAATTTATAAATAATAACATATATAAATATTGGACCGTTTTAAGAGTTAAAATTTGTTTTAGACATATCACATTCATCTTATTCAATTAGGAGAGAAAAAAAAATACTAGCCATTGGATCAAAGTAGATGAAGAATTTCAAACAAAATCAATGGTTAATAATAGTGATGACGTGGCATAGTTGAGGTGCTTGAAAATCTACCCCTCTTTCTGGAGTATAGATAAGTTGGCTTGACCTACTTTCATAAAAAGAAAAAAAAAAATTCTCCGGAACACTTATATATGTTCAATCAGATCTGATTCATTCTAATCTAATATTTGGTAGTTGCTATCAACTTTTCGAAAAAAAAAAAGAAAAAAAAAGATTCTTTCTAATCTAATTACTAATGCTGTCCTGATTGCGTTACAAAAAGAGGGAACACACTTTTAATTAAGAAAATAATCAACATATCCAAACTCCTTAATCATAATGAAGTTTGGCACTTTGGCTGCATATAATAAAGTTGTATAATTTAGTACAGCAAGAATGAAGCATATATCCATATCCAAATCAGCCCATGGATTTGGAAGCAGTTGGTTTCTAGTTTCTACAACAATATATATAATAGAGAAACTGAAACATCTTGCGTCCATTGAAAAACCGTCTATACATCTCAAAATGTAACAAATATATAACAGATACATCCCGAAATGTAACAAATATATCCCGAAATATAATATATATAATGGACACTATAGACAGTTTCTCTATGGATTAATTACCCTATATATATAATAAATACAACATCATATTATACCTCCGGTTTCTATTTTCTGCGTTCAATCTTGAGTCTTTACTTGTTAAAAAACAAGAAGAACATATATAAAATATAATAATATATACTATAAGATATATATGTGATCTTATCCTTTTGTGGTTTGTGTGGCAAGAAGAAGGGTTGCTGATAATATTTCTCCATCAATCATCATGCAATAATGCAGGAGAGAGAACCTTTGATAGGAGTAATCAGGCACCTGCCTTACAGAGAGCCACACAACTCAGGCACAGAAGAACAATACCAGCAGAGAAAATGCCCACAGCTCAATTATTCACATTATTAATATTAATATTATATATATTATTCTTTGGAATTAAAGTAGGTCAATTATCACATATCAGAATTGAGGACCAAAAAAATTAAATTAGTTAGGTTTTTGTGGTGAGGTGGCTGGATGGTTGTACAAGCACCACATGTCATATAAATAATGAGGTGGGGGCACATTAATTAATTCGACCTAATTAAATCAAGAGTAAGAGTTAGCGTCTATCTTTTTATTTATCTATTGGTCTACCGTATATTTAATGAACAAATATCAGTTTTCAGTAACTATTTATATCTTTTTTATCAATATATATCGTTTTCTAGTGAACATATACACTATACGGTTTCCAGTAAACATTTTATGCGACTGTAGTAAGTACATGAGTGCACGTGATATATCAAAACTTTGATAGAGGTGGATTGGTGACCTACTATAAAAAGTGGACTCTACGTGTTTTTTCTTAAATCCATCTGACAAGACAAGTGGAGGCTTTTAGTTTTATTTGCCAAATGCATGGATAAGGAATGAGCTGATTCAGCTCAGCTCTGTGGCTGCTTACAAGTCACAACTTCACATTTTAAATCAACTGCAGTTTGCTACTACGTGTCATGGTGGGTCATGTACAAATGTCATATCATATCATGATTCTCTCTCTTTTTTTAAGTGATAATTTTAAGAACAAAAAAATAAGTTTAGGTCATTTGAATGAGTGTGTTACGTTGGTGATGAGACAGATACACATAACATATTAGATGTAAGATGTTGTGTGTAGTGATAATATTCTAGTGCTTAATAATAATGGGTCTGTTCGGTGCAGTGGGAATAGAGGAATTGATTGGAAAAGACCCTCTATTCTCAACAAACAAGATAGGAATAGATTGGAATTGAAGATCGAAAGAGAGCTGCTTTTCCATACTTTTCTATTCCAAACAGGGGATGGAATTGAGATTTGAGTCGGATTAGAGGAAAGAGAACGATTTTTTTAATATTTCTGGCTTTCTTCTTCACTGACGTGGCTTCAAAAGTTTTTGGCCTTTTGTTTTGTTCCATAGCTTTGCACGGTTCCCAAGAAACAATGGTGTTTATTTTCTAATGGATTTAAAAGCTATATATACTGAACAACTTACAAATCAAAATATACCAAATTAATGAGAAAATTTTCCTCGTTCGAATGAGATCCCCATTGACTACCTTCTGATGATTCTTCAATTGATTTTTTGACAACTTCATATGTCTCCTCAATAAGTCTCATGAAATTTGGGTAGAAGGTCTTGTGCAGTCAACGAGACCAAGTAGAAAAACCATATTATTATATTACTTATTTGTAACTTTTAGTTGAGTACCTAGTTAGACTATTCTCTAACCTTCACATGCCGAACAAGATTGGATTAGTCTGGAAAAGCAACCAATTTCTAATCCACTAATCCCCTTTTCTCGGACTATTCCAATGATCACCGAACAGACCCAATGGGACAAAGAGACACCTCAATTAGACTGTTAAGTGTGGAGTAATGTCATGTTTCGGCTTAATTAATTTAGTTAAGAGAAATTATCTTTGCCCCTCTTAACTTTGCCCCTTATCCATCCTCCAAACTAAATTGGTAATATTTTCTCTTCCTTTCTCGTACTCTCATAAATTTTGAGTGAATTCTTTTTTTATTCTTGATCTTTCTATTGTATATATATAAATGTTTTGTTTGATTGAGTATGTGAATTGCAACCGGTAAAAGTGATTTGTTGTATTTGAAAAATAATTTTTAACTAAATATGTATTGGGGTGCGGTTAAGGGGTTTTTTTAAGGGGTGCTGTCATCAACTCCCTTTAATTAATTATGTCCTACTTGTATATACATTTTCGAATTCTAATCAAAGATCTATATAATATACATATGCTAGCATATATAAGTTTTATATAGTACCCTTAATTAATTCTATAATGCAGAAGTCCCTTCAATTTAATTCCTATTTCCGTTGAGTTCTCTTCTGTCTAAATGCTCTCTCGTCAAATTTAAATAGTTTAAATCTCTTTTACTATTATATATGCTGGCAAATGGAAGATGAAGATTTTTGATATTTATTTATAATCCATCCAGATCTTAGCAACGAGCTCTTCATTTGATCGATCATGTTGTCAATAAACAGTACACTTCACTAAAAACAATACTTCTGCAAAAAGCTGAAATCAAGGGGAAAAATAGGATAAATGGCGATACTTCAAAGTATTGGTTGTGTTCTTTTTCTAATACCTCTTTTATATTAAATTTATTTTGGCATTTAATGTTCAAAACGATGACAAAACTCAAAAGAGTGGTATAGAAACATGCAAATTAGTTTGAGTGGAAATATCCACTTTAGATGAAGGGTTAAAAGAGTAACTTCATAATGCTCTAACATTTTAATGATGAGTTGTATGAATAAAAGGGGATAATACAAAATAAAGTTAAATTTTAATGGGCATATAGGATATTAGAGTGTCATGATGGATATTGGTAGTTAAGTAAGTTTTGATGGTACACCACTTTGGATGTAGCGGGGCGCGCATTATTGCTAGTTCTGACCTAATTAGGATCAGAATTAACACGTACAGTACTACATTTCACTGACAAGTAATTACAACGAAAGCATGCGTCTCTCATTGATATCAGTGCGTTTTACTACCAAGTAATTATAACGAAAGCATCTCGTTAGGCATCATATATCTGGGTTAGGTCTAAGAACAACAACCATATTATTTAGGACAACAAAATCTCTAAATTATACGGAAGGAAATATGAGAAAATTATATTATAAATAGAAAAATTTTGTTGCCCCAAGCAATATCCTTGTTGTTCTTAGGCCTAACCTATATCCTGACTGTACACCGGCACTATGTCTGTATGTGTTTCCTCTTCTGTCATTATTTCTTAATGCAGCTAGTCATAAATGTTGTGAACACCGAGTTCCATAGAATTAAAAGATACATCTTATGTGATATAGAACGTGTCAAGGACAAAAAAAAAAAAAAAAAAAAAAATGCAACATTGTCGGTATAGCATTTCAGGTAGGTTGTATTAAGTGATAATTTTAAGAACAAAAAAAAAATTAAGGTCATTTCACCTCCTTAATTAGATTGTTAGTGTTAGGTGTCAAGTAGTGTCATGTTTTGGCTTAATTCATTTAATTTTAGTATGTCATACTTGTATGAGGAGGGATCCATTGGCAATGCTTATGATGACAATCTTGACAGTGGTTCTTTTAAAAAATTTGTAAAAATAGTTAAAAATTTTAAAAAATAGAAAAAAGTTTATAGAGATATTATTTAAGTTATAGATTGATTATGTTTCAAATTGTATTCAATCTTGATAGCTCTTTAAAGCTCGTTAAATTTCAACCGTTAAAAAATGTATAAAATTTTGATAAACTATCAAATGATGTTCAAGTTGATTGAAATTTGAAACACTATTAATCTATAAATTAAAGAATGCATCCGTAAAAGTTTTTTCATTTTTAAGATTTTTTATGAATTATTATAAAATTTTCAAAATCTCTATTGTTAAAATTGTCATTATAAACATTGTCAATGGATCCCTCCTCATATATATATACATTTTCAAATTTTAATCAAAGATCTGTATAATACATATGCTATCATAAGTTTTATTTTGGGAGCCTGGTGATTGGAATTTAACCCATTAGCATGTCGGTCAAAATATAGATAAAAGCATATTAGACAATTTCAAATTGAGTATACTGTATCTATATCTTACTTGTATTGATACTAAACTAAGGTTTGAGTCTTCACAAGAATATGTAATCTTACATAAAAATAATAAATTATGCATTTGAGTTGCTATCAAGGCAGAACTTGAGATTGTCAATTGGATAATGTGAAGTGCCCTGAAAGCCAGAACTGGGCCTCATCATGTTCTCACCTCACCTCACCTTGCTTGGATCTTTTGTACGTACTTTGGGCCGAGTGAAAGTAAAACATTGTTCGACTCCATTTTATTCTTTGTTTTTTCAAGTCCACCTATTATGACCTCAAATCAGAGGACATTTGAGAAAAATCTTGAAGAGGATTTCGCTAATCCTGTCCAATTTTCAGTGACACCAGAAAGAGAGTTCTGAGAAAATTTCATACGAAGGAGAAACTGACTGGAAAATGTTATATAAATCGATCGACAATTTCAAAAGGGCTTTTAACTTCTACATTTTGATTGTTCAACGACGTCACATATTTATTTTTCAATATAAAAATTGAACCAATACGGCTATGCCATTTCAAATTTTCAACTAAAAGACCCAAAAGAGAGAAAAAAAAAAAAAAAGAATTAGCTGAGAATTAGAAAAGGCCTTAGCAAAAATAACTAAATAAATATAAAAAAAAAAAGCTAATTTCAGCGACTACACATATCTCCCCTAACCAATGATATACAGAAGCCATTCCCTCTTACTACATTTTTTCTTTTCCTCTTTATACATGTCTCTATTGTTCTATCCTATAAAAATCCTAGACCAGAACAAGAAAAGACCTACTACGTTCAGGTCCTCAATTAGTATAATTTCACCTCTAAAACTAATCCATTTCCAAAAGCTTTATGCTCCCACTGGAATTTGCGGCAAGCAAAGTGGAAGATGGGCCTCGCCAGCATACAGACGAAATGAACTGAGTGGGATCATCGATTTCCTGCCCTGATATCGGATCGACTATGCTGAATTTATGCGACAACACAGGCATTGGAAAACCTCTGTGGTAGACGAAAACCTAAATGGAACATCAATAAAAACAGTATTAAATAACATGAAACCAAACCCAACCTTAATAATGACATGATTCAAAGATAATAGGATTGACAATGGAAAAAAATGGTGGGTATGTTTTCGAACATATACAAATAACCTTAGTAAATGAAGTTTTACAAAACATAAATACGATTCATTGAATTATCACAAATTTACATAGCGATTGACAAATTTACAGCATATTCTAAAATATGCTTTTCAATTTTAATTCCATTTATTTTGTATTATGAAACACTGAATAAGTGGAGAGTCAATAAATTTGACACTCACATTTTAAGAGACAGAAGTCTCTGATGGAATGCATATAAGGCACAGATATTATAGTAAATAGATTATGGTGATATATCTGCCCTAAGCCCTAAATTTATTTTGAGATCTTACCTCATTTGATTCGGAGCCAGTAGCGATGTATCCATCCGAAATGGAAAGCCCAACAAAGTTCTAACATGGAAGAACAAAAGAGAAACTTTAATTAAGATGAAGAATTAGTGAAGGAGATGCTTGCAATTTTTCTTTTTTAAATAATCGGAGATACTTGCAGACAATCAAATTATGTTGCAGTAATTCAGCCAACAACCATATAACAGTCAATGAAAAGAAGAATTGTCTAATTAGACCACCAGGCCACATCTAATAGTTTCGGCATTCGGCTTTCAAATACAAGTTCAAAGCCTTAAGGTGTTTATTACTTATTAGAAAATAAAACAAAATGATAATTGATACTTGGGCATTGGGTCACTTTTTTTTTTTCATTTACTGAGATTGAGCCAGTAAAGGTTGTACAACTAATCAATTTGACTTAAAATGTCAAATCACACGTAGAAGTTTGTTCCTTGGTTACAACTTACAATCATGCAAATGAAATGGGTGTCTGAAGTTTCACTATGTTCAAGTAGAATCATAGCACTATTAAGAGTTAGAAGGCCAGTGTTCTAACACTTTGAAGTAAATTATGAACACTTTGAAGATTATAACAGTACTGATTCTAACAGACATGATTAAGAGTTCCAGATAATAAATCATATCAATTATTTTGCAGAAAACCAACCTTTGTGTTTAAATGGCCAGTAAAGGTTTGCAGAGGTGAATCCACCACCCGAGCCTGACACCTGCCCAAATCCCAGAGCTTCAAAGTGCTATCCGTGGAGGCTGAGACCAGGGTGAATGGATCCATGTATTTCACATAACTTACAGTCTTGGCATGGCCCGCCAGAGTACAATATGGGTTTCTCAAGTTCCTCAAGTCATAGCAGTAAACCCTATGGTCAGCTGATCCAATTGCAATATGTCGGGCTGAGTCTGGTTGGAACTGGACTGAACAGACATTGGCTTTTGTTCGTATTGTACCTACGCTGCCAGCCTGAAAAGAAAAGGACCAATAAAATTAACAAATTAAATGAATTTATAGCTGATGCACATTCAATATAGATGATAGAAATGACTAAACATTAACAAAGTTTGTGCCATTACTCTGTTCTAAAATAAACTCAATACAAGATGTAGTACAACAGGCAGGCCATGGCAATCAAGAACTGAAATTGCATCAGCTCAACAAAATACCAAATATGAAAGTCAAAAAATGTAAAAGGCCCCAACAAGGTAACGAGTAATAGCAAAATGGGCAATAGTAGTCACCGGAAACATTTTTCAGTAGTGGTCCTGCTTGGAATTTTGACCTGTCCTGCTTGTAACATGCTATTTTTATATGTGCGACATTATACCTAAAATACAACATACAACAAGCTATTTCTAAATGTACAACATTATACCTAAAATAGAAAATCTCACCTGATTGATGTGCCATATCTTGACACAGCCATCATCACCACCACTGGCCAGACGGGTGGGATCCACAAGGGAGAAATCGACAGACCACACGCGCCTCTCGTGCTCCCTCATTTCAGCAAACACCTGGCCCCGTGTGACATCCCAAACCTGAAACCCTGTCAAAGTCTCATATTCTAGTCTTTTTTTCCCTCTTTAAAGAATAATTTCATTCATCTACCTAGAAAATGTTTGTACTGTATAAAGTGAAAACTTATTTGTGTCATTATATTCTTTTTTATTTTTGTAGAGAATAAATGACGAATGAGTGGCAATTCTGATATGTTTCAAATTTTAAGGGAGTAGTAAAAAATCTCAAGTTCTCCTAAAGATGTAAGATAATTCCTTTAGTTCCACAATAAAAGAGCACTTAACAACAAGGAGACGAGTGCAAATGTGAAGTTCATGGTTACAATTTGCAAATCTCAAAAATGAAAATTAGATGGCATAACCAAAATATGGAGATGAGAATGACATCTCCAAATTCCTACCTTCCCTAGTTCAAAAATGCCAATGTCAGTCATTGGTACAATATTGTTCTGGCATATATTTGTACCCAGTTCAAAGTCCAAGGGGAAGGTTTTGCAGCGGTATAAATGGATTTTCTTTCATTATTTATTTATTTATTTTTACCTGAACAACACCTTCAAAATCACTTGAGGCAATCTGACTCTTCATGTAACTATTCCAACAAAGACAACTCAATTTCGACCTATTATACATCTCTACAACAGGATAGTGGATATCTCTCTCTTCATTCAATATCACACCACATTCGAAAATTTGTATCTTCTTATTCACCCCTGCAGTTGCGAATAATTCTCTATCACGATCAAAACCAAGTGAACATACTAAATTTGATGAGCTCAGCAAATCTCCATGTTTAACCTCAGCTCGCACTTTTAACCGGCTAAAAGCTAAATATTTACACAAGCTCTCCAAAAATGGGTTCATCCATTCTTTTCCTAACTTTTCACAAAAGCCTCCCTTAATTGACGAGTTGTCAACTGAGCTTCCCTCATTGATGCCCTCCTTGCCATTCCTTTTAACAAGACATGATCGGGATGAGAAATAAACGGCTTCAAGCTTTTTAAAGTTCTTCATTAGTCTTGAACTTTTTGAGAGTACAGTTTCATCCTGGTGAGCAAGATCAAAAATAGGGCGGCGGATACGCTTGCGCGACCCATCATCAGAGACTGACTCTTGGAGGAGGGATTGCTTATGCAGGACTTCATCAATGTCAGAGGACAAAAAGGAGATGGTTTCACATAAACGTTCCTCAGCTTCTTGTTTTTGTTTCTTTAACTGCAGGAGAAATTCCAGGAGTAATTCTTGATCATCTATTTCCTCTCGTAGTTTGACAGCTGCCTCACGCTCCTGCAGGCTGTTTCTTGATTGGTTGAGAAACTCACTTTGTAGTACATCACTGTTACATAAAGAATTCATATTTACTCGTAAGAAAATTTGCAACATGAAAAGTAAAAAACATACATCTCCAAAAGGAGACTTCAAATGTCTTCATCCTTGTTAAAGTATCAATATAGAAAAGCTCAGCAATTCATAATAGTATTAAATCAATCAGCTACTTGTGATCATATTTCAGTATTTCACTTCCTACGTGTAACTACAAGATTACAACATTTCATCTTGACTTTCATGTGCATTGAGAGCATTCTCAGAACAAAGAAATAAGACAGAAAATGTGTACATCAATGAATCCATTGCAAACCTCAATACCATAAAAAAAAAATGCTAAAATCACAATATATGATATGTCCATACAGAAAGTAAATGGGCAATAAAGAAAGTATGTGCACAATATGCAATGACATTCACATATTTTGAAATGTAGAGATCTATTTATTATTTTACTTATTACAAAAAACTGGAGAATTCGACTTGAACTTCTTGTTTTTGGTGCACTGTCGGCAAAACAGGAATTCACAAAAAAAAAATATATATTAAACTGACTACCATGCACTTGCAAGAAGGTTCTACTTCTATGATAATATAATTATGACTTGCTGTGTTCTAGTTTTAATCACAAGTTGCACCTGAATTTCAGAAGAACAGTGCAAGTTGGTGCTTTCTTTTAACAAGTAGAGAAAACTAATGATTATGAGGGGAAAAGAGTTGAATATACAATTATCATGTTCTTTATTTATCCAAACTATATATGTACCACATGAACATATGATTGTAGCTTCAGAAATTGTAAGTTATTCCGAGATATACACCTGATCAAATCTCCTATTGTTTTAAAGTATGCAGAACTATGGATAATGCTTGTGGTTTCTATTAATGTAGAACAAGAGATAATTCCCTCAAAAGAATGACGAGAGCTAAGTTTCAAAACATATAAATGATCTGAACTTCAATAATGCTGTTTTTCATTAGAATTTGCATTTGCACACAAGCAAAGGATAAGAAGGATTCACAATCCAAGCACAATAACCAACGAACTAAGAACATGCAGAACATAATGCAAAGATACCTCATTTTAGGACGGATGTCAGGCTGTGGGTGCAAAAGCCACAGGCAAAATGAAGCCTCCTTGGGCCATTTGAGGAGCAGCTGAGGCGGCAAGACTCGATGTCTTAGGTTTGACATCATTCCAATCTTCTGTTCAAATGACTCAAATGTGCAAAATAGCTGAACCCAAAATAAAGAAAAAAAAAAAAACTCAATTTAGAAACTTAGAACTCCTGTAACTTGCATTGCTAGATAATGGTCCCTTCTGGTGAAATGCAATTGCAAATTTGATTACAGACTAGAGGTAGCAAATTAGAAATACGTGATTTAATGAGATGCAACCCAAAAATGAAAATGATCCCTAACTAAAATGAAGAACAAATGCATGGACAAGAAATAAATAAATAATTGAAAAAATGGACCCATATAATTAACATTGACTCACTACGTTGGTGTTGGGGGCAATGCAAATACTGTACATCATTGCATCATTGCATGCAAATTATGCATGAAAAATTGTATCAAAACAACCCAATTATTCTTATAATTAAACAATCCCAAAGTGCATGCATGCAAGATGCAATCATGCAACACCAATATTAATGGTCAATTGTTAAATCAGGCAATGAAGATTAATATATACAAGTAAGGTTAGATGCATCATGCATGCATCTATATATCCAATCCAATTATCCATTATCCATTAATTAAACAATGAGTAATACCTGGTGTCCATAGAAAAACTATCCATATCTATAAGTTACATTTCAGGATGTATCTGTTACATGCCGTACACATCTATAGATATGGATTGTATGAACGGTTTTTCAATAGACATAGATTGTATGAACGGTTTTTCAATGGACGCATGATGTTTCTCTTAAACAGTCAATCTTAAAGGATGAAAAAGAAAGCTTAACCTCAAATAAGAGAACACCTAATCTATACACATCCGATGCGAACGTGCCGGGACCACCCTCGGCCTCCTCCGGGCTCGTATACCACCCGAACTCCAAATCCAGAACCCGTTTCAGGGGGAACACATTCTTCTCCCCTCTGCGATCCTCCTCACCACTTCTCCTCCTCGCCGGCCCTGGTAACCCCGGTGGACCAGGCGCCTTCTGATCGTCGCAAGAATCGGACCCCGACCCGGATCCAGACGCCGACTCAATGAACGAGACCCTACTGAACGCCGACAACAGAAAGCACGACGGCCGTATGTTCCCGACCACCACGGCCTGTGAGTGCGCCAGCCCGACCGCCTCTGCGACCTGCCGGAACACATGCAGACTCTCCAGATGATCAACATCCCGTGCCGGTTTATCCAGCCACTCCCTCAAACTGATCTCCCCGGAACCCTCCTCCTCCTCATCCTCCTCCTCCTCCTCAATCTGCTCCCCCTCCCCCTCCTCTGTCTCCCCTCCGTCGCTGCTGCCGTCTTCTTCCCTGTCCCCCCCGTGCGCGTCCCGTGGCTTGTGATCTCGGGACGACTCCGACCGGGACCTCGACCCGGACCCCGACCTGTCCCAGGCAGACGCGGACTCAGACCGATCCATCAACAACAACAACAACAATTACCCCATCATGATCAACATACATACATATACATATATATACACCACAGATAGATAGAGCTTCTTCTTCTTGTTCTTCTTGTTGATCTTGATCTTGTTTAATTATAGTGAGCATGGAACATTCCAGAAGGCCGGCGAAGTGAAGGGTGAGGTGAGGAAGGGAGGGACTGAGGGAGAGAGGGATAAGGATCTGCTTGCTATTGCTGCTGCTGCTGCTGCACCAACCTGAGACACAGAATAAGCGATTAGCGACACAGCCAGCCACACATCTTTCTTTAATTCCCTTCCGCTTCTTCGCTTTTTTAACCCCAATTCTGCTCCCCCCCTCCCCCCTCCATTTATTCTCCTACTGGAGGGTGTACAGAGACTGGTCTGTGTGATGCATGAGAGAGGAGGGATGTAAAGGACTGGAGGGGAGAGTGAGTGAAGGGCGTTCGCGATGGCTGATATTGTCGTGGGCGCGCCACAGCCTCACAACGCACACGCCTGCCCTCACTTTTTATTCTGCATGATTTCATATCCTCTGTAGCGCTGCATTGTGTTGCGCAGGACATGAACTGTCAGATCATCTCGAGACTGTGCTGTCTCGAATCTCTAGATGATCTAACGGTTCGTAATCTGCACTACACAATGCAGCGCTACAGAGGATGAGCGCTCTGCCATCCCTCTCACTTCACACGCTTCTCCCGTTCCTCTACACTCCTTACCATGTCTCCAACCCTGCACCGAGTCGTGTCGACGGTCCTAACCGACTTGTTATACGGGTGGGTGTCTAAATGGGGGCTGTGAAGACTGAAAGGAACAGGACTTCGGTCCCACTCGAGTACTCGACACATATTCAAAGGCAAACCAAACCTTTCCATTCCATTTAGGCATTTAATTGCCCCTTCTTGAGTTTGAGAGGCTGCTTCCATGTATTTGTTTATAGAGTTTCCATCAACCACAGCCAAAAGGTTGGATTACCAGATTTGGATATCGGATTAAGATATTGTTTTTGTTGCTCGGAAACCAGGGTTAGGTATGCATTTAAAAAAAAGGGTAATATATGCACTGGTTTGGTTTGGTTTGAACTTTGAACCTCCGGGAGTGGGAATTTTTTATTTTTTATTTTTTAATTTCTCATAAGGCAAGACCTTGGGGAGTTCACTGTTCACAAAAAAACAAAATTTTATTTATGAATGGATATTTTAGTTGAGGTAGGCATACTTGGACTTATTGACTAGCTAAATTTATGGTGATTGCATGATGAAATCCAGAGCAATTTGTGATATTATATGCCTAAGATTTGCTCGTTGCAAAAAATGATGAATCTCCCAAACCTGAGGAATTCTTATGTTGCAATTCATATATTTCTCTACTATCATTTTAATTATTTTTTTTAGAAGTTGAGGGGAAAGGATTATGTATTATTATATCCTCAATTTGCAAGATCGTTGCACTGTTCTTAGAATTACTATGTCTATGTTATTTGTACACTTGTAGTGGCATTATTGGAGGACTATATAATATGATTGACTTGATTCTATGTGTTGTTTTAGATTGGTGCACAATAATGACAGTTGAAAAAAGATGTTGGCAGGGGAACTTTTATTAGCGAAAATTTAATTACTTTAAAAAACACTTTAATTGAAAAATCGGTTACTCATCATTTCAAATTATACTATTTTTCATCTTTTGAAGATCGAGTGTTTTATATAAAAAAATAAAACCCCCAAAAAAAAAAATGAACCAAATTTGTTAATTCACTTTTATTTTGAGAAGCTTGTGTATTCAAAAAAAAAAAAAAAAAAAAAAAGGACTCTAGGTCTTTAATTTTTAACCATTACATTTGTAAATAAAAAGAGAAGAAAATGCTCAAAAATATAATTTGCCTTACATAAATAGTGAAATTCAGGTTCACCTGATGGCAAACACTTGAGCACAAAAACAATCTTATATTAAAAAAAGACAATGTAAATTTGACAATATGTACATTTGACAATATGTAAATTCAAAAGAAAGCAAGACAACCAAGAATCAACATTGTAGAGCTGTAGAAAAAGAAAGAAAAGCTTAATAAAGCTCCAACAAACAATCCTTCAAGTTCAAGATGATGCCACCATGATGGTCATTAAAATATAAGGCTGGTATTATTATTAATAGTATGGGAGTTGATAACTGCACTCCTTAAAAAACTCTTCTTAACCGTACCTCAATACATTTTTAGTTAAAAATTATTTTTCAAATACAACAAATCATTTTTACCGGTTGCAATTAACATCCTCAATCGAACAAAACACTTATATATATATACAAAGATAATTTATGAGAGTATAAGAAAGAAAGATCAAAAAAAAAAAAAAAATTCACTCAAAATTTATGAGAGTATAAGAAAGAAAGAGAAAATATTACCAATTTAGTTTGAGGGATGGATAAGGGGATAGTTCAGGGTACAAAGATAATTTCTCTATTATTATTATACAAATCCAAACAAGGGTTAATCTAAACTTAAAAGTCCTCTAACTTTCTTTTTCCTCTCCACTTAAATGGGAAAGGAAAGCAAAGCAGAAGGGGTCCCAGCACTTCAATTATTATACGAGCCAGGCAGTTCTTTCTGCTGCCATTAAAGCCCAGAGAAAGGGGCTACGTGGAGAAATTCAGTCCATGCGAAGAGGGAGGGATTTATTGTTAGGCGGAGTTATTGTGGACCAAAATGTTTCTCCAAAGTTATCATATCCTCAAAATAATAATAATAATAAGATTATAAGAATAATAATAATAATAATAATAATAATAATTTTCATCCAATACTCCCATCAAAAATATTTTCTTTTCGATCTGGCAATTATAAATAAATATTACCTATTATGATAATTATTTGTAACCGATAAATTTATTTGAGTGTGAATATGAAAGCAACATCCTAATAATAATAATAATAATAAAATATTAACGGAGCAACTGACATAATGAAAATGACTTATCAAAAAAAAAAAAAATGACATAATGAAAATGTCTTAAGTCGCCACGAGTTTTAATTGGTTGTGGTGGAGGAGAAAAATATATATGAGTGAATTTTAATTTTAATGGATACTGATAACTAACACCTAACTCAACAACAATATCTTAGACCAGTAAACTGAAAAAAAAAAATTTTAATTATGATAAAATTATCATAATAAAACAAGAACATAAAATAGTAGAAGGCTTGAGATGTATAATTATAAATAAAAATATTTGTTTTTTTTTATATGGGATTTTCTTATATATTCCATATGTGTACGATTCGCATGTCGTCACGACATCATCTTATGACTTATGAGTATAATAATGATATGGAATTCATCTTATATGAATATAATAAAGATATAATTCGGATAATTAATATTTGTTTTTAATCCTCTTGCGTATATAAATGGAGACCAATAATGAGATCGACTTGTGCTGCATGATTGCCATTTGCATCTTTTATCTGATGGTCATCGTGATCATCTTTCTTTTTAGAAAAGTAAGATATGTTTTTCTTGATCCAACGGTTGCAAAATGCTGATAAACTTTGAGATTGCTGCAGCAACTAATTACAACCATCGGATTGAGAAAAGCACATCCTGAAAAGAGCGGATTCGAACCCATTAGAGAGATCAGATCATGCAAAGACAAGACATGTTCAAGTCCAAGTGTCCAACGCTCCAAATACCCAACTTCTGGTTACGTACATTCATTTGATATTAATTCCCATTTTGCAAAGCAAAATCTGAAAATTAATCTCTTCTTCTTTTTATTTACTTTTGACCATAAACGACTAAAGAAAATATTCTGTTTGAATTTTTGTAATGATTATTTATACAAAGTTTGCACATGTACAATGTTTTCTTAACAGAGGACTCGAGCTGAAATATGTGTAGAATAATTATTAGGAGTTCCATTCCACATTTAAATTCTAAAATTGAACACCAAGAAATTTATACAGTTTCGTAGAACATAAAATCCTGAAAGGTCCCCCCATTTTAAAATTTTAAAAAATAGTATAATGATAGAGCATGCAGTCCGCATTCGACTTTCCATCTTGAGAAAACAAAATTAGGTCACCAATTAGGAAATCGTTGCTGTTGGGAAATGGACTGTGGATATAATTCTTAAATCCAGTTGGAAGTTGGAACGTGGGTTCGAAGTTTGAACTTTGAACAGCTTTCAAAACACATGTTGATACGATATTCCAATCAGGATTCACCGGCACGTGTTGATCAAATTGTGATGCAATCATGTGAGCTTCATTATTATTGTTTTTGTTGAACCAAATCTCAAGTTATTCGATTTCATTGAGTTTAGTGTTACGACTTAGCGTCCCTTTTAGTTTAGATTGACTCATCTCAAATATCAATTTAAACGTTTTCATATAAAGAGATTATTTGTGCGTGCAGCTAGACAGACGGTCCATTTTTCTCCCACAGAGAAATGGGAGGGGGTGATTCTACCATTCTAGGTTCCACAGTGCCCAGGAAATACCGGCCCACAATCAATGATCAAATTTGCCCTCAGTGCAAACAAAGCTTCTGGACCTGACTTGCATAGGGTATTCAATGTTGTTTATACAGAATCCAACATTGTCCCAATCCCAAAATTCAATTGATCCCTTCTCTTTTAGGAATTTGTATGTCATGAAAGAAAATTTCATGAACCCAGTAACAAAAATTTGACACATGTTGCTAATAGGTTTCTAGTTAGATATCAGTAGGACAATACAGAAAATGCAAAGATCAACTCTTATTGCGATATCAAGCTTATTCATGACAATAATTTACACATAACCCCACCTTTTATTGATTTATTATATTGGGGTTTGAACCAATTACTGGAAAGTGGAAAGTGTAATCTACAAATAGTTCACTAGTCACTAGCCAAGCCTTCTTTGCATGGACATGGAAGCGAAGCTCTCACTGACCATCTCCCTCACACGCCTCTTCAGAATCTCATCCTTCACACTTCCCAGCATGCTCCTGTAAAACGCTTCCATGCGTGCCAGTTCATCAATGTCCGCAGCTCCCAACAAGCTCTCAAGTTCTCTCCTTATGTCGAAAACGACCTTCCCCTGAAACGACTCTTTTAACCTCCTCTCATCCAGCTGCTTCCTAAAGATTGAAATATGCAATATATTAGCATACCTCTCCATTAGACTAAGCCTCTCCATTGTTTCTGATAACTTCATTTCCATTTCCCGATTCATCTCATTTCTCTGTATATTACGGGTACTGGAACTAGTTTCTCCCTGTAATTCCCTCATATCTTGTTCATTAAGCGGGGGCCAGGCGACAACAGCAGGGGTATAACTATCATCTGTCGCACCCCGACCCAATACACCATTCCGACCACGTCCCCAGGCCCACATTCTGTAACCATCACCTGCAACCAAAACTGTGTGAGCTGCACCACATGCAATCTGCACGGGACCCAAGAACTTGAACCCGTTAGTCTCAGGTGATCTGACCCGTAAAGGATGCAATGCATCTCCTGCATCTGCACCCGAATAACTTGCATCAGGGCATAATCCCAAACCCCTCTCCATACCCCAACACCACACTTCACCTTCTGCTGAGACTACTGCTGTGTGAAACAAGCCGCAATCGACAGAAATCAGGAAGGCATCACCTGGCAGCCCAATAATAGGTAAGGGTAGGTCAGAGCTAATAGTGGAACCATTACCCAATTGACCATTATCGCCAAGACCAAAAGTCCAGCACCGACATTGAATATCCTCTCCATATGACTTCTTCTGTGCCAGAATAGCTGTGTGGAAAGCTCCGCAAGCTATGTCATAGACTTCCCAGGAGGACTCTTCACTGAAGGTTGGTATGGCAACAGGCCGTGCTTGGGACTCTTTGTGGCCAAGGCCGAGCTGGCCATGTGCATTACTGCCCCAGGAGTAGCATATCAGGCCCCTGCCATTATATGATGCACCAGAACTTACAGCCGCTACTACGTGCTCATTACCGCAAGCAACTTTGACTACAGTGTGGCCATGGAAGTCCCAGACTGGCAGGGGAGAGGGGGTGCTGATGAGGCATAATTCGCCTGTGTCAGTTGGCTGCGGGCACTGACCCCACATCCATAGAGAGCCCAGATTGTCTATCGCAAATGACATCATTCCACCAGCCCTGACTGCACATATCTGGCATGTCAATTGTTAGAGTTAAGGAGCTGATTAGTATCTCAGTAAGTACAAACATGTTATGAGGATCAGAAAGGGAGAGACAGAGAGATAAATGGAGGAGAAGGACATTTACTGTTTTTTCAGATGTATCATTAAATAATTATACAAAAGAAATAAGTATCCACAAAGATTCTACCATCAGTATAGCAATAAAAGTGTAATTTCTAATTACAAAAGCAGCATTTTGATTTTAAAATTGTATTGTAAATTATTTACTGTTCTATTGGTGCTTCAACTGTGACCAATAGAATTTTGTTCCTCTATATCATTGAAATGGGTACCTACTATGTAGGAGCAGATACTGACCTTTAAGGGAGAAGTTGCAGAACTGTTGTGGGCTGGTAAATCTGCTGACGAATTAGATACCAAATCCTGTAATTGTTCCACCAAACAAGGCACAGGAGAATTTTCTTTACTGTGACCGAGCTGACCATCTGTAATTTGGTGGCATATGAGGGTTTATAATTCACATACAATGGTGTTACTTTCAGCATTCAAATTTAATAATACAACAGATCTAAGGGTAGAGAAAGTATACAGGAATTGTAGCCCCATGACCAAACTGATCCATCATCTGCATTTGGAAAACACAAGTATCAGCAATCCATTTTCTGTGATAAATTCTTGCAAACACGCATCTGAGGCAACTATTATACATGAACAGTGTTTGTTGGTAGAAAGCAACTACAATTCATTAATGCTGGCAAAAGATGCCACTTTATTCTCTCAGTTTACAACAGCAACAAGTCTATAACAGAGAACTGATTGATTACTAGGCTATGAACTTTAGTTTTGGCATAATCCCCAACTGAGTTTCAATCATACTGTACCACAATTTTAAGGTACTATAAAATTCTCCAATTAGGAATTATTTACCTCATGTTTTCAAACAAATATACTGTAACAACCAGGGTAAGATTAAAATAAAAAATAAGAAGAAGAAATAAATTCAGTACCTGCCAACGCAAGGCTGTGGTACGCACCGGCCGCAACTTCGACAAATTTGGGCTCATTCGTGTCTCCAATCTGTGGATACAAGTTCGGACTTCTCTGAGCTGGATGCCTAAACGAGAGCTTCACCGGGATGAGCTCATCGGCCTCTTTGCCGGTACCAAGCCGACCAAACATCCCCCTTCCCCATGAGTAGATGTTCCCTTCACCTATCCAATTTTTGCCAAACAGTTAACCAATTTTGATCTAGTGGAGAAAGCAAACTGTAAACAAAGATCGCCCAATTGATCAAAGGGAATTACGTACCGGTGAGGACGAGAGTGTGAGCTTCGCCGGATGCGATGGCGACCACCTTGTGCGGCATGATTAAGGACTGACTGATCAATCACAGTGTAGTGCGCGGAAGGTGTTCGACGAAAGTCCCAAGTCCCAACCGAAGAACTGAAGGAGAGATCAGATAATAAGACGAGTGTTCATCCCCTGACTTACTGCACTGTGCAGCTCACAGCGTCAGCCGTTGGATCGTCTGCAGATCCGCGCTGGAACGAATCGCAAGACAATCCAACGGATGACGCTGTGAACTGCATAAGGCAGTACCGCAGGGGATATGAATTCAGATAAGGAGAGACCTGACTAACCCACCTACGCTATCTATGCTTTACTTAACTTGCCTGGTTTAACTTGTTCTTTAATCAGCCTCCTGCCATGGCCCATTATGTATTGGGACAACCTGGGTTTGCCACGAACAAAACCACCCACCAATTGATAGTATACACTTATTATACAATTAGCCAATTAGGTAATCTAAATTATCTTATGTAATGTAATTATCGTCCTCCCTAGTATTGCGTACTGGATTTTTTCTCCACTAATCCTTATTACAGGCATAACAAAACAAAGATTGTCATACAAATGGATTATATTTTCAATGCAGATTTGTCACATAGGTAGTAGGGTCGTATTCAAATTTGTAGCAATTATCAATTATCAGTTTGAATTCATTAAATTAATTATGTAAAATGTGTTTTGTTGAGTTTAACGTATATCTATGTTTTAAGAACTTTTATGGCTGCATCAAAAGAGTCCATATCCTCTAATTAACTCAAAATTTGAGTTAGCTGCCCAAATAATCTAGACCGTCGGTTTAAAATCTTATTCAGAGCCAATCAAAACGGTCAATGTTAAGATTTATAGGATCCTTTATAAAAAAATCGTTCAGACAAACTCAAATTTTAAGTTAACTTAGATGATTTCAATTCGCATCAAAATTGAGTATTTTGTATCTTATATATTTTTTGCGATTCTAGTATGCACATTTAAATGCATAATAATAATACTTTCTACACATCATGATCAGTAATTTGTTGAAGAATTTCCTTGTTGAATGAAAAAAAACAAATGTAAACTATAATATTTTTCTGGTGCAAAATTAAGATATTTTTAGCGCAGGTGAATTTAATAAATTCACCTTTTTTTTCCCAAGTGTAAAATTAAAATATCAAGATTACTAACTTTTTACACATTTTGGAGATTTTTAAGTATTTATTTCGGATCTTTTAAAAGTTACATATGAAACATTGATTATTTTATTAATATTGTATAGTTGCTATTAAGAAAATCTGAAATAAATACTAAAAAATCTCAAAAAATAAAAAAATTTTGCATGCTATAAGATTTTTATATAAAGAATTTATTGAGCCATATAAATCAAAATTTAGATATAATTTGATGTGTTTTTGTGTTAAGCTCATGGAAAGCCTCCGTGAGCTTCAAAACACAGTAGTTTAACTCTACTCCTTGTACTTCAATTCCGTCCTCACGACTAATAACACTGATGGCTTCAAGTAACTTAACATGTTTTCTTTGCTTTAGTTTACTTCAATTTTGCTCTCACTTACTTCACTAACCCAATAAAGGTGAAGTCATTCATTTCAAATTCAATCCAGATATTCGGATACTACAAAGGATATCATCGAGGATACCACAATCTTTGAAAATACGTCCAAATTGAAACATTAACAAATTATCTTGAAACAATTAACGTATTAACTTGAAACATTGTAGTATTAAATTGAATAACACAAATAATAAATTAAAACATCTATTTGAATCACTACTAAATCACATAAATATTACCTTAAAGTTGTTGAGAGAACGTATGGGTGCAAGATGAAGTGAAAGAGCAACAAAAGAGAAGATTATATAATTTGTGTTTCATTTTAATCTCATTAAATTTCAGATTAACTTTATAGATGTTTCATTTTGATTGCAACACGTTGCAGATTAACGTTAAATTAAGTTTGTATGGTGGTATCCCCGACGGTATCTTTTGCAGAATCTCCATAGCATTTTCCTTTCAAATTTTAAGATAAAAAACAAGAGAAAGTCCCCAGTATAAATCCTCGCAATCCGTCCCCCGCAATTAAATAACAGTTTTCCCATTAAAGTTCGCTGCTTCCACTCTGCTTTATTCCTGGAGGCGTTCCTTGATTGTTAACGGAATCCTCATCTCCATATATTTTAAATGGAGTTATCCATTCCCTCCATATAATACTTTCCAGTAAGACAATTCTTACATCCGTAATAAATATAAAACAAAAAAGTGTGACTTTGCCCTCCCCTCCCTCCTTCTGCCTTAGCCCCTCCACTATTTTAATTAATAACATATAATCTAACGTCCTATAATAACTATCATATTTTGGTATAATCATTTTGTTTGATTTCTAGTATAACCACTTATTGTTTGCACATGTTCTGTGTCTTTTGATTAATCATATTTTGTGATAAACTGTGATGGGTCTTACAGAAAGGAAAGTAGTCTATCTGTCACTTCACTGCAGTTTTTATAAGGAACAGCAACCTGGAGTTCATCAAATGCTTAGGTACAGCAGGGCACAAAGAACAGTTTCAACTCCAACGAATCTGAAGCTGAAGCACTTCATTTGGCATTAAGGAATGCCAAGATAATTAAAAAAGAAATGCCTGGATTCAAAGAGAATAAATTAACAAAAATTTCATGTTTTTTTAGATTCCAAGCTCTGTGTGGAAGCCTTCACAGAAGGAACTTTGAAAAGAAACAGTGTTTATCTCATCACTCAATGCCGATCTACTACTGGATTGAAAACTTGGAAGAAAACCAAAGAAAAGTCTACAACAGATAAAATTTGTACCTAGAGAGATAAACATAGGTGATTATATTTAGCATATGGGGTGATTATACAAAGTATACAACTATACTTACAGTTTTTTTTTGTCTAAATTTGTTTGCACATGTTCTGTATCCTTAAGGGCCAATCTTGCCCAAGCTCTTTGATTGTTGGGATCACTAAGCTTTTTGGACGGTGGAACATACCTAATAGAACTAAAATTAACAGAAATAAAAGTCAGAATTTGGTACAGAAAATAAATATTTTTTAAGAAATGAAATAAATAGACTCTTATAGTTTTGCATTTCATTGTAATGTCTTGTAACTTTCCATAATAAAACACTCTATGAAATCTAAATTTTCATCTCGAATTTAAGTTGAACTAAGTGAGAAATGTTGTTTCATTATAGCTTTTTATTTTTGTTGTGAAACTTCAATTAGTACAAAGATTATTTTTGTTGATCCAATATGAAATCGGCCTACTTTTTATCATCATAAAGATTATTTGACTTCTTTGATTTTGATGTTTTCCTGCAGAAGTAACAATTGGTATCAAAAGAGAGTTGGTCAGAAAATCGATTTAAAGTCATAAAGATCAATTGGGTAGCTCCAAAACCGGTACAAAAAGAGGATTTTCAAATTAACAAAGTGAATAGACATTGTATTTTCAATTAAACAAAATGAAAGACCTTCTTGAACTGATTGGTCAATTTGGTACTGAAATCAAAGTCAAACTGGTACAACTATAAAAAATCAATTTAGCAGCTCCTCAAAACCCAATTCGGTGCCTAAATCTCCAAAACCGGTACAAAAAGGAGAATTTCAAA
Organism: Cyperus esculentus; assembly: GCA_030179965.1. Classification (NCBI taxonomy): domain Eukaryota; kingdom Viridiplantae; phylum Streptophyta; class Magnoliopsida; order Poales; family Cyperaceae; genus Cyperus; species Cyperus esculentus. The sequence continues at coordinate 608,417 of JASGLE010000025.1, read as the reverse complement.
TTAACAATTTGAAAAGACGATTTCTTGATTTCTGTATATCAATGATGCTTCAAATGTATATCAAAATTAAAAAAAAAAACAAGTGATAAAAGGAGAAGAATTCGGGGATTTTCTTTGAAAATTAGTAGAAAAGGAAGGATTAATCAGTACCAGCAATTTTTCTCGGGAATCTCTTCATTTTTTATCGTTTCTTCGTTTTTAAAAGATTCGTCGGTGCTTTCTTCAAATGCCTTCACCTGGCACACCCTCCAACTCCTGATCCGCCATTGTTGTTATCAACAGAGCTTCTTGGGTTTTTCTACTTTTAATTTAGGATTTAGGCAAAAATAATTTGACTGGAAAGTAGAATGTGTAATTATTATATATAGTAGTCGTTGTAGTTTCAATTTAAATTATGGGCCAAGTGGGCATATGTTATATATATGGGCCTTATCTTATTTATCTCATCGAGTTTCATAAAGATTAATTTCCGTAAATTGTGTCATATAGATTTATGCAAAGTGGGCTTCAGTTATATACATACCAATTTTGGACTATCTCCGTGCAAAAGGCATATATATACATACCAATTTTGTCAAACACACTGCGATATAGTATTATGATTATCGATTTATTCGCTAATAATTAACGAATAATTCATTTTCTCACGAGAGCCGAACAAATCCCACATAATACTATCCAATGATATATAATATGTTTTATTCGTGAACAAATCCCGCATAATACTGACTAACTTTTCAAACAAGAGTAAAATTTCCAAAATATATAACTGTAACATGTTTTATCAACTTTTCTTCTAAAGCGAGATACTATTGTACCGGGTGCAAAACTACAAAGAAATTGGCTATTGGGGATAAATTAAAATGCAGAGATAAAGATACACACCTCCTATACAGGAAATCTGACTTCAACAAGATGCAAAGGTACTTGAAACAAGGAAAGCATTTATCATCCTACAGATTTGACAACATTCCAGAAGGAGATCATGTCATAAACTGTGATGGGTCTTACATAAAGGAAAGTAGTCTATCTGTCAGTGCAGTTTTCATAAAGAACAAAAGCTAGATTTCATCAAAAACTCAGGGACAACATGGCACAAAGAACAAATTTTCAACTCCAACGACTCTGAAGCTGAAACACTTAATTTGGCATTAAAGAATGTCAGGATAATTCAAAATGAAATACCTGGATTTAAAGGGCGTGTTTAGATTGCTTGAGGATAGTTCTATTGCTATAATAGAAGCTGTTCCCAACTGCTAAGCGATCCAAACAGCAAAATAAAATTTGGGAACAGTTGGGAACTAAGCTAATCTGCTATTTCAAGGAAAACATGGAATATTTTTGTTAGTAAAAAGTTAGCATTATTTTGTTCATCCCTCAACCACTATTCCAAAGATACAATCCAAATTATTTTTACTATCCCGAATAGCATCATCACATTTCTATTATTTTGAAGCTAATCTAAAAATCACTATTTTTTACTAATCTCACCTACTATTCTCAGTTCCTCAATTTTTTCACAAATCCTTACACGATCCAAACGCACCCAAAGAGAACAAAGAAAATTTCACATTTTCTCTGACTTTAAGCTTTGTGTGGAAGCCTTCACAGAGGGAATTTTGAAAGAATCAATGCTAATCTTATAAAATAAATGTTGATCTACAGCTGGATTGATAACCTGGAATAAAACCAAAGACAAGTCTACAACTGAAGAAGAATCAGATTTTCTGGTAAGCTTTGTACCTAAAGAAATGAATATACTTGCACATTTAGCTACAAGGAAAGATGATATTGGGGATTATGAAATAAATGAGTTAACAAAGAGTGTGGAGAGAGTTTTATACAAAGAAAAAGATTTAAGGATATATAGACTAAAATTTCCTAAAAGGAAAAACTTCGGAGGAATTTGAAGCAGAAAAGAAAAATTTAGTTCTTGCTACAGAAAGTTGGAGAAGAGTAATTAATTCAAAGCTCGACATCAATCTCATCCCTTATAAAAATGGGCTAGATCCTAAAGTATTTGTAAAATTTCAGATTTTTTTTCAGTATAAATCCAACATACTAGTAGTTTGAATGTTTTCTTCTGCACAGAAAAATAATTGGAAAATGAAGAAAAATAAGTGCTATAAAAAAGGAGAGACATCAATGCAAATAAGGTATAAAACTTTTAACTTGTTTTACAATACCCTTTTACATTTAAGTTGTATAGATGTTTTTCTAATACAATTTCTAATACAGGAAATGAGACAGGCAAACAAATATCAGAAGAAGAAGCAGGTTTTTAGAAGGAAATAAACCAAATACATTGAATCTTATTTGGGAAAAATCAAAGAAAAACTTTCTACTCTTTCATTTTTAACTTACCAGAAAGTCTGATTCCTTTTATGTTGCAAACTTGTTTTTTGATGAAACAAGTTATCAGTTCTAAATTATGTGAAAATTCACTCTATCTTATAAAGTAAATCATTACAATTATTATCTTTCTCTTATAGTTTTGCATTTCGTTGCAATGCCTTGTAACTTTCCAACCAAAACATTGTATGAGATCTAAATTTTCATCTCGAATTTAAGTTGAACTAAGTGAGAATATTGTTTCATTATAGCTTTTTATTTTTTGTTGTAAAACTTCAATTAGTACAACCTATATTAATGTTCATACAATTGTGCAATATTCTTAAAATTGTCCATAAGAAGCTCCTTTTTTCATTATAAACATCCAGAATTCAGTTTAGTTCATAATTAAGTTCATACATTTTCTCCATATTAAAGTTCATACAATTCTGCAATTTCTCAAAATAATCCAGAAAATAGCTTTTTTCATTATAAACATCCATAACTCGGTTTAGTTCATAAACTGAATTCACACAATTTCTCTATATTAAACTTCATGCCAATATGCTATTTTCTCAAAACAGTCCATCAAAAGCATCTTTTTTCATTATTAACATCCACAACTCAGTGTAGTTCATAAACTGAATTCACACAATTTCTCCATATTAAACTTCATACCATTCTGCTATTTTCTCAAGATGGTCCAGAAAAAGCTTCTTTTTCATTTTAATCACCCAGAAGTGTGCAAAGTTAGCCTCTGAACTAATATAAGTAGCACTGTTTTAAACATTCCTAATACTATGCATAAATTATAATACTATACATAAATTATCAATTTGAGTCATCTCGTAGTGTCAGTTGTCAATTTTTTTTTAAGCCCCTTCTTTTTCCTATTTCTTCTTTTGCCTGTTTTCTATAATCAACAAAGGACTGATGTTAGAAGTAGAACTATAAAACGAAAAACTACTCTTATAAGATATCAGCTATTTTTACCTTACTGTTTGATGGCACCTTTTGTTGTCCCTGCTCACTGACTTCAGCCTTCTCAGTTTTGTACTGTATGCTACAATTTATCTATGTTAAAGTATACATTGTAACATCAGTCCAGGTTATACATTGAATAAAACAATTTTATATGATGTAAAATCAACAACTTAATTGTACCTGATCTGCTTTATCATTCTGGTAAATGGTCATTGTTCTGTCTGGCTCAGCTGGTTCTGATCTAGAGGACTTGGCTATCTGTGGCATCTTATTTCCTTTTTGTTTATTCTCAGCTTCATACTCCTGCAATGTCTTCCTTGGCTTTTTTGAAACCTTGATCCTGTACACTCCTAGAGTTTTTTCCTCATAATTTATTCTTTTCATACTTTGTGTCATTTCTGTCGATTTATAATCTCCTTCTGTATTTCTTATTAGCAGCCAAATGTGCTAATTGATTCAGTTCTCCGGGGATGTGTGAGACCTTTAGATTTGAGGTATTTGCATATTGGCTTTCCCCTTTTTTCATTTCTCTTTCCTAAGCTTCCAGCCCTGCAGCAACTCTGCACTTATTGATCATTTCCAATTTTACCTTTCCCTTGTGATGGGTATGATGAATAACTCCTTTATTGTATGCTACTACATTCAGTTTGGAGTCTGACATGATAAAAATGTTGTTGCAGGGCTTTCCATCAGCTATTAATTTATCTTGAATCTCAAATGCCCTTTCTATAGCCAAATTCAAGGCTCCTGTCTCTGAATCATTTGAGTTGAAATTGGAGGTTTTGAAGCTGGCTATACCACAGTAGTCAATGAATTCTAAATGTTCATCTCTTATAAATGCTGAGCTGACAGAGAAGTTGTTGTATTTCTTGAAAGAGCCATCACAAGTGATTACTAGATCTCCCTTCTTGTATTTTCTTTTAAAGGCTGAACTTTGTACTTTCAGTCCCTCCTGTTTGTATTTCTTCATTTTCTGATAATCATCCAGCCTGTACAACTTATGTTTCCTACTTTTGCACTTGACTTCTTCTCCTATGCTTAATTCTAAAATTTTGCTACATCCTGTGCAGAAGTATTCCATTTTCTGCCAATACAGATTTTGAATTGAAAAAGCCAGATTTCTTAAAATTTTAGTACAATGTATATCAAATTGAAAAGGCCAGTTTTCTTACAGTGTTGCTGCTTGGATTTGGTTGTTTCTTGAGAGTTTCATCCAGTATGAATTTAGCCCACTTTTTATCATTATTCAGGTTATTGGGCTTCTTTGATCTTATTGTTTTCCTGAAAGGGTTGGACAGAAAGCACAAAGTCAAAATTGGTACAAGTAAAAATATCAGTTTCAACAACAACACCAATCATATTTTGTAGGGAGAATTTCTTGTACCCTTCAACCCTTCATCAATTTCTTATTTACCCTTCAAGTATTTAATATATCTTATAGTATCTTATTTACCCTTCATCAATTTCTTCTTATTTACTCAAGTTAATTAGAGAATAATTGATGGAATGGCCGGTAGTAATTTCAGTTTCAGTCATTCATAGAGCAACACGGTTATACAAAATTAGCAAGGAATTACAAAAAGTTTCATAGAGATGGAGATGAGGACATTTTTGTCTTTTCATTTATATAAGAGAAGGGATCCAATAACCACAAAATTTGGTGCCCTTAATAATCACATTATTAAATCTAAACTGTTAGATGTATTCTAAATCATCTCAATAACATATATATAAAAAATGATGAAAATTTAACATTATTTCGATAGCCATCAAGAGAGAAGAAAAAAATCATAAAATTTGAATTGTTGATTTTTGTTAATGCTTAATTCACATGTAAATAAAATCAAAATGATATAATTTTTTATTACACATAAAATATGATATATACAAAACATTCCGTCAATTGCTTTTGTTATTTAACCATTAAAAATGTATTTATTTGAGATTTGGTTTTGTGGTTACCGATAGGATACCAAAAGTTGTGGTTATTTGATCCCTCCTAATTGTACATATAGTATCAATTTAATTAAAGTAATGTGAATTATAACTCAGGGGATAAATGAGAAAGACTTTTGAAGAGTACAAGGAGAAATAAGATGTATTAAAGATTTGAAGGGCAAATAAGAAATTGAAGAAACTGCCAAGTTGAAATATTAAAGGCTCCATGTTCAAATTAATAAAGTAACAGGTACAAATTTGGTATTGAAAGTCAAATTTGGTATTTGAAATCAAAGTAAAACAGAAACTGCTAAAGATCAATTCTGCTACTTCAAAAAAATCAAGTTGGTATCTAAAACCCTAGAGCCAGTACAAAAAGGAAAATTTTAAATTAACAATGTGAAAAGATTGAATCTTAATTTCTGTATTTCCATGATGATTCAAATATATATCAAAATTAAGTGAAACAAGTGGTACAAGGTGAAGAACTTTGGGATTTTCTTTGAAAATTAGTAGTAAAAGCAAAGGTTTAATCAGAGTACCGGCAAAGTCTCTCTGAAATGTCTTCTTCATTTATGATAGGTTCTTCATCTTCAGATGATCCGGAGCTTTCGTCAGACCCAAGATCAGCTGTGTAACCAGTATCAACACCTCCTGGCACGTCCTCCAATGCCTCTTTAGCCGCCATTGATGATAGTAACAGAGCTTTTAGGGTTTTTTTTATTTTAATTTAGGATTTTGGCAAAGTAATTTGATTGGAAAGTAAATAGTGTATTTGTGTTATAGTATATATAGTAGTTGTAATTTAAATTTAAATCATGGGCCAAGTGGGCATAAGTTATCTTTATGGGCCTTAGCTTATTTATCTCACTGAGTTTCATTAATTCCTGTTAATTGTACCAGAGAGATTTATGCATGATGGGCTTTTGTTATATTTATGGGCCAAGTGAGCTTGCCGTATATCTATGACCACCTTTTGATGCACTTAGTTTGTAATAGATCTTCTGTTACATATTTTTTGTATGTTGCATATTTTTGCGTTTTAGTGATTTTTGCACTTTACTCCTTGTTTTCAATCCTATTCCGAATTGGGCCATGCATCAAACAAATTTGGTACATCAAACATAAGAGTTAGATATAATTTCATGTAAGTCCCTCTAAAACTTCAAAATTATGTATTTCTCCTTCAAAAATTAACATATCATATTTACCATTCTCAAAAATTATATATTTCCCCTCAAAAGTTCATAATTACATGAAATTCTGCCTAAAAAAAGACTCCAAGATCAATATTTTAATGAATTTTCTTTTATACGTTTTATGGTCAGAAATAAATTAATAATGTAACAATAAGAATTAGACAAATATTCTTAAGATAAAGAATACTCTAATTTTTATACTTCAATTACCAATAACTCAATTGTCATAATATACTCTATGTAATAAAGAATCTTAAGATAAATACTCTTGTGAAATGATACTTTAATTTTTATAAAGAATAAAAATAATATATTAATTTACAGTTTTACAATAAAGCATAGAATTTTAACTTGTCTACTATTGGGCATACTGTGTTAATTTTTAATTCACAAATTCATACTTTAGAAAGATGCGTAAAGCTTCTAAACTTTTTAGCTATGCCAAATCATCTTTCATCTCAACAATTGATTTTGTTTCTCTCTCTTCATTTATCTTAATCAAATGACTCAATTTAATTTTTTTTTATTAAAGATACAATATCATGATGTACCTAAGGAACAATTTCAAAATTTAAATTAAATATTTGCAATTCTTTTTATTCTTTTATAGAAAATATATTAAGTCCAATATTTATCTAATAAAATATATTTATGATAAATATATATTTATTTTTAATATTCATTAATTTATAAATATATAATATTATTTTTTGGGGCGAAACCCGATTCACAGCTCTAGTAATATAAAAAGGCTACTTTTAGAAAAATAATTGAAGTTCACAGTTTGAGTTTGTTTGCTACATAGTCATGACATCTAGGCATGACACCCATCCCAAATTCCCAATGAAACAAAGGGCAGCGACATAAAAAAAATAAGACGGGCACTATGCCAGTTACTGGTACAATGGTACTGATTGGAACAATTGGTACAATTGGAATTTACACTTCAGTCAGTAAACAATTGAAATTTTTCAATAAAAGATAAATTTACACTTTAGTCAAAAGATGATAATAGTAAATGAAAGCTAATTGGTTACCTACGGGTTTTAAATCAAAAAAAAAAAAAAAAAAGCTAATTGGTACAAGAGGAAAATTCAGGGGTTGGACAATTGGTATAAGAGGAAAATTGTGAAACAGAGAAAAAGAACAAAAAAATGAAAGACAAGATTTCATTTTTGCATTGGAACAGTGGCTTTTGTTGGTGTATTTTTAGTTAACATTGAAACGAAATCTTCCTAAATCCCGAATTTCAGTTAACATTTATTTAAATATTTAATTCCGGTTATTTATTTAATTATTATTAAAAAAACGGTTTTGTTGCTGTATTTTTATATACTTTTTTGTTCTATTTATTTTCTACAAAGGGTAAATTGGTTCTTAATATTATTAGAATTGCATGACAACATTCTTCTTTTTTATATAAAAAAAGAGCAGGAAGCAAAAATGATACATGTGAATGTACCAATAGTTCATCCATGCTAAGTACCCTAATGAACCTTACAATCCATATTTTTTTGCACATTACATAACCACACACAGGCTCATCCAATTTACTCCCTCTGTCCTTTTATGGGTCAATTAGTGCCAACTAAACTAAACCGGTGAGCACTTTAGAGCATAGATAACCAAATGACATCTATTACGGCAGACATGGCGAGGCACATCCAGCTGAAGAAGGCAAAGGCAATGGAGATGGCCATGCGGTTGCAGAACCGGGGCAACAGTTTGCAGAAATCTGGCAAAGCCGTGTGTTGGATCCCAGTTCTGTTCAAGTTTGTGACTCCAGCTGCAGCTGAACCGGCACTCATCATTGCATATGCAAAAGCCTGTTGCATATTTATTTTCAAGCAATGCAGGATCACAGAAAATAGTGAGTTGGTGTGAAAAAATAATAGGGATTTCTATAAAAAGGAAAACAAATTGCTACCTGAGAACAATTTTTTTTTTTTACAGTGCATATAAATTTGCAAACATTATGTATTCCTGAGTTCAAATGTAATTTTGAGTATTCATGTAAAATGCCCTACACAATTACAGGGAATCATTTTCATGCCAGATCACATGATTGCAGTTTCTATAATAGGTATAAAGTATAAACCATAAATAAAATTGAAGATCCATGCGTACATTGAACATCAAATTGATTGCAAGCAATTTCTAAGAAAAGCAAATTTGTGATATGCCTATTGCTCAGTGCAAAACCAATAGTCTTGAAACATCCACTAAAATTAAAGCAGGTCAGCATTCAACCAAAACGAATTCAATTCTAGTGTACAAAACAGATAAGAACATAGGCTAATCTGTAACCAGTCTGGATAAAAACATATCAATTGCAAGCAATGCAAACTCCATTGGCTCGAATCAGGGAGCAGTTATTGAAATCTGCCATATTTGTCCAAATTTTGTTCTTGCCAGTGTTAATTTTCTATATTAATATGGTGGATTAGATTAGACATAGAAGTACTCTTTGTAAGTTATAAATCTCACAAAAATAGAAAATAAGGAGATCAAAAGGTATTAAAATTTTCAAGAAATTAAATGTTGAATCACCTTAAAGATTCTTTGTTCAATTAATGAGAGATTCGTCAAAAGTGAAAAGATAGTTGATCATGAGCTAACCTGATCACCAGCAAATAAGATCCATGCATGGGTGCGAGACGACACTGCAGGCACCTTTTTCAGCAGATTTCTCACAACTAACACCAATTGCAGCAGAGAATGAGCTGCCACGGCGGCTGAGATTCCAACCAAGTACCTAAATATTTTGTTCATATTAGGACTCCATCTAATCTTATATTAAAAGTAAAGATAATTTTAAAGGACTTATTCTGAACCCCAAATCATCATTGCCTTGTCTGTGCTTGGGTTTTGAAATTTAACGGCAGAACTGCTCCGTGCGTTCTAAATGAATCTCATACCCTTTGGTCTTAATTTGCAAATCATATATGTTATATGAATTGAATTAAGTTAATACCAAATAGAGCTGCAGGTGTTTTGAGAAAGTAGGACAATTTTTTTTATAATTTTTATAGTGAGTCCTAAAATAAGGTTACATTAGCAGCCATCTACATGTGTAACTACAATACATATATACAAGAATATTCTCAAGAGGAAACAAATGCAAAATGTGTTCAACAAGATAAGTTACTTTGCTCCTGAAAGTCCGTTCTACAGCAAACCAAATGTTAACAAAATTTTTGAAGCACGAGGTAATAGCATAGCGAAGAATCATCATCAAGTAAACGAGTAGAGAGAACTTTCATATTTTTGTTAAAAATAGAAACCTCGGTGGAAAGGGATATAATATTGAGTACACAATTAAATAACGAAATGCGGGGATAGCTCAGTTGGGAGAGCGTCAGACTGAAGATCTGAAGGTCGCGTGTTCGATCCACGCTCACCGCACAATTTTTTTAAATTACGTTTTGTTATGAAAAATAAAAGCCCGTCTGTCGTTTTGGGTCAAATTGTGTTGTTGGGCTGTAAGAATCTCTACATCTGCTTATTTGTGCCTAGAAATGCGTTGCACTCCCATTGATAGGTTTTTAAAAGTTTAAAATCAACTGCAAGAGGCCCATAAACTTTCATCCGAAATATAAAAATAAATTAAGAATCGTTCGCAATATAAAATTAAATTAAGGGAATTAAGGGAAAATTTTAATTCAGTAAAGAAAAAATAAATCATAAGAGATAAATAAATCAATTAATTAATTACTCGAGTGAATTGGAGAAGCTCCACTTGGAGTAGAGAGGCACATCCAAACCGAAGACGGTCAGGTTGCCACGCTGCTCCGACGACACCATCAGCGCCAACGCCACCAGAGCGGTCGCCGCTGCGGCCCCTCGTACCACGGCCGCTGTTGCATCCCACCGCTTCGACTCATTCCTCGAGTGATCGAGGCGGTGGGTCGGCGGTGTTTCTAGTGATTCCCTCAGTGTCATTGGCTGAGCGGTATCCGGCACCTTGCCTGATGATGACGCATTGCCCGGCATTTGGATTGACAGTTCCGGTGGGGCATGGTTCTGGGCTTTCTTATCATCATCTATTGAAGCTAACTCCATGTTTATAGAGTTATATTAACAATCTCCTCTGTCTGTTGATGCCTTAATTGGGGATTTTTGGAAGAGTGAGTGAGTGAGTGATAGGAGTGAGGACTGAACAGGCTTTGTTTTGGTATTGTTGTTGTGTCTCTACTTGTTTGATTCCATATCCTCTGTAGCGCTGCATCGTGTAGCGCAGGATGTGAACCGTTGGATCATCTCAAAATCCGATCTAGCACAGCTCACAAAATGATCTAACGGTTCACATAAATATAATGCGCTACACAATGCAGCGCTACAGAGGATGAGCACTCTACTTTTTGAGAATGAGTTTTTCTATGGACGAGTCCTGGGACACGCGTCGAAAGAGAGTAATGTAGTAATGACCCGTGAAGGGGGCTTTGGGACAAAGGACAATGCTCCGAGAACTGTGTTTTGTACTTTTGTTTGGATCGGTTTGGTTTGGTTTCTCCTTTTGCAAGTCCAACACGAGTACTTATCCTCTGTAGCGAAGGATGTAAACCGTTGGATCATCTCGAGATTCGATTCAGCACAGATTCCGAGATGATCTAACGGTTCACATCCTGCGCTACACAATGCAGCGTTACAGAGGATATGAAATCGTCCGACAGGGGAACGGGGTGGGTGCACCCGCGAGTGCACAATCTGATTGTGTCTCAACTATTATAACCGTTGGATTAGCAAGCTTTGGCTCATCTATAAAGGAGTTGCCTTCCAATTCTGTGCCCAGCTTTCACAAACTTTTTTTTTTAAGATAAAAATTGAGGTCAAGCAACTCAAATTTAAATTTTTTATTAAAAAAATTTATTTGAGTTTCGAAACCTGTGGTCTCCTACACAGGAGAACTACTATTTTCTTTTTGTAATTTAAGGGATTAAAAAATATAGCTGGCAAATTATTAGTTGGAACAATATGACCGTTCTGATAAATTACATTAAAATTTCAAAGATTTGAAAATACATCAAAATACTTACTAGCTATTTTGCGCGCTTTGCCGCATCAAATTAAATAATTTTTGTGTCACTTCGTAAATATTAAATAAAAAAAATGTTTATAAAATTAATGCAAGGCATTCAATTCAATAAATTTGAAATATATTGATGGTGTTTACATTTTTATAAGAAAGTGTATCAAAAAATTAATATCATGACTATTTTCTGGGTGTGCTTGCTGGATAGCTAAATTGAAAAATAAAAGAGTTAAAATATTATTTTGTTATGCATGCAAAATTTTTTTACACAGAATTCATATAAAAATATTCATTCTTCATTGTACCTTGTGATGTATGTAAAATTTGTATGCAGTGTAATTTATTTGTCTTCAAAAAAAGAACATGATACACCTTAACTAATGTTATTGTAGGTATCAAAGTAATATATTAACTATGAAAATTTATTTACTTTATGTCTCATTTGATATTCTAATATATATCATTAATTTTGAGAAGTTTGTATAATTATGTTTACGATTGCTACTAATACATTGATTTATTAATATTTTGTGAAACATAATATTAAGTATTGCAATTTTTTATTAAAAAAATGTTTTGAGATTTTTATAAGTATAATTCATTTTTTTAAAATGGATCTAAACCAATTATTATTGATATCATGCATTAATTATTTCTAGTGGTGCTCTGAATATCATATGAGGTGCAACTTGGGGAAATTTAAGTATTTTGCTTGATTTCTTTAACTGTGCTCCAGGGATCAGCGGAAGTATGAATTTAATTTGATTTATTTCGGCTATGCCGAGTGCAGTGGACATAGGAAAAATGTGTCATTGAGTTGGGTTTACAGAGAACCAGGTGCAAGAATTCTAAAGAATAGAAAAATTACCATGCGCTTATGGACATGGTTGAAGAGAAGTTTGCTGATCAGACGTGATCAAAAGTTGTGCATTTTTATGTGATGACTTGATTCTTAAATGTGGCACGTTATTTTTCTGATGATCTAGGACCTGTTCGGCAACAAGGATCAAGGGCGAGAGGCTTAAGAATTTAATCTCTACTGAGGAGCATGTGTTCGGGGTAATACAAGGATCAAAAGTAATGGATCAAAGTGAATATAAAATGTTTATTTAAATGAATGATAGCAAAAGACCAAACTATCCTAACAGACCACTAAGGAGGTCTCATGCTGGGGGCAAAATTGTAATTATAAACACAGTTTTGGGTCTTGAGGAGGCACTTGAGGAGGAGATTTCTTAAGGGGGTGCTGGGATCAAGGTTGGAGCCTGAGGAAGATGCACTGATCCATCTTGAGGAGATGCTGTTCGGTAGGATTAAGGTGGATTTAGGTGCTGAGGACTCTTGAGGAGGTCCTGCCGAACAGGCACCTAGGGTACGTTTGGATCGTGCAAGGATCAGTAAGAAAATAGAGGAATAGAGAATAGTAAATAAGAATAGTAAGAAAAAGTAATTTTGGGATTAGTACGATGATAGTGAAAATGTAGTGCTATTTCAAATTCTGGAAATGTTGTTTAGATTGTATGCTTGGATAGTAATTCAAGAATTGAATCAATTAATTGGTATTCATTTTTCTTATCAATCATTTTTTTTCGGTCCAACTAAGCATTACTGCATGGCTAAAAGAATGTCGAAAATAACTATGTACAATGAACAAAAAAAATTCTTCTATTTTTGGTATAACATTTCATTTAAATGAAGTCACGCATTAACATATTTATTTAACAAATATCATTTTATTACAAAGACAAAAGTAATTAAAAAAATGAATTCATCAAGTATGTTATTTTTTTTCTAACTTTTCTTTTCCGTTATTATTATATATATATATTTTTTTGGTTTCCACCCAGTCTTTTTTTTTTTTGGTTTCCACCCAGTCTTAGTTCAACCATACCAACATATTCATTTTTTAACAATCGACAAAAATAATGTCAAGAATGGTGTTGCGAGAGTAGTACTACCTAATTAATTTGGCAGTGTTCTCCAATAAAAGCATCAAAATTGCAAGAAAGAGAGAACAATTGATTGGAAAAGTTATTAGGCGATCTTTGTTTCCAGTTCCAACTTCCAAAAATGCAAATTAATTGATTTATTCACCCTTCAATGGGTGCCAAATTATCTAACTAATTACTCATAGTGAGCTGAGGAGCTAGAGACGAAGCTAGCAGGAGTCTTCGGAAGATGAATCAAAAGCTAACTAATTGGGATCTCTATCAACTCACCACGATGAGAAGAGCACATAAATGTTGTTAACAATGGAGATTGATGATTCTATAGCTGGAAATCGAAGAAACAAGAAGGAAAAAAGAGTTTTGTCCTTCTCTTTTCTCTCTCATGAAGCAAGGATAGAGAAACGAGTTAAAAGATAATATAAAAAGTGCAAGGATGCTTTTTTGATGTTATTTCTCTCTTCCCGGATTGCTATTCCGACTGTTCCGTGTTTTCCATATAACAATGGAATAGAGCTAACCCGAACTATTCCCAGCTCCTCATTGTTTGTTTGGATCGCATTTCGTCAAGAATAGTATCGCTATTCCAAAAACAATACTATTCTTTACTATCCAAACATACCCCTAATGTTTACTCGAATTCCATTTTTTTTCTTTTCCAGTCACACTCGATCGGCACCAATTCATATCCTCTAAAGCGCAGTATTCTACTGCACAGTATTTCAACTGTCAGATTTGCTTTGAGATTCGTGCAGACTAATCTCGAGAAATCCCTCTATAATCCGCATCGTTGGTTCACTGCACAGTACAATAATACTGCGCAGCAGAGGATGAGCAGTCACTGCGCATGAGAAATGACTTGGATGATTTGACAATTACTGTAGTAAAATTATTACGTTTTACAAGTATTAAAGATTTTGAGTAATTCGTGATTTTTGTATGTTTCTTAAGCATATCAAAATAATTTGACTTGTGTAGATCAATCATAATGTTCAAATTTTAGTTTAATTATCAATGTAGTTGTATTGAACACTAGCTGTGCATATCAATTTTAGTTTGAAAGTTAATTGAAAAAAATGACACGATATCAACCAAAAGTACATATAACATACGATACGGATGTGCTGGAATATTGCAAGATACTGGTAAATTTGATCGGTACAAATGTCGACAGGATATTATATAACAACATGTTCATATAATAGAAGTATAGAACTAAAGCAAATACCAGGCATTGGACCTTGATCTTATTTGGAGAACAAAATAAAATTATCATCGTCTCTCACAACCGGCCTGCATGCATTAATTAAAAAAAGTATATATATTGTTGCTATAGCCATTAGTGCAGGGTCATCCGCAAAAAAAATTGTACAATTGTTGATTTTTTAGGGACGAAATAGTAAGTTTAGCAGTTTTCACACAAAATTGCCAAAATTAACAGTTTATTGACATGATTTCAGTATTTACTGGGATTTTATATATGTTCAACCTGCTGATAACTAATAGGGTGTAGACATGAGAATACCATTGGGATACTATATAACTTGACTTGATCAAACGAACTAATTATCTAACTAAACGTACTAATTATTCAACTTAAAACCAACTTATATATTGAATAATTATATATATATATCAATAGTTATTCAACTTAATAGATATTGTGATTAAAAATGAAAAAACGACTAATTATTCAACTTAACATACTAATTATTCAACTTAGCATACAAAATATTTAACTTAGCATGCTAAATATTCAACTTAACGTTAACTTATAGTTAAGATGTTAAGTTGATGCTAAATATTTAACATGCTAATTATAAGTTGATATTAAGTTGAATATTTAGTATGTTAAGTTTAATAATTAGTATTTTATGTTGAATAATTAATTCGTTTAACCAAGTCAAATTATATGATATCCCAATGGGGGATGAATATCGGCTGCTCTTAAAAACCGAGAATAGGGCCCTACTCTTGTGATCGGGCGGTTGGTATCAACCGAACTTTAATCTTCGGTTGATCACAACCATCCGATCACAAGAGTAGGGTCCTGCTCTCAGGTTTTAAGAGCACCGGATCTCATCCCCCCAATGGGCAATGGTATCCTCAATGACATCCCCATATCATTTTCCTAACCCTAATAATTAAGCAAACTGATTCTAATATATGGCGATGAGTAGAGTAGGTAATTAATTAATTTTGTTGAAAAATATAACCTGTGATGTGAGACTGAGAGCCGGCCAACTTTTCAATGCAGGCGCAATAAAAAACCAGCCAAGGACTTGTTGACAGCTGTGCTCCAAATTCAACTGATCAATCATTGAGAGCCGGCCAACTTACAAAAAAACAATTGCTATCTACTGCGCACTACCCTACGGCACAGTAGGTGAGCCATCCGATTACTTTAAGATTCGTGCTAACTACAATCTCAAAAAATCTCCTATAATCTAAAGGTCGTCGGTCCGCGCCGTACTGTACTGCGCAGTAGAGGACATTCAGGTGAAAAAAAATGCACCACCGTAAGCATAACATAACCAAACCTAACCAATATGTATTAAATTTTGCACTGATCTGAGTCAAAATATCCAGATGAAAACATAAAAATCACACATGATTATGAGGCCATAATTAAGTTCCTAAATTAAAATTTAATTGGGATAATTCAAAATAAAGACAAATTTAAATATACATTTGACCATTTAGCATAAAAATCACATTTTTTTTAAATACTTATAATTAATCAGTGATCGATCACCAATTCCAACTTTCTTGCAACACCAAGTGTCATGCTTTCAAAATGTGAAAGGAATGCCGATTCCGACCATCCTTTTACCGGATCCGACCGATACGACCACTCGATCAGGCACCCTGTCGGATCCGGCTGCACCTGAAGCGTCGCCTTGTACCGGCTGAACCCTTTGTTTGTCTCAACAATCTCGTACGTGTAACACCGGTTGACTTGGTCATACTCGACAAGTCGCTCCTTGGACCACCCGACCGGTTCGTTCAGGTTGGCCCGGTTGATCGATCCAGCACAGTACCTGATGCAGCCGGGCTCATTGTTGGAGCCTTCAACGATCTTACACGTGGAAACGGATGTGATCCACTTGTTCAAGCTACAGAAGTCGCCAAGTAGCGACCACGCCCTGTCCGGTGTGAGCCCCGTAACATTCGCGGTTGCCTTGCCCTGCCATCGGGCCTCCGGTGGAGGTCTAATATCCATGTTTTTTAGCTAGAGAGATATAGAAGGGGCTGATCAGGGAGGATTATTGGCATGGCCAAGCAAGGAGGAAAGACCTTCCAACATAAAAAGAAAAGTTTGGCTTAAAATATCTCTTGTGCAGATTATTTAAATTTAAGCAGGGAGATTTGTCAGGATTCATACTGCATAAATGATAAGTTAATGGTAATAAACAATAACTTGATGACTATGCATGTCCAAAGCACCAACAAACGGATCAAGTCACCGGGATCAAGTCCTAGTAGGGGCTGGGCAGGAGATAATTGGAGGGTTTGCCTACGGGCTTTGTTCAAAAAAAAAAAAAAAAAAAAACACTAACAAACGGATTGGCCGTATTGGAATTTAATGAGAGATCAACATACAATGGAGTAATTACAGGGCTATAAAGACCATCTAAATTGTAAAGCACTTCTTATAATAACAAGGGTAACAATAATACACTTGTAAGCCCAAATTTGGTGTGGCCCAAAAAACGGACAAAGATATATCTTATTCTTACAGCATGCATAAGACCATGTTAGCGTCTTGGAAATACGGCCCAAAACTGCAATTTCTACAAAACTGCAATTTCCAAAAAATATTTGCGGTGAGCGTGGATCGAACACGCGACCTTCAGATCTTCAGTCTGACGCTCTCCCAACTGAGCTATCCCCGCTTTATGTTTTAATAACTGGTACAGTACCCATATAGTATAAAGAAAGAAAAGCTTGTTTGCATAAACAGCATAGATTCTTAATAAATAGTGTAGTTTTTAGTTTCTCGAAGTGCCATCCTATCATATAGTAGTTACGAATATGGAGCAAGTAGTTCACTTTAATAAGTATTAGTTTGCTTGCTTATTCTGTTTAGTAAACTACTAGGGAGGAACCACGCAAGCAAGGGGCATACCAGCAATCAAAGCAGAGTTAAGAAGTAGTGTACTTTTTATCTAATATTATAGGTTTTACTGTATCATCTTGTCCTCAAATAGCCTACTGAGTACTGACGCATCTGATCTGAAAATTTTTAAGTTAATATAAGGCACATAAGATTCCGTTTGAGAAGCGAATAAATTGTGGGTGGACCCTCCGCATGACTAGAATAGGTGGTACTTATATAGTTATATTTATCTTGTGTAAGAGTCTAAGAGATGATGATAATTTTATTTCCTGAACAAACCTATGGAAATTGATTTGTACAAGTAATTATTTATAAGTATAAAATTATGTTGTTCTTATGTGAATTTCTGCACAAAGATATCATGCACCAGCGGCCTTTATTTTTATTAATAAAAAATAAAAATAAAAATTACAATTGTAGAAATTGTTTTTTAAAAATTACAAAAATATTAAAACCGCACTCTGAAAGTGCGGCTCACCCCCTGCTGAGCCGCACTTTCAGAGTGTGGCTTAGCTCTGAGGGTGAGCCGCACTTTCAGAGTGCGGCGTAGCACTAAGGGTGAGCCGCACTTTCACTGAGGGTGAGATGCTGCGGATTTATGAAGACATTTGAAGGGGTAAATGTTGGTTGTTTTTTATAAATGACCTGTTAAAGAAGAGATGGATAAACAAGAGATGGATTAACAAGATTTCTTTGTATTATAATATTTTGTGTATTTCTTAAATCTCATAACAACATGATACATCTCTTTTTATAGCCTAAAACAACAGAAAAACTCTAGAAATTCGTAATTAAAGAGAGAATACAGAACATTCCCTGTTTTAACTTACCCTCTCCGCTAAAACTGTAATAACTCTCTGGAGAGAACTCCAAACGCCTTGGAAGTTGAACCGTTGGAAAGTAGACTTCAAGACCTTTAAAACGGTAGGTCATTTATAAAAAACAACCAGCGTTTGCCCTTTTAAATGTCTTCATTAATCCTCAGTGATAAGCCGCACTGTCAAAGTGCGGCTCACCCCAATGCTAAGCCGCACTCTGAAAGTGCAGCTCAGCAGGGTGAGCCGCACTTTTAGAGTGCGGCTTTTTTATTTTTGTAATTTTTAAAAAACAGTTTTTACAATTGTAATTTTGATTTTTTATTTTTTATTAATAAAAAAAGGCCTGCAACAGCATTACTAACAAAACTTTCTGAAATATCATAGCGTGGGTTCCGTACACAGGAATACTAGGCAAAAAAAAGGACAAGTACGAAGACGTTTTATCTATCTAAAATTCTAAATGCAAATGCAATAAAAGAAAAATTGACCAACTTGAATATTATTCCTTGAATTTGATGGAAGGTTCCTTTTTTTTTAAAAAAAAATTAGCTGAAAGGTTTTCTTAGCTGTTCTCAACTTCAAAAGCATTAATCAGGCCAAATATATAAATTAAAGCTCATTGATATAATTCTAGCTAGCTTTAATTATAAAGCAAGATCATAAAGAGATACTTATTCAATTCAATGTGGGGGAAGCTTAAATTAATGTGCAAACCTGTCGGTACCATGCATCTTTTTTTTTGGACCTCATAAAAATACAAAAGCACGTTGCTAATTAAACACAAGTCCTGTAATAAGAAAATTCCTTACCGATAATGAAGTCATAAAATGATCAAATTATCAGTATTTTGTACTATGCAATGGTAATTAATTAAGAATAACCATTCGAGTTGCTGAGAAGAATTTGCAGAAAATTAAAGCAAGCACCTCAGATATGAATATCCAAGTAGTAATTAATTAAGTAGCTAGTGTTGGATAAATTAGTTATATGACTCAAGATTTAATTTACACACAAAAATTAAAGCAATGGAAAGGTGCTCACATTATTCAGTACTCGAAATAAAATATTGAGATTAATCTTATATCACAAAAATGCAATGTAACGCATGTAACCTACAGCTAATGGGAATTAATTTGCTACTGATCACTCAATATAATCACAGCCACTTCTATACTCATCTATGTTTTATTTTATTACTAAATAACTTTGCGTGATAAATAAATTATACTACCGATCGATGTCAATTTTGAAATCAATCCATCATTTATATAATTGAGAATTAATATTTAAAATATTTCTAATAATTAGTGGGATACAGAACTTGTTTGATAAACCGTTATCATGTATATAGACATATAGTATATTTAACTAGGATAATATAAGTCACCTCCCAAAGCCGAACCCATATCCTCTACTGCACAGTAAGTTACTGCATGTGTAGCGTTCTGACCGTTGGATCTGCTTTCAGATTTGTGCTACTCAATCTCAAATAAAACCCCATATAATCCACATCGTTGATTGTACTGCGCAGCAGAGGATAATTAAGCACTCGCCAAAGCCCATTAGTTGCCAGGAAATCCGATCAACTAGCGTTTAATTTTGTGACTACTGCAGACAAATTAATTATTTGTTGGAGTCGTACCCGTTTCCATACGAACCTCATCAATTTTGATGATACAAAGTTCATTATAAATTTAATTTTACATTAATATTTTACTCAATTTATACTCATACGGCTTCTAATACTTTCTTTTTTCTTTCCTTTTTTTTTTTTTTTTTTTGAAATTTGACTGGCCGGTTACTTCACTTTATATGGTTTAAAATAACATGTCATATATAAGGGGGAATTCTTCTATTTTCAGTAATTGAAATATTCTATGAAGGATACTTTTATTAGTCTGAATTACAAAGACCTTTTTTTTATCCGAAATCAAAGTATAATGTCCCTCTTAGCTGACTGTCTATCTAGAGACTTTTTTTTTCAATGTGAATTTTTCACAAATGCAAACTTCAAAATACAAAAAATGTTTTTTTATTTTTTTTGGTATTATTTCTTACATATATTGTGATGAACTTTTAAAAGTTGCACGTGAAATAAAAAAGAAAAAGTAAATAACTAAGCATCTGCTTTATTCTTTTCAATATGACTAAAAGATCATGAATTTGGATTTTGATCGAATATTTTTTTTTCTTTTAGATAACCACTAAATATAATTTAATTATTAGCAAGTATGTAAGTAGCTTAATTATGTGAATTTCAGATATTTCTGTATATTTGAATACAAAAGTAGTACAAATTAAAGTGTCCCTAGCTAAAGCTCAAAATAATTGGCTACAACTACAAATTAACAATTAAACTCTTGGAGACTCATGAATTGCATTCCGTTTTTTAATTAATTAATTAATTATAAGTTTATAACACACTAATGAATTATATGTATGCACTGTTTGCATGTTTTGTCTCCTATTGGTGGACATTGTTTAATTAACATCTCAGTGGTACATTAATTAAAGCTCTTTTAGAAAGCAGACTTAAGATGAAAATTAGCTAGTCAACAGGGATGGTCATTACCAGCAGTAATTAGTCCATCATGTCATGCCTTATCATCACATTTTGGTACTTTACTTTATAATCACACATCCAAATCCTGTTCCTCTTTAACTCTTTTCCCTTTTAATTTGATGCATCTTTATTTGCGTACGTATTTATAAGTGTAGCTAGGTAGAGTAATATCGTTTATCATGAAAAAAAACAAACCTTACATATATATATAATATATACCTCACTTTCACATGTATTGATAATGATCAACAACCTAGCTATTTAATTTATTTTTTTTGAAAGCCTTGGCTGAATGCTGAAGCTGCCAAGTCAAATCCACAGTCTCATCTCTCTTTTGCCTCGAAAGAGAAAACTACCTAGAGTTAATATAGCGTAATTAATACCAGCCGGGTTGCTTTTTCTGTGTAGTATTTTATCTATTAATTAGCTTTTGTTCTTTGTTGCTCTATATATATATAGAGAAAAAGGTACTTCCCCTTTGTGTGATTAATTGCGGATTCTAATTTGGACAAAAAAAAAAAAATGTTGTATAGATATATAAGTATTCGGATATCCTAGACCTCAATTTATCTCAACAAACTTTCATTATGTAAATTAAGTATGATTTTTGAGTGGCATATATAATTGAATTTTAACACTTTTAGTGCGGTAATTAAATTAATTATATCTAACATACTTTTGGTTTATGTAGTTGAAAATAGGGAAAGAGCCGCCACTTAGCGAGATATACAGTAGTAATTAATCTGTTTAATTTTATCAGCTTATGAATTATGATACTTAATTGTATACTTTTTGGACTACATATATATATATCGGTTATGTTCTATTGCATTATATTACTTGTTCCCTCCGTTTGATGGTAATGTAAAAGTGATGTAAAGTGTAATAAGATGATTTAAAGTGCTTTCAGTCACCAAACAAAAGTGATTTAATGTGTAGTAAGTTAACGCAGCTATATAGCTAAGTGTAGTAAGTTAATGCAGTTATATAGGTATAGTAAATTAATGTAGCTATATAGGTATAGTAAATTAAATCATCAATATTTATATTTTTTACACGTTCTACCCATTTTATTTCATATATTTATTTTAGTTCGCTTTATCGATACGTGTCTTCTTAATTATTACAAAATTAAGAGCGTCGAATGGATGGATCGAGAAGGCGTACGTACAAACTATAGCTTAAAAACTGCAACAGACAACCTGGTATAATATTCGTCGCAAATCGTGGCCTCCTTTTCGTACCATCTTTATTCCTTTTTTAATTCTCCTTTGCCTTTAGCTAAGCAAGCTACTTTGAAAAAAGAATAGACATTACATTATGTGGTATATACTACGAGGAGGGATCCAATAACCATATTTTTAGTGACCCATGGTGACTATTTTTTTATTTAAGTATAAATTGAAAAATCTAAACCGTTAGATGTATTCTATATTATCTCAACAACATATACATAAAAAATGATAAAGTTTTGACATTGTTTCGATAGTCATCAAGAGTAGAGAAAAAATCATAAAACTTGAACCGTTGATTTTGTAAATGCTTGATTCATATGTAAGTAAAATCAAAATGATATAATTTTTTGTATACACATAGAATATGATATGTACAACATATTCTATCAATTAGTTTTGTTATTTAAGAATTTAAAATGTAGTTATTTAAGATTTAATTTCATGGTTACCGATGGGTCACCAAAAACATGGTTATTTGATCCCTCCTCATATACTATATACTAAGAGGAGGGTTCTAATGCCTCAATTTTTTGTGCCTCAATCATGCCTCCACTTTTTAAATTTCAAATAACTCAAAATTTAAAACTAATTTTTAAAAACAAAACCGTGAGATGTAATCTATTTCATTTCATTTATGTATATGTAAAAAATCATCAAATTTGAATATTATTTTGTTTGACATCAAGGGCTTCAAAAAAATACACTAATTTGAGCAACTTCTAGACGTTGATTTTTATAACTCATTGATTTATATAAAATAAAAGAAAAAAGTGCAAAAATTTGTTATATGCACATAAAGAATATCATATTGATCAAATCTAATGGTTTTGTTTTGAAAAATTAGTTTTAAATTTTGAGTTATTTGAAATTTGAAAAGTTAAGATATGATTGAGGCACAAAAAATTGAGGCATTACAACCCTCCTCATATACTAAAGATATATATATATAGAGGGACATTTTTTCGTGTTTCACGTGGTTCTTTTATATAGTTTTTAGGGTTTACTATAGAATTGGGCCTGCAGATGATGATGAATCGATGATAGATCTCTTGTGTGTGTGCGTGCGCGCGCCTTTTTTGAACCTCTCATTTTATCATCTTTAATCTGATTTCCTTATCGTTAAAGAAAAGAAGGGATCGGGATCGTTCACCTGCTGCTTTTCTAAAAAGAAAAGCGGGCCCTGCTTGATCTGACAGTTGAGAAAGACCAAAGTACATTGAGATCGGTGTAAAAAATACAGAATTACTTTGAGATCGGTGCGACAACCGATACCGACCATCCGATCGAAAATAGCAGAGCCTGCTT
Organism: Cyperus esculentus; assembly: GCA_030179965.1. Classification (NCBI taxonomy): domain Eukaryota; kingdom Viridiplantae; phylum Streptophyta; class Magnoliopsida; order Poales; family Cyperaceae; genus Cyperus; species Cyperus esculentus. Next base: position 584,946 of record JASGLE010000025.1, on the reverse strand, counting down.
TTCTTCTAAGAAAACAGCAGATTTTCATCCAGAAAGAAGGTAGCTTTAGTTTTTCTGATGCTATATATATATAAAAAGGATGCTAGTGGCCTCGGAAAGCAACTTCTCTATACTCTAATGGTTGGAATGCTTACTAGATATTTCAAATGGAGCCCATCTCTCTTGATGTGATCGTTTACTTACAATATTACATACATACATACATACATACATACATACATACATACATGTATACAAAGGAGGGATCTATTGACAATGCTTATATTGTCAATCTTGACAATAGTTACTTTTAAAATTTTGTAAGAATTCATAAAAAATCTTAAAAATGAAATTTTTTTTATGGATGCATTAGTTAACTTATAGATTGATAGTGTTTCAAATTTCAATCAATTTGAACACCATTTGATGCCTTATCAAAATTTTGTGTATTTTTTAACGGTTGTAGTTTAACGGATTCTTAAAGAGCTATCAAATATCGCTCAAATTGAATATAATCGGAAACATAATCAATCTATAAGTTAAGTAATACTTCCATAGACTTTTTTCTATTTTTAAGATTTTTTATGAAATTTTATAAAATTTTGAAAGGTAGCATTGTCAATATTGTCAAAAAAACCATTGTCAATATTGGATCCCTCCTCATATAGATATCTGACCAAAATATATATGAATTAATTTCATTCTAATTGATTTGCAATAATTAAACTAAGAAAAATGCATACCATAGTGGGTATCAATTTTGTTATATAATCACATTAAACCATCAAATAAGTCATATATATTCAAGTTCAATAACTTTCACACATGCACCAAATTAAAGAGAATTAACGTCTTTAATTCTATCGCCTAATTAATTAACAGTCAAATTATGTGAGGGGAAAATTAACTTTCTGTGACGTCCTTAATTATGTCATTCAAAAAGATCCTCTTTATTATATAGATCACAGAGACAAGAAAAGTAATTAATTAAACTAGTGAAAGATCCATCTTTTTTTTTTCTCATTAATTAATTAGAAAAAAAAAACACTAATTTGGTCAGTCGTCAACGACCAAGAATATTAAAGACACTTGAGAATTAGTGCATGCACCAAGCTCTTTGAGTTGCTCTGTCCTTTAGTGTTTTGTGGGTGATATATAATATGTTATCCAAATAATTAAGTGTCATTATGTTAACTTTATCAATTAATGGAGCAAATATATATATATAATATAAATCAATATGGGGCTCTCAGTGGATTTGGTTACAGTGTTTCAAGTTTGGTGGTGATAGAGCTAGGCTAGAGCCTAAAAGTAGCTATAACTAGACTGAATTAATTAAAATTAGGATTAATTAAGAGAGCTAGTTTAATTAATTAGGAGCTCATGATCAAATGTCTTAATTTTATTCATTCTTTATATCATAGCTGTTTATATATATTACCATATATTAATTAGCAATCACAACTGTCAAAAATTTATAATAAAAACATACCATACAACAGTGATAAAACAAGAAGATACTGACAATTTTATAGGTGGTCAATATAGAGTGGATTGATACTGGAACTAAACATTAATTTTACCATAAAAAATGTTGCCCATGATGAAAAGGAAGCTGAGTCCTTTGTGATTGACAAAGTACTTAATTAATAACAAGAGCATTACAGTAACTTACAAAAAGATTGAAACTTTCTAAACCGTATGAAATGATTGAAGAAAAAAGAAATAAAATGTCATGAGTTCCAACAATCAGAGATTCAGAATTTAACACTATAATTTCTTAACAAAAATTCATTATTGAATATTGATCATAGGGCTTAAAGATGTTTCAATTTTTTTTTTTCTAAGTGAATTAAATTGGTGTAACGTAGAAAAACTTTCAAAATAAATCATGAACGAGTAAAAATCATAAATGGATCACATCTCTCTGTCGATTTGTGAATCCCTTCTCAGAGCAAATTAAATTGTAATTTATGCGTATCCGGCGTTTAATTAGCGTGATTACAATGTTAAACCTTTTTCACATGCGACTAAATAACTTATTGAATATTCCAATTTCGACAACGCACGCACTACCACAGAAAAAATCATCAACGGCGGTTATTTATGACAATTCCCAACGGTTCAGCGAGGGTTGGGAATACGAGGGTTGCTAATGCTTACTAAAGAACCGCTGTTGATGCCGTCAATCATCAACGGTTAAAAGAGAATAACAGTTGCTGTTCCTACGCAATCAACAACGGTTATTAATAAAAAACCGTTGGCAAATGACATTATCTGTGATCTGAAATATTTAAATAATATATCTTTGCCAACGGTTCATAAGAAGGAACCGTTGTTGATGACCGTAATTCACAACAGTTTATAAGAAATAACCGTTGGCAAAGAAGCTAATCCACAACTGTTCTCTCCAAGAACCGTTGGCAATGAGACGAATCAACAACGGTTATTTTGGAGAAACCGTTGGAAAATGACATCATCAATGATCTAAATTATTTAAATAAAATATATTTTCCAACGGTTTACAATAAGGAACAGTTGTTGGTGTTGTCAATCAACAACGGTTTACAATAAGAAACCGTTGTCGGTGATGCCAATCAACAACGGTTCCTTAGTAAATAACCGTTGGAAACGACTTTAATCAACAACGGTTTTTATAGTCAATTGTTGGCAATTATATGAATCAACAACGGTTTTTTGGTAGGAACCGTTGTTGATTTCATCATTTGACAACGGTTTTTTATTAAACCGTTGTTGATTGTCGTAATTCCCAACGGTTCCTTGTTGTGGAACCGTTGTTGATTATTTACATGTTTTATTACACAGCGTTATTACCAACGGTTTTTTTAAACAATTAAATAACCGTTGTTAAGTTTTGTCGAACTGGGCATGTTGTTTCTGTTTCATTCAGAGAACCATACACATTCACATATATTCTGTTTTCTGTTTCATTCAGAAATTAACCAATCTAAATTAATATAAATCACATAATTAACACATCTAAATTAATTAACCAATCTATATACATACAAAATCAATTAATTGTACCTATTTTACAATTCGAAACCTCCTAATAATATCTACTACAAAAATCTGATCGAGATCACAATTCGTAACGCAAAAATTCGCAACAAAATTCTATTACCTCGTCGAGTTGATGTCGTTCGTACCTTTCGGATGCAATAGCCTGTAAATTTAAGAGGTTGCATATATTTGAATTAGTTTGATATATAATATGAAATAAAACATATATACTTGATAAACGAAATAGGTATATATACCGAAGGTAACTTCTCCTCATAGCACGTATTTATTAGGTCATGCATCGTCCGCATGACGTAATATCCGCACTCGGAGCCGCCCGGTTGCCTTGGGCCCTACAATAATGAAAATAGATCAAGAATCAATATGGATTTCGTACGTTTTTCTTTTTTTCTTTTTTTGAATATTTACAAGCCTAATTGTATATATAAGTTACGTGTATACGTATATACCTTGATCAACTTATACGTGAGCTTGCCTCCGTTCTTCTTGATCACTCCTCTTTTGGTCCAATAATTTCGGAAGGCCCTACAATTAATATAAATTAGTGCGATGATTCATATTTTGTTTTTTAATAAAAGGAGAACGGAATTTAGTTGATTATTAAGCTTACGTATTCAAATAGCCCATAATCGTTAACTTCGGCACCTCGGTGGGACACAAGGAATCCATGATGTAGCACTGAGACTCGGCTAGATGCACGATGAGAAGCCGCCAGTGAGACCTACAATATTAATTATTTCAGTTTATTTGCCATCCAAACCAACGAGAACGAAAGGTAAGAATTTATATTTTTTTTTTGTTAAAGTAGAGTTGAGTAATTTCGAACCCTTCGTGATACGGGAGGAAGACGATCGAGTCGAGCTCCATCGGCTCAATGAAGTCGGTGAGGTAAGTAGCCCTCTCTCGCAATGTTGTCGGCCGCACATCGGTAGGGGTCCAGAAAACGGAAGCGGCCGAACAACAACATCTTGCACCGACGTGCGCTTGCACTACATTGGAAAACCAATTATCATATTTTTTTACGCTAACTACAGATTAATATTTCATGAAAGAAATATCAAAGTCAAATAATCGATCTTACATGCTAAACATTTGAAGTATTGTTACTTCGAGCCAATCATTCTTTAGCATGTCGGTGATCGCGGTGGTGGTGAGCACCGTTGTACCCCCGATCCCTAGATCCTCCACACCGTAGTCGACCTCGAAAGTGTCGACCTCTGACGGTTGGCTCATCAGCAACTGGTAGAGCGCGAGGCCATGCTCCTGAAGTCGGTGCACCTGAGAATCCTCAAGTAGTGGCACCCGACTCGCAGCTTGTGACGACCTCGGGGGCGGTGTACTCGGGCTCCGTGCCGATGCTCTCCGGGCCTACGATTAATGAAACCTATGCAATCAGGACCGAATTGGTATATAAATAGTTTTTTATTTTTTTAAAAAATATATACCTGACCGGTCGACTCGGTCTCTATCAAGTGCACCGGCCACAGAACAAAACTCCCGACTGCTTCATGGATTTCCACAAGATCCACCACCGGAGTCGGGAGTTTGTGTGACCGATTCGCCTCGACGCAAAATGGTACCATTACAAAATGGTCCGGTTTCGTCAAACTTATCGTAGTCGTCCTCATCGACAACATCTCCGATCCCTACAATGTGCCGTTTACCGGTAAGAACAACATGCCTCTTTTTGTCGGCCGGGTCAACAACATAAAACACCTGCTTTGCTTGCTTAGCCAGTACGAAAGGATCGTCATGGTATCCCAACCGACTGAAATCAACGGTGACAAATCCATCCTCATCCCGTTGGACTCCGCGTCCGTTATCGATCCACTTACAGTAAAATAGGGGAATCTTAAATTTAACGTAATCTACTTCTCATATTTCTACAATCCAACCGTAAAATGGCTGGGGCTTATCTCCAGAAGCCGCTAGAGCTACTAACGTCACACCACTGTTTTGCACGGTGCTCTTGCTATCTTTGGTCCGAGTGTACCAAGTGAAGCCATTCAAGTCGAAACCTTGGTAGGTGTGCACTGTTGACCCGGGTCCGAACGCTAACCACCTGACAGTCTCACTTACGTCTTCATCGGATGGTCTGGAATGTATACTGTCTTCGAACCATCTTATGAATGTTCGATTATGCTCATTGGTGACCCAACTTTCACTTCTCGAAGGATTTTTCTCACGTAGCTCTGTCAGGTGCCGGACGACGTACGGACTTACATCAGCAAGGTGCTGAAGAATTTTGAGATGTGCAGTCCGGATCAAATCGTGATCCGGCCTCACCAGTTTGTACCCAATAGTACCTACACCTTGGAGTCTCCCCTCGTGCCGAGGCTTGGGAAGGCCGATCGGGTCAATGTCGGCCACGTAATCGGTATAGAAACCGATGATCTCTTCAGCATCATACCCTTCAACCATACTTCCTTCGGGCCTCGATCGACTACGGACCAGCCCTTTCAACTGACCCATGGCTCTCTCAAAAGGGTACATTTGTCGCAGGAATGGGGGGCCACAGAGTTTTATTTCTCTAACGAGATGGACTGCTAAATGCACCATGATATCAAAAAATGAGGGTGGAAGATACATTTCCAGTTCACACAGGGTCGTCACGACATCGGACTGTAAGAAGTCCAGCCCTGGTGATCGACTTTGTTGAAGAAGGAACAGAACCTGGTGATCGACTTCCTAACATGCGGGGGGAGGATACCTCGAATGGCAACCGGGAGCAGCTGAGTCAGCAGGACATGATAATCATGTGATTTCATCCCGATCAGTTTCATATCTTTCATGGACACCCTTCTGGAAATATTTGAAGCATAACCGGATGGCACACGAATTGATTGCAGGCATTCTAAAAAACTTATTTTCTCTTTTCTCGATAGAGTGTAGCAGGCCGCCGGTAAGAAGGTACGCTCTCCCTTTTCTTGGGGTGCTAGCTCTGGGCGAATGCCCATTTCAACCATGTCCTTTCTAACGTTGATGCCATCCTTTGTTTTCCCTGCGGTGTTCAACAACAAGCCCACTATGCTCTCAGCGACGTTCTTTACAATGTGCATCAAATCCAAACAATGCCTAACATCCATGTGCAGCCAATAAGGAAGATCCCAAAATATGGACCTCTTCTTCCATAAGTCGTCCGAATTTATCGTGAGCAACAACATCCTTCCCAAATTGGACTCTTATGTGCTTCACTTTTGTGTAAACTTCTTTGCCGGTTAACGGGACCGGAGCTTTTCTCCTCTCAGACTTGCCATTGAATTCTTTCTTCTTCCCTCGATATGCGTGGCCAACCCGAAGGAATCGACGATGCCCCATGTACACAATCTTCTTACAATGCTTTAGTCGTATGGAACAAGTTTGTTCTCCGCAAACAGGACACGCCTTGTATCCTTTTGTTCTGCATCCCGACAAGTTACCTAACGCGGGAAAATCGTTGACCGTGCAGAAGATCATAACACGGATGGTACACCATTCTTTCTTATATGCATCGTACACTCGTATTCCCTCTTTCCATAACTTCTCCAATTCCTCAATCAGAGGAGCTAGGAACACATCTATGTCATTACCCGGTTGTTTAGGACCCGATATCAGTAGTGGCATCATTAGGTACTTCCTTTTCATGCACAACCAAGGAGGAAGGTTATAAATGCACAAGAACACCGGCCAGGTACTGTGCCGACTGCTCATGTTACCGTAAGGATTCATTCAGTCGGTACATAGCCCTAACCTTAAGTTTCTAGGTTCGCCACCGAAATCAGGGAATGTCATGTCAATCTTTCTCCATTCAGAAGAATCGGCGGGATGTCTGAGCATTCCATCGTCTTTTCTACACGTGCCAGCCCACTGTAACAACTCAGCGTCTCTTGGATTTGCAAAAAGACGTTGCAATCTCGGTTCTACTGGCAGATAATACAAGATTTTCGCCGCAGGTTTTTTACTTTTCTTTGATGGGTCAGTTCCCGGTTTGTACCTTGAAAGCCCACACTTTGGACATTTATCAAGATTGACATGCTCTTTTCGATATAGTACACAGTCTTTCGGGCATGTAGGAATCCTATCAATTGTTAAACTCAACGGACACAAAATTTTTTTCGCTTGGTAGGTTGTATCCGGCAACTCGTTATCTTCTGGGAGCATATCCCCTAAGAGTTTTAACAGATCTGTGAAACTTTTATCGCTCCAATTATTTTTTGCTTTCAGGCTAAATAATTTGAAAACCGCTGATAATTTTGAAAATTTCGTACAACCGGGAAATAATTCTACATTAGCATCTTTGCTCAGATTAATTTCAGAAAATTCTGGTATGTCCACAAAATCGTCGGGAATGTCGTGCATCATTTCATCTACTTGATCATAGTCCGTACAATTAGTGCTATCTATATTTTCTATATTTTCAACCCCAATTTCCTCCCGTACATCATTTTCCCGATCTAAAGAGGTCTCGGACACATTGGAAGCCTTGCTTGACTCCGCATTTGCCGATTCTTCGGAGCACTCGCCATGCCCCACCCAACGAGTGTACCGCTCCTTAAATCCACGATGGATCAGATGGCCCCTCACTTCTCTGACATCCCTAAATCTCCGCAAGTTCTCACAATCGGAACAAGGGCATAAAATAGTTTCATCACCCCTACGCCTCATATGTTCCTTCGCACAATTAATGAATTCTTCGACTCCTAACAAGTAAGCACTTGTATCACGCCTCCCATACATCCAACTCTTACGATCCATCTGTAAGAGATAATTAAATATAATTTTTATTATGCATGCAATATTAGTACTAGGTCCCTGATGGTTCTACAATTAATAGGTTCCGGGCCGGCCAACCATCCTAACCCACTCTTTGAATACCTTGTCTCATTAGCGAACATGCGTTGGGCAATTTGTTGTTCGAGAAAAATTCGGCAGCATTTCCCATTAGCTCCCCCGAGTACGCCATTGCACGTACCCGTGAGAACAAATGGAGAAATGATCTACCGAATTTTTCTCGAACAACAAATTGCCCAACGCATGTTCACTAATCCTAAATGAGACAAGGTATTCAAAGAGCAGTCCCAAACGGGGACTATTCGAGATTAACCCCTATTGGATTAATCTCGAACGGGTAACGACCTAAAGTTATTCAAGTTCCGGTAGTTTGGTTCTAATGCATGACAATACCCACATATAAAAAATGCTAACATGCATGCAATTATATGCTAATTAATTATATAATAACTACTGATTATTCAATCAAGTAGATAAATAGAATTAACCTCAATATCTCGAAACGAAAATGGGAGTCGGAGGGGAGAGTGGTATGCCTTCCAATCAACTTCCTCTTGAGCTAGATTGAAATTAAAGGAGGAGGGGGAGGGGCAGCGCTGCTGCCTGCTGGTCTGCTGGAGAAGGAGGGAGGAAAAAAAGAAGGTATATATGCCTTATGATTAATTTGCTAGCTGCTGGGTGAGGAAAAAGTGTTGTTGTTGCTTGGAGAGAATCAACAACGGTTCCAAATGAATAACAGTTGTTAAATGGGCCACAGGCGGGAAATTCTCCCGCCACAAGAAGGAATCAGCAACGGTTCCCAACAAAAAACAGTTGTTAATTCTTACACAGGAATTACTTTATGTTACCCAAGAATCAACAACGGTTTGTTCTTTAGAAACAGTTGGGAATGATAACGGGTTAGCAACGGTTTCTTATAGAGAACAGTTGTTGATTCTTGCACATGAATTTTATGTCAACAACGGTTTCTCTTTGAAAAACCGTTGGTAATGATTATCCCTTTACCAACGGTTTTTAATAGTGAACCGTTGTTAATTCTCGCACAGGAATATTTTATGTTACCAAGAATCAACAACGGTTTGTGTTTTATAATCCGTTGTGAATGCTCCACCTTTTCCAACGGTTTTATGTAGAGAACCGTTGTTAACTCTTGCACATGAATCAACAACTGTTTCTTCTTAAGGAACAGTTGGGAATGATATGCCTTTCCCAACTGTTTTTTAAAGGAACAGTTGTTGATTCTTTCTCAAATTTCGAGGTTGTCTTTACCAACTGTTCCTTCTGATAAACCGTTGCTGATATGTTTAATTAAATTTCCAAAATGCCACTGCCACTTTTCACCAACGGTTTTCTTGAAAACAGTTGCTAAGTTGGGGTTGCTAATGCCCATCTCTGTGGTAGTGACGTGAGCCATATATATATATATATTGGTGTTTGTTTTTCATAGCATGCAAGATAATTATCAAAGCTTACGAATTACGATCGAACTCGTACCACTAAAGCTACTAAATTTCGAATTTGAATAATTTAGACCCTGCTTGATTTTCGAAAAAGTCGTAAACTTTAAAGTAGAAGAATAAAATATAATAATTGGAATACAATTTATTCCGTGCGTAGTTAAATACTTCGAATGGAGTATCAATAAAAATATATAATTTTATGTATACCTTTCTAAATTAGACATATATTGGATGTTTTTCACTCTAAAATTCATAATATATTATATTTACCCTTCCAAATAATTAAAATTAATTTTTACCCAAAACATTTATGATATACCAAACATACAAAAAAAACTCTACATATTTTATTTATTAAAGTTAAAAACTTTAGTTTATATTTTAATAAATAATTAAATATTAATATCTATGACTTTTGCTATTCATATGATTCCAATATTATTGATCTCCAAGCACAAAATGAAGATGAAGCTCTGGACATATATTTAACAATCAAGCATTTTGTTAGCGTTCTGATTCTTGCCGAAATTCTCGTTATTTGCTCTAATTAGTGCAGAACAGAAAAGTACAGATATATTAATTAATTAATTAAGTTAGCTGGCTTGACTGTATTTTGAATTAAAAGCTATATATAAATCATTATTTAACTTATTTAAATGCAAATACACGTGGCTTAATTAGTAGGGTCCTAATCCACTGAGAATTAATTAATTACTCCCCCTCTGCCAAACATCACACCATCAATAATCTACACACAGATCCAATGTAACCAAAAGATGACAATCCAATGATTAATTAATTACAATTAGTACTTGAGGTTTTCCATGAAAATTATGGAAATTAAGAGCATGCAGTACTTAATTAATTATTAAAAATCTCTGTTGTAAATTGATCATTTGCCTCTTGTGAAAGTGGTTCTAATCGGTCTGCCACTTGGTTTTATTTTATTTTATGCAACTACCAAAGTTGCCTCGAATGATCCTCTACCACCTTTCTCACAATATAAATACCAGATTGGCAAATAGCCAAATACTTAAGACCTCATAACTACATAACTATATAGCCTCTAAAATGTCAAGCTGAGGCTCTCTCTATATATACAATACATACAGATTAACATTGCCAACCATTCTATATATATATGGGTGAACAAAGAAAGGAAGATATGGAGAAGACAAAGAAGGGCAGTGCTGCTGGCGGCCAGAGGGGAAAAGTGCATGGCTTGTTCATGTTCGCCGACCCGATCGACGTAGTCCTGATGGTGTTAGGCACGATCGGCGCGATTGGCGACGGGTGCTCGACGAATTGCCTCCTGGTGTTTGCCAGTGAGGTCATGAACTTCTTAGGCAATGCCAATAATGCAAGCGGGAGCAATCCACATTTCATGAAGGAGGTTGAGAAGGTCAGTGTCAAAAAAAGTACTTAACTTTGAAATGCTTATGAGCTTCCACTTCAAATTAAGTTTCTTTTAATGGCTATTGAATTCATCTAATTCGGTGATATTTATTTCATTTTTTCAAAATATTTGCAGACATGTCTGTACTTCGTCTATTTGGCAATTGCAGTCTTGGTGGTGGCATTCATGGGTAATTAATTAATTTGAACATCTTTATTTAAAGCTCCTTGATTAGAGGAATATATACAGTTTATATATTATCAAGCAAACCGCATGTGTTGTGTTGTGCATCCTTATTAAAAAGAAAAATACTTTCCAACACAAGTGTATGTTAATTGTGGACAAAATTTTGCAAACTTTCAATCCCTTTTTTACGAACATCTAAGATCCCACTACATATATAGTGGGATATGTACTTGGGTATATACATATTTTCTATACAATGTGGAAATTAAAACGGTGGTTTGTAAATAATTCATTTATTTTGAAAAAAATGGAATACTCCATCAGTTTCATTTCAGTTTAAACTGAAATGAGAATTACATCCTAAATGTTTTGAAACTTAATTCATAGTACTAAACAGCTAGTACCGAAGAATTAGAAACAAAACCAACATATATACTTCTAACAATACAAAAAACCACAGTAAACCAACATACTTCTATCTTAATTATGCATCTAGAGTTAATTAGTATCCCTAATTAAAACTGGTTTGTAAATTAATTAATTAACTAATTAATTAAGCATGTATTGTTGTTGCAGAGGGGTACTGTTGGAGCAGAACAAGTGAGAGGCAGGTGCTAAGGATCAGATACATGTACCTGCAAGCAATTCTGAGGCAGGAAGTGGGGTTCTTTGACTCACAAGAGGCCACCACTTCTGAGATCATTGATAGCATCTCCAATGACACCTCTCTCATTCAGGAAGTTCTCAGTGAGAAGGTATATATATTTATAAATAAATTCTCATTAATTTTAATTTTAATTTATATGAATGTGTAATATAGTTTACAAGATATATAATCATCATGGGTGTTTTAAATATACAGTACTTTGTATATCTGATTGATTATGGAATTAAAAGTGGTCTCCTTGTTACAGAAATCAATTAAAGTTGGATATCATGCATGTATACCTGTACCACTTCTAATTTTGTGAGAGAAAAATATCAATTGTGATATTAAATATTGACTTCCCCAAGAACAGCATATATAAATGTTTAATTAACTTCACTTGAAAACCTATTTACCATTTAAAAAAAAAAATTCAAGCCCCAAATTTTATCATATATATATATGGTAAAGAATTGTCCAACCATTTTCCAAATGAAGATGTTATATATTTTCCTTCATCTTTTAATATACACCGTTACTTTATGTTGAAATTAATTAGTAGTATTTAAATTATGAAGATGAGATAAAAAAAAAAGTGGATGCTTTTGAATTTTTTTGCTGTCCTTAATTGAAAATATAATTACTCATCTTTGAATAAAAAGTAGGATGGAATATCACCTGAGCATTTTCATTGATGTTGTCAAAATTGAGGTAGTACTCACTAAGATGCCAACATGTGTTGATTATAAAAAAGCAAAGAACTTTTACCAGAATAGGATTGTGGAAAATTGCATACAAGTTATATTCAACTTGATCAACTTTTCATTGCATATTAAAAATATTATTCTTTGTATATAATTAAGCATAGTATTATTAGGTCTTATATTGCTGCTATATATACATGCATGGAATCATGGAAAAGTAATTAGATACTCCACGTTACTAATTAACAACTTACAACGTTGGAGCAGAATATGCTGAGAAAAATGCTAATTAAATGAGGAAAACATCTGATTCAAATCTAGGAAAACAGAATAAATCTATTAAGAATAATTAAAGTCCATTAATTTTGGTCAAGGAATATATATGTTACTGTTTAGTTTTGCTGTCATTTCTGGGACCTCCATTAATTGGGTATTTAAGTTTCTTAGTCTGATCAAGAACATTTTACTTTAATTACAAGAATATTTTAAAAATATATATATATATTTAAAATTGTCATATTCATAATTAATTATCCAGTGAAGTTCAGCTATGAACTCTGAACTGAGTTACTAGGTTACTACATTTAAATTTTATTATCCTTTCATAACAAATTCCCTCTGTTTCTATTAGAGGTGGCAGATTGTCGGGTCGGGTTCAGGTTCGGGTTCAGTTTCGGGTTCGGGTTGGGTCAGGTCGGTTTAACCGAATGGTAATGTCGGATCGGGTATCGGGTTGACGGCTGGCGGCATTTTTCGGATCAAGTCGAATCGGGTATCAGGGTTGATGTCTGTCAGTATTTTATCGAGTCGGGTCGGACAGGTTTTTCGGATTGGGTCAGATTTTGCCATGAGTGTGGTTTCACTGTTTGACTTGCTTCCTAATTACATTTTAATTTATTTAAAACCTAAATATAATAGAACATTCCACAATTAATAAATTTACAGGAGGATCCTTAAAACTTTAAGAATTTATCATTTTGCTATATTCAACAGGTTCCTCTGTTTCTGATGCACTCATCGGTGTTCATCTCCGGCCTGGCCTTCTCGACCTACTTCTCGTGGCGCCTCTCCTTGGTCGCATTCCCGTTGGTCATCCTCCTCATCATCCCCGGTCTTGTCTACGGGAAGTACCTCCTCTACCTCTCGCACAGGACCCGCGCGGAGTACTCGAAGGCAAACTCCTTGTTGGAGCAGGCTCTAGGCTCGATCAAGACCGTGTACTCGTTCACCGCCGAACGCAGGATTGTGGACCGCTACGCTGCGGTGCTGGATCGAACAACCAAACTGGGTGTCAAGCAAGGAATCGCCAAGGGGATCGCGGTTGGATGCATTGGCCTGAGCTTCGCCATATGGGGGTTTCTCGCGTGGTATGGCAGCCGGCTTGTGATGTACCACGGCGAAAGCGGAGGCCGGATATATGCTGCCGGAATCTCATTTGTGTTAGGGGGCCTGTAAGTGTTATCTTTCTTCTGTTTAATCTATTTTTGCTCTATTTTTGGAGTTGTGAACTAATAGCAATTTATCATAATAATGATGATAATAATAAATTAAGAAGGTAGCAAATAACCGAGATTAAAGTATTACTATGAGTCTATAATTATCACATCGTACATAATTAGTGACAGAGCAGCATGTGATTGTGATCTTATTAATTAATTAATAGTGTATTATCACATTCCTAGCTAGCATATGCTAACGGTGTATTGATGGTATCTATATAGTACTGCACAACCATATATTATCCCAATGGAATATTTCAAATGTTGGAGCACATTTAACACATTTACAATAAGACAGTCAGTCAGTCAGTCAGGTCATAAATTTTAGGTCTGTATTTTTCCAATATTTAGCATCCTTAAATATAACAATATCAAAGTCAAAAGATCTGATGAAAACTTATCAATAAATATAAGATCAAGTTAAGATATATGTCATAACAATTCATAATGACAAAACACTGAAACACATGACTACAATTCATAATCCTAAGTTTATAGCTTAATTCAGGCAAAAATATAAAAAAGTGCTTGAGGATGTTAAGCAATATTTAATTCTGATAACATAATTAACCATTGATTAGTCCTTAATTCTATGTTAAATGTGTAACAGGTCCCTTGGAACAGCACTCCCTGAAGTGAAACACTTCACTGAGGCATCAGTAGCTGCGACCCGCATTCTAAACCGTATCAACCGAACGCCGCAAATCAACAACGATGACCCAACCGGGCTGAAACCGGAGCAAATACGAGGCGAGGTTGAGTTCAGCTCCGTCCGGTTTACATACCCGTCTCGACCAGACTCGATCATCCTGAAGGACTTCTCCCTCCATGTACCCGCCGGTCAAACCGTAGCCCTGGTGGGTTCCAGTGGCAGTGGCAAATCCACAGTTATATCTCTGGTGCAGCGGTTTTACGATGTGAATGAAGGGAGTGTCAGGATCGACGGGTATGACATAAAGAGGTTGCAACTGAGATGGATGAGAGGGAAGATGGGGCTGGTGAGCCAAGAACACGCACTTTTCGGCACGTCCATAAGGGAGAACATTTTGTTTGGCAATCCTGAAGCGACCGTTGAGGAAATGTACGCGGCGGCGATGACTGCCAACGCTCATAACTTCATAGAACAGCTTCCAGAAGGATATGAGACTAAGGTAACGGTTCTGATCGATCTAGCTACACACAACGGTACTGTCATCTTTAGAGGATATATCAAATTGACAATCGACTAATTCAGTGGTGACGTGAATTCAATTCAGATTGGAGAAAGAGGGGCACTTCTGTCGGGGGGACAGAAACAGCGTATTGCTATTGCGAGAGCGATAATCAAGAATCCAGCTATTCTCCTTCTCGATGAGGCTACAAGCGCACTTGATTCGGAGTCAGAGAAGCTGGTGCAAACCACTCTTGACCAAGCTTCCATGGGCAGAACCACACTGGTACATACTGTCTATATCTCTCAGCTATGATTTCCCACCATATCTTCAACATATTTTTTTTCTGAAAATACTGATACCGACACAATGCGATCTGACACTTTCCCTTTCTGAACAGGTGGTAGCTCACAAGCTTTCAACTATAAAGAATGCTGACAAGATTGTTGTGATGGACAATGGTACTGCGGTAGAAATTGGCACACACGACGAGCTACTTGTCAAGGGGGGGCACTACTCGCGTCTCGTCAAACTTCAAAAGATTGCGAGTTACATCGATCAAGATCAGGATGTGCTCATTCCAGGATCTGCTGCTCGCAGCAGTGTGAGCCGCCTAAGCATGACCAAAGCAAGCCCGTTCAACCTCACACCAGGTCAGGAAACACTGACCTCACCAGATACCGAGCAAAAGGCACCTTCTTTCTCGAGACTTCTTGCCATGAATGCCCCGGAGTGGAAACAAGCCCTGGTTGGTAGCCTCTCAGCTATTGTCTATGGTTCGTTGCAACCTACTTACGCCTTCACAATTGGTGGGCTGATTGCGGCGTTCTTCTTAACCAACCATGACGAAATGAAGGCAATTGTCCGGCGGTATGTGATCATATTCTGTTCCCTGTCAGCCGTGTCTATACTGGTCAACATCTTGCAACACTACAACTTTGCGCGCATGGGGGAGAACCTGGTGAGACGGATACGAGTACGGGTTTTAGAAAAGCTGCTGACATTCGAGGCGGCATGGTTTGATGATGAATCAAACTCGAGCGCTGCACTATGCTCAAGGTTGAGTAATGAGGCATCTCTAGTGAAAACCCTTGTAGCCGACCGAATATCCCTGTTGGTCCAGACAGCATCCGGCATTATAATAGCGGTTACAATGGGGCTAGTCGTCGCATGGAAACTGGCCCTTGTCATGATTGCGGTGCAACCTATTATCATGGCGTGCTACTATTCTAAGAAAATTGTTTTGTCAAAGGTTTCAAAGAACTTGGCCAAGGCACAGTACAAGAGCACGCAAATTGCCATAGAGGCAGTTTACAATCACCGAATGGTGACGTCATTCAATTGCTCGGGGTTAGTCCTCAGGCTATTCGAGAAGGCACAGCAAGAGCCACTTAAAGCTGCCAGTAAAAAATCATGGGTTGCGGGGATAGCTACTGGTTGTTCACCCTGTTTGTCATTCATGTTTTGGGCTTTGGATTTCTGGTACGGCGGGAGGCTGGTACAGTCGGGGCAAATCTCTGCTGGTGATGTCTTTAAGACATTCTTCATTTTGGTTAGTACTGGGAAGATGATTGCTGACGCCGGGAGCATGACAACTGATTTAGCCAAAGGTGCCAATGCAGTTGCCTCAGTTTTTGAGGTGCTCGACAGACAGTCGGTGACCCCACAGGTAAGATCTTGAACCATCCTCATTTTCATCTTCAATTTCAGTATTTGCATTTCAGGTGCACTTGTAGGATCGATTGATACAATGCAAAGGGAATCAAATGATCTGATGAGTATTATTATGATATATGTTTCAGGAAAACCTGAAAGATGACATGAACAGATTGGAAAAGAGAATCCAAGGACGCATAGAGCTGAAGAAGGTCGACTTTTCGTACCCAACCCGGACACAATGTCAGATCTTACAAGACTTCAATTTGGAAGTGAAGGCTGGAACAAGCATAGCACTAGTAGGTAGAAGTGGTTGCGGAAAGTCAACGATTATCAGCCTGATCCAACGGTTCTATGATGTTGATAGAGGTGTTGTTCGAGTTGATGGCATGGATATCAGGAAGCTGGATATCGTCTGGTACCGTGGTTTCACAGCACTTGTTAGTCAAGAGCCGGTACTCTTTTCAGGCACCATCCGAGAGAACATTTCATTTGGAAAGCCAGAAGCAAGCGAAGATGAGATTGTGGAGGCGGCAAAAGCGGCAAATGCACACGGATTCATCTCGTAAGTTATTTTCTTTATGGCTCACATTAGAAAAGATCTATCAATACTATCAAACAGCAAAGAGAAACACACTGCACAGGACACTATCTTACATAGCTGATTGTCAAATTATTACAGGTCTCTTAAAGATGGATATGACACTGATTGCGGCGAGAGAGGCTTACAGTTATCAGGAGGCCAGAAGCAGCGAATCGCAATCGCAAGAGCCATCATTAGGAATCCAGCGATACTTCTACTGGATGAAGCAACAAGCGCTCTGGATGTGCAATCAGAGCAAGTGGTACAGGAGGCACTTGACAGAATCATGGCCGGTCGAACCACAGTTGTCGTGGCACACCGGCTAAACACCATAAAAAATGTTGACTCAATTGCTTTCTTAGGAGATGGTAAGGTAATGGAGCGCGGCACTTACCAACATCTCATGACTAAGAAAGGTGCATTTTACAACCTGGCTACTCTACAGAGATAATGAGTACATCGGCTGGAACTGAATGGTCTATTTGTTGACAACTAATTAGAAAAAAATGCTGCTCTGTGTAGAGAATCCTAGAATGAAATGGTTCTAGTAAAAAAAAAAATGCAATATTGTACTCTTTTTTATACTTAAATATAAAAAAAATGTGATCTAAAGAACCATATGTAAAGATGAGCTAGTACAGAATTTCATATGGATGTGGATATATATGAAGTCGACCTGTTAACATGTATACCACTAAGTGGTTTGCAGGTGTAATACCATTGTATTCCTAGTTCTTTTTTATCTTATGCATGTTGCTTCCTGACTAAATGGCATTTAAATAGAGAGAATCATTCGAGATTTCAAAGAAACTTCCATGGAGCACGATTTCACATATACAATATTTTTAACAGCAAGCTATTAAGAAAGTCCTAATACACTACTCGTAACTTCTAGACATACAGACAGGGAACCTAGTGTTACCATAATACTATCTTAATAGGCACGCAAAACAGCCATGCCAAGAGTATCTTGGCGTGGAAAAACGCCCAAACATGGACCATCTATATACAAAACGCCTTTGTTTGGATAGCCCGAGAAACAGCCTTGCACCACAAACAACAAAAGGAGCATGGCATTAATTAATTATCCTACAATATTAGGGGTACGTGTGAGAGAGAAAGAGAGACTATGAGAACCTTAAGCTTTAGTTTTCTTCCTAGCTCTACATGCCGATGGCAGCTACACCTCGGGAACCCTGAAAATGTGGACCAGAAATTCAGCCGATTTCACAAGCTCAAAAGCACAGTAGTCGTATTCTTCTAGAGAGTTGTCAGATACAAATGAAGACCACCCTCTTGACAGCCGGTCTTTTTGGGCTACGTATGGAAGGAATCCGACAGACCAGGTTTTACTGTTGGTTGAGACATGCAAAACAACATTCATCTTACGACGGGGAAGATGCCTTTTCGAAAGCTCAACAGGGAGTTTCTGCATCCAATGAATAGTGTAGTTAGATTTCAGATATAAGCACGCAATATCACCAACAATTGCAGATTTATTACATCATCAAAGTGTTGTGTTTCCTTTGCTGGTGGTGAATTCTTTTTTTCGAATTTTTGACTTGAGAAATCTTTTGCTGTTTGTGTGGACAGAAAGCAAATTTTGGTCTGATAGAAGCTGATTGCATCTCTATTGGAGAAGGTTCCACCATTGATGATCAACTGACATAAAATAGTTAAAACTGGAGCAAAATTGCAACTTGAGGATAAGAATTATACTATTGTCACTTGTGCCCAAATCTAAAATTTGATGTTGTGAAGGCATGGAAGAACTAACCAACTGCAAGCTCCTGCCGTATACAGCTGATGTATTCAAACAAATGACAAAGAAAGGATTCTCCGATGCAAAGGAATGTGCAGCTTCTTGTGTGGCCTGTTTCTCCTTTTCTGTCACTGGATGCAACCTTGATGAACACCTATGACTGTTTTTGCTTCTCTCCGATGCTTTCTTCTGCTTCCTAGATGAGTTTTGAACAGGATTCATCTCCTCATCTTCTGTATCAGTTTCTGTGATCTTGGGTTCAGTGGAGGGAACTGATTCATCTGCATAACCTAAAAGGGGAATCGCACGCCAAATATTGAGTTCCAGTTCAAGAAATTAAAATGTTTCCCAGGGTTAATGCTGTTATTCCTTACTATATACAAAAGCATATTGGAAAAAATGACATGAAAGGGCTATCTTCCCCAAATAAGAAACCTGAGCCGTTGATCATTTTTTTCGGTAGATCAGAACCGTTGATTTACGTTAATGCCCGTTGACGTTAATGTCTCAGCCCATTAAAATATAAGGCCCATTACATATTATCTTAAAAATTTATTATAAGAAATAACAATTTCAGCCCAAAGCAACGCGTGGGCTCTTTACTAGTACATATAAATCAGTTCCCCTCAGCAGGCAAGCAACAAAAGAAGCATGAAAACCTGTTCCTTCAAGCTCTAGGCTGACTCTTCATAACCATATTAGAGGATTGAGTGAGCAAGTTCTGAGAACCTTAACCTTTTGTTTTCATCGTAGCTCTAGATGCCGATGGCAGCTGCACCTTGGAAACCCGGAAAATGTGGACCAGAAACTCAGCCGGTTTTACAAGCTCAAAAGCACAGCAGTCACATTCTTTTAGAGAGTTATCAGATGCAAATGAAGTCCATCCTCTCGACAGCCGGTCTCTCTCGTCTTCATATGGTTGGAATACAACAGGCCAGGTTTTACAGTTGGCTGAGACACGCAAAATAAGATCTGTTTTGCGGCGTGGCATATATTTTCTTGAAAACGCAACAGGGAGTCTCTGCATCCAAAAAATAATTGTTCATAGAATTAAGCATGCAATGCCACCAACAATTTCAAGAAGATAGATTCATTAGACCATCAAAGGATTGTAGTGCTATTGTATGAATTTGGTTATCTTTGTTGGCGTAAAACGTATATTCAACTTCGTCAACATTTTCTTTTCTAATATTTTATATCTTTCAATGCACGTGTAGAAAGAAAGCAAACTAAGTCCACTAGAAGCCAAATTACATCCCCATTGGAGAAATTCCACCAGAAACAAATAAATTGAATAGTAAAATATGGAGCAAATTTGAAACTTTCTAGAAAAAAAAAAAAAAAATCCAAGTCTATTTTAACAACAAACATATATGTATCCTATGGATCTGGGACGAAAAAGTAAAACATGTCACTTGTGTACTAACTTAAAGTTATCAATTTAAGTAAAAAGCAACAAAAGAGAAGAACCTAACCAGTGGCATGCTTCTTCTGTTTACATCCGAGGCATTCAAACAAATCACAAAGAAAGGATTCTCAGATACGAAGGAATCTGCATCCTCTTGTACCTTCAGCTTCTTTTCCGTCACTGGAGGAATATTTGATAAACGCCAATGAGCCCTTTTCCTCTTCTCCAGTGCTTTCTTGCGCTTATGAAATGATGGTTCGACAGCATTCTCCTCCTCCTCTTCCTCTGTTTCAACTTCTGTGATATTGCGTTCAGTGGAGGGAACTGATTTCTCTGCATAAATCCAATTCAATGAACAAAAGTAATAAATCCAATTTATTTAATTTAAAGATTAAATTAAATTGCTACTAAAGAAATTAAATAAAAGAGTAGGTTATTGTCATGCCTTTAGCGTTCAGCTGATCTCCTAACTCGTTTTCATCGAAAGCAAGCTTTCGTGGCTTAAGCCGAACCGTTCTTCTTTCACATCCACTACCAGTACTATCCAGATTTTTTTCACAAGATGTCTTGTCAAATATGAGCACGGTGAAGCTCATGTAACCATTGTACCGGAATATCAACAACTCGCGCTCCTTCAAGGAATGGTCCTTTGCAAAATTTGACCACCCCGTGGTGAAAAAGACACCACTTGCTGTCTTCTCGAGTTCTACGTACCATGTCCGTCCGCTGGGGCCCTCAATGGATGCAGTTATAGATTGTCGCATGGAGGAGGAACTGGCCTTTGATGTCATGTCTTCTTCTAAGTTTTTGATGAAATTGGGGGGAATTTTCTGTGTATTATATATATGAATAAAATTATGTAATAAGATACATTCTAATAATTGCAATTGGAAGCACAAAATAGAAATGAAAATAGAAATCTACCATTGTGCGCCATAGTAAGTCCATGCAATACACAAATTGTAACTTTATAAATGGAATTATATATCAGAAATGATCATAATAACACAATTAAAAGGAAAAGAAAGAGGGGAATTAATACAAACAATGGTGGAGGCAATGAGTAATTAAATAAGTAGCCGGAAATTAAGGGCATGCAATTGAATCATAAAGCAAGTAGGAATTGAAATGAAGGGAAGGGATCGATCACTTGCCATGCGGTGAGTGAAGTAGTCTCCGACGAGGACCTTGAAGAAATGGGGGTAGGGCCTCTTCACCTCCGCCCAGTCTACACCATCATCGTCATCTATCTCCACCAGCGTTGCCATTGCCGTCGATCGGTTGAGTAGACGGAGATTGGAGGCAGAGAGATCAAAGACTGACCAGATAGATGGAAGAAAAGAAAGGACTTTTTAAGGACATGACATAATGGTTGGAAACACAGGGCTCGTCTTTTCATGGCGCCAAGCACTATAATGTACGGGCTTATCTCTCTCTCTCTCTCTCTGCCATCCCGGTCCCACTCCTGTTTCATCTCAGCTTGAACTTCAACTTGGAGACTTGTATTTTGTAAGTTACTGCGCAGAACTCCGACCGTTGGATCTGCCTTAAGATTCGTGTTTAGTCAATCTCAATGGACCTCCTCCGATAATCCAAATCGTTGATTCGCTACGCAGTACAATACTGCGCACCAGAGGATGAGCCTTATGTAATGTGATGTATGTCAAGTTCTCCACACTTGACAGTTGTTAACTGGCAATGCGAGTAACCTGTCACCTGGGTATTAATTGGGCTGAGGCCAGATATCCGGCCCAAATTAAACCTCTTTGCAATTATCCAATACGGTACAGTACCAGTTGGGCCGGGCTTATCTTCAATACATGGGCCAACTCGGTACGTCGTTATTGCAATGTTTGTGTACCGTGTATATTAGTGGCGTATCAAGTAGTAAAATTCTGCAAGAAATTGTAAGAACGAGTCAAATTTTTGAGTTCTGTGCTCAATTTTTGTTTTGTCCTAAACAGTTTTACAATGATAGGGTACCAATTAAATGTAATGCACTACCATGCAAATTTATGACTAAATGAACATTGTGCAAGTTTTACACATAGTTTGCAATACTGAATAAGCCCAAAGACACTGGCTCCTACCAGTAAGCAAAATACAAACAGAAGGAAGATTAGAAAGATTATGAGTACAATGGTTTTTAACATAGTGCCAAGTATTTATAACAAAAAACAAAAAACACTACCACATACATAGAATTACTTTTTAATTTGACAGATTAGTTTTGATGGCAAAAAATTTCATTGTTCAAAATCCTAACTTCTGATGTACTATTTATTAGAAATCCAGAACAAAGATAATTTAAGGGGGGAAATAATCCTCTTACTTGAGCCAATATTACAAAAAGCAACATGAATAATATGTGGACTAATATGTGTTTCTTACCTGATATTAAGGTAAAATGGTTTGTCCTTTCGACACCACTATCCTGAAATTTTAAAATATCTAATTTAAATTTCTGCTCATTCTTCTACATAAACAGTTCTACAGTTCTACTTCTACATTGTAGCTAGAGAGCACCAAAGTAGTATTAAACCATGCGAATTCAATCAAATTAAAAGGTTCTACTTTTACCATAGTCAGCAATACTGCATTAATCTACTGGAATTCGTTCTTACTGGTAAACAAAGAACAAACAGAAAAAAGATTAAGAAAAAACAATCCATTCTTCGCAGCAATTCTTGACACAATGCCATAACAAACTACATGGAACACCGACATACTAAATTGCTACTCTTTGGTGATCCAAACTGGACGAACAACCTGCTTGACAACTCGGAAGATATGAACGTGGAACATATTTTCCCTTACAAGCTCAAACACACAGTAATCATATTCTTCAATGTTGTTGTCGCGTGCAAACTTAGTCCATCCACGCGAAATCAAGCCCTTTGTAGAGTGTCGTCCTTCAAGTAAGTACGAAGCGTTCCACTCTTTGCCGGAAGAGTTCTTTAAAACAACCTTGGTTCGCTTTTTAGGAAGGTGCTCCTTTGAGAAGCGCATTGGAAATCTCTGCATTTCATATAAAATTCTTAGAATTTCTGGATGAATTTTAGAGCATCTGTTTGAGTCAATTGTCAAAAAAATAGTTTGATTTAAGTTCCATCCTATTTTTGTCTGCTGGTAGTATTTCCAGCACTAAAATAAGTTCTGCTTTTGTGCTGCACAATTGCAAAATTGAGAAAATATAAGCCTAATTGTTGTTCTTCAGAAATCTAGAATCTAATTACTTGAATGTTTCCAATACCAAAATTTCCAATCACAAAGAATAGATATAATTAAGACTGGCAAACTTAAAATAAAAAGGGTCAGATGACATAATACCAGAGCAGACCAGTGGTATGCCAAGTTGGCTGTCATGCGGATCAAACAGTACGGTTTGTTTGAGCTGAAGGAAAATGCAGCCTCAAAGGCCTTCATTTTCTCCGAGTCAGTCACGGCACGACGCCTTGAAACATACTGACATTTCCTTTTCTTTCTCGAGGAAGAATGAGGAGGGTGAGGTGAAGAGGAAACACCTGTCTTCTTACACTTGCTCCCTGCAGCGGAGCAGGATGAGCAGTCATCGCTGTCATCTCCGTCTTCTTGATCATCTTCTTCATCATATTCTGAAAAGAACATAAGTTTTCAGGTTACTCTGGTATATTATACTTCACGACAAAAAGCTTTGAATAAATTTATTTATCTCGTATGTGCCCAAATTGCTATGTTGAGTGTTAATTTGTTGATTAGTCTAAGTTATAAGCTTTAAGGCCAGTGTCTAGTAATTGTGACTGTTTATCTGGTAGATTTTGTATTATAATTTATAAACCAAGGTCTATTTACAAACCTAGCAAGTGCCAACATTTCACCATATATATTCAAGTCTAACCATGAAGTGCTAAATACTACTTTTTATTGTATGCAGTAATAATGGTACACACATAATATCGAAAACTTGTACCTTCATCGCTCTCACTACTTGCACTCCATTCAGAATCTGAATCTGGCAACGGTATCACTTTGAGGGCCTGCTTTGCGCGCTGTTTGCGCATCAGATTTTTCCTCTCACACATTGTCTTGTCAAATACGACAGTAGAGAACTGCTCAGTTCCATCATAATGAAATAGAAGAAATTCATTCTCCTTAAGTACATGGTCTTTAGCGAAATTCGACCATCCACGGGTGAAACAAGTCTTCGATCCAGCTCTTTCTATGAACACGCGCCACGTTCTCCCAGTGGGACCAGCTAGTTTGACCGGCAGTGGGCCCTTGTTCAGCTTGCCAAAGTCTTTTTCGATGTGCTTGACAAAGCTTTCCGGAATTTTCTGTTTAAAATTTGCTAACAGAAATTAATAAAGAGAATACAATTGCTGCATAATTAAGCTAAGGGTTGTTCTAGATAAGTAAGTCAATATATAGTCACTAGTTAATTTTAAAGTTTTAGAATGCCAAATATATGCGCAAAAACAATACTGGTACCTTTGCATATATGTCTGCAACCATTTAGTTAACATGTCCAAACATAGAAATCATAGTTATACAGACCTGAACAAGTAATTGCTAGCAGGACTGAAAATGTTTTTGAAAAAGGATGCTGTGCGTATGAAGGATATTATGATTGGCAGAGAAAACTCCTCGATCGGTTCCTCATTCTCACTAATCATTACTTGACTCACTTCAGAATTTAACTATGGTATCTCTCAGGGGCCTTTCTTTGTGGCCTCTTTGTCAATCATAATTTTCCTCACACTTACGGCGTGTAATCAAATTTATATAATATATAACAGCTCGCTGCTCGTCGAAGGGAGGTTGTGAAAAGTTTGAAAACACAATTCATCCCTGCTTTAGGACCTTTTATTTTTTGGAAATAGTTGCTAAATCTATAGATAAAAGTAAAATGGAGTTGTCAACTTACACTTAATGTCTTGTATGCAAAATTGAAAATGCAACCTTAGAAAGTGAGAATCCATTTTTTTTTTTCTTCTTATTACTGTTGTCATAAACTGCTAATAGAATTTTTTGTGCGCATTACAGCTAATGAAGTTTACTGTCTTTTGTAGGACTGGTACACAATGCTCAAATGCAGTGCAGGGGTCATCTACAGCTACAACTTAACCACATTTCTCTTCATTGTTTTTTTCCCCCTTTTTTCTCAACCTTCTTAACTTTTTTCTCTCTTTCCTTTTTTCTTTATCCTTTTTCTCTTTCAATTCTCTGGATTTTAGCGAGTCAGTTGTAAATAAACCATGTGAATATCTCTTTGTTCAATAAAAATTTGGTGTGGCAAATTGCCAACCACCTTAAAAAAACACAAAAAGAAGAAGTTTACTGTCTTTTGAACACAGATCATCTTCTTTTCCTTTCATTCAAAAAAACTTTCATTTATTCTAGGCCTAAAGTTTAGAATTAGCACATTCTAATTACTTTATTCACTGCAAAGTACATCAAAATTTTTTAAAAGTGTTCCAGAAGAAAATGATCAGAAGAGGATCCCTCAAGAAAAATACACAACCATTACTGTTCTTAAGATCAGAAATAGTTTAAAAGAATGCTTAAACCAAATTTAAAACGCTGCTGAACAGGGCAAACACAACTCAAATTAACCAATAATGTTTAAAAAAGCAAACAAAAAACAAAACATGGTGTAAGTTTAAAAGAGTCATACGTACCAGCCTCTGAGAGAAGTTACCAGAAAGCACCACCATGAAATGCCTGCTCTTCCCCATTGATGAATCTAATTTGGATAGATAAAAACAGTAAATAATCTTGGATCCAAAATAAATAGAAACAAACAATCAGGCTGAAAACATAAGTTACATTACTAGAGCTTTTGAATTCTTAGACAGTCAATACCTGGGGAGAAAGATTGAGAAAGGAAGCACTTGGGCAAATTAAAGAGAGAGGAGGGGAGATTGTTTGATGCTTTGATGCAGTGAAGTTTTTAACTTTTAAAGCTCATCATTCATACATACTTTCTTTCTTTCTTTGTTTTTTTTTTTGAAATCCTCATTCACACTTTCTGAGCAGGGGAATCAATGAGAGGATACTCTAGCAAGCAGAGTTTACTTTTTGATTTTTCTGAGTCTCTGATACAAAATAAAGGTAAAGGAAGTATTTGCCAAAAATAGCACACATATGGTATCAACACGCAAAGGTTTGTACTTTGTAATTATTAAGGACATGAAATTTAGCATGCTTAGGCCTTACAGTGACAGATGGGAAGAAACTTGATATGTCAATATTAGCATGCATTCGGTTGCAGTAAATTTTAACTTAGGATATGATGGTTTCATTTTCGAGGAGGGATCCAATAACTATGGACACCAATATCTATGGTGACCATTTTTTTTATTTATGCATAATTTGGAAAATCTAAACTGTTAGATGTATTCTATATTATCTTAATAACATATACATAAAAAATGGTAAAGTTTTAACATTGTTTCGATAGTCATCGAGAAAGAAGAAAAAATCATAAAATTTGAACCGTTGATTTTTGTTAATGCTTGATGCATATGTATATAAAATCAAAATGATACAATTTTTTGTACACGCATAAAATATGATATATACAACATATTCTATCAATTAGTTTTGTTATTTAAGAATTTAAAATAGTAATTTAAGATTTAATTTCATGGTCACCGATCGGTCACCAAAAATTTGCAAGTATAATAGGTTTGTTGCTTCATCTTTTATTCTGTTGGATTTACTGCGCATGTTTGTTTGTTTTTACTCCTAGAGCTTGAAACAATTTGCCATTAGCTTCACTTTCATATAATTTTGAGAATTAAGGTGTTCATCAGGTAATTCTTTTTTATAAGTTACAAATGTTTTCTAATTGTTCTCACCTTAACGCAGTTTTTATTCTTGTCATAAACAATTGTATTGTATTACTCCACAGAATTAATTAGATTTTGCTATATCAAATGCATGTCATTTGTAAATTTAAATACAAGCTATTGGAAAAAAAAAATGTAATCACAAAAAAAAAACAAAAAAAAAACAAGAAGAAATAAACCTCAGACATATCAAATATAAATTATATGTAAAGATGATAAAGAAAATAGGGTATAACCAATTATGAAATATATATGGAATTCACTTTTCAAACAAAATGTCCTTTCAATTTAATTAGATCATAAAAAAGAAGTACAATTGTAATTACTGTAGTGGTCACTTGAAAAAAAGAAAAAAGAAAGAAAATTATGTATTTACAGTAGAGTGAGGCTATTGTGCTTTGCAAAGCACAGTGACTAGTGTGCTTCGGTCTCATAACTCCTCAACCATAACTCGAATAACCAATCCAAGTTGCTCACCATAATCTTGATATTGAAACCTAGTTGCGTACCAAAATTTTCTATTTTTAGAGTTTTCTAAGTATTTTTTTGAATTTTTGAAAAATGACCCATTTTATATATAAAATTTTGTTCATTTTGTATACAATTTTCAAAAATCCAAAAAAATAGTTAAAAAACTCTAAAAATGGAAAAGTTCAGTAATCTACAAGATTTCAAATATGTAGATTGTGTTGGGCAACATGGATTGCCCATTCGAGCTACGTTTTGTGATACAGAGCCAAAACACACTACCTCACTGTGCTTTACAAAGCGCAATAGCCTCACTCTTTAAGTAGCATCAGGAGCTTTCATTTATTTCTGCAGTGTGAACCGAGTGGTCCCTGGTGTGGCTTATGAACAATAGTTCCAAATTGCAAATTTAAATCATAAATATGCATCACAACTGTATATTCACCAAGCCCTATAAATTCTAAATTAAAATCGAGCCAAAAATTAAGACCTCTCTCCAATTGCAATACGTTCTAATAAGATTGAATTGCTATGTATTCTCTGTAATAAATTCTGTAGGAAATCAAAAGAGAAGTGCAATGTTGTATCCAAGAAGACATCACCTAAGTTTTCCACAAAAATAATAAGCAATACTAATCTGGAATGTCAAAATATATATCTAATTTGAACTTTGTGCTCATTTTTGTTATAAACAGATCTAAGATGAAGAGAGAACCAAAGTAGTTATAAACCAATGCCAATTCAATCAAAATAGAAACCATCATTTATGGTTTTACCACAGTTTGCATTACTGCTGGCACTCAACTCTTACAAATAAACAAAGTACAACTAGAACAAAAAAAAAGAAAAAAAAGGAAGAAGGATTTAAAAAAAAAAAAACATGTTTCTCAGCAATTCTTTCACACAGTGCCATAGCATATATATTACTTCTTGCTTCTAGTGATCCAGACTGGACTAACAACCTGCTCGACAACCCGGAAGATATGAATATGAAACACATTCTTCTTTACCAGTTCGAACACACACTGATCATGTGCTTCGATGTTGTTGTCACGTGCAAATTTAGACCATCCACGCGAAATTAGGCCTTTCAAAGAGTGTTTTCCTTCAAGGAAGTATGACCCGATCCATTCTTCGCCGGCAGAGTTCTTCAATACAAACTTGGTTGGTTTTTTGGGAAGGTGTTCCATCGAGAAGCGCATCGGAAACCTCTGCATTGTCAAATAAAATGCAAATTAAATGCTCAGAACTAAAGTAAGTTCTGATTTTGTGCTTG
This sequence comes from Cyperus esculentus, assembly GCA_030179965.1. Lineage (NCBI taxonomy): Eukaryota > Viridiplantae > Streptophyta > Magnoliopsida > Poales > Cyperaceae > Cyperus > Cyperus esculentus. Next base: position 556,127 of record JASGLE010000025.1, on the reverse strand, counting down.
ATAATTGCACAATTAAGAAAAAAAAATATAAGCCTAATTTTCATCAATTGTGTAATCTTTATGGTACTATTATCAGACCACATACAGGACACATTTATTTCTTATTAAGGCCTCATGCCTATTGTTGTCTGTTAATTAGAAACCTAAAATTTAATTTCTTCAGATGTTCTCAGTACCAAAATCTCTAATCACAAAGCATAGAAAATAACCAAGAGTGACAATTTAAATAACAAAAAGGGTCAAATGAGATTTATAGTACCAGAGCAGTCCAGCAGTACACCATGTTGGCTGTCATCTCGATCCGACAGTACGGTTTGTTTGATGTGAAGGAAAATGCAGCCTCAAAGGCCTTCATTTTCTCTAAGTTGGTCACGGCACGACGCCTCGAAACATACTGACTTCTCATCATTTTTTTTGTGGAACGATGAGGAGGGGATGGAGGTGAAGAAGGAACGCCCCTCTTTTTATGCGTGTTCGCCGCAGAGGAGTAGGATGAGCAATCATCACTGTCATCTTCCTCTTCTTGATCATCTTCTTCATCATATTCTGGAACAAATACAAAGTTTTTATCGAGGAAACCAAATTTAATACATTGGTATATTATACTTCAATTTAGAGTACAGATCGAGGTTTGCTTCTTTTTCTTTCCTTCAATCTTATTTTTTTTGGCTGATTACCAGTGTAAATTAACTACACCAAAATGGTAACATTTCAAAGTAAAAGCTTTGAATTAAATGCATTAATCTCATATCTGCTCAAATTGCTATGTCGAATGTTAACTACGTTGATTAGTCTAAGTTGTAAACTTAAGGCCAGCGTTTAGTGATTGTGACTGTTTTTCTGGTACATGTTGTACTATAAACCAAGGTCGATTTGCAGACTTAGCAATTACCAAATGTTTCACCATATTCAGATCTAATTATTAAGTACCAATTATACTACTTTTTTATTTATTCAGTAATAACGGTAGGCATGTAGTGTTGAAAGCTTGTACCTTCATCACTCTCACTGCTTCCACTCGACTCAGAATCTGACAACGATATCGCTTTGGGGGCCTGCTTCATACTCTCTTTGCGCATCATATTTTTCCTCTCACACATTGTCTCATCAACTATGACAGTAGTGAACTGCTCGGTACCATCATAATGAAATACAAGAAACTCATTCTCCTTAAGCGCATGATCTTTAGCAAAATTCGACCACCCACGGGTGAAACAAGTCTTCGATCCAGTTCTTTCTATGAACATGTGCCATGTTCTCCCAGTGGGACCGGCTAGTTTGACCGGCAGGGGGCCCTTGTGCAGCTTGCCAAAGTCTTTTTCGATGTGCTTGACAAAGTTTTGCGGAATTTTCTGTCTCAATTTTGCTAAGAGGAGTTAATGAATAGAATATAATTGTTATATATTCAAGCCATTGTTGTTTTATATAAGTAAATAACCTAATAACAGAATTGTGGGCATTACAGCTCTAAAATTTATTATCTTTTGGACTTACAGACCATCTTCTTTTCCTTTCATGCAAAAAACTTACATTTATTTTAAGCTAAATTTTTGTAAGTAGCATATTATAATACAAAATTTACTTTACTGTCTTTAATTTTGGGCTTTACAGTCTATCTTCTGCACCAAGTACATCAAAGCCTTTTCAAAAAAAAAATTTCCAGAAGAAAATGGTCAGAAGAAAAAAAAAACAATCATACTTGAAAGCTTATTGAGGAGGATCACTCAAGAAAATTACACAAGCATTACTATTTCCAATTGGTCAGAAGAAGCTTATAAAAATGCTTAAACCAAATTCAAAAAATAATTAAACAAAACTAAAATTGAACAATGTTGCCAAAAATAGGAGAGTGTAAGTTGAAGAGTCATACCAGCCTCTGAGAGAAGTCACCAAAGAGCACCACCAAGAAATGCCAGCTCTTCCCCATTGATGATCTAATTCTGGATGTTATTGTGAGAATACAGATACCTTTTGGAGAGATTGAGAAGAAAAGAGGCAATTGAGCAAACACAATTTAAGAGGGAGGGAGATTGTTTGATGCAAAATTAATGAATGCAAGGATGTACTCTAGCAGAGTTTACCTTTTTTATATTTTTGGACAAAAGAGTAGTGTAACTTCTCTGATACAAAATAAAGCAGAGTGGTTTAATTTTATATTTACAAAATTGGTATTTTTACCAGCTTATTGAGGAGATGTAAAAAATAATTAGGCAGTACTATAAAGTGTAATAAGAGAGGAACCAACAATGATGGCAAACTTCAATTAGCATATGGTAACCTCCTGTTGTTTTTATTACTGGGAACAAGTACTCTGCAGGCAATATCAAAGGGTACTGGTACGATATACTGAATATTTCCTTTTTCAAACAGCAGTGAACTGATGCGTATGCACACTTTATTTTCACAAAAAAGTTAAAAAAGAATATACATGAATATAATCAATTTTATTACATACTTATGTAACATGTAAATATCTATAGAGTGAGGCTATTATACTATTAATAGTACGGATTGCTCCGTACTATTGACTCATATCTCTAATTTCAAAATATTAATAGTCGATCCAAACCATTCATTATGATGTTCATATACAATTTTACTTGTAAACCAAATTTTATATTTTTTGGAACTTGTTTAGTATTTTTTTAGATTTTTTTAAAATGGCTCATAATGTTTTAATCAAGTGATTTTTGAAAATATCTTAAAAACAGTAAAAAGTTACCAAAAATTTTAAAATTTGGCTTACAAGTTAAATTGGATATAAAGATCACAATGAATGGTTCCGATTGACTATTAATATTTTGAAATTGGAAATACGGCCAATAGTACAAAGCATATTTATACTATTAATAGTACAATAGCCTCACTCATATCTATATCATATGAAATGAAATATACGACGTATCATTCTATTACTGTGTCTGCACTTCCATGACTTGAGAACGGAATATATAGGCAATACCCAATATTTCAAAACGAATCAAATTGAGAAATGCAATATCATCAAAAGCGACGCATGAATTTAGATATAAAAAGATCTTTAAAAATTCTACATTTGATTGTTCTTTTTTTTTTTACCAATATTAAAAACAAAAATAAGATTATTTGGGTCTATGTTGCAAAAGGCAATATTAATATATAAGATTACACAATGTAATTAAACTATATACAGCCAAGTATATAATTTCAGACAACCTTTTCTTAAGGAGCATTTACATTATTACACTAGATCAGAGATCAATTGGTTTTGTTGCTACTTTTTTTTCATTCTGTTAAATTTACTTGGCGTGCTTGTACACACCTAGAACTTAAAACTCTTTGTCATCATATTCACTTCACGTAGAGTCCACCCCTATAAAATCAGTCACTCACAAATTCCTCTCACAGTTTTGACACACTAGTGCACCCATGTGCTTAGCACTGATGCATAAATGTTCACTGGAAACTGTAGTGTATCTGTCCACTGGAAAATAATATCTATTAATCGGAAAAATATAAATGTTCAATGAAAATTGATATTTATTCATTGAAAATTCGGTAGACCGGTGGATAAATAAAATGGGTGGACGCTAGCTGTTGCTCTTCCTACATTAGAGAATTATGGCTTGCTGGTAGTTGCTTTTATATATGTTGGAATTTAAAAACAATCACAAATTTTTTCAAACTATCTCTCACTTAAAAGCATTTTTTTTATCTTGATTATAGTGTGTTACCCCGCGAGAATTAGTGTTTGCTAAATCAAATCGTATCATTTGTAAATTCTAACATAAGCTATTAAAGAAAAATTGTTAACCACAACAAACAAACAAAAAGGAAGAAGAAGAAGAAATAAACCAGAAACATATCAAATATATATAAATTATTAGAGTTACGAAATATGGATTATTTTCTTCAAACAAATTGTGTTTTTTTACAAAAACATGAGGATGTAGCCCTCAAAGTCAAATTAGATCATAAAAAAGAAGTACTATTGTGATCAATGGGAGTGATCACTTAAAAGAAAAAAAAAAAAAGATAATGAAAGAAAGAAAAATATGATAACAAAATATACCTAAAAATGACACAATATATAAATAGACTTTGTTTTTTTAATTTCCTATCTTCAGTTTTTTACTTTACTTAGCACAATGACGTGGGTCAAGAGCTAATAAATAATTACCCTAAATACACTAAAAATGTCGGTTTACAAGCGTATAAACCTACAATTGTAGTATAGAAAAGGGGTCGATCCACAGGGACAGCTTTCGCGCTACCGATTTTGAAGTTCAATTATCTAGACGGTCAAATTGGGAGTTGAAGAAATTAAAGACTAAATTAAACTAAAGTAAACTAAATTAATCAAAGACAAATTCAGATGCTGAGAAAATCTAGGGTTATACAGACATAAACAAGATACTAGTTCTAATTAATTCAATCTAATGGTCATAATTTCAAGTTGAAGTATTTGAGGGTTTCTAATCCAATTTAGAACATACCCATTGGTCCTGGCGCAGTCCCTATCTAAGGTAGGATCCCTTTTGCGGCTTACTACCCTAAACGCATTAAATTATGTGATTAGCCTAATCATCAATCAAGCCACTAAGTTTCTCTAATGGTCTCGGATCAAACTAGGGTTCCTCGTAGTTACTAAGAACCCTCTGAGCAATACGCATACGAGTTTTTATCCCTAAGTTTATGTTCGGGTCTGGTTATCTACTTCACCTTTCGGTCCTTGATTTCTAACCTAAGATTTTGCAATTAGATTCATTCATGGTAAATTTCATACAACAATTCAAGTGTGGCCATCACCTAAACAAGCAATCAAAGTACCATACAATAATTCTAACACAATTTTCAATTGCAAACATAAATCAAATCATCAACTGTCATTAAAAAGTACCGATTAAGATTAAACTAAGAAAAACAAAGTATTATTGTTTACATGCCATACAACCCTAGAGAGAAGGTTCTACTCTTCCATGGAGGAGAGAGAACACAACAAGAAAGAAGAAATCATCCTAGAGAGAAGAAAAGAGAAAGAGAAAAAGATGAAGAAAACTTCAAGAAGCACTTAACCCTAGATTTGCCTTCCTCCCCTCATTTTGTCAGTTTCCTTCACTTAAAAGTCTTCCAAACTGTCTCCAACAGGTCCCTCTTGAAGAGACCTTTTCACAGGATCAAACGGTTCTCAAATCGGAATTGAAATGAGATCATACGGCCCAAAATAGTTCAGGGTACGCAAAATAAGCCTGGGAACCGACCTGGAACTTAGGCCGCACGCGGGGTGACTAGGTTCGCAGACGGTCTGATTTTTCAGTCCGCACGCGGTGTGGACTTCTTCTGAGCACTTCCATGCTTGTTTTGCTCTGTTCTCCTTCGTCCTTGCTCCGATTTGAGTCCCGTTTGTTGCGTTGGCTTCGTCTCTTCATTCTCTACACATTGAAACACAAAGTATAGCAGTAACATGATCTTTGACAAAACCTTAAGTTGTAAAGCATTTCGGTCCGGTTTTCTAAGTTTAACCCTGTCAATTTCTATCAAAATTGCATATATGTTTGGCACTTATCACACGATTTTTTATATTACCAAGTTGTAATCCAATGCAAGCCACTAATATTATCCCTCTTCTTAATTAAATCTCTTTTCTGTGCTTTCTCGCCAATCCCTCGTAGCAATGTTAATTAGTTTGTTTTAAGAAGGCCATTAATTATACATGGTTTCATTTTGAAGTAATTTTACAATCTTTCAAGGTAATCCTTCATACATGGTCACTCTGCCTCTGTTTTCCATTTACATATCAATAAAGATATATTTTTTAAATTGTTAATTTCTTTAAGCCCAGCTTTTATATTACATTTTGCCTCTAACTGTATTAATTACACATTTTTTTAAGCCATAAACTAAGTGGATGAGTGTCATTATTGGAATAAGTCCCTTCAGGTTTCTAAAATAAATTAAAAATTTTCTTCTGTAAGTTTCTTTACACTTTTTGTTAGGTACATCGATCTAATCTGAAGAAAAAAATTGTTGATGGTTTATTCACAGTGCAAAAGAGGACTCAACTCCATTCTTGAACCAAATGAAAAGAGTTTGTTGCTGGCTCATTCACTCAGCTGCAAGGACGTACTAGTGCCTTGCTCTAATTTTGGTGACATTATAAGCCATCTTCCAGAATGTATAAAACAGGAATTCCTTGTTCGTTTGCCAATAAAAGAGGCTGTCATGACATGCATCCTATCTAAAAGTTGGCGGTACACTTGGTGCACAATTCCAGACCTAAAAATAGAGAGCAACGGAAACTCAAATTCACAGCAAAGCGGGCGCAGTGAAGAGGTTTCAACGATTGTGGATTTCGTTGATCAACTTGTTAGTAATCACAAAGGCAATGTTCGTAAGTTCGTATTTTCTGGCATAGGATTTAAAGGGATTCCTGATAAATGACTGCGCATCTTGTCACAGAAGCGGATGAAAGAGCTAACTGTAGAGCCCAGCGATAAAAATCATTTTATCGCCATTCATGAATCAATTTTTTCATGTCTTGAATTGAATGTATTGGCAATGAGGTATTGTACAATTACTACACCTCATTGTTTCGATGGTTTTAAGATGCTACATATACTCTTCATCTGATGCATTGTAATATCTTGGGAGGAACCGCAAAGCTGGTATCCCTCTGTCCGGTCTTAGAAAACCTAAAGCTTGAACAATGCTTCTTTGAAGAATAAAAAGTGATTAATATCCATGCAAAAAAACCCCTCAATTTTTTTATATAAGCCTCGAAAAACACAAATTCACGAGTTTCGGCTCCATTACACACATTTTTCATATTTAGAACGGACACTAGCGTCCCACCGGGACGCTGAGAAACCACAGCGTCCATTTATCCAAGAAGGACGCTACGGAAGACCGGTGTCCCGACTTGGACGCTATGGAAGCCTGGCGTCCCGACCTGGACGTCCCTTTACTCCAGCGTCCATCTCTATGCTTTGAGAAATGCGTCACTGGAGTGTTGTGAAGAGGCAAGGGAGTGAAAGAATAACTCAACACAGTACTGTACTAATTTCACTACACACCAAAACAGTTTTTGGGTCCCAATTTCAAAGTCAATGACTTGTAATTAATAAGAGAAAAAGAATAGAAAAGGCAACTAAAATCTCCACTGCGGAAAGGAAGAGGGAGGACGCTATAATTCAATAGCGTCCCGCTATCAGAGGAGGATGCTATGGTTTCCCAGCATCCGTTCTAAATATGACAAATGTGTATAATGAGGCCGAAACTCGTGAATTTGTATTTTTTGAGGCTTATATAAAAAAATTGAGGCAGCAACTAACTATCCATGGTTGTTGTTCTCAACTGTTTTTGTTGACTCCAAAACTGCGCACAATCAATTTTGTGTACCCTGCAAGTTTTTCAGACGATGCTTATAGGACAGTGGAAATTAGAGGCGATCTTATCCAGTCACCTATTTGTATTGATCATTCTTTGATTCCTGGTATTTTCGTTTCCGTTCTTCATGTAAAGGTATGTATACACTTCACATTTTACTTTAAAAATATCAATTGCCCCATACTCGTATCGTTTATATCGTTTTGTAATGTATGGAGTGTTTTGCAGGAGGATGCACCAACAGTGAACAGCCGGATCACTATGTCGTGGATTTTAGAATCTTCAACGCGCTGCATAAGTTTTGCAGATTTTTATTTCCGTAAATCCGGTGATCGTATACATAAAGTCATAGTATATGTTAGTAACCTAGCTAGCTAGTTTTTGTTTCTATTGTTTTATTCTGCAGAATTTTTACTTACAAATTTACAATATATATTTTCATTCCTAATCAATTTAATTAAATAAATTTTTAGCTTGAACCCGCTGCGCTTCCATCTAACTCAATTCAGTACAAGAATGAAGATAAATCACTTGCATATCTAAGGGAAGCGATTACCATCCGGCTGCCAGACACAGAAATGCAAGCGTTGGTTGAGTTTGCAGGAATTATACTACGCAACGCACCACTACTCGAAAGGCTAACAATAAGGAGTGAGATCATAAGAGATTGTGAAACTAATTCTGAGTTGAATCGGGTTTTTAGGCTTCCAACCAAGGCTGACATTATACTTGACAATATTTCTCTTTCGAATGCTGAGGGTAGATTTCTAGGTTGTCGTTGTTCCATGTGTAATGTCATGATATGGTAGATTGCTTAATTAATTATACGCAAATATTATTCGATATGCATGGCATATATAGTTGTGGTTCTTCACTACAATAAACAAGCAACAATTTGTCACATAAATCTACTTTTAATTTGCAAGTTAGTTTGGAGATTAATTTGTACTAGCTATGCGAAACTATAATTTGGAAGTAATGAATCTGTAGTGCTTTTGTTGGAGAAAAAAAAAAAGATGGTATTCTATTCTATTTTGTAATTATGCACATATATATATGCATTTTTTTTTACTTAGGGTAAGATTTCATGTATGCACCGAAATGAATTGTTAGTGATTGAAAATCAACCACAAATACAAGGGACAACATATATAGATTTGCCCGAAATTATTATATATCTTGCACAATTAATATTATTGAACTGAGTCATGATATCATATGAGGCTACTGAGTACTGATTGGGCAAGCTAAATTTAATTTTGCTTGACAGAATTAAGTAAGAAATGCATATATATTATGTGCATAATTAAAATGCATATATATATTATGTGCGACGGAGGAATTAATTGGTCTTTGTCAGATCACGAGAACTGTCATACTTTAGAGCAGGGGAATCAATCAATGTGAAAATGAAAATACTCTAGCAGTTCATCTTTTTTGTTTCTTGGAAAAGAGCAGTCTACTTCTCTGATACAAGAAGAAAGTAGAGAGATGAGTTTTGCCAAAAATAGCACATATGGTATCAACACGCAACGGTACAGTACTAATTCATCAGAGTCACAAAACCAGAAAATTAAAGTGTCTCCAAGGCGGACTTGTTGTTGTAGACCGAATTGAACTCTTATCAGTTATCATTCATGGGCAATTGGACTTCAGCTGAGCTGACAGAAACTGTTCATGATTCATTTAAGACTGGAGTCTGGACTACATCTATATCTCATAGATTATTATCAACAAACAAAACTCTACAAATTCTTACTTCTCAAATGTAACAGAGGAACTGGCAACAATGACAAAGCTTTTTCACGATGATTGAACTCTTACTTTATCATATTTTAATGCTTACCTTTTTACCGGGAAGTAATATACTGGTACGAATACACTGGTACGATACACTGAATACTTTCTTTTTCAAACAGCAGTGCATAACTCTGTGTGCAGTATCCACACTTTATTTTGGCAAAAAGGTGAGACGAATATGACCCCAATATCATCTACTGACATTGGCAAGTAAATATTGTACTTACATAATCATGTGAACATTTATAACATACGACAAATTATCCTATAATAATAATTGCTCCCTCCTGACTACACTTCCCACGAAAAGCGTCTAATATCTAGAGTTTTAGATATGAATCTTGTGATTTTAATTCTTAAATTATTTTTAAGAGCAGGCAGATGATTCATGATGTAGCTTAAAAAATAAAGTAAAACGTACAAATTTGAAATTAAATATAAAAAATGTGACTACATATGTGTTCTTATGTTTGGCGAAGGATTTCAAAATCGCACTGCCTGCTGAGACAATAAATTATATGTGCTCTTCCATGACTAGACCTAAAAGATTACTCTGAAGGTAACATCGCCACATTAAAGAATATGGATGCTACCAGGGAGAGTAATTAACATACCTCCAACCTTAAATTTGAATAAATCTACAAAAATCCCATGCAGACTAAAACCCACCAACCAAAATTTAGCTCATGTAAATATTATACGACGAGCAAAAATATCATTTAGTCACTCATGACCTCGCTTCCATCTGAGTATTGGGGAGCATCTAAGTCCTCTACCGGCTCCCCCTCGTCTGTGTCCATAGCATCATCAGAAGACAATTCTTCGTCAGAATCCTTGTCCTCGTAAATTACTGGTGGGGCCTCCTCTTCAGTCTCAAGATCATCAATCTAAGAATGAATTTCGCACAACATATGATCTCGTTAGTACATGATTAAACAAGGAACAGATAAATTTTATTTCAAGTAAAGCAAAAAGGTTAAAAATTATCTTAATTCAATATTGTAGAAGCATACCCCACTAAAATGGTAATCTATACAAGTAGATAACTTCAGTGCAGAACCAAATGTTGATACTCTTGAATCTATCAGCTACAATAAATAAAATATGAGATTAATATAATAAAAACTGTTAACTGTTCTCAAGATACTAAGCAAAAAATTCAAGCTTTTCTTTTTCCGCAAGCACAATGTGGTTTGCATCAACCAAGCCACCAACAATTATTACCGCAAAAGTGAATTAGAAAAATTATATATATAAATATGCTGATCTTCAGGATTGCATACCTGATATAAAGAGTTGAGAAGGCTAAGAGATGAGTCGTGAGATACAATACTGCTTGCCTTTAGATTAATCAAACTCCTGAGCCATGGAATTACACATGCCACTATTGCTCCCCTAACAAGGTACAAAAACTATAATGTAAATAAACCCCCACAGAACATAGTCAATCCTAAACTGTGCTTACATGCCTTCAAGACACCCCATATCAGGCCACTAAGCCAGAATACAATCCATCTATGTTAAGCACAAAATGTGCAATACTGCGTGAAAAGACTCAATTCAGCCACAAGTACTTCATCTATCCATGATCCGCACTACGAGAAAAGTGTGTAAAGTGGTAACAAAAGCATATTTTGGTAAGACTGTTACCTAGATTGGATCATCAGCACAAAAAATTTCATCAGCTTCATTACATCAGCCGGTGTCAAGAGCGAAATTGACTTTGCAATGACCTGCCATTAGCAATCAGATGAATGATTAGAAGGAATAGGACATCTTAATTTCTGAACTCATATAACCCCCGAATTAGCCAGTGGTTCACCAATATATTATATTGCCACAAAATTTTCCATTCTTATTTCAACAAAGTGGCTGAAGAACTGGATTTAGTGTATTGTACCTTCTCATCTCTGGTATATACACAATCCAATAATAAAGACTGATCATCAGCATGTAATGCTTGTTTCATCAAAACATGCACGGAATCAGCACTGGGGGGGTTTGCAAATGAAGCTGTCAGTTTTCTGTCATTTTCTTCTTTTTCCGTTTCTTTTTCTCCAATGGCCAAATCAAGACTTGCAAGCTTCTCCGCCATGGTTGGCTCATCAGTATTTAACTCCATGTCAGGTTCATGCGATTTCTCTGGAAACATTAAGACTAGATATTAATACCAAATATACATGCTTTGGGCACAAATTCAGTATCGGCTCCTAAAATTTTGGTCCAGTACATATTATGTTACAGTCATCAGTACAACAATTTCAGTTATTTCAATAGCATTTGTTTCGCAGCAACCAGATTATGCTTATGCCATAACAAAATCAACACGAGCATTTTGCAAACTGCAAAGAATGGCTGGCACAGGATATACTAGTCATGAGGAACTTTACCGACTGTCTCTTTGTTCTCTGAGTCAGAATCTGGTGCTGCTCTCTTCTTTAGTTTTTCTTTCCGAACATCAGCGTTCCCCATCTCACCATCAATTCCTAAAGAAAGTACACCAAGCACTTAATGATAAATCAAATTTTCGAGAAGTACAGTGAGAACTATAAGAAAGTTTAGCTGTGGATATTTTGTTGGTTTTAGACTTGCTTTTACACTGAGATAAGCAATAAAACTACAAGAAAGGTAGAACCACCATGCAACAGTAAATGAAACAAGAAGTTACAAGTAAATAATAGATAAAATCAGGCCTGTTTCTCTGCAATCTTGTTTTAACAAGCGCTGAAGACCTGTGCCGTACCATGAGGTCCAGCCTGGTCAGATTAGTTTATCAGAGACTAACACTTAAGATGACTTGTTTGAGCCAATCAGTACTAAAGTTCTGGTAACTGTTGTCAAGATCACAGCTATAATTTCTACTATCAAAATAGAAATGTTTTTGGAAATAAGTTATTCTTTGAAAGAACCCAGAAAAACCTTCCATACCAGATTCAGACACTTTTCCATCAGGGCTGATAGTTATTTCTATTCCCCAATCTCTTAGTTCAACACTTTGAAATTTCAGACCATTTTTCATTGAGCAAGCAACAAGAACAGAAACATTTTTATTCTCATCTTCTGTTTTGCTAATTTTTGCCGAAAGAACTGCAAGACTGCCTTTCTTCTTCCCTCTTTCCACTCTGATCTCATTCTTCGAGGAACTAGGCCCCAAAGCTGCATCTTGCTCCATATTCCAGACATTTATGATCCCTTCATCAGAGACTGAAAGCACCAAATCATTGGTGCATTCGAGCATAATTGGTGTGCTCTTCATGTGAAGTACCGTGTTAATATTGATAGATTTATCATCAGGGTCAAAGTCATAAACATGGATTTCTCCACTCCCATAGGAACAAAATGCATTTTTATCTGACAGACAAATGAGTTGTGCATGTCCCTGATACAAATCGAAATTTTCTATATTAGTTTCTGATTTACAAAAAAGAAGGTTCAATGGACTCATGCAATACATGAAAATCACCATACTTCAAGAAAAAGACAACTATCTCATATACAGATATACAACATTAAAGTGTCGTAGTACTAATGAAAAGTAAACATAATGCAGAGATACAAACATCAATCACTTTGAAGCAATTGTGTTTAGTATGAATGAAGTAAACAGGCATAGTAGTATTGACCAAACTGTCCTCTTATTGTGTTAGCAAGTTAGTGGTACAATGTATGAAATGCTGGCATTTTGGTGATTGAAGTTTAATGCAATTATGGAACTACTTCAACTTTACTCCATCTCAAAGCACTTTTAATGCCTCAATACATGTAAATGACCACTACATCACTTTCCAAGCAGACACTATGTTCGATCTTTGATATGACCTATTGGAGTTGATCAATTCAAGTAAAAAAAAAAAAAAAACAGCTCCCAGTTTATTTATAGTTATTATTAAAATGCATAAAACAAGTTGTTTTGTAAACTTTTGGAAGGAACTGAAATAGCAGAGTAATAAATGAGAAGTAATACATTCTTAGGGTACTTAATTCCTATTATTTGAAGGTACGCATCATGTCTTGCTAGGCTATAAGGTTGTAAATCCAAAATTGTTTGAATGAATTAGACATAAAAACATACAGAATCAGAAGGAATCTTCATGAGCTCAGTGTTGCTATCTAGACCAATAATTCGTGAAATCTTACTTGCTACACCAACAAACCTCTCATCTGAAAGCAGTGAAGATCAAAATTAAAATGCTTTAAATGAATGGATTAAAGAAGATAACATTATTATAGTGTTGTATGATAAAGACCCATGTATCATATTAGCATCAACAGGATTCTGAATACTTGACCACTTTACTTTCCATTCATAATCCAAAATGAATGAACCATTGTGAGTATGTGACATGATGTTGGTTCCTGTATTATTACATACTCTCAGCTAATTATCCTTATTGTTTTTTGCTCAAAAGCCAGAGTCAGCACTTTCGTAAGAATAAATATATAAATACGCATGCAATGCCACTGCAAAAACTGTGTGCAATGTAAAAATCATTTTAAAATATATGTAAGTAAACAAAGGGTTGAGCTTCATGGTAAAGGTACAGACCTGGCTGGACCTAGACACCTTTAATACAAATTTGCTTACCATGTGATATGAAAAGAGAGTTGATTCGTTTTTTGGAGGCCTTAAATTTGCTTTTGGCCTCTCCAGTTTTAGAACTAAACACAGACATGACACCATCAGTACCGGCTGTGTATATCAGATTGCCATCTTTTGAGAAAAGCAGAGAAACCACCTCACTGCAAAGAACAAAGAAGTACAATCAGTACGTAAATGGGCATTTGAGGACCAATCTAAGAACCAAATATTAATGTACATGCAATTATCATAACAAATGGCTGGTAACTAAGAACTCAACATACCCAGCATGGCAGCTGCTATTACTCCATAACTTTTTACTCGCAAGAACATCAACAGCTACGACATCTCCAGTAGCTGTACCCATAGCGACCAGGACAACACTCTTCTTCTTTCCCTGGCAGACAGACATTAACCACTGAATGAGAATTCATGCTCACCAACATTTCATGGAGATGATTAAAAAAGAACACCTGAGAAGTACCTTCTTTGTTGCAGCATTGGAGCAGGCAACGCAGGAGTAGACAGCAGCCAAATCGGGGTCCTCCCAATCAGCCACGATCTCTCCAGAACCCGTATCCCATACCTTAAATTCAAAAAATACCGCACCAATTTTAACAAATTGACTACAATTTGAGACGAATTGGGAAGCAAAGAAAGCTCGCTCGCACGCACGCACGTACCTTTAAGGTCGAGTCCGGAGAGAGAAGGGCGAAGTATCGGCCGTCCGGCGAGAAAGAGGACGGCTGGATGGAGCTGGGGTTCGTCTCCTTGCCCATGGATGGATGGAGCTTCAGCAGTCCGGCGGTCGTAGTAGGGTTTTGGGTTTTGGGGAAGGAGAGACAGAGAGAGACGGCGCCAAATTAAAAAGAGAGAAGAAGAGAGAGCTACTGAACGAAAATAATTCATATCCCCTGCTGTACTGCATTGTGCAGTTGACAATTTCAGCCGTTGGATTGTTTCGAGATTTGTCACAGAGCGGATCTCGAGATGATCCAACGGCTGATATTGCCAACTGCACAGTGCAGAAGGAGAAGCGTTAAGATGAAAAACGGTGAGGGTTCAGATGGGTTTGGATTGGGATCGGACGGCTCTGGGTGTGTGGCCTGTGTACGTCGGAGTTTGGGCTTGATAATCTCCCCGCTGCTGCTTCTTATGTGAGAATATTTGATTTGAGTACTCTTTTTTTTTTTCTTCTTTTTTCTCTATTTCATTTCATCACTTGATCAGGCTTTTAAAAAACTTAGTTTTAACTCTATTTAAACCATTAAACTATCTTTGAGAAAAAAAAAACAGATTTAACATTTAACAGTTCATTTGTAGAAAAATCATTTTTAACAAAGTAAAAACCATTAAAATTCCATGTTTTAGAGGCATTGAAACACCGTTAAAATATGTTGACACATCATTAACGGTCTAGAAGTTTACAATAATATTCATCCTACGCATATTAAAAATTAAAACTTTTTAAATTCTTTATTACTATTGTCTTAATTTTTTTTATTTCAATCTTTTGATGTTACGATTTTCTTTATTTAAGACTTTAAACTTTTCATGTACTCAAATAATTTTGTAATTATTATTTGTACTTACTAGTAAAGAACACGCTCGTTGCTTTGGGCTGAAATTATTATTTCTTATAATAAATTTTTAAGATAATATATAATAGACCTTATATTGAGCAAATTAATATGAGCCTTAAATTTTAATAGGCTGAGAACGTTGAGGCATTAACGTAAATCAACGGTTCTGATCTATCCAAAAAAATGATTAACGGCTCAGGTTTCTTATTTGGGGAAGATAACCCTTTCATATCATTTTTTCCAATATGCTTTTATATATAGTAAGGATAAGCTGTGTTCTGTGCAAGATGAATGAAAATCTTGCAACATTTATATTCCGAGTGAATGATCAAGTGTCCCCCGAAAGTGTTGTTCACATAACATACATCATTTCCGCTTGTACAGAAATGGCAAAATGTGCTGTAATAGTTAAAAGTCAATTGCAAGAATCGGGCATTGCAGGCACCAATTGAGCAATGCAATTGTATTAAGTTCTATTTCATCAATTCTGAATATTCATTCTTGAAGGTTGCTATACACAAACCACGTTCATGTATGAAAATTTCTCAACAAAAAATGTTTTCGACAAAAGTAGGGTGATAACACTCAACACCCAACATTAGGCATAAACGCTAACTGCATTATTGAAGCCTATTAACAGAAATAATAACTCGTGATATATTCAACTGATACATATATTGTTTTTAGCACAACATACAAACAAGATATCATATTAAGAAAAAGGGCAAGACAATTACAATGCTTGAAAGAGGGCCTTATTTTCTTATAGAAACTTCAGAAACGGTGAAGGGGCTAATTTATCGGTAGTTGCGGTAGAAAGGTGTGTACATGCAGCTCTCAGCGTACTTCACCAAATCATCTGGGCGGGGCCTACGGGTAGCCAAACCTATTTGTCCCAATGAAAAGAAGTTTCGGAATTAACAAAATTGACATAGAGCAATGCAGATAGAAGTGAATTGGTTTACAAGCTTAAGTATACATATGAATTTGTCTGTGCACAACCAATGGCGAAGGTAGACAATAGATGCAGTGGTCATTACTAACTTTTTTTAATGAATATTAACTAAAAACATATATTCATAAGGTAAATTTATGAAAACATGTGGGTTCATTTGCACCCAAATCTGCTAAGGTGGCTCAGCCACTGTTGACAACAGCAGCATACAAAATTTAACATATATCTCAAAGATGGTACTACATGCAGTTATGCAAATTCATAATCTCGATAAAGCTGAGCATCCAAAACCTAGTCTACAACTAAGCTAACTCAAAGTAGGATGGAAAGAAAAGAGATGAGGAAAGGAGACACGTACCAAGATCGTATGCCTTGGCAGCCACGTGAGCAGCAATTTGGGCAGAAATTTTGCGAATATTGGCGAAAGGAGGGTAAACTAGTCCTTTTGCATAGTTCTCCTCAGAAACTTGTTTCGCTAGCGCTTCAGCTATATTTCAACAGTAAAATGAAAAGAAAATTAACCAATGCAACTTTATCATGAATCATCAATATCAGTTTTCCCCATGGCGTTTTTTTTTTTAATTCATTTTTTTTCAAAGTACATAGCTGATATTCATTCTTAAACGCTACAATTGATTTGTCAATACTCTCTGTTAAATGGTCACTTACAAGCTGCAAGAAGCATGTCATCATGCACACGAATGGCTCCAGACATGATCACACCGAGCCCAAAACCAGGGAAGATGTATGCATTGTTTGCCTTTTATCAAAAGATAAAAATTTCGTATCATATTTAAAGAAAAGATAGTCTAAATAATAAGAAAACAATCTTAGTTTATGCATACCTGACCAGGTACAAATGTCTTGCCTTCATACTCAACTGGATCAAAGGGGCTGCCACTGGCAAATATAGCTTTACCCTGTTCAAACAAGTTTTGATGCATGAAATTATAATTATTTCCAAAGGTCCTTCATCTATCTATGCATAACTTTGAAGTGGGTGTGGAGATAAATAAAGTAATAAAAAATATAGAAAAGAAAAAATTATTAAGAAATATAAGAAATCCCTTGCCTTGCTCCAAGTGTAAGCTTGCTCCGCAGTGCACTCAGCTTGAGAGGTTGGATTCGAGAGAGCAAGAATGAAAGGTTTCTACATTTTTCAAGAAAAAAAAATTAGCTTTGACTTTTGCATTGATATCTTTCATCAAGTAAAACAAGAGAAACATCTTTAAGATGATCAATTACCTCATTGAAAGTGGACATAGCTTCAACCACCTCTTGTGTGAAAGTCTGGCCCACACCTGATGTTCCAATCAAAACTGTTGGCTTGATGGCCTATGTAAGAATTTATTGAAAAAGGTAATAATTAACACAAGTAATCTTGATAGGATAATATTTATATTTTCAAACTGATCTCATATAGCTTTTGAGGCCCAACAGCATCTAATCCAAAATGAGAGGGGGGTTTATGAAATAAAAAGGTAAATGTTTAAGTGGAGTTTCTTCTGTTTTGAGTAATTAGGTGCCACAGGTTTTGTATATATTGGCATCTTCTGTTATTCAAAGCATGACTGCAATTTTATTATTCAAAGACCAATTAAGCTTGTTAAAGTTACAGTACCAAAACATAAATACGACTCAAATTGTCACCTGCACTGCTTCTAGGAGAGTTTTGAGAGGCTGGTGATCATGGGCCCATGGTTTCTTGAAGTGTTGCAATGATTCCAAGCGTGAACTCACAACCAATCCCTATAGACATTATTTCTGTTAAGAGACATGTAGGAAAACAAGAACTAAACTAATTCTAGAATGAGCTGCAAGTAAAATGTTTTAACCGACCCTTGAATCAACAAGCCAGAGCTTCTTTCTACACTCCTCCAATGGAGCCTTTGTCTGCAAGAACAATAATTAGTTCGTTATCTTATAAAATTAGAAATTGATTTAAGGCATACATAAATGTGTCCATTTAAGGATTTAAGAAAACTAAATGGAGACATGTCCAAGGATTTTAAAATTACCTGTCTCGAGATCTCAAGAGCAATGAGCTCTGCAATACCCGTCCCAGCCTAGACAAACAAAAATAAACTATAAAAACACAAAATTTGCAGAAGAGCTTTAGTTTAAAAAAATTGCAGCAACAGGCCCGCTCTTCACTATATGAAAATTTACCTCACCAGCACCAAGGAACAAGAAAGTGTGATCAGCAAGGGTTCCACCAATCAATTTTAGAGCTGCGATCAATCCAGCTAGCACCACCGAAGCGGTGCCCTGAAAAACCAATATATAGATGATATGTGTAAGTAAATAGCAACTTTAATAAGAAATAACAATCAAAATGTGTTTCATCATTCAAACCTGTATATCATCATTAAAGACCAGATGGGTCGTGCCATATTTCGCAAGGAGTTCAAATGCATTGTGGTTTGCAAAGTCTTCAAACTGATTTATTTAACCATAAGAGAAGTTAAAATCTTAACTAAATTAATTGTAATAAGATAAGAAAAAAAAGATCCCATGTGTCTCTGAGATTCTGACCTGAATCAACACTTTTTCACCATAGCTCTGCTTGACAGCAGACATGAACTCTTGAAGAAAATCAGCATATTCCTGACTCCATGCAAAGAAAAAGTAAGAAAGAAGAAATACAATTTAAATAGTAAGTGCATATTACTGGGGGTAAAAAAGAATGAGTGCACTTCAACTTTGAAAGACCATCTGAAAATTAAAGACAATGCTCTGAGTGGCGTATCCAACCTGGCCTCTGGCTCTCTTTTGTTTCAATCCAATGTAAAACTCATCATTTAACAGTGTCTCGTTGTTTGTGCCCACATCAAGTGTGATAGGTAAGCACTACAAAAGAAATTGTGAGAATTAGTGAGCATCCTTATAAAGACAAACTACTAGTATTTAATATAGTTGTATCCCTTTCTACAGTATGTTATCTTCTCTTCTATGGAATAAAAATTTTACCAGAAAAGGACTAATTTGTGAACAGGATATCAGATTCTGGTAAAAGGCCCAGTCACTCTTAAGTTAACCAAAATATAAAGCAGTCAACTTAAATAAGGCCAAGAATCTTACAGAAGACGGACGGACCCCACCAAGTGCAGTGTACAGAGAGAGCTTTCCAACAGGAATACCCATACCCTACAAACAAAAACTTAACAGAATCAAACCAGGCTCTACATATCGCATACATTATTAAATGCTAATCAGCTGAATAGCTTTTACTGAAAAAAGTAACAATACTTTTTATAATTATCAAAAGATCAATGGTATTAATAATTGAGTATATATGAATACAAAAAAGATAATAATTACAAAAAACTAATTAACAAACACATTATCAAAACCAGAAAAGAAATAATGTATCATATATTCTGATAAAACTCTGACCTGGCAACCAAGATCACCAAGTCCCAAGATTCTCTCTCCATCTGTGACAACAATGACCTGGATACCCCTCTCAGGCCAGTTCCTCAATATTTCTAAAATCTTGCCCCTGCAAATCAAATCAATCCCTTTTACAGTGACATTTGGTTGGGACACTGATAAAACGACTGACAATACCAACTAACTGATGTTGGATTCGAAATGTTATAGATTAACTGATTATTCGTTCTTCTTCAAGAAGGAAAAAAAAATCAAAATAAACCTAATATCTTCTTACAAAACAGATTTATACAACAATGAACTTAGATTAAAGTATTTTTACTAACAAGCATCATTTTTTTTCTTTAACTTCTGACATGAGATACTTACTTTTAATAATAGTTTTGGCTAAGTTTATGTTAAATAAAATGTTGAAGAAATATCCTACTTCTCTTTGAGGCTGATATAAAGTCCCTGGGGACGCCTGAAGATGGAACCATATTTCTGGCAAGCCTCCCCAACAGTGGGAGTGTACACAACTGGAAGCAACTCCTCGACATTGTCAATCAGTATCTTGTAAAATAGCCTCTCATTTCTCTCCTACAAATCCAAATGATAAGGTTAAATTTTTTTTTTTTTTTAGGAACTGGAGTTGCAGCAAAACTGCAAGTTCTAAGTAATCAAAGGATAATGGAAGAAGCTAACTCAGAACTGCCCAACACAAAAAGAATTTACAAAAAGCACCAAGTTGTTTATATTTTATCGGGCAACATTTAATTCTAACAATATGTTGTCTAGAGATCTCTCTCTAACATTGAGAGATGAAACATCAGAAACAAAACAAATATTTTTAATCTATCTAAAGTTAGAAAAACTCGTTTAACTTATACTGAGGTCTTTGATTGAATTAAATAGCCACAAATGTGAGCAATTAGTTGCTCACAGCATAACACTTGCATAATAGATTGATGCTACTTGCAAAAGACTTGCAGAAAGAAACTAACTTCTTTTTTTTTTTTGCAAACAGAATTTGGGTTGACAATAATTAACAGTAAATTACTAAAAAAAAGTTGAACTAATGTAGAATTTCAGATACAAAAAATATTTAATTCACCTGAAGGTCCATCAGGGCTGTGTAGCGTTGAAGTGGGACCTCATACGAGCGCAAGTTCTTCATGATTTTCCTCTCCTGAAATGATAAAGTTGGAGATCAGATTAAAGAATTAATTCTTTGCACCAGATTATTCAACTTAGACCACCGGAAATGAAAGCAAATGCTAGGAAAAGAAAAGCAGACGAGGCAATGTACGTGCTGAAATTCACTCATAAATGTATGACATACTGAGAAAACATATGCTTTCTGCATATATCCATACATCTAAATATGATGCATGAAAAAATGTAAATGCTGCACCCTATACCTGAAGCTCTTGTGTAACGATAGCAGGAGGCAGAAGGCCACGCAAGTAGTGGGCATCTCTCTCAGTCTCGGTGAAGGCAAGCCCTTTGTTATGACGCTTGTCCCGCAGTAGAGTATGGCCGCTGAGGTGACAAAAATAGGTAAACTATTAAACTTATTGCACAGATGAGATTCACTTTGGATGTTATATGCAAGGTTATCTAATAAAGCCGGCCTGTATTGCTACTGACTAAGAAAACTGAAGAATGTGCAGGTGTGCTGCTCGGGTGCCAATAATTTGAATAATAAAGGTGCGACTTAATTAAGATTGAAAAATAAAAGAAAATTAAAGCATAATTTCCTATATAGAGTAGGAATCTAAGATCAAAGAATAAAAGAAATTTAAAGCATAATTTCCCATATAGAGTAGGAATCGCTACATAGAGTTTGTAAAAAAGATATATATATATATATATATTTTTTTTTTTTTTACTAATGTAATAAATACACATTTTGTGAGACAAGTGTGAACATAATTTGATTTGGCAGTGGTTGTTGCTACAACTACAGACATATCTGTAACACTTTGACTATATGAACACTGCTAGCTAGATCAATAAAGTACTTGCCAAATCTTGTAAATTCATTTGGGAATTTTCCAAAATTATAGTTGAAAAAAATAACTAGAAACTGCAGAGATCATCAAAATAATCTTTATCAAAGAGAGCAGACTTGATATTGACTAGAGCAAGAACATAGAAAGTTAGGACAATAGAAACAAGACTAATGTCTCTTTCAGAGAATAAAGAAAGCAGAAGTAAGAGATAACTCTGTTGAAATTTGTGTTAGTTAGTTAGATCCGGAAGAAACGGATCTATATATCCATCCTGAAATAGCACTTGCAATGATGAAATGATTGATATAAATCCGAATCAAAATAAAGAACTAATTAACAAGCTAAGCCGGGGTTGACAAAGTCAAAATTAAAATCTCCATGATCCATCCATCCATCCATCAGCTAAATCAGTCAGTCAGTGATCTCGTTAATAATATCTTTGAGCACATGAATTAATCATGCTTGCAAGTAGAAAGAAAGAAAGAGAAGGAAGGGAGACAAGGACCTAGCGACGGAGATGGTCCAGGGAGTGACGAGCTGGTCCTCGGTGGCGTGATCCTCGCCGTAGAAGTCCTCGACACCGCCGCCGACGGTGTGGGCGGGATCCATGTCGAGGACGCAGGGGGCGGCGTCGCCCCGGATGCCCTTCATGAAGCTCTCCATGGTGATGGTCCTGTAGAGTTGGAGTTGGAGTTGGAGTTGGAGTTGGAATGGTGATGATGTTATTGAGAATGAGAGGGAAGGAGCGAGCAGGAGAGGAGGGCTATAAAAAGGGTAGAAAAAGAGGGAGAGGCGTTTGCTATTGTTGTTGGTGGTCAAACTCAAACTGTGCAGAAAGGTCTGTACAATATGATGAATATTCCTCCTCCTTGCCATTTTCTATTTGAAAACTATTTTTAGATTGTTTTTTTTTTTTTTGAATGAATTTAATTTGAATTTGATATGATATTTGTGAGGAGAGAGCTAACGTTGAACAAAGAACAACAAGAAATACAAAAGCTCCCAATAAAATGTTCATTCTCCCTCTTAGGATTAAAATTACAAAGTTCAGTTTTTATACACGATAAAAAGATAATGGGCTGAACAATTAACCCAAACAAAAATACATATAAACTAATGGGATCAAACCCACAATACATAAAACAAATAAACTAATATACATAAGTTAAATTGGTTTGGACCCAACAATTTGATTATTTGGAACAGTCAACAGTTCATTCATAGGAACCTTCCTCGGTTAAGGACTTAAGGTCCTATGAGCCTATGAACCCCTGTCCCCTTTTTTTTTGGGGAAAAACTCCTGTCCCCTCACCTCACCTATCCCCTGCTCTATTTTTATGTTTTTTTTTTTTTTTTTGGTCTTTGTCGCATTATCTTCTTATGATGGCTTTTACATTGGTCGCATTTGATGTCCCACGCTCTCGCAGTCTCGCAGGCTCACTTCATACTTCATACTTCATACTTCATACTTCATACTTCATTATTTGTTGTTTTCTAGTTTGTACACTGACATTTTTTTTGTTTATGTCCTAAATGACATGTTGCAGTTAAGAAAATAAATAAATATTTCGATTGAGACACAATCACACAAGTGTGTTTTAGTTTTTGGAGGATATCGATTTGTTAATGACTATTCTTTGTCAGAATGGACAATGTGTTTAAGTTTAAACACGTTGATTTTTTTTTATTTTTTTATTGTTGTGAACATTATGACTTTTTTTTTTATTTTTGCATTATTGCATGGTTTTTGTCGGTTCCGTTTCTAATACACGTTTCTGACTTAGTGACTTGTAATGTAAATGGCATCACTTATTATTTTCGGCTGCCTGTTTTGATTCCAATTAATAAAATCAAGACCATGTAGCACACGGGTATAATATTTTATTTTAGTATTAAACTAAACATATATTATCAGTTTATCACTCATTCAAGGTCAAAATTAAAATTGTACAGTGTTACATATACTGTTATCCATAATGAAATAATATTAAATTTGAACGTATTAAAAAAAAATTTTGGTTATCTATCAAACTGTTGAAAGTTAGGAGCTTGATTCTGAAATGTCTACGAACTACCAAGTCAAAATAAAAAAAAAATAAAAAAAAAAAACTCCAGTAGAAGTGTTCTAGACGGATTGTAATTATTTGATCTGTTGGTACTGTTATTGAGATGAGTAATACCTACCGTCCATAGAAAAATTGTCTATAACGTCTGTAGATTATATTTTGTGATGTATCAGTTACATTTGGAGATTTATTTGTTACATTCTGTACATTCTATAGATGTATTGATGGTTTTTCATTGTCTATTGAGATTTCTCAAGTCAAATAACGAAAAAGTAAACTAAATTTTTTATTCTAGCCCTAAAATCAAAACAAAATCCCCTTGTTCTTGTATGAGTGAATGGTAAAGATCATCTATAACGTTTTTTTAAGTATGTTAATTCAAAAATGTTGCATTAATGTATTCCCTTAAACTTAAATTATCGGATAAAAATCCTAACACCGAATATATACCTAGAGAGTTAGACTTTTGACCTGTTGAATTTTAATATAATCTCCAGTTGTCTTTTTGATTTTGTGTTTTTCATGCATGCACACTAACTATTGAAATTCTTGATTTTTCAAAGGTCTACAGCCTAGAGACACTAATTCACACATACGCGGACGAAGTGGGAATATATGGTTCAAGCAAATTTTGACTTGGAATTCTTTCTTGACTAAAAAAGAAAAAAAAAAAAAACATCAGGTATGCGTTTGCATATCGTCAATTTTAAATTTTGTATATACATCGTAGTCTCCCTCAAAGTGGGAAAATTGCTGTCGTAAAACGAATTATATTGCAACTGCCTGACTACCAAGTTCTTTTTTTTTAAAAAAAAAAAAAACAAAGGATAAAATAGAAGAGCAAATTCCAGAACTACATTACCGAAGAAAGTTCCGAAAAATCAAATTTACAGCTACATTACCAAAAGATAGTTTTGAAAAGTCAAATTTACAGCTACATTACCGCATATAAGAATTTTGAAAAATCAAGGTCACTCAAACAAAAAAAAAAAAAAAAAAATGATCAGTATTCCAATGTAGAAAAGAAAACTAAATGAAAAGATCTGCCTCACTGAAATTAGTGCTTTTAGAGTAAAGAAATTAGTGGTATCTTTTTTGTCTCAACTGTCAAATTCGTCTCTCTCTTTTTTTCGTTCTTTTTTAAAGCTTTAGTTAGCTTTTATTGCCCAAGATGTTAAAAAGGGGGTGGTTGTCAAAATCTCCTCCTAATAATTTCAAAAAAAAAAAAAAAAACCGTTATTTTTTTATTTTTATTTTTTATATAAATAACTAAGAGCATATCCTACCGAAAGATTCTTATTTATTAAGCTAAAACCTAAAAGAAGTTTATATAATTAAGAAGTAGGGGACAAATCATTTGACAATAATTATCTTTAACAATTTTAAAATGAACTTTCAAATAGCTTGAAAATAAAAAATTTAGACATATACCTGAAATTAAATATTGCTTGTGCATGAAAGTTCAATCGACATTGCATCATTCAAATTTATGATTGTTATTGCTCAAAATAAATTAAGATTGTTGACAATGTCATACAACTTTTGGAATCATATTAAATGTAAAATAGTAAAATACAATCAATCTATATTTGATACATATACACTTTTTTCTGATTGCACAAATTTATTTGAAAATTTTTTAAATTTATTATCAAAGCAACCATTATCAAATGATCTCTCTTCCATTAAAACATACAAAGGGGTTATATGTAAACATCCTCCGTAATCTCATAGCCTTAATTACACCATGTCCAGTTATTAAACCATTAAACCATATTAATATCTAATTAAAGCTCTACAAGGACACCATCCATCGCATATACGTCGTCCTCCTAATTAAATGATTGATTAAGTTAAAACCTATATTATTTAATTGAAAGCTATAAAGTTTGTATAAAATATTTGTAATGATATATAGAAGTAAACATGGATATAAAAAAATCGATTCAAATAGACTATCGTTGAAAACTTTTTCACCCTTTTTCTCTGGGCACGCCTGCACATTTTTTTCCCTCTTTTATATAATCTGTGAAGAACACAAATCAATTAGCAGATGAGATATTATATTAGTCAATGCAATTATTGAGGCCCCATATATAATCCCCATGCCAATCAGTGCCATAAATTAATCCCCAATAATCTGTGCCACAAATCTGGCTAATTAAAGAGAAACATTAATTAATGATAATATAAAACTAATTAGTCCTTGTGCACATCACGATCATAATTTTAATTCGTTACCACTAACAAAGCAGGCAGTAGTGGCAATTGGACAGAGACACAGATCAAATCATGACAGGTCTACAAAACCAATAACATAATTTTATTTATAGTTAGGACAATTAATTAATTTAATGGCTTTCTTTATCTCTATTTAATTGGTGTATTAGTTTATTTAAAGGGTCCACAAGAACACTGATAGTGATAGCCTCCTGTTGTCGTTCCAAGCAATTTCTCTGTGGGGATAATTGGATGTTGTTTTCATACTCACATTCAGGTAATTTTATTGGTTATAGATGAATCTCATAATGAGTAATATTTATTTATAATTATTAGATAAAAAAAAACTTTTTTTTGTGGGAGTATTAATTGGAGTAAAATTCTAATTTTAATTAATTGTTTTGTGGGGCCTCCTTAATTGATAGTGAATGAATACAAAAGGGAGACATCTAACATGTACTCGATGATAATAATATTTCAAATGCATTTTTCCTTTTTCTTTTTTTTCTATGCCACGGTCTAACGGAATAATTTGAAGTTTTGAAAGTATCTATTCGTAAGTTGTTTAATACATTTAGTTCGAAAAGTTAGTTTTACCTACATGATATGATAAGTAATTTTTTGCTATAATAAACAAATCTACATACATAATTCATAATCCATAATCCAAGAATACATACAAGTTTGACTGGTAAAACTATATATATAAACGAGGGGAGCTACGACTGTATCTCATAAGAGCTTCCTAAACTACAAACTATCTGTCCTACGATGCGCAATAGAAGATCAAAATCATATATCGAAGATAATATATAGTTTTTTTTAGATAAAGGTGAGGGTCAATCCACCCAAATTTAAATGTCTATAAAAAACGAGGACTCTATCTAGATTTCGAACCCACGACCTTCCACAAGTAATAATTTTGTACTACAGTTAAACTACGAAATTAAATGCTATTTTATTATTCCTTTGTTTTTGATTTTTTTTAATATATTTAATATTGTTCTGGAGATTTAATAACAAAGAACTAGTTTGACCGTCTGGACAACAATAACAAATAGGCTAATTTTTTAATATAAAAAATAAAAAATTTTAGAAAAGTAGGCCGGCTCCTTAGAAACCGGCTTAATAAAAGTAGGCCGGTTTCCCAGGAACCGGCCTACTTTTGTGAGGCCGGGTTTGGGGAATCCGGTTTTACTATTTTTGAAAATAAGTTTTTTATTTTTAATTTTAAAAATAAAATTTTTTATTTTTTATATTAAAAAATTGGCCTAACAAATAAGGAAAAGCTTTACCTTTCCATTCTCGCATATATTAAACTCGGTTCCGTTTTGTTTATTCATTAGTGGGAAATTCCCGGTCGAGGCGACCCTTAGCCGCCCAGCAAATCCATTTAAAGAAAATAATCAGGATTTGGGACTAATTATGTCTGTATAGGAATATTAGGAATGTCCAATTTTCCACAATTTTTTTCTTTGGAGGAAGGAAAGCATACATCTTTGATCTTTCTTCTCATCATCTTCTGTAGGGTGTTGTTATTTGCTGACTCCAGACTTAAAAAAAACAAATAAATATTGTTGATGAGCTGAGCTGATCGATCCATTCATCAACAAGTACTTAAAAGTCTTAAAAAATCGCCACCAAGTTATTAATTATGAGGCTATTAACTACTAACAAATTAACAAATTATAATTAATAAAGAAAGCGACACTCTCCGATCAAAATCTTAAAGCATCAAAATATTTTTCCCTTCTTTAAAAAATAAATAAATATTTTGGGCATATGACAGGCGTCCATTATTTGATTCCTAATTGCATTAGAAATATTAAGAAAACTAATTTGATAGGAACTGGCCGGCCCATTAGTTAAAGGATTCCCTAGTACTTTAAATGGACCGATTGTGAAGTTTTATCACAAGTTCATAACAGATTTGGCACCACAAAAAAAACAGAAACAAGAAGAGAAACCGGCTATATGCACGCCAAATTAGTTTGTTTTGAACCTTTTTCTTGTTGAATTGTAAAAATAGATATTTTTGCTCATAAGTTAGTGCTTATATATCCATTATTTAATTTCCAGTTTAATTTGTATGAATACAAAATATATATACACCTTAATTGCTACCAAAAGTGTCAAAAATATCAGTCATCTTCTTCCCAAGTCTGAAGTCCCAACCCACCGGGAGGGAACAATACAATAGAGGTCTCTTTCTAATATATATTAATATCAGATCAAATGTGCCAGCCTGATAGATTGGTATATTTAAGGAAATGATAATTTTTGAGATTTAAAGCGGAAAAAAAATGTGCCTTTAGTTGGTGACCGACGGAGCGGCAATGTGGTTCATGGATAGGGGCATGTGCTCATTTTATATCGTTATAACTCCTTTCCTTTTGTTCAAAAATTAAAAAAAAAAACTCCTTTCCTTTTTACTTACTCCCCTCGTGTAGCCCTGTATCACCTTACACCTGGTGGAGTCAGTCCTCACCTCATGGATGCATAAAATATTAGAAATGCAACTCTACAGCATTTTTATATTTGATGCACATGGGTCCATTCCATGCTTTCCTTAATTACTATATCAGCAGTTACCAATAATATATTTATACAAAGATATAATCGAACTATATAATCAATTTTTAAATGCTAAACTTTAAAATGTCTTCTCGATGTTTCGAGCTAATTTTGTATTCGTATATGAAAAGGAATCGAGGGAAAAAAAGAGCATAACACTGAATCATGATGTTATGTTTCTTGCAACTAAAGTCCGAGTTGAGTTAGTAGCCGACCGAAACTTTGTGTTACAATGACTCACAATGATCATGCATCATCCATCACTCCATCCCACGAACCAAAGACTCACTCACAATGTCAAATCACCTCAAAGGAAAAAGCACTGACAGAGATAATTGTGATTCCTTGGCTGATCCGTCAATCCAAATTAACTTTGTTTCTGCAGCAACTCAACTAGCAACTGGCAAAGCAAGCACCAGCACTAGAAGCAGCACAATCAATCACAGCATGGAGAGTTGGAGACAAATGACATAAACCAGCAAGGGCAGGATTACAGGAAACAGCAATTGCAGCCTCTTGAGAAACTCAATGGACCCATATATATAATGGGCTAATCCAAGGAGGGATTAAATTAATAAATTAAGAAAGAAAGAAAGAGACAGATGGGACTTCAAAGTTGAAAACTTCCTACTTCAAAGACAGAGTTGACAATAATATTTTATTTGAAGAAGTATACAGGTCCGTTTAGTTTAGGTGTGGATTTTGTCTAGGAACCCTTTTAAAAATGTTTTGTAGTGTTGGATTTGGTAGAAGAAAAAAAATAAAAGAAACCATAATAAACTAATGATGACTGTTGTCACTTGTCACTTTATAAAAGAAAATAGATTCCATCTCTTCAATTTTTTTCGTTAAAAATTAGATCTTTATGTGGGTTTCTCCAAGTACACTTCAACATTGTGTATCCCAAAATACTTTGTTCTTGAAACAATGCAAGTTATTATTTACATGCCGTGTTTCTATGAACTAGTAAAAATCTCACTCCTTGCTTTAGGCTAAAATTATTATTTTTTATAACAAACCTTTAAGATAATATGTAATGGGCCTTAATTTGAAAAAATTTATATGAGCCTTAATTTTAATGGGCAGAGAACGTCAACGAGCATTAACGTACATCAACGGTTCTGATCTATCGAAGAAAATGATTAACGGCTCAGATATGAGGATAGCCCTTTCATGTCATTTTTTCTAATATGCTTTTATTATTAGTAAGGATTAATTGTCACCTTCAAAAATCTATCTTGGGCCCATAATCTTACACTTCAGGCTTTCAGCTGCAATAACAGTGGGCCACTTTCCCATACCGTAAAAACATTGGGCCGTTTCAGGCCCAAATTCTCAAACAAAACACTCATCTCACTTAACTCTTTCAGGCCCAACAACAAAAAAGCCCATAGAAAACTAAAGCCCAGAAAGAAAAAAGCCCAATCTATCTACATATCAATATACCTCCGCTGCCCTCGCGCCATTAGGGTTTTGATCTTCTCCCGAGCGCAGACAAGAACCAACAGCGGCGAGGGAAGAAGAAGAAGAAGAAGAACGACGACGACATGGCGGATTCCAAGGCCGTGACGCTCCGCACCCGGAAGTTCATGACCAACCGCCTCCTCTCCCGCCGCCAATTCGTATGGCTACTCACACCTAAACTAAGCCCCCCCTTTCTTTTACTTAATCGGAAGAAAGATCAGTACTGATTTTTCACAATTTCTACTTCTTTTTCTGTTTTGATTCCTAGGTTATTGATGTCCTCCATCCGGGCAGAGCTAATGTCTCCAAGGTATTGTCATTCTCCCCTCTTATCTGCGCTAATCAGACCATCCAACTGTTCACTGAGATCTGTACATTCTTTCCTATTAGTGAATTTGTTTCATTGAGCTGTACCTGTTGCTAATCACAACTGAACTAGACCTTTTCGTGTAGTTTTTGGTGATTTGTGTTGTTTTTAGTATTGTTGCCAAAATTATTACTTGGATTGTGGTATTTTATCATGCTCAGAAGACTAAAATTGAAAAATAGGAGCCTATGATTCAATATGTATAATACATTCAGGCCTCACAAGTCAGAAGCCCTTAACTCTTAAAGCCAGAAACCAACAAGCCATGACTTCGGACATATGAAATTTTATTAATTAAAATTTGACTGGAATAATTTCAACTGCTGACCCAATTCCATCATGGTAATGCCATTTAAATAGTAGTATTGCAGGGTATATCATCATCATCAGAAAATAAATAGTAATCTAAATGTTCATTGGCTTTGTTTTGTCTTTTTTTCATAGGTTGAATTGAAGGAGAAGTTGGCTGGCCTGTACGAAGTTAAAGACCCGAATTGCATATTTGTGTTCAAGTTCAGGACCCACTTTGGTGGTGGCAAATCAACTGGATTTGGTCTCATTTACGATAACTTGGAAAGTGCTAAGAAGTATGAGCCCAAGTACCGCCTCATTAGGGTATGGAATATGAAAATTTAACTCCATTCACTTCTTAGTGTGTTTTTTTTAATCAATTTCATTAGTTAACTAGCATGCAGCCCTCTTTGTCACTGTCAGTCAATACTGAGTACTGATATAACCCAACAGTTTTTGCTAGGTGTACCATAACTGACTTGTTGTAATAATAGAAATCTTTGCGTATCATGACTTGAAAGATCTATATTAGTGGTTGTTGACAATATTCTGTGACTTGGATAAGGTTGGTTAGGCCCACATCTAAAATGGAAGGTAATGCTTTATATTTTCTAGGTATGTGCTTGTAGGGATGGTTTTTGTAGACTGAATGGAATGTCATAATTTTGTAGTTAGATTGAATATTAGAAATAAAAACTATATGATGCTTTGTAGTTTGTACCATAACTGACTTGTTGTAATAATAGAAATCTTTGCGTATCATGACTTAAAAGATCTATATTAGTGGTTGTTGACAATATTCTGTGACTTGCATAAGGTTGGTTAGGCCCACATCTAAAATGGAAGGTAATGCTTTATATTTTCTAGGTATGTGCTTGTAGGGATGGTTTTTGTAGACTGAATGGAATTCATAATTTTGTAGTTAGATTGAATATTAGAAATAAAAACTATATGATGCTTTAGTTGTTTGTTCTTCTAAATAGCGAAACTTGTGTCAATTTCAATAGAGAAAAAAATGAGAGATACTTCTTGTTCTTTCAACTGGTGTGTGAAATTTGCAGAAGTTTCTATTATCCCAATTATCTGCTGAACTCTACTGTTTCCTTAGTAAATTTTTTTTTTACTGTTTCATTATCAACTTATTATTATGTCTTATTGAATTTCCTTTCTGTTATCAGAATGGCCTGGCAACCAAGGTAGAAAAATCTAGGAAGCAAATGAAGGAAAGGAAGAATCGTGCTAAGAAAATTCGTGGTGTTAAGAAGGTATATACAAAATATCTCTTTCCCAGAAGTTATACAGTTCCATCTCTAGTGTACAGGCCTTATTAAAAAAAAAACAATTTGCATGCTTAGAAATTATGTAATTCCTTGTCCTAATACAGCAACACCCACCCTACTGTTTCTTTTATTTATCAATAGATCTTCTTTATAACAAAATTGAAGTTAAAAACTTGATAACGAAATTGATAACAAACTTGTTTCCTTTATTCCTATGATTAGTGCTAGGTGATAATCTTTTTTTTTTTTCCTTTTCATTGTTTCTGCAATGCCCCTATTTGTTTTCATCTGATGTTATAATGGGCCTAACAAATGGTTTTATCTTTTTGTAGACCAAGGCTGGTGATGCTGCTAAAGGTGGAAAGAAGAAATAAGCTAGTGCTGGTTTTGTTTTGTTTATTGTCTCAATTATTATGTTATAGTTGAAGAAGTATGTCTATTGTATTTTTGTGTCTAATTCTATAGATAAACGGTTGGGTTTTGTTCCAGTTCTGGTGTGCTTGGAAGCCATAAATTAGGATTTCCTCTTGATGTATTTTAGATGCACTTAGTTTTGAGTTTACCTCCTATTGAATGAATATATTCAAGGCGTTTTTGTTCCAGCTGGTATTATTTCAAGTATTTTCCAGTTTTGCTTTGACATGACGCATAAGAATTGGGGATTAAAAAAAAACGCAGAATCTGAACATTTGTCTAGTCTCGTTTGTAACTTCAAAAGGTGCCAGTGGCCGATTTCATTTTGAACTGATGGATTGCGGAGTTAAACAATGATTTAGTACGCTGTGAACATTTGATTTGATGCAAATAAGGTCTACTAATCTCAACTTGAGCGAGTCGTTATACGCCAGAAAAAAGTTTGATCATGATGCATAGCTACACGTGCTTGTGGCGTCGAGAGGCTTCTCAATTGACTATTTTATCAGCAATATTAATCATGATCAAAACTAACAAAATCATTGATTGTTCATTTGATTTAGTTGTTTGCTCTCATTGTGCTTCTTCTCAAGACAAAAAAAAAAAATTGTAGCTACTACTAATTCTAATACATCCTGCAACTCGATGTCATTCACAAGGATATAGAGTTCAATTAAGAAAGGGTTCAGAACAGTTTGAAAGGAACAGCACAAATGGTTGTGCATGACTACAAGAGATTCAGCAAAATAATTAATCAAGTGCTGGGAATAAACTAACTAGATACTTCATCTATACATCAAGATAGAGATACTAACTAGATGCCTCATCAAGCAAATCCAAAAACCCTTTCCCATCATTCTTTTGAAAAATATCAGCACTGAGCCTTAAATCACTAGTGGAAACAGCTTCAAATCTGGTCCATAGTTCCTTCTTGAGAGTTGTCTCCCCTTTTTTGGTACAAGTCGCGCTCATGTACAATTCGTTCCATGGTGTCCCGGGCAACTTCTCATCACCACCTTTGTTCTTATCATTGTTATTAACTGGTGTTGATAAGTCCAGCCTTTTCACATCCGCACACCTTTTCTTATCTGATGGCTCCATTAATACACAAGTTTTAGGAGGTGAGAAAAACCAATCAAGTGTATCACTGATCACTTTCTTTTTGTCTGTAACTTTGACATCAGGTAATGGTTCAGTGACAAGTATCCCAATTTCTTCATGTTTCTCATGCATCCTGTCCACAGTGATATCTGGTACCTTGGTTGACTGTTTGTTTGAAAGCACCGACTTTGGTAGGCCACAAATCACTGCTTCATGTACTGGTTCAACCATTGGAATTGGTTTGGTTGGGAGAGCACTTTTTGATGCATTGCAGAATCTTAGGCTGCTCTTGGCACAAGTGGTGGGTGCTCCAGTTTTGCGGTGCCTTTGTTGTGTTTTGACTGTACCGAAATCTGGTAAGATGAATATTGTTTGTGCTGGAAGCACAGCTTTGGGTGTCTGACGATAACCTGTATCACGTTCTTGTTCACTGATTCGAACAATATCTTGGATATTGTTATCATGCTTCTTGTTGGTGTTGGCATCTTGTTCTTTAATTGATGGTCTGGTGGGCAGCAAGCCTTTTGAAACTTCAACTCGTGACTTCTGCAGCGGTGTAAGGAGAAACAGCTGTTTCCCACCATCAACAGCTGTGCAATGGTCGGCACGCCAGGAAACAAGTGGTGATGGAGACACAAGCAAGTCCAGTTGCATGGAATCGGTTTTGCTTGACAGTAAGCTTTCTTGAGTATTCTTACTAGGGTATGGAGTTGAATGGTTTTCAGTTTGAGTTTTGGATGGGACCGCGCTTCTGTTTGCTAATGACTGAGATACTGTGAAGTTGAGTTTTGGGGTGTCTGTTTTGCTGGTAAGTATTGGCTTTAGAGGAAATGGAGTTTCCTGGGTTATGGTTTGGTCCCTGGATGTGACTGTGGTTGTACTTGCTAATGCTTCTTGAAGCCTTGCAAACCATGGCTGCACAAACAAGAATAAAACTTTTAACTAAAACATTGCAATAATCTAAAATTAAGTACACAGTTCTCAGTTTTGGTTTTGAACAGCGGCATCAGTGAAATCAGATCCGTCGCAAACGATCAAAGACTGAAGTCTATTTTTTTTTTTACAAGTCAAGTCTCTCAATTTGTAAATAATTGATAAAATTAAAGTAGTATTTTTTTAATGCAATTAAATAGAAGAGGTAACAACTTACCTTCAAAGAGGAACAGATGCCTGATAAGAAACCAATGAAAGATTCAATCTCTTGATATCCTTTCTTTGATATTTCCTTTTGTTTAATGGCTTGTGCAACCAAATTATCAATCTGTTCCAGAAAAATTGAAAAATGAAGATAAATTGTGTATAATCTACAAAAACCAGCGATTGAACTACAAACCCAAAATTGATAGTCCTGAATATATAGATGGAAGGAGGGAATGGCTCAAACGCGGAAGGGTAATCTCAGTAGCTTCTAATTTTTAACCAATTAATTTGAAGGCCGCACAATCAATGTTTTGGTTTCTACATCTTCTGAATTATACCACATAGTCAAACTACGACCAATCAAAAATCTTAGTTATGTAATACCAACAAATCTGAGAAATACCAATAAAACTGAGAAACAAGGTTTCTCAATTTGTAATTACAAGTAATCATAGTTATGTAATACAAATAAATCATAGTTATGTAATTACAAGTAAAAAATGACCCCCATCTTGTGTAAGACTGGCATAGGATCAGTTTCATTTATACACATTGAGAAACATCATTACTCTTCATATATGGATTAACAGGGATTGGAATTCGCCTCGATATTACTCTTGACCTTTTGCAATTATCCGATATGAACAATATATCTCCTCTCTTAAGGGGATGAATCCAAGTCTATCGCAAGACACACATAACAAGTCCCACCAGAACAACCCTTTTAAACCAACAATCACACTAAGCACAAGCACTCAACAATATCCCAATTTGTGCTCATAATAAGACACCACAACAAGTAAACAGTTCGTCAATTAATTAATTAACCCATGCCACAACAATGATTGCATTTCATTTTTTCCCCAAATAAATTGAATAAAAAGAAGGGCAATCTTGAATGAGCCCTAAATCAAACCTGACTGATGAGACCCGACAGATCCGATCTGGCCACCAAGAGACGATCCAGAGACCCCGTGCTCTCAAAGCTCTTGTTCGCCTCTTTCTTGCCAAACCTGGCCTGGTTATCAAAGACCTCATTAGAGAGATCCGACATGGGCCTCCTCACGGCCGACTTTGCCCGGTGCTGGCTCTTACTCAGCATCTCTCGAACCCTCTCTGATTACTCGATTGGTTGTGGAAGTTTCGCGTGAGAGGAGAAGAGAGAAAGAGAGGGTTTGGGTTTGGGTTTGGAGAGAGGAGAAGGGAAGAGAAGAGAAGAGAGCGGCGACAGTGGAAATTCCAACGGTCGGAATTTGGAGAGGGACTTAAAATTTGAGTCCAGGCTCTGCCTGCGAGGGCTCTGGAATCGTAGGCCCCTCCAATCCAGATTTAGATGGTTGAGATTAATTTAAAAAATCTCCCCTAAAATCCACAGTCGTCCGATCTGGACAGTAGGTCCTCCAATCGCATTTAGATCGTAGCGGAAACGGACTCGGGATGCGTTTCCTTCCTTCCATCCTGACCTTCCTCTTTTCATCCGACGGTTCGGATCCCATGATCCCTCGGCAGAACCAAAATGGAGCGAATCTCGAGCATTATTTACTCTTCGCTGATTTTCCTTTTTGGTGTTCGCTGATTTGATGTCTACAAATTTGTGTTCGATTTATTTGCTGGATGTTTCTTGTCATTCCGCTAAATTTTCAGAGGTTTGAGACAAAATGCTCTATTAACCGATTTCTGTATAATTTTCAGAAAAAAGTATGTATTTCATTCCTCACAACATTGACAACAAATATAATCAAGCCAGCCAGAATCACTTTTTAGAAGAAAACTTTAATGTAAAAAAAGTAAAGTTTTGTATCCTTATTTACACGTTAAGTAAAAAAAAAAAAAAATTCGAAAATATATATGGTCTTCAATTTGAATTTCAAAAAAATAATTTTCATGAAAATGATAGTATGTATTATTGAGTGGCGATAAGATCAGTGCGCGACTATCACTCTTATTTATACACAATAAAATTGCTGTTACAAACAATAGTAAAAACCTATATCTATTGTGGAAAAAAAAAATAAAAAACGATGTATATCATATTTGTTACTGGAAACTCGTCTAGTAAATAATTGCTGGTATCCTAGTTATTAAGTATTTGCTTCTGCTACCACGCTTTTTATTCATCCTTTTCAAACATATAAAAAAATTACGAGTAGTGAAGTTGTCCCTCAAAACTTAACTAGGTGAAATAAATAGGTGCCAAAATAAAATTTCAGACATGGGCAGCAAAACAAAACAAGTGAATCTTGAGAGTTCAATTAAAACTAGTACCTTGTGATTTAAACATTTCAGAAATCTTGCACTCAATTATCTCTTCTTAATAGTATGTTCCACAAAAGGCTTTTTATGCTAGATATAAAAGCCCATATATAGCAAGAAAACTATTAACGGGCTTTTTTTTTAGCCTAAATTGTTTGTTACCATAAAGATTATTTGCCGTTTTGTTATGACTTGTGAGCCTAAATTGTTAACAAGGTACTAGTTTAAATCATATCATACAACAATTAAAAAACGAAAGAGAACAAATTCTTTTGAAACAACTTGAAATCAAATCATACGATTTTTATCCGTCCAACCTATTTATATATTTTTCACCTTTTCGGCGCCTAAAAACCCTTTCAAACGCTAAACTCCTCCTAAAAGAAAAAAAAAGAAAGATGTTATCCTATCCTCAGACCAAGAATGCATTGTATGTGAAGGATGGAATAAAGGAAGCCAAAAGCAGGAGGTATTGGCAATGGAATTATTCCACCAATCTCCATCTCCATCACTATCTATATCTATATCTATTTCTTTCATACTATGATTTATGATTGAACAAGCAATAAATTTAAGGTTCTATAACAAATTTAAGTTCTTAACCAAGGAATTGGGTCTTTAGCACTATAGTAAAGCTAAAAGTATGGGTTGTTGCGGCGGAAGGAGCTCCTCACAGCCCAAGGGCATGAGGGAAGAAACCCTTATTCGTGTCCCGGGAGCCTCGGTGCACCTAATGGACAAATCTGAGGTTGTGGGTCTTGCTAAAGGTGACCTAACATTGGTACAAGTGACAGACGGAGCGACGAACCTCGCCACAATCGTACGTGTCGGGCACGATATTGGCTGGCCTTTAACGAAAGATGAACCGGTTGTGAAATTGGACCGCCTGCATTATCTGTTCACCATAACCGACAAAGAAGGCGGCTTCTTGAACTACGGCGTGTCGTTTGCCAGTGCGGATGAACGACTTGCTTCGCTCGATATGTTTCTGAAAGAACACGCGTGCTTTTCTACTCCTAGCACTAATAAAGCATCGTCTTCTTCGGCCAAGGAGAAAGAGAACAGTCCATATGAGGTTTACTGGAAGGACTATGCACCCAAGATCGAGGGATATAATGGGGTTTTGGGTAAGGCGATTGCAGCTGGGACGGGGGAGATTGTGAGGGGCATTTTCATGTTGAGCAATGCATACACTAGCCAGGTTGCTGATTATTATTATTTTTTTCCTTTTGTTTACAGTACTATTTTGGAGTACATGCCCAATTTTGTGGATATTAAGCTCTATAAAGAGACCCATTTGTGAAATGGTCCTTAAACTGAGGGATAAAGCCTGATTCACTCAAAAGAATTATAGAATAGATAAAGAATCTGGCAGAACAATACCATGGTTTGTATGATCTTTTTATTGCAGGTGCAAAAAGGAGCAAACATGATCCAGGCTCAAGGTGCTGGCAGTAACAGCAACAATGGCAGCTTTAATGGAAAGGATAAGGCAGATAGAAATTATGACCCTAACAAAAAGAGCAATGAGATCAATAAGAGCATCAAGAGGTATTTGACTAATTAATCAGTTTTTTAAATGTTGCATGTTCTTTCTTTCAAGTATCGCACAAGCAAGTCAGATTCATAGCTGCACTATCTCAGGTTCAGGTCTTTGTATATATCCCAAGTAATTGAAACAAGGAAACAAATATGCAAATTAATTGTTTTCACTGCTTCTGTTATGAATGAATATATATTTCTAATTATCATAACCATTAGCAATTAGCAATTGATTGTGTATAATTTGCAGCAGTTCTGTCAGTATCTCGACATGTTATGAACAAGGTGTTATTTGTTATTTTTAACACATGCAGGGTTAGGAAATTAACAGAGATGACAGAAAAGATGAGTGCATCTTTGCTCGATGTAGTCATCACTGTAACTGGCTCTATAACCGCACCATTGTTTCAATCAAAAGCTGGCAAATCGTTCCTTTCTATGGTCCCTGGAGAGGTTCTCCTTGCCTCTCTTGATGCCATCAGTACGTTCGACACTAATTCGACATTTCGATTTAATGTTGTCTTGCATTCAATGTGACATGGTACTCCTGTAATTGCCTAAATTGATGTTATTTATATTGGATATCTGAACTACAGACAAGGTCATGGATGCGGTCGAAACTGCCGAGAGAAGATCACTTGCTGCCACCTCTAATGTAGTTTCCGGTGCTGTATCTAAAAGGTACAGCCTGATGACAATTTCCAAAGAACTTGTGGATATTATTGCCAGAATATCAGTTTACAATATAATCAGTACTGTTAAACTGACATAAACTTATGAGCTCATTTATAATGCCGAAACAGGTTCGGGGAGAATGCCGGAGAAGCAACCGAGGATGTGTTTGCAACAGCCGGTCACGCAGTTGGAACAGCATGGAACTTGTTCAAGATAAGAAAAGCCATCAGACCATCGTCCTCGGTGCCTTCCGCCATGCTAAAGAACGCCGTCAGGACAAAAACTGGCTGACTATAATGTTTCAAATTAATTCTCTGAAATGCGTTTAAAGAAACACTGAATTTCGTTTGTTGCCAAGATTGCCTAGCTATTATCATCTATCAATGCTTTTAAGAAAGATTGTCATGTAACATGAAAGATATAAAGAAAATCATAGTTGGTGTGTTAAATCTTTAGCCCTTTGCGTTTAAGGACCAGTTTGAACCAAATGCAATAGTTCAGAATTTGAATCAAAAAATAGTTTAGGGACTAATTTAAACAAAATGTAATAGTTCAGAAACCAAACTCGGACTTTCCTCTAAACAAAACGATTTTCAATTAGAATTTTATCCAAAAAAAAAAAAAAAAGAAACATCAATCGCACTTTGCAGAAATCAAAATTTTGCTAACTCCATACGTGAATTAAAAAAATAAGCGTTTTTTGAATCATTCTTCCTGTTACGGTAAGCAAATGTATATTTGAAGAATTTCCTTAATTGGTACTTGTACTACACAATTCATGCAAAAGAAGGATTTGCACTGCTGCAAGGAGTCAGAGTAAAATCTTGATGGAAGGTACTTCAACTTGTGCCTTGTATGACAAAGTCTTCCAATGATACCTGTATGGTGCTGAAATCAGCTGCGATCCAAATCCGATCTCAAGATCCCAAGATCCTGATTAGACGGCTAAGATTCTTTCAAAACCCCCTAAAAAGTCTCAGCCGTTGGATCGAGATCGCAGGACCTGTGATCCTGTTTTTGATCGCAGCGGATACGGACTCAACCTGTATGATATATAGGAAAGCAACTACTTGTTTGTTTATCTTTTGAGTTCTTCTGTGGTAGGAAACTTTTTTTTAACACACTTCAAATTTTTGTTAGGTTCCACTGCCTGTAAGACAACTTATAATCCAAGAAGGAAAATATCAAAGTAAATCTACCTAAGAAAATCATCTTTAGTTATTTTGTTCTCCCATGTCCTAGCAAAGGAAGCCAGAAGCTGGCACCAATTATGTAAAGAGGAAATTGTTATCCTGAAAAACCCGTGTACAACCTCACTGCCGAAAGGCATATTACAAATAATAAAAGCAAGAGAGAGAAGCTAACTCTAAGCAGCTAACCTAAATTACCCTTGAAGATACTGAGAATGCGAAGCGGCAAGTAAAGCTGCACCAATACCTGACCCGTCATTGGCAAGTTTTATAACAACTGTACTGGCAACCTCTGCCCCTAGCATTTCTTGCAAGGTTTTATTTAGGCATTCACTGAAAATGGAGTAGTGTTCATAGAGGCCTCCATCCATGGCAATCACCGTTCTTCTTTGAGGTGAAGTTGAGGTGTCACGGCCGAGCTTCTTAAGGATGCCGTATATACCAGCAGCTGCAAGCCGGGCCCCACGCTTGGCCACTTTGTCACAGATTTCTACAACAAGTCTTCTTGTTTTCAGGGAAGTGCTTTGGATCTAGAATCAGACAAGAACATATGTAATCAAAATTTAAACATATCAAAAGAACACAAAATTTGTAATAAATATAAAAGAAGCATACCCCTAAGATATCTTTGAGCTTAGCAGCCACAATTTTGAGATCTGGGGACACATCATGGTGCATTGCCGACATATGTGGTGTCCTAGCATGAGCAATTTTTATTAGAGAAAACGGAAGTCGATAATGAAAAGTCAATGCAAACAAAAAGTAAAACAATGAAAGGACACATATGGAAAGGAAAACTGCTTGGAAGTGCCCATACTTTTGATTTTGTACTATTATAAGACCCAGCCAGTACAGGTCATAGTCAAGATTAAGAGAAGATTTGTTTGGGGTTTTTGAGTTAACATTTTGCAGTATATACAATTATAAGGCCTATCAGGAACTAGGGATGTGCTACTAAACTAAGCATTCATATACACAAAAAACATGGAAAAATAATATCAAAAACAATACCTTAGTATGAACGGGATTTCGAGTTTTTGAGGCACAACCTCACCAAAAAGGGAAGCTTCTTGTGCGATCCTAAGTAGAATCCTTCTCACAATTTCTCCCAGGTACATGCCCGAAATTAACTTCTCGTAAATCTGGCATGTCCAAAATAGTAAACATATAAAATATAGGCACAACATACAGTATCAAACAAAAGCCCAACAAAAAGCTATAGAATATAGGCATACCTGCTCACCAGGATTCAGGCTTTCAAAATCCAATGCTTCATCATATTCTGTTAATGGAAGGAGAGAGGACTTGAAGTTCCCCCACTCCATGTTTATTACCTAACAAACGATAAACAGAAAAAATTTCAGGTGTTGATAAACTAATCCGTGAAGGATATAATATACCTGGGTGCCTCTTTAATATAAAACAATTTTGATGGATATATATATTTATTGTGGAGCCTACAGAAGTTAAATACCCCTGAAACATGTAAATATATACACACTCCCTCTAAACATGAATTCACAGAGTGAACCCCCACCTTTGGCTACTTTGGGTGTGTTTGGATCATCCAAGAGTAGTACTAACCGGTGGTTAGCTCATTACTCTCAACAATGGTATGATCCAAACACAAAGTAAAAATTTTGGTTAGTAGATGAGTAGCACTACTCAGCTAATCTGAGGAAACATTGGTTTAGCAAACCAACTCACACTCGTGAGTAGCAATAATTCATTTCACTATTACTACTCTAGATATGCAATCCAAACATCATTTTCACTAACCTAGATAGTACAAAGTTAGTACTACTCTCGTACTACTCAAACTAGTACTAATTTCACACTACTCTCAATCACTAACCCAAATAACACTACTCTTGCACTAAAGTAACTGTGCCCTTTTACCAACAAATGAAGAGATAAAATTTTGACAATAAAATTAAGACTTTTTAAAGTTCCAGTATATGGGGTTTTTATCACTCGACTGTATCTAAAGTATTATTATCGGTGTCCTTTGGTGATGTATAAAACGCATACCATATCTCCAGATTTAGGGAGTGGCCCATGCCATTTAGGAATAGCATTGGCACGCTCTACATATGCTGCATTGGTTCCAGTACCTAAAATCACTGCCACAAGTGCATCGCCGTCCTCATATCTCCCACCGGCCAAGGTACCAATGGTATCATTAACCTAATGATACATACAAAAAGAAAGTAATTTTAACTTTAATTTGATTTAAAGAAGGGAATTTATTAGTTGAAGAACATACCAGTGCAGTAACTCTCATGTCAAGTTCTTGTCTTTGCAAGGCCCTTGTTAGATGAGCCACCACATCCTGCCCAACCTGAGTCCATAATAAACATACAAGGGATCAATTAAAAGGTAAATACGTAAATTCTTTTGGTTTGAGGTACCAATTTATTCATCTATATATTATATATTCATCTATGTGTCACTGGTACTATTGGAAAGTTTGCATATGGTGTGGTCTCACTCAAATTTTTCTTTTTTTTTTTTTTTTTTCCTGCAGAAGCCCCAGATGTTGCGGAGAAAAATAAGATACCAGATAGGTTTGCCACTTTAGCTTTTTAGTACTTAATGCCTATCACTAATATATATCAAAACCATTTTTGGCAGAAACATAAGTTCAGTCTGTAAACATTTCAAATAAACTGTATAGGTTTGGTCTAGCAGCTGATAACAAAGAAGAACAAACGCACCGTTTCTTCAATGCAGAAGCCCTTGGTCCACTTAATGAGTGTACCTGAAGCTATTGACAGCTGCTTCACTGGGAAGGAGAAAGTAAAACCCAGTTCCCTTTGCCTCCCTTCTGGTATTCTAAAGTCATCTCCTTCAGTTGCCACGAATCTGGCAAGCGCTGCTGCTATAAAATCAAACAGTTCCTGAGAAAAATAAGTTTTGAAGTGTAAACAGCCGAGACAGATTTTGAACTACAGCATAAGGGCATAAACAATTTATTAAGAAAAAGGAAACAATGAAGAAAGTTACAAGGAAATTACATTGGAGCCCCCAAGCATCAGATGAGGTGGAATTGAGACCTCTTCATACTCTTGCTTTACTACACGGCCATCTCTTCCTCCAAGCAGTACTCTCAAAACCCTAAAGTTGGTCCCACCAAGGTCTAGGGCATAAAACACCCCTTTTTCATCACTGCAAAGGCATTTCCAAAGATATGGTTATTTAAAAATTATGAATCTACAGTGGTTTGATATATTGCATCATGAGTACAACACTAAGTAAAAAACATCTCCCACATATCATTTCAAAGTAATTGCAGGACTTTTCTTGAGATGAACAACTTTTTCCCCCTAAAGATATACAAGTGATTAACAAAATAATTTATGAAACATGAAAACCATGACAACATGACGGTAACTACATCTGAATATAAAACAGCACAAGCAGAATGTCCCTAATTAGTAATATAGGCTTTTGTGCTGCCTCTGACTTCACAATTCATAATTTTTTAGAGAAACTATTTTTTTTCAAAATACAACCTGTCTTTCTTACACTAAAAAAAGCTACTGGAAATTTCTGAGAAGCATTTTATGTACAAGAGAACTTAAAATGCAACTCCACTATCTCCAATAATGATACCTCTTGCCATTAATAAGCCTCTATGCAATTTTTACTGTCCCATTGTCTAATACAATCCCCATGGGGATTATGTTTCATTAGATCAGAGGGATTTGAGAAATATGGCTATAAACAAAACTACTACATCATTTGGGACAACACATGACGTACACACCCGACGAATTTCAACACAAACATACTGTTTTAAGTACCAATAAACCATACAGAACATTTTTCCAATGAAAACTATCATAGCATTTTTTTTTTCCTAAAGAAATGGAGCATTACACATTGCACTGACATTCATGATCTGAAATTACAAATTAGAATTTCAGAAAACCAAAAAGGGATCATACTGTATTGTACTCCAGATTTTTGTTCCACACTTTTTCTGTAACTTGCGTTAGAATCGAAATGCGTTCATTTTCTATTTTATTCCTATTTTGTAAGTTCTTAAAAACCCAATAATTAAATAAAGAAAAGAGGAGAAATTTCAAATTAGAATGAACTACCCAGTGGGGAGATTGTCGACGTAGCTGAGGAGCATCTTGAGCTTGCTGCCGCCATCCGAGGCCAGCCCGGCGTGCATCTCGACGGCCATGGCGTCGGCCACCTGCCGCAATCTAGGCAGCGGCGTGGCGCATTTGGCATCAAGCTCAGCCAGGATCTCCCTGAGCTTGGCCCACTTGGTTCCCTTGCCTCTCCTCTTGACCACCACCACCACGACGGCCACCGCCACTGCCGCCGCCGCCGCCACCAC
The DNA here is from genome assembly GCA_030179965.1 of Cyperus esculentus. Taxonomy (NCBI): domain Eukaryota; kingdom Viridiplantae; phylum Streptophyta; class Magnoliopsida; order Poales; family Cyperaceae; genus Cyperus; species Cyperus esculentus. The sequence continues at coordinate 511,527 of JASGLE010000025.1, read as the reverse complement.
CGTCGCCGCGTAGACCCTGGACAGCCTCCCCATGGCTCCGGAAGTTGCTTGAAAGTGAGTGCCTTTGAAATTGTTAGTCTAGAATGACAAGTTAAATAGATTTTGTGGAGAGTGTCAGAGTGGAACCGGATCACCTGCTTTTGTACAAAGAAAAGCAGGCCCTACTTTTCTTTATCTGACGGTTGATAAACATCGAAGTACTTTGAGATCGGTGCGACACCCGATCCTGACCATCCGATCGGAAAAGCACGCCCTACTTTTCTGTTTCTTCTCAGAAAAGCAGCAGACTTTTATCCAGCTGTGAGAGTGTAAGAGAAATGAAGATCTCAGAAACGAGTGTTCATCCCCTGACTTACTACATCATGCAGTTCACAGAGACAGCCGTTGGATCGTCTCGAGATCCACTATTACACGAATCGTAAGAAAGTCCGACGGCTGACTCTGTTAATTGCATGATGCAGTACAGCAGGGGATATGAATTGAGGGAACAATGATTTGACTGCTATTGAGATTAGATGTGCCGGAATCATGGCTCGTTCATCCTCTCCGGTTCTCACCAACTGGACTCCTGCATTGTTATATATATTTCTTTTCTTTTATTAAAGATGAGAATTTATAAAACTTGAAATTAAGATTTTAAATATAGATCTAATCTAGATTTTGAACTTGTGACCTTCTACACATAATATTGTTTAGCTATTATTAATAAATCATAGACAATTACTTTTATGTTATGTAGAGAGGGAGCTGGTATATCGATTTTAATTATTCAAAGTTGATAATTTTAATGCTCAATTCATTTCATGATATATAATATATTGATGATATATATAGTATTTATAACACTCAATTTAGATATAAAGTAATATATTGAATGATGACCCCTTTAAGAGATATAAAGTAATAAAATTGAATGATCATAAGTACCCTTTTAAGTTGGATAACAAAATTAATTATGTACAAAATATAAGTTAATAAAAAACTCACTAACATATATATAAATAGAGTTGTTATTTTCGCTCTAAATTGTATCTTTCACATATTGTTTCTATGTACTACAAAAAAAAAAAAAATGAAAGTGAATGACAGAGGTGCGTTGACCAGTGAGCATGTCTCCAATTTATTCATAACATTAACATAGCATACATTCTGATGTCGGGAGTGGTAATAGAATGGAGGACCTTTTTCTTATAAATAAATAAGGATTAGTAATGGAGGGAATATGAATATGATGAAACGTACTATTAATTGTGGAATAAGAATCTATATACTCACTCTTTATATCTATATATATATATATATATCTATATCTGGGCATATTTATTTTTATGGTTATCATGTGTATTGATTGATGAGGGACAAAAGTTTGTAATCAATGAAGCTTTCGGAAAGTGGCATATGTGTGGCTGGCCCCATTAATCACTCAACCTCGACGTGTATGGTCATGTGATCCTAGCTCAAAGTATAATTAGTTCTTCATGATATATATATATATATATATATATATATATATATATATATATATATATCTATAATTTATCCAAAGAGATGAGATCTGATAATATATATATATTTTTAGACATCAAATTCAATCTAGCTATAGCTAGCTGGAATTTTGGTTGGAGTTGGGTTCATTGGTCAAATAGAATATAGAAACAAACAGCACCCAAGTAATCTACATGTGAAGTAGTGACACTAAAATATTATATATTCAGCATGGGCTAGCTCTCTTTGATCAGGATGCCTGAAAAATGCCATCCAGCAAATTAATATTGATGCGCGCAATAAAACCTCAGCAAATGTTGATCGATCCTTTATTAACTTTTAAGTACTTTTAATGTTTATTTCGAAATTAAGCTTAGGAAATGAACTATTTTTCCATCTTTAATTTTTATTATTTTTGTTTTTTTTGGGGGGAAAAGGAAAGGGACCAATTACTACGTAGTGCGTGCGTAGGGAATAGAACAAGAGGGCGATTTGTAACAAGAGGGCATTCATCTATTCATTCATTCCTGTACGTAGTAATCGTGTCTGTGTAATCATTCAAATGAAACAAGGACACCAGTACAGTATAACAAGAATCCGAACAATCTCCTTTAATCTGGTGATTTAACCAGCTGGCCGCATATATTCCTCCTCTCCTCTCCTCTCCTCTCCTCTGCTGCTCCACCTCCATTTTGTAACTCTCTCCTATTATATATTCAAAGCTTTTCTATTTTATGGGCCATTTTATAAATAGAAATGAGACAGAAAATTAATGAAAAATCAAAAATTATACGGAGCGATTAAATGTAAGTACGTAAATGCATTTCGCTCCATTTATATATAGGATTTATAGGATGACTCCATTATAGTTAATCAGAGTGTAACATTAATTATATGCAGAATCCGTTCAAATTTAAAACAATGCATATAGTGGAACAAAGTAAGCCAATTTTTTTTTTTTTTTTAAACAAAGAAAACACTCCAGTTCTTCACCATTTGCAAACAAAAATCTCTTCTTACATGTACAACATCTTAAAAAAAATCTTGACAAGTACAAAAAGGAAAAGAAAATGATGGGGGCCATTGCATGTGGGCTGTTGCATGCGTCAGCTAAAATGGCATATGAAGCCAAGCCACCACCACCACCAGAAGTCCAGAACCCAGAAAAAAACAGTTTGTCTTTTCTTCCACTCTCCAGTTTGATCTGTAAAAAGAAAATAAAAATGTCTACAATGAGAATATTTTATTGGACGGTCCAGATGTATTGTTCATATTCTATGATGTCCATCTGACCGTAGGTGGTGGCTCAGGTCGTCTAGGGAAGAATTCACATCCGCTGCCATAGTTTTCTATGGCAGGATTGTGCCATAGCTTTTTTCCATCTATGCACATGGGACCCACAATAAAAAATACCCTCCTATTTCTAAAATCTGGGCCGTTTAAATCTATCCAACGGTCCGTTTTGACTATGGCACAACCGTGCCATAGTTTTTTATGGCAGCAGATGGGAACCCGTCTAGGGAAGCCACTAGTGTGAAGCACGCGCATCGATCGGCGCATGGGAAGAGAAGTGTCCATTGTGCTAGAGGTGGCAAAATCTTACTCAACCCGTGACTCTATCCGATCTGAATCCGACTTGATTTGATCCGAAATTTTTTAGAAACTCAAACTGATCTAACCCAACCCGTATTGACCCAAATCTGACCCAACCCGAGATCAAATACCATCAAATCCAACTTAAATCAACATACGATTAAAAAAAAATAGATATTATAACCGACCTGACCCAAAATATTCTAAAAAGTCAAACTGATCCGACCCGTCTGATCCGAAATCGAACCCGATCTGCTCGCCCGATTTGCCACCTCTAGTTGTGCGTATCACGTGTAGAGGTAGGTAATTTTATGTTCGATATAAGTATGCACGTAAGGTCGTCGTTTTGATCTACATCTCGTCTGAATTTTAATGTTCATCCAAGGGTGCTTATTCAAGCTGTTAAGATCAGTTTGATTTGATGTGTCATGTCATGTGTGCCTGCGTTTGAAGAATTTTCTTTTTTCTGAAAATTAATTGGTCGAAATAAGATTATAATGTAATCATACTTAAAAAAGACTAATAAGTTTTCAAACTTTTTAGCTGTGCCATATCATCATTGTACTTAACTATTTATTTTGTTTCTCTCTCTTCATTTATCTTAATCAAATAACTCAATTTTAATTTTTTAATTAAAAAGATATTATGATGTGCCTAACGAACAATTTAAGACTCAAAATATTTATACCTCTTTGTATTCTTTTATATAAATTGGGATTGGGATTTAGCCCTAGCTAAAAATATATCTAACGATTTGTACTTCTCTGTATTCTTTTGTGTATATGTTATTGAGATGATTTATAATAAATCTAACGGTTTACTTTTATCAATTTATGTATACATAATTTTGTGATTATTAAGGGCACCATAATTTGTGGTTATTTGATCCCTTCTCATAAATTATATTAAGTTCAATATTTATTTAATAAAATATATTTATATAAAATATATATTTATTTTCAATATGTAATATTTTATTTTTTCGGGTTCGCCCCGATTCACATATAGTAACCCCAATTTTTTAATATTAATTAATTAAATAATCAAAATTAATTATGTAGAAAATTGATAAACAAATTCTGGATTTAGTATGGTTGTGGATTCAATCCGCAACTCGTGCGATGGTTTGTCAAAAAAATGTCAGGTATTTAAAAATAAGATATTTTATTATGGGTTGTATATTTAATCCACAACCATACTAAATCTGAAATTTTGTTTATCAATTTCCTAAGGCTCCATTTGGTACGGGGATAAGTTAGATAAATTTGGAGATAACTTATTCCATGTGAGAGTGGTGACAAGTTTATCCCAACTTTATCTCTACTTTATTCCTCTCCCAAACACAACCTAAAACTCAAGTGGTAGCTAACTAGGATGACTTCTAAGAGATCATGGGTTGAATCCTCCATGGACACAAAACAAAAAGTTTTAATAAAACTGGTGGAGTATTCCATTTTCTTAAAAAAAAAAAAATTAATATTAAAAGAATCGGTTAGTAAACAAATAATGAAGTACACATGTTCTTGTCTTGTACTGCGGATGATAAACGTGTACCCACAAACCAGACAAATCCCCAATGTGTACCAAACTACCAATTCCCGTGCGAACTGCTAACACTGAGAGAGAAGGACACATTACAAATACAATGCTCCTCCGGACACAACACAACAGATCGTAAGTCTTGCTTCATTCTTGACCGTTGGACTCCACGAATTCATTCTTCTCCATTTTGTTTCCAACTCGTACTAATCAGTTCAACCGCGCACCTACTCAAAAGCCTCAAAGGCTTCGTAAAACATAAAATGGACGAATGCAGTTCAATCCACTGGAGATGAATAAATAGCATCCCTTCTCCTACCTAATTCATCCTTCCAACGGTCGACTCGACCGCATTTCAAAAAGCCCAAGAACATAAATTCATTTCTCCACAAAAACTCCTTCCTTCTTCCCGCTTTCAATTTCTCTCACGCAAACAGTGAATTGAAAATCTGGTAAATTGAAAGCAATTCCTTTTCTGGGTTTTTCTCTGAAGATCAAACTTGCTTGTTGGTCGCTTCTGGCGAATGGATTTCTCCAACAAGATTTGCTCACCGAACTCAGGCCGCTCTGGTAATCAATCTTTCTCGCTGTTTCTTTCAATCAGATATGGGAATTGTACTGCTCTTGATTCTTTGTTATAGAACCGGTGCCAGTAATTCTTCAGAAATACAATCTTAATTTTGAGATCTGCATACAATTCTACTATAGTGTATACTGTTCTTGGATCTTTCCGGTACCATTGGCGTCAATTTGGGATAATTTTTGATATTATGGGAATTAAAAGTACTGTTCTGACCAGAATTTTGGGACAATTTCACTATTTCTGAAATATGGTTTTTGGGTGTACCGCACAATTTGGGGGTACAATTAGTGCAAATATAAGTTTTGAAGGATTTCTGACCGGTATACAATCTTCTTCTTGTTGCAGATTCTCAGAGGAGGAGCCCCAAGATCAACAGGAAGACCTCCCATGAATCTAAAGAGAACTCCTTTTCTCCCGGCAAAACCTCCCACCATCCCAAAACCGACCGCAGAAACTCGAAATCCCCGTTTTCATCTCCTTTGCTACACAAGAGAATTCTGACAGAGAAAAACAATGTTTCGAAATCCTCCAAGAAACCGAGTCCCCAGAAGAAAACCGACGGCCCTTTACCTGTTGTTTCCTCTATTGGGTCCGCACCGGATTCATCTTTCCCGCTACCTTATGACCCGGTAACAAATTACACTTCGCCCAGACCCGCGTTTCTTCGCTATGACCCTAACAGAAGGATGGAGATTATGCTCCGGGTAGAGAAGGCGATATTAGATGAGGAAGAACGGGCTTCACCGTGCAATTCCAGCGTTTCCTCTTCCCCGGAACAAGTTGCAGAGGAGCTTATGCAGGAAGAAGAGCGTTTACAATTCAAATCTAGCATGTCTGCTGCACCGCAAGCACAACAACCGGTTTCTGAGGAAGAGGAGTGTTTATCTGATGAAGAAGAAGAGGAGGAAGAGGGTACCCGTAACACCAAACTTGGGTTAAAAATGCTTTTCTTGCTTTTGTGCTTAGTTTCTTCAGTTTGTTACATTAGTTCCATGGGTGGTTCTAACTTGGAGATGGAATTGCATGCAAGAACAAGCGAGGTAAATGTGTTAGGCGAGATGCTTGGACTGTCGGAAATGTGCTTGAGTAGGAGAAATGCTGAGCTTACATGCGGGGTTGAAGAATGGTCAATTGCAATGGAAGAATCTAAGAAGTTCAGTCCAAAAACCGGTTTGCCATCTCAAGATGAGATGTTTAGTTGCGGTGAATTGGAGTTCGATATGATCGGTACACCGGAAGATCAGGAAGATGCTTTTACTGGTAATGAATTGGGTATCACAAAGGAGAATGACGGGACAGAAACTGATATTGGCAGGTTGGCTCAAGTGAACAATGTAGAATCTGAAGAAGTGGAGTTGCATGCCGTGGAACATGCAGATGTCTTCGAGAGGTCCGAGACATTCAGAATGCAAGTCTATTATATGCAAGCTCTGGCAGGCCTCCTCTTATTTGTTATTGCATTGATTGCTTCTTGTTTGCGCAAGCACACAATCAACAAGTTGTACAGAAGGAGGAGACCAAACCGAGCAAGCAAAACCGATGTGCAGAGTGGTTTAGGGGTTGAAAAGAAACCAAATGATGAAACTTCTACTACAAGTGTTGGAACTAGCAAGATGTATGTGATCCAGACAGCAGAAGTGGACTTATTAGTCAAGTCCTCACTTACTGGCAGTGCATCTACTGGGGATGGTAGTTGTGTCAAGAAAGTGGAGTTACGTTCGACCCCAACAGCACCTATGGTGAAAAGTTCTGTGAAGAAAGTGGAGTTGCAAGCAACCCCAACAGCAGCTACAACCCCACAAGCTTCACTTGAGAACACTGAAAAGGTACAGTTACAGTGAGGTTTTGCAATATTTCATTTAATTTTTGCAAGGTTTTGCAATTCATGCTACATTATAGGTTTTGACAGAATAAGTATCCATGCAATGAGAAAACTTTCCTGCTTTCAATGAATTAATTTCTTCTCCTTCATTCCTTCCAACACCATAAAAAACTATAGTTATTCTGGTAAATTTTATTGTATATAATGTTGCTTTCAATTAACTTCTGATCTTTCTGACATTACAGAACAAAAATTCAAGTGAAGCTACAGCTAATCCTGTAAGACGGTCCAGCAGGCTGCGCAGCCGGCTCACCTCTTCTTAAGTTCGAGAACGTCAGTATTATGCATCATATTCTGACCACAGTTTGTGGCCCGAAACCAGCATAGGAAAATGAATGCAGCTTAATGTCAAGCCAATTGGAGAAGCCATTCTCTCCATCGGAGAGCTTTCGAGATCTTAGGAATGCTACTTTTGTTATTCTTAAAATCTTTGTGAAACTATCGGTTTGTACTGTTGTAATCTTTGTTACCAACTGAATAACTACTTGTAACTGTTTTCCATCCTGCAACATTCTTTGAATTATGAATAATAGTTTGTAGAATTAGCCAGAACAGAAGAGCAGAATTACACTTTTGGAATTTGGATACTAACATGCAATAACAACAATCTATTTCGTCAAAATTAACTAGACTAAAGAACAAACTTTAGAGAGCTCAAATCCTAGAACAAGGTTCCAGAAACTAAAGAGTTGCAGTATCCTATAATATTATTAAACCCAATAAAAAAGAAACATACAACTAGTCTCATGGTATGCATACAAAGTGTTCTTGAAAATGCTCTATCGGTCGTCTATTGATTAATTAGTCCTTGAGCACCACAGCAGCAGCATCCCTATTCTCATCAGGACGAGCAGCGGAAGCGTCAGAGGAAGAGTGTGGATCATGGGGCTGTTGTAATTGGGAGGAGAGCTCCTGCTGGGCGCGGTCGAGGTAGGGCTTGAAGCCGATCCGGAAGGAAAGGTAGGCGAAGGCCAGCGCTCCCACCACCACCACGCCCGATCGCATCGCGTTCTGTCTCGCTCGCCCTCTCATTCTCCTTTCTCTTCCGATCTCCTCTTCTCCTCTCCTCCCCTCTTAAAACCAGATCCAGGCCAGGCGCATCAAATCCACTCCTGATTCTTCTCAACATTCACAATGGCCCAATAGCCCACTATCTTTACTTTACTTTCTACATATTTGAGTGTTTACTCTAGTCTCTAGCCAATCTGCTAAGTACGCGCATTCAACTCATCTTAAGATTTACAGGTTCATATATAACTTTTATAATGTATTTCATAACACAAGCAGAATGGGACTTCTGTAAGGACAATAAGAAACAAAATTAAATACATGAATTAGCTTTAGACAGAATCCCCTGAATATAAGCGTCTAATTAAACAAACAAATTCATATTATTAATCCTTGATTTTGATTGTAACCTCACCGTTACAACAAACCTTCTTCTCTACATATACAACACTTTCGGAGGAAACCCTCTTCAAATAACACCGCAACTCAGAACACATTTCAAGTGGATAAACTAAATTTAATAATACAATAAATGTAAGAGTGAGGCAAAAGCACAGGTAATCACACGTAATATCTCAACCACAACAAAATGATTTCTCATACGAGAAAGAATGTAAAAGGAACAACATTATTTGAAGCTCCCAAACTGTTGTTGGCCAAAACCAGAAATATTACTGCCTCCGGCTGAACCCCCACTGGGAAATCCAGAACCCATGTACGATGCAGGACCAAAAGAAGAGAATATATCTTTCTCATTGGATGCATCTTCAAGGCCACCTACAATTCCTATGTCTGCTAGGTTCACCTTCTTAGCTGCATTTTCATAACAGAAAACAATTAACAAGACATGCAAATTATAACAGGATACTTAAAAAAAAAATCATCAGTAAGAATTAAGGAAACGAAATACACAGTGCCACGATTTTTTGTCATGTATAAAAAACTTTCTTTGAATCACCAAAGCATGATTCCCTTCAACAAACTCTTTTTGTGTATTCTATTTGATGCAAAATTTCACTGTCAGATGGATATTATCATTTGTACATAATTCTGAAACTTAACAAGAGTTGTTTCTAGAAAAAAATCACTAAATGCTAGCTGTTAAAACAAAAGCTGAAGACATCACATAAAAGGTTAGGGTAATGGATGATGAGTAGCAGAGTTGGTACTTACGAGCAGTTATGTTGAGATCAATCAACCCACGGCTGAGTGAATCAGCCCAAATACCAGACTTAACCTGAAACCCACCCTTGGGATTACTTGGTTTGGCTGATCCATTCCCCAAATTCTGAACATTGTTGGTGCTGGTACTTGCTGAGGTGAAGGTGCCAAAGGAGTCATCAGCTATAGGATCAGAAATTTTATTTGGGCTTTCTTGTGGTGGCGTTGTAGTGGAGACATTTGATGTGAAGTCCCCAAAAGGATCAGAACTGAAATTGTTCATTGGGATTGAAGCAAACGGGTCGAAGGTTTCAGAGCTTATTGGGTTTGGTACAGAAGCTTGCGGTTTGGAATCTGAAGATAGGCTTGGTTCAGGTGCTGAGAAGAAGTCGGTGGTGGTTGAAGAGAATGCTGGGGTAAAATTTGTTCCACTAGAAAAAATATCAATATCAATCTGTCAACAAAAACCAGTAATACACATTCATCAGTAATTAAACAAGAACTTGTAACAATCTTTAGCATAAGGTAGATTATTAAATACAAACATTGGGTATTCCATGTAGAAGAGTAGGTTATGGACACCAACAGTATCTGATGCAGAATTACATATGTGACTTTCTCAATGATCTAATTCCATTTCCATGAACAAACAATAAGGCAATTCAAGTAGCAGCTATGGCCTCTGGGAGATACTTTGCCATGCTTTTAGAAAAGAAAAGCTACAATTTACAAGAACAATGTTTCTGTCCCTCAACAGAAACACACTGTCCTCAGAAATAACATACTATTTGTTAATTGTGATACTTTTGGCAACAACAAGTATATAAAAATAATAAGCTTGAACGTAACCTGAGCTTTAGAAGAAGATTTTGGTTCAGGCTGCGGTGGTGCCGATTGAAAATCTGCATCAGCAAAAAGGTCAACTTCTTCAGGTTTCTCTGTAGCTGAATTTGTGGAAGCGGCTGAAGGTGCATCCATGAAGTCATCCAGTAAATTAGGTGCAAAAAGATCCACCTCAGCTTTTGTGGTGTTGGCAGTTGCATTAGCTCCTACAAATCAGTTATGAAATATTTAATTTTTAATGATTATGAACATTCGATTTATGACTCCCCGTCGAGTTAAAATGAAAAATATCATATACAAATACATTAATACAAATTCATGTATGGCCCATAGAGCACATAAATATTGAGGTTTATTTTAAACAATCAGGAAAGCACTTGCAGGAGTGTATCCTATGATTCTACCAGCTGCAAGTCTGCAACATTGAACCAACAAAATTGGAAACCAACCTAAAATAATATATTGGCAAAATCTCATTATATTGGCAAAATCTCATTGCGTCTGAATCCACCAATCGAAATAAATATATTTTCAAATATATTGATTTTCTACTGGACAATTGAGAACTGCTAACTTGTAAACAATATTACACCAAGAATTTTTATATTCAGCTGAAAAGGATTTACCAGATTTAGCTGATCCGCGTGGATCAAAGTCATCAAAATCATCATCACCAAGATCATCATTTCTTGGTGCAGGCGAACCAAGACCTTTACTTGGAGACGGCTTGAAAGCAGAATCTTTGCTCCTGCATACCAGAGGAAAAAAACAATACTTGAAATAACAGAAGTTGTAACAAGCATAAAGTGATCATCTTTGAGATCGAACAAATCAACTAAATTATACCTGATTAATAGCATCATCATTCCAATATTCCATCATTGCTCACATAAATTAACAAATATATTTGGATATTCTTTATAAGATTTCCTTTTTACAAGCTAATTCCAAATGATATGGACCGGATAAGGCCACATTGGTACATTACATTTAATTATATAAGATTAAATGGTTTACAAGTTTAAAATTAAATTTTCTGACCCACTATTTAATGGATAATAAATTTCTGACCAGCCTCACATGCATGTCACTAGAAATAAGAAATGAAAGATTTTAAGGAAAACCAAATTTCATTTTGCTACCTGCTACTGGTTCCTCTCTTCGACTTGCCAAAACCACTATCACTTGTCAAACCTTCACTGGAAGTTTTTCTTCCTTTGCTGGTATAAGAATCTTCATCTCTATATGAATCAGAACCTCTTGAGCTGCCTAAGCTACCATATTGGTCATCAGAACCGAAACCACCACTACTACCACCATAGGCAGCTGAACTTGATTTGTATGTCATTCCACTCGAGGATAATCCAACATACCTAAATGTAAGTAGTTGATATTATATGACATTGCTATTAAAAATTACCAGTTTCGCCTAATACCATTGAGCAGTTGGAAGACCATTGAAGAAATTGAAGATATAATGATGCAACAAATGAATAGAAAAATATATGTTGTAAGTATGCCAATCAGATAGGGGTGCATTACTTGTCACGATTAGCATTGGCTTTCTCTCTGACAGCTTTTATTTTATCTGTGTCATTTACTAAATTCATGATAGTTTCAACCTTCTTTCTCACATTAATTCCAGCATCTTTTCCATTGGGTTCCACATACTCAAATTTTGAAAGTACCTGCACAATTCAGACAAAATAGAAACAATAAGAAAACTTCGAACACCAATCAATTAATAGAAATTATCTTGAAGTCAGAAGTTCAAGGTTAAGCATGAAATTCTCTATATGATTTTAGGTTTATAGGCAGGGGGAAGCAGAGAAGACAACTGAACTGAAATTCGAGAAGTATGGTCCAAGATGTCATCAAGTGCCCGTTCGGATCCATTTGCAATCAAGTACTCAATGACAGTCAATGCCTGTGAAAGAATGATATAAAATTATCATCACAAAATCACAGAAACTTTCTAATTTATAATTTTTGTATTACAAAGTTTTTATGAACATTTTCACCAATAAGCTAGGAATATCAGTGAAATCTGAAATATTGATCTACTGAACTTTGGGAAGAATCGCATGAAGCTTTGGAAGTATTGTATGTGATTATGGGACAATAAGGATATGAAAAAGAAAATCAGAAAGTACATGCCTTGTATGCGTGACGCCACCTGGCATTTCCCTCGGTCAACCTCGTCCATAGAACATTCATTATCATCTGGCACTCAGTACTACATATTATAATTGAATCAAGTGTCAAATTAAATAAATAATTTACGGATACTGAACATAAACTTAGGGTATGCAAATGGAAAATCAAAGAAATAGGTGCAGAAGCATACAATTTCTTCGTTGCTCTAGCAAGTTCGGCGAGTGTAGATCCATGAGGGCCCCACGCTTCATCATCTGTCGCATCAAGGACCTTGATTCCAAAAAGAAAAGTTCAACTTAACAGGTAATTATAATTTTAAGAGGAATAGCATAAGCATATGTTAAGTTGACACTGAAGCAATGACTTAATTTCATTCATAAGGCATGTTTCCTGCGCAGATCTGACATTTTCTGGTCAGAACTTGCAATTTCTTTTTTCGAATTACAAGAAAAAGATACTGATGTTGAACAATAGCCAATTAATCCATTAGGGGAATTCGTTTTTCAAATATGAACAATATGTTACATTCCATCTGCCGCCAGAATGAATACAAATGTTACAGCAGCAATGTGAATTTTTGCTAGGAACATATAATATAAGATTATAAGTGCATCAGATCAAATGATGAGTGGAGTTAGTAATAATATATAGATCTGGATTGAAAGAAAGCGGAGAGCAGCTAAGGAAGGAACCTTCTGTTCGATCTCGGGGACCTTGAGGACCTTGAGATTGACCTCCCTCTTTCTAATTAACAGACACACACAGAGAAGAAGATGAGCAGCAGATAATTGAATGAATGAATGGATTGATGAATGAATAAATTAAGAAAGAGAGGGTGGTGCTTACATCTCGCGGACGGTCTGATCGAAGACCTTCATGAAATCCATGGCTCGCTCGCCTGTCTGTCGATCTGAGCTTCGAGGGAGAAGCTGAAATCCAATCAGTTCGCCCCCTTTTGCGATCGGATTCTGCGAACTCGTTAGTTAGATCTACGGAACTGAATGGAAAGGAAAGGAAAGGAGTAAAGCCGAGATGTAAAGAGTGTGGTTCATTCGTTCGTTCGCTCCGGTAGTTTGGAAATGGAGATTAGATCTACTGACGGACGGGCTTTGGCCCATTTAGCTAAAAGCCCACGTTGGTTGTCTTTGTGTGGTATTAGAACAGTACCTGTTGAGGTTGAGGATATAACGGATATTGCTTTCAAATGGGCTCACTTCTGGGTTTTGATTCTGTCATGCCAGACTTCGGCAGCGTGGAAATTTTAACTTGGGGCCTGTTCGGTGTGTGGGAATAAAAATGGGATGGGAAAGGGATTGGGTTTTCACATCTACCATATTCCTAACACAAATGGGAAAAATAAAATTGGGTCCAAGACAATTTTTTTTTTTTTCAATGGGAATCATCTATTTTATATATACATTTGGGAAAACAAACCTATTCCCGTGTAAACCCAATTCCCTACCAAACACCAATTTAGAAAATTAGTTTGACCGGGTACTAGTTCCCATTTAAACCCATATGATCCCATGCTGCCGAACACGCCCTTGGATGTGTTTTTTTTCCCAACTGCCGTTTGGCAATCAACTGGGCATCCAAAGTCTTGGGTAATTGTACCCAGCTATACCTGGGCCGTGTTCGGCAGTTGAAGTTTTTGGGAAAGGGAATAGCTTTGGAGATGAGATTCAACTTTATCAATATTTGAATTCCCATTCGCACGGGAAAGAGGCTAGGAAAACGAAAATTGAGTCAGACTCAATTAGGGCCTGCTCGGCTGGTCTAATTCCCTTGGGAACACCAGGGTGAAATGACCCAATCGGTAGTTTATCCCAATAAGCGTTCGGTAGACCGATTTAATTTCCCTGCTGGGTGCTTTTTCCCTAACTTCAATCCCTCTAACAACGTGTTCCCATGGGAAAACGAAAATTGGGTCTTAATTTTTTTCTTCCCATCGGCTTATCTCTGTTGTCTCTCCTCTCTCTCCCTCCGTAGAAATCTCAGCACTATGGTGCTTTTGTAAAAAGCATAGTGTATGAACTTTGATGCACTAACTTCCATCTTTATTATTAATTAACTATTGAGTTATTAACATTTAAGCCCAAAAAATTATTTATTATTAATTAGTATTGCAGCATTACTTTTATACTGACAATCAAAGCTGTGGCTATTAATTTAAACAGGAACTTCTTCTCAGTTTCCTAATTAATTATAAGATGCGCATTGACCTCCCTATGTTTGAAATTGAATTTAATTCGCTCCAAAATAAAAAAAAATAGACACAGCAAGTCGACACTGTCTAATTAATCATTGTAGTGATAAAACAAAAATGCTATCGAGGTGCAAACTACAATATGAAATGTTTACTTCATATCATGTATCATATATATATTGCTATAATATAAAATATTAATTAAGAAGTGTTAAAAATATAAAACATTTTAATTCTTTTTGTTTAACGTCAATCTTTGTTGTTAAACTTATTAACGTCAATCTTTTTTCAATTGTATTCTAATTATACATGATTAAACATAGCCGACAGTAGTTTTCTACATCGAATTAATTAGAATCATAAATCAATTTATTTTGTCAATAATGAAAATTTTCTTATTCATTCCCATTCCCATTCCCATCAAGCACCCAAACACTCATTTTCATACATTCCCATTCCCATTTCCATCTTAATATTCCCCAAATCAACACTTTTGGATTCCCGTTCCCAAAAATTTCCATCCCATAAAATCCCGTGACTGCCGAACACGCCCTAATTTTTTTCCCAAAAGTTTACACTTGTTTTGTGGGTTTGATTGGGTAAAGTTACCCAGATCCTGATTACCCAAATGCCAGCCGAACAGTTACTGGGAAAAATAACCATTTAGGTTGATATTCCCTATCAATCCCAACTGTACCCAGGCCACCGAACAGGCCCCAAATCAGTTCAAAATCTTGGGAAATTTACAATTGAATCGGACTGAATTTTTTTTCCCAATCCCTTTCCCTCCTGTGTTGGGTACCCAAAAGTTATAACTGCAGAAACCTATTTCCAATACCATTTGATTTCCCAAAAAACATAACTGCCAAACAGGGCCTTACTGTTTAGTCCGGATAAAAGTTTCAGGGCTTCAAACTTGTAAGTTTTGACATTCGGAACAACTTGAGCCTTAGGGCATGTTCGGCAGCCGCGGGAATGTGTGGGATGGAAAATTTTGGGAATGGGAATCTCAAAGTTAATTTGTGGGAAATTTTGAAGTGGGAATGGGAATAGAAATTTTTCAAAAACCATGTTTGGAGGTTTGATTGGAATGGGTATGGGAAAGAGGAGCAAACTTTTATTAAAATGGAATTAGTGCAAAACTTGTAATTAATTGGGATATTGTAACATTCATGTTATATTAAAATATTTTTACATGTGACTTGATATCGTTATGTATTGATAGAACGCTGAAGTAATGCAAAACATTAAAAATATTTTATAACTGTATGCATGATATGATAGTAATAAAACTTGGCTCTTCGTTACTCCATTTGTACACAAATTTCTCAATTAAACTGATGTTTTGAAGTATTCAATTATGCCACTTTTTTTTTTAAAAAAAATAAAAAGCTTAACCGTACAACATCAAAGTTCATAGTGGATTGAATTAATTTACTACCCAATAATATTATTGATAAAGATAAAACTCGGCACATATAAAAATAATGCCACTATACTGATCGTGAAGCAAAACAAACGAATGCCACAATACTTTTAATTTACAAAAGTAAAACTTAGTGCATCAATATTCGTATTATTTCGTATTTACAAAAGTATACACCCAGTCCCAGTACTTATTATTGCTAAAAATAACATGACTAATCACATGATTCCTTCTAAATCCAAAATACTACTCGACTTTTCTAAATTTTAACAGAATTTAGGCCGCTCCAATATACAGAAGGCTACGTCAATACTTTTGCCCAACCACTAACCAGTACTGTCAGCTTTGAATATACCTTATTCTTCACTTAATTTGCGTCGTGCAATCATCAGCTTAATCCGAAAAATTTTATAAGCTATAGTTTAACATTATACTGGTAAATTGTCTATTTGGCCTGGGACTCGGCTGTTTGCCAGTTGTTTCTGCTTCTGTTGCTTAGTCAGCCACAAGTCCGCAGCTGTTACTCAACTGGAACTCTGGAATTTGAATATAAAAATTTCAAAATTTCATTATATTCTACCTTGCTTAGGCTTATTACAGGGAATGAAAATGTAAATGTTCATTCACTGGTATTAACCCTCCAAATGTCCGATAACTTCCAAATCTCTGATTATATTATTGGTTCATTTATTTTGCTGCAAAGTATAAAGTTGGATATACCAGCAACATAATTTAATTGATGTGCCACTTACCTAAGCCATCTCCAATTACAATCTACTTTTTCAAATTTTAAAATATTCATGCAAATTGATGGTTCCTACCTCCTCAAGGTCACGAGATCAGTTGGCACACGACCATTAAGGACAACAAAAGCAGGATCTTAGGATTACTAGTTTAACTAGATAGTGGGACAGTAAAAAGAACGAGAAACAACAAAAGCAGGATACGAAGGTGTGCACCAAGATCGGTAGAATGAGTAACCTCTATGCCTCTGCCATGGCTCAAAGACGAGCTAGAAGAATGAGGGCGTGTTCGGTTGTCATGGGATCATGCGGGATGGGATTTCGTGAGTGCGGGAACCCACAATTTCATTTTGGGAACCCACACACATGGTATATAATGGGAACATATTGAATGAGGTGTTCGGTCGTATTATGGGAAAAGTTATGGGAGATCTTAATTATATTGAAACTAGTTTAGAGACCTTGATTAATAGTTTGATAATTACTGATTGGCATATTACATGTCAGTTACTGTGATTATTATATTACACCACATTAAAAAATCTAAATGGTATATATATTAGTCTATACCTTGTATATATAATTTACTAATTTTTATGATCATTTAATTAGGAACAAGTATCTAATTGTTAATTTGTTAGTGGTTAGTATTTTTTAATATTTTTATGTTCTGTGAATAACTTTTACACAATAATTTTTTTTTTTTTTAAGTGGCAGGTAAAACCCTACCATTCGTTTTATATTAAGAAATAAAAGGTTCATGTACAACTGTGCCCTATTTATATCCATCTTCTATACAAGGAAATCGAAAATATCAAAAAAGAAACCCCCCGACTATCTCATGGGGATTTTGTATCTGCTGCCATTATTTTCCAATGGCAGGACCTGCCATTGGACACTGACAGGTGGACTCTGCCATTTGTGGGTCCCACCTGTCAGTGACTTATGGCAGGGTCCTGCCATTGGAAATAATGGCAGCAGATACGGACTCTCTGATGGGTGTTTCTCTAAGCAGATCCAACTTACCAGTGCACATGTAACTATTGCAATGTTGCATATTAATTAAAAAGAATGTTAGATATGAAGAGAGAGCTAATGATGTTGGGAAAAAAAAAAATCAAGTATGACTTGATTATTTTGTATCTACCATTTTACATGTGAATGGGAAAAAAAGTGGGAAATATGGCTCATCCCATTTCCCACGTATATGCCATCTGAACGGGTGCAGGATAATATTTCCCACTTTGTGCAAAATCCCATTCATTCCCATAAAAAAAATGTCATCTAAACACACCCCGATGGAATTAAAATACGAGTCGCCTAGAAGTTTTTCTTTGGCACGATTCAAATTTCTCCAGCTCCTCTCAATACAGAGTGAAGAGCTGAATTGAGAACGAGGAGAGAGCACGAAGATAAGCGGATGGGAAAAAAAAATTAACTCGGACCCAATTTTTGTTTGCCCATGGGAACACGTTATAAGGAGGGATCAGGGTTGGGTAAAGACACCCAAATGGGAAATAAACTCTGTCCACCGAACACTACTTGGGATAAAATATCAACTGGGCCCGTTTTCCCTGCTATTCCCATGGGAACATTGATAGCCGAAAAACAAATAACAAGTGACAACCCGTTTTGGGTATACCATACATGGGAAAAGGGTAGGTCCGATGGGCATTGGACGGAAGTACGTTCGATGGGTGGTTTTAACCGCAGGATTCTATATTCCAAATCGCTCTCTTGATTAATGGAGCTTATAGGTCTGTACCTGTTAACAATAATTAGTATCCACTAACTTAACCATTACATGGCTGCGAAAAACATCCAATATTCCAATCTTCAACCTCTTCTCTTCTGTCAAATCCCCATGGAGGAAGTGCGTTTCGCCAAAGGAGGGTTGGTTGGGGCTTTGGGGGTGAGGGATGATGGAGAAGGCCAGGAGGGGGAGTGGGACTGTGGGAGGTTTCAAGTCAAAAGAGGAAGATGCGTTCAAAAGAAAAGAGCAACTGAGCCGTCAGAATGGAAAATGGATCAATTTGTTAACGGGTATGCCTCCGTTAATCAAGCAACCAGGAACTCAGGAAGATGTAAAATCGTAGGGCTCTAACTGCCCGTCGAACCCACTTTGGTCCGATTTGGCATCGGACCTACTCCCCTCCCACCATACATACCTGTGTCAATTAAATTCAAAATTAAAATTTACTAGCAATTGTATGCGCTCCTCTGTATTAAATATATGTAGTTTGTTAAATTGTCTAATTAATATAGTCACTGACCCAATGTTTTTAAAAAGTTATCTATATATCTAAACATGATATAACAACTAAGAATAGTCACTAATGCAAATTAGTACTATTCTTCATCCATCCAAACACACTCATATAGTATGACTAGAGTGCTATGAGTAGCTAGTGACATATTTACTACGGCCATGTAAACCATTCGATACACTTTTTGATCCAAATAAGCATACATCAGGCATTACTAGACCTATACCAGCATGAAATTAATTTTTATATTTCAACATTTTGGTCCAACTGCACAATTGAAACTCTAATTAAATAAAAAATACACGTCTTTTTTGGTGTAGTTGCACTAATTGCATCACTGGAAATGCAAGCTAGCATGTACCAGATTACCAGTACAAAATAACAAAGAGAAAATGACCAGTAAATGCAAAACACAGATTAGAACTAAAAACTATAAAGAATTACAACAATATGTGTAGATCTATGAACAAGCTATGCCAAATCACCGGTCATGAAGAATGAAGCCGGGCAGCGAGCGATCGAGTAGTGACTAGTAACGGAGGAGAAGTTGAAGCAGCTCAACAATGATATCGATGATTGAAACCTCGACCGGAGATCCACTACATTTGTTATGTTATAGTGCATCTATTAGAAGAGTTATGTTAAAGTGCATCTACATATTAAGATATTAAGATTATGTAAACTACCAAATTTTATAATTTTTGAAAATTGTAACTATTTTTTTCAGATTTTTCAAACATGAGTACCTTTTTATATCCAAATGATATTATTTTATTATTATTTTTGGTCCGTCTCTCAAAAATAAAAGAAATAGCTAAAAAATTCTAAAAATTTTAAAATTTGATATTTCACCATATTTCAATATGTAGAATGTATTGGTTCAATTAGATTTGACATTTTAAGTTCCGTTTGTAAGATTTTGAAAACTGTAGTACAAAAACCCCATTTGCACCGTGGTGGACCATAACATAACTCATTAATAGAATATATTATGAAAGATCGTGGACTTTGGAGACAATTGTAAGGGGTGTGTGGGTAACTTTTTTGTGGGATGGTTACAGTTTTTCTTTTCTGATCATATGTACAAAATTTTATGTCAACCATTGGATCGTCTCGAGATTTGTGCCAGTGCTGATCTTGAGAAGATCCAATGGCTGACACTGTGAACTGCATAATGCAGTAAGTCAGGGGATGAACACTCGTATAAAAGAATAAAAAGGCAGATAAAATCTTTGTCGAACAGAGTAGCATTCTTTTCTATTCTCTTCAGTTCAGAAAATATCTTTTTTTTTTTTTGAGCAAAAGATGAGGGTCAAGCCCCCAAATTTCATTAATTCAAAATAAAAGTGATACATGCTCTCAAATGGTGAACAAATAGTACAAAGATTATAAAATAAAGCAAAGAAGAAATAAGAAAATGGATAATAAAGAAAATTTTAACAAACACAAAATTTTAACAAACCCATTTAACAAATAGTACACATTGCTATATCAGTAATCAGCACATTTTATCACTTCCATGTTGCCTCCCTGCCCCTAAGACCTTAATTGTGTTGATTTGGCATGGAACCAAAGTCGCTTTTCAATCATTATTTCTCTTGCCACTTCAATTGCAACTTGTTCTTTTTCTGTGAAAACCCTCCTGCATCTTTCTCTCCATATTACAAATGCTGTTGCTGTCTGAGTCTGTCTCCATATGTCTTGCTGATCCTTATTCATCAACAGTTGCTTGAACTTTGCTTCCTTGTACAGTTGTGACAATTGCACATTGTTAGGCATAGCATCTAGCACATAACCCCTGACCTTTTGTGCAAACTTACAATCACCAAAAATGTGATTTACTGACTCAAAGTCACATTTGCATAGATAGCATCTGTTGGGCAGAACCCACCCCCTTGCGATCAAGTTGTCAGTTGTCAGAATTTTATTTCTGATCATTAACCATAAGAAGAACATGACCCCTGGCCGTCCTCTAATTGACCATATGTGTTTAATATTACTGCCAATGTACGGGCCCGCTGCTATGAAATTATATGCTGACCTGGAAGTAAAAGTGCCACTTGCTGACTTGAACCAGATAGGCTTGTCTTTGACAGCAGAGTTTGGCTGAATGTTCTGCAACTGAAAAGATAGTGCTACCAATTCTTGCTGTTGTTGCGCAGACAAGTTGTCAGTTGTCTGTATTACCCATTGGTTATGCTGGTAACATTGATGTACTGATGCATCAGGATTGATGATCGCTTTGTACAAGTTTGGATACAAGTCCTTGAGGGTGCCTTGCAGCCAATTATCGTGCCAGAAACTGATGGTTGTACCGTCTCCCAGCACGTACCTAACTGAAGCATTGAAAATGGAAGCGCAGGTTGAAACTCCTTTCCAGAAATGAGATCTATTCCTTGTCTCCCATGGTCTGATATGCTTAGCTGAAATTGCAGGAATTTCTTTCCACTATTGCTGATCTTGTTGAACCCAATTCCACATCCATTTGATTAGGAGAGATTGATTTACCTCTTTCAATTTCCTAATTCCTAGTCCACCTATGCTCTTGGGTCTTGTGACTAACTCCCAATTTGCCAGAATCATTGGCCTTTTTTGCTGTTGAGTTTCCTTGTGCCCATGCCAGAGGAAGTGTTTTCTGATTTTGTCAATTTTTGACAAGATTTCTTTGGGCAGCATGAACATGGACATGTAATAAACTGGTAGAGCTGTGAGTACCGAATTGGTGAGTACCTCTCTTCCACCTGGAGAGAGCAATGGAGCCTTCCAACCTGATAACCTGTGTTGTACTCTGTTCACCAAAGGCAGATAAGCTGAATTTGGCAATCTCTTGTCTGACAAGGGAAGCCCTAAATAAGTCACTGGGAACTGTGAGGCCTTACAACCTAGTATGGCTGCCAAGGAATGCACCATGTTTGTTGTATCTGATGTTAGCAGCAACTCTGACTTGGCCAGATTGATCCTCAGTCCTGACAACTCTCCAAAAACATCCAATAGTAGTTTGAGTAACTGCAATTGCTGAGGTTGCGGTTTGAGAAAGATGAGAGTGTCATCGGCATATAATAAGCAAGTTCTACAACCCTGGAATGGAGATTTGAGCAATTGTTCTTGATTCAACCTTGTCAACCACCTTGCTAGGAAGTCAATAGCAATATCAAACAGGTATGGAGACATGGGGTCTCCTTGCCTGACCCCTCTCTTGAGAATTATATCTTTTCCTGCTACCGAATTTAGCACTATTTTTTATTTTCCTGGCAGAATTAGATACTTGATCCACTCAATCCATACCTGTCTGAAACCAATAGCCTGCAAGCATTGTTGAAGAAAATTCCATTCCACCGTGTCAAAAGCTTTGTGGATGTCGGCTTTGAAAATTGCAATGCATTCTTTCTGTTGTGTTGCTGCCTTAACCAGTTCCTGCGCATAGTAAAAACCATGCAAGATGCTTCTACCTTGCAGGAAGCCAGTTTGAGTTTGTGACAGTATTTTCTCCATGTGGGGTTTCAATCTGGATGCTAGGATCTTTGCAAATATCTTCTGAATTCCATTCACTATACTAATAGGTCTGTAGTCCGTTGGCTTCATAGCCTGATTTGTTTTGAGTACAAGTACTATGTGTGAATCATTGAGCGGTGCCCATGTGAGATGAGGATTCTGCAAAACTCTATTGAAAACTGCAAGCAAATCAGGCATGATCAAGCCCTTAAACTGCTGATAGAATTCACCCATGAAGCCTTCAGGCCCTGCAGCCTTGTTGTGTGGCCATGCATCTATTACCCGAGCAATTTCTTCCTGTGTTATATCCTTTTGCAAATTGTCATGATCTGATTCTTGCAGAACTTGTCTGTCATAGAGCTGCATGAAGTTAAATTCACATGTGGGCTGTACCGATGTACCCATGAGCGAGCAAAAATGTGTGAAAAGTATCCTTGCTTTGGCACTGTGCTCTACATACTGCTGACCTTGTTCTTCAAGTGATGCGATCCAATTGTTCCTCTTCTGACTTGAAGCTATGGCATGAAAGTATGCCGTGTTTCTATCTCCCAGTTGAACCCATGATTTCTTTGCTCTTTGCTGCCACATTTGCTCCTCCAATTGAACTACCTCTGCCAGTCTTTCTTTCAACAGCTCTTTAGTTAATTTTTCCAATTGTGTGAGTGTTCTTTCCTCTGATTTTTTATCAAGCCATAGCAGCACTGTCTTGCAGACTTCTTTTTGCTTGGTCAGATTTCCTATTTTGCCCTTTTTCCAGTCCTTAATACCTTTTCTTAGCAAGACCAATTTGAAATGTAGTGTTTCCGGGTCCTGAGCAGTTGGTTGTTGCAGCCAAGTTTGCTAAACCAGCAAGTGAAATTCCTCCATTTTCATCCAGAAATTCTCAAATTTGAAAGTGTTTGGCAATGGAAATGAGGTGGAGCATTTGCATAGTACCGGACAATGATCCGAAATTGTGGTTGCCAATGCAGATTGAATTATATTTGGAAATATTTGGCCCCAAGCATTTGATATGAAAAATCTATCCAACCTGACAAATGTGGGATGCTCCCTTCCATTGGTCCATGTGTACTTCCTACCACGAAGTCTTAAGTCTTGAAGCCCCAAGGAGTTGATGAGATTTTGAAAAGCTGCTGTCATGGTTCTATTTGCATTTGAGCTGTCATAGGGCATGATTATTTGGTTGAAGTCACCGCAAATCATCCAAGGTCTGTCATCTTGCGGTTTTGCTTGAGACAATTCTTGAAAGAAAATTTGCCTGGTGGATGAATTTGATGGTCCATAGACCCCCGTGACTCTTATTTCTGAATTGTCTAATTTCACCCTCAAATCGATTGAAATTGCACATGTGGCAGTTTGGCATTGCAATTCAGTGAAAGTTCAGAAAATATCTTACAAAGGTTGTACTTGCAAACTTACATAATATCACTTTAACACTTATAAGACACAGCTAATATCGCATACATCAATCTGAATTGTAAGGCAAGGTCAGAAATATTACAAAAAAATGGTAAAGAATTCACAAAGAAAAAGGGAAAAAAGAAACAAAGATTTGCGGGTGGAATGCGCAATGTTTCAAGCCAATCATACTGAGAACAATAGTTCGATCAAAAAAATTACTTATACCAGTACTCAAAATGGAAGGATGAAATTCATGGAAATATAAGGATGCGAAAGTTATCTCGCAATAGGACCTGGCCCGGACATGCCGCCACCCATGTAACCCATCTCGAAAACACTGTTCTGGCTAACATCACTGACAAAATTTTCATTCCTCGAATAATTATGTGGCATGTTATATGTTTTGTTCTTGCCTCGGGTCCCCTCGGTTGAGATCTCCAGATCCAGGCTTTCCTTCAGTTCTGCGGCAACCGTACTCATGGTTGGCCTCTGAGCAGAGCTGTGCTCAGTACATTTTCGTGCCAGCTCGGTGACTTTCCAAACAGAATTTATGTCATAGTACCCATTCATTCTTGGATCCACAATGCTTTCAATGTCTCCTCTAGATAGCCTTTGATTCACCCATTCCTTCAGGTGGCCTCCTTCTGGACCGGAAATGGTAGGAGACCGCCCTGTTATGATCTCTAGCAGAACAACTCCAAAGCTGAACACATCACTCTTTTCACTTAGCTGGTATGAGGAATAGTACCTGAATGTGCATTTCTTTAATTAGTATAAATTTTTTATATATCTTTACCTCTTAAAGCATTTAAGTTCAAGCCATTACTCAGCTGGTAAACAACAATTAAGCTTCTATTATGTTTAGAATCAATTTTAAGCTGAGCTCCCTAGTTGGGTCAACGTCGGGATTACAGTAGCGGAGTGTGGAAAGAAAGAGGGGAAAAAAGTTAAAAATTAAAGGAGATGAGAGGAGGTGATTGTTGTACAGATTTTGTTGGAAATTTGTCACCTCCATTTTAGAGGTTGAGAATAGCAAATTTTTTTCTTGTTCTCCCTCCCCTTCACATCCCTTCCCTCCCTGTTCCTTCTTATTCTAACTTGGGAGCACAGCTTAAAATTTTAATCTATAGGTGATTCCAAAGTTAATTCATGGATATACATGTCTTTAATTTGTCATCAAAGGAAAATAAACTTTCGAGTTCAAAAAAGCAATTATGAATTGAAAACAAAAAGGATAGCAATCATACTCAGGGTCTAGATAACCAGGAGTGCCCACAACTACAGTAGAAACATGAGTGCTTGCAGCGCTATTAAAAGCCCTTGAGAGGCCAAAATCGGCAATTCTTGCCTCAAGATTTTCATTTAAAAGAATGTTGCTAGTCTTCACATCTCTATGTATTAGAGGTGGATTACACAACTTGTGCAAGTACTCCAAACCTTCATTGATAAATACAAAGATAATGATAACTAATTAACTAGTTAGTATTTTCTAATATATATGTATGGTACTATGGTGTTCTGATATAAGTGGTCTCACTACGACGAGTTAGGTTCGCTAAAACTAAACAAGTAGGTCAAATGTTGACTTGAATCATGACATTAAAGTTTTATAAATATTCAACAGCGATGGATCGAGTGCCTTGGGTTCAATTGTAGTAATTTGCACCGTATCATGAACATATTATTGTTAATTGTAGGGATCAGGAAAAAAAGCTTAATGTTTAGACTTTGGACATTAAAGAGATTTTGTACCAAGTGCAGATTCATATGCAATTCGCACCCTTTGTTTCCAACTCAGAGGCCTTGCATTATCTGAAATTGACAAATTTAAGGCTTCAAATTAAATCCTTACCAGAAAACAGTTTCAATAACTTTCTTTTGCAAATTATTTGAGTAAAAGGTAATATATAATCACCCATGAGCTTATTTTGCAGCGTTCCTTCTTGCATATACTCATATACAAGTGCCATGCATTCTCCATCCATGCAATAGCCAAGTAGAGAAACCAAGTTCCTGTGGTGAACTCTTGCCAAATTTTGAGCCTGAGAACAGAGCAAATGTGTTGTCTCTATTAACATGCAAGTTGATATTTTTCAAAAACCAAACTTTGACAGTAATACAATCATTTGTTGTCATTTGTTTTGGGAAAAAAAGGTTCCGTAAGAGCTGTCATATATAAGAAATTAACGTGTATGATTAGAGGTTACCTCAGCCAGGAACTCTTTGACTCCTTGTGAAGATGAGTGGGAGCGCACTTTTACTGCGACTTGGGTATTATCTTCCAGGGTACCCACATACACATTTCCAAATCCTCCAGTGCCGATGTTATTTTGGAAGTTGTTTGTAATTCTTACGAGATCATTGTAACTGAATCGACGGTTCTCAAAGTCAAGTCTTCGTCCATCTCCTGGCCCATTTCGGTTAGATACAGATGCTTCTGTAGTAGTGTCTGCAATGTTCTGCGGTTGACTATATGCTTGGGGTTGAGGGATTGTTGCTGTTAACAAATTAATGAAGTGTTTATAATAGAAGATGTGGCTGTTAAGCACTGCTGGGACTTGATCCCGGGCCTCCACGGTGAAAGCCCATGTCACTAGCACTAGGCTGTAGCCTCGGTGACACATTAAGTGTTACCACAATTAAACAGCTTTATTTTTCACTAAAAGTATAACACAGTCAGTATCTTAAGACTAATTAAGAAAGACGATAACCCATTATATACCCTCAATTGGTATCATCTTAGATGAACAGTTTTTTTTTTTTTTTTTTTTGTGTTAGGAAAAGCCCATAGACAACAAACACATTTACCCCAAGACCATTATTTATTATGACTACCAATTTCAAATAAATTTATAGAAAGTTCTAAAGATGAGAAATTTTTATAAATATTTTTATACACTCATAGGTTAATTGTGCTTCAAATATCAATCAATTTGACTGTCATTTGATGCTCCATAAAGAACCATCAAAATTATATAGAAATTACAGCAGTTTAAATTTAATGATTCTTGATTGAGTATCAAATGACACTCAAATTGAATGAAACTTGAAACACAATCAATCTATAAATATATGACTATGTTTAAAAAAAAAAAATTTCATTTAGCCTAAAAACTGCCAAAATTGGGATCCAGAATGTGAGGCACCCCTTTTGGGGAGAGGATCCCTTTGACAACTAATGCTATTGACCAATTTTGACAACCATTTTTCAAATAAATTCAAAAAGAAGAATTTAGAATTCAAAATTTTCTACAATTATTTTCCAGGTTTATAGATTGTTTGTATTTGAACTTTCATACAATTTAATTATCTTGAGATACCTCATTAAAAGCTGTCAAAATTTTATTGTTATCTACAACAATGTACTTTTAGTGATCTTTGATAGGTATCAAATGACACTTCAGAATGATGAAATTTGAAATGTAATCAATTTGAAAACTCCAAAATATATTTGTAAAAATTTTCTTTTTATTGAGAATTTATTTTTAAATTTCTCCTAAGAGCAGTTCTCAAGCTTGTCAACAACATTAGTTGTCAGCAGAGCCCTTCCTTTATTTTAAATAATTTCTTCTTAATATTTATGTATCTGAGGACATGTAAAGGCTCAAATCAACACAATCAATATCTTAATTTTATCTGAAACTGCAGTTTCACTGCAAACCGTGGTTATTTTTCGGTCATACCTAGGGTCCACAATAAATGTGTCTACATGTCCACATTGATATAAATTTGAGATAAGTGTAAAGTTTGAGATATGTGTTACACAATTTGTACATTTGTAGATATGTGCACAATTAAAAGTTCTCTTTACTTTTTTTATTGAGGGAAGAGCATAGATAAGTCAAACTTACGTTTACGCCTTCTCAAACAGACAACTATTATAATGGTAGCTGCAATGAGAAGCAGCACGGCCACACCTACAACTGCGACTATAATGCCGATGGAAATCTTCTTTCTTTTAGCACTCCCTGACCTAAAGTAGAACAATGATTTAGAATGCAAACATATTACAAACGTCAGATAGATGAAGAGCTCAATACGATTTAATTAAGTAGAAAAAGTCTTTCTCCCCCAACTTAAATCCTCCTTATTATCCTCCAAGCATCATTATACTCTTATGAAAACTAATTCATACAATTCTAACAACCTTTCTCTCCTAAATTCAAACTGTTTTATGTCTTTATTCTCAACTCTTATTTGTCTCTCATCTTCTCTCTTTCTACATATCCGATTGCTCTCCGACGATCTCTTCTGACGTTCATATCTTCCGATAGCCTATCTCTTCTAACAACATGTCTTTTCCGATGTCCTATCTCATTTGACGATCTCTCCAGCGATCTAGCACTTTGATTATCATTGTATGGTCCCGACGCTCTCATCTCTTCATCAATCGCTCTCTTCCGACAATCTGTTTCATCTCTCCAACCCCGTCCAATAAAATCTTAGATGAAGATTCGTACATATAGATAATCATGTTGTATTCTGGATAAACACACATGACTCATCTAAACACTTTTGTTACTCCTCTAAACACATTTGTCGTTCGTCGTACATGAGTTTCATGTCTAAATACTCGAATCACTTATATAAGCACCTAATACATTTATCAAAGCATATGTATAACATATTTGAAATCATTTATAATCTATTTAACATCTTAATTCACCTATCAAAACACTTTGCACAACTAATAAAATACTGTGGTCATCTATATAAACACTTCAGTTATCTATCTAAACACTTCTGTAACTTATCTAAACACTTGTGGCTTTAAAATTTTGATGCTGGAGTGTTTTGAATTAAGCACGTCGGGAATAAGTACATCAGTGAAAAGTCACGAATTTATCAATTTTGGCAACATTCTCAGCATGTTTCTTACGAAAAGTAGTAAGTTGGTTAGGGGAATTTTAAGGGGATTTGACTTGGAGGACTATTAGTTGGTCTCCTCTATCTCTATGTCGATTCCTTTAGTAAACATGTAAGTGTCATGATTCGCCAATGGTCTTGACTAATCTATAAACTAGAAAGAGCGGAAACTCTCCAAGCACCTCAACTATGTCACATCATCAATATTATTAACCATTGATTTTGTTTAAATCTCTTCATCTACTTTGATCCAATGGTTTGTATGTATTCTCTCTCCCCATTTAATAAGATGATATGATATGTCTAAGACAAAAATTAACCCTTAAAGTGGTCCAACATTTATGTGCTATTATTTATAAATTATTATATCATCATCATTATTAGTCACATCAAAATTTTAAAATTATGTTCAATTTTTTTTAAATAAATATTTTTAATTTATAAGCTTTATTATTTATTTGTTATCATGTTTTGGGGCGAAGCCCGAGTTACCACTCTAGTTCTCTTAATTTTTTCAAAAACGTTCAACCGTCAAATCAAAGAAAAAGACTGAGGGGATATGTAACATCGTAATTGTATTGAAACTTATTTTTAGTTAAAATTATATTCATTACATTATAGGTTGTGTGGTTGAAAGAAGGGACAATTTAACATTTTACCCTCTTTTCAAAAATTGTTAAACAAATTGCCCTCCTCCAAAAAAGTTCAACAAAATGTCTTATATATCCTTCATTCCCCTCCATTCTCCTTCACTTAATTACATTAACTTTCTTTTATCTTCTTTATAAATAGTAATATATATTTTTTATTATTTTATTTTAATCTTTTTATTTACATATCAAAGTTTTCATGAAAAAATTTGTATGACATACATTTTATCATTAAAATTCTAAATTTTACAATCCTCATTTTCAGCCAATATTCAATTTGAATTATTAAAATAATAATAATAAATAAAATTTACCTCTTATTATAAAATTTAATTTGCTATAATATAATATAAAAACAAATAATATTGATATCCTTGTAAATATAGTGAATAGAATATTTTAAAAAAGACTATCATTTCTTTACTATACTTACAATAATATAAATCTTATATCCTTAGTTTTATTATCATTAATTGATGAATTGTGTTAAAATATTTGTTATATGACATATTGTTTTAAATTTGAAGAAGAAGATTTCAAAATTTTGAGAATACAATACCATATGATTTATATTATTTACATAAAAAATACGAGAGTGTAAGTGAAAATAAATAAAAAAATAAAAGTAATAATTAAATAAATTTTTATTGGCATTGTTAAGGGAAGATATAAGAGATTAACATGGGTGAAGAGGAATGGAGGGGAATAAAAAGTATACAAGGATATTTTGTAAAATTTTTGAGAGGAGGGCAATTTATTTAACAAAATTTAAAAGAATGGCAAATTGTTAAATTACCCTTGAAAGAAGGGTTAACTTACTACCAAAAGTTACTTTTGCCATAAATCTGGGAATTACAAAAACGGAACGTTATTAATGTGAGCAGGGCACCAATTAATGATTTAATAAACATATATGGAAATGGATCTTTCTATATTTCAACAAATATGCATGTATAAAATCCTTGTGTGTCCTAGACCATAGTATTAAATTTTTGAGTAAATTACGTGAATGGTCTCTAAAGTATTACCTTTTTATTAAATTGGTCCTTAATGTTTCAAAAGTACCAATTTGGTCCTTAAAGTATTGATTTGCTACTAATTTAGTCCCTAAAGTTTGGGATGTACAACTTTAGGGACTAAAACGATATGTTAGTGAAACTTTAAGGACTAAAATGGTACATTCCAAACTTTAGGGACCAAATTGGTAGCAAATCAATACTTTAAAGACCAAATTGGTACTTTTGAAACTTTAAAAACCAATTTGGTAAAAGGGTGATACTTTAGGGACATTCACGTAATTTACTCTCAATTTTTAATGGAAATTTGGGCAATATATATGCACCCTGTCTTCGCATATATATATCCAAGATATGTATATGCACACTGAGAGTAACTAGTACCTAAGATGTGATAAATTAAAAATATCTGTATAGTTCTTGTAATTGTTTATAGTATTTGTAAAGAGTAACCTATAAAGACAAAATACATGCATCATTAATATTTAATCTTATGTATATAGTCTAGTTGTTTCATACCTAGAGGTGACAAAATCTGATCCGACCCGAAACCAGACCCAAGTTTCAGGGAAAGTCAAATTGACCCAAACCCGACCCGACCCGTGTTTCGGGGAAAATGAGACTGATCCGAACCTGACCCGACCCGACCAGTGTTCCAGGGAAAGTGAGACTGACCTGACCCGGGAATAGAGATGCAAAATCTGACTAGACCCGAAAAACCCGCCTGACCCGACCCGAACTCGACCCGAAAAAATGTCGGTAGCCGTCAACCCGATACCTGACTCGACCCGACCCGACCCGACCCGACC
Source organism: Cyperus esculentus (assembly GCA_030179965.1). Classification (NCBI taxonomy): domain Eukaryota; kingdom Viridiplantae; phylum Streptophyta; class Magnoliopsida; order Poales; family Cyperaceae; genus Cyperus; species Cyperus esculentus. Next base: position 480,400 of record JASGLE010000025.1, on the reverse strand, counting down.
CGACCCGAACCGACATTTCCATTTGGTCAAACTGAACCGACCCGAACCCAACCCGACCCGACCCGACCCGACCCAACAATCTGCCACCTCTATTTATACTTCTATCAGAAAAGGTATTATTTGAATAATGTAATTTAGATGCAAAAGTTATCTACGGGTTAAATTAAGCAGTTAATCCAAATAAAAAAATAAAATCTGACCCGCTTGATTTTGAGTTAGGAGCACGGTAGATTTTGTCCAAATCCATTTGGACGGTCTCCGTCCAATGAATTCAGATAGCCATACAATATAATTGTTGGCAATTAATCAACCGTGATTTGGTTATATAGGTGTTAAAAATAGGGACAATATATAGATGCTGGCTATATTTAGAGTGATGAGCCACACGCTATTATGGTTAATAAAATATAAATTGAATCGATTTGTTTAGTCGTAACTTTTGGCGGTCTCCATCCAAATGAATTTAGACAAAATTAATCCGATTCCCTTATTCATTTTCATGAATAATGTGCAACTTATCTAACTTTTGTGTATATAATTTTACAATTATATATCGCTGTGTAAAATGAGAAAAAGAAAAACATTATCCAATTATATGTAGTATGTGCCACTCATAAGCATTAAAACGTACTTGAAGGTTAGACTGCCGTCATTCTTTCTACTCTGAAGACCAGAAGGAAGGGTGGATGAAAGCTTGTTATTTCCAGTTATGTCCCTGAAAGTTATATAATTTATTACCGGCTTTGTGATGATATCATAGACTCATAGTTATTCTAACAAAGCATAATATAAATTTGAAAACCTACAGGTATGTAAGAGCAGATAATTTATCTAGAAAGGAAGGAAGATCTCCTGACAAGTCATTATTAGATAAATCCCTGAAAAGAAAAAAAATAACATGCAACGGATTAGTTAAATTAATTAGCATAGATATGCATGTGAACACAAAACTGGATTCTACTTATTCATCAGGAAAAAAAAAAAAAAAAAAAAACTGGATTCTACTAATGCCAGCAAAAGAAATGTCAGTACGTAGTGCGTAACATACAATGATTTGAGAGCGCTTAGATCTCCAAAAGCAGATATGATAGCTCCTGTTAGTCCACTTGATGATAGGTCCCTGAAAATTAAGAAGCATCTCACTAGCTAGTCAGCACTTTAGTAAATCTATATAACTATTTCAAAAATAAGATGTACAAACTTATTAAAATGCTCACAAGGTTGTGATCCTTGGAATTTTGTTAGAATCGAATGTGCAGTTGACACCAGTCCATGGGTAATCTGTAGGAACACAAGGATCACCACTCCAGCCCTTTTTTACTCCGTAGGTCGCCTTAATTGTATTTATGGAAGTAGCTGCAATTGAAATTATAAACATCCCATTATATAGAATGGCTAGCGGTGATGGAACAAACAGCTTACACAAAAGTATGCATATATATATGGGGTAAATAGAGGCATAGTGACTTTATAAAGAAAGACCTGTGATTTATTCAGTTCAATAGAAACCTCGCTAGCTATTGCAATTGATCCTTTCCAAAAAGAAACGGAGGAAGGTGACCGAATATATTCGCTATTTTAATTAAAAAAAAAAAACTATTGCAATTGTTCTCATGTTTCTAAGTTTTCATGCGTGCATTATGACCTTTGTTGGAAACTAATTAGAAATCTCACATAAGGATCGAGGACCAAAGGGTGTATATTATATAATGTTGTAAAAGGGTCTAATTGACAATGCTTCTCTTAATAATCTTGATTTTTGGAGCTATAATAAATTTGAAAAAAAACATTTATAGAATCTTAAAAGTATAATTTTTTTATGGATATATTGTTCAAATTATAGATCGATTATATTTTCAATGTTATGCAATTTCAGTCTTGTTTGTTGAGTCCATATATAAAGAACTCATTAATTATATTACAAAATTGCAAGTTGCACAAAAATAAAAGTCATCAAACAACATTCAAATTGTATATATGAAATTTGAAACAATATCAATCTATAATTAAGTTAAGAAATATATCCTAGCTAGTAAATTGTTTCTATTTTTCACTTCTTCAATTAATTTTCAAGATTGTCAAAACAGGCATTGTCAAGTAATAATATATAAAGTATAAACATACCATCTGCAATATTTGTGGGGATCCCGGTGGCTGGTCTAACCATAAAGAGCTCGTAAGCGTTCAAGATAGGTGGCAGAGTCGAGTCTGAAGTAGGCAGAAGTGTTAGATTATAATCATTGTAACCTTGGACCAAGTATGTGAACCAAAACGACTGTAGTTTTGGTGGTACAATTCCGGTGTAAAATTTAGCTCCTTGGGCAAACAAGTCAAACTTCCTAAGAGCAGTCGATGATAAGTTTTGAATTTCGCTGAAGTGAAGAATGACATAGAATAGTGATAATTTGTCATCCTTTGTCCAGGATATGGTAAGATTTTGATTAATGCTTGAAGGAGTGGCAGCAGTTCGCAAGACGATCGAGGGTGTCACAAATTGTGAGTCCTGGCTCACATTGAAGGGGGTTGAGATGTTTTTCCATGAATTCTCCATGTACGGCGCCCAAATCCGGTCGTAACGGTCATCAGGGTACCTGTAGAATAATTAAGCGAGTGATGTACAACTACTACATTAATTCAGTAACTACTAGTTGTTGAATGAGTATGAGTTGTTAAATAAATTGTGAAGCTTATATTTTTTGTAATTATTAAACAGAATTGCCATTTCGACATGTATAGTATTTTGCATTTTAATGTACCGAATGTCCAAATGTCACAATATAGATCCAGTTTTATTAATTTAGAATAATAATTCAAATTGCTCGAAAAGAGGGCAAACTTGTACGTATCAGAAATTGATGAAGATGTATCCTCGCAATACACAATCACATGTGATAGGGATTGCATTTGTATCGATAAATAACTAATTAGATGCATTCCAGCACTGTACATAATCACAGAGCTTGTACTGGTAACGACTAACTAGCTAATCTGTTACCTGAGTTATAGGATGTTTACCTGAGCCAATTGTCTTCTCCTAAATTTATCCTGTCGAAGAGAACCAATGATTGTGTTGAATTTGCATATGCGTAAATGCTTGTTTCCATTGGCCTCAACTCTAGTGCAGAAATGAAAGGAGTGCCGCGGTTCTCATTGATGAGGCAAACTTGGAGGGAGTCTGAAGTGGCTATGGCTATGATCTCATATAGGTATGCACCATCCGTGGCAGTTATGTTAACCATGTCCCAATAATTGACCCCCAAATAAAGACTAAAAATTGGTGGCTTGCTTAATTTATCATAATTCCCGTACAGGAACAATCCTTTTACAAGGTACTTTGATCCTTTTGTTAAGGATCTCAGGGTATAGCAGTTTCGGGTTCCGCTGGGAAAGCTCCTAACATTCAGAAATTGCTTCAATAAGTTGTCTGGGGCATACTGGGGAGCAATCTTGTAATTCACTCCAGTATCGATGAAATTATCATCGGACACATACGTCAACCTTGAATAGTTGTCGATGTAGGTAGAATTTGCATCAAGGCCACAGTCAATGCTTATAAAACCTGTAAACAGAAAGCAAAATGATTTTTTTTTTTTTTGAAAATAAAGACAAGTTCAACTGAAACATGTGTTGCACTATCATGAATGTCATAAATCGATCATTAAAATCTTTCATTTTAAGAAAAAAATACTACCAGAACAATTTAGTTTTGTCGATGACTCGCTGGACCGGCCACACTCAATATAAAAAGGTTCAATCTCACTGATTCCAAGTACCAATCTCTTGGATACCAGAACAAACTCCAATCTGTTTGGTACGCGCGAGAACAAACCAAAATATTGTACTTCTACTTCAATTTGATCACAAAAAATTGAACGGTCACATTTAAGTTATTCACAGGAAAATGAAGGGTCTCATCAAAATTGGAAGTTTCTGAATTTATCAAAGGATCTGACCACTTAATTCCCAATGTATGGTATCAAAATTAAGAAAATGGAAAGGGAAAGGATTTGGGACTTCTTCCACTGTTCTTACCTTCCAGTAATAGGGAGACGGAAAATGAAAACGCGAGAGCAAGAGAGAAAAAGAGACATGGGCAAATCAAGCTCGAATGACGGGAATAAATGGATCGCCTTTAATTAGTTTTGATCATCTTCGCTCGACTAGAAGCAGTATGATAGCAAGACGAGATGTAATAAGTTGTTTGAAAGGTAAATTTGAAAAGAGAAAAAGGTACCGTCCCAGACCTCTATTCCCCAATAAATCTTCGGTACCTTTCTCCTTTCTCTCACTTTCCTCAGTTTGCTCCTCTTTTCTCTTTTATTTTTCTCTTTCTATCCGATCATGATTTCTCTTATCTTGGGCGATCTCTCTCTTGCCTCAACAATCGTGATCCCGGCCTCGCCTTCCGGCTATCGCGATCGCGGCCTCACCTTCCGGCCATCACGATCCCGGCTATCGCAATCTCGGCTGCGCCTTGTGGCCATCGCGATCCCGGCCGCACCTTGCGGCCATCGCGATCCCGGCCGACGCGCCTTCCGGCCATCGCGATCCCGGCGGCGCCTTCCAACGATCGCGATCACCGGTACCGATGGAGATGGACACTGTGTTAATACTTAAACGATACTGCACAATTATTTTTTGCTGTGATTTGTAGTATTTTAATGATTTTTATATTACATAAACATTTTTCAATTCTATATAAACACATTTCAATAGTACATAAACAATTTTCAATAGTATATAAACACTTTTCAATCTTACATAAACACTTTTCAATCTTATCTAAGCACTTTTAAGCCATATAAATACTTTTCAATACTACATAAACACTTTTCAATCTTATCTAAGCACTTTTAAGCCATATAAATACTTTTCAAAACTACATAAACACCTTTCGATTCTACATAAACATTTTTAAATAGTACATAAACACTTTTCAATATTATCTAAGCACTTTTTTAAGCCATATAAACACTTTTTGGGTATAATGGTAATTGTTTTCTGTGGGCCAAGTGGGCCTGTCAATAAATGTACTTTAGTTGTACATAAACACTTTTCAATAATACATAAACACCTTTCAATAGTATATAAATACTTTTCAAAGATATATAAACACTTTTAGGGGAAATTGGTGAGTGTTTCTGTGGGTTTGTCAATACGTCACTAAGAGAGCTAGTGAACAGGCTGGTAATGCATTTTCCGTTTTTGCCAAGTTCAGAATGCGCGTTGGGATTGTCTTTTAGCCGAAAATGGAAAGTCAGTTGAGGAGATTTTCGTGAGGGATTATTAATCTCTTCCGGTAAATTTATAATAAGAGCTAGTTTAATGTGGCAAAATTCCCAACTCAATTTTTGTAATGTTAAACTTATGAAGTTGGAGTTTTGGAGTGGCAAGTATCTAATTCTCCTAATATCATTTCAGTTCGGTCAGATACCAGAAATAAGCAGCCTTTTTGGATTACACATGGCAATAAATTTGTACATTGCGCAATGTACAGCAAAAGGACAAATGACATGTGATATATATAGTAGAAGAGTGAGACTATATATGGTACTATTAATATACAAATAAACTAGTAGTACGGCTCAAAATTATCGTTTTAACATTTAAATTGGCAATCCAAATTATTTAATGTGATCTTTATATATAATTTTATTGTAGACCAAATTTTATAAATTTCAGTATTATTTTTACAATTTTTAGATAATTTAGAAAATGACTTGATGTAAATATTAATTATAGACTATTCAAAAATGGTTGCCTTTTAATCTATCTAAAAAATAAGCTTAAATATTTTGAAAAATATCAAATTGGCTTACAATGACATTTTTATAGGAAAATTACGTTAAGTAGTTCGGATCGACCATTTAATCTTTAAAAATGATAATACAATGTAATAGTACAGTTCCATCCGTACAATTTGCAGTAGCATGGCATCACTTTAGAAAATAGTAATTAATCAATTTGATCAACAAATTAAGTATAGAGCAGTTCTTGCGAGAAAAATTTAGAATTGGATGCAACTGTTTACACAGCAAAATATATGCCATACATTTAAAAAAAGAAGAAGAAGAGGGATCCAGTGATAATGTTTATTTTGACAATTTTTGACAACGGGATATTTCAAAATTTATAAAAATTCATAAAAGTTTTTAAAAATAAAAAAAGTCTATGGATGCATTACTTGATTCGCAGATTGATAGTATTTCATATCTCAATCAGTTTTGTATACCTTTTAACGGTTGTAATTTAACGGAATTTTGAAGAATTTTTTATGATTTTTTTTCCAAAATTTTGAAAAGTCTCGTTATCAAAATTATCACAATAAGCATGGTCCATGATCCCCTCCTCTTTTTTTTTAAAAAATGACAGCACTCTTTATTTTATTTTTTTTAATAATCTTAGCTTTTTCCATAGTATTTGTTTGTATATAGTTACTATCTACAACTTTTACCTTTCTTTTCAGACTACTCGTGTATATATAGCATTGTAAATAATTTTTTTTCTTTTCAATGAAAATTCAGTGGGCAATCGCCCTCCGCTGACAGGGAGAAATAGATATTGACATGAAATCTAATTATTCCTTCGAAAAAAAAAAAAAGTAGGAGTGTGCATATCTATACTATATTATAAAGCAAATAACTATTACACTCTCTATTTTTTTTCTTCTTCAAATTTTTTTAATACCCATTCTACCCCTTGATCAATGGTACAGACCAAAATACATTGATTTCAAAGGCATTGATGTTATCAAATTAAACAACTTCCTCTCCATTTTGGTTTTTACAAAAATGGAAAGATATTAATCTTGATATGGAAGACATCAATGTTGATTAGAATTTACATTAATGAGGAATTAACGCTTTATATTCAAACATTCAATGAGTTGATTTAGTGTAAAGATTAAATTTAAATAGTAAATAATTAACCAAAAATTAAAAGCAAATTATATGTATTACGTAGTACGAGATCAGAATTTTAAAACCCCCACACAATGGGCGGGTTTCTTGCTGGTAAGTAACAATGCACTGAGTCTTACCTTTGTCAGCAACCTGAGCATCAACCAGCACAATGCAGACGGAGGCGGATACCAGCAGAAGAAATAAGAGCCATAAATCCATTCCTTTTGAGGGGACTTCCATTTTTTCCCTCCTGAAGAATTAACAGGTCCAAGCTAGGGATCCTTTTATGGCAACCAACTATTTGACTTTTTGACAAAATTTTAAATGGGCTTTGAATTTGTCAGAAGTGAAAAATCTATTAAATGCAACTCCAACGAAGAAGGACAGCACGTCTAATTAATATATGACCAATAATCCAAGTAACCTAGTCGTCTCTTTGAAAAAAAAAAAAACTAGCCGTCTCTTTGAGAATTCTCCGGTGGGGAGAGGTATATTGCCTCTCCCCCGCTACCCTCTTCTATTCTACCTCTCCATTGATTGTCTTTAAGCTTTGTCCGTTCGTTAACCGCTCGTTTTGTCTCTTCTTCCATCTTTTCGTCGCCATTTTTGTTCTAAGAAGAATCTTTTGTTGTTCTTCATATAAGAAGGTTATATCACGAATCACTTGAAAATGGATTTTGCTCCAACTTCAACAAACTTAGTGGTGCTTCACAAATGGAAGATTTATGGAGTGTTTAACAAGTTTTTCAATCATTACCAAAGACGATTGACTCATCACAACCAAATGGTAACTTCAAAACGAATTGTGCGCTTCTTCAAAAATTTGTCTCTCTAGATGTAGTTTATCAAGACAAAATTGGTTAGATATATCATAAAAAGTTTTGGTTGATATTTTGTGTCATTTGGATTTAGATTGAGAAACAATTTTCTTTTTTTCTTGTGGATGTAATTTCTCTAAGTGAATAAATTTAGTTGCCTACGGGCCTTTGGTGTTCAAAAAAAAAAATATATATATGACCAAAAGAAAATGGCTAATTCTTTCAAAACTGACAAAATAGCCAACATCTCATAAAGACACTCCAATAACTTATATACCATGAAAATTTAACTTTCTTTTATCTGTTACCTTTTATTTATAAAACCAGCTATTAATAATTTAAAAAACACTAAAATTACTCTTTTACCCTTATTCAAAGTGGACATATCCTTTTAAATTTGTTAGAGGAGGAAGTAAGGAATGTAATCAGTTGGCGAATCCATATCTGCTGTTATTCTAAGGAAAAACAGCATCCTGTTTTTCTCTTATCTGAATCGTCCAATGCCATAGAGGGATTGGATTTCTTCCCTCATTCATTGCTTAATTAATTTTTTGACATTGCGGGCAGCCCCAACCATCTAATCTCTAACTTAATTAACAATTTTGACCCGACCCAGAAAAACCCGTCCGACCTGAATACGACCTGACCCGAGTTTTAGGAAAAACCAAACTGATCTGAACCCGACCTAACCCGTGTTTCAGGGATAGTCTAACCCGAATCCGACCCGATCTGACCCGTGTTTCAGGAAAAGTTAGACTGACTCGAGCCCGACCCGAGCCGACCCGAAAAATGATGGCAGACGTCAACCCGATACCCGACCCGACCTCAACCCAACTCAAAAAAATGCATGCAGCCGTCAATCCAATACCCGACCCGACATTTCCATTTGGTCAAACTGACCTGAACCCGACCAGACCCGACACTCTGCCACTCTATTGTGGATGTGGTCAAGGTCAGCATCGTAAAATAAGAGATGAAGCAAAACAATCTGAACCGTTATTCTTAATAAACGGTGGATATGTAGGACAAACAGGGCCTTGCTTTCTATTAAGAATAACAGCAGATTCGGACGCGTCAGTTGGCCATCATATATATCATTATCCTTCATATATATCATTATCCTTACTATATATAAAATTATATTGAAAAAAATGACATGAAATGACTATCTTCCTCAAATAAGAAACCTGAGTCGTTGATTATTTTTTGGATAGATCAGAATCGTTGATTTACGTTAATGCTCGTTGACGTTAATGTCTTAGCCCATTAAAATTTAAGGCCCATATCAATTTTCTCAATATAAGACCCATTACATATTATCTTAAAAATTTATTACAATTTGTTTAGACTCTTTACTAGTAAATTTTAGATAGCATTACTTGCTAGTCGCCGGATAAAGTTCCAACCTTTTATCATTTTTTTGAACTTTTTCTGAAGTCTCCGTGTACAGTTCCAACAGACAGATCCTCTTTTCTTTTTGTCTTTACTTTTTTTTTTTTGAACATTCAATGCCCGTAGGACTTTACTTATCACGAGTTGATGTATTGTTGAGACTTGAGAGTAGATGGATTCTCCATTTGATTTCTGTTAATGTTTTCATCTTTAAGCGAAGGGAAAGGATCTTTATTATCCATTTTCCAGTAAAGATAAGGGGATAAGAAAGGATTCTAAACGAACAAAATTATGACAAAAAAGCATCGAACTGCAACAAATCAATTACTTAAGAAGGGAATATGGAAAGCCACTACTGTTTTTTTTATTTTTTTATAATGATCAGGAAATCTCAAGGAAGCTCTCAATTTTAAAAAGAGTATAATCGTCTGTTTGAATTCTATAAATAGCTAAAATAATTGGTTTTCAATTTTTGATACACTAAAGGGATATATAGGAAAAGAAAGTTAAATTTTGAGAAAATGTTGACCTTTAAAATGTTTTAGTGGACATTTTTGGGTATTTAAGAAGTTTTAATGGGTATATAAAAAATGGATTCAAAAGAGAAGGTCAACCTTGAATTCACAATTTCTTAATTGAATGTTAATCTTAGTTATGGACTTGTGGGTCTCCTCTCCTCACGACCAGGTCTCACAAGAAAGGACCTGAGTACTAGGTGTCAGGTGATCAAGTACCTCCTCACGACTCATGGAGTCATGGACAGCTTAAGTGCCCCCCACGTAACAATTTCCAAGTCGATCGTTCTTGTAATTTTTGTTATATGTGAATCCAGTTAGACTAATATGAAAAATATGAAAAGTTTGTATTTCGATCCGAAACGCTAACGATTCAAATTATATTTTGTAACATCTAAAATTTTGATTTATAGTTCTCTTTAAATTCATCATATCAAAATACTAAAGGATACAAATATTTTCCATTTTTGAAACTTTTTGAGTATTTGTTTTGGATTTTTTAAGATGACTCTAAATTTTAATTAAATAGTGCTTGTTTGTACATTAATTTTAAAAATTTCGAATAAATACATAAGACTTTTAAAAAATGGAAATTTTTTGTATTGCCAATTATTTCCATATGATGAATTTAATAGAAACTATAAATAAAAATTTCGGACATGATGAAATATAATTTGAATTGTTAGCACTTCAGAGCGAAATACAAACGTTTGCACAATAGTTTTACTCGTTATATATGTATTAAAAAAGTACTATATCATATAAATTTTACTTCTTATTTCATATTAATCAATCAACTCTGTTCTTCGTTTTTATCATGTATCCCCTTCAACACGTTAAATTGTTTTATATATAGACTAAATTTATGCGGCCTATTTTTTAAAATAAAGAAATAAAAATAATCTTATTTTTAAAAGTAAAAAAAGAAAAAACTTATTTTTAAAGCTCGTAAAACCGGGTCCTGGGAGCCTGACCTACGGGCCTAGGTTGGTTCCTGCTCATTTCAAATAAATTTAAGATTTGTTCTTTATATTATTTTTTCTAATATTATTTGTGATATTTAATATTTATTTATAATATTATTCATTGAAAACATTTCTGAACGCCGTTCTGAATTTTATACTGAATGTTATGCTATATTTTGGGCACTCAACATTCAAACGGACATAACTTCTGATCGGAGCAAACTTTGCGGCTACCGAAAGCTAACAACGAGATCTATCTGAAGAAAATATCAAAGAAAAAAAAAAGAATTCAGGACGATTCATGGGACCCGACCTAGGCCGGGTTTCTAAGACCCGGTTTGACTAGTTTTAAAAATTAATTTTTTTCTTTTTTACTTTTAAAAATAAGATTTTTTATTTTTTATTATAAAAAATAGGCCAATCATTTATACTAGAAGTATGGAAGCCTCCCGTTTTCAACTCAAAATGGTACTTCATTATTTTCAAATCTTAATTTACGGTGCCCAATCTTTATTTAAAAAATCTCTCAATGCTTTTAAAAGTTTTTTAGCACATCACACATAGTGCTTTGGGATATTTATCCATGATGACGTATAACCAGAGATAAGCAGTCCATTGATTAGCATATCCAGATCGATTGTGTCCCCAGATCATTCAATTTCCCTTGTTTTCATTCCAATTATATTGGATCTTGAGTTTATGGCTGGATATTGAGGGAGTCATCGTCACGGCTTTCATGGATGTGCCCTAAGGACCGGGAACTCCGGATTATCTTGGATGCGATTCTAGTCAGCATGGTACAGATGGAATTCGCTTAAGGACACCGGGTAACTTAACTGATTTGACTTGATTTGATTTGATTTAATTACTATCCGAATGACTCTAAATATTTCAACATTTATATGAGCTATAAGTATGATTTAACTTTGAACTGACCTTTGAAACATCCTGGCCGGCCAGCTCCGAAACCAATTCAATAAAACGAATTCAACAATCAGCAAGAGCATTAGTTCTTTCCATTCAGGCACTAGCCATGCATTAAATTTGAGTTCTGTAACTGACTGACAAAGTAGAATCTCAGACATGTATGCGTATCAAACTTAATTTCTTCGAAAACTTAATTCCGATTGCCAAAAATAAAACTTCCAAGATTCTAATTTACTGATGTTCGAGGCCTTCAAACTTTTATCAGTAGAATTTCTATTCCTGATCTTACAATGTGCAATACAATTTTAAGCCCCGAGACAAGCTCATTTGGTCAAGGACCCCAGAGGCTACACACAAACAACCAGACTAGAGTTACAGAGCAGAATTTATCAGGCAAGAGCTTTGCAGTAGATATTTTCAGTTATGTAGCAGAGCGAACGTGACATTTAGAAAAACTCTGATCAGTTTAGCCACACTATGAAAAGTTTGATTAATAAATATGAAAGTTTGATTAGTAAATAGGGAAAGGCTTTCACCTTCCTCCTTGAAGGCTCAAACCAAATAGACGTGCAGTGACAAATAGTGATTTTGATATCATGAAAATTGACATCCATGCGAGTGAGCAATAATTTAGGTACTCGATTACTTGTCAACAAAAAGAAACACAAATTTCTTAATTTTTACAAAAGACAACAATATAAGGAGGGCAAAAAGCCACCAATTTTATGCCCAAAAGTGATTAGCAAAGGTAATATAATTGAAGAGACGATTATCTTGCTATAGGAGCTGGTGCAGACATGTCGTCGATGTGATCAGCCATCTCGAACACGCTGTTCTAACTGAAATCACTTGCAGAATTTTTATGGTGTGAATGATTAGGTGGGTTGGTCGTTGTAGTCATGCCACGGGTCATCTCTGTGGCGATTTCAAGATCCAGGCTTTCCTTGAGCTCCATGACGACGTCATTCATGGTCGGTCTAAGAGTCGAGCTGTCCTCAGTACATTTCTGTGCCAGATCAGTCACCTTCCAAACAGAGTTTCTGTCGTACTGCCCGTTCATTCTTCGATCTGCAATGCTTTCGATGTCTCCTCTGGATAGCTTTTGGTTCACCCAGTCCTTCAGGTGGACTCCCTCGAGGCTCGCAATGATAGGAGGCTGCCCTGTTATGATTTCTAAGAGAACTACTCCGAAGCTGAACACATCACTCTTTTCACTTAGCTGGTATAACAAATAGTACCTGAAGATTTATTCATTTACTCCGTTGTAAGGGTACTAAAATGGAAGGCTTTTTTATTAATTATGAAATAGGCAACTGTATAAATTTTGAGGTATATTACAATAACTGGATATTAATTAATGGATTAATTATTACAGAAAATTACTAAGATTAATTCATAGATAAGAAGGGCATCTAAGACCAGAGGACAGGATACTCCTGGGAACGAACATGGAAAAGCATATCTATACTACATAAAGAGTGATAGATTTTCAAGCACTTCAACCATGCCACATCATCACTATTATTAACTATTGATTTTGTTTCAAACTCTTCATCTACTTTGATCCAATGACTTATATTTTTTTCTCTTCTTATTAAACCTTATTAAATAAGATGAATATGATATGTCTAAAACAAATATTAACCCCTAAAATGATCCAACATTTATATATATTTTATTTATAGATTATTACATTATTATTACTATTACTATTATTATATTACATTAAAAATTTTGTTTAACTTTTGTTTAATATAAATATTTAAATTTTATAAAATTCTTAGTTATTTATTTGATACCACTTTTCGTGGCGAATCCCGAGTTACAGCTCTAGTTAGAGAAAAAGAGAGAGAGAAAAAAAAACAAAAGAAAAAGTGGTCTTACTCAGGATCAAGATAATCAGGAGTACCCACTACTGCTGTTGCTGACACAAAGCCGGTTACATCGTTGTTGAAAGCTCTGGAGAGCCCAAAATCAGCAATCTTTGCCTCGAGTTTTGTATTTAAAAGAATGTTGCCTGTCTTCACATCTATGTGGATTAGTGGCGGATTACACGCCTTATGCAAATAATCCAACCCTTCATTTCATTTGTGTAAAGTAGTAAGTCAATCAAAAGATGATATAGCAATTTAGTCATGATTTCAGTAACAAGAATTATAACTCGATGTAGATCTTGTATGTGTAACTTTCTATCAGTATATATCTGATTATCTAAAAGAAGCATAAGCAGGGAAAAAATAGTCAAAGTAATTGTCAGAATTTGGTGAAGTTGCAAATATATATGAAGTGTTATAGAAGTTTATCAGTACCAAGTGCCGATTCATATGCAATTTGAACCCGTTGTTTCCAACTCAGAGGCCTTGCATTATCTGCAATATATTGACAGATTTGAAACCCTTAGTTGTAAATGATTTGCAATATATATTTGAGTGCAAATATGTTGACACCTCTGAGCTTATCTTGCAGAGTTCCTTCTTGCATGTACTCGTATACAAGTGCCATGCAGTTCTCGTCCATGCAGTGGCGGAACTTGGTTTTGAAAGCGGTGCCGAGATTTAGGAGGCCTTGCAAGTTGTAATACACATATGTAGACAGTACATAGTCATTCAATTAAACTATAAAAATCAAAATATTTATTGAAAGATCAGTATTGGAGTCATCCATCTTATTTGCAACATTAAGAGTTTATTTGATACTTTATTTAATTGGCCTCATGACTTATTTATCTTGTTTTTTACTTTATTTCGTTTTATCTTGTAAAAAATTTTAAGCAGAAGAAGAAAAATACAAAAGTTTTAACAACTATACAGGTCTATTGTACATATGAGCTAGGCCCCAGCTATAAATTTGATTATAACTGACAAATAAGTTTGATTTTTCCATTATTTGTGTCATGCGATAACGTTTTAAATAAAATTTATAGTAAGTTGCTACGTAGATACTAAAAGGATGCCAAAATCGATACCGCATGGTTAGTATATATATTAACTAAATTGATATTTGAATTAATTAACTCATTTAATATGCAATGTATTTTGTATAATATAAAAAATACGTTGCACAACATAATTAGCATAATAAAACTATTAGTATTAATATCATTTTATTTTATATGAATACTTGTACAATTAGTGTCAATTTATAATATTTTTTAAATGTATAAAGGTCAAACTACCAAATCACTTCCGCCGATCAGCATAAAATAGTTTTATAAGCTTGGAGGATTGTCGATTTTGTTTTCAGCCAAGGTAGTGCCCGGGCACCCCCGGGCACTACCGTTGGTTCCGCCCCTGTTTACGAGGAGGGATCTATTGACAATGCATATTTTGACAATCTTGACAATGGTCATCTTTAAAAATTTGTAAAAAATCTTAAAAATGAAAAAAGGTTTTATGGGTGCATTATTTGACTTATAGATAGTGTTTCAAATTTCAATCAATTTGAATATCATTTGATGCGTTATCAAAATTTTGTACATTTTTTAACGGTTGTAATTAAAAGATCTTTAATGAGCTATCAAATATCGCTTAAATTGAATATAATCGGAAACATAATCAATCTATAAGTTAAGCATAACTTCCATAAACTTTTTTCATTTTAAAGATTTTTTATGATTTTTTACAAATATTTAAAGATGACCATTGTCAAGATTATTAAAATATGCACTGTCAATGATCCCTCCTCTTTACACTATATATGGCTATTTTTTTACAAATAAATAGATGTATGATTGGCGAAATCATGTAGAACATTTATATAGAAATGTTGTTGCCTACAATATATTAGTCAATTATCGTTGTAGACTTGTAGTCATGTCAATTGTTTATAGTCCATATTTTATTTTCAAATAACGAAATTAAAGGTAATCTTATTGATAACAAAAAAATTAAAATGTTTGAAGCAAACTATTTATTTACTATAACATTTACTTGAAAATAATTGAATTCTAAGTTTACATAATAACTGATTTTCACTAACCAATCTAATTTAATTTTGGATAAAACATAAAACTGAAATTACTTAAAAGATATGGTATGTTTTTTGTCAATTGTTGTGCCAAATGTACAAATCAGAGAGTTTATTTTTGCAAAATTGTTGTTGATGAACCATAATTAGGGATGGCCATGGGCCGGGTAGGCAGGCCAAACGCTTATCCTGTGTCCTGGCCTGTCTCCCTTTCGGCCCTGCCCGGCCCGACCTATCCGCGGGCCAACCCGGCCCACCCACGGGCCAACTTGTGAGACACAACAAAATAAAAATATAGAAATAATTTCGCCATTGGTATTTGATCTCTAGACCTTAACAATAAGCTCTATATGTCTTAACCACTAGATCATGTCAACACTTGTAATGTTATAGTTTTTTTTAATTATATTATATTTTAATTGAATGTCATAGTGATAATTTTATTTGTTTTGAACATATTTTAGTCAATATAATTATTGTTATCAAATAATATTAGTAACATTATGTTAAGATTTTAAAATACACAATTATTTAATCCAATAATGCTACATACATTATACTATTTAATTCAACATAGATGCATATATTGATAACCCGGGCCTGGCGGGCGGGCCAAACCCCAAACCCGTTCCTGTCCTGGCCCGTAGGGTGGCCCGGCCCGTCCACCCTCCGGGCAGGGCGGGTTGGTCTTCGGGCCCGGTGGGTTTCCCGTGCCGCGGGCCAAATGGCCATCCCTAACCATAATTGGCTCAATAAGTTGCAATACAAGCCTATGTTTGCAAATTATTTGTACAAAACCGTAAAGTTCCGTGATTGGTAGGCCTATAGACTAGCGGTAGCCGGTAGGCCCGCATGGGCCGCGCGCATGTACTCTTGAAGTAAAGAGGGGGTATATTTGTCTTTTCCAAAATTTTATTGACTGGTTGCGCTGCTTAAGCTATTTTATTGCTGCCGATAGCCTCACCCGATCTCAATCCGGTGTTACTATTTATTGGTCCTTAATTTTAGCATCCTCCAGCTACACAATTACAAAAGTATCCCTCATCCCCTTTAACATTAATACATCACATGGATCTCAACCATCTGATCAAAGAAATTTGGGCTGTCCATTTATTTTTTGGTGCATTGTAGCAAGATTCTTTTTATATAGAACTTATTGATACTTATTGATACTTCTTTCATTACTTACTAAAGAATCATGAAAATGGTGTCTATAGCAGCAATTGTCCATCTATTTTGAGTTCCGTTTATATAGAAGAACAAAACACATCAAGCAAAAACTGGCACCCAAAAACAAAGAAAACATACCTAAATGTAAGACTCCCGTCCTGTTTTCTTTTCTGAAGAGAAGGTTGAAGGGTCGTTGAAATCTTGTTGTTGCCTGTTATGTCCCTACAAGTTTCCTAAAATGATTACCCAAATGCTCGTGTCATTTAAGTTTCTTCAACAAAGATAGGATAATGAAGAATTAGGATGGAGACCTACAAGTATGAAAGAGCAGATAATTTATCTAAAAAGGTAGGAAGATCTCCGGACAAGTCATTATAAGATAAGTCCCTGGAAAACAAACAGCAAGATTCAGCAAGTTAAAGCTGCAATATGGTAAATACTTAATTTGCACAACAAGAATTGACAATATAAAGTACTGAGAAATGTATAAAAGAACATACAATGACTTGAGAGAGCTTAAACTTGCAAAAGAAGATATTATGACACCAGTCAGTCCACTGGATGATAAGTTTCTGAAAAACAAAAGATTTCTAGTTAGTCCTTCTGTAGCTTTTCCCTTTTTAAAAAAGTTCAGTTTAGCAATGTATTGCAAATGCTCACAAGTCTGTGACCCTGGAAATATTTGTGTTACCAGAGGTGCAGTTGACACCTTTCCAGGAGTAATCTGTGGGAAGACAAGGATCACCATTCCAGCTTTTCTTCACCTTGTAGTTTGCCTTAATTGTATTCATGGCAGTAACTGAAATCAAACCAATTGCAGTATGATCGGTAAATCAAATTTCAGTTGGCCTGTCTGTGATATCAATATATCATTCAGTTAAGGTTTAAGTTAATATAATAATAAATTAGAAATTTGCTACAGTGCACCAAAAAAAAATTGAAGGGTCCAAATTTTTTTGATCGGATGGCTGACAATGAACTTATATGTCAATCCAGCCTGACAATTGCAAAATTTACGGACTATAGTTAATGCTAAGCGGCAGGAGAGAAGGAAATAATGAGATGAAATGAAAATTTGAGAGATTTGTCCATTTATCTGTTCATATGTGAGTTAAAATTTCTAAAACAAACTGGAGAGGAGATAATTCGAGGGGGCCAATCAAAATTTAGAAACTTAATTTACAAATTGGTGCTGTTATACAACCTAGCTCTGTTATTTTTTAAGAACTTGCAAGAAACAGAAGAACTTATATCTTATGAGTATCCAATTATCCATCGAGAACTAATCAAATAAGTCATTAAAATAATTAAGTTAAATATCAAAGATACTTTCACATACTTAAAATTTGAGGAAATGTTGATTATTAGAAAAGCATGAGACAAAATTTAATATTCGATGAAACTTTTTTAGCCCATTAATTAATAATTAATTGTTAATCCCCATATACACTAGTATTGCTAATTTAATTTGTATAATATACGCACATAATTATACAATAATTAATTAATTCATGCATCAATACATAATTAAGTAAAATTGATTTTAGAGAATTAATTAATGGTTAGTTTACATTCCCCGATACAATTAATTATGTTGACAATTCAAAATGAACATGCAGATGTGAGTTATATGCCATGTCACCTAGTATGCTAGTATATACACATATAAGGGATCCAATGACACACAAAATTTTGACACAAATGTTACACTAAATCATACAAATTTGTAAAAAATCTTAAAAGTAGAATTTTTTCTACAAACATATTCATTTACTTATAGATCGCTTGTGATTCAAATTTTATTCAATTTGAATGTCATTTGATACTCCATCAACGATCATTAAGTTTATATGATAATTAGAACACAATCTAAATTTAATGATTCTTGATGAAATATCAAATGACACTCAAATTTAATGAAATTTGAAACACAATCGATCTATAAGTAAATGAACAAGTTTATAAAATATTTTACGTTTAAGATTTTTTATAAATTTATATGATTTAGTGTAACAATTGTGTCAAAATATTGTTGTGTCATTGCATCCTTCTCTATATGTATATCCAGGTTGCTTATTTAATCATAAATAATCAATAGATGATATTTTTTTCTCAAAGCTCTTTGAGATGTCATGGGAATAAGATTTATATTATGTTGCCATGTTGTCAATGAGAAATTATATTTCATTAGTCAATCTAATGCTTTATTTTTATCTCATAAGCATCCATAAGACTGAAAAATTATCCAAAAAATCGAACATCCTCTGTCCAAATTAATGATATTGCATTTTCCTCCTCCATTAGGGTATAGATAATATTGAAAATGAGAAAATAAAAATGGTTCAACTATGTAGTTAATTAACTTATGCCAATAAGTTTTAAAAGTGATACATTAAAACATTAAATATTTTATTAATGTATAATTACTTTTAAAAAAATTCAAAACAAATATTTAGAAATTTCCAAAAATGAAAAAAACAATTATCCTACACGTTTTGATGTAAAGAACATAATGAGTTATATGAACTCAAATTTGGAACGATTTTATATAATTTTGAGTTGAAGCTCACGAAAGGCCCATGAGATTAAGCTCACCATATTTTTACTCAAATATCGCCTAAATTGAATATTATTGGAAACATAATCAATCTATAACTTAAACAATACTTTTGTAATTTTTTTCGAGAATTTATATGATTTTAATCAAAAATTTTAAAAGTATTATTGTCAAAATTATCAATTTTAAGTGGATCCCTCCCCTTACATTAAAACTAACAATCTTGTCATATTATATACATGTGAAATGATCATCTAGACTCTATTCGTATCGCATATACACTAATGGGAATATGGGATGATATCATATTATATTCATATGATAAATCATACATTCCCATATACCATGTTCTTGGATTATTTTTATATGTCATAGAGGAGAATATAATGTAGAAGAACTGGAGAAAAGAAAAGAGGGGAGAAATGGTGAAATGGATAGATAATTGAGCGAGATGTCAACAAAGCAAGAGAAGGAAATGTGCGCAATCTAAGGGATCTTAGCCAAATAGCACAGCTGCTATGTTTGCATTTTCCAGACGTATCCTTTTGTAATCAGACGGTTCAGGTTAGTTTAAATTTTCTTCTCTAAGAGAAACTTGGTGCACTGAAGCATGACTCGATAAATTAATGATATAGAAAGCAGAGTCCAACTATAGAATTCTGATGTTACAGGGGAAGGAAATTTCTTACTTTTAAGAATAATTAAGGGAATAATATCACAAATAATTCAGTGAAGTACAAATCAATGAGATTTACAAAATTTTGAAAATGAGAAAAAACTTCATTTTTATTTTTCATTAAATACAACCATGTTGCTCTTGAAAAATCATCAATAAAAATGAGATAATATTTAAAACCATTATAAGAGTGTACAGGTGCGGGTCCCCATACATCAGAATGAATTAATTCAAATACTTCATTACTCTTAGAGGTTGAATTATTGAAAGGAAGTTTTGTTTGTTTTACAAACTTACAAACATCACATTTGTTACAAAAATCTTTTGAAAAATTAAACATCATTTTTAACATTTTGTCGGAAGGATGCCGTACTCGTTTGTGCAAAAGATTACTTAAATCTTCATCTCGTTTTGTATTCAAAATACGCTTGTTGCTATCCAAAAAATATAACCATTTTCTAAAAAACCTTCACCAATCTTTTTTTTTGGAAATTCGATCTTGAAAAACTACACTATCTTGATAAAAAATAATTTGACAATTTAATTCCTTAGTAAGTTTATTAATAGAAAGTAAGTTCATGGTGCAATTTTCAACATAAAATTCATCTTGAAGAAAATTCTTATTCAAAATGCTAATCATGCCCCATCCTTTAATCTTAATTTTTTCATCATTGGCAACCGTAAAATATTGGTCATTTTCAAGGGTTCGAAAGCTTCTCAATAGGTTTTGATTTCCAGTCATATGGTCGGTAGCACCCGAATCAAGTATCCATTTCTCATTATTCTTTGGTGCAATTTTGGTACAATGACCAATATTCAAACATTTATTCTCATAACTCAATTTCAGATTTGGCATATTTCCTCATATGATTTCTGGTACAGACCCAACATTATACATTTTAAATGAGATGGCCTTTCAATTTTCCTAATTCTTAATGCGTATGAGTTGCAAATTTTTTGTCTACTTTAAAAGTGGAGTTGGTTGAGATCTTTGTCCACGTTTCTGCGGTATAGCTCATCCAAAACCGGTCGTATGGATCATCAGGGTACCTGATTTCAATTTTTAACCATTCCATGACAGACTAATTAGAGAATCAGATCAGTAAGTTAAGGAATTAGCTGTTTTCAATTTATGGGGCTAATGTCATGACTGTTTATTTGCTCGGTATGTAGATATCTGTATCTTTTTCTATATTTACTAGCCATGATAATTGGTAAGATGGTACTATTAATTCTTTCTCAACCGAGGATGAATTAGCTGTTTTACCTCAGGATGGTGCCGTCTCCTCCTAAATTCCTCCTCTCAATAACAAGCAACGATTGTGTGGAATCTGCAAATTCATACATGGTCGTCTCCAACGGCCTGAAATGCAGCCCGGAGATAAACGGCATTCCAAGACCCTTGTTTATGAGGCAAACTTGCAGGTAATCAGCAGCTGATGTTGTTATAATCTCTAAAGCCGAGCCATAACCGGCGTTATCGGTTATGTTAAATGTGCCCCAGTAGTTGACCCCCAAGTAAATATCAAAGACGGGAAGCTTATTCAAACCGTCATAATTTCCGTATAAGAACATCACTGTGACAAGGTACTTTGATCCGACTGTTAGGGATCTTAAAGTATAGCAATTTCGAGTTCCATTTGGAAAACTTCTGAGGGTCAAAAATAGCTTCATTAACCTGGCTTTGACATACTTGGAAGAGATGTTATAGTTAACCCCGTGTCGGTAAATTGATCGTCCAACACATAGATCAACTTGGAGTCATCATCAACAGAGGTGGCATTTGAAGGAAGTCCGCAGTCGATGCTTATGAATCCTGCAAAGAGAAAGGACCACAAACTCTTTAAACAAAAATGCAAAAAAAAAAAAAGTCTTGCATCATGTTAAGCATCCTGAAGGAAAATCATGACATCTATGTTTGCTAATTGCTATAGAGGAGCTATCCATCCATTAATTTGCATATGGAACAGGGGTTCCGATATTCCAATTTCTCACTAATTATTGTGATATCAAATTCCTTGACAACAAAAAAGAAAAGAGAAGTCTTCCTTAAGCCAGGTCCTGAATATGAAGTCGATCTGCATTGCCTAAAGTTTTGTTCTTTCATTATACTCATAAATTTTGCAAATATAATTGCAGTTACTTGACTATTACAAGTATGATATATTGTATATTAAGGATATTGATGTATGCATGTATATATAATATGTGTGAAGAAGAAATAAGTTTACGTAGAAAACAACTTCAGCAACATATCATAATTAAATAGAATATTAAGCAAGTAATTCGAAATGTGTAAGTAATTAACACTTCATTAATCAGCTGTACCTTTAGGATCAAGCTGGCTATCAACGCCTACAGTGGACACAAATAATACAACCAGAACGCTTAAGAGCCACAGATTCATCCCTTTCGAGGGGACTTCCATTAATTGTTCCTCTTCAAAAGGAAACAGGGACACGATTGATTTATAATGGAACTGCAGTTAACTAAGTCAAAATAATTAATTAATGTCCATTTGATATCATCAAAAACTAGATATGAAGATTTTGGCTCGCACAAAATTGTAAGGTTGGCACGTCTATGTCTCTGTTCCACGGAACAAAATTTATTTGGTCAATGTCCTAGTTATATATTTTTGTGCTGAATGTGTGTGGTTTCCCTGAAAAGTTCGATCACAGAGATAGAGCCTCTCTTTATATGTAATAATCATACTTAATAGCAATGTTATTAGAACCGGACCGGAGATCAACCCGGAAAAGCTTTGGGTCACTGGTTTATTGGTTCAACCGTCGGGTCAACTGGTTCAACCGCTGAGTTTTTTATGTATATATATGTACAATACATATAGTAATATAATATGATAAGTAAATGTAACGTCTCCAAATTTTTGGCAAAAACAAAAATATTTTAATCAAAAAAATTTTTGGTAAAATAATAAAAGAATGATGGATTATGGTGAATAGCAATTAAGATTTCACTAATATTTTCTAAGAAAATAATGATTATAAATCAGTATATGCGCATAATGCATTTCTTTTCTTAATTAAAGTATGGTGCATATAAAATGATAAATGCATATACTTAGTAGCCTTATAAAATTTGACAAGTTCAAGGTTACATATGCAAATTTCCTTAAAAAAAAAACAAAAAAAAACGAAAAAAAAAAAAAAATCAGAACCAGGAAAAGTTCTTTCCTTTCTCCTTCTTTCTTTCTTTCGTTCTTTCTTTTTTTCGTTCCTTTCTTTTCTTTTCTTTCTGTACACAGAAGGGAGGCAGCAGCCCAACCCCCCTGCGCCGTGCACCTCACCGCCGTCCGACCCGACGTCGCCGCCACCGTGCCGACTCAGCACCGCCCCGCAACCACCTGTGGCCCGCCCCTCCTCCCTTTCCCCCTTCCTTCTCCTTTCAGCTGCAACAGCCTCCAACCCGCCCCCGTCAACCACCACTGTCGCCGCCCCATTCCGACGCACCACCACCGCGCACCACCACCATTCCACTCCTCTTCCTCCTCTCTACCCATTTCACTAATCAATTTCACCAATCCACCTCTCTTTTCCCTCTTCCCTCGTCAACCCTAGAACCGTCAAAAACCAACATCGCCGGAAACCGACACCATCCTTCAAATTAACAGCACCTACACCATCTCCACTACTCCCATAACCTATTCCACCAACTCTCCGCCGCCAATTTCACCCTGAGCCGCCACTTCCACCAACCCGGTCATACAACCTCTTTACCAAAATTGACATGGGCAAATCAAAAGAAGCCGCCTGCCGAGCAAAGCGAGCACGCGGGAGCGGAAGCATCAGAGGAGGAAGCTAACTAACGAGGCCTCTCGGAACACGTCATCGATAAGGTAGGGACCGTACCGACTTTGTTTCCATCCTCTTCCTTTTGAATATCTTGTCCATTTTGATAGATCGGATGAAATAATATATAACTGAGAGGTGTTACCAAGCTAGAAACTGAAGTTTGATAAGGTACTCGTGTTGTGCACTTGTACAGAAAATATATGGTACATGATAATTTTCTTATACTGGTAACTGGTGTCATTCTTCTTTTTAGAAATTAAACTCGTGTTGTGTTAAAATCTGGTCAGATAGTATATTGAACATCCTAATAATTTTGGTGAATCAAGTAATATGAATTTCGATTTAAGCTTGATATATAGTCTGAGTAAGAATCAAATTATTTTTATAATTGCAATCATTTAAAGAAGGATTTAAAGAATTTGAGGGGAAATTACGCTTAACTAAATTATACAAATAACCAATTGATCAATCGGCTTTTCAGTTTGATAGGATGTATATTCTCGGATCAGCTTCCAAATCTGACATGTCGAGGTCAACTCATTTATTCATTCTGAATCTGGAGTGTCAAGTATTGTTATTCAACTATCCTTCTAGTGTCGGTCATAAATCAGAATCCTTCGTATCAGGTAACCGGACTTCTCTATGACTCGATTTACTATTTAGTAGTTAATTGTTATTTTCGGTTCTTAATGTTAATTAGTTTGTGCATGTAATTTGATCTTGAAAATGTGAATTTGTTATGTGCATAGAAATGTATTCTTGAAAAATGGTTGTGGCATGAGAAAACGATTTGTGCATGAAGTTGGTTTGTCAGGGTATTTCTTTTATATGCATGAAAAAGGATTTTTGGGGTTTTGTCGGATTTATGACGGTGTATTTATCGAGTCCGATAGTCGGTCTTATAGTTCTGACATGACGGTTCATGGAATCGCCAGAAAGGGATTCAAGTAAATGACGGTGTACTGATCTGAGAGACCGACGATTGACTCGGCAAATATGCGGAAGTAAATGTTATATGTCTCATGCATCAATTTTATTTAATTAGTTAAAATTGAAATTTAATGCTTTTCTTTTTTTTTAAAGAATCTGGAACAAAATAGATTTGCAATAGATACAAGATTATAGTTGGTTTGTATGTGCATGTGTTACTATTTTGCAATATGCTATGATGTAAAGGAAATAAAGTTTTCCTGAAAGAAATTAAGAATAATTAAAATTTACTAAATGTCACTACGGGAATATACAGACGGTGTCGGATATTATAACGCGATTATATTCCCATTATTACGGAATCTTAAGTACTTAAGTGAACGTCCCTTACGGTGCCCATACTAGTCGGGTAAGGGAACGGACGGTGTGACATACGGGTCAGATTATTTTTAAAAAAAGGAATGTATTTAATCGGACATAACTGAACTACGGTTCAGTACGGGACAGATTACAACTTTCCTACTTGATGACTTTTTAAATTACAAGATAAGCTGCTTTTTCCGATAAAAATTTGTTAATCTGACATAACTGTTCTTCTATTAGGTATTAGACAAACTTTTTTTGTGGATGAGTTCTTAAAATAAATTGATAATATATGTTATGTAGGCATTTTACTTGTGGTAAAAATATTGGATGCCATGTTATAGCCTGATATTGTATATATATATATGTTGTGATAAATACATTGCATGGCATGTTTAGTTTTATTTCTAAATGTTACATATCCTGTGCATAAATTTTACTGCATTTGTAAGGTATTTTGTTATTAAAAACTTGTCATAGAGAAGCGCGTCGTTAAATAACCGGTTACTGAGCTTTTTAGCTGACTCCGTTTTGTTGTTTTCCTTTCTTTTTGTTTGCGACGTAGGTCGACGGACCGTCGGATAGATGCACAGGATACCGCACCGTAGCGCCCCGTGTCGGGGCGTTACAGTAAATATTTTCTAAAAAAAATTTAAAAAACATATATATTATAAATAATCATATTTTTATATAGCATTACAAAACGGACATACTAACCAGAATTAAAATAAAATAAAATATATAACATACTATGTGAGTATATGACTCACTCTCTCCTCATTAGGTATATTAAACGAAGCAATAGTCAAAAGTTGCATATAACCGGATTTTCAACCAAACCTGAGACCGCGGTTTTGAGAAAAGAACCGGACAAAAAACCGTTTATCACCGGTTTACTTGCATGTACGGTCCTTTAGCTGAACCAAACCGTAAAGGGTCCGTTCCGGGTTTTTACGGTCGAACCGGCCGGTCCGGTCCGGTTTTAATAACAGTGCTTAATAGTTATCTTTTTGAGGAAATTAATTTAATTTTTTTATTTTATTTAACCCTTCTTTTCTCTCTTTCTCTCTCTTTTTATTTATTTTTTATTTTTTATTTTTTTTGAGGAAGGATAGTTGCTACTATCATACTCGCACAGGTTATTAAGACGGAGAAATAGAACTATCAGAAGAAAAGTAATAGTCCCAAAATAATAATAATAATAATAATAATAATAATGAAAGGATGGCTTATATGGGTACTACAGAATCCGTATAATTTGGTACCGTCGAGTCGTGACAGTCGTCGACCCATATAAGCCATAATTTGGATCTTATATATGCAGATGTATTTTTCTTCCTTCATGTAAGGTCAAACCAACTTAGTATCTTAAATGCATTATTGCTTGTTAATGAAAAGTTCTCTGGTGGAATTGGTCCATAACAAAATAAATAAACAGTATTTGACTAGTTGAACTTCTCTTAATCTTAATTTGTTGCTTTTAAAAAAAAATAATAGGATGATGGAAAGTTTCAGCTGACTTTTTTCCCTGATCAATTACAAGTACAAATATTTAAATTAAAAAAAAAAAAAACAAAGAGGAAGCAGCAGCTATCACACTATTCGAAACGGATAGCTCAGCGTCACCAGTTATTCAGACAGAAGAGGCGAGATAGAAGAGACAGAAGAGGAAGATGGAGCAGTAAGAGATATGATGGAGCAATGGAAAAATGAACTAAGTTCCAATGGTGATCCTCTTTTCAAGATCGATAAATGAAGAACGAGATTACTTAGAGTTAGTTAGGGGGACAAAAGTGGAGGACAAATGATAGGGGAAACAAAGAATTACTCGCACAAAAGGGTAAATGAACTCATCCTACATGTGATCCAGTAACTGGTAACTAAATGGCTTGTTTTTTGTCTGTAAAAATTCTTTTACGTACGCATTTCCCTTCATATTATGAATGAATTGTGTAATTACCAGAACAGTACTGCGGCATGCAGTCGCATGGGAAGTCTTATTGCATGTTGCTGATATCAAATTCTGCTCTGCATTCACCTTCATCGATATATTCTGGACAAGTGTTTGATAAGTGATCTACAGATTCTGAGTATGCTCTGCACATGTTTTGGGGGGAAGCTCTCCGCAGAGACCATCCTCTTGTCCTCATTAAGTTTTTGGTGTATCAGTGGTTCATTTGTTTCTTTAGTTGAAAATCAGATGATAGTTTCTTATCTGATCATAAAGGGAGGCCCGAATTAAATATGAGAGAAAATCAGATGATCTGCCTGCTCTTGTGACTATTGCAAGTTCGGATTTATCCATGTTATTAATTTACCAATCCAGAGATTGTTTTGAAAGATGTTAGAACACTTTTTAGATCTGCAATTGTTTTTTTTTTTTCCAGTTTTATGAAAAACAATAGGATTATAGGACATAGCAAATATATGGTATCACTAGTAAAGGACCCGCGCCATGCAGCGGGCTTTTCAACTTAATTGATAAAAAAAATAAAAATAGTTCTTAAATTCATTATAAAGGGTAATTTTGTATTCTTGTTGCACAGTTCATGTTCTGTTATACACATTGTTTTTTTAATTCTCTCGAAATACACGTCTCCAAGGTGTATATACTATCATTCAATGCATAACTTGAACGATATTTATTTTTCATTTTGTAAATTATGCAAACAATTATTATAGATGCAATTAAAATTTATAATATAATTAAAGAACAATCCAAATTAATTAAGACTATAGAGCTCTGAGCTGTATGGTGTGTCATCAAGTCCACGAATATCATAAACATTTAACAGTAGGTTTATAGTCTCCTATCTCATCTTCTTAAGACTCTTAACAAAGAATTTGGAAGAAAAAATAAAATTTTTCATACTATGTTCACCATCTTTCCATTGCAATATTCACAAATAAGAAACGGAAAAAACCACTAAACCCAAAACACACACAAGTGACAGTGCATATTCCTATCTCCAGATTGAGCACCAAAAAAAAGAATTCAAATCCATCAAAAAAGTTGCCTTAACGAAATGCATGCTCAAATTAAAAAACGAAGCAGCTCTGACATGGTGATTCATGTCATTACTCTTTTCTTTCCTTCATAATTGAAGCTCACAGCAAGCCTCGCAAGCTAATGACAATGCAAATCTTACCATCCTTTTATAACACTAATCTCTGCAGTAGCCCTTTGCATCTTACCATCCTTTAACACTAATCCCTGCAATCATTTAACAAATCATTAACGAATCTAAATTAGTAATCAAAACCTTTTGACCCTTACTTTAACTCAAAAAAGAAATCGAAACTTTTTATTTAAAGTGGATGAAAGCACAAAATTAAAAAGAAGTAACATGAGATGTTTCACCATACAATTCAAAACTTAAACCCAAGCCACATGCCATAATTAAATCAGCTGACATCTAGAATATCTTTACCTCATATTATTTTTAATAACAAATAAAGGCAACTGCAGAAAGCAAAATAAGGCCCCATCTTATAATTATTAAATGACCACGATATTTTGCAACAATTTCTTAATTGAAAAGAAACAGACTATAAACAACAATTTAGTGCCATAACGATGCACATATATTCAAATGAGAACTCTTTTCTTTTTTGTCACTTTAGGTTAATGAAATAAATCTTGGATTAAGGCTCAAGTATGAGAACTACTTGGAAGACAGAGAAAAGATAGAGCTCATAGCCGACCTTGGACTACCTTTCAAAGTTGCGGCTTCTTCAAGTTCTGATCTTCCTCTTCTTTAAATATTATGCTGGAAAGTTTTCTAATGTGAAACAACCTTGTGATATTATATTACTCTTGGTTTTATATAGAATCCTCTTAAGTAAAACCACTGGTACACATCCTTGTTCGGCCGCTGCTATTGATAAATGCATGCCATGCCAGTACATCTTTTCAAACCGAAATTGTCTAGCATACTGGCTCCAATAGATTATCAGGATAATAATAAAAATCAAATAGAAACTGGCAGGCTACTATTTTATTAACAGAGAAAAGAAAAGAGGAATACAGAACCAGGATGGTACCTTCTTCGCAGTCTCAATTACAGCGTCCTTAATACATAAATCGTTGAGCCTTAAATCCCGTGTTGCAGTACAAACAATCTTCTCTGCAGGCACCAATTTTGATTGAAAACAGTGTAGTGGATATAAGAAAAATGTATTTGAATATTGATTGCTTGATTCCAAATTAAAATATCCTTGGTGAAACCTGTTAGATCAATCTGTTGCCTCCTTTGAATATCAGAATTCCACTTAAAAGAATATATATTGTTGCTTGTAATAAATAACGAAAGAATGTAGAGAGAAATGACACACTTACCAGAAAGAACAAAAAGGTGTAGGCCACACGCTGGTATGACAATTATGAAGGACACTAAAATTAAAAAAAAAAAATAGTTTGTTTTGGATTCACACAAGAATCAGATATGGACAAATCATGGGAATTAACTCAAACATAGAAAACCAAATTAAATTAAACAGAGAAAACTTCAAATTATCGGATATATTAATTTAAAAATAAAATTAGTAGAAGCGCATATCTGTTCAGAATGACAGATCCATAATTGAGGAAATGAACTATTGTCGATCAAATTACTTTTCTTCAAATTATCGGATATCGATATCATCAATCATGACAAAGATCACAAAGTAGGAGAAATGTATAGTATGTTGATCTTTATGGCATGTAAAACTCAATATACTAAAATTACAGTAATTATGAGATCAAAACTCACCTGATGCAGCCAAAATCTGTGAAAGCACAATTAATCAACCACCCACCAATAGATCTGTGGTTAGTTCAACCACCCACCAATCTGCGTAATTATCATCTTCTATTTCTACATGTAAAGACATAAAGCTAGACTGAAATGCATGTTTAATTGGAAATATCTATAAGCGTGATGGCAATTGGCATTTTTGTATAGGGACCTGATGCAAAACATAACAAGTTTTCAGTATTTGTATATATACATATATATTCGAGTTGTTATATTAACTATTCATACCCTAGTTATGAAATTAATACAGATATAATATGATTCTGCTCTAGCAGGTCTCATTGCAACCTCAGAAGTCCACAGTTTTTTATAATCTGATGTTCTGGTAATGCTGAATATTCCCACTTCCACCATCACAAAAAGACCAAGCAAGAGAATTGATGTTAGGTGAAGAGACACTCGTACCTTGAAGAGAAACAGTGGGGATGTTAAGATGTGATGGTCGGCTGTGAGAGTGACAGGCGAGATCGATTAATTTCATGAAAACTCAGAAATCTAGTATTTCAACAATTTGGTTATACTATATTGATAGCCAATCAAACCAAAACTTTTGAAATCATAACCGAGGAGTCAAAAAACAAAAATTTAAAAAGAAGCAAGCATGTTGAATTTGGGGATGGGAGTTCACAGTCGAGTAAACTAACCCGTATGTTCACGAAGCAATCCACGCTTTGAGATCTCAATGGCCATCCGAACTCGAGACAAAAAAAAACCAAAACCTATCCGCCAAAGTGAGAAAACATCGTCAATAGTCAGGAATCAAGGGTTCACATAAAAGAACAAAACGAATAGAGAAGAAGTTACTGGAGAGAAAGACAGAGTAGAGAGATGGATGGATGGACCGCTGCTCGCCCCCGGCCTCGCCACGCCGCTGCTCGCCCCAGGCCTCGCCCCGTGGAGGGATTGCTAGCAACCGGGAGAGCGGTGAGATGAGAGTAGAGGAGGGGTTTCCGTGGGGTTTTCATGGAGGGATGTCGCGGCGGCAGTGAGAGGAAGAAGAGGGAGTTTGAGTTTGCGGGGAGACGCAAAGGAAAGTGGAGGGTAGCGGTTTTGAGTTTAGGGGGTAGACGCGAGTGGGGATTGGAGAGAGGGGAGACCTCCAGCGCAACTGATGGAGCGAAGTCGCGAACTCAGTGAGGAGCTTCTGTTCGGCAGTAGGGATCAAGGGGGACGATTTTATCTACACCAATGGTCTTGGGCCAAACAAATTTTCACCGATGGCCCTGGCAAGGACGTAACTTCAAGTTGCGCCCTTGAAGCCCCAGAATAGCCTGACCACCCTTCTATCTGCCCAACTTTTAGTAGACCGTTAAAGAGTGGGACCCAAAAAATTTTGAAATAAAGGGCGCATGTTGAAGTCACGCCCTTTAGTTGGAGCTTTTAAACTTACTTTTATAATTAACTGATGACGGACCCCACTTGTCTGTGAAATAAGTAAAACGCGCAACATCAAGCTGCGCCCTTCCTAAAGGCGTGACATGAAGTTGCGCCCTTAAATGGAGCATCTTCACCTCTGGTCCCACATGTCATGGAGAGTAAAGATGTCGAAACTGAAAGGCGCAACATTAAGTTGCGTCCTTACTTTATATTTTTTTTTAATATGTGCTCCAAAAAATAACACTTCCAACATTTGCTTTATAACATAATCAACTGGATTACCAAAATATCATTAAACTTGCAGTACATCTATCATAATAAAGCAATGTAATAAAACTACAAAAACATCTAAATAAATAATTTGGCAATTCATTGTCTTTTATCTAAATTTCTAACATAACAACAAAATAGATAAACTTGCTCGGCATCACCCCTTGTCTACTTGAGATTAATAGATCACGGTCCTACAAAAAAGAAAAGGAAATGTAAGTAAGAACATATTGTTAGCGTAATATTAATTAATGAGATAATTGTTACTACCTTTATTTTGGAGATTAGTCCTACAACCTCTTCTACTATGCCCTTGTTGACCACAACATCCGCATGTGTAACTGTGCTTTGGTTGGTCCATGTCATCCATCTCGTTGCGGATTCGGACATGCTGACGACGACCCTTGACCACTATATACATCGAAGGATCTGGCACAAGGGTGGGCCTTACATCTTCCGGCCATGTTTCCGAATTTCCAAAATAATAAAATTCGGGTTCCCAGGTTGCGAACAATTCACTTGCACGGTAAAAAGGTGCAACGTGCTGGTTGCTATCAATTGCAGCCGTTGCGCAGGTGGCCAACACATGAGAGCAAGGTATACCTGTTAATTGAGGCTTCTGACATGTGCACTGATGTGAAATATCTGTGCTAATAATTCCCTAACACTAAAAACGGTTCAGTTCGCAAGCGCATGAACCTATCGATGTAGTGGCCAGGTGTCGAACCACAAGAACAACACGTAATGCACTGGTTATTGATTCTACAACCGATCTAGACAATTCGATCTTGAAAGTTTGATTAAACTAATCTAAATTTAAAACTAATGATAGCAAACTTGAAAAACTCGATTAAACTTGAACTAGGGACGTTGGTTTAATTATCCTTTGTAGAATTAATTCACTCGATTAGCACTTTTAATTATATTATTGTGAGAGGGTATCAATTCAATTGTCGGTACTAAACTACAGTGTTAATGGCTTAATACCGTACACAAACTCTTGGATTTCACTATTAAGTTCCTCACCCTACAAGTTTAATATGCATTAAGTTCTTGATACAATTAATCAACTAAAAATTCTACTTAGCGGTTAAACATATCGCAAAATTAATAGTTAATTAATAATTTCTCCTAGAATTACGATTTCACGGTTAAGTATCTCATCATAAATCCTAATTTTGTTTCGTAAATCCAAAACTACGAGTTTTACTTGTCAGTCGTAACCCTAGTTTCTAAGATGATGCGCGTAGCGATTAAACAACACACAAGAAATTTAACAAGAAACAAAATCACAATATGAAATTAAAAGCGTAATATGAGTAAATTAAACTACAAGTTCAAACTACAAGCCAACATTCCTAGAGAGGGGATTAGCCTCTCATGACTACCAAAGACAATTCAGAATTCATGTTCAAGCAAGATATAGAGGAAAGAGAGAAAAGAAGGAAGAAGAAATCAAACACCGAGATATCGTGAGAACTCCCGATTCCGATCTCCAAGTCTCTAAGTTCTTCTCTAATTCTATTTCCTAATTCAGTTCCTCAAGATGCTAACCACCCTCCCAGAAGAGAAGGGGAGACTATATATAAAAACCCCGAAAAATCGACCAAAAGTTGCCTCCAAACATCAATAACTGCTGAGATAGAAAAACTCGCCAGAAAATATTTCGGACCGAATTGATTTAATTCGGACCGAAATTCTTCACTGTTTCAAAACACATAATTTCGGTCCGAATTAATTCAATTCGGTCCGAAATTTCTGCATAATCTTTACTGGTTCAGTTTAGACAATTTCGGTCCGAACTGGTTTATTTCGGTCCGAAATTCTTGCAGTTTCTCTTCAATAAATTTGCGTTCCGCCTATCTTCCTTCGGTCTTCTTGTTTTGTGTCCAAATCTCTTCCAATTCTTCATATCTGCAATCAAAATCAAGAATGCGGCAGTACCTTGCACTTGACACAAAAACTAAATTAAATTAACTCAAAACTAAATAAAAAGGTATAGTTTAAGAGATAAATCCCGATATAAAATAGAGTACAATTAAGACTCATCAAATTCCCCCAAGCTTAATCCTTGCTTGCCCTCAAGCAAGTCTCAAACCAGTATCTAAGGAAAAATCTCTAAACTCACCAATTATGCAAATGAAATTAACTACATGCAAAAGAAAGATCGCAGATATTTTACAAAATCACGGGCCATTTTCAAGGGTCACTAACATGTTTTCTCATGGGTTCGGGTTTTTTGGAATTCCTCTTGGCAATTTTCGGTTATTTTCCTTTTCACTCCACAATGCCTTACTTTCGAAACAAGTTTTCCAAACCCTCTTTACAATTATAGATCATGGTGAGTTTCCCGTTCGGATGAGATTACTAGACCTTTCTCCCTTGTGTGTACCTTTCTATTTCACACGTGGTCCAATTGAGGAGGTCGGGACTGAGCCCCCGTCACTGACAGCAGGGCCATTTTTCACATCCCCTCTTCTGTTTCTGACCTCTTGTGGTAGCCACTTGTTTGAAAGTAAATATTTTATTTTATTTATTTATTTTTTTTTTTCAAACACTCAAATGGATCATCTAGGTACAAAAAGGTTCACATAAGGTATCAAAAAGGTCCAGATAATCTCATCGTCACAAAATACCTCACCTTTCACACAATCACATTTTAGGGCAAGGGTTCCAATTTCTGACACTATGGATTATTTTGAAAAAATTTGAACAAATCCCTTTCTTAATTCCACGAAAAACCCGTTAAAGACACTCAAGTGTCACCCAATCAATCCCTTGCTTCGATTTCCTATATTAAATTTCCCGCAATCAAGCAAAAATCCACTAAAATTTGAAGATTAACTGAAAAAAAAGAATGCAAAATAAAAAAAAAAAATGCAATTCCTAAATGACATGGGTGCAAGATACAATCTCAAAAATCTCCCCCAAGCTTAAATCAAACATTGACCGCAATGTTTGGATTCAGGACCTAAAGAAAGTTTAAGAGAAGTGGAATACTTACAATGAGTTGTGCGGAGATGGCGTGGGTGATGTGGTTGTTTAGTTGGTGGGCCCGTGGGATGGACCCGCATCAGATGTCTGTCGGTGTCGAGAGCGGCGTGGTTGGCGTGGAGGAAACGGCGGTACCTCGTAGTGCCCTTGAGCCACATGCCATTGTTGCATATTATGCGCCATATGCCAAGCCTCGTATGAGCGTTCGTCAATTTCATCGAGTTGGTGTTGTTGGTCAAGTTGGGTTTGGTGAATTTGACGCAACTGCTCGTAAATCATGGCGTTGGTAGGTTCGGTAGCAGTTTTGGTTGAGTGACTCGGTTGTCCTCGCTCATGACGCCATTCGGAGAGATTTGGGGCGGTTGTTTGTGGTTCAGTGTCCGGATCATCACTTCCGTCAGTGGGGTCGCGGAATGGAAAAACCGTCCAGGTTGAGGAATCGCGGACATCGAAGGGAATGTCGTAGGGCAGTCGGATTGCATGGTTGTCAGAAGTGATATTGATGTAGTGATCGTCCTTGCGCTGGATGAACTTGTAAGTAAGAAGACAAGCCATGTGGAGGGATGTTGGGCCTGTGGTTAAGGTGCGTTGGTATGGTGGTTCGCCGATTAGGTTGAAGTGTTGCGCGATGCGTGTGACCAGCCCACCAATAGCAATGTCACCTTTGGCTGCAGGGTGAAGAGACACTTGCGAAAGGTGATAAGCCACAAAATACCCTACATTTGGTTGAACATTTCTAATACCATTGCAAATCATGCAATATAAGAGAAACATGTCATTAACATTCAATTTGCCCGATGATTCACCTCTACCAAATATAGTATGGGCCAAAACCTTTTGGATGTACCGAAGAGTTGGGTGTTGAATTTGCAATGCACTTTGACCCTGTTGTTTTTGGCCAAAAACCATTTCATAAAATTTGACGCGTACAGTGGTTGACCAATTTGCACAATCTATCATTTTTGGTTTTTGTGGACAGTTAAAAATTGAATTTAATTCGTTGTCAGTCAAAGCATAACTGGTACCATCTAATTGAAATATCAATTGGGAGCAATCTTCATTAAATGATAGTGTGGACAAAAATTCATATGTTAAAGTCCTAAAAGTTGGTACCACAGTTGTTAGCAAATCCCAAACACCGACATTGTCACACAATTGTTTGACTTCATCAAATATACCGAGGGTTTTAATGGTTTCGATATCAATAAAACGAGAGGAGATAAGTTTACGCCCTTTGAGAATATCGAACTTTTCCTTGTGCTTCGGGTCTGTCCATGTGATGTTGAAGTCGGGATTGGTGTTCTCGTCCCACAGGTGCTCGGGCACAGGTTCGGTGCGTGCGCCGTGACGTGTAGACGTCCGTGTGGGCGGTTTAGAGGTATGCTTCCGCGCCGTCGTTTTTGTCCGTTCCGCCATATTTTGGTGTAGGTGGTGGAAGTGATGGTTAGGAGTAAAATTGGCGGCGGTGTGAGAGCGGTAGGGGTTACGGGGATGGTGTAGATGGTGTGGGCGCGGTCGATCGGAAATTTGGTATCGGATTTCGGCGAGTTCCGCCGGTGGTGGTTCTAGGGTTGTCGAGGGGAACGGTGAATGAGCGGTCTATTGGTGCAATTGGTTAGGGGAATGGGTAGAGGAGAGCGAGGGGAGTGTAGTGGTGGTGTCGGTTGGCGGTGATGTGGCCGGAGAAGGGCGGCGCCGGCGGTGGGTGGTGGCTCGGTTTTGGTGGGCAGCAGAGGAGAGAAGGAAGAGGGGAAATGGAGAAAGGGAGGAGAGGGACGGTCTGGCGGCGGCGGCGTTGGCGCGATGGCGGTGCCGCCGGCGGTGCGCCGGCAGGTGGGGGTGGAGGTAGCGCTGGTGCCTGCTCCTGTCGAGTAGCAAGGAAAAAGAAGGAAGGTGCGGAGGAAAGAAAGAAAGAAAGAAAAAGAAAGAAGAAAAAGAAAGAAGGGAAAGGAGAAAATTTTTTTTTTTTTTTTTCAGATTTTTAGTTCGGTCCGAACTAAATCAGTTCGGGCCGAATTTTTTGTTCATTTTGCCACTGGTTGGAAAATGTAAAAGTTCGGTCCGAATTTTTGCCAGTTTTGCCACTGATTGGCGATTGCAAAACTTCGGTCCGAATTAAATCAGTTCGGACCGAAATTTTTGCGAAAAATTCTCTGTGCCAAAAATTTTTATTTTTGTGTTTTATGTTTTCTATATATTTTTTTTTTTTCAAAAGCAAATAAAGGATATTGAAATAAAGGAAGAGAAAAAGAAATTTGGGTTGCCTCCCAAGAAGCGCTTAATTTAACGTCGTTAGCTCGACGAACTCCCTAGTTTTGCTCAGTCAGTCGGTGCATCGATGAGAGAGACATCCATCTTCTCTCCAATTGGCTCTCCATGAATGTAATGCTTTAGCCTTTGTCCGTTCACCTTGAATGCACCGGTTTTCTCACTCCAAATCTCGACCGCTCCATGATTGAGCACCGTTTGCACTTGGAATGGCCCGTGCCACCTTGTTCTCAATTTTCCCGAAAAGAGTTTTAGTCGGGAATTGAATAAAAGCACCCAATCACCGACTTGAAAAGACCTTCGGAGGATGTGCTTGTCATGCCAACGCTTGGTCTTCTCCTTGTACAACTTTGCATTCTCATATGCCTCAAGGCGCAACTCGTCCAATTCATGCAACTCCAACAATCTTTTCTTACCAGCGGCTTTGAGATCATAATTCAAGGCCTTGATTGCCCAATACGCCTTGTGCTCCAGTTCTACAGGTAGATGACATGGCTTCCCATAGACCATCTTGAAGGGAGTCATGCCAATTGGCGTTTTGAATGCCGTTCGGTACGCCCACAATGACTCATCAAGTTTCAAGGACCAATCTTTCCTTGTTCGCCCCACCATTTTCTCTAAAATATTCTTGACTTCGCGATTTGATATCTCCACTTGACCGCTTGTTTGGGGATGGTACGGGGTGGCTACCTTGTGCTTGACTCCGTACTTGGTCAATAAATTCTCAAGATGGCGGTTGACGAAGTGAGAGCCACCATCGCTTATCACGACTCGGGGCACCCCGAATCGAGGAAAGATCACCTTTTGAAAGAGCCGCTTAACAACGGCGGCATCGGCGGTTGGATTTGGGATGGCTTCCACCCACTTGGATACGTAATCGACCGCCACTAGAATGAACTTATTTCCACAAGAACTCGGAAATGGCCCCATGAAATCAATTCCCCACACATCAAACAATTGTACCTCCAAAATGTTGTTGAGGGGCATCTCATGCCGCCTTGAGATATTCCCCGACCTCTGGCACTTGTCACATGACG
The DNA here is from genome assembly GCA_030179965.1 of Cyperus esculentus. NCBI lineage: Eukaryota > Viridiplantae > Streptophyta > Magnoliopsida > Poales > Cyperaceae > Cyperus > Cyperus esculentus. Next base: position 442,659 of record JASGLE010000025.1, on the reverse strand, counting down.
TCACAAATTCACGTGCATCCTTGAATAGAGTTGGCCAATAAAAACCTGCTTGGAGTACCTTGGCCGTGGTTTTGTTGGAGGAGGCATGGCCGCCATATGGAGCGGAGTGACAATGAAACAAGATCGAACCGACTTCCTCCTTCGGAATACACCTTCTATGGATCCCATCGACCCCGAGCTTGAAGAGAAAGGGGTCATCCCAAAAGTAGTTCTTTACGTCGGAAAAGAACTTCTTTTGTTGGTAGGTGAGTTCCGGCGGAAGAATTCCGCACACTAAGAAATTAACAAAATCTGCGTACCAAGGCGAGTTGAGGCTTTGGACTTGGTACAGTTGCTCATCAACGAAGGAGTCGTCGATCGGTAACTCCCCCAAGCTTGGCTCACGCTTAAGGCGGGAAAGGTGGTCCGCCACCGTGTTCTCAGTCCCCTTTTTGTCCTTGATCTCAAGGTCAAATTCTTGAAGTAAGAGGACCCAACGGATGAGGCGAGGTTTTGCGTCTTTCTTTGCGAGCAAGTATCGGACTGCCGCATGGTCGGTATAGACAACAAACTTGGACCCCACGAGATAGGATCGGAACTTGTTGATAGCAAACACCACCGCTAGCAACTCCTTCTCCGTTGTGGTGTAGTTCACTTGTGCTTCATCGAGAACCTTGCTAGTGTAGTAGATTACATATGGCTTGTTGCCAACCCGCTGCCCCAGCACCGCTCCAACGGCATAATCGCTCGCATCGCACATTATCTCAAACGGCTCGCTCCAATTGGGAGGTTGCAAGATCGGCGCCGAGATGAGGGCTTTCTTCAACCTATCAAAAGCATCAATGCATTCAACATTAAAATCAAAATCAACATCTTTCATGGTCAAGTTAGTTAGAGGCTTTGCTATCTTAGAGAAATCCTTAATAAAGCGGCGGTAGAACCCCGCGTGACCTAGAAAGCTTCTAACATCCTTGACAGTTTTTGGTACCGACAACTTTTCAATTACTTCAATTTTTGCTTTGTCCACTTCTAAACCATTTGCCGATACAACATGACCCAAGACTACCCCTCGCGTACCATAAAATGGCACTTCTCCCAATTTAAAACCAGATTCACTTCCTCGCATCTTTTTAGAACCTTCGAGAGGTTGGACAAACAAGTTTCAAAAGATGTACCATACACAGAAAAATCATCCATAAAAACCTCCATGCAATTCTCAATTAAATTAGAAAAAATTTCCATCATGGCCCTTTGAAAAGTGGCCGGTGCATTACAAAGACCAAAGGGCATCCTACGGTATGCAAATGTGCCATAAGGGCAAGTAAAAGTGGTCTTTTCTTGGTCCTCAGGGTAGATCGGTATTTGGAAAAACCCGCTATAGCCATCTAAATAGCAAAAATAGGAATGTTTAGCAAGTCTTTCAAGAACTTGGTCAATGAAGGGAAGAGGAAAGTGGTCTTTTCGCATGGCGGAGTTGAGTTTTCCGGTAGTCGATGCACATGCGCCACCCGGTCACAACTCGTGTAGAGATAGGATTTCCGTCTGCGCCTTTAACAACGGTTGTGCCTCCTTTCTTGGGCACCACATGCACGGGGCTCACCCACTTGCTATCTGAGATTGGGTAGATGATCCCGGCATCCAGGAGCTTGTGGATCTCCTTCCAAACGACCTCCTTCAAATTGGGGTTGAGCCTTCTTTGTGCTTCAATGGTCGGCTTGTGGTCATCCTCCATGTTGATCTTGTGCATGCAAACGAAGGGGTTGATGCCGGTGAGTTCATCAATCGTGTAGCCAATCGCCTTGCGATGTATTCTCAACTCCTTCAAAAGTTGCTTGGTTTGATCTTGATCGAGAGATGCGCTGACGATCACGGGGTACGTCTCATCGGGTCCCAAGAACTCGTATTTGAGAGTAGGCGGAAGAGGCTTGAGTTCAACGTTGGGTGCCTTGGAGTTTGCTTTAGTTTCAGCACTTGCCTCCGTTGAAAGAATCGTCTCCGGCTGAAAACTGGCAATCTCGTCAAGCACCTCCTCCAAGGTTGCGCTTCCTTCCGTTTGCATGAGAGTGTGCATCATGGGATCATCAATGATGATATCGTCCAAGTATTCCGCAACGAGAGCGTCAATTGTCTCAATCCTGCAAATTGAATCCTCATTAGAAGGGTATTTAGGAGATTTTCCAATATTAAAAACAACTTTTTCTTCACCCACTTCTAAAGTCAATTTCCCATTTTTAACATCAATTAAAGCCCCGGCAGTTGCGAGGAAGGGGCGCCCTAACAGGAGAGGGGTTTGCGTGTCCTCTTCCATCTCAATTACAACAAAATCGGTAGGAATGAAAAATTTACCGACTTGGATCGGTAAGTCCTCAACAATGCCCAATGGCAACCTAACAGACCTATCGGCCAGTTGCAATGAAATTCGTGTAGGTTTTAGGTCACCAACACCGATTCGCTCATAAACAGTTCTTGGCATGAGACTTACACTTGCTCCTAGGTCACACAATGCTTGTTTAAAATTGGTACCACCTATAGAACAAGGTATGGAGAAGCTACCGGGGTCTTTGAGTTTGGGTGGCAACTTGTTCAAGACAAGTGCACTTACCTCCTCGGTCAAAGTCACAGTTTGAGTCTCTTCGAGCTTCCTCCTATTTGACAGAATTTCCTTGAAAAACTTGGCATATGTGGGCATTTGTGTGATCACATCCGTGAAGGGTATGTTCACATTCAATTGTTTCAACAAGTCCACAAATTTACCAAATTGCTTGTCCATTTTAGTTTTCACCAATCTTTCGGGAAAGGGCACGTACCTGTGCGGAGGGATGTACCTTGGCACCTCCGTACTTACCTGTGGTGTGGAGTCCTTGGTGGCGTCATTCTCTCGTGCCGGCTCCTTCTCCGAACTTTCAACCTTGTCGCCTTCATTGGCACCAAGAGATGATTCCTTCGCCTTGATCCACTCCTCTTCCGGCATCTTGGGTCCTTCGTATTGCAACCCGCTCCGAGTCTCGATGGCCTTGACATGTTCGCGTTGAATGTCCTCGGGCTTGGATGGAAGGTGCCCTTGTTGGCGAGAAGAGGAAGATGCTTGTTGCGCTACTTGGGTCTCCAAGAGCCTGTTTTGCGTGGCGAGCAAGTCCACCTTGGCACCAAGATTGTTTAAAGCATCGGTGAGCTCATTGTTCTTCTTGCCTTGTGCCTCAATAAAATTCTCCATCATCTTCTCAAGGTTGGATTTGGGAGGTTGGTTGTTCTCGAAATTCCGCTGCCCAAAATTCTGAAACGGCCTCTGTTGGTTTTGGTTGGGCTGCGCTTGGTCATTCCTCCAAGAGAAGTTCGGATGGTTCCTCCAACCGGGGTTGTAGGTGTTGGAGTATGGATTGTTTTGTGGCCGGAAGTTGTTCAAAGCGTTGGCCTGCTCCATGTCTCCGTCGCTACTTGACCCTAATTGGCAGTTGATGGCCAAATGATCCGTGCAGCCGCAAATCGAGCAAGGGTTGAGTTGATTCACCGCGGACACACTGAGCTTGCTCAATCTCTGCTCCATGGCATCCATCTGTGCCGCCATCCTTGTCATCAAGTCGGTCTCCAATCGTCCCGAAGCCTTTGGAGCGCCTCTCTCATTAGAGTACTGGATTTGGTTGAGCGTCATCTCATCAATGAGGTTGTATGCCTCATGTTGATTCCTTGCCATCAGACTTCCACCTGCCGCTGCATCAAGAGTCATCCTAGTATTGTAAGTTAAACCATCATAAAAAGTTTGTAAAATAAGCCATTTTTCAAGACCATGATGGGGACACAAACGTAACAACTCTTGATACCTATCCCATGCCTCACTAAGAGATTCATCAACCTTTTGTCTAAAACTTGTTATTTGATTCCTATATGCTGCAGTTTTGGACGGAGGAAAATATTTAGCAAGGAATGCGTTTGACAATTCAGCCCATGTGGTAATAGAACCCGGTGGTAATGACCTTAACCAATTCTTTGCCCTATCTCTAAGGGAAAACGGAAAAAGCCTAAGCATAATAGCGTCCGTAGAGACACCATTTATGATGACGTTGTTTCTAATTTCCGCAAAGTTGGTCAAGTGATTGTTTGGATCGTCATGAGGTAACCCTGAGAATTAGTGCTGAGCAGCGGCGTTCACGAAGGCCGGCTTGAGTTCGAAGTTGTGCACGTTGATGGCGGGCACGGTGTAGCCCATGCGGAGATCAGTGGCCTTAGGCGCGGCAAAGTCCTTCAGAGGACGAGTATCGTTGTCGATGTCGGCCATGACGGGCGGGTCGTCAAAAACCAGTCGCCGAGGTTGGGCTGGATTTGTCGAACGCCTAGGTTGCCTTCTTCGTCTTCTGTACACAAGGAGAGGTGTGTTGAGAGCCAGTGATGGATCCTACAAAACAAGAAAATCAAGAAGAACAAGTGAGATCACAAAAAGAAAAAGAAAACAAAGGAAAAGAAAAGTGTCGAGTCTCAGTTTTCAAATTTTAACCAGGACTACCGTTGTCCCCGGCAACGGCGCCAAAAAGCTTGATGTGAAATATCTGTGCTAATAATTCCCTAACACTAAAAACGGTTCAGTTCGCAAGCGCATGAACCTATCGATGTAGTGGCCAGGTGTCGAACCACAAGGACAACACGTAATGCACTGGTTATTGATTCTACAACCGATCTAGACAATTCGATCTTGAAAGTTTGATTAAACTAATCTAAATTTAAAACTAATGATAGCAAACTTGAAAAACTCGATTAAACTTGAACTAGGGACGTTGGTTTAATTATCCTTTGTAGAATTAATTCACTCGATTAGCACTTTTAATTATATTATTGTGAGAGGGTATCAATTCAATTGTCGGTACTAAACTACAGTGTTAATGGCTTAATACCGTACACAAACTCTTGGATTTCACTATTAAGTTCCTCACCCTACAAGTTTAATATGCATTAAGTTCTTGATACAATTAATCAACTAAAAATTCTACTTAGCGGTTAAACATATCGCAAAATTAATAGTTAATTAATAATTTCTCCTAGAATTACGATTTCACGGTTAAGTATCTCATCATAAATCCTAATTTTGTTTCCTAAATCCAAAACTACGAGTTTTACTTGTCAGTCGTAACCCTAGTTTCTAAGATGATGCGCGTAGCGATTAAACAACACACAAGAAATTTAACAAGAAACAAAATCACAATATGAAATTAAAAGCGTAATCTGAGTAAATTAAACTACAAGTTCAAACTACAAGCCAACATCCCTAGAGAGGGGATTAGCCTCTCATGACTACCAAAGACAATTCAGAATTCATGTTCAAGCAAGATATAGAGGAAAGAGAGAAAAGAAGGAAGAAGAAATCAAACACCGAGATATCGTGAGAACTCCCGATTCCGATCTCCAAGTCTCTAAGTTCTTCTCTAATTCTATTTCCTAATTCAGTTCCTCAAGATGCTAACCACCCTCCCAGAAGAGAAGGGGAGACTATATATAAAAACCCCGAAAAATCGACCAAAAGTTGCCTCCAAACATCAATAACTGCTGAGATAGAAAAACTCGCCAGAAAATATTTCGGACCGAATTGATTTAATTCGGACCGAAATTCTTCACTGTTTCAAAACACATAATTTCGGTCCGAATTAATTCAATTCGGTCCGAAATTTCTGCATAATCTTTACTGGTTCAGTTTAGACAATTTCGGTTCGAACTGGTTTATTTCGGTCCGAAATTCTTGCAGTTTCTCTTCAATAAATTTGCGTTCCGCCTATCTTCCTTCGGTCTTCTTGTTTTGTGTCCAAATCTCTTCCAATTCTTCATATCTGCAATCAAAATCAAGAATGCGGCAGTACCTTGCACTTGACACAAAAACTAAACTAAATTAACTCAAAACTAAATAAAAAGGTATAGTTTAAGAGATAAATCCCGATATAAAATAGAGTACAATTAAGACTCATCATGCACACCCCCCCGGGGACCTCCAAGCGAACCAAGTGTCTCTTCCCTCCTTTAATTCTGTTGCCCTGCATGTATTCTTTGGTCACTACTTCGTATTTTCCTTCATTTCGGTACGCCTTGACGGTATGGGTATTTCCCTTTGATCGCCTCTTTTCCAATAGTTCTTCCACCTTTTTCGCGAACACCAAATTTTGACCAATAATTCCCCAGGCTTGAGCCCTCCTCTCCGCAAAGTATTTTACGGACTTATAAAAGGTGATCTCAACAACAGATGTCACCGGTAACTCTCTCGCCTCTTTGAAAACATTATTCAATAATTCGGGTCCGTTTGTTGTCATCATGCCCCAATGACACCCACCCTCATCATAAGCATATGCCCATAGCTCAAAGACGGGGATCGTCTTCCTCTCTTTCCTTCCCGATACCTTCTAACCATTCAACCGCCTCAGCCTTTTTGGCGCCTAGGCTGCCATCCTCGCATGGAACTTGCGTGGTTGGTTTTGTCTGATTAGAATCCTAACCCTTTTAGTAAGTTGTTTGTCTTTGAAGGCTCGTTGAAAATTCTGACAAATGTGTCTAGAACAATACCTGTGTGCTGCTTGTTGTGTTTGTACATTCCAACCTAAGTCAGGCTCCTTAAATACTCTTAAAATGGCCTGATGCCTATCCGATATCACGGTTACAAATCTCAAGCCAACTACTTCACGACGAACAAATTTCATAAATCTCTCCCACGCCAGATTGTTCTCAATGTCAAATAGACCAAATGCTATAGGGACAAGTTGATCCTCGGCATCATAACCACAGGCAGTCATGAGCTTTCCTTTGTATCTACCTGAGAGAAATGTTGCATCAATACCAATAATCGGTCTACAATGACCAAAAGCTTGAATAGCCGGCCCAAATGCCCAACAAACCCCTTGAAAGAACTCAAAATCTTGATTATTAGTTGTTCTTGTGAACCATTCGATCTTTGTACCCGGGTTGTTCCGCTGCATAGCTTCTAATAGTGGTCGAATCAAGTTGTACGCTTGTCTCCTCCTCCAAATAACTGTGCAATTGCTATTTCCTTCGCACGCCAACACCTCATATACGGAGCCTTGAATTGATATCTTTACTCGATATCCACCATAATATCTTTGATAAGATACTTGACATTGGTTTTAACGTGCTCCCTTATTAGTGACGCAATGGAAGGCGCAGTTAAGTGTGGATGCCACAGTCTATCACACGAATTTACACAATTGTGCGGGCCTTTTTTGGTTATTATCTCAAATGCATCGTCGTAGGAATGACGAGTTGCATATAGTCTCCATTCGCAATTTTCACTAGTGCACTTAATTGTATAACGTTGTTTGTTTGCCTTCACTACCGTTAAGGTTCGATTTGCTCTGATATGAAAATCGTGCACTACATATTTCAAATGATCTTTAGAGCGGAACACTTGCCCTTTGAAGAGCTTATCGTCTGTTGCATATCCCGTTTCATCAAAATAGTTACAATCACCAATTATTTCTAAAATCTCCTGTACTGAATTAAAAGATGCAACAGGGTGTGAATCAGAGCGATCCCTGAGTGGCCAACCAGTAAGCCCCACCTCACCACCACCATCATCGGATTCAGGGGCTCTACCCTCACTGTTGTTATCATTATCTGGTACATCATCAAAGGACTCAGCATTGTAATGATCATCAGAGCAAGTGTTTCCTATTGGGGTTGTGTCCGAAAAAACCGTGTGATTGACACGTTCATTTGGAAGTATGCCATCAAGTCCGATTTCGAACTCAAAATCTTCCGCTTCACTACTCCGATCGGGGGATAAGTTTCTGTTTGTTCTATTATAGCTAGGTCCGGTACGGTGGTACTTGAGGGTCATCAGTTGGAAAGGAAGATTGAGTAGGGGGGTCGGTTGTTTCGACCTCTACTGGTCGACTACCACTGGCATATGCTTGATTAGGCATGGCTTGTGTACCCAAATTGGATACCGTATCAACAAACAAGTCGAGCACCTTCCAATTACCCATATTTTCAACAACAAACCTCCAAGTTTGATTATTTAACAATTCAAGCTCGGTAAAAAACACAATTGGTGGTGGTGAGGTATTCAATTTTGCCCTAATTCTTAAACCAAACTCCACATGAGATATACCCAAGTATCGATATATTTCATCCCTCAATTGATCAAGTGTGATATTGTTTTGAACATTAAAATTTACTATTGGTCCTTGCGAGTAGTACACTCCGCATTGCCCATACAATACATTTCCTCCGGTGAATATATTGATGAAGAACATCTCCAATCTATAAAATTGTGCAAGGAGAAGTGCTTGTGAGCTACCATGGTGAGTTTTGAAACTAAACAAAATTTAAAGAGAGCAATGACACAAAATCGAAGGCTTTACCTTGAGATAACTTGACAATAGTTGATTATGGCTTCAAATCATCAAATGCTAGGTGTTTTTATGAAGTTTTTGAGTGCCTTTGGTTTTTTGGGGGTGAAAACGGCGAGTGGAAGATAGGGTTTTTGGAGGGCCTGTGCTGTAAAAGAGGAGATGGGAGCAATAAATATGGTTGTTGCAAAAAAAAAAAAAAAACGAATCTGGGCATCAAGGGCGCAATTTGGTCTTGCGCCCTTAACAATTTTTTCAGCTTTCTCAGGCTGACAGGTGGGCCTCAGAGAAGGTCAGGGCGCAACTTGTGTCCGGGCCCACCTGTCAGCACGAGAAGGCAAGGGCGCAACTTGGAGTTGCGCCCCAAATTCATCAAATCAGCTCTGACCCAACCAGAGCTGATTTGAGGAATTTGGGTTCACATTCTAAATTAACAATTCAACGTTCATTTCTAAGTCATGAAATCCTAAATTAAAAGTTACACAACTCATAAGTTCATCCATAAATTAAAAGTCCATACTAATTTAAAAGTTCATCCTAAATTTAACTAAGATACAACTCAGTCATCCCTTCCACTCATTCATGACCACCGCTGCGGCCACCATTCCTACCCCTCCAGCGACCCGCGCATCTCATTTCCTCTATGACTTGTGTAGGGGTATATGGTTCCCGCGGCCTAATCACCCTACGGGGACGGTCCACTGCAGGGGTAGGCATCACAAGTGTCGGATTTATGACCTGAGAAGCCGGAGGATCCTGACTGGATGATGATCGAGCTGCAGCGGCGCTTGAAGACTCTCCATGCTCCCATACTCCATCTTGTGACAACCGGCCCGAAGTGGGGCGGAACAAGGGCGGTTCAGGCATTGAGGTAGCATAATCTCCTCCAAGTAGTTCGTTCATCCAAGCATAATTAGCGGGTTGGACTCGCATGCGCTCCGTCATCACCGGCTCGATTTGGTCATTGCGGAGGTTGTGCTGTTGCATAAATTGGTTGAATATCGCTCCTTGGTTAATATCCGTCAGATTGCCCCTGCACGTGCGTAAAACACGACAGGCAAATGCATTCATCGCTTGATGGGCCAAGGCTCCGACGGCGTCCCTTGCTATAACTAAATTGCGGATCAACTGTTAATTAAAATAAAAAAAGTTAGTATAGCATATATTGCATCAACTGTTAATTATCGTCCGCTGAACTCTGTCGCTTGGCATTGAGTACATTTGTTGTATCCTGTTGGTAATTGATGGTGAGGGTGGTTCATTATTGACATTCGCGGCCGTTGGTCCGCGCCAGTACATAGTTCGCATACCCTCCCGGTTGAACCAAGCCATGTACCTTCCCAAGGTCTGGATATCCCACTCATCTCGATGCGGAACAATATGTTGGCGTCGTTGAGCCCAATATATGTTGTGCTCGTCATGCTTCCTATCCTAATCGACGCTGGAATTCGGCTCGTGCCTGATGTCATGCCATTCGTCATGCTCGATCCTTGGAGGGGGCACAACCTGAGCGCGACCCAACTGCCGCATAACTCTCTCAGGTGTATAGAACTCCACTACCCAAAAAAAAATAATCGGTCCTCTGTAGAACCATAACTCCATCTCTCTCCGATCACGACATATAGCTGGGAGCTCATTCATCACTGGATGGTAGGGCCACCACAGTATGTCCTGCTCGGACAGTGTTTCAATCTGCCACCTGTAAAACATATTATGAGAATAAGTACAAAAATTAGATAAAAGTAGTGCACCTATGCAATGTAAATAATAATTGTACCTGTAATATCCGATGCCTAAGTGTAACTCATCTTCGTAAACATGAGGCACACGCCATCTCCAACCAAATGCCTCGCCCAGCAGACATTTTAGCCGGAAATGTGCAACGGGTCTACCCAGTGGCATACGACTCCAAATCCATATCTATAGAAAGGCAAGTGGTGCAGCGATCTTGCTCGAATTATCCTCAGATGCATCATCTAGGCCTCGATACAAATGTGCGAGCACGGCTGTGGCCCAACTGTACTGAGGGGGACTGTCTAGCTCGTCTATAAATTGTAGGAACATGCTCTGAATGTACCCGGAATGATCTGGGAACATGACTGATGAAAATAGATCCATCACAAATGCTCTGGCATAGTATCTAACCTCCTCGGGGCCGGCATCGGCGGGGAGTCTAGGTCGGGGGCGGTGACGATCACTTTCATTGGCCGGTTCGGGCACCCATGGCTCGCACAACCAATTCCGGCTTATGTGAAATGTGCCGGGGTGGCGCCGAAACGTAATCCAATCAAGACGACCAAATAGTCTCTCGACATTCATATCCCAATTGTCATCCGCAAATCCAATTACAGGCAACCCATCAATCGGTAAACCCCAGAGGCAGCTCACATCCTCCAATGTGGGAGTCATCTCGTCCACGGGGAGATGGAACGAGTGAGTCTCACGTCTCCACCTCTCGCATATCGCAGTAATTAGGTCTCGATCAATTTGTATATTTCCGAGCCTCGCCAAAGCATCTAATCGAAATCTTTCTAGTATTGGCATAATACGGTCATCCAAAGTGAACCGCACACTACTGGCTCTCGTAGACATAGTCACTAGAGGCTGATTCGGATTTATTTAAATAAAAATAAAAATATTTTATTATTTCCTCAAAGTTATGTTATTTAAAATAAAAAAATTAATTCATACTTTTAATAAAAGATTTAGAGCTAAAACTTACATCGTTATATGCACGATTCGAGTTGTGAATTTCATTACATGTTAGTAGCGACCCACCGTACACTTCAGCTCTAAAATCGGGAGGTTGACTCCCATAAACAGGCACACCACCCCGACACCGACCCCGACCCCGACCCCGAGCACGACCCCGACCACCTTCGCCTTGAGCCATTACAAATATCTACAACAATGACATCAAATACTCGTTAATGCATATTTCATTCTCTAATATAAAACAACCATAAACACTACTTGTGACGATAATTATCTATTCCATAATACAAAATCAAGATACTCCACACTAATCTACTAACATTTCCATTTACAAACAAAAAACACTTATCTAGTAATCATCCATTCCATGATACAAAATCAACACACTCCACACTAATCTACTAATTACAATTAGCAATTCCGGCCTACTATTTTCATTACAATTTCGGTCTACTATTTCTAAAAATTTTCAACAACACAATTAGTAATAAAACAAACATATTAACAATAGTACAAACCTTAAATCAACATACTCCACACTAATCTACTAATTACAATTAGCTATTTCGGCCTACTATTTCCATTACAATTTCGGTCTACTATTTCTAAAAATTTTTAACAACAAAATTAGCAATAAAACAAACATATTAACAAAAGTACAAACCTTAAATCAAGTCTCGTCGAACTCTATCCTCAAATCCCGGCCTTCTACGTGTTTTTTTTCAAAACCGAGTTGTGAGGATGAGAGAGAGAAAGGGAGGAAGAGGAACGGTGAGTGTGGCTATTTGGGGGGAAATGGGAAGTGGGAATGGTGTATAGTAGTTGGGAGCGACGAAATGGTGGATTTGGGGAGGATTTTGAGGTTTTTGGGGGATGGATTGGTGGTTTTGGGGGGGGGGGGGGGGGGGCGGCGGTTTGGCGGAGGAAAGAAAGAAAGGGCGAAGGGAGAAGGAAGGGAGAATGAAGAGAGGAGAAAGGAAGGGATCACGGATTAAAAACTGGCAAAAAGCAAGGGCGCAACTTCAAGTTGCGCCCTTAGCTTATTATGTCTCAATGACAGGTGGGGCCAATATAATAAAACCAGGGAACTCGAGGGCGCAACTTCAAGTTGCGCCCCAAACGTTATGTGACACTGCATGGTGGGTCCGATAGATTTCGGGCAAGAGGGGTCAGGCTATTCTGGGGCTTCAAGGGCGCAACTTGAAGTTGCGTCCTTGCCAGGGTCATCGGTGAAAATTTGTTTGGCCCAAGGCCATTGGTGTAGATAAGATTGGGCCGAGGGCCATTTAAGAAAATCGTCCGATCAAGGGCTTCAAGATTAAGACCCTGATCTCTACTGGGGAGCTTCTGTTCGGCTTACTACTAGGAGCAAGGATATTGGATCAACATAGGTGTTTTGATGTAAAAGACTAGTTTACCCCTTTTATTTTTTTATTAGACAATGAATTGTGCTTCTCACATTATATTGCGTATTCAAACTTGATAGAGCATGCAGAAAAAACTGAAAATATGCTGCCCCAACTCGAATTTAACGATTATTTGATATTCATTTTGCTGCTAACTATCTACATTAATTTACTCTAGTGGATACACCAAAAAGAGAATTTTATAGTAACACATATCAAATTACCACATTACAAAGCCTGCTACAAGAACATACCATTCAGGTATGGATAACTTTTGTAGAAATCCAAACAATTCGCAAAAATGAATACTTTCTCCAACATCTTCTGGACCAATCAATCACATTAACAGAAAAATGCTAGTAAAAGCACTCAAATAAAATAAGGCAAATAATAATAATCAAGCACCAAAGAAGATTCATAATTCCATAAAATATAAATGTGTTCAGCACATTAAATCTTATATAATAGTGCTTTGCACAATCATACTGATCACTCACTAATTAATCATCCATGATATGTAAACTAATACCAGAAGTGAATAACTAAGTAATATGCTATCCATGTTAGACATTGTAACAAAAGTATGATATCATAAGACTGAGCTATGATTTTAGCTGCACAAAATATGGACAAAAAACAAAAGTATGACCCACTAAATAGCCATCAAAGTTATGTGTTTAGAGAAAGGTTACCAGCACGGAACAATCCGACAGCACGCTCAACAATCATCATCAACCTTTCTTTGTTTTCCTCTTTCAGAAAGGATTCCCTTAGCCAAGAATTTCCCAAACACATCTCCATATCAATGTGAACATCCGGAGGCAATGCTAACACCGCTAATTTCTCTCGCACCTGGTTGTGCTTGACACAATTTGCTTGACCTATATTGGCAATGATCTCAGTCCGTTTTTGTTGTTGCTGAAGAAATTTCTCGGCAAATTCATCCATACGGTTAGCACAAATTTTAGGTTTGGTACGGCGTGAGGGTTCACCATATGTGTTGTTACCTCTTTTTCGGTTATGCATACTAGGTGCATCAACTACAACAGGGTTAATAGATCCTGGGGCTCTTTCTACTTGTGTACCTCCAAGAACATCAGCACATGTCAGCACAGTTTCTTGCTGACTTGTGGTACCATCCACCGGCTCAACATTTGGCACATGGATGTTACCAATATCTGCAGCAAACAAATCAAGATCATCTGTCATCATCTCCCGAAATTCAGGAAAACTAAAATCATTAAGTTGCTGCTCCGCATCACCATTGTCATCTTCAGAGCTTGAAACCTCCGTAAAATTATGTGGGATTTGCTTGTTCGGATCAGAAGTTATATTAGAACGACCCGAAGCTATGTTCTTCCCATAAAGAGCTTCAACTTTCCGGTACCATGGAAAAGGCTTCTTGCCGTACCTCTTGTATCGAGCATTATCCTTCTACAAAACGAGTATAAAAAGTTCAGTACAACCAAGACTTAAGAATAAATTACTATAAAATCTGGAAGTTATATGAAATTATGACATGATATAAAGTTTAAACCTTTTCTATGTGCACCCAAACATCCTCAGGTACATCTGCTACGTGCTGTTCGTCATTCCAATTACAACCACTTTTATTGGCCATTTCCCAGAAATAACTGAAAGCACCTTTCAGATTCTTCCAATGTTGTTTCAGGCTCTTCAAGTCACGAATTTGTGTATTTTGCTTGGTGAACTCACTGTACACATATGACCATTCTAGTTCACTAAATCAACAATTGTTGTAGGGATCTTGTCTTCTACTTTGAACTTCAGCTAATAGATCTATGATAAGAGTAGTCTCCCGATCAGACCAATTTGGACCCCGCTGTCCTTTGGCATTGGGTTCATCGCCTTGAACAGAGTTAGTGTTTGTACCTTTTCCCTTACCTCCACGCTTACCTCTGCCCTTACCCTTCTTAGTGTTAATTACCGAAGCTTGTTCCATAACAAAATCCATAACTTAGTCTCACCTATCAAACAAAAAGTTTCAGTATTAAAAATGCACTCAAAACAATTGAAGCAATTCACTACATTTAACAACAAGATCATTAACAAATAAAACACATTGGTACTGAAAAAAAAAGTATATATATTGTTATTCACTGTCATGGACTTAGCACATAGCTAATCAGAGGTTTGTTTGCAAATGAAAGTGTCACAATCATCTCACAAGTTAATCTCTAATTGCCTTTTTATTTCGGTGGTAAATATTACACATAACTTGTGAACTTTAATCATTCAATAGTCATTCAATTTTTCTGGTAAATGACTAGTTCTAATCAGTAGACCATTTAAATTGTGTAACATTAACACTGTTAACCAAACAATTATCGCCCCAAAATAGAAAATCCCATAGCCCAGAACACTCAAATAATTAATTGGAGGTACTCATCAAAACAGGAAGACAAATTGGAAAAAATAAAAATAATAAAAGGCAGTAAGCTAATTGTTATGTTTGGTACAATCTTTTAATCACGACCAAAAAAACTCATGCCAATTCATTTAGACCTCTATTAAGAGGTGATGAACCTAAATATTATTAATACTTGTACAAATCAGAGAATGGATGCTAGGGTTTATGTATACAAAGATAACCACGACACCCTTCTAAACCCAAACCAACTGCTGCACAATGCGCGAAATACAGCACCCAACTTCAACTTGCCGCTGCCTAGGCTTGACTTTCCTGAGTTTAATTGAATTTTTGGCAAGGGCTCTGGGGAACCTTTTGTAGCACGAGCTACTTACAGAATTCCAAAGCAGTTAACCACCCTCTACTAAAAGAACCAAATATATGCTCAAAATAATGTGAAATTTGCACAAAACTATCAACATAAATATCATCGAAAGAAGGAGACACCTGGTTTATCAATGAAGGTTTGGAGTACTTGCACAAGTTGTGTAATCCACCTCTAATACATAGAGATGTGAAGACTAGCAACATTCTTTTGAACGAAAATCTTGAGGCAAGGATTGCCGATTTTGGCCTCTCAAGGGCTTTTAACAGCGCTGCAGGCACTCATGTTTCTACTGTAGTTGTGGGCACTCTTGGTTATCTAGACCCTGAGTATGATTGCTATCCCTTTTGTTTTCAATTCATAATTGCTTTTTCTGAACTCGAAAGTTTATTTTCCTTTGATGACAAATTAAAGACCTGTATATCCATGAATTAACTTTGGAATCACCTATAGATTAAAATTTTAGAAATCTCCAAAAATAATAAAAAATAGTATTCAATGATATTTCAATATGTAAAATCCAATGGTCGAATCTGATCAGCCATCCGAGTTATGATCGTTGAGATACGAATGCAAAGTGAATATGTTGTTTTACTTTGTAAAACACCGTAACCCTACTCTCTCTCCATATATATTTGCTCTATATGTATAATTGTATATATATAAATGTGGAGCAAGGTAAAGAGCTCCTTTTTTCCCCTCCTTCTTTCCACCCTCCGCTACTGTTCTCCCGTTGACATAATAGAAACTTAAAATTGTTGTTTACCAGCTGAGTAATGGCGTTAACTTAAATGCTTTAAGAGGTAAAGTGTTGAAAGGAATGTAATTTTGGGTTATTTGGTTAGTTAGTACAATTAATAGAAAGTCTAGGGTCTATTTTGTAAGTTTGTAATGGCTCATATATAAGCCATAACCCTTTGCGCAATTGAATAACTTTTCAAGGTCCTTTTGACAAAATTCCAACTCTTCTCTTTCAATTTGGTATCAGAGCTAGGTCTCTGCCCGCGCTTCCCTCGTCTCCGCCCGCGCCGGCACCACTGCCAGCTCGCATCGCTGGCCGCCGGCCTTGCCAGCACCGCCGTCCACCCGCCTGCCCGCACCTCCCGCCGGCCGCCGCTCGCACGCGCCAGCAGCAGCGCAGCTGCTTGCTGTGGCTGCTGCTGCCTGCTGCGCTGCCAGCACCGGTGCCGCCATCTGCCCGCCGTCCTGCTGGCTGGCCCCTGCCGGCTGCTGCCATCTCGCCGGTAAGTGATGGCTAGGGTTTGAAAAAAAAAAAAAAACAGAAAAACAGAAAAAAGAAAAATGGAAAGGGAAGGATGTATGGTTTGAATTTGTATTAGCACTTGGTATTGATTGGTGCTTAGGTCAAGGGTTTGAGTTTGTACGATGTCGGATAACACGTTGGAGGTGTTGAAGGGGGTAGACCCGGAGGTACTGAAGGTGTTGGTAGGGCTCATACAAGGTGTGAGTGCTAAGGCTAGCACCTCGGGAGGCGATTCAGTACAAGTAAAGGTGGATCTGCCCCAGGTAGAACTCAAACTTGATGGACCCGGTACGTATCTGAGTTGGTCTCGACGGATTGAGCCGCTCTTGTCGGGAGAAAGCTGGAGGGGTATTTGATTTGGGATGAGGCAGCCGGTGGCGTGGGTGGGGAAGGGGAATGGAAAGCTACCCATGCATTGGTGAAAACCTGGCTGCTCAACTCCATGAAGCAATCGATTGCCACGTCCGTAGATGGCATTTTTCTGGTAAAGGATATATGGGCAAAGCTGAAGAGGACATATGGTGGTGCAGAGAACCATATGCGTGTGTTCCAGATTCAGCAGGAAATCAATGCGGTGGTCCAGGGTGACAGGACCATCCAAGAATACTCGCTAGAGCTTGCGAAGTTGTGGGGGGAACTGGACTACTTCTCACAAGTGTCAACCTGCTGTGACCCGAACTGCAAACAGAAGGAGTTTCTGATGCAGATGAGGACTATGCATTTCTTGGGTCACCTGAACTCGGCCTTCCATCAAAGGAGGTCAGTCTTATTGGCTCAAAAGGAGGTTCCCTCGTTGGATGAGGCCGTTGCAGCCATGATACAGGAGGAGAGCCGGATGCAGATACACACTGAGCAGAGTGCAGTGGTGAACGCACGGTCTGCACTAGGGGTCCATGCTGGTGAGGATGGACGGTATGCTTGGGGTGTATCAGGCACAGGCATTGGAGGAACACAAGGGGAAACCCGCAGGTGTTTCAACTGTGGAGAGGTAGGGCACTTGGTGAGGGACTGCCGGAAGCCCTTGAAAGGGAAGGACATGTCTGGCAGGGGGCCGAGTGGAGTCCGCGGGCGCGGCCGTGGAGGTAGGAGAGGTGGAAGAGGAGGCAACCGGGCAAATCTGATGGTTGCAGAGGAAGGAGAAGAGAGCGGAACGGGACTATTAGAGGAGGATACAATAATCAAGGCCGCTTCGCAGATAGTCATGAGGAGGCAGAGAGAAGCGGAGAAGGAGAAAGGGGGAGCTGAGGATGATGACTGGGTAGCGTACACAGCCGCCCATGCTCAGGATACACTTGCCTTAGCTACAGCTCCCTTTACTCGATCCTCCGATTGGATCATTGATTCGGGTGCTTCTCGCCATGTGACTGGTACTGCTGGTGAGTTCTCCTCTTATACCCCTCTAGCAGTGCCAGAAAATATTCAGACGGCCGATGGTACGGCTCAGCCCGTAGTTGGTAAAGGTACTGTTAATTGCACCAACACTTTGACTTTGTCTAATGTTTTGCATGCTCCATCTTTTCCTGTGAATTTGTTATCTATCAGTGCTATAATCTCACAACTAAATTGTGTGGTGTTGTTTGATGACCCAAAGGTGATCTTCTGAGAGAAGGGGACGGGCAAGGTACTTGGGACTGGCACACTACATAAAGGGTTGTGGTACGTGGATGAGAGGAAGATGGGAGCAGCTCTTGCATCAGTAGTGGATAAAGTTAGTTTTGGGAAAGGGAATGAGGAGAAATTATTGATGATGTACCATAGGCGTTTAGGTCATCTTTCATTTCCTGTTTCGGAGAAAATGTATCCCGAGGTGTATAGAAGGGTGAACTCAGAAATGCTAGTATGTGATGCGTGTGAGTTAGGTAAACATACTAGAAGCTCCTATGCTAGTTCCGGTAATAGGTCATCTCGTTGTTTTGAATCGATTCACTCGGATGTATGGGGACCTTGTCCCATAGCTACTTTAAATGGATTCAGATATTTTGTTACCTTTATTGATTGTTATTCTCGAGTAACTTGGTTATATCTGATGAAAAACAAGAGTGATGTCTTTTCTTGTTTCCGAGACTTTCATAAGATGATTCAAACTCAGTACAATGCAGTGATACAGGTATTGAGATCTGATAATGGAACAGAGTATACGAACAAGGCATTTGCCGATTATCTGTCATCTCAAGGGATACAGCATCAAACCACGTGTCCATACACCCCCGAGCAGAATGGGGTGGCGGAGAGGAAGAACAGACATCTCTTGGAGGTAACCCGCAGCATGATGATCTCGATGAATGTCCCGAAGTTCTTGTAGGGGCAAGCGGTCAAGACAGCAGCATACCTCATCAACAGAATGCCATCACGGATTCTAAATTGGAAGTCTCCGAGGGAGATGTTAAAAGGTATGCCGAAAGATATCCTATCTTTGAGAATATTTGGGTGTGCATGCTTTGTGCACGATAACAGACCGAACGTGGGTAAGTTAGATCCGAGGTCAGTAAAATGTGTGTTTGTTGGTTACTCACCCACTCAGAAAGGATATGTGTGTTGGAGTCCGGTGGAAAAGAGGATGTTTGTAAGTATGGATGTCACATTCAGAGAACAGGAACCGTACTACCAACTGAAGGAGGCACCATCTTGCGGAGATCCATTGGATATGGAGAACCCGAGGCAAGGAGGTGAGAGTAGTGGTGGTAAGGGGGAGCCAGTTATGATAAGTGTAGAACCAAACATGGCCAGTGTTGAGCCAGAGTGTGAGATGATTGAGGCTAGAAGTACGGGGACTCAGGTCCAGGGGGAGTCCAGGTATGGTGAGGTGTATGTGAGGAGAGGAAAGCAGAAAGAAGGGAACGTGATGATACCATATGTGCCAAGTCCCTTGTCCCAGCCTAACCCGACTCCGGAGACACCTGCACCACATGATTCCCAGCCGGAACATACAGGTGATGTTGTTCCTCTCTCTCCTCTCTCTCTACCCATATCTCTTAGGAAAACTCCACGAAAGAATGCTGGAGTCCCTCCCAATAGATATGGGTTTCCACACGATATTGCTAACTCTGTCTCATACTCATCATTGTCACCGGAACATGGAGCATTCATTGCATCATTAGACACTGTTGCTATTCCAAAGTGTTGGCAGGTTGCAAAGGAGGATCCGAAGTGGAGAGCAGCGATGATAGAAGAGCTAGAGGCTCTCTGTAAGAACAAGACTTGGGATCTGGTGCCGCTACCACCAGGAAAGAAAGCTGTGGGATGCAAATGGGTATTCACAGTGAAGCAGAATCCGGACGGGGCGGTGGAGCGCTACAAGGCTCGGCTTGTCGCGAAGGGGTACAGTCAAACCTATGGTATTGACTATGATGAAACATTCGCGCCTGTAGCAAAGATGAGCACTGTAAGAACCCTAATCTCAGTAGCTGCCAACCAGACATGGAAGATGCACCAACTTGATGTGAAGAATGCCTTCCTTCATGGGGACTTGCTGGAGGAAGTGTATATGGAGATCCCACCCGGATTTGGCACAAATCAAACGGCGGGAAAGGTATGCAAGCTCCAGAAATCTCTCTATGGTCTAAAACAATCTCCTCGAGCTTGGTTTGATAGGTTCAGGAGAGTGATGGTAGGCTTGGAGTACAGACAGAGCAATGCAGACCACATGGTGTTCTTTAAGCGGTGTGGGAGTCACATCACAATCCTCGCAGTCTATGTGGACGACATGATTGTCATGGGTGACGATGAGGCAGAAATCGCTCGGTTGAATGAGCAATTAAGCAAGGAGTTTGAGGTAAAGGATCTCGGTCAGTTGAAATACTTTCTCGGGATCGAGATAGCGTATGGAGAGCAAGGGATTGTATTGTCCCAAAGGAAGTATGTCTTGGATTTGCTCACGGAGACGGGTATGCTCGGGTGCAAGCCGGCAGTCACCCCGATTGATCCGAAGCTCAAGCTGTGTGCGGGTATGGGAGAACCCGCTGACAAAGAGAGATACCAGCGATTGGTTGGACGTCTGATATACCTCAGTCACACTAGACCGGACATCTCGTTTGCGGTAAGTGTGGTGAGCCGATACATGCATGACCCACGCAAGAGTCACATGGATGCCGTGTACCAGATCTTAAGGTACCTGAAGAATGCCCCAGGGAAAGGCTTGTTGTTTGAGAGAAACAAGCACTTGAAGATCGAAGGGTATTGTGACTCCGATTGGGCCAGTTGTGCCGATGATAGGAGGTCCACTTCGGGTTATTGCATGTTTGTTGGGGGTAATCTCGTCTCGTGGAAAAGTAAGAAGCAGTCGGTGGTTGCGAAGTCCACAGCCGAGGCCGAGTACAGGGCTATGGCACTGGGAGTTGCAGAAATGCTGTGGTTAAGGAGCCTCCTCAAGGAACTTGGTATAAGTGAAGACGCCAAGATGAAATTATGGTGCGACAACAAGTCGGCGATCAGCATAGCTAACAATCCGGTGCAACATGATAGAACGAAGCATATCGAGATTGATAGGTTCTTTATCAAGGAAAAGCTCGATAGTGGACTCCTGGATTTGAATCATGTAGCAACGGGAGATCAAGCGGCTGACTGTTTAACGAAGGGGCTCAGTTCTCACGATTTAGAGAAGGGATGTAGCAAGATGGGCTTAATAGACATATTTCACCCACCTTGAGGGGGAGTGTTGAAAGGAATGTAATTTTGGGTTATTTGGTTAGTTAGTATAATTAATAGAAAGTCTAGGGTCTATTTTGTAAGTTTGTAATGGCTCATATATAAGCCATAACCCTTTGTGCAATTGAATAACTTTTCAAGGTCCTTTTGACAAAATTCCAACTCTTCTCTTTCAATTTAAAGATACATAAAAACTTTATACTAATTAAAGAAATGTACATCCAGGTACTATTCCTTGTACCAGCTAAGCGAAAAGAGTGACGTGTTTAGTTTTGGAGTTGTTCTGCTCGAAATCGTAACAGGGCGGTCTCCTATCATTTCCGGTCCAGAGGGAGGCCATCTGAAGGAATGGGTAAATCAAAGGCTATCTAGAGGAGACATCGAAAGCATTGTGGATCCAAGAATGAATGGGTACTATGACATAAATTCTGTTTGGAAAGTCACCGAGCTGGCACGCAAATGTACTGAGAACAGCCCTGCTGTAAGGCCAACTATGAGTACGGTCGCTGCCGAACTGAAGGAAAGCCTTGATCTGGAGATCTCAACTGAGGGCACCCGAGGCAAGAACACAACATATAACACCCCACATGATTATTCAAGGAATGAAAATTTTGTAAGTGATGTTAGTAAGAGCAGTGTTAGTCAGAACAGTGTTTTTGAGATGGGTTACATGGGTGGCGACATGTCCGGACCAGGTCCTATTGCGAGATAATTTTTGCATCCTTATATTTCGTGAATTTCATCCTTCCATTTTGAGTGCACTGGCATAAGTAATTTTGTTGATCGAACTACTGTTCTCAGTATAATTGGCTTGAAACATTGGATATTCCACTCCGCTAATCTTTTGTCTCATTTCCCCTTTTTCTTTGTGCATTTTTTTCCCAATTTTTGTAATATTATTTCTAGCCTTGCCTTACAATCTAGTTTAACATATGCGCTATTAGTTTGTAGTCTTAAACTCTTATGGATGTCTCTTATATATCCTGATGCAGGGACGGTAGGGGTAGGGGGAGAGAGCAATTGGAAGAACACGAGAGATTTGAGAATTCATACAGAATTCATTTTCTTGATAACTTGATACAACAAGCAATCTTGATACAAAAGATAATTTCAAAACTAAAACTGCCTCTGCCTAAAGGGCATGAGTCTACTTATATAGAAAACAAAAACTGAACCCTAAAAATAACATAAAGCAACAACTACCATAAGATCTCTAAAAAACGCACATAAAAAACTCAGAAACGCAATCCAGAACCGTCTGGAGCGGATCACCTAGCATCCAGGGTGGACCGCCCATAAAACAGTGCCGAAATCCTTCAGAGGGGGCGGACTGCCAGGCCCCGGGGGCGGACCGCCGAAAATCCAAAACCTAAAACTGGATTCTGCGTGTTTCTGAGGCGGGTCGCCGGAACTCTGGGGCGGACCGCCCTCTGTCTGCATCATATCCCAAGATCATGAAATTAATATAAGTTTTAAGGCTACATTTTGTAAGTTTGCAAGTACAAGCGTTGTAAGATAAGTACGTATATTTTCTGGACAGAAAACTGATGAACAGCTGTTCGACGAGATTTTATCTACCTTCTTATATACTTGAGATATTCGTCGGTTCCTCCTTTTTGTTTGAAAATACTGGATATGAATTATTTTATTGGGAGAAGATATCAGTACCCCGCCTTCAATACCCTGATAAAATACTCTGCTTTGATTATATCCCATATGTGTTTACAGCCCAACTAATAATACTAACCATATAATATCAGCGCGCTAAGCAATTTCGCCATTCAAGTCTAAATACCTATAGAACATACCCTAAATACTACATATAACAAGTCTCAATACCTACAACACATGAATACTGCACATCCAACAGAAAACGTGACTGCAAACAAAAGTCAAATACCCCGTTTGACTAACATGGAAAACACGTGACCACTATAGCACTAAAAAACAAAATTTCTACAACTAATAATACATATTATAGAAGGTCTAAATACCTAGTATACAGAAGTAGTAAAACCATTTCATTTTATGTACAAAACTTCTGCAACTAATTTTTGAAACCAATAATACTAAAAAAATACGAAATATGAACTAATCTTTTTTTATTTTCAATATCATAATACCATATTTACACATTAATAATACCTACCACATGATTACAGGTTGATGAGTATTTTCCAACGTCAACACTAAATACATATATAACAAATCCTAAATACTACCAACACGAAGTACCAATACCTACAACGCATACATTCTTCGCGTCAAACTTAACACATGACTGTAACAAAACTCAAATCCTCGGTCAAATCCCCTATTCGACTAACATGGGAAACACGTGAAGGTTGTTCTATTTCAACTTAATCATGACACTTAGAAACAAATAATACATAGTAAAGATTGTCTAAATACTTACAATACACAAGCAATTATACCATTTTCTATACAATATTTTGAAGACAAAAATTCTCAAACTAATAATATTAAAAGAATACGAAATATGAATAAATTTTTTATT
This sequence comes from Cyperus esculentus, assembly GCA_030179965.1. Classification (NCBI taxonomy): domain Eukaryota; kingdom Viridiplantae; phylum Streptophyta; class Magnoliopsida; order Poales; family Cyperaceae; genus Cyperus; species Cyperus esculentus. The sequence continues at coordinate 419,041 of JASGLE010000025.1, read as the reverse complement.
TTTTATTTTCAATGACATAATCCTTTATTCATAAAGTCATAGTACCAACCAAAATAACTTATAAAGCAATATTTCTATACCAAACAATTAAATTATAGGTAAAGAAAACTTAGAAACAACTAATAATACTTGATGTTGTAAGTAACAATACAATTATAATAATGTCATAATACAAACTTGCTCTTAACTAAACAATTAAATATATTGTAGGTAAATCCAAACAAAATAATAAGCATCAGGCACTCAGATCATCAACCACATAAAGGCAAGATGGCATCTCAGATTATCACCATCGCAAGATGATCATCGATACTGGCAAGATGACCTTTCGATAATGAGCTCGCCAAGCCGATCTGGACTTGCTAAGGAGGCAACTACAATTTGCACATGCTTCAGCTAGGTGAGCATCGATAATGGCGTCCACGAACAATCAATCAAGCGCATATTAAGAATTGAGAACGTAAGCAACTGAGACCTGAGGAGGGAGAGGGATCGCAGCTAGAGGAAGGAGAAGTGGTTGCTGCTAGGGAAAGGAGTAGCAATCGCTGTCGGAGAGGAGTGACCGCATCCGCGGCCATTAGAGGGAGAAGCTGTTTCAGTTGCCGAGAGGGGTGATCACGATCGGAGGAGAGATGAGTTTCGCGGTCGGACAGAGGGCCAGTGATCACGGCAAGAGGAGGTGAAGGGTGGTCGGGCGATCGTGGCGGAGGGGAGTGAGCACGATCTTGATCTGAGTCTGAGCAAGACGACGGGAAAGTGTCAATCGGATATTATGGACCGTTCGATAGTGGGGTATGATTACGGGGTTTTTTAAGTCAGGGTATGTTACATTAACCCTATTTTATTATATCAATAGAATTTATAGAGAAGAACTGGTGTCCTATTCGAGCCAGCACAGATCCTCTGTAGCGCTGCATTGTGCAGCGCAGGATGTGAACCGTTGGATCATCTCGAGATCCGAGCCAGCACAGATGCTGAGATGATCTAATGGATCATATCATGCGCTACACAATGCAGCGCTACAGAGGATATGGAATCCCTGAATAGGTCCACATGTCTCTGAAATGAAACACTTATTATTATAATTTTTATCAAAGTAGGCGTTGTCTACTTCTTAAAAAAAAGTAACATATTAGAGCCATTAATTTGAGTAATTCTCATTTAATATACTGTTGAAGTAAGTAACACAGAAGAATTCACCTAAATAAACAGAGAAAGAAACTAGGTGCTGGAAGTAATCTGAATGAAATTAAACAATAAAACATTACAATTTCGGGGCCCAAGTCAATTCGGCTGGAGCTTAATTAATTAATGGGACTTAATTAAGAGGCCACAGTCTGAGCCTGTAGAAATTAACGCAGCTCGTTGTTTCGCTACTGGTTTGTACAATTGTACTATACTGTCTATGAGATAGAACATAGAAGTGTTCTTTGGTCAAACATTGAAAAATATTGTAGCGAGACAACTATCATGAATGAATCTATGATAATGATATTCACTCATATTCATATACACATCCAATGAAATGAAAGAGACCAGGTGTGGCTGACCTTCTAATCAATGTACTTTATATACTAGACGTGCTGTCCTTATTCCTTTGTAAAGTCATATGAAGTTTGAAGTTTTCAATTGTCGATGGACATTGTGTCAATTTTGTCAAACGTTTGGATGCCATAAAAGGGTTCCTTGTTTAAGCCTATGCACTCTCCATGCCAAGAGGAGAGACAAACTAATGGAGGTCCTCTCTAAAGGAATGGATTTATGGTTCTTAGCTCTTCTAGCAATATCTGTCTCTACGGTGCGGCGGGTTGATGGCCAGGTTGACACTACCGGTAAGCGGGGATATGCATTATAATCACTTCTTTATTCAATGCATATATATATATATATGGTATGTTGTTTTATGAAATTGGTTCTTTAATTTGACAAGAAAATTCGCTTTGTATATATGTTTGACATTTTTTATGGGGATTGTTAGAGATACAATTAGTTATCATGCATAGCCCTTATTTTTTTTATTCATCTGCTTAATTGATAAAGATATAAAGATATGCTTAATTAACGTATAGTTTTTTTTTTTCGATACATCCAAAATTGTTGCAGGTTATACTTGGCCAAAGTGAAGTATATATGTAATTATTTTTGAAAATTGTTATTGAATTAAGACGTAAATAGAAATAAATGAAAGAAATGAAAAAAAAGAGCCGAGAATTTTGTTTAATATATATAGGTTGGATGCTAATTAGGGGTAGACATTTAATTACAGGTTTTATAAGCATTGACTGTGGGCTTGATACAAATTCGAGCTACATTGATAGCAATACTAAGTTGACTTATGTGTCCGATGATACGTTCATTGACACCGGAGTGAATTACAAAATCGCTACTCAGTATGTCGCGAACATCTTATACAAGCAATTTCTGAATGTCAGAAGCTTTCCCAATGGAAACCGAAACTGCTACACATTGGGGTCCCTAACAAAAGGATCAAGGTACCTTGTAAGGGGAACATTCATGTACGGGAATTACGATAGCTCAAGTAAGCCACCAATATTTGATGTTCATCTGGGAATCAATCGCTGGGGAACAGTTAACATAACTACTGTCAATGATGCATTCTTTGCCGAGATCATAGCCACGGCCACCTCTGACTACCTGCAAGTTTGCCTTGTAAATACGGGCCGTGGCACTCCTTTTATTTCTGCGCTAGAATTGAGGCCCTTGGGGAACAGCATTTACAGACAAGCTAATTCCACACAATCATTGGTTTTAGCAGGAAGGCTGAACATTGGAGGATATCAACTAATTAGGTACATATATATATAGCTAAATATATAACTAGAATATAAGGAAAACATATATACTTCTTAATTAATTAATGGTGCTTTAAGCCATTTCCAATATGTTTTTGTTCACTTCCTGAATAATTTATATCATAATATTTTGTCTGAATATTCCAAACTAAAAGCATATATAGTACGTTTTTGGATAATTAGAATCTAGAGCAGGGTAAGGGTACCAAACATCTATGATTTAATATTTTAATTAGAAATTAAGCACGAGACTGATTATCTATTAGGATTAATTTTAGTCAACTAGTCATGTACCCTCTCCAAACTTCATTGGAAACTTATGATAATATACAGGTACCCATCTGATCTGTATGACCGGTTTTGGAATCCCTACATGGACAAAGCATGGAGGAACATCTCTACCAGCTCTACCTTTGAACCAGATGCATACTTTGCAGTCCCCTCCGTTGTCTTGCAAACAGCCGCCACCACTTTGAACACCAACATATCCCTTGATATCCCCTGGGACTCGGATGACACATCAACGAGGTTTTATGCAATTCTTCACGTCCGCGAGATCCAGACCATATCTCCCATTGCTCTTAGGGAATTTGAAATATATTCCAACGGAGAGCTACTTGTCAACTCTACTGTACCCCCTACAAACTTCTCAGATTGGTACACATACTTCGACATGAATTTATACAAGTATAACGTGTCACTGAAGGCAACTCCGAAGTCCACTCTCCCACCTCTGCTGAATGCCTTTGAGCTGTACATCGTTACACCAGCCACTGAGATCCCCACCAACGATGGAGATGGTATGTTCATCAATTAAAATTGTCTCATTATATTCTATGTGTAATTGGAATAATCATGATTTGATTTCGTTTAATTTGCAATGGAAAGAGCCTTGTTCTATTGAACTTGAATAGATGTTCGAAACTTTTGTAAGAACCATCTGGAATCCTCTGATTCTTATACTTGAGATTTTCACTTCATCACAGTTCCCCTTTAAAAATACTTATGTATACTTCTCATGCCTTTGTGTATCTAATTTATTTTCAGTTACTTCCATGAATACAATTAAGGCGACCTATGGAGTAAAAAAGGGCTGGAGTGGTGATCCTTGTGTTCCTACCAAATTTTCATGGACTGGTGTCACCTGCACCTCTGATTCCCTTAACATTGCAAGGATCACAGCCTTGTGAGCATTTCAATATAGTTTTTTTTTTTTTTGGAAAGAAAGGCCTATGGCCCGTTTTCATTTCTGAAAACAAAATTACACTAAGTATGAGTTTAATCAGCACTACCTACTTCTCATCATAAGTAGCTAAACAACTCTAACCTTTTAATCTCTTATTTTGTAACTATACTACCTTAATAACGGACTGCCATACCAGTAACCCAACCACAATATGGTAAACAACATATCAAAACACCATAACTGTATATAACATCAAACAGTTATAAACTGCATAGAGTTTCTATTATGTAAGCCTATTCACTCCTGTTATACTCTTCTCTTTTTGAAATCTTCTTTTAAGCCTCAGTCAACAGCAACTGAGGGGGAAGTGCCTGCAAGGGTATCTCCTCCAGCTTGAGGGGCATCCACTTCAATATAGTCTGAACATAATATCTCGTATGTTTTATTAATTTGAAAAAGAAATATTTTGGAAATTGTCTGAACTGTGAGATAATTCTCTTTCAGAGATCTATCATCAAGTGGACTAACAGGAGCAATAATATCTTCTTTCGGAAATCTAAGCGCTCTCAAGTCATTGTATGCTCCTTATACTAAGATCTATTTCTGTTGTCTAGATGCTCTTTTACCTTCAATGAAATCATAGTTTGCATCTATCTCTCCAGGGGGATATATAGGGCTGATAGCAGACATTTTCATGTGTTCTGAAAATTGAATGTCTAACTTAAACTGTTACTTCAAATCTTTGTTTATTCAGGGACTTATCGAACAACGACTTGTCAGGAGATCTTCCAACTTTTCTAGATAAATTAACTGCTCTCACGTACCTGTATGTTCTCAAATTAATAACCCACAACTTTGAACCAAGATGATGTGGAAATTAAGTTATCATTTATTAATTTTCAGGGATATAACTGGAAACAATGGATTATCAACCACCCTTCCACCTGGTCTTCAGAGTAAAAAGCAGGACGGACATCTAATCTTCAAGTATGTTTTTTATTTATAAATGATAATCAAATGAAGGAGAATCTATTGATTTTCCATCCTTTTCATCGTAAAGAAAATTCAAATTGATTTTTTCTATTTTAACCCATTTATTTTGGAAAGAAGGAGAACAGAGCGTGTAACACAAAGGATATATCAAATAAAAAGATAATCAACTATCACTTTAAAAGTAACAATAATTGAAAAATGAGTTGTTCTATTAGGTATTGAGCTCTCCACTTATTTGAACTATCTTATTTGTTTGCATTCTTAATTTATTTTCCGTACTTAATTAGGTCAGGAAGTCCTGATCAGAAAAAGAAGAGTTCGGTAGCTATAATAGCTGCAGTTGTTGCTGTGGTTGTCCTGCTTCTCATTGTTGCTTCCATTGTGATAACTGTGTGCTTAAAGAAGCATAAGAGTAAGTCTTCATTTTGCCATTTTCTCTATTCTTTATGTTTGAATAAAATCACCGTAATATATGAGACTGTAGTCTCCAATAAGAAACTAATTGCACAGTATTAAGGCCTCTTATTTCCTCTTATTATCTTTATATAAAAATAGTGATTACTAATTGTCAATGCTCAGATTATGATCCCAACTTGAAAATTTCAGGTGCTGCATATTTGGACCAGTAACACCATTAATTTCAAACTAGCTAGTTCAGTTAGGCTAAATTGTTTTTCTTATTTCTTACAGATATACCTTCTGTTGTATATCTCCAGTTCGAGCAGAAAGCTCTTTTTCAATCCTCTAAAACATCTATTTAATTTTTTTTTTTATAAAATTTTCTTCTATACATGATGTTTTTATGGTAGCATCTTATATTATTTTATTCTGTTCAAAAAGCGGCATTATTTGTCTTTATTTCTACCAATCCAAGGTTTGCAAGACAAACTAATCTTATTTTTTCTTACAGAGAGACAACCAAATAATTTTGAACCAATTGTAGACAATGCAACAACCCCTCGAGCGCACAATCAATTCCCACATGCATATAATCAACCGAGAAATGATGTAAATAATCGAGCAGAAAACCTCATGCAAGGCAATAATCCTGGTCAAAACTACACACCTGAATCTAACCCAAAAGAACCAGGAGAGGGAATACGGGATCAGAACCGACGATTCAGTTACAATGATTTAGTACAAATTACTAACAACTTCGAAAATAATATTGGCACCGGAGGATTTGGACATGTATATGTGGGTTTCCTAGAAGATTGCACTCAAGTTGCAGTAAAACTGCGCTCCGACTCATCTTCACAAGGAGTCAAAGAATTTTTGGCTGAGGTAATTTGTTGTCCTACACATTCTTATCTTAGATCTAACAAAACAAAAAATTGGTAACCACTGATTATATATACTTACCAGTAAAATTTGCTTTGTGAAAGATTAATTTGCATAATAACAATGCTCTTAGAGCAGTCTTGTAAAGTTGAATTTAATAGAGATACAATAATTTGCTTCGTATCAGGCTCAAAATTTGGCAAGAGTTCACCACAGAAATTTGGTCTCCCTACTTGGCTATTGCATGGACGGAGACTGCATGGCACTTGTATATGAGTACATGCCAGAAGGAACTCTGCAAAATAAGCTCATGGGTGATTGTTACCTTTTGAATAGTTTCTCAAAAGCACATATCTTGAATTTTCTTTTCTTTTTTCTGGTAAGGATTTAGATTGAAAGCCTCAACTCTGTCAATTTCAGATAATACAAGGGCTCTGAGTTGGAAACAACGGGTTTGAATTGCATACGAATCTGCACTTGGTACAAAATCTCTATAATATCTTGAATTATTAAGCATTTATTTCTTTTGTGATTATCATACAAGAAGTTGTATGAATAGTTAATACCATAAATTTATAAATTATTTTCATAATAATAGTTAATATTCTGCCCGTTTGTTCGTTTACCAAATTAGTTTCAATTTTAATGAGTCCACTCACATCAGGACTCCATCCAGAAATATATCATAAGAACATATGAGTGACATCATGACTAAATCATCATTTGTATTTATGAATGAAGGTTTGGAGTACTTGCACAAGTCATGTAACCCACCACTAATCCATAGAGATGTGAAGACTAGCAACATTCTCCTAAATGAAAATCTTGAGGCAAGGATTGCTGATTTTGGGCTCTCAAGGGCTTTTAACAACGATTCAAACGCTCCTGTTTCAACCATGGTTGTCGGCACTCCTGGTTATCTGGACCCCGAGTATGACTGCTATTTTCTTGCTTTTCATTTCCTAATTACTTTGTTTTTGTTTGCTTCCAATAATTTCTTCTTGACGTAACCTTTAGAATCACTTGTCAATTAATTCTAAAAGGCTGTTCTCCCAAGTTCAAAAGAAAAGGTAAGGAAAGAAAAGGGATTGGAGGGGCAGAACGAGCACAGATTAAAATTGACTCTAACCATAATAGATGCATAATTGTTGTATACCAGATGAATTAATAGTTTTTAAGTTTGATGATTTAAATGGTAACAGAAGATTAGACATTCAGACTAAATAAAGCAATGCAACTTCAGGTACTATTCCACGTACCAGCTAAGTGAAAAGAGTGATGTGTTCAGTTTTGGAGTTGTTCTGCTCGAGCTCATAACCGGGCGGTCTCCAATCATTTCTGGTCCAGAGGGAGGCCACTTGAAGCAATGGGTGAATCAAAAGCTAGCTAGAGGTGACATCGAAAGCATTGTGGATCCAAGAATGAACGGGTACTATGACATAAACTCAGTTTGGAAGGTTACCGAGCTGGCACGGAAATGTACTGAGAACAGCTCTGCTCCAAGGCCAACCATGAGTACAGTCGCCGCCGAACTGAATGAAAGTCTGGATCTGGAGATCTCTACTGAAGGGACCCGGGGCAAGAACACAACATATAACATCCCACATAATTACTCGAGAAATGAAAATTTTGTAAGTGATGTTAGTCAGAACAGTGCTGTCGAGATGGGTTACATTGGTGGCGGCATGGCCGGGCCAGGTCCTATTGCGAGATAATTTTCTCATCCTTATATTTCATGAATTTCATCCTTCCATTTTGAGTGCACTGGCATAAGTAATTTTGTTGATCGAAGTATTGTTCTCAGTACGATTGGCTTCAAACATTGCGCATTCCACACGCAAATCTTTGTTTCTTTTCCCTTTTTCTTTGTGAATTCTTTCCCATTTTTTTTGTAATATTTCTGACCTTGCCTTACAATTCAGATTGATGTATGCGATATTAGCTTTGTCTTATAATCTTTTGTATGTCTCTTATCCCACCATGATCATGAAATTAATACAACTTTTAAGGTGATATTATGTAAGTTTGCAAGTACAAACTTTGTAAGATAAGTATATTTTCTGAACTGAAGAGAATAGAAAAGAATGCCACTCTGTCCGACAAAGATTTTATCTGCCTTTTTATACTTGAGATATTCGTCGGTTCCTAATTTTTTTATTTGAAAATAGTGGATATGAATTTTTATATTAAAACAGAAAAAAAATTTATAGAGAAGAACTAGTGTCCTGAGGAGGTCCACATGTCTCTGAAATAAAACAATAATTACTATAATATTTTCCTGTTAGTTCCAATTATTTATCTGTGTATTGTAAATAAATAGATATGAGAATATTGACTAAAATGCATTGGTTAACGTATGTTGCAAATACGAAATAAAATAATAATGCTATACCGAAATGAATTTTTTTTTTTTTTGTCTATGCCTAAAATAAAAAGAAATCTTAAGGATATGCCTGCTTTAATACAAATTATAGGACTATGCCTACTTTACAAATGCCGGAGTTCGAAAAGTCACCGAAAATGCCAGCGTTCAAAGATGAATATAATCCCGGAATTGAAATTTTTTGCGAAAATCATGCTCCGAATGCCAGAATTCGAACTCCGGAGTTTGAAATACACATATAAACTCTAGAGTTCGAACTCCGGAGTTCGAAATACACGTGTAAACTCCAGAGTCCGAACTCCGGAGTTCGAAAACATGATTTTCATAAAAAAATACAAGTCCGAGATTACATTAATCTCTGAATGCTGGTGTTTAATGTGACCGCTTGACCGCCGGCGTTTGAAAAATAGGCATAGTCCTGTAATTTGTATTAAAGCAGGCATACATTTAAGATTTCTTTTTATTTTAGGCATAGACAAAAAAAAAAAAAATTCTACCGAAATGAGGTTACCTTATTTGGACAATGCAGAATACAAATACAACACAATGGATAGCGATCTGTTATTCTGTTGAATATGCAATTTTATATTGTGAAAATCTATATATCCCCGTCCTCTAATCCCCGGAAATCGTCTCCCATTAAATGCGGCTTCACTTCTGCGTCCCCGCAAGCCGGGACCTTACTATTAATTTTTTTTAGTGATTCGAAGGATGAGTCAACTGATCGATACTTCAGACTGACTTTTCATCTTATCAATATAGCGTCTGGTCGACGATCTCGTTTCCACGACCTCGCTCCGATGATCTCGTTTCTATGACCTTGCTCCGACGATCTCCTTTCTACGACCTTGCTCCGACGATCTCCTTTCCATGAATTCGCTCCGACGATCTCGTTTTTGGAGTCTCGCTCCGACAATGACATTATCGCCTCTTTGTCACTCCTTCTCCGCTGCTCTCCTTGACATCTTCGTCTCTCCTTCTCTTTTTACCTTCTCCACTTCTCTCTCTTTTCTCCCCATAGTGCCACCTGATTTTTAAAATATAAACACCTGATTTTGAAATATAACCATCCGCCTTTGAAATATAAGTACCTGAATTTGAAATATAACAATCTGACTTCAAAATATAAACACTTAGCTTTGAAATAAGCACCTGACCTTAAAATATAAACGTCTAGATTTGAAATATAAACAGCCGGATCTGAGATTTCACTATGTAATTTCGAAATATAAGCACTTGGCTTTGAGATAAACACATGATTTTGAAATATAAACACTTGGTTTTGAAATATAAACACTTAATTTTGAAATATATCTACCTCGCTATGAAATATAAACACCCAAATTTGAGTTGTAACCATCTAACTTTCAAATATAAACACGTAGCTTTTGTGAAAAAAAAAAATGAACCTGACATATAAAACACCTGGTTTTGAAATATAACTATCTGGCTTTGGAATATATACATCTGGAAGCTAAAACATCTAGATGTGAAATATAAATACTTGGTTTTGAATTATAAGCATTTGGCTAAGATATATTAAAACTTAGGAGATAAACACTCGGATGTGAAATATAAACACCTGGATTTGCGATATAAATACTTGGTTTTGAAAAATAAACACATATAGTGACATGTAGGGGCACTACATTGAGTTCGGTGGTGACGTGTTTTTAGCTTTGACCGGTCAACACGCTTTTGACAGGTGGCGCGCTCTGATTGGGGAGACGGGATTGGGGGATTTTTGATAGGGGATTGTTAGTCTAAACCTTTTATATTTCTTTGTCAGAGCAACAATGATTGGGAAGACATCTAAACTGGGAATTGACTTTGACAAAGGTTATGATACAAACGTGAGCAAGTAACAAGGTTGAGCCGGCCCACTCAAAGGACCCAAAATTTTGTTTTCTTGAATTTCTTGAAGTTGTCATGTATATGTGCACGCATTTTCCTTTTTGACAAATTTAATACACATTGTTTAATTTCTTTTCTTGAGTAAAACACATTGTTTAATTAGTTCTAATTGTTAAACATGTCTGGATATCATAAAGGGTAGTCCTAGCTAGTGTTTCGCCATTAACCCTTCAAGAGGACAAGAACATTAATGGAGGTCTTCTCAAAGGGAAGTGATTTCTGGTTCTTTGTTCTGCTAGTAACATCTCTGTGTACTGTACAGGTTCAAAGCGAGCTTGACTCTAGCGGTAAGGCTTACTGTTTGTGACAAATATACTTCATACTTTGAATTAAAGTATATTAATTGTTATCATATGTTAGAAAGCAAGAACATATATATGGAATCGAATTGCTAGCTTGAAATTAATACTCTTTTGTTATTTTTTTCTTCTTAAAATCTCACCTTTTCTTTTCAATGCATGGTATATTCTTACCGCTATAAAATAAGCAACCTGTTGTGTTATCCGGAACTACCATTTTGAAGTTGGTACTTTCAAGTTAAATCTGTGTTTCTGTTTTGTCAGAATGAATTGGTTGTTCCTTTCTCTTTACAGGTTTCATTAATATCGACTGTGGAATCGCTGCAAATTCTAGCTTTCACGATACCTATACTAAATTGACTTTCATATCTGATGATCAATTCATTGACACCGGAGTGAACCGCAGGATTGCTGCCAGTTATAATTCAAATGTACTATTCGAGCAGTTTCTGACCGTCAGAAGCTTTCCCAGTGGAACCCGAAACTGCTACACACTGAGATCCTTGTCAAAAGGATTGAAGTACCTTGTAAGGGGATCATTTCTGTATGGAAACTACGATAACTTGAACAAGTTTCCGAAATTTGATGTTTATTTAGGAGTAAATTACTGGGACACGATCGAAATAACCTCTGAAGATGAAGCATTCTTTACTGAGATTATTACCGCAACTACTTCAGACTACCTACAAGTTTGCCTTGTTAACAAAAATCTGGGCACTCCTTTTATCTCTGTGCTAGAGTTAAGGCCATTGCAGGAGAAACTCTATGAAGACGCTAATTCGACACAGTCGTTGGTTTCCATGACCAGGTGGAATTTAGGAGCCAGCACTCAACTAAGGTAAACATACTAAATTAATATAAGATTTCAAATTTTGTGAGTTTAATCAAATAAAAGCATTTTATTATAGTTGTGACCCAAATTGTATTGGGCCTTATGGGCTAAGTTAATATAAGGGTTATCAGTCAGTTCTTCTTCCTCTGTTTTGATGAGAAACTAAATCAGGTACCCTGATGATCCATATGACCGAATTTGGGATTACCACACGTCGAAGGACTGGACAAATATCTCAACCAGCTCCACCCTGGAACCAGATGCAGAGTATGCGACACCATCACTTGTTATGCAAACTGCTGCCACCACTTCAAGAAGCAATCAATCCATTGATATCTTCTGGAAAAGTGACAATAGATCCACGGTATTCTTAATAATTCTTCATTTGAGAGAGATCCAGGAGATACCATCTACTGCTTATAGGGAGATCGATGTATTTGCCAATGGGCAGAAAGTGTACCAGGACTCTCTTATACCGGGTACATCATATTCGGGACATGCATCATACATGCACAAAAAATATAACGACTACAATGTGTCACTTAGAGCTTCTTCAAAATCAACTCTCCCGCCTCTATTGAATGCGTTTGAGCGGTATGTTGTTATGCCCACCACTGGCATCACCACTTATAGTGGAGATGGTAAGTTCAATTATAATGATTTTGTTTCATGTTCCTATTTGATGAGCTCTCCATTCACTTGCCTTTTGTCCCTGTTAAGTCGATTTTACATAAGAATTCTGGTTTTGATTTCAATAACATTTGGTTTGAGGGAAAAGTGTAATTCATCATGTCTATTAGTTTTAGTAATGTAATCTTGCGGTAATGTATAGAAATTCAATTGCAGTAACGGCTATGAATACGATTAAGGTAAACTACAAAGTAAACAAAGACTGGAGTGGTGATCCTTGTGCCCCTATAGAATTCTCGTGGACTGGTGTTACTTGCAATTTCGATTCCATGAACCTAAGGATCACAACCTTGTGAGCATCAATATGATCATTCATTTTATTTCAGAAAAAAGAAACATAATTTACAAAAATTCTCTGACTAAAGTTTTATTTTTATTTTTTTTTCAGAAACCTTTCATCAAGCGGACTGAAAGGCACCATAATATCGCCTTTTGGAAATCTAACGGCCTTAAAGTCATTGTACGCTCTTACCTTCAACTATAATAATATTGTTACTTGTTACACTGATCACTGTGGAATTTTGACTGTGATTCAATGTAAAATCTTATTTTGTTGTGAAACTATAATTCCATTTTCATTTTTCAAATCTATATATCTTACTCTATTGTTTTCTTTTTCTAGGGACTTATCTAACAATGACTTGTCAGGGTCTATTCCTACCTATTTTGATAAATTATCTGCTCTTACATACGTGTAAGTTTCAACATTATTACCTTCATTTTTCCTTCAAGAATTATGATATCGCAGATCTGATAATCTTTGTAAATTTAACTTTCAGAGACATAACAGGAAACAACAAGATCTCAACTACACTTCCTCCCGGTCTTGCGAGTAAAATTCAGGAGGGTAAAATAGTCTTTAGGTACCTTTTTATTGTTTACATATTCAACTCTGATAACAGAGCAATTTTTCTTTTGGGGATTTTATTATAAGGATTCATTAACAAATTGTTATCCATATAACACAAAAGATGGGTCTAACAAAATGCAAGCTTGCTCGTAGAGTAGAGTACACTCCAAAAGGTAGAAATTTCCAAACATATCACAAAGAAAGAGGTGTAAAAAAAATAATCATTTTTCAGATGGATAAAAGCACATTTTTATTTACAATTATCAATAGTGCAAAGAGATTATTATCGGAGGTCTTATGAAATAGATTGTGCCTGAAGCAGAGTATACCTCCGAAATATCCACTCAGGGAATGCAGATCAGCGTGTCACGTAAAAGAAAGTGACATCAGAAAATGGAAGCACTAGTCTAGAAGTAACAATAATGAATAATGCTTGCTTCATGCTTCTGTTTGAGGGACTTAGTTTAGAATTATATACTTTTGAAACTATTAATATATTCCTGTTTGCAATCATTCTTTTTTATCTACTTAGGATTGATCAAAAGGATACCAAAAACAAGAGTTCAGTAGTTATTGCTTCTGTGGTGGCTGGTGTGGTTGTCTTGCTTCTCATTACAGCTGCCATTATAATAGTTGTGTGTCTGAGAAGACCCAAAAGTAAGTCCTCAATTGTCTGTTTCATTTTTTGCCTTGCTTCATATCAAAATATATACAGCTAACCTGAATGCTGGATTAGGGATTTATTGTGTGATATTAAGTTATTTCCTCCAGTTTTCTTAAATCTTGAATTCTTTGCATGATGACTGTTTGCATCAGAAAGTTCCTTAGTTTTCAATAGGGCCTTTCTGATAATTTAACTGAATTAAGTTGCATCTGTATGCTTATCACTGAAAGATATAGTTAGTTTGTACCCAAACCTATAAAACGTTTTATCTAGCTAAGCGTAATATGGAACATACATGAAAAGCAACAAATGCATAATTTTCGTCCCACTAGAAATACAGAACTGGATATATTATGTTTACTTTTCCCACACATAGGTCGGATCGACATAACACTCTTATTTTTTTCTTACATAAACAATTAAATACTTCAAATGAAATGAAGGGTATGGAAAAATCTCTCCACCAGAAGTGATGATCAATTTGGAGAACCGTCCATTCAGCTACAATGATCTAGTGAAAATTACCAACAACTTTCAGAATAACATCGGCACTGGAGGTTTTGGTAGTGTGTTTGTGGGTACCTTAGAAGATGGAACTCGAGTTGCAGTGAAAATGAGATCCCATTCCTCTTCACAAGGAGTCAAAGAGTTTATGGCAGAGGTATGCTTTATGTTACACATTGCCATGTCCTGCAAAACCAAGAGTTTATAATTACATATATACTTGTGTATGTAGAATAGAGTATTACAAAATTAAATGAGGCAACTTAATTAAAGAATCCATCTTATGAAGGTAAGTTGCATAAAAATATGACATATCGCTCTGCTTCCAGGCTCAAAATTTGTCAACAGTTCACCACAAGAACTTGGTATCACTAATTGGCTATTGCATGGATGGAGATTGCATGGCACTTGTATATGAGTTCATGCAAGAAGGAACACTGCAAGATAAGCTCAGAGGTAACTCTCACTTTTTACTATTGCTATTCTCAAGAGCGGGTCTATATATTGAAGCTATATTATAGTCAAGGATTTCAATTTGAAGCATAACATCTATCAATTTCAGATGATACAAGGCCTCTGAGTTGGAGACAGCGACTTCGAATCGCATATGAATCTGCGCTTGGTACAAAATCTCTTCACTATCTAAGATTATCTCTCTGTCATTCACATGAAGTCTCCAATATCCCGAAATAACAACATTCTATCCAGGACACTCCTCAAAAGTTCAAAATTTATATATTTTATTTATACGGATCATTCTTAATTAGGCACTTACATATGCTCTTAAAAAACCAGATTACTAAAATGTAGTACTTAGATTATTATATTAGTATGTAACTCAGTTAAAATATCATACCTTAACTATTCATCAATGCAAACAATGAAGGATTGGAGTATCTGCACAAGGCTTGTAACCCACCTCTAATACATAGAGATGTGAAGACCAACAACATTCTTCTAAATGAAAATCTTGGGGCAAGAATTGCTGATTTCGGGCTCTCAAGGGCTTTTGACAATTCTGCAGGCTCTCATGTTTCAAACGTAACAGTTGTTGGCACCCGTGGCTATCTGGACCCCGAGTATGACCTCCATAACATATCCTCTTTTCCTCTATTTGTGATGAAGAACATGTTTTTGTGAACTAACCATAGCAAAATTGTCTGCCATGTAGAACAACAAATGATATCGTTTACTGATTCTGACATAAATATAAGCTTTTGCATACTACTACCTGAGTTGAAAGTATCTCTCTTGGCTGCTAAGATTGATTTTGCTGAAAGATTAAGCTGAATAATTGATACACCTGCAGGTATCACAATACAGGCCATTTAAGTGAAAAAAGCGATGTGTTCAGCTTTGGAGTTGTTCTGCTAGAGATCATAACAGGGCGGTCTCCTATCATTTCTGGTCCGGAGGGAGGCCACCTGAAGCAATGGGTGAATCAAAGGCTATCTAGAGGAGACATTGAAAGCATTGCGGATCCAAGAATGAACGGGTACTATGACATAAACTCTGTTTGGAAAGTTACCGAGCTGGCACACAAATGTACTGAGAACAGCCCTGCTCAGAGGCCGACTATGGATATCGTTGTCAATGAGCTCAAGGAAAGCATGGACCTGGAGCTCGCAGCTGCTGGGATCCACAGCGCACAAGTATAGCGTACGATAACCTGCGAAACTATTCAAGGAATGAAAAACTTTGCGAGTGATGATAGTCAGAGCAATATTTTCGGAACGGCTTCCACTGGCGGCATGTCTGTATCTGGTACCATGGCAGTGAGATAATTTACACCGGTTGCATACAGTAGCTATTCAGAACAGTTCTCTCTTCAGTTATTTTATTGACAACAATCCAACTATTGGTTTCAGTACACTAATCAGCTTGAAAGAATTGAAAAGCATTGAGCATTCCTTCATTTATATTTTTTTTGTTTCATTTTCTATTTCCTTATTTTATGTGAACTTAGCAACACGTTCAATTAATGCAGTGATAATTATATATCATTGTTGTGTTTTCTCTCCTTCGATCAATGAAGTGATACTTATATATTAGTGCAATATAAATGTTCCTCGAATATACTACATAATTAATTTAAAAAAAAATCATGGAGGGTAAAAGAGGGAAAGGGAGGGGAGAGGAGGTGAAGTCCTCTATTTAAATTATATCATTTTGCAACTCTCCAATTTGGGGCGTAAGATTTCACCTTCATTTTGCTTCCATCCCTTCCCTTCTCTTACCTTCCCTCTCCCCAAGCTGTACCGGAGCACAGCCTAAATGTTGGAACATGCATTTTAAGGGCTAATTTTGTTTTAAACATATGATATTTATCTTATTAAATGGGGGCAATAGAATATATATAAACCATTGGATCAAAGTAGCTAGCTAGATAAAGAGATATATAACAAAATAAATGGTTAATAATATTGATTATGTGGTGTTAGAAAAATGGGCCAAATTGGTTTAGGCCCATTATACTTGTATGAATGTAATATTAATACGTTATAGTCTTAATAGAAAAATTGGAGTTTTCTCTCCATTCTCTCTCTCTATGTTCTGGTGTTGTCTTTCTCTCGTGGCCATGTTTGGTTAGAGTATAAGGGAGGAATAAACCTCTTATACCTCACTTAAGGAGTCAAACATGAATAACTATGGATGGAATAAAGAGGAATAAATAGGATTTGTGGCTCCATAACTTAAAGAGCCATGAGAGGTGGTATAACTTATTCCTCCTTTTTAAGCTATGTGGGGCCCACAAATTTTAATGTTTTATAAGTTTCATCATCTACTTTAAAAATATAATAATGATAGTAATCATCATAATAACAATAAAATAATATTAATATTATTTTTTAAAATAATAATAAAAATAACTATTGTAACAATAAAAATTACGTAATATTTAATATATTAATAATATTATAATAAGTAATAATTATTATTATAAAGATAATAAATAATATTAAATAAATAATAATAATTAATATAATAATAACTAATAATAATAAAAATATCATTAATAATAAATTATTAATGATAAATTATTAACAATAATTATTAATAATAAAAATATTATTAATAATAAAAATACTATTAGTAATAAATTAATAATAATTAATATAATAATAATTTTTAATAATAAATTATTCATAATAAATTGTTAATATTAATAATTATTAATAATAAATTAATAATAATTAATATAATAATTATTATTAATAATAAATTGTTAATATTAATTATTATTATAAATTATTAATAATAAGAAATAACAAAAAATAATACAAGGTTTAATGTAATAAAGAAACTTTAAAAAGAATAAATTAATAATAATGATTATTTTGTCAATAATAATAATAGTA
The DNA here is from genome assembly GCA_030179965.1 of Cyperus esculentus. Lineage (NCBI taxonomy): Eukaryota > Viridiplantae > Streptophyta > Magnoliopsida > Poales > Cyperaceae > Cyperus > Cyperus esculentus. The sequence goes on along the minus strand of JASGLE010000025.1, from coordinate 401,273 downwards.
ACATTATTAAAATATGACAGCAAATAATAACAAAATGAATACAAGAATTAATACAACAATAAAATAATATATTTGTCTTCTTATTCTTCCACTTGTGCAACCAAACAAGAATTTTTTACGGTGTTATAACTTTACACAGGAAATTATTCCTCCTTAACTTTATTATCTAACCAAACACCACTATGGTGTCTAAGGTTTGAGTGTGAAATTGTGCTAACAAACAGGTATCAGATCTGATTTGGTCGCCGTCGTTATGCTTTTCCGGCTAGTTCTTGGCGATTCAAGTGAGCAGCATGGAATTATTTTCTTTTTTTTGAGAAATTGACAGAGGCTGCCAATTGAAGCATGGAATTATTTTCGCTGAATTAAATCCTTAGCCAGCGCACCATCTTAATCTCCAATCATCTCTTTGTTTTGGTCACCGGCGCCTTTATTGAATCAAGGGAAATTTGTCAAAATGCCACTCCAAAAGTTCAAACTTGTCAAAATGTCACTCCAAATTTCCTTCTTGCTAAAATGCCATTACAAAACCCTTTTAATTGTCAAAATGCCACTTTCACCGTATAAACACCTAAAAAATAATTAATTTCTCGTATAGACCATAATACCCTTTCACTACAGTTCTCCATTCTAATCAATCCGAAGACCACCTCACAGTAGCGCTCTCTCTCTGCTGCCTTTGCCGATTGCTCCATCGAAGTCTCCCTTTCATTTGCCTAAACAGTCTCCTCCTCCGCCATAGTTCTTTCTCTTTCTCCACCTTGAGGATTCACTGTCATGCCTTCTCCGAAAGCTCATAAGAGAGAATTGTGACTCAACCTCTCTTGACGCCACAACAAGAGAATTGAAGATTAAAATTAATGACTCCTGGCTTGTTGAATCAGTGGGGATAATGTCATTTTTCTTTTATTTTAGGAAGTAAATTTTAGCGGTCTTTAGTTGTAAATACTATGTGCACTTTGTACCATTTGAACAAATTAGAGGACTTTGCACATTTCGAACAAATTAGAAGTAAATTTAGAGGTGACAGATTGTCGAGTTGGGTCAGATCAGTTTGATCAAATGGAAATATCAGGTTGGGTCGAGTATCGGGTTGACAGCTGTCGGCGTTTTTTCAGGTCGGTTTGAGTATCGGGTATGACATCCTCCGGTAATTTTTCAGGTCGGGTCGGGTCGAGTCGGGCGGGTTTTTCAGGTCTGGTTAGATTACGCACCTGTATTCCCGGGTCGGGTTCGTGGTCGGGTTAGTATGACTTTCCCTGAAACACAGGTGGGGTTCGGGTCGGGTCGGTCTTGCTTTTCCTAGAACACGGATCGGGTCGGGTCAGTTTGTCATTAATAAGAAAATGAGATACCATTGTTCATACAAAGTCCATAAAATTTCCCTAAATATAAGCGAGCAAAATTACAAAGAAGTTCAATACTTCCTAGATGATACATAAATTCAACAAATTACAAAGTAGCTAACATAGTCAAAACTTAATATAATTAAGCCATATGTATGTCCTTCTTTCCTGTAAATAAGATGCAAATATATCAGCAATTAACTACAGTAACTTCATCAAGTAAAAAAAAAAAAAAAAAAAAAAAAAAAAAAGAAAAACTTGGAGAGCTATTGCCCAGTAAGTAATTTGAGATCTTACACTTATCTAGACAATATGCCATCTAATGAAACTCCATTAAGCTTTATTATTACCATTTCTTTCTCAAAATCTTTATCTTAAACCTCGTCTAAATTTATTTCCTTCTTGTACAAAATTCAGAGAACACACTTAGCTCCAATTGAAATCAAATATTTAAGTTCTTTACAATGCTTTGGAAGTCTCTATAACAAGAATATCATTTGTTTAATCAACACCACATATTCTAAATCATATCAGGAAGTCAATTACCAGTAAACAAATACTATACTTTTAACTTTTATCACACTTCAAGGTGAAAAAACGTTGCTTTCATTAATTGTCTTTATAATCATGCATACCATGTGTTGTCATTATTTGTCTTTAAATTAATTATCAGCTTAATTTGAACTTTCTAAATTAGCAATATCATTCTTCACAATGAATCTAGGTAGGTACAGTAGTACAGAACATGCATACAACTTATATATCAAATTGGCTTGTCTAAAATGATAAGTTGGACAAACACCACTGAAATGACATGGTAACTAGCAGTGCGCAATATAACTTGGAAAATGCCCAAAAAATAGGTACCAATTTGAGTTTTATTACAATACAAAATCTGACAACTCAAATCACCAACTTGGCAAAGCACAATCCCACAATTAGAAGCACGGGACAATTGAAAACCCTAGAAAATAGAGAAAACTGGTACCATTTAGTCTGTGCATCATATGACAATTCATTGGAAGAGCGGGCGATCGAGAATGAAAGTAGCACGCAATTCAGTGCATCGGCTGGGAAGATGAAGAGAAGGCTGAGTGCACCGGACTGCTAGGCGATTGAGGTCAGACGAGAAGAAGACGGGGGAATATTGGCCGGTGATCGACGAGTGCCCACTGGGTACTGGCGATCTATTCGGTCTTACGACTAAAGAGAATTTGGAGATGAGAGGGAGGAGAACACGATAAAGAGAAGAAGCTGGTATTTTATTTTCTTTAAGGAGTTCTAAGGGTATATATGGAAATAAAGAAATACCTTCCAAAATACAGTACGTTTGGATTATTCTTTCATTAAAAATATATTATCATATGGTAAAAGTGGCATTTTGACAATTAAAAGGGTTTTGTAATGGCATTTTAGCAAGAAGGAAATTTGGAGTGACATTTTGACAAATTTGAATTTTTGGAGTGACATTTTGACAAATTTCCCTTGAATGAAAACCCTTGTCTGCTTGTGAGTTGTCTTGTAGCTGCAAATTGGACCAAAACCTCACTTGTACCCACAATACATTAATCACACGGAACATTTGGAATTAATTGGATCAATATTTTTTTTGTTTTGTTGGTTCCCAGTTTGAAAAAAAAAAAAAAATTGGTGACTGAACCTTATTGGGGGTAGCTGGGAGGTGTTGAATTTGGTGGTTTTGATTAGTTTGGTGTCGGATGATTTGATCAATTTGGAGATTTGTCAATTGGGCTTTGTGAAATTGAGATGGAGATGTCGGGTAAATTTGATATTGAGAAGTATGATGGGAAGACGAACTTTGCACTTTGGCAAGTGTGAATGGCCACCATATTGTCTAATCTTGGAGTTAAGGCCGCCATTTATGGTAGAGATAATTTGAAGGAAACCGTGAATGATAAGAAGTGGTTCGATATGGATGATAAAGCTCTTTCGACCATCCAATTATGTTTGAGCAATTTAACACTTCAAGATATCCTTTCGGAGAAAACCGCCAAGGGTTTATGGGATAAGTTAGAGGGCATGTTTCTCAAGAAGTCCTTAATCAATCGACTGCAGTTGAAGTTGCGCCTCTACAATCTTCGCATGGTAGAAGGTACACCCATTTCCGATCATATTTCGGAGTTTGCATCATTGGTAAATGATTTGAGTATGTTGGGTGTTAAGGTAGAGGATGAGGACCAAGCTTTGTTGTTGTTATGCTCTTTACCCGCTTCTTACAAGGCTTTTAGAGACGCAATGATTTTTAGTAGAGACAAGATTAGTTTTGAGGATGTTAAGAGCAACTGGGAAGCTAAGTTACACTTAGATAATGAGATAACTAACATTGAGAAAGAGAGTTCAAGTGTCAGGTTGTTTGTGGATCGGGCTAGGTCCAAGGATAAAAACCCGGTTGATATGAGGACCTGAAATGAAAATATCACATGTTATTATTGTAAGAAAAAGGGGAACATTAAGGCCAAATGTTTCAAGCTTAAGAACAAACAAGCAGCGGATAAGAGTGTGAGTTTCTCTAACAACCTTAGGTTGCGGTTGGGTTCTTTTTTGTTATGACTTCATACAATATTTTCGTTGTAAATTCTAGAGAAATGTTAGTTTTTTAATTGTGACCTCCATTCCGGTTTTTTGGAAGAGTGACGCAGGTTTAGTCAGATGTTCCGATTTGATATAGTCTTTATTAGTATGGTTGATGGTACTTTTGTTGTCCCGGTTTTTTGGGATTTGGATGCTCCATGGGATTTGGAGCTTTCGGTTAGTACCATTGTTGTCCCGGGTTATGGGATTTGTGTGCTTCATGCGACTTGAAGCTTTGGCCACCTAATGGGTTGAGTGGATGCAGGTTTGGCATCTTAAGACTATATTGTTTTCACTCGGGAGGTTGAACAATTCGGCCTACAATCTTGTTCATTGTTATTCGGTAATCGGATGTGAGTTTATGGCAACCATTTGGGACTATGAAGGCGCTCGCTCTTTTGTTTTGGTCTTGTTTGGGTTGCATCAAGACACTCACATCTTTTGGTGTTTCGTTTGTGTTGTGCTTGGTCTAGCAATGTATGCTTGGAGCACAATCTCGACCAAGGTGAAGTTTGCTTGTGGGTGCTTCGTTATGGCTAATTTTTAGTTTAATTGTTTTGGTTTCTAGCTTCATGCTAGTTGTAGGTTTATGCTTATTTACATTTTGTTTAGATTAATTAGATTTAGGCTTAGTTTGTTTTGGAAACAATTTGGTCTAAGGTGGAGTTGTTAAGAAAATAGCCTACATTGGTTTAGGCCCATTATACTTATATGATTGTAATATTAATATGTTATAGACTTGATAGAAAAATTGGAGTTTTCTCCCTACTCTCTCTCTATGTTCTGGTGTTGCTCTTTCTCTCATGGTGCTAGGGTTTGAGTGTGAAATTGTGCTAACATGTGGTATAGTTGAGATTCTTGACAGGCAATACTCTTTCTAGGGTACGGATTGTGGTATGACTATGAGTTTAAAAAAAAAAAGATTGATTTATTGACTTCTAAATCAAGTCCACCCTCTAAATTAAAAAAACTAGTGCGAGCTCAGACTCAGGAATCACATGTAAGAGAACGTGCATGGGATGTTGTCCTAGATAAGAAAATACAAGTTGTCCTGTTCCTTCTTTTAAACAGGAAATAGGTTTTCCATTTATAAAACAGTTGTTCTTACTTGGTCTTTCGAGACTTTGGATAACAGGGAATTGTCCTTGGAGAACAATGGTTTGGAGTTGCTTACTTCTTCTTGTACTAGCCGTGGTTGTTAATGAAGCCGACTGCCAGCCTGATACTCTCGGTAAGACTGTGCAGTGAAATGCATTCAACTCTCTCCTTGTCTTTTTACATTACAGGTGATGGCATTGTTATAGTGTAGAACAAAACTATGTATGGATCTGTTTTAGAGGAAAAAAAAAATCATGCATGGTTTCTTTCTTTTATACAGATTTTATTAGCATTGACTGTGGAATTCCTGAATACACAACCACTATCCATAGCGACACCGGCCTAACATATGTATCGGATGAACAATTCATTGACACAGGGATAAACTAGCTTTCCCAAAGGAACCTGAAATTGCTACTATTTAAAATCCTTGGTAGTAGGATCAAAGTATCTTGTAAGAGCAGGGGCTATGTATGGAAACTATGATAACTTAAACAAACCCCCTGTTTTTGATATCTATGTGGGGGTCAATTATTGGGCCACATTTGATAAACCTGCTCCAGATGATTTTTTCTTAAGAGAGATTATTGTCGAGACCACTTCTGATTACTTAGAGGTTTGTCTCGTGAATAAAAAATAAGGGTACTCCATTCATCTCTTGGCTAGAGTTGAGACTATTGAAGAGCCTCTATGCGGTTGTAAATGCTACACAATACCTAGTTATCATAAATAGGTGGAACTTAGGAGTACCGGATGACTACCCATTATTAAGGTAAGATATAAAAGTTTTATATATTATCGATATTTGATGTCCTCCGTTCTAAGTACAGCAAGAAGTTGTAGAACTAACATAATACTCAAAATATTTGACTTATTAATTACTGATAAATAAATGTACCAGAAAACTGTCTTTCTAATGGGAAAATCTTCTAAACAGTACCAGCCTCAAATTCAATAGGAATTAAAAGATTAAAAAAGGGGAATGAATCTGCCTGTTATAGGGCCATAATTTATGTCTTCTAAACTTCTTCACTAAAAAAAATTTGATACAGGTACCCCGATGATCCATATGACCGGCGTTGGAGAAACGGTGCAGTACACAATTGGACAACAGTCTCAACTAATTCCACCATAGAACCCGATGATTACTTTGAGACGCCCTCTCTTGTGATGCAAACTGCAGCCACCACTTCCAGCCCCAGAGAGCCTCTGAACATATACTGGACCACTGACCAAAGTTCCACAGAATATTATGTAATTTTGCACTTTGCTGAGATTCAGGATGTCTCGAGGACTGATTTGAGAGAGTTTATGATATATAGCAATGGTGAGGCAATATTTGACAAAGCTAGAGTACCAAAAAAGCTACATTCAGGGTATTCCTCATACTTCATATCTGGTGAAACGGAATATAATATCTCGCTTATACCTACCCCAAAGTCCACTCTCCCTCCTCTATTGAATGCGTATGAGGTGTATATCTTTATGCCAGTCACTGTGATTCCAACCTATAGTGGAGACGGTAAGTTCAATCATATATCTTATCGAACTTAATCTTCTACAGTTCTACCATTAATGTAATAATCTTTGCCCCTCCAAGGAGAGTATTGATCATATGACTCAAGAAACAGGGTGCCCTGCCGATATCTCATTGAGAACCTTAAAATCCACATCCTTGAAATTAAAAAAAAAAAAATAGTGTTACTTAAGAATGATATTTAAATGTTTTTCATCCCCTCCCATGAGATCAACATGGCACATCCATTTCAATTAGTTGCAGGCATTACAGTCGAGAATTCTTGTACTATGTATTGATTCAGTGGGACACTGGGGGGCAAAGAGTACTCGATGGGCCTCTATTCTGTAACAGCCGAGCTCATCTGGTGGTCAATTTTTTTGTAGTAGTTTGAATGCCAATGTCCGAGCCAGACCATAATATATATGTGTATACTTTCGATTGCGGGATTTTTTTATTAATAAAAAAATAAAAATTCAAAATTACAACAGTAGAAACTGTTTTTCAAAAATTACAGAAATAGAAAAACCGCTACCTGAAATCGCGGCCTAGTCCGAGACTAAGCCGCTCTTTCAGATAGCGGCTTAGCCTCAGGCTAAGCCGCTCTCTGAGATAGCGGCTTAGTCTGAGACTAAGCCGCTATTTCAGGTAGCGGCTTAGTCTCAGACTAAGCCGCTATTTCAGGTAGCGGCTTAGTCCCGATATTTATTTCTTCCTTCTCTTCTTTCTTTCTTTCTTTCTTCCTCTCTTCTCTTCTGTCTTACTTTCTTTCTTTCCGCGGCAGCAGCAAGATCCGCCCCCCCAGCCCCCCCCCAGCCCCCCCGGCTCCCGCAGCCCCCACCCCGCGCCCCCCCGGACCCCGCAGCCCCGACCCCGTGCCACCGACACTGCGCCCCCGACCCCACGAGCCCCCCCGGACCCCGCAGCCCCGACCCCGCGCCACCGACCCCGCGCCCCCGACCCCCCGCAGCCCCCCGCCCCCGACCCGTCTTCTCGGAGTAGTGGTGAGATTATTGTTTTGTTTTGTAGTTTTATTTTGGGAAATGTCTGTTGACATGTTCAATTAGTTAAAAATTGTTGTGAAATTAAAATTGTTGTAGAATTGGTGGTTGAATTGTTGAATTGTTGTGAAATTTGGATTTAAATTATTGAATTGTTAATTTTTTGATATTATTGAATTGTTGTTCACTTGTAAAATTCATAGGAAATCATAAAAATTCCCGAAAAATGTGAAATTTTGTTGGGAGCACCCAAACATTATAGAAAACATGCTCGCAATCTTAGATTTGTGTGTTTTATTCAAAATATGGGAGAAAAATAAGGTTTTCAGCTGCTGCTGGTACTGGCAGCACTGGTACAGCGGCATACTGGGGAGAAATCAGTCCCTCGTTTAAAATTTTTGTTAATGAAAGTCCAATTTTATTTGACGAGCATTTGGAGGGGTGTTTTGGGAACACTTCTCATGTAGAATACCTTTTGATTTGGTGTGTTTTTAATGTACTTTTAATCCAATTTCGTCGGGAGGGCAGTTTTGAAAACCGTTAAGCAATTTTCTTGAAACATTTAATTGGAGGACTTAGACTTGGAGTTTTTCAATAAAATTTTTTGTACAAATACTACTCAATGTGTACTTCAAGAATACAAAGTAAAATGCGGTGGTCCAGTTCATAGATTTGTACAGTTTTAACTTTTCTTTCGCGTACCATGCTGTAACAGTCCCGATCGGTACCGGTTTTCTGGTCCGACTTAGGAAAATCATAACAATTCACAGAAAATTCCAAAAAGGGTAAAATTTTGACAGAGATCTAGAGGACTGTTTTTAGGACATTTCTGATGTTGAACACTTTTCAATTTGATGCTGTTTCGGTGTACTTTTAAACCAATTTCATCGGAGGGGTAAATCTGGAAACAATGCTGCTGGTTTCTTAAAATATTTATTTGGGGGCCTTAGACTTGGAATTTTTCAGTGAAAATTTGTGTACAGGCAAAACTTGATGTTTATTACGAGAATATAAAATAAAATGGGGCGGTCCAATTCACAGAATAGAGCAGTTTTTTCATTCTTCTCGGCGTATCGGCAGTTTTTGACGGTTTGGTTTCTGGTTGTCATTTGGAAAATCGTATCAATTCACAGAAAATTCAGAAAAATGTAAAATTTTGTCGGGATCTTCATTTAGGTGTTATTCACATGTTCTGAAAGTTTGAGAATATTTGGACAACCAGAGTTGCTGTTTTTCATTTTTGTGTGAATCATGCGCAAAATGGTGTTGTTTTTTCTAAGTCTGATTTCTTTTTAGATTTTTGCGACTAAATTTTAAGTTACTAATCAAATAATGGCAACAGATGTTGACTGGAAGAGGCAACGATGGTGCTGGACCGTCAAATGCGCCAACAACAGATACGTTGTTGCAGGTACCTGAGAACTGTCACTGCATGCGTGACATCGCCAATGAGGTAATTCCCTTTATTTCTTAGGAAATTTTAAATTTTGACAAGTAATAACCTGACACTCCCCATATATTGCATGCGTTGTAGGAAGTTAAACCCCTGACAGAGCCGACGAAGAGTCCCACACCACGAGTACTTTGATGACAAGCTGGTTAAGATGGGGCTGTATCAGGTTGATCAGATGGAGACGTTCGACCTCGATCCGGCATTGATCACAGCACTCGTGCAGAGGTGGCGTCCCGAGACGCATTCATTTCACATGCCAACGGGCGAAATCACCATCACATTACAGGTATAAACGATATACCAACTTGTTTAGCCCTATTTCTTTGTGAATGTGATGTGCAACACCATTTTCATTATGTATTAAATATTATGAATACATTGCAGGATGTTGCTATTCTGTGGGGATTGCCGATTAAAGGTGAGCCCGTGGCCGGAGTGACCGACATGAATTGGACACACTCTCTTGAGAGTGTGTTCGGCCCGGGGGTCGGGGACGATGCATTCAAGCGCAAGAAGGTCACGAGGAAGGACGGTTCGTCTTATTATAGAGTGTCCAAGTACCATCTCAGGTAGTTTCACTAATTAATTTCCAATTGTTCACGTTCATATGTTTTGGTGTCGTGTTGTTTATATGGGTTCATTAAAATGATTTTAGGATGCGGTGGTTGGCCGAGAGATTTGCTGTACTTCCAGATAACGAGGATCTGTTGCATCAAAACCTGGCGGGGTACATCATGGAGTTGATTGGAACGGTCCTCCTACCCGACGGCTCACGTGACTGCATGCCGTCGATGTATTGCCAGTTCCTCAACAATTTGGACGAGCCGGTCGTGTACAATTGGGGAGCGGCTGTCCTGGCATGCCTATATCGGAACCTTTGCCGGGCTGCGTGGGCAGATGCGGAGTCCATCGCGGGACCGCTGATGTTTCTTCAGAAGTGGGCGTGGACTCACTTTTATATGGGTAGACCGCAGGTGCTGACTGGTTATCATCTCGGGGGTCCGGATCTGGAGTACCAGCACGCGTACGGAATCGTATGGTGCGGCAAGAAAACTTTTCATGACAACCCGCACGGCAAGGTCAGCTTCTACGTAAAGGCCATAGAAGAACTGCGGGAAGGTGATGTCAACTGGGAGCCGTATAGAGAGTTGTTGGACGAGGATGCTGCCGAGTTGTTATTGCCGCCGAGAGTGCTCGAGGAGTCCGACGCGTGGTGGGCTAGGATCCACTTGGTCCATTTCTGGATGGTCGAGTGCCATTACCCGGATCGGGTCATGCGACAGCTTGGTGCAAAACAGGCATCACCCCCGCCGGCTCCAGAGCCATGGGAAAAACTGTGTTACTTCACAATCTTGATCACGGCCCGCAAGACTATCTCCACCCGCGGAGATGGGACGATGTTCACGACACTTATATCAGAGAATGGGACGAGATTGACCGGCACGTTGTGGATCACTCTGAGGCGTACGATCCGGCCGATTACCATGCCTATATGATATGGTTTTCGCGAAATGGATGTCTCACTGTACACGCGAGAGAGCGGATCCTAGCGACATTTCCTGAGCCGCTACCGTTGCCTTCTCAGCCAGTGAGTTCGATGCCTGTCCCGCCCAGACATGATGTTACCCCGCGCTTGGTACGAATTCTCTGTTGACTTCTTCTTCCATTTTTTTTTTGTTCAAATTAAGAATACAGCTGATCAAGTTGTTATGCAGGTTGAGCGGATGCTTAGGCTAGCGGCGTATGGACTGAAATTGGTGGTCCGCAAGGGATACAAGAAGGTGGGGAAGTTCATGTTGAGTACGTGTCGTGGAAGTCTAGATGACGTTGGCCATGGGCATCGCTTGGACGCGTTACTAGAGAGACATGGACTCCCTATGGACATTGACAGTCGGCAGTCAAGCGGAGAAGATGACCAGATGCCGGACCCGACGCTGGACCCGCCAAGCATGGAGGACATGGTAAACTTTTACGAGGATTACCTTCCACCCTCCGGGGGACGTGGTGACGACACGCCCGTTGATGGCGGACCGAGTGACGATGCCGGCACTTCGGCATCTGCCGATGTCATCTTCGGTCCGGGTGCGGAGTCGACACCGACGCCAGTCACCCAGGCGACTCAAACACATCGTCGCCCTTATGTGGTTGGATCGACCACCCAGCGTATGTTTAACTGTTGTTGTACCAATCAGATTTCGTACATATAAATTCGTTGCTCTTTAATTTCGTTGATTTTCCTTATTTACATATAAATTGCGTACCAATTGAATTTAAATGAATTGTTTGCTCTTTAACAGGTAGAATACAGGAAAGAGGTAATCGACCAAACCGCGGGGAGCCACCAGAGAGATACGGGAACTATGTTTAATTATTGACTTTGTTTAACTGTTGTAAACTTGTTCTATATTGATCTCGCTCGTGCGAACTTGTTTAATGGACTTTGCTAATTTGGTGGACATTTTAATTTTTCTTCCATTTATCTAGTTTGCTTGCTTATATTCGGGGTTGGGGTGTTGTTATGTTTGGTAATATATGAGCTGGTACCTTTGGTATCATTGGTAACGACACCAGATGCAGCAGCAGCCTTAAAAAAAATCTGAGACTAAGCCGCTATCTGAAAGAGCGGCTTAGTCTGAGACTAAGCCGCTATCTGAAGGAGCGGCTTAGTCTCAGACTAAGCCGCTATCTGAAGGAGCGGTTTAGTCTCGGTTTTTTTTTTTTTGGTTTTATTATTATTGTTATCATTATTATTGTTATTATTGTCAGTACCATTATTATTGTTATGATTATTATTATTACTGTTATTATTATTATTGTTATCATTATTGTTATTGTTATCATTATCATTAGTATTGTTATTATTATTATTACTGTTATCATTATTATTGTTATCATTATTGTTGTTGTTATTATTGTCATTATTATTGTTATTATTACCATAAGTAATGTCTCATATATTTAATAAAAAATACAATCACACTTAATATCTCATACAATATCGATAAAACGTACAATCATAATTAATATCTCACATACATTTATAAAAAAGTACACTCACACATATATTTTCGGCTTGTCAAATAATACTACACAAGCCGCCTGAACCACCTCTTGGCCGCTGCAATTGTTTTTTTGCTGACTTTTGTTTTTCCTTGCCGTGTACTCACTACAAAAATAAATAAAATGTGATAAGATAATAAACATTTATATATGTAAATACGGTTTACAAATTATACTACGTACCCTGACTTGGTTCTTGTTGTTGATTGTCATGTGTAGGTAAGTCTGTTGGTCTCATAACGCCGCTCACCGAGTGACGTCTGCTCTGCCTGCGGCTTGATTCGGGTTCCACACTTTCTCTTGTCGGTGGTCTCGTAACGCCGCTCACCGAGTGACGTCCGCTCTGCCTGCGGCTTGATTCAGGTTCCACACTGTCTCTTGTCAGTGGTCTCGTAATGCCGCTCACCGAGCGACGTCCACTCGGTCTGCGGCTTGATTCTGGTTCCATATTGTCTGCATTCGAAGGTCTTCTAACGCTACTCGTCGAGCGACGTTCGCTCTCCTGCCCTGATTGTTCTGAAATTGTAGCGCTACTGATTAGTACTGAATTTAGATAGTTATTGTGACTAAGGAAGGAAAGTAAAAATAATTACCCGGAAGAAATTCGTTCAATATATGGGCATTTGCAGGCCTTGAGCGTGGTGCGGATGGGCCGATTTCATGCGCAAAAGGTGCCCGACATTTCCTTTTATTGTGACCTAGGGCGCCACATCTGGAACACTTGTTCTTTCGCTTGTTTGTCTGTTTCTGCATTTCATCCATGGTCATTGGAATTCGGTGATGTTGTCTCCTTCCTCGCTTCACCTTGCTCGGGTCTGGGACAAATTGCACACCGTTGTATATTGGCCATGCCTCAATTGTTCCAGCTGGTTCGAACAAAGGCTGCCATGTTCTGAAAAGATATTCTGCACTGTAATATGGAGAGACATAATCCTTTATGTTTAGATTCCGTTCGCTCAAAACTGCAATCACGTGCCCACAAGGAATCCCTGTAAGATCTGGTTTCTGGCATTGACATGTCGAACCATTAGGCGGCAAGAGCTAGACCTGATAGGCGTACCACTTCTGATTTCCTCTCTTACCCTCCTTTGCCCTCACCTCATACATATACCTGGACCAGCTCTTTGGTCTTATCTCCATTGCATGGGACTTCCTTGTTCGATTTTCAATTTTGGCGTCCACCTTCGGTGCCCAAGGTTTGCTCAAATTCATATTTTGTCGAGTAAGTTCTCTTCGATCGGCAAGCCATTGCATTGATTTGTAAAAGGTTGCCTCCACCAGAGCAGTAACAGGCAAGGCACGTGCGTCCTTGTACACCATGTTTAGAGACTCTACACCGTTAGTTGTCATGATCCCCCACCTGTGCTTGCCACCGTCGTGACTAAGAGCCCATAGATCCGTTCGTGGGGGGTTGCTCTGCCCTCTGTTGTCTGTTACCGGTTTTTTCTATATTCATTACGTATTCCCATGCTTGGCTATGTAACTCTTTTAAATCTTTCATTGGATCGTCGTATTTTCTCATCTTACTGGCATATGCGGCTGCGTCGAAGAGTATAAGCACACCCGCGTTATTGAATGTCTTATGTATGTTTTCTTTAATATGGCGACCACAAAAACGATGTCTGCACTCTCCTTTCGCCTCAGACCATCTTGAATCGACGCGCAAAAAAATATTTCGGATGGCTGGATGTCGGTCAGAAATAACGGTGTATGTTTCCGCTCCGGGTGGCATTACTTCTTTCCGCACACACTTCATCCACCAATTCCATGCATCACCGTCCTCCTTATCCACCAAGCCATAAGCAAAAGGAAACAACTGGTTGTCTGCATCGTATGCCGTGGCAACAAGAAGTTTACCTTCGTACCGACCGCTAAGAAAAGTGGCATCGATGCCAAACACCGGCCGGAGGTACCTCAATGCTCTTCGGCAAGGACCAAATGACCATGCAGCTCTTTTGAATACTGTAATACCAGATTGGCCGCCAAGCTCTCCCTCGATTTTGATCTTTGTCCCCGGATTTTTTTGACGATACGCTTCCAGTAATCGGGGAAGAATGGAATAAGACCCAGACCAACTGCCCCACTCTGCAGCGATGGCCTTCTCTTTAGCACGCCACAATTTACTATATGACGGTTCTTGATGAAAGACCCTGCGAACCACGTTGCGTAGATCCTTAATGGAAACAGCTGGATTGTCTTTTACCGCTTGGCCGATCTCGTCTGCGATAAGTGCCGCAGTTAACTGTTTATGATCACGCCTTGCTATCTCAACCGTACATGAGTGGTCCAATGGGTTTGTTTTGATAGTAAAGGATGACCCATCCTTACTAGCGGCATACAATCGCCATCTACAGGTCACGTGCTGCTCACATCTTGCAACGTATTGTACTTTATTGCTGCTCACAACCTCTAATTGTCGGTTCTTTTCGAGATGCCACTTTCTAACTGCCTTTGTTAATTCATATTTTGAAGCGAAGGTACGACCGACCGCTAAGGGATGATCGAAAACTTTCTTACCACCAATCGTCCACGAGTCGGCTTCTATTGCGGTCGGACATTGGTTAAATGTGCGCACTGGGTGCTCGGGTCCCCGACCAGCAAAAACGTGTGGCTTCCAAAAATGTTTGGCATAAGTGGTTTCGGAAGCCGGTTTGTAACCACTGTTCTCATTGGCATCTCTACTATCGCTACTATCGCTACTATCGCTATCGTTGTCATCCTCTTCTACTGCCATCGCTTCTTCATCCTCATCTTCGCTATCATCATCCTCTTCATCTTCATCTTCATCTTCATCTTCGATATCATTATCTTCTTCATCTTCATCTTCGATACCATTACCTTCTTCATCTTCGCTACCATTGTCGTGATATGCATTTGCGGCTTCGTACTCCATGTCTTGATTAATGTTCTCTTGGGAAGAGTATTGCGGTTGGTACTGTGGGGGGGACTGGTGGTGGTACTGCTGCTGGTGCTGAGGGGACGACTGCGGCTGGTACTGCGGCTGATACTGCGAGAGGGACTGCGGCTGATACTGTGAGGGGTATTGTGGCTGATATTGCGGGGGGTATTGCTGCTGATACTGTGGTGGGTATTGCGGCTGGTACTGCGGTTGATATTGTGGGGTGTTCCAATATGTTTGGGAACTGCTACCCGGCAAGTTGTCACCCGTCGGTGCATATGCATCACCAGAGTGGTGTGGAACAATTTCTACGAATAACTCAACCATCGACAAAAACGGACACCTTCTAGTCTATTCAATTGCAGCTTGCAATCTACGATCATCATAAATCTGTACTGGGCTGAAGAAGAAACTGCCATGGTCCGCTGTATTCATTTTGCCACTAATATTTAGTGCACATTGGTTTTCCATCAATCCCAAATGCCGGTATATCAATTGTTTCAAATTTTCGAATGACACATTGGCATCACATGAAAACACAACTCTTGGTGGTTGGTTGTAACATAAACCCATCGGGCCAAAAAATATGCAACCACCGACATGAACACCGAATGACACGGAAGTCATTGAGCTAGACCTACATATGTATAGTATATTTAAAAACCTATCTATACACAACATAATACAAAGTTAAATTGATTGCTATTTATATCGGAGATTATTTTAGTTAATTAATTGTATTATATATCTCGCAAATACAGTTTCTTTGACTTGAGCTTCATATATATAGTCTATTAATTAATCAATCGTATTGAATTCTCAGTCATATATATATTCGTGATTTTTGAATCATAAAGATTATATACAGAATAATTAAATTTCATACTGAAATTACTAATATGAAATAAGCATGATACGGTTATGTTTGTTGATTACATTATTGATCATCTTTCATGCATATCAGGTAAGGAAAGTTCATAGAGCTATATATAAGACTAAAATATTTTGAGCCTAGCTATGCTTCTTGAAACATCAAAAGGAAATAAACAAAATGGTCCTTAATTAATTTATCATTACACCACAATTTGGAACTGTACAACAAATTTAACGGTAATATAAATTCCTTAACAGAGTAATATTTTTTGTAATAAGATAATGTATTATTTAACAATATCTAACCTTCGGCGAACTTGGCAGATTAGCGGAATGCACTCCCAGATACACGAAGATTTGATAGAAAGAAAGAAAGAATGGATCGGTGTAGCACTAACAAGAGAGATCTGAGCTATCCCTCAAAGAATATTTATCAAAGAGATGCTATCTGAGCTATCCCTTAAATATAACAAAGCAGCGGCAGCAGATACGAAACGCGTGCCAACAACCTCAGCAACGCGTGCGCACCAAACAAAATGTTAGTTACTAAGCCGCTACCTGAAATAGCGGCTTAGTCTGAGACTAAGCCGCTATTAATAGCGGCTTAGCCTCAGACTAAGCTGCTATCTCAGAGAGCGGCTTAGCCTGAGACTAAGCCGCTATCTGAAAGAGCGGCTTAGTCTCGGACTAGGCCGCGATTTCAGATAGCGGTTTTTTTATTTCTGTAATTTTTGAAAAACAGTTTTTACTGTTGTAATTTTGAATTTTTATTTTTTTATTAATAAAAAAATCCCTTCGATTGCAGCTACTGCAATGCACGCAATTAAGGCCAACTATAAAGTAAAGAAAGACTGGAGTGGTGATCCCTGTGTTCCAATGCAGTTCACGTGGATAGGTGTAACCTGTGCCCCTGATTCCACCAACATTCCAAGGATCACTGCCTTGTGAGTTTCTCATTACCAGATAAAAATTTATTTTCAAAGTGATAAGTCACTAATTGCTAGATTTATTTATTTTTTGTATCTAAAAACTTATCTTCCAGCGGATTGGATGGTGCAATATCATATTTTTTTGGGAATCTAAGCACTCTCAAGTCATTGTAAGTTTCTTTTAAGTTAATAATAAAATAGTTAGCTGTGTTTAATTTTTTTTCTAGGAGTCCTAAAGTTTCACAGAAGTCCAGGGACATTAGTTCAAGGCAATAGTGTATGACACATATTTTGTGATGTGCAATTAAAACTTTATAATTTAAAAGATAGATTATTCTGACACACCTTGCTACTGAGATATATCTTTTCTACTGCCTGATTTGTCTCTGATGTTTTTTTTCCAGGGACCTGTCTGGCAACGACCTGTCAGGGGCTTTGCCAACTTTCCTTGAGGACCTACCATCTCTTACATACCTGTAAGTTTTCACCATGGCATAATTTCTGCCAAACAAATACATCACCATCTACTGGCTAAAATGTTTTTTTATAATATTTTCAGGGATATAAGGGGAAACAACAAGATTTCTACCACCCTTCCTCCTGGCCTACAGAAAAAAAGAACAAGATGGGACTCTTACCTACAAGTATGTTTTGTGCTTATAGTCTCAATGTCTCAAATCAGCATGAACCATCTGTTGGACATTTTAATCAAACAACTTAAATATTGATAAATTGACCTTGTACCCGAGTTAGAATCTTCAAAGATGATAAAATTGCAAAAGGAGCTAAATTATGTGTACCACTTTACATAATTAACTGAACAACAAATAGGGAACCTTCCAGATCCATTCGGGTGAAACTGTCTGCATGTTGCTGAGAGAGTTGACAGTACAACAATTACAACAGATGGTAAAATTGCAAATCACCTGTGCATGCATCTTATAACAAACGATTTCGATCAGTATCCAGCATCTTCCATTTTCTTTCTTCATTTATTTTTTTCATTACCTGTGTACTCGCCATTTAAATAGAGTCCAGACTCAGTTACCTGATATATATGCTGACTTATTTCATCTGATCCAATATAAACATCTTAGGTTACTGGTAAGCTTTGAGTAAGGGTTATGCCAGTATGAAGCTGGTACAGATCCCAAATACAGACTACATAGAGCTCTCTATTGTTTCACAAATTAAAAAAAATAAAATAAAAAAATCAGGCAGGGTCCATTTTGAGCTCGGAACGGCAAAGGCTTAAGGTGAAATCATAAAATTGAGAAGATTATATTGGCATCTTTCAATTTTCTATTGTTTGTTTCCCTTTTTGACACAGGTTCGGTGATTCTAAACAGCCGAGTGACAAAAAGAAAATCCCAGTAGTTTTAATAATTGTCATTGTAGTGGTGGTGCTGCTTCTTCTTGCAGCTGCAACTATACTAGTAATGTGCTTTAGAAGGCACAGAAGTAAGTCATGAATTGAGTTGCTTTTCCCTATAAATAAAATAAATCATGCCTTGGTAGTTTTTCCTGTCTAAATAAATTAAGTCAGTCAAGCCATTTGTCAGCTTAAATCTAGCATTTATTTTCTATTTATATAATTAATGGCTGACAACATGTATTTTTAATCTTGTTAATTATGTTGTAGGCAAACATATAAAGATACCAAAACTAACTGAAAGCTATGGATCCACACCTCTAAATGGATTAGAAGGACAAATAAATTTTGAGAAGAAACAATTTACTTACGATGAAATTAAAAGTATTACCGACAACTTCCAGAATAAGATTGGCAGTGGAGGATTTGGAAGCGTGTATGTGGGGATCCTGGAGAATGGAACGAAAGCTGCTGTGAAGATGCGTTCTTACTCCTCGTCACAAGGAGTCAAAGAGTTTTTAGCTGAGGTAACAAATTCATATTTCCTTACCTTAACAGCTCATGTACTCTTGATATATATACATATATAAGATGAATTGGGCTACGGTGATATGCATATATATCACACTTTGGCCGTCATATGCGATCCGTATCTCCGTTTTCGGTGTCCAAATAGTCGATCCGAACCGCTAAACTTAATCTTTATATCAAAATATACTAACAAACCAAGATGAATTGGGCCGTGCTATGCGTATTTGGACTCTATATAAGATTTATATATGGATATGTTGTATCACCATAGCCGGACTCTTATAAAGATTTATGTATGGACTCTATATAAGATTTATATATGGACATGTTGTATTATAATTATATGCACATTTTGGAAGACAGATGTCAGCAAGACAACCAAATAATTTTAGGAAATCAAGCAAATAACTATACATCTCTATTATTTTCTTTCTTTCCAGGCTCAAAACTTGACCAGAGTTCATCACAAAAACTTGGTGTCACTGCTGGGCTTTTGTATTGATGAAGATTGTATGGCGCTTGTTTACGAGTACATGCAAGAAGGAACTCTACAAGATAAGCTCAGAGGTCGTTAATTATTACTATCAGTGATCGATGGAAGTTAATAAAATCATAACCTAGTGAAACATTACAATTAAGGATCTTATATATTTCATATGAAAAATAATCACAGATAATGAAAGGCCATTGGCTTGGAAACAACGGCTACAGATTGCATATGAATCTGCGCTAGGTATGTATGAATATTTATTCTGAAGCATGTGTTCTTATGGGAATAAAGTTGACTTCTTCTTAACATTGATCTTTTCAAATTCTCAATTTTTATTAAAGTAATGTAATTTTTTATATCACGTATTGAAAAAGTAAAAGGATAAGGGATTTAGCTCCTCTCACGTTCAATTGTCAACCAAATGGTAAATGCTTGGTGCAACATAACTCAATTAAAATATCACCATTAATTTAACCTGGTAAGTATTGTGATTAACAAAAAATACAGGATTGGAGTATTTGCATAAGGCGTGTAATCCACCATTAATCCATAGAGATGTGAAGACCAACAACATTCTTTTAAATGCAAATCTTGAGGCAAAGATTGCAGACTTTGGGCTCTCCAGAGCTTTCAACAATGCACAAAGTCATATTTCAACATTGCACATAGTTGGAACACCAGGCTACTTAGACCCTGAGTAATTCCCCTTTCTTAATCTTGTTTTAAACAAACTGTATAGCTTTGTTCATGCAACCAGATATTTCAATGTATAATTTACCTTAAAAAATGAAGAAAAAGGAGAAATGTGAGGCAGTGTGAATTTATATTTTAATTCTTTAACTCAAGTACTTGACGAACAGTTTTTTATAATACTTTATACAAAGAAGTTCTTTCACCTAAATATGATTAAAATCAGTGAGTACACTTTTCAGGTATGCCTCTTACCAGCTAACCGTAAAGAGTGATGTATACAGCTTTGGAGTAGTACTGTTAGAGATCATTACGGGGAAGCCTGCAATTATCTCGGATGGAGGCCATGTGACAGAATGGGTAAGCCAAAGACTATCAAGAGGAGACATAAAAAGCATAGTGGATCCACAAATGCAAGGACAATATAATGCAAACTCTGTTCGGAAAGTTACTGACCTAGCACAAAAGTGCACTGAGCTCAACTCTGCCCAGAGGCCTACAATGAGTGTAGTAGTTACAGAACTCAAGGAAAGCCTCGATTTGGTGATCTCCACAGAAGGTACCCATGTTGGGAACGCAGCAAGTACTGCAAACCCACAAACTTATCCTAGAAATGATAATCCTCCGAGTGATCTTAGTCAGAATAGTATTTTTGAAACGGCTCACATGGAAGACATATGCCTGCTGGAGGTCCCACAATGAGATGATCTGTGCTTCATTCATTAGTGAATTTCTTTATTATGGTTTGTTCTTCATTCTATTATAATTATTGTTGATTTTTGATGTTATAACTTTGTTACTCGTGTTCGTGTATTACCTACCATTTAGCATGCGCAACATTATATTATAACGCCTTCATTTATCTTGGTACTATCTTTGTGTTTTCTCTCTTCTTTTTGTAGTGTGTTTAATGCTTGTTAAGGTTTGGTGATTTGTTTCTAATTTATTAGTATGCGTGGTGTATGGTTATCGTGGGTTGATTGCGGGGTTTCTTATTGTGGTAAGTGTATAAACCGTTGACTAATTAACCAAGTGCTTTGGGTAGCTTCCATGTACAAGAGGTGTTCGAGAAATTGTCGGACTCAGCAAGTATCGAAGAATTTAGCTAATACTTAAGATAGCGAAAGATGGTTCAATGCAAAAAATGACGGAGCTGCCACATAGGCATTCCATTATACATCTTATGTGCACAATTTAAAAAACATTCTGGTATGTACTGACGTAAGAGCATGACACAACCATTTAATTTTGTGTATTGAGATACAGTACTGGCTATTCAATACCAATCAATGCATCACTTGATGTGCTGAAATTTGCTCCTCTACGCAATGGAGAGGCTTTACTAGACAACATCACAGTTTTTTTATGGCACAATTCAAGAAGGGGCTGCTTTAACTATGGCACGATTCTGCCATAGTTTTCTATGGCAGCAGATAGGCACACACATGACACATCGCAGTTGAAACTTGCAAGTACGATGGGCCCATATATGATATATGCATTGGATTTGGGCTGACAAAATCCAGAGTCCCACCTGCACAGCTGTTAATTTTCCTTTGGTGGCATTTTGAATAGGATGATTGTGGTGTTTTATAAGTAAAGGTATGGCTATTAATTTGTAACTTTTTTATATTATGTTATGTTTTATTTTATCAGTAATTTTTAGAGTTAGACTATTATACTACCATTAAACGCTTTGACCTCTGGAAAGTGTATAGGCTTTTAATACCCTAAATAATGCCCTCAATCGCAAGCGTACGATCTATTGCAATATAGTCGGAATCGAATCCACAGGGACGGAAATTACTTCTAAACCAGACTTTAGACCCTCTCCTAATCCTAATGAGAATATTTTTTGGTATTTTTGTATAAAAGTTGGGGGGGTTTGTTTCAAGATTGATTTCCTAATTAACAGATACAATAAAGTAATTAACAGTAATTAAAAAAAACTCTAAACTTATGCTAAACAAGCGTCCCTAGGGTTTTCAGAATTAGTTTGCTGTCTTGATCAATTGTCTGCGGCCCGCAAGGGTTATCCTGCAGTCTGCAAGGTATACAATTTCGCCTCTCTTTCGGTTACCAGCTTAATGGTCCGCAGTGGTTAACTGCGGTTCACAGATAACTGTCCGAGAGATAGATTTTCTGTCGGTTACTAATGTTTGTGGTTCGCAACCTGTCACTTGTGGTCTGCAAGTAGCTAACAGAGAACAGTTTGGGTTCAGATCTGATAAGTTGACTAAAGTTACCGACTCCTAACTAAACCAAAGCAATTACAAGTCTCTCAACTCTCGTTTGTTGGCACTTTTAACACTTTTATATCAATTAGAAATCTTTAGAATTATTTCTAACCTAAATTCAATTCACTTTCGTTCTAAGGTCCGGTTTAACTCTCGTTACAACCGCAATTTCACCTTTCGATTACTTTTGGATAACAAGTTATCTACCCAATTAGTACAAGTATCAGTTCTTGATCAAATGACGTTATATTAACCAACTAGATCTGGCCCTAATCTACAGATTCTTACCAAACGAACAAGAAACAATTCAAGTACAATTATTGTTAAGCGCAAAGCAAATTGAAAATAACTTTAATTCTTGAACATGAAAAACGAGTATTCAATTAATCCATACAAACAAACATCATCTTAAACCCTAAGAACAAATACAACTACTCAAACATAGAAAACATAATTAAAGAAAAGGTAAGTAGCATAAAGAAGAAAGCACCGATTATGATCGAGTAGATGAAGCATGACAGCGCTATGACCTTCTTCTCCGAGTAATCTCCCTCTTCTTATCAACTCTCTAAACTAAACTAAACTCTCAAAATTAAAGACTCTCAACTCAACTAAAACGGACTCTCAAAAACTAAGACACAATACTAACTCGATAACAAGACAACTAGACTAAGATAACAACTAAGATACTTGAACCTCTTAAAGACGACAATTATATAGGCTTGGATGCTCCCAGAAATATGCTTCTTTCCTCTGGAACCGACCTCTAATTTCTGGGACTAAGAATAGAATTAGATATCTTCAATTGAAACTGTTCCAGAAAATAGAGGTCCAGTCGGTTTTGATCTTCTTGCGTTCTGGACTTCAAACGGTGCGAACCGCACTCCCCAGGAAATAGGGAGTCGGCTGCTCCAAAAGTGGATTGTCGGCGGTTGTGCTCAGCCAGATTTAGATGCTCCAGTTTGATTTGAGTACGGACCGTACACTCGAGATTGCAGTCCGCACTCCGTGTCTTTTGCGTGCTTCTTCGCCTATTTTTGCTCATCTTCTCCAAATTGGATCCCAAAAACTTAATTGACTCAATTTTAGACATCTAACTAACTAAATGCAACTAAATCTAAAGATCCTAAGGAAAATAAAGGTACAAATCCTAAAAATAAGTATATACAAATGCGATGCATCACACGTCAAAATTTATGTTATCGTATCCGAAATCACGATATATGGTTCTCAATAAATTCTTTATGTATAAATATTGGTGAATACAATAAATGTTTACTATTAGAGTTTTCTAAGTATTTGTTTTGACTTTTAGGAAAGAGTTTATAAATATTTGTAAAATATTGATGTTTGTACATGCTATTTTAAAAAATGTAAAACAAATACTTAGAAATCTCTAAAAATAAAATTTTATTTGTATGCCCTAATATTTTCATATAAAGAATTTATTGAGTACCATAAATCGTGATTTGGGACACGATAAAATAAATTTTGAGGCATTAGCATTTCGGTCCAAAATCTCATAATTTTTTATTTTTTTATTTTTTTTATTTTTTGAAAAAAGTGGTAAATATCTCATAATTTTTATTAGTATTAACAAAAGTAATTAAGTAATATCAAATTAATGGGTTGACTCTGCAATTCTGCTGCATGCGGCGCACTGTCACACTGACCTTGTCATCAGGGGCCGGCAGAACAGTACACATCCTGGGGAGAATGATATATCTATCCAGCCTGTTGACCTTATCCTTTAGGTGTCAACTGTGAAGTAATAGATCGTGCTGTCGTTAATTTCATGTTACAAACATAATATATATGTATAAAGGCAGTAGTCGTTTTTCCCATGCATTCTGGCATTTCCACACACTAAGACGAGAGGAAAAGTTTCTCAATGGAAATGGGCTCCTCAAAAGGAATGGAGTTATGGGTCTATGCTCTAGTACTGGTACTTTTTGTGTCTGTTGCACGGGTCCATAGCCAGCTTGATGATAAAAGTAAGCATGAAATATTCACATATTTATTGTAGCATGCCTTTCCCTCCAACTATCTCTTTATTGTTGCAAGAATCTGCACTTACATACGTGCTTATATACATATGAGTTTTAGTTTGTTCACTGAATTGATTGAGAAAAACTGCTTGTTGACTCCTCTATATATCATATATCTTGCATCGGTACTGCATACTTAATGTTACAAGTAATATTTATAGTCAAAATTGTGAGAGTAATACCTACCGTCCATACAATATCTGTCCATAGATTACAAAATTAGAAGTATATGTTACAAAATCGAATGTATCTGTTACATTCTTTATATGTCTATGGACGTATGAACGGGTTTTCAATAGACGCAAGATGTTTCTCAAATTGTGACTGGCAGTTCCCACTACAAGAAAATGCAACACAATTTTGTTATCAATTGCAACTTTAAAATTTGGAAAAACAAGAAGCAAGAGATAATGCAAAGCAGATCGAATGGTTCAAAACTATGATACTATTCCACTAAAACCAAAAGCCGAGTTTTGATGCAACTTGAAATTCTGTTTCATATTGGTTTGACACTCATTAAGTATGATGCTATCTTCATTTTCTTCAGAATGTATGCATGATGTATTGCTTGTCTGAATACAGTGCAAAGTTAATTAACATGTTTTAGTTGTATATTAGTTGGGTGGTCTTACAATTAATTTTGTGTTTAAAAAGCCGCTAAAAAAGGATTTGTGGTCCCTTAATTTCTCTTTAATTGTAGGTTATATAAGTATCGACTGCGGGATTGATGCAAATTCTAGCTCTACGGGTATCCATAATCTGACTTATGTGTCTGATGATCAGTTCATTGACACGGGAGTGAACTACAAAATCTCTAGTCAGTTCACCGTGAACAGCAATTTCACACAGCTTCTGACCGTCAGAAGCTTTCCCAATGGAAGTCGGAACTGCTACACCTTGAGATCCATAACAAATGGAACGAAGTACCTCGTAAGAGGAATATTCATGTATGGAAATTACGATAAATTAAACAAACCACCAATTTTTGATTTGCATCTGGGAATCAATTACTGGGACACCGTTAACATAACTACACCCGGGGCTACAAGTTTATCCGAGATCATTGCCACAGCCACTTCTGACAACCTACAAGTTTGCCTCGTAAATACGAATCAAGGCACGCCTTTTATTTCTGCGCTAGAATTGAGGCCACTGGGGACAACATTCTATGACATTGTGAATTCCACACAATCATTGGTGTACTTCTCCAGACTGAATATAGGAGCAAGCCTTACAGTTAGGTAAATAATGGTGCTTTCCAATTATTGTTTCTTTTCATCTAGCTTAAATATTCTCGAAATGTTCTGTTCTCTCTTTGAGCAATTCAATTAAGCATAAATTAGTACTTAGTATTTTATATGGAACCACTATCATTTTAGTACGTTTTTGCTAATATGCCAAATTTCTATAATTTCAATTGGAATAAGTTTGTTATCTACGAAAATGAAAACTTACACACACACACATATATATATATTTTTCATGCGGCAGGAAACAACCAGCCAAAATTTTTCATTTATTTTTTTTAGGCTTAATTTTTGACATACCCATCAAAACTTGCTAAATAGCCAATATCCCCATTAAAGCACTATAATAGCTTATATCCCCATCAAAAGTTAACTTTCTTTCTTTTATCCCCTTTTATTTATAAAACCCACTATTAATATATTATAAAACACTAAATTTACTCTTTTACCCTTTATTTGAAGTGGCGATGTCCATTTTAAATTTGTTATAGGATAGAGTAAGACTATTTAATGCTGGTTGACATGTTTCAGTCACTTGAAATTTGTGCAAATACTCTTTAGTATTTGACGTGTCACTTGAAAAATAAATATTTTCAATTATAAAATAATCTAGTACCATAATTTTACATTGAAGATGAATAATTTGGAGCACAATGCGGACGTGACTGCAATTTTCACGAGTTGTGGCATTCAATCTAGTAAACAGTATTAAGGCTGCCGCAGCAACAATTCTGACTATACCAACAAGGTCGTCTAACACTTGCTGATATTTTGGCCATGAGATATCGATCACATTATCTCCTTAGTTGCAGCTTTTCACGAGTTGTGTCATTGTTGACAATAGATACAGGAATTGGATGGATTATTAACAAAGAGAAATGATAATATTATTATATATTTTTTTAGCAAAGAGACAAAAAAATATGGAAGCATTATAAACAAATTAGTATATTGATAAAAGAATGGAGATGCAGAAAATTAACTTTGGCAGGAATGTGAAAAGGCCGCTGCCTTTTTCTTATTCAACTTCTATCAAGAAATTTAGGGCAGCTCATCATTTTTTGAGAAGGGTATGATTGTCTATTTTTAATTTTATACAAGTTAAGTAATAGGTTATACAATAAAAGGGGATAAAAGAAAGAAAGTTAACTTTTGATGGGGATATTAGCTATTAGAGTGCTTTCATGGGGATATTGGCTATTTAGCAAGTTTTGATGGGTATACCAAAAATTTGGCCTTTTTTTTTAAGGTAGCAGGCGAATAGCCTACTATTAAAATTAAAACAATATTTACAAAGCTGTACATGGGGGTAAAAGAAGACAGAGAAAGGATAGAAATGAAAGCTGTAGGGGAGGATCAAGAAGAAGTTGAGGAAGGAAAAGAACAAGAAAAATAAAAAGAAAAAGAAAAAGAAGAAGCAAAGTTACATATTAATTAAGTTTAAATTCTGTTTAATAGATTAGAAAACAGCAGACTAGATAATCAAGATAGAGATATGTCAGTCAACTATTAATCATTTACTAATAGAATATTACTATCAGTCAATTTAATTATTTACTTATGCTCGTTTCAAAATTTATAGGTTTCCATATGATCCATACGACCGGATTTGGGTTCCCTACATTGACGAGACATGGACAATTATCTCTACCAGCTCCACCCTGAATTCGGATGAAGAATTTGCGACTCCTTCTCTTGTCATGCAAACTGCTGCCACCACTTCAAACACCACAGAAACCCTTGATATCGCCTGGAGCTGGTACGACAGATCAACAGAGCTTTATGTGATCCTTCACTATCGGGAGATTGGAAACATATCATCCACTGATCATAGGGAGTTCAATGTATATGCTGAAGGATCTCCAGTACCGCCTCCAGCAGTACCGAGTAAGCTATATTCAGGATGGGCCACATATACCGATTCTGGCAGAACTGATTATAATGTGTCACTCAAGGCTACTTCAAAGTCAACTCTTCCACCTCTGTTAAATGCATTTGAGCTGTTTTCTATTATGCCTGCCACAGGGATACCCACCAACGGTGGAGATGGTATGATCTCATCCAAACTAAATATTGCTCTATTTTCATCACTGAATTACTGACGATAACATTCACAATCTTTGTCCCACTTGAGTGAGAAACCTGGTTTTACAACAGGGAAGTGATAGAAACTAAGGGATTTTTCCAACAATAAAAGACTTTCAGGTGTTGAATTTAATATTGACAGTGACACTAGGTTTCATCCAAGGAAATATACGGACATTCATTCACAATTTTCTCCTAATTTAATGACTATTTCTAAATTTTTTAATGTGGGAGTTTCCAAAATTGACCTCTACATCTTTTTAGTGCAGCAAGTTCTCAGTTTATGTTTTATTTAAAAAAAATTCTCAGTTTATGTCATAACAAATATTGTATAATTTGGACTGCAGTTATGGCCATTAATGCGATTAAGGCAAACTACAAAGTAAACAAAGGCTGGAGCGGTGATCCTTGTGTTCCTACAGAACTTTCGTGGACTGGAATCACCTGCACCTCTGATTCCACCAACATACCGAGAATCACAGCCTTGTGAGCATCTAAATATGTTGATGCATATATTTATATTGAATGTAGAGTTAAAGCTACATATATTTTGACTACCAGAGGCTTCTTTTTGCAGAAACCTATCATCGAGTGGACTGACTGGTGTCGTAATATCTTCTTTTGGAAATCTAAGTGCTCTCAAATCATTGTATGATCTTTGTGACTAAGAACAAACATTCTGCTGATATTGATATTTAAACATCAATGGAATCATAATATTCTCTGCTAATTTCAGCTGTTTCTATCATTCTCTGCAGGGACATATCTTATAATGACTTCTCAGGAGATCTTCCTAATTTTCTGGATAAATTATCTGCTCTTGCATTTTTGTAAGTCTAAAAATTAACATTTGTGTTCTTAAAAACAACAATATAGAAAATTTGATGGTCGTTTTATGGAACTTCAGGGACATAACTGGAAACAACAAGATTTCAACCACGCTGCCCCCTGGTCTTCAGACCAAAAAACAGGAGGGGAATCTAATTTTCAGGTATGTTTATCGATCGTTTTGATTTGGTATTTTCATTTACCCTTGTATTCTGCGATACAGTACGTGGAATAATTACACAATATTCGCTAGGTTTGGGGTTTTACTATTGTTATGAAACTCATTAAAGAAATGATGAAGCATAAGATATAAGTTGAAATTAACAAGCGCACAGGTCATTTATAAAAATACAATTAGCCAAAATAAAGCTAATCGATGCAAAAGAACTAACAATCATCCTCCTGATAGATACTTGCACACCACTAAGTCTAATAATCAATACAGTAGTGCGATTATCACAGGTGAATTGCTTGTGTGTGCAGAGGAATGAATAATACCCAAAAAACCAACTCAAAAGGGTAAAGTACCTATTTTTATTCAATAAGGGACCGCCCATCTGAGAATTAAACCATACTGCTATTAGAAGTTTAGAACCAAATATATAAGAGTAGATTTACATCATCATGCATCTCTGGCAGGAACAAAATTGGCAACAGATGTTTTCATTTAATATAACTTAGCTCATATTGAGGGCAAACTCTAAATCTATTAATCAAATTTTTCTTTGACTTTTTGCACATAGGTATGGAAAAGCTCCAACGGGGGGCATTGCAGGAAAGGATGCAAAAAAGAAAAGTTTGGCAGTTATAATAGCTATAGTCGCTGGTGTGGTGCTGCTTCTCATTGCATCTGCCATTATAATTATTGTGTATTTGAGAAGGCAATCAAGTAAGTCTCCCCCCTGTGTCCTCAATCATACATTAATCCTAGATAAAGGACTTCATTGTGTATGCTAAGGTCACTTATTTCCTCAAATTATTTCTATGTACCACAACATATTGATTAATTTAACAGAAAAAAACCAAGATACTTTATCATTGAATTACCTGAAATCTTGTGGTGATACAAAGCCACTAGCTGCCGTGCTTTGTTTAGAACTTGCTACCTTAAGTTTTGTACCAGTTATGCTACCTTAAGTTTTCCATATTTCTTAAGAAGCACCAGTTATGATACTTCACTGAAAACAGAAGACGTTTTGTAGTAAATTTGGTATCTCGGGCTTCTTTTCTTTTCTTTTTAATAGCAACTTCTTCAACAATTCTATTTCAATGCAAAATCTGCATATTTCATCATCATTTTTCTCAGTCAGAGGTTGGCAGGAGATAACCAAGTTTTTTTTACTTTTATCTTACAGAACAAATTCAACAGCCTAAACCAAAAGAATCAGGAGAAAGAGTATTGGATTTTGAGAATCGACGATTTAACTACAATGATCTGGTAACAATTACTAATAACTTCCAAAGTAACATTGGCACGGGAGGTTTTGGAAGTGTGTACAAGGGTGCCCTGGAAAATGGAGCCCAAGTTGCAGTGAAGATGCGCTCTCACTCATCTCCACAAGGAGTCAAAGAGTTCCTGGCTGAGGCAAGCTCTTAACTTACACAATCTTACTTCCTGTTCAATGAAAATATTTATGCACTAGTACAGTTTGTCTTATCTCGAAGGTAAGTCGAATTCTGGCTTGATCTGTTTCAGGCTAAGAATTTGGGAAAAGTTCACCATAGGAACTTGGTGTCACTAATTGGCTACTGCATGGACAGTGATTGCATGGCACTTGTATATGAGTACATGCAAGAAGGAAGTCTGCAAAATAAGCTCAAGGGTGACCATTACTTTTTTCTCAAACTGTCTTCCAGGAGCAGATTTATTTATTGAAACTATTTTCTAGTTCAAAAAATTTGATTTGAAATTGTCAATTTGATGATTTCAGATGATACAAGGCCTTTGAGTTGGAAACAACGAGTTCGAATTGCATATGAATCTGCACTTGGTATGGAACCCCTTTAACATCTAGAATTTTAGAATTTATTCCTTATCTCATTTATTAATATGAGTTACCTAATATCGGAAAAATAACTACATTTAACATTCTCAAATAAACTTGCAATTTACAATTATGAGATGATTGAAATAATATATTTTTTTATACGTACTTCAGCTTTTAGCAAACCAGAATAATGTTTAGTGACAAAAGGACTCCATATAGCCATATATCATATAAAAAATATTAATCTATTATCTTCTAAGTATTTATCGCTACAAAATTGAAGGTTTGGAGTATTTGCACAAGGCGTGTAACCCACCACTTATACATAGAGATGTGAAAACTAGCAACATTCTTTTGAACGAAAGTCTAGAGGCAAGGATTGCCGATTTCGGGCTCTCAAGGGCTTTTAACAATGCTGCAAGCACTCACATTTCGTCTGCAGTTGTGGGCACCCCTGGCTATTTGGATCCTGGGTATGAACTTCCTTTTCCTGTTCCTTTTCTAATATATGCTGTTATTGGCTACAACTTTTCTATGAATTAACTGCAGAAGTGTCCAGCAGTGTAACTAAAATGACATGAAACTGATTAATTATCAAACATAAAAGAGGTTTATGACAAGTTTTGTACACTATTTGAGTGAGAATTTTTTATTGGCTAATTTTGAATGAAGAAGTCCACTTTAATAAAAGACTAAATAAATCAGCATGCATTCAGGTACTATTCCACGTACCAGCTAAGTGACAAGAGCGATGTGTATAGCTTCGGAGTTGTCCTTCTAGAAATCGTAACTGGGCAGCCTCCTATCATTTCGAGCCTCGAGGGAGTGCACCTGAAGGACTGGGTTAATCAGAAGCTGTCTCGAGGAGACATCGAAAGCATAGTTGACCCAAGAATGAATGGGCAGTATGACATTAACTCTGTCTGGAAGGTGACTGATCTGGCATGCAAGTGTACTGAGGACAGCTCTACTCATAGACCGACCATGAATGACGTCGTCATGGAGCTCAAGGAAAGCCTGGATCATGCGATTTCTAATGAAGGTCATTAAGAGAGCACTGCATTTAAATATTGTTCTCAGTACATCGGTTCAAATTCTAATTTGGGCATTTCTTTTTCTCATCTTTTTTCTTTATTTGAAGTACAATTGCCAGTATTAATTGCGTTAATATCTGGTACGCTGTAAGTGCTAAACTGATAATTGTTGTATCATTCACTTTTTCTTTTGAAGTGGTAATTGTTGTATCATTCTCCAGTCTCCATTTTTCCCCCTTTATTTTTTTTTTGAAGCAGTTTCTCCCTTTATTATACCCAATAAAATTTCACACAAAAAGGAATTGTTATCTAGATGTACGTCAACTCGGGGATGAAAATGGATTGACAAAGGCCCATATATGCATTGGATTTGGGCTGAGAAAATCCAAAGGCCCACGGTATGCACAGCTCTTTAATTCCCTGAAAGAACAAAGAACATGCATTTTACATGTAATCTGCCACATAGCCATAAAAACTTGGTAAATTAGGTATTTGTCCATAAAACCAGGGGCAGAACCAGCAGAACCGATTCTCAAGCCGAAACCAAAGCCTGCACCTTTCTACGTCTTTAAGGACCCACAAAAGGTCTTTGAAGAAGAAAAGCGAAGAGCACAAAATGTTCCTGCTGAAGTACTTTACCAAGCAGGGAGCCTCTTCCAAACCCAGCATCAGGTTTATCAACACTACTCAGACCAAAGGATTTCAGTTGTAGACAACCAACAACTGGAATTACCATTCATCACACAACAAGGATTTGAGAGACTGCAAAGAGAAGGTCTACAACATCTCCACATGGGCCTGATCATGATACGTCTCTTTACTCTCCACAGAGTAGCTGCAAGGGTCAATGCCCTTGTAGTAATCCAAGATACAAGATGGTCTGATGATAGATCCATAATTGGTACTATGGAAATGGATCTGACTCATGGGTCTCAATTGGCCTATATTGCCCCAAATATGATGCTATCCATAAGGGATTTCTATAATCATATCCAGCTGGTGATTCAAACTCATGGATATGACACATGGCGAGCTGGCGAAAGCAACTTGCTGCTGACGAGATCACTCATTGGGAGGCTTTCAAACACTAACTTCACGGGATTTAGATACAACATCAACAATGTATCTGATTATCTCACAAGTCATGGAGTTCAAGCTATCCCAGGGCAAAGGCATACCACTACAGAATTAAGAGGAAGGCAGTGGGTACTCAGGCCAATGCAACAGCCTGAAGCTCAACATCCTCAAAGAGCAGTCACACAAATGCGAACCGATTGCTCACTACTGCTCAGATTCACAAACTATGGTGCAACGCCGCCACCTCAAGAACAACCAAGAGGTGAATTTGACGAAGAGCAATTGGACGAAGAAATCATAGCTATGGTCCTTTGCTATGAGGCAGAAGAAGAATCTGATAATGAGAATAAAACAGAAGATGACATTTTCTGGGGAGCCCTAGCTGTCACTGCACAGCTGATAGAAGGTCCAAAAGATGACTGTCCTATCTGGGATAGTTATAATGAAGAAACAGAAATGGATTTTATCAATCCATTTTCTGTGGAAGGTGGTGGGAAAGAACAAAAACAAACTGAAACTGTTTTCATGATGCATGATCAAGAAGAAGAAGAAACAGAATACCCAAAACTGAAACAGTTTTTACAAGAAAGAGCTTTCTCTAGTACAACATCTGGTGTTTATCATCCACCCCCAGAGCCTCTGATGGGACAAGTGTCCTATACACCAGCTAGGCTTGAAGCTAAACATGGTGAAGCATCAACCTCTCAACAACCTTCATCAAGCTGGCAAAGGCCTAAGAACTTGAGTTTACCAGGAGGAGTTGGTCATCACCATAATGAAATGTGGAATTTACCAGCAGCAATGCAACAACAAGGCGCTTTGCTGGTATTACCCGAAGATATTGGTCTCTATAATGATACCATATCAAGATGGGAATCAATCACTCTAAATCTCTTGAGTGAAAGAACCTTTGATGATAACAAGGCTAAGATGATGTTCATAGAGAACCTCCTTGGTGAAACAGAAAAGAAGATTTGGATCCAATGGCGAATGGCGTTCAAAGAACAATATGATATACTCACAAACATTGCCGATGATCCCCAAAACGTTATATCACAAATCCGAAGAGTAATGCTATTGGAGGATCCCTACCAAGGAACAACAGACGAACAAGATCGTGCATACTATGATCTTGAAAGATTGAGCTGCAACAATGTAAGAGATCTCTTCTCTTATATGAATGATTACAAAGTTCTAGCAGCAAAATCTGGGAGGATGTATGTAAATGAAGAACTCTCAGCAAAGTTTTTCAGAAAAATGCCCTCTCTAATTGGCAATGAACTTGAAGAGGCATTCCAGAAGAAGTTTCCTGGTAATACTATTGGTGTCATGCCCAGAATACACTTCTCTTACCAGTATTTGGCAGAGATGTGTAAGAAGGCAGCAATGCAACGAAGCCTTAAAGACCTAACCATATGCAGCCGTATACCCATACCAGGAGAATACCATAACAGCCGAAAGAAGTATGGTCTTAGAAAAGCCAAGACCTACAAAGGAAAGCCACATGACTCACATGTGCGAGTGTTCAAGCGAAAACATGCTGACCGAGTCCGCAAATGCAAGTGTTTTATATGTGGAGAGGAAGGTCATTTTGCGCGAGAATGTAAGAGAAATAGAGGGAACATCGCAAGAGCAGCGGTGTTGGATAATCTGGACCTACCAGATGACATAGATGTGGTATCAGTGGATCTAAATGAACCTGACAGTGATGCCATATGCAGCCTCTCAGAAGGAGAAGCTGGTAACACGGAGGTCCATGTGCGAACTGCAATTGAAGAAATCCCTTGGGAAGGTGCTATGATGCTGCAAATTGAGCATTATGGATGGAGAAGTAAAGTTCAGCTTCCTGAGAAGCAAGAACAGTGCCAACACCGATTCAGCACTGAAGTCCAAATCAATGGTAACAGTAGTTTTTGCAAAATCGAAACAAATAAAAACTACAGGATAGGCTGTGAAGATTGCAAACTTCTAGCCTGTGCCATGTGCTCACCATTCTATCTGGGAAAAGAAATACAACCGAAAACTCAACTTGAGCCCAGACAATACTCCAACAAAGATACCCTTATAAAAGAGCTCATAAAATATGTTGAGTTCCTAGAAGCTGAAAATGAACGATTGCAAAAACTTCTACAAGAAACCCAGATACAAACTCCCAAAGAAGAATTGGCAGAACAAGAACCTCTACAAGAAAATCAAATAAAAACCCTTGAAGAAGAATTGGCAGAAGAATTCAGAGAACTGGCAATCTCTGATAAAGGAAAGAAGAAAGTAACCTATCAAGAAGAACCAATAATGGAGGAAGATGATGAAGATGGTGAAGCTGCACTTGTAGTCTTCATTGACTATGCAGCATACAAAGCAGAGGTTCTAACACAAGTTCAGCAGCCCAGGCAGCACAAAAAGATTGATAACAGGTTGTATAATCTGATAGTATCCATTGAAATCCCTGGAGTCAAAAGATTTGATATCCGAGCAATCCTCGACACTGGTGCATCAACCTGCTGTATCTGTCAGACTGCCATCCCAAATGAAGCACAAGAGAAAACATTATACCCAGTCCAAATCACAGGAGTAAATTCACGACAAGTTGTCAATACAAAACTCAAGCAAGGACAACTCGTGATTGGAGAAAACAAGTTTCGCATTCCTTTCACCTATTGTTTTCCAATGGGCATGCGTGAAGGAATACAGATGCTCCTTGGGTGTAATTTTATAAGATCTATGGCAGGAGGATTAAGAATTGAAGGCAAGGTGCTTACATTCTATAAGAATGTAACAGAGATTCACACCACAACAGAAACAATAGCAGTTCCAGCTGCTATACAAGAATTGGATCTCGAAGAGCATGAATACCGACTAATCCAAGAAGCTACCCAATTACCAATAAAAATTTTGAAAAGAGATTTGGTCCACTATTAGCCCGCCTAAAAGACCAAGGCTATATTGGAAGCAACCCACTTCAGCATTGGGCCAAAAACAAGGTGGTTTGCAAACTGGAGATCATCAACCCGGATCTTACAATCGAAGATAAACCGCTCAAACACGTGACTCCGGCCATGAAGGAACAATTTGACCACCATATTAAAGCCCTACTCGAAATTGGTGTAATCAGACCCAGCACAAGCAGACACCGAACAATGGCATTCAGACACAGGAACAGGTGTGCATATCAATTTCGAGCACATTGACGGAAGGCACAACACCCTTGCAGATACACTATCCCGACTGACCACCTACTGCACAACAAGATGTCTCAACCCAGAGCAAACCGCGTTCATTTCCATGTTGGAGCCAGTTCTAGAGGAAATTCAGACTGGAA
This sequence comes from Cyperus esculentus, assembly GCA_030179965.1. Classification (NCBI taxonomy): domain Eukaryota; kingdom Viridiplantae; phylum Streptophyta; class Magnoliopsida; order Poales; family Cyperaceae; genus Cyperus; species Cyperus esculentus. The sequence goes on along the minus strand of JASGLE010000025.1, from coordinate 365,560 downwards.
TGCTGAACGACGCCAGCACTATGCTTCTATGCACTCGTATTCAGACAGTATTCCCCTATACACAACTGCAGACATCCATGACATACACTACGCCAGAGAACGCAATGGTGGATCACTCACAAATGCCGCTATCCACAGAGGCGTCATGCGTGAAGTCAAGGAACTTCAAGCAAGGATGGCCTTTGCACAAATCAATGTACTGAAGACCATGCTTGAACGTGAGTATGAGACTGCACGTCCATACAGAAACGTTGATTGCATGATGGGTGATACCTGTTTACTACTTGAAGAACAAATTCCAAAAATTAAGAAAATCGAGAAGGACCTTGACAACTTAATTACGCAATTTGTCAGGTGGTGAACGGTATTGGGAGCGTGATGGACCCAACTACTGTCCTTCACAACTTTATCTAATAATTAAGTGTGATGAATAATCTGGTGGTAATCTACGGAAAACCACTATTTGCTTTGTGTGGAGCGCTCAATTATTTGAGCATCTTTTTCTTTTTACTTTTGGCCTACCTGTTTTGGCCAGTAGTGTGCTAATTTTGAGTCAGTGCGATCCACTTTCGGTGAAGTGGTTGTACTATCTCTCTTTTTCTTTAATCAGTGCACCTAACTTTTGGATAGTGGGTGTACTGAATGGGAGACAAAGGATTGTGGAAATCCCTTTATTCACATGCCGATGGGGCCCAATGAGCACCCGGTGTGATAATTGAGATTCCATTCCCGAGTCTATATAAGTGTGTTTTCTCAGAGTTGCAAGACAGCTGAGTCCCAGCAAGTCTTACTTCTCTCTCTTTGTAAGATATCTTCCGCTTAATAAAAATTTCTTTCCTCTTAAACTTCTAGTCTAGTATCTTTTAGCAACGAAGTTTTGGAGTTGAGATCCTAAGGAACGGGCGTTTTTCTTACTGGTATCAGAGCAAGGTTCAGAAACTCAATTATTGAAGAAAAGATCATAGGTATGGCAGCCTAATCCAAAAATTAAGATATTCTAGATAGTAAGGAAAGGGTATATCAAAACTGCTAAGATTGTTTATTTGTTTGTCCAAAACTAGATCATCCAGAAAGACCTAAAAGTGATATGTTTAGGTTTGTAACAAAAGCACCAGAACAGGCCATAGATAGGCGCAGAGGCAAGGAGCCGTTAATGCCTTGTTGGAACCCTTTTGGTTGAGTTAAAACCTGAACAATAGACCACAATGGGCATATACCAAAACATTTGAAGAATTCATGGGTATATATATAAAAAGCATAGTTTTTGATGGGCATATATCTAGATTCAAAGGTTTCATGGGCAAATACCTAATTTACCAAGTTTTCATGGGTATGTAGCAGATTACCCCTTAAAAAATTTATAAATTGACACTAATTGTACAAGTATTCATATAATATAAGTTGTTATCTATATTAATAGTTTTATTATGCTAATTATTTTGTGCAGCGTATTTTTTATATTATACAAAATATATTGCATATTAAATGAGTTAATTAATTGAAATATCAATTTATTTAATATATATATATATATATATATTAACATGGGGTATCAATTTTGACATCTTTTGGTATCTACTTAGCAACTTACTATAAATTTTATTTAAAATGTTATTGCATGACACAAATAATGGAAATATCAAACTTTTTTGACAAATTATAATTAAATTTATAGCTAGGGCCTAGCTCATACAATAGACCTGTGTAGTTGTTAAAATTTTCGTATTTATCTTCTTCTGCCGAAAATTTTTTACAAGATAAGACGAAACAAAGTAAGGGACAAGATAAATAAGTCACGAAGCCAATTAAATAAAGTACCAATGAACTCTTAATGTTGCAAATGAGATGGATGACTCAAATACTAGTCTTTTAATAAATATTCTGATTATTGATAGTTTAATTGAATGACTGTCTATATATGTGTATTACAACTTGCAAGGCCTCTCGACACCGCCTTCGAAACCATCATGGTTCCGCCACTGCATGAAACCTTTGAATCTAGATATATACCCATCAAAAACTATGCTTTTTATATATGTACTCATGAATTCTTCAAATGTTTTGGTATATGCCCATTGTGGTCTATTGTTCAGGTTTCAACTCAACCAAAAGGGTTCCAACAAGGCATTAACGACTCCTTGCCTCTGCGCCTATCTATAGCCTGTTCTGGTGCTTTTGTTACAAACCCAAACATATCACTTTTAGGTTTTTCTGGATGATCTAGTTTTGGACAAACAAATGAACAATCTTAGCAGTTTTGATATACCCTTTCCTTACTATCTAGAATATCTTAATTTTTGGATTAGGCTGCCATACCTATGATCTTTTCTTCAATAATTGAGTTTCTAAACCTTGCTCTGATACCAGTAAGAAAATGCTCGTTCTCCTCAACTCCAAAACTTCATTGCTAAAAGATACTAGACTAGAAGTTTAAGAGGAAAGAAATTTTATTAAGCGGAAGATATCTTACAAAGAGAGAGAAGTAATACTTGCTGGAACTCAGCTGTGTCTTGCAACTCTGAGAAAACACACTTATATAGACTCGGGAATGGAATCTCAATTATCACACCGGGTGCTCATTGGGCCCCATCGTCATGTGAATAAAGGGATATCCACAATCCTTTGTCTCCCACTCAGTACACCCACTATCCAAAAGTTAGGCACACTGATTAAAGAAAAAGTGAGATAGTACAACCACTCCACCGAAAGTGGATCGCACTAACTCAAAAGCACATTACTGGCCAAAACAGATAGGCCAAAAATTTCAAAAAGAAAAGATGCTCAATTAATTGAGCAGAAAAGCACACTACTGGCCAAAACAGGTAGGCCAAGAATTTCAAAAAGAAAGATGCTCAAATAATTGAGCGCACTCCACACAAAGCAAATAGTGGTTTTCCGTAGATCACCACCATATAATTTATCTAATTATTAGATAAGGTTGTGAAGGACAGTAGTTGGATCCATCACGCTCCTCTATCCCCACCTGACAATCTGTGTAATTAGGTTGTCAAGGTCCCTCTCAATTTTCTTAATTTTGGGAATTTGTTCCTCAAGTAGCTGGCAGGTATCACCCATCACACAATCAATATTCTTGTATAGACGGGCATACTCATACTCTCGTTCAAGCATGGTCTTCAGTACATTGAGTTGTGCAAAGGCCATCCTTGCTTGAACTTCTTTGAGTTCACGCATGACGCACTTGTGGATAGTGTAAGTTGCGAGTGATCCACCATTGCGTTCCCTTGCGTAGTGCAAGCCATGGATGTCTGCAGTTGTGTACAGGGGAATACGGTCTGAATTTGATTGCATAGAAGCATAGTACTGGCGTCGTTCAGCATTCCAGTCTGAATTTCCTCTAGGACTGGCTCCAACATGGAAAGGAACGCGGTTGCTCTGGGGTGAGACATCCTGTTGTGCAGTAGGTGGTCGGTCAGGATAGTGTGTCTGCAAGGGTGTTCTGCCTTCCGTCAATATGCTCAAAGTTGATATGCACACCTGTTCCTGTCACAAAATCAGTAAATTTAATCCACCTAACCCGAGAGGGTTTATTTTTAGCAGTTTTATTATAAAAGCTAATAATCGCTTGACAATCTGTCCTAAGCGTTATTTCACTTTTATCTAGATAGTGGATTTTCATGGCCGTTAAAGTTTCCATGCAGGAGTGAATTTCTGCATCTATCGTCGATTTTATGACTGGAAATTTGTCACTTGCGTATGCATGCACTTTCTCGATTGAGCGAGGGTCCGCCTTCTTTGGCTTCCATTTGCAAACACCTCCCCAGCCTTCCATACATCCTTCAAGGATAATATAGGCATTTTCCGGGGTAAACTCTAGGTCTGGAAGATTTTGAACTTCACTCTGGATTTGTCTGATTAGATTAATATCAGACAGTTTCAGCCATTTGTCACCATGGGGAGAAGTTTTAGAATACAAAGGGCCGAGTTTGGTACCCAGTTTTGGAATATGCGCCCTTGCATAGTTGAGAATACCAAGAAAGGAGCGAAGCCCTTTCTTTTCCTTCAAGGACTCCATATCAAAATTGATAATCTTCTTGATTATATGCTCTTGGAGTTTGATCTTTCCCCGATTAATAGTTGCACCTAAAAATTCCATCTTAGGTACAGCTATTTTGAACTTTGTGGGTGACAGCACAAGTCCATTTTTCTCACAAATGGGAAGCATTACCTCCAAATGCTTTGCATGTTCTTCTTCTGTCTGTGAGAAGACTAAAATGTCATCTATGTAGACTGCTATGAATGTTTCTGTTCCTCTGAAGCAGTCGTCCATCTTTCTTTGGAACACAGTAGGTGCATTTTTTAATCCGAATGGCATGACTAACCACTCGTATAATCCTCCAGGGACTATGAAAGCAGTCCATGGTATAGATGCTGGATCCATAGCGATTTGATGAAAGCCGCTCTTCAGATCGAATTTTGAAAAGATCTTGCTGTTACTGATCTTTTTCAAAATTGTATTGATACCTGGCAGAGAGTATTGGTCTTTGTAGGTGTTATCATTGAGGGTCCTGTAGTTGAGAACCATCCTCTCCTTGTCTTTTATCTCCTTCCCAGTTTTTGGATCAATTGAAGTCCCGGAATTGACCGTGAATGCCATTGTTCGGTGTCTGCTTGTGCTGGGCCTGATTACACCAATTTCGAGTAAGGCTTTAATATGGCGGTCAAATTGTTCCTTCATGGCCGGAGTCACGTGTTTGAGCGGTTTATCTTCAATTGTAAGGTCCGGGTTGATGATCTCCAGTTTGCAAACAACCTTGTTTTTGGCCCAATACTGAAGTGGGTTGCTTCCAATATAGCCTTGGTCTTTTAGACTGGCTAATAGTGGACCAAATCTCTTTTCAAAATTTTTATTGGTAATTGGGTTTTGGTAAAAGACAGCTTCTTGGATTAGTCGGTATTCATGCTCTTCGAGATCCAATTCTTGTATAGCAGCTGGAACTGCTATTGTTTCTGTTGTGGTGTGAATCTCTGTTACATTCTTATAGAATGTAAGCACCTTGTCCTCAATTCTTAATCCTCCTGCCATAGATCTTATAAAATTACACCCAAGGAGCATCTGTATTCCTTCACGCATGCCCATTGGAAAACAATAGGTGAAAAAAAAAGGAATGCGAAACTTGTTTTCTCCAATCACGAGTTGTCCTTGCTTGAGTTTTGTATTGACAACTTGTCGTGAATTTACTCCTGTGATTGGACTGGGTATAATGTTTTCTCTTGTGCTTCATTTGGGATGGTGGTCTGACAGATACAGCAGGTTGATGCACCAGTGTCGAGGATTGCTCGGATATCAAATCTTTTGACTCCAGGGATTTCAATGGATACTATCAGATTATACAGCCTGTTATCAATCTTTTTGGCTGCTGAACTTGTGTTAGAACCTCTGCTTTATATGCTGCATAGTCAATGAAGACTACAAGTGCAGCTTCACCATCTTCATCATCTTCCTCCATTATTGGTTCTTCTGGATAGGCTACTTTCTTCTTTCCTTTATCAGAGATTGCCAGTTCTCTGAATTCTTCTGCCAATTCTTCTTCAAGGGTTTTTATTTGGTTTTCTTGAGGTTCTTGTTCTACCAACTCTTCTTCGGGAGTTTGTATTTGGGTTTCTTGTAGAAGTTTTTGCAACCGTTCATTTTCAGCTTCTAAGAACTCAACATATTTTATGAGTTCTTTTATAAGGGTATCTTTATTGGAGTATTGTCTGGGCTAAAATTGAGTTTTCGGTTGTATTTCTTTTCCCAGATAGAATGGTGAGCACATGGCATAGGCTAGAAGTTTGCAATCTTCACAGCCTATCATGTAGTTTTTATTTGTTTTGATTTTGCAAAAACTACAGTTACCATTGATTTGGACTTCAGTGCTGAATTGGTGTTGGCACTGTTCTTGCTTCTCAGGAAGCTGAACTTTACTTCTCCATCCATAATGCTCAATTTGCAGCATCATAGCGCCTTCCCAAGGGATTTCTTCAATTGCGGTTCGCACATGGACCTCCGTGTTACCAGCTTCTCCTTCTGAGAGGCTGCATATGGCATCACTGTCAGGTTCATTTAGATCCACTGATACCACATCTATGTCATCTGGTAGGTCCAGATTATCCAACACCGCTGCTCTTGCGATGTTCCCTCTATTCCTCTTACATTCTCGCGCAAAATGACCTTCTTCTCCGCATATAAAACACTTGCATTTGCGGACTCGGTTAGCATGTTTTCGCTTGAACACTCGCACATGTGAGTCATGTGGCTTTCCTTTGTAGGTCTTGGCTTTTCTAAGACCATACTTCTTTCGGTTGTTATGGTATTCTCCTGGTATGGGTATATGGCTGCATATGGTTAGGTCTTTAAGGCTTCGTTGCATTGCCGCCTTCTTGCACATCTCTGCCAGATGTTGGTAAGAGAAGTGTATTCTAGGCATGACCAATTGTATTACCAGGAAACTTCTTCTGGAATGCCTCTTCAAGTTCATTGCAAATAAGAGAGGGCATTTTTCTGAAAAACTTTGCTGAGAGTTCTTCATTTACATATATCTTCCCAGATTGCTGCTAGAACTTTGTAATCATTCATGCAAGAGAAGAGATCTCTCACATTGTTGCAGCTCAATCTTTCAAGATCATAGTATGCACGATCTTGTTCGTCTGTTGTTCCTTGGTGGGGATCCTCCAATAACATTACTCTTCAGATTTGTGATATAACGTTTTGGGGGATCATCGGCAATGTTGTGAGTATATCATATTGTTCTTTGAACGCCATTTGCCATTCTCTATGAACATCATCTTAGCCTTGTTATCATCAAAGGTTCTTCCACTCAAGAGATTTAGAGTGATTGATTCCCATCTTGATATCGTATCATTATAGAGACCAATATCTGCGGATAATACCAGCAAAGCGCCTTGTTGTTGCATTGATGCCGGTAAATTCCACATTTCATTATGGTGATGACCAACTCCTCCTGGTAAACTCAAGTTCTTAGGTCTTTGCCAGCTTGATGAAGGTTGTTGAGAGGTTGATGCTTCACCATGTTTAGCTTCAAGCCTGGCTGGTGTATAGGACACTTGTCCCATAAGAGGCTCTGGAGGTGGATGATAAACACCAGATGTTGCACTAGAGAAAACTCTTTCTTGTAAAAACTGTTTTAGTTTTGGGTATTCTGTTTTTTCTTCTTCTTGATCATGCATCATGAAAACAGTTTCAGTTTGTTTTTGTTCTTTCCCACCACCTTCCACAGAAAATGGATTGATAAAATCCATTTCTGCTTCTTCTTCATTATAACTATCCCAGATAGGACAGTCATCTTTTGGACCTTCTATCAGCTGTGCGGTGACAGATAGAGCTCCCCAGAAAATATCATCTTCTGTTTCATCCTCATTATCAGATTCTTCTTCTGCATCATAGCAAAACACCATAGCTATAATCTCTTCTTCCAATTGTTTTTCATCAAATTCACCTCTTGGTTGTTCTTGAGGTGGCGGTGTTGCACCATAGTTTGTGAATCTGAGCAGTAGTGAGCCATCGGTTCGCATTTGTGTAACTGCTCTTTGAGGATGTCAATAAGTCGGTATTTTATACCGTTTATATGAAGGAATTATTCCAAAACTCAATCATTTTTAGTTTGATTTTCTTTAATTTTATTTAGTTTCATGTTAAGTTCGTGGTACTGCTTTAGTCTTGTTTGTATTTACAGGTATGGAGGAGTCTGGACGAGATCGGAGCAAAATCAGGGCGAAAACAGCGAATCGGCATGAATCAAGACAAGTCGGAAGTTTCTGGGGTGGTCTGCCCTCCATCTTCGGCGACCTGCCCTGATGAGCGTGCATTTCTCTGTTTCTTGGGCGGTTCGCCCTTGAGCTTCGGCGGTCCGCCCTTGAGCTTCGCAGCTTTCTTCTGTTTCTTCGGCGGTCCACCCCAGAAAGATGCAGAAGTCGGTTTTCAATATTTGTAGTGGATTTTGGGTCTGTTTGGGGTGTGGTTATATATATGGGCTCCTCTCTTCTCTTCATATGGTTGGCATCTCTTAGAAAGAACTTAATTAAAGTTTAGAACTAGGGTTAGAGAGAAATTTGGAGGGAGACTTGGATATCGAATCGGGAATTATCGCGATAATCGGTGTTTGATTTATTTTCCCTCTTTTCTCCCTTTTCTTTATGCTTTGCTTGAACATGAATTCTGAATTGTTTTTAGTAGTCATGAGAGGCTAATCCCCTCTCTAGGGATGTTGGTTTGTAATTTAAACTTGTAGTTTAATTTACTCTGATGACGCTTTTAATGTTATGTTGTGATTTTGTTTCTTGTTAAATTGCTTGTGTGTTGCTTAATCGCTATGCGCATACTAGGGTTACGACTTGACAAGTAAAACTTGTAGTTTTGGATTTATTATGATGAGATACTTAACCGTGAAATCGTAATTCTAGGAGGAATTGTTAATTAACTTTTAATTGTGCGATGTGCTTAACCGCGAAGTAAGAATTTGTAGTTGATTAATCGTATCAAGAACTTTATGAACATAGACTTTTAGGGTGAGGAACTTAATAGTGAAATCCAAGAAGTTTGTGTACGGTATTAAGCCATTAACACTGTAGTTTAGTATCGACAATTGAATTGATACCCTCTTACAACAATACAATTAAAAGTGTTAATCGAGTGAATTAATTCTACAAGGGATAATTAAACCAATGTCCCTAGTTCAAGTTTTATTGAGCTTATCAAGTTTGCTGCCATTAGTTTTTAATTTAGGATTAATTTAATCAACCCTTTAAAGTCGAATTGTCTAGATCAGTTGTAGAATTGATAACCAGTGCATTACGTGTTGTCCTTGTGGTTCGACACCTGACCACTACATCGATAGGTTCATGCGCTTGTGAACTGAACCGTTTTAGTGTTAGGGAATTATTAGCACAAATAGGCTGCTGCATTGGCCTCAGTACCCACTGCCTTCCTCTTAATTCTGCAGTGCTATGCCTTTGCCCTGGGATAGCTTGAACTCCATAACTTGTGAGATAATCAGATACATTGTTGATGTTGTATCTAAATCCCGTGAAGTTAGTGTTTCAAAACCTCTCAATGAGTGATCTCGTCAACAGCAAGTTGCTTTCGCCAGCTCGCCATGTGTCATATCCATGAGTTTGAATCACCAGCTGGATATGATTATAGAAATCCCTTATGGATAGCATCATATTTGGGGCAATATAGGCCAATTGAGACCCATGAGTCAGATCCATTTCAATAGTACCAATTATGGATCTATCATCAGACCATCTTGTATCTTAGATTACTACAAGGACATTGACCCCTGCAGCTACTCTGTGGAGAGTAAAGAGACGGATCACGATCAGGCCCATGTGGAGATGTTGTAGGCCTTCTCTTTGCAGTCTCTCAAATCTTTGTTGTGTGATGAATGGTAATTCCAGTTGTTGGTTGTCTACAACTAAAATCCTTTGGTCTGAATAGTGTTGATAAACCTGATGCTGGGTTTGGAAGATGCTCCCTGCTTGGTAAAGTACTTCAGCAGGAACATTTTGTGCTCTTCTGAATTGTGACAGATTAAGCTCTGCATCTGGATTCATCTGGGACTCGAGTGTTCTTTGATACCCTTGTTGTCTCCTGGGCATCATACGGCTTAATGAGTGCCGTGCTCGCTGACCAAGTCTGTAATCTCTTACTTGGTCTTCTACTGTAGGGGTCTGTTCACGGTTTTGATTTCATTGGTCACGGTTGCTTATAGATGGTCGTGCTGTCATCTCTGTTTGGGTTTGAGTTAGGCTCATTTTGATGCTTTTCGCTTTTCTTCTTCAAAGGCCTTTTGTGGGTCCTTAAAGACGTAGAAAGGTGCAGGCTTTGGTTTCGGCTTGAGAATCGGTTCTCCGAAACTGAGTTTTTGGAGGTTCTTCTCCAGATTTTCAATAGTTTTTGCAGAGATATCAGAAGACGTCCCAGCTGATTTCTTAGCTACGACCTTCTTAATATCTTTGACTGTCTCCAAACAGTCGTCGAGGTTTTCGCTTATCTTGACAAGTAGTTGGATAATTGTGTTGTTCTGTTTGATCAGGGCTGTGGTGGCCTTCTGGCTGACTTCTATTGGTTTAATAAAGCCTTCAGAGGGTCCTTCCATAGATTCAGTTGCCTTTAGTGCGTCCTTATAAATTTCAGTTCGCTTGGTGATAAGCCAGTCGTTTATACGTAATTTCAATTATGCAAAAGAAAAAGATTTCAGTATATTGGCAGATTAAGATACCCTAGTATTTCAGGAATGAATATATCAATCCCGCATAAAATTGTTCAAGTTTTTGTGACATAATTAGAACTAAGCTATGTGGTGGATATATATCTAAATTAATGAAGTTTAGATCGATAAATATCTAAATTTATAACTTTGATGGATAAATATCTAATTAGGCTAAGTTTTGAAGGGTATATATATCTGATTTTCCCTTACATATATATTACATTTACTTGGTCAAACTATTACCAATTGGCACGACGTACGGTATTATATATGTAATCGTAAAGACTTGACTCAATCGTTGACTTTTTAAATTAGTGAAGACTAAAGCTCTCACATCACATGCATGAACATGCATCATACTACGACCTTGCAAAATGTGCTAGCTAGCTAGTAGTTAGCTATCAAATTAACATTATTTATTATTCCTAAACATGAAGTTGAGATTCCTTACCATTAATTACTAGTTTGTGGTAGCTATAAGAGCAGTCCTTCCCACAGGATTATATTTTTCAGACTCAGAGAGCACAGAGAACACAGAGGATTGTCCTTGGAGAATAATGGTTTGGGTTTGGGGTCGCCTCCTTCTTCTGCTGCTCGCTCTGCTTGCTTTTCGAGTTTATGGCCAGCTTGATTCATCTGGTAAATCTCTTATTTTCATTGCTGCTTCCAATGTTATGTTAATGGAGGTATATAATATATTGGCACATTAATTAATTGCCACAAATTTACTTGTTTCTAGATCTCTAGCATGTATTTGCATTAATTGATGATATATTTTCTCTCTTTTACTTGGCTCTTTTTTTTTTTTTTTTGGGAGATGTTGCTAGTACAATACAACTATATATGCAAGTATAAATTGATCAATCCTTCAGACCCCCATAATTGTGGAATACTTTTTGCGAATATATGGTTGCTGGTATATTTCTGATTCTATGTATGGACATCTTTTCATCTTATACCATTGGTTTTCGTTATTCCCCTTTCTACTCAATTATTCAAGGAAATATATGTCATAAAACACTACATTGGCGTAACACAGTAATGTAATTAATATCAATCATGAATCTTATAGATGCAATTAGCTTTTGAATCCTAAACTACAAATTATCATGCAATTAAAGCAAGCTTTAGACCATTTTTGAGTCATTTGGAACTCAACTCATGTGGTCGATCATGAACATGTTCAAAGGATTCTATTTAAACATATTATAATTTTGTGTAACATATGTTAAAAAGGATTCATGTTGATATTTCTTTTCAGGCTTTATAAGCATTGACTGTGGAATTCCTGCGCGAACAACCACCATTGAGGGAGGTACAAAGTTGACTTATGTATCCGATGATCAATTCATTGACACTGGGACAAACTACCAAATCCAATCAAAGTTTATCACCAGTGACCTGCGCACAGAACTTAAGACGGTCAGAAGCTTTCCCGTCGGAACCCGGAATTGCTACACCTTGAGATCCCTAACAGAGGGATCCAAGTATCTCGTAAGGGTCGTATCCATGTACGGGAATTATGATAACAAAAATAACCCTCCGATCTTTGATATCTATCTGGGGGTCAATTATTGGGACACATTTAACATAACTACTGCAGATGATGTTTATTATACTGAGATTATCACGATGGCGGATGCTGATAATCTTCAAGTATGTCTCATCAATAAGAATCAGGGCACTCCATTTATCTCTTGGCTGGACTTGAGGCCATTGGATAAGAGCATATATCAATATGCAAATTCGACATATTCTTTGGTTTATGTAGATAGGCTGAACGTAGGAGCAAGCGATACACCATTATTAAGGTAAACAGGCAAATTAAAAAATATTAATTAATTGGTACTTTTTGTTGCTGGGATCTGAATATATCTTAAACAAATCAACTGCTTCATTCTACAGTATGGTATTAACTGTAATACAAATTGCCAATGTTCATATTCCAATGCCAATGCTTGACAAAGATACTTATATAGGTACCCGAGCGATCCATACGACCGGATATGGAGCAACTTCACAAAAGACACATGGACAGAAATCTCGGTCAATGCCAAAATAGAACCTGACAAAGCTTTTGCAACACCATCGCTTGTGATGCAAACCGCTGCAACCACTTCAGGAACTGATGAGTCGTTAGACCTCTCGTGGAGCGCTGAAAGTGAAGACACCATATTTTATGTAGTTCTTCATATTGGTGAGATCCAGAATGTAGTGTCCCCTCAGATTAGGCAGTTCGATATATTAGCCAACGGACAGCTCGTATTTAACTCTACTGTTCCTAGTTCACTATCTCCTGGATGGTATTCGTACACCCATACATTGCATACTGAGTATAATGTATCTCTAGTCTCTACATTTAGTTCCACTCTCCCGCCTCTGCTGAATGCCTTCGAGCTCTATATCATTCGGTCCGCCACTGGGGTTCGCACCTATAGTGGAGATGGTAAGTTTGACAATGAATTTAATAAGAAAAAAAACATCTAATGCGTTAAAACGTTGGGGGTTTCATGGGATTCAAAGAAGCACAATGGTTAGCCACTTATTTTAAATTGGCAAGTGGTGTTCCTTAAGAATGGCATGTAACTTTTCAGTATCATTCTTTCTTTTTAATGATAAGTTTGTATCTATTTTGCAACAATGGAGCTTCTACGAATCACAAAAAGAATTATCCAATTGACAAGAACTTATGAAGCTTAATGTGTTGAATGATTGTTGGAGATCAAAAATTTTGTATTTATTTTGAATTTCATTTGTGTACCTTTGTCGGATTGCAGTTACTGCTATGAATGCAATTAAGGCGAACTACAAGTTGGACAAAGGCTGGAGTGGTGATCCTTGTGGTCCCACACAATACCGGTGGACTGGCGTCAACTGTACCTCTGATTCCTCCAACGTTCCAAGGATCACAGCCATGTGAGTATTTCATTTATCCTTGACACAAATTATCTTTGCAGATATATTCTTTTCTTTTTTTTTTTTTTAAAAAAAAAGGAGGAGAGTCACAGATTTATAGGATTTTCTTCTTCTTTTTCTTTCAGAAACCTATCATATAGTGGATTGACAGGAACAATAGCATCTTCTTTTGGAAACCTAACCAGCCTCAAGTCATTGTAAGTTCCTTTTTTAGTTTATTAAGTTTCAGTTGGATTCATGCTCTAAGAAATCCAACATTTCGTTAATTATGTGCAAATGCAGTTGAATCAAATAGTATCGTGAAGTGTCTTTATTCCTATTTGAATTCCCTTCCAGTATTTGTAGATTTCACCTTATTTTCTTTGTTTCCAGGGATTTGTCTGGTAACGACTTGTCTGGGGATCTGCCTACTTTCCTTGATGACCTATCAGATCTTACATATTTGTAGGTCCTTACTACAATTTCATTTTTTATGTTTTTTTCTCATGCAAAAACTTCATAAATTGGGTTAATATTTTATGAAACTTTCAGGGATATATCAGGAAATAGCAAGATTTCTACTACCCTTCCTCCTGGTCTTCAGAAAAAACAACAAGCAGGCACACTTACATACAAGTATGATTGCTTTTTTTAGTGTTTCTAGTTAATTCTCGTTTTTCCTGAACACTATGCAGCTAATGACGAACTATTTTACTCTAGTACTAAATAATATATTACACACTTGCCAATTTGCCATTGATTATCAGATTGAAGTCAAAGAAGCGCATTGTGCATTACCATCACACACAAATAGAAGTAATATCAAGTTGTATAAAAAAAAAAAAAACTGGAAAAAAGGATTAATAATTTAATATACAGCTGTGTGGTCCCAAGTTCATGCAGCATATAACCATCCCAGTTAGACATTTCATTGAACAGTTTGTGTTCTTTTGAAGCAATGTCCACTATAATGTCATTTTAAGGGTCAAAAGAGAAGGTGAAGAATATACTTGAGAGTTAGACAATATTAATTTATACCCTACCCTGCAACCTGATTGTGGAAAATGTCAACCAGAAATATGTATTGGCGTTACAACTGATACGTCTTTTACTGACACAGAGCATAACCATGCACACCATCTGTGTACCTATCAAAACAACATTCAATATCCAGCCTCGGCACTTCATCTTTTAATATTTTTTTTTCACCAAGCTTGGCTATTGCTTCAGTGTGATAGGCTTGCTCTGTAGTGTGTGCTTACTGAATATTCCTCTCGATGTACACCGCATATCAGAAGGCTGATTTAGCTGAACTTAATATAAATATTGACTGAAACATGATAAACATTATAATTAGAGGGCCAATAAGATTTGGGAAAATAAGTTCAAGGTTCATTCCCAAAACTGGATCTAGTACCAGAAAAATGTGAAGTCCCATACAGAAGGAGTTCTCAGTTCCTTCAATTGGGATTATTAGAACAGTTTAAATGGATCATGGAATAAAGATGACAAGATACATCAGTAACACTAATTACATTCTGATTCCACCACAGGAAGTATTGAATACTTGTGTAATAGCTTGAATAAAACACAGCTTGTACTGAGCCATCAGAGCTTCTAAATTCTAATGCTGATTGCTTTTTCAATATCTTTTGTTGTAAAGGACTGGAAATATAGCACAGCCAAGTAAGAAGAAGAAATTCCCAGTAGTTATAATTGCAGTTGTTGCGGCGGTTGTGCTGCTTCTCCTCGTAGTTGGAATTATTCTACTAGTACTCTTCTTGAAAAGGAACAATAGTAAGTCATGCCTATTCATTGTTTTTTTCCCCTTTTAAATAACTTTACCAGTGTACCTCTCTTCTGAGTCCTGGATTATGTGGATACATGGAATTTTCACCATTTGCCTGTATTGCTTTAGTTTCAGTCTACATTTCTATTTTCAAATTCATAGCTGACAAGATATACATTTAATTTTGTCATTTTGCAGAAAGTCAAATTAATATCCCAAAACCAATTGAAAGCTATGGATCCACCCCTCTAGCAAATCATGCTGGAAACTATGCAAACAGCCCACAAGCATATAGTCCTTACGCCACTACCACCAACCAAAACTATGCCAACATACCGAACGGAGCAGGAGAAGGAATGTTGAATTTTGAGAATCGCCAATTCACTTACAATGAAATTGCAGGAATTACAAATAACTTCCAAAATAATATTGGCACAGGAGGGTTTGGAAGCGTGTACGTGGGGAACCTGGAAAATGGAACTAAAGTTGCAGTAAAGATGCGCTCTCACTCATCTTCACAAGGAGTCAAAGAGTTCTTAGCTGAGGTACCGAACCAATTTACCTTATATTTCTTTTTGACCAATTAATGCTAATTAGAAAATTTAAAATATTAATGCAATTATCAGAACATTTCAGCATTTTGAAACTGTAATTATATTGATGTAAATGCAAAAAAGGACCATTTTATGAAGTTAACCATGTATGTTTCATTAACATTTTTTATTCTTTTCAGGCTCAAAATTTAACGAGAGTACATCACAGAAACTTGGTGTCATTACTGGGTTATTGCCTGGATGGAGAATGCATGGCGCTTGTGTATGAATACATGCAAGAAGGAACCCTGCAGGATAAGCTCAGAGGTCATAATTACTTTCAAATTGACTATGGCTTTTCTCGTGATGAAAGTAATTGAAGACGATGCTTGATAAAAAAACACAGTTTAAGGTCCTATGTTTTTTTGTTAAATCGCAGATTATGGAAGGCCTTTGAGTTGGAAAAAACGGCTACAAATTGCGTACGAATCTGCACTAGGTACAAAGCTGAATTCTTAAGAACATTTTCTTCGTTTTTGCCATCTAGCCCTCAAAAAAAGAACATTTTCTTCAACCTGATAATGCATATAGTTTCTGATTTCTAATTTCTGAAGACTGTTCTTGATTTCCATTAGAACAAACCAAAAATATACTCTAAAATCTTTTACATTTCTATTGGGGATGTAATCTAGCTTAAATTGTCATTTAAAATTTATAATTGCCGTTCATGGATTTTAAAAATAAAGTGAAGGAAAATATTGACAGTTGAAATCTTCTCATATTCAAATGTTAATCCTATGGTAGAATACTGCAAAAATGAGTTCCTTCAAAACTCACCATTTAATTAATTATTTACCGGTTCCAAACTGAAGGGTTGGAGTATTTGCATAAGGCGTGTAATCCACCACTGGTTCATAGAGATGTGAAGACCAACAACATTCTTTTGAATGCCAATCTTGAAGCAAAGATCGCAGATTTTGGACTCTCCAGAGCTTTCAATGATGCAAGTACTCATGTTTCAACTGCAGTGGTTGGAACTCCTGGCTACTTAGACCCTGAGTACGAATCCTCCAATTTTTTCATTTGATTTAACATTTTTTATACCAATTTCGTTGATATGCGTAGCATCATAAGTTCATAACCAGCATTTCACTCGAAAGTTTCTGTACCTCCCAATTTACCCGACAGTTTTCTACAAATAATCACTTAAATGATTAAATCGGTAAATACTGAAATAAACCATTTTTGTTTAATCTTCTGAATTGAAATTATTTGGGTCAGATGCTTTAGGTAAAAAATAAGAAATGATAATAAGAAACTTAACAAATTATGTAATTAATTATATACATAAAGAAGTTCTTTAACATCAAACATGATAAATATGTTCATTCTCAGGTATTATACCTCATACCAACTAAGTGAAAAGAGCGATGTATTCAGCTTTGGAGTAGTTCTGTTTGAGGTCATTACTGGCAAGCCTCCCGTCCTCCCAGGCCCAGACGGAGGCCATGTGGCAAAATGGGTAAGTCAGAAACTAACAAGGGGAGACATAGAAAGCATTGTAGACCCGGTGATGCAGGGACAGTATGATATAAACTCTGTATGGAAAGTTACTGAATTGGCACGCAAGTGCACTGCCCCGACCTCTGCTCAGAGGCCTACCATGAGTTCAATCACCGCAGAACTCAAGGAAAGCCTGGAATTGGAGATCTCCACGGGGCACACTCGCAGTGGTAATAATACAACTTATACAAATCCACAAAATTATTCGAGGAATGACAATTACGTAAGTGATGTTAGTCAGAACAGTAATTTTGAGATGGCGTACATGCAAGACATGCCGGCACCAGGTCCAACAGCGAGATAATTTGTCCATTTTTGTTTCATTGGGGGATTGATTTATTTCTAAATTCTGGTATTCCCTTTGTGGGAAAGGAATTAATATTTGGTATTCATAACTATTTATACATTCCTTTTATTTTGATTATGTTATGATTAGAAAATTGTTGTGCTAGCTTTGCCTGTATTTGTAGCTTATATATATGGATGTTATATTATGAACCATTCGTTATTTATTAATGGCGGAGCCAAGAACTCGTTACATATATATTTATTACAGTATTGTGCAAACAGATATAAAAGGGCTTCATATATGTAGCCACACAGCACAGCAGCAAGTTGAGTTGACTTGAGTTGATATTTTTTTATTATTTTACACGTACGTTTGGTGTCATTTATGATTTGTGTGAGCAGAAAAAAGTAGTCATTAATTTATCTATAATATGAATAACTTAAGAAGCAAAGCGTATAGGATTAAAAGCTAAGAAATTAAAGAAAGGCATATGGCTACAATTAATGTTGAGATTAGGACAACCAGGTGTGGTGTGGTGTGGAAGACCTTTCTTTCTTTTTGGGACCGGACCAAGAGAAGAAAGCCGGCAAGGCCGGCGTTTATTAATAAAGCGTATGGAGGGCTAGCTTTTCAATGGACGCAAGATAGATGTTTCTCTTAGATATTTTGCCTATGCCCCTGGTTTCAATAAAGAGGTCAAATGCAAGGACAGAGGAGCCAGCAGCAGCAGCCAGCCGTTGATAATGATAGGACTTATTGCAATGCAGCTGGACTGACATGGCATGTTTGCTTCCGCTGAAATTCAAAACCAATTAACAAGTTCATTAACAACAATATATATGTATAGTTGTTCAAAGTAGATTCATTGTATTTATTTAAGGGAGTATATATTATTCTGATGGCAGGGTTCTGCCGTAGTCCACACGGAGTGCTCATCACCAACAATATATAGTTCATAACGTCAGCCGTTGGATCGTCTCGAGATCTGCACTAACATGTATATCGAGACAATCAAATGGTTGACGTTGTGAACTGCACAATGCAATACAAAAGGGGATAGGAATTCGTCCACACAACCCCATTGTGTTTAAACGTCGAGTTGGGTCTAACGAATTCATATCTCCTGTTATCCAAATTATGATAACAGGACCCTATTGTTCCAATTGGGTCCGTTGGATCAAAATCAACGGATGAGATTAATTATAAAAAAGGCCCCTATAATCTTAATTGGGCCGATCAGGCCTGTCTGTTTTGATCCAATGGTCCAAATTGGACAAACAGGGTCCTTTTATTCTCAAAGAATAACAGCAGATATGGACTCCGGGTCTAACCGTCCAGGTTTTCAAGTCGCTCGGTTCTCGGGTATCCCGGGTTGCCCGGGTTGTTAAAGTCAGGTATCATGTATATAGGAATGGAGATTGGATCTAGCATAAACCTGTCTCTCGCGAGTTGTCCGGGATATACGTTTTTTTATTTTAAAGAAATCCGAAAAAAAAAAAAGAAAAACCCCAAAATTGTTTCAAAAAAAAAAAAAAATTGATGGAGGGGCGTCCATGTTTGCTACACTCAAAATTCAAATTAATTTCTGGTTCACTTAGGTCAGGTTTCTTCAAATAAATTTTTATAGAGTTTGGGTTTCTTTCCTTCTAGGAACCCTACATCCCAGTCCTCCCGAATTACCTGGGTTAGATCCTTTGGTCGGGTTTGGTCCAACCATTTTAATTAACTGGGTTTCTCGGGTCGGATTCGGATCACTCGGATTCTTTTAAAACACTATAATGACTATGTCAGTGGACAAAAATCTAGTTAAGGGAGGGATCACTTGACAAGAGATAAAAGTCAGAATTCGAATAAATTAGAATTTAAAATGTGGAAGTAGTTTATTTATCTGGATATCGTTTGGTAAAAGTGTTTAAGATTTTGAGTAATTTAAACGATTTTAATTGCAACAATCTTTCATTGACTATCAGGTATTATTTAAGTTAATTAATTAAGAATGAAATTAAAAATGCATAGAAAATATGCATAAATGAAGTTCTCTCGTTATTCCTTGTTAGAAACTTATACATGATCAATCTACAAATTCTACAACATTTTTGTTTCCTAACTTTTACAATATATTAAAGAAACTTTTTTTTTTTTTTTTTAATTTCAAATTAAAGGGGAGGGATCATGATCAGTCATCAGTCGACACTATTGGTCTTCTCAATTTTTACAATAAACTTGTAAATTAAGTCGTAAAGACAAATATTGTCAACTCATCCATCCCCTTCGATTACTAGCAAAAGTCAGATTAGTGACGGTAATTAATCTGGTTTAAATTCAGAGACCATGGTCTATATATTAATATCATTTCAGTTGGGTCAGAGAGACTGCCAAACTAGGTCTAAAAAATACATAGTAAATTGACCAGTTCAATACCTTGTAAGTAAGTAAGAACGTGGTGCCCTTGTTTTTGAATGATATTGTCATATGGACATTGATTCATTAAAACAATTTGTATGTACAAACTACAAACATTATGGTTAAATACGCCGTTGCACGTCATAAAACTCTCTTTCTTTCTTAGTTCGTCAAGAGCAGAGGAGAGGAGCTTGAAACTCTCGTCGGCAAAAATGGCTGTCCCCTATTTGAAACTTCTGGTGCTCTGTGTGGCCATTATTGGAGCAGATGCTCTGCCTAGTTCTGTCAGTAAGCCTCCTATTTATACATGATTAGCCTTTTTTTATTATGATTATGGCAGGTTAACAATTTGCATGTCTCAAATTTATTTTTTCAAGAAATTTCATGATTGGGGGTTTGTTTTTTATGTAATGCATAATGATCATGATATTGTGCAAGAAATTCTAAACCTGAATGTTAGAGTGAATTCGTCTTAAATTTTGAAAAAAAAAAAAGTATTTAATGACAGCAGCGTAAATTTATTATCAGATGAATGTTAATTAATATGTTTTTATAAAAAGAAAAATATAAGAAAACGTTTGGTAATGTGGAAGGATATTTATGAAAAAAAGTTATTTTAATTTCTTATATGCTGTAGTGATACGTTTTCTTATTTCTAGGTTCTTATTAGCATGTGCAAGAAAGAAATAAACTCTTTTTGAAATTAGATACAATATTATTTGGAATATCGGAAATATATAAAATACACAAAAATTAGGATATAATATTTTTAATATATAATTAATATATTCTTTTGTACCGGTGTAGCACATTATCATCACTTTATTTTCTATTGATAGTGGTGGGACGCACTTCTTTCAAACTTATAACTTTTCTATCCTGTGTTTAATATTTAATGAGGAGGGTTCCAACACCTCCACTTTTTGTGCCACTATCATGCCTCCAATTTTTTTAATTTCAAATAACTGAAATGTTAAAACTATCTTTTCAAAGTAAAATCGTTAGATTTAATCGATATCATTTCATTTATTTATAGGTAAAAAACCATCAAATTTAAATATTATTTTGTTTGATATTAAGAGCTTTAAAAAATGTACTAATATAAACAATTTATAAACATTGATTTTTATAACTTGTTGATTTATATAAAATAAATAAAAAAAGTGAAAAAAATATGTTACATGCACGTAGATATCATATCGATCAAATCCAACCATTTAAATTTGAAAAATTATTTATAAATTTGAGTTATTTGAAATTTAGAAAGTGGAGGCATGATGGAGGCACAAAAAATTGACGCATTGGAACCCTCTTATATAATTTCGTAAAACTAACGAACTTGAGGCTGATCATGCATATTCTTTCAAAGAAAAATAATTTGGAGCTAATCATAAGAAAATAACGACTGGATGTTTTCAAGATATATTCAAAATTCAATCATTTATTTATTATCATTTTTGAAAATGTCGTATCATTAAAATTCAATATTTCTGGCTGACATAATCGCCAAGTAATTAATTCAATGTGCGTAAGTGAAGTTAGACTATCGGCTCGTCAACACTGTGTGACCAATTATAATACAAGCATCGTATTTATCAATTAATAAATGAAATGTATTGTTTGTGCAATTTACTAATGCTGTTTTATAATGACAGTATCTGTTACCAATTGTGCTTGTAATTTTGTTTACAATTGTGAAATAAACACTGCTCTGTTTTGTTTTGTATTGTTTTGGAACAGAGCTTCCCCATATCCGACATAAGGTACCGACTGCAGCTGTTGCCGGTGTCGTAGCTGCAGTAGTTCTTCTTCTGGTCGTCATTCTTGTGTGTTGTTGCTTGAGATGCAGATGTGAGTTTCACCTCTTAATTCCATCTTTATTTTCATGTTCTAGAGGAATTAATAACAGCTATATTTAATATTTATATATATGCTCATTATAAATCATCAGCTCACAGTAATTTAGAAAATTAATTAATTATATGTCATGAATTCTCAAAATGACCAAATATATGCCTGAAAAAGCATATAATTAATATGAGAATGCTATTTCATATTATGCAGGAATTTTGCCAAATAAGAAACATGAAAGGAAAAAAAAAAAATAATTAAGCCGAATTCTGTTGCAATTGATGTATGCAGGTTTTCCGCAAGCAAAACCAGCTTATAGAAATGGAGCAAATGGTGTTTACAGAGACGATGTTTACAGGAACGACGCATACAGGAACGATGCATATAGGAACGATGCATACAGGAATGATGCATACAGGAATGATGTTTATAGGAACGAAGTTGTTACAAGTCAAAATCACTCGAACGGTTCTCAATCGGGTGTTCCCAAAGCAAATAATAAAGTAGCGCACGAGCTTCTCGATTTTGAAAACCGTCAGTTCAGCTACGACGATCTGGTGAAAATCACAAGCAACTTCCGGAATAACATTGGTACCGGCGGATTCGGCAGCGTGTATGTTGGTGCTCTTGAAAACGGAAACAAAGTCGCAGTGAAGATTCGTTCTCATGCGTCTTCCCAGGGAGTCAAAGAATTCATGGCCGAGGTAATCATATTTATTCCTTCTCATTATATATAAGTTTCTACTGCCTCTAATTTGAATTCAAAATTGATATTTGAGGATTTGAATTGGTTTGTTTTTCAGGCAAAGAACTTGACAAGGGTTCATCATGTAAATCTAGTCTCACTGATCGGATACTGTCTGGATGAAAACTGTATGGCTCTTATATACGAGTACATGCCGGAAGGAACTCTGCAAGACAAGCTCAGAGGTACTTTTTACAATCCCTCTTTGTAATTCCTGAAGAATTCTGAACACTTAATTCATTGCCTTGAGATTTATACAGTTCTATTGATTGAATGCAGATACAACAGGGTCTCTTTCCTGGAAACAAAGGCTTCGGATTGCACATGAATCTGCACTAGGTATATATATTCACATGACATTATTGGTCATATTTTTTTTCTCAAAAATGGGGGAAAAAAACTTGCAACTTATGAATCGATTCGGCTTAAGGAATTTATAATCGAAACACAGTCGGTAATAGTTTAAGGAAGCATATATGGTTAGTAATTATTATTATTTTTTGATTGGTGAAATGAAGGATTGGAGTACTTGCACAAAGGTTGCAACCCACCACTAGTGCATAGAGACGTGAAGAGCAATAACATTCTCCTAAACGCAAATCTGGAGGCCAAAATTTCAGATTTTGGGCTGTCCAGAGCTTTTAATGCTGGCGATAGCACTCAGATTGCAACCGCCGTAGTCGGCACCCCCGGCTATTTGGACCCCGAGTAAGCTTCCTTTTATCTGTTATTAATCTTTCCTTTTTTTTGTTAAGAAAAAGATGGATGTCAAGATTTAATTAATGAACTCAATTTTACGCATGATTCAGGTACTTTAGCTCGTTGAAACTGAACCAGAAGAGCGACGTGTACAGCTTCGGAATTGTCCTGCTGGAGATCATCACGGGAAGGCCACCCATAATATCCGGCCCACAGGGAGGCCATTTGGCGGAATGGCTGCGCAAGAAGCTCTCGAGAGGAAACCTCGACTCCATCGTGGACCCCAGAATGCAGGGCCAGTACGATGTCAATTCCGTTTGGAAGGTCATCGACCTCGCTTGCAAGTGCACCGACAATTCGTCTACGCAAAGGCCCGCAATGAGTGTGGTGGTTTCAGAGCTCAAGGAGAGTCTGGATCTCGAGATCGCCACGGAAGGGAGCCGCGGTGAGAGCGCCACATTCTCTTACACCGGGCAGAGTAACTATTCGAGGAGTACCAACTTCATAAGTGATGTCAGTGAGAGCAGTGTTTCAGAGGTGGCTTATTTGGGTAATATGCCTGCAGCACCAAGACCCATTGCCAGATAAATTCACATTTTTTTTTTTCAAAAAATGCTTTGAATTCAATTTATATAATCTTAAATTTTGTTTTTGTTCTGTTGTTTTCTAGCTAGTGTTGCTGATGGGAAGTTCTGAAGTAATTAATTTAAATTTGATTCTGAAGCCTTGTATAATTCGAATGGGTGCAGTTTGTAGGATTACATGTACTATTCCAAAATTTGTATGTAAAATATTGTTGGGTTGTTGATAATTTTTTTTTTTCTTATCAGGGATATCTTGATGATCAATTTCTTTGACAAACGAAACAATGTTTGGTTATTCCTCTGAAAAATAGAAATAATGAAAAATGAAAATAAAATAAAATAAAAATTACGTATAGTCGGCATGTTTTTTCCCCTTAAAATGGTTGCGCATTAATTTGATATGTATTATAAATAATTGATGTGCATTAATTTCATTGAATTTTAATTATTTCGTGAAGGTAACGAATGAATAATAAAATTTGCATACGAAAATTTCTATTGTCTATGTAAAGTAAAGATTATACGAGGGCATAGCACTACTATTATCTAGGGACCTATATATACAGTGCATCTGCGGAGATCACACCCTTTTGAATTTTTTTGACAGAAGGTCAAACAATGAAGAACTAGTCAATCAAAATGTTTAAAACTTCAAATGCTTTTGTAATAATAAAAAAATAATAAAACCCTTCATATAAAAAATAATATATACGAGACAAATATAGTATGTTGTTACATTTGGTATATATGCTCGAGAGCGGCAAGGCCAGATTTTATATTAATTTGAGAGAGGAATTGACCACAAAAATATCAATTTATGTATTTTCAGTGAGTAGACTTTTTTTTTTTTTTTTAGGAGTTTCAGTTAGCAGACTTTTGGGCTTGAAAACTTCCCTCAGAACGTGGCATCCTCGCATGTATAAGTATAACTGTGGATGCTGCAACTTCTTAAACAATTATGAATTTAAAGACGTGCCATTAGCTTAGACAAAATTTCAGATATATTATAATCCAACAAATTTTTGTATGTGATCCTGAATCTCTCTATTTTCCACATATAGCCTTCGTTGTTCCTATTTCTATCAACATTTCCAATACACAAGAAAAATTTAAACCGCGATTTTGAATTCGGTGTTCTACCGGCTAAAAATGTGAGGTTTTTCTAAGGAAGTATGAACTCAAAGAGCGTCAGCTTATGGTTCATTTCCTCTTGACACTTTTTTTCAGTAAGAGAGACCCAGATTATCAGGAAAAGGATAATGAAGTTCAAGGTGACCTTTTGGTGCTTGCTCCTGCTCGGCTTCTCCGTTGCTGTTCTTAGTCAACCTGATTCTCTTGGTATGTTTGAATTTTAAACTTGTATCAAACGATTTTAACTATTTTTTGAACAGAGTTGTTAACAGCCAATGGGGATATTGACATGTTTCTTCTGTTAAACAAGCAATTGTCCATAAAAAAAAAAATAGTAGCAAACAATTAATGGTTATTTTCTTTCAACTTTGTGATGTGTCCGCTAGTTCTAACGAAATTTCGATACATTTTTGTCCAGGTTTCATAAGCATCGATTGCGGGCTGCCCCCCAACTCCACTTACGTTGACCAAATCACCAAGCTAACATACGTCTCCGATGCACAATTCATCGATACTGGAATTAACCACAATGTTTCCGGTGTCTATATCACCTCTGCTGTGTCAAAGCATTACTATGATGTGAGGAGTTTTCCAACCGGACCTCGAAACTGTTACACCTTGAGGTCGTTGACTGCTGGGTCAAAATATCTAATCAGAGCGACATTCATGTACGGGGATTACGACGGCTTGAGCAAGCCCCCGATATTCGATCTCCATATCGGCGTGAACTTTTGGAAAAGAATGAACATCAGTGATCCAGCATTTACATACATAGCTGAAGTAATTACGGTCGTGACTAACAACTATGTACAAGTTTGTCTTTTGGATAAAGGGCAAGGAACACCATTCATATCAAGCCTCGATCTGCGGCCCCTAAAACAGAATCTGTATCCTGCAGTGGCGAATGCTTCAGTTTCAATGTCTCTTCACCGGCGACTGAATGCCGGAGTAGATGATTCTGTGTTGGTAAGGTAATGCATTGACAATCATCTTTTTTATTCCAGAAGAATTTTCAGTAGTTGGAAAAGTATCCTGAATTTTAGGAAATATACCTAATTTCTCCTGCCACATGCCCTCATATATATATTCTTTATAAGGGCTTCTCATAATGTTAATTCTTAACATTGAAGGTACCCAGATGACCCACATGATCGAATGTGGGAACCGTTCAACAGTCCTGGTGACTGGACACAAGTTAACACAACATCTCCTGTGCAAAATCCCCCAAATGACATGTTTGATGCTCCTTCTACTGTAATGCAATCCGGTTCTTCTAACGATCCTGGTTACCAGATCCGCTTCTATTGGCTGCTAGAGCGCGAATTCAAATCCCCATCATACTTTGTTGTGTTATACTTTGCTGAGTTACTGCCGCCAATTCCACCAAACCCTGGCGCCAAAGACCCAAAAAAGCCACCCAAAAAAGATGACAACAGTACCCAATTGAGGGAGTTTACCATTTCCATTAATGGATATACATGGAATGATTTGCCAGTCGTTCCCCAGTATCTAAAGACCAATGAAGTTTCTGGATATACACAGCCGACTACCTTCACACAGTATAACTTGATGCTTCAACCGACCGACAATGCCACATTGGCACCAATACTAAATGCAGTTGAGATATTTGTAGTTCTACCAACAGCTGACTTGCCTACGAATAGTGGCGACTGTATGTAATTTCTACAATTTTCCTCAGCTTTATTATATATTCTTAACTGAATAGGCTCACTTATATATTTACTGGTAATGACTTTGTATTAAATCCCTGAAAGGCCAAATCAATCATAAGTTTTAACATACAAAAACAATTTTTGCATTATGTTACCGAAATATCAAATGAAAATAATAGTTTGCTTTTGTTTTTGTCCCCAAAAACCAAATATATATCAGTTGTAGCCATAATGGGAATCAGAGAAGCGTATCAACTGAAGAAAAACTGGACAGGAGATCCTTGTAATCCGAAAGTGCTTTTGTGGAATGGAGTCACTTGCAATTACGGGATTGCCACACCTCCTCGGATCACTGCTTTGTAAGTGCTTCTGTGATTCACCTGTTAATTTTCCAACTGTTTGCATCTGATTGTTCTTGCATCTTGGGCATGCAGAAATTTGTCGTCCGTTGGACTGAGTGGTGGAATTGCAACTTATTTTGCCAACATTACTGAGCTTCAGTCTCTGTAAGTCTTCTGGTCTAATCAATCCCAAGAAATTCGGAAAATAAATAAGCAGTTGTAAGCGCGGCCCATTTAGCAAAACAATGAGACCTTACCCTTTGAAAGAATGCCCAAAACAAACAAAACTCATTAGGTAGGTCCAGTGTTGGATGGGTTAAAAGGCTAAAATTAAGAATTGTGCAGTGTTGGAAGGTGTCATTTTTGTGACATTCTTGAGTTAATTCTTGCGCTATGTCTTGATGGCTCATGCATGGAAGGTGTTCGATGAAATGCTTCACAGAACCCCGGTGTCACAACAATATTATGTAGTTGAAACATGGCACCATTTCTTGGTTTGGCTTAATTAGCAAATATTTTACAGAATAATAAATAATTGACTTGGCAAATAAAGATGGCAATCTAGGCATAAAAAAGTCATGCTTAATTGTTAACCATGATTAATTTTCACTTTCAGGGATTTGTCTCGCAACAATTTAACGGGACCTATACCTGATTTTCTAGCACTCTTGCCATCCCTTACCTTTCTGTAAGTAATATAGCCATATCTCACTTAACTTATATTAAAGGGTAAATTTTTTGAGAGGTTACTGAACTTTACCTCAAATCCATAATTGGTCACTGAACTTTTATATTTATCCATTTTTTGTCACTAAACTTAGATATTTATCCAAATTTGGTCACTCTATTAGTTTTTCCATCCAACTTAACGGAATAGTTGACATGACATCAATTTTATGATTTTGACATATTTTTTCATGTAAAAAATATAAGAATATAAAGAAAAATTTTATTTATTTATTTTCTTTTATGACAATACAAAACTTTCACATTTTTAGATATAAAGAAAAAAATTATATACCTTATATGAAAAAAAATAAATAATAATAATTATGGAAACAAATAAATTTATGAAAGAAAATTAAATAAAAATATTTTAATTGGTCTTACATTATTAGATGTTGTATACTTTTATATAAAAAAATTGATATTCAAAGTTTAAAATTAGGATCATATTAATTATTCCTTTAAATTGGATGGAGTGACCAAATTTGAATAAACATCTAAGTTTAGTGACAAAAAATAGATAAATGAAAGTTCAGTGACCAATTATGAATTTGAGATAAAGTTTAGTGACCTCCCAAAAAATTTACCCTATATTAAAATATCATCATTGTGTTTAACATTCATATGATCCTTCTTATGTAGAGATTTGTCCAGCAACCAGCTCACCGGTTCTGTTCCACCAGCTCTTCAAAAGAAATCTCAAGACGGCACATTGACACTAAGGTACTACAAGCATTTCTACAGGCACATGTTAGACAGAAGTTCAAGCCTAAATAAGAATTTTCACCCAAGATTCCTCATTCGCACAATCCAATACTCTTCAATTTATGCCCAAACTATTGTTTAACCTCACATTAATGTCATGTAAACTATTGCTTCCTGACAATTAAAGGTGGTTGTGCAATTACACATAAAATTGGTTAAAATATATTTCTCTTTATTATTTTATAAATCAATTATACTAAAATTATATCTCCTGGCAATTCTAGAGCCAACGATAATGGAAGAAATATTCCGGCACCTGTCAGTGGCTCTAGTCCATCGAATCCGAGTGGTTCTACACCTGAAAGCAACAATAACAAAACCGGTGTTATTGCTGGTGTAACTGTGGCCTTTGTAGTCATTTCTCTTGTGGTGATATTAATTGTGCTAAGAAGAAGAAGACGGCATGGTAAATATCAACAACTTTTAAGCTAGTGCTATTTTCTGTCCCTAATCATTCTTGAGTGTCTATCACGAAAATTGAAAACAACCTGCTTTTGGAATCTATTTTACTTTGCTACTAAAAAGTTCAGAACATTCTCATACAAACTTAAACATTATGTTGACTACATCCATAATAGATATAAAATTTCAGCTTCTTTCAATTCATAATAAAATTGTATAGCTAATTATTATTTATTAAAACATGAAATGTAGATTCCTATGTTAGGCCACAAGATCGTGATACTAAGGTGGATTATGACGGAGATACTTCATTGCAACTGGATAATCGGCAGTTTAATTACAAGGAGTTGAAGATGATAACAAATGACTTTGAGAAAGACATAGGTAAAGGTGGGTTCGGGACGGTATATCTTGGGCACCTGGAAGATGGAACTCCAGTTGCAGTGAAGATGAGGTCGCAGTCATCTGCACAGGGAATCAAAGAGTTCCTCGGTGAGGTAATTGATTTTTTCTATAAATTTATTTGCTTAATAACTTTCACATAAGGTGATGCAACAGATGAACGATAATGTCACTAATAATCGATTTTATATAGGCACAACACTTGATAAGAGTTCATCACAGGAACCTTGTGTCTCTGATCGGCTACTGTAAGGATGGAGAATACTCTGCACTGGTTTATGAATACATGTCTGAGGGGACCCTTCAAGATAAGCTTAGAGGTCATTCACAATTGACAACTAAAACATGAAATATATGTAAGATGACTATTGAGTATATGATTAAGTTTAGTTATGGAATTCAGGACCAGCTGCAGACGCAAAACCAATGGACTGGCAAAATCGACTAAGAATTGGACTTGAATCTGCACAAGGTCAGCTTCATTAGCTCCTCAAGTTCCTGAATTTCATTTGATTAGTGATGTACATAAATATAGATTATTCATGTAATCTTTTTCTGATAAAATGTAGGTCTGGAGTACTTGCACAAAGCATGCAAACCTCCACTAATTCACAGAGATGTGAAGACAAACAATATTCTCCTCAGTTCAAAATTAGAGGCAAAAATTGCTGACTTTGGCCTATCAAAGGCTTTCAATAATGAAATCCATTCTCATATCTCCACTGCTGTAGTCGGAACTCCAGGATATCTAGATCCAGAGTATGTCAGTAGCACTTCAGTATTTTCATTTCATTATTAAGTAAAACTATTGAAGTCAAATACATGGAATAATTGTAACATCAAAAGAAAAAAAAAAAAAAAAGCATTTGGCTGAAGGGATTTTTTTAGAGATGCTTTATCTTTGCAAGTTCCGACTCAAAATTAACTGGACACAAGAAAAGGAAATATCAATTACATTGGATATTTTGAATGTTGTTGTGACTAGTAAACATTTTTCTTACCTACTGACAGTTTGTTGCTTTCTTAATTTTAAGGTATTACACATCATTCCAGCTCAGTGAGAAAAGTGATGTATTCAGCTTCGGAGTTGTCCTGCTTGAGCTTGTAACAGGGCAGCCCCCAATAATTGCAGGTCCCCAAGGGGGTCATGTAGTACAATGGGTTCGCCAGAGGCTCTCCAA
The DNA here is from genome assembly GCA_030179965.1 of Cyperus esculentus. Classification (NCBI taxonomy): domain Eukaryota; kingdom Viridiplantae; phylum Streptophyta; class Magnoliopsida; order Poales; family Cyperaceae; genus Cyperus; species Cyperus esculentus. The sequence continues at coordinate 335,356 of JASGLE010000025.1, read as the reverse complement.
AGGAGACATTGAAGATGTTGTTGATGCCAAAATGCAGGAAGCATATGATGTGAACTCTGTGTGGAAGGTTGCTGATCTGGCACTGCGATGTGTATCACATGCTTCAAGTCAAAGACCTACAATGTCTGATGTGGTTGTTGAGCTAAAAGAATGCATGGAGCTTGAGGCTATAAATGACAAAGGTTACAACTCAAACCCAAGTAGTACCGCGAGTTCTACGTATATGAAGTACGATAATGGCTTTGTATATCCGAGTGGTATGGGAGAAGTTAGTCAGAGCAATGACATGGGACAATTTGGTAGGGTTGATATGGTGTCAGGTCCAGTTGCGAGATAGGATTTGACTTTGTTTCTTTGTTATGTGTTACTTTCTAATTTTGTGGTGCTCCTTGAGAATTAATAGATCCTTCATGTTATGGATTGACTCATCAACTCAGAGTTTAAGCATATTTTTGTATGGTTTTACATAGAGTTAACTTGTGCCAGAGAAAAGAAATATTCCTGATTGATTGTTTGCATATGCAATGTAATATGGTTAAAGGTTCTTGAATTAGAGATTAATGTTCACTCGAAAGTTCACTACTTTTAATATCCCAACTAGACTACAGTTTGGTCGCAAGCGTACGACTTAGTTGTGATGTAGTGTGGGGTCGAATCCACCGAGACAACTGACAAAACCGGACTAGACTTTGTTTGTTCCTTAAACTATGTAAAAGATCACAATTTTGGGGTTTCAATTAAGTTCCTAAATAAAACAACAATTAATAAAAATGAAGTGCAAATATATATAAAAGGGCGTTTCTAGGACGTCGGATTAGTTATCACTTGGCCTCGAATTACGCTAACCGTACCTGTCACGTACAATCAACACAACTAACCAAACTGCGCTCTCGCGTCTGTCGGAAAGAGGTATACCGGCCGTCACTCTCGCATATGGCCGGTGCGCAATTCAAGTAAATTGGTGTTATGAGTTCTTGATATTAAAACGTTTAGCTCTGGTTAAAACAATATCAAGCACCAAACCTCAGCTCTCGCTTGTTGGCTTAATTCCTAACACAGTTCTAACCACCACAAGTACAGATCGCAGCTCTCGCTTGTAAACCTAACCTATGTCCAGGTATTGGTGCCCCAAGGTGTACCTCCCTCTCGGGTAGTGTAAGGCCCCGCTCTCGCGTGTTGCCTGATTGCCCTCTCGGATCTCTAACCCACCTCGTCTACTAACTAAACCCAATCACGTGTGTACTACAGCTTAAAACCGAGGGTGTGGCCAACACTTACTGGTTACTGGTTCGGACACGTAACTAAAACTTAGCAAGCAATCAACAATTCATACACAATACCAAGGAACTAAAATAAAGGATAATCAAGAAAACTTCATAAAAACAAAAAACCAAGTTATAACATCATCCTAATCCTAGAAACTACAGGTTTAGCCAGACATGGCTGATACAACAACAACAAAGCAAAGGTAACAAGCAAAACAAGTCATCATGCAACAAATACAACACAAATCAATCTCGACAAGTAAAGAAAAGAGATAGAACTATGAGAAGATCAGTCTTGACGTTGCACGCGCGTATCTTGCTTGACTCCCGCCGGGTTGTTGTCGTCTCGCCTCTCGCTTTGCTTCCACTTCTCTTGGCTTTACCTTTCTTCTTCTCTAAGAAACTCTCCCTCTCAATTGGCTGCTGGAAATTTCTGGAAGGAAGAGGGAACCTCTGAAACGTTGCCCTAACAAGTGTTTTTATAGCCATCAAATCCAGATTTCCTTCCTTTTCCTGCACTGCTGCCGTATGTGACTCTTACGGACCGTAAGGAAGGTTTTTACGGACCGTAATATTGGGTTCAGGTCGCTTTCTGCTCCAATCAGATCCAATCTCTTTGATTCTTGCCTTGTTTGACCTGAAACAACCAATTATAAAGCAGTAACTGGAAAAGTAAATAAAATGCATGTAATCAGATGCATATGCTAATGATTTGGATTAATCTATAGGCATTTCCTAAGTAAAAGTATATATTTTTTGGTGCGATCAATTAACACTCTTAAGGTTTCACTTTTGTAAATCCCTTGATCGTTTCTTGTTACTGCTATCATGCAAGTCAAGCAAAATGGAACAAACGTAACTCAGGAAATTTGTTTCATAATACCAGCGTAACAGAGTTTAGGTCTTCTTAATAACATATCATGTAATAAGTTGCAAATCTTCTTACTTACAAGCACTCAAAAATCAATCGTATCTAATAGTATTTTGGATGTACAAATTCTCAAAACCACCAGATTGTCTACATTACAAGAAGCCAAATGAGCAATTGTATGTTAAACAAACCATTGACATGATATGCATACAATATGTGGTGTTTATCTTGCTAAAGGACCATAATCAGGCAGCAGTGTTCCCCCAATACGGGCCATCTCTATATTTTCGTTATGAGCAACACCACTGAAAATATTTTCATTCCTCGAATATTCACTGTAGTCAGTTGTGTCTCCTGAAGCCATACTACCAGTTTCAGTGCTAGTCATTTCTAGATTTAAGCTTTCCTGGAGCTCTCTAACAACTGCTGTCATGTCAGGCCTCTTGGTGGGTTGATCAGTGCACCTTAGTGCTAGATCAGCAACCTTCCAAATAGAGTTTAAGTTGTATTGGTGTCCAATACGTGGGTCTACTATGCCTTCAATTTTTCCTCTAGATAGTCTTTGCTGAACAAATTGAGTCAAATGACCCCCTTGTGAGCCCTGGCCAATTGGCGGCTTGCCGGTGATAATTTCAAGCAACACAACCCCAAAACTGTACACGTCACTTTTTTCTGTAAGCTGAGAGCTGTGAGCATAACTGCATTATTATTGAAAAAAAAAAGTAATGGAGAAATAATTAAATTGCCCATGAATTAAAACAGAAATCATAGAATTTATGCACTCTCAAGATATTTTTATAAGTTTTATCTAATTAATGGCATATATGGCTGACAATTTCCTCTCGCTCTCTCTCTAAAAAAAGCATGTTAACTTGTGTATGTCTTACTTGGGGGAATTATATGGAGGGATTTACTTGCCTTTTGTTTGGTTAATTAATTAGTATTTTGGTTTGAGGTTTGGAGGTAATTTGGAAACAAACATCACATGGCCATTATATTACCTCACATGTATGTCTAGTCAAGTGCTAAGCTGTCCTAAAACTGCAACATCTCTTTAAATTTTTGTTGTAACATGTTCAAAATGCAAAAGAATCTAAATTGCTAGTAAATTGTGAAAAAATAATTCTGGCTAAATAGACAGAACATATTTGACAAACATGTAAAACATACTAGGGATCGAGATAACCAGGTGTCCCGACGACTCTGGTGGAAACATGAGGGCCAGAGGATGCTCGGGCCAAACCAAAATCAGAAACCCTTGCCTCGAGATTTCTTGTTAGAAGAATGTTGCTCGTTTTTATGTCTCTGTGGATTAGTGGTGGACTGCACATCTTGTGAAGATAATCCAGCCCTATATAGAATGCAAAAAGATATTGACATATTCTATTACTGATGACTGATAATTATATAAGAATCAAGTTGTTTCTTGATGGCAATAGTAATAATTTTTTAGTACCTTGTGCAGATTCATATGCAATCCTGAGCCGCTGTTTCCATGAAAGAGACCTAACATTACCTGCAATTCAGATACTTCAGTAAGATTTGTCCAAATAGTGAATACTGTTTACTTTCGGCCAATGATCACTTGTGACATTTGCAGTTATGCAGTTATCTTTCGGAATTGGATTGGTGCCATTTGCTTGGTACCTCTCTTGTAATGTCAATGAATTTGGTGGGCTTAAGCTCCATTCTTATGAAAAAGAAAACGTGATATTTTTCATCCATGATCAACTTCATAAAGTGTTATCACAGAATATTGGTGTTGAACAAAATTTACAGACTATTACTAATCTAATATGTAACAGCACAGAAATTAAGTTTTAGTCTTGCATGCAACCACCTCTGAGCCAAACTTGCAAATTTCCTTCTTGCATGTAGTCATAGACAACTGCAATGTAATCTCCATCCTTACAGTAGCCAACTAGTGAGACCAAGTTTTTGTGATGAACCCTTGACAACTTCTCAACCTGTGTAGCAATATGAGGTACAGTCAGTGTCAGATTAATTCCATTGAAATGGTACTCTAATGTAACAATACTTAGATTAAAGCTATAGTATGTAGTTAATCCAAGGACCGGCCTGCAATCAAAAATCCAGAGCATAGATGTACGTGATCATGACATGGATGAAAAATATAGTTGAAACACATGTTACAGTCTGTAACAGCATGTACCAATCAGTTTGGTACATGCTTAGTATGGTCCATTTTCTGATTATTACAGATAACAAAATATTATTAATGACTAATTCTGTTGTTACCTCATTCAGAAATTGTTGAGTCCCTTGTGAAGAAGACTCCGAACGAACTTTTACAGCAACTTCATTTCCATTTTCAAGTCGACCCTTGAAGACTTCACCGAATCCTCCACTTCCAATTTTTTGACTAAATTCATTTGTGATTAACCTTAGCTCATAATAACTAAATTGTCTTTTGTTGAAATTAAAGTCGTTCCCTCCTGGTCCAGACTCATATTTCCTTGGGTCGTCAAATACATTAGAGTTACTATCAGAAACAGGTATTCCGGGGGACACATGAGATGTTGTAGGTGGGTTAATGGGAGTGGCTGCAAGAAAAAATCATTTATAAATGTTTATGAGAGAACTGGAACTATATATCACATTGGTCGATATGGAAAATAACAGAAAAGACAGAGACAATGCAGATAGCTTGGCTAAATTTCAATGAGAAGAACTCAAGATAACTTACGATTTTCTGGTTTCTGATTTTTCTTTTTAGTTTTATGTTGCTATAATGCGGTGTTCTGTATGGGTGATGTTTAAAATCCAATTCATTTATATCATTACATGTATTCTGATAAGAAAAAACAAACAATTCCTTATTTGATGCTGACACATAAAGCTTTTTTTTAATGAAATATTCATCAGTAACAAAGAAAGAAATTTACGCTTCTTCCGGCACAGAATGTATAGTGACACTGCAGCAACTACCAATAGCATGATGACTACAGCCACAACGACGTAGATAACTGTTTTCGATGATCCCTTGTGACCTGGTGTACTGATGATAGTACTGTTGAAACTGTCATTAAAGATATTGGTCAAGCCACTTATGCAATGCAGATTTTTAAATTGGGCTTAGAATTACTGACCTGAACATCATATAATTCAAGAACATTAAGGAAAGACAGACTTACAGCACTGTTAGATGACCATCGTCTTTCTTTTTCTGCAGACCAGGAGGAAGTAATCTTGAAAGGGCATTGTTTCCTGATAGGTCCCTGAAATAACATGAACTCATTTGGTGATGTGTTGATGATTGATGTTTCAGGTAAAAAGGATAGACTCTCTTGTCTTACAAGAATGCAAGTGATTGTAGTTGATCCAGAGAACTCGGTATGTTGCCTGACAGATTGTTGTGAGACAAGTCCCTGAAAATTTTTTCACAAATCCATATGTAAGGAACTTCTGAGCATCACTTATGTGTTATATACATACATCATGACTGACTTGCCTTAAATACTGTAAGTGTTTAAATGTAAAACATAGACTTACAATGTCTCCAGCTCAATTAGGTTTCCAAAATCAGATACCATTGCCCCAGTCAATCCAAATGATGATAGATTTCTGCATTGGTATATAATATAATTTCTTCCTAAGCGGTATCAATATGGAAGGATGATTGAATAAATATAAATATTGTATTGAATGGAACTCACAGCGCCGTGATCCTAGGAATATAGGATGAATTGATTTTGCAGTGAACTCCAGTCCAACTTATGTTTTCAGGAAGACAAGGATCACCATTCCAACCTTTTCTGATACCATAACTTGCCTTGATTGATTTAATAGCAGTAACTGCATAAAATATTAAAATTTTCTTATAAATGTAAAACTATTAACTGTTAAAGTTTTATTTTTGAATCGAACAAATATTCCACTAGGAATATCAATTGAACAAGCAAAATACTAATCTTAATTAGATATGAATAGAGAAATACCATCGTTGTTATCAGTTGGTACCATTGTCACTGGTAAGATAAAGTACAACTCATATCCATTGAGTATGGGTGGTAAAGTTGCTCTGGCAGAACTCCGCAGTGACACATTGTAATTTGTGTGACCATTACGTTTATAATAAGCATAACTTGGGCTGAGGTAGTTCAAGGGAACTGGGTCATTAAACACTGATTCTCCATTTGCATAAATATAGAACTCCCTGAGACTGGTGTTTTGCACTATCTGGAGCTCAGCAAAATGGAGCACGACATAAAAATAAGTTGACGTATCAGCCGTTGGCGTGTCAGATATTGACCATGTTATGTCCATGGGACTCGTCGGTGTTGAGGAAACACATGCTGTCTGTAACACCAAGGATGGTACCTCAAATTCGAAGCCGTCAATGCTGGAGTTGGTGGACATTGTGTTCCATGAAGTCTGGGTGTAATTAAACCATATCCGGTCATGGGTATCATTAGGGTACCTGACCGATCGATTGCAATAGAGAACAATCAATATAAGTGAATCAATCAATCATAAAGACAATATAAAGATATGTCCCTCATTGTGTATTCCTATGCTAGCTCTACATAAACTTTGAGGCCAGGATTAAATCTTATTCCAACGATTTTGGGCATTTTAAAGCTTTTTTAAGTTAGTTGTGACAATTAATATATGAGATATGTGTTTATGATATGATTATGATAAATTCATTATGGACTTTTGAAATGAAGTTTGATGTTTGAAAGTTCGGAATCCAAGTGGCGTCAAAACAAATCTATGAATTTTTTTACTATTCGTGAATGCGATATTTTGCATACCTCAGCAAATTATTTTTTGATCCTACATTACCCCTTGAAAAGAGGACCAAAGATTGTGTGGAGTCTGCAGATTTATAAAGAGAGCTATTGAACGGTCTCAACTCTAGCGCGGAGATGAAGGGTGTCCCAAGTCCGGTGTTCACCAGACAAATTTCTATGTAATTGGCTGGAGCAATGGCAATTATCTCTTGAAAATACCAATACTTAGATTCAGAGATTTCAACTGTACTCCAGAAATTGACACCCAAGTACAAATCAAAGCTCGGCGGCTTCTCTAGTCTGTCGTAGTTGCCATAATAGAATGTTGCTCTCACCAGATATTTTGATCCTTGTGTTACTGATTTTATAGTGTAGCAGTTCTTGGTATCGTTGGGAAAGCTCCTCAGGGTCTCTAGATTTGCATACTTATCTTTGTTCACTGCATATTGACTCGATACTTTTGCATTCAATCCTGTGTCGATATATTGATCATCAGACACGTATGTTAAACCTGTGAAGCTATCCACAAAGCTGGTGTTGCTTGCAAGCCCACAATCTATATTTATGAAACCTGCAAAGTAGAGAAAATTTTAATAATTAATCTAACGCATTGATTTGGATGATAATTAAACTTGACTGAATTTTCCTTTGGGTAATCTAATCAAGGATATCATATGACAAATCATTACAATATATAGCTTTTCAAATAAATTGTTTTTTTTTTTGATAAAAAAAGAAAGGTATTAATTATTTGCATGGAAAATATAATCTACAATAGTAGCTAGCTTATACTGTTTTTTGAAGTGGTTGTGTAATTAATGAGGTGTTCTGCTACGGATCCGCCAAGCAACTATTTTCTCTTTTACAGAATAATCGTCTTTTTTTAATTGTGTATAAAAGAAATATATCACGAATCTTCGATTTTAAAAAATGAACGGTCTGTATTTTCCATCATACTTAATTGTTCTCCATTCTGAAATTTCATCTTCACAGAGGTTTCGTTAGGTAACATCTATATTATGATTACCGAGGAATAAACGGCGACTAATTTGAAATACTTAATGCGGTAATTCCAAGCATCCCATGCTACTATATAAATATGTAATATACTTTAGAGAAAACAAATATATATATTATCTTTTTTTTTTTTTTCTTGCTTACATCTTGCTCTACGAAGAGCATTTTTATACATATATATAAATGAGGAGATATCTATTGACGATGCTTATCTGGATAAGCTTGATAATAGAACATTTCAAAATTTTATAAAAATTCATAAAAAATCTTAAAAATGAAAAAAGATTTATGGATGCATTATTTAACTCATAGGTTGATGGTATTTCAAAATTTCAATCAATTTGAATATCGTTTAATAGTTTATCAAAATTTGTATAAATTTTAACTGTTGTAATTTAACGAATCTTTAAAGAGCTAGCAAATATAACTTAAATTGAATATAATGGGAAACATAATCAATCTATACATTAAAAAATACTTCCGTAAACTTTTTTTCTATTTTTTCTATTTTATATGATTTTTTATAAATTTTTGAAATATCAAATTGTCAAAATTGTCAACATGGGAATTGTCAATGGATCCTTCCTCTATATAAATTGATGGATGACAGAATGCTAGGCTGGGTAATTAACAAATCTAATAAAATCGTCAAAATTTTAATTTATACATATCCTGTGTGCGACTTTGTTGGAGAAATTGTCTTGTCTACCATTTTGACTCCGTCGATGGACTAGGCATATACAAGACGGAAAATGTTATGGACATATACAAAACGAATTGATTATGTATATACAAAATTGATTTATTTTTAATTATTCTAAGAGTCGTATTTTAAAAAAACATTAAAAAAAGTAATAAAGTTCTTAAAATGGTAAAAATTGGAATCATTCAACTTAATTATGTCAAGATTATGCAAATGGTTTAGTAGCTCAAATAGTAGCTAACTAAAATGAGTTCCAAGATGTCATGGGTCAATCCTCCATGGGCACAAATAAAAAGTTTCGATGAAACTGGTGGAATATTCCACTTTCTTCAAAAAAAAAAAAATTTATGTCAAGATTATAATGAGCTATTTGCATTAAAATTTCGTACGACGGATTTTCGAATTAAGCATTTCGGTCTGAAGTGCTTACGAAAGGACCGTAGCCGGACTCTGTTAAGTTGAACAATTAGTTCGTTTTACCAAGTCAAAATATATGGTATCACTAATGGTATGTACTATATCTACACCCATACAAGAAATATAAAAACTTGGTTCATGCTTTATGTTAGATATTCTATGTTTTACAAACATTTTTTTAATCAGTTTAATTAAATATTAAAGATATTACCATGCAAATTTAAACGCCTCAAAATATAGGATATGATCTGAAATCTTAATTTATAGTATGTACCCGATTAATGTATTCTTTATACAAAAATGTTGGGATACAAAATTAAACTTTTCACTTTAGATTTTCCCAAGTAATTATTTTATAATTTTCAAAGTAACTCAAAAATAAAAATAAAATATTGACATTCGCATATGAAAAAAAAATGCTATTTTAAAAAATAAAAATTAAATTCTTAGGAAATTCTAAAGTTGGAAAATATATATATATATATCCCGTAATATATTTAAGAAAGAGACATATTAAACATCATAAATTGAGATTACAGACACGACATCCTAAGTGTTTGTATTCCTGTCCGAAATATAGATATGTGCATGGATGGTATTTATAAGCAAATGTTTGTTGGCATAATTAACTTACAAGATGTATAAGAGCTAGAACAACTAAAAACATATTAAATTTTAAATTTGATATTTCAAGAGAGAAAATAGAATTAATTTACCATGAAGCCATGATTAATTAAGCGCCTGTGGAAGTTATTGAATGATGAGATTAAAACTTAAAATTAAGAAGAAGGGAAAAGAAATGTTCACCGCTTGGCTTCTGGCCATGAGCACAGATAAAGAGCGACAGCAGCAGCAGCAGTAGCACCATGAGGTAGGAACAATTAGGACATCCCATTCCCATATTCCCCATTGCCATTGATTGGCAGTCAGACGTACAGTTGGAATCTTTATTTCTAAGGAGATGGCATGGGGACTCTACTCTAGCGTTGCTGATTTATTTATGCCTCTTGATGATGTGATATATAAACAGCAAACTAATGCAGTGTTTATATATACTAAAAGCGTACCCACACTCCGTTGCAGGTAATTTTAATATTCAGTTAAGCTAAATAGCGTGAAAAAATCGAAGAGAAGAGAAGAAATGGGTTTGTGAATTTACAAGTCAATGCTTTAAATGTCAGTCAGACAATTCGCCACTTTGATTTTGTGCATGAGGCAGAAAAGGAGAAGAATACAATATGCATGAAATGGATGCGATCGATGTGAGCATTTCAATATTTCATAGATAGAGATTAAGATGAGAATAATTAATTAGACTATGACCATTAATGGAGGGTCCAATCCTAAGCTTCTTTTAAAGGAGTATAGATACTAGCTAGCAAGCGGCAACATAGCACTTGCATTGTCATTGGATCGCGTTGAGATCCGTATTGGCACGAATCTCGAGACTATCCAATGGTTCACGTCGTGAACTGCACATGAATTTGTGGTAACAACTAACAAGCCAACAATCCGATGGATCGAGGAATTAAGTTGACCAAGCCAGAAGAACGACTTGACTTTGCCAATATGATATTTAAAGACAACTTATTTAGTATATTTAATGATTAATTGTCTAATCTTATCCACCTCAAAAAAAAAATTGTCTAATCTTGTGCTTATTAGATCACATACGTAATCGCTTTTAATTAATTGGTACAATTTAATTTGTTATCTTGTCTGTCTGATAAACAACTGATGCAAGACGCAGTCAGTTCCAGATCCCCTGCAATGCTAACAAGTGTGAATAACGCCCGTCTCTGAAGTAAGATCTAGGGAAAAAATAGTGATTTTTGGATTAGCTTGAGAATATATAGTTGAAATATGGTACTAATCAAAATAGTAAAGATGCTATTTAGATTGCATATTTAGAATAATGATGGGGAGAATGGATATGGAAATGATTAGTGAAATAGTCATGGGAGCTATTCCATGTATGAGATGGATTAGTGGATTAGAACTTTTCTGACTCTATTCCGAATAGTAAGATGTGTGTTTGGATGCTTCAAATTTAGAATAGCATTACTATTTAGAAGAGAAATACTAATCGATACAATCCATACAATCCAGACGCACCTATTTTCTCTTGCGTTGAGATTTGCAGTACTCCTAAACTACTTGCGGATGTATACCTTCATTGCAAAACCTACGGCTACGGCCTTCTGCGCTCTTGGCATAGAATACACACATCTTATAGTTCTTACAAAGTCAATGGATATACAAGCATATGCAATTAATATGCAATATGTTGCATGAATCAGGTCTTACATTTGAATTATTATTATTTTACTTTGCTTGCCTTGTAAATCTTATCTGGACTCCATTGATTAATGTATATTAATGTTTGATACTTGTAATATGATTTAATATATGTTGAATACCTTCATGAAAAAAAAAAAAAAAACAGAAGAAGAATAAATCTAGGACATGATTACTAATTAAATGTCAAATAAATAAACAAAATTTATAACAACAATAAGAACCAGCCTTTAGTCTAGGCCTCTAGGGGTAAGGACAATGCTCTTCTTATCGGAGGTTGTTGGTTCGAAATCCGGATGGAGAGTTTTTTATAGACATTTAATTTGAGTGGTTTGACCCTCATCTTTATCTCAAAAAACAAAAAAAAAATTGTAACAAGCTGCAAGCCAGAAAAACACTAGTTTGCTCATTAAGCACAAAAATTTTAGAACAAAATGACATTATGTGAATTACAATATTGAACAATATATTAAAGGTTCCGAGATTCGATTTAACTAAAATGAATTGATTGCGTGGAACCATATTTTGAATGTATAATCTTCTACTACTTTGATTATGTGATATTATATTGTTAATTTATTAGATGTTGGATCAAAATCGCATGTCACAAGATCACTTACCTACTTGCGCCGTTATGAAGATCAATACAGAAGATCTCACGCATTAATGTCATGTTTCTTAATATATTATTCTCCAATGAAATTTATTTCTTTTAATTAAGTTCATAGTTAAATAGATACTTGTTAGGGGTGTACAAAAAAACCCGCAACCCGGCCGACCCGTCCGACTTGTCCGACCCAACCCATTTTTTACCGGGTTAGAGATATTACCGGGTTGGGTCGGGTTGTAATTTTGACTAACCCGTTATGCAGGGTTGGGTTACGGGTTGAGCATTTAGAAACCCGTCTAACCCGAACCCGCCCACAACTAGTTATAAATTATAATTGTACAAACTTACATATATAATTTATTAAAATGATAAATAATGAGACAATAATTTAAGAATTAAGTTCTTATTTAATATTAATATAAAACTTTATGATTTATTTGAGTTAATACTTATTATGTCTAACTATTTTTTTTTTTTTTTTGCAACTTTATATGCCGTTCTATGTTTCTAATATGAAATTTAGCGAATAAATATATAATGAGTACTTTATATAATTTCTAATTTATGTTTAACGTTATATTATCTCTATATTACTTAGGTTATTCAAAATATATTATCATCAAGTTATAAATCACCATCAACATGTTCAATATTATAAAAAATATAAAAAATATATGATTAATAGTTTAACCGAGACTATAACTTGTTTAACTTGCGTAACCCATACAACCTGCAAAAATCCGTACATAAAAAAATTATTCGGGTTGGGTTGGGTTACGGGTGGGTTGAGTAACAATATTTTATAACCGGTATAACCGGGCTGGGTTCAAATTTTGATGAAAAAGCGTTAACCCGCCCGTTGTACACCCTAATACTTGTTAGCTTGTTTTTCATAGTGAAATTCAAAATAAAGGGAGGGGAGTGGGTACATCTATGAGTGTACCATTAGATTGTGTACTCAATTTTATATCCGTTGGATCATACAAAAATCTCACGATTAGTGCTACTTTGAGATTTGCTATGTTACCTGAGTACGGGTATCGTATCCGGTGCGGTGCGGGTGCGGCGATAAGGAAATTCTCAAAAAAAATCCGATACGGGTGCGGCTATATATAATATTTATTTAATAAAAAAATAATAAATATAATAAGAGAAATTATATAAATAATAAATTTATATTGATCGGTAATATATTTAGTTGAAAACAAATATTATCATGAAGGGGCCTTTGGCCTAGTGGTAGTGCTGTGTTGTGGGAAAGGAGGGGAGCTGGGTTCAAATCCCCCTTCAAGCAATTTTAGAAGGTATTTTGCTGCCAAAACGCACCCACGCCACACCCAGAACGCACCCTAACCGAATCGGCTGGTCAAACTCGTTAAAATAATCCAGTTCGCCACGTGGAGCACCCGGTACGCATCCGCATTGCACTGAAGGCGCACCCGCACCCCATACGCACTCGCACCTGATACAGATTTTTCTGGGATATACCCGTATCCGGGTAACACAGGAGATTTGCAGGTGCAACATTCTGGAGAAGGCCAGAATTAATTATCCGTGAGACTAGTAAAGAATCAATAACATAGATAACATAGATTGTGTGTGGCCACATGTTTACCGGATGAAATGATGCGCGCTTGTTCATTAAATTGTTACTTTGTTAGTTTGTTACCAAGTCAAATTAAATCGTTAAAACATTTAGTTGTAATAAATTAATATCTTTTGAAAAGTAAATTATTGATAATAAAAATCATAACAAATCCATTCAATCTTAATATTTTGCACTATGGCTAATATTTGTTTTGCAAATAGATAATATATTCGGATCATTCCTTACAATGATTAATTGTTTTATTACCTCTTATTAATATTTTTTTTTGGTTAAGGAGGTGCATGTATGACATGTTGAAAAACATGGAAATATTGAAAATAGAAAGTTTAAAAAATAACGAAGTAATTTGTTTTATTTATATATAATATATTTGTGGATTTATATATTTAACCATTCTACTTTCGAATATCAAATAAATTTGGAGGATTCATAATTTTTTTTTTAAAAAGAGTAAAACATTTTACTTTTTCTTAATCCAATATTTTGTCGTATTAATAAATTATTTTAAAGAAAGGCTATTAAAATTTAGAGTATTGAAATAAGTTAGTTACGTTATTATATTAATGCAATGCAAATTTGAAACACTCTTAATCACTAGTCACATTAGATCCTAGTTTACATTTTGAAACTCCCCCATAATACCAGTATTTATTAGCTTTCCATGATTAATTGATGCGTGAATCCCAAGATGAACCCAATCCAGATGTATAGTTTAATCCAACGAAAAAAAAAAGTGAGTGCACGATCTAATAGTGTACTCATGGGTGTATCCACCCCACTCCCAAATAAAAAATAATAAAATTCTTGGATTGCAGACTTGGATGAGAAATTTTTTTGTAAAAAAGAAAAAGCGAAAACGGAGAGGGTGAGGATATGGGATGGCGCACTGAGTGGAGGGTGGAGACTTGACTCGGGGCTTCACTTGCGTAGTTGCGTTGCGTCGCTCGCTTCGGGCGGGTCTCTTCTCCGGGATCGGACGATGGAAAGCGAACTAACGATTTAGATAGACGACTGAGATTTTTATTTTTGAGCCATAGACATAATAATCGACGATGCTTAACAATCTCCGTCTCACTTCCTCCATCCCTGCCTCCGCCTCCGCCTCCGCCTCAACAATCCGACCTATCTTCACGCTTCCTCTCCGTTGCGCAGGATCGATCGCCTTCACGCGCCCATTTTCACAGTTCCCATTATGCCGTTCCTTCGTCTCCGCTGCCGGGCTGGCCGGCTCAATCCAACCCTACATTCGCCAGAGTACTCGACACATCTGTTCATTTCCCCGCCCGTGCTTATATAGCAGCTCCGCAGATCCCTTCCATCAGCTCTTCTAAATTAATCTCAACATATATTGCACAATCACACTAATTAAGGTACTGCCAATGTTTTAATTTGTAGGTCGTTGACATTTGACAACATAATCAAACCAATGGATCGACTGGCAAAATCAACTGAGAATTGGTACTGATTCTGCACAAGGTGAGCTTCATTATTACATCCTCGTGTTCCTGAATTTTATTTCACCAGGAATATACATTAAACAATATTATTGATGCATTTTTTTCTGATAAAAATGTGATCCTGGAGTATTGGCACAAGGCATTCAAACCCCCACTAATTCACATATATGCCAAGATGAACGATGTTTCTCCTCAATTCAAAGTTAGAGTAAAAAATTACTGACTTTGGCCTGTCAGAAGGCTTTCAACAATGATTTTGCCTGTAGTTGGAACTCCCGGTTATCTTAGTACATGGAATAATTGTAATACTATGAAAATAAGGATTTGGTTGTGGGATTTCTGTAGAATACTTTGTTTTTGCACGTTATGACTCAACTAGGCAGAACAAAAGGAAACATCAATTATGTTGAAATTTGAATATGTTGCTGGGACTTGTATATGAACATTTTTGCTAGTTACTGTCCGTTTGCTGCTTTCTTGATTTTAAGGTATTACACATCATGCCCTGGAATCATGCAAGTCAAGCATGTAATAATTAAGTTGCATTTTTCTTAATTACAACCACTAAAAAATAAGCAGAAACTTTGTTATAAGTGCAAATGCAAAAACACAACCCGATTTTCTTAATTACAAGAATTCAAATGTGAAATTGTTTACTTAAACAAACCACTAGCGCGATATGGCATGCATGCATACAATATATGGTACTTATCTTGCTGAAGGACCATAATCAGGTGGCAGTGTGCCCCCAATATGGTCCATCTCAAAAGTTGCATTTTGGGTAGCACCACTGAAGATATTTTCATTTCTTGAATAGCAACTGTAGTCACTTGTGTCCCCTGGAGCCACACTACTAGTTTCAATGCTAGACATTTCTAGATTTAAGCTTTCCTTGAGCTCTATGACAACCGATGTCATGTCAGGTCTCTTATTCGGGTTATCAGTGCACTTGAGTGCTAGATCAGCAACCTTCCAAATAGAGTTTAAGTTGTATTGGTGTCCTATACGCGGGTCCACTATGCTTTCTATGTTTCCACTAGATAGCCTTTGCTGCACAAATTGAGTCAAATGGCCCCTCTGTGTGCCTTGACCAATTGGTGGCTTGCCGGTGATGATTTCAAGCAGGACAACCCCGAAACTATACACATCACTTTTTTCTGTGAGCTGAGCGCTTGAAGCATAACTGCATAATTATGAACAAGCCAAAAAGAGGAACAAACATACAATTAATATATTTGCTTGAAATCATATAGACTACGTAGAAACATAGATGTTATCCATTCTCAAGGAGCTTCCTAGGACTTGATGTTATATATACTTTCCTTAATGTATGCTTTTAGCTGGCAATTTTTTTTATGAGAAAGAAGGGACATATATAGTGTACTAATTGAGATATGATACATAGAGGAGGTTATTGTCCTTATGTCTAGTGCTAGTTATTGCTTTGATTTTAAGTCGAAGGTAATTTTGAAACGTACATTATAGCACCATTAAATCACCTTCAATTGGTATGTGGTCAAATGCTAATTTTGTCCTAAAGCAAAGTATTTCATAGCACTTTCATTGATTTTTAGAATGCAACGAATCAAATTTCTAGGAAAACATGATAAGTGCCTTCTAGATAGAAAGAACAGCCTTTGGGAGACTTGTAAAACATACTAGGGATCCAAATAACCAGCTGTCCCGACGACTTTTGTGGAGACATGAGAGCCAGAGCAAGCCCGCACCAAACCAAAATCAGAGACCTTTGCGTCAAGATTTTTTGTAAGTAGAATGTTACTTGTCTTTATGTCTCTATGGATTAGTGGTGGATCACACATTTTGTGAAGATACTCCAATCCTATACAATATGCAAAAATGCTGTAACTAATCATACATAATATAAGAATCAAGTTGTTTCTTAATGACAGATGTAATGAAATTTCAGACCTTGTGCAGATTCATGTGCAACCCTGAGCCGTTGTCTCCATGAAAGAGACCTAACATTGCCTGCAATTTAGATGTTTCACTAATCACTTTGAAGTCAAAATTTTTTTATTACCTGATTTAAGCATTTTTAGTAAGATTTATTTAAATAATAAAGACTGCTAATTATGAAAACTGCTGCCTTTTTGCCAGTCAAATGTGACATTTGGCATCCATGATAAACTTCATAAAGGTTTTTTTTTTAGCGGAATATTGATGTTGGATAAAATTTGCAGACTGTTACTAATAATTCGGAATAACACGAAAAGTAGTTGTTGTACCACCTCTGAGCCAATCCTGCAGATTTCCTTCTTGCATGTACTCGTAGACAACTGCAATGTAATCTCCATCCTTGCAATATCCAACTAGTGAGACTAAATACTTGTGGTGAACCCTTGATAATTTTTCAACCTAGATGGCAATATGAGTATGAGATGCATTCTATCAGATTGGTGCCTTTGAAATGATACTCTGATCTATATCATAAATGAGAAATACTCTTATTACCTCATTCAAAAACTGTTCAGTCCCCTGTGAGGATGACTCGGAGCGAACTTTCACAGCGACCTCATTTCCATTTTCAAGTCGTCCCTTGAAGACTTCACCAAACCCCCCATTTCCAATTTTTTCACTAAATTTGTTTGTGATTTGCTCTAGCTCAGGATAACTAAAGTGCCTTCTGTTGAAATTTAATAGGCTTTCTCCTGCTCCAGACTCTTCGGGGTTCTTTGGGTAATAAAATACATCGGGATTATTCTCAGTAACAGATATTCCAGGGTGGATGTAAGATGTTGCAGGTGGGTTGTTGTGATTGGCTGCAAAGATAAATCATTTTTAATGTAAGTCAGAGAACCGAAACTATCAGATAGGTAGATATGGAAAATTACATAAAAAGTGTATACAATGCACTTTGGCTAGGATAAATTTCAATGAAGAGAGCCCGAGATATTGTCATTTCCCTGGTCTGTGAATAAAAATTGTATTTTTATTTTAAGTTTTGCCATGGTACCAATTCGTATAGATAACAAGTGTTGTCAGACCAAAGAAAAAATAGTTCTTGATTTGATGTCAACATGAAAGGCAAGTATGTAACAAAGTATTAATAGGTAATGAAATATAAACTTACGCTTCTTCAAGCACAGAATGTAAAGTGCCACTGCAGCAACAACTAACAGCACAATGACTACAGGCACAATTACATAGATAACTGTTTTCGATGATTTCTTGTGAGCCGAATTGCTGGCGGTACTGTTGAAACTGTCATTAAAGATTTTGGTCAAGCTACTTGTGTAGTGTAGATCTATAAATTCACTCTAATAAATTGTGTTTACAAATTCTTGCATTCCAGATAGGCTACCATAGGGTAAGCACTCTTTCTGGAAGGCATAATATGCTTGGCTAGCTAAGTACCAACAGATTCAGAAAAATCTGATTAGGACCTTGCATTGTCAGAATGATAGTTTATGCACACTTAAAGAACAGCCTCTCAAGAAATTGCAAGTTGGTGAAATTAATGGTGAGCTTCCACCGTATGTGTATTACGGTACGAAAGAAAAATACTAGACCAGAGCAATTCATCATATAATTTGAAAACATTTATGAAAGACAGACATACATCACTGTTAAATGACCATCGTTTTGCTTTTTCTGCAGACCAGGAGGAAGTGATGTTGAAAGGGCAGTATTTCCTGATAGGTCCCTGCGATATCAGAAATCATTTAATGATATGTTGTAAATTGATGTCTGGGGGTAAAATGAACAAAGTTGTTGTCTTACAAGAATGCAAGTGATTTTAGCTGATCCAAAGAGCTTGGTATGTTGCCTGACAGATTGTTGTGAGATAAATCCCTGAAAATATTAATATACAAGTGAAATTCATATAGAAAATGCTTGAAATCAATTACTATATATGTTATATTCATCATAATTGACTTGCCTAGAATAGTTTTCTTTGTGCTTAATGATAAACAAACTTACAGTATCTCAAGCTCAGTTAATTGCCCAAAATCAGGTACCATTGCCCCGGTTAACCCAAAGGATGATAGATTTCTGCAATAATATAGAACATAATTCATCCCAAGAGGGATTGATAGAGAACTATTGAATAAAATAAATACAGTACTGTATTGAAAAGAAACTCACAGAGCTGTAATCCTAGGAATACCGGATGAATTGATTTTGCAGTTAACTCCACTCCAACTAGCGTTCATAGGAAGACAAGGATCACCATTCCAACCCTTTATGATACTATAACTAGCCTTGATTGATTCAATAGCAGTGACTGTACAGAATATTATATTTTTCTTATCAATATTTTTTGAAATGTATTCTGTTATTGCGTTATGTGTCAAAGCATAAATATTCAATTAGAGGAAATCTAACAATTAAAATTTTGACAATTTTCATCAAATCAGAACAGAGAACTATACCATCTTCATTATCAGTTGGCACCATTGTCACTGGTAATATAGAGTACAACTCATATGCATTGAGTATGGGTGGTAAAGTTGCTCTGGAGGAACTCCTAAGCGACATATTGTAATCTGTGTGACCTTTGTGCGTGTAAGACGAATAACTTGCGGTGAGGTACCCTAAGAGAACAGGGCTATTGAACAATTGTAGTCCATTTGCATAAACATAGAACTCCCGGAGACTAGTGTTCTGCAATATCTGGAGCTCAGAAAAATGCAGCAGGACATAAAATTTAGTTGAGGTGTCGGATGTTGACCATGTTATGTCTATCGAACTGCTCGGTGTTGAGGCAACTGATGCTGTCTGTAACACCGAGGATGGCACCTCAAAAGTAAACCCGTCAATGCTGGAGTTTGTGGATATTATGTTCCATGAAGACTCTAGGTTGTTGAACCATAGCCTATCATGGTCATCATTAGGGTATCGCCTGCTCACAAAATAAATAAATGGAAGGATAGATTACCATCATCATGTGTTTGTGACTTAAATCATATAACCAACAAAAATCAAAGCTAGAGGTTTTCTGACAGGGTAAAATCCTATTATGTACATCACTATTTTTCTAATGTGGAACTAAATTCTACATACAATAAACCATTCTGGTCAATTATAAGAATATGGGCGATTCTTGTACCTAATTACTTAATAAATTTCCGAAACAAAAGATATATATAATTAAGGATATTAGTGTTATCACTCAATAGACTCTGACAACAGACCAGATATATAGTTAATCATGTGCTGAATGCTCTTTGCATACTTACCTCACCAAAGTACTGTTTGATCCCAAGTCCTGCCTTGAAACAAGATTCAACGATTGTGTGGAGTTTGCGAATTCATACATAGCCTTATTCAATGGTCTCAGCTCCAGCGCAGAGATGAAAGGAGTCCCCAGTCCCCTGTTAACCAGACAGACTTGTATATTATTAGCAGGAGCAATAGCAATTATCTCGTAAGCAACCCAATAATCGGGTCTGGTGATGTCAACTGTATCCCAGAAATTCACACCAAAGTATAAATCAAATCTGGGAAGCTTCTGTAATCTATCATAGTTTCCGTAATAGAATGTTGCTCTCACTAGATACTTCGATCCTTGTGTTACTGATGTTATGGTGTAACAGTTCTTGGTACCGTCAGGAAAGCTCCTGAGGGTCTCTAGATCTGTGTACGTATCTTTGTCGACTGCATACTGACTTGTGATTTTTGCATTCACCCCTGTGCCGATATACTGATCATCAGACACGTATGTTAGCCCCGTGAAGCTATCCACATAACTAATGTTGCTTGCAAGACCACAGTCTATGTTTATGAAACCTGCAAAGGATGAGAAACTTGTAATTATTGATTGCACTGATTTTTCTGAATAAGTAGTTGGGTAGATAATCCACATACATGTGGCTAGAACGCAAAAATTAATGGGTTTTCAGATAAACAACAGAAAAAAAAAATAAAAAAGGGTAAATTCATCATTTGGTCCTCGAACTATCCCTAAAAAACCAAATTGGTCCTTAAACTTTATATTGCACCAATTTAGTCCCTGAACTTTTATAAACGGATTGAATTAGTCCTTCAACTTCTTTAAAAAAACCAAATTAATTATTTTGCTATATTTCTTGTTAACATGTATGCATTATTTGCCATGTGGACTATAAATGTGCCACGTGGGCCGGGTTGACGACTGTCGGCATTTTTTTGGGTCGGATCGGGTCGTGTATCGGGTTGACATCTGCCGTCATTTTTTTCGGGTCGGGCGGGTATTTTGGGTCTAGTCAGTATCGGGTATTCCCTCGTTATCTCGAGTTTCAAATTGTTCGGGTCGGGTCAGTATGACTTTCCCTGAAACACGGGTTGGGTCGGGTTCTGGTCAATCTGACTTTCCCCTGAAACATGGGTCGGGTTTGGATCGGGTCATGTTTGGGTTTTGGTTCGGGTTAATTTGACTTTCCCTGAAACTGGGTCGGGCAGGTTTTTCGGGTCGGGTCAGATTTTGCCACCTCTATCTACCATGGTAAGTTGAATCGAAAGCCCAAGTGTCACATTTAAAGTCCACACGGAAAATAATGCATACATGTCAACAAGAAATATAATAAAAGGATTAATTTGGTTTTTTTAAAGAAGTTGAAGGATTAATTCAATCCGTTTATAAAAGTTTAAGGACTAAATTGGTGCAATATAAAGTTTAAGGACCAATTTGGTTTTTTAGAGATAGTTTGAGGACCAAATGATGAATTTTCCTAATAAAAAAATTAAATGTATTATCGAAACATTTTTAACAATAGCTCAATTAATTGTGCTTTCAGTTTCATAAAATTTGAGTGCAATCTGATATTCCACTCCACTAAAAATCACTCATAAATTAAACTATATGAAAATTGCAGTAATCTATGGGCGGGGTTCATTGGAATAATGAATCAAATGCTATAGAAGTATACATTATCGAATTGAGAGTATATCTGCAATTAATAAATGCTGTTAGATATCAACTCTTAGTAAATCATCTCCATATATATAATGCAACTAACTACTGTTGAATGAGAATTAAGGAAACAAACAAAGGAATATTAACCTTTGGTACTTGAAGTCTGGCCATGAACACAAATGAAGACAAGCAACAGCAGCAACAGAAAGCATGAGCCCCGTAGATGTACTCCTCCGAAGCAGCTACGACATCCCATAGCCATATTCCCCACTCAGAATATCAGAATCAGAATGAGGCAACTGATCAATTCCTTGTATTTCTTGGGAAGATGGGGGTCATGGCCAGCTAGGGACTACCTACATTTAATTTGTTTACGCCTCTTAATTAATTATCCTTAATTATCTACAAAATGCAATGATTAATTATATAATAATTAACCAACAATCGCTAGTTGAATTGCTAGTTGAATTGGCCAAGTAATTAATTAACAAGTATGACTTGACTTCGTCAATATAAAAATTTAATGATTGCCGAATATTATGCTTAGATCATGTGCAGGCATTTGGTATACATATTTTATTTTAGTTCTAATTTTATGTTGTTCTAGTAGAGACAACTGATGCGAGTCATCCACTGCAAGTCTGCAATGCTAACAAGTATAAATTAAACGCCCATCAGGCCATCATGCACCCTTTTTCTTCTTTTTTTTCCCTTCTTGAATTGAGATTTGCACTTTAATTTCCATGATTATGTTGTCCAGCTTGATCTAGTAGACAATTTTGTGCGCTTCATTCGTGACAGAGGATCGATACAACACTATTATAGCTAGTCACTAGTCAGAGTCGATGGATATATAGAAGTTGTACATAGAGAGTTGAGTCAACGGATATGTATATGTAGAAGGGTGTACATATAATGATACCACAGGTGATGATATAATTGATTGATACCGTATAGTTTGACCTGGTCAAATGAATTAATTATTTAACTAACGTACCAATTATTCAACTTATTATACTAATTGTTCAAACTTAACATGCCAAGCATTCAACTTAAAATCAAATTACAAGTTGAATAGTTATATATATAATTATTCAACTTAATAATAATAATGTTTGGTTGAAATTAAAAACTGCTTTGGTCAACTAACATTCACAATATGATATATGTACGTAATCCAATTATATATACATGCAGGTTATAATGAGTAATATTATAAAATCTTTCAGCTAATTAATTGGGTCACAAAACTCCAGTCCATGCTCCAATATTATGTTTCCTTATTAGCACATGTATTTCCTTCTGTATAAACTTGCAAGCAGTATTTTCCTAATCTGTCTGTATTATTTTGCAGATTAAAACGAGTGATAATTCTAGACCTCTGGTAAAGGACTTCGTGCCAGTGACAAAACTGTATGTTTCTGTAATCTATCTATCTGCTTGTTGTGTGATTGGTAACCAAATTTTCAAGTTCAATCACATCGGATAGATACTTCGACCATCTTTGTCGATTTAATGGTATCAGTTGGTATCAGTACTCAGTAATCCTAAGATTGTAACTCTACAATATTTTAACAATCTAATTCTTGTGCTTTGGCAACCCAGCTGTGGGTAGGTTTTGGGCTCGGTTGTCTTCTGTTCTGTTAATTAATCCCAAAACCTTTTATCCGTACGGTGTTAGCATTCAACAACCCTGACTTTTCAAATTGTCAGTACTGGTCTGAACTCAGATTGCCAGAATGCCAGACCAAATTTATGCTGACAAGCTAAGCTACTAACAAATAGCAATTATTGTACACTAAGTTCTGTATCGGCAGGTCTAAAATTTGTGAAATATTTTAAGAAAATATGAAAATAAAAAGATTCTAAAAATATCAGAATTTATGATATTGATCAGCAATTCTTATATGCGCGTGAGCCAATTCAAATGAGCCAACAAGAATTTACATAAATTTGACTTAAAACTCTTATTATACAATGTGACATGGAATGTAATGTAATGTTGATATTTTTACAGCATATCATGCAACTCTCTCTATTTTCTTCAAACTTCACAAATAGATTACACCGGTGGTGTGAAATTGACAAACTTAATTACGAGTGCTTAATTAGTTTAATTTCTATAAGAAACGCGCATCCAGGTTACCTTTAAATTGATAAACAGAAGCATACTCGGTCTTGTTTTTTTTTTAAATTGATGTTTATCTTGGCAATGGACGGTAGCCAGTTATCACCGTTCCCCCGATATGCGCCATCTCAAAATTGCCCCTAGGGATAACACCACCAACAGGACTATCATTTCTTGAATAACCACTGTACTCACTCGAGTCCCTGGATGCCCCTCTGCCACTTTCATCGCTTGACATTTCTAGATTTAGGCTTTCCTTCAGCTCTGCAGCAACGCCTGTCATATCCGGCCTCATAAGAGTAAGCCCTGTGCATTTAAGTGCCAGTTCAGCAACCTTCCAAATAGAGTTCAGGTTGAATCGGCTTCCCATTTGTGGGTCCAATATGCTTTCTATGTTTCCTTTGGAGAGCCTTTTATGCACATATTCAGTTAGATGTTGCCCATTAAGGATGGGCGACTTTCCGGTGATGATTTCGAGCAGGACAACCCCAAAACTATACACGTCGCTTTTTTCTGTGAGCTGAGAAGACAAAGCATAACTGCAGTATATATAATGAAGTACATTAAACATTAGAAACTAGAATCAGACATTATCCGCTTTCAAAGGGAACATAATATAAGTATTGTATAAAATACAAAACTATTGGAATATGTTCTGTATTTCTATTATAATTTGGTTGACAATTTTTTATAAATTACCATGAAAATAAAAAGAGTCTATTAAATTGCACGACGCGAGATATTACATATATTATGGAGATAAGCATTGTAATTAATAAGCTAAGTTTGTTCTAATTACTGCTTCCATTATATATATGTTTGGTCAAATTCAGTTACTTGGAAAGTTTGTTCTGAAATGCAATATTTCACAGCACTTCAATTTGAACATGTGTTCAGAATGAATATGATCCGAGTGCCAGTATAACATAACAAGAAATTAGATAGAAATAACAGAATAAAGAGGTAGACAAAACATACTCGGGATCTAAATAACCAAGTGTCCCCATGACCGCAGTGGAAACATGAGTGCCTGTGCAATCTCGCACTAAACCAAAATCTGAAACCTTTGCCTCCATATTTCTGGTAAGAAGAATGTTGCTGGTTTTTATATCTCTGTGGATTAGTGGTGGATTGCACATCTTGTGAAGATACTCCAATGCTGTACAACGTGCGTGTACATATACATATAGTCAATAATAACATAATAAAGTTCTTTCTTGATGGTAACAGTAACAAAAGTTCCTGACCTTGGGCAGATTCATATGCGATTCTGAGCTGTTGTTTCCATGAAAGAGACCAGTATTTGCCTGCATTTAGATATCATACTAATTAAATTTATAAAATTATATAGTTTTGCATTCTCAATCCACGTCACAAATTGTATATTAGAGTAATAGAGTGTTACTCTTGTGCAAAATTTGCAGAAAGATTGATAGTAATTAATAATTGCTCTGAAACAAGAGAAAACATTTTTAATTCAGCTAACCTCTGAGCCAATCTTGCAGATTTCCTTCTTGCATGTACTCATAGACAAGAGCAATGTGATTTCCGTCCTTGCAGTATCCAATTAATGAGACTAAGTTTCTGTGGTGAACTGTTGACAATATTGCAACCTACATAGTAATTTTATATACATTGTGCATTAGAATAACACCTTTTTAACATGAATTCTGATTGTAGATTTTCACAACATTCAACAAGTCAGTATGTTTAAGGTATTTTTTTCGATTGAAGTACGAGCATATAGGTAACCAAGGGCAGCTGTAAGAAGAAATATGGAGCAAGAATGTGCCGGGGCACTATATATCACTGATTTATGCAAGACATTGTGAATCATGCGCACTGTGTACATATGATGAATGACAGGAACATGTCTTACCTCATTCAAAAACTGCTGAATCCCTTGTGAAGATGCCTCGGAGCGAACTTTTACGGCAACTTCAGTTCCATCATTAAGCCTGCCCTTAGAGACTTTACCAAACCCTCCAGTACCAATTGTTTCACTGAAGTCATCTGTGATAAGCTTCAGCTCTCCATAACTAAATTGCTTTTTGTTGAAATTAAAATCATTTCTGCCAGTACCAGACTCCCTAAGACCCTCTGATTCATCAAACACACGAAAACTACTTGCTGTACCAGATGTTCTTGGGTCCTCGTCGGATGCTGGTAGGTTTTTCGGAGTTTCTAATATATAAAAGAGTATAGTTGATTTTTAGTAGTGCAAGAATTAGATAAGCACATACAGGTAAATTAGTGAAATCATTTGCTTGGGTAAAGCAAATGGCTTAGTAGCTCAAGTGGTAGCTAACTAGGATGACTTCCAAGAGATCATGGGATCATCCTCCATAGGCACGAATAAAAGTTTCAATGAAACGGGTGGAGTATTCCACTTTCTTCAAAAAAAAAAAAAAAAATTTGCTTGGGTAATAATACTGGTGGTTGGCTGGTAGCAGTACTATGCCAAATTGCAATTATGCAACCAAGTATAGCAATGCCCACACTAATTTGATCGATGCACAATGCAATTTTTTCTGGTGTTGTGTGGGCAAGTGATTCCAATGAAGAGATCATGGCCAAGTGTACATTTTTTTTGGCTTATCTGAGAACATGCCTGTTTATTTTTTTGTCATGTTATTTTTTATTGCAGAGCCGGTATATAGAGATATTTTTTTATTTTGGAGATGTCAATAATACCATTAAGAACATGCTGACTATCATGGAATTAAGAATTTTCTATGGAGCTTTATTTGGAAAAGACTTACTTTTGTTCTTCTGGTACAAAAGGTATAGTGCCCCTCCAATAATAAGCAATAAAATTACTACAGCCACAATCACAAAGATAATTGCTTTTGATGATTTCTTGTGTTCTTCTGGTCCAACAGGAATGCTGTAGAAACTGCCACCAAAGATATGATCATCATAATAGTTTCTTCAGGCTGGCTTAATTAAATTAAGTAACAAATTGGTAACTAAAAAAAATGACGGCTAAAACATTTAGAGCAATATATATATAATAGATATTATATTAATCTATTAACATGGGGGTAAAGACATGCATACACCACTGTCAATTGACCATCATTCTTCCTTTTCTGGAGACGGGGAGGCAGTGTTTGTGAAAGACCACTATTTTCTGAGAGGTTCCTGAAAAATGAATAAATAGTCATGAGGTGTCCACTATTGATGTTCTAATCTAGCTAAAAGTGGAAGTGTTATCTTATATTACAAGAATGTAAGTGATGTTAGTTGATCCAGAGAACTAGGAAGTTCGCCCGTCAGATTGTTGTGCTACAAGTCCCTGAAAGTATAACATTGGTAAAATCTCATGTAAGAAATTGTCGTGCATTAATTTCCATGCTACATGAGTTACAAACTTACAATTATACAATAAAGAAACAAAGATTCAAGTTTGGTAAGGTATCCGAAATCAGATACTATTGCCCCTGTTAATCCACTAGAATATAAATTTCTGCAAAAAGATAGAAGCTAACTGCTTCAGCTCAAGAATAGAAATAAACAAATAAAGATTACAAAGCAGAATTGTATATTTGTATTTGACTTGAAACTCACAGAGCTGTGATCCTGGGAATATTAGAGGAATTGATTTTGCAGTAAACGCCAGTCCAACTGATATTTGCCGGAAGACAAGGATCACCAATCCAATCTTTTCTGATACTGTAACTTGCTTTAATGGATTCAATGGCACTAACTGTCAAAAAATATTTGCTTTTAGAAATGAATTCTAAGCAGTTTCTTATATGTCTGACCAGAATATATAATTATCCTCAATATATCAAAGTCATCTGAGATATATTGAGCAATAACACATAATTAAATAAAAAATAGTAGAGATGTACCATCTCCTTCATCGGTCGCCAACACTGTCACAGGTAAAATGTTGTATAACTCAAAAGCATTGAGTATCGGTGGAAGTGTTGCTCTCGTAGAACTCTTGAGTGACACACTGTATCTTGTAAGTCCTGTATGTGTGTAGGAAGAGAAACTTGGGACGAGGTAATTCATGGGAACAGGGTCCTGGGACACCAGCTCTCCATCTGCGTAAACGTAAAACTGTCTGAGGCTAGTGTTTTGCACGATCTGGATCTCCGCAAAATGAAGCACAACGTAGAACGCTGTCGACTTTTCAGGACTTGACCATGTTATGTCGATGGAATCATTCAGTGTTGGAGCAACAGCAGCTGTCTGTAACACGGGGGATGGCACATCAAAAGTTGAGCCGTCAATGTTGGAGCTCGTGGATATTGCCTGCCATGTAGTCTGTGTGTAATTATACCATATCCGGTCAATTTCATCATCGGGATACCTGCCAGCAACAATGACCCCAAACCCCACATAAAGTAAATAAACTGAAAAGGAAGGTAAATCTCATGTCGAACTCATTATATCAATAAGCAGCAAAAAATTAAGAGGTGTCGGGTGCTATATTATTATTATCTAACAGAATTTCAGTAATATAAACTTTACTGACCTTTAAGAGAAAATGAGTAAAATAACGATATTACTGCCAAAGTTCATGTGAGAATTGAATATTACATTCTTATTAGTTGTGTTTCAAAATAAGAAATTGTAAGAGTAAGCATAGTGTAGGAAAAAGGAACTAACAAAATGACCAATTGAGAATAATATTATTACCACGGAACTAGATATTAGTCTTACTGACAAATTCAGCAAAAGTTTGTACAACAAAATGACCAATTCACATACCTTACTACTGTATAGTTTGATTCCACATTCTCCCGGTTGCGGAGATTCAATGATTGTGTGGAGTTTGCCGTTTCATAGAGAGTGTCATTCAATGGCCTCAACTCCAGCGCGGAGATAAAAGGAGTCCCGAGTCCCGTGTTCACAAGGCAAACTTGTATATAATTAGCAGGGGCAATAGCAATTATCTCGGGAGCATACCAAAAGTCAGCTCTTGTGATTTCAACAGTATGCCAGTAATTCACACCAAAGTACAAATCAAATCTGGGAAAATTATTTGCATTGTCATAGTTCCCGTAGTAGAATGTTGCTCGCACGAGATATTTTGATCCTTTTGTTACTGGTGCCATACTGTAGCAATTTTTAGTGCCATTGGGGAAGCTCCTGAGGGTTACTAGATCTGTGTAATATCTACTCACAGGGTACTCGGTAGAGATTTTGCCATTTAACCCCGTGTTAGTGTATTGACCGTCAGATACGTATGTTAGCCCTGTGAAGCTATCAACATAGCTAGTATTGCTCAGAAGACCGCAATCTATGTTTATAAAACCTGCAAAGATGAGAACGATCAAATTAATATTTGTAATCGACACAGGTGATGTAGTGTTGATGCACCAACTAATATCACAACAGAGCAAGATGTACACAATAGCAGCTTGTCTCAAGATGCGGTGAACTTCTTTGAACCGGGAATTAACGTACAAATTAAGTATACCAATTCATGAACATATATGAAATCTCATAAAAATCAATTTACACAAAATTATCACACCAGATTGCAGAGTACTGTAACAAGGAACTATTAGGTTGTACACATGCATGTACAATTTTAGAAATAATAGGAGAAACTGCTGCAAAAACTTCAGTCAGAACTTTTCTCATGAAAATTTGAATTTACGAGAGCTCGTGAAATGTTTGTACCGTTAGGATTCGAGTTCTGGCCGCAAACGCTAACGGTGAACACCAGCAGCAATAACAGAAAAGCTGAGCACCAGAAATGCATTTTTTTACGGAAGCAAACACCACTCAGATCATCCACTCAAGTACACACAAAATTATACTTTTTTTCTTTTCAAGAGAGCCTAAACCGGTACGTCGTGCTACGGATTCCAAATCGGAAATTAGAGATCAATTCGATGCAATATATATACACTAATTAATTACACAACAAACTTACTTAATCGACTTAAACATATATAGCATCAGTACATGAGTTGATTGATTAGTTAACTTAATTGTTCCTATATATTATTGTCCAATTAATCATGCACTTTGTCGGATCCACTACAAAAGTAGAAGCTAGAAAGTGTAAAACTCCCCCATCAGTTTTCCTCCATGTGTCAACATTTTCACTATATATTCCACAATTTAATTAGGACACCTTCCTTCCGTGCAAATCCTACAGCCTTTGGCGCTTCCTGTGTAGTACAGGATGCTATCTACTATTATATATTATTACTAGAGTTGTAGATTCGCCCCCGAAAAAAAAAAATATTACCTATATAGAAAATAAATATACATTTTTCATAAAAATATCTTATGAAATAAATATTTAACTTAACATACTTCTATACAATATATTTTTAGCTACATATTAATTCATATAAAAGAATATAAAGAGTTGCAAATATTTTGAGTTTTAAATTGTTCTTTAGACAAATTATATTATCTCTTTAATGAAAAAAAAATAATTTGAGCCTTTTGATTAAAATAAAGAAAAGAGAGAAACAAAATCAATGGTTTAGATGAATGATGATGTGGCATAGCTAAAAAGTTAGGATAAATATAACTTGCCACACACAATGCCCCCAAAACACCCCAATACACTTGGAAAAAATTTTACAAAAATATCCCTCTTTTCAGAAAATTTTACAGAAATATCCTTTATTTCTAAGTAAATTTACAAAATTATCCTACCATGAAAAATTTTTACAAAAATGACCCTCATAATCTTACAAAAATATACCTCTGCCACACAAAATTTTACAAAAATGACCCTCCCCACCCATATGTCACCTCATCACAAGGTTGTGGGGGCAAAGTTTGTGACATGGTATCATTGTTCAAAAAGTTTGGAAGCTTACCCCTCTTTCTAGAGTATCAATTATATAACCCACAGTGTCAACAATCATCCTTAAACTATATTTATATTTATATTTATGCGTCAACCTTATCTCTAATCCGCTCATTATGCATGTTAATTAGGATAGTGCCATTGACTAATAAACACATAATTGAAGAACACTTATTATATGGGAAGGGATATTGACTTAATAATCTCGACGACTGAAATTCAAATAAATTTGATTAAGAATAATGTATATTTTTTGAACCTATATACAGATCATCAGTACTGTTATAGTGTTTTAAATTTCATCCAATTTATTAGAAGTCGTTAGGCAACTCATCAAAAATTTTGTGCAACTTATAACTATGATTCTAATTTTAACACTTTTTTTAAGGAATATCAAATATTAATTTTCTTTAAACATAAAAGTTTAAAAGATTAAAACCATTTCATCACAACTTGCAGAACAGTTTTTGTTTGTCTTACTATACCTTTACACTTCTTTTAACTACGGTGATTGCATTCTTTAGCTAGCGAGTACAGAAAGCTGAGAGTGCATGTGCAGAAAGCAAATTAAACCAAATAATAAATCAATGGTCTGTGGTTGAAGAGTTGGAATGATAATGAATCTGCGCATTTAACGTTCCGATCGACTATTTTATTGTAGAGAAATTATCTTTGTCCGCCTTAACTACACCCCTTATCCATCTCCAAACTAAATTGGTAATATTTTTTTCTTTCTTTCTCATACTCTCACAAATTTTGAGAGATTTTTTTTTTATTCTTGATCTTTCTATTATATATACTAGCAAGAAAACCCGCCCATTGTGTAGGCGTTTTAAATTTTGATCTCATATCGTATAATACATATAATATGCTTTCGATTTTTGACTAATTATTTACCATTTAAATTATATTTTTACACTAAATCAACTCATTAAATGTTAGAATATAAAGCGTTAATTCTTCATTAATGTAAATTCTAATCAACATGATGTCTTCCATACCAAGATTGATTATCTTTCCATTTTTGTAAAAACCAAAATGAAGAGGAAGTTCTTTAATTGGAGAACATTAACGCCTTTGAAATCAATGTGTTTTGATCTGCACCGTTGATTAAGGGGTAGAATAGGTATTAAAAAAAATTGAAGAAGAAATAAAAAAAGGGAGAGTGTAATAGTTACGTGCTTTATAATATAGTATAGATATAAGTGTTTTGTTCGATTGAGGATGTGAATTACAACCGGTAAAAGTGATTTGCGGTTAATGAGTTTTTTTAAGGGATGCAATTATCAACTCCCTTTATTTTATCCGGAGAATTATATATCTTCCCAATAGGCAATAGTAATGTTCCTCCATGACAGTTAATTAATTGGCTGAGAAATTCAAATGACTTGACTCGTGATATTGCCAATATATTGTCCCGCAATATATGTATATATTTTTCAGTCCAAAGTCATCCCTCAATTAACGGAGCATGTATTGAAGAACGATAAAATAATTTAAAACTATCCTGGACCCCGGTAGCTTGGGGCGGGACGGGTCGGATCCGGGTTCGCTCACCTCAGGTTTTCTCGGAAAATTTTATGTGGATTGGATTTTTTTCTTTGCGGAGACCGTCCCTCCTGAGTTGCCCGGATCACACCCTCGGATCAGATCGGTCGGTTCATTTTCTCAGGTTTCTCGGGTCGGGATTGGACCTCTCAGTTTTTTAAAACACTACTCAATACTCATGACATTCGGTGGGGCTCACAAAATAATTAGGAAATAGTGACAAAACGACAAAAGAATTAATCTACAAAGAAATTCAATAGAAAAGATAGTGATTAATTCCAATTTCTAATTAAGTCTAAGGCTTCGTCACTATCCAAGACGGAAGCAAATGAATGATTGAAGGGCTATTTCTTTTTATATATATATATATATATATATAAAGGGCGCTGATATTCGGATAGCAAAATAAAAATAACATAATCCATGTAATTTATTTATTAGTATTCATATTACATATATTAATTGAGATAAGAAACAACTTTGTTATGATCGAATATTACAGGAGTTCTTTGATGTACTTTAACAACATTCATAATTTATCACAAAACTTGGACATATAATCATCGGTGACTGCCAACGGACAGTTAATGAAATATTCCCCGGGACTTCCGTCTAGGACATATATACAACCCAAAGTGATCAGTTCAATGTTCATAACTAGACCTCTGTATATTGGAGAATCGACAATTAATTGTTGGTACTGGATATCTTTGTCCAAAACTTTTCATAATGTTCTGTTTCACATTTACTCCAACACTTGGTGTGCAGACACCTTAACTATGAGTCTTGAATTTGACATTACTTCTTCATTTTCAAGATAAGAAAGGATGATTAATTTGTCCATATATATATATATATATATATATATATATATATATATGGGGAGTGCTATTTTGAGGGCTCATTTTCTTATTTTGAGGGCAGATAGGGAAACATTCTTATATATACCAACTTTGTCCTTATAAAGCAACTGTGCACATCATTAATATCGTTAAGAACTTACGATTGGATGCATTAACTCTGATTTAATTTCATCCAGCAAGGTGCATCTTTTTCCGTGAATTATTTGTTCCATTGCTATAACAGATGACGGATACAAATAATGGATATATCCCTATTCAATATCTTTTTACATAATTATGCTTCTAAAAATTAAATGTGGAAAGCGTAGTCCACTATTTTTATTTGAACAATATTGTTCAAACAACATCGTTAACAAGCCCTCATACAATATATAATGATATTTAATTATGTAGCGTTTTGAGCAATATTGTTAATGTTTTAGGCATAGTATTGTAAAAATTTCTTATGTGTGACCTAATTGTTTAAAAAATGAGGGAACACAAAATTTTAATGTTCTCCATTTTAAAAAGAGCAAAATTATATATAATACTTGTTTCTCCCATGCTAAAGAAAATTAAATACCGTGATGGATTATACATGTACGACTGCATGTACAAGTACATTTGTAATGATTTACACTTAACGGATCATGATATATATGATTTTTCTGTGTATTTTAATTTCAATGAAAAGAATGCAACTTTACTATAATTTAATATTGGAAGAATTTGGTGTGTATATTTGAAATTATATAAATATAAGAAATGTGCTCTCAATTATTTAGCTATGTATTCTTTAATTAAATTTAGAGTTTTACTTATTGTTTTTTCTTGAGGTTATCAAATATTAATTTGTTGAAATTATAACCAACATAATAATATGTGGATTAGTAGATTTAGAAAGTTATCTAAAATAAAATAAAAAGAATAATATAATTGCTTATATAAATAATTGAAATTGAATCATCAAAGGTAGCCTCAATTCAATTCCGTTTGCTGTTTATTTTTCCTATTGATTTATTTATATAAGTTCCGTCCATTCCGTAAGCACATTAATGATTAGGTACTTTATTTTTATATTAATAAATATTAGTTTATTTTAAATAAAAGGTAAAAAGGAAATAAAAAATATTTGTCCGTTTGACTAAATTCTAAGATACGGACATCTTCATTTGTGAGAATAAAAGAATGTAAAAAAAATAATTATCTTGTTTTGAGGTTCACTACTGCCATTCAATTAATGAGATTTAAAGTAACCTTGGAGCAAGTGACGTCCATAAGGCATTGCTTGCTCTTAATTAAGGGCAAAATTGGGAACAATAGGGAAATAATTCTCTTTGCCCTCAAAATAAGAAAATGAGCCCTCAAAATAGCATTCCTATGTATATATATATCTGCATGCTGGCAGCATCTGCCTTCATAATTCTTTTTTTTGTTCTTGTCATGATGTTATATGAAATAGATGACAAATGGGAGAAGGTGATGGGTTGTCCTGTTTGTGTATTGCTGATTTGCTGTCATCGCATTTCTAGGGGAAGAACGAATTTGAATCGATTGAAGAGTTTAGAGGGTTAACTAAACCAAAAAACAGTTGAGGGCCGGGGTCAATTGATCACCAACTACAATACTTTTGGGGTCAAATACAAAATGATTGCTTGAAGTAATTCAAATAATGTATGTCAAATACTCAAATTTGATGTGCTGAATGATGACTCGAGACAACTTTAACTCTTCATTTTGGACAAGTCAGTCCCCGACTTATAATTTGTAGCCCAAACTATATATCTGATTTGTTTTAAACGGCTCCTCGACAATTAATTAACTATTTAATAATACCCTTTTAGAGTGTAAAATGACCAAAGTACTACTCTCCAGAGCTCAACAATGGTATGAGGTATATAGGTATGTTGATTACAATCTTTGTCTTCAGTTTTGTGACTCATTGCGCTTTACGTTAACTTTAATTATGAGAATGCACAGATTGCCAAAATTTATATATTCCTTAAATTATAAAAGACAGGCAACCACAGAAGGGATAGGCAGTGAATTTTTGAAGCCCAGGCATTTAAAAACATTCATCTTATATTATAAAGTACCAGTTAAATTTTGTGATGCTTGAAAGTTGGAACAGTGGAGGGACAGTTTACAAAGACAATTGATTATGCAACAGCAGTTTATGCTCATACATACAATGCACCTAGATAATATATCTTAATTAGCAAAATAATTTCCTTTTATTACTTCCAAACTCATCAAAAATCCAATAACAAAGGTTTATGTACCAATGTCAAATTGCCTTTGTTACTGAAGGAAAGCAACCAGATCACATTTGAAACAGGAAGTCATATATAAAAAGCAATTTTAACCAACTGATGATATAGCACGGAGAAAGCCAAATTCATCTGGCAAAAGGAACATCATCTAGCTACCAGTATAATTAGTAGACATTTCAAGATGAAGACTTTCCTTTAGATCCGTGACAACTGTCGTCATGTCAGGCCTTTTCACAGGTTCATCAGTGCACAGGAGTGCCAGATCAGCAACCTTCCAGATCGAGTTCAAGCTATATTGTCCGTCCATTTTCTCATCTACTATGCTTTCAATGTTTCCTTTGGATAGTCTTTGCTTCACAAAATGAGTGAGGTGCTGGTTTTCAAGGATAGCTGACTTGCCTGTGATGATTTCTAGCAAGACAACCCCAAAACTGTACACATCACTTTTTTCTGTGAGCTGCAAAGTGGATGCATAACTGAAAAAAAAAGCAAAAATTAGGACCAAGAAAACAAATAATAAGTTACTACATGAAGTGTTGGTAAAATAAATTAAATAATGAAAGACAGACATAATACTATGGATAATATAACAGTCGTTCAGGTCATTGCATATTCAAATGTTGTTGTAAGTAACTTCATATTTTGTAAAATTTGAGCACTTAAATACCACGTATCTTTTTGGTTTGAAGTTATATTGACAAGTAAACAGAAGGGCAATGAAACAACTATATCAATATACAGGTGTTGGTCAGAATAACTGCTAAAATGTAAAATGAACTGGTGCTCTCTGTTTGACATATCCTAATTAAGTTAACACAAGAAATCTCACAACTGAGGCAGATATAACATACTAGGGATCCAAATAACCGGGTGTCCCAACGACTTGGGTAGTGACATGAGTGTCAGTGAAAGCTCGGACCAGACCAAAATCAGAGATCTTTGCCTCAAGGTTCGTAGTGAGAAGAATATTGTTGGCTTTCACATCTCTATGAATTAGGGGTGGATTACACATCTTGTGAAGATACTCCAATCCTATATATAAAGTATGCAATAACGTGATTTGTAATAAAATACAAGAAAAATTGGATTTCACATGGCATACAATAAAGAATTTCAATACCTTGGGCAGATTCATAAGCAATTCGGAGACGTTCTTTCCATGGAAGAGGCCAAGATTTGCCTGCAAAAACAATGATATCAACAGGATAATTTATAATTTTATATGCAAATGCAGTTCCAAAATGCAAATATGCTAATACTAGAAAGAATTTGGTCTCCTATAAAAGAAAGTGTATTGTCTGAAAGTCAAAATATAAATTGTGAAAATCGATTGCTGCAATTTGGTATAAAAATTAAATGAAGGACCTCTCAACCAATCTTGCAGATTTCCTTCTTTCATGTTCTCATAGACAAGGGCAATATGACTTTTGTCACAGCAGTATCCAACCAACGAGACTAAGTTCTTGTGGTGAACTCTTGATAACGTTTCAACCTATATAGTGAGCAATTCAAGATCGATGTATTAGGAATCAGGTTCCGTTATTTTATATGGCAGTTTGAACTTATGTCATTTTTACTATAAGAATGTAGGTGTCATTTGGCACCTCTATTCCAAAATGGATTATTTGTAGATTTATATAAATTGATTGACCTGTGAGTCGAAATGGAAAGCATCTTTTAACTGACGCCGATATCAGTCTCCAAGCAAATAGTCCTTTAAGCTAAATTTTGGTTTCTAAAAAAATTACCCATTGAATAAAAAGTGCCATTACCTCATTTAAAAACTCTTTGACACCTTGTGAAGATGACTCGGAGCGCATTTTTACTGCAACCTCCTTCCCACTTTCAAGGCATCCTCTAAATACTTTGCCAAACCCTCCAATCCCGATCTGAGCACTAAATTCACCAGTGATAAGCTTCAGCTCTTCAAAACTAAATTGCCTAGTGTTGACGGACACGACAGAGTCTGGTTTAGGGCATAATGCAGGTGGGTTTATGCGATTGTCTACAATTATGCAGCTACTAGTTAGATATATAATATGCAAGTAATTAATACAACAGTTAATAATGCAAAAGAAAGAATTTTCAAATTAACTGGTATCATGAGTGACTTTGACAGTTTTCAGTTCCCTTGAGTCCTAAACTGCTGAACACTACATAAAAGCTGTGTTCCTTCAATAGGCTTGTATGTTTGTGTTTTAGTGCAGTGTTTAGTGAGTAAACTATTTCCTTAATTTTTTTTGTAATAAGTAATTCCAATATATATCGAATGTTATTGTGAATATGATAATTTACTAATTACTTTTCTGCTTCTTTAGGTAGAAAACGCATAGCCCGACAGCTCCAAGAACCAGCAACACGATAACTACCACCACTATTATTATGAGGACTGTCTTTGAAGATTTTTTGCTTTCTTCTGCGCTTGAAGATTTTTTGCTTTCTTCTGCGCTGGCAGTGCCATTTAGTCTGTCAATAGTGATTTTTGTGTCAACTTAAATCCAGAAATGCTATAATTTAGTATTTCTTCAAAGAGAAATGTGAATGTTGACATCAGACAACATAATATTCCGATTAGTATCTGTGGTTTACTTTCTCATGTTTATGATGACAATTTTAGTATATCCGAGCTAGCCTTGAATGCGTTATACCACATTCTTTTAAGGATCATATTGCTAACTGCCTACAATGTTTGAAAAAAGTTTGGACTACACAAAAATGGCTGTCCGGAGAAAGTGGGGAAAAAAATAAAGCATTCTCTAATTCAATAATTTGATGAAAGAATACAGACTTTATGATTAGAAGGCCATTATTGATTTTCCTCTGAAGACTTGGAGGAAGTAAACTTATAAGGCCACTGTTATCTGACAGGTCCCTGGTAATCAAACAAAAAATTATCGATATCGTAAAAAAATTGAGTTCCAGCAAAAAATGGAAAAACACACACACACACACGCACACGCACACACACACACACACACACAAAAATTAGATTTGTATCTTACAAGTACTTGAGTGACTCTAATTGATCCAGGGAACTTGGAATGTTGCCAGAAAGATTATTGTGGGATAGGTCCCTGTATTTTCACGAAATAAAATATCCTTATGTAATGAACAACATTCAATCCTTATTGGTAACACATACAGCATTATCAAATATCATTACTTGAGTATAAGAAAATTTTGTTATTAAGGAACTCACAATGTCTCAAGTGCAGTTAATGATCCAAAAGCTGATACCATTTTCCCTGTTAATCCAGTCGATGATAGGTTTCTGCAAAATATTTATACAACTTGCATGATTGCTTCCTTAAAAAGCTTGTGTGCTCAAATAACAAAGTTTTGCAATTATCCATATTATGGAATGTTGAACTCACAGTGTTGTGATCCTGGGAACACTGGAAGAAATGAATGAACAGTTGATTCCTGCCCAACTGAAGTT
Source organism: Cyperus esculentus (assembly GCA_030179965.1). NCBI lineage: Eukaryota > Viridiplantae > Streptophyta > Magnoliopsida > Poales > Cyperaceae > Cyperus > Cyperus esculentus. Next base: position 296,470 of record JASGLE010000025.1, on the reverse strand, counting down.
TGCAGGAACACAAGGATCACCACTCCAATCTTTTGTGATGCTATAGCTGGCTTTGATTGAATTAACAGCGATAACTGTACAATGAAAGATCACATTTCTTAAATTATCTATATTGTATCGTAATCAATTGTTTTTTCAGAAGCATGACAGCATAATCCAGGTAGAGGTATATATGTAAAAGATGCTAGCATAGATAAACCAAAGGAAAAGTTAAATTTATAAATTTATAAAAGAGAGTTAGATATACCATCTCCACTATTTGTTGGCAACAATTTGACCGGTACGATTGTGTAGATTTCAAATGCATTGAGTAATGGTGGCAGAGTTGCATTTGGTGTCCTCCTCACTGACACGTTGTAAATTGGCTGTGGCATCGGTGTGTAGGAAAAATAAGCAGGGTAAAGGTAACTCATGCTAATAGGTTGAGACACCTTATCAGCATTCACATATACGCAGAATTCCCTGAGACTGCCGCCTGTCAGTTTCTCAACCTCCCCAAAATAGAGCATAATAAGAAACTTGGATGAATCGTACGGTGATGGCCATCCTAGATCAATGGAGCCATTTGGTGCAGAGGGAATCGCTGCTGTTTGCATCACCACGGATGGAACCTCATACGTGAAGCCATCAACACGGGATTCGGTGGATATTGTTGTCCAGTAAGACTTAGTGTGGTTGAGCCAAATGCGGTCATGGGCATCATCAGGGAATCTGTTCTCAGCCATCATGTTCGACCCCAATCCCCCACCAAATAACTCAAATGAATAAGAATTTGCTCTTCAATGATTAAATTAATTAAATTGTTTTCAATAATGAGAAAGAATTAATGAAGCTTCCTCCATGCTCATGTGGGGCCCATTTGTAAGGAGCTGTCTATCTTATGGACCCTCTATTCAAAGTTTTCTAACAATTGAAAGGTTATCTTTCATATTAAAAAGATTTATATATTGTATCTTAGCTTATAATAATAATAACAGCACAACACAATTAATTAAATTAAAAAATTTAATGACTAAAGTCTGGTGGCATAGTAGCTTTGATAAATTTGGTTTCAAATTTTATATTCCTCGCAATTGTTTATTGAAATCAACGTTGGCAAATCAGGGAGCGAGCAAGGAGCAAACATCATATTTTGAATGGTAACATCAATAAAAATGTGATGTGTTTTAATTTGCATACCTGACCGTGTCAGTATGTGATTGAACATCCCTTCTTGCAAAGAGAATTAGAGATTGGGTAGCGTCGGCAAGGGGATAAAGAGTGGTGCTCAATGGTCTCAACTCGAGAACAGAGATGAACGGAGTCCCGTTTCCGGTGTTCACCAGACAAACATCTATGTAATTGCTCGGGGCAATACCTATTATCTCGTGAGTGTACCAAGAATCCATCTCATCAATTTTAACAGTCCACCAGAAATTGACACCGAAATATAAATCAAAACTCGGGGGACTCGCCAAGCCATCGAAATTTCCGTAATAGAAGATTGCTCTTACGAGATATTTGGATCCTTCTTTTACCGGTGTGAGTGTGTAGCAGCTCCTAGTGTTGTTTGGAAAGATCCTGAAAGTATCAAGATCCCTCCGATACTGAGTGGAAACATTGCCTTTCACTCCAATGTCGTCAATGTACTGATCATCGGAAACGTATTTTAAACCTGTGGTGCCATCAATGTAACTCGTATTGCTTTCAAGGCCACAGTCTATGTTTAAGAAGCCTACGAAAGGAAATGTGAATCAAAACAATATGAACAGATATTTATAACTTATTAATTAGGAGTATGATTTCACAAATACCCTGTTGTTTTTTTACTTTTTAGTTAATATGCAAAATACTAAGGGAATGTGGAGAAGTAAAGAACAAAACAATTGACAGTACTGGTATTATACGTACGAAACATCGTGAGCAAATTAGAATAAAGTGAGATAAAGCTAGCGAAATAAATTAACTAATATTGACCTTCTGAACTTGGCATGTCGCCATGAACACAAACAGAGGATATTGCCAGCAACATCAGAAGATAGACGCACCAGAGAAACATTGTTCTGAAACACTGGCAAGAATAAGATCCCTGCTTGATTCCCATCGATCCTCCAAGAGGAAAAGATGAAATACCAATTATATGTCTAGTAGTGCTACTCGATCTTCCTCCCTTATCGAAATGCACAACTTATATTTGCTATCCTATCCAAGTTGACTGCGCATATATAAAAATATGCATTAATGTGCTGATCGATTTCCAATAAATTAAAAAACATCAATCAATTCAATATATTAGTGCTTGTATTTATTCATGGCATAAAAAAGTTGAAGGTCGTGCTGTGCTAGCTAGTTGACCCTGAACTGCATGTATCATTAGCAAGATGAAATTAATTAGTTGGTGATAATAGTGATACAGTTCCTGATCCTCCGTATATAATTAATGCCCCTCCGTATATAATTAATGGGCCCATAATTAATTAAAGATCTTTTAATTCAAGGGGAATTCTGCCAGTGATAAGTAGGCGCGTCGGGTGCATTGACTTGGGGCACACAATAATCTTTTCTTTTGTCAAAATTATGAAGGCCCAGGAGCAGCCATGGAATTAATGTAATGTAATGTGTATGAAACATGTGGTACGGCCGTACAGACAGGCAAAACTGGTGCATGCATTTAAATGATGTTAATCTATCTACTAATCATAGTCCTCATCTTAACTAATATAGCTGCATGCCTAGCCATGTGGCTACCTTAATTTAATTAATACAGGAGAAAGTATTAATTTGAAAATTAAGTTTCTTTTCCATCTACAAATTAGTCATGGCCTCATGGTTGAGAATCTGCTGGTCCTGGTAATATTATGATCAAAAGGCCGAGATCACTTGAAGAACAAATGCCTATAGAGCTGAACTAGAGAGGACCATCGACCGACCAGTAAGAGTAGGGTCCTCCTGATCAAGCCGAGAGCTCAGCAGATCTCATTGCATTTGTTCTTTTGTCCCGGGTCAAGCTTTCTAAGGTAAAAAGCACACAAGTACAGTTTCTTAATTGATGCATGGCTATATATATCTTACACAACAGAAAAAAATCCATTACTTACACTCGACAGGACACGTTGACGCACCAGTACATAATTAACGTTTGATACAAAAATACTATCAAGTTTTTGAGTCAGCGTATGCATTAATAAACTGAGGAGACTTAAATTTATTTGAATATATATTTTTTTTTCTATTTTTATTATTATTTTCTTTTTGTTTGGATGAACAGCCCGTAGGCCATGGAATCATGGAAACAACTTGTTAGAGCTGGTGTTAGATATGGCCCAAATAGTTGTTTGGGTCTATAAGCCATGTATCTTTGTTTCTTTTATATTTGAATTTGATATATTATGTAAAGACTTAAGTAAGAGAGAGATTTAGTTGTTTTCCAGAAAATTCATTGTCTCCTCCACTTTTGCTCCTCCTTGAAGCCCTACTGGATCATCGGGGAGGCCAGTCGACAGCCTCCCCGGCCACACTCTTGTCAAATTGTTATAACAGCTAGATTCAGCTAATAACTCCATCAATTTAATTTCCTCAAAAAAAAAAAGGAAAAGAAAAGAAAATTCGATATATCATCTCCATGAATAATACATCAAATCATCTGAAGTGTGGCCCCAACTCAATGCACCCGCCTATATACTTCAACTATCACTGACAGAATTCCCCCTGAATTAAAAGATCTTTAATTTAATTAATTAAGGGCCCATTATCAGTGGAACTGGATGGAATTGAGGGGCATTAATTATATACGGAGGATCAGGAACTGTATCTATATCACTATAATAATTTTATCACCAATTAATTAATTTCATCTTGCTAATGAGTAATGATACAGTTCACGTACGGTCAACTAGCGAGCACAGCACGACCTTCATAATATAAATCAAGTGGGAAAAGAACCTCAACAAATTTATTTACAACTTTTTTTATTTTATGCCATGAATAACTACAAGCACAAATATATTGATGTTTTTTTTTTTTAATTAATTTGTCGGAAATCTATCAGCACAGTAATGCATATTTTTTGCGCAGTCAACTATCTAGGATAGCTAGCATTGCAATTATAAGGGAGGACAAACTAAGTAGTGTCAGCGCATGATCTTAATTTCTTGGAGCAGGCTGTAGGTGTACAGCACTACAGCTGGAGATTACTATCTTAATCTTTTGTGCCTGTAATATAATAGTGTATGAGACATTGAGACTACTTGCCATAAATGTAAAAGGGTTTTCCTCTTTGAGGATCGATGGCAATCAAGCAGGGATCTTATTCTTGCCAGTGTTTCAGAATAATAATGTTTTTCTGCTGCGTCTATCTTCTGATGTTGCTGCTATTCTCTGTTTCTGTTCATGGCGACACACCAAGTTCAGAAGGTCAATATATATTAGTACTCTTATTTCGATCGCTTTATATCACTTTAATTTCTTCTACTTGGCTGGCGATTGTTTCGTACATATATAGTTCTATTTGAATGACACCAGTACTGTCAATTGTTTTGTTGTAGTTATCCACATTCCCTTAATATATATTTTGAAAAAGTAGGCAATCCGCTTAGTGATCGCATATCAACTAAAAAGTTAAAAAAGAACATAGTATTGTTCTAATCATGCTCCTAATACATTTTATTTTGCAGGCTTCTTAAACATAGATTGTGGCCTTGAGAGCAATACGAGTTACATTGATGGCTCCACAGGTTTAAAATACGTTTCCGATGATCAGTACATTGACGACATTGGAGTGAAAGGCAATGTTTCCACTCAGTACAGGAGGTATCTCGATACTTTCAGGAGCTTTCCAAACAATACTAGGAGCTGCTACACGCTCACACCGGTAAAAGAAGGATCCAAATATCTCATCAGAGCAATCTTCTATTACGGAAATTTTGATGGCTTGGCGAGTCCTCGCAGTTTTGATTTATACTTTGGTGTCAACTTCTGGGGGACTGTTAGAACTGATGCGATGGATTCTTGGCACTTGTACGAGATAATAGGTGTTGCTGGCCCTGGTAATTACATAGATGTTTGTCTGGTGAACACCGGAAATGGGACTCCATTCATCTCTGTTCTCGAGTTGAGACCATTAAGCAGCACTCTTTATCCCCTCGCCGACTCTACCCAATCTCTAATTCTCTTTGCAAGAAGGGATGTTCAATCATATAGAGACACGGTCAGGTATATATATATATATATATATGCAAAACACATCACATTTTTATTGAAGTTACCATTCAAAATATGATGTTTGGTTCCTGATTTGTCAACCTTGACTATAATAAACAGTTGTGAGGAAAATAAAATTTGGAACCGAACTTAAAGCTACTATGTCACTAGACTTTAGTTATCAATTCTTTTTAATTATGTTCTTAATTGTTCTGTTATTATAATAAATGCAATATATAAATCTTTTTAATTAAAATGAAAGATAACCTTTCAATTGTTGTTCTGTTCTTAATTGGGGTTGAACATGGCTGAGAACAGATTCCCTGATGATGCCCATGACCGCATTTGGCTCAACCACACTAAGTCTTACTGGACAACAATATCCACTGAATCCCGTGTTGATGGCTTCACGTATGAGGTTCCATCCGTGGTGATGCAAACAGCAGCGATTCCCTCTGCACCAAATGGCTCCATTGATCTAGGATGGCCATCACCGTACAATTCATCCAAGTTTCTTATTATGCTCTATTTTGGGGAGGTTGAGAAACTGACAGGCGGCAGTCTCAGGGAATTCTGCGTATATGTGAATGCTGATAAGGTGTCTCAACCTATTAGCATGAGTTACCTTTACCCTGCTTATTTTTCCTACACACTGATGCCACAGACAGTTTACAACGTGTCAGTGAGGAGCACACCAAATGCAACTCTGCCACCATTACTCAATGCATTTGAAATCTACACAATCGTACCGATCAAATTGTTGCCAACACAGAGTGGAGATGGTATATCTAACTCTCTTTTATAAATTTATAAATCTAACTTTTCCTTTGATTTATCTATGCTAGCATCTTTTACATATATACTTCTACCTGGATTATCTTATGCTGTCATGTTTCTGAGAAAACAATTGATTACGATACAAGATAGATTATTTTAGAAATGTAATCTTTCATTGTACAGTTATCGCTGCTAATTCAATTAAAGCCAGCTATGGTGTACAAAAGATTGGAGTGGTGATCCTTGTGTTCCCGCAAACTTGAGTTGGGCAGGAATTAACTGTTCATTCAATTCTTCCAATGTTCCCAGGATCACAACACTGTGAGTTCAATATTCCGTAAAATGGATAATTGCAAAAATTTGTTATTTGAGCACACAAGCTTTTTAAGGAAGAAATCAAGTTGTATATATATTTTGCAGAAACCTATCATCGACTGGATTAACAGGAAAAATGGTATCAGCTTTTGGATCATTAACTGCACTTGAAATATTGTGAGTTCCTTATTAACAAAATTTTCTTATACTCAAGTATGATATTTGATATTGCTGTATGCCTTACCATCAAGGATTGAATGTTGTTCATTACATAAGGATAATTTATTTATTTCGTGAAAATACAGGGACCTATCGCACAATAATCTTTCTGGCAACATTCCAAGTTCCCTGGATCAATTAGAGTCACTTAAGTACTTGTAAGATACAAATCTAATTTGTGTGATTGTGTGTGTGTGTGTGTGAGTGTTTTCCATTTTTTTTTTTTTTTTTTTTTTTTTTTTTTGCTGAAACTCGATTTTTGTATGATATCAATTATTTTTTGTTTGATGTCCAGGGACCTGTCAGATAATAGTGGCCTTATAAGTTTACTTCCTCCAGGTCTTCAGAGGAAAATGAATAATGGTCTTCTAAGCATAAAGTTTGTATACTTTCATCAAATTAATGAATTAGAGAATGCTTTATTTTTTTTCCCCACTTTCTTCGAACAGCCATTTTTGTGTAGTCCAAACTTTTTTTAAACATTGTAGGCAGTTAACAATATGATCCTTAACAGAATGTGGTATAATGCATTCAAGGCTAGCTCGGATATACTAAAATTGTCATCATAAACATGAGAAAGTAAACAACATATACTAATCAGATATTATGTTGTCTCATGTCAACATTCACATTTCTCTTTGAAGAAATACTAAATAATAGCATTTTTGGATTTAAGTTGACACAAAATTCACTATTGACAGACTTAATGGCACTGCCAGTGCAGAAGAAAGCAAAAAATCTTCAAAGACAGTCCTCATAATAATACTGGTGGTAGTTATCATGTTGCTGGTTCTTGGAGCTGTCGGGCTATGCGTTTTCTACCTAAAGAAGCAGAAATGTAATTAATAGTTCAGTATTTTAGATAACCTTTTCATATGCACTGTAGAATTCGATAAAGTGTTATTTTTACAAAAGAAATCAAGGAAATAATTTACTCACTAAACACAAACATGCAAGCCTCTATTGAAGGAACACAGCTTTTACTGTTCAGCAGTTTAGGACTTTAGGGAACTGAAAACTGTCAAAGTCATCATGATACCAGTTAATTTGAAAATTCTATTTTTTTTTTTTTTTTTTTTTTGCAACATATAACTGTTGTATCAATTACTTGTATATTATCTAACTAGTAGCTACATATATATTTGTAGATAATCGCATAAATCCACCTGCGTTAGGCCCAAAACCAGACTCTGTTGTGTCCCTCAACACAAGGCAATTTAGTTTTGAAGAGCTGAAGCTTCTCACTGGTGAATTTACTGCTCAAATCGGGATTGGAGGGTTTGGGAAAGTATATAGGGGATGCCTTGAAAGTGGGAAGGAGGTTGCAGTAAAAACACGCTCCGAGTCATCTTCACAAGGTGTCAAAGAGTTTTTAAATGAGGTAATAGGATTTTTTATTCAGTGGGTAATATTTTTAGAAATCAAAATTTACCTTAATGGACTATTTGCTTGGAAACTGGTATCGGCATCAGTTAAAAGATGCTTTCCCAGTTCTACTCACAGGTCAATCAATTTATATAAATGTTTGTTCTCCAGATAATCAATCCAATTTGGATAGAGGTGCCAAACGACACCTACATTCTTATAGTAAAACTGACTTTAATTAGTTCAAAGTGCCATATAAAGTATCTGAACTTGATTCCTAATACATCTTCAACTGGTCACTAGGTTGAAACTTTATCGAGAGTTCACCACAAGAACTTAGTCTCGTTGGTTGGATACTGCTGTGACAAAAGTCATATTGCCCTTGTCTATGAGAACATGAAAGAAGGAAATCTGCAAGATTGGTTGAGAGGTCCTTCATTTTTTATACCATATTGCAGCAATCGATTTTCACAATTTATATTTTGACTTTCAGGCAATACACTATATTTTATAGGAGACCAACATTCTTGCTAGTATTAGTATATATACTTGCATTTGGAATTTGGAACTGCATTTACATGTAAATTATACTGTTGATAATTGATACATTGTGTTGCAGGCAAATCTTGGCCTCTTCCATGGAAAGAACATCTCCGAATTGCTTATGAATCTGCCCAAGGTATTCAAATTCTTTCCTGTATGCCATTTGGAATCCAACTTTTTCTTGTATTCATTACAAATCACATTATTACATACCTTATAGGATGTAATCCTATAAGGTTTGGTTCATAAGATGTGTAATCCACCCCTAATCCACTATTCTTTCTCTATAGGATTGGAGTATCTTCACAAGATGTGTAATCCACCCCTAATTCATAGAGATGTGAAATCCAACAATATTCTTCTCACTACAAACCTTGAGGCAAAGATCTCCGATTTTGGTTTGGTTCGAGCTTTCACTGACACCCATGTCACTACCCAAGTCGTTGGGACACCCGGTTATTTGGATCCCTAGTATGATATTTCTGCCTCAGTTGTGAGATTTCTTGTGTTAACTTAATTAGGATATGTCAAACAGAGAGCACCAGTTCATTTTACATTTTAGCAGTTATTTCTGACCAACACCTGTATATTGATATAGTTGTTTCATTGCCCTTATGTTTACTTGTTAATATAACTTCAAACCAAAAATCAGAGCACATACATGGCATATGTAAATTAAGCATGCAAGCAAAATGCCAATTGATCACTAGTATACTTAAAGGATTTGCAAGGAAAATTTTGGAACAAAACAGGGAAAAAAAAAATTCATAAACAGACATAGGGTTGATAGCATATTAGAAAAAAAATGTAATAGGGATATTAAGTATCAAACATCAATTAAATATTGTTTCAGTATTTAAATTTACAAAATATAAACGTGCTTACAACAACTTTTGTTTATTTATTTAATTTATTTTAGAAACACTTCATATAGTAACTATTTGTTTGTTTTCTTGGTTTTTATTTTTGTTTTTTTTTTTTTTTTTCAGTTATGCTTTCACTTTGCAGCTCACAGAAAAAAGTGATGTGTACAGTTTTGGGGTTGTCCTGCTGGAAATCATCACAGGCAAGTCAGTATCCTTGATAACCAGCACCTCACTCATTTTGTGCAACAAAGACTATCCAAAGGAAACATTGAAAGCATAGTAGACGAAAGAATGGAAGGACAATATAGCTTGAACTCGATCTGGAAGGTTGCTGATCTGGCACTCCTGTGCACCGATGAACCTGCGAAAAGGCCTGACATGACGACAGTTGTCACGGATCTAAAGGAAAGTCTTCATCTTGAAATGTCTACTAATTATACTGGTAGATGATGTTCCTTTTTGTGAGATGAATTTGGCTTTCTAGCTCTGTGCTATATCATCGGATCGAAATCTGCTGTTTTTCTCACAAAATAACAGAGTCTGCTTTTCTTTGATCTAGATTATATATGATCTACCTATGTAGTTATTTTATTTTATTGACTGAGCCCCTATTGCCCCAAGAGAATAACATTATTCTTTTCTTCATTTTATCTCCATTTTCAACCCTCAATTTTGTCCATTGCTATTGCATATTATGCCTACTTGTTTTGACTTTTTGGGTGACACTATTGTATCATTGTATACCTTATTTTGTTTATCAAATCTTATATATGAAAATTTATCTACTGTAACCAAGGTAATAATTCCAAAAGAAATCCACTGAAAAGATTTTGAACGTAGAGAAATACAATAAAGTTGTGCTTTTAAAGGAAGTTAGTTATTTTATCACAATTTTTCTCATGTTCCCTTAAAACATTTTCTTGCTTTTTTTTAGATTAATTGAAATATTTTAAAATGTGGCTAATAAAAAAATAGTTTCATTTTTTATCATTTTTTAAAGGTTTTTTATTTTATAAATAGTACTCATATTCAAAATTATGTCTATAATGAAGAACTAATAAGACAAAAAAATTTGAATTGAAAAAAAAAAAGACATGCTCACAATGAGACTTCATCCCAGACATTATAATAAGGAAATAGATTTTGGTCATACGGATTGGAGCTTTGGGCAGGAGGGGTAGAAGAGCAGGTTCTGCTTCTCTAATCTCTATAGACAAAAGCAGCAGATTTCGATCATCAGTTGGTTAAAATTGCTTTTATGACTGCTTGTTTCAAACATAATCAGGTTGCTTTTTTCAGTAACAAAAGCAATTTGACATTGTTACATACACTTTTGTTATTGGATTTTCGATGAGTTTGGAAGTAATAACTAATAAAAGGAAATGTTTTGCTAAGATACATTATTTAGGTGCTTAAATTGTATGTATGAGCATCATCCTGATGTTACACGATTAATTGTCTTTATAAATTGTCCCTCCACTCTGTTCCAACTTTCGAGCATCATAAAATTAACTGGTTACTTTGAATCCAAAAATGAAATAAGGTGAATCTTTTCGGATGCTTGGGCTTCAAAAATTCACTTTGGATGCTAGAGCTTCAAAAAATTCACAAAATAAACGCGGGGACTTACCCTAGTTTATTTAATACAGGGGAAAGCATTAATTTAAAAAGTTTCTTTTCCGTATGCAAATTAGTCATGGCCTCATGGTTGAAAATGTGCTGCTCGATCTAAAGAGCCAAGAGCATGGTCCTGGTATTTTGACCAGAAGGCCGAGATCACTTGAAGAACAAATGCCTAAAGAGATGAACTAAAGAGGACCGCCAACCGACCGGTAAGCCAAGAGCTCGGCAGATCTCATTCCATCTGTTCTTTCGTCCCGGTCAAGTTTTCTAAGGTAAAAAGCACACAAGTACAGTTTCTTAATATAGATCTTACACAAGAGAAAAAATCATATATAGATTGGAAATCAATCAGTCAAGGCGCCGTATAATGTGGCCAGCCTGAGCAGTTTGTTGAGTCCTTGACTCTTGAGGGATACATACACTTGACAGGACACATTGACGCACCAGTACACAATTAACATTTGATACAAAAATACTATGAAATTTTTGAGTCGCCATATGCATTGCATCACAGGTAGAGCTTTTCACCTGTCTGTGCCATTCAACTCCATTGGAAAACTGAAGAGACTTGAATTCATTTGAATATTTTTTTCTATTTTTTTTTATTATTATTATTATATTTTCTTTTTTCTTTTTTTTTTTTTTTTTGGATGAACACCCGTATACCATGGAATCATGGAAACAACTTGTTAGAGCATAGTGTTAGATATGGCCCGAATAGTTACTTTGGGTCTACAGACCATGTATCTCTGTTTCCTTTATATTTGATATCATGTAAAGACTTTAAGAGAGATTTAGTTTTTTTCCAGAAAATTCATTGTCTCCTCCTCTTTTGCTCCTCCTTGAAACCTTAGATCGTCGGGGTGGCCAGTCGGTGACCTCCCCCGGCCACGCTCTTGTCAAATTGTCATAACAGCTAGATTCGGCTAATAATTCCATCACTTTTCCTCAAAAAAAAAAAAAAATACCATCATTTTCATCAATAATACATCAAATCATCTTAAGGGTTTATATCCATTTCTTCTTATTACACGCAAGATGAACATAACAATCACTTAACAGTAGCAAGGGGCACAAAATTTAACTGCATTCAAAGTGATACAAGAAATATATATTTCAGGAAAAGAAATATTTGCAGAAAAAGAGAAATATTCAATTTGCTTATCATTCAGATTAAATCAGGACAGGAACTTGAGCTCATTCAAGCTAAGTGAGTCTGAATCAGGTAATATTAGCTTTGTGACATTTCTTAATAACTATGCCTATAATTAATGTTAATCAATGTTTCAACAAGGCAGAACCGTCTAGTGTAAGAAATAATAACGAAAAAATATATAAAACCATCACCAGATACTCTAGTAAAAATGGACAGAAATTTCTGTTACACCAAGGATTTTATCAACATGTTTGTGAATTCTATTTTCAGAGAAATAACTGATCGATTGTGATCAAAATTAAATCTAAATCGGAAAAATACAGCCTTGGCAACAAAACCATGCCACCAAAATACCCAAAATGGCCCCCGCAAAAACCTGAGAAGGAGTGTGACCTAAGAGCTCCTTCAACTTCCTTTCGCTTATCGGATGCCCCTGGAACAGGTCCTCAACGATCTTATTGAGCACCTGAATTTTTCAGAAAAGAGAAACAAGTTTAACAAAAAGATTAGCATGCAACAGGATAATCAATACACAAATTATAACAACCACAAGGATTTAGCAGCAACTGTACTCACTACACAGTACACACCTTGTATTTAACTCATTAAAGTTCTTTCCTTACACAAGTGGAGTTGGACTATTATACTAACGTTAGCATTTCAGACTGAAATACTAATGCCTCAAATTTTATGTTATCGTGTCCGAAATCACGATTTATGGTGCTCAATAAATTATTTATATGAAAATATTGGGGAATACAAAATTTTTTTATTTTTAGAGTTTTCTAAGTATTTGTTTTGAATTTTAGAAAAGAGCTTATAGATATTAATAAAATATTGATGTTGTACATGCTATTTTCAAAAATGCAAAACAAATACTTAAAAAATTCTAAAAATGAAAATTTTTTGTATTCCCTAATATTTTCATATAAAGAATTTATTAAGCACCATAAATCGTGATTTCAGACACGATAACATCAAATTTGAGGCGTTAGCATTTCATTCCGAAATGCTAACGTTAGTATAATAGTCTAGCTCACACAAGTGACAGTATGTAATATATTGTCAAATTTTTCCTTCTTTCATCAATGTGTTCCTTAATTTTTCTAATTTGCTGGTACCATCTCAGATTACTCTAGATAGACCAATTGAGTTATTTCTATTGCATTCGTTGCAATTGGTACTGCATAGTACAGTAGTGTACTGTACTTTACCGGTGTTTCAAATTACAACTCGGTTGTGCTACTAATACTATGGCCGGTTGAAGCCATAAAGCGCACCATGATGGTGTTCGACAAAATGCTTCAGAAGAAGATTTAGGAATTCACAAGTCTTTGTCTTGCTTATATTATTTACCACTAAATTTACTGGAAATTTACACAAACAGGCAGGCAAGTTAGTATACCTCGGCTTGCATCCCAGCGTGCCTCCTAACACCCGTTGCATCATACATGACAATCAAGGTAAACCCCAAACAAACGGGAAACAGCGAATCACTGACCCCATGACAGAACGCCACAGAGGCCGTCAAAGCCGTGCAGAGAGAAGAGTGCGACGAGGGCATGCCGCCAGAGCTAAACAAGATCCCCCAATCCCACTTCCTCTCCACAAAGAAATTGAGGAAGACCTTGATGGTCTGCGCCAGGAACCAGGCGAGCAATCCGGAGACAAAAGTGGGGTTGGCGGCCAGTGTGAAGAGGAAGGGGCTGACACGGGACTTGGAGATGGCGGCGGCGGTCATGCTCATGAGGACGGTACCAATGCTGGCTTGGCACTTGAAGTGAGGCCTAGTGTTGGGGTCGGAGAAGCCGCCATGGAGAACAGATTGGAGCCTGGGGAGGGACTCCAGGAGGGAAAATATAAAGAACAAATGAGGAATTGCATTGGATTGGTGGTGTTGTAAGGTTTGGAAGCGAGGGGGGTTTTTGAGAGGGAAAGAGGTGAGCTTGGGGAAGGAAGCTGAGGCTGAGGCTGAGGCTGAGGCTGAGGCTGAGCTGAGCTTTGTTGGGTTATTGGGAGTGATGGGTTTAGGGGGGAGGAGTGAGGGGGAAACCCTAAGGGAGGGCTTCAAGCTTAGAACTTGCATGGCTGCTCCGCATGGCCACCGGAGAAAGGAGAGGCAAGGTGCTGTGCAGTGACTGCTCAAGTACAAGCAAATTATACCTTTTAATGGTTTATCAATTCAATTCAATGCTAATTAATTATCAGGAAATGGATTAATTGCCCTCGGTTGGGAGTGAATTAACAGCATGGGACTGCATCACATCACAGAGGGACGAGGGGAATTGGTGGTGGTTTTTGTAATTTGACATTTGGGATTTGGGATTTGGGATTTGAGCATATGAGTTGCGTTGCCGTTGGGTATATTACGGGAAGATTCTGGGCAGGTCTCTGTCTTTCACTTGTCGTAACGCAATCTGGTGATTGTCCTCTCGTCTCGTCGCGCTTTCACGGAGAGACATTTTTTATTTGATGCACTTCATTTTTTATGTTTACTCAAAAATTTATTAGTAGTCAATTTCCAGTGTCATCAAGTCCTTGTTTACTTGCATACATTTCCTTCATATTTCTTTGCTGATTAATTGATCATAAGTTCATCACTAATTTAATTTAATGCCATAAATAATAAATTCCCTTCAATTATGAGATTAAAAAATATAATCATAATCAATGTGATGAATGCCATGTTTATTATTATATATATCAGAGACACAGACTGAGACTGAGACTGAGACTGGATATATACTGGGATTACAATTTGTTGGAACTCAACCTAATTTCTGAGCGTAACACCTGTGATCCGTTCCACCGTGTCATTGAAAGATGGGATGAGTCATGACCCACCTTATCTTAATTCTTAACCAATTCAAAAGTTTTCAACAACGAGGCAAAAAAAATAGAAAAGAAAACGCCTACTACAATTACAATTACAATTACATGATGGGCTAAGATTAGGCCTAAAACCACCAAATTCGTTTCCCCAAGTTCCAAATTATATTTAATGGGCTTTGCCAAGAAAATAAGCCCAAATTGCATTTATAAGAACGGCCTGAAAAGAAGCAATGTAATGTAGTTGTACTTGACTGGACCCATTTGCAGTGTTACTCCTACCCGCGCCCGATGACGACGAAGCATTTGCATTAGCTTTTTTTTTTTTTTAGATAAAGATGAGGATCAAGCCACTCAAATTTAAATATCTATAAAAGACTCTGCATCTGGGTTTCGAACCTGCAACCTCCCACACGGAGAGCGTTGCCCTTAGCCACTAGACCAAAGACTGGTTCTTTTGCATTAGATGTTGAGTGAGGCTATTATACGTACTATTAATAGTACGGATTGCTCTATACTATTGACTCGTATATCTAATTTTAAAATATTAATAGTCGATCCAAACTGTTCATTATGATCTTCATTGTATATTTTACTTGTAAACCAAACTTTATATTTTTTGAAATTTTTTTAGTATTTTTTTAGATATTTTAAAATGTCACCTATTTAAATGGCTCATGATGTTTTAATTAAGTGATTTTTGAAAATATCTTAAAAACAGTAAAAAGTTACTAAAAATTTTAAAATTCGGTTTACAAATTAAGTTGGATGTAAAGACCATAATAAACGGTTCGGATCGACTATTAATGTTTTGAAATTGGAGATACGGCCAATAGTATGAGACAAATTTATGCTATTAATAGTACAATAGCCTCACTCTTAGATTTTTATTGGGATCTCTCTCTAAAAATATTTATTCAGAGTGATTTTGTTAAAACTTGATTATTTTTTTTTTTTATACTTTATAGTGTAGATTTGCGATCCCACTGGATACCATAAAATTGTTTAAATCATTATTCATCCATTGTTGTGAATATTCAACTTATTGATAAATTATTTAACTTATAAATTGATGTTAAATTGAATAATTAGTTGTTGTTGTTTTCCATCTAAGCACAATATTGTTAGAGGAGAAATTCCTTGACATTGACAATCATGACAATGGGACACTTAATAAATTTGAATAAAGTAATTAAAAAATCTTAAAAATGGAAAAAAGTTTATAGATGTATCATTTAGTATATGGATTGATAGTATTTCAAATTTCAATCAATTCGGGTATCGTTTGATAGCTTATCAAAATTTGGTACTCTTTTTAACGGTTGTAATTTAAATTGAATAATTAGTTTATTTGATTTAATCATACCATATATATATAAGTAAACATAGCGTGAGCCATTTCGTTAGCGCACTTCCTAAAATTTATCAAATCACTTTCAAATCTTGATTTATATGGCTCAATGAGTTCTTTATATTAAAACCATACAAGATACAAAAATTTTCTATTTTTGAAATTTTGAAGTATTTGTTTGAATTTTTTAAAAGTGGCTATACATTATTAATAACAAAATCAATCTCTACCATATAACAAATAGTATATATATAATATTTCAATGTATCACCACACTTCTACTGTTATTTTATTACAAATCTGTATTGTCAAAGGGTAGCACTTTAATCGGATTAGAGCTATTCCTAACTTTTGCATAATCCAAACACACAGCCACTAATCCGGATTAGTGAGAATAGCTACTAATCTGCTATTCCTTATAAAATATTGATTAGTTACTATTCTTTTCACCCATCCATTACTATTATAAACATATAATCCAAACAATATTTTTACTATTCAGAATAGTATCAAATCCATCAAAGTACTAATACGCAGGGGTCTTGACTATTCATCTACAGTTTATCCAATAGTCCTCTCCTCTTTCGTCCACAGTCCGATGCTTTTTTTTTTTCTTCTCTTTTTTCCTTTCTCTTTTCCATCATGTGCCGAACGTACCCTATGCGAACCCGAGTTGGAAGAAGGTCGGATTAGGATCCGAACCTTCTACATCAAGTTGTATTTCCTCGTTCACACCCAAATTTTACCCCCATATCATTATCATCACCGGGACCATTTTTTCACAACTAGAAGCGACCTATCAGGCTCCACAAGTCCATGGTAGAGACCGAATTCATGTGCAACCTGAGGGTCTTTGAGCTGCGAGTAAATGTACCATCGACGACTCTCACCAAGTCCAACAATGTCGAATTCGAGAATATTAATTGGTAAAAAGTTGAAGTTTGGATTCATGTACATAGTAATAATCGTCCGGAATGAAAATTCACTATGGATTGCACACTCACATTCGCAATCAAGCGAACATTATTCTTGAAGAAGATCGTAGAGCGACCATCTCCATTTAGATACGGTGGCCTATCCTCAGGCAACTCCAACGTCATGGTGGCATTGGCCAAGCCCAAATCGAGAAATGGAAAAAAACATATTAGCGGAACACCACTGAGTACAAACTCCTCTAACAGAAGAACATCGGTTGCGTAATAACCCAAACAGATTAGTTATGTTGACAATATACAAAAGACCTTTAACCAGACAATTCAAACCTGGAACAAACAGTTCAAGTTCAAGCTCAAACAGTTCAAACCTAACCAAGCACAAACAGTTCAAGTTAGAACCAAGCACAAACAGTTCAAGTTAGAACCAAGTACAGACAATTCAAACCATCCTTCAAGTATCATGTCGCTGAGACAATCCAAATAGGCGTCATACATAACATCAAATTCAGCCTCATTCAACGTATTGTCCGGATCAACGAGCCTACGAACTGCCCGGCGCACAACATTCCGATCACACAGCCGTCAGTGAGTCAAAGTTTGTTGTGCGCAGGCCATTAAGGATAGCACTAGGGTTAAAAATAGCCATGTGTGGATTGAAAGATGAAGTGTTGATCTCTAAATTCCAAAAGGGGAAGTGAAAGATCGCACTTGGGTTATGATAGAGTGCAGTGTTGACCGTCAAATTCCAAAAGGGGAAATGGAAAAGAAAATGCAAGCTGGCGATAGAAAGTTCTAAGGTTTCTTGGGGAAAGAAGTGCAAGATGACGATAGAAAGTTCTGGAGTTTTTTCGAATTCGAGAATGACAATGGGCCTTGCAAACAAATTTGGATGATACATTTACGATTAGGCCGAGGGATTAAGAGATGATACAAAAGTACAAGAAGAAAAGAAAATGAAAAATTGAAAAACCCAAAAGAAGGAAATAGTGATGTAAAAGAACAAATGTACAAATCCATAAAAATAGAAAAAAGTAAATCCATATAACACAAGAAGGAAATAGGCCAAGAAATTGCAGACAACAAAACTCAAAAGAAAATATATATTAAAGATTAGATCTATTAAAAACAGAAAATATGACAAATTAAAAACCCAAAAGTTTCTTACAGATCCATAAAAACAAGAAGAAAATAGTTGAGAAATTTGAGAAAAAACATATATCAAAGATGAGATCTATTAAAATAGGAAATAGGAGAAATTTAAATCCCAAGAATTTCAGAAGAAAAAACAGAGAGCAAATAACAAACATCAGATCGTAAAAACAGGAACCCGATCAGTTAAAGCAGTTTATGTCCGTCGATTGAAATGCAAACCACAAGTGCCAAATCTCCGTTTCAGACATATTTAATTGGTGTCCTTCTTTTAACCACATCGGGCCTTGATTATAGCTAGAGTAGCTTAGATTCATTGGTGGAGAGTAAACTTTTGTGGAGGAGAACAAAAGAGCTTAATTGGTATGGGAGGGTCTAGTTTCTACTATTATCTGGCTAATCCGAAAATCACTAATTTTTTACTAATTTCATTTACTATTCTCTATTCTATTTTGGAATAGTAAAAATAAATCACTATTCCATTTTGGAATAGTAAAAATAAATCACTATTCCAACAAAATGGGTGCCAAACATCAATTAGCAAAATATAATAACATTTGGATTAGACTATTCCGCTATTCCTACTATATGGTGGAATAGCGGATTAGTGCTCTCATGTGACTTTTGGAATAGCACTCAATTTTGCCAAACAACATTTTTACTCTTCCGAATAGCTCAAAATATCACTATTCTTTTTACTCTTCTAACAATTACTCTTCCACTTTTACTAATCCAATGACACTATTCTAGCCCTATTACTTGATTTGTCAAATGGACCCTATATTATCTATATTCCTCTATTCTTACACTAATCCTTGCATGATCCAAACACACACCTAGATGTTTTGTCGTGTGCTTATTCGGACAACATTTAATTTACTTAGGCCTTGTTTGGTATGGGGATAAATAATAGATAAATTGGAAGATAACTTATCACCACTCTCACAAAGGGATAAGTTATCTTTCAATTTATTTCTCATTTATCCCTATACCAAACACACCCTTAAAGGCTCCATTTGTATACAAGGACAAACAGGGCCTCAAGGAATAACTTTTTATCACTTTATAGACGAAATTATCCTCGTGAATAATACTAGTACTATTCTTTCATAGCAGGGTAATATTGTCCAAAACAAAATATGTGAAGAAAAGGCGCTGCGCAAAGTGGCCCAGATTGGGCTGCCGCTGCGCCGAGCGGAGCCGCTCCGCTGGTTGGGATTTCAGAGCTCTCTCTTTCAGTCTCTCTCCTTGGACGGAAAGAATAAGCAGCAGCAGCTAATTGAACAGCTAATTGAAGGAAGGTTTAGTTTTCTTTTTCCCTTCCCCTTCCGTACTGTACTGGCTGGCTGCCTAGGATTAATTGCAAAATCAATCAATCAATCGCAAATCAATCCTCGTTTGTTCATTTGTATCGGATATCAAATCGCCATCGATTCTTCCCCCAACCGATTCCATCTTCATTTCATACAAACCCTATCCAATCGTACCAAACCAATCGTTGATCACTAGTACCTAGATTTCCATTTCACTGCTTGGAGTGATCGTACTCCATTATACTACATTCCTCTACACTTATTGCATCAATGGATCTTTTACAGGTTTCCTCAATGGATCTGGACGAAAGTGTTCACACAGAAGCTACCGATGGAGAAGCCTTTTCTGCTGATGATATTCTAGTACTATATTTGCTTCCACATCTCATCTCTTTCTTATCATTATGTTATGTTATTGTTGTTGCTGGTTATATTAATGTGCCTTCATTTCTTCTGAAGGAGGATGCTACCTTTAGTGATGAAGTCTGTGTAATATGCACTGGCGTCGTAACTGAGAGGGGTGTTCTTGACTGTTGCCAACACTGGTACGTATGAATTTTTGTTGATGAAACTGTCCGACTGACAAATTATTCATGTTGCAATAAACTACCTACAAAATGAGAAATATGAAACATTTGAATTTAAAAGCTCAAATGAACAGGTTTTACATCTGCCTCTCCCTAATACAATCTTCTTCTAATGAACAGGTTTTGTTATGAATGTATTGAGCAGTGGGCAGCCTTCTCAAATCACTGCCCTATTTGCAAAATTGACTTCCATTCCATAACATTTCTCCCAGTAATTCTAAGATTGGATCAATTTCAATTTTTTTTTCTCAGTTTCCTAATTGTTAAATAAAAAATGATCTTTGTTCATCTTTTGTTTGTAAGGTAGATGATACGAACGATTGTGTTGATGATGAGGAATCTTCTCTATCTATGTGAGAATGAATGCTTTGTTTTTTTTTTTTTTTTTCTGTCAATTTTATTGGCATTTTCTACAAATTCTTGTTTAATTTCAATGCCAGATTCATTTTTTTTTATTCTTGTCTTCTTTTTCAGAGAAGGTGATGAGTGGTACTTAAAGGAGGGTGATATTGACACACTTTACTTCCCAGCTAACTATATCAATGAAGAAGTAAGAACTGGTTCATATATGCATCACTTTTAGTTCATTTGTTTATCTGCATTTCTATACTACATGTGAAATCAAACTGAAAACCTGATTAGAAGGATTAGGTTATTAGTTAGTGCGTATTAGTAGCAGCACAATTTTAGTGCAAACTACTTTCAATCAGTAGCCAAGAATCTGCAACTGGTCTAACTTCAACTTTCTATGTTAGAATGTTCGATGTTTGGATGGAGGTGGGTGCAGGATCCAGAGCGGTTTAGCAACATATGGTGATTCGATTACTGATACATCAGTTGCTTGTGATTCTTGTGAAAACTGGTAATGTTTTATTTTTTTAAATATCATAACTATAGGGACCATGTTGTTTGAATTTAGACTGTAAGGTACATGGCATATCTTCTATCATTTGTTCAAGAAGATGCATGTTTACCAATGCGTGCATCCGAATGCTGATATATTTATGAATACAGGTACCATGCTATCTGTGTAAATTTCGACCCAAATTGTAGTTTTACGGGAGGCTGGATTTGTCCAAGGTAATCTTTATCTCTGTTTTTCTCTATGATAGCATTTTGCCCTTGTTTGTCAAAATTAAAATTTCTGTGGCCAACTTGTGAAAACCAAAAATTTGGGGGCTTGTAGGACACTTTTTCAAGAAGTTATTTCAACATTTTGTTTTTTCATTTCAATATCACCTTTTTGATTGTTTTATTTTTGTTTTCCCTTCCTATAGGTGTGCATCTGATACTGGTCAGCTAACACCAGTTCTTGCTGTCAAAGATAGTCCAATAAAGAATTCTGATATTGAAGTTGGAAATTTAGCTTCCTCATTATTTCCTGGTGATGTATCTGTTTCTGTTGATGACGGTGAAACTGCAGTTGTGGTCTCATTTCATAAGGGAACTGACAACTACGGGAGAGGCAAAGAATCAGAATCAAATTTGCCTTTAAAAGATTCAGAAAAGTTTTTAAATGATGAGAAATTTCCATTGGTATTATCTCCTGTATGTGAGCATATTTCTGAAGAATCAATGCCTAGTGGATCAAACTCAAAAATTGGAACAAATGAAGGAACCAAAATTGAACTCTGTGAAGGTCCTTCTGCATTGGAGAATAAAACAGGTATTATCACAATGGTACAAGTATGATTTGTTGAGAGACTAATAATTTCTGGCAGTTTTAAAATAATTATGATATTGCAACATATTGTAGATATAGTGTCATTGCATGATCATCATATGGCTGATAGTATGGAGAAGCAGGAAGCCGAAACTGGTAATTTGGCACAAGAAAACTTGAGCAATGTCTTCCAACAACCAATGTAAGTGAATTTCCTTCGATTCTGTTACCTTTTTTTTATTTTAAAACTTATGTTTGTAATTTGGTGATGACATCCCATGTATAGAGGAAAAAAAATTTTGGTAACGTTGTGTGATGTTTTTTCCTTTTCCCTGAATATTTAGCTACTCTCATACTGGCAAAATTTTTCACAAGGAGAATTAAATTTTTGTTAATGTTTGAAATTGTTATGTGTAGTGCCAAATACATCAGGACTCACTGTGTTGTGTTCAGACTAAGATAACATACAAGATAGCAAATTAGCACTAGTCTGTTAACCTTAAATGCATCAAACTATACAGAAAAATAATTAGTTTGTGAGTCTTGCAGCTCTTTCTTTATTACTGCTCTATTTGGTAAGGTGTGGTAAAATAGGAATTCTGGACATTAAAAACTTATATTGTATGCACAATTTGGGAAGTATTCTGAACAGGGAAAAAATACATTTATTTCTTCTATCCTCTCTACTTTTGTGGAATAGGGAAAATTGACTCCATAAGGGTAAAATACATCACTCTTCTAGTCTATCATGTCTCATCTAACTTCTAAGATCTTCATTTTACCAGAAGCAGATTTTTTTTTGGTTTATTTTCTTAAAAATCTGTTTCCCTGTTCAATCAACAAAGTGCAAGCCATGTCCTGTAACTATGGTTGTCACTGGAGTTATTTTCTCCTCTTAACTACAGTTTTCAGTTGTGCAATGCGCCAAGTGTTTATTTTTCTGTTTCCTTATTTTTTTATTTTTTCCCAGCGAACTTCGACGTCAAACCACCAAAAGAAGATATTCTGATATTATGATGGAACCAGTGGCTGTATCAAAGAAAACCAAGACCTCTACAGATATCATGACCGTAGTCACTGACCAAAGTCCAAGGAGCTCAAACAAAGAAAAGGTTAATGCAGGAGTCAGGACCAGAAAGATAATGCGGAACAAGGAAGGAGAGAATAAACCAATAGACACCGTTGATAAACTACAATCAGAGATAAACACCCTAAAAGACTCGATAAATGATGATAGTCTTCTGAAGGCTGTTCGTGCAGTTATAGTCACAAATAAGGCAGGCCCATCTGTTGCTAAGCCAAAGCGACCTGCTGCACAGACAGGAAAGGCGCGTCAGAATTTAATGAAGAAGATCTACAGTACTTCTACCGGAAGGAGGCGGCCGGCCTGGCAGAGGGACTGTGAGGTTGAATTTTGGAGGTACCGATGTAATTCTAAGGTGGATCAGGAAAAAATTGAGAATTTGCAGTCAATTCTTGATCTTCTTAAGAAAGGTTCTTCATGGTCGGAGCTTTGTCAAGTACAAAATGAGGAGAAGAAAGAATCGATTCTTTCTAGGGTTTATTTAGCCGATGCTTCAGTTTTGCCAAGAAAAGATGATTTAAAGCCTTTATCTGATGTTAGTGATGCCTCAGCTAAAAGTAATCAAAACAAACCAGAAAATGGTGATAAATCAAGAGTCATTCCAGTGAAGAAAGAAAGCAAAATTACAGTTGGGATAGGTTTAACTGACGAAGAGAAGAAAATAAACAAAACTGGCGAAGTAAAGGTTGATAAAAAGAAGTGGGCACTTGAGGTACTAGCCAGAAAGAATGCCTCATTAAAATCAGGTTCTAACCAGGAGAGAAGTGAAGATGGATTGTTGTTGAAGGGAAATTTTCCTCTACTGGTTAGTTGTTCCTCTCTTTTACTGTCTTTGCTCTTAACAAAAATATTTTTCATGTAGCTTTTTAGTTTATTTTGATTTCAATTTCTCCATGTAGGCAAAACTTCCTGTTGATATGAGACCTGTACTTGCATCTGTACGTCACAACAAAGTTCCCATCTCTGTTAGGCAGGTATTTGTAGTTTGATATTTTAGGATCTTAAAGTATGTTAATTTGGCCATACCACCTTGTCAACCTATTTTGCTGTATTAGTATGTAGATCCTGTCCCAGAGACATCAATTTTGGCCAATATTTAATTACATCTATAGAGGATTTGATTGATTTTGCTATAATAGAAACTAAATGGATGCTAATAATGGTAAAGGGGGATAAAAAGTGAAGAAGACTTTATAAATCAAATAGGTTAAAAAAACAAATTGTATGATTTACGATCTTTTTCTTCCAGCACTATATTGGAATGCATAGCATTGTTATCACTCAATAGACAGAAAGTTAAACAAAAAGGTAGCAAAGGCTAACTAAGTTACGAATATTATTAAGTGAACAATATTATTTACTGAATTACTCAAAGAAATCTTTTTTCAGGCACAACTTTACCGGGTTGCTGAACATTTTTTACGAAGAACAAACTTTTCTTTAATCTGTCAGTCAGCAGAAACTGAGCTGGCAGTTGCTGATGCAGTTAACATAGAAAAGGAAATCTGCGAGCGGTCTAACAGTAAACTAGTCTATCTCAATCTCATTTCCCAGTCTGTGCGACATAATGCCAACAAATCCACATCAGATGATAAAGCGGAAAATATTGAAAGTACTGAAAAAGCTGTAAGTAGTAGCATGGATGGTGATATGGAAAAAACCAATGATGGTGATGTTGAAAAGGCTAATGATAGTGTTGTTGAAAACGCTAATGGTTGTGATGCTGAAACAAGTAATGATAGTGATGTAGAAAAGCTTTTGAGAATGGCTGGTCTTTTGTCTGATTCACCTCCAAATAGCCCAGAAAGAAATAAAACCCTTGTAGAAGAAATCTCATCCATAAAGGGTGAAGCAGGTTTGGTTGATAACAAAATTATAGAAATGCAAGGGAAAAGGGTGGAGCTCAACTTCGAGTGCATTGGGAATGATCACCCAGAACGAGAGAGAGATGAGGAAAAATTAGAGAATAACATGGACTCCTCTTCAGTATCAGATTACAAGGAAGATTCAGGCATACCAAAGGATAGTTCATTTGTAGTGAAGACCTCGGAGAATGAAGCAGTGGATAAGAAAAGAGCACCAGAAGTAGAAACTGGTAATATGAAAACATATGATGAGAATAAAAATGTAAATAAGCATACCAGTGACAATAATGATAAAGGAGAGAATTCAAAAGAGGGGTGTGAATCAGAGGGTGAGAGCTGTGCTGTTGGCAAGTCAATTTCACATGATAGAGGAAAGTTGAGTTCCTCGCCTACTCAATCAATGGTCTGCGAGAATGAACTGAAAGGAGAGAAACGGCGGGGGCCTGTGAATCAAAAGCTGTCTGATGCAGTTCAATCTATATCAGAAAAGGTAGTCACATAGTTTTTGTGATTTGAAGTTTATGTAGATATCTTTATAGCTTTTTGAAATCTTGGAATTTTGATGTGTAGACTGTAAAATGCAGAACATTACATATAGTCAAGTAGAACGATGTCCTACACAAATAGTCCAGTAGAATGTTGTCCTACAAATAGTCAAGTAGATCATGTTTGGGGATTTCTGATCTCCCTATGCTTCCTACCAGTTCCTTTAAAAACTGAGCATAAGTGATACCTGAAAAAGCTGAAGTGAGAAGGGGGGTAGTTAATAAATGTTTTCTGCTTTTAGAAGTAAAACATTAGCTGAGTGAATTAGTTATTTAATGATATATTGTATGTGAAGTAAATTGATGGTTGTAATTTCAGGTTGAAGCTTATGTAAAAGAGCATATCAGGCCTCTTTGCAAAAGTGGAGTGATAACTGTCAGGCAGTATAGGTGGGCTGTTGGAAAAACAGTTGAAAAGGTTATGAAATATCACCAGAAGGATAAGAACGCAAATTTTCTGATAAAAGAAGGTGATAAGGTAAAAAAGCTAGCTGAACAGTATGTTGAAGCAGCTCAGAATATGGGTGATGTGTAGTAGTTAGTAACTATGGTAGTTTGACGCTAGCAAGTAAAACTTTTTTTATGTGAATAATATGCTTTTTGTGGATTATGTAAATATGTGGAGACAACATCCATCTGCTTTCAGCAAATCATCCCTATTATAGTATATTAATTTGGGGCGGATTGCTACAGTATAATGAACAGTAGTTTTTTTTTTTAAGATTCTTCGATAGTATATTAGTATCTCAAATTTGAATAAATTACTCTTTGATAGTTTATCAAAATTTTATGTACTTATAAAATTTTACAAATTTATGAATTATCAATAGACTATTAAATAACAATTAAAATTAAATATAATTGAAATTATAGGTACATGTATAATATTGTTTTCCATTTTTAAGATTTTTAAACAATACTTTAAAACTTCTTTCAAACTTCATTGTCAAACTTGTTGAGATAGCCATTATCAACTAATCTTCTCTACAACTATTGCTTTAAACTTTCTTTTGTATACTTCAATAATTGTATTCAAAAATATTAAATGTATTGTAAACAACTTTTATCCTTACACAATAATATTTGCAGAAGGTAGAAATGTCTAAAGAAACAAGATTTACGTTTTAGAAAAATAACTAAAATATTCAATATCTTGGACAAGAAAAATTACAAGTATAAGTTTGTGGAGTTCATCAAAAGATTGAAATGAAAGAAGATTCCATACAAGTACATACCATGAAACTTTAATGGGCTTCGAACCACATATGTTTTCTAAAATTATTTTTTGCAGTCATTTTAGAAGATTGAGAAAAATACTTACAAAATTTTAAATGGTAAAAAATTTATATACAATGATATTTTTATAAAAAATATAAATCCAATAACAAAAAAAAAGTTGGAGATATTTAAAATATTAAATTAATAACAAAAAATTCTATAAAAAAACTATGTCTTAAAATACTAACCTTTCAGAAATACAATACAATTGTATGAAAAACTTTAAGAAATTATGTTTATTATGATCTCCTCTACTTTTTTATTATTTTTATTCTTTTTAGTAGAGAGACATGTGTATGACTTCAGTTTCCTCTCAATTCTAAAAATATAAGCAAATTACACTATAAGAAAGATAGTATAAGCTCTGAAAATAGCAACATTTATAATATGAAAATTTCTTCATAATTTCGCATCTTTTTTCTTCACAGTTCATACTTTTTTAATTTTTATCCCTTTTTATAAGATCTGAAAATAGCAACTTATATAATATGAAATTCTTTTTTCATAATTTTGTATATTTTTTTTCATAGTTCATACTTTTTTAGTTTTTGTCCCTTCTTTAAGATTTAAGATTACATTTTAGTTCGTTTTATTTTCTAAAAAATATTGATCTACTGTCGAAGCAACGCGAGGTACATATCTAGTGAATTCTAAAGAGCAATCAAGTTGGGTAAAAGTCCAGCAAAACAATCATCACTCTGCAATTGACCTCTAATATGATTTATGTCTAATAATGTGGATTCTTGTTTTTTTTTTAACACCTATCTACTAATCTACAACAAGACTTCAACATAAATCAATTCTTGTTGCTAATATTTCGAAGCAATTATATAGTGTTTTATGTGCTGAAGCTTACGGGAATGATTTGTGATTTGTAAGTACAGAATCTGTCTGATCAAATCTTTATTCCACAAATAATGTCTTTACATATTATATTTCTATTTTTCTTTTATATTGAGTGTTTCAGATTGGTTAGTTTTAATTTAAAATTTGAGATTTGAGCCTGTATCAGTAATTTCTATGTAATAATACACAACGTATGATTTGTACTATTTCTTGACCACCACTGATCTCAACACGACACAACAACAGCATTGTAGGATCTACTTGATTACCAAGTGATAACGTATAGAGCTATGTGAGTGACTATGTCGCTATTTATTCGCTTTGGGACATTTGGATGTGCTGCAATCTGCTGTTCGAATACTAACTCACTATGCACTCTCCTAAGTAATTTTACAGTATCCGGCAAGAAAAACAATTTTTATATTTTAAGCAGGACAGACCGCCTATTTCATTGAACTGAATACTTGTACCGTTGTACATCAAAGCGAATGATACAGATGTAAAAGACGCCCCAAAAATAATGAATGATACCACCTACTACTTTTCTGGTATATTTCATAGTCAAACTCAAATCATTAATATAACATCCCAAAGTATAAGTACGAAAATAAATATTTAACACGTAATATCTTAAAAAATAATTTGCGCATCAAATATTTACAAGATAAATTGTCTTGAAAAGTTGAAAACAATCATAGGTAACATACCAACAAGAAAACAAAAAAAAAAGGCCGAAAATAGTAAGAAAAAAAGAAGTCACAACTCAACAGGTAACAAAATGCATAGGCACATCGGATATGGTCTCACAACTAAAATCACAAAGATAATTTGCTGAAAGCACACGTAATTTACAAACACAACACCACACGGTATTTTTTATGTCTAACTTAATGTCATATTTTATAAACCCTTACAAAATATGTTATGTCCTTATCTTGAAGTAGGAGCAAACGATTGAATGTCACCAAAGGATGTCGTGCTTAGTGTTCGCATCACTCTTCACTTAGTTGCGAAATTCCCTTCTGACGATGCTCCTCTATTTGCACACATTCTTTCAGGTGTATCACCACATCAGCCATGGTCGGTCTATGAGTCGACTGCAGCCTTGTGCATTCCAGTGCCAATTCCACAACTGTATGCACCGACTGCACATCATATTTTCCTTCTAATCTAGAATCAATCACATCTTCAATGCCACCTTCCTCTAGCTTTCCTTTAACAAGCTCGACTATGTGAATGTTTTCTTCCGCAAATAAAATGGGGGGCTCACCCGTGACTATCTCCAACAGAATCACTCCGAAGCTGTAGACGTCCCTTTTTTCAGTCAACTGAAAGGTCCTCTGGTACCTAATTTAAAGAATATTTCCAGTAGTTTAGTGTCTTTGTTGAGACAAGTATTCTGATACAACGATATATTAATGGCACAACATTGTAATTTACCTACTTAACTGCCTCCATAACAGGATGTACTACCAATCATGATCAATAAAATAATTGTTGTCATTCTCTTTAAAGTAATTGTTCCAGACAAAATGCATACCAAACTAAGCTTAACTAACTAAATGAAATGGGTGGTCGAGGTACATTAATGTTTGATTTGTTCCATTTATTCATTTGAGTTGATGGGATAGAAAGTATATATATACTTATACAATATTTGTTAAAATCACACACATACTCAGGATCAATGTAGCCAGGGGTCCCGCATAAGGTAAATGAAGAGTTTGAATCTGCACTAAACATCCTTGCCAAGCCTAGATCAGACAACTTGGCCTCAAAATTTTGGCCTAGAAGGATGTTACTGCTTTTCACATCTCTGTGTATGATACCACATCCAGCATGTAGATAATCCAAAGCTACGGCATTTCAAATAAACAAATTACTTGTGGTTATTGATACATATAAACAGTTTTGCAATAATTAAAAGTGTTGTGGTGTTGAACCTTGAGCAGCTTCAAGCAAGATTTTTAGCCTCATCCTCCAACATAATGGACTTGAAGATGAATCTTTACCTTCAATATCACATCACAAAATATAGCGAAGTCAAGAGAAAAAAAATTGATCATTAACTTCCATGCATGTGCTCAAGACTTCAGTGAAAACTAATTTCACTTCCACTAGTTCACAATTTGGTGTCAACTTGAGAGTTTCTAGGTGCCATGTGAATTATTATGTCTAGTGTCAGAAATTAAGTGGCTCACAAAGTACCTCTTAAATGATCAGAGAGACTGCCTCGCGGCATGTACTCATAGACAACTGCGAGGTCATCTCCGTCCTTGCAATATCCAACAAGTGTGACTAAGTTTTTGTGATGCACTAATGATAAGCTTCTAACCTATAAAACATTGAACAGTTAAAGCTTAGTTGACATTGAACTATCGATTAACTCAGGTTTAAGTAGGATCAAGCCAGGATGTACTTAACTGAGGCCCCAACAAAAAGGGTCAAACAGGCAAGGCCTATGGTATAAGATGAAGATCTTGTGTGTGGTTTCACAAATTGGACCCTAATCGACATACTGTCCTTATTTTCATTATTAACCAACAACAACAACAACAACCAAGCCTTTAGTCCCAAACAAGTTGGGGTAGGCTAGAAATGAAACCAAGTAAGACCGAATGATGATCATGGTCGTAAGAAAGGTAAAATAGATAAATAAAGAAAGAACAATAATAATAATGGTAATAGTGAAAAACTAGTTATAATATGAATGATAGTGATGATGAGAATGATGCTACATAATACTAATATGAATGTTAACGATGATGATACTACATAGTAGTAGTAGTGGTAGTAGTAATAATACTAATAACAATAATAATAGTAATAATAATACTAGTAATAATAATAATAATAGTAATAATAATAATAGTAGTAGTAATAGTAGTAATAGTAGTAATAATAGTAATAATAATAGTAGTAATAATAATAATAATAATAATAATAATAATAATAATAATAATAGTAATAATAATAATAATAGTAATAATAATAATAATAGTAATAATAGTAATAGTAATAATAGTGAAATAGTAGTCATAATAATAATAGTAATATAATAATAACCGCTAGGGGTTTGATTTGTTGGACATGGTTCTGGTACGTGGATTGCTAACTTCCACGCGTCCCTATCCAAGAGCAGCTCTTCGGATATACTCCATGCCTTCAAGTCTCTTTTTACAGCTTCCTCCCATGTCAGTTTTGGCCGACCTCTACCCCTTTTCGTGTTCTCGGTACGGGTTAGGACACCGCTACGTACTGGTGCTTTAGGATGTCTCCGTTGAACATGTCCAAATCACCTCAAGCGGTGTTGGACTATCTTCTCTTCAATCGGAGCCACCCCTACTTTGTGACGTATGTCATCATTTCTGATACGATCTTTTCTTGTGTGGCCACACATCCATCGTAGCATACGCAACTTCGCTACACTCATCTTCTGGATATGGTTTCTTTTAGTAGGCCAACATTCTGACCCATAAAACATTGCAGGTCTAACAGCTGTTCTATAGAATTTACCTTTCAACCTTTGTGGGACCTTGCTGTCACAGAGAACACCAGATGCTTGTCGTCATTTCATCGAACCCACCTTAATTCTATGGCTAACATCTGCATCAATATTCCCATCACTCTGTAGCATGGAGCCCAAATATCGAAATGTGTCCTTCTTTAGCACTGTTAGTCTATCTGGACTAACAGTGCCAAAGAAGGACACATTTCGATATTTGGGCTCCATGCTACAGAGTGATGGGAATATTGATGTAGATGTTAGCTTACTTCTTGCATATAGCATTGAATAATCACATATATTTCAGTTACCAATATGGCAGTCATTTCATGTCATTGGCAGGCAACAAACCAAAATTGATCATATAGATTATGCATTGTACACTACATACAGAAAAAATTCAGGAAATGAGGGCCTACCGAACCCTTTTTAATTTTTAACTAACGGGAAAGAAAAAAAAAATTGAATACACATGACAGACGAGTGTTGTGATATGAGATCCTTGAAAATGTGCAACAATTAATTTGACAAGAGCAATCAAAATTGGAATAGTACGTGTTACCTCAGCAAGAAATTGCTTCTTTCCTTGAAATGAGTCCTGAGAGGAGACTTTCACTGCAACCTCAGTTTGATTTTGAAGATATCCATGATAAACAACCCCAAATCCGCCTCTTCCAATTGTACGGGCGAAGTTATTAGTTATCTCTGCTAGCTCCTGGAGAGTAAATTTCTTGGTCTCACTGTGCACTTGTGTCTCTATGTTTCTCTCTACATTTCCTTTTATTACAGAGTAAAAAAAACCTACATATTATTCATTAAGTATGTCGCTAAAGGTTAAGGTTATCTTGAAAGAAATTTAGTATAAATGAATCGCACATAAGTAGAGGATTTCATTTATTTATTATTTGCATCACAAGCTACAGTTTATCATGCTTATAAATAACCCATAACTGAAAAAGAAGGAACATATCTGAAAAATAAATCCCTTTTGCAAAATTCAAGCTGATCTCTTTATTACCTCTTCTCCTCGCCCTTATTTTTCTAAGTAACTTCTGAAGTGAAAGCAATGTTGCAATAATAGCTACAATTGCAACAGCTGCAACGATTATTGCAATGATTATTGAACTTGATGTTTTCTTGCTTTTTCCCCCACAATCCGTGCAAGAGTCAACCCTACGATATCGACAATATAAAGCATGACACTCTTGGAACTATCTCAATAAAGTATAGACAAACTCCCAAGTAGTTTAACTTCTTAAATTATCTCAACCCTACTTCAGTAGTCAGGGTATCATCGAAAATTGTAGTTTTGTGAAAGTTTGTAAAAGGAACTAAGATGAACATATATAAGCAATCACATGGTGTCTTAAATCATTTTGCTTTTCATCATATCCTTGGTTAATGAGATTCTTCATTCTGACCTTGTTATATATTCTACAAAAAATATCCATCCATAGAATTATTACTTATATAATTACTGTTGAAAGGAAACATACAAAAGTAGAAGAACACCAGCATTGCTCCTTTTGATAAGAATGTCCGGTACATGTCCATTTAAATGATTGCCTGACAAATTCCTGAAAAAAGAAAGACCTTGAAACATTACTGTTGAGAATCAACGCTGAGGCCCAAGCCCATCAAGCTCAAGATCAAGAATTATCTAGAGTAATGTGGTGTTTAGATATTTATTAGGAATAATCTAGAACATTATGGATATAAGAAAAATATCTTAGGTCTAGAATTATCTATAGAAATATCTATGGAAAAATATCTAGGTTCTAGAATTCTCCATAGAACTAGTATAAATAGGGGTATGGAGTTGGATGTAGGAACCAAGCAAACCAAGCAAGAGATCAAGCAAGAGATAGTAGTAGATTGGAGGTTAGGATTGTAGTAAGAAGCTAGGGGTATATGGAGGTGTAGTATTTGAGTAGTAGTAGTTGTAACAATATTTTGAGATATAATAGAAAATATTGTTATAGCTAGTGCCTCCATACTCAACAATCTGGTATCAGAGCCGGAGTTGTCGGAGCTTGTTCAGAGTCGGTGGTAGGGGTCAAGCATAGAGCCGGAATTCTGCCGGTGTTCCGCCAGTCAATATAGTGGTATCGACAAGTTGTCGAAGGAGCCGCAGCTTGACGACAGTCCGGGACTGCGAAGTGCGGTGGAGGAGAAATCTTCAAGAAGGCTTACTAGACGTCGGCCGTCCTAGTTGAAGCCATGGATTTCTCAGGTACGATTGGTGGAATGAAGAAATTGAATTCTAGTAATTATATATATTGGAAGGCATGCATAGAGTCCTACCTCCAAGGGCAGGACCTATGGGAGGTAGTAGGCGGGTCTGAGACGACCCCGCCGAAAGTTGATACCGTAGAAGAGACGGTATCGGAACAGGTTGCTGACCCCAAAACGAAAAAGAAGAAGGCTTCAGAGAAGCCAGCCGAAACTCTGTCCGTGGAGAAGCAAGCCGAAACTCTGCGGAAATGGCGAATCAAGGCTGGGAAGGCAATGTTTGTACTCAGGACAGCCGTTGAAGACGAGCTACTGGAGTACATCAGAGAAGCGCCCACGCCGAAGGTAGCCTGGGATACCCTAGCAACACTCTTCTCAAAGAAGAACGACGCGCGCCTCCAACTACTTGAGAAGGAGCTCATGACAATCTCACAAGGTAACATGATGATTAACCATTACTTTACGAAAGTAAAATCTCTTTGTAGTGAGATTGCTCAAATAGACCCTGAAGAGAAGATCAGCGAGCAAAGGATGAGAAGGATTCTCATCAATGGGCTAAGACCCGAGTACAGCGGGTTCATAACAGCCATCCAAGGTTGGCCAACGCAGCCAACACTATTGGAGCTGGAGAATATGCTCGCAAACCAGGAGGCTCTAGCGAAGCAAATGGCTGGAGTCTCGTTGAAGCAAGAAGAAGAGGCCTTGTTCAGCAACCGAAAGACGGGTCGACCTGACCGAAAGTCAAGAGGTAGACCCGAAGGAAGGTCTAGCCAGCAACGAAGGCCTAAAGAGAAGACTAATTCTTCAGGGGGAGCTCGAGACTCATCCGATGACAATGAAGACGATGACGATCGATCTTATAATTGTGGCAAAAGAGGGCATTATGCACGAGATTGCTGGCGGAAGAAGAAGAGAGGCCATGGCAATGTGGCGACCTCAAAAAGCCAAGACATAGTCCATGAGAGCAGTAGTTGTGAAGAAGAGTGGGATGCAGAAGTAGCACTCACTGCTGCAATCGTGGAAGATGAAGAAAGCCTCGCGGTGACCACAGTGGAGATGGTGCCGGAGGAGGTCCCATATGAAGAAGATTGGGACGCGGGTGATGACTGTTGGAATACAGTCGGTAGTTGGCATAGAGGTTGCCGAGGTTGATGAGGTAGAGGAAGAGGAGTTCGACATGGAGTCGTGGCCGATCAAAGATGAAGAAGATGCCATAGAAGATGAAGAAGAGATTGACATCGAGGCTTGGCCCATCGACAATATACAAGATGTTGTAGAAATTGATGAGCCCGAGGAAGATGACATCGAATCGCGGTGCTTCATCAATGGCATAGATGTCGAGGAGGCCAGTGATCTCGAGGAGGAAGAGATCAATTCCGAGTCATCGTTCTTCACGGAAGACACCGAAGATGTCAAACAGGAATTGGTCGATGAGGAGGCCAAAGTCGTGGAGAACACTAGAGTTGTAAATTGCGTCGTGGCTGATAAGGAGAAGCTACAGAAGAGCGTTGAGGAGGAAGTCGTCACCGAAAAGGAAGATGATGATGACAAAGGCAAGATGACACATAGGAGTGTCGCTATTGCCAAAGGACGGGTGGTTATGCGAGAAGAAGCAACCCATCAGGTGATTCGTCGAGAAGTCGGAGCTCGACGAAAACTAGTGCCGGGACCACTAGTAGAGCGGGTTCAAGAAGTCCATCGGGAAGTTCGATCGCAAATAACTGAGGAGTGCCAAGCTCAACGAGCACAAAGGCGAGGTTGCAAGTATGATGATCCGGATGGACGCGGAGTACCAAAATCGGAATAGTACAAAGTCAGCGTTGAGGGGGAGTGTTGAGAATCAACGCTGAGGCCCAAGCCCATCAAGCTCAAGATCAAGAATTATCTAGAGTAATGTGGTGTTTAGATATTTATTAGGAATAATCTAGAACATTATGGATATAAGAAAAATATCTTAGGTCTAGAATTATCTATAGAAATATCTATGGAAAAATATCTAGGTTCTAGAATTCTCCATAGAACTAGTATAAATAGGGGTATGGAGTTGGATGTAGGAACCAAGCAAACCAAGCAAGAGATCAAGCAAGAGATAGTAGTAGATTGGAGGTTAGGATTGTAGTAAGAAGCTAGGGGTATATGGAGGTGTAGTATTTGAGTAGTAGTAGTTGTAACAATATTTTGAGATATAATAGAAAATATTGTTATAGCTAGTGCCTCCATACTCAACAATTACGTTTTGGTTATTGATGATTATGATATGCTTTAAATTCAAAAACATGTGCATCAGATACTTACAATACTCGAAGTGCTGACATTGATGTAAACGAGTCAGGTATACCTCCACTCAAATTGTTATTAGATAAGTCCCTGCACAAATATTAAAAAAAAAAAATGATAGCCCATTTCCAGTTCCTATTTTGTGTATATATAACTTTTGAATTCATCGTACCAATAATCACATGCTAACTATTTATCTTGACAACCATAACAGCCACTATCAAATAAATTCATATAAAATCTTAAAAATGAAAATTTTTTTACAAACATGTTCATACTTTTATAGATTGATTGTGTTTCAATTGTCATTCAAATTGAGTGTCATTTGATACTCCATCAAGAACTATCAAAGTTGTATGATAATTACAACGATCTAATTTTAATCATTATTGATACAGTACAAATAACACTTAAATTGAATAAAATTTGAAACACAACCAATCTATGAAATTATGAATATGTTTGTACGAGATTTTTTATTTTTAAAAGTTTATATGAATTTATTTGAGAGTCATTGTCAAGATAAATAGTTGCCATGCGATCCCTTCCCTTAATAATTTTGCTAAAATTATATGATTAATAACAAAATAATGATTAGAAACTTACAGATATACAATTTCTTGTAGTTTTGCAAAAGTACCAGATATATTTCCACGTAATCCATAATGGGACAAATTTCTGAACAAAAAAGAGAGAGAGAGACTAAGCTTGTATCTCAGTGAAAGACGAGGATTAATAGGTTCTTCAAAACAAAAATATAAATCAACCGAGGAAGAATTAAAGAAGACATTTAAGAACAACTCACAGTGAAATAACCTGAGGTGGTTCAGTTTTGCTACAACTCACACCATACCATGAAAAGTTTGCTGGAGAACAAGGATCACCATTCCAATTTCTTACAATTTGATACTGAGCCTTCACATTCAAGAGGGCACTAACTGATTATGGCATACAAAAGTTGAAGGAAAAAAACAAAATCTAAATATTAATGTTAATTCTGAGCATCGTATTGAACAAGTAAAATGACATGAATACACATATCACAGTTGGTACAACTACACTTTTATGACTATATATGTTATTAATTACTAAAAAATCATGCCAGAATCAATTTGACATTATGCAGCTATGAAAGTGGACTGAACTTTTCCATTTCATTTCAGCTTCATCCTTTTCTCTGCTTTGTATTAGCTTAATCACCATGCAGAACATGTTAGATACCTACTAAATAAGGATAACTAAAACAAACAAATTAAAACATACAATGCAAAATACCCTAGCAAGCATTAACAGGTACCAAACCCAATTACCCAAATGTTAATTAGTCAAACCCAATTGTATCTCTTTACTTCAGTTCAAAGTTACTAATGACAACTTTGTGATCCACAATTGAAAGAGAGAACTTCTTACCATCACTATCACTAGTCAATTGACTAAGCTCCATTGTCATAGGCCAATAGACTTCCATTCCATTAAGGATAGGAGGTAGAATAGAGTTATTCAGTTGTACCAGGGTAAACACAATGTGGCTATCTTGATTAGGTGCGGTTCCATAAACATATTTTGCCTTCAGGTATACGGGCTTTACCATTTTGAACCAAGCCCAATCATATTGATTTAGATATATATCAAACTGTCTTGATTGATTCGTAGAGAGATTTTGCAACTCGGCAAAGTGAAAAACAACATAATATCCAGGAAAGTTTACAGTGGGAAAGTCGTAAGAAACAGTAGTTAGGTTAGGAGATGAGATTGGAGTGAGGGCTGTCTGTAAAACAGATTTTGGTGCCTCAAACCTGTCAACATCATAATATCTGGTGATGTCTGCTTTTGTGTTGATGCTTGTCAAGATACTGGTATCATATTGGTACCAGGACCAGATTCGATCATATGGGTCATCAGGATACCTACAGTCAAAAACTTATTTTAGACCATTTACACTTGGCTGATTGAAACAGCCAACAATTTCTCAATACATCACAATACCACATAATGTCCGTGTCAAGGAAACAAGTACCAATCAAGTCTGTACCAGTAGCTGTGATAACTTTTGGCACACATAAATCTATATATATGTATATAAATAAAGAAAAAAATAATAAACCCTGATAACAAATACATAGAAATATCATTTTCATTGGATAAAATGATTATCTATAATCAACATTAGTAAGATCTCATATCTGATGCTAATGTTGTACAGATACTTAAATTTACCTGATTACTACATCCTCTGTTGGTCCATAGTTGAGTCGGAACAGTACTGCATTGGATTGGTTTTGGAATGCATATGGGTAAAGCTGGTTTTTAAGAGGTCGCAACTCCAATGAAGATATAAAAGGAGTCCCTGCATTGATATTTACAAGGCACACCCATATAAATTCATGTGAAGCCACAGTAACAACCTCATAAGCATATTCACTTGAAGCATCCGTGATATTAGCCCTTCTCCAAAAACCAACATCTACATAGATATCAAATTGAAGAGGGGTGTTAGTATTAGCCGTTTGCTTTCCATCGTAATTTCCATACAGGAATGTAGCTCGCAAGAGATATTTTGAGCCTTCGGTCACATTCCGTAGCGTGTAACAATTTCGAGTTCCTTCCGGAAAGCTTCTGAGGGTTGTGGCCTGCTTAGATAGGCCTGTGCGATTTTGAACGATATTGTAGTTCTTCCCAGTGTCGACGTATGAATAATCCGAAACATACCATATCCCTGTGCTATCTTGAAAGCTGGTACCACTTGGAGCACCACAATCGATGCTAATAAAACCTACCATAGAAGAAATAGAGGACACAAATCGGTGTGAAATTTTGTATAAACGAGTTTGGACTTGAGTAAATTAAATTGTAAAAAAAAGAATAACAAAAAGGAAATAGTAGCATTAATCTTCTTATATATGGATAAGTTAACACATGTTACATGGAAAATAACACACGTACGTATGTTGCCTTTGATCATTACTTTGAGGATATGTAATGTTAATTGTAATAAAAATATTTGATTCTCTCCTTCCTGATTTGCCTCGATCCCCTCCTCACTCTCCCTGCCCCCAAGTGTGTTAATCTGGGCAGCGCTGCCAAGCATCGATCTGTGTGTCTCTAATTCTCTTATTGTACTACTAATTAGCCTAAAATTGGAAGAGGTAGCCTCCTTGTTGTTGGTCCTTGGAATTCTTCAGTAGAATCGAAATGAATAATCATAACACCATATGTAGTTGTCTCAACATATTATCCTAATTGGACGCTTGGTTTACAGGAAAGAAAGATTTCAGAGGGGATGAATTAAAAAACAATTCTCAATTCGGTGGTCTAGTAAGAGGAAGTTTTAAAATAATACAAGATCGAAGTGATGGTTATAATTTGAAGAATAAAGTAGCAAGCAAATATTGAGGTTTTGATATCTAATTAAGTTAGGATAAGTTTGTTTTGTATCATCATTCATCAATGGCCGCTATTGACGTACCTTAGAAACAATGAAAGGTAAAATGGGTTGTTCTGGGCGGCGATTGATTAGAACAATAAAAAATGCAGAAATGAATGAGAGATCTTGGGGTGGAGGAAAAAGAAATAAAATAAGATGGGATGGTGGTGGTGGTGGCGGCGGCGGCGGCGGCGTAGTAGTAGTACCTTTGAATTAGTGATAGATAGTTTTCCCTTCCGTGGGGGAAATGAAATTATTAAGATTTATAGATGGCAGATGGCTGGCTGCGCGTGCAGGCGAGGTAACTAAGGTAGGTAAGATTTATAGATGGAGCCGAGCCGGAGCCGACCATGGTCATGGTGGGTTGCTCATTTGCTAGGCGTCGGCGTCGGCGTCGGCGAGCATGGGTGAATTATATATAGGAAGTTAGACTAGAGTGGGGTTTGGCCGTTTGGATCACTGAAGACTGAAGACTGAAGACTGAAGACTGAAGACTGAAGACTGAAGACTGAGTCCCTCTGGGCTCTGGCTCTCCCTCCCTCCCTCCGCAGCTCCGCTCGATCGGTAATCTAATCTTTATCTAATTATATATCTTAATCTTTAGTTTTCAGTTAGACAGACAGGAGATCATCATCATCCTAGTGCTTCATGCCTATGTTACTATGTACAGTACCGTACTAGCATACTGCATACCGTCACCGTCTCATACTGATAGGATCCAAAGGTTATAGCTAGTTTGCTCTATCCGATTCTATGTCACCGGAAAAATAATACTAGTAATAGTAATAGTAATAGTAATAATAGTAATAGTAGTAGTAAGTAGTAGTAATAATAATAATAATAATAATAATAATAATAATAATAATAATAAGAGCTCCAAATACTAATACTAATAATAATACTAATTTTTCAATTTTTTAAAATTCATGTACAAACAAGTACTATTTTATTAATATTTTAGAGTCATTTTGAAAAATCCAAAACAAATGTTTAAAAAACTCTTAAAATGGAAAATTTTAGTATCTCAGTATCTTTATATGATGAATTTTATGAGAACCATAAATCGAAATTTCGGACGTCACAAAGTAAACTATTTCTTAATAAATCAACAAAATGGTTCCGCTTCTACGAACAATAGTTGACTGCAATTAATAATACGAAATTCATTTGTAAATTAAATTTAATAATATATAAGCATTTAATGTCCGTAATTGCGTTAGTTTGTTTATGTACTACGTACTGAGTATAATGTTCTTAGAAAAGAACAATTAATCTGTCAATCTTGTTGGCTGTCCAACAACAATTAGGCGCCGTTCGGATGGCATAAATCCCATGGGTTCAAGCGGGTTATTGATGTGACAAAAAATTAATCGGTGGGTAATAATAAATCGAGTCTGACTCGATTTTATTTTTCCCAACCAATACTCGCTTGTATTAAATGCAAATGTCTATACTTTGGTACTAATAATTGCCTTGATATATCTAATTCATACTATATGATACACAATATATTTCACGATAATTCACGGGTAAACAGTTTGTAATTAATTGTATACTTTAATAATAGAACGTAACGTCTTTACGAAAATAAAAATGTTAAAATTATTATTTAAAAGAGTTCACCATATTTTTAAAACAAAGCCATATAAGAATTCTAGAATAAAGACATGCTTTACAATAGATACCTTTCATTTGTTGTTTTTAAAAGCATGAACTTTCCTTTAAAGAATAATTTTTTAATTGCATATACATCTTTACACAAATCTATTTTCATTTAAATTGTGTTAACAAATTGTTAATAATATGATGACTACACATAATTTATCTTAAAAGAAAATAAAAGATCCCACAATTTTTTCTCATAATACAACCGAACAGTCATTTTTGTCAAATCCATTATTGTTCCCAGGAGTGTGGGTTCCCACAAATCACACAGTGGGTTCCCGTACCTATGAAATCTCATCCCGCATAATCCCATGACAACCGAACACGCTCTTAAGCACCATCCATCAGTAGTTCAGTACCCACAATTAAGCGGATTTGAAAGGTTACTGCCTAATTACTGGTGGGGAAGTTGCAGTCCCCACTGTCAAACTTAACACTATATATATAATAATAATAAAAAATAAAAAATAAAACGAGTGATTCAAAATATTAATTTGTATGAAAAAAATAGTAATTAGTGCACTATATATAGTGTTCACATAACATTCATTAACAAGCTACCTCTGAAATTCTATCCCTCACGAGTCGCAATGAACTAAAGAGACGAGAAATTAACAAGCCACACTTACATATGAAGGGGAAAAAAAGAGTAATAAAAACACTTAATAACTAATTGTACGATCTTTCACCCTTTGGGTGTATTTCCGGATCAACACAAAAGGCCGGTTGGGCCTATAAACCCAATCTATTTATTTCATTAAGAACTTTTCAACTGGTACCGTCGTACCAAAAAAAGAAGAATAATAGAAGATGCATGATACAAACAAAACTAAGCATTTAAGCTCTTAAAACTCACCTTGTGTGC
Source organism: Cyperus esculentus (assembly GCA_030179965.1). Lineage (NCBI taxonomy): Eukaryota > Viridiplantae > Streptophyta > Magnoliopsida > Poales > Cyperaceae > Cyperus > Cyperus esculentus. Next base: position 255,015 of record JASGLE010000025.1, on the reverse strand, counting down.
TAGGTTGGCCTTCAGTCACACTTGTCCAAGTGGCTAAGAGAATCAGAAAGCACCATGAAATCATCATTTGTGATGAAACAAGGAAATGATATAAAGCATTTAATTTTGGTTATTGTGGAACAGACGAAGGTGGTTTTATTTAAAGGACAGACAACTTACAGAGAAGTCTACTAACATAAAATATAAAATAAAGGGTAAATTTTCGCAGAGATCGCTGAACTTTGCTTCCAATTCATAATTGGTCACTAAACTTTTATTATCCATTTTTGGTCACTTAACTTTGATGTTTATCCAAATTTAGTCAATCCGTTAGTTTTTCCATCCAACTTAACGGAATAGTTGACATGACATCAAATTTTATGATTTTAACATATATTTTTCATATTAGAAAAATAAGAATATAATGAAAAAAAATTATTTATTTAATTTTCTTTTATAACAATAAAATACTTTCACATTTTTAGACATGTTATGAATTATATACCTTATATAAAAAATAAATAAAAAATAATAATTACGGAAAAAAAATAAATTTATGAAAAAAAATTAAATAAATAATTTTAATTAGTCTTATATTCTCACATGTTATATACTTTTATATGAAAAAAATGATTCTCAAAGTTTAAAATTAGAGTCATATTAATTATTCCAGTAAGTTGGATGAAAAAACTAACGGAGTAACCAAGTTGGACAAATATCAAAGCCCAGTGATAAAAAACGGACAAACAAAAATTCAGTAACCAAATATAGATGTGAGGTAAAATTGAGTGACCTCCCAAAAAATTGACCCTAAAATAAACTAATCATAGTTTACATCATCGTATTACTAGGTCTCAATACTATGTTTTTGACTTCTGACTTTCCTTCACGTACACGACATCTCTTGTTATGACATAATATTCCTCAAGCTGTCAAGCATCTCATGCACCTAATATATTCTCTAATTTTTATTTTTTCCACCAGTAAAGATTGATATCAGTAAGATCCAGACATATCTTGGTGTGATTAGTCTGGCTTGGATGCTATATTTCTTCATAAACTTAGTATAGATGCTAAACGAAGTGAGTGAAAAGTCAATCTCTCGAATATATAATATTCAGTATCTACGACTTAAGAGAAAATTATATGAATGGTCTTTAAAGTAGTATTGTTTTATCAAATAAGTCTTTAAAGGTTTCAAAAATATCAATTTGTACCTTAAAGTACTAATTTGTTACCAATTTAGTCCCTAAAACTTTGAATGTGTCATTCAGGTTCTTAAAGTTGCACTACTATATTATTTTGGTCTATAAAAATTAATTTGTACCAAATTTGTCTAATATTATCTATTAGTGCTATTTTTTTAATAGGTATGAGCAAATACATTCGTTTTTAGATAATGTAGAGAAATACTGTATAATATGTTAGGGAAATACTTGTAAGAATTTATTTTATTATAAATTAAAATATAAATTTTGAAGAAAATACTTATGTAGGGACCAATATGATAAAAATAAAAATCTTAAGGACCAAAATGATATGTTAGTGAAATTGAAAGGACCTAAATGGTATATTCAAAATTTTGGGATCAAAATGGTAGCAAACAATACTTTAAAGATCAAATTATTACTTTTGAATTGTAAGAACCAATTTGATAAAGGGGACAACCTATCGTCCATAGTGGAAAATCTACTAAATGTGACAGCATTCACTGAAAAATGGACCACATGGGTCCTATTTTGTAACTAGTTGTGAGTGTGGATGTGTCCACTCTGCGGACGCAAAATGTTTCTCTTTGATGAAAGAGTGATACTTTAAAATATAGAGACCATTGATATAATTTACTCAAAAGTGAAATTATATGCATGTTTATCTTTCGAAAAAAGAAATTGTATGCATGTTTTGGATTTCTTGTGGAGGTTCTGATGTATACACTTGTATGAACAAATACAAGATGCATTTGTGGGGTTGGGATTATAGTGAAATGGTTTGTAATCAAAAGGATAAGGCTATGATACTATTAATAGTACGAAGCGGGCCTGTACTACAGCTCCATATTATCATTTTTTAGGTTCAATTAGTCTATGCGAAGTTCTGAACCACTCAACTGTGATCTCCATATATAAATGTCATTGAATATACATAGGTTGAGTAAAACAACGGTGTTCATAGTCATAGTTGATGAATTTTTTTAAAAGTTATAGATGAATTATTGATTATCTTATTAATATTGTATAGTTGCTGCTATAAAATCTGAAATAAATAGTAGATATTTTCAAAAATGTCGCAAGATTTTGACAGAAAAAAATTACTAAACCATATGAATTAAAATATGGATCTGATTTAGTATATATTTTTTAGGTTAAACTCACGTAAGGCCTTTGTAAGTTTAAAAACAGCGTAAAAACTTCACACAAAAAAATGGTTAGTTGACTTGACATGTTAGCATGGAAAGAGAAGTTGGTTTAGTTTAATGTAATGGTTGATGTGACGCTTGTTGACAGAATCATCGGCAAACATATTTTTTTTAGGCCGTGTTCGGTTGCACGGTTTTGCTCGTAGCATTTGTGGTTTTTAACAATTACAGCTCAAACTTGCGATGAGATGTTCGATGCACTTCAAATATGTCGTGGCTTGTAGCAGAAAGTTACGGAAAGTTACAAAAAATGGACACAAAACCTGGTTTTCCAAAAATCTAGTCAGAGTAGATTTTTAGGCCTTGTTCGCTACCGTGGTTTTGGGTTGGCTTCCCCTAGTCACAGTTTTTTTAATTTTGAAGTGTTCTGTGCGCTTCTAGCAAGCCACGGCTTTAAGTTGTTGGCATAGATATCAATGTAACTTTGAAGAGATATTGACCCTAAAACCTGGTTTTGTAAACATTTGGTCCGACTAGATTTTTGAGATGCTGGCTTGCTGCATTTCAATCTCTGCAAGCCACGGCCATAGTTTTGTTCAAACCAGAAAAAACTATGCAAGAGAACACGGCCTTAGCTGGTTTCGTCTCTTGCACACTCGTGGGCTCGTGGTCTGTGACCTTTTTTTGTTTATTTTATAACTGAACGAAACACAAAAAAATCACAGAACTATGTCATATAGTAAAATATTCTCCAGGGTCCCACTTATATTTCATTGTGTACCGAAAATTTTGCTCATCGTAAAAGAAGCATTGTCAATTGTCATGGTTCCTATATCCATGTAACCCTCAAATTTAACTTTGAAAATTAATGATATGATGTTTAATTAATTTTACTTAGTGTAACTTCAACATTATTTGACTAATCAAATAATTAACTCCACCAAAATTATTTATTAATGATGTAGTAAAAACTAACTATTAAATAACATTTTTTTTTTTTTGGAAACAATAGGTCACTATTTCCTACAAAAATTAATCTGAACAAGTTAGCCGATTTTCTACTACAATCAAATTATTCAAATATAATTTGAAGATTAATTAAAATATATTTTCGAAATTAATTATTTTTCCTTGTTAATCTGCATTATTGTTACATCAAATCTTACAATAATACACGGTATAGCTAAATTAAATTTGGTTTTGCATCAAACACTTTTTATATGTAGCCATGGCTTGCTATCTATAGTTTTTCAAGCTAAACTATAACCGTAGCTTCCTGTATTCTAAATGTGTCTTGCCATGGTCATGGTTTGCTACAAACCATATGAAGCTACGATAGAGAACGAGGCCTTAGTGTTTCAACTATCAATTTTCTTATATTGGACCTTAATTTGGTCACTCTTGGTAATTTAGAGCTAGGAAATTGAGCGTAGGGTAATTAGTATTCCGGTGGCCTTAACTAACTATCCCTTGCTAATAGTCATGGTTGATGGATTTTATCTATAATTGGGCTAATTTATAGGAGCGTTCCTGATTTCCCTGTAGATGAACAGGTTATCAGTATACACTAAAATGGACGGTACAGATTCCCGCTGCAATGAAAAAAAGAAAAAAAAAGGACAGAAAACTGAAGCGAAAGAAAGAAAATACGCCAGTGTCTCCTCAAAAAAAAAAAAACAAAAGAAAATACGCCAGTGTCAAGAGGGTGCTTATCGTCTGCTGCGCAGGACGATCCAGCGCAGCCGCAGGACCATGAGATTTTCAAGGGGTCTTTGAGATTCGGACAACACAAATCTGCATGCAAATCAGATGGACAAAACCCTGGCACCCTGCGCAGTAAGGTACTGCATTGTAGGTGATACCTATTGGTGCCAAGAAAATGCGCCACAGTGTCAGGAGCAAGACAAGTACAAGAAAATATGTGATATCGTTTCTTTGATAATAGTGTGTCAACTATGAACCCATTAACATAACTGAAGAAAACCCGCCACATGAAATCTGCAAACTCCCTATGCACATCTGATTGTGCCCAAGAAAATTCTTTGTACAACATGTACCACACATGCATGTGCTGCTCTTTTCTCTTGAAACCATGAACCCGGTTCTCTGTGATCCAATTCAATGCTCCATTTCTGTTGTGTGCCTTGGTCCATTACATCTTGCATAGCCAAAATTTCCGAAGGATTGCTAATTATGATTCACATGTCTCGCTGGAGAATTGAAGAAGAAAACAAGAAAAATACTAAAAGGTTCCTAAATAGGCACCCCAGATTATCTCCAAGGCACTCTAAGGAATTATTTAATTAATAATATTTATAACAATTGATTTAGATTTATTTCAAGAAACAAATTGTACTTTCAAAAATCTTAAAAAAAATATTATTTTAATGACATCTCATTTTATGATTTTAAAAATATCAATAAAACAATAAATAATATATAGATAAAATCATTATAATGTACTTCTTTTCCCCATTTAATCTCTAATGAACAAGTAGCTCCTTAGGATCAACAACATTTTTTTACCAACAGTTTTTTTAATGAGGAGAATTTATTTTTTTACAAACTTGATGGTTTGAAAAATGACAATTGAATATAAACTAGAACATATTTATTCATAAGTTTCTCTTATGTATGCATTAAACATTCCCTCATGTACGCAATATAAAACGATATCAAAGGGGAGTCGCAAGTATATATTCTTAAAACAAGATATCAAATGATTAAATATTTCCTCATGTACACAATATCATCTATTTTTTTTTAAACATAAAACAAATATATATTACACTACTATAATAGCAATACTTTATATAAATCATGGAGTAAAATAAATAATGGACATTTATATATGAATTGTATGTCCAAAAATTTAACATATACTAAAATATTATTTTATCTATCTACTTTTTTTTTTCAATTTGGATATCCAATGAGTACACCAGGAAATAGTTGGAGTATGATTTTCATTTCCGATAAACATTCTAAAACTTCAAAAAATATAATTTCCATTTATGTTCTAAAATATTGAAACATATAATTTAATTTATTGGGATGTAGATGTCTTCCACTAATTTTTAGAAATATTTTTATCACTTAATATTGGTAGAGCGATAACAAAATGATATTTAACAAGACGCAGCGGAGCGCGTACGCAGCTAGTAGATTTCCAATTTTCAATATACTCCCGACTGTTAATTTAAAGTTTAAACCATGCGTTTCTTTTTTGAGGAGGGATGTATCCAGGATGCTTATCTTGATTATCTTGGGCATGTTTGGATGACATGGGAATAGTCTATTCTTGAGATTAGTAACACTATCCCAGCTTTTGTGCAATCCAAACAACAAATCAAGTTTTCGGATTAGCCCAGAACAGAGCTGTTTCTCTATTCCTGACAATAGATGGAATTGTAAAAATAGTTAGGAAGGAACAGCTCAAAATGAAGCTTTTATCCCATAAAATATTGTTTTCTTTCTTAAAATATTCTTTCTCCCACCCACTTCTTGCCTTTTCCCCCACGAGAGAGAGAGGGCAATGGAACTGGATAAGTTTTATCCGATGCTTCGATGGTAAATCTCCATCCACAGGGTTTGAAATTGCCATTGTCGTTGCTGCCTTTGCTTTCTTTCACATTCTGAGCAATTGTTAGAGATCTCAATTGACTATCATCTGTTACTCCATTCTACTTTGCTCAAGTCTCCAACATGCTTTCCTATGGTTAAGAAGAGAAGTGGAAGGAGGCATGACATCCATGGCAATTCCTCATGGTGATGTGTCCTCAGTCCAATTGAAGCATACAACGATAACAATTTTGAGCGTATATTGTTAATGCAAATCGATCTTCGTATATTCAATAAACTGATGCTCTTTGATTTCAAAAGAAAAAATTGCAAATACGATAATTATTTTTTCAATGTGTTTGATTCAGCTTTTAATTAATAAATTTTAGTATTAAATATTTAATATCTCAACTAATCTTGAAAAACGAATAATAAAAATAAGAGTTAATTCAAAACAAAAATAAATAATACTTGGTTGAAAGAAAAAAGAAAATAACCATTATTTATTCATTTTTTATCTATCACTATTCCAAACATACCATCCAAACAACATTTCTATATTTTGAAATAGCACTACGATTTTACTATCCTCATTAAAATCTCAACTTTACTAATCTCATTTACTATTCTCATTTCCTCTATTCTTCTACTACTTTTGCGCGATCCAAACATACCCCTTGACAATAGTATATTAGTACATTTAAAAAATTGAAACAAATCATTACAATTCTAAAAAAAACAGAAAAAAGTTTACAAAAGTATTACTTAACTTGTAGATTTGACTATATTTCCAATTATATTAAATTCAAGTAACATTTGATAATTCGTTTAATTACAATCGTTGTATATAAAATTTTGATAAATCATAAAACAATATTCAAATTGATAGTTATAAAGGATAGTTCCATAATTTTTTTTTTTTTTTGTGCTTTTGAGAATTCATAATAACTTGTTTCAAATTCATGTTTTTAAGATCAAGATAAGCATTATTAATTGTCAAATAATTGACAATGATCCCTTCCTCTTCTCTTTGGAACCCTTAAGTTCATAAACCCTGCAACCCTGCATCCCGCCACTGAGAGCCCGAATGGAGGAGGATCAGGACCTTGAGGGGCCGCGATCGGCGCAGCTGGGCGCGTACGGCGGCGAGGCGCGTCTGGTGGAATCAGCATCGGCGGAGGTGATGCTGCTGTGGGGACTGGGGCAGCCGACGTCGCAGCGGCAGAACGCGTTCGTGCAGCAGTCCTCCCACACGCTCTCCCTCGACTGCTGCGCCCGCCGCCTCACCCTCCTCCAGTCACCTTCCTCCATGGTAATCGATTTGCTGTGATGCTGTTAGTTAATGAATGAATTTGTTGTGCTGCATATCTTATTACCTGTTGAATGTTTAGTTATTGTTTGGGTGTTGCAGAGCACTCCGGGTGTGACGGGTGCTGTTATGTGGGACAGCGGAGTTGTGCTGGCCAAGTTCCTGGAGCACGCAGTCGATACCGGTCTGATGTCTTTGAAAGGCACTCGGGTGGTCGAACTAGGTGCCGGGTATGGCCTTGCAGGGTAAAGTTCTTGTAATTTTATTAAATTACAAAAATATATGTATTTGTGGAAAGAAACTATGTAATCGCAAAAATGAAACATCTTGCGTCCATTGAATAGCTATCCATACGTCCATAGACATATACAGAGTATAACAGATACATCCTGAAATGTAACACATACATCCCGAAATGTAACTTATGGACGCTATGGATAGTTTTTCTATGGACGCTAGGTATTAGTCATTGCAAAAGATGGAGAAATTTTGCCTTCACTGAGGGTATCCCATGTTTTTTACCCCAGTCGAGAGACTTTGTATTGATATGGTTTGTTGTACTGCCAGATGTAAATTTTACATTTTAAAGTCCGGGTAATTGGAATGGAAATTAACCACAGAAAAATCTGGCGGTGCCTGCTAAATTGATTTTAATAACAATTTATTGACAGGTTTGTATACTCCATATTATAGAATAGCAGCAGCTCTTCTTGGAGCTGAAGCGGTACTAACTGACCTGCCGGACCGGCTTAAGCTGTTGAGAAAGAACGTAGATGCGAATCTTGGAGATGGGACTGCGATGGGCTCTGCTAAGGTTGATGAGCTCACCTGGGGTGATGATGTTGATCCAGACCTCATTGAGCCATCTCATCCCGATTTTGGTACCTTTAGATTCATTTACCAGTTTTCTCTACTGTCTATTTTCATAACGTTGTCATCAATGATTTCAGTAGGGGGCCTGCTTTACGGGTTTTATAGTTTTTGTTCATGCAAAGTTTCATATTTTTTCATCTCCTTCTTTTTATATAATTGCGATGCAGTAATTGGATCGGATGTAATCTATAATGAAGCGGCAGTTAATGATCTGTTGATCACTTTAAAACAACTATGTGGGCCCCACACTACAATCCTTGCTGGCGAGCTCCGAAATGGTCTTCTTTTACACCATATTTTTTTTTAAACATTTTGAGTTGTTTATTTGTATTTATTTTGTATTTAACTGGCCAGGACATGTTACTCAACCTGGCAAAATATCAATGTACTTAATCCTAGTGTTAATGAAGGGGGAGAAGGATGATGCTCCCAATTAAGTCTAAGTGGAGAAGAGTTCTATATGTAATTTTAATTTAAATATTTGAAGAATGATGGGACATGCTGATGTTGAAGCTTTGCGATGTTAATTATCTGGAGTTGACTAAACAAGATTAATAAGTAGTGATTAATAATGTAATCTGGAAGCTGTGGAAGCATGAATGATGCTGTGGCTGTTGGTGAAATTGTCTCTTGATAGGGCCCAATAGATCGGTCTATGGGTCCAAAGGTGGACTCGTATCTCGTAGTGATTAATACTATCTGTACACTGTAGAATTAGTGAAGGCGGCCAAGGTCCAAGATCTTGGCCCAGTAAATATAGCATGGTCCGTCTAATAAGCATTGCAACCCGCACCGTACGTTAATCAGACACACTTTTTGAACAATTAATCAGACACACTCGCACCATTAATCAGACACAATTTTTGAACAATTAATCAGACACACTCGCACCGTTAATTAGACACTCGCACGAGTCGCACCAGCACCAATTTTCGCCTTTCACTTGAGACTTGAGAGTTGACACCACTAGTCTACTACTAAACTTAGTGTCTTCTTTCTAGTGTAATGCTAACGGGCAAGGGCAGACCCGTGCAGACGACGGGCCAACGGGTGACGGGCGACGGGCAACGGCGGGCATAGACAGGCAGGTTAGGGGGGGTTTTGTCCCGAGGGGAGGCCCTTGCCCGCCCCTTTGCCCGTCGGGCTTGGCAGGCAAGGGTGGGCGAGGGGGGGCGAGGGGTTTGGGTTGGGCGGCCGTAGAGCGCGGGTTTCGGCGGGTTAGGGCAGATTCCGGCGGTTTTCCATTAACTTTATTTTATAACTTTGAATAAGTTTCTATTTTTTTTTTCTAAAAATTCAAAACTTCTTTGCAAACTTTTGTATGTTTGAATAAGTTTTATATTTTTCTATTTTGATATATTAAAAGAAATGAAGTAAAATATAATTTTAGAAACTAAGAAACTTGTAAGTTGTAACTGAAATAATATAAGACTTTTTTTAAAAAAAAGAAAGTTGCAAGGGCGGGTGCGAGGGGTGGACAAGGGCGGACAAGGGCGGGCGCGGGGGACGGGCAAGGGCAGGCGAAGGGCACGGGCGGGAAGAGCAACAAGGGGCGGACGGGTTTCGGGAGGCGACAACAAATATCCAGACTCTTGCCCTTTGAGATCTACCTCCCGGACCCAAGACCGGCGGGCGAAGATTGTGGGCCTGGGGGGGCATGGACGGGTCCCGAGCACGGGCGGGCGGGCCAGGGCGGGACGGGTGTGAGCACAACACTACTTCTTTCTCTCCGCTCCTCAGTCCTCGCCCTCACCGATAAATCAAGCCATTGTGACTTTGTGAGAAGCGCTTTCCTCGCCCTCATCCTCTTCTTAGACGCTTCTTCTTCCCCGGCCGATCGCTTCCTCTTTCTTTCTTACTGGATATGCTTAATTTCCAGGTATGTACGTATGTTCTGCTCCAATTTCTTAATTAGTTACTTTTAGCAACTTCGATCTGCTCAGTTGAACGCACCTGCATCTGCATCACGCCCCTATTCCTTTTCTCACTCACGCCTCAAATATTAATATTAATCCCACCACTAAATTACTTTAATTCTTGTCACATTATCTGAAACTTTTTATAGAAAGCTCTTCATGAAATGCTATACTTTGACCAAATCAAATAATTAAGCATATTGTATATGGATGACTACTCACACCACAAACCTCAGCAATTTCATTTGCCCGAAGACAAGCTGTCACCAGGCCCAAATGCTCACAAGTTACAGAACCAAATCATATGGATCCACATTCATACCACAAATTAAGTACACATATATATGTAATTTGTCCAAGCACACTCAATTCGAAAATAAGAAAAGTTACATACATGCATGCTTATCACCCAGGAATATAATTAATTACAAACCGTAGGTATTTATATTGTTATCAAACAACACACTTAAACATCACATCGTGTATATGCTCATCTTGTAGCTGGAGCAATTGACTGAATAGTGCCAATCAAAGATACTGACATGATACTTTTGTTTGTCTCAGACTTGTCACTTGATTGTGACATTTCCTTATCACGTTGCTCCTCCATTTGCACACATTCCTTCAGGTGCATCACCACATCAGCCATTGTAGGTCTATCAATTGACTTCTCACTTGTGCATACCATTGCTAATTCAACCACTTTCCACACCGAATTCAGGTTATATTCTCCGTTTAGCCTAGAATCAATCACATCTTCAATACCCCCTTTGTTAAGCTTTTCCTTCACATGCTTAACTATATGAATATTTTCCGAGTTACTTAAAATTGGAGGCTCTCCAGTTACGATCTCAAAGAGGATCACTCCGAAGCTGTATACATCGCTTTTTTCAGTAAGCACAAAAGTCCCCTGATACCTACATTATGAATTATTTCAGTGTCTTCACCTGGAGTACAATATATCTAATTTAATGATACCTGAATAATATATTTGGGACAAGATTGGATCCGGTTTTCTTAATTTAATTACATATTTACTAAGTTCTGACTAAAAAATTGCCGACTCATGTTAGTTTATTATTTTATTTTCTTCCATCTATTTGAAATAGTTTTATTGTTTCTGAGCTATTTATTCAATTAAATAGATAGTGAAATCATACTCTGGATCAATGTAACCGGGGGTCCCGCATAAAGTAATTAATGAGGAGTTTGTTTCTGCACTAAACATCCTTGCTAAACCCAAATCAGACACCTTGGCCTCGAAGTTTTGGCCCAAAAGAATGTTACTGGTTTTTACATCTCTGTGCACAATACCACATCCCGCATGCAGATAATCCAAACCTACATTATTTGGAATGACAAACTAATTTCACTTATTGAAACATATAAACAATCTTTTTAGATTATCTTAATTGTACCAAACCTTGAGCAGCTTCAAGTGTGATGTTGAGCCTCATCCTCCAATTTAGCGGTGTAGAACTTAAATCTTTACCTTCCAATCACATTGCAAAAAATAGTAACAAAAGGTTAAGATAAAGATAATCAACCATTACATTTCAAGTATAATTAATGACCATAACTATAAAATTTGGAGGCATAGACCTCCATCTTTTTTATATTAAAAAAAATTAAAATAATGATCATAACTTGGAAATGTCTATTCGAGTATTGAGTCACCATGTATTCTAAAACATACTGAACAATTGGTTTAAAGAAAAACCTTTCAAGTAATCAAAGAGACTGCCTCGAGACATGTACTCGTAGACAACTGCAAGGTCATCTCCTTCCCTGCAATACCCAATAAGTGTGACCAAATTCTTGTGGTGCACTAGTGATAAGCTTCTGACCTGTAAAATATCGAGTTGTTGCAATTGAGTCAATATGTTCTAATATGCAAATCAAAAGCTACCAAAAAGTTTTTAAAGACTAAATCTTATTCTTATATTCCTTCTTAGCTTAATCAACTAAGCAGTACAATTTCAACACATTTACAATATGGATGATGACTGATTCTTGTTCACTATATATTCTCACTCACCAAACCAAAAGATGCTACTTTCTGCATTATCCAAATGTACCTTATCTACTAAGAGAGGCAAACTAAATTCTGGTACGGACCACATGTTCATATGAAGTACATGATCTAACAGGTAGAATTATATGACTTGTGTAACAATCAGGCAAATATTATATATATGTTACCTCAGCGAGAAATTGTCTGCTCCCCTGACCTGATTCTGGGGAGCAAACTTTCACTGCAACCTCAATCTGATTTTCAAGATAGCCATGGTAAACTACCCCAAATCCTCCTTTACCAATAATGCGTGAAAATTTGTTAGTCATGTCCTTTAGCTCCGAATATGTGAATCTCTTGATTTCACTGTGCACTTGCGTTTGAAAATTCTGTACCACACTTGCTGCTGTTATAGAGCAAGAAAGAAACACAGACAAAGAAAGTTATCTTGTTAAGAAGTTTTAATTTTAAGATGATGCAGTTTTAATTTTAAGATGATGCTTTGTGCAATAAGACACAATTATCTTCTTCATATACAACTTATAACGACAAGTGAAACTTATGGAGATTCGAGAGGTAATTGCCTCCCAATGTTTTTTAAAGTCGGGTACTAGTCTACAAAGATTAAAAATATTTTACTATAGTTACAGTATATATATTGTGCCCCCAACAAATTTTAATTGAGATGATTTTTAGTGTACCGTAATAATTTTTTAAATAATTTTAGTGCCCAAAAGATACTTAATTTTGAGATAATTTTTATATGACCATGGTACATATCAGCAATTGGACATTTGGTGTCTCTTTTAGCTTAAACTCGTCAAAAGTCTCCGTGAGGTGTTTTGCCTTTGGAGCAGAATGCAACAAAAAAAAGTGAACACACCAACTTAATTAGTACCTGTTCTCATTTTCCTTATTCTTCTATACCAAATCAGCATCAAAAGCACAGCCGAAATACTGACTACAATGGCAACAGCCGCAATAATGATTGCAATAATAAGTACACTTGAGCTCTTTTTGCTTTTAGAGTCCCCACAATTGATGCAAGAGTCAACCCTGTCATGTTAAAAAACTAATATATAACATTTGTCAACTGTTTGTTTTATCATTAGTTATGGAGTTCCAAACAATTGAATTTATCTTACATTTGGGAAAGTATTCTCTGCTTCTCATTTTAACCGGTCAAGATTTTATATTTTAGAAAGTTTGATCCACAATGATAACATAAAGTTTTATTATGGAATGCTCATCGTCTTATATATTAAACCACTTTACGTTGATCTTAATATCATATCCCTCATTGATTCGGCAATGAATTCTACATCCAATATTTTTATATAATAAAGAAAATGATCAATTTCCAATAGAAGATTACAAATTAAGTAGGCAAAGCCTAAAAAAAGGAAGAAAGAAAACGATTGACCCATATGAATTATTTAGTTCTCTACGAAATATATGTTAGAGAAGAGAGCTTACAAGAGCAACAGACTGCCAGAAGTGTTCCTCTTGAGGAGAGTGTCAGGTACATGTCCAATAGTATTGCCCGACAAGTTCCTAAATAAACAAATAAACAAATTATGTTTATGCTTATACAAATTTAGCTAATAGTAATTAAAGATATATATATATATAGTATAAAAAGCCTGTTGGATACTTACAACACTTGAAGTGATACCAAAGTTGTGAATGCGTCAGGGATATTTCCGCTTAAATTGTTATGAGATAAGTCCCTGGATGATTGAACATACATGGAATATTGGAATTAATAAGATCCTAATATGATCTTCAAGTATGATTCATTGATCTTTTTTTTTTTTTAGAATATTCAATGACTTACAGGTAGGCAATACCCTGCAGCTTAGCAAAGGATTCAGATATCGTTCCATTTAATCCAGAATAGGATAAATTTCTGCACATATTACATGTATACGCATATATAAATTAACATTTTGATTTCTTTTTATTCGATCTTTTCAATGAAAGACCATAATAATATCTTTTTTTTTCCCAATAAAAGGAGGAGGCATATAGTTTCGATGTTTCAAACAGAACTCACAGTGAGCTAATCCGAGATCCACTTTTATAGCAAGTTACACCATTCCATGATACATTTGTTGGATAACAAGGATCGCCGTTCCAATTTCTTACAATTCCATATTCAGCCTTAAGATCCATCATGCCACTAACTAATTATGCCATATAGTATAGAAGAAATTAAGAGAAACAAAAACAATCAAAATATTAGTTCCCTACATATCTATGTTTCACAAAACACCCCCCAGTGAAGTAACACATGAATGCATGCATATATCTCAGTTTGTAAACTACTAAAATAAATTTGGCAAAACAATTTTCTTTATATATTGTGTGAAAATATTTGATTATACCTTTTGTTCTCTTGTAAACATTATGGAGCTTGTATATACATAATAAAATTGAACTTTCTCATCTGGTCTAATAATTGGTCAATCCCCAAACATATTTATTTTTAAATTTCAATATTTAAATAAAAGATGTATCCTAAAATGAAAAAATGCATCGATCTTACCATCATCCGCACTTGTGTAAGTAAATAATTCCATAGAAATTTCCCAATAGGCCTCCATTGCATTAAGAATTGGAGGCAGAGTAGAGGCCTTCGTTTGTGCCAAGGTACACACATATGTGGTCAAATAAGAGTCATCAATGTATTTTGCCGTAAGGTATTCGGGAGTTACACCACCAAAAGTACCCAAAATTGTCCTGTCCTTCATATATATATAAAACTGTCTAGATTGGTTCATAGTGAGTTTTTGCAATTCGGTCAAATAAAGAATTACATGATACTTATTATAGAAATTGTCAAGGGGCGTGTCATAAGAAGCTGTAGTTAGATTTGGGGATGAGACTGGTACGAGTGCCGTCTGTAGAACAGCATTTGGTGCGTCGTAATTGGCATTACCGGAATGTTTAATGTTTTCTTTTGTACTGATGCTTGTCAGTGTAGCAGTATCGTATTGGTACCACGACCAAATCCGATCGTATGGATCATCGGGATACCTGCAGCGAAGAAAACATTTCGGACCATATAACAATTAGTTGATTTATTGGAAGCACCAATATTTCTTAACAGACTAACAATAGAGGTGACAAAACGTGACTGGCCCAATAAATCCGTCCAACCGTCCGAATCCTAACCCGATCTAATATTTTATAGAAAGTCAAACTGAATTGACCCGTGACCTTAGAAAAAAGACAACACAAGTTGACCCGAAACCTGATTGGACCAAACCTGAATTGACCGACCCGACACTCTTCCTTGGTCAAACTGACCTGGCCCAACCTGACTTCATTCGAGCTCATCTTTTAAATGATAGAATATAGCCGAAACTCAACAAACTTGTCCGACTTGTCTAAACCCGAACCTGACCCAGGCAGACCCATGATCCAAGAAAAGTTGACATTGGTCGACACAAAAACCAACCCCACCTAATACTCTTCAATGATCCAATTGACCCGACCGACCTGTGCAAACTCAAACCAGACCTACCTGCCCGATTTTGCTTCTCATCAGTGAGAATTAGTCGCCCTTTGTGGGAGATTAGTCACCCTTTGGGGGAGTTTACAAATTTGAAATTCACATAAATATTTTTCGGCATTTGAACTCTCATTTTATCTAAAATATAATCTATTTTCAGTCAGATCGTAATGGTAACATGCTTTTGTATAACAGGTGGGTGAGGGTCAATTACAAGCTCACATTTGGAACATAAAAATTACCTGATTTTGGTATCTTCTGTTGGTCCGTAGTTGAGCCGGAAAAGAATGCCATATGATCGATACGAATAAACAGACGGATAAAGGTTTGCGGGTAGAGGTCGCAACTCCAAAGTAGATATAAAAGGAGTTCCCACATTAATATTTACAAGGCACAACCACATGAAATCATTTCTTGCTCCAGTAACAACCTCGTAAGCATATTCTTGTGAAGCACTTGTGATATTAACCCTTCTCCAGAAAGTGGTGTCTAGGTTAAGGTCAAATTGAAGAGGGGTGCTTATTTGTGCCGTTTGGTTTCCATCATAATTTCCATACAAAAATGTAGCTCGTAAAAGATATATCGATCCTTCAGTCACATTCCGTAGCATGTAACAGTTTCGAGTTCCATTTGGAAAGCTTCTAAGGGTTGATGATTGCTTTGACGGGCTTTGATAACTTTTGGAGATGTTGTGATTTATCCCCGTATCTATGTATGAATCATCTGCAACATACTGTATTCCTGTGGTATTATCTTGATAAACGGTACCACTTGGGGCACCACAATCGATGCTAATGAAACCTATAATTGACAAGCAAGAAATTAATTAGGACAGATTAGGATAAATAAATGTTTCTTCCGCAAGGAAGCAAGATATTAATAGACCAAAAGATGTAAACATATATATGATATGTGAAATATAATTTTGATTGAAATCCAGTAGGCAGTAGTTTTAAGAGATTTGCATACTTTTCTTTTTTTGAGGTAAGTAGACCCAAAAGCCTACTTAAATTTTTTATTAAACAAATAAAAAAATTACAGATGGTAAAGAAAAAGAAAAGTGAAAAATAAAAAATAAAATACAAGTATTATCCTAAACAAAAGTAAAGAAATAACAAGATATAGCATGAAAATATAATGCAGAATTCGTCGAGAAGTGAGAGGCGGCTGCAAGGAGAAATCAAATATTGGTTTCTTTCCTTGCTCTTCTAACAATCAAGTCTTGATTTTCATCAAGCCGTTGTTGTTTCCATCACCCCAACTAACATTGAAACTTACAATTGCAAGATCCTAATGCCATTTGTCACTTTTTAAAAGCGTGTACCCATCTCCTCGTTGAACTATACTCTAATACCATTATACTTGATGATATTGGTGCATGAAAAACCCTCACAACCAACTACAATCGACATAGAATCGTTTGTCAATCCTCCTAGTCTAGAACCTTCATACTATGACCCGGCTTTCATGCTAAAGCCCGTGACCCAGCTTTCATGCCATAACCCTATTAAGGATCGATAAATCCTCACAACCATTTAAGGTGAACCCCTTCAGCTGCCCTTACTCCCTTAAACCCATAACTCAAATACCCAGGGACTGAAAAACCCTAACTCAAATAAAAAGAAAATAGCAAAGAAACTCACATATTGTGGTTCTATGCAAACCTCGGAAGGATTGACTAAAGTATTCGGTACATGGCTGACTGGTTGGATTCACCATGAAAGAGTATAGCTTAAAAAGGAGAAACCCAAAAACCCAGATATTTGCTTGTATTTCAAAAGAAAAAAAGAAAGAGGTGACCCAAAAGAAAAATGAAAATAGCTGAGACGAGGCGGGGGAGGCCGGCATGACCCTCGGTTGAATCTACCAATCCGGTCATGATTGTCTCTTAAGACAACATACCCAATAGTTTACCCCTAAACAAAAGGTAATACCCATCCTCAATGACGACCATGCATAAGGGGAGCGGGGGCGTTCCGGTGCCCATCGGACCAAACTCCGTCCGATGGGCAATATCTACCGTCCGATCTGAATTTTGATATGATTCGGATGAGATGAACTGATTAGCGGATTCGGGGACAGAAGAGTACACTCAAACCCGTTTATACATCGATCTGTCTCTCACTCTCTCTCTCTCGTGAAACCCTCCTCTTCTCGCTCACTCAGTCGCTCTCCGGCCCTCTCACTGGTTCCCATCAACGAGACAACGATGGCTTGACCCATCGGCAAGCCGATACGACGCACATATTTACCTTCACCACAACTCGTTAAACCCACTGTCGCCTCCCTCTCACTCTCGCTCTCACTCTAATCTCTATCTCCCTGTTGTGTTTTTGCTCGCGATCTCCAGATGGCTTCACACTAGTCGGATATGGAGTCAGGGGTATGTATTTCTTTCACTTTACCAAGTTTTGGGGCTGAAGTGTTTGATTGCTGTCTTTTTTTTTTTTTTTTTTTTTTTGTTCTTAGGTTGAGACGAGTTTTGTTTAAGTCTGTATTTGCAATAGTTTTGCGATTGAGCTTCCAACAAAAATCATAGCTGACATTAGGGCAATATGTTATTTAAAGAAAGGTGAGGATATTCACACTGTACTGGTACCAATCATGCATATCCATCAACTGTAGAGATGGTACTGCAACTTATCCCATGCTAAGGGGCAACTTTCATAAGGCAACTTTCATATATTTGCAAACTTCTTAGAATCTGTATGATGCTGCTGGTACTAATAAAAATTCAATTGTGAAAATGGCATTACAACTTCTCTGCACTTGTTGGTTGAACCTATCTAGAAAAATTCAAAACATGATTGTCTATGGCTGTTTGCCCTGTGTGCCACGGTGGACATGCCACTGCATGCTGACACATGTGCCTCTTTGAGGTGCTTGCTGCGCAAGTGCTTAGGGATACTTGCCACCAAGTCAGGGATGGATGCTGAAGTGGCAATGTTAAATGTGCTTGTGTCTATATGCGGGAAGTACTTTGGACAGTATGATAACACATGTAGGTGAATCTGATACTTGCCCCATGCTTCTAGCTCCATTTCTGGAAACTTGCTGAAAACTGGTGACAGAAATGGGGCGTTCTTATTTTGTCATGTGAATATGCTTTGTGCGGCTGTGCCTAGTGCTTATTTAGGAATATGAATGGATGTAATGAGGCCCTATTGGAGTCTTATTACAGCTCAAAAAAAAAAAAAAAAAATGATTTTTGTCTTTGATCATAAATGGCAGTGTTTACCAGCATGGATTTTTAGTAGGTAGGTGTCTGACTTGTGATCAGAATTTGTTGTATGATTAAGTTAAGAATTTAGAATATTTGCAATGTCTACTTATAAATTTATAATCTCTCATGTAAATATTGTACTTGTAATCTGATTAAGGTGGACAAAACAACTCTGAAATTCTTATGATGCATATTCTTTTCATAATTTATCTTGATAATATTAAATTATGTTTATTTGTAATTTCATGATTCTCAATTAGTATTGTGCAATCATTTTTACTTATAGACATCAAAGCATGATTATCACACAATTACTCAATCTTTTAATTTTAGAAACAACATCTGACTTTGTATTTGAATTGTTAAAATTATAGGTGAGCAACTATACGTGCCAGGAAACTCAGAAAAACAAACTATGTATAAAACTAGTTCTTAAACCTTTATGTGAGCAATAATTATCTCAATGTATTATCCTTTTTCAAACCAAATCAAGCACTCATAACTTTTTTCTTTGCTTAGTCAGATTCTAGGCAGCATTCATGGAACAAATTCAGTAAATTTTTATTGCCTTGCCAAGTTTACAAATTATTCAAGGCAGCATTAATAAGAACAAATCCCTGTCAAAGATAATATGTAATCACATCTAACGGAGTGATATTAAATTAAAATACAACAGAATAGGAGGGAGTGGAATTTGCTAGAAGACTTTGTTTCAATTAGAAGACTCTTGGTGACTGAATTGAGCTCACCAGGTCAGGTTGCAATACGATCCAGTAGAATAAATGCTAGCGAATTATGAAGTTTAATTACTAGAAGAAAAGCTCATGAGCGAGCATGCTTCAGGTTCAACAGAATGGATTGCGAATTTGCGACATTGGAGATTGGGGAATTGCTGCCTGATTGGCCAAAGAGACGAAGCGAGAGCGAGGGGACGAACGGCGAGCAAAGCGAGAGCGAGGGATGAGCGGCGAGCAGAATGAAGGGGCGAGCGGAGCGAGAGCGAGGGGTGAACGGCGAGTAGAGTGAGGATGCGAGTGGCCAGCACGGAAAGGGCTAGCGGCGAGCAGGGGAGAGATGGAGGCTTCAGATATTAGAAGTGGTAAACGGGTTTAAAATGGGTTTCATTTTAGAATCCGCCAGTTGGATCGATATCATCATCGTCTCATCGAGATTTAGATCGGACAGTTTGGAGTGCCCATCGGACAAGGTCTGGTCTGATGGGCATCGGAACGCCCCTCTTCCCATGCATAAGAAGCATCCCACCCCCATCTAATTAGTGGAGATTTGCATACTTTTCATAATTCAGAATGAAAATTAAAATCATGTATGTGCATAGACCGTACGTAGAGTGATTGGGGGTTTGTAATATAATCAGATGAGTTGATAGTCGAAGGACAAATAAATTTGAATTTGAATGTAATTTTTTTGATGAAAGAATGTAAATTAAGATGCTATATATTATAAGCTAGCTTTTGTACTGACCTTGTGTACTTGGTTGGCCATCAATCACAGTGATGAAGGTGGCTAAGAGGACAAAACACCAATATACCATCATCATCTGTGGAAGAACTCTAGCTGTTTTTCAACTTTTTGGTTCGGTATATATATAGCACATACAAATTGGACTATATATCGGAGTGGTGGGGCGATAATATCAGCTCATTTGTTCGAGTGATTAACCGTGATTAGGACATGAAAGAAATTAAGTTTCTTTTTGTTTGTATGGAAATGGAACATACGAAAGTGCTTTTATAGAAAGGAAAAACAACTAGAACATATATATATGCATTAATTCTTAACGAAGTCAAATGTTGTATGGCTTGATAATGACATTCATTTTAGCTGAAAAAGACATGATCATCTCATCATCACTTCAGTCGTATACGCCAGTTCTCTTTTTTATTACATTCAAGGGAAGCTTCCATAGCTAATCAGTTTGAACTAAAAAATGAGTAAGGTTAATATTAGTAAGAAAGAAAAGAATAACATAATATAATTGTTTAAATTGCAGGATAATTAATAGTTTATAAAAATATGATTTTTTTATGAGATAAAGATGATGGTCAAGTCACTCAAATTTAAATATCTATAAAAGACCCCATTGTCTTGGTTTCGAACCTGTGACCTCCCACACGGAGACGTTGCCATTAGCCACTAGACCAAAGGCTGGTTGAACTAGAGGTGCTATCGGATCGGGTAGGGTCCAGATACAATTATACTTGATCCAGTACCCCTAAGAGTGTTTGGGTCCAAATTTTGATTCATATACCTACCATATACTTATTTTACCGATTCCGGTTCGGTTCTAGGTTCGTTCCGGGTAGGGTCAATTCCCAAATTGTGAATTTCAATATTGCCTAAAGTGTTAGTATGTGTTGTCAAATAATTCACCAGTTAATTGTTAAAATGCGTAATCAACAACAAATATTTATTTTCTAAAGAATTGCGTAAATATATATACTCGCAATTGACAAATAAGTATTCGTCGTATCATTGATTATTCCATTTTATTATTAATTTATTGTTCATATTTGTATTATCATGGTATATATTGAGTATTGATACGGGTATTGGGTCAAATTCGGTTTCGGGTCGGGTAATTGAATCAAATCCATGCCCTACCCATTATAATATCGGCTCCGATTCGGATCCGGGTCGGATTGGGTAGGGTCCGAGTCAGTTTCGGATAATTGGTAAAGTAGCAGCTCTAGGCCTCATTCTTCTAAAAACATGAAATTGTCTATGTAGGTGCAAAAAAGGACCTACACATACAACTATAAATCAAAAGAAGTATCATAAATCCTTAGGGCCTGTTCGGGAGATGGGAAATTCCGGAGGGATGTCACGTGCACTGTTTGCATGGGGAAAACAAAAATCTGCTGAAACAGAATTTTTTTGTACCCATGATAACAGTAAATTTACCGTAGGAATTGCCTACAGCCGAACAGGCCCTTAGGGGCTTAAGCTGACCACATATTCTCCATTTTTATCCAGATCCATATAAGGATACTGGGAAGACACAAGCACAACTTTTAGTACAAACACTCACAACTTTTTAATTCAAACACTCATTATTGTTAATTTATAATCGTTGATACTTATGGTATATATATATATATTTGTTGGATACAACGAGTTTCTCTTTCAATTACTATTTACTATCGGGATCCATATACATTTTTATTTTCAATTCGGAAATCCATGTACATTTTTATTTACTATCTATTTAAATTTTCGAATCGAATACTAAAAATTGGGTTCGGTATGTGTTGCTGCCAAATTTAATTTCATTCATACGGACTGATATAATTTAAGAACTTGCTTTAGTATCAATTAGTACAAATGGAAGTAAATAAAAGGGACAATATGAAGCAATGCAAACTCAACTAATTATAAACCAATTTGAACCAAACAATAATTTAAAGACCAATTTGAACAAAATTAATGCAATATTTTATCGACCAAAATGTGACTTTTTTTTGGCGCTATGAAGTATTATTATTCAAATTTAAGTATATTATAAATTATAATTAAGTTAACAATTATATTATTGTTCGAATTCAATTTTTGTCCGAAATGCTAATGTTAGTATAATATAGTCTAATGAAATAGATAAGGTTTGACAATTATACAGCTTATCGTACTTAACATCATTCCGAACAAAAAATGCTGCAGAACAATGTCACCCATAATTCTCAATTTTGTCCATTTCGCTTTCAGAAAATATATATATATGACGGAGGTTGGAATGTCATCTTTAATTCTGACGAACTAATTAGAATTATAATAAATCAATGGAGCTTGGCAATCATCAATATGGTCAACGTTCTTACTTTGTTTTTAACCCTATCAGAATAGAGATGACATATTTATCTTTCTTTTAAAAAGTATAACAAAATTATCCTTATTTCCTACATTCGTGTTCATATATAGCACCAACTAATTATTAAACATATTGATGTTGTGTGCAGTAACTGGGAATTACATTGATTATCTTAGTCGCACAACAGTATTTTAAATAATGGAATACGCTTAATGAACGAATAGGTAACGACCAAGTGACTAAACATTATGTGGATAATTGATCAAAATTTTTTGCAGAGAATTTGGTGTTTATATTGAAAAAAAAAAACACAATTATTACTCATTAATTTTATTTTTTTTTAAATGTAAAATATATTTTATGCATTACCGTATAAAGTAATGGGTATAAAATAACTCTTACCCAATTGCTAAAAAAATAATTTCTTACCCATATTCATATAAAGATATAAGATAAGTTAACGAAAAAAAAATCTTGACTCATACCCATCTTATTAGATTGATACGGACCATTATCAGGTCCTATCCTCGTATCACTTCTATTGGATTGAAAAAAAGTTTATTGTAATGCGAGAAAACCTTCTCTGGCTTTTGAAAATAATAATTGTAAATTTTTATTTTTATTTATTTATTTATTTTGAAAGATGTAATTATTTATTTATTTTTATTTATTTTTTTTTTTGAAAGATGTAAATTTTGATTTACTAGAACGTACATTATGGTGGGCTATTAGACTGGTGACATGTACATTTAAATTTTCTGCTAGCTTATATACGTGTTAACTAAGCTTGAAACAAATTACAAGAACGAATAAATTAATAATAGCATTATACAAAAAGAAAAATGAAGTGCATAATTAGCTATTTTGCTCACCTTGTGTACCAGCTGGTTGGCCTTCACCATTATCCATGCGGCTAAGATTATTAGAAAACACCAAGAAACCTTCATCTACGGAAGAATTAATTCTTTATCTTTTTGGTCCTTTTGTTGGATAATGATGGTAAATTGGAGCCGATTGGGTGCTAGCTATCAGATATCATTTGTTCGACTAAACCTGAAAAGGAAGAATGGAAATTAAGCATATATTTCCTAATTTGTTTGTATGGAATAGAGGAATTAGGTGCCTTTATAGAAAGGTTTACAATTAATTAAAAGAAAAAAATTTAAGCAATATTTACGAAATCAAATTAATGATGTGATCGCTTAAGCTCATGATTTTTCTTCTGTTTATTAGTGAATAATAATACTTATAAATAATATTTTATCACTCAAATGTATACGCAACTTCTGTTCCTATTTACTAATTCCAAGTATATTGGACCGCATGATCAGATCAACGAGACGATGCATGCTGTTGCTCCTATATATATATGCATTTCAGATAGTTCTAATTCTGAAAAGAGCGCGTTGCATTGCGTTTCTTCAGGGGAAACAAACATAATAAAACGCTGGACAGGTAGAAGTTCGCAAGTGTAAAAGGAAAATAAAATGATAATTCAATTTCATGTGAAGTTATCTAAATATATATATAATACTTGGTATTATATATATATCAGCTAGCTCACATATTACATTTAAGTTATACATCAACAAAAAATATGTCAACACGTATTACATTTAATAATTTGCATAAAATGCAAATGTCAGCTAGCTCACATATATATATATGATATGGGATAATTAATTAATTATTACATGTTATCCACAGAACTCGTCAAACACATAAATTCATTAATACATTAACTCTTAGTCCTGTCTTATTTGACCTTTTCAAGGCTAAGGAAGAGGTGGAGGTTTGAGACATCCGAATATATATTAATCGATCGAGATGAAGTGGCAATTTGCAAAATTAAACACAGTTCGCATGGCATATTTGTAGATTCTACTATTGTTATGCAATTAAATTAAGTTGTGAAGTTGAAATTTTAGAGTGAAAAATATCTAAATAGCTAATTGTCTCAATAGGCTATATTTTAATTAGTAAAGAGAATTAGATATATAGCTAGTATCTTCTTATAAGGATGGAAGCATGAAGTATGCCGCCTCCGCATTTCTATCACTGGCCAAGGATAATCGGTCATGTCAACATCCTCCGAGTCCATTTAATATCTCACCCACACTATATATACAATGTTTAATTTTCTTGTTGAAAGTGAAATTTCGTTTCACCATTTCCTATTGCTTTTGGGGGAAACAATCCTGTTAATTATTATATCCTAATTAAGATTATAACTAATAAACACATAACATCAGAATCCTAGATCGATCGAGAAACTGTCTCCAACCAAGACTACAATGTTACGTATAGCATATTAATTTTTTCTGTATTAATTAATATTAATATTATCAATCAAACAAATGATACGGCAAATAGATCGTCCTGTACGCTGTACCTTTAAGTATGGGAAACTGATAACCATTCCGCTGGAACATTTCTAATATGCACAAACAAACAAATTTTCTTAATATAATAGTTCTTGTATATCCAAACAAGACTATACTTATCCTTTCTCGGCTAATTTTATTTCCATGAATTTCTAATTTGAGGACTTATCGAGGTGGAGGAATGTAGGATCCAATTAAGCGCATTATACAATAGAATCTTGGCCCAATACATCAGTTTGTTTTTAAGAATATATATATAGTCCAATGGGAATTCCTATCGATCCAAACCTTAAACCTATCCTTGGCAGTTGGCAAGGGCAGGCAGGCCTCTCGATCGTTTCTTTAATTTGTTTGCTGCTGTTTCCTGTCTTCCTGATCAATGAGTTCCTCCCTTCATCTTTCTGCTTTCGAGGTAAAGTTCAGCTCTAATTCATGAGTTCTCGCAGACCTGACGGCCCCATTGCTTTTCTAAATGTTGACGTTCCAATACGAGCAAAAACTGTACTAGATTCTAACATGTTTCTGGTCATAATCAAGCACTTAAGTTAATATAATATTCATGAAATGCTCTAGTCTGAACCAAATCTTATATATATGAATGACTGAGTACTCATAAACCGGGAAACACAGCTAGCCAAGCAATTTGTCCAAGGTTAACACTTCACCAGATCCAAATGCTGACAAGTTACAGGCTGAAAGCACACATATCACTACGCCAAAGTTGGTCCAAATGCTGACAACCGGAATTGTTGCCAAAAGCTTTTATTGCAACGAAAATAATTGTTGAAACTACTTCATAATGCAATGGTGCCAAATTTCGATGCAGAAACCTATTGCATCGCCAGTTCTTGCAACGACGTTGTGACGAACTGACTTGTAGCATTAGCCATTTATTGCAACGATTTCTTGACATATGCAACAAATATGATTGTGGCATGTGACCAAAATATGGGTGATGTGTAGTAGTTAGTAACTATAGTAGTTTGACGCTAGCAAGTAAAACTTTCTTTATGTGAATAATATGCTTTTTGTGGATTATGTAAAAATATGCGGAGTTTACATCTATCTGCTTTCAGCAATTATGAATTTAAAGAGCAATCGAGTTGGGTGAAGTCCAACAAATCAATCATCTCAGCAATCGACCTCTAATATGATTCATGTCTAACAATTCTTGTTGCTAATATTTCAAAGCAATTATATAGCGTTTTCATGTGCTGCGTTTACGGGAATGGTTTGTGATTGTAAGTACTGAATCTGTCTGATCAAATATTTATTCCACAAATAATGTCTTACATATTATATTTCTATTTTTCTTTTATATTGAGTGGTTCAAATCGGTCAGTTTTAATTCAAAATTTGAGATTTGAGCCTGTATTAGTAACTCCTATGTAATAATCTGCAACGTATGATTTGTACTATTTCTCGAGTTTTTTCACCACTGATCTCAACACAACACAACAGCAGCATTGTATGTGACTAACTGACTATGTCGCTATTTGTTCACTTTGAGAAATTTGGATATGCTGCAATGTGCTGTTCGAATACTAACTCACTATGCACTGTCCCAAGTAATTTTACAATGTCCGGCAAGAAAAGCAATTTTTATATTTTATAAGCAGGACAGGCAACCTATTTCATTGGACTGAATAGTTGTACATCAAAGCGAATGATACAGATGTAAAAGACCCCCGAAAAATAACGAATGATACCACCTTTTCTGGTATATTTATTTCATAGTCAAACTCAAAAACATTAATATAACATCCCAAACGTACAAGTACGTAAAAAAATATTTAACATGTAATATCTTACAAAAATAATCTGCGCATCAAACATTTACCAGAAAAATTGACTTGAAATCAATCGTAGGAATCATACCAACCAGAAAACAACAAGAAGGCAGAAAGTAGTAAGAAAAAAAGAAGTCACAATTCAACAGGTAACAAAATGCACAAACACATTGGATAAGGTCTCCCAACTAAAATCACAAAAGGTAATTTGCTGCAAGCACACGTAATTTAGAAACACAACACCATACGGTATTTTTTATGTCCAACCTAATGTCATATTTTACAACTCCCATAAAATATGTTATGTCCTTATCTTGAAGTAGGAGCAAACGATTGAATGTCACCAAAGGATGTTGTGCTTATAGTGTTCTCGTCAGACTCTTCACTTGGTTGTGAAATTCCCTTCTGACGATGCTCCTCTATTTGCACACATTCTTTCAGGTGCATCACCACATCAGCCATGGTCGGTCTACGAGTCGACTGCAGCCTTGTGCATTCCAGTGCCAACTCCACAACTTTATGCACTGACTGCACATCATATTTTCCTTCTAATCTAGAATCAATCACACCTTCAATGCCACCTTCCTCTAGCTTTCCTTTAACAAGCTCGACTATGTGAATGTTTTCTTCCGCAAATAAAATGGGGGGCTCACCCGTGACTATCTCCAACAGAATCACTCCAAAGCTGTAGACGTCCCTTTTTTCAGTCAACTGAAAGGTCCTCTGGTACCTAATTTAGAGAATATTTCCAGTAGTTCAGTGTCTTTGTTGAGACAAGTATTCTGATACAACGATATATTAATGGCACAACATTGTAATTTACCTACTTAACTGCCTCCGTAACAGGATGTACTAACAATCATGATCAATAAAGTAATTGTTGTCATTCTCTTTAAAGTAATTGTTCCAGACAAAATGCATACCAAACTAAGCTTAACTAACTAAATGAAATGGGTGGTCGAGGTACATTAATGTTTGATTTGTTCCATTTATTCATTTGAGTTGATGGGAGAGAAGTATATATATACTTATACAATATTTGTTAAAATCACACACATACTCAGGATCAATGTAGCCAGGGGTCCCGCATAAGGTAAATGAAGAGTTTGCATCTGCACTAAACATCCTTGCCAAGCCTAGATCAGACAACTTGGCCTCAAAATTTTGGCCCAGAAGGATGTTACTGCTTTTCACATCTCTGTGTATGATACCACATCCAGCATGTAGATAATCCAAAGCTACGGCATTTCAAATAAACAAATTACTTGTGGTTATTGATACATATAAAAAATTTTGCAATAATTAAAAGTGTTGTGGTGAACCTTGAGCAGCTTCAAGCAAGATTTTTAGCCTCATCCTCCAATATAATGGACTTGAAGATGAATCTTTACCTTCAATATCACATCACAAAATATAGCGGAAGTCAAGAGAAAAAAAAATTGATCAGTAACGTCCATGCGTGTGCTCAAGACTTCACTGAAAACTAATTTCACTTCCACTAGTTCACAATTTGGTGCCAACTTAAGAGTTTCTAGGTACCATGTGAATCATTATGGTTAGTGTCAGAAATTAAGTGGCTCACAAAGTACCTCTTAAATGATCAGAGAGACTGCCTCGAGGCATGTATTCATAGACAACTGCAAGGTCATCTCCGTCCTTGCAATATCCAACAAGTGTGACTAAGTTTCTGTGATGCACTAACGATAAGCTTCTAACCTATAAAACATTGAACAGTTAAAGCTTAAGTTGACATTGAACTATTGATTAACTCAGGTTTAAGTAGGATCGAGCCAGGATCGATGTACTTAACTGAAACCCCAACAAAAAGGGTCAAGCAGGCAAGGCCTATGGTATAAGATGAAGATCTTGTGTGGGGCTTCACAAATTGGACCCTAATCGACGTACTGTCATCCTTATTTTCATTCTTAACCGTTTTCTTTATAAATTTTGTAGTCCTACTTCTTGCATATAGCATTGAATAATCACATATATTTCAGTTACCAAAATGGAAGTCATTTCATGTCAGTGCCAGCCAACAAACCATAATTGATTACATAGATTATGCATTGTACACTACATACAGAAAAAATTCAGGAAATGAGGACCTACCGGACCCTTTTAATTTTTAACTAACAGGAAAGCAAAAAAAAAAAATTGAATACACCTGACATACGAGTATTGCGATATGAGATCCTCAAAAATGTGCAACAATTTGACAGGAGCAATCAAAATTGGAATGGTACGTGTAATTACCTCAGCAAGAAATTGCTTCTTTCCTTGAAATGAGTCCTGAGAGGAGACTTTCACTGCAACCTCAGTTTGATTTTGGAGATAGCCATGATAAACAACACCAAATCCGCCTCTTCCAATTGTATGGGCAAAGTTATTAGTTATGTCTGCTAGCTCCTGGAGAGTAAATTTCTTGGTCTCACTGTGCACTTGTGTTTCCATGTTTTTCTCTACATTTCCTTTTATTACAGAGTAAAAAAAACCTACATATTATTCATTAAGTATGTCGCTAAAGGTTAAGGTTATCTTGAAAAAACTTTAGTATAAATAAAAAGCACATAATAAGTAGAGGATTTCATTTATTTATTATTTGCATCACAAGCTACAATTTATCATGCTTATAAATAACCCAAAACGAAAAAAAAGGAACATATCTGAAAAATGAATCCTTTTTGTAAAATTCAAGCTTATCTCTTTATTACCTCTTCTCGTCGCCCTTATTTTTCCAAGTAACTTCTGAAGTGAAAGCAATGCTGCTATAATAGCTACAATTGCAACAGCTGCAACGATTGTTGCAATGATAATTGAACTTGATGTTTTCTTGCTTTTTCCCCCACAATCTGTGCAAGAGTCAACCCTACGATATCATCGGAAATTACAGTTTTGTGAAAATTTGTAAAAGGAACTAAGATGAACATATATAAGCAATCATATGGTGTCTTAAATCATTTTGCTTTTCATCATATCCTTGGTTAATGAGATTCTTCATTCTGACC
The DNA here is from genome assembly GCA_030179965.1 of Cyperus esculentus. NCBI lineage: Eukaryota > Viridiplantae > Streptophyta > Magnoliopsida > Poales > Cyperaceae > Cyperus > Cyperus esculentus. The sequence goes on along the minus strand of JASGLE010000025.1, from coordinate 225,265 downwards.
TTGTTATATATTCTAGAAAAAATATCCATCCATAGAATTGTTACTTATATAACCACTGTTGAAAGGAAACATACAAAAGTAGAAGAACACCAGCATTGCTCCTTTTGATAAGAATGTCAGGTACATGTCCATTTAAATGATTGCCTGACAAATTCCTGAAAAAAGAAAGACCTTGAAACATTATGTTTTGGTTATTGATAATTGATGTCATGCTTTAAATTCAAAAAACATGTGCATCAGATACTTACAATACTCGAAGTGCTGACATTGATGTAAATGAGTCAGGTATACCTCCAGTCAAATTGTTATAAGACAAGTCTCTGCACAAATATATAAAATAAAAAGGATAGCCCATTTCCAGTTCCTTTCATATTTTGTGTAAATATAACTTTTGAATTCATCATTCCAATAATCAGATGTCATAAATAAATTAATAATTGGATGAAATTTGAAATACGTACAAATCAATCTGTGAAAGTATGAACATGTTTGTATGAGATTTTTCATTTTTAAGAGTTAATATGAATTTATTTGAGAGTGATTGTCAAGATAAATAGTTGCCATGTGATCCCTTCCCTTAATAATCTTGCTAAAAATATATGATTAATAAGAAAACAATGAGAATATTAGAAACTTACAGATATAAAATTTCTTGTAGTTTTGCGAAAGTATCAGATATATTTCCACGTAATCCATAATGGGACAAATTTCTGAAAAAAAAAAAAAAGAAAAAAAACAGAGAGAGAGACTAAGCTTGTATCTCAGTGAAAGACAAGGATTAATAGGTTCTTCAAAACAAAAATATAAATCAACTGAGGAAGAATTAAAGAGGACATTTAAGAACAACTCACAGTGAAATAATCTGAGGTGGTTCAGTTTTGCTACAACTCACGCCATACCATGAGAAGTTTGCTGGAGAACAAGGATCACCATTCCAATTTCTTACAATTTGATACTGAGCCTTCACATCCAAGAGGGCACTAACTGATTATGACATATAAAAGTTGAAGGAAAAAAACAAAATCTAAATGTTAATGTTAATTCTGAGCATCATATTGAACAAGTAAAATAACATTAATATTTATATCACTGTTGGTATAACTACACTTTTATGACTATGTTATTATTATTACTAAAAAATTATGCAGAACATGTTAGAAAACTACTAAATAAGGATAACTAAAACAAACAAATTAAAAACATACAATGCAAAATACCCTAGCAAGCATTAACAAATACCAAACCCAAATGTTAGTCAAGCCCAATTGTATCTTTTTACTCCAGTCCAAAGATACTAATGACAACTTTGTGATCCACAATTAAAAGAGAGGACTTCTTACCATCACTGGCACTGGTCAATTGACTAAGCTCCATTGCCATAGGCCAATAGACCTCCATTCCATTAAGGATAGGAGGTCTAATAGAGTTATTCAATTGTACCAGGGTAAACACAATGTGGCTATCTTGATCAGGTGAGCGTCCATAAAGATATTTTGCCTTCAGGTATACGGGCTTTACCGTTTTGAACCAAGCCCAACCATATTGATTTAGATATATATCAAACTGTCTTGATTGATTCGTAGAGAGATTTTGCAACTCGGCAAAGTGAAAAACAACATAATATCCAGGAAAGTTTACAGTGGGAAAGTCATAAGAAACAGTAGTTAGGTTGGGAGATGAGATTGGAGTGAGGGCTGTCTGTAAAACAGATTTTGGTGCCTCAAACAAGTCAACATCATAATATCTGGTGATGTCTGCTTTTGTGTTGATGCTTGTCAAGATACTAGTATCATATTGGTACCAGGACCAGATTCGATCATATGGGTCATCAGGATACCTACAGTCAAAAAACTTATTTTAGACCATTTACACTTGGCTGATTGAAACAGCCAACAATTTCTCAATACATCCAATACCACATAATGTCTGTGTCAAGGAAACAAGTACCAATCAAGTCTGTACCAGTAGCTGTGATAACTTTTGGCACACATAAATCTATATATATGTATATAAATAAAGAAAAAAATAATAAACCCTGATAACAAATACATAGAAATGTCATTTTCATTGAATAAAATGATTATCTATAATCAACATTTAAAAGATCTCATATCTGATGCCAATGTTGCACATATACTTAAATTTACCTGATTACTACATCCTCTGTTGGTCCATAGTTGAGTCGGAACAGTACTGCATTGGATTGGTTTTGGAATGCATATGGGTAAAGCTGGTTTTTAAGAGGTCGCAACTCCAATGAAGATATAAAAGGTGTCCCTGCATTGATATTTACAAGGCACACCCATATAAATTCATGTGAAGCCACAGTAACAACCTCATAAGCATATTCGCTTGCAGCATCCGTGATATTGACCCTTCTCCAAAAACCAACATCTACATAGATGTCAAACTGAAGAGGGGTGTCAGTGTTTGCCATTTGCTTTCCATCGTAATTTCCATACAGGAATGTAGCTCGCAAGAGATATTTTGAGCCCTCGGTCACATTCCATAGCGTGTAACAATTTCGAGTTCCTTCCGGAAAGCTTCTGAGGGTTGTGGACTGCTTAGATAGGCCTGTGCGATTTTGAACGATATTGTAGTTCTTCCCAGTGTCGACATATGAATCATCCGAAACATACCATATCCCTGTGCTGTCTTGAAAGCTGGTACCACTTGGAGCACCGCAATCGATGCTAATGAAACCTACAATAGAAGAAATAGAGGACACATATCTGTGTGAAATTTTGTTTGAACTACAACATGGAATTAATGAGTTTGGACTTGAGTAAAATTGTAACAAAAAATAATAACAAAAAGGAAATAGTAGCATTAATCTTCCTATGGATAACAAATTTTACATGAAAAACAACACACGTATGTTGCACATGATCGTACTTTGAGTATATTTAATGTCAATTCTAAAAAAAAGATTTGATTCCCTCCTTCCTGATTTGGCTCCCCTCCTCACCATCCCGGACCGAGATCCGGTGCTTTTCTTTTTGAAAAATCAGGGTCTATTTTTCTTGATCCGACGGTTGAGATACTGCGGTCCTTTGAGATTTGTAACAACAGCCGATCCCGACCATCCAATCGGGAAAGGCAGAGCCTGCTTTTCTTAAAAAAAAAAAAGCAGCAGATTAAGATCCCACCATCCCTCCCACCCCCCGTCTGTTAATCTGGGCAACGCTGCCAAGCATCTTTGTGTCTCTACTTCTCTTATTGTACAACTGAGCCTATCATTCGAAGGTAGCCTCCTTGCTGTTGGTCCTTGGAATTCTTTTCTAAAATGAAAATTTTTAATCATAAACCATAATTCTTTCTACATATATATTCTCCTGATCCGATGCTTGGGTTACATCAATGAAAAATTTCAGAGGGGATGAATGAGACAATTATCAATTCTGTGATCTAGTAAGAGCAAACTATATAAGAAAAAGAAATTATAGATGGAAGTGTTATCCGTGTTAAAATACAGAAGTAATGCTTTAATTTGAAGAATAAAGTAGCAAATATTGAGGTTTTCATCTCTAAGTTGGATAAGTTAGTTTTGTATCATCAACGGCGCTATCGGCCTTTTAAACTATGGAAGGTAAATCGGTTTCTTCTGGTGATTGATGAAATTAATTAGAGTTGTTCTTGTGTGGATAACCATTTATTTTATTTATTTTTTTATTATTCAAACAAAACTATATATTTTCAATCAAATGATGGTTATTATTAATCGAACGATTCAAAGTATCTCTTTACTTGTACAGTTGTACCTCACGAATATACCGTGGGGAAAATGAAAGACGAACAAGGGAAGGAAAGGGAAGGGCAGGGAGCGTTGGCTGCGCAGGCTAGGTAAGATTTATAGATAGATGGAGCCGTCCAGCACGGAGCTGGGATCGAGCCCTTGACCTCTAGGGTCAGGGTGATGCCTTAAACCAATTGCGATAAGCAGTCGTTGGCATGCTATGCTATACTGCTATGTACCATACATGCTACCATACCGTCACGTCACCGTCTGATAAGATCTAAGGGTTGTAGTTTGCTCTATCCGATTTTAATCTGATGGAAAATAATAATAATAATATCAACAAAAACATTAAACTCCAAAACCCTAAACCCTTGTTCATCTTATAAATATATATTCATCTTAATGATGTTATTATTCAAACTATCAAATTTTTTACTCTAGCATCAATCATGTCTAAATCCTGATTTACAAACAACAATAGTCACGTATGTTCAGTCCATATGTCAATAAATCGATAATTTGAATAATAATACATATAAGTTGAACATTAATAACTATAATCTGTTCAACAATTATCCTTACTCCTAATAAATGGAGACTGGATTTTTTGATATGAAAGTTCTATCTTTCGCAAGGAATAAATCTCAGCCGTTTATTGTTTACTTAGATTCACCACCATTGACGTACTTTAATGTCTCAACCCATTAAAACTTAAGGCTCATATCAATTTTCTCAATTTAAGGCCCATTACATATTATCTTAAAAATTTATTATAAAAAATAACAATTTCAGTCCAAAGTAAGTCTTGGGATCTTTAATAGTATTTACAAATGTAATTACATAATTTTTTTGTTATTTAAAGTCTAAATACACAGTAGAACTGTTTTATTGATCATTTGTAATGCATTAAGCACAATAACACTTTCTTTTTTTTAAAAAAAAAAAAAGACGCATACCACTATACTCAATTTGAAAACATAAATTCTATAAGTTGAATACTAACATCAATAAGTTGAATATTTTTTACAGTAATAAGATGAATAATAAACTAAAACAGTTTTATGATATCACCAACACTATCGTTAGTAGCATTTGGTATCATCGTAACATTTTGCATAATAATAATTATAATTTTTTTTGTTACTTCTGTGTTCATGTTTAGTTTGTTTGTCAGGACTCAGAAGTCCGGCTCTCTCCGTGTTCTTGGGATTACGGTCATATCATCACATGATGTTAATCTTATAATTTTGACTTTGATATATATATTCATTTAATTTATTTTTCTTAACGTGAACGACAAAGTTTGCAGTGATGAGTCATCACTTGCTTGAGTATTTTTTGGATTAAGCAAATTAATAAAATAGATCAACAACTGATTGCATGAGTTAATTAGTTCATATCGGTAGTTGTGCTAATCAATAATGAATATTATGAGACATAATTAATCATAATCGGAATAGTTTGCCGGTGATCTAATTGAATTTGATGATTAATCCTAACTGAATGATGCAAAATAAAACTTAAAATATTTAATTGTAAGATATTTCCGATGTCTAAAGATATATAGCAATTAAATTTAAAATATATTGAAAATAATGCACAATATGAAATTCATTTGTAAATTTTATAATTATATGAGTATAAATGTCCGTAATTGCGTTAGTTTGTTTATGTACCACGTACTGAGTATAATGTTTTAAGAAAAGAACAACTAAGACACCTTTGCGCTAGGGTCTCTTTTCTCTTGAAACCCTAGCCGTCTTTGCTAGTAAATTTTCTGGTGGGAAGAGGCACACCGCCTCTCCCCAGCCACCTCTCTTTCGTTTACTTCTTCTTTGTTGTTTATCTTCAAGTTTAGTTCGTTCGTTTCTTCGTCCGTCTTTTCGTCGCCCTTTTTTTCTAAGAAGGGTCTTTCGTTGTTCTTCATTTAAGAGGATTATATCATAAATTGCTCGAAAATAGATTTTGCTCACTACAAGAAAAAAGGGGTTTAGCAGCGGTGATAGTGCTTCAAGAAATAAAGATATGCGGAGTGCTTAACAAGTTTTTCAATCCTTACAAATTAAGACGATGAATTCATCACAACCAAGACGGTAACTTCAAAAATGAATTGTGTGTTTCTTCAAAATTTGTCTCTCTATGTTAGTTTATCGGGACAAAATTATATTGTAGAAGGTTTTGGTTGATATTTTGTGTCTTTTGGATTTAAATTGAGAAACAATTTATTTTATTTTCTCGTGGATGTAATCTTTTAAGTAAATGAAATTAATTACCTACGGGCCTTGAATGTTCAAAAAAAAAAAAAACAGAGAGAGAAAAGAACAACTAATCCCTCAATCTTGTTGGCCGTCTAAGGGTATGTTTGTTTCCCTGAATCTTTTCCTGCATGCATCTTGAGTTGTGAAGTAGTTTCTCCTGCAGTAATTGTATTTACTACATCTTTGTCTCACTTGTTTGTTTGCAAATGGATTCTATTCTCATGGTATATACTTCTATTTTATTGCATATGTGATAAAATCTTCTATATAAGGATGTGTATACGTGGATTGGCTATAAGGGGAAGTTTTTTTAACGAATGGTAATATTTTCTTAAGTGGTAATATTTCCTAGTTATATTTTATACTATTTTTGTTTTATCTTCACGTTGCATTTGGAGTTGCGCTGAAATTGGGCGTGGGATGAGTTGCAGTATCTAGAACAAATTTGGAAGAGGAGTTGCAGAAAATAAAAGCAGGCGCGAGCAAACAAACAACCATGCTATGCAACTACAGCAGGTGGACTTACCGCAGATTCACCTTCGTTAAAACAAACAGGCCCTAACAGTAATTAAGCGCCATCCATCAGTAGCCACAATTAAGCGGATTTAATTGGAAGGTGACTACTGGGGAGAGTTGCAGTCCCCACCGTCAAACTTAACACTATATATAAGTACAAAAAAAATATCAAGTAGCTCAAAATATTTGTCTTAAAAAGATAGTATTTTTAGTGCACTATAGTGTTAAAACATTATACTTATTTTGAGCTATAGTGACCATGAAGGAAAAGAGCCTAGCTTTAACAAAACGTTTTACGGCTCTTAACGGTGACGTGACCATTTAACGGTTTCACGTTAAAAAGGAATTACATGGCTGTTAAATCAAAAAACGGGTACTCATTTTCTATATATTTTTTATATTAAAAAAGGCTAGCTAGACAATACACTCTCATACAATTATATTTAATAATTAAGTACAAATAACAATTACAAAACTAATTGAGTATGCAAAAAGTTAAAAATCCTACGTAACAAAAATTGTAACATTAAAAAATTAAACTAAAAAAATTAAGACAATAGTAACTAAGAGTTTAAAATTTTGTTTATTGTTAATATGCTTGGATAAACATTATTGCAAACTTAAAAACGGACTTAAAACTAAGTTTTTTAAAAACTTGAAAAAAGTGATAAAAACAGTTAAAACTTAAAAACCAATAGTATGGTCTTTCACCCTTACCCTTTGGGTGTATATCCGAATCACACAAAAGGCCGGTTGGGCCTATAAACCCAATTTATTTATTTCATTAAGAACTTTTCAACTGGTACCGTGCATGGTACCAAATAAAAGAAGAAGATGCATAATACAAAACCAAGTTTTTGAAGCTCTTAAACTACTCACCTTGTGTACTAGGTTGGCCTTCAGTCACACTTGTCCAAGTGGCTAAGAGAATCAGAAAGCACCATGAAATCATCATCATTTTGTGAAAACAGGAAATGATAGAAAGCTTAATTTTTTGGTTCTTGTGGAACAGACGAAGGTGGTTTTATTGAAAGGGCAGACAACTAACAGAGAATTAAAATAACATTAACTAATCATAGTTTACATTATCGTATTCCTAGGTCTCTCATCACTATGTAGTTGACTTCTTGACTTTCCTTCACTTAATTGGGGACAAAGAAATCAACACAGGTGGAAGTTTAACTTTAACACGACATCTCTGGTTAATGGTTATGATTTATTTATTCCTCAAGCGAATCATGCACCTAACAATATCTTTTCAAATTTTTATTCTATCCATGAGTAAAGATTGATATCAGTAAGATGCAGACAAATCTTGGTATGATTAGTCTGGCTTGGGTGCTATATTTCTTCATAAACTTATTAGTATAGATGCTAAACGAAGTGATCAGTGAAAAAGTCAATCACTCGAATATATCATATTCAGTATCTACGTCTTCTCAATTTAAATAAGTAAGAGAAAGATTAAATTATATGAATGGTACTTAAAAGTATTATCATTTTATCAAGTTTGTCCTTAAAATTTTAAAAGTATCAATTTGGTCCTCAAATTATTGGTTTGTTACCATTTTGGTCACAAAAATTTTGAATGTACCATTATTTTAGGTTCTTAAAGTTTCACTGTATCATTTTGGTCCTTCAAATTTTAATTTGTAGCTAGCAAATTTGTCTAATATTATCCAATCGTGCTAAATTTCTTTTTAATAAGTATGAACAAATACATTTGTTTATAGATAATGTATGGACTTAATGATATATTAGTGAAATAATTGTATGACAAAATAAAAAAAAAATTTCTTGAAGAAAATATTATGTAGGGACCAAATGATGAAAATTTAAAATTTGACGTACCAAAATGATATATTAGTAAAACTTAAAGGACCTAAATGATATATTTAGAAATTTGGGGATCAAAATGGTAGCAAACAATACTTTTAAGTCATTATGGATTTCATAAGCTGAACATCAGATCTTTGTATGCCACAAGATTTTGGTACAAGAAACTTATTATGCTATATAAATCAAAATTTGAATATGATTTGATATGTTTTTTAAGTCAAGCTCACGAGGCCGCCGTAAGTTTAAGAACACTATAGTAGTTTTGAAGTTCTTTAAAAAAAACAGAGGATGCAAAACAATGGCTAGTTGACTACGGAATGACATTGCAGCACGGAAGAAAACTTGGTTTAGTTTAATGTAATGGTTGATGTGACGCTTGTCGACAGATTCACCGGCAAACACATGTTTTTTAGAGTTTCAACGTTCAATTGTCTTATCGGACCTTAATTTGGTCACTCTTGGTAGTATTGAGCTAGGAAATTGAGCGCACAGTATTTTAATCCGGTGGCCTTAAGTAACTATCCCTTGATATATAATAGTCATGGTTGATGGATTTTATGTTAATGAAGGGAGAGAAGGATGATGCTCCCAATTAAGTCCAAGTGGAAAAGACTTGAGTTCCACTTCCAAATGTAACTTTAATTGAAATATTTGAAGAATGATGGGACATGCTGATGTTGAAGCTTTGCGATGTTAATTATGTGGAGTGGAGTTGACTAAACAAAATTAAGTAGTGATTAAGAATCTAATGTGGAAGCTAGCTGTGCAAGCATGAATTACGCCGTGGCTGTTGGTCAGATTGTTTCTTTTTTATTATCATCTCTGCAGTATAGAATCAGTGAAGTTGGCCAAGGCCCAGACAGGATGTTGGCCTTGGCCCAGTAAATATAGATAGCATGGTCTAAATGATTAATCAGAGACACACTCGCTGACTCGCACAAATGCTCACAAAGTGCTTTCCTCCACCTCTTCTCTTCTCTTCCAGCTATGTATGTATGTTCTGCTCCTCCTCTCATTTCTTAAGTAATTACTTTTACCAACTTCCATCTGCTCAGTTGTTGTCACATTATCTGATTATTATTTTTTAATAGAAAAAAAAGAGCTCTCAATTAAATATTTTTGAAATGCTATTCTTCGACCAAATCAAATTAATAAGCATATGGTATATGTAACTAATATGGATGATGACTACTCACACCACAAACCACAGCAATTTCATTTCCCCAAAGCCAAGCTCTCACCAGGTCCATATGCTCACAACTTACGTACAGGACCAAACCTTATGGATCCATCATATTCATACCACAAATTAAGTACATGCACATATGTAATTTGTCCAAGCACACTCAATCCAAACACAAGAAAAGTTACACACATGCTTATGAGTTATGACCCAGCAATAAAATTGCAAAACCATGCGTATTTATATTGTGTTACCAAACCAAACACTAGCTAGAAATACCACATTGTGTATATGCTCATCTTGTAGCAGGAGCAAATGACTGAATGCTGCCGATCAAAGATACTGACATGATACTTTTGTTTGTCTCAGACTTGTCACTTGATTGTGACATTTCCTTATCACGCTGCTCCTCCATTTGCACACTTTCCTTCAGGTGCATCACCACGTCAGCCATTGTCGGTCTATCTATTGACTTCTCACTTGTGCATACCATTGCTAATTCAACAACTTTCCACACCGAATTCAGGTTATATTCTCCGTTTAGCCTAGAATCAATCACATCTTCAATACCCCCTTTGTTAAGCTTTTCCTTCACATGCTTAACTATGTGAATATTTTCGGAGTTACTTAAAATTGGAGGCTCTCCAGTTACGATCTCAAAGAGGATCACTCCAAAGCTGTATACATCGCTTTTTTCAGTAAGCACAAAAGTCCCCTGATACCTAACATTATGAATTGTTTCAGCGTCTCAACATGGATTACAATATATCTGATTTAATGATACCTGAATAATAATATTTGAGACAAGATTGGGTCCAGTTTTCTAAATTTACATATATTACTAAGTTTTTACTAAAAAAATTGTCAGCTTATGTTAGTTTATTATTTTATTTTCTTCCATCTATTTGCAATGCTTCTATTGTTTCTGAGCTATTTAATTATTCAATAAAATAGCCAGTAAAATCATACTCTGGATCAATGTAGCCGGGTGTCCCACATAAAGTAATTAATGAGGAGTTTGTTTCTGCACTAAACATCCTTGCTAAGCCCAAATCAGACACCTTGGCCTCGAAGTTTTGGCCCAAAAGAATGTTACTGGTTTTCACATCTCTGTGCACAATACCACATCCCGCATGTAGATAATCCAAACCTGCATTATTTGGAATGACAAACTAATTTCACTTATTGAATCATATAAACAATCTTTTTAGATTATCTTGTACCAAACCTTGAGCAGCTTCAAGTGTGATGTTGAGCCTCATCCTCCAATTTAGCGGTGTAGAACTTGAATCTTTACCTTCCAATCACATTGCAAAAATAGTAACAAAAGGTTAAGAAAAGATAATCAACCATTACGTTTCAAGTATAATTAATGATCATAACTATAAAATTTGGATGCATATATAGACCTCCATTTTTTTATATTAAAAAAATAAAATAATGATCATAACTTGGAAATGTCTATTCGAGTATTGAGTCACTATGTATACATAATAAACAATTGGTTTAAAGAAAAACCTCTCAAGTAATCAAAGAGACTGCCTCGAGACATGTACTCGTAGACAACTGCAAGGTCATCTCCTTCCCTGCAATACCCAACTAGTGTGACCAAATTCTTGTGGTGCACTACTGATAAGCTTCTGACCTGTAAAATATCGAGTTGTTGCAATTGAGTTAATATGTTCCAATATACAAATCAAAGGCTACGAACAAGTTTTTTCAAAGACTAAATCTTATTCTTATATTCCTTCTTAGCTTAATCAACTAAGCAGTACAATTTCAACACATATACAATATGGATGATGACTGATTCTTGTTCACTATTCGCACTCACCAAACCAAAAGATGCTATTTTCTGCATTATACAAATGTACTTTATCTACTGAGAAAGGCAAACTAAAGTCTGGTACGGACCACGTGTTCATATGAAGTACATGATCTAACAAGTAAAATAATATGACTTATGTAACAATAAGGTAAATATTATACGTTACCTCAGCGAGGAATTGTCTACTCCCCTGACCTGATTCCGGTGAGCAAACTTTCACTGCAACCTCAATCTCATTTTCAAGATAGCCATGGTAAACTACCCCGAATCCTCCTTTACCAATAATGCGTGAAAATTTGTTAGTAATGTCCTTCAGCTCCGAATATGTGAATCTCTTGATTTCACTGTGCACTTGCATCCGAAAATTGTGTACCTCACGTGGTTCTGTTATAGAGTAAGAAAAAAACACAGACAAAGAAAGCTTTCTTTTTAAGAATTTTAAGATTATAGAAAAGATAAAATAGATAACTGATAATTAAGCTAAGGGTTTGTGCAAGAAGGCATAATGGTCTTCTTCATATGTAACTTGCACCTGAGTGCCCAAAAGGTAACTTCTGAGACAATTTTTATATGACCACAGTTCATATCAGCAATTGGACATTTAGTATCTCTTTTAGCATAAACTCATCAAAAGTCTCCGTGAGGCATATAGCCTTTGGACTAGAATGCAGCCAAAAAAAGTGAACACACAACTTAGTTAGTACCTGTTCTCATTTTCTTTATTCTTCTATACCAAATCAGCATCAAAAGCACAGCCGAAATACTGACTACAATGGCAACAGCCGCAATAATGATTGCAATAATAAGTACACTTGAGCTCTTTTTGCTTTTAGAGTCCCCACAATTGATGCAAGAGTCAACCCTGTCACGTTAAAAAAATTAATATATAACTCATAACATTTGTCAACTGGTTTTTATCATAATGGAGCAAGTCCAAACAATTGAATTATCTTACATTTGGGAAAGTATTTTCTGCTTCTTGTTTCACCGGTCAAGATTTTATATTTTAGAAAGTTTGCACTAGAATGATAGGATGAAAAGTTATTATGGAATGCTCATTGTTTAATATATTAAACCACTTTCCATTGATCTTAATATCATATCCCTCATTTATTCGGCAATGAATTCTACATGCCAACATTTTGTATAATAAAGAAAACGATCGATTTTCAATAAAAGATTATAAAGTAGGCAAAGCCTAGCTACTTCATCAAAAAGAAAAAAAAAATGATCACCCATATATTATTTTGTTCTCTACGATATATATGTTAGACAAAAGAGCTTACAAGAGCAAAAGACTGCCAGAAGTGTTCCTTTTGAGGAGAGTGTCAGGTACATATCCAATTATATTGCCCGACAAGTTCCTGAAGTAAATAAATAAATTATGTTTATGTTTATATATTTACCTAATGTAATTGAAGATATACTATACAAAGCCTGTTGGATACTTACAGCACTTGAAGATCAACCAAAGTTGTGAATGCGTCAGGGATATTTCCACTTAAATTGTTATGAGATAAGTCCCTGGATGATTGAACATACACAGAATATTAAAATTAATAAGAACTTAATATGATCTTCAAGTATGATTTGTTGATTTTTTTTTTTCGGAATATTCAATAACTTACAGGTAGGCAATATACTGCAGCTTAGCAAAGGATTCAGATATCATTCCATGTAATCCAGAATAGGACAAATTTCTGCACATATTAAATGTAGACACATATATAAATTAACATTTTTCTTCTTTTTACTCGATCTTTTCAATGAAAGACCATAATACTATATATATATATATATATATATTCCCAATAAAAGAAAGAGGCATATTGTTTCGATGTTTCAAACAGAACTCACAGTGAGTTAATCCGAGATGCACTTTTATAGCAAGTTACACCATTCCACGATACATTTAGTGGATAACAAGGATCGCCGTTCCAATTTCTTACAATACCATATTCAGCCTTAAGATCCATCATGCCATGAACTGATTATGCCATATAGTATAGAAGAAATAAAGAGAAGCAAAAACAATCAAAATATTAGTTCCCTACATATCTATGTTTCACAAAAACCCCCAAGTGAAGTAACATGAACGCATGCATATATCTCAGTTTGTAAACTACTACAATAAATTTACCAAAAATAATTTCTTTATGTTCTTATTGTGTGAAAATATTTGATTATACCTTTTGTTCTCTTGTAAACATTATGGAGCTTGTACATGCATAATAAAATTGAACTTTCTCATTTGGTCTAATAATTTGTCAATCCCCAACCATATTTATTTTTTAATTTCAAAATTCAAATAAAAGATGTATCCTAAATGAAAAGAAATGCATCTATCTTACCATCATCTGCACTTGTGTAATAAAATTCCATAGACATTTCCCAATAGGCCTCCATTGCATTAAGAATTGGAGGCAGAGTAGAGGCCTTCGTTTGTGCCAAGGTACACACATATGTGGTCAAATAAGAGTCATCATAGTATTTTGCCGTAAGGTATTCGGGAGTTACACCACCAAAAGTACTCAAAAGCGTCCTGTCCTTCACATATATATAAAATTGTCTAGATTGGTTCACAGTGAGTTTTTGCAGCTCGGCCAAATAAAGAATTACATGGTAATTTTTATAGAAATTGTCGAGGGGCGTGTCGTAAGAAGCTGTAGTTAGATTTGGGGATGAGATTGGTGCAAGTGCCGTCTGTAGAACAGCATTTGGTGCATCGTAATTGGCACTACCGGAATGTTTAATGTTTTCTCTTGTACTGATGCTTGTCAGGGTAGCATTATCATATTGGTACCACGACCAAATCCGATCGTATGGATCATCGGGATACCTGCAATGAACAAAACATTTTGGACCATATAAGCATTAATTGATTGATTGGAAGGACCAATATTTCTTAACAGACTAACAGTAGAGGTGGCAAAACTTGACTGACCCGACAAATCCGCCCAACCCGATCTAATATTTTAGGAAGTCAAACTGAATTGACCCGTGACGGTAGAAAAAAGACAACACAAGTTGACCCGAAACCTGATTGGACCAAACCTGAATTGACCCGACCCGGCACTCTTCCTTGGTCAAACTGACCTGGCCCAACTTGACTTCGTTCAAGCTCATCTTTTAAATGACAAAATATAGCCAAAACTCGACAAACTTGTCTGACTTGTCCAAACCCGAACCCCACCTAGGCAAACCCGTGATCCAAGAATAGTTGGCATTGATCAACACAAAACACAACCTGGCCCAATACTCTTCAATGATCCAATTGACCCGACCGACCCGTGCAAACTCAAACCAGACCTACCTGCCCGATTTGGCTTCTCATCAGTGAGAATTAGTCACCCTTTGTGGGAGGTTACAAATTTGAAATTCACATAAATATTTTTCGGCATTTGAACTCTCATTTATCTAAAATAAAATCTATTTTCGGTCAGATCATAATGGTAACGTGCTTTTGTATAACAAGTGGGTGAGGGTCAATTACAAGCTCACATTTGGAACATAAAAATTACCTGATTTTGGTGTCCTCTGCTGGTCCGTAGTTGAGCCGGAAAAGAATACTATATGATTGATAAGAAGAAACATACGGATAAAGGTTTGCGGGTAGAGGTCGCAACTCCAAAGCAGATATAAAAGGAGTTCCCGCATTAATATTTACAAGGCACAACCACATGAAATCATTTCTTGCTCCGATAACAACCTCGTTAGCATATTCTTGTGAAGCACTTGTGATATTAACCCTCCTCCAGAAAGTGGTGTCTAGGTTAAGGTCAAACTGAAGAGGGGTGCTTATTTGTGCCGTTTGGTTTCCATCATAATTTCCATACAGAAAAGTAGCTCGTAAAAGATATACCGATCCTTTAGTCACATTTCGTAGCATGTAACAGTTTCGAGTTCCATTTGGAAAGCTTCTAAGGGTTGATGATTGCTTTGACGGGCTTTGGTAACTTTTGGAGATGTTGTGATTTATCCCCGTATCTATGTATAAATCATCTGAAACATACTGTATTCCTGTGCTATTATCTTGATAAACGGTACCACTTGGGGCACCACAATCTATGCTAATGAAACCTATAATAGACAAACAAGAAATTTATTAGGACAGATTAGGATAAATAAATGTTTCTTCCACAAGGAAGCAATATATTAATAGACCAAAAGATGTAAACATGTGATATGTGAAATATAATTGACTGAAATCCAGTAGGCAGTAGTTTTAAGAGATTTGCTTACTTTTCGTAACTCAGAATGAAAATTAAAATCATGTATGTGCATAGACCGTAGGTAGAGTGATTGGGGGTTTGTAATATAATCAGATTAGCTAGCTTTTGTACTGACCTTGTGTACTTGGTTGGCTATCAATCACAGTGATGAAGGTGGCTAAGAGGACAAAACACCAATATACCATCATCATCTGTGGAAGAACTCTAGCTGTTTTTCAACTTTTTGGTTGGGTATATATATAGCACATACAAATTGGACTATCGGAGTACCGGTGGGGTGATATCAGCTCATTTCTTCGAGTGATTAACCGTGATTAGGACATGAAAGAAATTAAGTTTCTTTTTGTTATGTATGGAACATAGGAAAGTGCTTTTATAGGAAGGAGAAACAACTAGAACATATATGCATTAATTCTTAACGAAGTCAAATGTTGTATGGCTTGATAATGAATTTCATAATTTTAGCTGAAAAAGAAATGATCATCTCATCATCACTTCAATCGTATACGCCAGTTCTCTCTTTTTTATTACATTCAAGGGAAGCTTACATAGCTAATCAGTTTGAATTAAAACATGAGTAAGGTTAATACTAGTACGAAAGAAAAGAAAAACACTATATAAATGTTTAAATTGCATAATAATTAATAGTTTATTATCTTACAATTCACTAATTAAAACACTTGGAATTATTTATGCAGGTGCAGAAAATTAAGGACCTATACGTACAAGTATAAATTAGAAGACGTATCATTAATTATTCCTTAGGACCTTAAGCTGACCTCGTATTCTCCATTTTTATCGAGATCCATATATATAAGAGTATATACTGGGAAGAAGACCCGAGCACAACTTTTAGTACAAACACTCATTAAATTTGTTGGATACAACGTGTTTCTCTTTCAATTACTATCGCCTATCCGGATCCATATATATATATATATATATATATATATATATATATATATTTTATTTTCAATTCGGAAATCCGTTGTAAAAGCAACTATAAAGCAATCTCAACTATTTAGGGACCAATATTTTGAACCAAACAATAATTTAAAGACTAATTTTAACAAAATGCAATATTTTATCGACCAAAATTTGAATTTTTTTTTTTTGGCGTTATGAAATATTATTGTTCGAATTTAATTATATTTTAAAATTATAAATTAATGAAATAGGGGTTAGACTATTATATTAATGCTAGCATTTCGGACGGAATGCTAACGTCTCAAAATTTATGTTATCGTGTACGAAATCACGATTTATGGCGCTCAATAAATTATTTATATAAAAAAATTGGGGAATACAAAAAATTTTCATTTTTAGATATTTTAAAGTATTTGTTTTGCGTTTTTGAAAATAGCATGGGCAAACATCGATATTTCATTAATATTTATGAGCTCTATTCTAAAATTCAAAATAAATACTTAGAAAACTCAAAAAATAAAAAATTTTGTATTCCCCGATATATTCATATAAAGAATTTATTGACACCATAAATTATGATTTCGGACACGATAATATAAATTTTGTGACATTAGTATTTCCGTCCGAAATGTTAACGTTAGTATAATAGTGTAAATAAATAAGGTTTGACAATTATATATCTTATCGTACTGAACGTCATTCCGACCAAAAAAATGCCGCAGAACGTCACCCATAATTCTCAAATTTGTCCTTTTTGCTTTCAAAAAATATATATATGTGACGGAGGTTGGAACGTCATCTTTAATTCTGACGAACTAAGAATTATAAATTTATAATAAATCAATGGAGCTTGGCAATCATCAATATGGTCAACGTTCTTACTTTGCCCTATCAAAATAGAAGTGACATATTTATCTTTCTTTTAAAAAGGATAACAAAATTATCCTTATTTCCCTACATTCGTGTTCATAGCACTAACTAATTAAACATATGGTGTTGTGTGCAGTAACTGGGAATTACATTGATTATCATTAGCGCATAACAGTATTTTAAATAATGGAATTAATAGCTTGACGGACGAATGGGTAACGGTCAAGTGACTAAACATTATGTGGATGATTGATCAAAAAACGTTTATTGTAATGCGAGAAAACCTTCTCTGGCTTTTGAAAATAATAATTGTAAATTTTTATTTTTATTTATTTTGAAAGATGTAAATATTTATTTATTTATTATTTTTTTTTTTTGAAAGATGTAAATTTTGATTTACTAGAACGTACATTATGGTGGGCTATTAGACTGGTGACATGTACATTTAAATTTTCTGCTAGCTTATATACGTGTTAACTAATTAAGCTTGAAACAAATTAAAAGAACGAATAATTAATAATAGCATTATACAAAAAGAAAAATGAAGTGCATAATTAGCTATTTTGCTCACCTTGTGTACCAACTGGTTGGCCTTCAGTCACCATTATCCATGCGGCTAAGATTATTAGAAGACACCAAGAAACCTTCATCTACGGAAGAATTAATTCTTTATCTTTTTGGTCCTTTTGTTGGATAATGATGGTAAATTGGAGCCGATTGGGTGCTAGCTATCAGATATCATTTGTTCGACTAAACCTGAAAAGGAAGAATAGAAATTAAGCATATATTTCCTAATTTGTTTGTATGGATAGAGGAATTAGGTGCCTTTATAGAAAGGTTTACAAGTAATTAAAAGAAAAAAATTTAAGCAATATTTACGAAATCAAATTAATGATGTGATCGCTTAAGCTTATGATTTTTCTTCTGTTTATTAGTGAATAATAATACTTATAAATAATATTTTATCACTCAAATGTATACGCAACTTCTGTTCCTATTTACTAATTCCAAGTATATTGGACCGCATGATCAGATCAACGAGACGATGCATGCTGTTGCTCCTATATATATATGCATTTCAGATAGTTCTAATTCTGAAACGAGCGCGTTGCGTTGCGTTTCTTCAGGGGAAACAAACATAATAAAACGCTGGACAGGTAGAAGTTCGCAAGTGTAAAAGGAAAATAAAATGATAATTCAATTTCATGTGAAGTTATCTAAATATATATATAATACTTGGTATTATATATAATGTAAGTTATACATCAACAAATAATATGTCAACACGTATTACATTTAATAATTTGCATAAAATGCAAATGTCAGCTAGCTCACATATATATATATGATACGGGATAATTAATTAATTATTACATGTTATCCACAGAACTCGTCAAACACTTAAATTCATTAATACATTAACTCTTAGTCCTGTCTTATTTGACCTTGTCAAGGCTAAGGAAGAGGTGGAGGTTTGAGAAAAGAATATGAGAAGGCCACTTAAAAGAAACCCTAGCCGCCTCTATAAGCAAACTTTTCAGTGGGGAGAGGCACCCCGCCTCTCCCCCCGCCGTCCCTCTTCAAGTTCTTCTTTGTTGATTACTTTCAAATTTTGTTTGTTTATCAACTTTTCGTCGCCCTTTTTACTCTAAGAAGGGTTTTTTCGTTTTTCTTCAATTAAGAGGGTTATATCATCACTTGTGAATGGATTTTGCTCCCGCTTCAAAAAATTGACATGTTGCTTGAAGAAATGAAATTTGTGGAGTGCTTACAAAATTTTTCAATCATTCCAAAGACGATGAACCCATCACAACCAAGACGGTAACTTCAAAAACAAATTGTGTGCTTATTCAAAATTTGTCTCTCTATATTAGTTTATCGGGACAAAATTAGTTAGATTATTGTTGTAGAAAGTTTGGTTGATATTTTGTGTCATTTGGATTAGCTTGAGAAAGGATTTTACTTTTCTTGTGGATGTAATCTTTTTAAGTGAATGAATTAGTTGCCTACGGGCCTTTAGTGTTCAAAAAAAAAAAAAAGAATATGAGAAAGAGGCGAGGGTTAATTAAGGTATTTAATTCGCTCCCTTGTTAATTTGGATCGAAAAGAATGACAAGAGAAGGAAAGATAATGGGAGGAAGGTTATCTTTTGTGAATCCTAAACTGGTGGGCTAATTATTTGTTGGAAACATAAATTGAACATTCTTTTTTTCATTTCCATCCTTTTTTCTTTAATCCACTAGATATGAACTTGAGAGCAAGATATATAAAAGGTAATTCTCACCTCCCTCTGCTTCTCTTCCCATCCATCAACTCTCTCTAGAGACTAGAGCATATCCTTAGATTGCGTTCCCGAGTTAATTGAGAAAATCTTCTTGCCCCACTTAAATGTTCTCTATCAAAATTTAATCAAAATTCTAGTTGAAGATTCAGATTCTCACCAACTACACATTTATTTTGACTCTAAAAATCGGATTTCACCACTTAATAATCAAATTTGTCGTACCATAACGTTATAATAAATAATTTTCCACGCAAATATGGTGATTATACCTATTTGTGGGGGTGTTCATAGTCGATGCATTAGATATTCATATCCACCCGTCCGAGATTCTGAGTAAGGCATTCAAGATTCCACGTTCTGGTGAATGACCATCCGTCGTAGATTCTGTGTAAAACGCACCCTAGATTCCTGTTTTGGTGAATGACCATCCGTCATAACTTGGGTGTACATATAATGTATTGTCGGGTGTTCATATCTATTATATCGGAGTATCCATACCTTATGTACAAGAGAGTATACTGACGGGGACATATAAGTGAGATTTTTCTTGCGGGACAGTTAGCATGCTCCCAAGTTAATTATAGAGAGTGAAAAGGGGTAGAAAAGGATAATGGAAATAACAAAGTTATCACCTTGCTTCTGAGTTTATAACGCACGGAGGGAAAGAAGATGGGAAGAGATAAATAGAGAGAATACCATATCCATTTTCTTAAGAAATTGCCCTATCCAAGCTGGAGGGATAAAAAAGTTAGGAAAATGCTATGGTGATATTATTAGAGACACCATTAGGAATATCATATAGTTTGACTTGGTCAAACGAACTAATTATTCAGCATAACATATTAATTATTCAACTTAACATGCTAAATATTTAATTTATAATTAGCATGTTAAATATTTAGTATCAACTTAACATGCTAATTATAAGTTAATGTTAAGTTAAATCTTTAGCATGTTAAGTTAAATAATTAATATGTTATAAGTTGAATAATTAGCTATTTTTTCTATTTTAAGTACAATGTACGTTAAGTTGAATAATTATATCTATAATTATTTAAATTATAAGTTGATGTTAAGTTGAATAATTAGCCTATTAAATTGAATATCAAATTTGCTGCATAAAAACGCAAAAAAAAAAAAAAGACTGAGCGTATCGATGACGGGAGTGTCATTGGTATCTCCGTAGCTTTACCCATTTACAAAAGAGAAGGGATCCATTGACAATGGTTATTTTGACAATCTTAACAATTATATTTTTAAAAATTTTATAAAAAATCACAAAAATCTTAAAAATAGGAAAAAGTTTATGGAAGTATTATTTAACTTATAGATTGATTATGTTTCTGATTAAAAAGTGTATAAAATTTTGATAAGACATGAAATGATATTCAAATTGAATGAAATTTGAACCATCATCAATCTATAAGTTAAGTAAAGTAATGCATCCATAAAACTTTTTTCATTTTATAGATGTTTTATGAATTTTTATAATTTTTTGAAAAGTCTCGTAAATTTGTAGATTCAATTGTTGTTATGCAATTAAAGTTGTGAAAGAGTTGAAATCTTAGAGTGATAAAATATCTAACTAATTATCGCTATGGTCTGTAATTTATATAGTAAAGAGAATTAGCTAGCTAGTATCATCATATTATAAGGATGCATGGAAGCATGAAGTATGCCGCCGCCTCCGCATTTGTAGCGCTGGCGTAGGAGTCTGAGTTGCAAATGGTCATCAGCAAGGACAATCGGAATTAATGTTTAGATATTTCTTTATGATATGATATCTGCCATATACAATTATTGAAACCCGGCCCAGAATCTGGGCCCAATATATTAACTTCTTCTTATGAACTCTAGAAGCCTCCAAGGTGCCCAAGAACTTGCCACTTTAATTTTGTCAACTTTTCACTTTTCACAAACAAATAAGAAATAACAATTGCCTCCACTTCACCCATCCTCTTCCTTCGCTGCTGCAGCTGCTTCTTCCCCATCAGTACTTCCTCCATCTTTCTGCTTTCCAGGTTAGTTCACTTCTATTTTTTCCCAAGTTCTAGCACTTTAATAGAAATTAATTAAGCTCTCAACATTTATTGAAATGTAGTACTTCTTGAATAAATAAAATCAAATAGGCATGCATATGGATGAGTACTCACACCAGAAAGCAGAAACACTGAATCAGTCAGCCATGCATTTATCTATACATATCCATGGGCGTGATTCACACCAGAAAGCACTATCATGTATTTAATTACTCCAAGCACACGCGATCAATTCACAAATAAGAAAAACAAAACATGTGCATAGGCTTATCGACCCACAAACAAAAACTTAAAACCATCGAGTACAAGTAGATGTTTGTCAATCAACAATTAGAAAATAATGTTATCGATGTGTGCTTATCGTGTGGCAAAAGTGAGCGACTGAGGAGTACCAGTACCAGTAGATACTGAGAGGCTACTAGTATTCGTTTCAGACTTGTCACTTTGTTGCAGCTTCTCATTTTCACGAGACTCCTCCATCTGCAGACTAACCTTGAGGTTTGCTGCCACATCAGCCATGGTCGGTCTTTGTGTTGACTTTTCGTTTGTGCATATCATTGCTAGTTCCACAACTTTCAACATCGAGTTCATGTCATATTCTCCCTTGAGTCTATAATCAATCACATCTTCAATAGTTCCTTTATCCCAATTTTCTTTCACAAGCTTAACAATGTCAATACTCTCTGTGGTATTTAAAATTGGGGGCTTGCCAGTTACAATCTCCAATAAAATTACTCCAAAGCTGTACACGTCACTTTTATCAGTGAGCACAAGAGTCCCTTGATACCTAATTTCAGGAATTATACAGCCAATTAGTGTTTGTTTTCACTGAGAAAAGTGTATCTGATTTGACGATATCATAATGATACTTAAGTTAATATGGGATCTTGTTTTTCAACTTGCGTATATTTCTATGTTTAGCTACTGCAATGGGCAGTTCAAATTAATTAGTCGGCCAATAGATATTTGCAACAGTTTCATATAGTTGGAGATTAAGTTTACTTGATTCTTTGTTTCGGAACTATTTAGTTAGTCCGATAGATATAATTTAGTAAAATCAAAGACATACTCTGGATCAATGTAGCCAGGGGTGCCGCATAAAGTAATTAATGAAGCGTTTGCGTCAGCACTAAACGTCCTTGCCAGGCCTAAGTCAGATACCTTGGCCTCAAAGTTCTGCCCCAAAAGAATGTTACTGCTTTTTACATCTCTATGCACAATACCACATCCCGTGTGTAGATAATCCAAAGCTGCACCATTTCCAGCAAACAAGTGTGTCAGTTACCTGTTCCTTTTTTCCTTATGTGTAAAGATTTTGTCTAGCTCATTAAACTTTAAATGATGATACTAGACCACTGACCTCTTCAACGTTATTCAATTACTAAAACATGTTAAGTATATTTGTTAATTGGTTGTGGAGCCAAACCTTTAGCAGCTTCTAGTGTGATCATTAGCCTCATCCTCCAACTCAACTGTCCAGATGTTGAATCTTTACCTTCAAAATCAGAACACAAAATAATTTGCACCAAAGTACGGGAAGATTATATGATGAGCATCAATATAATACCTTGATATCAATTAAAACTAACTTCAGTTTGAGCTCGATATATATTTCCATTCTGGTTGTTCATAATCCTTTCAGGCCTTTGGTACCATAGAGTATAAGTTTATAGAGTAATGTATAGCAGTAATATAGTGATCAATTTATTCAAAAGGAACCTTTCAAGTAATCAAAAAGACTTCCTCGTGGCATATACTCGTAGATAACTGCAAGGTCATCTCCTTCCTGGCAATACCCAACAAGTGTGACCAGGCTCTTGTGATGCACCAGTGATAAGCTTTTAACCTATAAGGTATTGAATTTGTATGACAATTAAATCGACATGAATAATTATATACACAGTATAATTACAGAAATAGAAAGAATAAATATTAGGAGTACCACATACACTTCACCAGTCATTACAATGACGTACCATCACTTTAGTTGCCAGCCAGGAATTTTGGGTGTCATCAATTATCGTATAAATTATAGTGTTACACAAAATTACATATAGAAAGCTACATTAAGTTTTATTCTTTAAAAAAATTATCTACGGGGGTGGGCGACTAAATTCTATTGGAAGACAGTCGAGTCTGGTATGAGCCAAACTTAACTATCAGTCATGAGTTCATACAAAGTACATCACTTTGACAAATAGAACTATCATGATCTGAAATTAATGTGCACAAGTGTATCAATTATAGGTACGCACTTTAAATCAAATAGCTAGGAGTTTATATTGCATTGTTACCTCAGCAAGAAATTGTTTACTTCCTTGAATTGATTCCGGAGTGCACACTTTCACTGCAACCTCGATTTGATTTTCTATATAACCATGGTATACTACCCCAAATCCTCCTTTACCAATTACACGTGAAAAGTTCCCAGTAATCTCCTTCAGCTGCTGATATGTAAAAATCTTGATCTCACTTTGCACAAGTGTAGCAGGATTTTGTCTCCCATAGTCTTTATTATAAAGAAAAAAAATCCCCAAAAGAGCAATTCATCTTGTTAATAATTTAAGTATATACAGAAACAAGATTACTATGAAGTTTTCTAGTAGGACTTGGTATAGATTAATTACAAATATAAAATTGTTAGCAGAGGAACTTTGTAACAAGCCATATTATTGAACTAATATATGCTGCACATAGAAAATGATAAGAAAAAAAGAATGAAGATGCCAACTATATTACGTACCACTACTTGGTCTTGTTCTTCTTTTATATAAAATCAGAATTAAAAGCAACGCTGCAGTACTGACTACAATGGCAATGGCAACAGCCGCAACAATGACAAGTGTACTTGAGCTTTTTTTTCTTTTGGCGACGTCTCCACAACTGGAGCAAGAGTCAATCCTACGACATTAACAGTATGTAATAAATCACATTAATGAACTATTCTTCATCCAAGTATGGAGCAAACTTTCTAGTAATTAAAATGTTCTGTACAATGTGAAAGTGTTCTCTCCCTCCCATGCATTTCACTGGTCAAGCTTAAAAGATCCTTTAGGAAGTTTGCACCAGAAAGAGAAGACGAAGAGTTATTATCGTCAAATGATTGTTTAGTAAAAGCACTATCCATTGATCATACTACCATGATCCCCCGTTGTTCCAACAATTAATGACTTTCTCAAGCCGACCTAATTAAGTTCTTGAGTTCTATACGAAATTTTTGAAGCAATACAGGGGAGAGCTTACAACAGTAGAAGACTGCCGGAAGTATTCCTTTTGAGAAGAGTGTCAGGGATATGTCCAATAGTATTGCCTGACAAGTTCCTAAAATAAAGTTTTGTTTTTTTTAATTACTATGTTTTGGCTATTACTAATTGATAATATACTTTCTGAAAGGAATGTTAGATACTTACAATACTTGAAGTGACGTCATTGCTGTGAACGAGTCAGGGATATCTCCGCTCAAATTGTTATGAGATAAGTCCCTGATTGTTCATAAAGAAGAGTTTAAATCATTGTCTGGCCCTTAAATATTACTAATTGATTTGTTTTAGAATATTCAAGAACTTACAGGTACGCTATATTCTTCAGTTTAGCAAAGAATCCAGATATAGTTCCATGTAATCCAGAGTAGGACAAGTTTCTGCAATATATAGTTATGTATATGTATAAATTGAGATTCTTCATTTTGATATCATTTGATAGTTTCAAAAATAGTTATCAATATAGATTAGGTTTCTAAAAAGAATAACTAAGAGAAGGTGAGATATAGTTCTGTATTCCTTTTAATTAAAAAGAAAAGTACTCACAGAGAAGTAATCACAGCTGCACTATTTTCGCAACCCACTCCAGACCATGACATGTTTGTTGGATAACAAGGATCGCCATTCCAATTTCTTACAATTTGATAATCAGATTTAATAGCCATGATTGCACCGACTGATTATGCCATATAGATGGATGGATAGAAACAAAATGCAAATATTAGTTAGTTCTTTATGAATTATTTGTAGCCAATACTGGAAAGGGCCTAATTTAAGTCCAATTCTACTTTTTGTTTATTTTTTCAGTTAACAATCAAAGATTTATCCGACAAAAGAAAAAAAGATATACTTCTTACCATCATCGGGACTAGTCCCAGACACCATGCTTATTTTCCAATAGACCTCCATTGCATTAAGAATTGGAGGTTTCGTAGAGTTCTCCATTTGTACCAGAGTAAACACATACCGATTATACGTCTTAATCGGAAAAATATTATATTTGTAGCTTGCCTTAAGGTATTCAGGCTTTACAGCACTAAACCAGACCTTGTCATTCAAATATATATCGAACTGTCTAGATTGGTTCTTAGGGAGGTTTTGCAACTCAGCCAAATAAAGAATTGCTTGATATCCAATGAAGTTGATATTACCAGAGGGGTTATCATAAGAAATTGTAGTTAGATTTGGGGATGAGACTGGAGTGAGTGCGGTTTGTAGAACAGAATACGGTGCCTCAAACTGATAATCGGCATCATATCTTGTGAAGTTTTCTTTTGTATTAATGCTGGTCAAAATAGAACTATCATATTCGTACCAGGACCAGATCCGATCATACGGATCCTCAGGATACCTGCAATACAGAACATAATTTAGACCATATCACGATGATGCATGGCTATGTTTTTAATTTGATGTCATAATAATATTTTGGAACTGATGAATCTATCAGATAATGCTTGCTTACAAAGTTAGAAGGTTCATAGTAGTGTACTAGTGTAAGAACCGACCTTTGGTCTAGTGGCTACGGGCAACGCTCTCCGTGTGGGAGGTCGCGGATTCGAAACCCGGATGGGGGTCTTTTATAGACATTTAAATTTGAGTGGCTTGACCCTCATCTTTATCTCAAAAAAAAAAAAATAGTGTACTAGTGAAACCCCCACTGGTACGGTGGGAACCAGACAAAATCTTTCAGTTTCTAAATGAAACAGGTGGCCTTTGGTATGAAATGTTTACCTGATTACAGTATCCTTTGTTGGTCCATAGTTCAGCCGGAACAGAAGTGCGTTGGAGTGGAGAGAAGATTGGACATCTGGATAAAGTCCTTTTCTCAGAGGTCGCAACTCCAAGGCAGAAATAAAAGGAGTCCCCCCATTAATATTTACAAGGCACAGCCAAATAAAATCATTTTTAGGTATGGTAACAACCTCATAATGATATTCTCTGGAAGCATTAGTGATTTTAACCCTTCTCCAGAAAGTGATGTCGAGGTTGAGATCAAATTGAAGAGGGCTGTTAACTTGTGCACTTTGATATCCATCATAATTTCCATACAGAAATGTAGCTCGCAGCAGATACTTTGAACTTTTTGTCACATTCCGTAGCATGTAACAGTTTCGAGTTCCATTTGGAAAGCTTCTGACAGTCGATGATTGTTGGGACGGGCTTGTGTAGTTTTTGGAGATGTTATAATTTATCCCTGTGTCTACATATGTATCATCCGAAACGTATTGTATGCCAGTGCTGCTATCCGTATAACTGGTTCCATTTGTGATGCCACAATCAATGCTAATGAAACCTATACATTTACAAATATACAGTAGATACATCAGGAAACTATTGTATAAGTTTAACGTACATAATGCTTATATTTACAGAAATTCCAGTCCTCCGGATCGATTCAAGCAAGCTGTAAACTAAAAAAGAAGGTTCAAACAGAGGTTTTCATGACCTTTCTCAGGGATGATGTTCGGGGCATCAAAAAACACGCGACAGCATATGTTGGATTATTTTACCGGATTACAATGGAAATTACTATAGAGCTAAACAAAACTAATAGACCAGTTTTTGGTTCAAGTGTAGGGATGGATGTAGTATTTTATGTTAGAGAAATACGTTCACTATGACCTTGGATAAAATTACTAGGAGGACTGTATGTACATATTTTTTTCTCCCTGTAATTATTACCCAAGCTTGGAGCAAAAAGAGGGAGACATGGTATACTGCCATATTGGTATAAAATAATAAAAATGAAAATGAAGTTCACATATATAGGATAAATATATATAGCTTAATTTGCTACTTACCCTCTGTACTTGGTTGGCCTTCAATTACAACGATCAGTGTAGCCAACAGAATTAGGAAGGACCAAGAAACCATTATGTATGCACGAATTCTGTTCTTCTTTCAACTTCTCATTGGATGTATATATGAATGCAAATTGGAGTAGAAGTGTGTAATTTATATCACCTCATTTGTTCGACTAAAAACTGAACGTCTCAAAGGAAAGAAAGGAAGCCTGTCCTTTTTGTTTTGGCGTGTATGGAAGAGAGGAATTAAGGGAGATTTTATAGAAAGTAAAATTAAAATAGGTAGGTGAAATGAAGATTAAAAATGAAACACACATTCTATGCAAAATGGCACGATGTGGTCTCTTGATGATGACTTCCCTTCATTGACTTAAAAAAAAAAAAAAAAAAGAGTAGCAGAAATTTAAAAAAAAAATGATCAACATTATTTTACAAAATCGCACGCTGTGGTCTCTTGATGATGACTTAATTCCTTAGTTGCCTTTAATATATTTAAAAAAAAAAAAAAAAAAAAGATGAGGTACTTCCTTCAGTTAATTAAAAAAAAAAAAAAAAAAGGTGATCGGTTCCAATTGAACCAATTCGTGCATTACCAACTCATTTTTTAATTTTATGTTTCGAAAATTTGTCATTCAAACTTTAAATCCCAAATCATCGAACTTGTTAATATTTGTTAGAGATATATGCACGTAAATTTTTAGGATTTTTGGGATTTCTTTCGCACTGGATCAATAGGCAAAAAATCAATGAAGGAATCTAATGAGCTATAGGTTATTAATTGTAACAAACATTAATGCATAACGAACTTAAAATCTTAAAGTTTATGTGCATACATATCTAACAAATATTAACAAGATCAAACGTTCGGATACAAATTCATATTAAGAAATATGAGTATTAAATTTCGAAATATAAATTTTAAAAATGTGGCACAAAAGTATGGTGGCATTTAAGTTTTTTTTGCAATGCACCACTTGAAGTTTATGCGCAACTTCTCTGTTATGATTTAAGTAAAATATACAGATAATTGATTAATATAATTCATCCATAAGCAAGTATGTTTAGTTGTTTACTATAAAAAATGTTATAGAATTAGTCTAGCTTTTAGAAATTTATATGTACTTCTTAACACTTACGATAACAATCTGATAGTATATATTTTGCATATATATTTTTTGTAAAGCATGTTTTTGAACCCAACATTATTACTCATGATGTTAAAAGAACTTTTGTTCATATTAATACTATATAACTCTACTTATTGCTCTGCTTATAGTCTAAATTATTTTAATCAATCAACCTAATATGTGTTTTGGAAAGCGTCAAAAGTAGTGATACACATAGCAAGACTAATTATAAGACCAAGAAATCGGATTTCTTTTTTTAATTATTATTATGATAAATGCATTACTAATTATTTTATGTTTATTGACTCTGGTTGAGTTTCATCTCCAACCTACCCCACCCCTTGATGTACTCAACTCAATGAACTATATATTAATTTACAAATTAATATCAATTTTTAAACTAAATAATTAAATAATTATGCAAAACAATATGCATAAATGAAATAATAAATTGGAATTGTCGAGGAAAATCTCCGTGACGTTTTGATTTGTTCCTGCGTGCGTCTTCTTATATTAATTAATCGTCGAGAGCTTTGCATTTATTTATTCAGCCAGAAATTAAGAAAACATCAACTTGACGCAGTAGCAACTTTGTATGTATGTTGAAATATATATAATTAACACTATTTAAATAACGTAAATGTCTTTCTAAACCAAAAAAAAAAGAAAAGAGTTGCAGAACAATGAATGATTCATCACCATCAGAACAGAAGAGCGATATTTTTTTTTTTTTTTTTGAGATAAAGATGAGAGTCAAACAAAAGCGATATTGTTGTAACGAACAAATTCCTTTAGCTCCCTTCAATGAACAAATTCCTTTGGGTCATCCTAATTTATTTATTTTTTTTTTGTCTCGACTCGATCTGATTTGTTTAATCTCACTTGTAACCCATACATGACCCAAATAAAATAATTTAATTCAACATTTTATTTATTATTTTAATATAAGTGAATTAATGCATTTAATATATAATTAATCATGATAACTGCATAAACAAGTTTTTATTTGCGTTAAATATCAAAATAACTCAAAAAAACATAATTATACCGGTCGAAGTAAGCCTCAGTTTTCTCTTTAAAGAAGAAATAATACGAAAAAAAAGCAATAGCAAATTCCCAAAGTCGGAATGAAAGTAAAATTTTGCACCAAATAGTATCTCTTTCGCCTTGACAATGAAACTAAAATGCAACTAATATATTTATTTTTATTTTGAATAATGGAAGTTACAGAATTAAATTGCAAATAAAAAAAAAATCTAGAGCTTGTTAAATTAAAAAACTTGACAGATTGAATATTATGGTTTATGGAATATGAAAGAAGTGGAGAGATTGAATGTTTTTTTGAAGTAAGATCTCAAGTAAAGTGGGAGGACCAAAAGTTACGGTAACACGAGTACAGTGCTCGGATTATTCTTGGTTACCTTCGTTAGTGTAAGTTAGCCGATTTTTTTTTTAATAATAATTATAATTAAATAAATAATCGGAATTAAATATTTAGGTAAATGTTAATTGAAATTCAGGATTGAGTAGGTTTCGTTTCAAATTCATATCCAGAGACCTAGGGACCTCACAAACGGTCAGAGGGCGACAGAGATTCGAAAAAATTATATTTTAACAAGGGACGCGTATTAAATCAGTAGCCATAATTTAAGACTACATCTTTAAAATACAACCGTTGTCTCAGAAGGCTGTGCATATGACCTGCGTAAGAAATTGACGGTTGTGGATTGAATATGCAACCGTAATGATGGGTTGTGGATTTGATTTGCATCCGTAATAAATGCAAGAACCTTTCAAAATGATAAAATATGTAGCATGTGAGCGGAAATCCTTATATAGTAATATTGGACACTACTCCAATCCGCAACCCATCAGATGGGATACGAGTCAAATACGCAACCTTTCAAAAGGATGGTTGTGTTTTCAATCATTGACCCAAAGTTTGGGTTGCATGTTAGAAACACATCCCAAGAAATGACTCAAGGATTGAAAACACAACCATCAGAAAAGATAAAAAAAACTGGGCACGCGCAAAAATCATTGGTCTGGGACGTAGATTTGAAATGAAACATTTCTAAATTCCGAATTTCAGTTAATATTTAACTAAATATTTAATTCTGATTATTTATTTAATTAATATTAAAAAAATCGGGTAAGTTAAGGTGAGTTAAAGAGGGAAAGGGGTTTTGGGGAGGAGGGAAGGAGAGATGAGAGGAGTGATTGGATTATCCAAACAAGTGTTACTTACTCTACAATTTATAATTTAAGAGAGTAGGCTATGGAAGAGGACAGAGGAGGGTAGTAAAAATACAAAATTGTATCGAGTTTTTTATCATTATCTACACCACAATTTAAGGGATAGTCTATACATCCCCTCCCATCTCTTACCCTTCTATCCCCTTTCTTTCCCTCATGTTTTCTATAACACAGTGTAATGTAAAAAATTGAGTGGTTTTACTAGATAACTCGGGTTATCTCGGAGTTATACCTCCCATAGCATGGATATCCCAAGTAGGTATGGGTTTATCTCAGATATATTTTCTAGGGAGAAATGTGTGTTGAGCTAGGAGCAGGCCATCAAACCATCCCAGATTGGTGCGGCCTCGGTTGAGTCATTTTTCTCGAAAAACTCGGGTAGGGTTTGGTCCTCTTAGATTTTTGTAAAACACTAGCATAAAACTCGGGTGCGGCCTCAGACTGACTGACAGACGCGACAATAGAGTCCACATTTCCGCACTTGACCAGACCAGACCAGACCATACCAGACCAGACCCTTGATTCCTTGAAGGCGCCAAGAAACTATCAGTTCTCTACTCTTTCTCTCTCGCTCCAAGAAACCAAGATCAGTCATGGCGCCCTCCAATCAACCCCTACGCACTTGCATTTCCTTCCTCCTCCTCCTCCTTTGCTTCCTCTTCCCCCTCGGATCCTCTTTCTCATTTGGAGGTTTATTCAGCTCTAACTCGCTTCCTTTTTTACTTTAACGTTTCCATCCATTGTGCAAGTTCAGATTTTCTTCAATCCGTGTTTCTTTTGTTCATGTCCCTCACCTGTTTGTCGAAATGCCAGTGCTGTAATTTCTGCAATTCTGCAATTATTTTATATCATATCCAAGATTCTGTAACATGCAACTGCTGCTACACTCTTTGCTCATTGTCTAATTCCTTAATTTAGTGACGTGTATTATCTTTGCTCTATCTATATTATTCATTTTACTAAATCATGTTTCCAAGATCCTGCAGCAACTAACAACTGCTGGTACACTGTTTCATGAAATCTCTATTTCAATTTTGTCTTTCCTATCTGGTACTTGCTTATTGTTCTGTTCAATATGCATTTCCTAGTTATAACTGTAATGTAATCAACCATTAATTACCATTACTTTATCATGGCTATTCAGGTCGAGGAATTGGAATCAACTATGGCAGATTAGGTACAAATCTCCCCATTCCTGACTTGGCTGTCCAATTAATCACCTCCTCCAACATCAAACATGTCAAAACCTTTGACATCGATCCTTATTTGATCCAGGCTTTCTCTAATTCCAACATAACTCTCTCCCTCTGCATTCCCGATCAACAACTTCTTGACATTGCCTCAGACCCTACAAGAGCCGATCTAATCGTGCAAGGGAGCATTCTACCCTTCATCCATAATACAAAAATCAACTCTATTTCAGTTGGAAATGAGATCTCCATGGTACCAGATTTCGCACCTCATGTCTTCCCAGCCATGAAAAATGTTTACAAGTCCCTCAAGAAGTTCAAAATTCATAAGAAGATCAAAGTCTCCACAACCCATTCAGTTGCTGTGCTAGCAGTTCGATCCCCTCCTTCTAATGGCATTTTTCAAGAATCAATAGCAGTTCCAGTTATGAAACCAATCTTGCGGTTTCTTAACAAAACTAGATCTCCTTTCATGGTGAATCTCTATCCATACCTAACCTACAGAGAAACCAATGAAGTCCCTCTTGACTTCGCATTATTCACAGAAAAACCTAGCTCTTACTACACCGATCAGAACACTGGCCTTGTCTACAAAAACCTGTTTGATATATTAGTGGATGCATTGAATGCTGCTGCTGCTTCGCTGGGGTTCCCTGACCTAACCTTGGTTGTGACTGAAACGGGTTGGCCTACTTACGGGTATGAAAATGACAATGTGGCTAGTTTGGAAAACGCAAGATTGTTTAATCAGAGGTTGATCAACCACGTGATGCGGGTCCCAGTAGCAGGTACACCAATGCGTCCTGGTGTGCCTGTTATGGTGTATCTGTTTGCGCTTTTTGATGAAGATCTGAAGGTGGGAGAACCAACTGAGAATCACTGGGGTTTGCTCTATGCAAATGGAAGCAAGAAGTATGATCTTGGAATTGAGAAGAAATATGGATTAAGGAGGCCAGGATCTGCGAAAGCAGAGAAGGGGTCTTATCTACTGTAAACTGTTCCATCCATTCTTTTTCAGGTATCTTAGCAGACCTATTTTCTATAGTTGAGGTCCTTCCCAATTAGTTCATCTTTGGTTGAAATCTTATTCCTGTTCATTAGGGTATTGTGAAGGAAAATATACACCAAGCCTAATAAACAAAAGAATCTACACCAAGTTTCAGTTATGAGTACAGTTTGTATTGAATAAATCTGACAATTCAGCACTATGATAGTGAACTGTAATGGTTTTTATTACTAAATCATTGAGCTTGGTAATGACCTGGGTGGTACTGATTTCTGAACCTTCCAGAATTGTGAAACTGGCACAGTTCAAGTCCACTCTTACTGAGACGTCAAATGACTTGACTATAATTGCTTTCACCAAATGACCTAACCCTGGCACTATGATGTGTATTTTTACTCATATGACTCGACTATAATTGCTTTCACCAAATGAAGTTCTAATCGTATTATATGTTGTGAACTTGACAGAGAAAAAAAAAAATATAAAGAAACAAAGATAGAGTGTGGCTGATGACATATTGACATTGACATCATATGTTTTATTTTCATATTATTAAATTAAATATTATTACTTGGTAATTAACTAATTATCCTACACTTGAATTCTGCTATTTATTTTGCCTGTAGGGTACTCAGGCTATTGGTTGGTACACTAAAAGATGCAATCAGGATGGTGGAATGGCACAGAAGATCGAATATGAAATGTACATATAAAATGAATATTTCCTGTTCTTCAGTTTTGAGTGTAAGAAAAAATTGAATATGTAAATATCTTCGCTTCCGATTTTCTTGTACCCAATTGCTAAATCGAAACTCCATATATAGTATTCAACTAGCTAATTTTCTGAATGGTATCTCTAATTCTCAATCCTAATTTGATGTGATAACTGAATTTCTATTCTTTATTACATGGTAGTAGTCAAGGGATATAATACAGTCCCAATACAGGGAATTTGGCGCGACCAAATTACTCTGGGAGTAACCCCATGTTAGGTGTAATATATAGTTTAAACGAAGTAACATGTGCTAAAGAGGCGCTAAGTTGACATTTTAGTTCCACAATCATCGTTCCCATGTTCCAATTTAGATTGCCATGAAATGATAAATTGTGTATGTCTTCCTATGTTATGTACTTTCAATACAATATTTTTTTTCTTCGGAGTAACGACAAGAATGAATGAAATGTCTTCTGACACTCAATTAAACAATTTAACAGCATCTTCATTATTGTTTATTACACCCAAGACGGTATCAAACAAAGCAACAAACATACCATTACCACTGAAGTGTCATCTAAGAAATAGCTAGGAACTCATAATAACAACTGTGAACTGTGTAGTCTCAAAACAAGTTTTTTGTTAAACTATTTCCTCTCTCGCTCATCACCTTTCCTAACAGTTTACACTCATGATTTACCTTCAGTATCTATTAATATCCACTCCCAAATTCATCATCAGCAAGCTTTGGGAATAAACCCAATTCTTTGTCTGTCTCCATCAAACACAACCCTGAATCCCTGTTGTTGTATGTTACCTATGATAGAAACCCCACTATCAGTACCAGCAAATGCAAAGCAGAAGGTACCCTCTGTATCAACTGGTATGAGATAATTCTCTGGTGGAAGTGCTACATTGGCACCGCCCGCAAAATGCAGTGCCAGCGTTGGCACTTTCACTGCAGCCCGGCCAGAGAGGTCATAGCATGTATCAAACAAAGAAAAGCCAGGTGTCCGTTTCAACCCAGCTGTACCAGCCCGAAATGCATCACGCACTGCTGTGTACACTGAACGGGATAATCTTGTTACCGAAGTACCAGAATCGATGATGACACCACCTCTCCCGGTTTGCCGGTTGAGACGCAGATCAGACACAGCCAACCCTGCAATCCGGGCACCACCAATGCTTATACCAACCAAGTCAACATAGTAAAAGGTCGACATCTTACGATTTCTTATCATCTGTGTGTATGAAATACCAGCCCGTACGGACCCCGATCCAAAAACAATTGAAGAAGTTTTTGGTAATGTACCGGCACTGGTACGATCAACGAGACAATAAGAAAACTGACGACCGTACCGGTGTGCTAGTTGGGAAGGAAACGAGAGGGGTCCACGGCCCAAACCAACAAGGCCAGCTGCAGCAACAAACAAACCCTCATTGTCATGGCCACAGCCGACCACGATTTGGCCGACCCGAGCCCCACCCGCAAAGGTCAAAGTCTCGGTGGACAGATCACCGGTGGTGACAGAGCCATCCCCATAAGAGACCTCATACAAACACTTGTTCCTGCGCTTGTCGCAGCCTGGCAGATCAAGCCGTTGGCACAGCGGTTGACTGCAGGGTACAGAGCGGTATGAGCGAGACCTTCTGGGGTTGAAAATGTGACCGGTCTGATTGTAGCAGCGTCGGCAGGGTGCGCACTGGAGCCAGATAATGTCACTGCCGGTATCGAGCACAAAGAGCGACTGGACAGGAGGTGTGCCAATGGCAATCCTGGTGAAGTACTCTCCGCTGCCAAAGGAGAGGCCGGAGACGACCGGAGAGACGAAAGAGCGGTTGGAATGGAGGGGAAGGGGGGGAAGAGCCAACAGGGAATGAAGGGTTTGAACTCGGGCGGAGTCGCGGTGTAGGCGCATAAGAAGGAGAGAGGAAGCGGTGACTGTGAGGTTGGAGGAGAGGTGAGGAAGAGTATCGTCATGGTGGGAAATGGGAAGGTGAAGGGAGGAGGAATTGGAATTGGAGGGAGGGAGGGATTGAGGTTGAGCGAAGGAAGAAGCAGCAAGGCCAGGGAATGAAGGGTGGTAAGTAGGGAGGGGAGCGGGGATGAGGACATTGAGGAGGGTGGAGGTGGTGGTGAAAGGGAGGAGGAGAAGAGGAATGAGGAAGAGGAAGTTGAGAGGAGGAGCCATGAGAAGGGAAGGGAAAGGTGGGGGGCACCGAGGCCGTGACAGACAGAGAGAGAGTGAGAGTGAGGTTGTGGGACTCAGTGGCACGTGACTAATAAATATGTGAGTCTGAGGAGTGTGATATTAATTAGACGCACCAGCACCAAAGGAGGGAGGGAGGGAGGGATCACCGGATCAGGGATGTTATGGGTCATGGGATTCCGTATTATAGGCAAG
Organism: Cyperus esculentus; assembly: GCA_030179965.1. Taxonomy (NCBI): domain Eukaryota; kingdom Viridiplantae; phylum Streptophyta; class Magnoliopsida; order Poales; family Cyperaceae; genus Cyperus; species Cyperus esculentus. Next base: position 188,784 of record JASGLE010000025.1, on the reverse strand, counting down.
CCAAGCGAAGCTATTATTCAGCTGCTAACTACATAGGATAAGTGTTCTTCCTTCCGTTTCCCTACAATCATTCCAATTCTAGACCGCATGATTCTATAATCTATTTCTATGCTATGCTATACTATACTATACTATACGATGCTGCTCTACTAATCTACCACTACAACCATATCTTCCTATCTACAACCTATTATTATCCTCAATACATATCATACTTTCTTATTTTCTTTTACTTTTTTTATTTATTTATAGAGGACGGATTTATTTATAAATATAATGCTTATCTTCACACTTTTCTAATTTGAAATTACAAAAAAATCAATACAAATAAAAAAAATGAAAAAAAAAAAAGATTTATGGCTGTATTATTTGACTTATACATTTTTCTTTTTTTTAAGAATTTTTAATGATTTTTTTTAATTTTGAAAACATATCGTCAAGATGGTCAAGATAGACACAGTCAATAAATCCCTAGGTCCTCTTAGAAAATGTATGATTTATGGTGTATTCTTTCTGTCACTCCATATTAATGCATAAATTATGTTCGATTGGTTGTTCAGCTTATTGTTTTCGCAGTAAGGTAAATCACAGCGGGTTTTAAATCTGTTCAAGTTTTTTGAATGAATGAAATGCATCGAACGTTAAAAAGGAAGACTCGATTTATAAAAGTAAAAGGTGCTGAAGCAGGTATAAATATTGAAGCATAAGCTACTGTAAAATGAATGAATCGTATAATTGCATTGAAAAGTTATGATTTAGAAACTGATATTTTGATGATTATTGAAATTTGTAACTGAAAATCCATAAGTATGCTCTCTATGAGAAGACATTGTTGAGTAGCAACAACCGCTTTAAGAAGAAGAAAAGGGAAACGGAATAGCAGATTGAAAAGGCAAAAGGAGGAAAGGGACAACGGTTGCCTATTCCCTTCCATTATTTGGGGACTGACTTTGCTTCGTTCTAACAAGTACCAATTCAGACTTCAGAGTAGATTAAGTTAAGGGAGGGAGGGAATGAAAATAGTTTAGCTTTTAGCTTTAAATAATTTAGGCTTTGCTTAACTACCTTGACACCTTAATTAATTAATAAGCGAACCCTTTGTTTCAGCCTTTCAGAAGTGTTCAGTTCAGGTACCTTACTTTACTTACCTCTGGCTCTGGGCCTCTGGTCCTCTACTCATTGATTGATTCATTGTATGGTTGGACACATGTTATACTGTCACACAGTCGGTGTCTCATGGTGAATGTAAAAAAGGGTATGAACAGACAGCAGCAGAGCAGACTGCCGCGTGGAAATAATTTCCTTGATTAGCGTGCTTGAATTGATGCCTTGATCCCTTTTCTTTTACAGTATTTTTATTTTATTTTCTTTTGTTGGTAGGGATTTTGGTTCTTTGATTCCTGCAGTGCAGTGTGCAGTGTGCTACTTACTGTGCTGTGTGCCAGATGCCACCATCGGTGAACTTGAATGCTGCATTATTGGACCATGCCTTTGCCTTTGCCAGTCACTTCCAGAGGCAGAGGGGATCCATATTAGAAAGAAAGGAAAAGTAAAACACGATCTGGAGTACGGAATATGCAACGAAGAATCAATCAATCTCACTCACATTTTCAGGTCTTCCGTACTGCGGTACTGCCGTACTGGTGACTCCAGAGTAGTGTTGGGCTCCCGGACGGGTCACAGGCGGGCGACCCGTCGGACGAGGTTCCGGCGGGCTAGTCCGGGTGGCGGGCGACGGGCGACGGGCTACCCCGGGTGAGAGTGCGAAACCCCCGCCCTTACCCACACTTCGCTCGTCGGGCTACCCCTGGCACGGGCGGGCGGCGGGTTTAGGCCGAGCGGAGGTTTGAGCGCGGGAAAAATGTGATAAAATTTCGGCCCAAAATTTTTTTTTTTCGGTCCGAAATTTATAAGTTTGAAAATTTATAAAATTTATTTAAAAATTTATAAGTTTGTTGAAGTCTTGAAGAACAAAAAATTGCAACTTTTTTTTTGAAATTGAGTTATATTTTATAAGTTTGAAAATTTATAAAATCTATTTGAAAATTTATTAGTTTGTTGAAGAACAAAAAATTGCAACTTTTTTTTTAAAATTGAATTGTATTTTATAAGTTTGAAAATTTATAAAATTTATTTGAAAATTTATAAGTTTGTTAAAGAACCAAAAAATTGCAACTTTTTTTTCTAAAAATGAGTTCTATTTATAAGTTTGAAAAATATATTTTTTTAAAAAAAGTTACCCTCCTCCTTTCTTCCGGGCTTGGGACCGGCTATGCTATTATATTATAAAATGACATAGGCGGAGTTCTAACTTTTTTTTTTGTTAGTAAAATTTTAAGAAAGTAAGAGAGTATTTAATAATTTGAAAAAAAAAAAAGGAAATAGAAGAGTGTATAGACTTCATACCGAAACTACCTATTTAGTTGGTCCATCGCATATACCATACGCCGCTCTCTTCTTCGGGTTCGCATTCGTTGTCCGAAGCCGGCGACGCGTTGCTCTCTTGAGTTTCGGCACCGGATGAAGATGGTTCAATTTCATTGTATTGCTCACGATTTTCCGCATCAATCCAATCCTTGAGGCATACGAGTCGCTCGAAAACCACCGGTCCCAACTTGCTTCTAATATCATTGAAAACCAAAAAATAGTTAGTAAAAAAAATAAGAATCCGAATTAAAAAAAATGTGTAGATATAATAAATATAGTCATTTACCTTTTATCGGTAAGAATCCGATTTGCCGAACTAAAACAAGATTCGGAGGGTACGGTGGACATAGGAATGACAAATATGTCGTGTGCCATACGAGAGAGTTGGAAAAAGATTTGCGCTTCTTTTCCAATATTCTAGAACATCAACCCCCTCCGATTCTCCCAGTAATCCAAAAAAGATATTTAACTCGTTGGAGGTGTTGTACATAGCATCCGAACTTTCCGATAAAGATGACAACAATCCCTCGGACGATTGGGTCCTACTATTAAATCTGAAGATAAAAAAAAATCAAATTTTAGAAAACCGAATTTTTAAAAACCGAATTAAAAAAAAAAACGAATTAAAAAAAACCCGAAAAAAAAAGGAATTTAAAAAATGTACCTCCCGGGCCCGGCACGACTTGTAGAAGCCGGTTGTTGGGCTCCTCTTCGGACGTAATATAGGTTGAACATATCTTCAACCATTTTGGTCACAAGTGCACCCTCATCTCCACTCGAAATACCTAAATTATTGTTATAAATCCGTAGCATCTTTACCGCGTAGAACTTCTTGTACGTTGGATGTAGGCAATTTGCGATAACCGTGACGGGAGGTACGTGTTCCCAATATTTGAGAAACTTGTCCTTCATGGCTTGTACGATCGGAGCGACACTTTCGTCGGATTCCTCCATAGCTAAGCAAATTTAAAAAATTGAGAATATGAGAGTTAAAAAAAATTTTGAAATAAAAAAAAAACCGAAAATAAAAAAAACAGAAATAAAAAAAAAACCAAAAATAAAAAAAAAAAGAAAATAAAAAAAAAGAAAATAAAAAAACAGAAAATTAAAAAAAAAACAGAAAATTAAAAAACAGAAATTAAAAAAACAGAAAATTAAAAAAACAGAAAATTAAAAAAACAGAAAATTAAAAAAAACAGAAAATTAAAAAAAACAGAAAATTAAAAAACAGAAATTAAAAAAACAGAAAATTAAAAAAACAGAAAATTAAAAAAACAGAAAATAAAAAAAAAGAAAATAAAAAAAAAAACGGAATTAAAAAAACCGAAATTAAAAAAAAAAACGAAATTAAAAAATGAGATTTATAAGAAATTAAAAATGTACCTGCCATGTCCTTGTACACTCCGGAAATGTAATAGAGGTGGTGAAGCAACGCATGCGCGGTTGGTGTGTACGAGTAAGACAATGCTACCGTTGCTTTAAAAAATACTTCAAGAAATTTCATTAGTTGGTGTAATTGGGCCCATTCACCGTTCGAAAGCGCTAATAGCATTCCGTTGGTCGATTCATTCAAAATTTGATTGATAGCACGGACATAAGGAAAAACTCGTTTTATCATAAGTTGAGTTCCAACGGGTATCGATATCCCATGGTACTCTTAGTTTACTATACCCCAACCTTTCACACAAAGCATGGAAGCTTTGTTTTCTAACGCCGTTAGTATAAATAAAAGTTAAAGATTTTTAAAATTTTTGTATTAAATCGCTAACACCGGACGTTTTAAGTCCCGCCTTAACGGTGAGATTTAAAACATGACAAGCACATTTTTGGTGAAACAAAGCTCCATCCATAATTGGAGATAATGAACGGAAAAAATATTCTATAGTTTTATTATTGTTACTAGCATTATCAAAAGAAATTGAAATAATTTTATCTTCTAAATCATTTTTCAAATTATATTCTCTTGCAACACCCATAATTGCTTGAAAAACTACTTCGCTGGCGTGCGGCCATTCTATTACACAAAAACTTAGTACTCTTTTTTGCAATTTCCAACTATCATCTATATAATGTGCGGTAATACAAATATAAGATAAACCTTGTTTACCGGCGGTCCAAATGTCGGATGTGAGTGCTACTTTAAATGGTGTGGTTGCAAATATGGCAATCAATTCATTCTTACGATCCGTAAATTATTGTTTAAGTTCTTTGGTCATTTTCCTATAATGAATTCTTTTGTAAAATGGTTGACCGCAACCTCTAATCATTAGACAGGCAAAACTCAAACAACCGCCCATGCTAATTGGTTGTTCTTTGTGGGCAATATACCGTGCAAACTCACTTAACATTTTTTTTTCATCGTATCGTTGGTGAGTTCGTGTACCATCCGGGTTGATAACGGATTGGACCGATCTAGAGTCAGGCTTTTCTTGTGGTTCTTTACTGTCTTTCTCATGAGCATGGGCATGTCTAAGAAACGAACTCAAACTATTATCCTCATCATAAATAAACTCACCTTTGCAATCTTTTACCTTGCATCGTGCGCTTATCACCTTGCCGGTGTCCGGATCGAGAGTTTGCTCGTAGAAGCGCCACCATGCAGCGTTGTACCTCAGGCGGGGCCCCTTGCTCGTAGAATCGCCACCATGCGAGGTTGACGGTGCCGCCTCCACCTCCTCTTCTATTTCGGTTTGTCTGACCGAAACATGCGGTACGGGTGCGGCGGGGGTTGAAGCATATGCGCTCCCCGCTCCACTTCCGGAGCTCACGGTGTTAGGAAAAAAATTAAGGTCGGGCGGTGGTGCTTGAAAAAATTGAGGTGTAGGGACATTTTGTGGAAAATTTGTATTTGTTGGAAAATAATTGGGGTTTTGTGAATAACTAGTACCGAAAATTTGTTCACCTAATTGTTGAAAAGGCTCATCGATGTTTGATGTGAATTGGTTAGGTGGTGGAGATGCCATTTTGTCACTACAAATGTGCAAAAAAAAAAACGAATTAAATTATTGTAAAAAAAAAAAACCGAATTAAAAAAAAAACAATTTCAAAAAATAATTTTTAAAAAAACCGATTTAAAAAATCGATTTCAAAAAACCGATTTGATTAACCGATTTAAAATAATATTTCTAAAAACCTTTTTATAATTTTTTAATTCGGTTTAAAAAAAAGAATTAAAATTTAATTTAAAAAACCGATTTCAACTATTATTTCCAAAAACCGATTTAAAAAAAACGATTTTAAATAATTGTGCAATTACATAAAAAATCAATTGTAAATTTCTAATATTCATATAATGTTAAAAAAATAAATAATGCAAGAAGATTAGAAGAATATACCTCCGAATTTTGCGGGAAACCGGCGAAGATCTTGTGCAATTTGCGGAATTAAATTAAATATTACCATCACAACTTAAATACTAAATACTAATATAAATAATAGTAAATATAAAATTGAATAGTAAATATAAATTGAGAATATGAGAGATTGAGAGAGTATTGAGTGTGAGAGATTGAGAGAATTTGATAGTTTGGTTGTGTGGAATGAGTTTGGGAATGTATGGATGTATTTATAGGTGTAAATTGGATGGGGGGAGATTTGAATATAAAGGACCGTTGGGTCCCTAGGGGACCGTTGCCCCCCTGGCGCGGGCTACCCCGGGCGGGTCAGGTGAGACGGGTTCCGGGTGCGGGCGAGACGGGCGAGAGGTCGGGCAAGACGGGCGAGGGGGGCGGGCTACCCCGGGCGGGTCGGGTCGGGCGACGGGCGGGGGCGAGGCGGGTCCAAACGGGCGTGCGGGTTTGGGCGGGCGTCACCAAATAACCATACCCTTACCCGTTTAAACCCGACCTGCCGGACCCGGGACAGGCTACCCCGGGTTGTGGATTTTGAATTTATAATTTCAAAATAAATTATAACATATATATAGTCATGCCGCTGTAAGATTGCTCGATGGCTAGAAGTGCGGAATTTAAAATTTTCTAACCAAACACAAGAACAGTTCTAACAGATCTTGCCAAACGGACGTTTATCGATTAATCTACGTAACAAATACGTAGATGGGCTAGGTTATTATACCTTTGACGCTTGATTGGTTGCTCTCGGCTGTCCCGTCGCGCGCGTCACCCTTGTCCACCAAAGGGTCGGCCACCACCGTCCGTCTAGGCGAGAAGACGTTGCCGGTGGGTCCTTCGATCTTTTCCTCGCACGAATCTCAACCCTAAACCCTAGGTTTGATAGAGGAGATTTCTCAACACATGAGAGAGAGAGAGGAAGAAAGGTGGCTGGAAAAACTTACATTTTCGTGCATGAAACCTTCCCTTTTATACTTGTCAAGAGTGATTAAGGGAACCCTAATCACATACCCTAATCTGCCTTTCTGTCAGGTTGCGTTATAACGCACCCAATATTGCGTTATAACGCAACACCTGACAGAACCAGATTTCTGTCACAGATTCCGTTATAACGCAACATATGTTGCGTTATAACGGAACTGCTGACAGAACCAAATGACAAGTATTCTCTCATATGTTCGAGACATAAGATCAAAACATCATAGCCATGATGATATTCAGGTTATCATGATGCCCAATCAAGCTCAAGTCAGGCCGCGCCTGATTTGACTTATTGCCATCACTCGTTACACGTTCGCCGACGTGACACGAACCTGAACAGGACTAATGGTGGAGAGCCTCTGTAGGTGTGACCTTATAGGGATCTGGATCATGTTGGGTTGCATTAACAGTGATTCTCATCTACCTGTTCAATGCTGATCATCATCAGTGTCAAGCCATCCACGTGACGATCCCCAAATGATACAGACAGTACGCACGTCCACGTAGTATCTTGATCCTGAGTAAGAGTACCTTACTTGTGTTGATTCTATGTCATATGAATATCCAAGATAAAGTCTGAGGCAGGATTGTGTCATCCTCACAAATATATATCATTTACTTGACGTCTATATAGATTAAACACATGATTAATATTAATCATTGCGCGCGTGTATAATCCATAAAGTCAAGGGGCCCAGAGGATATCATAACTCATCTACGATGAGAAACATTCCAGTATCTTGATCATCCATGATCCAAGATACCATTTCTACACACCGAACTAGAATCCCTTATGCCACCTGTTATGGTTGGGGTAGGAGACCAGTCACAGTGCGCAGTCATGATACTTGACCATGACAACCTCAACTGTGAATCCAACACTGACAAGAACATGAATGACATAACACATCCCTTGTCATATTCTCGTCACGGTTAATCCAATGCCATGTCACAGAGAATGTGCACATGCATCCATATGATCTAGTTGATAATCGCGCTATCAATGGTACGTGATACAAACCCATCTGCTAGACTCATATGCTGATCCTATCTGATCAACTAGAGTACCATGCTAGTTATCATAGATCAGGGAGGGTTTTAGAATTGACGTCATACCCATCATGGCATATCACTTGCTCTTGTCGTAAACGACACAAGCCATGACGTCACATCAATTCATGGAAACTAATGAATAAATCATCCAAATCAGAATAACCATGAACAAGTGAACACCATATATATATATATAAATATAAATATGTATGTTTCTCTAGTACATAAACACTAACTGCCGCCACTCGGACTCGAACCCGGGCGGGGGCTATCGGGTGCGGGCGCGCCCGTCCCGGGCGAGAGCACAACACTACTCCAGAGTCAAGAGTGAAGAGTGATACTTAAAAAAAAAAAAAAAAAGAGTGAAGAGTGAAGAGTGAAGAGGCAGCCAGGGCAGCAGGATGATTATCCTCGGCCCTATGGTACATGTCATTCGATATGTGAGCCGTTGGATCTCCTCGGGATTTAGGTTTATCCGAATACCGAAGGGACTGAACCGAATTCCGCGTGCCATTCGGCCAGTAGCAATTATTAGCGCGCACTAGACCTGTAACTCTAGAGCTATAACTCGGTTTCGCCCCCAAAAAGTAATATATGAGATAAATAACTAAAAATTTTAAATATTTATATTATACAAAATTGAATACAATTTTTAAATATTTAATATAATTAAATAATAATAGTAATGTAATAAAGTTAAAATTTAAGGGTTAAAATTTATTTTAGAAATATCACATTCATCTTATTTAATAAGAAGATAAAATAAATATAAGTCATTGGATCAAAGTAGATGAAGAGTTTCGTACAAAATCAATGATTAATAATAGTTATGTTGAACTGCTTGAAAATCTACCCTTATATAGAGTATTAGATTCTTCTCAAAAGAAAAAATAAATAATTGTAAGCCTATAATAATCTTCTTTATCTTTAACAGAAAAAAGATATTTATGAGCATTAGGCTGCAATTATGATGTCGTAGCATTGGGGCTTGGAGGCCCAAGGGAGGCCATGTGATGTCATATTTACTCATTGCTTTATTATTCATAGAGGAATACAGGAATGGGATAGAGGATAGGCCGCCGTTCTACTTCTACTCTCTGTACATAAGAGAGAAACATACAGAGTCCGCCCTATAGAGTAGGTCATACATCTATTTTTCTCATAATTCTGACACATCACGTATACATATGTGTTTACCACAATTACATAAATATTTATCACAAGCCGTTATGTATTTGTTTAATAAAAAATGATATCTATTCATAAAAAAAATATAAATATTAATTAAAAAATAATATTTGTTTATTGAAAATATGATAGACACATAATACATGCATGTTGCCGACCCATCACATGAAATTTCAATTTCAAGTTCACATGAACTGATGGACATGGCCACATGCGTCAGTCAGTCACTCAGTATGGAGAGGTAGGCCGCCAATCGTCAATGGCTCAATGCCCATGCGAATATGTGATAATAGGCCGCCGCGTTTACATGACATTACCATCTTAATATTATATGGATGGTGGGAATTCACTTGTTTCCTATATATTTTCGTACTAGCAATTAATTAAGTATACCCATGATTATGATTAATAATGACTAGTCCTCTACTCCTCTGTCCATATCACTATATTATGTTTCTTATATATGTTTCTTCATTTGCCATTTACATCAAACAATTAAATTGCAATTGTATCCCTCCCTGCCATCTTTTACTTGGATAGGCGGCCTCAACCGACTCGACGATATATACTTCTTCGCAAATGACAGCAACAATCAAGTGCAAAAGCCTTGCTACTTGCTATAATGCCATTGCATACTATATATATCAGGCCCAGTAATACAGACGGCCCAATATGACATGCTCAATACGGCCCAATATGAGAGGCACACAGTTGGGTACTAATAATACCAGTTCCAACTAGAACTAGCCTTAATTTAATTTATTCAGTGTGAATGTCAAGGGTGTCAAGGATTAGAGATTATTTTATACGTGTTCTACTGCCCTCTTAATTAATTAAGGCATTCGTTATCAGGCTTAATTAGCTTCATGACAAATTAAGTGCAGAGCTTGTAAATTAAGAGTTGTGACTTGTGACTGCTCAGAATTACTTCCATTTACTTCACCTCTGGCTCAGAACCAATTTTTATCAAATCAGCAATGATAAATGGAAAATTCTATGTAGATACCGTGTTTGATACCATAGTTGATACTATAAAACCGGACGCGGTTTTTTCTAGTCTAACGTCGGTCCAATGAAATTCAAACTCAATCAAATCAAATCGCGAATTTCTCATCTCCGGTCTCCTTCTCCTCTGATCTTCTTCTCTTCAATCTCCTCTCCGATCTCATCCTCTCATGGCGCGAACTCCTCTCCGATCTCCTCTCCGATTTATTTCCCCTCCCGTCGTCATCCTCTCATGGCGTGAACTTCTGCTCTCCGATCTCCTTCTTTTAATTCTCCCACTCCTCCTCTCTGATCTTCTGCTCATTTCGTTCTCTTCTTCTCTCTTCGTTCTCCGACTTCTCCTCTCTTGTCTTCTTCTCTCTGTCAATTTTTGGTTCGCTTGCAATTGGTTGGTGTTCAAGTTAGACCAATAGGTATTCAAGTTATACCGATGAATATTCAAGTTATACCAATAGGTATTCAAGTTATACCCATAGGTATTCAAGTTATACCAATAGGTATTTAAGTTATACCAATGAGAATTCAAGTTATATTAGTATTCAAGTTTTAGTAGTAAATATTCAAGTTATACTAATAGGTATTCAAGTTATACCAATGAGGATTCAAGTTATGTCAGTATTCAAGTTATAGCAATGAGTGTTCAAGCTGAAAAATATGTCAGTATTCAAGTTTTAGCAGTAAATATTCAAGTTGTTATGTCAATGAGAATTCAAGTTATGTCAGTATTCAAGTTTTAGCAGTAAATATTCAAGTTATATCAATGAGAATTCAAGTTATGTCAGTATTCAAGTTATAGCAACGAGTGTTCAAGCTGAAAAATATGGTCAGTATTCAAGTTTTAGTAGTAAATATTCAAGTTATGCCAATGAGTATTCAAGTTATACCAATGAGAATTCTCAAATAAATGTTCCTTGTTGAATATTTGACATGTCAACTATCTTGGTATCAACTATGGTATCAATTATGGTATCACTATATCCGGACCTTGGGTCTGTATTCACACTGCCAAAAACTGAAAATCATATTATACAATACAATATACAGTCCACACTACTCTCCATCATTGAGGAATTCTTGATCAAAATCAAAATAAGCAAAAACAGAAAAACCTACATATAAGTACAAAACATTTTTCATATAAGCAAGCATGAACGGGAATCCTCCTAAGAATCATATTGCTTGGAACATATATATTTTCTTATCTGCCAGAATGAATGGAAATCGACATAGTATTGGACGACATAATTAGACTGCCTTTAATCTGCTGAGCTTGGCAGGAAGTACAATACTCTGGGTGTACATCCAAGAAGTTCACCACAAACATCGAGCGACCTTCGAGAATCTCAACCACCTCTTTCATGTTGGGTCTTAATGTTGGATTCTCTTGAACACACCAAAGAGCCAGCCGAGTTATAATCATAACTTCCTCTTCATTAATTTTTGCTTCAATGTTGACCAAGCAGTTGTCGACAACCTCCATTATGTCACCATGCAACATTTTCTCTCTGACAATCTTGGGGAAGTATGAGCTCCTTCTTTGTTGACTCTCCTCGTCAGTAACCATCATCAAGTTCCTTCGTCCACCGATCAACTCCAGTATCACCATGCCATAGCTATAGATGTCACATTTGGTCGAGATAGCATTTGGCACAAGCATCTCAGGAGCTAAGTAACCAACCTGCTATCAATAAAACTTTGTTATTTAACCAAGTTTTAATTGTCATATGCAATGGAAACTAAGATAATTCTGGAGACATTTCGTAAGAATCAATGTAAAAAGGATTAATTTAAGGAATAATTACCGTTCCTCTTGCTTTGGTCATGACACTACTTTCATCTTTCCCAATTAATTTCGAGATTCCAAAATCAGATAGCAGAGCCTTAAAGCCCCCATCGAGTAATATATTTGCAGGTTTGATGTCGAGATGCAGGATCCGTTCGTGGCACTCATCGTGGAGATATGCAAGTGCCTTGGCCATATCAATTGCAATGCGGTACCGTAATATCCATGTCAATTGACTTCTCTTTGTATCGTCCGCAAAAATCCAGGCATCAAGAGACCCATTTTCAAGAAATGGATATATAAGGTAGCGATCTCCTCTAGGTGAGATGGAATACCCAAGAAGACGCACTAAATTGACGTGCTGCCTACTTGCTATGATCGTCATTTCTGTTCTAAACTCTGTTTCTCCGCTCGGTTGCCATTTGATCCGCTTTACTGCAACAGTAGAGCCATCTGGTAGTGTCCCCTTGAACACTGCACCAGAAGCCCCTTCGCCTATAGGTACTTGAAAATTTTCTGTTGCTACTTCAAGCGCCTTGATTGTGAACCGTGCCGGTAATCCAGCAATCTCTGGAAAGTCGTATTGCTCTTCTTCTATCATTTCCTGCATGCCAGCATGCCTATGGTAGGCATGCCACCATGCCTTTATTTTTGGGGAACACATTATCCACAACCAAGGCACAAGAGACAGACAAACATTGATACCTGCAATTATTGCAAATAACATATGCTTGTTGTGCCAGTATATACGGAGGATAATACCTATGATCATAGTAAAAACAAATATTGTTGCGATTGCCACAACCTTCCACCCTCTACCCCATATTTTCTTCACATGAAAGGTAGAGAGTAGAATGTATAACGTAATTGACACAATGAAAGTGAATATCATGTTCCACCTTAATTCAGGATTTGAACGATTGTTAGTTAGCATAATCACCTGTGTAAGGAATGATGTAAAAAGAAGAGTGCTCCATGTATCATGGCCAAAGAGATTCAGCAAAAAGACCAAGGATGCGGCTACATCAATATCAAAGATGACTCGTGTTTGAAAGAACCGTCTCCGTGGCCGGATATAGAAGTAAGCAGAAAAGATCACTATGAGTAAACAGAGGGAAACAGCTACAAACAAAATTCTGCATTTGTTGGCAGATATTCTGTTGACATAGATATAACAAAGGGAGAAGTATATGAATGTATTAAACAGAGCGGTTCCTAGAGAGCGCTGGACCAATCTTGCAGAGCTTAGAACAAAAATAAGAACATCGGAGAGAAGCGCCATGGCTAAGATTGCGATCTCTCTTCTTAGTATTGCCATTTGATTATTCTGAGATGGAAGAAGTATGGTGGTTTTTGTGACAAGTGAGCTGATCGAGTTGTCATTGTTGTGAGAACTAAACTAATTTATGAACGCAAGCCAGTCTTTTCCGGCGGCTGGTCTACTAACTCTTTCATTCGTCACATTATTAATTGTCAAACTTCTCCATTTTTAATTTCTGTTGCTTCCTATATATGTTTATTTTAACTAAGGAATATAAAAGGGCAAGAACTACTCCAAAGTGAAGTGATCACAATCACAATATCATCTGGATAGACTTCGTAGTTGGTACGTACCGGTCTTCACAATCCGACAATAACTTTATATATATATATTATTTCCTGGTCAAGAGAGAAAACCCATTCAACAAGTCGCTAAATTGTGAACAAATATACTCATACATCACAATTATTTTCATGATAAATTAATGGAAATAAGATACTATTAATGATTGAATTACGGTTTGGACTTTGGAGTGGACTTTTGAACGTTGTTGTCTTTTTCTGCCAGTCATGACAATCACTGATGACAGGCCTTCCTTTTTTTTTTTTTTTTTTCAAAGAATATATAGTACGCGCATTTACTGCAATTTTTTTTTATTTTAGAAATTAAAAATCTTCCAACAAAACAAAGCAGCTCCCTTCTTAAGTCCACTGAGATAAATTTCATGCTTCGCAGAAGGATTATATTCTTAATGAAGTGATGTCAATCAGATCATTTATATTATCACTCGAGTTAAAGATATAGAACAATATATAATTCAAATAATTGTATGTATAAAACATATTAACAAAAGCAATTGAATTAACTTACCTGAAAAGTTTCTCTCTCATTTAATGCCAAATTGGTAATTACAAAACCTTAAAAGGTCACTATGATAAAAGAGTGATACTTTTTAGGGACTACTAGCATATTTTACTCAATATGTCATTTCTTAATAAAATGAGAATCTAAATGTATTTTATAAAAAATTAAAAAAAAAATTACACTTCTACCAACACCACAAAAGTTCGATTGTATAGGCAAAATAAGATTGGAAGTGGGAAATGACATAAATAATTCTAAGATTCAGTTAAATTGTTTATATTTATAATTATATTTGGTTCAAATCTGACACAATACACCAAACAATTGTAGGTTGGTGTGCATGACCGTACTAAAGCACCCGACACTATTTGATTTGCACATCATAAATAGAGCACATAACGATGCGTACTGACCGTTCAATTTTTTTGGAACACTGTAGCAATTTTCATATTAATAAATGTTCTTTATATGTAAGTAAAATTGCCTACTATGCATATAGATTTATTTAGTATGCAATGTGCTGGATGTATAATTTATATTATTAATTAAATATTTTCTTATGCGGATAAAATTATTTAGTGTTCAATATGTTTTCTAATTCGATGAGCTAATTTTACATGCACACAATTTTGCTGTATAATAAACAAATTTGCATACATAATTGGGAAGTAGAATTCAAACAATCCATATCGATGAGGGAGTCATAACTAGTACTTATAAGGGGAGTACTGTACTGAGCTACAAAACACGGTTAATCGAAGAACTAGATCAATCAATTGAATTTAAGCCCAAACAACAAAGGGATGGCACTTAATTAATTAGCTAGGCTATTCAATTCATATGGCTAATTGAGTTTCATTAAAGAACTAACAAATGGCAATATATATATATATATATATTAATTGTGCCATGCATGTTTTCTGAGTCTCACGTTCCACGGTTCCAGTGTGCTATGAGCAGTTGGATGGAGAATATAACAGAGATTTACAATTCAAGTTTCAGACTAGCACTGACTAGCTTCAGGCTCAAAACCAATTCTGGGCTGGCGAATCAGAGGAGACTCCTTCATTCATTTGCAGATTGTTTTAGCTCCTAGTCATCCTCTCGACCTCTCTCCGATGCTTTTCCACAGCGCAAGATCGCTTGCTCTCCAATGATCCCGGTAATAAGCTTTTCCTGTTCATAATCACATGCAACACGCCAAAGAAGATTCTGGATCCAGATAATCAGCAAGTATTGTCTACTGCCAGCTCCTCTCTTTGCTTTGTTCCATGTCAATTATTGACTAATTATGAGGAGAACTTCAGGGACTGCTCATGAGAAGTCCCCACTTCATTTATAAAAATCAAAATCAGACACCGCGCAATATTCAGCATGCAGGAGCTTTAAGCTCTTCTGATTTATAAATAACTTGTTCTGTGCTTTCTCTGAAACTGGGTCGATAATCACACTGGTGCAAACTGAATACCAGCTTTCCACCATATACTATATACAGTTCCAGTGTCACCTCACCTGTATGGAGGAGTTAATTAATTCTTGCTGAAATCAATATAACCATTGCTAAAATCAAAATAACAAAAAAGAAAACTGTACATATTACAAGCAAACATGAGCTTCAACTTTCAAATATTTGTGCTCTTCCCTATTTTCTAGCTTTCAATTAATTGGATCAGTAGAATACATTAATTTACCAGAACAGTCAGTTCGTTTTCAGAAATGCTATCCTCATAAATCTCATTCTTCTTGGCAGATTTTTTATCTACCAGAATGAATAGAAATCATCAAAGTATTTGCCGACAATAATGTGCCCGCGTTCACCTGAGCTTGGCATGTTACACAATCCTCTGGTTGTGCATCGAGAAAATTCATCACAAACATGGAGCTCACAAGTTTTGCCGAGTATAGCAAAAAAAGAACAAGCTGCAGTGCGAGAACTACAGCTAAGATTGCGATCTCTCTTTTTTGTGTTGCCATATTATTTGGTTGTCAATTATGGTAGCTTTCTTTCATGATAGAAGAATCGAAGAGAACCATGCATTTCTCAAAAAAATAAAAGGGAGAGCTGAATTCCCACAGAACGAGCTCATGAGGGGAGTGCTCATCCTCTGTAGCGCTGCATTGTGTAGCGCAGGATGTGAACCGTTAGATCATCTCGAGATTCAAGCCAGCACAGATCTCAAGATAATCTAACGGTTCACATCCTGTGCTACACAATGCAGCGCTACAGAGGATATGAAATCTCATGAGGGAGGTATTGAACCAATTTATTAACAGAAAGTCAGTTTCTTAGCGCCTTGTCAAACCTGCCATCGTATTGTGAACTTAACTAGCCATTGCTTTCCTTCTCGGTTTATTTAAAGGTATAATTAAGGAAAAAAAAAAAAAAAGGCAAGTACTCGGAAGTGATCGCATGGATTTGAGTTGGTAGTGATCTCCGATAGACCCAGATAATAATTGACACTCTGATCACTGATGGCATATATTTTTGGGTCCAGATACGGTGGTTATTATTGGAGATTTCATATTAGTCAAACGAACTAATTTTAACTTAACATGTTAATTGTTCAACTTGATGCCATCAACTTATAAATTTAATAATTATCGATAGTTATTAGTTAAATAATTATTCAACCTAACATATATAAACATATACTGATAACGTTGGGATACTATATAGGTTAACTTGGTTAAACGAACTAATTATTTTATGAAAAGAGATCCGATGCCACTAAATTTTAATGGCATCCGATGCCACTACATCTCAACCATTTGATATACATACGTGATTGAGATTTGCGGTCTTTTTGTGCTTTATCTTATTAACTCCCTTTCTCCAACAATGTTTCAATATATTGAGGCTAGAATATACTGTAAAAAAAGAATGTTATACTTAAAACATTAGTGGAGAAAGCGAGTTAATACGATGAAGATAAAAAAATTAGATCTCAACTGTAAATCTCACTCACATATTCATATCGAATGATTGAGATGTAGTGGTATTGGATGCCACTAAGATCTAGTGGCATCAGATCCTTCTCGTTTATTTTTTAGTGTTTAAGAGACGGAAACACCTTCAAAAGTTAACTAATTAATTGCGCATATATAATTCTTGCTTTACAAGTATGTCGAAGATAAACAAAGAATGAAGCAGCGCTTGCTAACTTTTTTTTTTTTCTTTCTTTCTTTCTTTTTTTTTTTGAAAAAAGTGGTACGAAACCACCGGTTTCGTTGAAACCAAACCAGAGTACATATAGTTGGATACCTTTAGATTGGTATCATACATCAAAATAACAACCACATAGCTAAAAACCTATAGTGACCATTATAGAAATAGAAAACCAGACTATAACCTAAAATAAAGTCTTGAACCATATCCTGCAACTTAGTAAACAACTCCTATGTCAAAAAGCATCAGGTTTACAAGTATTGGTTAACAAAACAAATTGCCATCATTGTCATTATCAAGCCTTTCTCGTCCAAACCAAGGAGTGACATCCTTCTTGCCTATAAGAAATTCCTTCTCTTCTTGGAAACCTTTCTAGGTGATGTCCTGCAAGGGCAAATTATGAATTTCTTGTGGCAAAATGCAAGTAAGCTTAAAGAAACTATTATCTAACTGAGCTTTGCACAAAAAAGAAGCATAATTAATAATTTTCAATGCCAAGCTCTTAATAGTACTATGTTTAGCATTTTGAAAAATTATATTGTTTCTTTCTAGCCAAATAGTCCAACAAACTGCTCCTCTAATCAACTCAATAAGTGATTGATCTTTGAGAGGTACTAAGTGATCAATGGCCCATATATCATGTAATGTGTTGCCTCGAAAACTAAAATTGTTAAAAACTGCAATCCATTCCTAAATCTGATGTACTAAAGAACAACCAACAAATAGATGATTAGCATTTTCTTCTTGACCACAGAAAACACAAGAGGAGTCCCCCGGCCATCCTCTTTTTAACAATTGATTCTTTGTGGGTATTTTTTTCTTTCTTAGGGGCCACATAAAAATCTTAATTTTTTAAGGAAGTTTGGATTTCCACACAATATCATATTCTTTATTTTGAATGCCTCCAAAGTCAATCCATTCATAGAAATCATGTACTGAGAATTTACTAGAAGAAGTGAACCTCCAATATATTCTATCTGGTATCAATGGGTCTAATACCACATTTTCTATTAATTTTTCTAACTCTAACCATTCAATTCTATATGATCCTATAAGTTGTCTAGTGAGCTCGATATTAAGTGTTTGAGAATTTAAAGCTTTTGCAATAGTAATATGGGGGTCAGTACAAACTGAGCACAAATGAGGAAAAATGGTAGCTAATGGAATTTCATCAAACCACCTATCATTCCAAAAAGATGTATTCTCACCATTACCAACTATTTTATTAATTCCTAGCTCTACTAACTTTTTTTCTTTACATAATCCTTTCCAGATGGAGAAGAATTAAGTGTGCTTTTGCTTCTCTCATATTTTGCAAGTAAAATATTTTTCCATTTACCTTCAACAGAAGGATCTTGTAATCTAATAATCCATTTTGCAAGCAAAGCTTTATTCATAATTTCTAAATCTAATAATCCTAAGCCACCTTGACTTTTTTTCCTACAAGCTACTTTCCAAGATATGAAGATATATTTTTTCCTAGTTGTACTTCCTCCATACCATAAGAATCGCTTTCTTAATTTATCTACTTTTAATCTAACATGCACCGGAAGTCTATACAAAGACATCCAATACAAGGGTATTGTAGACAATACAAGGGTATTGTAGACAATACAGCATTAAGAAGAATGGCTCTTCCACCTATAGACAACAATTTACCTTGTCATCCTTGAAGTCTTTTTTCAATTTGTTCTATTAAAAAATTTCAATGTTCCAATTTTAATTGTTGCCAATGGAGAGGAATTCCTAAATACTTAATTGGCATTTGTGTTAATTTGCATCCTAACATACTAGCAATTGTACCACTTAATTCATCAGAAATATTCAGAGGAACAACCTCACATTTCTCAAAATTTATTTTCAATCTAGAGAGATCTTCAAAGGCTAGTAAGATCCATTTTAATACTTCAATATAATCTAATTTAGCCTCTATAAATAAGAGAGTATCATCCGCAAAGTGTAAGTTTATTGTATCCTCAATATTATCTAATTGTCCTAATCCTTTAATATATCCTAAATTTCTAGCATTTCTCAACAAAACATTTAAAACATTAGCTACAATATCAAATAAAAAGGGAGACAAGGGATCACTTTGCCGGACCCCTCTCTTGCAATGGAAATATGCACCCAAATCACCATTAAAATTTATGCATGTTTTACTACCTTGGAGGATACTATTTATCCATGATATCTATTTTTGTCCAAATCCCCTACCTTTCAACGTCTCTAATAGGAAATCCCAATTCACTCTATCGAATGCTTTTTCGAAATCTAACTTCAAAAGTATTCCTTGCTGTTTAGTTTTTTTAACTTGATGTAAAATCTCATGAGCACTTACTACGTTATCCATAATGGACCTACCTTTAATATATGTTGTTTGAGAAGTATCAATTAAATGATCCATTACCTTAGCAAGTCTTTCAGTCAATAATTTTGTGATAATCTTAAAACTACAATTTATGAAGCTAATAGGTCTAAAAATTTTTATATTTACAGCATCAGATTTTTTAGGAATAAGACATATAGAAGCCATATTGAGTTTTGACACATCTAGTTCATGAAAATAAAAGGCATTAACAAGTTTAAAAAGGTCCCTAGAAACTAAATCCCAAAAATCTTGATAGAATTGAAAAGAAAATCCATCAGACCCAGGTGCCTTTGATGGATTACATGAAAACACAATTTTTCTAATTTCTTCTTCTGAAAATGGTTGTTCAAGAAACTTCTGTTGTTCTAAAGTAAGTTTAGTACAATTATTCCAAAAAGTACTATCTAATGTAATATTCCTTTCAGTAGCAGTACCTATCAACTCCCTATAAAAGTCAGTGACATGCTTTTTTAAAACTGACTGATCAAATTCCATTTGTCCATTAATTTCTAATGAGAAAATATAGTTTTTTTTTTAAAAAAGAAGCAATTGTGTGAAAAAATTTTGTATTACGGTCTCCCTCTAAATACCACTTTAATCTGGCCCTTTGTTGCCAATAAAACTCTTCCTCTTTATTTATTTTATCTAGGGTCTGATGAGCAGTTTTAAATGATTCTAACTCGGCAACAGTCAGATCTCTAACTTCATGAATTAAATCTAAATTCCTAATTTCTACTTGACACTCTTTTTTCTTTCTATTTTCCTCAGCTTTCTGATTTTTACTCCAACCCCTAAGTTTTTTTCTAATGTGTTGTAATTTAAGTCTCCAATTTTCTCCTACATTTGATAAAATAATAAGCTAATAGCGCATATATGATAAGCTAATAAGCTAATAGCGCATACATTTGATAAAATAATAAGCTAATAACGATTTTGATCTTATATATGATCTGCTCAAGGCGTGGCATGATTATTATAAGCTAATAGCGCATATATTCTTTTGATTTTGGAAGCTGCTAGGAAGGAGGCAATTTGGTTTTGAGACGCAGTAGAAAGAAATAGAGTTTTATAAGTGGGATGGAGCGGCTGCAATGAAAGCTAGCTATAAATATATATGTTCATCACCTGTAAAATAAAATATGATTAATATTGCTTAAATTAATTAATAAAATTTAGCATGGAAAAATTCATCATTAATTTACATGATTCTTTTTAAGACTGTTTCGCTATAAAGAATGAAATTAAAGAAGTGTGTAATTACTTGAGTAAATGTTTTGGTATAAAGAATGAAATGATTTGGAAGAAGGGCAGTTGGGCTTGATGAGAAATAGACAAGTTATTAACCAATGGGAGAGCCTATTAGAGCTTAATTAAGTTGGTAATCAATAAAGTCTAGCTCACTTAGTTTGCGCAACTAATCAAGCCATCAAGGACACTTGGGCTACTACTAGTAGTAGTAGTTAATTATAGTTAATAAGCCTACTGATACTGTTCCTTGGCAGCCTCTGTCAAGTTTTTCAAAAAAGCCTACGTACTGATACTGATAGGTTGACATGCATAATTAAAGTAAACAGAGCCGACGTTACTGATACTGATAGGTTGACCTCAGAGAGAGACTCCTCCAATTAAGTTGCAGCTATATATATATAGGTTGTTTAAGCTCCTAATCCTAATCCTATATACCATATAATCATATATGCACATCCGCCATTGCCATGCCGACGCTTTTCCACAGCCCAATTCAGATCACTCTCCAATATATGTTCCTAGCTGCCTATCAGCTTAATTAATTAATTTACCTCACCCCCTTTTGCTGACAATTTCAACTTAAAACCATGCCTAATACCAAATCAATCCAAGTCATGAATCAACTGAACCCAAAACCTAAATTTCAATCCAAATCAAACCTACATCAGGTTCCAATAAATTCAAGTCCAAACTCAGTTTCATGCCCAATTAGTTCCATAAAGTGCGAAATCCAAAGTATAAACCTGATCCAAGTCACATCTTAATGTACTCTTATATCGATTTAAAAAGCACAGACATACTCATATTCTTATTTGCTAGTAACAGATGCACCAGAGGAGATTCTTAATCCTCATAATCAGCAAGTTAATTTCTACTGCCCACTCATTGCTTTGTTCCAGGTCAATTATTGACTGATTAAGGAGAGAGCTTACAAGTTAAAATTAAGTAGGAACTGCTCAAAACTCTGCTTCATTTATAAAAATCAGAGACAGCAATATTCAGCAGGAGCCTTAGGCTCTTCTGATTTACAAACTTGCTTTGTGCAAAACCTGAAACTGGTTCTGTAATCATACGGGCAAAAACTGAATACCAGTTTTCCACCATAAACAATATACAGTTCAAGTGTCACCTATATTGACAAGTTCTTGCCGAAATCAAAATAACGAAAAATAAAAATTTACACATAAATACAAGAAGTTATAAAAACAAGAAAACATGAGCTACTTTCAAAAATTTGCATTCTTCCCTATGTTCCAGCTTTCCATTAATTGGATAAATAGAATACATCAATTTACCAGAATAGTCAGTTCCTGTTCAGAAATGTTATCCTCATAAATATCATTCTTCTTGGCAAACTTTTCATCTGCCAGATTGAATGGAAATCGTCAAAGTATTTGCGGACAATACGGTGCCGGCATTCTCCCGAGCTTGGCAGGTTACACAATGCTCTGGTTGTACATCCAAAAAGTTCACCACAAACATTGAGCTTTCAGGTGGCACTTGCACTGGTGTCCGACCTTCAAGAATCTCAACTACCTCTTTCATGTCGGGTCTTAATGTTGGATTCTCTTGTACACACCAAAGAGCCAGCCGAGTTATAACTGTAACCTCATCTTCGTTTATATTTCCATTAATGTTAACTAAGCTCTCGTCGACTACATCCATAATGTCACCACACAACATTTTCTCTCTGACAATCTTAGGGAAGTATGAGCTCCTTCTTTGTTGAGTCTCCCCATCAGAAACCATCATCAAGTTTCTTCGTCCACCGACTAACTCCAGTATTACCATGCCATAGCTATAGATGTCACATTTGGTCGAGATAGCATTTGGCACAAGCATCTCAGGAGCCAAGTAACCAACCTGCTAGCAATGAAACTTTGTTATTTAAGTATATTTTTTCTGTCATATGCAAAGGAAACTAATAACTCACTTTCAAACTATATTTCTGGAGACATTTTGGCAGAATCATTATAAAAATAGTACATTTCTGGAGACATTTGGGAAGAATCAATGTAAAAAGGATTGATTTAAATAATAATTACCGTTCCTCTTGCTTTGGTCATGACACTACTCTCATCCTTCCCAATCAATTTCGAGATTCCGAAATCTGATAGCAGAGCTCTAAAGTCCCCATCGAGTAATATGTTTGCAGGTTTTATGTCGAGATGCAGGATCCTTTCATGGCATTCGTCATGGAGATATGCAAGTGCCTTGGCTATATCGATTGCAATTCGGTATCGTAAAGTCCATGTCAATTGACTTCTCTTTGTATCGTCTGCGAAAAGCCAGGCATCAAGAGACCCATTTTCGAGAAATGGATATATAAGGTAGCGATCTCCTCTTGGAGAGAGGGAATACCCAAGAAGGCGCACTAAATTGACGTGTTGCCTACTTGCTATGATTGTCATCTCTGTTCTAAACTCTGTTTCTCCACTTGGTTGCCATTTGATCCGCTTTACTGCAACAGTAGAGCCATCTGCTAGTGTGCCCTTGAACACTGCACCAGAAGCCCCTTCGCCGATGGGTACTTGAAAGTTTGCTGTTGCTGTTTGAAGCTCCTTGATTGTGAACCGTGCCGGTAATCCGGCTATCTCTGGAAAATCGTATTGCTCTTCTTCTATCATTTGCTGATCATGGTAGGCATTCCACCGTGCTTTTATTTTTGGGGCACACATAATCCAGAGCCAAGGGACAAGGGACAAACAGGCATTGATACTTGCAATTATTATAAATAACTTATCCTTGTTGTTCCAATAGATACGTAGGGTAATACCGATGATCATGGTAAAAACAAAAATTGATGCAATTGAAGCAACTTTCCACCCTCTATCCCATATTTTCTTTACATGAAAGGTAGAGAGAATAGTGTATACCGTGATTGATACAACGATTGTGAATATTTTGTTCCATCTTTCTGAATTTTCGCGATTGTCCACAACCATTACCACCTCTGTGACAAATGATGTGAATAGAACTGTGCTCCATGGATCGTGAGCAAAGACTTGCAGCAAGAAGACCAGCGTTGCAACTAAGTTAATAGTAAAGATGACGCGGCTCTGGAAAAGCCACCCCCGTGGGCGGATGTAGTAATGTGCCGAATAAATCAGTATGAGTAAACATAGGGATATGGCTACAAACAAAATCCTCCATTTGTTTGCAGAAATTCGGTTGACATAGAGGTAACAAAGGGACAAGTATATCAAAGTGTCGAAGAGAGCTGTTGCGAGTGAGTGCGGGAGAGATTTTGCGGAGGATAGTATGAAGAAAAGCAGCTGTGTTAGAAGTGCTATGGCTAAGATTGCGATCTCTCTTTTTTGTATGGCCATGAATTTGATCTTCTTGTCAAATTTGGTATCTAATTCTTTCTTATCTTAAGAGAGAAGAAGCCGTGCATGCATCGAATTAAAGCACACACAGAACTAACTTGTCATTTTTGTGAAAATGGACAGATGATGAGATGGATGTATGAACAAAAGGCAGTCAGTCTTTTGAGGCGGCTGGTCTGCTCTGCTCTGCTCTGCTCTGCTATGGATGATTGTCAAAGCTCCCCCATTTCCTGGTTGCTTCCTCAGTGCAGTAATAATAAATGGATAAAAAAGGTAAGACTCGAGAGTCGATTAATATATACTATAGTGATCACAGCCACAATGGCACAATATCATATGGATTTGACTTGGTACATAATTGACGGTCGCCTTCACAATCCGACAATTACTCGTGGTATTAATCTATAATTATTACGTTTAATACTAATTGTTTAATCTCCTATGGTCAAGAGTCGTATGAGACCCCTTCAACAAGTTAGCAATTTGTGCACAATAAATTCTTGTTTTACAATTAATTTTGTCGAATTCATCGATCAATAAATACAATGAATTTTTGTATAACAGTTTGGAAGTTTTGACCCTTTTTGTCTTGTCGGCTTTTCCAAAGTCGCCACACGCTGATTGCTATATATCATTGACCCAGTAATTGCTCCAAATAAAGTCGTGTTTTAGTTATATGTAAAATGTAAAATTGAATTTCTTTTGGAGAATCAAGTTGGTAGCTTTTATCAACTCTTCGAAAAAAAGAATTTCTTTTCGAGAATAATATGCGAATTTACTGAATAATTTGCGAACATATATCATATATTGATGATTAATTTGATCGTTATCATCTAATTCAAATGAGATAAATAAATCATCCATAATAAATTTTTATTTATTAAAATTTGAAACACTATCAATCTATAAGTTAAAATCATCTAATATCCATAGATCTTTCTTTATTTTTAAGATTTTTTATAATTTTATTCATTTTTGTAAAATTGTTATTGTCAAAGAAGATCGACTATATATATAGTAGTGGATCCCTCCTCATTAGAGAGTTTTACTCATTTGATAAATATAGGACTGATGAACAACACACAAAATTGTAACAGAACTTAACTCATTAGAGAATTCAATGCTTCCCTGACGGACCTGACCAACACACAAAATCAACTCTACTGAAAAGAACAACATACATGAACTATTATTCTTCAAAGCATATTTCTTTTCTTTCTTGAAATTAAGTTTTAAACCTTGTAGTCATGAAGAAGAAGAAGCCCAACCCATTTTTATTAATTTTTCAGTACTTGAACCTTCTTTTTATCAAAAAAAAGTACTTGAACCTTCTATGAGATATCTCTAAACAACCCAATTTAGTGGGTATTTGCGGCTTAACACTTGATTATAATCGGCTTGCCCCAAGTCAACTCATTACCAGAAGCGCTTCAAATCATTTTATACTCCCATCTTTCTATAAATATATAAATAGAAATAATAGAAAAAAGGAATGCATATTCGCATTTATTTATTTATATATATAACTTGATGAAGATGAATTTTGCATGATTACAATATTATTAACAAAATTAATGTCGGTAACGATATATTTCTCTGATATTTTCCGATGAGAAATACGAAGAATCATATACAACGTAGTTTCATCTTTGCGGAGGCCTGTTGCACATTCATTGACCTGCGCTTTGTGGAATTGTCATCCTATTCAAGAATAGAACGTACGTATTATCCATGTGCACAAAAATACCGTGCTTGCTATACTTTGATACTATATATATATATTAAATATAATAACGAGCACTGATAAAGGAACGATAATACAAAGTGTATAATACTGCCCACGGTCACAAGTATGGATACACCTTTTCTGCAAAAGCTCGGTTACCAAACCCAGCTACACAACGACTGGTGCAAAATAATGCAATGCACTCCATGAAATGGATTCATGTTTATCAAGAAAACAAATTCCCAACCAAAATTATACAAAGAAATGAAATGAACACAAAAGGCACCTTACAACTTGGAAAAAAAGAAAAAAAAATATCGAGTATTTTATTAAGCCAACCGGGCTTGTCTTGGTTGAAAACCTCAGCATCAAAAATTTTACCATAAATTATAACAGAATTTCACTCATCAGAGAATTCAATGCCAGAACAGATCCCTGATCTTCTGACAAAATCAACGCTAATGAAAAGAACAACATCAACTATTATTCTTCAAAGGATATTTCTCCTATTTTTTTTGCAATTAAATATTAAACTTTATAGCCAGTAAGCGTGAAGCCTCTTCCTGCAATTTCTCCAGCACAGTACCAGCAGTACAACTCAAGCCCAAACAAAGCGGCTATACCAGCATCTTCTACTTTGAGTTCTGAACGATTTTTCCAGATGTTCTTCACACCGTCTAGCTCCTTCCAGAATGATTGATATCGCCCAGGAATGCTACAAACAGACAGAATAGAAAGGTTAGGATGTTATATCTATAAGGCCCTTGCAGCGTAAAGCCACAAAATGCAGACAAAACTGAGAACAGCACAAAATCAGCTTGAAATTCAACACTAGCGATATGTTGGAGACTGATATCTTAAGATTTGATTGTGAAAAGTTTTTTAAGGAATTGTACATGATAGCACTTGAGATGCTTCGGATATGGGTAAATAGGCATGCAATAGTGTGTACAAACAGGTTCAGTAGTACAACACAGTTTACCTTCTTCTGCTGTCATAAATCATACCAGTAGCTACCATATCATACACCAATAGGCCCCTTGTTAAAGGGTCAACAAAGCTACCTTTCAAAGAATGTGGTAACTCTCAGGAGTTCAATGTTATGTAATCCGTAAATGCCCGATACTGGCTTGGGATTTGGTGAGGGTAATGACTGAGACCAGCTTCAGGTCTGTTCAGGGTACAACTGGCAAGGCTACAATGAGCTTGTGCGTATTCTGGTTATGCAGCATCGGAAATAATTTCCATAAAATATTTACGAAACAAACTGTTCAAGATTTCAAGTACGAAACAAATTATCCTCAATTTATGTTAATCAAAAGGAATGCTCAAATTAGTATATAAAACCACTAGGAACTATATTTTGTCAAGTATGAAACAAATTATCTTAATTAATAGGAATGCTCAAATTAGTATATAAAACCACTAGGAGCTATAATTTGCTCATTTCTGGAACTAAGAGCTATCAAAGAACAGAAAACATACTTGTAAGGTGGATTTGAACATGTTTCCAAAGAAATTCTATAGAGTTGACCACTTTGAACAGTAGATCATGATTGACGACATGCACAGCACATACAAACTCATGATTGAGACTACCTTTGACATAGTACATACTATAATTATATCATGACAAATGGGCAAGAAGTTGAATATCAAAGAAGCAATAACATGGAAGAGCATTGGAGAAGAAGCATATTCAATTGGAGACAATGTTCTATAGCTGAAATCAAATGTGAGTAGTCCCAATTTACCATGAAGATTTTATCTAAAATTCATTTTGATCGCTGTTATCTAGAATACAGAAGGAGTGAAATTTCTTGAATTAGGAACATCAAAAGTGACCAATGCCAGGGAAATATGAAGTAATGGGAGATCCCTAACACTTTCAATTAGAAGATCTACAGACTAAATTATAAGAAAAAATTGTAGACATGGGGGACTTAAACCCTAATGAGCTGGCGATGAAGAGAAAAGGAAGAAAAGAAAGGGATGGATGATTGGATCTAGGGATGGGAGTGAATAGAATATACCTGGCAAGGCGGGTGTAGAAAAGCTTCTTGGAGAGCTCCTGGCAGGTCTCAATGGTGGGAGGATCGACGACATAGTGCTTGTTCTTCTGCATGAGATCCTTGTAATAGGAGCAGCCGTGCTTGGAGACGAACTGGGAAATCTCGGTGGCCTTAGATCGAAGCTGATTGAGGCGCGCTGCCATCTTGAAAACCCGAAGAAAGCAAAGGAAAAACAAAGGAGAGATTAGAGAGCAAACAGAGTGAATGCACGGATCTAGAAGAAAGAGCTTCCGGGGACTTAGATCGGCAAGTGAATTAGAGAAAGGCGATACCTTTTTTTCTGATTTGGAAGAGAGTTGGGACGAAGAAGGAGGCGGCGTCGACTTGGAGAGGAGAGGAGAGGAGAGGAGAGGAGAGGAGAGGAGAGGGGCACTTGAGTAAATTTTTAGGGATGGATGGTTGATAACTTGATGGTGGGCACCTCTGCTGCGGTGCAGTGGGGATTTCTTAGCATTAAAAAATAGTAAGTATCAACCTACCTTTATTTCTTTTTCTTTCTGTGCTCTCCGGGTCTCCTCTCCTCTCCTCTCCTTGCAAGTTTGCTATATTTGCAAAGCCCGTTAACAACACATACCAATGGGCCTAATCGACCCGGCCTATTATGCCTTTCTTCATCAACCATTTATCCTGGTGTCAAATTCAAGATCAAGTTCCTCCCGGAATTATGTAGCACCAAGGAGAGAGACTCTGGTATGATTGATAGATTTCGGACATGTTTACATTACAACGTTTACCTACTTTATTGTATAGCTTATTCGGTTACTACAATTTCACTGAAAATTCTTGCAACAATTACAAAACTATACCCTCCTCCGGTATAATCCACTTGTCAAGTTCTTGTTTGAGACGAGGTTATAAATGGCAACAACTCATTCCTCAGCTATAATACACCAACAACAACTACTTTTTTGATTCAAGCATCATCAAGGAAAATAAATAAACAAACAGTAGACCTGCAACTGCAAACTAACAACGAATAAACAGTGCAAATAAAAGCCTGTGATGAACTTCACTTAATACAAGCTTAATAAAAAACAAAAAATTGATGTCTAGTTATCAAAACCAAACACCAAATTCGGAGCTTCAGATTTAGTTACACATTATGACCATACAAGCATATATTGTCCAAGATCGGAATCCTGGATTCATTCAAAGAACAATGAAATTTAAAGCGCATTTGTTTTATTACATGGCAAGGGCACAATTGTCCACTAAAATGAGCAGTGCTGAAAAGTAACTAACACTCCATTTATTTTACTTTTCCCACCAAAGTTGGAAGTCCTCGCGGCGGTTGATCTTCTTCTGGAGCTGCAGTACACCATAAAGTAGGGCCTCGGCAGTTGGGGGGCAACCCGGCACATAGATGTCAACGGGAACAATGCGATCACAGCCACGCACAACAGAGTATGAGTAGTGGTAGTACCCACCACCATTTGCACAGCTTCCCATTGATATCACCCACCTTGGCTCCGGCATCTGGTCATAGACCCTGAAATTGCCAACAAATAATGTCAGAATTTAATAGTTCCTGCTCCAATTAACTTTTGTGTTCTAGTTTTGTACAGCCTCTCTCGATTGTGCATAATGATGTTCCTGTCAAAGTGTCAAGCATTATTAAACATCAACATGAAATGCATATAGCCAATAATATGACAACAAGAAACCATTTTGGAATGCTGCAGGCTTCAAGGACACATGACTAATACAAGACGGACATTACAGCTTATATACAAAATGTGGCATAATCCTAGTATCTCTTATTAAAAACATAACCCAAGTATCTTTTAATTAGAAACACAGCACATATTGGGCACACAACATAAAAAATGTTGCATCTTAATAGAACAATTTTTTTTTTTTTTTTTTTTGAAAAAGAACAGCAACCTCAAAAGAGGAGCTAGCTTCCATTTCTTTTCGAAAGCTACAAAGTCTAACTCTAAGTATGCACAGGAGGTGCATACCCGAGCAAAAGTTACAATCAAAACAAAATAAACAGCAGTAGCATGTTTCTGCTATATCATGAAACAACTACATCATCAAGTAACATAAGCACAAATACGAGCTAAACTATTGAGACAACCAAAAGCATATCACACAGACTTAATAGAATGGCTTAATCATCGAGTAGACTTGAGCACAGACTTAATAGATCAATTTGTACTAAAGACTTGCACAGCATAAGCAACGATAGATCAGATATAAATGGATATGCATGAACTTTAATAAAATAATCCCTCCCCACAGATGTACAACTTGGGTATACAGATATGATATAAGTGAATTGTGTGCAACCGCTTAACGATGGAGTTTTATTGGAAAAAAAAAAATCCCATCATTATTTACAAATATATCAACAAGCAATATCTGATATTGCAAGCAGTTCATACTTACAAGAAAATCTACATATTACTTTAGGTTCCCTACAAACTGTTAGATTCTAAAGTCCAAGGGTGGGACAGCAACAGTTGTTTCCCCGCATTCTCTTTTAGGGGTCTACAAACTGACAGTCCTTTATAAGTTCCAAGTTAATATAACAAGAACAATAAAGCTGAGCTATAAGATCTAGCATTTCCCTAATTTTTCAGTTAGGTCTTCATACATGCCTACTCAAAACATCAAATCCAAAATCTAAATGTTCACAGATTGAATTTAGGTCAAGGTGGCAGCATATCAAGTTAAACCATATATATGATGCTTGCTAAGTTTACAAATGTGTACAGAACAATGGCACTGGAAGCAAAGGAAGCTCCATATTTAATAAATGAAGTGCCCTGGTTTAAGCAAGTGGCACTGTCACAGCCACATACAGATCTTAGCTTTTTTTTATAATAAATACCTTCTTCAAGAGCCCACACTATATAAATCTTACTTTTACAAAACACAAATGTTAAATGTTGCCTTGCACAAATTTCAGCCATCTAGCACCTTACATTTATGGCTTTATGCCCTGTGATCACTTGGCACACAGACAACTGCCATACCTAGAGTGAACTGCCGTGGATAAGCCAGAGACTTCCTTAGTTAGAAGCCTAGAAGGTGTAACTTACCAAAACATGAAATGCCGACATGAAACCGACTGAACAAAACCAACCCAAACTTACAAAACTTGTCTGTCGTAGGTAGAAAAGAGATGCTTAAATTCATCTCATAACCACAACAACTAGCTGATCAGAGATGAAATTACCAAATGGTTGGCAAATTCAGAATGAGCATCAACTCACAAGGAACTCGATGTTAAAACAATCTAAGAATCTTGAAACCTAAATAAATTTATACGGAACAAACCTACAGAAAAAGCTGGTTTCCAAATGATGTGGAAGCAAAATAGCTTATATAACCTTATCTTAGCATAACCGGGGTTGGCATCAGAAGAGTAGACATATCTTACTGCAAATAACAGAAAAGGGCCTAGCTAAATACTTGAAATGATGCAGGTTTTCTGAAATCTAGCTCAGAAGCAAGCTGACCAAGCTAGAAAGCAAATCAGATTTAACAAAATCCATTGGGAATCCATTGCCCTAGTTGACAGGAGTTATTTATTTACTATGTAATCGGATTAGCATCCTAGTAATTTGGTCCGAAATAAATGAGAATGAGTGGTTAGATTAGAGATATTGAAAGAAAGAAAGAAAGGGGGTGAGAAGGGGGTAGGAGGTTACTTGCGGAGGGCGGGAGCCATCTTGTTGGTGAGGGTACCAGCAACGATCATGCAATCGGACTGACGGGGACTGGGGCGAAAGATGACGCCGAAGCGATCGAAATCATAGCGGGCGGCACCAGCGTGCATCATCTCGACGGCGCAGCAGGCGAGTCCGAAAGTCATGGGCCAGAGGGAGCCCCTCCTGGCCCAGTTGAGGAGATCGTCGACCTTGGAGATGACGAACTCGACGGCCTTGGGAAGGCCGGCGGAGGAGGAGGCGGAGGGAGGAGGGGCGCGCGTGTAGGTGGCGGGGGAGGAAGAGGCGGAGGTGGAGTAGGGGAGCAAGGCTGTGGTGGTGGCGGCGGTTGACTGCTGCGCGGAGAGGAGCGCAAGGCGGGCCGTGCGAGGGAGGAGCGCCATTGGGAGGGTAATGGGGTGGGATCTGGGATCTCGGAGATCAGTAGCTAGAGAAATGGAGACGGTGGCGAAAGAAAGAAAGAAAAGGGTCAGCCGACTCAGCCCAGCGCCCCAGCCGATCGATCGGGAAATTTGGAATAGGAATATTCGAGATGAGATCTATCTATCGACGGTGGTCAAGTGGGCTACGTTCGTCGTGTTAGCACCGCTGATTCTGATTCTGATTCTGATTCTGATTGCATTTCCATTTCATTTTGATTTTACCCACTACTGGACTGGACTGGACTGGACTGGACTGGACTGGTACTCTTTTCAATAGAGTTTTGGGCCTGCTTACCTTACCTTACCTTGGGAACCTTACCTGCTCACTTCACTAGCTCCCTTGTAATTGTAATATAATTCAGATCCATTTCAGATTCTTCAATTATGCGATGGATAGATACATAATTACAACTAGATAATATGGCCCAAGGTCAACAGTTAGTTCAATACAGACATGGTGCGCCTCGATCGTCTCCCAACTGTTTCTTACTCATCACTAATTGCAATACTTCATTCTTCACTCCAGAAAAAAAAAAAAAAAAAAAAAAAAATTAAGCTAAACCGTATAGTATTACGCTAATAAACATCTGCGCTACTCATTGCTCTCCAAAATTCACTATTTATTTCTTTCATTTATATTCCATATATGGTGTGTAAATTCGCATTTTTGGTACAAGTGAAATTGGTCTAGCCAGTATATATGTGTTGTTCGATCGCATCAATTATCATGTTTAGGGACCCTAATGGCCTTGTGCATGTATAAATTAGTTATTTAAACATCTTACTTGCGAAGAGCTGGAGCCATTTTGTTGGTCACAG
The DNA here is from genome assembly GCA_030179965.1 of Cyperus esculentus. Taxonomy (NCBI): domain Eukaryota; kingdom Viridiplantae; phylum Streptophyta; class Magnoliopsida; order Poales; family Cyperaceae; genus Cyperus; species Cyperus esculentus. The sequence goes on along the minus strand of JASGLE010000025.1, from coordinate 156,045 downwards.
TACCAGCCACAATCATGACATCCGATTGGCGAGGACTCGGCCGAAAAATCACCCCAAAACGATCAAAGTCGTACCGTGGTGAACTGGCATGCATCATCTCGACAGCACAACAAGCCAGGCCAAAACTCATTGGCCAGACTGACCCCCTCCTAGCCCAATTCATCAGTGAGTCAACTTTGGAGATGGCAAACTCGAGCGCCTTTGGTAAGCCCGTTCGTGATGATGTCAACAGGGATGATGATCCACAAGCATAGTTGGCAATGCTCGAGGATGTGGAGGTGGAGTAGGTGAGTATGGCCCCTGTGGACGCGACAATTTGCTGAGCAGAAAGGAGCGCAAGATGGACAGTAGTGCGAGGAAGGAGCGCCATTGGTGTGATGCAACGATAGTGGAGGAGGATCCAAGAGATGTAGTTGAAATTAAGGTGTGTTGATCATGAGGTTTGTGTGAACTGTGAAGTACAGTAAGGAGAGGAATTAATTCATGAAGTAATAATAATCAGGTTTTGGTGTTCAGTTGTTGTTGCTGACAGTTGGACCCACAAATGTATATCTTAGAACATATAATAATAGGTTAAATAAGATATATAAAGAGGGGTTTCTGGAAGGCTGAAGCCTTAATTTTCTTTTTAATTAATTCTTAATCCAAATGCTACTTAATTTGATTATCTTTAATTTTCTTAAAGAAATGGTCAATGCTTGATATTTTTGTTAAAAAAAAAAAAAGAAAAATGAAATAGTCACCTGAATAGATAGACTTACTAATCTAATGAGTAAGTGAACATCACCTAATTAATTAATCATTATGGGTTACTTCTGCATGAATCATGATCTGGGATTGTATAGGTATAGGACAACAAAGGGCTGCAAATTAAGTGATCCGAAAAGAAATAGAAAAGTAGGAATGTTAAACCGTCAACTGAACCAGAGATACCACTACAAGATATGAATTTATTAATTAATTGATAAGATTTTCACAACATATATAAGTTGTTAATTAGTCAACACTTGATTAATTTAGATGTCATAATTTATATATATATATAAACCAGGTAATGCATGCTTCAGTTAGATGCATGCGATGATTAGTAAACTATATATGTTTGGTTATCAGAGCGATTCTTGCTGCACAATGCTTCAACTTGATCAATGAACTTGATCGCGATTTTACGAAACGATTTTCACCAAGCAATTAAATTTTTCAGCTTCCTAAGAATCAAATCAGTACACACAAAGCTTCAATATGCTGCTGTTCATTTCTTTTATTGTGTGATGTTTCAGTTTTAGTTCTTTCTATTAGTTTTGTTTCTAATTAATTTATTTTTGCAAACTATTTGGTATTATTTGGGAAGCACTTCTCGTGTCCTGCCAGCCCCCAGTGTTAATAAAAATTGAGAGGATTGACCTCCATCTTTTTCTCAAAAATAAAAGAGCTACTTCACCTTACTTGACTATATATATATATAGTATATACCAACAAACACTAGCTAGTGCATTAAAATTATGTTAAGTGAAATTTAATTTCACAGCGCTTACGCTTAATCCTCAACTTGCTAATCCGTCATGTCGAACAGAACAAGCAATTGTCTACTTGTGGACTGGATGATGGGTTACATGCTTTCTTTTCGCCAGCAATTGTCATGTCCATAGGTCAACGGGTTGCAGGCTTGCAGTTGCAGCTGCAGTTGCAAGCGTGTAGCAGAGTCTTCGCCTTGTAAATGAGTTGTAGCCATGGCTCACATATTTTTTGAAGTATTCTTCAAGTTCTTGACTTGTGGGATAATCTGTGCTTCCGAAAAGCCTGGTAGAAATATATAATGCCTAAGATTAGATAGTTAGATGATATATATCTCGATAGGTGAACATGCATTGTTGGGAAATACTAAAAAAAAAATTAAAAATTAAAAAAAGAGAAGCAGTGAAAGCTGAGCCCCCTTAATTTTTCTATATACCACCCTCCACCCATATCGTTAATTTAATTAGAATCTTGCTAAAAGTCAGAACACAAGGAAAAAACTATAACAAATAGGAACACCATCAAAACAACTTATTGCAAATAATGTAAAACAACTTGTTGCAAATTAGTATCTAGGACCATTTAAAAAATATATATATTAATGATTAGATACAAATGAAGAAAATTTTGTGTCAATATTATCATGATCCTAATCTAAAAACATTGTACATTAGAAGCCATGTAGTCACCGACTAATGTTGACTTAGTCAACCCATCTTGCAGAAGAAGGGAGAAACAAAGAGACGAAAATTTTGTCTCAATAACAAAATAACACTTGTTTTCTTAATTAAATCGTTCCATTAGGAATTCGAAGAGCACGGTGTCCACGCCCACCACTCTGACACAATGGAACACTTCCGAACTTGCAATTAGCCGTTATGGGCATACTCTCGATCGCCTTCTGAATGAGCTGTAGTAGAGTTCTAGCTTGGTCTTCACCGTATGTCCACTCGTGCACCTCGGCTTTCAGCATTTGTGGGTTGCTGTTTATCAACTCCCACATGGGATAGTTTATCCTTGGCATGACGAAGTCTGATTCGCTCAGGCAAAGGGACGGGCAGTAGTCACCCTTCCCATCTCCTAGATATATGAAGCGCTTCATCCCGTCAATGGTGGCAGTCACTTGAATTTGCGCCACTATTTTGGTCTGTAAACATACGATCAATTATCAGAATTTAAAAGCACTATATGGTGCTTTTTTGTAAAAATAAAACAAAAAGGAGAGTCTGAAAAAGAATAATATGGGAGCTATTGAAAAATCTGAAAATATGTTCCTATTTTATTTTGGCTACATATTTATTTCCTGTCAATTTATTTCTTTTTTAGCATATTAAAAAAGAAGAAGAAGATGAGTTCTTCTGACCTTGCACATATTAGGTGGGCAAAAGCCACATCCATGGCTCGAATTGTGAAAATCATGGTAGGGAGAAATCCTCAATCGGCCTTCCACATTGACATAACCGGGATTGGTGTTAATCTCAGTGAAGTACTCCTTGAGGCCATGATGCTTGAGGATTGTTTCAATGAAGAACTGATTGGCATCACTAACAATGCGAAGATCACACCCCAGCGCATAGGCAGCCTTGATCATGGTTATCACATTGGGGTAAAGAGGAGCTCTCTGTAAGGATGCTGCTATGTCTTCGATCGCTATACCACGTGCGTGTAGTTCAGACATCATCCTATCCTGAACATGTGTAATTATATTCTTAAGTGGGTTACAAATTAATTAGCAATGCAATGTAATGCAATGCAAAATGTTGAATGAGAAATTACCATGGCAGAGTTCCATGGCATGGCTTGGAGAAGTTCCTCAAATAGGTGGGTAAAGCCGAGCTCATCGATCACCCAATTGTCACTGTCGCAATCGATGATGGTCTTGTCAAAATCAAAGATCACAACTATACCGGCCATGAATTCCTGATTGACGGTTTCGGAGTGAAATTTGGGAGGAAAGACTTGAGGACTCTAGGTTAATTTGGTGGGAATTGGGGGTTTAAGAGAATGCGTTGTTTATATAGTAGGAAAAGATGTCATTGTCAAGGGAATATTCCTTCTTACGGCGAGATATGCCCGCCAAAAATTAAAATTAGAAACTCTCTCTATTGATCTATTCTATTCTTTGCAGATACTTTTATATGATGCTAAATGTAACAATTAATTTTTGTTCGTTAAAAATAGTCTAAAAGAGGTTACACGTTGTATCATTAAATTGGTGATAGTTGTTTATATTCGGTAATTATTGGAGATGCTCTAAAACTAAAAATGAGAGAGCAATTAAAAATGGAATGGATGGAAGGAGAATAGCAGCCTCTAGATGGGAATAGCCTGCCTGGGTCCAAGGAACAAGCTCGAATATTCCTTCCTTCGTATCCTATTCCAATTTTCTGGTAAATAACACGCCGCAAATGGATATATAAACACGCGTCGGTATTGGCTGAGATCCAAATCGGATCTCAGGGTCCTGAGATCCCGATCCGACGGTTCTCAGGGACCCCGAGATTCGGACTTAGCAGATACGGGTCCTGAGAACCGTCGGATCGGGATCTCAGGACCCTGAGATCCGATTTGGATCTCAGCCGATTTCAGCTCATATAAACACCACCAAATCTGGCTGTAACAAATTAGTTTCACATTGGACTAATTAGATTTGGTCCTTTGTCTTTTTCAAAACAAAAAAAAATAAAAAAAAATTTGGTCCTTTGTTTGCTGTACAAATTGACTTAATTAAATGCTCAACAAATTTGATTTAGCTTAAAAGATATCATTGAATTTTAGACATTTGGTCCCCAAATTAAGATCATGTGAATATGTGATGTACTCTGCACGGGGATCATCTGATTCAAACAGAAGGGATGTGACTGGACCACCAAAACTCGTAGATTAATCATTAATATATATAGAGAGAGAACGAACAAAAAAAATTCTTAAGTTTAGATAAAAAAAAATGGTAGTTTAGATTAAAAATAATTCCAAAGAACGTTCTTACTGGGCAATACAACTTAATCATGCCCGGGAGGACGACTCAAGCTAAGTGGTTAGAACGGCAAGCATCTCAGCCCGGGAGGACGACTGATACTAGTCCAATCAGTCATCAATGCGCTCCCTCTCCATTACATGCAAGTGTTTCACCTACCTGATTGGCTCATTAAACACATTGAAAGAATCAAGAGGCGATTCCTTTGGAGAGGGGATAAGAACTGTGGAGGAGGTCATTGCCTAGTGGCTTGGAAGCGAGTATGTCTACCAAAGAAAATAGGGGGACTGGGAATTATTGATCTGGAAATACAGAATCGAGCCCTCCTACTCAAATGGCTTTGGCGGATATATCACGATACGGAAACGCTAATCTCACCGAAGATGTTCAAATATTATATCTTACTGGACTTGTCGGTGGGGGACATCTCTGATTGGAAATTTGACTCCTTCCTTAAATCAATTTTCAAGTTGTGGGGACTCTTCAACTTATCAGTTCACAAGGGGCCGAACACCTTACAATGGCGATGGATGGCGTCGGGGTCCTTCTCCTCTAGTTCAGCTTATAACTTCCTTATAGACCCGAGTGAGCACTCGCATTTTGCATCGGCGTTATGGGGAGCCAAAGTACCAGCTCGGGTATGGATCTTCATTTGGCTCGTATCGATGGATAGGTTGCAGACGACTAAGAACCTCGCCAAGCGTGGTTGGTCGCATTGCGAAAGGTGTGCCTTGTGTGGACAGCATCTGCTAGAGGATAGTGATCATCTCTTTGTATCATGCATCTACTCACAACAGGTATGGTATGCTTGCTTCCCGACTAGCGCCGCAAGTTGGGAATTTCGGGGGTCAGTTGTGCACTTCTGGTTGAAGATCAGGAAGCGTACAAGACCAGACTTACGCGGACATTGGGATACCATTTGCTTCTCAACCATGTGGAATATTTGGAAGGAGAGGAATAGGCGTATTTTTCGTTCAGTTTCCACTCCATCTTGTGTGCTTCGAATGGTCATCTGTTCTGAAGCAGAACAGTGGAGACGACACTGCTAGGAAAATTTTATGTCCTTTCAGATTTTAGATTTTAGTTGTAGACTTTACTTACAGTTCTCATTTTCAATAAGGACATATATGTAACATAAATAATATGTACTCCAACTTTTTTTTGTTTAATAAAAATTTGGAAGACTTTTTGTCTGCTCCTCAAAAAAAAAATACAACTTAATCATGCAAGATTGATTATATATAGAGAACGAAGAGATGCAAAGTTGTCAACGCGCAGAAAAAAATTATAGATTTTAGCACAAAAAATAAAGTAAAATGTAGTGGCTTCTAAGTACAGGAAATTGGGATATATAATGCTTGTACTTTGAACTGAAGAACATATATATATATGCGACAAACAGTTCTTTTATTATTGTTTTGAAAAGAAATCATAAGCACTGATATATTTTAAATAAAAAAAATGGAAATTAAGAAAGTTCCTTGAATTCATGATCCAGGAGAGAATTAAGGCATGGCAAAGGAGAATCAGTTGCATTGCATTTGCATATATATATATAGAATAGAACATTGATAGTCGATGACTCTGATTCTGATACCTCCCATTCTCCCAGTCCCAGTCCCAGTCCCACTTGTTAGGAATTAATGTTTTACTGTTTTAGTATTAGAGTCTGGAGAGTCAGAGTAGAGACCATATATGATAATATTAGACCAATTGTCAGTGTAATGTAATTTTGCAATCCCGTTAACTTGGCTGTGGTGCCCACTCGTCTCGTTGTCCCCATTGAGCTCACGCCGTTAGTTAGTTTCCTTTGGGCCCCTTTCTCTCAGTCTCAGAGTTACATTCCTTCAATTTGGATGCCATGCCATGCCATGCCATGCCGTCACCGTTAGCTAGCTTAGCTGCATGCCCTTTTCCCTTCCTTTTCCTTCACCTTCCTAGCTAGCTAGTTCCTATCTCATCTTGCTTTCCAATTAAATCGCTCCAATTCTACAGCTGCTCAGCTCTGATAGCCAGTCACTAGTAATTCCTCTTCTCCGTCTTCGGACATGTGCCTTGATTTTTTAATTAATTTGCCTAAAAGAAAATTAAGGACATTGCATGTTTATTCTTTTAAAATGATAAATTAAGTTCATGTCTAAATTTAAACAAGTTAAAATACGAACGAGGTGATGATCCATCGGACAAATTAAGTGAATCTCCGGAGATTGGTTTTCAAAAATAGCTGCATATATTATTTTACCTACTCCCTGTTAAATATAATAAAGCTAGATATATCTATACTTTATATATAGTCGACTGAGAGAACAACTTTGATGTCCCGTCCGTCAAAACGTGCAACATATTGCAAGTAAATAGCCCAATAAATAAATAATGTACGCCGGCCATCTTTTTTGAGGGGAAAAAAATATAATAATGATTACATACATATTGACAAATGTTTGTGTCAATATTCTCATGCATGCAGCTCCTCAAATTTGAGGCACAAATCAGAGGTATATTCCTCCTCTTCACTTCAAATCCTAATCTAACTATTCCAATTCCGTACAATACATTCTTATGATTTACACAAGTCACGTGGTCACCGACCAACGTTGACTTAGTCAACGTTCTTAAATAATATACTAGCAGAGCAGACTAGAAGATAATTTGGTCTCATTAATTAACACCTCTTATTAATTCTTAATTAATTAATATATCAATTTCTTCAGTTAGGCACCCTAAGAGCAAGGTGTCCCAGCCCACCACTCTGGGGCAACGGAACACTTCCGAATTTGCAATCGCCCGATATTGGTATGCTCCCGGCCGCCTTCTGAATGAGCTGCAGCAGAGTTCTAGCTTGGTCTTCGCCGTACGTCCACTCGTGCACCTCGGCTTTCACCATTTGTGGGTTGTCGTTTATCAGCTCCCACATGGGAAAGTTTTTCCTTGGCATAACAAAGTCCGTTTCGCTGAAGCAAAGAGATGGGCAGTAATCACCCTTCCCGTCTCCAAGGTAGATGAACCGTTTCATCCCGTCAATGGTGCTTGACGATATGATGCGCTGAACGATCTTGCTCTGTGTGGAAGATAACAATTATTCGAAAGTGAAACTTAGCGTATAGTACAAGAAAATAAAAAAAAATCCTATTTTAGTTCCTGTCAATTTGTGTTCTGCTTCCATGGGCAAATGCTTGTCTATATATATAACAAAAGTGAAGTCCATTATTTGGTCCTCGTTTCTTAATTTATTACATATGGCCCCACCCAGATGGACGTATTAATATTCTAACTTCTAAGAATCATTGGTGAGCATAATGCAAGAAATTAATACATATTTTTTTATTAATTTGAACAAAGAAAGAAGTGAGTTAATATATAGTCACCTTGCACATATTAGGTGGGCACAAGCCACATCCATGGCTCGACTTGTGGAAGTCATGGTAGGGTAAAATCCTCAATCGGCCTTCAGAATCAACATAACCGGGATTGGTGTTAATCTCAGTGAAGTAATCCTTGAGACCATGATGCTTCAGAATTGTCTCAATGAAGAACTGATTGGCATCACTAACAACGCGAAGATCACACCCCAGCGCATAGGCAGCCTTGATCATGGTTATCGCATTGGGGTCAATAGGAGCTCTCTCTAAGGTTGCTGCTATGTCTTCGATTGTTATACCGTGTGCGTGTAGTTCGGCCATCATCCTATCCTACAATTGTTTAATTATATTATATTATTGTAAAGTGCATGGGTTAGGAATTAATTGAAAAAACAAAATATAACAATGCAATGCCATGATATCAATGAGGTAGAAATTACCATGAGAGAGTTCCATGGCATGGTTGGGAGAAGCTCCTCAAATAGATCAGTAAAGCCGAGCTCATCGACGACCCAATTGTCACTGTCACAATCGATGATGGTCTTGTCAAAATCAAAGATGACAACTACACCGGCCATTGTTGGAATTGATGGTTTAGGAGTGAAAATGGGGAATATATTGGGGGGGCTAAGATCAGTAGAAGGAAGGAAGGAAGGAAGGAAGTGTTTGTGTTGATTTGAGATGTCTTGGTTTGGTGGCAAATGGAGGTTTTAGGGAAGGCGTTTATATAGGAATTAATTAATAGGGAAGAGAATTAAGATGCCAAGGGAATATTACTTGTTACAGCGAGAGATGCCCACCAGAAATTAGAATTAGAATTAGAATTAGAATTAGAATTAGAATGCCGCCTTGATTTTCTGTACAACTATTGATTGAATCATGTTCAATGCAACGGTTTACTATTATATATATGTTTTCAATTAAAAATAAATAGATTAAGATAGGAGGAGAAGAGAAGAGAAGAGCAGCACGATTAACAGTAGAGATGATGGGATGCCACACAAATGACAACTTAATTAAGGTAATAATAATAGTCCAATCTAATTGAGGATACACGTTTTACTATACTATATATGGCCTACGTGCTATGTGCTATCTTGGGGGTAGTTGTCTATAGGTCAGGAGCAGCAAGGATATTGCTTGGGACAGCAAAATTTTTTTATTTATAATATGATTTTTTCAATTTTCTTCCATATAATTCAGAGATTTTGTTGTCCTTAGACCCGACCTTGTCTATATATATTCTGCGATTATTCGAGATGCCTTAAATATGAAACATGAAAGAGCAAAAATCTATAAATTAGAAAGAGGGGTTACTCTCCAATATTATTAACCATTGATTTTGTTTAAATCTCTTAATCTACTTTGATCCAATGGTTTATATTTATTCTCTCTTCCCATTTAATAAAATGATATGATTGATATGTCTAAGACAAAATTTAATTCTTAAAGTGGTTCAACATTTATGTGTTATTATTTATAAATTATGCATCTCATCATCATCATTATTCACATCAAAAATTTTAAAATTATTTTTAATTTTTTTTAAATATTTTTATTTTATAAGCTTTATTATTTTTTTTTGTTATCATATATATTTCGGGGCGAAGGCCGAGTTACAGCTCTAGTGGGAGTGGGAATAATAGATGGAACGAGAAAGGAAAAGGCAGGCAGCCTCTAGATTAGATGGGAAGAGCTAGGTTGGGGGTTCCAAGGAATAAGCTCGAATATTCCTTCATTCCTTCCTTGGCATCCAGACAGTATCCTATTCCAACTTCTGGTGCTGTGCTGGTGGATAACACGCCGGGAAAATGGATTTTCCACAACCACAATCAATCATTATATTATAATATATTATTTTCGAACAAAGCATGTTCATTCATTTCATTTGTTGTCCATTTGTCATACAGCAATGCCAAAATTCGGTATAATAATAAATATATGGACAAATTTAATTTGGTCCTTTTCTGTATATAATTTAGACTTAATTGCCCCACAAATTTTAATTAGCGTAAATATTATATCATTGCATTTTCTTACCGTTTTCCCCAAATCATGTCATATGCATATGCATATGCATTGCACTGGATTGAAATATAATAGAACGAGTTCTAATTAGCAACAATTACAAAAATAAAAAAATGTTACACTATACGTATATTGGTATAAGCTAGCGTCGATATGATATGCAACTTTATTATTTAGATTAAATGAATTATTACACATGCTGATTATTTTATTGTGCAACTCGGGCACTAGGCTTAATTAATTATGCATGTTAAATGAGCTTATGATCATGTATCTTAATACATAATAGTAGTAGTAGTAGTAGTAGGGCCTTGAATATTATTGCAACTTTGGAAGTTGGAAGGGAACTAGGCAACTAGCAGGAATGAATCTGCAACAGAATAAGAATAAGAATAAGAATATGCTCTCTTCAAGTTCAAGTTCAAGTTCAAGTTCTGGCCATCCATCCGCCCACGGCCCATCCCATCTACTTATTTTATTTGTGATGATCCATGCTTTTGTTTTTGTACAAGCTTGCTCTCTTTCTTTGTTAGCAACCCACAATTGCTCAAGTTTGTAAACGTTATTTATTTAATTAATTGAGCAAACTCAAACTCCTCATTGGTCTTCGACTCTTGCATGCTGTATATATGCATCTACAGGACCGCCATTTTCATTGTATAATTTTCATCAATTTCAATTTGGCTTCCAACACTACTTGGTCAGGTTGCCTTTTTTTTTCTTTGTTCTTTTTTCTTTTTTTTTTTCTAAAAAAAAAACAAAGAAAATAGTGAAGTGCAATATATGTTTTAAAAAGATTTCTAAAGTTTTATGATTGTTTGTTGGCTTAATTTTTTGAAACGGAAGTGCCGATACGATATATATGGCTACCTGTTTGTTTAAGTTTTATATTGAAGAAAAAAAATAATGGAACCTTTGATCATCAACGTGTGACGTCGGAGCTGATGGTAATTAGTGTTTCATATTGCTTTGATTTTGAAGACGTGTTTCTGCCAACAATTAACACCTTGCTAGTTGCTATATTATAATTGTACGACCTTGCACCCTATCATGACCTTTTGACCAAAGCTGATCAGCTCAAATTCTAGACACCATTAAAATAATTAGCAATTTTAATCAACTTCTTGTACATAATCAGCTCAAAAAAAATAAAAAATAAAAAAACATTATAATTAATGCATACCATCCCTCATAAATTATAATAGTTTTTATTTCACACTTTTAATCCGTTATTGCCCATAATCATTTTAGCATACTTAGTATTATATTTGACCTTCTAACCATAATATTAATAATTTAATTTTACTCTGCTAATTTTGTTAAGTAATGTATACTATGTTAAATCAATTAATATTTCGCAAACAGGCAAACGCTTGTGACTTGTCAAAAAATTCTGCAAGGAAAGCAATTCATCCATTGAATATGTGTCCCCACAAGATAGATAACTAGAAAATTCCTTATGCGAGGGAGGATTTGCAGCTCAATCAGCTTTTCCTAATATAATCCACAGAGTTTGTGGCTTTGTGAATACACTTACTGCTACTGGTGCCCCAATCAACTCCCATTCTACGTGGTTATATAAGATGCCCAGTGTGAAGCTACAACTTTGGTTTGTACTAAAATAATTGTAACCTCAAAAAAACATAATGTCCTTCGCAACATATCGCCACCAGTCCAGAACATTTGCACGTCCAACCCCGGAAAAGGAAAAGGAAAAAGAAAAGCACAACCGCTATGTAAGCAATACAGAGTCTGAAGTTGGCATCGTGAATGATGACAACATATCCATACCAATTGTTAGTGCGTCAATAACAATCAAAATAATCAATCAATCAAGCATACAAATTTTTGCGCTTTATCCCCTGGGGATCGGATGGAAAATAGCGCTATGTACACTGTTTCTTTGTCAAAATTTTACAAGTCTGGAGGAAAAAAAAAAAAAAAAAAGGAAATATACAATTGTGCAGGTATTGAGATGAATCGATTTATCCTATAAATCACGCATTGTTAATCTTGTCTACAATATAGAAGGCTCTACTATATTATTTCTTTAAATTAAAGTAAATGCCATTTTATTTGAGAACATACTATTCAGAAATAGCATCTTTTTTTTCCCCATCTCGTTTTTACTCTGCTCTTTTATTTTGCTTTACAACCAGAAAAGGAAAAAGAGCATAATAATATATAATTTATGACTGAGCAAAGGCTCTAGCTCTAGCAAGGGATTTGTGATAAAGCTCTTCATACTTCGATGCTGATGATCCCCAACTGAAATCAATATTCATGACCCTTTTTACCAATTCTTGCCATAGCTCAGGATTTTGTTTGTAATAGCTGAATGCCCTTTCCATTGCACCATTTAAACTCTGCAAGCAAAATCAATTTAAACTTCCACAGAAAAAAAAAGTCCTACTGAAATTCCACTAATGAAAAGGCATATTATGTACCTTCTCATCTGCATTCACAAAGGTGAAGCCATTTCTTGATCCTTCTGGTATTGATTTGTCATCAAGATCAAAAACACTGACAGATAATAAGCATTTCTCCAAATAAGTCCCAACACAGCATCAGATATCCAAACAAACGTTTTTTAAGTAGAGTTAAGCAAGTAAATAAATTTATCTTCACATCTACAAATTATGTCACTTAATACAGAACTGAGCAGCAATATATCCTGAAGCGTATATTGTTTAGGTTCACATGTAGATAATTGACTGCACTTTAGGCCTGGCTGGTTCAATTATTTCAAATGAATGACATGCCGAATGTGTCCTTTAATGCTAATCAAAAGGGCGATACAAGATTGGAAAAAAATTATAAAACAAGTCAACTGCTAACAAACAGGACCAATGGTATCAGCAATGTGAAGAGACATTGTATCATCGCCCATACCTGTCATTCAAACCTCCAGTTCTTCTTGCGATGGGGATGGACCCATACTGCATTGCTATCATCTGTACAAAGCAAGATAGGCATAAAGCATAGCTTATTGGGTTATCCCCTCTTTTAATATTTTTCTTTCTACATGCATAGGCAGGATCCTTTTAATTATTTATTTACTTCTATACATTTATTTGTTTGTGTGTGAGAATTTTTTTTTTTTTTTTTTGGGGGGGGGGGGGGGGGGGGGGGGGGGGGGGGTTACCTGAGTAAGACCACAAGGCTCAAAAATAGAGGGAATCATAAACATATCAGAAGCCGCATATATCAAATGTGAAAATACATCATCATATTTTAATATCAGTCGACAATCAGCATGGCTCTTGAAATTCTCAGCAATCGACTCAAATTCCTTCTGTATATCCATACAATTTAATTGTTGTTATAATATAATATAATATAATATAGCTCTTTTCTAATATGTTTCAAACAAAATAAATTATAACCTGTATATGTGGAACAGGGCTGGAACCAAGAAGTATAAATTGACCTCCCAATTCCAAAGTTTTGTACATGGCATTCCTTATAAGGTGCACACCTTTTTGTGGAACCAGCCTTGTTATGCAGCCAACCTATTTCAGAGAAGAAAGGTGATAAAGTACACAATTAATAAAAGGACTAAACAAAATATGTATATATATAAACAAAGATACCAAAAAATTACAAGCGGTTGAGAAGGGTCACTAGTGGAGAGACCAAGGTGCTTCCTGACATAATTTTTGTTAATAAGCTTCCCTTGTAGATCATCATAACTATAGTGAGCTTCAATGAAATTATCACTACGAGGATTCCATGTATCGGTATCAATTCCATTCAGGACACCAAAAAACTTCCTTGAGTGAGTTTTTAGAGCAATATGTAGACCCCTTCCCATCTAAAAATACAAACAACAATACATAAATAAGCACAAAAAAGCAACAAGAACTTGTAAGCAGACAGTGTGGCACTTTGGATTAATTAAGTTCATTACCTCAGGAAAGCGAACCTCTTGAGCATAGGTCGGTGACACAGTTGTCACAATATTAGAATACACAATAGCACCCTACACAAAAATAACAAAATGACAAATCAGTGAATAAACAAGTACAAAAATGATGAAAGAATATGTTCCCATTCTATTACATAATTTTCAATATCAGTCCCCTGAGAAAGTTGTGAATATTGTGTATGCACTTGACAAGACATGGAAACTATCACATTATCCAAAAATCTTAGCTTACCAATCAAGAACAGGAGTTGCATGATATAATTCCCTAATGTTGCATACTCTATTGATTTTTAGGCCCATATACAATGTGGTTTGATAGGAGGCAGAACAATTAAAAAACTTTATATGAAGTACTATCTAACCTTAACAACATTAATTCTACCATGTGATGCATCATCTTGCAACCTATCAGGTCTATCTATGTGATCCACATCAAGCCCACTCGATGCCAGGTCATGAGCAGGAACTGCACCTTGGTGCTCAAAATTGTGACATGTAAAGCATATCCTAGCAGAGTTCAAGCCCCTATTTGCAAATATATCCCAGTAAAGAGGAGCCTGAAAACAGGCAGCAGAGTAATTTATGGAATCAATATGATTCATAAATACATGGAAGTCTGTTATTTGAATGGACATCAAATAATATCCGGACCAACTTACGTACTGAAAACCGTACCAGTATACAGTGGATAAATATAAATACATTTATGGAGTATCAGTTGATATATAAAAGCAAGCAGATCAACTGTAGAAAAATTTGACCCCCCAACCAGACAGCTAAACTAATCCAATTCGCTAAGCGGCTAGCAAGCTACTTAGTATATTTATAGTCTCAGTGTCTAACAATTTGGGCTTGATCAAGGATAGGGCTAGCAGTTGACAACTCTTTCAATGTAATAATTCAATTTAAACAAAAGAAAACTAAAGGAGAGGAAAACGCTGATATCAACATTTGATGAAACATGGTATTTGTGGTATGTAAAGGCGTAAAGCATTCATAACCAAAATAAAAAACAACTTTGACTAAATGAAGAGCCATTCACCTGACCTCTTAATTCAACAATCTCAACAAAACTTTGACTGAATTAGAGTTCAAATTTCCTCTAAAGTTTAATATGTACACTCTTAGTTTTTCTGTCCAATTTATCTACCTAATAACTCTAATACAATTCTTAACAGTTATGGTATTCTCCTAGCAGAATGGGTTGTCCAGGAGAAATACATCAGCAAAGCCGGTTTTAATTGAAATAGGTATTTTCTTTTATAACAGATAAATATTTTATTGTTTTGTGCAATTTGGTATAAATATGACCGTCCTTTACTAATAGAAAAAAAATTTGCTCCAGAAAAGGACCTTATTACGTTTTTGGGCCAATAGTGAGAGAGCTTACAACAAAGGCAGTCTGCCAGTCATGACAGTGTATTATGTCAGGTTTCTTCTTAGCCTCAAGAAGTAATTCAAGAGCTGCCCGGCTAAAATACATAAATCTTCTAAAATCATCTCCATCTCCATAGAATTTACCCCTTGAGAAGTACTTGGCTGGATGTAGTGGCTCTATGAAATACACAGGTAGCCCTGAATAGATAAGCAGTTCTCACTTAGACCCTCCATATATGCTAATATTTTTGGATAAAGCATATATCCTGAAAACTGGTTTTATGACTTATTACAAAATATAGTATATTTTGCATTCAGTGACCTGCTTATAAAGAAGTCAATTCAATGGCATGACCATCCCTATAAACAATTTCTTTGTCCTCCAAATCCCAAAACTTCGATAGAACCCCCAGTAAAACCTCTTTTTCTCAAAAATATGATTATTAGCAATAGTAAGGATGGAAGCAATTTTGAAAATCTATTCAAGTAAAAGGTGTATGGAAAACATGAAGATCATGTTTATTCACAGGAATTTTCATGGTTTTGCCTGTACTTAGCAATTGACCAATCTGGTAGAGATTATCCTTAATATGACAATTGAACATGAAAATAATGCCGGAAAGCTACAAGAACTTAAATATCGGAACCATTAATGATAAAGAAAAGATTTCCATAGACCTTCCACAACGCCAACCCAAATCTTGTTTCTGAAAAGCTTGCCTTCAAAATAAGACTCCACAGTTTCATCTAAGACCTGTGTCAAAAATGTGTGCATCCCTATTAGTAAGTGTAGACCTTACTAAAAGATATCTGTATGAAATCATAATCACAAGGTATTCACCTTAAGATCATGAATTCGGCCGTCATCCATGCAATCGTACTTGGGTAAAATAATTTCCACCTGATGCCCCTTCCGCTGTAGTGCTTTGCCAAGACCAGATACAACATCACCTAACCCGCCAACCTAAAAGAGGGTCAATAAAATTCTTATATTTTTAGTGTATACAATGCTTTTATATGGGAGGGAACATTCATATATTTGAATTTGTTTCAATAAACTATTTCTAACAGTACTTTGGTAATACAAAGATGCTACTGTATTACCTTTGCAATTGGAGCCATCTCTGCTGCTATATGGACCACATGCAATCCAGAACTGATTTTTGAGAAATACAAGTTACTCCCACACCTCCAAATCAACATAATATCTACTTTCATTTCGTACAATGATATATTTTATCAAAAGAAAAGGATAGACAATTTCTGTTATGTCCCAAGTTCAGAAAAAAGAAACATCGTCTGTACACTTCAAAAGGAGAAAAATATCACGTAAGCATAAATAATGTTATTAAAGATACTTCTATTCAGAATATATACACAAGTACCAGAAATTGACTCTTTCTAACATTAATTTCGTAGAGGCTGGTATCGAGATAGGAGAGGAAATTTACACACATTTTGAAGTGACTGAGGACTTATAGGCATACAACAAATAATGTATCATGAGTTTAACATACAAATTATCCTTGATGTTTAAAATATGACATTTTCACAATATGCAGGGAGGATATGAAATTACCTTATTGAGAAGAAAGCCACAACATTTAAAAAGGAAAACAAGCATACCTATTACTTGGTAACATTAGTTTCAAGAACTTTTCGATGGTTTCACTTTCACTCAATCCTTTGCAAGACAAATATGTCTCTCTCAAGTACAAATCTCTATTCAATACCAAGCCCCTAAGGTGTTCAGCATCTGCAACTGAGATCTTCTTCTCAAGCAACCAGCCATCAACCATAAGAGATAAGGAGCTCCAAAATTCCCATGAAACTTCTTTCCAGTCATAATTTGACTTCTCACTCTCCTCTTTCAGCTTGTCCAGTGTTTTCTGAAATTCCACTACCGATTCTTCATATAACTTCATGAGAGCGTTTATCTCTTTGTCAGAAACTCTAAGTTGTTCCTCTAAGGTTTTCACCTTTTTTTCTAATTTTTCATTAAATTTGGTTTCATCTTCTTCAGCCTGTCCAACTCTTTCTTGTAAGTCTTTAATGGACACCTGTAGTTGGGATTTCTCTCTCTCCAGCATCTCTACTTTCTTCTCTTTGCCTTTCAGCTCCTCTAATTTTGACTTTAGTACAGAATTTTCTATCCTGAGGGTGTTAATTTCCTTGAGAAGAGACGAATCGCTACTGGTACTTTGAGTGCCACTCAAAGAAGAGATTTGTAGTTCAAACTGCTCGAGTTGTGCTTCCAAAATCTTGGTGTCAGCCTTCTCATGATTTGCAATTTTTAGTTTTGAATCGGTCTCAGCCAATTTATTCTCCAAAATTTTGATTTCTGAATGTAAAGCCTCTTTTTCAGCAAGAACTTTATCTACTTCTTCTAGTGCTTTTATGCGGGCTTCATTCAAAAGAAGAATATCTAATGATATAAGAGAAAAAAAGTAAAATAAAATATATATATATATATATATATATACTTTTAGATTCTACAAAAGAACAAAAGAAAATTATTGGAAGGAACAAGGGTTTAAAAAAAAATAACATACTTTTTTCTGCATTTTTTATCATTTTTATCAAATCTTGAGGCGGTAAAGTTGTTGGCTCTAATGTAGCTTCCTCTTTAGGCACCTGGTAGAAAGAAGAATTAGACTGATTATTGAGAGAAGAACAATAGTAAACTGAAAATAAAGAATGGATTGGTAATAGTACCTCATTTGTTTCAGCTTCTTCGGTAGAAACAAGCCCATTGGTTGAAACATTATCATCAAGAATGTTATCATTCTTACTGAAAAGTGGGTCGAGGTCAGACCTTAGACTCGATGGGGCCCGCTTAGCTTGCTTCTTTCTCTTTGGACTGGAAGAATATAATAGTAATGAATCGCCCAGGCAAAGTAAATATTTAGCAGCATAGGATGGATAGTGCTAAGAATGTCGTAATATATTATACTGAGTGTTTGTGAGGAACACAGTAGAGAAAACCTTACTGAGGCAGTCCAGTCCAGTCCAGCAACTATTTCAGTACAATTGATGATTAATTGAACACAGCATTTCAGATAGCACAAAAAGAAGGGAATTGAGGAAACTAATTAACGTCATGCCATGTCATCTCAGTAGATCACATACTATACGATGCAGCAGCTATCAGAAAATGTAAAAGGGAATGAAAGAGAGAAAAAGGAGGGAGAGACCTGAAACTGCGATGGCGCATCTTACAGGAGACGGGAGGAAGGGGAACATGGCGAGGGGAAAGAGCGATGGGAGGCTTGCAGTTGCAGTTGGTGGGCAGATGGCGAAGAGACAGGGCGCAGGAATAGGCCTCGGACGCAATCGCCATGGGTGGGAGGGAGGGAGGGAGGGAGATGGCGCGAGTGGAGGAAAAGGTGCCGAACAGAGAGAAAGGGGAGATCAGAATCGTCTCTCGTCTCTCGTCACTCGTCAGTCACGGGTTTAGGCAAAACAGAGAGACGAAAGAGAACAGGCGAGCAATGGAAACAAAAAGGTAATGATTTTTTCTTCTATTTGATTCTTTTTTGGGCTATTTTGGGTTTCATGTTTCATTCATCAAGCCCACTCTTTCTATTCTTCTGTTCCTTTTTCTTTGTTGGCAGTTTGTTTGCCAATCATTGCCTGGGCAGTTGCTAATTTGCTATTAGCTTATACACAAACAACGCCGCAACCGTATTTGGTTGTGTTATGATAGTGTTTGTGTAATAAATTTTGAAACTATGGTTTGTTTTTGTTGGTTATTGTTGCATCGTTTTATTGTTGTTTTGTGTAATGAACGGTGTATTGAGATTAATGGTTTTATAAAAGACTAATGCAATAAGATAAAAGACGTTTTTAGGACTTCGAACTAGTCGTCATTTGGCCTCAGTTCACGCTAACTGTACATGTCACGTACAATCTACAGAACTACTAAACCGCGCTCTCGCATCTGTCATATAGAAGTGTACCAGCCGTCGCTCTCGCGTACGACTGGTGCGCAACACAAGTTAACTGATATTTATGAATTCTTGGTATTAACACGTTTAGTTCTGATATCAAACAATATCAAGGACCAAAATCTCGCTTGTTGGCTTAATTCCTAACACAGTTTTAACCAATAAAGGTACAGACCGCAGCTCTCGCTTGTAAGCCCAACCTAAGTTCTGGTACCGGTGCCCCAAAGTGTACCTCCCTCTCGGGTAACGTAAGACTCAGCTCTCGCGTTTTGACTGTTTGCCCTCTTGGATCTCTAACTCACTCTGAATACAAACTAGACCTAATCACATGCGTACTAAGGCTTAAAACCTAGGGTATGGCCAATACCGGCCTACTGGTTACCTGTTCGAGCACACAATCCAGGCATAGATGCAGTTGCAATTCATACATAGTACATAGAGAACTAAAATAAAAGATAACCAAGAAATCTCATAAAAACCAAAAACCAAGTTATGACATCATCTTAATCCTAGAAACTACAAGTTTAGCTAGACAAGACCATAAATGCAAAAAACAAGCAAATATAACGAGTAAGACAAGTCATCATACAACCAAACAACACACAATCAATCACCAAAGAAAGAGTAAAGAAAAGAAACATACGTGAATATCGGCTCCAAGGTTGCATGTGCATGTACTCGCTCGTCGTCTCGCCGGCTCGTACCTGTGAGCGGCTTCCTCTCCAAGAAAACCCTCTCAATCCTCTCAAAGGCAGCTGGAATACATGTATATTGGATACCAAAATCGCTGCTCTGATGGTTGTTTTATAGCTGTCAAATCCAGAGTTCTTGTCATATCTTCTTTGCTCTTGGATGCAACCCGTAAGGACCGTAAGGTGGCTTCAAGCATGATTCTGCTCCAAATGCTCCATATTCTTCTTCTCTCGCTCCGTCTGACCTAAAACAACTGGAAACAAAGCAGTAACTGGAAAACACTGAAAAATACATGTAAATGAGTGCAAATACCAATTATTTTGATTAATTCTGCATAGGTGTTTTCCTTGTTTTCCTAGGTAAAAATGTGTATTTTTGGGTGCGATCAATGACCATGACAACCAATCTAAAATGAATTCATAAAAAGTCTTAAAAATGAGAAATCTTTTATAAACAGAGCAAATATACAGTGAGCTTAAGCTCACGGAAAGCCGCCGTGAGCTTAAGCTCAAAATCATAACAAATCATTTCCAAATTGAGTTTGTATGGCTTATTATATTCTTTATACGTAAGAAACTAAAATTTTTAATTTTTGGAAATTTTTAAGTATTTATTTTGGATTTGGTAAAAGGTGACATTAAAACATTGAATATATTATAAATATTGTATAGTTAGTTTTAAAAAATCTAAAACAAATACTTAGAAAATTCTAAAAATAAAAAAATTTTGTTTCCCACACTATTTTGATGTAAAGAATATAGGAACTATATAAACTCAAACTTACAAGTGATTTGATATGATTTTGAGTTTAAACTCACAGAAGGCTTCTGTGAGCTTAAGCTCACCATATATCTGTTCTTGTAAACATATTCATATATTGATCGATTGTTTGTGTTTCAAATTCCATTCAATTTGAGTGTCATTTGATACTCAATCAAGAATCATTAAATTTAAAGCACTATAATTTTTATATAGTTTTGATGGTTTTTGAAGAAGTATCAAATGACAGTCAAATTAATTGAAATTTGAAGGACAATTAATCTATGAGTGTATAAACATGTAAAAAAATTTTTAATTTTTAGTATTTTTTATAAATTTATTTGAAATTGGTTGTCATAACGAATGATTGTCATGGGATATCTATGTTTTGCCTATGGGTTTTCTTCAAAAAAAAAAAAAAAAAAAAAAAAAAAAGAAAAAAAAATGTTCAATTACAATTGTTATTGTGATAATTTTGTGTTTTGCAAGGGAGTCACATAAAATAAATAACGTGAGATTCTCTTGTAGTTAATAATTACCATGGTGATACATTATCACACTACACATATAGTCATGCTTAGAGATCCATTAAAACTATTTATTCATCTTAACGACCATGACAACTAATCTCAAATAAATTTATAAAAAATCTAAAAAATAAAATTTTTCTGTAAATATATTCATATATTTATAGATTGATTGTTTTTCAAGTTTTATTGAACTTGAGTGTCATACTGTCATTTAATACTCAATCGAAAATCATTAAATTTAAACTGCTATTATTTCTATATAATTTTCATGGTTTTGATCGAGTATCAAACGACGGTCAAATTGATTGAAATTTGAAGCACAATTAATCTATGGTGTATAAACATGGTCAAATTGATTGAAATTTGAAGCACAATTAATCTATGGTGTATAAACATGTTTGTAAAAAAAAAAATTATTGTAAGATTTTCTATAAATTTATTTGAAATTGGTTGTCATAATAAATAATTGTCATGGTATATGGTCATATGGGTGTTATTTATGGGCCTTCTTATAAAAAGTAAAAATAAAAAACACTGATCGTTGTCAGATACCAATTGAGGGTATATAATTTATACATACAGAAAAAAAAAATGAATTTGTCCGTAATTGAGATCATATTCAATATATATTGAAGTAATTTTCAAACTGGGGAATTGCTTTTTTAAAACCAGCTATATACACAATTGGTATTGTGCGTTTCTGTAAGTGGCTTTATATATGGAATTATGCAGGATAGATGCTCATGTCATCTCTTATGCAAGCATTCCAGTTCCACCAAGCGGATTCTTTCAAAACCGTGGGCACCAAAATTACTCTATTTAAATAAATGTATGCAAATAGATATATAAAATTGAAGCCTCTATTTGACATTCATTAATTTCTGCAATTTACAAGTACGACAATTTAAACAGTGATCATATGATATGATATTATTATTATTATGTTTGTCCTGTACATATATTCATATGAAGTAATATAAACTAAGAGCTAGACTATTATACTAATGTTAGCATTTCGAACCGAAATGCTAACACTTCAAAATTAGTGTTATCGTGTCCGAAATCACGATTTATGGTGTTCAATACATTCTTCATATGAAAATATTGGGGAATACAAAAATTTTTCATTTTTAAAGCTATCTAGGTATTTGTTTTGCATTTTTTAAAAAGACCTTATAAATATTAATAAAATATTGTTGTTTGTACATACTATTTTCAAAAATGCAAAATAAATACATAGAAAACTCTAAAAATGAAAAATTTTTGTATTCCCTAATATTTTCATATGAAGAATTTATTGAGCACCATAAATCATGATTTCGGATACGATAACATAATGTTTGAGGCGTTAGCATTTCGGATTGAAAATGCTAACTTTAGTATAATAGTCCAACTCTATAAACTAAATCAAATTCAATATTGGAAATTAATTAAGTTTACTAATTAAGGTACGTTTTGATGGTTTTCAAATATTATTATACTTGTACATCAATTTTCCAAGCTTGCAAAATGGAAAGCATCATACTCATACCAGAGTTAGGACATCTAGCTGTTGGTCACTCCGTTTCGACCTGTGTTGAAATTAATTAAGTTTATGGTATACAATTAATTAATTATTTGGGTGAACCGGTCCGGTCGATAATGAGATATATACGTATAAATAATTAGGTATGTGTTTTCAACTTAATTAATTTCATGTTTCCATTTTCACGTCTGTGTTCATTAGGAAGACCAATTTCTCCAATCCATAATATTATACAATATATAATTAGGGGCGAGGTCAATCGTATCCATAACATTTTTTTTAATAAAACCATGTGATGGTAATTTCGATCGGGTTGATTATATATTAAAATTAATATATATAATCAGTTTTTACAAACTAAAAGATAAAGATAAAAATAAAAATAAAAATAGGGTGACAATTAATACATAGTGCCCGACAAGAACTTCTGGTCATGTTTAATTTTTTTTTTTCAAAACTCCAGGCCGAAGTTTTTTTTTTAAAATAAAAGGAATAATATTATTATATATATTATTTATCCTTGGCAAAAATGCCTTGTGCCAATAAATAAGACTTGCCGTATTCGCAGATTACTGTTGAACATAAATTACTAAATTAAGGTTTCTGCATATATGCATGATTTTCTTTTCTGTACAGAATGACTCACACATGTACACATGTAACGTAATGTATATCGTCGTCTCAAATAAATTTAGCAGACGCCATCCTCATGATTAGAAATTAATCAAGTACAAGCAATAAGATGTGTCAACAAGACATAATTTAAGAAAAATAAAAACAAGCAATAAAATGTTCCTTCTACTCTTTCTTTCTAGAGTATCAACAATATATATATTGAATTAGGCAACGGATTTCACGGTTTTACCGTGCTATGCGACTCGTATCTCAGTTTTCGATATCCAAATAGTCGATCCGAACCGCTCAACTATATCAAAATATACTAGGAAACCAAATTTTAAAATTTTTAGAATTTTTTTGCTATTTTTAATGATGGGGAGAAAATCGTTGTTTTGTGTGAACCAGAATTCTTGGATCTAGTAATTTTCTCCCCATCACTAAAAATAGCAAAAAAATTCTAAAAATTGTAAAATTTGGTTTCCTAGAATATTTTGATATAGAGATCAAATTGAGCGGTTCGGATCGACTATTTGGACACCGAAAACGGAGATACAGACCACATAGCACGGTAAAACCGTGATATGCATATTATTGTAGTCGGACTCTATATATATTTCCTCTTAACCTTCTAAATTATTGTTTTGTTCAACTTCTTCTCGTTTGTTAGCGCATCCTTATCTATGCGCAACGGGAACTAAAGTGATTACATTTATTTTTTGCATCAGCAATTTAACTATTTTTGTATTTTTTTTTTTAAATTAAGCTGTACTAGCTAGTATATATTTTCATCTCTACGTAAAATTAACTTCCCTAAACTGAAACGTGCGTCATATATATCCAACTAAGACCACAAATTAATTCCTACTTGACGCTTGCAATATCGAATTTTGCTTCCCACTCCAATATATATATAACTGCACTCCTTAAAAAACCCTCTTGACCGCACCCTCAATACATTTTTAGTTAAAAATTAATTTTCAAATACAACAAATCACTTTTACCGGTTGCAATTCACCTCCTCAATCGAACAAAACACTTATATATAAATATATATATATATACATATACATATACATATACAATAGAAAGATCAAAAAAAAAAAAAAATTCACTTAAAATTTATAAGAGTATGAGAAATAAAGAAAAAATATTACCAATTTAGTTTGGGGATAAATAAAAGGTGTAGTTAGGGGGCAAAGATAATTTCTCGGACGCCTACGGACAGGAAAAAAAAATAAATGGAACAGGAGAATACTCACTTACCTCTGCCCGATTTTTCTTTTCATCCATTCAATACTCCGTGATTATAGTATCCATTTGGGAAAAAAAAAAAAAGAAAATTCATACTCTAGAAAAAGGGGTAAGCTTCCAAACTTTTTAGCTATGCCACATCATTAGTAATCTCAACCATTAATTTTTTTCTCACTCTTCTTTATCTCAATCAAATGGCTCAAATTAACTTTTTTCTATTTTCATTAAAGAGATAATATAATTTGTCTAAAGAACAATTTAAGACTCAAAATATTTGCAACTCTTTGTATTCTTTTATATGAATTGATATGTAGCTAAACATATATTGTATAGAAAATATATTAAGTTCAATATTTAGTTAATGAGATATATTTATGAAAAATGTATATTTATTTTAAATATCGATTAATTTATGTAATATCGATTAATAGAACTATTTTAAGATTTTTTTTCAAAATTTTAAAATGTTTCATTGTCAATATTGTCAATGGATCACTCCTCATAATGGACGTGATTGTTAGATTATCATTAATTGTGGTTTGCCAGTACCATTATTTTATTTTGATCAGTTTTATGTTGTTGTTTAATTTTATTTATTTTTTTTAATCAGTTTTGAGTATGGTGAATGGTTGCTTCTTGCAATATAGCTGCATGTCCATACGATATATTTGTTTTCTTATATATTAAATCAAATGAACCGATATATTTCAAGGTTTTAATTTTTCTTATTGGGGTGATAGCAGCGTACGTATCTGCTCTTTAATATAAATGGTAATTGGATAATGTAGATACTGTAATCACGGAAGCTTAAATAAATGAAACAAAAAATCGGGCAGCGAGGTCAGTGGGTGTTTACCTGTTCCATTCATTTTGCTCCTGTCCATAGGCGCTCCCTTTCTCACTTTTTAAACAGGGAAAAATTGCGATATTATAGATATATTACAATGAGTCAATGATCATAAAGCACTCAAAAAGTTAAGTAGGAATTTCGATACATCAAAATATAACTTTTAATTTTAGTATGAAATAAAAATTTACTAAGTGATAATTAATGTTGGCAGTTTACGTCTAATCCCATTTTGGTTATTAAAATTTTGAATATACCATTTAGGTCAATAAAGTGTCAGCGTACTATTTTGGTCCTCAACATTTTAAGTTTTTATCAAATTGGTCCCTATATTGAATATTTTATTCAAAATTGTTATTTTCATTTATTACTAAAGTAAGTTTTAGCATTACAAATAATAATAACATATTAGTATTAAATATAAATAATGTAAAAACAAATAAATTTATTCATTCTATTAAATGTTTCTTAAATAAATTTTAGCATCAATTGATATTGATAAGACTAACTTGGTATAAATAAAAGTATCAATAACCAAAATGATATGTTAATTAAACTTTGAGAACCTAAATGGTACATTCAAAACTTTAGGACTAAAATAGTAGCAAATTAATTATTGAAAAACCAAATTGACAACTATTCTTTGTGACAACCGTGATAAAAAGTTCTTAAATAAATATAAATAAAATCTCCAAAATAAAAAAAAAGTTATACAAATATATTGTCAGGTTGATAGATGGATTGCATTTCAAATATATTTCAACTAATTGGAGTAATATAATTATATATATAAACGTTTAGAATTTGTAATTAGTATGATAAAGATCGAATAACTGTCTCGGTCAATAGACAATAGGCTGTCAACAATTAATATATAAAAAAAAAAGTGTAGAGTAGCAAGTTAGCAACAAAAAAATTGTGATAGAATATTTGGAGATCTGATTGGCATAGAATAATTTGAGCGCAAAGCGCAATGCCGCATAGTGATACTGTGAATCTGTGATATATAGTATTAGTTAATATTCGTGCAAATTCCCGAAAAAAAGAAACCAGATCTCCCGAATAAAGTTCAGGGAAATTAGTACCACACAGAGTCTACCTCCGTTAGAAAATCGGGTTAGACTAACAATCTCTCATAAAAAATCCTCCAATTCTATCCCCTCCAACCAGAGTGCGCCACTTGTCAAAAACGTGTTGACCGGTCAAAGCCAAAAACGCGTTGCTACCAAACCCTTGTCGCTCCGCATCACGCACAGCGCAGCGGCTCCGCATGTCACTACAAGTATTTATATTTCAAAACCAGGTGTTTATATTTTACATCCATGTGTTTTATCTCCCCATTGTTAATACTTCAAAGTTGGGTGGTTATATTTCAAAACCAGGTATTTATATTTCACATCTAGGTGTTTTATCTCTCAGGTGTTAATATTTCAAACCCAGGGATTATGGGTTCAAAACTAAGTGTTTATATTTCACGTCTAGTTATATTTTTACAAATGTTACGTGTTTATATTTGAAAGTTAGATTACATCTCAAATTTGGGTGTTTATATTTTATAGCCAGGTAGATATATTTCAAAACTAAGTGTTTATATTTCAAAACCGATAGTTGAATCTCAGATTCGGGTGTTTATATTTCAATGCAAAGCGGTTATATTTAAAATCCAAACGTTTATATTTCAAAGTCAGATTCTTATATCAAATTAAGTGTTATATTTGAAATCAAATTGTTTTATTTCAAGTTCGGGCATTTATATTCCAAAGGCATAGTTATATTTCCAAACCAGGTGTTTATAGTTTAAAAATCATGTGGCATTGTGGGGAGAAAAGAGGAGAGAAGGGGAGAAGGTGAAAAGGGAAGGAGAGACGAAGAGGCAATGATGTCATTATCGGAGCGAGATTGTCGAATCGTAGAAACAAGATTGTCGGAGTGAGATTGTGGATACGAGATTGTCGGAGCGAGATCGTCGACCAGACGATATCTGAAAAGGAGACATCGTCAAAAGTAATAACCATGACAAACAAATACGGAACGAGATTGTCGAAATGAGGTCGTGGCTCGCGGAGACGCGGAAGGGGGACATGACACGAAAGGGGTCTGAAATAAATGAGTTTCCTTTTTAATTTGGGGATAAGTCTGGGGGACGGGTGTAGGGAATTAAAAGATTTTCACCAGAAAAGTTATAGTTAGAACTCAGATCTGAAAGACAGAATCACAGAAGATTTTTATCCGTACACAAACTAAGTGTGAAGTGTGAAGTCTAAACAATTATTTTCTTTTTTATTTCAAAAAAAAAAAGTCTAAACAATTATATATTATTATATATCTACCAACCAAATGTCATCCATATACAATGAATCCATATATACTAAATTAAAATACATATAATAGCTAGCTGATGCTGATCATAATTAGTGCTACTTGACGGCTGCAGACTTACTGTTGGGTCGAGCTTAATTTTGACTACCAAAATCATCATCTTCTTTAAAAGAAAAAAAAAAAAAAACTAATCGTACAATACTTGTACCCAAAAAAAGAAGAATAGAATGGATTAATTATGTTGTGCACACAGCACATACAAAGCGCAGAAATGAGGATTTTTTTTTTTTTTTTATTTGAAACGATGATTAGAAAAGGAGTCCGGAAGGGAAGATGTCATAAAGAAATAATATATATTGATGAGGATATATATATTAATTTATTGGCTAATTTAAGATAATCAGTTAGTATTCATATTAATGGCTTTATATTTAATTGAACTCATCGTATATCGTACTTTGACTAATCAATCAGATATAAAGTAAGTAAGGTGAATAATAGTTATGTTAATATGGTACTCATAATGAGATTAATTAGCTGAACAAAACCCTCTCCTCTCCTCCTCTTCCTCTTTCGGGGACGTGACTTCTGTCCACCACACTCCAGTGACCAGTGACAGTGTGCAGTCTACCTACGGGTTTCCCCTCAAAAAAAAAACAGTGTGCAGTCAGTCCTGCAGTCCGTCCAGACCCAGTTGACCAGTAACCAACTATCTTTTTTTTTTACTCCATTCGCTCGCTCGCTCGCTCGCTCTCTTTCTCTCTCTCTCGCGCTATAAATTGATTAATGACTAATGAGAGTATTGCTTGCCCTTGCCCTTGCCCTTGCCCAGTTGCCCCTTCTCCTTCCATCCCTCATTCACTTTTGCACTGATTAACCTAACTCAATACTACCAATACCATGCCCTCCGGTCAGCCCAACGCCACCGCCACCTCCCCGCCCCCACCCAATCGCCAACATCAACATCAGCACCACCACCCCCCCCGCCCACGCCATCCCCTCCTTCCCCCCGCCCGAGTCCCAGTCCGACGAGGCCTGGGTCTGGGCCCAGATCAAGGCCGAGGCCCGCCGCGACGCCGACTCCGAGCCCGCCCTCGCCTCCTTCCTCTACGCCACCGTCCTCTCCCACCCCTCCCTCTCCCGCTCCCTCTCCTTCCACCTCGCCAACAAGCTCTGCTCCTCCACCCTCCTCTCCACCCTCCTCTACGACCTCTTCGTCGCCTCCTTCTCCGACCACCCCACCCTCAAGCTCGCCGCCGCCGCCGATCTCATCGCCGTCAACCAGCGCGACCCCGCCTGCGTCTCCTTCTCCCACTGCCTCCTCAATTATAAGGGCTTTCTTGCTATCCAGGCACACAGGGTCTCCCACGTCCTCTGGTTGCTAACTCTACTTTCCTCTTCCCTTCTTCCCTTCTTTTTATACATACCATATTCTTCTATATTCTATAGCATATCTATATTCTATATTCTATAGCATATATCATCCATTCCTCACTTCACCATACATTAATTACTTCCCAGGACCCAAAACCGCAAACCCCTTGCCCTCGCCCTTCAGTCTCGCATCGCTGATGTCTTTGCCGTTGACATCCATCCTGCAGCACGCATCGGTAAGGGCGTCCTCCTTGACCACGCTACTGGTGTTGTCATTGGCGAAACTGCTGTCATCGGCAACAATGTCTCCATCCTCCACCATGTCACCCTTGGCGGTACTGGCAAAGCTGTCGGCGACCGCCACCCCAAAATTGCTGATGGCGTCTTGATTGGCGCAGGAGCTACCATCTTGGGCAACATCAAAATTGGTGAGGGTGCCAAGATTGGGGCAGGCTCACTCGTCTTGATTGATGTGCCTCCTAGGACAACAGCCGTCGGCAATCCTGCCAGATTGATCACTGGTCGCAACAAAGGAGGAGAGCCAAGGAAGAATGATGGGGATGACTTTCCAGGAGAGACCATGGATCATACCTCATTCATTCAATGGTGTGATTATCAAATATAGTATATTCAAAAGGATGGCACCACCGTGTTAGTATTGCTTCTTTTTGAGTAATTTCATGCAAGTACTGGGCCATTTAAATTGTGATGATGATGAATAATTTTTAATGAAGTATAGAGTTTTTCTCAATCAGTGTAGAAAATTAAATCACTTGAATTAATTGAGAAGACTTGAAGGAGGGTTGTATTTTAAGTTTTCCCATTTTCATCAGTCTTTGCGCAGAGAAAGAAAATGATGTACAAGTTTGTACGTGGCAACTGGGGTATTTACCGTTATTGGTCGAGTATGTCTGTACAAGTATGCATGTATTCTATATAGAGTTTGGATGAATTTTACAGCATGAACTGGTATTTGCTCACAGTCTGAATCTATAGTGTCTAAAACTAAATCAGAATGGATTGCTCATCTTACAACTCTGGTTCATAATGGTACTTCTCACTACCACAGAGATGGGCATTAGCAACCCCAACTTAGCAACTGTTTTCAAGAAAACCGTTGGTGAAAAGTGGCAGTGGCATTTTGGAAATTTAATTAAACATATCAGCAACGGTTTATCAGAAGGAACAGTTGGTAAAGACAACCCCAAAATCTGAGAAAGAATCAACAACTGTTCCTTTAAAAAACAGTTGGGAAAGGCATATCATTCCCAACTGTTCCTTAAGAAGAAACAGTTGTTGATTCATGTGCAAGAGTTAACAACGGTTCTCTACATAAAACCGTTGGAAAAGGTGGAGCATTCACAACGGATTATAAAACACAAACCGTTGTTGATTCTTGGTAACATAAAATATTCCTGTGCGAGAATTAACAACGGTTCACTATTAAAAACCGTTGGTAAAGGGATAATCATTACCAACGGTTCTTCAAAGAGAAACCGTTGTTGACATAAAATTCATGTGCAAGAATCAACAACTGTTCTCTATAAGAAACCGTTGCTAACCCGTTATCATTCCCAACTGTTTCTAAAGAACAAACCGTTGTTGATTCTTGGGTAACATAAAGTAATTCCTGTGTAAGAATTAACAACTGTTTTTTGTTGGGAACCGTTGCTGAGTCCTTCTTGTGGCGGGAGAATTTCCCGCCTGTGGCCCATTTAACAACTGTTATTCATTTGGAACCGTTGTTGATTCTCTCCAAGCAACAACAACACTTTTTCCTCACCCAGCAGCTAGCAAATTAATCATAAGGCATATATACCTTCTTTTTTCCCTCCCTCCTTCTCCAGCAGACCAGCAGGCAGTAGCGCCCCCTCCCCCTCCTCCTTTAATTTCAATCTAGCTCAAGAGGAAGTTGATTGGAAGGCATACCACTCTCCCCTCCGACTCCCATTTTCGTTTCGAGATATTGAGGTTAATTCTATTTATCTACTTGATTGAATAATCAGTAGTTATTATATAATTAATTAGCATATAATTGCATGCATGTTAGCATTTTTTATATGTGGGTATTGTCATGCATTAGAACCAAACTACCGGAACTTGAATAACTTTAGGTCGTTACCCGTTCGAGATTAATCCAATAGGGGTTAATCTCGAATAGTCCCCGTTTGGGACTGCTCTTTGAATACCTTGTCTCATTTAGGATTAGTGAACATGCGTTGGGCAATTTGTTGTTCGAGAAAAATTCGGTAGATCATTTCTCCATTTGTTCTCACGGGTACGTGCAATGGCGTACTCGGGGGAGCTAATGGGAAATGCTGCCGAATTTTTCTCGAACAACAAATTGCCCAACGCATGTTCGCTAATGAGACAAGGTATTCAAAGAGTGGGTTAGGATGGTTGGCCAGCCCGGAACCTATTAATTGTAGAACCAGCAGGGACCTAGTACTAATATTGCATGCATAATAAAAATTATATTTAATTATCTCTTACAGATGGATCGTAAGAGTTGGATGTATGGGAGGCGTGATACAAGTGCTTACTTGTTAGGAGTCGAAGAATTCATTAATTGTGCGAAGGAACATATGAGGCATAGGGGTGATGAAACTATTTTATGCCCTTGTTCCGATTGTGAGAACTTGCGGAGATTTAGGGATGTCAGAGAAGTGAGGGGTCATCTGATCCGTCGTGGATTTAAGGAGCGGTACACTCGTTGGGTGTGGCATGGCGAGTGCTCCGAAGAATCGGCAAATGCGGAGTCAAGCAAGGCTTCCAATGTGTCCGAGACCTCTTTAGATCGAGAAAATGATGTACGGGAGGAAATTGGGGTTGAAAATATAGAAAATATAGATAGCACTAATTGTACGGACTATGATCAAGTAGATGAAATGATGCACGACATTCCCGACGATTTTGTGGACATACCAGAATTTTCTGAAATTAATCTGAGCAAAGATGCTAATGTAGAATTATTTCCCGGTTGTACGAAATTTTCAAAATTATCAGCGGTTTTCAAATTATTTAGCCTGAAAGCAAAAAATAATTGGAGCGATAAAAGTTTCACAGATCTGTTAAAACTCTTAGGGGATATGCTCCCAGAAGATAACGAGTTGCCGGATACAACCTACCAAGCGAAAAAAATTTTGTGTCCGTTGAGTTTAACAATTGATAGGATTCCTACATGCCCGAAAGACTGTGTACTATATCGAAAAGAGCATGTCAATCTTGATAAATGTCCAAAGTGTGGGCTTTCAAGGTACAAACCGGGAACTGACCCATCAAAGAAAGGTAAAAAACCTGCGGCGAAAATCTTGTATTATCTGCCAGTAGAACCGAGATTGCAACGTCTTTTTGCAAATCCAAGAGACGCTGAGTTGTTACAGTGGGCTGGCACGTGTAGAAAAGACGATGGAATGCTCAGACATCCCGCCGATTCTTCTGAATGGAGAAAGATTGACATGACATTCCCTGATTTCGGTGGCGAACCTAGAAACTTAAGGTTAGGGCTATGTACCGACGGAATGAATCCTTACGGTAACATGAGCAGCCGGCACAGTACCTGGCCGGTGTTTTTGTGCATTTATAACCTTCCTCCTTGGTTGTGCATGAAAAGGAAGTACCTAATGATGCCACTACTGATATCGGGTCCTAAACAACCGGGTAATGACATAGATGTGTTCCTAGCTCCTCTGATTGAGGAACTGGAGAAGTTATGGAAAGAGGGAATACGAGTGTACGATGCATATAAGAAAGAATGGTGTACCATCCGTGTTATGATCTTCTGCACGGTCAACGATTTTCCCGCGTTAGGTAACTTGTCGGGATGCAGAACAAAAGGATACAAGGCGTGTCCTGTTTGCGGAGAACAAACTTGTTCCATACGACTAAAGCATTGTAAGAAGATTGTGTACATGGGGCATCGTCGATTCCTTCGGGTTGGCCACGCATATCGAGGGAAGAAGAAAGAATTCAATGGCAAGTCTGAGAGGAGAAAAGCTCCGGTCCCGTTAACCGGCAAAGAAGTTTACACAAAAGTGAAGCACATAAGAGTCCAATTTGGGAAGGATGTTGTTGCTCACGATAATCCGGACGACTTATGGAAGAAGAGGTCCATATTTTGGGATCTTCCTTATTGGCTGCACATGGATGTTAGGCATTGTTTGGATTTGATGCACATTGTAAAGAACGTCGCTGAGAGCATAGTGGGCTTGTTGTTGAACACCGCAGGGAAAACAAAGGATGGCATCAACGTTAGAAAGGACATGGTTGAAATGGGCATTCGCCCAGAGCTAGCACCCCAAGAAAAGGGAGAGCGTACCTTCTTACCGGCGGCCTGCTACACTCTATCGAGAAAAGAGAAAATCAGTTTTTTAGAATGCCTGCAATCAATTCGTGTGCCATCCGGTTATGCTTCAAATATTTCCAGAAGGGTGTCCATGAAAGATATGAAACTGATCGGGATGAAATCACATGATTATCATGTCCTGCTGACTCAGCTGCTCCCGGTTGCCATTCGAGGTATCCTCCCCCCGCATGTTAGGAAGTCGATCACCAGGTTCTGTTCCTTCTTCAACAAAGTTAATTCGAAGGTGATCGATCCCGAAGGGCTGGACTTCTTACAGTCCGATGTCGTGACGACCCTGTGTGAACTGGAAATGTATCTTCCACCCTCATTTTTTGATATCATGGTGCATTTAACAGTCCATCTCGTTAGAGAAATAAAACTCTGTGGCCCCCCATTCCTGCGACAAATGTACCCTTTTGAGAGAGCCATGGGTCAGTTGAAAGGGCTGGTCCGTAGTCGATCGAGGCCCGAAGGAAGTATGGTTGAAGGGTATGATGCTGAAGAGATCATCGGTTTCTATACCGATTACGTGGCCGACATTGACCCGATCGGCCTTCCCAAGCCTCGGCACGAGGGGAGACTCCAAGGTGTAGGTACTATTGGGTACAAACTGGTGAGGCCGGATCACGATTTGATCCGGACTGCACATCTCAAAATTCTTCAGCACCTTGCTGATGTAAGTCCGTACGTCGTCCGGCACCTGACAGAGCTACGTGAGAAAAATCCTTCGAGAAGTGAAAGTTGGGTCACCAATGAGCATAATCGAACATTCATAAGATGGTTCGAAGACAGTGTACATTCCAGACCATCCGATGAAGACGTAAGTGAGACTGTCAGGTGGTTAGCATTCGGACCCGGGTCAACAGTGCACACCTACCAAGGTTTCGACTTGAATGGCTTCACTTGGTACACTCGGACCCAAGACAGCAAGAGCACCGTGCAAAACAGTGGTGTGACGTTAGTAGCTCTAGCGGCTTCTGGAGATATGCCCCAGCCATTTTACGGTTGGATTGAAGAAATATGGGAAGTAGATTACGTTAAATTTAAGATTCCCCTATTTTACTGTAAGTGGATCGATAACGGACGCGGAGTCCAACGGGATGAGGATGGATTTGTCACCGTTGATTTCAGTCGGTTGGGATACCATGACGATCCTTTCATACTGGCTAAGCAAGCAAAGCAGGTGTTTTATGTTGTTGACCCGGCCGACAAAAAGAGGCATGTTGTTCTTACCGGTAAACGGCACATTGTAGGGATCGGAGACGTTGTCGATGAGGACGACTACGATAAGTTTGACGAAACCGGACCATTTTGTAATGGTACCGCCATCCAGCCAGTTGATGATGCGCCAGAGACAATCTACATCCGTACAGACCATGACGAAGGAACGTGGCTGAAGAGACGAAAAAGGAAGAAATCGAAGGGATCAAAGAAAAGAAAGAAAACCGCATAGAAGGTAAATGATACATTTTTTTAATTAATTAAATAGAATAATTACTTAAAGTAATTAGGTATACTTGAAATTAATTAGATATATAGATATATTAACTAAATTAATTCATTAATGCAGGTGCATGTTCAGCGAATGTATCGGATAGATGACAAGCTTGGGATCTTGCGCCTGTTGAGTTCTAATATTTCTTTTGTTTTGTTTGTGTGTGTTGCTATTTGTAATTAATGTACTTTTAGATAATTTGCTATTTGTAATTAATTAGATATTTCAAAATATTTATTATAAGCAACAAAATAATTTGCTCGTACTAAGATCATGTTTAGTGAACAACAGTTGTTGATAGAGGTATCAACAACGGTTACTGACTGAGGACCGTTGTTGATGACAACAAAATAACTTTTTAAACTAAAATCTGCGAAAGAATCAACAACGGTTATTTATTAAAAAACCGTTGTGGATGGAAAAATTAACAACGGTTATTTATTAAAAAACCGTTGTGGATGGCAAAATTAACAACGGTTATTTATTAAAAAACCGTTGTGGATGG
This sequence comes from Cyperus esculentus, assembly GCA_030179965.1. Lineage (NCBI taxonomy): Eukaryota > Viridiplantae > Streptophyta > Magnoliopsida > Poales > Cyperaceae > Cyperus > Cyperus esculentus. The sequence continues at coordinate 120,653 of JASGLE010000025.1, read as the reverse complement.
CAAAATTAACAACGGTTATTTATTAAAAAACCGTTGTTGATTGTTTCATAGCGGGATTTCCTGAGACCCAAATAATGAATGAATTCCTGTTTCAGCCTAGCTGATAGAGGTAGTATACCAGAACACACATAACAACTAAGTGCCTTGCATGAGCAAATTGTCGTCCATTTCAGCCAACTCAGCTGCTTTAGCCGGCAGGACCAGCTGCAACACCTCAGAAGAAAAGGCAATCTGATAAGTGCCTTGCATGAGCAATCTGCTTTAACCGGCAGGACCACACCTGCAGCACCTCAGAAGAACCAGAAGGTTCACAACTCAATGCCACACCCGCAGGCAAAACCTCGCAGAAGGGTTGATCCTACCAACTCAAGCTGTAGAGATAGCAGAAATGCCTCCAAATCTGCAAAGCATGGTCATAACTCATCATTTTTGGGTACTGTTAGTTAGTTACCAAGCAGGGCACTTGAGTTGGGTCTCCATCTGACGCAAACCGTCAGAGAATGGACTCAGACGGTGCACCAGCTCCTGGCATTTTTCCATCCTTGTTTTATTCCCTAATTACTGTTGCACTTATTAATTTGCTGCTAACTGGAGCTGCGCGCACGCCGGTCATGAGACATGGGTTAGGTAAAAATGGTCTTGCCATTTTTTACACACCTGTAGGACCCCTGTGGCTCCAGTAAAAATGGTCTTGCCATTTTTTACACACCTTGCAACTCTTCTCTTCCTGCCGGCTAAAGCAGCTGAGTTGGCTGAAATGGACGACAATTTGATCATGCAAGACACTTAAGATTTTTATTTGTATTGTGTCACCATAATTTACCTCTATCAGATAGGCTGAAACATAATTTCATTCATTATTTGGGTCTCAGAAAATCCCACAATAAAATAATCAACAACGGTTATCAATCAGGAACCGTTGTTGATAACAAGAAGGTAATTTTTTAAATTAAAAGCTGAAAGGAATCAGCAACAGTTTCCAACTGAGAAACCGCTGTTGATTACAAAAAGTAATTTTTCAGATTTAAAAGCTGGACAGAATCAACAACGGTTCCTACATGAACCACCGTTGTTGATTAGATTAAAAGTACTCTTGGCAACCGCATTAACTGGGTCTCGAGATTGGTGCCAGTGCGCATCTGAAGTCTCTGGAAACCCCGCGATTCATATTTTATTAAGGCGCGAAACAATCAACAACGGTTTTTAATTACAGCACCGTTGTTGATTGCCGTCATCAACAACGGTTACTCAAGAAAAACAGTTGTTGATGACAACAAAATAATTTTGTTAAATTAAAACTTTGAATAAATCAACAACGGTTTTTTATATCGAAAACCGTTGTTGATTGATTTCATTAACAATGGTTATTAACAAAGAAACCGTTGTTAGTGACAAGGAAAAATTATATTTTTTATTGAAAACTGGAAAGAATCAACAACGGTTATTTAATGAAGAAACAGTTGTTGATTGTTGTCATCAACAACGGTTTTCAACTTAGGAACCGTTGTTAACGACAAGCAAAATTATTTTTTAGAATTTTGAGATGGAAAGTATCAACAACGGGTATTTATGTATAGAACCGTTGTTGATGGTTATCATCAACAACGGTTATTTAGTAAAAACCGTTGTTGAGTGTGACAACAACGGTTTCTCTTAAATAACCGTTGTTGATGCTTTCACAGTTTTTAATCGTTTGTACTCCTCTCTTTCATTTCAAATTTCACTGTAAAATTCTCTAAGTCCCAGAACCTCTCTAAAACCCTCTCTCGCGCTTGTTCAGGCGATCAAGCCCTCGCTGCCACCGCCGCTGCTGCTGCTGCCGCCGTGCCGCCGCCGCCGCTGCTGCTGCCGTGCCGCCGCTGCCTCTCCTCTGCCTCCTCTCTGTAAGCTCCTCTCCTCTCTCCTCTCCCTGCCTCTCCTCTCTGTCTCCGACCTCCTCTGCCTTGCCTCTCCTCTCCTCTCCCTGCCGCCTCTCCTCTCCCTGCCCTGCCTCTCCTCTCCTCCTTCTCTGCCGCCGCCCCCTCTCCCTGCCTTGCCTCGCCTCTCCTCTCCTCTCCTCTCCCTGCCTTGCCTCTCCTCTCCTCCCTCTCTGCCTCTCCTCTGCTCCGCAGCCATGGACCCTGAAAACCCCGAAACCACCGAACAACCCGAAGAACAACCCGAACAACAACCCGAACAACAATCCGAACCCGAACAAGAACCCCGGAGGCGACGAGGGCCAACCACCGGGGAGACTTACCGCAAGAAGGTAAAAGACCCCGAAAGGAAGATAGAGTTCGGGACAGATGGCAACACCACAGGAAGCAACGGGAGGAGATGACGGCGGAAATGACGAAGGAGATGAACGCAAGGATCCAGGACCTAATGGCCTCCGTCTGCGTCCCGGGTAACTTCCAACAGGTACTGCTCGGAGGTGAGCTCCAGCAGGCAGGTACCTCTTCGTCTGCGGCGCCGGCACCGCAGGGACCGCCCGCCCCCGAGAACAAGGTAATTTACCTTTCTACTTGTTGAAATAAGTGTCAGACACAATTTCGGTCCGAAGTGATGCACGAACGTAGGAGACGACAATCGACGAACAAGAACGAAATGAAATATTTCGGACCGAAATTTTGTCTGTCGAAACAGAAGACAGATTTCGGACCGAAATATTTTATTTCAGTCCGAAATATGGGTAGACGTTTTTTTTCTGTTTTATTTGTAGTCCAACACTACTCGACGAATTAAAAAATGTGGTTGAGTTAATTCAAAGCTTCTAACAATAATATTTACATTCCAGAGGTCACGCAATTGCAAACTCTATGTTGAGGCGGCGGATACTCAGATCGAGGTGGCGACCGGAAGGATGTTTCTACCCGTTCCGGGCGCCACATGCCACGGTCAACCGATCCCGCCCGATCAAAGAAAGGTGCAGATAGATTTTTGCGTCGAGGCGAATCGGTCACACAAACTCCCGACTCCGGTGGCGGATCTTGTGGAAATCCATGAAGCAGTCGGGAGTTTTGTTCTGTGGCCGGTGCACTTGATAGAGACCGAGTCGACCGGTCAGGTATATATTTTTTAAAAAAATAAAAAACTATTTATATACCAATTCGGTCCTGATTGCATAGGTTTCATTAATCGTAGGCCCGGAGAGCATCGGCACGGAGCCCGAGTACACCGCCCCCGAGGTCGTCACAAGCTGCGAGTCGGGTGCCACTACTTGAGGATTCTCAGGTGCACCGACTTCAGGAGCATGGCCTCGCGCTCTACCAGTTGCTGATGAGCCAACCGTCAGAGGTCGACACTTTCGAGGTCGACTACGGTGTGGAGGATCTAGGGATCGGGGGTACAACGATGCTCACCACCACCGCGATCACCGACATGCTAAAGAATGATTGGCTCGAAGTAACAATACTTCAAATGTTTAGCATGTAAGATCGATTATTTGACTTTGATATTTCTTTCATGAAATATTAATCTGTAGTTAGCGTAAAAAAATATGATAATTGGTTTTCCAATGTAGTGCAAGCGCACGTCGGTGCAAGATGTTGTTGTTCGGCCGCTTCCGTTTTCTGGACCCCTACCGATGTGCGGCCGACAACATTGCGAGAGAGGGTGCTACTTACCTCACCGACTTCATTGAGCCGATGGAGCTCGACTCGATCGTCTTCCTCCCGTATCACGAAGGGTTCGAAATTACTCAACTCTACTTTAACAAAAAAAATATATAAATTCTTACCTTTCGTTCTCGTTGGTTTGGATGGCAAATAAACTGAAATAATTAATATTGTAGGTCTCACTGGCGGCTTCTCATCGTGCATCTAGCCGAGTCTCGGTGCTACATCATGGATTCCTTGTGTCCCACCGAGGTGCCGAAGTTAACGATTATGGGCTATTTGAATACGTAAGCTTAATAATCAACTAAATTCCGTTCTCCTTTTATTAAAAAACAAAATATGAATCATCGCACTAATTTATATTAATTGTAGGGCCTTCCGAAATTATTGGACCAAAAGAGGAGTGATCAAGAAGAACGGAGGCAAGCTCACGTATAAGTTGATCAAGGTATATACGTATACACGTAACTTATATATACAATTAGGCTTGTAAATATTCAAAAAAAGAAAAAAAGAAAAACGTACGAAATCCATATTGATTCTTGATCTATTTTCATTATTGTAGGGCCCAAGGCAACCGGGCGGCTCCGAGTGCGGATATTACGTCATGCGGACGATGCATGACCTAATAAATACGTGCTATGAGGAGAAGTTACCTTCGGTATATATACCTATTTCGTTTATCAAGTATATATGTTTTATTTCATATTATATATCAAACTAATTCAAATATATGCAACATCTTAAATTTACAGGCTATTGCATCCGAAAGGTACGAACGACATCAACTCGACGAGGTAATAGAATTTTGTTGCGAATTTTTGCGTTACGAATTGTGATCTCGATCGGATTTTTGTAGTAGATATTATTAGGAGGTTTCGAATTGTAAAATAGGTACAATTAATTGATTTTGTATGTATATAGATTGGTTAATTAATTTAGATGTGTTAATTATGTGATTTATATTAATTTAGATTGGTTAATTTCTGAATGAAATAGAAAACAGAATATATGTGAATGTGTATGGTTCTCTGAATGAAACAGAAACAACATGCCCAGTTCGACAAAACTTAACAACGGTTATTTAATTGTTTAAAAAAACCGTTGGTAATAACGCTGTGTAATAAAACATGTAAATAATCAACAACGGTTCCACAACAACGAACCGTTGGGAATTACGACAATCAACAACGGTTTAATAAAAAACCGTTGTCAAATGATGAAATCAACAACGGTTCCTACCAAAAAACCGTTGTTGATTCATATAATTGCCAACAATTGACTATAAAAACCGTTGTTGATTAAAGTCGTTTCCAACGGTTATTTACTAAGGAACCGTTGTTGATTGGCATCACCGACAACGGTTTCTTATTGTAAACCGTTGTTGATTGACAACACCAACAACTGTTCCTTATTGTAAACCGTTGGAAAATATATTTTATTTAAATAATTTAGATCATTGATGACGTCATTTTCCAACGGTTTCTCCAAAATAACCGTTGTTGATTCGTCTCATTGCCAACGGTTCTTGGAGAGAACAGTTGTGGATTAGCTTCTTTGCCAACGGTTATTTCTTATAAACTGTTGTGAATTACGGTCATCAACAACGGTTCCTTCTTATGAACCGTTGGCAAAGATATATTATTTAAATATTTCAGATCACAGATAATGTCATTTGCCAACGGTTTTTTATTAATAACCGTTGTTGATTGCGTAGGAACAGCAACTGTTATTCTCTTTTAACCGTTGATGATTGACGGCATCAACAGCGGTTCTTTAGTAAGCATTAGCAACCCTCGTATTCCCAACCCTCGCTGAACCGTTGGGAATTGTCATAAATAACCGCCGTTGATGATTTTTTCTGTGGTAGTGTCTATCACAATTTGACAACTGTCTTTGAATGAATTTTGGGCTATGCTGTTCCCAGCTCTCATCTTTCTGAATCTGGTTCTGATGAATCATTGTTCTGGTCTCAAATCGAGGTGAAGGCTTTACATGGCACCAAATCTGAACCTGTTCTTGCCTCTTACCTCTACGCTGTGGTCCTCTTGTATCCTTCTCTTAATTACTCGCTCTCTCTTCAAGTTGTGGACCCTCTTGTATGACCTCTGTTTAGCCTCTTTCTCTGAGCACCTCTCTCTCAAATTGGCAGCTGTTGGCTGACTTGATTGTGGTTAGCAGAGGGATCCAGTGTGTGTTGTCATCTCATTGTTTATATTATAACATGGAGGAGTTCTTACAATTTAGGCGCACAAGGTTTCGCACTTGCTCTGGTATGAGAACAAACTCTTTATTTTTGCTTTTTTCTTGTACGAGTCTATTTAGTGATGGAAATCACAGTAAAACTGCTACCGTGAGCTTCAAAATGTGCTGGTGCATAATCTCTTCTGAAATTCAAAACTTCTGTATCTTAATCAACGGTTTTAAAGCAGTTAAACATGAAATCTTGGAGAACTTTTTTTCTTACAGAGGATAGTTTTTTCTTTGCTTTTTTGAGGAAATAACATCCACTGGGTACTTGCATTAATTTTTATCACTTATTAGGGGCACTATTTTGTAAGGAACTTACTATGGGAAATCCCAAAATTTGTACCCATCAATATCACTCCTTTATGGATCTGTACTACTATATAAATTTCAAGAAGTAGCTAAACAACAGCTACCAAAGCATATTTCATTTAATGATTGAAGCAGCTAAACATGCCAATTGTCAGCTAAATGAAAACCACTTGCATTGGCCCTGCAATCTTGTATTGCCAATGTGTTTGCCGTTGACATCCACCCTGCAGCATGCATTGGTAAGGGTTTCTTCCTTGACCATGCAACTGGTGTAGTCATTGGTGAAAAAGCTGTTGGTGGCAACAACATATCCATCCTCCACCATGTTATACTAGGTGATACTGGCAAAGCTGTAGGCGACTGCCACCCCGAGATTCTGGTGGTGACTGGATTGGCGCTGGAGCTACCATTTTGGGGAACATCAAGATTGGTATTGGTGCCACAATCGGGCCAGGATTGCTGGTTTTGAGTGATGTGACACCTAGGACAACAGCTGTCGGGAACCTGCGAGATTGATCAGACAAACTGAGGAAGAGCTGGTAAATAACGTTTCGAATTTGTTTCCAGGAGAGACTATGGGTCAGACCTTAATCATTCATTCAATGATGTAAATGATCAAATGTAGTATATTGAAAAGGGTTGCCTGACTGTGTGTTATTTGGAGCATGAAAACAGATGGAAGTTACTGAGAAGACTGAAAGGAAGGTTTGTATTTAGTTTTTTTGCCATTTTCATCAGTCTTTAAGCAGAAAAAGAAAGATAGGAAAGCCATACATATTCTGTATGTATGATAGAGTTTGGATGACTTTAGAGCATGAGCTGGTACTCAGTCACTCTATTAATGTGGCAAACTGAATCTAATTTTTTTTGTTACAAGCATGACTACAATTTTTAAAATTGTTTGATCTTCTCGAAAATTAGGTTATGACATTGAAAGATTATACAGACTTTTTTTGTGGGGAAAAAACTTTCCAAAGTGATGTTAAAAAAATTAATATAAAAAAAAAATAGGTTCGTTGTAGAGAACAAAGGGTTCAAATTGACGTAGAAAAGTAAAATTTTGAATATGTCAATACTCGATCAGCTTCTTGCCGTTTGATGAACAAAAAAAGAGTAAAGACTCCCAAGTCCCAACAAACCGAAAAAAGAAATACAAATTCAAAAAAAAAAGAAGAGACTAGAAGCCCATTACAAGTACAATGTCTTTTATCAAAGAAAACTAATTCCATCTTCCTCGCTCTTCAATCTCCATCTTCATCCCCTAGACATTAATTTGTCCCTAAAGTACTGAGGTATTAATTTAAATTACTGATCCCTTGCTTGTACCATCTAAATCATGAAACGAAGTTTACTCATAATAGTATGAATATTGTCCATTTGTTCGTTGCAGTTCTTCTGTTTTTCTCTCTTTTTATGCAGTCAGTCAACGCTGATCAATTGTCCATTTGTTCTGCAAAATTAAGTTCCTTTTTTAATGTTACGAGTTCTTAAATTCACGGGTTCTCAATCTATGCCCCCAATTGTACTGCATTTTGACTTGCCCCTTTAATCTCAGATGAAGAAATTAAGGAGTTCATAGGATAACTAGATTTTGACAAAATTTACAGAGGGGTGTGTATAAGTATAAAGCATTTTTCAAGCTATGGCAGTTGTACGGCGCCTAAGACAGAGCCCTATCATAAACCGTGCCTGTCTCCCGTTTACATGCTCTCCTTTTTGGAGCTCGGATATTATAAGCTCAGACATGCCTATAACAGTTACTCTCATTCCTGGAGACGGTATAGGCCTCGAAATCACCGACTCAGTCAAGCAGGTAAAGTTTTGTTTGGAATATAGTTTTGAAAGCATAGAGTTACATTTTGAAACATAAATATTTACTAAATGATTCTTGATTTTTATGATTAACCAGCAGCATCTTTTACATTAATTATTACAATATATTATGTTATATTTTCAGCATATTTTATAATTTTGCTCCACCCTATCGTATATGATAAAGGGTACAATTTCCTAAACTCTTTGACCTTTCTTTCTGAAATGTAACTCAAATAGCCTCAACCTATCGCAATGAACAAAGGTACAAATCAGCTCTCCGATTGATAACTATTTCCAGCTGCATTTGTTAATATTGTTATGTTATGGCAGGTATTCCACACTGCAAGGGTACCGATTCTCTGGAACGAATTACGCATTGCTGGTATGCAAGTGGTCGAACCAGTAATTGGAAACTTTCTATCATTCGAATGCTATGCGTCTATCTGCATGAACAAGCTTGCCGTGGTGGGTTTCAGCGCAACTGCTGATGGAAAGGGACATTGGCAACAGCTTAGATCACGTGGCAGCAGCTTGACACTAAGAAAAACAATCGAGTTTTATGCAAATGTTCGGACCAACAACAGCTTTCCAGGTTACATGACCCGATAAATCTTGTTATTATCAGGGAAAACTCTGAAGGCGAATATAGCGGTCCTGAGCATTTGGTAAACATTTTAAAATTTATCTTGGACATTGATTCATGATTATTTAAATTATTTTGGGTATATATCAGAGTTTTTTTTTTTTTTTTTTTTTGATAAAAAAGATGGAGGTCAAAGCCTCCAAATTTATTAATCTGTAAAGTTACATCTGTCATGACATATGACCATTGTATTACAGATTAAGCAAAGAAAAAAAAGAAAAGAAAAAAAGAGGGAAAATAACAAAACTAGAATTATATAACAATTAGAAACTTTTATGCTCTAAACCAATTTCTGAACTCCAATAAGATCTCTCTGACAAGTGTGAGATGTGACTTTCGTTGTTCAGTAAAAATTCTTGAGCATCTCTCACGCCAGATAACAAAACGAGTTACCACTTCCAACCTTCTCCAGTGCATATTTGCATGTTTGTTTGTTATCAGTTCCATCACCCCCCTTCTTTGTATTGATCTGATATTTGTATGCGGCTGCTCTGTGTTTCATCATGTATGTATTTGCGAATTGTTATTATCGTTTCACATTCACTGAATAAATGAGTAACCGTCTCTTCAGCCTTCATGCATGTTGAGTATGGAGGCACTAGCTATAACAATATTTTCTATTATATCTCAAAATATTGTTACAACTACTACTTAAATACTAAACCTCCATATACCCCTAGCTTCTTACTACAACCTAACCTCCAATTCACTACTATCTCTTGCTTGGTTTGCTTCATCCAACTCCACACCCCTATTTATACTAGTTCTATGGAGAATTCTAGAACCTAGATATTTTTCCATAGATATTTTTATAGATAATTCTAGACCTAAGATATTTTTCTTATATCCATAATGTTCTAGATTATTCCTAATAAATATCTAAACACCACATTACTCTAGATAATTCTTGATCTTGAGCTTGATGGGCTTGGGCCTCAGCGTTGATTCTCAACACTCCCCCTCAACGCTGACTTTGTACTATTCCGATTTTGGTACTCCGCGTCCATCCGGATCATCATACTTGCAACCTCGCCTTTGTGCTCGTTGAGCTTGGCACTCCTCAGTTATTTGCGATCGAACTTCCCGATGGACTTCTTGAACCCGCTTTACTAGTGGTCCCGGCACTAGTCTTCGTCGAGGTCCGACTTCTCGACGGATCACCGGACGGGCTGTAACTCCTTGCACCAACTCACGTCCTTCAGCTATAGTGACACTTCTATATGTCATCCTGACAGCATCACCCTCCTTGGTGATGACTTCCACCTTGGCGCTCTCTTGTGGCTTCTCTTCATCAGCCACGATGCAGCTTATAATTTCGGCCTCTTTTACGACTTTGGTCTCCTCATCGACCAATTCTTTAATTGGTTCTTTAAAAAACAATGACTCAAAGTCAGTTCTATTTTCATACTTACTTACCTCTTTGACATCTTTGATATCCCATGAAGAACGATGACTCGAAATTGATCTCTTCCACCTCGAGATCACTGGCCTCCTCGACATCTATGCCATTGATGAAGGACCGCGAATCGATGTCTTCTTCCTCAAGCTCATCAACTTCTACAATGTCTCGTATATTGTTGATGGGCCAAGCCTCGATATCGATCTCTTCTTCATCTTCTATGGCATTTTCTTCATCTTTGATCGGCCACGACTCCATGTCGAACTCCTCTTCCTCTGGTTCATCACCGTCGGCAACCTCTATGCCAACTACCGACTGTATTCCAACAGTCGCCACCAGCGTCCCAATCTTCTTCATATGGGACCTCCTCCGACACCATCTCCATTGTGGTCGCCGCGAGGCTTTCTTCATCATCCACGATTGCAGCAGTGAGTGCTACTTCTGCATCCCACTCTTCTTCACAACTATTGCTCTCATGGATTATGTCTTGGTTTCTTGAGGTCGCACATTGCCATGGCCTTTCTTCTTCTTTCGCCAGCAATCTCGTGCATAATGCCCTCTTTTGCCACAGTTATAACATCGATCGTCATCGTCTTCATCGTCATCGGATGAGTCTCGAGCTCCCCCTGAAGAATTAGTCTTCTCTTTAGGCCTTCGTTGCTGGCTAGACCTTCCTTCGGGTCTACCTCTTGACTTTCGGTCAGGTCGACCCGTCTTTCGGTTGCTGAACAAGGCCTCTTCTTCTTGCTTCAACGAGACTCCGGCCATTTGCTTCACTAGAGCCTCCTGGTTTGCGAGCATATTCTCCAGCTCCAATAGTGTTGGGCTGCGTTGGCCAACCTTGGACGGCTGCTATGAACCCGCTGTACTCGGGTCTTAGCCCATTGATGAGAATCCTTCTCATCCTTTGCTCGCTGATCTTTTCTTCAGGGTCTATTTGAGCAATCTCACTACAAAGAGATTTTACTTTTGTAAAGTAATGGTTAATCATCATCTTACCTTGTGAGATTGTCATGAGCTCCTTCTCAAGTAGTTGGAGGCGCGCGTCGTTCTTCTTTGAGAAGAGTGTTGCTAGGGTATCCCAGGCTACCTTCGGCGTGGGCGCTTCTCTGATGTACTCCAGTAGCTCGTCTTCAACGGCTGTCCTGAGTACAAACATTGCCTTCCCAGCCTTGATTCGCCATTTCCGCAGAGTTTCGGCTTGCTTCTCCACGGACAGAGTTTCGGCTGGCTTCTCTGAAGCCTTCTTCTTTTTCGTTTTGGGGTCAGCAACTGTTCCGATACCGTCTCTTCTACGGTATCAACTTTCGGCGGGGTCGTCTCAGACCCGCCTACTACCTCCCATAGGTCCTGCCCTTGGAGGTAGGACTCTATGCATGCCTTCAATATATATAATTACTAGAATTCAATTTCTTCATTCCACCAATCGTACCTGAGAAATCCATGGCTTCAACTAGGACGGCCGACGTCTAGTAAGCCTTCTTGAAGATTTCTCCTCCACCGCACTTCGCAGTCCCGGACTGTCGTCAAGCTGCGGCTCCTTCGACAACTTGTCGATACCACTATATTGACTGGCGGAACACCGGCAGAATTCCGGCTCTATGCTTGACCCCTACCACCGACTCTGAACAAGCTCCGACAACTCCGGCTCTGATACCAGATTGTTGAGTATGGAGGCACTAGCTATAACAATATTTTCTATTATATCTCAAAATATTGTTACAACTACTACTTAAATACTAAACCTCCATATACCCCTAGCTTCTTACTACAACCTAACCTCCAATTCACTACTATCTCTGCTTGGTTTGCTTCATCCAACTCCACACCCCTATTTATACTAGTTCTATGGAGAATTCTAGAACCTAGATATTTTTCCATAGATATTTTTATAGATAATTCTAGACCTAAGATATTTTTCTTATATCCATAATGTTCTAGATTATTCCTAATAAATATCTAAACACCACATTACTCTAGATAATTCTTGATCTTGAGCTTGATGGGCTTGGGCCTCAGCGTTGATTCTCAACAATGCACATACAACACATGTTTGGAAGTTGCCAACCTCTCCTTTTTAAATTGTCAATTGTCAAGATTGCATTTCTCACCATCAACCAAGTGAAGATTTGTACTCTTGGTGGTGCTTTTACCTGCCACAAGTTGGAAGTATCACTACTGATCGTTGGTGTGTTCTGCAAAAACTGGTATATATCAGAGTTGTAAAAGGACTGCCTGTTATTATGGCTAATCGTGAAACCACTAAAAAATTATGACTTTATTTCAATCTTGCTAGCTAATATTAGTATTTGATTTGGGTTTTAAAGGGTAGCAATTTTGTATAGGTTTGATATGATTCATAGTTCAATACAGTGATCATCATTTATTGATCATCTTCAATTAAAATTAGTATGATTTTGAACTGAACAGGGATCATTTTTGTTCTACTTGTTTGTAGGTTGTAAATGGAGTTGCAGAGAGCATAAAGATTGTTACCCGACATGCAAGTACCAGAGTGGCAGAGTACGCATTTCAGTATGCCGGGAAAAACGGTCGTCATAAAGTCTCTGCTATTCACAAGGCAAATATCATGCGCAAGACAGATGGCCTCTTCCTCAGTGTATTCCTCAATCCACCTATGTTCTGCTGAAATTCCTGAAATTAGCATGGTTATATTTTTATGTAGACGTATTTGTATACAGTGTTGCAGAGAGGTGGCTGAGAGGGCGTTCACTTCTGCTGTTATCCTCATTTGGATAACAGGGTCGGATCAAAATCAACGGATGAGATTAATTGTAAAAAAGGCTCCCTATAATCTTAATTGGGCCGATCGGGCCGTCCGTTTTGATCTAACAGTCCATATTGGACAAACAGGGTCCTATTATTCTTTAAGAATAACAGCAGATTCGGACTCGGCTGAGAGGTACCCAGATATAGAATATGAAGAGGTGCCCATTGATAATTGTTGTATGAAGGTTGGTTACATGCAAATTCGTTCATGCATGCATTATTACCCATATATATTCTCTATTCTCTTTAATATAATAACGCTGCAGTACATTGCAGTTGGTGAAGAACCCAGAACCCTGCATCCTTTGATGTTCTGGTTATGCCCAACTTATATGGTGACATAATAGGCAACCTCTGTGCCGGACTAATTGGCGGTTTGGCTCTTACTCCCAGGTACATACATACATTGGTTTGTTGGCCAAGCTAGTTGGTTTTTTGAGTACTGAAGAATTGGGGACAATTTGAAATGGACTCATTGATTTAATTGGGGTTGAGCTGTAACAGCACCTTAATATGGCGTATAGTTACCAAGACACTGATAAAGTTTTAGCAATCTATGCAATGCAGTTTTAGCATAGCTGAAGGCGGCATTTACATGGCTGATGTGCCACATGGACCGGCTTTTGATATCGCTGTAAAGGTTCTCTTCTTCCAATAATCCTTGAAGGGAGGATTTTTAAATATTTCTGTTCTATACTATATATTGCTTAATCTTCCTGCAAGTAACATTTTTATTTATATCAGAACCTTGCAAATCCAACTGCACTTCTCCTTAGTGCGGTGATGATGCTACGCCATCTAAGTCTGAATGGTCAAGCTGATCAAATCCATGGTGCCATCATGAAAATGATATCTGAAAGAAGATACCTTACTGTTGACCTAGGTGGTACCGCATCAACCACATACTTCACCAAAGCTGTGTGTGACAATTTATAGATTATCAATTTTCTTGTTATCGATTTACTGTCTTTATTTTATTTTATTTTATTTTTTATATGGTTGTTTGATGTATCCGGATTCCCGAATGAACATTGTATTGAACGAGATCAAAGGTTGCGGAACACTTATCTTTGTACAAAGCAAGTTTATTTTCTTTATTCCTTTTTTGTGAATACTGAATACTTATGTTTGAGGAACTAATTAAACCATTATAAACCACTAAGAATTGTAACATATTCAGTGATTCCCACTACATTGATAGGATTTTATGTTGATTTGTGATTTGTGCTCAAAAAACAGAAATTACAGATAACAGGATCATGTCTGTTAATTGATTTTCAGGTTTTGCCATAATGGGTCCTAAATTACATTGACAATATAAAGATTCAGCTGGTTAGTGTATCTACGCACTACAACTCCCCAATGCAAGTATCAATTACTATTTAGGACCCATTGAAGTTAAAAATGATATGTTCATGATAGTGTTTGAGCACTTGACATTCAGCAATCAAATTCAGACCTATATATTAATATGTCAGGTGGCTGCCCGTTTGTACATTCAGAGGTACAAACAAACAGACCATATATATATATATGTTTATTTGTTAACAAATTAAACCATAAATGATGGAATGGAAGTAAACATTCTGTTCTTTTTCATTTGATGGTACATTTGGTAGCTGACCACACACTATCATATATACTATATAATATATCATTTGGTACATGAAGCACACAACAACACAGCAGATTATTGGATGCGCGGAAGAGGTGGTACATATAATTATACTGGCAGATTAGAAAGGTACTGACATGGTTTTGTGGGTCCCCTGACACAGTCCGGCACAACTCCCCAACTATATATGGGGCGCCACGTGGCCCCAGCCTGCCTGGCCCCCTAGCTACTGTGGGGCACAATATATAAGGACCCCTAGCCCGACCCAGGTGAGAAACCAGCAGCGCCGCAAGCTGCTGAGTAAGTTTAATAAGTTAGTTGCTTATAGTTTCCAAGTATATGTGTATATATATATATATTATAGTTTGCTTCTCGTATATATAATCTTCCGGTTTCTGGGAACTAAGTATATATAAGTACATACATTAATTAATATCATTCAATTTGAAGACAGGTGACTGGAGCCAATTTAATTTATTGTAAATAATAATATTAAAATACATTTGCAAGTCCATGAAAAGCTTAATATATATATAACGCATAAAGGATTTCTTTTATTATGCTACTTCAACTCCATGAAAATTAAGCTAGCTAGGTAGTTGCTTGCCTCTAGTATATATCAAGAGTTGAGATACAGTGCACCACAAAAAAAATGAACGGCTATAATTGCTTTGATCCAACGGCTGATTTTTTATTTAAAGCATTACCATTAAAGTGTATCAAGGGTATTTGAGTATTCTTACATCCTCCAACAAATCTGTCAAATTGCAATAACATTTATGGAGAACAATTAAATACTCGGTTAAACTATTAAAAGTTGTGCACTAAAAGCAAAGAAAATTAACAAAATAAATGACAAGTAATTAATTGGAGGGGCAAGCAAAAGGGTGGGGATGCTACGGGTAGAGACAGTATTTGTTACTTTTGTTAATAGACAAATTTGCCCCTTATTAATTATTTTTCTCATTAATTATATGTTGCATGCCTTTACCGCTTTACCATGTTGTCTGCTTTTTTTTTTTTTTTTTTAAAAAAAAAAAACTATGTAAGTACTTGTATTTGCTTGAAACCCATAACTGTTTTTATAATTACTAGAGGTGTAATTCGGGTTTCGCCCCGAAAAATAGTATCAAATAATAATAAAATTTTTATATTTATATTAAACAAAATTTGAATATAATTTTTTAAATCTTTTGATGTGAAAATAATAATATAATAATTTTATAAATAATAACTATAAATGTTGTTGGACCATTTTAAGTATTAAATTTTATTTTTGACTTATCATACTCATCTTATTTAATAAGAATAGAGAAAAAAAATGTAAGCCATTAGATCAAAGAAGATGAAGAGATTCAAACAAAATCAATGGTAAATAACATTGGTAATGTGACATAATTAAGGTGCTTAGAGATTTGACATAGTTAAGGTGCTTGAAGAGCTACCACTCTTTATGGAGTATAGATTCGGTATTATGTTCATTCATAATTTGAATTTTATATTGAGCTATATATTAAGTAATTTTATATTATGTACTATAAGTAATTAAGTATACTTGTCTAAGTGTTACAATTTGATCTGTTTTCCGTTAATAACTAACATAAATTTAGCTTTAAGCCTTTAACCATACTATATATATCCTTGCTCATTAAGATTGATAATAACAAACAAATAAAAATATAAGCCAATAAATAACTCAAAATTTAAAACAATTTTTTTATAACAAAACGGTTAGATCTAATTTATATCAACTTTTAATACATACTTAAGAAACTATCAAATTTAAATATTGTTTTGTCTGACATCAATAACTTAAAAAAAATGCACTAATATGAGTACTTTCTAGATGTTGATTTTATTTAACCCATTGATCCATATAATATAATACAAAAATAAAAAAAATAATATTGAAAAGTGAAAATGTTTGTTATGTGCACGAAGGGAATATTATATTGATTAAATCTAACGGTTTTGTTTTGAAAAATTAGTTTTAGATTTTGATTTACTTGAAAATTAAAAAAGTAGAGGCATGATGGAGGCAAAAAAAAAGAAGCATTGGAACCATCCTCAATACATAAATGAGGAGGGATCAAATATACACAACAATTTTTTGACACAAATGTTACACTAAATCATATAAATTTATAAAAAATCTTAAAAATGGAAAATCTTTTGTAAACATATTAATTTACTTATAGATCGATTGTGTGTCAGATTTTATTCAATTTTAATGTCATTAGATACTCCATCAAGAATCATTAAATTTAGACCGTTCTAATTACTATATAAACTTGATGGTCATTGATGGAGTATCAAATGACACTCAGATTGAATAAAATTTAAAACACAATCAATCTATAAGTAAATGAACATGTTTATAAAAGATTTTCTATTTTTAAGATTTTTTATAAATTTATATGATTTAGTGTAACATTTGTGTCAAAATTTGGTGTGTCATTGGATCCCTCCTCTACATAAATATATGTACATATTAAACAGAATATGCATGGTTTGTAAAATTTATAAATAAATTTTATCATATGTTACGAGTATGAATATTTTATGAATTTTTGTATTTCGGCTCAAAATGTACATAACTCATCACATTATACTCAGTCACGTCCAGATTTCAATTTATTGTTCTCTTATAAAAATATTTTATTTTTGAAGAATTTTTAGTATTAGTTTTAGATTTTTTAAATGGCATTCATTTCATGTGCAAACATTCACTAATTATTGATTAATTATTGTAGCATCATCTTAAAATTTTTAAGAACAAGTACTTTAAAAGAGTATAGATGCACATCTAAAAATATATCATTTCACTTTCAAATTTCGATTTATATGGCTCAACAAGTTATTTATACTAAATCTTATAAAATAAAAAAAATTAATTTTTTGAAAATTTTTAAATATTTGTTTGAGATTTTTTAAAAGTGACCATACAATATTAATAAAATAATTAATGTTAATCGCATGTCAATATAATTTTCTATATTTCCTTTTGTGTAAGCATACTTTCTGTTGGCATGAAAGACACTTGTGCTATAAAAACTTATGACTAATTCACATTTATATAAAAATGTTAATCGCATGTTAATATAATTTTGTTGATAATGAACGGCTATAAAAAAAATATGCAATTTAGTAAAAGTCAATTTTTAGAATTATAAAATATTAACTTTCCGCTGACATGTATTGTGTTGCTTTCTATGAAATCATTAATACAAGACGAATATGTTTTCGAGTAAAGATTAAGTTTAATTAAATGAGTAAGATAGTGTGAGCTTAAACCTTTTCGTGAGCTCACTTCCAAAAATATATCAAATCACTTCCAAGTTTCGATTTATATGGCTCAATAAATTATTTATATCAAAATCTTATGGGTTACAAAAATTTTTCAATTTTTGAAAATTTTTAAGCATTTGTTTGAGATATTTTAAAAGTGAATATACAATATTAATAAAATAATCAATATTTTATGTATTACTTTTGAAAAATCTCAAACAAATACTTAAAAATTTTCAAAAAAATAGAAATTTTTTGTACTCCATAAGATTTTGATATAAAGAATTCATTGAGCCATATAAGTTAAAATATGAAAGTAATTTGATATGTGTTTTGGAACTGCGCTTACGGAATAGCTCTGTGAGCTTAAGCTCACGCTATTTTTACTCATTAATTAAACTTAATGTTGGCTGATCTGTTATTATTTTTTTTCTAGGTGTTTTGTCAGCTTAGTTGAGTTAAATCAATTTCCAATACCCTTTATTTAGTTAATTTAGATTTAAAATTTCATACTTTTGTCGAATTGTCACCGTTGCAACGCATAGGTATGATACTAGTGTCTTATACATGAGTAGAACTACTGTGAAAATGTTTGATGTTTGCATTTCGTTCCGAAATGCTAACGGTCCAAATTATATTTTGTCATATCCGAAATTTCAATTTAGGGTTCCCCTTAAATTGATCATATGAAAATACTAAGGATACAAAGATTTGCCATTTTTGGACTTTTTAAAGTATTTATTTCCTTTTTTTTTTAAATTCATGTACAAACAAGCACTATTTTATTAATATTTTAGAGTTATTTTGAAAAATCCAAAATAAATACTTAAAAAAAAATTTCAAAAATAGGTGCATCCCGTAGTATTTTCATATGATGAATTTAATGGAACCCATAAATCAAAATTGGACATAACAAAATATAATTTGGACTGTTAGCATTTCGGAGCGAAATGCAAAAGTTTTCATATTAGTCTAGCTCATTATACGTACATAAAAATAAAAATCATATAAATGCAAAACATAATTGATAATCATATTATACATATTATCTATATTCTAATTATATCAAAATACAAATAAACTTTTCTAAATGGTCATATTAGTTATATACAATTAAATCATGCATGTCGTATATAAATTCTAATTATATACTTTTCTAAATGATATCATGTTAATTGAATCATGGGCTGCTTGATTTAAATTAAGACGGGACAAAGCCATAATGTCAACTTGTCATTAAAGAAACAACATGATGAAAATCTGGAACCAAAAAATTGTAGAAATTATAGCAGCACTAACTAGCTGCGGGTTTTAAGAAAATTAAAGGCTGCGAATTTTTAGGAAAATAAAGACGATCATCAGGGAGCATTAAATTCTTTAAAGCAAAAAATCAATTAAATTGTGCCAGCCAACAAATTTATATGTTCCTTAAATACCCTTTCTAATCTGATGGTTCATATAAGTTTCAGTTTTTTCTGAAAAATAAACGTGATGCACCGTATCATCACTCATATATCAATCCTCACCTGTCAGAAATATTCCACGTACTACACTAGCTGCATGGATATATCATAACTGCATTATTATTTTGAAAGCAAACAGCATTATTAATATTGAGAAACTATTGCGTTTCTCTCCCATATTCATATTATTTGAATATATATGTTCTGATCATAAGAGCAATCAGATCAGGTCCTAATTAAATTAAATAGTAGCTCCTGGAAGTATGGGTGGAATAGCAAAAGGACCATTCAGCCAACCATTTGCAATAATGCCGTATGTTTTCTCTGTAAAAGCAATTCCGTCCCAAATCACAGTCGATGGATCAGGACAGGCAGTCGCACCCGCTTGCCCACACTTGGCGTTTATGTTGTAATTGTAAGGCCCACCACCTCCGCAACATTCAACAAGAGCCGATCCATTGATGGTAATGAATCCTGCAGCCAGAATTAACCATGTCTAATTAGATCGAGAGAAGACGTACGGTGAAATGATATCTAGAGCTAGATACCTAGACATTGCTCAAGTAATGAGGTACTAGCTAGAGTACTCACCATATTGTCCTGGACTTGTTATGAACTGGATGATCGGCTTGTAGTATTCTGCATAGCTGATTATTGCCTTGGGGAATTCGATTTTTAGCTGTGCCACAGCGTTTAGTAACAACTTGTTGTGATATTGACTGATGCTGTTAAATTGTCGGAGGCATCCGATGGAGTCATAGTCGGATACATTTGGGCTCGGAAAAGTTGTCAGGAACTTTGGTGTGCATCCAATCGGTACTAATCCTGGCAATACCATGTGTCGTACCCCTTGATTAAGCAATGACTGGAATTGTGTATGGTAAGAACAATCAGTTAGGAATGACAATGCGATGATGGTATTTAATTTAATAACAACCCCACAAGTTAACATATATAACTTTTTTTCGTTACAAACTATAATTACTCGAACTTCATGTCTCAAATTAGTTGGGCATTCACAGGCCTATGTATACGTTAAGCAAAACGTAATTAAAATGCCAGAATTGCTTGTTTGGAGTTTTTAATAGCCTTTAATCTGGTATGCTTTTTGTAAGTTTGCATGCATATGTAGGGCTTTTTATCCCCTTTGGACGTGTATTTTGTTTTCAATTGAAACGATAATGTTTACAAAGTTGGAAATATGGTGTACTGGTTTTACCTGAGCTGCCGATGCAATTTTACCAACCACAGCTGAAACTTGATTGTTGATAAAGTCCAAAGTCTTTCCTGAATCAATCATGGTCGAGTAATAAAAAAATCCGATAGTTCCCACCAGGAAGAGGGAATTGCTGAAGTACAAATTACATGCTGCATGAAGGCATAAAATCAGATGTAAGAACATGGACCGGCGATCAGATTCAGCATACGTACTTTGCTAATCATTGGTACATAATAAATTGTCCTAATTATAAAATATATATATATATATATAGAGTCTAGCTACGGTGAGTCATGACTCACGGGCTGCTCTGTGAGTCACGGTCCAAAAAACATATCAAATCACCTCCAAATTTCGATTTATATGGCTTAATAAATTCGTCATATCAAAATCTTATAGCATGCAAAAATTTTTCATTTTTAGAGATTTTTTAAGTATTTTTTCTAGATTTTTTAAAATGATACATAAAACATTGATTATTTTATTAATATTGTATAGTCACTTTTAAAAAATCTCAAACAAATACTTAAAAATCTCCAAAAATGAAAAAATTTTGCGTGCTATAAGATTTTGATATGAAAAATTTATTGAGCCATATAAATCGAAATTTGGAGGTGATTTGATATGTTTTTGGACCGTGACTCATGGAGCAGCCCGTGAGTCATGACTCACCGTAGCAAAATTCTATATATATATATATGTAACTAAATTAACCAACCATCTGTAGTGTTGCACAAGGAGGGTTTCAAGTTGTCAAACCACCCTAGCTGAACACTCAAGGAAGCATTTTGCAATGGGGGATCACCGGGAGCTAGTATATTGTTCTGTTGGTAGAATGTAAGATCGAGAGCAGTGGCTGTGGCGACTGCAAAGTTTGCTCCTTTGCTGAAGTCCTGACCTTGGGCCAAGTATGGCGGTAGCAGTGGGAGTTGCAGAGCTTGAGCTGTATAATTAATTATAGATATTTATACACAAAAAAGGTCTGTATAATTCATATATTCAACATAAAATTATACATTAGCATCTGAGCCCAAAGTGCGAATTAAGACCTCAAAACCAACATTCGCAATGCAAATCATTAATTAATTGTTATATAATATATATAGTTGTCATGCAAGTTAATTTACCAATGAAATCTATGACTAAACGGCCGTCTGAACCCCGGCCAGTGGGTCGCTGGAAGAAAGTCTCTCCAAAAGGGGGGTTGGTGAGGGGGAGCAATGTTGGTGCAAGAATAATTGAGTTTCCAGTGTCACTGTACGCGTCACCAAAGTTAAAGATAGCATTGTATTTGTATGATGTGGAACGAGATATTGTAGTTGCGCTTGTTGCTTTTAATTGGTGCTGCAATGTCAATGAGAGAAAGAGGAGGAAATTAGCAAACAATAGACCCATCGTCTATTGATCAATAGAAGTATGAACTGCCTGCCTGCCTGTGATGGATGAGAATATATTGCTGGTATCGTATGTTTCCTTTTCCTTCCTTTATATATAGAGGAAGAGGAGTCAGGAGCAACAACATGTAATGTAAAACATGCATATCATATGGATCGGTATCTGCTGAGATCCAAAACCAATCTCAGGGTCTTGAGATTCCAATCTGACGGTTCTCAGGATCTGTATCTGCTGAGTCCGAATCTTGGGGTTCTCAAGAACCGTCGGATCGGAATCTCAGGACCCTGAGATCGGTTTTGGATCTTAGTGGATACCGATGCCATATCATATATATTAATTTTTTGTTTTCTTGGTTTAATTAATTACTTGGTATATATATGTTTAATTAATTACTTAGTCATAGATTTCATTGGTAAAATTGCATTCTTCAAGTTGTGGGCTTGTGGCAATTAATTAATCAATAATTTGGAGTAATGAATAGACAGACAGACAGAAAGACGTCAGTGAGAAATTAAATTGAAGGGAGCTTGGGCCTTCTTTATAATAAAGAAAGAAAGTTGGTGCAGCTCCAGGCCCAGCAGGCAGCACTCAGCAGGACCAGTACCAAATACCAAATACCAAATACCAAATATGGCATTGGCAGGTAGGGAATTGATAAAAGTGTTCGACATGCGAGCACGCACGCGTTAACATGCAAGCACGCAAGTGTTCGTGTCCAGACGTGTCTGCACGTAGCGTGTTCGCGTGGCGTGTTTTTACCGTGACGTGTTCGACCTCTATGTAACTTCAACACGTTCCAACACGCATGTTTAAACACGTGACATGAACACACACGCAAACACGTGAACACGCATGAACAACACGTATAGAAATCGGGAAATTTGCATATTTGTCACTGCAAAACCTTCCATTTGTAACTTTGTCACTCCAAACTTGGAAATTGCAAATTTGGCACTACAAACTTAATAAAATTGCATTATTGCCATTAAAATTCCTTAATGACCAAATTGCCCTCAATCTCTCACCCCGTGCACCCGGCAGCCCTGGCGCCCCCCCGGCAGCCCCCAGGCACCGGGGGCTGCCGGGGGGGCGCCAGGGCTGCCGGGTGCACGGGGTGAGAGATTGAGGGGAATTTGGTCATTAAGAAATTTTAATGGCAATAATGCAATTTTGTTAAGTTTGTAGTGGCAAATTTGCAATTTCCAAGTTTGGTATGGCAAAGTTACAAATGGAAGGTATTGGAGTGGCAAATATGCAAATTCCCCAAAGAAATACGTACACAAATGTACTTTCTATAGTACGTAATAATGCATCTATTGGTTTATTGTATTTTATTATCATATTTAATTTTTATTTTTCAGACTTCTTTTAAAAAAATAATACAAAAAAGTTATTTTTTGAAGTATTTTTCGGATTTTATAATATTTATAGACTTTTTCCTTATTTTTCATAATTTTATCATTCTTATAAGTTTTTTAAAGTAAGTTTCCAATGCGTGTTAACAAGTGTTAGCACGTGATAACACGAACACGCGTAACACGTTACGCGTGTCGCGTGCTTTATGCGTGCGTGTTCAAGGTTTTTGAAAATTCAACACGCATAAACACGCACATTTAAGCACGTTAGTACGTGTTGCACGAACATGTAGAGTGTTCAACACGTGACATGCATGCACATAACACACACAGCACACACGTTTATCAATTCACTATTGGCAAGCGGCTGCTTAGCTTAGTTTGGAATGCAAATTAATTCTGCCGACAGTATTTTTTTAGCGTACGTAGGGGAGGGGACTCGAATGATATGATACGAACATTACATTACATAATATGATATACCCACCGTCACTACAAAGATCTGGAAACCCTAATCAATAAATTTTGTATTTTTAGGTTATTGTTATTGTTGTTTGTTGTAATGATAATAATAATTAGGTCAAATTGGGTATATGCCCATCAAAACTTTGTTTATTAGATATTTACCCATAAAACTATAAATTTAGATATTTACCCATTCATTCTTTATTCTCTTACATATATATCCATGAACATGATTTTAGAGCATTATAATAAAATTTTTATTTAACAAAAGAACCAAATAATTTTAAATGACAAATTTACCCCTCTCCTCCCACCAAATGGAATATCCAAATGATCCGGAAATCTAGTGACCCGAAACCCGACCTGACCAGAAACCTGAGATGATCTGGGTTTGGGTCGAGTCAGGTCGAGTCGGGTCAATTTGACCAAATGGAAATGCCGGGTCATGGGTCGGATTCCGGGTTGACCAGTGCCGCCATTTTTTTTCAGTCTCAGTTCATTTCGAGACGGGTTCGGGTATTGGGTTGACGGATGCCGGGGTATATTCGGGTCTCGAGTCAGGTCGGATCGGGTATCGGGTTGACAGCTGCTGCTGTATTTTTATGTCATCTGATTTCGGGTAGGGTCGGGTTTTAAGTCATTCGGGTTCGGGTTGGGTCAGTTCGGGACACCAGATTTATGCATGTTTGTAGGTTATAACTATTGTTATTAATTATTTCTAAGTGGATTTTTATCCGCTGCCATAGTTTTGATGGCACCACATGCCATAGTGTCTATGACAGTGGGACCCACAAAAAACAGTCCCCTACAATCTACAAAATCTCAGCCGTCGAGATTAATATGAACCGTCGAGATTAAAAGTATGGCACGTGGTGCCATCACAACTACGGTAGCAGATTCTCACCCATTTCTAAGTTATTATCTTCATACTTCATGTTACAAACTTTTTTACTAAAATAGAAATAAGAAATTCACCATGGGTGCCATTAATATTAATTTATATTAGTGGGGCAGCTGAGATTTCGAATTGAATACTTGTCTGCTAATTAATTTAATGTTGACAAAACGTGGCCTTTTTTCTGAGATCATTAATTATAACGTATCCTAATATTACGTGGAAACGTCCCTATTTCAATTAAAATTGGCTCCTATTTGTCGTACTCGTATAAAATGATAAAAAAAAGAATCATAGCTTCTTTTCAGGAGCTCGCAAGCATCATAACCTGCAAAATTGGTGTCTTTTTTAATTAATTTATCTTTTTTAACTTTTGGATTTCGATATTTTTAAGCTTATTTAAAAGAGAAGAATAGAAGGTAAATATAAAAAGAGCTACAGGGTTAGTTGGGTTAGACATGTCAACCTTATCATTAAGAGTTCCATTTTGGAGATAAACGGTGTTCATTTTCCTATAACTCACAGACCAATTGCAACAATATTATATGCTTCATAACTCCAAAACAATAAAAAATTAAGTAAAGAATAAGTTACGCGAATGCCCCAAGTATTGGTCAATAAAATATTAAATTTCAAAATTACTAATTTAGTCTTTAACTAGCAACTATGCGCGCTCTGCTCACGGTACGTAGTTCTACTCTTCTAATATATCATATCATCTTTCATATATATATATGATGACTAAGAAAGAGTTTAAAATAGCTTTCAAAAGTAATTCTTAATTTATAAAGTAACAAAATTAAAATTGATGGAGCAATTGTCAATGCTGGAACTGCAATTAATTAATTCAAAGGGTCAGTGTATTGCAAACTGGCACTGCAATTGAACGGGATCGAGCAACTTCATGCACTCTTTAATTTCTCCACCAGAAATTCATACAAAACATGCATATATGCCGGTGACTGTCATTTGATCCAATGTCCTATTCTTTGCATTAAGCTTAATTATCAATCACTTGTCGGGGCACCATTTTAATTGTAAGTAAATCACCACACGAGGAAGAGGAAATCCAAAATATATATTTACTTCTTTGATCGATAGATAGATATCACCTGTTTATGGATCTGTATCCCTCTTTATATAGTTTCAACTTTCAAGTAGTTGCTAAGCACCAACCTAACAAAGGATACTTCTTTTGCTGATTGAAGCAGCTACACATGTTAGTTGTCATGCTTAATTTATGTGTTACTGTCTAATACTAATGGTAAATTAAGAGCTCCTTTACCTCAGGACCCAAAACCGCAAAACACTCTTATTTGTTGGTGGTTTAATCTTGCATTGCCAGTGTGTTTGCATGTGTTGGCAATGGTATTCTCCTTGACCATATAATTGGTAATTTGGTGAAATATATAGCTGCTGCCGGAAATATATAGCTGGTGCTGGACCATCTTGGGCAAGATCAAGATTGGTGAGGGTGCCAAGATATATGTGCCACCTTGGACAACAACTGTGGGGGGATAGCCTGTGAGTGTGAAGAATGATTGGGATTAGTTTCCAGGAGAGACTATTGAAAAGGGCGGCATGACCGTGTTTTCATTCATTAATAAGTGTGATATTAATTTGGAGCAAGTGCTAGGTTATAACCTGCCATGGGAGCAGCTATAGAGCATGGAATCAGATTGAATTGAAGTTATTGAGAAGACTGAAAGGAAGGGTTGTATTTAGTTTAGCCAATTTCATTGGCCTTTGAGCTGAAAAATAAAGATAAGAATGTCCTAACATTGCTACTGTTGAGTTTTTGCAGTTGTTAATGAAACATATGTACTTTGTAAAGTATGGATGAACTTTAAAGCATGAGCTGCTACGCATGCAGTCACTCTCGGAATTGTACCAGAATTGATTTCTCATCGTTCAACTTCGGCTTCATAATATTTGAGAATTGCTGTTCAAATTTGGAGTACAACATGCAAATTAAAGGAGGGATGTATTAGGGACCTTTAAATATTGAACTGACAGTTGGAAGTTTTATAATTACAAGGGAGAATTATTTTACTACAAACATGGTTACAATTCTTGATTGATTTGACCTCGTCACAAATTAGATTCTTCTGATATTAGCTAGAGATTAGCTAGATATCTGCTAGTGAACAACAGCAGAAGAAGCAACAATTTGTTTTATGCCTGGAGAAAATGGCGTTGGTGACACGGATAATATCAGCAGGCTAAAAGGCGTCGCACTCGGGCCCCCACATCCGGAAGCAGCTTGATCAGCAACAAGAGCGATGCATGATTCTGTTTGTCTTTGCGTTATTCAAGGGTTCTCCCTTTGTGTAGAAGGATAAACGTAGCATTGTACAAGGTGTTTGAGCTGCATGCAAGATGCAACTGTCCATTTGCCTACCAGTATTTCCTTCCAGTTTCTTCTTCTGTTGTTGTTCACTGCAGCATATAGTGAAACAGCTGGATGGCAGGCAGCTAGCAACGACTTAAGAGTAAGATGGCAATGGAGAGTGAAAGAAAGAAGACCAGGGGAGGGGGCATAGCCGAATAGGTAAAATAATATCAATATGTGTTGCAAAATTTGCATTTGCATTTGAATTTGATATAAGAATTAGGGAATCATCATGGTTCATGGACGCTGTGCTGTTTTTAAAATAAAAATAAATAAAATGAAGGAAGGAAGTAAGCATATATACCATTACCAACTTACCAAGTGCAGGTACGTTAGGTAGCTAGCTCTGTGGCAGGCAGCAACCTGCTGCAAGGGCCAAGTGAACTTAATTGCAGACAAGAGACGAGTAATAGAGCCTGCCTGCCTGCCTGCAATCGAACTTCTATGTGATCTACTGATCCAATCCGACCCGATCGGCGACGAGTTCAGCGACAGAACACAGAGAACTGACCTCTTAAGGAGGGAGCCAGGGAGGGGGGGGGAGAGAGCCACTGAGCAAAAAGAAAGCGCAGCACACCCAAAGGAAATTAAGTAAAGCCAAGCGGGCCTAGCCCAGACAATGTCTTGGAGAGAGTTCTCACAGCCTTAACACCGACAACTGCAACCTATTGATGCGGTTGGCATCAGTAT
The DNA here is from genome assembly GCA_030179965.1 of Cyperus esculentus. Classification (NCBI taxonomy): domain Eukaryota; kingdom Viridiplantae; phylum Streptophyta; class Magnoliopsida; order Poales; family Cyperaceae; genus Cyperus; species Cyperus esculentus. Next base: position 93,074 of record JASGLE010000025.1, on the reverse strand, counting down.
CCACTGGCAAGTATTTTTAATTAGGGAAGTCACAAGGAAGAAGAACATTAAAGAACATGCAACACTCCATAACCCATCAAAGGCAAAGCTATACATCCCAAAGAAAGCTCACATTTACATTCTTCATCACCAAAAACTTTGACACCTCATACAAAGACCAAACTCCAATCAGGATCACACTCACCTGATTTTACCACATGCAAAACAACTTCCACCATAATTTAGAAAACAAAACCATCAGGTGTAACGTCAACTTCAGCATGAGCACTTTTTATCGCTTCCCACCAAGAGTAGAAAACTGGACCTGGTCTTCAATGGCTGGTGTCGATTGGGCACGCGACTCACCTCCGTAGTATCCACCACGCCCACGACCTCGATTGCCACGCCCACGGCCTCCACCACCTCCATAGTACCTCTCACCCTCAGCTGGCTTCCAGAATTCGCTAATGCTCAAAGACTAAAAACAAAAAACAACACAAACAAAATTAAATAACACCAGTAAAGTGTGTCTGTGCCTTGCGTATTTGGTCATGCATGCAAGTACAGTGAATGCATTCTCATATGCATTTTTGTTTTAAAAAACATTCTCATACGTATCTCAATGAATGGTTGAGATAAGAACGTACCTTCTTGGCACTCTCATCCCTCTCAGCATCTTTTTTTTTTTTTCTGGGCTTCCTTGCCAGAACCCTGAGAAAAATCAGAATAAGGAAAACATAAATTAATCTCCGGTTTTTAAGTTGTTTGCCAGGGCAATGGTATCTTACTTGAATAAAAGAATCACAAAGGTTGCTTGCTGAAAGTGAGAATGATGCTCACCAGCTTAATAAAAACTTCTTCAGTACTCTTCTTGGTGGAGAGAAGCTGCATCGACTGGAGATCTTTATCAATCTCTACTTTCCTCTCTTCAGTCTTCAATGCAAGGAGTGCTTTCCTGTTTTCCTCTCTGATCTTCTCATATTCCTCCAGTGTCATTTCCTGCTTAAAATAAATTTATAAATGAAACCCAATTTCAAAACAATGCAAGTACATCAGCTATAATAATTGAATAAGCATTCATTTGTGTAAAAATTTCCTTGGAAAAACAAATGTTTAAGTAGATGCATTTGATTATAGATACTAAGTAATACAAAACAAAAGTATAAGAAGCATTACAGAAAATACCTTGTCTTCCTCAGACTCCTTTTCTCCAGCCTCATTTCAGCCTCATCCTTGTTATCTTTCGATTCAGCATCAACAGCTTCCTCAGTTGGCTTCTCTGACTTGCGTTCATCTTTTAATGCCTCATCCCTACAATTATAATCAACAAACATTATTTACAGAACTATTTTTGGAGAGCAAAGTGCAAATAACAGAGATTATTTGGCAGCTACAGGAAACAACTACAACTTTGCATAGATTATAGACAAAATAAAACATTCAACTTAAAATATTATTGTTAATGCCAATCTTAAACACAATTGATAGTATAAATTGTCAAGGGTGATCACTGATCAGCAATGCCATCTTAAGTAATAAGATAATGACAATATTTTCAACTTCAAAAATTGGTGAATGCAAAAATCTAAAAATGTGATTAATAATATATTTTTAAGGGTGATCACTGATCAGCAATTAGGTCCATATTATATCTTATTTGACATAGAACCAAGCATTTCTCAATTCAGCGACTAGTAGATGACATATATTAGATGCTTGCATCAAAATAGTAAGAATAAGTGCGATCTACATTGGCAATTCGGTCCCCATTTATTACCTTTCATTTTCAACTCTCTCCAAAATGTACAATAATAAAACAACAATAACTTCAAATATGAGGTATCACAACGTAGATACAGATATGAACAACACAAATTGTTCCTATTATATGGGAAATTAGAAAAGTCTTAACTGTGGAACTGTTTCGTCTGTGACAGAGCCCCAATTGCCACGACCTGACCCTTGGCGTGGTAGGTCATTGCCGCGGCCCGTACTGCTATGGCGCTCATATGTTCTGCGCGGCCTTGAATAATCCCCCTCCTCATGTCCTCCCCTGCGAGGCCCATGGTAGGACTGACGGTGACCCTCATAGGATTTGTTTCCACCTCCACCTTCCTCCTTGGAGATAGCAGAAGCACGATCAGCGAACCCATATGAATTATCAGACCTGAACTCACGGGGGTGGCCAGACCCACCTCTGCCACCTCCACGTGCAGACCCACCTTGACCAAACCCTCCACGGCTAGTATTGTTGTCACGGGCATCCCGAGCTATATGAATCAACAGAGTAACACAGATATATATTAATGCGCATGTTAGATTTAATTTTAAACAAACACATTAAACATTGACGTATAATTCATATTCATATATCTAAGTTAATGTCCAAGGGTTTATTTTTGGTTGATCGAAATTTAGCACAGAAAACCTCCAGAAAAGATGAGAATTACTGACGAGGGTGAGAGGAAGGAGAAGGCTAGGCTTAATGAGGTGGGAGACGTCGTCGTGATGGTCATGGGCGACGCCAAGGATATGAAAGGGGGGTTGGCGGTCGCCATCAGGAGGAGGATCCGGAGTGATCCGGAGTGGTTGGTCAGGTTGCCATGGTTGCGGAGGCGGAGGCCTGCAATGGACTAGCTAGCTAGGGTTAGCTAGGGATAGCTAGGGTTTGGGAGTTTAGGTAATGGGGGAAAAGAAAAGGAGCGTATGCTATTAGTTGCTTAATTGGTAAATTGGTAGCCGTCAGCAAAGCATAATGGATTGATTGAATTGCGTAGTGTAGAGAGCACAGCAGAGCTAAGAACTGAAGGAAGAAAGGAAGGAAGGAAGGAAGGGAAGATAGAAAGAAAAGTGAAGAAGAAACCTCTAATCCAATGCTCGTCTCGCAGTGTAGTGTACTGTACTGTACTGTGGCGGTGTCGCCTGGGCTGGGCTGGCTGCCTCTCAATATAACACCATCTATGATCTATACATTTCCCGAAGGAAAGGAAAGGAAAGGAAGCGGCCCACACCCACCCACGGGCCACACCACATGAAGAGAGAGAGACTGAAGAAGAGAAGAGAGGAGAGATGTCACTTGTCCATCGGTCGATCTGGGCTCTCCCCCTCCCTCTCCCTCTCCCTCTCCCTCAGTCCTCAATCAGTCTCTCCCTCTCCCTCCAGCAAAACCTGGATGGCCGCCGCCTCTCTTCTTCAACGGCAACGCGCCTTTCTTCTTCTTCTTCTTCCCTCCTTAACTAAATATCCTTTTTCTACCATCGCTTCTCCTTCTCGCCTTCTCCACCAAGCTCATCTTCATATTCATATTCATCCCTCCGCTATTGTCCATCCCCAAGCTCTCATTGGCCAGGTTCCTATCTTGCTTCCCTTTCCTATTTCATTTCAACCTATTCCCTAACATCTCCCCTACATACATTTTCATATTATCAATGAATGAATAGGGTGTTTCCATAGGCCCCTTTTGCACTGTCAGTCCTTTTGCAAACATTGGCAATCACTGCCACTTGCATCCCGCAACTCACATTCTCGGCCACACTCAATTAGGCCATCACTGTGTTCTCCACACGTAAGTTACTTTGTTCTAATTCTCTCTTCCTAAGGCAGTAGGCAGTAGGCACCCATATCTCCTCTTAACTCTTTTCTCGTTCTAATATAAATTAAAATGCCAGGCAGTGGTGCAGTTGTTGGAGCTGATCTACCTGGCCGCACAACCATAGGAAGCCATAATTCTATTGGCAACTATGCAGTGGTTGGTGTCAAATGCCAAGACCTCAAATATAAGGTTGCCCTTTTTATCTTCATAATATGCTTTTCCTGTATTTTAATTTTACATTGCCAAAAATTACATAATATCATGATTTCACTTTTTTCAGATACCTTCTGGGACTGTAACATTGCTTTTCAACATAGCAGTTCTAAAAGGCATACTTTTGTACCTCCCACTTACATGCCAATTTTTGTTGTTATTGCCTTACAGGAAGGGGATGAGTGCTTCCTGCAAATAGGAAATAACAATGATATCAGAGAGTATACCTCCATTCACCGTTCTTCCAAATCTACTGATATGACGGTATTATTATGTTACTAAAATCTCAACATGCCTATGCTGCGTTGTTCCGTTATTAACACTGTAATGATGCTTCTATAGGTTATTGGTGACAACAACCTGATAATGGGCTCATGCCATGTGGCTCATGACTGTAAAATTGGTAACAACAACATTTTTGCAAACGGCACCTTATTGGCTGGTCATGTTGTAGTTGAAGTGAGATTATTTGTTTTTTTCCCTTTATTTATAGCCTAATATTTCTTTTATTAGGTATTTATTTTTCATTACCTGGCTTGAAACTGACATTTACTGGAATAAAAAAAATGATAGGTGCACAATATCTTTTCCCCCCCAAAATAGCCCTCACAGAGGGTGGCCTGCTTTCTATTCTTCATGAAAGCAGAATAGGTGGTTGTTGAGAACCGATAATGGATTTCTTTGATTTGTATGTTGTATTTTTCAAGTTGTTTTCAATTTGTTATGTTGTATTAGGATTATGTGCATACTGCTGGGAGTGTAGCTGTTCACCAATTTTGTCAGATTGGGTCATACTCTTTCATTGGTGGAGGTTCTACGGTATACTTTCTTTTCTTTTGTTTTCATTATGGACTTTCTGTTTCAACATTTGCAAATTGAGGAATTGGTGTAGTTAAGGAAATTAAGTCATATGTAAAGTATTGTTGTTCAAATACATTAGTTGAGGATGATTTGAAATTTAAATACAAACTAACTTCCTAGTTGCTCCATGAAAGCAATTGACCATATTATAGTTCTAATATCAATGATGCAACTGACTCAGGCTGCCAATTCCTTAATCCTGAGCCTTTGAGCACCATTTGAATAAAAGTTCTCTATTTTTTGGTTAAAAAACTGCAAAGTCAGTGTTTTATGTAAGACGAAAATAATCAAGCTTGATATATTTGCTTTCAAAACTTATATGAATATAATAATTAGAGGTGGCAGAACCCGACCCGACCCGAGAAACCCGCCCGACCCGACCCGACTCGAACCCGATCCGACCCGGAATTTTTCAGATAGTCAAACTGACCTGACTCGACCCGACCTGATCCGAACCCAACCCGACCCGAGATCAAATAGCATCCAGTCAAACTCAAATCAACATACGATACAAAAAAAGTAGATATTAAAATTGACCCGACCCGACCTGCCCATCACCCGACCCGACCTGACCCGAGATATTCTAGAAGGACAAACTGACCCGACCCGCCCGCCCCGATTTGCCACCTCTAATAATAATGCTTATTTGAGGCATTGCGAAGTCGTATACTGTTGCAGGCATACACTGTATTTGCTGATTGTCAGGCCTTGGCAAATGTCATCTCTTTCCTTTTCTTGACTTTATAATGCTTGATGTCTTGTTTAATGTAATTAGATTTCACAAGATGTACCAAATTATATGATGGTTTCTGGAGCAAGAGCGGAGTTGCGCGGCCTTAATCTTGAGGGATTACGACGTAACAGTTTCTCTACTATGGAGGTATTATCCAAATAACATTATCCTTGAAGTATACTGTTGCATCACATCATTTGACTGTGTAGTCTAGGTTAATGCCTAGTTTGTTTTTTAAGTTTCGTGCTTCCTTGATTACTCTTCCATTGTTTTTACTTCTAATTTGCATTAACATACCAGACAGTATACTGTGTGCACTATTATTTTAATTTCATGTGGGATTAGACATCTAGTTTTGGAATTTTAGTTTTAATGTGCATTTTTTACTGTTGAAGGTTAAGAAAATGAGAAAGGCATATCAAAAGATATTCATGGCATCTAACACAATCAATGCAAACTTTGAGGATCGGCTTTCTCAAGTGGTAAGCACTCCTCTAAGCAGACATGTAGCTGCACCTTCCCTGAATCAATCAAGTAATTAATCAGTTATGTCTACAGGAAAGTATGGGAGAATTGGCTGATTCAGAGTTTGTTCTCTCTATGGTGAAATCTATTCGTGCATCGTTTGGTCAAGGCCGTCGTGGGATATGCAAATTCAGAAATTGGATAGGCTCATAATGTTAAAAAAAAGAAAAAAATCTTCCCACATCACAAGTTTTCTTGATTTTAATACTTCATCTTTTATATTATTTCTCAGAGAAAATTTGTATTGATCTTGATTGTAGTCAGTACCTATCTGTACTGCTCCTTTTCTCTATGCTGTAATGAAAAAAAATGTATGGCGGCTTATTAGTAGATTTGCTATCTGGTAAAGTGTTGTCTCTCGTTTTTTTTTTTTTTTTGGATTGGAATTCCTGTGCTAATACTTGCCCACAAGTGTCGTGTATATATTACATTTAAATCCCTACTCCTTATAAAAGGAAGAGTTTTTTGGAGACTCAAAAGGAGTATTTGTTCATAGTTATTTTTGACTGCTGGATCTAACTCATTTTTCAGATCAGAGTCGTTGATTATCATTTTTTGGTGTTTCAGTTTTTAAGAGCTCAAAGAGGCCCATCAGTCAAATATGCGCTCCCCAACTGTAAAATCGTCCCATTTATCAAGATGCTCTTTAATGCAAGTAACCCCCCCCCCCCCCCCCCCCCCCCCCGACCAATACAAAGGCATAATTTTTTTTTTTAAATGCGTTTCTCCCTCACACAAATACACAATCCCACTTTTACTTTAATTTCGTCCAGTAAATAATCTTGAACCAAGTTTGATTGATGCCGTATGTTATCTAATTGAATGAATCTTTTATATTGTTTTTTTTTATTTCTAATAACCAATTTCTATCCCCTATCTATGTTATGTTAGAATTGCTTTTTAATTGTTCCCAATCTAATTATAGTTTCAAAATACCAGTGTAAATAAAAAAAAAGAAAACAATTAACGATTTATAGTAACCAACTAAATTAAGAGCACATACTGCATAAAAAAATAGTGATTATAAGCAAGTACAATTTGGTTTCTTTTTGTAATAGCATATTTTGTCAGCTCCTCATCATTAGTGATGAACAAAATAAATTAAGACAAAGAAATATATAAAATTGTATTAACTAAATTGGATCCGTTGCAAAGCAGGGACATGATACTAGTATTCAATAAACGGAAGTTTGATTATTTATAAGTTATAATAATTTATGCATATCCTTTTGATAAAAATTAATCAACTAGATAAAAAATGAGTAGATTGCAATACATTCAGTTTTTGTTGTCGCTCCACCTTTTAATTTGTTAACATTTCAAAATTGGAAGCTAATTTTATAGAACAATTTGTTAAATATGATCAGCACAATGGTTTCTTTATGCGCATAACAATATTGTTCAAATTGAATGTAGGAAATTGAATGTGTTAAAATTTGAGTTGTGGCTCTCTGGTTGTCGATGACTGTTGTAAGGATATATAATGATAGGTTGAGGTTCGTCCATAAAAAGTTTACAAGTAAGGTTGCTGTGGTGTAGTGGTTATCACGTCAGTCTTACACACTGAAGGTCCCCAGTTCGATCCTGGGCAGCAACATTTTAGTTTTTGGGTTTTTTTTATTAATAAAAAATAAAAAAATCAAAATTACAATAGTAAAAATTGGTTTTTAAAAATTACAGAAATAAAAGAACCGCACTTTTAGATCGCGGCTTAGCACTGTTCATGAGCCGCACTTTGAGATCGCGGCTTAGTCTCAGAGTGCGGCTCATGAACAGTGCTAAGCCGTACTTTCAGAGTGCAGCTTAGTCTCTGTATTCTGCTGCGGATTTATGAAAACATTTAAAGGGAAACGTTGGTTGTTTTTTATAAATGACCTACCGTTTTAAAGGTCTCGAAGTCTACTTTCCAATGGTTCAACTTCCAAGGCGTTTGGAGTTCTCACCAGAGAGTTATTGCAGTTTTAGTTGAGAGGGGGCAGTTTTCTGTATTCTCTCTTTAATTACGAATTTTTATTATTTTCTGTTGGTTGTTTTTTATAAATGACCTAGCGTGTTAAAGGTCTTAAAATCTACTTTCCAATGGTTCAACTTCCAAGGCGTTTGGAGTTCTCTCCAGAGAGTTATTGCAGTTTTAGTGGAGAGGAGTTAGTTGAAATAGGGGCTGTTCTGTATTCTCTCTTTAATTAGTGGAGAGGAGTTTTTCATTGTTATCATCGAATAGATCGCTCAATAATGGAATCATAAATATAATGACTTCATTTATGTTTATTGCATTTGTAATAAAAACTAATAGTTTTGACTGTGTAATAATTAATATATAACCATTTTAATTTTAAAAAATATTTTTACGGCACCACTTTTTTGGTCCCCTCTATGATAAAATCCTGGCTTCGTCCTGATGATGATAAGACATTAATGTAGGCATGTAGCTCGTTACAACAACAACTCAACTCAACTCTGAATAATTAAATTAAATTAAAGAAAAAAGCGTACGTAATCAATCTTTCTGATCTCTAGTTAATTGTCATCACCCGATGATCCGATCCGATCCGATCCGTTTGCCAGTTTGCCTGCGATGAGTCATGAGTCATGAGCTAGCTGGAGGCAACTAACAGACTAACAGTAACCGACCACCAAGAAATTGAAGAAATATATATACTAATACTATATAGTGGCTGTGGCTTTGGCTTTGGCTTTGGCTTTGGCCTAGTTGACTAGTTCAGATATTTCCAAGCCGCCACGTCAGTCTCTTTGTCCATTTTCCTCACCTACCTTTACCACATCATTATACGGACGTGTTAGTGTTATCTTCTTAATTTCTTATCCTCCCTCGCTAGCTCACCTAATTCCTTAATCACCTTCAATCTATATAAATCTATACTTTATAGCAGCAGCGTAGATTTTCAAATACCTCAACTATACCACATAATCACTATTATTAATTATTGATTTTTTATAACTCTTTATCTACTTTAATTCAATAAGGCAATGACTTATATATATATTTTTTTAATTTTCTCTCCTTATTAAGTAAGGTGAATGTGATATGTTTAAAACAAATTTCAATATATTTAAATGGTCTAACAAGTAACACACATGCAGTGTTGATCTCTCCTTATTTATAAATTATTGCATTATTATTATTATTTAATTACATTAAAAATTTTAAATTTTGTCTAGGTTTATTTAATATAAATATATTTAAAATTTTATAAAATTCTTAATTCATTATTAGTAAACTATAAAGATGAGTAGGTTTCGAACCTCATAAGACATGCCACATCATCGATCTTCTTAGCTGTTAGATCTATTGTTAATTATCAATCTAATGACTAAAATTGTTTTACTTTATTCACTAGAATTTTAATAAGGCATAGAGATAATAAGTGTAATGAAGTATTCTTAGTGAATAATTGATGATATCTTGTAGAAAACTTTTTTATAATTATGTGTTGCAAGTTATCTTTTTTACTTTCTATCACCTTAAAAAATAATGCCACATTAATGATTATAATTAATTTATAAACATATTTTATAATATAAATATTTAATATATAGTCGTCACTTAAGTATATTTTGATAATTTAAAGAAAAGGGAATCCCATTTGTTTAATTGTTGTACGTAGAAGGTAGAACCAGTCCAGTTCTGCAGTTCAGTCCAATCAGTTCATTAATTATTATGTTATGGATCCAGGATCCATGATCCATCTCAGCTGGCAGGTGGCAGCCTTGCCTTGCCTACCCCAGTTTTTTCTGTTTGACTACAAACAACTATATATATGCTGATATGCATGCCACTGAAGGGAGGGAAGGCTAACACCTAACAGTCAACAGAATTAGGAAGGAAGGTGATATATAATATACAGATCTAGATGAGTCATGAGATTCAGAGCAACGTGGAGAGGAAATTAATATCCCCCAAATTATATATCCTTAATGTTAACGTACGTACGTGTCAAGTGGACTGGGGGAGAGACATTTAAAGAGAGAGAGATATGAGGGAGAGTGTTAATTGTTATTTATTTGGAGGAGTGAGTAATAAATCTAAATTGAGGGCTCGATCATCTTTATCCATCTATCTATCGCTCTTCTGTTATGTTATGTTATGTTATGTTCTGTTGACTGTTCAGGGCCTCACCTCACCTCTCGGTCTATTTAAACTCTAAACACAGACACACAGAGAGAGAGAGAGAGCCTATATATATATCAATCCAATCAAATCACTACTCTCTCGGTCTCTCCTCTCCTCTCCTCTCCTCTTAACACAAGACACACAGACAACTTCAATTCTATTCATTCTTTAGCAGATCAGAGCAGAGCAGATCAGATCAGCCGCCATGACTGTCATCCTTCATGGTACTTTTTACCTTAATACCATTGATCCTTTTTCTTCTTTACATTCAATTCAATTCACTCACTCTCAATCCATTCTTCCTTTTTTCTTACAATTATATAAGAGGAGCCCGAGGAGGAGGAGTCTTGCATGCACGAGAGACGAGCTGGCGAGCCCAAAGTGGACCACGCCGGCCAAGAAATATTTCTTGTGCCCGATAGCAATGCTTTTGGCCATTCTTTCAGGTTTCTTTTTCTTTTCTCTTTTCTTTTCTTTTCTTTTGCCCTTTTTAGTTAAGGAAATGGTGAAATGCCATCACCATTTTACTTTTTTTGTGATAGATTAAGAAATCTTATGGATTTAATTTTATACGCAATTTAGCAAACTATAAAGGACTTAAATCATCTGATTTCTAGATAGATAAATTTAGCATTATATAATTGTGTGATATACATAATGCATCCATGGCCATGCTACAGGGATTATGACAAGGAAAGTGAGAGAAGAGCTGGGGTCCAAGAATTTTACCGACTCAATCACATTAACCAAACTTATTCTTTTGTAAGTTCAATTCTTTCCTACAATCTCAATCTATTTACTACATAATGATCGATCGATTGAGAAACTTAACAATCAATTATTATAATATATTGAACAAACTTAATTAATTGTTTAATCCACAAATTTAGGCTAAGAGTAAGAAGGAGCAGTATGGCAAGCTACAAAAAGCAGAGATGAGCATTTGGGAATGCATTGAGTTGTTGAACGAATTTGTCGACGAGAGTGATCCTGATCTGGATGAGCCCCAGATTGAACACCTGCTACAATCTGCCGAAGCAATCAGACGCGACTATCCTAATGAGGATTGGCTGCACCTCACTGCTCTTATCCATGGTAACTCATGAAACTATTACATCATTAATTATTTAATTAATTATACTGAATCAAAACATTGACTTTGCATGTAAAAAAAATACAAAACTTAGTTCAGTAGCTTTTGGATAGTTTAATTTGTACTGATTTTATAATTTGGTTGCAGATCTTGGGAAAGTGTTACTGCATCCATCTTTTGGTGGTGAGCCGCAGTGGTGTGTTGTTGGTAAGTTTTTCAACTTATTTTCTTCTATCTTATAATTATACTGTACAAAGTACAAACAATTATATTATGATTTATATCTCACTAGATGAGGACAATATATATATATATGCACTTATGCAGGGGATACATTTCCTTTGGGCTGTGCATTTGACGAGTCTATTGTTTACCATCAGGTATTCTACATCTCACATCTGTACCAGTAGGTCCAGTGCAGTTGCACATATTGTACGAATACTGTCAATTAGTAGCTAGCTTGAGGTCCGTCTATTTTTGACCAAACCAATTAATTATGCTTAATTGAGGTAACTTAAGGTTTATGTACAAATTGGAGTAACTTGGTAATTAGTCGTGAATGGTTTTTCTTTTTCATATAAATAATAAGATATATGGAGGGGTATATATAGTATATATCGTCTCTGACTTTCTAAGAGGCAAATGAGATATTCAACTATTATATGCTTAATTTGTATACGTAGGGGAATGCTGATGAATTGATGATGTCTTTTTCTAGAAACATACCAGTAGTCAAATTAAATCACAGAACAAATTAAGTTGAATTTGTTATTACGAGATTGATTTTCAGATTATGAATTCAAATTCATGTTGGCTGATTTCAAAAAAAATTTCATGTTGGCTTCTTAATTTGCAGCATTTTAAGAAAAACCCTGATTCTGGTGACCCAGTACTGAGCACTAGGCTGGGAGTTTATACTGAGAATTGTGGGCTTGACAATGTTACAATATCGTGGGGCCATGACGAGTACATGTACCTGGTATGGTATACCCTTGAATCCTTATTGACATGAATCGAAATAATTTTTGGGATTATGTACAAAATTGATTTGTGCCAGTTCCAAATATTTACTATAGTTTGATGTGTGATATCAGTATGTCAGTTCTGATGGTTTCGCACAATTCAGATATCTCTTGTTTGAAATTGTATTATAGCCATTCTGATATTACATTTCTACAAAATTTAAGGAACTTGTTAACACTGGTACTGATTTTATACAGGTGATGAAAGGGAATGAAGTGAAGCTTCCACCTGCCGCTTTTTTTATTGTGAGGTTTCATTCCTTGTATGCTTTGCATCGTTGCGGTGCCTACAAGTATCTCATGAATGACGAAGACAAGGAGATGCTTAAATGGCTTAAAATTTTCAAGTCAGCTTCCTCTTTCACTTCATTATAATTATTATATTTTTAACAATTAATTATGCCTTGTCAAATTGTATGTTTGTGACATATATATGTGTATATATATGAGCAGCAAGTACGACTTATACAGCAAGAGCAAGGTCAGAGTTAATGTAGAAGAGGTCAAGCCTTACTACATGTCCCTTATTAACAAGGTAAATTAAGATGTGACCCCTCTATAAAAAAATATATCTTCAATTAAGTTATCACAGATCGATGTGTACTAAGCAAGGCTTCTTATTAATTAATTATATGTCATACATGCAGTATTTTCCAGCTAAGTTGAGATGGTAAAATATCTTCGGAAGTCACCAAGAGTTGTTTGCACTCACTACTTTGAATTAGTTATATGAAGTACATATTTCAGAAATAAAATATGTAACCCATATTAATTTGTTATTATCATTGCTGATGTGCACTTTGAACCTCTTTCTGCGTATTAAATAAAAGTGAGCATTCGTCAGTGTAAATTTATATCACTATCTAATTTTGGTTTAGTCAAGTTTGTTAAATCCAAATGATAGCACGGATGGGAGTGTACAGGTATAGTATTACTTTTCCAGGTAATCTCTTCTCTACTTGACGGCGGTTCCAGCAGGATTGATCGATAGAGGGGCCGGAGAGAGTAATTTATGTAGCTCCTTAACTTAGAGCCTCATGTGGTGGTTTAAGTTATTCCTCGTGATTAAGCCTTTATGGGTCCTACCAATCAATAAAACAAATAGTTTTAAATGTTGATCAGATTACTAGATATGTGTATCCATTTAATCTTACGGATATTTATTAGAGAATACGACATTACACGTGAATTCTGAAGTATAATGGATGAAGATCCAATATCAGTTGTACTTTATGTACAATATATTTCAAAGTATTTAATTCACAATCCGATGAAGTTTGATTTTCTCATATAAAAAAGCATATCAATGAATATTAATCTAACGCTCTATGTAGCAAGGAGTAATAAAGATGATATTTGTATATGTGATTGAATGCGGAGAAGTTCGCAAACAGAATCATGATTTTGTCTCTTGTAAATATATAATGAAATTAACTACTTCATTATATTAATATATACAAGTATAAAATATCAGTTGGGTCTTTTGGTAGAATAAGATTATTATGTATGCAATATGATTAAGGATGCTAATCATATTAATAAACATTATTCAAGTATTACCAAGTTAACATAAAATCTCATATTTGGCATTCAAGAATCTTATCAAGATATCAAAAGATAGAAAATTAAATACCAGCGTAATAGTTTTACACTATAATAGGATAACATATATATGAGGTGTCATGCACATGTTAACCAACAAGCTGATATCATTTGGTTTGTCATATATGTTACGCTAGACATTATTTGTCGCACCCCGAACCAAATCGATACAGTACGGGCGCGACAACTGCCACGTGTGCACTAAGACTAGTGTACACGAAAGACCTTTAATTACAAACAAATCATTCATTTATCTCAACAAATAAAATAAAAGTCCATAATAACAATGCCACATTGAATAAATAAACAAAATGAATGTTAGAGTTGCGGAAGCGAACATAAATAATACAAATTTAGATGATACCGTGAGGGTTGCCATTATCAATCTCAAATCAATGCTATCCTAACAAATTTATAAGAAAGAATAAGATATAAATCAAAGTGGCAGTAACATCATGAACATCTACTAAGTCGGTCCTCACAACTTGTTAGCTAGCTCCAGCCTGGACCCCACAACCACCGTGGAAATGTGAGTGACAAGTCACTCAGTACGGTTTTAGCTCTAGACTAGGACTTAAAACCCATTTATTTATTTACAAAAATAATAGTAATAATAATATAAATAAGAATACTAACATAAACTTTTTAACTTAATAGAAGATAAACTTAATAATTTCTTAGTAACATGTAACTTTTAAAGTTTACAATAAATGTATCAAGTGTGATGCAAGAAAATTAAATATGCACTACATGCATTGTCATGTCAGTCAATAATAAAAGAGAACAAAAATGAAATATATAAGTATAATTGTAAGAATGAAGTGACAACCCATATCATATTGCAGGGTTTTTAGTCATTGAGCAGTGCACGGCTCGCCGCCAGTACTTGTTTAGAACGAGATCAAAAAGAAAAAGGCAGTAGCATAATCACTGCGACGTAAAAGGTGTAGTTCCTTGGTTTAAATATGGCACGTAACTCAAACTACTGCTTAAGCTGTATCCAAATCATCAAGTAGAAAAGGAATATATAGACAAAAGAAAAAAAAAAAAGAGGTAAAACAAACCTCTATGTGACAAAGCGCTCATCGGACAGTTTCACTTACAGCTCAGTTAGGAGAGAGCCACCATCATGTGATTGGGCGATACTCTACTCCCAACGTATACCATAGGTGATACAGGCCTAGATCACTAAGCCCACCACTCTTTCCATACCCAAATTTGGAAATTCGGATGTGCAGGTATATTTCAATTACTAAATTTTATTAACACTTTTAAAACTCAATTAGATTTACATAACAAAATTATTATGTATAATATACCATATTTCTAATAAAATATGTTTATTATAAATCAACCATCATGATAACTTAAAGCATATTTTAATCTAGCTGTTAACTTATTAATTATAGTATACCTTGCTTTATAATAATCATAAATTGTCCATAACAAAAGCTAAGTAGTAAAGTATGAAAGTATTTCCTAAAACATTCTTATTTTAATTATATGACTAAAAATGATTAACTATTTATAAAACTTGACTAATCACATCCAGTGTTAAGTATCTACATGTCAAAACAACAATATTATAACAATAAATTTCTAACTTAAAAAAAATCCAAATAATCATATCAGTCAGATGCAATGCAAATGATATGCAAATTAAAAAGCGTAAGTAACCTAATAATGAAATGCAATCCGCACCTGATAGGAGGGCAAGTGAGACCGCGAGCAAACATGATAGCCGACTCGTCTGTTGCGTACTGCGAGGAACCTATTGTTCTGTTATTGATTAGATTAGATAACATATTTTGGAATTATATTGACCAAGTCTGGTTAATTAGATCGGATAAACCAAACATGGGGTCATTATTGATGTCATTAGTCTTTGGTTAATTCCTCTTTATTTTAGTTGAAGTTAATTGTTTTCCAATATTGCCCCCATCTTGTTTTTCTTTATACGTTCTTTAACCTTAACCCTGGTATATATTTTAATCAACTTGATCAATTTAATTAGTCTGCTTCGGGCCATAAACTCAGAATTATCGGATCATATATAATTTTTCAGCTTGCCAAGACTCCTGTAATTTAATCTAATCATCCCATTTAGTACTCCAATTAATGTTGTTTGACAAACTGGTGTATTAGAGGTGGCAAAACCCGATGCGACCCGACAAACCCGCCCGAACCTGCCCAAACCCGACCCGATTTTTCAGATAGTCAAATTTACCCGAACCCGACCCGTCCCGGCTTGACCTGATACCCGACTTGATTAGTAGTTAGGCAAACCGAAACCCGACCCGACCCGAGATGATCCGAAACCCGACTTGAACGACAGTTAGGCAACCCGAAACCCGACCCAACCCAAGACAACCCGAGACCCAATATTATTCTAGATTACAGACTCGAAAACTGATTTGGACCCAACCTAAACCCGAATTACTCGGGCCCTAGACAACTCAAATTGGATGACCCGAAATCCGACCCGACATGAAACAGTAGGGTCAACCCCATATAACACAACCCAAATAGTCTGACCCGATGCAATCCGACTCAACCCGATCTGATCTTAAGAGCATTCAAATTTGATTGAGTTAGAATTGAAAATGACATGTATCAACTCATATATCAATTCATATTATTAATACGACTCCAATGATTCCCTTATTTTTTATCTTTGATTTTAATTATTGTTTACGACAAGCTAAATTTTATTTCATAACTAATTGTAAATAAATAAATTTATTAGTAAAATTAATCAATCATATTTTATATATATTATCTTATTTTTGTGAAAGTTGCATCAAAGATACGACGCTAGTATTTTTGTTCTCTTATTAGACGAATTTTGAATTGTTTTAATAAAGTGTAAGTCAACATTTTTTATTCTCATTATTCGATTAGTTGTTTGCATGAACATGTGCATATGTGATACAATAACATAAATACATTCACAGATAAATTAAAATACACATTATGCAAAATTTGAAAACCACCACATTCAGATTAAATTGAAATCGAAACTGAAATACACATAAGTCTCTTTTCATTCTCATGGCATTCAAATGATGTGATGATCATACTGCTCCACTGTACTTCCCTACCCTTTTTGACTTCAGTCTGCACAATATACACTAAATCTCTTACTTTTGTGCCTACAATATTCCTCATTTCTCTTCAGCCGACCCCTTTTGATTTCCCGTGCCACTTCGTGAGATGAAGGGGCAGCCCTACCAGGTTCTTGCTCTTTGAATTTCGCTATACAGGACCGGGATTGATGGTGAGACCGGCTGTGGCAGTGATGAGGAAAGTGGGAGAGGCTTGCTCCAGTCAAAAGCCAGCCATTCTCCTAGTGTACTTCCCCGGTCTTTTCTCTCAAATATATATCATCTGATTTCCTCTCCTTTTGTTCCTTACTTTTCTCGAATTGTGCAGGAGGCGCGCACCAAGGAGGAAAGGAGATGTGACAGAGAGTGGAAAAGGGTGATCTGTCGGGTGGAGAAAGAAGGAAGAAAGGAAAAGGGAAGGGAAGGAGAAGGGGAAAGAAAGAGAGCTGGGCATGGTACAGATGGTTTGGGTGCATGTCGGACCCAATGGTAGTTTCTTAGCTTGCCTACTCCAGGTGCAATGTGAAGTTAACTGAGTAATTAATTTACATGATTAGTTGGGAGCTTAGGCTAGCTGTGGGACTCATCTGGATCTGAGTAGTAATAATGTGCTTAGGCTAGGTGTGGAACCCATCTGCCATACATAAAATCTTCAATGTTTTCCCTCCTGATAGCCCAAATCAAGGCAAAGAAAAATTAAGAAAATATTTCATTTATGACTTACATGAGCTTATATTTTACTATATGGCAAAAAATATTAATAGACGTTAGTATGGAAGAAACTTAATATTTTTGTGGTTAGTCACCGTTATATATCTGGTGTATTAATATTTTGTGTTAATCGAAATCTCAATTGTAAACAGATCTGTAATAAAGTAACTGTTCAGTAATATTTATATTTCTTTTTAAATTTTCGGTAAGAAAATTAATTTGCATGTTAAATTGTAGTGAATTTATGAGCTTAATCTTGAAACCATATCAAAATACTTACAAATCTGAGTTTATATAGCCCATTGTATTCTTTATATTAAAATATTGTGAAATACAAAAATTTTTCATTTTTGAAAAATTTTGAATATTTGTTTTGAAATTAATTTTGTAAAAATGATACATAAAACATTAAATATATTATTAATATTGTATAGTTACTTTTTAAAAAAAATCAAAACAAATACTTATAAATTTCCAAAAATAAAAGTTTTTGCATGCCACACAATTTTGATGTAAAGAATATAATGAACTTCTTTTATAAATTTTGAAGTGCATTTGTTATTTAATGCATCAATAAAAAAATTTTAAATTGGGTGATGTGTATATCTTGGGCTTGATTTAATAATCATAAATGAAAAAAATATGCAAAAAGTTGCATAAACGATATTAAAGTGATTTAGAATGCATCTATACGGTTTGACTTGTAAGAAATAATTTATTAGTTCATCACAAAGAAGTAAGTTACTAAGTCATCTTACTTGAATAAGAAACATAAGAAGACATTGAATGCAAAAGCGTAATGGTCATCGTGAATTTGTTAATATGAATCGATCCGTACCGTTCAACTCATAGAACATTGGAAAAAAAATAATTTTGACAATTTTTTGTGAGATTTGAAGTTCATGATGGTCCATCTAAAGAAGAAACGAAGGCACAAATGAACGATCAAAAGTAATTACAGTATGATGGTAGGAATAATTAGCATGAAATCAATTGAAATGTTGAACTAATGAAACTTATAGATTACTGATCAATTGCATAAAAAAAATTCTTCAAAATATGAAAAATAAGTTCATGATCAAACGTATTTAAAATGGACGGTTACGTGCTAATCTGATATTTTGGTTGATGAAACCATAATTAATTTGACCAAAACTTGCAGCTAGGTGCCTCATGAACTCATCTATTGTATGCTTATTTTTTAAAAAAATTTCATGTTATGCGATTTTCTAATCATCATATTAAAATTATGATTCGGTGATGAATTCTAGTCCGATAGATTGACATCATACAGTGTTGATGAATTAATTGTTAGCATACTGGAGAAAACGTTTGTTGCTTCTCTTAAAAGCCAATACTCCAATTCCCATCCGCTGCCGGAAAATATTATGCCACGGTAGTGGCCAATTTTTTAATAAAAAAAAAAATCTTATTTTTAATTTTCGAAAAAAAAAACTTATTTTCAAAAATAGTAAATCCGGGTTCCCAGAACCCGGCCTTACTGTTGGTAGGCCGGTTTCTGGGAAAACGGCATACTTTTATGAGGTCGTTTTCCCAAAAACCGGCCTACTGTTGGCAGGCCGGTTCCTGGGAACCCGGCCTACCAATTTTTTTTTTTTTGATATTTTTTTCAGATAGATGATCGGACCCAAAAATATACACTTTTACCTAGGAAATGCCTATAGAATTAATCCAAATCATTAGCATATGCATCTGATTACGTACATTTTATTTCCTTTTCCAGTTACTGCTTTATAATTGGTTATTTCAGGTCAAACGAGGAAAGAATCAAGGAAATTGGATCTGATTGGAGCAGAAAGCGACCTGAACCCGATCTTATGGTCCGTAAGGCCTTCCTTACGGTCTGTAAGAGTCACATACGGCAGCAGTGTGGAAGAAGGAAAGAAATCTGGATTTGATGGCTATATAAGCACCTGCTAGAGCAGCGATTTTGACCATCTTTTCAATACTTCCCATCTGCCTTTGAGAGGAGGAAAGAGCAGCCTTTTGAGGGAAGAGAGAAGCTTTCTTGGAGAGGAAGCAAAGCGAGAAGAAGCCGATTAGGACACGCGGAGGACGAGCAGGCGAGATGACGGGCGAGGACACGCGTGTTCAATCATTGAAGCCGATCTTCACATAGTTCTTTCTTTCAAACTCTTTCTTTGTGATTGATTGGTTGTATTTGGTTGTATGATGACTTGTTTTACTCGTTGTACTTGCTTGTTGATTGCTTTTAGAGCCATGTCCGGCTGAACTCATAGTTTCTAGGATTAGGATAATGTCTTAACTTGGTTTTTGGTATTTATGCGATTACTTGGTTATCTTTTATTTTAGTTCTCTGTGTACTGTGTATTGATTGAAACTGAATTCTATGCTTGGGTTGTGTGCTCAAACAGGTAACCAGTAGGTATCGGCCGGTACCCTAGGTTTTAAGCCTTAGTATGCATGTGATCGGGCCTAGTTTGTATTCAGAGTGGGTTAGAGATCCGAGAGGGCAACCAGACAAAAGGCAAGAGCTGAGTCTTACATTACCCGAGAGGGAGGTACACTTTGGGGCACCGGTACCGGGACAAAGGTTGGGTTTACAGGCGAGAGTCGGAATCTATACATGTGGTGGTTAGAACTGTGTTAGGAATTAAGCCAACAAGCGAGAGCTGAGGTTTGGTGCCTAATATTGCTTTAACCAGAACTAAACGTGCTAATACCAAGAATTCATAAATACCAATTTACTTGTGTTACGCATCGACCGTATGCGAGAGTGACGGTCGGTACACTTCTATCTGACAGACGCGAGAGTGCAGTTCAGTGGTCGTGTGAATTGTACGTGACATGTACAGTTAGCGTGGCCCGAGGCCGAGTGACGACTAGTCCGAAGTCCTAGAAACGCCCTTTATCCCACTGTTTTAGTCTTTTATTGTCTTGTTGATTAATTTAGGAAAATATAAATTCACCCCCGATTTTGCAAACAAACCTTAGTTTTAGAGATAAACAAAGTCTAGTCCGGTTTTGCCAATTGTCCCTGTGGATTCGACCCCGCACTACGCTACAACTTAGTCGTACGCTTGCGACTGATTTGCGATTTAGTTGGGATTTAAAAGTAGTGAACTTTCGAGTGAACAATAGATCTCGTTGTTAGCTTTCCCTAGCCGCGAAGTTTACTCCGATCGGAGTTTCCTATCAAAAGTTATGCCCGTTTGAATGTTGAGTGCCCGAAATATAGGATAAGATTCAGTGTAAAATTCAGAACGGAATTCAGAAATGTTTCTAATGAATAATATTATAAATAAATATTAAGTATCACAAATAATATTAGAAAAAAGATATAAAGAAATAATTTAAATTTATTGCATGATAATTATGGCCGTCTGAATGTTGAGTACCCAAAATTTAATATACGACTCAGAATAAAATTCAGTACAAAATTTAGTACATGACTGTTATTTACACAATAAATTTTTAATAAATCCTAGAACTTTTTGCTCATTTCAAATAAAATAAAATAATTTCTTTATATCATTTTTCTAATATTATTTGTGATACTTAATATTTATTTAATATTATTTATGGAAACATTTCTAAATTCCGTTCTGAATTTTATACTGAATCTTATCCTATATATCGGGCACTCAACATTCACGATAGTAGTCATGTACTAAATGAGCAAGCGATCATTTATTTGAAATGAGCAAAAAGTTCTAGGATTTATTAAAAATTTATTGTGTAAATAACAGTCATGTACTAAATTTCGTACTGAATTTTATACTGAGTCGTATCATAAATTTTGGGTACTCAACAAATTTATCATGCAATAAATTTAAATTATTTCTTTATATCTTTTTTCTAATATTATTTGTGATACTTAATATTTATTTATAATATTATTCATTCGAAACATTTCTGAATTCCGTTCTGAATTTTACACTGAATCTTATCCTATATTTCAGGCACTCAACATTCAAACGGGCATAACTTTTGATAGGAAACTCCGATCGGAGCAAACTTCGCGGCTACGGAAAGCTAACAACGAGATCTATCTGAACAAAATATCAAAAAAAAAAAATTGGTAGGCCGGGTTCCCATGAACCGGCTTGCCAACAGTAGGCTGGTTTTTGGGAAAACGGCCTCATAAAAGTAGGTCGTTTTCCCAGAAACCGGCCTACCAACAGTAAGGCCGGGTTCTGGGAACCCGGATTTACTATTTTTGAAAATAAGTTTTTTTTTTCGAAAATTAAAAATAAGATTTTTTTATTTTTTATATTAAAAAATCAGCCCACGGAAGTGATATGGTTGAAGACTTGTAGCAGATATGTTGGACCCCATATGTAAGTGGGTATGGTATGGAGTTGCTATGGTTGAAGACTTGTAGCAGATATGTTGGACCCCATACGTAAGAGTTTACAACTTAATAAAAAAAAAGAAATGAAAGCACCAAGCTAGCTGGCTGGCACTTCCTTCCCTACTCTGTAGCTAGGGGTGTAAGTCCAATCCGTTCAACCCACAAAACCCGACCGACCCGACCAACCCGACAACCGAAAAATCACAGATTTTGATTATAGTTGGTTAGGTACAGATTAAATTTTGAGCAACCCGATGATTGAAGTATGGTTACGGATTTTGTAAAATATGTTGAGTAAAACCCGACCCGACCAATTTGTTTCGATTTTTTTTAAATATTTTATATTATTCTAAATAAAGCTACAATATTTTTATAGAAATGTAATGACTTTTTATTATACTTCAAATTTTAATTGGAACTTATTTTATTTTACTTTTAGTTAGTGTATATTGATTTTTTTTTATTGTATTTGTTTCATCATAACTTAGTTTCACTTATATTTTTTCACAATTAATATCTTAAATTGAAACCCGCGAAACCCGCAAAACCCGACCGCCAAAATTGAAACCCGAATTGAACGATTTTTATTATTTATTGGTTAGTTATAGATTAAAATTTGTGCAACCCGACTAGAATATTTTGGATTGCCAATCTATGTGAAACCCGACCAACCCGACCCGTTTACACCCCTATCTGTAGCTAATTAATACTCTGTCCCACTCTTGACGATTTCATATCGTCTACTGCGCAGTAGATGAATGGTTGGATTTGTGTGAGTATCTGTGCACACACATCTCACTATTCAACCCCTAAAAATCTACGGTTCGTAGGCTGTACTGTACCGTCCTGTGATAAGCACTCGTTTTTTCACTGCATATCTGCATGTGTAAACATTGTGTGCAATATGCATTATTTTATTCTACATGAATTATTGAATCTAATTAATTTGGTTATATAGATAAATCTTTTCACTACCCTTAATTTAACGACTTTAAGGGTCTGTTTGTTTCGGCGAAGATGAGACTTCAAAGCAGGTCCACCTACTGCATTTGCAAAGACGCATGTTTGTTTGTTCGCAATTGTTTTATTTTCTGCAGCTGCTCTTGCAAAATACTTCCAGATGCAGCAGCTCGTCCTTCGCTCAATATGTGCGCAAGACCAGTTACATGACCAACATTGAGACAGATAGTATAAAATATTTGCCACTTAAGGAGATTTTGTTTTCTGATTGAAAAACTTCCAATTATACAATAATTGAACCTTAATTTCAGCACCACGTGGCCATTGAGAGTCCACATATAAAAATATTATGAAAGGAAATATTTAAATTTTTTTAATATTGCAATTGTAAACAAACAAAAGTGTAGCAGGTACAGTAACTGTATCTACTACATTAGTAGTTGCCTTGTAGATGCAGATACTTGTATTACCAGCTTCGTTTAAACAAACATGTTTCTAAAAAAAATTATATGAATTATATAGTTATATAATTTTTTATTTTGTAAAAATAAAGCGGTAGTTCATTTTTTTTTTTTTTTTTTTTTTTTTTTTTTTTGCGGAAAGCTTAGATTCTCAACTCATAATATAACTTTGGAGGGAAAAAAACTACGCCCAGATTCATGAAATTTTAATACCATACTAGGCGCAATTGATCTGTACTCTTCTCATTTTCCTGCATTAGCTATAAGCAAGATACTTTATAACTCTGGTCTAAACTTTTGACACGCATATACCTAAAATCTGAACGATATAGTTAATTCAATCTAGACACAAAACCATTGACATTAGTAGACTCGAGTGAATTTTCTTTTACTTTTGATAACATCATTAAATTACGAGTGTAAATAAAATTGTTAAGACTACCGATGGCGCTGTTATATGCTACCCTTGTTACTGCGCAATTTTCTAGTAGTGTTCTCTCTCTACTCTTTATTTTATTTGCTTAGTTTTTACTTTGATTAGAGTAGTTGAGTTATCTTATTTGTGTGCCTTGAACAAATTGAATTGCAAACTTGTCCAAACGGTTTTGAATTGTAAAATTTATAATACTCTTAAGTCTTGGATAAACAATAGTAGTTAAAATCAGAGTCTAGATCATATGATCCGAAAGCTGACCCGAATTGAAACCCGACTCGACCCGACTTAACCCTTGACCCGACAAAAGGCCACACTTGTCGACTTGAGACCCGACCCAGCCAGACCCGAACAGACCCATGACCCGATCAAAAGATGGTCTTGCTGACCCCAAAACCTGACCCGCCCTGACCCGTCTCGACCCGTGACCCGATAAATGGTGGCGACTGCTCACCCGAAACCTGACCCGCCCTAACCCGACTCGTCCCGTGACCCCATAAATGGCAGCTACTGCTACATGCTGACCCGACCCGACCGATAACCCGAATTTTGCCTGGTCAAACTAACCCTTACCCGTCCAACCCGACCCGATTGCCACCTCTAATTATTATTTTGTTATTGTTGGTTTATATAATTAAGTTGCTTAGTCAATTGCCAGTGATACCATCAAACACGGGTTCACTTATTTTTATTTTCCGATCAGCAAGTATCAATTCCTTCCATCAAATCAGGTTGTACCGCATAACAATACATAATCAGCGAATTCACAAGCACGAAGCTCGGCTTTGGCACAACACAATGGCTCACATAAACAGAAAATGAGGTAAAGTCGGGTTGGAATCATACCAAAGGATGATAGGTTCGGGCAATATCAAGAAGTCGGTCAACGTCCTTGCGCATCATCCTCGAGTGGAGACTGCACACTCACAATCATCATGGTGCTCAAAATAGCAAAGGGATCGGCAACAACCAATGGGTTGCGGGCATGCGAACGTTCTTGCCTTGGATCTGGTCGGGGAAACCGGCAAAAGCGAAGGTTTGCTTGTTGTAATGGGAGAGGCAAGAACAAAGATCGTTGCCACCAATAAATCCATGTGCGCGTGGTCTTGGTGGCAGCAGCAGTGAGGGAACGAGAAGGGAAACGAGCAAGGGCGTGTTGGGTGCCACCATGGTTGGTAGTGGTTGCGGTAGTTCGGGTTGGTGGTCCCCACGGATGACGCAGCGAAGAGGGGGTGGCAGATGCTCAAAGTGGGAGGTAGGGTTTTGATTAGAGGGTTTGGTTTAAGGAGAAGAAAAGGGGAAGGCAGGGAAGGGAATTCACTGGAGAGGAAGAAAGAAAAAGAAGAGTTTTTTTTTTTTTTTTGAGGAGAAACCCATAGGTGTAATTTCATTAACCAAGAACAGAAAGTCATTACATTAGAAAAACAGAAAAGAGAAAATAAAAAAAAGCCAACACTGTACTTCTAACCTAACTGGTAGCAAGCTAATTCAAAAGGAAAGAAGACAGAAATCCTACACTACTCTAAGCAACATAAATCAAATTAATGGCCTAAAATTAAAACAAAAATAAGCATCATCTACTTGATGTGTGAAAGCACTGGCTAAACTCTTTGGAAATGGTTCCTGTTCAGCTCTCTTGTGTGTTCAGTCTCTCTTGGCTCCATTGGAACGATTGGGTCAGTTCTCCTTGCTGCATTAGCCTCATGTGGTTCAATAGAATCCTGCCTTGTTGTTATGAGCTAACAAATGTGGCCCAGCATCTCTGTAGCCCTCCATGAAGGTGGTTGTTTCCAGTCCCCCCTTGTCATCACTCTGGTTAATTAGTTCTTGACAGTCTGTGAAAATCACCACCTTAGCATGGTGGTTTGCTCTCCTTGCGCAGTCTTCCATTACCATCCATATCGCCATTGCCTCAGCTAAGAAAGGATCATGGGACCTGGTTGCTCTTGCTTTACTGTGCACCAATTGCCCATTTTGTGAGAACATCTGATATGCAATCCTAGTTTTGCCCGACTGTTCCCAAGAAGCATATGTCAGTATGACTTCCTTTCCTAGTGCCACCTGATAGCTGCTGGGACTGCCCCCTTAAGTGCATCTTTGTGACTCCTCCTGAGGAATTGGCATAGATCTAGCCTGGTGCACCACACTAAGTGGCTTGAAAGTTTTACCTTCCATTACTTGCATATTTCTTACCTTCCAAAGGCACCATAGTATATTGGCTGTTAGTGACATCTTATCAGACTTGAGTGTGAGACAAACCACACCATCCTTAAGCTAGGGCAGAAGAATAGGATGTGTGCTACAAATTTATTTTCCTCTCGGCACCTTTGGCATGCAGGGTGAATAGCATGTATTCTCATGTGCATGGCCTGAGCTGTCGCAATCCCATCATGGCAATCCTAAAGAAAAAATTTAACTCTGAGGATCACATTCATTTTCTTCCAGAGTAGCTGCCAAAATTCATCAGGTCTGTCCTACACTGGTTGCACTTGTCTCAGCATGTTGTAACCTTCCTTGACAGAATACTGTCCACTTCTATGCCTCTGCCAAATCACCATGTCTGGTAGCAAGGAATCACTTGCAGGGGCTTCACTGTCAAATAAATTTGATTGGCTCTTTCATTCCCTAGACTTTGCATCAATAGGCTTCTATTCCAATCTCCTGACTCAGGGTTCACTGGGTTAGCCACTATCATCTGCTCCACATCTTGCTAGTAAGTTTCTACGGCCTCCCACCCCCCAAACCATGGCTCCCCCCTCATTGCCACACTGGACCCATCCCCCAATTGCCAAAATACTGGATTTTTCAGGTTAGGTCTCAGCTCCAGCATCTTCCTCCACAGAGGGGAAGTCCCCCCAACAACAGTGACCTCCCAAATGCTCTGTTCTGGGTAGTATTTGGCTTTCATGATCTCTACTCACAATCTATCACTATTTCTTGTCATCTGCCAGAGCATCTTGATAATCAGTGCCCCATTCATCCTTTCCAAGTCCTTGATCCCTAAACCCCCTTCTTCTCTTCCTCTACACACCTTCTCCCAAGATATCAAGGAAAGGTATCTGGTTTTATCCATCTTACTCCACAGGAACTTCCTCATCAGTTTGTTAAGTTCATATATTGTTTTCTTGAGGAGAGGACTAACAGACATGTAATAAATAGGAATAGAGGCCATGGTGGATTTGATTAGTGTCTCCTTGCCTGGTTGGGAGAGAAGGCCAATCTTCCAACCATCCAACTTTGCTCAGTATTTCTCAGTCAAGATCTGATGAGTGCGGTCACCTCCCCTTGCTGAGATAGGCACACATAGTGTTTTAAAAAAACCCGAGAGGTTCGAACCCGACCCGAGAAACCCGGGGAAAATGGACCAAGCGACCTGACCCGGGCGTCTGACCAGGGCAACCTGAGAGGACCGGGAGGGACGGTCCTCGTAAGGGTAGGTATCCATGTTCCCAGAAAAATTCTCGTGGAAACCCGACCCGAGCAAACCCGGGACCCGACCCGGGTTACCGGGGCAACCCGGGACCCGACCCTACCCGACCCGAGATACCGGGTTAATAACCAGAGGTAGCCCGACTTGGTTCCAACTTTTTCCGCCTATGTTAACAACTAATATAATATTATTTAAATTTTATTTTTCAAGAAGAATTTTTGTTTTACAACAAATATAATTATTAAATTTTTTTCTGATTTTCTATGTTATTTTTTCAGTTTAAATAATATAATTTTAATTTTTTTCATTTTTAATATAAAAATACTATTTTCCAAACTTTTAATAGTATAATATAATATATGTATATCTGATTAAAACAAATAATTTAATTTTTATATTTTTTTGTTTTGTTTTCTTTTTTTTTTTTTGACATATAACTCCGGGACCGGGCAACCGAGCAACCGGGGGGGACGGTCCTAAGCTAGGTCCAATTTCCTTCCCCCAAAAATTTTCCCGTGGTTTCCCGAACCGGGAAAACCCGTGAACCGGAGAAACCCGTGGACCGGAGAACCCATAGACCGGGATGGGTTTGGACCAACCCAGACTTACCCGGACCGTTTTTAAATCACTAGGCACACATATCCCCAAGTATCTTTCCCCTGGTTGGGCCAGCTTTGCTTGAAAGGCTTCCAAAACCTCCTTTTGGCACTCCTCCAAGCATTAAATGTGCTAATTAATTATAATATTTTGTGTGTACAAACTTAGCAATTAATTTAGAATTAATGAACTAAGCAAAGAAGGAGCATACAACATTGTTGTATGGACCTTGGAGGCCCAATTGAGTTCGGCCTAGGAGTGGGTGCGCACTACATGGGTGCCCCATTCCATGGTACTCCATGTGGATGGCCCTCCCTTGATTGAATAAGGACGAGCTATCTATATCTATACTATATTATAAAGCACGTAACTATTATATTCTCTATTTTTTTTTTCAAATTTTTTAGTACCCATTCTATCTTAATCAATGGTACATATCAAAATACATTGATTTCAAAGACGTTGATTACTCCAATTAACCAACTTTCTCTCCATTTTGGTTTTTACAAAAATGGAAATATATCAATCTTGGTATGGAAGCCATCAATGTTGATTAGAATTTACATTAATGAGGAATTAATGTTTTATATTATAACATTCAATGAGTTGATTTAGTGTAAAGATGAAATTTAAATGGTAAATAATTAGTAAAAAACCAAAAGCACATTATATGAATTACATGGTATGAGATCGGAATTTAAAACGCCCACACAACGGGCAGGTTTCTTGCTAGTATATTTTAAATGTGTGGAGGAGAATGACTTAGTAAATTGGAGTAGGAAATTTCAATTTGAATTCTAAGTTGAGCAAACCATTGGTTCACATCATATTTTGTACTATATATTCAATTATTCATTAATAATTTATAAAATTTAGGGCTCGGGCCTTATCTTTTTATCAAAAAAAAAAAAAAAGATCTATAGTTGATATCAGAATCGCAGATGCTGCTTGTGTTTGGGTTCGATGTATTTAATAAATCGTTGATCTCAAAATTTCTATATTAATTCACTTGATAGTAGCTGTCAAGATTTTCAAAAAAGGGGAAAAAAAAAAAAAGAAATACACTGTTCATGAAATTCTTTAAAAAAAAATTAATAAGACAAGTGTGACCAGATCACATGAATTGTAAGCATTATGTCACTAGTGCGTGTGTAGTGTGCCTAGCTCCTAAAATCAGGAGAAGAATACAACAATTCGATCTGCGGGAACTAAAATTTAAGGCCCATTAATTCGGAAAATATGAAATAGCTAATATGTTGACCCGCAATATGAATCTGTACAATAAAATTGAAGTAGTTATTTAGCAGAGTAGAGTCGTGATGGAGTTGATTAGACTTGTTAATTGAAGTTGAAATTAAATTATATATATTTCTTTGCCGAGCATGCTGCATGCTGCATGCATGTGGAATTACAAGTTATAAGTCGGGTACAATAATAATAAAATCAATTTTTTGGAATGCATTATGCAATATGCATACATAGAAATATATATAATTGGAGGTGCCGTGTTGCAATTTTTGGTCTGCGCGTGTTTTTGTTTTGCCGTCTGTTTGCTTGCGAAAACACCGAAGTGTACACGGGTACCAAATAGTTAATACCACACAAATACAATACAATTGCTTTTCTTTTTTGTTTGTTATTTGTTATTTGTTATTTGTTATTTGTTATTTGTTTTTTGTTATTTGTTATTTGTTTTTTGTTATTTGTTTTGTTGGCACTTGGCAGGACAGAAAAAGTCCAGATTCTTCGTGAGCTGAAATTATTTGGTAAAACTGCAAAAAGGGGCGGGTTTTAACTTAAAACGGCTAAACCAAAAGCGGCTGATAATGATTTGAAACCGCAAGCTGCAGCTGATGATCAGATGATGAGATAAAAGCGAAAGTCGTTAGTTCAAACTTCCAACTTGAAAAGAGACAGAAAAGAAAGAAAGAAAGAAAGAAGAAGCAAGTAGCTTGCTTAATAAATAAATGCAGCACAGGCACAGCTAGCACGGGTAAGCTGGGTAGACAAGACAAAGACAACTTAGAGAAGAGTAGCTAAATATATTATATATATATATATAATATAGCTATCAAAGATAGAAGGGAATCCCATCGCCATCGGCAAGGGAAGATCGGAGTGAACAAACAAACAAACAGAAGAAAAGGAAAAGGAGCTATATATACTTGGTATCTATATAGGAGTATTTGGCGGTTTATCTCTTGTCGCTCTCGCTCTCCCCCATTCATTCCCACTCGCTCTGTGTTATCTCTTTCTCTGGCTCTCGCTCGCTCCCTAGCTAGCTCGCTCTCTGTTTCAGGTTTGCTATATAGCTTCTTAATTCTTCTTTTGCTTCTTTCATTCATAATTAATGGATCATTGCGAATGAATTAATGTTCTTTGCTTAGCTTAGCTTAGCTATATATGTGTATATGTGTTGATTGAACTTTCAAGGCCTTCATTTCATCTGATAACACAAGTCATACATACAATCCAATACAATACAATTGTCAAACTCGCATCACATATTCGCATGCATCCCGTTTTCCACAGCTGTACCTGTACCTGTACCTGTACCTGTACCTGTATAGCTCTACTACTGGTACTGCACAAGTACAAGCTCTATTCAGTTTCAGTTGTGTAAGTGTAACTTATTTCAATTTATTAGTCGATCGGTAGCCATAAGCCAACAACGTAACACTCAATTGCGTTTTCCACAAGTACAACTTAATTTTCATGTACTATATATATTCCATATATGTTATAAGAAATGCCATCGATATCACAATCATCTCTAGTCCGTCGGTGAATGTAAAGTAGTTTAATATGTAACCATTCCATTAGCTTATTAGCTAGCTGGGACCTAACCTTCTTCATTTAATTAGTCCTAAATCAGAATTGACTATTCAACAATACAAAATTAATGACAAACTCCACAAACTGTGGGTTCCACCCACCAGTATATATTGATATTAATATTAATATTAATTATTTCCTATGCCTATCTTATGTAAAGTCAACACATGATGCTGCTGATTGCTGAATCCTACATTAATATCAAGTCAGAGACCCTTTCTTAATTTCCTTCTAATTAATTTTTGTCTTCCCGTTGAAAAATGAATTCTGACCTGACCCTCTTTTAGCAATAGCAGTCATCAAACGCAACTTCTGGAGCCCTATCCTCTGTTACAAAACAGATCTATACAAATTAATTAGATCATTATCATTATCATTATCATTAGTAAACTAGAAAAAGCCACTTATTTACTGGATCGATTGGCTTCTAGTCCCAGCTTAACTGTCTGTGTCTCCAACCCCAACCCCAACTGCAACTGGTACAGTACTGCATATTTCTTGTTAATCTAGCTGCAACGCTGCATGCCAGTTTTATATATATAAAGTAGACCTCGATACAAATTAAAGGTCCAAGTTATATATCTACTCATCTTCTAACCAATATTTTTGCACAACAAACCAAATTTCCCGTCCCCTCCAAATTAAATTAGTATATTCAAAACAAAATTGGTACGAACTAATTTGCATTACTTAGCGATGAAAATGCTACTCTGAAAGGAATAATTTCTTTGTTTTTTTTTTTCTTTCTTTTATTTTGTTTCAGTTGATTTAGTAACTAGAAGTTATGCCCAGAACTACGATATAGTAACTAATTTGCATTAGTTAGGCTTGCGTTAGTTATGCGCTTCCACTAATATACGCATCCACTTGACCGGGGAATTAATGTTTAAAAGTAGACCTTCAAAGAAGTAATTTAATTGGGATTCCCTTAAAAAGGAGCTGTTAAGTCCTGAGTGAGAGAAATGAATCTCTTCAAGAATGGACATGATGCTTTGATGTAGAGCAAGTTGAACCTCATCTCTATGTTGCCTGGCTGCTGTGGTTTGGATAAGTAAAGTCACCTCGTTCGGAACGTACAGTAGCTGCTTGGTCTCATTCTTGATAACAAATTAGTCCTTTATTTTGGTAGCTGTGGATTAGTCCTTAGAATTGCGCGATATATGCTGTCAATTGAGCTCTGATATGCAAAAATATTTTTCTATTATTTTACTTTTGAAGGTTGAAGTTGAAGACTAATGGGGTGCATATCATCAAAATATACCAAGTACCCTCCTGGTTATGAAGATCCTATTTTTCTTGCATCCGAAACCACTTGTTAGTCTCTCTCTCTCTCTCTCTCTCTTTTAATTTCTCAGACACAAACGTAGAAACTATATATTGATATTGTACTATTGGTACCAGAAAGTCTTCTCTCTCAATTTTTCTCATATAGTCGCAAGTATGGCTAGAGATGTAGATATATTGTACCAGTTTTCCACCAACTAATTAATAATGCTTGTACTTGTGTACATAATTTAATCTCTTAAATGTCATTCAAATGTAAAAGAATTGTTTTAACCCTATGAAATTAATATTTTAGTCGTACTGAGTTCATGTGTTGTCTTGCCTAATTAATGCAGTTACCGTGAGCGAGGTGGAAGCACTCTACGAACTGTTCAAAAAATTGAGCTTCGCAATCATCAAAGATGGGCTTATTCATAAGGTTCATACCTGGAATATTTTTTTTCTTAATGCTATATCTTTTTCACTTCATTTTATGTAATCAATTTTCTTTTGGCAGGAAGAGTTTCAGCTTGCTCTATTCAGAAACAGTAAAAAGAAAAATC
The DNA here is from genome assembly GCA_030179965.1 of Cyperus esculentus. Classification (NCBI taxonomy): domain Eukaryota; kingdom Viridiplantae; phylum Streptophyta; class Magnoliopsida; order Poales; family Cyperaceae; genus Cyperus; species Cyperus esculentus. Next base: position 60,629 of record JASGLE010000025.1, on the reverse strand, counting down.
TCTTCGCTGATAGGGTACCCACCCCACACACATAATGTTTTAGTGATTATATATATATATATATCAAATAGTTATTGAAATGTGAAAAACATAACATATATCTTCATGTGCAGATTTTTGGCTTATTTGATGCAAAGAAAAAGGGAGCAATTGGATTTGGAGATTTTGTTAGGGCTCTTAGCATATTCCACCCCAACACACCCAAATCTGAGAAAGCAGCATGTATAATTGTTTCCAAACTTATTGTCATATTTTTATATTTCCCTGTTCAATCAAGAATATAATTGTTTTCACTAATTTGTATCTTGACCAATATCAGTTGCATTCCAGCTTTACGATTTGAGGCACACTGGCAGCATCGAAAGGGTTGAGGTAACCACAATTAATTATTTTCTCTTAGTAGCTGAAAAATGATAAGCATATATACAACCTTTTGATCAATTGCATATGTCAGCACTACTTTTGCATAATTTAATTAAGTTTGATTTACTTTATGAACTGCTAGCTGAAGGAGATGGTGTTGGCTCTATTAAGCGAATCTGATTTGCAGTTGTCAGAAGATATTGTTGAAGCTATTGTGGATAATGTAAGAGGAAACTTAATTGTTTTAATAAATAATACTCATTTTCATGGGAGATATACAATAAAAAGAAAGATAATATATATTTCTTATATTATAAATAAACTTCATTTTGCTTTCACAAACAGACATTCAAACAAGCAGATTCAAATGGAGATGGAAAGATAGATGAGGAGGAGTGGAAGGAATTTGTACATAAAAATCCAGCTATATTAAAAAATATGACTCTTCCTTACCTGATGTAAGTCCAAGTTTTCAATTATACCTTGTGTGTTTAAATTTAATTGAAGTTTATAGCCTTCAACTGGAACAAAGCACGCAAGAGTTCTTTTCTTCTGCCAAGTTTAGGTGATAGAAATTAATTTAAGATGCTGCGCGCAAGGGTTCCAGTTATTTGCATTTGTTCTACACATGATAACATCAAGGGGGGGAAAAAAGTATTGCGTTGTCCGCTTTCCTTATTAAGATCCCCATAACGATTAGGAATCGGGTTCGCTAGTTCAGGTACATTGTCTGCATTTGTCCACCACTTAACCAGGAGTTAAACGATATAACTACCTATATATATAAGCCTTGTCAACTTGTACATTATAATTATTTCTCTCAAGTATACTTTTTCATTGGCCAAATTAACTTTTATTTTCTCTCTTACTATGCAGTGACATAACCATGGCATTTCCCAGCTTTGTGATCCATTCTGAAACCAATGACGCTGATATAATAATATAATATATGCAATCAACATCGAGGCATCGATCGTACAATTGGCAGCCTGATTTCTTGTGATAAATCTGCCGATCAGCCTCTATAGGAGATCGATGAGGAAATTAAGCGAGCTTCATGGTTAACATTGTTCCTGAAAGGTTGCTTTACAAAGAACAAAGATTGAACTACAAAATGGCGATCCATGCACTTGTTTCTGGATGCATTGTAGTGCATGTTAATATTGTGGTTTTAGTAGGGAAGGGAATTTTGAGTTAACTTAATTAGCTACAGTCCAACAATCAATTATAATGTAAATTAATTGTATATATTTGTATTATAGAGGTTTTATTACGAATATCTTGTTTCTTTTTTCTAGATCTTTGCTTTTTGGTTCGTTGTTTGGCTTTGCCCTTTTCCTTCTTTGTTCTTCTTCTTCTTGTTTTTTTTTTTTTTGGGGGGGGGGGGGGGGGGGGGGGGGGGGGGGGGGGGGGGGGGGGGTTTCAATGGGTTAGGTTAATCTTGTTTATCAAAACCTTGTATGAAGAAAGATATGTGAATATTGTTATTTTTGCATCCATCTAGATATGGTTTACAGCTAGCTCCTTGGTCAATATATAACGTATAAAAAAGTGAGTTACGTATCCTCAATTAAATTCATTGGTATATATAGACAGGTGAGAAAAATAATCGGTTGGAATTTAAAACTCTATCGTTCAATAAGTTAAAATTATATATCCATAATTAATTATTTTTCATTTCTAAGATTTTTTATAAAACTTTTCAGATTTTATAAAATTACTATTATCAAGATCGTCGAGATAAGCATTGTCAATGGATCTCTCTTTAATAATTACATTATACTGACATTTGAAAAAAAATATGCATTCACAAAGAAAAAAATAATAATATAATACAAAATTTGTCATTTAATTTATTTTACAATTATTGAGAGTTTTGTCAAATGGCATACAAAAATTAAAAAAATATAAACATTGCAAGTTTAGTTTTCTAAATATAAGTATTTCTTAATTTAGATTTCCCAAGTTCTACTAGTAACAAATCTTATAAAATTTATTGAAGCAACAAATTTGATGTATAATTTACATTTGCACTTCTTAAAATCTTTGACCGACTTTGCCGCTTGTATAAAATAAAAACGTTTATCTAATTACAACATACATTAATAAAGAAAAGCTATTTATTACACAATGAAACTAGCCTTTTTTTTTTTTTTGTAGATAATTTCTCGCTACACTAAAAATATTGTGGCTTGATGAAACCTGATGTGGGGAGTGCTAACGTGGTGCATCACTCCCCATGATCTCTTTCTAATTTGATCAAGGGAAATTCTTTTCCCGACAGTATGTAAGTTGAAAGGAATATCGATCCACTACACCAAATAGTGATCTTTCTTTATAAAATATGCGTACCATTCGTTTTGCAATGCGCTTACATATGTAAAATAAGAAGGATCAAATAACCACAAGTTTTGGTGTCTTATCAGTAACCACGAAATAAATTTTAAATAATTACCTCTTTAATTCTTAGATAACAAAACTAATTGATCATGGATTAATGTTTTCTATATCTTTCATGTGTACACAAAAAAATTGAGTCATTTTGATTTTCTTTACATTTGCATCAAGAATTAATAAAAATTAACGGCTGAAATTTTATGATTCTTTTCCTCTCTTGATGACAATCTAAACGAAATTAAATTTTGATCATTTTTTTTGTATATGTTATTGAGATGATTTACAATAAATCTAACGGTTTAGATTTGTCAATTTATGTATAAACAATTTTGTGGTTACCAAGGACACCAAAATTTGTGGTTATATATTGGATCCATTCTCATTTAAAAATAGATACAAATGTGCTTTCGGTTTTTTGACTAATTATTTACCATTTAAATCTCATCTTTACACTAAATCAACTCATTGAATGTCAGAATATAAAGACTTAAAATCCTCAATTAATGTAAATCCTAATCGTCGTTGATGTCTTCCATACGAAGATTGATATCTTTCATTTTTTGTAGAAACTAAAATGGAGAGGAAGTTGTTTAATAGGAGAACATCAACGCCTTTGAAATCAATGTATTTTGATCTGTACCATACTACCATTGATTAAGGGGTAGAATGGGGATTAAAAAATTGAAGAAGAAGAAAAAAATGGAAAATATGTAGAGTCCATCCTATAAAATAGGTCACTCATCCACCCCTCTCTCACAATCTGACACACTCACATGCACCCATGTGATTGTCACAGTTGCACATGTGATTGTCATAGTTGCATAAATGTTTACTGAAAATCGTAATGTATCTGTTTATTAAAAGTACTATATATATGTTGATCGGAAAGATACAAGTGTTCACTGAAAAATGATATTTGTTAATTAAAAATACGGTAGACCTGTGGATAGGTAAAAGGGATGATCGATAACTATTACTAAAAAAAATGGAGACATCCAATTCTTACGTGGTTTATAATATAGTATAGAAATAGAAGTATAGATATAGATGATATCGCCAAAATATATGTACATTTTACCAAGTATGGACCTCCAAAATGACCAAAATCATGTACATGCAAGGTATTTTAAGTGGGTTTTTGCTTGTTTTCGCTTTACTTTGTATTTTGTTAGTGTTTTAGGTGTCTTGGGGAAAAAAAAAAAAGGAAGCATTTGGGGTATAAAATGACGCATGTCAAGCCCAAAGGCACCCACACTCAGGTTGGGCTAAAAAAGATGAAGAAAACAAGTCCTGAAACGTTAAAAAACTCTACCCGGATTGCACAGAAAGTTAGAATTACTGATCAGTGCACAGATCTGAAATTTCACTCGGTCCGAATGACATGTACTCAAACCAAATGACATTGTACTTAGTCCTAATGACCTTGTACACCTTTCTAAACCTCTCTGGTTTGATCTTACGTACCATATGACACTATACTTGGTCCTTGTATGTTGGAATGGGAGAGTTTCAGTTGTGCGCCCGGCAACCTGAACTTGAGATTGTGTGCATCTTCTTGGAGAGTACTTGACTGTGCGGAGGAGGAAGGGAGACGAGAGCAGAGAACAATGGGTCATCTTCAACCCTTATTTTTATCTCGATATCTATTTGAGTTGTTTATGTTTTTTTATGCTTAGTAGCAGAGCTTGAAGCATAATTTAGGGGAGTTAATCCAATTAAATTTGTTAAGTCAATATAAAAGGGGGGGCCAATTTCATAATTCAAATGAATTTTCGTTTACAAAATAAGTAATATTATTAGTTATTTTAGATTTAAGGGGAGCCAAAGCCCGATTTATTAGAGGAAAGCTCCGCCCCTGCTTATGCTTGTTTACTATGTTCTTGATATTTCTTTGCTTATATGTTGCTTGTCATCTAGCCATGTCCGGCTAGACATTTTAGCTCTTAGGATGATGATACTTTGATACTATGTAACTTTTTATGTGTTATTTTGTTTTTTCTCCTTGTTGTGTAGTATGTGATTGCCCTTGACTTGACATGCTTTGTATTTTTGGTACATCTTAAAGCCGATATGCCCTTGACTTGACATGCTTAGTTAACATAGCCCGGGAGGGAGTGTTAAACCCAAGTATCTTGAAAGACAACTTTGTACTACCCGGAAGGCCGGGAGGGAGTATTGTACCTCTAGAAAACCAATACAGGAACTCAGGTGATTAGGTGGAGACACGGGAGTGAGATATCTAGTAACCAAAGTATGGTATAGTATTGTTGAGTCGGTTTAGTGACAGAGCCCTTTTCCTTTAGCAAAAAATATATCATAGCCAAATGGTTAACCAGAAAGTCCATATATATGCCATGCACAGCCTGTGCATAGGAGTGCCAGCTACTTTGCCGATTTTGTTGGTACCGGCACTGACAGGGGCTACAAAGGGCGGGTTAATGGAATTTTCCTAAATTTTGAACCCAACTTGATCATACCGAGTTAAAAAATTTTATCACTCGACCTACCCGTAACCCAACCCAACCCATGGATTTTTTTATATATAGGTTTTCATGGGTTATGCAGGTTAAACGGGTTTACCGGTTTATAATTTTGATTTAGGATCAATTATATTTTTTCTCATTTTTTCACTTAAAAATTGGATATGAATAAAAATTACAACCATTAAGAAAATAAATTAATAGATATCTATATCAACTTAAATGATTTACATCCCTTAATTTAATTGCGGCAACGGTATGAGCAAATAAGAACAAAAAAAAAAAAAAAAATTAAGAAGACAAACTTTGGCAGTGTGCTGTTACTGCTGTATATATGGTTTGTCTCCAATGCTTTCAAGTTTCAACAACATCATTAAATACAAACTTTTTTTTTTAAAAAAAAAGAGAGAAGCTAATGACTTGGAAAAAGGAAAACGCAAATCAAGGAGTCGCCTGTCGCCATAAAGAGCGATTGTATACTGCCGATAATTGTAAGGTGATTAGCAATAAATATAGAGATTTTCAATTAAATGACAAATTGTAGTACGGGTCCGGGTATAAACGGGACCTGGAATACCGGGTTTGTCAAAATCTAAACCTGGACCCGACTCTGAAGAGTCTCAACCCGGTAAAAGAAGGGTTGGATCCGACGGGTCAAACGGGTTGACAGGCACATGGATTTATGTAGAACCAATGGGGTTCAATGTCCCCTATTGGATTTTAAAATATAACTTTTAGTGCAAATTTTTAAGATTTGTAATTAAATTTTTTGACATGCCTATATATATAATGAACCCCATCGAATTTCTTTGAAATTTTTTATTAGTGAACGACATTGTTTTATAATTTTGTAAAGCCTTTTTGTGCACATTTAATACTTAATTTTCTTATTCAATATATCCCAATTTATTTGCATTTTTTAAATTAGACGTAACTTCTTATCTTATACCATATAAAAGGAAAATAAAAAGATTAACATCCAGGCAATAATACAAGATAATAGAAACAATAATCAATTTATCTAAAATTTACTTTGTATTTCTTATTGTTCTATCTAGCATTATTTTTCCTTCTTCACTTTACCCTAATAATTAAATAAAATAAATACTCAAACTTCAAATTCAATGATAATTAATGATATATCATCAAAATTATGATGCTTTAATTTTTGTTCAACTGATTGCTTCCGACCTTTTAATTTATTAATGAAGATATGTTGTGTGCAAAACAATTAATATTATGCCATGAGAAAAAAAAATTCAGATTTTATATACTATTTTTCAGTGTTTTGAAAATCGGTCTTGGCGGCCGATTAATCACCCGAATTGGCGGAAGCGGACACCCCACCGTCACGCGTATGGAATACGAGGGGGCTATTTGCGATGCAGAACGCGTAAACGGCCGACTTATCCGACTAATCGTCCGATTTCCGATTAAACGCCGTTTTATGCATTAATCGGTCAAGGATGTATGCTAGAATCTAACTCATTCAACCCAATTATATGTTATTTTACAAGCCTAGTTCGTATATAATATAATTATACAGGTATAGTCTATTCTAGAACCGGACTAGAACCTTCCATTCCATTATATCCCTTGCCCTTCCCGCCATTCTTATTTAGCTAGGGTTCTCTTTCATTTTGCCTTTTCATTTCCACCGTCCTAGCTTCTTTTCTCTCATGGCGATCAAGCACTAAGCAACTAGCAAGCAGTTCAAAGGAGATTGGTACATTTTAGAAGCTCAAGTTCTGAACAAGATCACTGAGTTGAAGCCCTCTTACAAAGTACAAGAATAATATTCTAGTTCTACTTTCTTTTGTGTATAAAGCTTTGGCTCTTGAAGAATCTGATGCTGACGTTGTCCTTGGTGACGATTCAGAGTAATTAGTTGGTCATGGTTCATTTTGTGTATGCCTCTGATGAGGTGTGATCCCTATGTTTTTAACTTCTAACATAACCCAGTACTATTTAATATCACTTCTGGACTATGTTTACATCTTGATGCATATTATATAGTAGGTCAAATCTGGTGCTGCCTTTTTTTGTGTGACCAGATTGGTATAGTGCAATCAAGAGGAACTTGGAAGTAGGATGAATTGTGAAGTATGAACTGGTTATATTTTGTTCAGTGAAGTTGATCTTCAATATAATTGTTATGTTAGTTCTAATGAAACGTGTTCTGCTATTTATCTGGATCATTTATATCTTTCAGTTTTTGTTGAAGCTTCATAAAATTTATCAATTACGTGGACCTTTTCTAAATGAGGATATTGGTTGCATCTCATAAAACTTCATGAACTAACTTGTAACAATTTAAACTGAGTTTTAAATAAATTACAAATAAATCATTAATTAATTCACAACATCAAAAGTCAAAACTATGTTTATATAAAGTTTGTTTGACAAATTTGATGAGTTAAAAGTAATAATTATAATAAATTACTAGTACATGTATATAATTTCAATGAGAACGCAAAATTGTCCGCAAATTTCTGATTAATCGCCCGCATACCGAATAGTCGCTTGGCGGTACCGTGTCCGTCCGACGAGCGCATAACGACTTTTAAAACACTGCTATTTTTATTATAAAAATTAGTGAACCCCATACAAAATATGTCTGGCTCCGCCCAAGGGTACGGGCCTGGAGTCGCAGAAGCGTACAGGTTGTGTGGTGTGGACCTAAGTAGATGAGTTGATTTTAAACCCTAAGAACGTCTTCCATTACCTATTATCAAAACCCATAAACATTGTTTGTTTTCATTGTTAATTTCTAATCTTGTGTTTGACCCAAAATACCAAAAACACTCATTTTGACCTAGGAATTAGAGTATGAAGAGTCCGGTTTTACCAATCCGCCTTTGTAGATTTGACTCTAGCTATACTACAATTAAGTCATGCTGTTGCGGCTTAACAGTGATTCTCCTAGGATAATTAAAAGTAGTATCACCCTGGAGACAACAATAAATTATATATTTTTTTTGTTTTTGCACAATTGTTTTTCCTATTTTCCTTTTTTTGTCGTTCCTTTACTCTTCATTAATTTTCAATAAATCTATAAATAAACTATTTTAATTTATTTAATGAAAAATCAGTAGGCTCTCGATCGTCTCTTGCCTCAAAAAATCTATTCTTTTTTTTTTAATTAACCTTATCTCGATGTTTATATAGTTACGGGTCAAAATCCAGTACTGATTGGAAATTGACGATGAGAACTTGGATCCTACAACAGGTCCACAACAAAGCAAAAGGAAAAAGATACAATATTAATTCACCTTTAGCTATTGGTTTTGTTTTTCTTAGGGATGGGGATGGGTTCTTTTCATCCTCAATATATTGATTTGGATCTGCATAATCAAGTCCCCCGTGCGCGCGGCCGTGCGTATATGTTAGCTAGGTAGGTAGTCCCATCTAGAGGTGGTAGAACCCGACCCGACCCGATAAACCCGCCCGACCCGACCCGACTCGAACCCGACCCGACCCGGAATTTTTCAGATAGTCAAACTGACCTGACTCGACCCGACCTGATCCGAACCCGACCCGACCCGAGATCAAGTAGCATCCAATCCAACTCAAATCAGCATACGATCCAAAAAAAGTGAATATTAAAATTGACCCGACCCGACCGGACCCACCCATCACCCGACCCGACCTAACCCGAGATATTCTAGAAGGTCAAATTGACCCGACCCGCCCGACCCGAACCCGAACCCGACCCGCCTGCCCGATTTGCCACCTCTAGTCCCATCCAAGTCCCCATTTATTACAAGCCGGTAAACTTGCTCCAAAAAAAAAAAAAAAAAAAGCCGGTAAACGATTATATAAATGATAAAAGCCGAACAAAAGATGAAGAACAGTACAGTTTTTCTTGTGTTCTCTCTCGTTTGAACGGTAAACGATTAGATCATTGCCACACGTTATATAAATCGAGATCTTTGTTCTCTTAAGCCGGCCCACATTTACTTAGAGAAAATGTCATCATCCCCGCAGTCTTGTCCCCGCTAAAATCATCCAAGGCTCCAACTGGTTTCAAGCCAGTTCATTTGTTGAACATCTTCCTCCCCTCTTTTACTTTTCCCATTTTGCTCCTCTTTTCTCTCATCCAAGGCAATCCCTCCGTCACCTGTGACGGTCACGATCCCTCGGTAGCCTCCGACGGTCGTGATCCCTCGGTAGCCTCCGACGGTCGTGATCCCTCGGTAGCCTCCGACGGTCGTGATCCCTCGGTAGCCTCCGACGGTCGTGATCCCTCGGTAGCCTCCGACGGTCGTGATCCCTCGGTAGCCTCCGACGGTCGCGATCCCTCCGACACCTCCGATAGTCGCGATCCCTCCCTGGACTCCGATGGTCGCGATTCCTCCGTCGCCTCCGACGTTCGCGATCCTTCCCTCGACTCCGACAGTCGCGATCCCTCTCTCGCCTCTGACGGTCGTGATCCTTCCGTCGCCTCTGACGAGCAATATCACTTATACTCGTCTAAACATTTTTTTGAGAAAACTAAACACTTTTCAAAGCTATATAAACACTTTTCAATCATACATAAACACTTGTTAGATTTATGTAAACACTTTTGAAAAGCAATATAAACGCTTTTCAGGTTTATGTAAGCATTTTTCAATCGTACATAAACATTTTTTAATCATACATAAACACCTTTTAGGTTTATGTAAGCACTTTTCAAAGTTATATAAACACTTTTCAGGTTTATGCAAGCACTTTTCAATCGTACATAAACAATTTTTAGTTTTATGTAAACACTTTTCAAAGCTATATAAACATTTTTCAGGTTTATGTAAGCCCTTTTCAATCGTACATAAATATTTTTTAATCGTACATAAACACTTTTTAGTTTTATGTAAACACTTTTCAAAGCTATATAAACACTTTTCAGGAAAAAATGGTGAGCGATTCTGTGGCCCTGTCAACGCGCCGCTGAGAACCTGCCATCTAGCAAAAGGTCGCGTGATTTGGGCCAAATTGGCCTGTCAATAAATGAACGTTAAATTCTATATAAACACTTTACAAATGTATATAAACACTTTTTAGGTGTATGTAAGCACTTTTCAAATCCGGATAAACACTTTCAGGAAAAATGGTGAGTGTTTATTAATTTGGGCCTGCAAGCGGGTCGTGCGCGTTGGGACAGGCTGGCAACGCGTTTTTCCGTTTTTGGTAAGTTTGGGATGCGCGTTTTTACCAAAAATGGAAAGTTAGTTTGGGAGATTTTCTTAGGGGATTTAGTTTGGGGTACTATTAGTCTCTTCCAGAGGTAGGCTCCCCATAATTTTTGTATCTTTTTACCTTGGCGCCCTTGATAACTGCACTCCTTATATATCTCTTTAATCACACCCCAATATAATTTTATATTTTTCATATAATAACAGTAAAAGTGGTTATACTAACACACAAAAGTGTTTATACTAACAACTAATATTGTTTATAGAAATAACTAAATATGTTTCCAAGGCGGGGCAATGGAGGTGCGATCGGAGTTGGGGATAGAAGTGCGACCAGAGATGACAAAGGTGCGGTAGTAGGGGGCAGAGGCGGGGTGCAGATGTGGATGGTGTTAGTCTGGTGGTGAGATAGAAATCAATAGTGGAAGGATGAAAGAAAGAAAAAGAAATAAAGAATAATTGTGGGTAGAGATGAGGCTAGAGGGGGCGGTGGTGCGTCCGGAGGGGAGACGGGGGTGTGGTGGTGGGAAACAAATTAATCGAGGAATGATCAAGACAGAAATGGAAAAGAAAAATAATGTGTTTACTCCTAAAATATCTTAGGGAGTAATATAAAAAAAAAATGAAAATGAATTGATGAAATGCACGACTTGTAATCCCGGAATTTAGACGACTCGGCAAAGCTACTTTTAAATTTAAAGTGAAGTGGGCACCTCCATTTGATTGTGCACCAGAGAAATGTAAGAAGCAATTTTATTTGCTTCTCATCAAAGCAGCCGAAACAAACAAAGAAGAAATTGGCGTTGGGCTCAACTTCAAGCAAACAAGGAAAGATTAAATGAAACTTGGTGGGCCACTTTGCAAGCTAACTGCTTGGGCCCTGTACCAAGCTTTGTAAGCAAAAAAAAAAAAAAAATGAAGACGCAACAGCAGGCAGCAAGGCTGCTTCTCCTCTTCTTGTTGTGCTGGGGCAAGTGAGCAAACCGAATAACAAAATGAAACAAAGAAGAAAACAAGAAGAGATGCCAACAGCAAAGCCCATGATTCTCCTTCCCTTCCTTGCCCTGCTTCGTGTCTGACTCTCCCACCCTTTCATCCTCTGATAGTGATGGGAGAGCCAGCAGAGCCAGCAGCGAGTTGAAACGGCGATTTAACAGGGAATTCTCGAAAATCCGGAAAAGACAGGTGCGGCCGGCTGCACTGTGTCGCCCTCAGAGATCAAGAGAAAGAAGAATCGTAAAGAATTCGGTGAATTAAATCGAAATTCGGAATAGAATGCTAACAGAACTCGAAATCGTAATTTGTCGAATAGAAGAAGAATAACTGTTTTCTCATTTCACATAAATTTCTTTACAATGTAATACCCCTATTTATAGGCAATGTAAACAAAGAAGATTCTCTCTCTGAACTAAAGAATTAATTAGGCTAATTAACAAGAGCATGCCACGTCAGAAGGCGTGTTCATCAGCCACCGAAATAGCCTGCCCTTTATCCGCTTAATCAATTCTCCAGTTTAGATTATCTCCAGTGTCCAGTGATCTAATAACAGCTCATCCTATCTTATCATCGAACGGTAGACGATGCTTGATCCGTTTCCTTTCTATTCCTCTATTTCCTTCTTGTCGCTCGTTAGTCATACTTTCCATCACTAATGCTCCACTATCCCCTTCTACTTCTGACATTCCCTTCTCCATGAAATTTTTCTTGTCCTCAAGAATAAAAGCAGGAAATTGGTTCCTAATCTCATCATAATCTTCCCAAGAGGCATCCTCTTCCGCTAAATTGGTCCATTGAACCAGAATTTGTGGTACTGCCACATTACCTCGTTTGATTGCTCTTCTTGCCAGGATGGATTCAGGAACAATCTTCAATTGCCCGTGTGGATCCACTAATGGAAGCCTTGGATTAACAATTTGCCCCCTGCTAACGTGTTGCTTCAACTGAGATACGTGGATGACAGGGTGTATTGAAGAACCAGTAGGTAAATTGAGCCTGTAGGCTACTGCTCCTACCTTATCCAGTATTTCAAAAGGACCATAAAATCGAGGGTTGAATTTTTGGTGTTTCTGACCCCTAATTGAAATTTGACGGTACGGTTGAAGTTTTAGGTAAACCCAATCACCCTCCTTAAAACTTCTTTCTATCCTCTTTTGATCTGCAAACTTCTTCATTCTGTCTTGTGCCAATAAAAGGTTAGCCTTCAGTTTGGTGAGAGACTGGTGTCTATCCTTCAATAAATCATCCACTGCTGCAATCTGGCTTTTTGGTGGATGCCCAAAAGAGGGTTGAGGTGGTGCATATCCAAAGAGAGCTTGAAATGGAGATACCTGTAGAGAGCTATGATAGTTGGAGTTGTACCACCACTGAGCCAGAGAAAGCCAGGTTGTCCATTTCTTGGGCTTATCCATCATCATACTTCTCAAGTAATGTTCCAGACATTGATTAATTCTTTCTGTCTGCCCATCAGTTTGGGGATGATAAGAGGTGCTCATGTTGAGTGTAACCCCTAGAAGTGACATTAACTCCTTCCAAAACTTACTAGTGAATATGGGGTCCCTATCTGAGATAATGGATGTTGGTAATCCATGGCATTTGTACACATTATCCAAAAATGCTTGAGCAACTTCTCTAGCAGTGTATGGGTGAGCCAGGGCAATAAAGTAAGAAAACTTTTGTCAATCTATCCACAACCACCATGATCACTTCTTTGCCTTCAGATTTTGGAAGTCCAGTTATGAAGTCAATTCCCACACTGCTCCAGGCTTCTTCAGGAATAGGTAAGGGTTGGAGTAACTCTGGATATGGGGTGTGTTCAGGTTTCATCATCTGACAATTGTTACAGCTTTTGACATACTGAATCACCTCTTCCTTTAATTTTGGCCAATGGAACATCTGTTTTATTCTATGGTAAGTCACGTCAATCCCTGAGTGACCCCCTTGAGCAGAGTCATGTACTTCTTGCAATATTTGTTGCCTCCACTGCCCTTGTGCTCCAACACATATTCTGCCTTTATTCCTCAGCAGCCCTTGGTGTAGAGTGAGATGTTGGTTGCCTTGAGGGTCATCTATCAGCTTCTTCTTGAGGTCTGCAATCCATTGATCATCTTTGTAGCTCAGCTGTATGTCCTTCATCCATTGTGGTGTCAGTTCAGACACAGCATGTAATTGTGCCTGCAAAACCAAAACTTCTCCAAAAGTTCCCTCTTGTCTAGAGAGAGCATCAGCCACTTTGTTTTTCCACTCCCTTTTTATATTCAATAGTGTAAGACAAACCTAAGAGCTTACTCAACCCTTTGTGCTGCATTGCAGTATTCAATTTCTGTTCTAGCAAGTGTTTAAGACTGATTTGGTCAGTCTTAATGGTAAATGTGGTACCCATCAAATAATGCTTCCACTTAGAAACAGCAGTTAAGAGAGCTAAGAGCTCCTTTTCATAAGTGGATAAATCTTGATTTCTAACACCTAATTTCTTACTTAAGAAAGCAATGGGCCTTTTTTCTTGCATGAGTACAGCACCAATTCCAAATTGACAAGCATCAGTCTCAATTGTAAAGGGTTTGGTGAAGTCAGGTAAGGTTAGTACAGGTGTCTTGGTCATAGCTACTTTAAGGGTATCAAAAGCACCTTGAGCTTCAGTGGACCACCTAAATGAATCTTTCTTTAATAGTTCAGTCAATGGTCTAGCTATAACCCCATAATTTCTAACAAATTTTCTGTAATAACCTGTTAATCCAAGAAAGCCTCTAAGTTGTTTGACATTTGCTGGTACAGGCCAATGAAGCATTGCCTCCACCTTTTGGGGATCTGTGGAAACACCTTCAGCAGAGATAACATGACCTAGGTATTCTATTGTAGAAGTGGCAAATTCACACTTGGACATTTTTGCATGTAATTGGTTATCTTTAAGAACAGTGAGGGTTTGCCTCAAATGATCCAAGTGTGTAACTGAATCACTACTATACACCAATATGTCATCAAAAAACACAAGAACAAATTTTCTGAGAAAGGGTTTGAATATGGTGTTCATTAAAGCTTGAAAAGTAGCTGGAGCATTGGTAAGACCAAATGGCATAACCCTAAACTCATAGAGTCCTTCATGAGTTCTAAATGCTGTTAAGGGTATATCTCTCTCACACATCCTAATTTGATGGTAACCAGACTTCAAGTCAATTTTGGAAAATATTGTAGCTCCTTTCAATTCATCCAAAAGGTCATCTATGATTGGGATGGGAAACTTATTCTTAACAGTTATGTCATTGAGCTTCCTATAATCCACACACATTCTCCAAGAATTGTCTTTTTTCTTTACTAATAGAACTGGAGATGCATAAGCACTGGTGGAGGGTTGAATCAGTTTATTATCCAACAATTCAGTGAGTATCTTTTCAACCTCTAATTTTTGAAAATAAGAAAACCTGTAAGGTCTCATGTTAACAGGTCTGCTGCCAGGAATCAAGTTGATTTGATGGTCAACCATTCTTTTTGGAGGTAGTGTAGTAATATCAGAGAAAACAGTTTGAAACTGTTGAAGGAGAGACAATACCTTGGTATCAGTTACCTTAGGAGGAGTGGCTTGATGCCCTTCTATCTGGAAAAGGTGAGCCATCAAGACTTGACTTCCTTTTTGTTGTTCTTTGGCTAGATTCACTACAGTCTCACACAATTTAACTTCTGCCATAACTGGATGTCTTTGGAGAACAATTTTCTTGCCATTCAGAATAAGCTGGATCTCTCCTTTACGACCATGTATTCTCATAGGACTATATCTATTAATCCAATCCATTCCTAATATGAGATCATGTCCTTTGATTCTTAGAAGGTTGATATTGCCCCTGAATGAAAATCCCTGCAGCTGAAATTCTAAATTCTCACACAATTGATTAGAAAACAACAAATTTTCACCAGCAGTGGTTACAATAATGGGGGTAATAAAGGAAACAGGTAAAGACAGATTATTTATAATATCAGGATTCACAAAAGAATGTGTGCTGCCACTATCAACCATTGCAGTTAAGGGAATATGACCAATGGATCCTTGAAATTTGAAAGTTTCATTAATTGTCACTTTGCAAGTGGTACACATGGTTATCATAGCCTGATTCAAATTCTCAGAAATTTGATTACTCAATTCTGGTGCATTGTCAACCTGATCCTCCTCTAGGTCACTCAATTCATCCTCTACCTCACCTGTCATTGTATGGATGGATTTATTGCTACACTTATGCCCATAAGAGTACTTTTCCCCACACTTAAAACACAAGTTCAGTTGTTTCATTTGTTCCACAGACATCTGTTTGAAATTATCAGGAGGTTTGGAATTGTAAGCATTCATAGTCAATCCAGGCTTGTCAATGACATCCCGTCCCTTAAAGATCTTTGACTGTCCAGGAGGAAATTTAACCAAATTCTTATATCTCTTGTCTTGACTTTCTAAGGATTTTTCAATTTGCTTGGCAAATTTGTAAGCTTCCTTTAAAGATTTAGGATGTTGCAAAACAAGAGCATCAGCTATCTCTTCTTTGAGGCCACTAAAGAACCCCAACAAATAAAATTCTTCTTTACTGTACTGTCTGGCCACAATTCTAGCTTTTATTCTATCAAATTGCTTAATGAAATCCTCTACTTTACCAACCTGCTGTAATTTCCTAAAATCATCAACTGGATTTTTATTTATGTCAGGACTAAATTCTTCCAACAGATCATCAGCAAATTGGTGCCAGGTTGGGTTCCAGTTACTCAATTTGTATTGTCTGTGCCATTCTCTGGCAGTGTCCACCAAATATGGAATAACTAAGGTAACTTTGTAATAATCAGGGGTATTATTGTAATGAAAGAAGTATTCACAATCTTCCAACCATTCAACAATATTAGATCCATCAAACCTAGTCAATTCAATTCTTGGAGGTATCCAAGCCTGATCTTGAAAGATCCTCTCCCTGTCGTCCTCTCTTCTATAACGATCTTGATGTGGATTTGGACCTATATGTTGAATTGGTCTATCAAAATGATTTCTTGGTCTGGCATTTTGAGGGGTTGGTCTAACATTACCAAATTGAGGTGTAGAAAAAAGGACCCCTCCAGGAGGCTTCCAACCTTGTGTTCTAGTATTGAGATTAGAATTGACCTGATTAATTGGCCTGATGGGAGTAGTTTTGCTCTCATCTTTAGGGGTATGGTCTGGTGAATTCTGCGGTTGATCTTCTGGAGCCTTCTCAGATTTGGTCACCAGCTGCTGTAATAATGATTGAATTGTGGAGAATTCCTGTTGGTTGGAGGTTTGTATGGCATTCTGTGTCGTTTGTAAAGCTTCAAATCTTTGTTCATTGGTTTCTTGCTGCATCGCCAGTTGCTGGTTGAACTGCTCCACAATTGGTGCAATTTGCTGGTCAATTGTCGCCGTGATCTGTTGCTGCAACTCCGCAGGGAGATTCTCAGTCGTGGTCTTAGTTTTTCCCATTCTTCAAATCTTGGCACGAAAAATACTCAGCAAGTAGATTATCCCAGATACAATCTTTAAGCTCTGATACCACCTGTCGCCCTAAGAGATCAAGAGAAAGAAGAATCGTAAAGAATTCGGTGAATTAAATCGAAATTCGGAATAGAATGCTAACAGAACTCGAAATCGTAATTTGTCGAATAGAAGAAGAATAACTGTTTTCTCATTTCACATAAATTTCTTTACAATGTAATACCCCTATTTATAGGCAATGTAAACAAAGAAGATTCTCTCTCTGAACTAAATAATTAGGCTAATTAACAAGAGCATGCCACGTCAGAAGGCGTGTTCAGCAGCCACCGAAATAGCCTGCCCTTTATCCGCTTAATCAATTCTCCAGTTTAGATTATCTCCAGTGTCCAGTGATCTAATAACAGCTCATCCTATCTTATCATCGAACGGTAGACGATGCTTGATCCGTTTCCTTTCTATTCCTCTATTTCCTTCTTGTCACTCGTTAGTCATACCTTCCATCACTAATGCTCCACTATCCCCTTCTACTTCTGACACACTGCTCGAAGAGCCGACTGAGCTCAGCATCATGATGGCATGGGCTCAGAGAATCATTCCATTTTGGGGCTGATTTTGGAACAAGTGAAGGAGAGGCACAGGTGCCATTTTTGGGCACAAAATTTGACAGCACAGGGCAGCATACAGCAGGCCAGATGGACGCCCCCTCCAAGCCATTCTCTGCCTATAAGAAGCACCCAAGAGCAGCAAGCAACAGAAGAAGACCCCTCCCCAAGCTTTCATACACAAAACACACAAGTATACTCTCGTCTTACTTCAATTTTTCGGTAAAAAAAAAAAAAAAGAGCCAAGTTAGTGAGAATTGTGAGTTAGGGTAGATAGCAATCAAGTTTGTAAGCTTATTACTAAGATCAATACAAGGTGATTGGATGAAAACCAAGTGAAATCGATTTTACGGGATGAGTTGATTCAACTCTCGATCGACACAGTAGCATTGAGTGTACTCTTCACCAATGTTGGAATGGTGATTCTCACCATTGTGTCGACTAGAGGAGTCTCAACCGATCCTACTAGATACTCTTTTATGTTGATGAGAATGAATTTTGCAATTTCATGTTTTTCTTTCTTTCATTTTTTTTGTGTCCTGCCGAAAGTTTTGATTAAATCGCTAGACGAAACACGGTCACAAATATAAGTGTCTCGACTTTTCTCAAGGGAGCATACTCTTTGCACCTTGACAAGAGGCGAGTAATTTTAAAAGAATGAAATTACATTTCTCGAACAAATTAATTTAAACACTTGTATGATTTGGAGTATACTCTTTGCCCAAACCCGTACATGTGTAACAAAGAAGAAGATACACAACATTGGTTAAGCATACTCTTTGCTAACCATAAATCCCGGCTAAGCATACTCTTTGCTAGCCGAAATTATACCATAAGCACAATGTGTGCTAGTGGCTTGAGCGCGATAGCTTAGCATACTCTTTGCGAGCTTGCTGTGAAATACATGTGTGCACGATTCATGCATAATGTTTGCGTGAGGCGCACGCACATGAGTTCCTTAAGCCGACTAGCACACACTTGCGTAAATGGTCATAATTTCTGTAAGCAAATGAGGGTTGCTAGTCTCTTTCAAAGTTAAATAGTGTTGCGTATCACATTGTTTCAATCCATAATGTTCAAATGTGACCCTCGATCTGAAAATCGACAAGTTCGGAAGTTCTGATTGTCTAAAAATTCTCAAAATTTTACCACATGTAAATAACACCCAAACAAAAGTCCTATCAAAATTTTACAATTTTTGCAAGTTTATGTGAATTGTCATGATTTTCCGAAATCAAACCAGAAAACCGATGCCGGTCCTAACTGTTACAATACTGGTACGCAGAGAAAGAAATAGAAAACTGTACATATCTATGAATTGGACTACCACATTTTATTTTATATTCTTGAAGTACACATTGAGTAGTGCTTGTACAAAAAATTTCATTGAAAAACTCCAAGTCTAAGTCTTCCAATTAAATGTTTTAAGAAAATTGCAGAATGGTTCCAGAACTGCCTTCCTGACGAAATTGGATTAAAAGTACATTAAAAAGGTACCAAATCAAAAGGTGTTCTACATGAGTAATGTTCCCAAAACACCTCTTCAGATGCTCGTAAAATAAAATTGGATTGTCGTTAACAAAAATCTTGAATAAAAGGCTGATTTCTACCTGGTACGCTGCCGTACCAGTGCTGTCGGTACTGGCAGCAGATGAAAACCTTCTTTTCTCCCATATTTTGAATATAACACCCTAATCTAAGATTGCGAGCAGGTTTTGTATGATGTCAGGATGTTTCCGAAAAAGTTTCATATTTTTCTGGAATTTTTATGATTTTCTATAAATTTTACGAGTGGTCGGCTTCACAATTCTCGTACCAGTGAATTTCGGACCAAGATATCGTATTCATCATTCAATTTCTCCCTTGCTTTGAATATGAACCATATGTCAAATCTTATATATGTGAAATAGGTATGTTGAATTAACATTTTTAAGAAATTCGACCAAAAATCAAGTTCATTTGAAGCTCGAAATTCAAATCACGAAATTGATCTTAGAACTGTTATCGGTACCAAACCACCAAATCGGGGTGGCGCTGCTACCCCTCAACCTGGCCATCCTTGACCCAATCCGACCCCACCGGTGAGCCCCCCTCGCTGAGACGACGCCGGCTGTGTCTTCGGATCGTCGATCTGACAACAGATCATCAGAAATCAATCATCAACGGCTGAGATGCTGCCACATGTCCCCTAGCGAAGCAGGGAATATTCAAAGATTGGACGAAAAACAAGAGCCCTTGGATCATCATCAAACATCTCAAGACTTTCCCCATCTACAACCCAATTGTATCCAATCCAAACCCCTTCATCCGAAATTCAAATGAAAAAAAAAAGGGAAAATTGTCAAAATGCCACTCCAAAACCTGCGGATTGTCAAAATGTCATTCCAAAATTTCGGCTTGCAAAATTGCCACTCCAAAACTAATGGTCTTGCCAAATTGCCATTATACCATTATTTTTACAATTTTTAAATTTAAATATTATAATTTATACTACAATCAATGTTGTATTTAAGTAATTCCTGTAATACCCTTATACCCCCTATGCATTACGGTTCAGCCAATCACCCTCTCCTTTGTTTCTGAAAATCAACCTGATGTTTCTAATTTCTCTCCCTCTTCGCCCAAGTTCTCCGCCCCAGCTGTTCTCCTCTCTGCACCAAATATTCTCTCCTCCAAGCTCCAACTTTCAAATTTTTCTATTGTTATGGATCTCTCCTTAGCCATCCCATCATTTCAGCCTAATTCTGATTTGCATATCATCTAGCACAATGTTTTGTTTGAGAAATTGAACCACGGATTTGGGATTGAAACAAGGAGTGCGGCAAGAATCTACTTGGCCGCTGTGACCTTGAGATTGGAAAATGCCGCAAGACTTCACTAAGTACTGCTCCAACAGCTGGCAATGTGTTAGATTATTTTGGGTTTTTGTTGCACCAGGAGAAGGAGACGGTGATGAGAGGAGAAAAGAATCTACAGCAAGCATGAGAAAGTTTCTTGTTATTTACCTGTAGCAAATAAAAGAAAGGCACCATATACTGTCGAATTGTATCAGATAATCATTAATCACATGGAATTAGTACATCTTGTAATGTTCACAATTAGCTCTGAAATTTTTAAGGTTCTTCCAAATGATTATCTATCAGAAAAAGAGAAGTATAAGGGTATTATTGTCTTTATAAGCAATTTAGTTAATTTTCAATATTAAGTACCACATAATGGCAATTTTGCATGACCATTAGTTTTGGAGTGACAATTTTGCAAGCCGAAATTTTGGAATGGCATTTTGACAATCTGCAGGTTTTGGAGTGGCATTTTGACAATTTTCCCAAAAAAAAGAAAAGAAAGATCAAATCAAGCCCTTTTTTGTGTGCGGCCCAAAACAAAAAAAAGAGGAACCTAGCCCGCTGCGGCCCAACCAGAAAAAGAAGAGAAAAAAAAGACCTCTGCTTGGCCCAAAAAGGGGCCTTTCTGCGGCCCAGAGAAGAAGAAAAAGAAAGGAAGAAAATGGAAAAAGCCCAAATCAATATAATAAATTGTTTCATGATTTTAAAACTAAAATAAACATTTGACAAACCATTTCAAGTCCGAATTTCACGAAATTTGTCTCAAAAGTTTCTAAATTTGAAATAGAATTTTATGAAACACAAAAATTAAATTTTGAAAACTTAAAAGTTTGAATTTAAATTCAAAACCAAAACGGACATCATCTGACTTTAACTTTAAAAAATATTTTGTTGCATGAAATGCCTTTCAAAGCACTTGTTCATGCAATGGAATAAATTTTAAATCAATTTTGAGACCAAATCGTGTCCAAATAACAACCCAAACTTCAGTTTTAAATTTTAAAGTGCCAACCAACTCCAAGCGTGACGATGAAGTCAGCCAACCCCAAGCATGATCTTGTACATATATGTTGTTATTTAATTAAAAAATGGTGGTTGTTGTGATGTTCCTCAAATTCTGTGGATACAATTGAAATTGAGAGCAAAAACACGTACGCACCGTTGTGTTGCAGTAAAAATCATATCTAGTATTTTTGTTGTTTTACTTTAGAGTTTATTGAGCTTTAAAATATTTTTGTAATCAAACCCTTTTCATTAAAACAAATACTATCTACATTATAGGAAAACTGGGTAAAAACTCTGTTCAAATACATTCAAATGGTATTTATTCAAGAAAAAAAAATTATATAATAATGATATTCGACATGAAGACTGTGATCAATTTTTTTTTTTTTTTTTATAAAATGAAACTTAAAAGATATTGGCGAAACTAGTATGTTTACCACATTTTTCATATAAACTAGATAAACACGAATTATTGGTTCGGTTCCCTTTTTTAATGGACCTGTAATAATGATTCGGGTCCATATTTTCTTTTTTTTTTTAATTAATTCCCTGGCCGTTGCCACATTTTGATCCAAAGTAAAAGCATCCGAAGCAAAATTTGGGTCCTTTAAAAAATTTAGTAATATATCTTACTATTTTGATGCCCTCCTTTTGATTTGGGTCTATCTAGTTGATAAAAAAATTGACTAAGAAATTTTGAAATTTTTTTTTTATTAATTAGGTACCGAAATAAACTAAGAAATTTTGCATGCTACTTTGTGCTGATAAAAATCCCTATTTCGCATTACCAATTGAGAGTTTTTTAATTAACAGCAAGGTTTTCATATTAAAATGGGAAAATTGTCAAAATGCCATTGTGAAACTTCTGGAGTGTCAAAATGTTACTCCGAAATTTTGGGTTGCAAAATTGCCACTTCAAAACTATTGGTCTTGCCAAAATACCATTATACCATTATTTTTACATTTTTAAATAAAACAAATTACGATTTACACTACAATCCGTGTTGTATTTTTGTATTGTCTATAATACCCTTATAATAACATTTTCTCCTTTATCTAAAGAGGAGGGATCCATTGACAATGTTTATAATGACAATTTTGACAATGAGGATTTTAAAAAAATTATAATAACTTATAAAAAATCTTAAAAATGGAAAAACTTTTATGGATGCATTATTTAACTTATAGATTAATAATGTTTCAAATTTCAATCAATTTGAACATCGTTTGATGGTTTATCAAAATTTTAAACATTTTTTAACGGTTAAAATTTAACGAGCTTTAAAAAGCTATCAAACGTCACTTAAATTGAATATAATTTGAAATATAATCAATCTATAAGTTTAAAAAATATTTCTATAAACTTTTTTCTATTTTTTAGAATTTTTAACTATTTTTATAAATTTTTTAAAATCTCTATTGTCAAGATTGTCAAGATAAGCATTGTCAATGGATCCCTCCTCTTATCTAAAACCCAATCCAATGTTTATTATCTCCTTTCCGCCAAGTCCCAACTTCGCCTCTGTTCTTGATTAGCGCCGGGAAGAACACGAGTACCACCCAAGAAGAATGGAGAAAGTAAGTCCCATCGTTGGTAAAACTTGAATCCTAGATCACTAACGACCCACCATGACCTTGTCGGGGAGGGGATGGACAGTGCTCAACATTCTTCTACCATGCTCAGCAGAAACCAGTACGACTTTTAGACCAGCAACCAGTACCAGCAGCAGCACCATAAACCAGCAACCAGTACTAGCAGCAGCACCAGAAACTAGTACAACTTTTAGACCGGCAACCGACACTAGCAGCATCACCAAAAACCAGTACAACTTTTAAACCAGCAGCAGCACCAACAATCAGTACCGACCAGATCAATAGAATGATTGGGAACTTCTTAGTTGGAGGGTGGCAAAGGAGTGAAAAATTGGGGCGAACGGAGAGGACAGCAATTGGTGCAGAGAAGAGGGAAAGAGAAAGATATAACAGCTATCAGTTTCTAAGGAAAAAAGGAGAAGGGACAAGCTCTGTATAAGATGTACAAGGGTATTATCGGTAATATCAGTGATTACATTATAAATTGTATTTTTTTTTATTTACAAAGTGTAAAAATAATGGCATAATAGTATTTTGGCAAGTGCATTTGTTTTGGAGTGGCATTTTAACAATCCGTGAGTTTTGCGATGGCATTTTGGCAAATTTCCCTATTAAAATTATTGAAAATTTGAAAAAAGGTATGAACACACGGTATGAACACTCAAGTTAGGGCGGACAGTCATTAACCATAATGTGAAATCTTGGATCAGTCTTAACAGAATCATTCACAAGAACGTGAAACTTGAATGCCCACGAGGAATTTTTGATGTGTAGGTACGAACACCTCATCACGAGAGGTATGAACACCCCGACGAATATGTATGAACACCAAATTGGTGCAGACAATTATTTTATTACTATAACGCTATGATACAACAAAGTTAACTATTATGTGATGGAACTTGATGTTTAGAGTCAATATATATATGTAATTTGTGAGAATTTAAATCTTGAACTAGAATCTTAATAAAATCTTGGTGGAAAGCATTTAATGAGAATAAAAGAAGCGGACAAGAAGATTTTCTCAATTTAAAATTTAATTAAAATTTTTTACTGATGGAATAATATAGATAATCCATCATGGAATTAAAATATCCTTGTGCAAGTTTTGTTTTAAGTTTCAAGAGGGCCTACAACCTCTCACATTACAAATTTTTTTTATAAACCAAGTTTATCTGTAAAAGTATTTATATTAAATGAGTTGTTATTCACACTAACAACTTTGTTATGCATAAATAACAGTGTAATTTTTATAATGTACAAAATGTATTGCGTACTAAACGAGTTAATGTGAATATCAATTCATTTAATAAATACTAATCCATACAATACCGATTTTGAAGTTCTTTTGGTATCTATGTGTCAGCTTCCTGTAAATATTTATCGCCTTACACAAATAATGGTAAATTTTTATCGCCTTACACAAATAATGGTATAGTGAAAATTTTCTAACGGTTATTTAAATTTATAGCCGAGGCCTACCTCATACAATAGGTCTGAATAGTTGTTACAATTTTTGTATTGTTCTTCTTTTATTGCTGAAAACTTTTTGACAAGACGAAACAAAATGAATCAAGTAAGAGACACAAGGCAAGTAAGTCACAAGGCCAACTAAACAAAACACCAAATGAACTCTGCACGTTGCAAACAAGATGGATGCCTCCAGAGTTGAACTTTCGGTAAATGTTCTGAATTTTGATAGTTTAATTAAATAACTAGATATATATACCACCATATGTATATTAGCGTTTTCAAGTGGATCTCGGCTCCCCTTCAAAACCATCCTGGTTCTGCCATAACAGCTTGAAGGTGAAATGGTTAAATAAGTAAATATTGTAAATCTGCGGATGCTATTGAGCAAGCTTTCACTGTCGAAATTCGGTGCCCAAAGCTTGGCCCAGATATTATAATATACGGATCTATTTTCCAGTAGATAGCGATACCACGTCCAAACAATCCGGTAACTGTAATAGATACTGACAGTAAGATTTTTCTTTTCCTGAAGTTGGGGTTATATCAGTAACATTAAATTACAACGTCGTGCCTAGTACACAATTGTCCATTAATTGATAAATTGATTGACGTAACTCAATATTTGACATTGAGCAAATACGTCCGTTGCAAAAGACAATAAATGGTTTTGGTCTTTTGTCAACTAACAGTTAACATGATGATCTTTTTCACATAAATATATTAGTCTAGCTCTATATATATATAGGGGTAATGACTCTAAACGTCCCCAAACTTTTGGATTTTGACTACTTGCCCTCCGAACTTCTAATTGTGACAAACACCCCCTAAACAAGGAAATTTGTGACAAAGTGCACTCCGACTACAATTTTGCTTCTAAATCTTCATTATAAATCATTAAATGACCAAAATACCCTTCAAGACATATATATAATATTATTGTTGTCATGCTTATATTTTGTAGATTTTATTTTAAAATAAATCAGTAATTATAAATATTTGTACATCATGAAATAAAATTTGACATATCATATATATATTTGTCATCTTACATTTACTTAGTCATAAACTTTATTTGATTCTTACGAAATATATATTTACATTGTGATAATAATAATATATGACGTGATTATTTTGACAATATATTTTGATTATTTTTTATAATTGTTAATATGACGGGTAAAATCAAATTAGAGTAACATAAAAATCTATCATTTTTGTGATGTATATTTAGTTTATAATTTTATATTATTATAAATAGTTTATTTTTAATATTCAAATAAATATAACCATGACAACAATAATATTATATATATATATATATATATATGTCTTGAAGGGTATTTTGATCATTTAATGATTTATAATGAAGATTAAGAAGCATAATTGCAGTCGGGGAAAATTCTCTTGTTTAGGGGGTGTTTGTCACAATTAGAAGTTCGGGGGGTAAGTAGTCAAAACTCAAAAGTTCGGGGGGGGGGGGGGGGGGTGGGTCATGGGTCATTATCCCATATATATATATAGTTAGAATAATATAAAAACGTTTGCATTTCGCTCGGAAAATACTAGGGAATACAAAAATTTTCCATTTTTAGAGTTTTTAAGTATTTGTTTTTTATTTTTTAAAATGACTCTTAAATATTAATAAAATAGTGCTCGTTTGTACATAGATTTAAATCCGAAATAAATACTTAAAAAACTCTAAGAATGGAAAGTTTTTGTATCCCCTAGTATTTTCATATGGTAAATTTAATGGGAACTATAAATCAAAATTCTGGGCGTGACAAAATATAATTTGGATCGTTATCACATCGGAACGAAATACAAACGTTTTCATAATAGTTTCTACACTGAAATAGTTAGCAATCTCCATTTGGAATAAAATAATGGGAGATTTATATATTTGCCACCCCAAATATGGAAATGAGAAAAATGTCACCCAAAATTTGTCACTTTTTGTGTGTAGATATAAATTTTTCCGCGTCCGTATCTGCTGAGATCCAAATCGGATCTCAGGACCCTGAGATCCCGATCCGATGGTTCTCAAGGCCTTTATCTGCTGAGTTCGGATCTCAGGGTTCCTGAGAACTGTCGGATCGGGATCTC
This sequence comes from Cyperus esculentus, assembly GCA_030179965.1. Lineage (NCBI taxonomy): Eukaryota > Viridiplantae > Streptophyta > Magnoliopsida > Poales > Cyperaceae > Cyperus > Cyperus esculentus. The sequence continues at coordinate 34,127 of JASGLE010000025.1, read as the reverse complement.
AAGGTCCTGAGATCCGATTTGGATCTCAGCCGATTTTAGCGCAAATTTTTCCTATCAAAACACAACAAAATTTTATACTGATTGAAATACCCATCTCAAATCTGACCCGACTCGAAAAACCCGCCCAACCTGGCCCATACCGGCGTTTCTAGGAAAGTCAAACTGACCCGAACTCAACCTAACCCGAAACCCGAGATGACCTGGGAACTTGGTGACCCGAACCCAACCTGACTTAAACCCGAACGACACGAAACCCGAGATGACTCGGGAATAGAATTGGCAAAATCTGACCAGACCCGAAAAACCAGGGTTGGGAATCTCCAAAAATAGAAAAAAAATTGTATCCAATGAATTTTCGATATGTAGAATGCACCGGTCGAATCGGATCGTCCATCCGAGTTACGGTTGTTGAGATACGAGTACATAACACGGAGGTCAGTTTTTTATGCATAATACGGTAACCTAACTCTATATATATGGACATACTCGTGGCTTTATTGATTGATTGTGATTCATTTAATGCATCTTGAGTGATCTAAATGTTTGGAGACATTTTTTTTTGGCTCAATGGAAGGATAGTTCACATGATCTATACACCAAATTTCAAATATCATATGATTCATATCCATGACATGCATTACATTATTTCCTATAGGGACTCCTCTTGTTGAAACACAAAATAAAAAAACGGGCACAATTATGAAAAGTTTTAAAAAATGATAAAATTGTAGGGGCCTTAGGTCATACATTACCCCAAAGAAATTAGTGTTATATGGGTTCTTTATGGGGTATACAAAACACAGGAGTCAGGTTAAGACGTCGTTTTTGGTAAAAAATGGGTCCTTTGTATGAAATACTTTTTTTGAAATGCTTAAAGAGTCAAACTTCATAGTAAGTGCCATAATTCTTATTCTCCAAAAAAAAAAAAAAAAGTACCATAATTCTATAAAATGAGAGTGTCAAATTTACCCCCTTTTAGTAATACTTACACCTGTTCCTGCCTGAAGTGTTGTCCTTCCTAAACGAATGCCATGTAGTAGACTGAATCAATTTTAAATTGAGGATATGTTGATATACACAGTCATACATGGCTAAACAATTATACAAACCAGCAAAGACATAAAATTCTTAGCAACCCTAATATTTAAGAATGATCATTAATCAATTTTGAATACATCTATACTATATTATAAAGCACGTAAGTATTGGACGTCTCCATTTTTTTTCTCCTCCTTCAAATTTTTTTAATTCCCATTCTACCCCTTAATCAACGGTAGAGATCAAAATGCATTGATTTCAAAGGTGTTGATGTTCTTCAATTAAACAACTTCCTCTCCATTTTGGTTTTTACAAAAATGGAAATATATCAATTTTGGTATGGAAGAAATCAATTTGATTAGAATTTACATTATTGAGGAATTAATGATTTATATTCTTAAATTCAATGAGTTAATTTAGTGTAAAGATGAAATTTGAATGGTAAATAATTAGCCAAAACCCAAAAGCACGTTATATATATTACACAGCATGAGCTCAAAATTTGAAACGCTCGCAAACGGATAGATTTCTTGCTAGTAATCAATAAAAAATCACAAGCTTCAAAATATTTTGACAAAGATGCATAATCTTTTTTTTTTTTCATTGTTTAATTCTCTTATCAATTGTATATACTATATATTTTTGTGTTCCTTAAAAGCACGGAAATTTTTAAAAGCACGATCGATATAATTCTTAAAAGTAAAAATATGTAATTATATTGTGGTATTGTATATCAATTGCTATTATATGAGGCTAATCATAGTGTTTATAAGATTATTAATGTTATATACATATCTAACATTTTTAAAAAAATGGTGTTTATTAAACGAAACAAAAAAATATTTCGTTTCGTTGTCTAAGATTAACGATCAAAACTGTTAAAACGTTTTAAGAAGTTCCATTAGCAATTCAAACAATTTTATGAAAGTTTGAGAAAGAAAAATACGATAACTATATGATTGAACATAACAATTCATACAAACTTGCATAGACTGAATAAAAAAAATAAAATTCAATAATTTCAACTTAGTTCACAACAAATTACAAGTTCCACAACAAATAACAAGTTAATTCGTTATAACTTAATTTTCCAAACATAATAACAGCCATGAATCAGTACCCAATACCCAGTAACAAGTTCCACAAACAAATAACAAGTAATGAAATTGTATCCATTACCAAGTACCCAATACCCAGTAACCATGAACCAGTACCCAGTACCCATAAAGCGGGTCCGCATCTGCTGCCATAAAAAACTATGGTAGGATCTTGCCATAGTTTATATGGTCCGTTGGTTCTTTTTAAACGGCCCAGATTTCTAGAAGTAGGGGTTCCTTTTTATTGTGGGTCCTACTTATATAGACACAAGAAAAAGTATGGCACTATTGTGCCATAGAAAACTATGGCAACGGATGTCATTCCCCCATAAAGCAGTAGTCAATATCCACTAACCAATAGCCCGTGTCTAGTATCCAGTATCTATTAACCAATACCCATTAACCGGTGCCCTATACCAATAACCAGTATCAATACACAATAACAAGTACCAGTACGAGTACCAATACCAGTACGGGCAATTTAACATTTTATCCTCCCTTTAAAATTTGTTAAACAAATTGCCCTTCCCCCAAAAAATTCAACAAATGCCCTTGTGTAGTCTTCATTCCCCTCCATTCTCCTACTATGTTAACTTTCTTTACCTTCCCTTAAAAATAGTAATAAACATTTTTTCTATTATTTTGTTTTAATATTTTTATTTTCATATCAAATTTTTTATTAAAAAAATTTGTATGACATAAATTTTTTATAATTAAAATTTTAAATTTTACGATCCACATTTTCAGTTAATATTGAATTTGTTTTGTTAAAAAATAATAAATAAAACTCAATCTTATCATAAAATTTTAATTTGTGATAATATAATAAAAAAAATTGTATTAGTATCCTTGTAAATATAGTAAATATAATATTTAAGAAAAATATATCTTTTCCTTACTATACTTACAATAATATATATCTTATGTTTCATTATCATTAGTTAAATGAAATTTGTTGAAAACATTTTTATATGACATATTGTTCTAAGTTTGACAAGGAAGATTTTTAGTTTTTGAGAATACAATATTCTGTGATTTATATTACATAAAATTTTTATATAAAAATTTGAGAATGTAAATGAAAATAAATAAATAAAAATAGTAACTAAATATATTTTTATTGACATTATTGAGGAAAGGTAAATAAAGTTAAGGGAAAGGGAATGGAGGGGAATGAATGGTACACAAGGCAATATTGTTGAATTTTTTGAAGGCGGGCCAATTTGTTTAACAAATTTTGAAAGTAAAGTAAATTGTTAAATTGCCCTATCAATAACACTAAGATCCACTGTACCATTACCAAAAATCCACAATAAATAACAAGTACTCTACAAAAATCACGATTGGTGTTGAAAAATATAATAAGTCAGAGAATTCTCATCATCGATCTCAAAACCCTACAAATACGTGACTCTCCTAACTGGCTTTTCAAAAGAGTATCTAGCCTCAGATTATCAGAAATTTTTTTAATTAATAGTTGTATTAGGAAATCAGCCAAACCCACGATCCGATTCAATAAAAAGAACTGCAAAAAACTAGTATTCTATCTTGAGCTTTTTCGCAAGGTTAGCGGAACGAGAGGCGAGATTGCGCCTAGAGGCGGTCAAGAAGGAGATGTGCAGTGCAAGGAGAGAGAGAGAGATAGAGGAAAAAAGCTAAGCCACATAGCTAGCTTCTTGTAAACTTTATTTTACTAATACAAATGGCAGCTGCTACCTCATTCTCAAAAAAAAAAAAAAAAAAAAAAAACAGAGAGAGAGAGAGAGAGGAAAAAGGGGTATCCATTTGATGTGAGAGAGAGGAAAGAGCGGTGCAAGCTTGTTGCCTGGGAGGGAAACAAGGAAACAACAGCTGGGATTTAGGGTTTGGCCTATGGTTTTGATAAAAACTCCATCCCACTTCTATATACAATACAGAGGAATAGCAGTTAAATAGAATCTAAAATAAAAATAACGAAAATAGACAAAATGGAAAACCCTATTTTAGGTAGCTGTTTTATTTATGCAAAAAAAAGCTGCCGTTATTTTCGTTAATACATTCTGTTTCACCAACATAAGAAAATTATGTTGCGTTAACCATTCCCTTCAGACGTAATGAAATGGAATAATGGAAAAATCTATTTCATTTGCACCTCTATCTGTTGTAGATGACTCTTAAATGTTCAAGCGAAGAAGGACAGTAAGGCTATGGTATGATCAGGTATGGATGCACATTCAAGGAATGGGGGTCAATTGACCCCCATTTATTTTCAAAATTTTCATACTTGTATACTAATTTGTTGTGTATTTCGGATAAAAATATTAGAATACTCAATATTTGACCCCCATACTTTGTAGCCAGATTTACTATGGTTGACCCCCATTAAATTTTCAGAAAATATCTCTACGTAAATTAATTATCTAAATCGTTTCTTTCATATTTTCGGAGCCAAATATTGCTATTATTTTGAATGTACAGTTCACTAGTTATCATTTGCAATTACTAGAATTAAGTATAGAGTCATAATACAATAAACTTAATGATGATTCTATGATGTTATCATTTCTTCTAGATATATCAATTAGTCAAAATTATGCTGGAGGAAGAGAGTAAAAATATATCAAACATTGTGATAAGTTTTTATTTAAAGGTTTATATTTTATTAAAAAAAACATGTAAGCCCTAAAATGCGTTCCGAACTTCTATGTCATATTTATTGTAATACAAACTAATTAAAAAAGGGAGCATTGTGATGTAGTAATAATGTTTACATCCTCATTATCTAATAGAAAACACAAATATATGACAACATTTTTTACTCCATCTTGTACCTCAATTGTACAAATTTCATAGCATTTTTATTACCTATGTTCCACTTTTGTATAAAATAATAGCTAAATGAAAAATGCGGGCCTATTATGAAAAATTATGATGAATTAATCAATAATAATATTTAATTTAAATGATCAATTAATTTTAATACTACTATTATTTCTAAAGTAATTAGTATATTATAATGAGGAGTCCGGTTACATTGATATGCATATCACGGTTTCATTGTGCTATGCGGTCTGTATCTCCATTTTCGGTGTCCAAATAATTGATCTGAACCATTCAATGTGATTTCTACATCAAGATATACTAGGAAACTAAATTTTATGATTTTTAGAATTTTTTTTTCTATTTTTAATAATGAGGAGAAAATGGCTAGATCCATGGATTCTGATTTATACAAAACAACGATTTTCTCCCCATCATTTATAATAGCAAAAAAAATTATAAAAATCGTAAAATTTGATTTCCTAGTATATTTTAATATAGAGATCATATTGAGCGGTTCTGATCGACTATTTGGACACCAGAGATGGTAATACAGACCTTTACTGTGCTATGCATATCACCATAGCCTAATTCTTACAATGAGACTAACTAGTTTGACCCCCATTGCCAAAATTTCTGGCTTCGCCCCTGGGTATGATTCAAAAATAAAAATGTCGCATGTAAGGTGCAAATTGATCCGACGGCCAGGCTAAAATTGCGATTACATGGCTAATATTGGATAGATTGTTCATCAACAGTATCCAACCTCCAGGGGATTTATCTTTTCATGGATCATACTTAATAACTAATACGTCTAAATTATATATTTTGAATTTGAGGAAGAAAATTTTTTTAATGAATTAAGATAAACCAATAAGGGTATGTTTGGATGACCCAAAAACAGTAGAATAGTAGAATAGCACGCTGTTCTAAACCCAAACTCAATCCAAACGCATTTTTATAATCGGAACAGTTCAAGATTAGTGCTATTTTACTAACTTGCCCAAAACATGGAATAGCAGAAATAACAATTGGGGAGGGAATCTTGAGGAGAAAGACTAATAAAATAGATATATAATAATAGTATTTTATACTCTCTCTCATTGTTCCTGTCTTCTCCCAAAAAGAGAAATGAGACTAATTTCCAAGAACTTCTAACAAGTTGTTAATTGACTGCAAAATCGCAAAAAATAAACAATGCGTTGTGCTCTCCTTGATACAAGAAGTTGATTGAGATCCATTTTGTTTATGGTTTGTTGAATCTTTGGAGTGCTCATGAGCAGCCAAAGTCCACACAGAGTTCACCTTCCCTTCCAACTTTGAGTTCTTCCCGACTTTGGGAGTGATACTTTCCTAATCACTACTCAGCCACTTGAATCTTATTGATAACAATCAGATCATGTATCCTTGCTGTAACAAAACGAGACAATGATCTTTTTTTCATTTGTTAAATTTATTTCTTTCAAACTTCAAATGAGAGTGCTCCCTCTCGACATGAACCAGTCTCCATTAATAATAGAACCGGATGCATTCAATTGAAAAAAATTTAGTAAGAATTTGGGTAAATCGGACTTTTAGTTAAATTGAACAAGCACATATATGCATCAATGAAAATAAGGGTTCCTTCCAAAATAAGAAAAAAAAATAAAAGTAGTTACTTGTTATCAATGAAAATAAGCATCATTTTAATTTATTTTCTCCATCACTATTCCAAACAAACATACAATCCAAACAATATTTCTTTACATTTAGAATAGCACAAACTTTTACTATTCTTTACTACTAATCCACATCACTATTTTTTACTATTTTCACTTACTAATCTCAATTCTTCTATTCTTGCACTAATCTTGCACGATCCAAACACACCCTAAGTATGTATCCAAGCATCATACCTGCTTGGCCATACAAATATGTAGAGTAAATCTACAGTGCTCCTAGGAGTATGGGGGCTTCCCATGCTCCTACTCTTCCCATGTTCCTAGGAACATGGGGGCTGCTGGGGGACGTTGTGAGAGATTGAAGACAATTTGGTCATTCAAAAATTTTAATGACAATAAAGCAATTTTATTAAATTTGTAGTGACAAATTTGTAATTTTCAAGTTTGGAGTGACAAAGTTACAAATGTAGTTACAAATGTAGAGTTTTGGATTGGTAAATATACAAATTTCCCTTAAATAAATGAAACGCAAGGAACATAAATTGGGTATACGAATTTCCTTTTGCTACCGCGGGCGCGACTGCTATCAAATTCCTCAGTGGGTGACAGATCGATAAGAATATCGATCTACTGCATGCATGCAGCATGATGCATTTTCTTTCCAGTTGTCGGAGATTAGATGCAATGTATGAAACAAACAAGCCCTTAAATGACTAACATTTTTTTTTTGTTTTTTTTTATCTTCAATGACTAACATTCGACATCGAGACCTGAAAGTGACGAGAAATCTCTCTCCGTCTATATAATTTTGGATTTAATTAGAACTCTGTATGCAGTAGCAGTACTGAAAATTAAAATGAAATTAAGTTTTACCAATCTTGTACGTTATTAGTATTCATATTATCAGATAAGTCAAATTCCAAAAATACAGCTCATTTTGTATAATTAAATATAAGCAGATCAGGCTATCACCAACTCTAGAACAAAAATAAAACAGAAGCAATTGCAAATGAGCAATTCACTTGAAAAGGACGTTCACCGCCAGCCAGCCTGCATCCAGACGGAGACGGTACGTTTATTAGTGAATAGGAACAGTCAATTAGTCAAAATTGAATTATCAAAATCCCACTTGGATTTTAAAAACTTCAACGCGGCTAGCTAGCCTATCTATTTATATATACTCAAGTAATAATTAATGATAATATAATACAAGAGAACTGATCATTAAGCTCACAAAAAGGAAAAAAATATGGACATGGCTTCTAGTACAAATTATCAGTGGGGTGGGGGAATATACATCTGCTGCTTTGAGCAGATTTGATTTAACCGAAGGAAAAAATACCATTCACTGAGCATGTCGTAAGCTGCTTATGATGTATTTGGCAGGAGAGACTGTAAATTGGTGTCAGGTAAAACTAAAACTAAAACTAAAACTAAAACTAAAACTAAAACTAAAACGAAAAGAGAGAAGAAAGGAAGGGGGAACAGAACAGAAGAGAACTCAACAGTAGACGTCCTGTAGTTTGCTTCTTTCTCTTTGACTATATAACGGACCGACTCACCCCTGGCCTTGGGCCTTGGCGTGGAAGTTGGATGCCATCCTTTCCCGCTCTCCTCTGCTCTCCTCTCCTCGAGGTCCTCTGTCTATAAATAAAATTGAAATTGGAAGGAGAGATAAAAAAGGAAAAAGACATTTGGCGGCTCCTCCTCTTCCCTCTCCCCCCCTCTCGCTCCCTCCCTCCTGTCTCCATTCTGCGCGCGCGATCTCTCTCTTTCTCTCTCAACTTTGCAGTTAATTAAATCAATTGTCTTCTCCAGCTGAAACGAATTAAATTAGGGGACACCAAGAGAGATCAGGAGATCCAACACAAGACCTTGAAAATTAAGCTGCAAACATAATTTGGTATGTTTTCGTCTCCTAACTACTGTTACCTCCCTCCAAGGAATCCAAATCATATATAATTCCTTCTTCCCTTTTCTATTGCAAGCTTCTTCTCATCTTCTCTTACCTTGCAATTAATTAATTTAAGATAGATAGAATCTTATTAATCATGTCATCATCTTGTTTTGTTCAGCAATTCATTATATTATATTATTATTATATTATATTATATTGATGGAGATTGCGATGAATTGTTTATTTATTTAGTTCAAGTGACGTCCATGTACGTACGCATTGCATTTTCCCAAAGAAAATAACAAGTCCGCGCGCGGCTTATTGATGTTGGCTTTGCTTATACTTTTTTCCATCCCCGATGATAATAATAATTAATTATAAATACGAGTGTTTAATTTGTACAATCGAATCGAGTCATCTCTCTTGTACATATTCGTTATATTAATTAGTTGAACTTAATGCCGAAATCATACAAGTTTAATTAATTAATTAATTAACTATAAGCTAGCTAGCTAAGCCAACAACTGGCTTACGTTTTTTCCTACATGTGGGTCTACTTTACTTATGAGTGTGACCTACCGTCTATCTATGGACGGTCCATCACACTCACAAAGTGTGGTGTGGTGAGTCCCACCACGTGACTCTTTGTGAGTGTGATGGAAGTCCATGGATGGACTAGTGTTGTGACAAAAGGGCGGGTAAGGGTCCCACGGGCGAAGGGTCCAGCGGGCGACGAGTCCGACGGGCGAAGGGTCCGACGGGCGAAGGGTCCGACGGGCGAAGGGTCCGACGGGCGAAGGGTCCGGCGGGTTTGGGGAAAAACCCATGCCCTTACCCGCCCCTCGCCCTTCGGGCGAGGTCGGGCACGGGCGGGCAAGGGCGGGCGGGGGGCGGGTGGGGGGCGAGTGCGGTCGTGTCGGCTTCGGGCGGATCGCCGGAGGTTTCCGACATTTTCCGACGTTTTCGAGCGGATTCCGGCGTGTTTCTTTTTTTAACATTTTTTTAGAAAATGTTTAAAATAATTTTTTAAAACATAATATTTTTAAAAACACAAAAAAAAAAACGAAATAAATTTTAAAACAAATTTTTTTTAGAATCCGAACTCCGAAGAACGTTAAAACCCGAAACTTTAAAAATCCGAAACGATAAAAACGAAGTTATTTTAAAACAAACGTTTTTTTAAACAAAGTTTTTAGAAACAAAGTATTTTTTTTTTAATCCGAAGCAAATTTTTTTTTTTCAAAACAAAGCATTTTTCAAAAAATCGGAAACTTAAAAATCCGAAATCTTTTTAAAACAAAGTTTTGTTTAAAACAAATTTTTTTAAAACAAAGTTCTTTAAAACAAAGTTCTTCAAAACAAAGTTTTTTTAAACCAAATATGTTTTAAAACCAATTTTTTAAAAAAAATCCGAAAAACTTTAATTTTAAAAAACAAATTTTTTTTTAATTTGATTTGTTTAAAAAAAGTTACCCTCCTCCTTTATTCCGGGCTTGGGACTGGCTATGTTATGATATTATAAAATAACATAGGCGGAGTTCTAACTTTTTTAAAAAATGTTAGTAAATATTTATAAAAGTAAGAAAATGTTTAATAAATTGGAAAAACGAAAAGAAAATAGAATAGTGTGTAGAGTTCGTACCAAAACCGAAACTATCTTTTTAGTTGACCGATCTCATATACCATTGGCCGGTCTCTTCTTCGGGTTCGCATTCATCATCTGAGGGCGGCTCCTCGCTCCCTTGAGTTTCGGCGCCGGATAAAGATGCTTCTATTTCCTTATATTGCTCACGATTTTCCGCATCAATCCAATCCTTGAGGCATACGAGTCGCTCAAAAACCTTTGGACCCAACTTGCTTCTAATATCATTAAAAAACAAATGTAGTAAGTAAAAGAAAAAATGTGATTTAAAATGAATAAAAAAATCGTGTAGATGTAAAAAAAAATATAGGCATTTACCTTTTATCGGTAAGAATCCGATTTGCCGAACTAAAACAAGATTCGGAGGGCACGGTTGAAACGGGAACGGCAAATATGTCCCGCGCCATAGTATATAAAGTTGGAAAAACATTTTTGTTTTCCTTCCAGTAATCAAGAACATCAGTTCCCTCCGGTGTTCCCTTTACGGAAAAAAAGACTTGTAAATCGTTGGAGGCGTTGTACATAATACTATCCAAACCATCGTCCTCCAATATTGACAATAATCCGTCGCCCGATTGGGTCCTATGAAAATTTAAGAAATAAAAAATCGAATGAAATTAAAAAAATCCGAATTAATTAAAATCGGATTCAAATTTAAAAATCCGAAATAAAGTTTAAAAATCCAATTTAAATTAAGAAAACCGAATTGAATTAAAAAAAAAACCGAAATTAATTAAATAAATCGGAAATAAAAAAATGTACCGCGAGATTTGACTTGTAGAAGCCGGTTGTTGGACATTCACTTGGGCGTTGTATGCGTTGAACAACCCTTCAATCGCTTGGCTCACGGTTTGATCCACATTTGTGTTCGTAATGTCCAAATTAGTGTAGTACTTTCGTAGCATTCTTACCGTGTAGACCTTCTTGTATGTCGGATGGAGACAATTTGCAACAATCGTGAGGGGTGGTACGGCTTTCCAATATTTGAGAAACTTCTCCTTCATGGCTCCTACGATTGGAGCGAGAGAAGCGTCGGTGTCTTCGAGAACTAAGAAAAAAAATCGAATTAAAAAATTGAAATTAAATTAAAAAACCAAATTAATATAAAACCGAAATTAATAAGAAAACCGAAATTGATAAAAAATATGAAATTAAAAATGTACCTTTCATTTCATGATATACTTGGGAGATTCGTAAGAGGTGGTGAAGCAACTCATGCGCGGTCGGTTTATACGAGTAAGACAATGCTAACGTCGCTTTGAAGAATACTTCAAGAAATTTCATTAATTTGTTCAATTGATCCCATTCACCCGACGAGAGAGCTAATTTCATACCCTCGGGCGTCTCATTCAAAATTGCATTAATAGCATGTGCGTAAGGAAAACACCGTTTCAACATTCTATAAGTTGAGTTCCAACGGGTATCTACGTCCCATGGCACTCTTAATTTAGTAAATTGCATTCTACTACATATATCATGAAATCTTTGTTTTCTAATGCCGTTAGTAAAAATATGAGTTACCGCCTTCTTAAATTTTGTTATTAAATCATTAGCACTGAACGTTTTAAGTCCCGCCTTAACGGTGAGGTTTAAAACATGACATGCACATTTTTGGTGAAAGAAAGCTCCATTCGCAATTGGAGATAATGAACGCAAAAAATATTCTATGGCCTTACCATTATTACTAGCATTATCAAAAGAAATTGAGAAAACTTTATTTTGGAGATCATATTTCAATTTAAATTCATTCATAACACCCAAAATTGCATTAAGAACTACTTCGCCGGTGTGCGGGTATTCTAATAATGTTATAAAAAAAATAATACAAATAGAACGTACCTCCGAATTTTTGCGGAAATGCCGGCGAGGCGAGTATCGGATTGACTAATGCAAGAGATTGTAATAAAATAAATATGCTAGTTTTTTGGAATTTTGGAAATAATAAATATAAATTAGAATGTAAAAATAAAACTAGAATTGATTTATGCAAGAGATTGAGAGAGTATTGAGTGAGAGATTGAGAGAATTTGATAGTTTGTTTGTGAGAAATGAGTGTTGAATGTATGGGTGTATTTATAGGTGTGAATTGGGGGGGGGGGGGGGGGGGACATTCAAAAATCCAACCGTTGGATTCCAACGGTTCAAAAAATGTGTCAGACGGGTCGGGCGGGTCGGCTCGGGCGGGTCGCACGGGTCGGCCGGGTCGGGGGGGCGGAGTTCGCGCGGGTGCGGCTGGTGCGGCGGGTCGGGGGGGCGGGTGAGACGGGTCCGGGGGGTGGGGCGGGTCGGACAGGCGGGTCGCGCGGACCGAGGCGTGCGGACGGTGGGAGTGGGAGCTGGGTGGTGTCAGACGGGTCCGAAGGGCGGGTCGGGGGGGCGGGTCGGGTCGGGTCCGAAGGGCGGGCACGGAACGGGTCCGACGGGCGACGGGCGGGCACGGGCACGGGCACGGGTCCGACGGGCGGGCACGGGCACGGGTCCGACGGGCGGGCACGGGCACGGGTCCGACGGGCGGGCACGGGCACGGGTCCGACGGGCGAGAAGGGCGGGTAAGGGCGGGTAACGGGTAAGGGCGAGCACGGGTTTAGACGGGCGGGCGGGTTACGGGGGGTGAGGTCCAAAACCCGGACCCTTACCCGCCCTTACCCTTGACCCGTCGGACCCGGCCGACCCGTCTGAATCCCCGCACGGGCGGGTCCGCACGGGCGAAGGGCAAGGGTCGGGGGGGCGGGTCGGGGGTCAGACGGGTTTTGTCACAACACTAGGATGGACACAAGGTATTTCTCTTTACTTTTCATGTACTAATCTATCACCAGCAGTCTCAATCGTATGTAGTGTGTGTAGATATATATTAATTGTAGTTGCACAGATGGACGATGCCTAAATGCTTAATTTTATATCTCTTGTTTCTAGTTGCATTTGTGACTACCACTCTACTACCTGGTGGAATTGGTGGTCATTAATTCTACCTATTTCTCTTTCATACAGATTTCTTTTACTGTTTTTCATTCATTTTCTTTTACTTTTTATTTTTTGAACTGAAAATAAGAGCATACCAGAATGCTCAAGGGTCCTGAGTTAAGCAAAACAAAAGAGCTCAAGGAGGAACACCAATTACTGATTTGATTGAAATCAGATACTCTGGTTTGGTATTGATTGAAATCAGATACTCTGGTTTGGTATTGATTGAAATCAGATACTCAAGGAGGAACATCCTTTTTATACTAGCTTATTTTTCTTATTTGCTTTAATTTTGCAGGTTAAAGATCAAGAGCAATGGGTTGCTTTTCTTCAAAACAAGTGAAACACACTCCTGGTTATGAAGATCCTGTTTTGCTTGCCTCTGAAACTTCTTGTTAGTCTCTCTCTCTCTCTCTCTCTCTCTCTCTCTCTCATACAAACAATTTTGTATTGTTGTTGAGGACTTAATTCTTCAAATGAAAACTGAAAAGAAAATGGAGTGGTAACTCTTAAGCCTTCGATATGTTAAGAAATAAAGAGTAATGTAAAAAGAACTGTCCTCTAGCCTCCTAGGTATTAATCTGATAAGAAATTTAAATTCATCTACAGTCAGGAACATAAAACTTATAATGCTTTGTTAATCCACGAGTTCGTTCTTTTTTTTTTCTCAACATTTCATGGTCATATTTATTATTTTAGTAATACTGTGCTTGATGCCCTTTTTTGTTAAACCAGTTACTGTGAGTGAGGTAGAGGCGTTGTATGAATTGTTTAAGAAGTTAAGTTTCTCAATCGTCAAAGATGGACTTATTCACAAGGTAAATGATATCTCTAATAAACCCTTAAATGCTTATACAAGTATGGTTAATTTTTTGATTTTTATGTTATTTACTTATCTGATTAATATTTTGTTTTCTTGCCAGGAAGAGTTTCAACTTGCTCTCTTCCGAAATAGTAGCAAAAAAAATCTCTTTGCTAACAGGGTACTTTTTCTCTCGTTTCTCATTCTTAAAAATATTGTTTATAAAAAAATTTCTATGTATTTCCGCTTTTCATCTGTCAAATAATGAGAAACTAGTAATGACCTTTTGCTTGTGCAGATTTTTGACTTATTTGATGTAAAGAGAAATGGAGTAATTGAGTTTGGAGAATTTGTCAGATCACTGAGTGTATTTCACCCCAAGACGCCTGAATCAGAGAAAACAACATGTCTGTACGTTACTAGGTTTCATTTTATTTTATTTTATTTTTTATTTCCCCAACAGCCAATTATATATTTGATACAAGATATCTTGCTAACTTGAATTTTTCATTAAATACAGTTGCATTTCGGCTTTATGATTTGAGGCGTACAGGCAGCATTGAAAGAGTAGAGGTAACTTGTAACATGCATTTTGTTTTTAGAGTTTCATGTTAGATAATTAAGTATTGGTGTCAGTTCTATTAATAAGTTTCTTTTTGTTTACAATGTGTTAGTTGAAGGAAATGGTGTTGGCTCTCTTAAGTGAATCGGATTTACAATTATCAGAGGATATTGTGGAGGTCATTGTGGATAATGTAAGGATAGAATATCACATACATATATGAGGAGGGATCCATTGACAATGGTTATAATGACAATTTTGACAATTGAGATTTTAAAAAATTTATAATAATTCATAAAAAATCTTAAAAATGAAAAAACTTTTATGGATGCATTATTTAACTTATAGATTAATAGTGTTTTAAATTTCAATCGATTTGAACATCGTTTGATGGTTTATCAAAATTTTGTACATTTTTTAACGGTTGAAATTTAACGAGTTTTAAAGAGCTATCAAACGTCACTTAAATTGAATATAATTTGAAACATAATCAATCTATAACTTAAATAATATCTCTATAAACGTTTTTCTATTTTTTAGAATTTTTAACTATTTTTACAAATTTTTCAAAATCCCCATTGTCAAAATTGTCAAAATAAGTATTGTCAATGGATCCCTCCTCTACATATATACACAATGATTTTTTCAGTATATATTAAATTCTTTAGCTGTGATTTCATGACCAATATATATGATTTATTCATGTGCAGACATTCAAACAAGCTGATTTAAATGGAGATGGAAAGATAGATGAGGAGGAGTGGAAGGAATTAGTCAAGAGAAATCCTGCTATATTAAAGAACATGACTCTTCCTTACCTAATGTAAGTCCGATTTTACAATATACCCCCCTCAAACATAATAAATAAGCGATAACTTTCTTTGGCATACTATCCCACATTATATAATAAATATTGTTTCTTGTGTTCCATACACAACTAACATGAACTTAATAGAAAATTACGTATAACAAATTAAACAAAAAATTAAATCAAATCTTGTACTGCTTGAATTACATAGTAAACAATGAGCATTTCTCGATCTGAAGTCTCATTTTGTTATTTCAATTTCAGGGACATAACCTTGTCATTTCCGAGCTTTGTCGTCTATTCAGAAACCAGGGATGGTGATATTATGAACTAACTCGTGCAAACTGCGCCATCATAAAATTGGGAACCTCATTTCCTATTCAGGTTCAGCTGATCGATCGCTGGTTTTTGAGAGGCTGAAAATTAAGAGCAACAAATTAAGCCAATGAATGCATGGGATATGAAATTAAGGAGAACCGACGAGGAGCTAGATTATAATATCGACAAAGAAAACCCCTTTATGTCCTGTGAAAATTAGATGCATTGAATTGCATCTTAAATGGGTTTTCAAATTAGGAACAATTATGAATAAACTGACAACTGTTAGTCACAATTATGTATATTGGTGTATAAAGTTCTTATTAGATGTCTTTATAGTTCTATCGAATGTAATTAATAATTACCTCGATCGCAACTCATCTATGACTTGTGTAAAAAATAGTTTGAAACTTTACTTGGAAGGTATTTGGGACCTTCTCCCTTCGTTTCAATACATATGATTTATTTGTATGGACTCCGCATAGAGCATGAACTTTCGTATGGAGGCCTAGAAAGCAATATAACAGGCACAGGCCGAAAAGAAAGGGAAGGGATGCATTCACAATCATTTTCTTAAAAATAGAATTTCAGAAAAATTTTGAAAAAATCATTGAATATTCTCAAAACTAGAAAAAAGTTTATGTAAATATTGCTCAACTTATAGATCAATTATGTTTCCGATTATATTTAATTTAAGGGATTTTTGGTAGTTCTTCAAAGATCCATCAAATTACAACTGTTAAAACTAGTACGAAATTTGATGAACTACTAAATGATATTCAAATTGATTGGAATTTGAAATATTATCAATCTATAATTAAGTTAAATAATACATCTACAAATATTTTTTTATTGTTAAGATTTTCATGAACTTTTTCATTTTTTTAAAAGTTTCATTGTCAAGATTCTCAATATAAGTTTTCTCAATGACCTCTCCTCGAAATGAAAACCCACCAAAGCACCAACTGTCTAGGCCATTATTTATCACAAACATCAAGCCTCCATAGAATAACTGTCCATACATCCATAGATCTACAAATTTTAGACATGTACATCAATTTTGTAACTTATAAACTCTATGGATGTCTATTTTATGGACATTAGGTAGTAGTGTAGCACTCATAATTTTATTATCTTCTTGATACTGTAATATTATGAAAAGGATTCCTTAGAGGTGGCAGAACCCGACCCAACCCGATTTGTATTTTTTAGAAAGTCAAACTGATCTGACCCGATCCGACCCAAACCTGACCAGACTTGAGATCAAACACCATGCAATCAAACTGAAATCAATATACGATAAAAAAAAATCGATATCAAAATTGACCCCACCCAACCCGGGATCTTCTAGAAGGTCAAACTGATCCGACCCATCTGACCTGAACCCAAATCCGACCCACCCGCCCGATTTGCCATCTCTGGGAGTCCTTATCAGATGCCTACGGGCTTTTCCTCACCAAATAAAAAAAAAATACTAATAATAAAAAAGAAGAATAAAATAAAAAAAATAAAAATAAAAAATAGTTGTAAGAAAATGCAAAGTAGTCTCTGTCGTAGACACGTATGATATCTCATGACAAACAGTAAAAGGAAAAGATGAAAAGCAGCATTTCTTTTATTATTGGAAAGTTTCGGCCTTTCTTGGAAAATAATGAAATTTGCGTTTGCCGTGATAGTAAAGTCTGATTCTGCTGAAAGTAAATGCACGATGCAACCTAAAAACCCCACTCTCTACATTGAACCAAAAAACCCCACTCCATAGTCTATATTAGGAAGTATTTCATTAATTGTTGCAATTTTCTTTTTGGATTTGAAATTCATTGTAAATTCAATTTAAAGAGGAAGACTGATGCTTTTGAAACTTTGAAGTCAATTTGCGGTTAAAACTAGGGTGCTCCGAAAGCATAAAACCACTAAACTAATTAATAAACTAGTATTGTGCCCGTGTTGCCTGGTCTCATAATATACTGATCCACCGCCTTGAGGTATTTTGCAGTCAAGCACGTGAGCCATCAGATTGTCTCAAGATTTGTGTAGTAATTAAACCTCCCACAATCATAAATTTGTATAGCAAAGTCATTTGTGGGAAGTGGGAACAATATGTAATATTAAATCATATATTATTTATTATCTACCTAAAATGACATGATTTCATCGTTAGGCATGCCGCATGCAGTGCCAGCTGAGCTCCCCAATTACAATTAGTGCCTAGCTATAGTAAAAGCCGTGAAGGAGAAATCAATCAAAATTCAAAAAAGCAAAAGTGCAATTAATTTATGGAACTGTATCATTGTCAAAAAGAAAAAGTCGAAAGCTGCAAATTATATATATTCACAGAAAATTGAAAATTGAAGGAGTACCGACTCTGACAGACCTAAAACCCATGTTCATCATGGTCCCGGTCTGTTTTCTTTTGGAATCGTGTGGCGACAACTTTAGAAGAAACCTAGAAAGTTGAAAGAAATTAAGCAAAAGTTAAAAGGGAAATGCGCTCTGCTCAGCTCAGCAGTCAGCTCAGCTCTGGGTGTACTGTCGTTAGTGGCTATGTACACGTGAGTTTCATCCATTAATCGATAATTAAGTATGACACCATTATTATTATTCGTAAAGTTGATAGATAACGGACCAGTAGCAAGGATTTCTGTTCTAATTATTCGGTATTCTATCTAAAAAGTCCGACTATGCACTTTCACTAGATAAATTAGAATAGGAGAGGCTTTAGACGGATCTCAAGAATAAAGAGCAACCCTTAGACATATTAAGAGTCGAGCTTACTAAAAACTCAGAGACAAGTGCTCCAACAATTTTGAAAATCATATTTCAAAAATATATATTAATATATAGAATCCGGCTGTGGTGCTATCACGGTTTTATTGTGCAATGCGGTCCGTATCTTCATTTCCGGTGTCCGAACAGTCGATCCAAACTACTCAACGTAATATTTACATCAAAATATGCTAGGAAACCAAATTTTACGATTTTTGAATTTTTTTTTTTTTGCTATTTTTAAAGATGGGGAGAAAATGGCTAGATCAAATGATTCTAATTTGGTTTGTTAGCCTACCCTTACTACTAATAAAAGGAGATTAGATTTTTTAACATGAAAGTTCTATCTTCCTAAAAAAAAGAATCTCAACCATTGATTGTTCACTTAGATTGATCACCACCGTTTACGTCCATTAATGTCTCAGTCCATTAAAATTTAAGGCCCATATTAGTTTCCTCTAGCCCATTACCCACGCACAATGTGTCAATAACTAAATATTTTCATTTTTAGTCCGACAAATTTTTTCGACTAAATCTATTCTACTTTTTTGAATAAACTTGACATCTTTCTTCCCGTTACATACTATCTTAAAAAATTATTATAAAAAATAATAATTTCAGCCCAAAGCAATGCATGAGCTATTTACTAGTTTTGATATAAAGATTACGTTATACGGTTCGGATCGACTATTTGGAAATTGAAATGGAGATACAGACTGAAGAAGGAAAAGAAAAAAAAAAAGAAAAGAAAAAACTCGACCTTATTCTTCCATGTC